>CM075350.1:0-4800000 GCA_037693485.1 Kitagawia praeruptora
CACATCAGGAATTTGAATGCGCTAGCAGTAATCTAGAAATGAGGGTTTTAGGGTTTAGGTTTAGGATTTATGGTTTAGGTTTTTAGGGTCTAGGGTTCGTGTTTAGGGTCTAGGGTTTGGAATCGATAGCATGAATTTGAATGCACTAGCAAGAATTTGGAAAAGATAGCAGGAATTTGAATGTACTAGCAGGAATCTAGAAATAAGGGTTTTAGGGTTTAGGTTTTAGGATTTAGGGTTTTAGGTTTATAGGGTTTAGGGTTTAGGGTCTAGGGTTTAGAATCGATTGGAGGAATTTAGAAATGATAGCAGAAATTTGAAAATGATAGCAGGAATTTGAATGCACTAGCAGGAATCTAGAAATGAGGGTTTTAGGGTTTAGGTTTTAGGATTTAGGTTTAGGGTTTTGGGGTTATAGGGTTTAGGGTTTAAGGGTTAGGGTTTAGGGTTTGGAATCGATAGCAGGAATTCGAAATCGGGAGCTTGAATTTGAATGCACTAGCAGGAATTTGGAATCGATAGCAGGAATTTGAATGCACTAGTAGGAATTTGGAATAGAGAGCAGGAATTTGAAAGCAATAGCAGGAATTTGGAATCGATAGCAGGAATTTGAATGCACTAGCAGGAATTTGGAATCGATAGTAGGAATTTGAATGCACTAGCAGGAATTTGGAATCGATAGCAGGAATTTGAATGCACTAGCAGGAATTTGGAATCGATAGTAGGAATTTGAATGCACTAGTAGGAATTTGGAACTGATAGTAGGAATTTGAATGCACTAGCAGGAATTTGGAAAAGATAGCAGGAATTTGAATGCACTAGCAGGAATTTGAATGCACTAGCAGGAATTTGGAATCGATAGCAGGAATTTGAATGCACTAGCAGGAATTTAGAATTGATAGCAGGAATTTGAATGCATTAGCAGGAATTTGGAAAAGACATCAGGAATTTGAATGCGCTAGCAGGAATCTAGAAATGAGGGTTTTAGGGTTTAGGTTTAGGATTTACGGTTTAGGTTTTTAGGGTCGAGGGTTCGGGTTTAGGGTCTAGGGTTTGGAATCGATAGCATGAATTTGAATGCACTAGTAGGAATTTGGAAAAGATAGCAGGAATTTGAATGTACTAGCAGGAATCTAGAAATAAGGGTTTTAGGGTTTAGGTTTTAGGATTTAGGGTTTTAGGTTTATAGGGTTTAGGGTTTAGGGTCTAGGGTTTAGAATCGATTGGAGGAATTTAGAAATGATAGCAGAAATTTGAAAATGATTGCAAGAATTTGAATGCACTATCAGGAATCTAGAAATGAGGGTTTTAGGGTTTAGGTTTTAGGATTTAGGTTTAGGGTTTTGGGGTTATAGGGTTTAGGGTTTAAGGGTTAGGGTTTAGGGTTTTGAATCGATAGCAGGAATTTGAAATCGGGAGCTTGAATTTGAATGCACTAGCAGGAATTTGGAATCGATAGCAGGAATTTGAATGCACTAGTAGGAATTTGGAATAGAGAGCAGGAATTTGAATGCAATAGCAGGAATTTGGAAAAGATGGTGGGAATTTGAATGCATTAGCAGGAATTTGGAATCGATAGCAGGAATTTGAATGCACTAGCAGGAATTTGGAATCGATAGCAGGAATTTGAATGCACTAGCAGGAATTTGGAATCGATAGCAGGAATTTGAATGCACTAGGAGGAATTTGGAATTGATAGCAGGAATTTGAATGCACTAGCAGGAATTTGGAAAAGATAGCAGGAATTTGAATGCACTAGCAGGAATTTGGAATCGATAGCAGGAATTTGAATGCACTAGCAGGAATTTGGAATCGATAGCAGGAATTTGAATGCACTAGCAGGAATTTAGAATTGATAGCAGGAATTTGAATGCACTAGCAGGAATTTGGAAAAGACATCAGGAATTTGAATGCGCTAGCAGGAATCTAGAAATGAGGGTTTTAGGGTTTAGGTTTAGGATTTACGGTTTAGGTTTTTAGGGTCTAGGGTTAGTGTTTAGGGTCTAGAGTTTGGAATCGATAGCATGGATTTGAATGCACTAGCAGGAATTTAGAAAAGATAGCAGGAATTTGAATGTACTAGCAGGAATCTAGAAATAAGGGTTTTAGGGTTTAGGTTTTAGGATTTAGGGTTTTAGGTTTATAGGGTTTAGGGTTTAGGGTTTAGGGTCTAGGGTTTAGAATCGATTGGAGGAATTTAGAAATGATAGCAGAAATTTGAAAATGATAGCAGGAATTTGAATGCACTAGCAGGAATCTAGAAATGAGGGTTTTAGGGTTTAGGTTTTGGGATTTAGGTTTAGGGTTTTGGGGTTATAGGGTTTAGGGTTTAAGGGTTAGGGTTTAGGGTTTAGGGTTTTGAATCGATAGAAGGAATTCGAAATCGGGAGCTTGAATTTGAATGCACTAGCAGGAATTTGGAATCGATAGCAGGAATTTGAATGCACTAGTAGGAATTTGGAATAGAGAGCAGGAATTTGAATGCAATAGCAGGAATTTGGAAAAGATGGCAGGAATTTGAATGCACTAGCAGGAATTTGGAATCGATAGCAGGAATTTGAATGCACTAGCAGGAATTTGGAATCAATAGCAGGAATTTGAATGTACTAGCAGGAATTTGGAATCGATAGCAGGAATTTGAATGCACTAGTAGGAATTTGGAATTGATACCAGGAATTTGAATGCACTAGCAGGAATTTGGAAAAGATAGCAGGAATTTGAATGCACTAACAGGAATTTGGAATCGATAGCAGGAATTTGAATGCACTAGCAGGAATTTGGAATCGATAGCAGGAATTTGAATGCACTAGCAGGAATTTGGAAAAGACATCAGGAATTTGAATGCGCTAGCAGGAATCTAGAAATGAGGATTTTAGGGTTTAGGTTTAGGATTTATGGTTTAGGTTTTTAGGGTCTAGGGTTAGTGTTTAGGGTCTATGGTTTGGAATCGATAGCATGAATTGGAATGCACTAACAGGAATTTGGAAAAGATAGCAGGAATTTGAATGTACTAGCAGGAATCTAGAAATAAGGGTTTTAGGGTTTAGGTTTTAGGATTTAGGGTTTTAGGTTTATAGGGTTTAGGGTCTAGGGTTTAGAATCGATTGGAGGAATTTAGAAATGATAGCAGAAATTTGAAAATGATAGCAGGAATTTGAATGCACTAGCAGGAATCTAGAAATAAGGGTTTTAGGGTTTAGGTTTTAGGATTTATGTTTAGGGTTTTGGGGTTATAGGGTTTAGGGTTTAAGGGTTAGGGTTTAGGGTTTAGGGTTTTGAATCGATAGCAGGAATTCGAAATCGGGAGCTTGAATTTGAATGCACTAGCAGGAATTTGGAATCGATAGCAGGAATTTGAATGCACTAGTAGGAATTTGGAATAGAGAGCAGGAATTTGAAAGCAATAGCAGGAATTTGGAAAAGATGGCAGGAATTTGAATGCACTAGCAGGAATTTGGAATCGATAGCAGGAATTTGAATGTACTAGCAGGAATTTGGAATCGATAGCAGGAATTTGAATGCACTAGCAGGAATTTGGAATCGATAGCAGGAATTTAAATGCACTAGTAGGAATTTGGAACTGATAGCAGGAATTTGAATGCACTAGCAGGAATTTGGAAAAGATAGCAGGAATTTGAATGCACTAGCAGGAATTTGGAATCGATAGCAGGAATTTGAATGCACTAGCAGGAATTTGGAATCGATAGCAGGAATTTGAATGCACTAGCAGGAATTTGGAATCGATAGCAGGAATTTGAATGCACTAGCAGGAATTTGGAAAAGATAGCAGGAATTTGAATGCACTAGCAGGAATTTGGAATCGATAGCAGGAATTTGAATGCACTAGCAGGAATTTGGAATCGATAGCAGGAATTTGAATGCACTAGCAGGAATTTGGAATCGATAGCAGGAATTTGAATGCACTAGCAGGAATTTAGAATTGATAGCAGGAATTTGAATGCACTATCAGGAATTTGGAAAACACATCAGGAATTTGAATGCGCTAGCAGTAATCTAGAAATGAGGGTTTTAGGGTTTAGGTTTAGGATTTACGGTTTAGGTTTTTAGGGTCTAGGGTTCGTGTTTAGGGTCTAGGGTTTGGAATCGATAGCATGAATTTGAATGCACTAGCAAGAATTTGGAAAAGATAGCAGGAATTTGAATGTACTAGCAGGAATCTAGAAATAAGGGTTTTAGGGTTTAGGTTTTAGGATTTAGGGTTTTAGGTTTATAGGGTTTAGGGTTTAGGGTCTAGGGTTTAGAATCGATTGGAGGAATTTAGAAATGATAGCAGAAATTTGAAAATGATAACAGGAATTTGAATGCACTAGCAGGAATCTAGAAATGAGGGTTTTAGGGTTTAGGTTTTCGGATTTAGGTTTAGGGTTTTGGGGTTATAGGGTTTAGGGTTTAAGGGTTAGGGTTTAGGGTTTGGAATCGATAGCAGGAATTCGAAATCGGGAGCTTGAATTTGAATGCACTAGCAGGAATTTGGAATCGATAGCAGGAATTTGAATGCACTAGTAGGAATTTGGAATAGAGAGCAGGAATTTGAAAGCAATAGCAGGAATTTGGAATCGATAGCAGGAATTTGAATGCACTAGCAGGAATTTGGAATCGATAGTAGGAATTTGAATGCACTAGCAGGAATTTGGAATCGATAGCAGGAATTTGAATGCACTAGCAGGAATTTGGAATCGATAGTAGGAATTTGAATGCACTAGTAGGAATTTGGAACTGATAGTAGGAATTTGAATGCACTAGCAGGAATTTGGAAAAGATAGCAGGAATTTGAATGCACTAGCAGGAATTTGAATGCACTAGCAGGAATTTGGAATCGATAGCAGGAATTTGAATGCACTAGCAGGAATTTAGAATTGATAGCAGGAATTTGAATGCATTAGCAGGAATTTGGAAAAGACATCAGGAATTTGAATGCGCTAGCAGGAATCTAGAAATGAGGGTTTTAGGGTTTAGGTTTAGGATTTACGGTTTAGGTTTTTAGGGTCGAGGGTTCGTGTTTAGGGTCTAGGGTTTGGAATCGATAGCATGAATTTGAATGCACTAGTAGGAATTTGGAAAAGATAGCAGGAATTTGAATGTACTAGCAGGAATCTAGAAATAAGGGTTTTAGGGTTTAGGTTTTAGGATTTAGGGTTTTAGGTTTATAGGGTTTAGGGTTTAGGGTCTAGGGTTTAGAATCGATTGGAGGAATTTAGAAATGATAGCAGAAATTTGAAAATGATTGCAAGAATTTGAATGCACTATCAGGAATCTAGAAATGAGGGTTTTAGGGTTTAGGTTTTAGGATTTAGGTTTAGGGTTTTGGGGTTATAGGGTCTAGGGTTTAAGGGTTTAGGGTTTAGGGTTTTGAATCGATAGCATGAATTCGAAATCGGGAGCTTGAATTTGAATGCACTAGCAGGAATTTGGAATCGATAGCAGGAATTTGAATGCACTAGTAGGAATTTGGAATAGAGAGCAGGAATTTGGAAAAGATGGTGGGAATTTGAATGCACTAGCAGGAATTTGGAATCGATAGCAGGAATTTGAATTCACTAGCAGGAATTTGGAATCGATAGCAGGAATTTGAATGCACTAGCAGGAATTTGGAATCGATAGCAGGAATTTGAATGCACTAGGAGGAATTTGGAATTGATAGCAGGAATTTGAATGCACTAGCAGGAATTTGGAAAAGATAGCAGGAATTTGAATGCACTAGCAGGAATTTGGAATCGATAGCAGGAATTTGAATGCACTAGCAGGAATTTGGAATCGATAGCAGGAATTTGAATGCACTAGCAGGAATTTAGAATTGATAGCAGGAATTTGAATGCACTAGCAGGAATTTGGAAAAGACATCAGGAATTTGAATGCGCTAGCAGGAATCTAGAAATGAGGGTTTTAGGGTTTAGGTTTAGGATTTACGGTTTAGGTTTTTAGGGTCTAGGGTTAGTGTTTAGGGTCTAGAGTTTGGAATCGATAGCATGGATTTGAATGCACTAGCAGGAATTTAGAAAAGATAGCAGGAATTTGAATGTACTAGCAGGAATCTAGAAATAAGGGTTTTAGGGTTTAGGTTTTAGGATTTAGGGTTTTAGGTTTATAGGGTTTAGGGTTTAGGGTTTAGGGTCTAGGGTTTAGAATCGATTGGAGGAATTTAGAAATGATAGCAGAAATTTGAAAATGATAGCAGGAATTTGAATGAACTAGGAGGAATCTAGAAATGAGGGTTTTAGGGTTTAGGTTTTGGGATTTAGGTTTAGGGTTTTGGGGTTATAGGGTTTAGGGTTTAAGGGTTAGGGTTTAGGGTTTAGGGTTTTGAATCGATAGAAGGAATTCGAAATCGGGAGCTTGAATTTGAATGCACTAGCAGGAATTTGGAATCGATAGCAGGAATTTGAATGCACTAGTAGGAATTTGGAATAGAGAGCAGGAATTTGAATGCAATAGCAGGAATTTGGAAAAGATGGCAGGAATTTGAATGCACTAGCAGGAATTTGGAATCGATAGCAGGAATTTGAATGCACTAGCAGGAATTTGGAATCGATAGCAGGAATTTGAATGTACTAGCAGGAATTTGGAATCGATAGCAGGAATTTGAATGCACTAGTAGGAATTTGGAATTGATACCAGGAATTTGAATGCACTAGCAGGAATTTGGAAAAGATAGCAGGAATTTGAATGCACTAACAGGAATTTGGAATCGATAGCAGGAATTTGAATGCACTAGCAGGAATTTGGAATCGATAGCAGGAATTTGAATGCACTAGCAGGAATTTGGAAAAGACATCAGGAATTTGAATGCGCTAGCAGGAATCTAGAAATGAGGATTTTAGGGTTTAGGTTTAGGATTTACGGTTTAGGTTTTTAGGGTCTAGGGTTAGTGTTTAGGGTCTATGGTTTGGAATCGATAGCATGAATTGGAATGCACTAACAGGAATTTGGAAAAGATAGCAGGAATTTGAATGTACTAGCAGGAATCTAGAAATAAGGGTTTTAGGGTTTAGGTTTTAGGATTTAGGGTTTTAGGTTTATAGGGTTTAGGGTCTAGGGTTTAGAATCGATTGGAGGAATTTAGAAATGATAGCAGAAATTTGAAAATGATAGCAGGAATTTGAATGCACTAGCAGGAATCTAGAAATAAGGGTTTTAGGGTTTAGGTTTTAGGATTTATGTTTAGGGTTTTGGGGTTATAGGGTTTAGGGTTTAAGGGTTAGGGTTTAGGGTTTAGGGTTTTGAATCGATAGCAGGAATTCGAAATCGGGAGCTTGAATTTGAATGCACTAGCAGGAATTTGGAATCGATAGCAGGAATTTGAATGCACTAGTAGGAATTTGGAATAGAGAGCAGGAATTTGAAAGCAATAGCAGGAATTTGGAAAAGATGGCAGGAATTTGAATGCACTAGCAGGAATTTGGAATCGATAGCAGGAATTTGAATGTACTAGCAGGAATTTGGAATCGATAGCAGGAATTTGAATGCACTAGCAGGAATTTGGAATCGATAGCAGGAATTTAAATGCACTAGTAGGAATTTGGAACTGATAGCAGGAATTTGAATGCACTAGCAGGAATTTGGAAAAGATAGCAGGAATTTGAATGCACTAGCAGGAATTTGGAATCGATAGCAGGAATTTGAATGCACTAGCAGGAATTTGGAATCGATAGCAGGAATTTGAATGCACTAGCAGTAATTTGGAATCGATAGCAGGAATTTGAATGCACTAGCAGGAATTTGGAAAAGATAGCAGGAATTTGAATGCACTAGCAGGAATTTGGAATCGATAGCAGGAATTTGAATGCACTAGCAGGAATTTGGAATCGATAGCAGGAATTTGAATGCACTAGCAGGAATTTGGAATCGATAGCAGGAATTTGAATGCACTAGCAGGAATTTAGAATTGATAGCAGGAATTTGAATGCACTATCAGGAATTTGGAAAACACATCAGGAATTTGAATGCGCTAACAGTAATCTAGAAATGAGGGTTTTAGGGTTTAGGTTTAGGATTTACGGTTTAGGTTTTTAGGGTCTAGGGTTCGTGTTTAGGGTCTAGGGTTTGGAATCGATAGCATGAATTTGAATGCACTAGCAGGAATTTGGAAAAGATAGCAGGAATTTAAATGCACTAGCAGGAATCTAGAAATAAGGGTTTTAGGGTTTAGGTTTTAGGATTTAGGGTTTTAGGTTTATAGGGTTTAGGGTTTAGGGTCTAGGGTTTAGAATCGATTGGAGGAATTTAGAAATGATAGCAGAAATTTGAAAATGATAGCAGGAATTTGAATGCACTAGCAGGAATTTGGAATCGATAGCAGGAATTTGAATGCACTAGCAGGAATTTAGAATTGATAGCAGGAATTTGAATGCATTATCAGGAATTTGGAAAAGATATCAGGAATTTGAATGCGCTAGCAGTAATCTAGAAATGAGGGTTTTAGGGTTTAGGTTTAGGATTTACGGTTTAGGTTTTTAGGGTCGAGGGTTCGTGTTTAGGGTCTAGGGTTTGGAATCGATAGCATGAATTTGAATGCACTAGTAGGAATTTGGAAAAGATAGCAGGAATTTGAATGTACTAGCAGGAATCTAGAAATAAGGGTTTTAGGGTTTAGGTTTTAGGATTTAGGGTTTTAGGTTTATAGGGTTTAGGGTTTAAGGTCTAGGGTTTAGAATCGATTGGAGGAATTTAGAAATGATAGCAGAAATTTGAAAATGATTGCAAGAATTTGAATGCACTATCAGGAATCTAGAAATGAGGGTTTTAGGGTTTAGGTTTTAGGATTTAGGTTTAGGGTTTTGGGGTTATAGGGTTTAGGGTTTAAGGGTTAGGGTTTAGGGTTTTGAATCGATAGCAGGAATTCGAAATCGGGAGCTTGAATTTGAATGCACTAGCAGGAATTTGGAATCGATAGCAGGAATTTGAATGCACTAGTAGGAATTTGGAATAGAGAGCAGGAATTTGGAAAAGATGGTGGGAATTTGAATGCACTAGCAGGAATTTGGAATCGATAGCAGGAATTTGAATTCACTAGCAGGAATTTGGAATCGATAGCAGGAATTTGAATGCACTAGCAGGAATTTGGAATCGATAGCAGGAATTTGAATGCACTAGGAGGAATTTGGAATTGATAGCAGGAATTTGAATGCACTAGCAGGAATTTGGAAAAGATAGCAGGAATTTGAATGCACTAGCAGGAATTTGGAATCGATAGCAGGAATTTGAATGCACTAGCAGGAATTTGGAATCGATAGCAGGAATTTGAATGCACTAGCAGGAATTTAGAATTGATAGCAGGAATTTGAATGCACTAGCAGGAATTTGGAAAAGACATCAGGAATTTGAATGCGCTAGCAGGAATCTAGAAATGAGGGTTTTAGGGTTTAGGTTTAGGATTTACGGTTTAGGTTTTTAGGGTCTAGGGTTAGTGTTTAGGGTCTAGAGTTTGGAATCGATAGCATGGATTTGAATGCACTAGCAGGAATTTAGAAAAGATAGCAGGAATTTGAATGTACTAGCAGGAATCTAGAAATAAGGGTTTTAGGGTTTAGGTTTTAGGATTTAGGGTTTTAGGTTTATAGGGTTTAGGGTTTAGGGTTTAGGGTCTAGGGTTTAGAATCGATTGGAGGAATTTAGAAATGATAGCAGAAATTTGAAAATGATAGCAGGAATTTGAATGAACTAGCAGGAATCTAGAAATGAGGGTTTTAGGGTTTAGGTTTTGGGATTTAGGTTTAGGGTTTTGGGGTTATAGGGTTTAGGGTTTAAGGGTTAGGGTTTAGGGTTTAGGGTTTTGAATCGATAGAAGGAATTCGAAATCGGGAGCTTGAATTTGAATGCACTAGCAGGAATTTGGAATCGATAGCAGGAATTTGAATGCACTAGTAGGAATTTGGAATAGAGAGCAGGAATTTGAATGCAATAGCAGGAATTTGGAAAAGATGGCAGGAATTTGAATGCACTAGCAGGAATTTGGAATCGATAGCAGGAATTTGAATGCACTAGCAGGAATTTGGAATCGATAGCAGGAATTTGAATGTACTAGCAGGAATTTGGAATCGATAGCAGGAATTTGAATGCACTAGTAGGAATTTGGAATTGATACCAGGAATTTGAATGCACTAGCAGGAATTTGGAAAAGATAGCAGGAATTTGAATGCACTAACAGGAATTTGGAATCGATAGCAGGAATTTGAATGCACTAGCAGGAATTTGGAATCGATAGCAGGAATTTGAATGCACTAGCAGGAATTTGGAAAAGACATAAGGAATTTGAATGCGCTAGCAGGAATCTAGAAATGAGGATTTTAGGGTTTAGGTTTAGGATTTACGGTTTAGGTTTTTAGGGTCTAGGGTTAGTGTTTAGGGTCTATGGTTTGGAATCGATAGCATGAATTGGAATGCACTAACAGGAATTTGGAAAAGATAGCAGGAATTTGAATGTACTAGCAGGAATCTAGAAATAAGGGTTTTAGGGTTTAGGTTTTAGGATTTAGGGTTTTAGGTTTATAGGGTTTAGGGTCTAGGGTTTAGAATCGATTGGAGGAATTTAGAAATGATAGCAGAAATTTGAAAATGATAGCAGGAATTTGAATGCACTAGCAGGAATCTAGAAATAAGGGTTTTAGGGTTTAGGTTTTAGGATTTATGTTTAGGGTTTTGGGGTTATAGGGTTTAGGGTTTAAGGGTTAGGGTTTAGGGTTTAGGGTTTTGAATCGATAGCAGGAATTCGAAATCGGGAGCTTGAATTTGAATGCACTAGCAGGAATTTGGAATCGATAGCAGGAATTTGAATGCACTAGTAGGAATTTGGAATAGAGAGCAGGAATTTGAAAGCAATAGCAGGAATTTGGAAAAGATGGCAGGAATTTGAATGCACTAGCAGGAATTTGGAATCGATAGCAGGAATTTGAATGTACTAGCAGGAATTTGGAATCGATAGCAGGAATTTGAATGCACTAGCAGGAATTTGGAATCGATAGCAGGAATTTAAATGCACTAGTAGGAATTTGGAACTGATAGCAGGAATTTGAATGCACTAGCAGGAATTTGGAAAAGATAGCAGGAATTTGAATGCACTAGCAGGAATTTGGAATCGATAGCAGGAATTTGAATGCACTAGCAGGAATTTGGAATCGATAGCAGGAATTTGAATGCACTAGCAGGAATTTGGAATCGATAGCAGGAATTTGAATGCACTAGCAGGAATTTAGAATTGATAGCAGGAATTTGAATGCACTATCAGGAATTTGGAAAACACATCAGGAATTTGAATGCGCTAGCAGTAATCTAGAAATGAGGGTTTTAGGGTTTAGGTTTAGGATTTACGGTTTAGGTTTTTAGGGTCTAGGGTTCGTGTTTAGGTTCTAGGGTTTGGAATCGATAGCATGAATTTGAATGCACTAGCAGGAATTTGGAAAAGATAGCAGGAATTTAAATGCACTAGCAGGAATCTAGAAATAAGGGTTTTAGGGTTTAGGTTTTAGGATTTAGGGTTTTAGGTTTATAGGGTTTAGGGTTTAGGGTCTAGGGTTTAGAATCGATTGGAGGAATTTAGAAATGATAGCAGAAATTTGAAAATGATAGCAGGAATTTGAATGCACTAGCAGGAATCTAGAAATGAGGGTTTTAGGGTTTAGGTTTTAGGATTTAGGTTTAGGGTTTTGGGGTTATAGGGTTTAGGGTTTAAGGGTTAGGGTTTTGAATCGATAGCAAGAATTCGAAATCGGGAGCTTGAATTTGAATGCACTAGCAGGAATTTGAATGCACTAGTAGGAATTTGGAATAGAGAGCAGGAATTTGAAAGCAATAGCAGGAATTTGGAATCAATAGCAGGAATTTGAATGCACTAGCAGGAATTTGGAATCGATAGTAGGAATTTGAATGCACTAGCAGGAATTTGGAATCGATAGCAGGAATTTGAATGCACTAGCAGGAATTTGGAATCAATAGTAGGAATTTGAATGCACTAGTAGGAATTTGGAACTGATAGTAGGAATTTGAATGCACTAGCAGGAATTTGGAAAAGATAGCAGGAATTTGAATGCACTAGCAGGAATTTGGAATCGATAGCAGGAATTTGAATGCACTAGCAGGAATTTGGAATCGATAGCAGGAATTTGAATGCACTAGCAGGAATTTAGAATTGATAGCAGGAATTTGAATGCATTAGCAGGAATTTGGAAAAGACATCAGGAATTTGAATGCGCTAGCAGGAATCTAGAAATGAGGGTTTTAGGGTTTAGGTTTAGGATTTACGGTTTAGGTTTTTAGGGTCTAGGGTTCGTGTTTAGGGTCTAGGGTTTCGAATCGATAGCATGAATTTGAATGCACTAGTAGGAATTTGGAAAAGATAGCAGGAATTTGAATGTACTAGCAGGAATCTAGAAATAAGGGTTTTAGGGTTTAGGTTTTAAGATTTAGGGTTTTAGGTTTATAGGGTTTAGGGTTTAGGGTCTAGGGTTTAGAATCGATTAGAGGAATTTAGAAATGATAGCAGAAATTTGAAAATGATAGAAGGAATTTGAATGCACTAGCAGGAATCTAGAAATGAGGGTTTTAGGGTTTAGGTTTTAGGATTTAGGTTTAGGGTTTTGGGGTTATAGGGTTTAGGGTTTAAGGGTTAGGGTTTAGGGTTTTGAATCGATAGCAGGAATTCGAAATCGGGAGCTTGAATTTGAATGCACTAGCAGGAATTTGGAATCGATAGCAGGAATTTGAATGCACTAGTAGGAATTTGGAAGAGAAAGCAGGAATTTGAATGCAATAGCAGGAATTTGGAAAAGATGGCAGGAATTTGAATGCACTAGCAGGAATTTGGAATCGATAGCAGGAATTTGAATGTACTAGCAGGAATTTGGAATTGATAGCAGGAATTTGAATGCACTAGCAGGAATTTGGAATCGATAGCAGGAATTTAAATGCACTAGTAGGAATTTAGAACTGATAGCAGGAATTTGAATGCACTAGCAGGAATTTGGAAAAGATAGCAGGAATTTGAATGCACTAGCAGGAATTTGGAATCGATAGCAGGAATTTGAATGCACTAGCAGGAATTTGGAATCGATAGCAGGAATTTGAATGCACTAGCAGGAATTTGGAATCGATAGCAGGAATTTGAATGCACTAGCAGGAATTTAGAATTGATAGCAGGAATTTGAATGCACTATCAAGAATTTGGAAAAGACATCAGGAATTTGAATGCGCTAGCAGTAATCTAGAAATGAGGGTTTTAGGGTTTAGGATTAGGATTTACGGTTTAGGTTTTTAGGGTCTAGGGTTCGTGTTTAGGGTCTAGGGTTTGGAATTGATAGCATGAATTTGAATGCACTAGCAGGAATTTAGAAAAGATAGCAGGAATTTGAATGTACTAGCAGGAATCTAGAAATAAGGGTTTTAGGGTTTAGGTTTTAGGATTTAGGGTTTTAGGTTTATAGGGTTTAGGGTTTAGGGTCTAGGGTTTAGAATCGATTGGAGGAATTTAGAAATGATAGCAGAAATTTGAAAATGATAGCAGGAATTTGAATGCACTAGCAGGAATCTAGAAATGAGGGTTTTAGGGTTTAGGTTTTGGGATTTAGGTTTAGGGTTTTGGGGTTATAGGGTTTAGGGTTTAAGGGTTAGGGTTTAGGGTTTAGGGTTTTGAATCGATAGCAGGAATTCGAAATCGGGAGCTTGAATTTGAATGCACTAGCAGGAATTTGGAATCGATAGCAGGAATTTGAATGCACTAGTAGGAATTTGGAATAGAGAGCAGGAATTTGAATGCAATAGCAGGAATTTGGAAAAGATGGCAGGAATTTGAATGCACTAGCAGGAATTTGGAATCGATAGCAGGAATTTGAATGCACTAGCAGGAATTTGGAATCGATAGCAGGAATTTGAATGTACTAGCAGGAATTTGGAATCGATAGCAGGAATTTGAATGCACTAGTAGGAATTTGGAATTGATAGCAGGAATTTGAATGCACTAGCAGGAATTTGGAAAAGATAGCAGGAATTTGAATGCACTAGCAGGAATTTGGAATCGATAGCAGGAATTTGAATGCACTAGCAGGAATTTGGAATCGATAGCAGGAATTTGAATGCACTAGCAGGAATTTGGAATCGATAGCAGGAATTTGGAAAAGACATCAAGAATTTGAATGCGCTAGCAGGAATCTAGAAATGAGGATTTTAGGGTTTAGGTTTAGGATTTACGGTTTAGGTTTTTAGGGTCTAGGGTTAGTGTTTAGGGTCTATGGTTTGGAATCGATAGCATGAATTTGAATGCACTAACAGGAATTTGGAAAAGATAGCAGGAATTTGAATGTACTAGCAGGAATCTAGAAATAAGGGTTTTAGGGTTTAGGTTTTAGGATTTAGGGTTTTAGGTTTATAGGGTTTAGGGTTTAGGGTCTATGGTTTGGAATCGATAGCATGAATTTGAATGCACTAACAGGAATTTGGAAAAGATAGCAGGAATTTGAATGCACTAGTAGGAATTTGGAAAAGACATCAGGAATTTGAATGCGCTAGCAGGAATCTAGAAATGAGGGTTTTAGGGTTTAGGTTTAGGATTTACGGTTTAGGTTTTTAGGGTCTAGGGTTAGTGTTTAGGGTCTAGAGTTTGGAATCGATAGCATGGATTTGAATGCACTAGCAGGAATTTAGAAAAGATAGCAGGAATTTGAATGTACTAGCAGGAATCTAGAAATAAGGGTTTTAGGGTTTAGGTTTTAGGATTTAGGGTTTTAGGTTTATAGGGTTTAGGGTTTATGGTTTAGGGTCTAGGGTTTAGAATCGATTGGAGGAATTTAGAAATGATAGCAGAAATTTGAAAATGATAGCAGGAATTTGAATGCACTAGCAGGAATCTAGAAATGAGGGTTTTAGGGTTTAGGTTTTGGGATTTAGGTTTAGGGTTTTGGGGTTATAGGGTTTAGGGTTTAAGGGTTAGGGTTTAGGGTTTAGGGTTTTGAATCGATAGAAGGAATTCGAAATCGGGAGCTTGAATTTGAATGCACTAGCAGGAATTTGGAATCGATAGCAGGAATTTGAATGCACTAGTAGGAATTTGGAATAGAGAGCAGGAATTTGAATGCAATAGCAGGAATTTGGAAAAGATGGCAGGAATTTGAATGCACTAGCAGGAATTTGGAATCGATAGCAGGAATTTGAATGCACTAGCAGGAATTTGGAATCGATAGCAGGAATTTGAATGTACTAGCAGGAATTTGGAATCGATAGCAGGAATTTGAATGCACTAGTAGGAATTTGGAATTGATAGCAGGAATTTGAATGCACTAGCAGGAATTTGGAAAAGATAGCAGGAATTTGAATGCACTAACAGGAATTTGGAATCGATAGCAGGAATTTGAATGCACTAGCAGGAATTTGGAATCGATAGCAGGAATTTGAATGCACTAGCAGGAATTTGGAAAAGACATCAGGAATTTGAATGCGCTAGCAGGAATCTAGAAATGAGGATTTTAGGGTTTAGGTTTAGGATTTACGGTTTAGGTTTTTAGGGTCTAGGGTTAGTGTTTAGGGTCTATGGTTTGGAATCGATAGCATGAATTGGAATGCACTAACAGGAATTTGGAAAAGATAGCAGGAATTTGAATGTACTAGCAGGAATCTAGAAATAAGGGTTTTAGGGTTTAGGTTTTAGGATTTAGGGTTTTAGGTTTATAGGGTTTAGGGTCTAGGGTTTAGAATCGATTGGAGGAATTTAGAAATGATAGCAGAAATTTGAAAATGATAGCAGGAATTTGAATGCACTAGCAGGAATCTAGAAATAAGGGTTTTAGGGTTTAGGTTTTAGGATTTATGTTTAGGGTTTTGGGGTTATAGGGTTTAGGGTTTAAGGGTTAGGGTTTAGGGTTTAGGGTTTTGAATCGATAGCAGGAATTCGAAATCGGGAGCTTGAATTTGAATGCACTAGCAGGAATTTGGAATCGATAGCAGGAATTTGAATGCACTAGTAGGAATTTGGAATAGAGAGCAGGAATTTGAAAGCAATAGCAGGAATTTGGAAAAGATGGCAGGAATTTGAATGCACTAGCAGGAATTTGGAATCGATAGCAGGAATTTGAATGTACTAGCAGGAATTTGGAATCGATAGCAGGAATTTGAATGCACTAGCAGGAATTTGGAATCGATAGCAGGAATTTAAATGCACTAGTAGGAATTTGGAACTGATAGCAGGAATTTGAATGCACTAGCAGGAATTTGGAAAAGATAGCAGGAATTTGAATGCACTAGCAGGAATTTGGAATCGATAGCAGGAATTTGAATGCACTAGCAGGAATTTGGAATCGATAGCAGGAATTTGAATGCACTAGCAGGAATTTGGAATCGATAGCAGGAATTTGAATGCACTAGCAGGAATTTAGAATTGATAGCAGGAATTTGAATGCACTATCAGGAATTTGGAAAACACATCAGGAATTTGAATGCGCTAGCAGTAATCTAGAAATGAGGGTTTTAGGGTTTAGGTTTAGGATTTACGGTTTAGGTTTTTAGGGTCTAGGGTTCGTGTTTAGGGTCTATGGTTTGCAATCGATAGCATGAATTTGAATGCACTAGCAGGAATTTGGAAAAGATAGCAGGAATTTAAATGCACTAGCAGGAATCTAGAAATAAGGGTTTTAGGGTTTAGGTTTTAGGATTTAGGGTTTTAGGTTTATAGGGTTTAGGGTTTAGGGTCTAGGCTTTAGAATCGATTGGAGGAATTTAGAAATGATAGCAGAAATTTGAAAATGATAGCAGGAATTTGAATGCACTAGCAGGAATCTAGAAATGAGGGTTTTAGGGTTTAGGTTTTAGGATTTAGGTTTAGGGTTTTGGGGTTATAGGGTTTAGGGTTTAAGGGTTAGGGTTTTGAATCGATAGCAAGAATTCGAAATCGGGAGCTTGAATTTGAATGCACTAGCAGGAATTTGAATGCACTAGTAGGAATTTGGAATAGAGAGCAGGAATTTGAAAGCAATAGCAGGAATTTGGAATCGATAGCAGGAATTTGAATGCACTAGCAGGAATTTGGAATCGATAGTAGGAATTTGAATGCACTAGCAGGAATTTGGAATCGATAGCAGGAATTTGAATGCACTAGCAGGAATTTGGAATCAATAGTAGGAATTTGAATGCACTAGTTGGAATTTGGAACTGATAGTAGGAATTTGAATGCACTAGCAGGAATTTGGAAAAGATAGCAGGAATTTGAATGCACTAGCAGGAATTTGGAATCGATAGCAGGAATTTGAATGCACTAGCAGGAATTTGGAATCGATAGCAGGAATTTGAATGCACTAGCAGGAATTTAGAATTGATAGCAGGAATTTGAATGCATTAGCAGGAATTTGGAAAAGACATCAGGAATTTGAATGCGCTAGCAGGAATCTAGAAATGAGGGTTTTAGGGTTTAGGTTTAGGATTTACGGTTTAGGTTTTTAGGGTCTAGGGTTCGTGTTTAGGGTCTAGGGTTTGGAATCGATAGCATGAATTTGAATGCACTAGTAGGAATTTGGAAAAGATAGCAGGAATTTGAATGTACTAGCAGGAATCTAGAAATAAGGGTTTTAGGGTTTAGGTTTTAAGATTTAGGGTTTTAGGTTTATAGGGTTTAGGGTTTAGGGTCTAGGGTTTATAATCGATTAGAGGAATTTAGAAATGATAGCAGAAATTTGAAAATGATAGCAGGAATTTGAATGCACTAGCAGGAATCTAGAAATGAGGGTTTTAGGGTTTAGGTTTTAGGATTTAGGTTTAGGGTTTTGGGGTTATAGGGTTTAGGGTTTAAGGGTTAGGGTTTAGGGTTTTGAATCGATAGCAGGAATTCGAAATCGGGAGCTTGAATTTGAATGCACTAGCAGGAATTTGGAATCGATAGCAGGAATTTGAATGCACTAGTAGGAATTTGGAAGAGAAAGCAGGAATTTGAATGCAATAGCAGGAATTTGGAAAAGATGGCAGGAATTTGAATGCACTAGCAGGAATTTGGAATCGATAGCAGGAATTTGAATGTACTAGCAGGAATTTGGAATTGATAGTAGGAATTTGAATGCACTAGCAGGAATTTGGAATCGATAGCAGGAATTTAAATGCACTAGTAGGAATTTAGAACTGATAGCAGGAATTTGAATGCACTAGCAGGAATTTGGAAAAGATAGCAGGAATTTGAATGCACTAGCAGGAATTTGGAATCGATAGCAGGAATTTGAATGCACTAGCAAGAATTTGGAATCGATAGCAGGAATTTGAATGCACTAGCAGGAATTTGGAATCGATAGCAGGAATTTGAATGCACTAGCAGGAATTTAGAATTGATAGCAGGAATTTGAATGCATTATCAGGAATTTGGAAAAGATATCAGGAATTTGAATGCGCTAGCAGTAATCTAGAAATGAGGGTTTTAGGGTTTAGGTTTAGGATTTACGGTTTAGGTTTTTAGGGTCTAGGGTTCGTGTTTAGGGTCTAGGGTTTGGAATTGATAGCATGAATTTGAATGCACTAGCAGGAATTTAGAAAAGATAGCAGGAATTTGAATGTACTAGCAGGAATCTAGAAATAAGGGTTTTAGGGTTTAGGTTTTAGGATTTAGGGTTTTAGGTTTATAGGGTTTAGGGTTTAGGGTCTAGGGTTTAGAATCGATTGGAGGAATTTAGAAATGATAGCAGAAATTTGAAAATGATAGCAGGAATTTGAATGCACTAGCAGGAATCTAGAAATGAGGGTTTTAGGGTTTAGGTTTTGGGATTTAGGTTTAGGGTTTTGGGGTTATAGGGTTTAGGGTTTAAGGGTTAGGGTTTAGGGTTTAGGGTTTTGAATCGATAGCAGGAATTCGAAATCGGGAGCTTGAATTTGAATGCACTAGCAGGAATTTGGAATCGATAGCAGGAATTTGAATGCACTAGTAGGAATTTGGAATAGAGAGCAGGAATTTGAATGCAATAGCAGGAATTTGGAAAAGATGGCAGGAATTTGAATGCACTAGCAGGAATTTGGAATCGATAGCAGGAATTTGAATGCACTAGCAGGAATTTGGAATCGATAGCAGGAATTTGAATGTACTAGCAGGAATTTGGAATCGATAGCAGGAATTTGAATGCACTAGTAGGAATTTGGAATTGATAGCAGGAATTTGAATGCACTAGCAGGAATTTGGAAAAGATAGCAGGAATTTGAATGCACTAGCAGGAATTTGGAATCGATAGCAGGAATTTGAATGCACTAGCAGGAATTTGGAATCGATAGCAGGAATTTGAATGCACTAGCAGGAATTTGGAATCGATAGCAGGAATTTGGAAAAGACATCAAGAATTTGAATGCGCTAGCAGGAATCTAGAAATGAGGATTTTAGGGTTTAGGTTTAGGATTTACGGTTTAGGTTTTTAGGGTCTAGGGTTAGTGTTTAGGGTCTATGGTTTGGAATCGATAGCATGAATTTGAATGCACTAACAGGAATTTGGAAAAGATAGCAGGAATTTGAATGTACTAGCAGGAATCTAGAAATAAGGGTTTTAGGGTTTAGGTTTTAGGATTTAGGGTTTTAGGTTTATAGGGTTTAGGGTTTAGGGTCTATGGTTTGGAATCGATAGCATGAATTTGAATGCACTAACAGGAATTTGGAAAAGATAGCAGGAATTTGAATGCACTAACAGGAATTTGGAATCGATAGCAGGAATTTGAATGCACTAGCAGGAATTTGGAATCGATAGCAGGAATTTGAATGCACTAGCAGGAATTTGGAATCGATAGCAGGAATTTGAATGCACTAGCAGGAATTTGGAATCGATAGCAGGAATTTGAATGCACTAGGAGGAATTTGGAATTGATAGCAGGAATTTGAATGCATTAGCAGGAATTTGGAAAAGATAGCAGGAATTTGAATGCACTAGCAGGAATTTGGAATCGATAGCAGGAATTTGAATGCACTAGCAGGAATTTGGAATCGATAGCAGGAATTTGAATGCACTAGCAGGAATTTAGAATTGATAGCAGGAATTTGAATGCACTAGCAGGAATTTGGAAAAGACATCAGGAATTTGAATGCGCTAGCAGGAATCTAGAAATGAGGGTTTTAGGGTTTAGGTTTAGGATTTACGGTTTAGGTTTTTAGGGTCTAGGGTTAGTGTTTAGGGTCTAGGGTTTAGAATCGATAGCATGGATTTGAATGCACTAGCAGGAATTTAGAAAAGATAGCAGGAATTTGAATGTACTAGCAGGAATCTAGAAATAAAGGTTTTAGGGTTTAGGTTTTAGGATTTAGGGTTTTAGGTTTATAGGGTTTAGGGTTTAGGGTCTAGGGTTTAGAATCGATTGGAGGAATTTAGAAATGATAGCAGAAATTTGAAAATGATAGCAGGAATTTGAATGCACTAGCAGGAATCTAGAAATGAGGGTTTTAAGGTTTAGGTTTTGGGATTTAGGTTTAGGGTTTTGGGGTTATAGGGTTTAGGGTTTAAGGGTTAGGGTTTAGGGTTTAGGGTTTTGAATCGATAGAAGGAATTCGAAATCGGGAGCTTGAATTTGAATGCACTAGCAGGAATTTGGAATCGATAGCAGGAATTTGAATGCACTAGTAGGAATTTGGAATAGAGAGCAGGAATTTGAATGCAATAGCAGGAATTTGGAAAAGATGGCAGGAATTTGAATGCACTAGCAGGAATTTGGAATCGATAGCAGGAATTTGAATGCACTAGCAGGAATTTGGAATCGATAGCAGGAATTTGAATGTACTAGCAGGAATTTGGAATCGATAGCAGGAATTTGAATGCACTAGTAGGAATTTGGAATTGATAGCAGGAATTTGAATGCACTAGCAGGAATTTGGAAAAGATAGCAGGAATTTGAATGCACTAGCAGGAATTTAGAATCGATAGCAGGAATTTGAATGCACTAGCAGGAATTTGGAATCGATAGCAGGAATTTGAATGCACTAGCAGGAATTTGGAAAAGACATCAGGAATTTGAATGCGCTAGCAGGAATCTAGAAATGAGGATTTTAGGGTTTAGGTTTAGGATTTACGGTTTAGGTTTTTAGGGTCTAGGGTTAGTGTTTAGGGTCTATGGTTTGGAATCGATAGCATGAATTTGAATGCACTAACAGGAATTTGGAAAAGATAGCAGGAATTTGAATGTACTAGCAGGAATCTAGAAATAAGGGTTTTAGGGTTTAGGTTTTAGGATTTAGGGTTTTAGGTTTATAGGGTTTAGGGTCTAGGGTTTAGAATCGATTGGAGGAATTTAGAAATGATAGCAGAAATTTGAAAATGATAGCAGGAATTTGAATGCACTAGCAGGAATCTAGAAATAAGGGTTTTAGGGTTTAGGTTTTAGGATTTAGGTTTAGGGTTTTGGGGTTATAGGGTTTAGGGTTTAAGGGTTAGGGTTTAGGGTTTAGGGTTTTGAATCGATAACAGGAATTCGAAATCGGGAGCTTGAATTTGAATGCACTAGCAGGAATTTGGAATCGATAGCAGGAATTTGAATGCACTAGTAGGAATTTGGAATAGAGAGCAGGAAATTGAATGCAATAGCAGGAATTTGAATGCACTAGCAGGAATTTGGAATCGATAGCAGGAATTTGAATGTACTAGCAGGAATTTGGAATCGATAGCAGGAATTTGAATGCACTAGCAGGAATTTGGAATCGATAGCAGGAATTTAAATGCACTAGTAGGAATTTGGAACTGATAGCAGGAATTTGAATGCACTAGCAGGAATTTGGAAAAGATAGCAGGAATTTGAATGCACTAGCAGGAATTTGGAATCGATAGCAGGAATTTGAATGCACTAGCAGGAATTTGGAATCGATAGCAAGAATTTGAATGCACTAGCAGGAATATCGATAGCAGGAATTTGAATGCACTAGCAGGAATTTAGAATTGATAGCAGGAATTTGAATGCACTATCAGGAATTTGGAAAACACATCAGGAATTTGAATGCGCTAGCAGTAATCTAGAAATGAGGGTTTTAGGGTTTAGGTTTAGGATTTACAGTTTAGGTTTTTAGGGTCTAGGGTTCGTGTTTAGGGTCTAGGGTTTGGAATCGATAGCGAATTTGAATGCACTAGCAGGAATTTGGAAAAGATAGCAGGAATTTAAATGCACTAGCAGGAATCTAGAAATAAGGGTTTTAGGGTTTAGGTTTTAGGATTTAGGGTTTTAGGTTTATAGGGTTTAGGGTTTAGGGTCTAGGGTTTAGAATCGATTGGAGGAATTTAGAAATGATAGCAGAAATTTGAAAATGATAGCAGGAATTTGAATGCACTAGCAGGAATCTAGAAATGAGGGTTTTAGGGTTTAGGTTTTAGGATTTAGGTTTAGGGTTTTGGGGTTATAGGGTTTAGGGTTTAAGGGTTAGGGTTTAGGGTTTTGAATCGATAGCAGGAATTCGAAATCGGGAGCTTGAATTTGAATGCACTAGCAGGAATTTGGAATCGATAGCAGGAATTTGAATGCACTAGTAGGAATTTGGAATAGAGAGCAATAGCAGGAATTTGGAATCGATAGCAGGAATTTGAATGCACTAGCAGGAATTTGGAATCGATAGTAGGAATTTGAATGCACTAGCAGGAATTTGGAATCGATAGCAGGAATTTGAATGCACTAGCAGGAATTTGGAATCAATAGTAGGAATTTGAATGCACTAGTAGGAATTTGAAACTCATAATAGGAATTTGAATGCACTAGCAGGAATTTGGAAAAGATAGCAGGAATTTGAATGCACTAGCAGGAATTTGGAATCGATAGCAGGAATTTGAATGCACTAGCAGGAATTTGGAATCGATAGCAGGAATTTGAATGCACTAGCAGGAATTTAGAATTGATAGCAGGAATTTGAATGCATTAGCAGGAATTTGGAAAAGACATCAGGAATTTGAATGCGATAGCAGGAATCTAGAAAATAGGGTTTTAGGGTTTAGGTTTAGGATTTACGATTTAGGTTTTTAGGGTCTAGGGTTCGTGTTTAGGGTCTAGGGTTTGGAATCGATAGCATGAATTTGAATGCACTAGTAGGAATTTGGAAAAGATAGCAGGAATTTGAATGTACTAGCAGGAATCTAGAAATAAGGGTTTTAGGGTTTAGGTTTTAGGATTTAGGGTTTTAGGTTTATAGGGTTTAGGGTCTAGGGTTTAGAATCGATTGGAGGAATTTATAAATGATAGCAGAAATTTGAAAATGATAGCAGGAATTTGAATGCACTAGCAGGAATCTAGAAATAAGGGTTTTAGGGTTTAGGTTTTAGGATTTAGGTTTAGGGTTTTGGGGTTATAGGGTTTAGGGTTTAAGGGTTAGGGTTTAGGGTTTAGGGTTTTGAATCGATAGCAGGAATTCGAAATCGGGAGCTTGAATTTGAATGCACTAGCAGGAATTTGGAATCGATGGCAGGAATTTGAATGCACTAGCAGGAATTTGGAATCGATAGCAGGAATTTGAATGTACTAGCAGGAATTTGGAATCGATAGCAGGAATTTGAATGCACTAGCAGGAATTTGGAATCGATAACAGGAATTTAAATGCACTAGTAGGAATTTGGAACTGATAGCAGGAATTTGAATGCACTAGCAGGAATTTGGAAAAGATAGCAGGAATTTGAATGCACTAGCAGGAATTTGGAATCGATAGCAGGAATTTGAATGCACTAGCAGGAATTTGGAATCGATAGCAGGAATTTGAATGCACTAGCAGGAATTTGAAATCGATAGCAGGAATTTGAATGCACTAGCAGGAATTTAGAATTGATAGCAGGAATTTGAATGCACTATCAGGAATTTGGAAAACACATCAGGAATTTGAATGCGCTAGCAGTAATCTAGAAATGAGGGTTTTAGGGTTTAGGTTTAGGATTTACGGTTTAGGTTTTTAGGGTCTAGGGTTCGTGTTTAGGGTCTAGGGTTTGGAATCGATAGCATGAATTTGAATGCACTAGCAGGAATTTGGAAAAGATAGCAGGAATTTAAATGCACTAGCAGGAATCTAGAAATAAGGGTTTTAGGGTTTAGGTTTTAGGATTTAGGGTTTTAGGTTTATAGGGTTTAGGGTTTAGGGTCTAGGGTTTAGAATCGATTGGAGGAATTTAGAAATGATAGCAGAAATTTGAAAATGATAGCAGGAATTTGAATGCACTAGCAGGAATCTAGAAATGAGGGTTTTAGGGTTTAGGTTTTAGGATTTAGGTTTAGGGTTTTGGGGTTATAGGGTTTAGGGTTTAAGGGTTAGGGTTTAGGGTTTTGAATCGATAGCAGGAATTCGAAATCGGGAGCTTGAATTTGAATGCACTAGCAGGAATTTGGAATCGATAGCAGGAATTTGAATGCACTAGTAGGAATTTGGAATAGAGAGCAATAGCAGGAATTTGGAATCGATAGCAGGAATTTGAATGCACTAGCAGAATTTGGAATCGATAGTAGGAATTTGAATGCACTAGCAGGAATCTAGAAATAAGGGTTTTAGGGTTTAGGTTTTAGGATTTAGGTTTAGGGTTTTGGGGTTATAGGGTTTAGGGTTTAAGGGTTAGGGTTTAGGGTTTAGGGTTTTGAATCGATAGCAGGAATTCGAAATCGGGAGCTTGAATTTGAATGCACTAGCAGGAATTTGGAATCGATAGCAGGAATTTGAATGCACTAGTAGGAATTTGGAATAGAGAGCAGGAATTTGAATGCAATAGCAGGAATTTGGAAAAGATGGCAGGAATTTGAATGCACTAGCAGGAATTTGGAATCGATAGCAGGAATTTGAATGTACTAGCAGGAATTTGGAATCGATAGCAGGAATTTGAATGCACTAGCAGGAATTTGGAATCGATAGCAGGAATTTAAATGCACTAGTAGGAATTTGGAACTGATAGCAGGAATTTGAATGCACTAGCAGGAATTTGGAAAAGATAGCAGGAATTTGAATGCACTAGCAGGAATTTGGAATCGATAGCAGGAATTTGAATGCACTAGCAGGAATTTGGAATCGATAGCAGGAATTTGAATGCACTAGCAGGAATTTGAAATCGATAGCAGGAATTTGAATGCACTAGCAGGAATTTAGAATTGATAGCAGGAATTTGAATGCACTATCAGGAATTTGGAAAACACATCAGGAATTTGAATGCGCTAGCAGTAATCTAGAAATGAGGGTTTTAGGGTTTAGGTTTAGGATTTACGGTTTAGGTTTTTAGGGTCTAGGGTTCGTGTTTAGGGTCTAGGGTTTGGAATCGATAGCATGAATTTGAATGCACTAGCAGGAATTTGGAAAAGATAGCAGGAATTTAAATGCACTAGCAGGAATCTAGAAATAAGGGTTTTAGGGTTTAGGTTTTAGGATTTAGGGTTTTAGGTTTATAGGGTTTAGGGTTTAGGGTCTAGGGTTTAGAATCGATTGGAGGAATTTAGAAATGATAGCAGAAATTTGAAAATGATAGCAGGAATTTGAATGCACTAGCAGGAATCTAGAAATGAGGGTTTTAGGGTTTAGGTTTTAGGATTTAGGTTTAGGGTTTTGGGGTTATAGGGTTTAGGGTTTAAGGGTTAGGGTTTAGGGTTTTGAATCGATAGCAGGAATTCGAAATCGGGAGCTTGAATTTGAATGCACTAGCAGGAATTTGGAATCGATAGCAGGAATTTGAATGCACTAGTAGGAATTTGGAATAGAGAGCAATAGCAGGAATTTGGAATCGATAGCAGGAATTTGAATGCACTAGCAGGAATTTGGAATCGATAGTAGGAATTTGAATGCACTAGCAGGAATCTAGAAATAAGGGTTTTAGGGTTTAGGTTTTAGGATTTAGGTTTAGGGTTTAGGGTTTAAGGGTTAGGGTTTAGGGTTTTGAATCGATAGCAGGAATTCGAAATCGGGAGCTTGAATTTGAATGCACTAGCAGGAATTTGGAATCGATAGCAGGAATTTGAATGCACTAGTAGGAATTTGGAATAGAGAGCAGGAATTTGAATGCAATAGCAGGAATTTGGAAAAGTTGGCAGGAATTTGAATGCACTAGCAGGAATTTGGAATCGATAGCAGGAATTTGAATGTACTAGCAGGAATTTGGAATCGATAGCAGGAATTTGAATGCACTAGCAGGAATTTGGAATCGATAGCAGGAATTTAAATGCACTAGTAGGAATTTGGAACTGATAGCAGGAATTTGAATGCACTAGCAGGAATTTGGAAAAGATAGCAGGAATTTGAATGCACTAGCAGGAATTTGGAATCGATAGCAGGAATTTGAATGCACTAGCAGGAATTTGGAATCGATAGCAGGAATTTGAATGCACTAGCAGGAATTTGAAATCGATAGCAGGAATTTGAATGCACTAGCAGGAATTTAGAATTGATAGCAGGAATTTGAATGCACTATCAGGAATTTGGAAAACACATCAGGAATTTGAATGCGCTAGCAGTAATCTAGAAATGAGGGTTTTAGGGTTTAGGTTTAGGATTTACGGTTTAGGTTTTTAGGGTCTAGGGTTCGTGTTTAGGGTCTAGGGTTTGGAATCGATAGCATGAATTTGAATGCACTAGCAGGAATTTGGAAAAGATAGCAGGAATTTAAATGCACTAGCAGGAATCTAGAAATAAGGGTTTTAGGGTTTAGGTTTTAGGATTTAGGGTTTTAGGTTTATAGGGTTTAGGGTTTAGGGTCTAGGGTTTAGAATCGATTGGAGGAATTTAGAAATGATAGCAGAAATTTGAAAATGATAGCAGGAATTTGAATGCACTAGCAGGAATCTAGAAATGAGGGTTTTAGGGTTTAGGTTTTAGGATTTAGGTTTAGGGTTTTGGGGTTATAGGGTTTAGGGTTTAAGGGTTAGGGTTTAGGGTTTTGAATCGATAGCAGGAATTCGAAATCGGGAGCTTGAATTTGAATGCACTAGCAGGAATTTGGAATCGATAGCAGGAATTTGAATGCACTAGTAGGAATTTGGAATAGAGAGCAATAGCAGGAATTTGGAATCGATAGCAGGAATTTGAATGCACTAGCAGAATTTGGAATCGATAGTAGGAATTTGAATGCACTAGCAGGAATCTAGAAATAAGGGTTTTAGGGTTTAGGTTTTAGGATTTAGGTTTAGGGTTTTGGGGTTATAGGGTTTAGGGTTTAAGGGTTAGGGTTTAGGGTTTAGGGTTTTGAATCGATAGCAGGAATTCGAAATCGGGAGCTTGAATTTGAATGCACTAGCAGGAATTTGGAATCGATAGCAGGAATTTGAATGCACTAGTAGGAATTTGGAATAGAGAGCAGGAATTTGAATGCAATAGCAGGAATTTGGAAAAGATGGCAGGAATTTGAATGCACTAGCAGGAATTTGGAATCGATAGCAGGAATTTGAATGTACTAGCAGGAATTTGGAATCGATAGCAGGAATTTGAATGCACTAGCAGGAATTTGGAATCGATAGCAGGAATTTAAATGCACTAGTAGGAATTTGGAACTGATAGCAGGAATTTGAATGCACTAGCAGGAATTTGGAAAAGATAGCAGGAATTTGAATGCACTAGCAGGAATTTGGAATCGATAGCAGGAATTTGAATGCACTAGCAGGAATTTGGAATCGATAGCAGGAATTTGAATGCACTAGCAGGAATTTGAAATCGATAGCAGGAATTTGAATGCACTAGCAGGAATTTAGAATTGATAGCAGGAATTTGAATGCACTATCAGGAATTTGGAAAACACATCAGGAATTTGAATGCGCTAGCAGTAATCTAGAAATGAGGGTTTTAGGGTTTAGGTTTAGGATTTACGGTTTAGGTTTTTAGGGTCTAGGGTTCGTGTTTAGGGTCTAGGGTTTGGAATCGATAGCATGAATTTGAATGCACTAGCAGGAATTTGGAAAAGATAGCAGGAATTTAAATGCACTAGCAGGAATCTAGAAATAAGGGTTTTAGGGTTTAGGTTTTAGGATTTAGGGTTTTAGGTTTATAGGGTTTAGGGTTTAAGGTCTAGGGTTTAGAATCGATTGGAGGAATTTAGAAATGATAGCAGAAATTTGAAAATGATAGCAGGAATTTGAATGCACTAGCAGGAATCTAGAAATGAGGGTTTTAGGGTTTAGGTTTTAGGATTTAGGTTTAGGGTTTTGGGGTTATAGGGTTTAGGGTTTAAGGGTTAGGGTTTAGGGTTTTGAATCGATAGCAGGAATTCGAAATCGGGAGCTTGAATTTGAATGCACTAGCAGGAATTTGGAATCGATAGCAGGAATTTGAATGCACTAGTAGGAATTTGGAATAGAGAGCAATAGCAGGAATTTGGAATCGATAGCAGGAATTTGAATGCACTAGCAGGAATTTGGAATCGATAGTAGGAATTTGAATGCACTAGCAGGAATCTAGAAATAAGGGTTTTAGGGTTTAGGTTTTAGGATTTAGGTTTAGGGTTTAGGGTTTAAGGGTTAGGGTTTAGGGTTTTGAATCGATAGCAGGAATTCGAAATCGGGAGCTTGAATTTGAATGCACTAGCAGGAATTTGGAATCGATAGCAGGAATTTGAATGCACTAGTAGGAATTTGGAATAGAGAGCAGGAATTTGAATGCAATAGCAGGAATTTGGAAAAGTTGGCAGGAATTTGAATGCACTAGCAGGAATTTGGAATCGATAGCAGGAATTTGAATGTACTAGCAGGAATTTGGAATCGATAGCAGGAATTTGAATGCACTAGCAGGAATTTGGAATCGATAGCAGGAATTTAAATGCACTAGTAGGAATTTGGAACTGATAGCAGGAATTTGAATGCACTAGCAGGAATTTGGAAAAGATAGCAGGAATTTGAATGCACTAGCAGGAATTTGGAATCGATAGCAGGAATTTGAATGCACTAGCAGGAATTTGGAATCGATAGCAGGAATTTGAATGCACTAGCAGGAATTTGAAATCGATAGCAGGAATTTGAATGCACTAGCAGGAATTTAGAATTGATAGCAGGAATTTGAATGCACTATCAGGAATTTGGAAAACACATCAGGAATTTGAATGCGCTAGCAGTAATCTAGAAATGAGGGTTTTAGGGTTTAGGTTTAGGATTTACGGTTTAGGTTTTTAGGGTCTAGGGTTCGTGTTTAGGGTCTAGGGTTTGGAATCGATAGCATGAATTTGAATGCACTAGCAGGAATTTGGAAAAGATAGCAGGAATTTAAATGCACTAGCAGGAATCTAGAAATAAGGGTTTTAGGGTTTAGGTTTTAGGATTTAGGGTTTTAGGTTTATAGGGTTTAGGGTTTAGGGTCTAGGGTTTAGAATCGATTGGAGGAATTTAGAAATGATAGCAGAAATTTGAAAATGATAGCAGGAATTTGAATGCACTAGCAGGAATCTAGAAATGAGGGTTTTAGGGTTTAGGTTTTAGGATTTAGGTTTAGGGTTTTGGGGTTATAGGGTTTAGGGTTTAAGGGTTAGGGTTTAGGGTTTTGAATCGATAGCAGGAATTCGAAATCGGGAGCTTGAATTTGAATGCACTAGCAGGAATTTGGAATCGATAGCAGGAATTTGAATACACTAGTAGGAATTTGGAATAGAGAGCAATAGCAGGAATTTGGAATCGATAGCAGGAATTTGAATGCACTAGCAGGAATTTGGAATCGATAGTAGGAATTTGAATGCACTAGCAGGAATTTGGAATCGATAGCAGGAATTTGAATGCACTAGCAGGAATTTGGAATCAATAGTAGGAATTTGAATGCACTAGTAGGAATTTGAAACTCATAGTAGGAATTTGAATGCACTAGCAGGAATTTGGAAAAGATAGCAGGAACTTGAATGCACTAGCAGGAATTTGGAATCGATAGCAGGAATTTGAATGCACTAGCAGGAATTTGGAATCGATAGCAGGAATTTGAATGCATTAGCAGGAATTTAGAATTGATAGCAGGAATTTGAATGCATTAGCAGGAATTTGGAAAAGACATCAGGAATTTGAATGCGCTAGCAGGAATCTAGAAATGAGGGTTTTAGGGTTTAGGTTTAGGATTTACGGTTTAGGTTTTTAGGGTCTAGGGTTCGTGTTTAGGGTCTAGGGTTTGGAATCGATAGCATGAATTTGAATGCACTAGTAGGAATTTGGAAAAGATAGCAGGAATTTGAATGTACTAGCAGGAATCTAGAAATAAGGGTTTTAGGGTTTAGGTTTTAGGATTTAGGGTTTTAGGTTTATAGGGTTTAGGGTTTAGGGTCTAGGGTTTAGAATCGATTAGAGGAATTTAGAAATGATAGCAGAAATTTTAAAATGATAGCAGGAATTTGAATGCACTAGTAGGAATCTAGAAATGAGGGTTTTAGGGTTTAGGTTTTAGGATTTAGGTTTAGGGTTTTGGGGTTATAGGGTTTAGGGTTTAAGGGTTAGGGTTTAGGGTTTTGAATCGATAGCAGGAATTCGAAATCGGGAGCTTGAATTTGAATGCACTAGCAGGAATTTGGAATCGATAGCAGGAATTTGAATGCACTAGTAGGAATTTGGAAGAAAAAGCATGAATTTGAATGCAATAGCAGGAATTTGGAAAAGATGGCAGGAATTTGAATGCACTAGCAGGAATTTGGAATCGATAACAGGAATTTGAATGTACTAGCAGGAATTTGGAATTGATAGCAGGAATTTGAATGCACTAGCAGGAATTTGGAATCGATAGCAGGAATTTAAATGCACTAGTAGGAATTTAGAACTGATAGCAGGAATTTGAATGCACTAGCAGGAATTTGGAAAAGATAGCAGGAATTTGAATGCACTAGCAGGAATTTGGAATCGATAGCAGGAATTTGAATGCACTAGCAGGAATTTGGAATCGATAGCAGGAATTTGAATGCACTAGCAGGAATTTGGAATCGATAGCAGGAATTTGAATGCACTAGCAGGAATTTAGAATTGATAGCAGGAATTTGAATGCACTATCAGGAATTTGGAAAAGACATCAGGAATTTGAATGCGCTAGCAGTAATCTAGAAATGAGGGTTTTAGGGTTTAGGTTTAGGATTTACGGTTTAGGTTTTTAGGGTCTAGGGTTCGTGTTTAGGGTCTAGGGTTTGGAATTGATAGCATGAATTTGAATGCACTAGCAAGAATTTGGAAAAGATAGCAGGAATTTGAATGTACTAGCAGGAATCTAGAAATAATGGTTTTAGGATTTAGGGTTTTAGGTTTATAGGGTTTAGGGTCTAGGGTTTAGAATCGATTGGAGGAATTTAGAAATGATAGCAGAAATTTGAAAATGATAGCAGGAATTTGAATGCACTAGCAGGAATCTAGAAATGAGGGTTTTAGGGTTTAGGTTTTAGGATTTAGGTTTAGGGTTTTGGGGTTATAGGGTTTAGGGTTTAAGGGTTAGGGTTTAGGGTTTTGAATCGATAGCAGGAATTCGAAATCGGGAGCTTGAATTTGAATGCACTAACAGGAATTTGGAATCGATAGCAGGAATTTGAATGCACTAGTAGGAATTTGGAATAGAGAGCAGGAATTTGAAAGCAATAGCAGGAATTTGGAATCGATAGCAGGAATTTGAATGCACTAGCAGGAATTTGGAATCGATAGTAGGAATTTGAATGCACTAGCAGGAATTTGGAATCGATAGCAGGAATTTGAATGCACTAGCAGGAATTTGGAATCGATAGTAGGAATTTGAATGCACTAGTAGGAATTTGGAACTGATAGTAGGAATTTGAATGCACTAGCAGGAATTTGGAAAAGATAGCAGGAATTTGAATGCACTAGCAGGAATTTGGAATCGATAGCAGGAATTTGGAATCGATAGCAGGAATTTGAATGCACTAGCATGAATTTAGAATTGATAGCAGGAATTTGAATGCATTAGCAGGAATTTGGAAAAGACATCAGGAATTTTAATGCGCTAGCAGGAATCTAGAAATGAGGGTTTTAGGGTTTAGGTTTAGGATTTACGGTTTAGGTTTTTAGGGTCTAGGGTTCATGTTTAGGGTCTAGGGTTTGGAATCGATAGCATGAATTTGAATGCACTAGTAGGAATTTGGAAAAGATACAAGGAATTTGAATGTACTAGCAGGAATCTAGAAATAAGGGTTTTAGGGTTTAGGTTTTAGGATTTAGGGTTTTTTTTTTTTTTTTTTTTTTTCCGGGTAAATGAGGCTTGGCCTCGTGGAATTTTATAAATAAAACGATATGTACAGGTCAAGAGCTAAAAGCTCAAGGCCAATGACAATTATTCCAATGGAACAAGCTCCAAATGAAATACGAAAAAGGAAAAAACAAACTAAAAAGCAACTACAAAAGTCACCACTAGGTTTATAGGGTTTAGGGTTTAGGGTCTAGGGTTTAGAATCGATTGGAGGAATTTAGAAATGATAGCAGAAATTTGAAAATGATAGCAGAAATTTGAATGCACTAGCAGGAATCTAGAAATGAGGGTTTTAGGGTTTAGGTTTTGGGATTTAGGTTTAGGGTTTTGGGGTTATAGGGTTTAGGGTTTAAGGGTTAGGGTTTAGGGTTTAGGGTTTTGAATCGATAGCAGGAATTCGAAATCGGGAGCTTGAATTTGAATGCACTAGCAGGAATTTGGAATCGATAGCAGGAATTTGAATGCACTAGTAGGAATTTGGAATAGAGAGCAGGAATTTGAATGCAATAGCAGGAATTTGGAAAAGATGGTGGGAATTTGAATGCACTAGCAGGAATTTGGAATCGATAGCAGGAATTTGAATGCACTAGCAGGAATTTGGAATCGATAGCAGGAATTTGAATGCACTAGCAGGAATTTGAATGCACTAGGAGGAATTTGGAATTGATAGCAGGAATTTGAATGCACTAGCAGGAATTTGGAAAAGATAGCAGGAATTTGAATGCACTAGCAGGAATTTGGAATCGATAGCAGGAATTTGAATGCAATAGCAGGAATTTGGAATCGATAGCAGGAATTTGAATGCAATAGCAGGAATTTAGAATTGATAGCAGGAATATGAATGCACTAGCAGGAATCTAGAAATGAGGGTTTTAGGGTTTAGGTTTTAGGATTTAGGTTTAGGGTTTTGGGGTTATAGGGTTTAGGGTTTAAGGGTTAGGGTTTAGGGTTTTGAATCGATAGCAGGAATTCGAAATCGGGAGCTTGAATTTGAATGCACTAGCAGGAATTTGGAATCGATAGCAGGAATTTGAATGCACTAGTAGGAATTTGGAATAGAGAGCAATAGCAGGAATTTGGAATCGATAGCAGGAATTTGAATGCACTAGCAGGAATTTGGAATCGATAGTAGGAATTTGAATGCACTAGCAGGAATTTGGAATCGATAGCAGGAATTTGAATGCACTAGCAGGAATTTGGAATCAATAGTAGGAATTTGAATGCACTAGTAGGAATTTGAAACTCATAGTAGGAATTTGAATGCACTAGCAGGAATTTGGAAAAGATAGCAGGAATTTGAATGCACTAGCAGGAATTTGGAATCGATAGCAGGAATTTGAATGCACTAGCAGGAATTTGGAATCGATAGCAGGAATTTGAATGCACTAGCAGGAATTTAGAATTGATAGCAGGAATTTGAATGCATTAGCAGGAATTTGGAAAAGACATCAGGAATTTGAATGCGCTAGCAGGAATCTAGAAATGAGGGTTTTAGGGTTTAGGTTTAGGATTTACGGTTTAGGTTTTTAGGGTCTAGGGTTCGTGTTTAGGGTCTAGGGTTTGGAATCGATAGCATGAATTTGAATGCACTAGTAGGAATTTGGAAAAGATAGCAGGAATTTGAATGTACTAGCAGGAATCTAGAAATAAGGGTTTTAGGGTTTAGGTTTTAGGATTTAGGGTTTTAGGTTTATAGGGTTTAGGGTTTAGGGTCTAGGGTTTAGAATCGATTAGAGGAATTTAGAAATGATAGCAGAAATGTGAAAATGATAGCAGGAATTTGAATGCACTAGTAGGAATCTAGAAATGAGGGTTTTAGGGTTTAGGTTTTAGGATTTAGGTTTAGGGTTTTGGGGTTATAGGGTTTAGGGTTTAAGGGTTAGGGTTTAGGGTTTTGAATCGATAGCAGGAATTCGAAATCGGGAGCTTGAATTTGAATGCACTAGCAGGAATTTGGAATCGATAGCAGGAATTTGAATGCACTAGTAGGAATTTGGAAGAGAAAGCATGAATTTGAATGCAATAGCAGGAATTTGGAAAAGATGGCAGGAATTTGAATGCACTAGCAGGAATTTGGAATCGATAACAGGAATTTGAATGTACTAGCAGGAATTTGGAATTGATAGCAGGAATTTGAATGCACTAGCAGGAATTTGGAATCGATAGCAGGAATTTAAATGCACTAGTAGGAATTTAGAACTGATAGCAGGAATTTGAATGCACTAGCAGGAATTTGGAAAAGATAGCAGGAATTTGAATGCACTAGCAGGAATTTGGAATCGATAGCAGGAATTTGAATGCACTAGCAGGAATTTGGAATCGATAGCAGGAATTTGAATGCACTAGCAGGAATTTGGAATCGATAGCAGGAATTTGAATGCAGTAGCAGGAATTTAGAATTGATAGCAGGAATTTGAATGCACTATCAGGAATTTGGAAAAGACATCAGGAATTTGAATGCGCTAGCAGTAATCTAGAAATGAGGGTTTTAGGGTTTAGGTTTAGGATTTACGGTTTAGGTTTTTAGGGTCTAGGGTTCGTGTTTAGGGTCTAGGGTTTGGAATTGATAGCATGAATTTGAATGCACTAGCAAGAATTTGGAAAAGATAGCAGGAATTTGAATGTACTAGCAGGAATCTAGAAATAATGGTTTTAGGATTTAGGGTTTTAGGTTTATAGGGTTTAGGGTCTAGGGTTTAGAATCGATTGGAGGAATTTAGAAATGATAGCAGAAATTTGAAAATGATAGCAGGAATTTGAATGCACTAGCAGGAATCTAGAAATGAGGGTTTTAGGGTTTAGGTTTTAGGATTTAGGTTTAGGGTTTTGGGGTTATAGGGTTTAGGGTTTAAGGGTTAGGGTTTAGGGTTTTGAATCGATAGCAGGAATTCGAAATCGGGAGCTTGAATTTGAATGCACTAACAGGAATTTGGAATCGATAGCAGGAATTTGAATGCACTAGTAGGAATTTGGAATAGAGAGCAGGAATTTGAAAGCAATAGCAGGAATTTGGAATCGATAGCAGGAATTTGAATGCACTAGCAGGAATTTGGAATCGATAGTAGGAATTTGAATGCACTAGCAGGAATTTGGAATCGATAGCAGGAATTTGAATGCACTAGCAGGAATTTGGAATCGATAGTAGGAATTTGAATGCACTAGTAGGAATTTGGAACTGATAGTAGGAATTTGAATGCACTAGCAGGAATTTGGAAAAGATAGCAGGAATTTGAATGCACTAGCAGGAATTTGGAATCGATAGCAGGAATTTGGAATCGATAGCAGGAATTTGAATGCACTAGCAGGAATCTAGAAATAAGGGTTTTAGGGTTTAGGTTTTAGGATTTAGGTTTAGGGTTTAGGGTTTAAGGGTTAGGGTTTAGGGTTTTGAATCGATAGCAGGAATTCGAAATCGGGAGCTTGAATTTGAATGCACTAGCAGGAATTTGGAATCGATAGCAGGAATTTGAATGCACTAGTAGGAATTTGGAATAGAGAGCAGGAATTTGAATGCAATAGCAGGAATTTGGAAAAGTTGGCAGGAATTTGAATGCACTAGCAGGAATTTGGAATCGATAGCAGGAATTTGAATGTACTAGCAGGAATTTGGAATCGATAGCAGGAATTTGAATGCACTAGCAGGAATTTGGAATCGATAGCAGGAATTTAAATGCACTAGTAGGAATTTGGAACTGATAGCAGGAATTTGAATGCACTAGCAGGAATTTGGAAAAGATAGCAGGAATTTGAATGCACTAGCAGGAATTTGGAATCGATAGCAGGAATTTGAATGCACTAGCAGGAATTTGGAATCGATAGCAGGAATTTGAATGCACTAGCAGGAATTTGAAATCGATAGCAGGAATTTGAATGCACTAGCAGGAATTTAGAATTGATAGCAGGAATTTGAATGCACTATCAGGAATTTGGAAAACACATCAGGAATTTGAATGCGCTAGCAGTAATCTAGAAATGAGGGTTTTAGGGTTTAGGTTTAGGATTTACGGTTTAGGTTTTTAGGGTCTAGGGTTCGTGTTTAGGGTCTAGGGTTTGGAATCGATAGCATGAATTTGAATGCACTAGCAGGAATTTGGAAAAGATAGCAGGAATTTAAATGCACTAGCAGGAATCTAGAAATAAGGGTTTTAGGGTTTAGGTTTTAGGATTTAGGGTTTTAGGTTTATAGGGTTTAGGGTTTAGGGTCTAGGGTTTAGAATCGATTGGAGGAATTTAGAAATGATAGCAGAAATTTGAAAATGATAGCAGGAATTTGAATGCACTAGCAGGAATCTAGAAATGAGGGTTTTAGGGTTTAGGTTTTAGGATTTAGGTTTAGGGTTTTGGGGTTATAGGGTTTAGGGTTTAAGGGTTAGGGTTTAGGGTTTTGAATCGATAGCAGGAATTCGAAATCGGGAGCTTGAATTTGAATGCACTAGCAGGAATTTGGAATCGATAGCAGGAATTTGAATGCACTAGTAGGAATTTGGAATAGAGAGCAATAGCAGGAATTTGGAATCGATAGCAGGAATTTGAATGCACTAGCAGAATTTGGAATCGATAGTAGGAATTTGAATGCACTAGCAGGAATCTAGAAATAAGGGTTTTAGGGTTTAGGTTTTAGGATTTAGGTTTAGGGTTTTGGGGTTATAGGGTTTAGGGTTTAAGGGTTAGGGTTTAGGGTTTAGGGTTTTGAATCGATAGCAGGAATTCGAAATCGGGAGCTTGAATTTGAATGCACTAGCAGGAATTTGGAATCGATAGCAGGAATTTGAATGCACTAGTAGGAATTTGGAATAGAGAGCAGGAATTTGAATGCAATAGCAGGAATTTGGAAAAGATGGCAGGAATTTGAATGCACTAGCAGGAATTTGGAATCGATAGCAGGAATTTGAATGTACTAGCAGGAATTTGGAATCGATAGCAGGAATTTGAATGCACTAGCAGGAATTTGGAATCGATAGCAGGAATTTAAATGCACTAGTAGGAATTTGGAACTGATAGCAGGAATTTGAATGCACTAGCAGGAATTTGGAAAAGATAGCAGGAATTTGAATGCACTAGCAGGAATTTGGAATCGATAGCAGGAATTTGAATGCACTAGCAGGAATTTGGAATCGATAGCAGGAATTTGAATGCACTAGCAGGAATTTGAAATCGATAGCAGGAATTTGAATGCACTAGCAGGAATTTAGAATTGATAGCAGGAATTTGAATGCACTATCAGGAATTTGGAAAACACATCAGGAATTTGAATGCGCTAGCAGTAATCTAGAAATGAGGGTTTTAGGGTTTAGGTTTAGGATTTACGGTTTAGGTTTTTAGGGTCTAGGGTTCGTGTTTAGGGTCTAGGGTTTGGAATCGATAGCATGAATTTGAATGCACTAGCAGGAATTTGGAAAAGATAGCAGGAATTTAAATGCACTAGCAGGAATCTAGAAATAAGGGTTTTAGGGTTTAGGTTTTAGGATTTAGGGTTTTAGGTTTATAGGGTTTAGGGTTTAAGGTCTAGGGTTTAGAATCGATTGGAGGAATTTAGAAATGATAGCAGAAATTTGAAAATGATAGCAGGAATTTGAATGCACTAGCAGGAATCTAGAAATGAGGGTTTTAGGGTTTAGGTTTTAGGATTTAGGTTTAGGGTTTTGGGGTTATAGGGTTTAGGGTTTAAGGGTTAGGGTTTAGGGTTTTGAATCGATAGCAGGAATTCGAAATCGGGAGCTTGAATTTGAATGCACTAGCAGGAATTTGGAATCGATAGCAGGAATTTGAATGCACTAGTAGGAATTTGGAATAGAGAGCAATAGCAGGAATTTGGAATCGATAGCAGGAATTTGAATGCACTAGCAGGAATTTGGAATCGATAGTAGGAATTTGAATGCACTAGCAGGAATCTAGAAATAAGGGTTTTAGGGTTTAGGTTTTAGGATTTAGGTTTAGGGTTTAGGGTTTAAGGGTTAGGGTTTAGGGTTTTGAATCGATAGCAGGAATTCGAAATCGGGAGCTTGAATTTGAATGCACTAGCAGGAATTTGGAATCGATAGCAGGAATTTGAATGCACTAGTAGGAATTTGGAATAGAGAGCAGGAATTTGAATGCAATAGCAGGAATTTGGAAAAGTTGGCAGGAATTTGAATGCACTAGCAGGAATTTGGAATCGATAGCAGGAATTTGAATGTACTAGCAGGAATTTGGAATCGATAGCAGGAATTTGAATGCACTAGCAGGAATTTGGAATCGATAGCAGGAATTTAAATGCACTAGTAGGAATTTGGAACTGATAGCAGGAATTTGAATGCACTAGCAGGAATTTGGAAAAGATAGCAGGAATTTGAATGCACTAGCAGGAATTTGGAATCGATAGCAGGAATTTGAATGCACTAGCAGGAATTTGGAATCGATAGCAGGAATTTGAATGCACTAGCAGGAATTTGAAATCGATAGCAGGAATTTGAATGCACTAGCAGGAATTTAGAATTGATAGCAGGAATTTGAATGCACTATCAGGAATTTGGAAAACACATCAGGAATTTGAATGCGCTAGCAGTAATCTAGAAATGAGGGTTTTAGGGTTTAGGTTTAGGATTTACGGTTTAGGTTTTTAGGGTCTAGGGTTCGTGTTTAGGGTCTAGGGTTTGGAATCGATAGCATGAATTTGAATGCACTAGCAGGAATTTGGAAAAGATAGCAGGAATTTAAATGCACTAGCAGGAATCTAGAAATAAGGGTTTTAGGGTTTAGGTTTTAGGATTTAGGGTTTTAGGTTTATAGGGTTTAGGGTTTAGGGTCTAGGGTTTAGAATCGATTGGAGGAATTTAGAAATGATAGCAGAAATTTGAAAATGATAGCAGGAATTTGAATGCACTAGCAGGAATCTAGAAATGAGGGTTTTAGGGTTTAGGTTTTAGGATTTAGGTTTAGGGTTTTGGGGTTATAGGGTTTAGGGTTTAAGGGTTAGGGTTTAGGGTTTTGAATCGATAGCAGGAATTCGAAATCGGGAGCTTGAATTTGAATGCACTAGCAGGAATTTGAATGCACTAGTAGGAATTTGGAATAGAGAGCAATAGCAGGAATTTGGAATCGATAGCAGGAATTTGAATGCACTAGCAGGAATTTGGAATCGATAGTAGGAATTTGAATGCACTAGCAGGAATTTGGAATCGATAGCAGGAATTTGAATGCACTAGCAGGAATTTGGAATCAATAGTAGGAATTTGAATGCACTAGTAGGAATTTGAAACTCATAGTAGGAATTTGAATGCACTAGCAGGAATTTGGAAAAGATAGCAGGAACTTGAATGCACTAGCAGGAATTTGGAATCGATAGCAGGAATTTGAATGCACTAGCAGGAATTTGGAATCGATAGCAGGAATTTGAATGCATTAGCAGGAATTTAGAATTGATAGCAGGAATTTGAATGCATTAGCAGGAATTTGGAAAAGACATCAGGAATTTGAATGCGCTAGCAGGAATCTAGAAATGAGGGTTTTAGGGTTTAGGTTTAGGATTTACGGTTTAGGTTTTTAGGGTCTAGGGTTCGTGTTTAGGGTCTAGGGTTTGGAATCGATAGCATGAATTTGAATGCACTAGTAGGAATTTGGAAAAGATAGCAGGAATTTGAATGTACTAGCAGGAATCTAGAAATAAGGGTTTTAGGGTTTAGGTTTTAGGATTTAGGGTTTTAGGTTTATAGGGTTTAGGGTTTAGGGTCTAGGGTTTAGAATCGATTAGAGGAATTTAGAAATGATAGCAGAAATTTGAAAATGATAGCAGGAATTTGAATGCACTAGTAGGAATCTAGAAATGAGGGTTTTAGGGTTTAGGTTTTAGGATTTAGGTTTAGGGTTTTGGGGTTATAGGGTTTAGGGTTTAAGGGTTAGGGTTTAGGGTTTTGAATCGATAGCAGGAATTTGAAATCGGGAGATTGAATTTGAATGCACTAGCAGGAATTTGGAATCGATAGCAGGAATTTGAATGCACTAGTAGGAATTTGGAAGAGAAAGCATGAATTTGAATGCAATAGCAGGAATTTGGAAAAGATGGCAGGAATTTGAATGCACTAGCAGGAATTTGGAATCGATAACAGGAATTTGAATGTACTAGCAGGAATTTGGAATTGATAGCAGGAATTTGAATGCACTAGCAGGAATTTGGAATCGATAGCAGGAATTTAAATGCACTAGTAGGAATTTAGAACTGATAGCAGGAATTTGAATGCACTAGCAGGAATTTGGAAAAGATAGCAGGAATTTGAATGCACTAGCAGGAATTTGGAATCGATAGCAGGAATTTGAATGCACTAGCAGGAATTTGGAATCGATAGCAGGAATTTGAATGCACTAGCAGGAATTTGGAATCGATAGCAGGAATTTGAATGCACTAGCAGGAATTTGGAATCGATAGCAGGAATTTGAATGCACTAGCAGGAATTTAGAATTGATAGCAGGAATTTGAATGCACTATCAGGAATTTGGAAAAGACATCAGGAATTTGAATGCGCTAGCAGTAATCTAGAAATGAGGGTTTTAGGGTTTAGGTTTAGGATTTACGGTTTAGGTTTTTAGGGTCTAGGGTTCGTGTTTAGGGTCTAGGGTTTGGAATTGATAGCATGAATTTGAATGCACTAGCAAGAATTTGGAAAAGATAGCAGGAATTTGAATGTACTAGCAGGAATCTAGAAATAATGGTTTTAGGATTTAGGGTTTTAGGTTTATAGGGTTTAGGGTCTAGGGTTTAGAATCGATTGGAGGAATTTAGAAATGATAGCAGAAATTTGAAAATGATAGCAGGAATTTGAATGCACTAGCAGGAATCTAGAAATGAGGGTTTTAGGGTTTAGGTTTTAGGATTTAGGTTTAGGGTTTTGGGGTTATAGGGTTTAGGGTTAGGGTTTAGGGTTTTGAATCGATAGCAGGAATTCGAAATCGGGAGCTTGAATTTGAATGCACTAACAGGAATTTGGAATCGATAGCAGGAATTTGAATGCACTAGTAGGAATTTGGAATAGAGAGCAGGAATTTGAAAGCAATAGCAGGAATTTGGAATCGATAGCAGGAATTTGAATGCACTAGCAGGAATTTGGAATCGATAGTAGGAATTTGAATGCACTAGCAGGAATTTGGAATCGATAGCAGGAATTTGAATGCACTAGCAGGAATTTGGAATCGATAGTAGGAATTTGAATGCACTAGTAGGAATTTGGAACTGATAGTAGGAATTTGAATGCACTAGCAGGAATTTGGAAAAGATAGCAGGAATTTGAATGCACTAGCAGGAATTTGGAATCGATAGCAGGAATTTGGAATCGATAGCAGGAATTTGAATGCACTAGCATGAATTTAGAATTGATAGCAGGAATTTGAATGCATTAGCAGGAATTTGGAAAAGACATCAGGAATTTTAATGCGCTAGCAGGAATCTAGAAATGAGGGTTTTAGGGTTTAGGTTTAGGATTTACGGTTTAGGTTTTTAGGGTCTAGGGTTCGTGTTTAGGGTCTAGGGTTTGGAATCGATAGCATGAATTTGAATGCACTAGTAGGAATTTGGAAAAGATACAAGGAATTTGAATGTACTAGCAGGAATCTAGAAATAAGGGTTTTAGGGTTTAGGTTTTAGGATTTAGGGTTTTTTTTTTTTTTTTTTTTTTCCGGGTAAATGAGGCTTGGCCTCGTGGAATTTTATAAATAAAACGATATGTACAGGTCAAGAGCTAAAAGCTCAAGGCCAATGACAATTATTCCAATGGAACAAGCTCCAAATGAAATACGAAAAAGGAAAAAACAAACTAAAAAGCAACTACAAAAGTCACCACTAGGTTTATAGGGTTTAGGGTTTAGGGTCTAGGGTTTAGAATCGATTGGAGGAATTTAGAAATGATAGCAGAAATTTGAAAATGATAGCAGAAATTTGAATGCACTAGCAGGAATCTAGAAATGAGGGTTTTAGGGTTTAGGTTTTGGGATTTAGGTTTAGGGTTTTGGGGTTATAGGGTTTAGGGTTTAAGGGTTAGGGTTTAGGGTTTAGGGTTTTGAATCGATAGCAGGAATTCGAAATCGGGAGCTTGAATTTGAATGCACTAGCAGGAATTTGGAATCGATAGCAGGAATTTGAATGCACTAGTAGGAATTTGGAATAGAGAGCAGGAATTTGAATGCAATAGCAGGAATTTGGAAAAGATGGTGGGAATTTGAATGCACTAGCAGGAATTTGGAATCGATAGCAGGAATTTGAATGCACTAGCAGGAATTTGGAATCGATAGCAGGAATTTGAATGCACTAGCAGGAATTTGAATGCACTAGGAGGAATTTGGAATTGATAGCAGGAATTTGAATGCACTAGCAGGAATTTGGAAAAGATAGCAGGAATTTGAATGCACTAGCAGGAATTTAGAATCGATAGCAGGAATTTGAATGCAATAGCAGGAATTTGGAATCGATAGCAGGAATTTGAATGCAATAGCAGGAATTTAGAATTGATAGCAGGAATATGAATGCACTAGCAGGAATCTAGAAATGAGGGTTTTAGGGTTTAGGTTTTAGGATTTAGGTTTAGGGTTTTGGGGTTATAGGGTTTAGGGTTTAAGGGTTAGGGTTTAGGGTTTTGAATCGATAGCAGGAATTCGAAATCGGGAGCTTGAATTTGAATGCACTAGCAGGAATTTGGAATCGATAGCAGGAATTTGAATGCACTAGTAGGAATTTGGAATAGAGAGCAATAGCAGGAATTTGGAATCGATAGCAGGAATTTGAATGCACTAGCAGGAATTTGGAATCGATAGTAGGAATTTGAATGCACTAGCAGGAATTTGGAATCGATAGCAGGAATTTGAATGCACTAGCAGGAATTTGGAATCAATAGTAGGAATTTGAATGCACTAGTAGGAATTTGAAACTCATAGTAGGAATTTGAATGCACTAGCAGGAATTTGGAAAAGATAGCAGGAATTTGAATGCACTAGCAGGAATTTGGAATCGATAGCAGGAATTTGAATGCACTAGCAGGAATTTGGAATCGATAGCAGGAATTTGAATGCACTAGCAGGAATTTAGAATTGATAGCAGGAATTTGAATGCATTAGCAGGAATTTGGAAAAGACATCAGGAATTTGAATGCGCTAGCAGGAATCTAGAAATGAGGGTTTTAGGGTTTAGGTTTAGGATTTACGGTTTAGGTTTTTAGGGTCTAGGGTTCGTGTTTAGGGTCTAGGGTTTGGAATCGATAGCATGAATTTGAATGCACTAGTAGGAATTTGGAAAAGATAGCAGGAATTTGAATGTACTAGCAGGAATCTAGAAATAAGGGTTTTAGGGTTTAGGTTTTAGGATTTAGGGTTTTAGGTTTATAGGGTTTAGGGTTTAGGGTCTAGGGTTTAGAATCGATTAGAGGAATTTAGAAATGATAGCAGAAATGTGAAAATGATAGCAGGAATTTGAATGCACTAGTAGGAATCTAGAAATGAGGGTTTTAGGGTTTAGGTTTTAGGATTTAGGTTTAGGGTTTTGGGGTTATAGGGTTTAGGGTTTAAGGGTTAGGGTTTAGGGTTTTGAATCGATAGCAGGAATTCGAAATCGGGAGCTTGAATTTGAATGCACTAGCAGGAATTTGGAATCGATAGCAGGAATTTGAATGCACTAGTAGGAATTTGGAAGAGAAAGCATGAATTTGAATGCAATAGCAGGAATTTGGAAAAGATGGCAGGAATTTGAATGCACTAGCAGGAATTTGGAATCGATAACAGGAATTTGAATGTACTAGCAGGAATTTGGAATTGATAGCAGGAATTTGAATGCACTAGCAGGAATTTGGAATCGATAGCAGGAATTTAAATGCACTAGTAGGAATTTAGAACTGATAGCAGGAATTTGAATGCACTAGCAGGAATTTGGAAAAGATAGCAGGAATTTGAATGCACTAGCAGGAATTTGGAATCGATAGCAGGAATTTGAATGCACTAGCAGGAATTTGGAATCGATAGCAGGAATTTGAATGCACTAGCAGGAATTTGGAATCGATAGCAGGAATTTGAATGCACTAGCAGGAATTTAGAATTGATAGCAGGAATTTGAATGCACTATCAGGAATTTGGAAAAGACATCAGGAATTTGAATGCGCTAGCAGTAATCTAGAAATGAGGGTTTTAGGGTTTAGGTTTAGGATTTACGGTTTAGGTTTTTAGGGTCTAGGGTTCGTGTTTAGGGTCTAGGGTTTGGAATTGATAGCATGAATTTGAATGCACTAGCAAGAATTTGGAAAAGATAGCAGGAATTTGAATGTACTAGCAGGAATCTAGAAATAATGGTTTTAGGATTTAGGGTTTTAGGTTTATAGGGTTTAGGGTCTAGGGTTTAGAATCGATTGGAGGAATTTAGAAATGATAGCAGAAATTTGAAAATGATAGCAGGAATTTGAATGCACTAGCAGGAATCTAGAAATGAGGGTTTTAGGGTTTAGGTTTTAGGATTTAGGTTTAGGGTTTTGGGGTTATAGGGTTTAGGGTTTAAGGGTTAGGGTTTAGGGTTTTGAATCGATAGCAGGAATTCGAAATCGGGAGCTTGAATTTGAATGCACTAACAGGAATTTGGAATCGATAGCAGGAATTTGAATGCACTAGTAGGAATTTGGAATAGAGAGCAGGAATTTGAAAGCAATAGCAGGAATTTGGAATCGATAGCAGGAATTTGAATGCACTAGCAGGAATTTGGAATCGATAGTAGGAATTTGAATGCACTAGCAGGAATTTGGAATCGATAGCAGGAATTTGAATGCACTAGCAGGAATTTGGAATCGATAGTAGGAATTTGAATGCACTAGTAGGAATTTGGAACTGATAGTAGGAATTTGAATGCACTAGCAGGAATTTGGAAAAGATAGCAGGAATTTGAATGCACTAGCAGGAATTTAGAATCGATAGCAGGAATTTGGAATCGATAGCAGGAATTTGAATGCACTAGCATGAATTTAGAATTGATAGCAGGAATTTGAATGCATTAGCAGGAATTTGGAAAAGACATCAGGAATTTTAATGCGCTAGCAGGAATCTAGAAATGAGGGTTTTAGGGTTTAGGTTTAGGATTTACGGTTTAGGTTTTTAGGGTCTAGGGTTCGTGTTTAGGGTCTAGGGTTTGGAATCGATAGCATGAATTTGAATGCACTAGTAGGAATTTGGAAAAGATACAAGGAATTTGAATGTACTAGCAGGAATCTAGAAATAAGGGTTTTAGGGTTTAGGTTTTAGGATTTAGGGTTTTTTTTTTTTTTTTTTTTTTTCCGGGTAAATGAGGCTTGGCCTCGTGGAATTTTATAAATAAAACGATATGTACAGGTCAAGAGCTAAAAGCTCAAGGCCAATGACAATTATTCCAATGGAACAAGCTCCAAATGAAATACGAAAAAGGAAAAAACAAACTAAAAAGCAACTACAAAAGTCACCACTAGGTTTATAGGGTTTAGGGTTTAGGGTCTAGGGTTTAGAATCGATTGGAGGAATTTAGAAATGATAGCAGAAATTTGAAAATGATAGCAGAAATTTGAATGCACTAGCAGGAATCTAGAAATGAGGGTTTTAGGGTTTAGGTTTTGGGATTTAGGTTTAGGGTTTTGGGGTTATAGGGTTTAGGGTTTAAGGGTTAGGGTTTAGGGTTTAGGGTTTTGAATCGATAGCAGGAATTCGAAATCGGGAGCTTGAATTTGAATGCACTAGCAGGAATTTGGAATCGATAGCAGGAATTTGAATGCACTAGTAGGAATTTGGAATAGAGAGCAGGAATTTGAATGCAATAGCAGGAATTTGGAAAAGATGGTGGGAATTTGAATGCACTAGCAGGAATTTGGAATCGATAGCAGGAATTTGAATGCACTAGCAGGAATTTGGAATCGATAGCAGGAATTTGAATGCACTAGCAGGAATTTGAATGCACTAGGAGGAATTTGGAATTGATAGCAGGAATTTGAATGCACTAGCAGGAATTTGGAAAAGATAGCAGGAATTTGAATGCACTAGCAGGAATTTGGAATCGATAGCAGGAATTTGAATGCAATAGCAGGAATTTGGAATCGATAGCAGGAATTTGAATGCAATAGCAGGAATTTAGAATTGATAGCAGGAATATGAATGCACTAGCATGAATCTAGAAATGAGGGTTTTAGGGTTTAGGTTTTAGGATTTAGGTTTAGGGTTTTGGGGTTATAGGGTTTAGGGTTTAAGGGTTAGGGTTTAGGGTTTTGAATCGATAGCAGGAATTCGAAATCGGGAGCTTGAATTTGAATGCACTAGCAGGAATTTGGAATCGATAGCAGGAATTTGAATGCACTAGTAGGAATTTGGAATAGAGAGCAATAGCAGGAATTTGGAATCGATAGCAGGAATTTGAATGCACTAGCAGGAATTTGGAATCGATAGTAGGAATTTGAATGCACTAGCAGGAATTTGGAATCGATTGCAGGAATTTGAATGCACTAGCAGGAATTTGGAATCAATAGTAGGAATTTGAATGCACTAGTAGGAATTTGAAACTCATAGTAGGAATTTGAATGCACTAGCAGGAATTTGGAAAAGATAGCAGGAATTTGAATGCACTAGCAGGAATTTGGAATCGATAGCAGGAATTTGAATGCACTAGCAGGAATTTGGAATCGATAGCAGGAATTTGAATGCACTAGCAGGAATTTAGAATTGATAGCAGGAATTTGAATGCATTAGCAGGAATTTGGAAAAGACATCAGGAATTTGAATGCGCTAGCAGGAATCTAGAAATGAGGGTTTTAGGGTTTAGGTTTAGGATTTACGGTTTAGGTTTTTAGGGTCTAGGGTTCGTGTTTAGGGTCTAGGGTTTGGAATCGATAGCATGAATTTGAATGCACTAGTAGGAATTTGGAAAAGATAGCAGGAATTTGAATGTACTAGCAGGAATCTAGAAATAAGGGTTTTAGGGTTTAGGTTTTAGGATATAGGGTTTTAGGTTTATAGGGTTTAGGGTTTAGGGTCTAGGGTTTAGAATCGATTAGAGGAATTTAGAAATGATAGCAGAAATTTGAAAATGATAGCAGGAATTTGAATGCACTAGCAGGAATCTAGAAATGAGGGTTTTAGGGTTTAGGTTTTAGGATTTAGGTTTAGGGTTTTGGGGTTATAGGGTTTAGGGTTTAAGGGTTAGGGTTTAGGGTTTTGAATCGATAGCAGGAATTCGAAATCGGGAGCTTGAATTTGAATGCACTAGCAGGAATTTGGAATCGATAGCAGGAATTTGAATGCACTAGTAGGAATTTGGAAGAGAAAGCATGAATTTGAATGCAATAGCAGGAATTTGGAAAAGATGGCAGGAATTTGAATGCACTAGCAGGAATTTGGAATCGATAGCAGGAATTTGAATGTACTAGCAGGAATTTGGAATTGATAGCAGGAATTTGAATGCACTAGCAGGAATTTGGAATCGATAGCAGGAATTTAAATGCACTAGTAGGAATTTAGAACTGATAGCAGGAATTTGAATGCACTAGCAGGAATTTGGAAAAGATAGCAGGAATTTGAATGCACTAGCAGGAATTTGGAATCGATAGCAGGAATTTGAATGCACTAGCAGGAATTTGGAATCGATAGCAGGAATTTGAATGCACTAGCAGGAATTTGGAATCGATAGCAGGAATTTGAATGCACTAGCAGGAATATAGAATTGATAGCAGGAATTTGAATGCACTATCAGGAATTTGGAAAAGACATCAGGAATTTGAATGCGCTAGCAGTAATCTAGAAATGAGGGTTTTAGGGTTTAGGTTTAGGATTTACGGTTTAGGTTTTTAGGGTCTAGGGTTCGTGTTTAGGGTCTAGGGTTTGGAATTGATAGCATGAATTTGAATGCACTTGCAAGAATTTGGAAAAGATAGCAGGAATTTGAATGTACTAGCAGGAATCTAGAAATAATGGTTTTAGGGTTTAGGTTTTAGGATTTAGGGTTTTAGGTTTATAGGGTTTAGGGTCTAGGGTTTAGAATCGATTGAAGGAATTTAGAAATGATAGCAGAAATTTGAAAATGATAGCAGGAATTTGAATGCACTAGCAGGAATCTAGAAATGAGGGTTTTAGGGTTTAGGTTTTAGGATTTAGGTTTAGGGTTTTGGGGTTATAGGGTTTAGGGTTTAAGGGTTAGGGTTTAGGGTTTTGAATCGATAGCAGGAATTCGAAATCGGGAGCTTGAATTTGAATGCACTAACAGGAATTTGGAATCGATAGCAGGAATTTGAATGCACTAGTAGGAATTTGGAATAGAGAGCAGGAATTTGAAAGAAATAGCAGGAATTTGGAATCGATAGCAGGAATTTGAATGCACTAGCAGGAATTTGGAATCGATAGTAGGAATTTGAATGCACTAGCAGGAATTTGGAATCGATAGTAGGAATTTGAATGCACTAGCAGGAATTTGGAATCGATAGTAGGAATTTGAATGCACTAGTAGGAATTTGGAACTGATAGTAGGAATTTGAATGCACTAGCAGGAATTTGGAAAAGATAGCAGGAATTTGAATGCACTAGCAGGAATTTGGAATCGATAGCAGGAATTTGAATGCACTAGCAGGAATTTGGAATCGATAGCAGGAATTTGAATGCACTAGCATGAATTTAGAATTGATAGCAGGAATTTGAATGCATTAGCAGGAATTTGGAAAGACATCAGGAATTTTAATGCGCTAGCAGGAATCTAGAAATGAGGGTTTTAGGGTTTAGGTTTAGGATTTACGGTTTAGGTTTTTAGGGTCTAGGGTTCGTGTTTAGGGTCTAGGGTTTGGAATCGATAGCATGAATTTGAATGCACTAGTAGGAATTTGGAAAAGATACAAGGAATTTGAATGTACTAGCAGGAATCTAGAAATAAGGGTTTTAGGGTTTAGGTTTTAGGATTTAGGGTTTTAGGTTTATAGGGTTTAGGGTTTAGGGTCTAGGGTTTAGAATCGATTGGAGGAATTTAGAAATGATAGCAGAAATTTGAAAATGATAGCAGAAATTTGAATGCACTAGCAGGAATCTAGAAATGAGGGTTTTAGGGTTTAGGTTTTGGGATTTAGGTTTAGGGTTTTGGGGTTATAGGGTTTAGGGTTTAAGGGTTAGGGTTTAGGGTTTAGGGTTTTGAATCGATAGCAGGAATTTGAAATCGGGAGCTTGAATTTGAATGCACTAGCAGGAATTTGGAATCGATAGCAGGAATTTGAATGCACTAGTAGGAATTTGGAATAGAGAGCAGGAATTTGAATGCAATAGCAGGAATTTGGAAAAGATGGTGGGAATTTGAATGCACTAGCAGGAATTTGGAATCGATAGCAGGAATTTGAATGCACTAGCAGGAATTTGGAATCGATAGCAGGAATTTGAATGCACTAGCAGGAATTTGGAATCGATAGCAGGAATTTGAATGCACTAGGAGGAATTTGGAATTGATAGCAGAAATTTGAATGCACTAGCAGGAATTTGGAAAAGATAGCAGGAATTTGAATGCACTAGCAGGAATTTGGAATCGATAGCAGGAATTTGAATGCACTAGCAGGAATTTGGAATCGATAGCAGGAATTTGAATGCAATAGCAGGAATTTAGAATTGATAGCAGGAATATGAATGCACTAGCAGGAATTTGGAAAAGACATCAGGAATTTGAATGCGCTAGCAGGAATCTAGAAATGAGGGTTTTAGGGTTTAGGTTTAGGATTTACGGTTTAGGTTTTTAGGGTCTAGGGTTAGTGTTTAGGGTCTAGGGTTTGGAATCGATAGCATGGATTTGAATGCACTAGCAGGAATTTAGAAAAGATAGCAGGAATTTGAATGTACTAGCAGGAATCTAGAAATAAGGGTTTTAGGGTTTAGGTTTTAGGATTTAGGGTTTTAGGTTTATAGGGTTTAGGGTCTAGGGTTTAGAATCGATTGGAGGAATTTAGAAATGATAGCAGAAATTTGAAAATGATAGCAGGAATTTGAATCTACTAGCAGGAATCTAGAAATAAGGGTTTTAGGGTTTAGGTTTTAGGATTTAGGTTTAGGGTTTTGGGGTTATTGGGTTTAGGGTTTAAGGGTTAGGGTTTAGGGTTTAGGGTTTTGAATCGATAGTAGGAATTCTAAATCGGGAGCTTGAATTTGAATGCACTAGCAGGAATTTGGAATCGATAGCAGGAATTTGAATGCACTAGTAGGAATTTGGAATAGAGAGCAGGAATTTGAATGCAATAGCAGGAATTTGGAAAAGATGGCAGGAATTTGAATGCACTAGCAGGAATTTGGAATCGATAGCAGGAATTTGAATGCACTAGCAGGAATTTGGAATCGATAGCAGGAATTTGAATGCACTAGCAGGAATTTGAATGCACTAGTAGGAATTTGGAATTGATAGCAGGAATTTGAATGCACTAGCAGGAATTTGGAAAAGATAGCAGGAATTTGAATGCACTAGCAGGAATTTGGAATCGATAGCAGGAATTTGAATGCACTAGCAGGAATTTGGAATCGATAGCAGGAATTTGAATGCACTAGTAGGAATTTGAATGCACTAGCAGGAATTTGGAAGAGACATCAGGAATTTGAATGCGCTAGCAGGAATCTAGAAATGAGGGTTTTAGGGTTTAGGTTTTTAGGGTCTAGGGTTAGTGTTTAGGGTCTAGGGTTTGGAATCGATAGCATGAATTTGAATGCACTAGCAGGAATTTGGAAAAGATAGCAGGAATTTGAATGTACTAGCAGGAATCTAGAAATAAGTGTTTTAGGGTTTAGGTTTTAGGATTTAGGGTTTTAGGTTTATAAGGTTTAGGGTTTAGGGTCTAGAGTTTAGAATCGATTGGAGGAATTTAAAAATGATAGCAGAAATTTAAAAATGATAGCAGGAATTTGAATGCACTAGCAGGAATCTAGAAATGAGGGTTTTAGGGTTTAGGTTTTAGGATTTAGGTTTAGGGTTTTGGGGTTATAGGGTTTAGGGTTTAAGGGTTAGGGTTTAGGGTTTTGAATCGATAGCAGGAATTCGAAATCGGGAGCTTGAATTTGAATGCACTAGCAGAAATTTGGAATCGATAGCAGGAATTTGAATGCACTAGTAGGAATTTGGAATAGAGAGCAGGAATTTGAATGCAATAGCAGGAATTTGGAAAAGATGGTAGGAATATGAATGCACTAGCAGGAATTTGGAATCGATAGCAGGAATTTGAATGCACTAGCAGGAATTTGGAATCGATAGCAGAAATTTGAATGCACTAGCAGGAATTTGGAATCTATAGCAGGAATTTGAATGCACTAGTAGGAATTTGGAATTGATAGCAGGAATTTGAATGCACTAGCAGGAATTTGGAAAAGATAGCAGGAATTTGAATGCACTAGCAGGAATTTGGAATCGATAGTAGGAATTTGAATGCACTAGCAGGAATTTGGAATCGATAGCAGGAATTTGAATGCACTAGCAGGAATCTAGAATTGATAGCAGGAATTTGAATGCACTAGTAGGAATTTGAATGCACTAGCAGGAATTTGGAATCGATAGCAGGAATTTGAATGCACTAGCAGGAATTTGGAATCGATAGTAAGAATTTGAATGCACTAGTAGGAATTTGGAACTGATAGTAGGAATTTGAATGCACTAGCAGGAATTTGGAAAAGATAGCAGGAATTTGAATGCACTAGCAGGAATTTGAATGCACTAGCAGGAATTTGGAATCGATAGCAGGAATTTGAATGCACTAGTAGGAATTTAGAATTGATAGCAGGAATTTGAATGCATTAGCAGGAATTTGGAAAAGACATCAGGAATTTGAATGCGCTAGCAGGAATCTAGAAATGAGGGTTTTAGGGTTTAGGTTTAGGATTTACGGTTTAGGTTTTTAGGGTCTAGGGTTCGTGTTTAGGGTCTAGGGTTTGGAATCGATAGCATGAATTTGAATGCACTAGTAGGAATTTGGAAAAGATAGCAGGAATTTAAATGTACTAGCAGGAATCTAGAAATAAGGGTTTTAGGGTTTAGGTTTTAGGATTTAGGGTTTTAGGTTTATAGGGTTTAGGGTTTAGGGTCTAGGGTTTAGAATCGATTGGAGGAATTTAGAAATGATAGCAGAAATTTGAAAATGATTGCAAAAATTTGAATGCACTATCAGGAATCTAGAAATGAGGGTTTTAGGGTTTAGGTTTAGGGTTTTGGGGTTATAGGGTTTGGGGTTTAAGGGTTAGGGTTTAGGGTTTTGGGTTTTGAATCGATAGCAGGAATTCGAAATCGGGAGCTTGAATTTGAATGCACTAGCAGGAATTTGGAATCGATAGCAGGAATTTGAATGCACTAGTAGGAATTTGGAATAGAGAGCAGGAATTTGAATGCAATAGCAGGAATTTAGAAAAGATGGTGGGAATTTGAATGCACTAGCAGGAATTTGGAATCGATAGCAGGAATTTGAATGCACTAGCAGGAATTTGGAATCGATAGCAGGAATTTGAATGCACTAGCAGGAATTTGGAATCGATAGCAGGAATTTGAATGCAATAGCAGGAATTTAGAATTGATAGCAGGAATATGAATGCACTAGCAGGAATTTGGAAAAGACATCAGGAATTTGAATGCGCTAGCAGGAATCTAGAAATGAGGGTTTTAGGGTTTAGGTTTAGGATTTACGGTTTAGGTTTTTAGGGTCTAGGGTTAGTGTTTAGGGTCTAGGGTTTGGAATCGATAGCATGGATTTGAATGCACTAGCAGGAATTTAGAAAAGATAGCAGGAATTTGAATGTACTAGCATGAATCTAGAAATAAGGGTTTTAGGGTTTAGGTTTTAGGATTTAGGGTTTTAGGTTTATAGGGTTTAGGGTCTAGGGTTTAGAATCGATTGGAGGAATTTAGAAATGATAGCAGAAATTTGAAAATGATAGCAGGAATTTGAATCTACTAGCAGGAATCTAGAAATAAGGGTTTTAGGGTTTAGGTTTTAGGATTTAGGTTTAGGGTTTTGGGGTTATTGGGTTTAGGGTTTAAGGGTTAGGGTTTAGGGTTTAGGGTTTTGAATCGATAGCAGGAATTCTAAATCGGGAGCTTGAATTTGAATGCACTAGCAGGAATTTGGAATCGATAGCAGGAATTTGAATGCACTAGTAGGAATTTGGAATAGAGAGCAGGAATTTGAATGCAATAGCAGGAATTTGGAAAAGATGGCAGGAATTTGAATGCACTAGCAGGAATTTGGAATCGATAGCAGGAATTTGAATGCACTAGCAGGAATTTGGAATCGATAGCAGGAATTTGAATGCACTAGCAGGAATTTGAATGCACTAGTAGGAATTTGGAATTGATAGCAGGAATTTGAATGCACTAGCAGGAATTTGGAAAAGATAGCAGGAATTTGAATGCACTAGCAGGAATTTGGAATCGATAGCAGGAATTTGAATGCACTAGCAGGAATTTGGAATCGATAGTAGGAATTTGAATGCACTAGTAGGAATTTGAATGCACTAGCAGGAATTTGGAAGAGACATCAGGAATTTGAATGCGCTAGCAGGAATCTAGAAATGAGGGTTTTAGGGTTTAGGTTTTTAGGGTCTAGGGTTAGTGTTTAGGGTCTAGGGTTTGGAATCGATAGCATGAATTTGAATGCACTAGCAGGAATTTGGAAAAGATAGCAGGAATTTGAATGTACTAGCAGGAATCTAGAAATAAGTGTTTTAGGGTTTAGGTTTTAGGATTTAGGGTTTTAGGTTTATAAGGTTTAGGGTTTAGGGTCTAGAGTTTAGAATCGATTGGAGGAATTTAAAAATGATAGCAGAAATTTAAAAATGATAGCAGGAATTTGAATGCACTAGCAGGAATCTAGAAATGAGGGTTTTAGGGTTTAGGTTTTAGGATTTAGGTTTAGGGTTTTGGGGTTATAGGGTTTAGGGTTTAAGGGTTAGGGTTTAGGGTTTTGAATCGATAGCAGGAATTCGAAATCGGGAGCTTGAATTTGAATGCACTAGCAGAAATTTGGAATCGATAGCAGGAATTTGAATGCACTAGTAGGAATTTGGAATAGAGAGCAGGAATTTGAATGCAATAGCAGGAATTTGGAAAAGATGGTAGGAATATGAATGCACTAGCAGGAATTTGGAATCGATAGCAGGAATTTGAATGCACTAGCAGGAATTTGGAATCGATAGCAGAAATTTGAATGCACTAGCAGGAATTTGGAATCTATAGCAGGAATTTGAATGCACTAGTAGGAATTTGGAATTGATAGCAGGAATTTGAATGCACTAGCAGGAATTTGGAAAAGATAGCAGGAATTTGAATGCACTAGCAGGAATTTGGAATCGATAGTAGGAATTTGAATGCACTAGCAGGAATTTGGAATCGATAGCAGGAATTTGAATGCACTAGCAGGAATCTAGAATTGATAGCAGGAATTTGAATGCACTAGTAGGAATTTGGAACTGATAGTAGGAATTTGAATGCACTAGCAGGAATTTGGAATCGATAGCAGGAATTTGAATGCACTAGCAGGAATTTGGAATCGATAGTAAGAATTTGAATGCACTAGTAGGAATTTGGAACTGATAGTAGGAATTTGAATGCACTAGCAGGAATTTGGAAAAGATAGCAGGAATTTGAATGCACTAGCAGGAATTTGAATGCACTAGCAGGAATTTGGAATCGATAGCAGGAATTTGAATGCACTAGTAGGAATTTAGAATTGATAGCAGGAATTTGAATGCATTAGCAAGAATTTGGAAAAGACATCAGGAATTTGAATGCGCTAGCAGGAATCTAGAAATGAGGGTTTTAGGGTTTAGGTTTAGGATTTACGGTTTAGGTTTTTAGGGTCTAGGGTTCGTGTTTAGGGTCTAGGGTTTGGAATCGATAGCATGAATTTGAATGCACTAGTAGGAATTTGGAAAAGATAGCAGGAATTTAAATGTACTAGCAGGAATCTAGAAATAAGGGTTTTAGGGTTTAGGTTTTAGGATTTAGGGTTTTAGGTTTATAGGGTTTAGGGTTTAGGGTCTAGGGTTTAGAATCGATTGGAGGAATTTAGAAATGATAGCAGAAATTTGAAAATGATTGCAAAAATTTGAATGCACTATCAGGAATCTAGAAATGAGGGTTTTAGGGTTTAGGTTTAGGGTTTTGGGGTTATAGGGTTTGGGGTTTAAGGGTTAGGGTTTAGGGTTTTGGGTTTTGAATCGATAGCAGGAATTCGAAATCGGGAGCTTGAATTTGAATGCACTAGCAGGAATTTGGAATCGATAGCAGGAATTTGAATGCACTAGTAGGAATTTGGAATAGAGAGCAGGAATTTGAATGCAATAGCAGGAATTTAGAAAAGATGGTGGGAATTTGAATGCACTAGCAGGAATTTGGAATCGATAGCAGGAATTTGAATGCACTAGCAGGAATTTGGAATCGATAGCAGGAATTTGAATGCACTAGCAGGAATTTGGAATCGATAGCAGGAATTTGAATGCACTAGGAGGAATTTGGAATTGATAGCAGGAATTTGAATGCACTAGCAGGAATTTGGAAAAGATAGCAGGAATTTGAATGCACTAGCAGGAATTTGGAATCGATAGCAGGAATTTGAATGCACTAGCAGGAATTTGGAATCGATAGCAGGAATTTGAATGCACTAGCAGGAATTTAGAATTGATAGCAGGAATTTGGAAAAGACATCAGGAATTTGAATGCGCTAGCAGGAATCTAGAAATGAGGGTTTTAGGGTTTAGGTTTAGGATTTACGGTTTAGGTTTTTAGGGTCTAGGGTTAGTGTTTAGGGTCTAGGGTTTGGAATCGATAGCATGGATTTGAATGCACTAGCAGGAATTTAGAAAAGATAGCAGGAATTTGAATGTACTTGCAGGAATCTAGAAATAAGGGTTTTAGGGTTTAGGTTTTAGGATTTAGGTTTAGGGTTTTGGGGTTATAGGGTTTAGGGTTTAAGGGTTAGGGTTTAGGGTTTAGGGTTTTGAATCGATAGCAGGAATTCGAAATCGGGAGCTTGAATTTGAATGCACTAGCAGGAATTTGGAATCGATAGCAGGAATTTGAATGCACTAGTAGGAATCTAGAAATGAGGGTTTTAGGGTTTAGGTTTTAGGATTTAGGTTTAGGGTTTTGGGGTTATAGGGTTTAGGGTTTAAGGGTTAGGGTTTAGGGTTTTGAATCGATAGCAGGAATTCGAAATCGGGAGCTTGAATTTGAATGCACTAGCAGGAATTTGGAATTGATAGCAGGAATTTGAATGCACTAGTAGGAATTTGGAATAGAGAGCAGGAATTTGAATGCAATAGCAGGAATTTGGAAAAGATGGTGGGAATTTGAATGCACTAGCAGGAATTTGGAATCGATAGCAGGAATTTGAATGCATTAGCAGGAATTTGGAATCGATAGCAGGAATTTGAATGCACTAGCAGGAATTTGGAATCGATAGCAGGAATTTTAATGCAATAGGAGGAATTTGGAATTGATAGCAGGAATTTGAATGCACTAGCAGGAATTTGGAAAAGATAGCAGGAATTTGAATGCACTAGCAGGAATTTGGAATCGATAGCAGGAATTTGAATGCACTAGCAGGAATTTGGAATCGATAGCAGGAATTTGAATGCATTAGCAGGAATTTAGAATCGATAGCAGGAATTTGAATGCATTAGCAGGAATTTGAATGCGCTAGCAGGAATCTAGAAATGAGGGTTTTAGGGTTTAGGCTTAGGATTTACGGTTTAGGTTTTTAGGGTCTAGGGTTCGTGTTTAGGGTCTAGGGTTTGGAATCGATAGCATGAATTTGAATGCACTAGTAGGAATTTGGAAAAGATAGCAGGAATTTAAATGTACTAGCAGGAATCTAGAAATAAGGGTTTTAGGGTTTAGGTTTTAGGATTTAGGGTTTTAGGTTTATAGGGTTTAGGGTTTAGGGTCTAGGGTTTAGAATCGATTGGAGGAATTTAGAAATGATAGCAGAAATTTGAAAATGATTGCAAAAATTTGAATGCACTATCAGGAATCTAGAAATGAGGGTTTTAGGGTTTAGGTTTAGGGTTTTGGGGTTATAGGGTTTGGGGTTTAAGGGTTAGGGTTTAGGGTTTTGGGTTTTGAATCGATAGCAGGAATTCGAAATCGGGAGCTTGAATTTGAATGCACTAGCAGGAATTTGGAATCGATAGCAGGAATTTGAATGCACTAGTAGGAATTTGGAATAGAGAGCAGGAATTTGAATGCAATAGCAGGAATTTGGAAAAGATGGTGGGAATTTGAATGCACTAGCAGGAATTTGGAATCGATAGCAGGAATTTGAATGCACTAGCAGGAATTTGGAATCGATAGCAGGAATTTGAATGCACTAGCAGGAATTTGGAATCGATAGCAGGAATTTGAATGCACTAGGAGGAATTTGGAATTGATAGCAGGAATTTGAATGCACTAGCAGGAATTTGGAAAAGATAGCAGGAATTTGAATGCACTAGCAGGAATTTGGAATCGATAGCTGGAATTTGAATGCACTAGCAGGAATTTGGAATCGATAGCAGGAATTTGAATGCACTAGCAGGAATTTAGAATTGATAGCAGGAATTTGGAAAAGACATCAGGAATTTGAATGCGCTAGCAGGAATCTAGAAATGAGGGTTTTAGGGTTTAGGTTTAGGATTTACGGTTTAGGTTTTTAGGGTCTAGGGTTAGTGTTTAGAGTCTAGGGTTTGGAATCGATAGCATGGATTTGAATGCACTAGCAGGAATTTAGAAAAGATAGCAGGAATTTGAATGTACTTGCAGGAATCTAGAAATAAGGGTTTTAGGGTTTAGGTTTTAGGATTTAGGTTTAGGGTTTTGGGGTTATAGGGTTTAGGGTTTAAGGGTTAGGGTTTAGGGTTTAGGGTTTTGAATCGATAGCAGGAATTCGAAATCGGGAGCTTGAATTTGAATGCACTAGCAGGAATTCGGAATCGATAGCAGGAATTTGAATGCACTAGTAGGAATCTAGAAATGAGGGTTTTAGGGTTTAGGTTTTAGGATTTAGGTTTAGGGTTTTGGGGTTATAGGGTTTAGGGTTTAAGGGTTAGGGTTTAGGGTTTTGAATCGATAGCAGGAATTCAAAATCGGGAGCTTGAATTTGAATGCACTAGCAGGAATTTGGAATCGATAGCAGGAATTTGAATGCACTAGTAGGAATTTGGAATAGAGAGCAGGAATTTGAATGCAATAGCAGGAATTTGGAAAAGATGGTGGGAATTTGAATGCACTAGCAGGAATTTGGAATCGATAGCAGGAATTTGAATGCATTAGCAGGAATTTGGAATCGATAGCAGGAATTTGAATGCACTAGCAGGAATTTGGAATCGATAGCAGGAATTTTAATGCAATAGGAGGAATTTGGAGTTGATAGCAGGAATTTGAATGCACTAGCAGGAATTTGGAAAAGATAGCAGGAATTTGAATGCACTAGCAGGAATTTGGAATCGATAGCAGGAATTTGAATGCACTAGCAGGAATTTGGAATCGATAGCAGGAATTTGAATGCATTAGCAGGAATTTAGAATTGATAGCAGGAATTTGAATGCACTAGCAGGAATTTGGAAAAGACATCAGGAATTTGAATGCGCTAGCAGGAATCTAGAAATGAGGGTTTTAGGGTTTAGGTTTAGGATTTACGGTTTAGGTTTTTAGGTTCTAGGGTTAGTGTTTAGGGTCTAGGGTTTGGAATCGATAGCATGGATTTGAATGCACTAGCAGGAATTTAGAAAAGATAGCAGGAATTTGAATGTACTAGCAGGAATCTAGAAATAAGGGTTTTAGGGTTTAGGTTTTAGGATTTAGGGTTTTAGGTTTATAGGGTTTAGGGTTTAGGGTTTAGGGTCTAGGGTTTAGAATCGATTGGAGGAATTTAGAAATGATAGCAGAAATTTGGAAATGATAGCAGGAATTTGAATGCACTAGCAGGAATCTAGAAATGAGGGTTTTAGGGTTTAGGTTTTGGGATTTAGGTTTAGGGTTTTGGGGTTATAGGGTTTAGGGTTTAAGGGTTAGGGTTTAGGGTTTAGGGTTTTGAATATATAGCAGGAATTCGAAATTGGGAGCTTGAATTTGAATGCACTAGCAGGAATTTGGAATCGATAGCAGGAATTTGAATGCACTAGTAGGAATTTGGAATAGAGAGCAGGAATTTGAATGCAATAGCAGGAATTTGGAAAAGATGGCAGGAATTTGAATGCACTAGCAGGAATTTGGAATCGATAGCAGGAATTTGAATGCACTAGCAGGAATTTGGAATCGATAGCAGGAATTTGAATGTACTAGCAGGAATTTGGAATCGATAGCAGGAATTTGAATGCACTAGTAGGAATTTGGAATTGATAGCAGGAATTTGAATGCACTAGCAGGAATTTGGAAAAGATAGCAGGAATTTGAATGCACTAGCAGGAATTTGGAATCGATAGCAGGAATTTGAATGCACTAGCAGGAATTTGGAATCGATAGCTGGAATTTGAATGCACTAGCAGGAATTTGGAATCGATAGCAGGAATTTGAATGCACTAGCAGGAATTTGGAAAAGACATCAAGAATTTGAATGCGCTAGCAGGAATCTAGAAATGAGGATTTTAGGGTTTAGGTTTAGGATTTACGGTTTAAGTTTTTAGGGTCTAGGGTTAGTGTTTAGGGTCTATGGTTTGGAATCGATAGCATGAATTTGAATGCACTAACAGGAATTTGGAAAAGATAGCAGAAATTTGAATGTACTAGCAGGAATCTAGAAATAAAGGTTTTAGGGTTTAGGTTTTAGGATTTAGGGTTTTAGGTTTATAGGGTTTAGGGTCTAGGGTTTAGAATCGATTGGAGGAATTTAGAAATGATAGAAGAAATTTGAAAATGATAGCAGGAATTTGAATGCACTAGCAGGAATCTAGAAATAAGGGTTTTAGGGTTTAGGTTTTAGGATTTAGGTTTAGGGTTTTGGGGTTATAGGGTTTAGGGTTTAAGGGTTAGGGTTTAGGGTTTTGGGTTTTGAATCGATAGCAGGAATTCGAAATCGGGAGCTTGAATTTGAATGCAATAGCAGGAATTTGAATGCACTAGTGGAATCATAGAGGAGTTAACTTAAACTGAAATTTCGACTAGTTTTGAATATTAAGTAAAGATGTTATTACATTTTTAATCCCGAATTTTCGCGAGTTCTATTTTGGTTAAGAGATAGTAGTACATAGCAAGAAGTGGATACATCAACATATCTTAATTCCTACTAGTGAAGATAGCAGGAATTTGAATGTACTAGCAGGAATCTAGAAATAATTGTTTTAGGGTTTAGGTTTTAGGATTTAGGGTTTTAGGTTTATAAGGTTTAGGGTTTAGGGTCTAGGGTTTAGAATCGATTGGAGGAATTTAAAAATGATAGCAGAAATTTTAAAATGATAGCAGGAATTTGAATGCACTAGCAGGAATCTAGAAATGAGGGTTTTAGGGTTTAGGTTTTAGGATTTAGGTTTAGGGTTTTGGGGTTATAGGGTTTAGGGTTTAAGGGTTAGGGTTTAGGGTTTTGAATCGATAGCAGGAATTCGAAATCGGGAGCTTGAATTTGAATGCACTAGCAGGAATTTGGAATCGATAGCAGGAATTTGAATGCACTAGTAGGAATTTGTAATAGAGAGCAGGAATTTGAATGCAATAGCAGGAATTTGGAAAAGATGGCAGGAATTTGAATGCACTAGCAGGAATTTGGAATCGATAGCAGGAATTTGAATGTACTAGCAGGAATTTGGAATTGATAGCAGGAATTTGAATGCACTAGCAGGAATTTGGAATCAATAGCAGGAATTTAAATGCACTAGTAGGAATTTAGAACTGATAGCAGGAATTTGAATGCACTAGCAGGAATTTGGAAAAGATGGCAGGAATTTGAATGCACTAGCAGGAATTTGAAATCGATAGCAGGAATTTGAATGTACTAGCAGGAATTTGGAATCGATAGCAGGAATTTGAATGCACTAGCAGGAATTTGGAATCGATAGCAGGAATTTAAATGCACTAGTAGGAATTTGGAGCTGATAGCAGGAATTTGAATGCACTAGCAGGAATTTGGAAAAGATAGCAGGAATTTGAATGCACTAGCAGGAATTTGGAATCGATAGCAGGAATTTGAATGCACTAGCAGGAATTTGGAATCGATAGCAGGAATTTGAATGCACTAGCAGGAATTTGGAATCGATAGCAGGAATTTGGATGCACTAGCAGGAATTTAGAATTGATAGCAGGAATTTGAATGCACTATCAGGAATTTGGAAAAGACATCAGGAATTTGAATGCGCTAGCAGTAATCTAGAAATGAGGGTTTTAGGGTTTAGGTTTAGGATTTACGGTTTAGGTTTTTAGGGTCTAGGGTTCGTGTTTAGGGTCTAGGGTTTGGAATCGATAGCATGAATTTGAATGCACTAGCAAGAATTTGGAAAAGATAGCAGGAATTTGAATGTACTAGCAGGAATCTAGAAATAAGGGTTTTAGGGTTTAGGTTTTAGGATTTAGGGTTTTAGGTTTATAGGGTTTAGGGTTTAGGGTCTAGGGTTTAGAATCGATTGGAGGAATTTAGAAATGATAGCAGAAATTTGAAAATGATAGCAGGAATTTGAATGCACTAGCAGGAATCTAGAAATGAGGGTTTTAGGGTTTAGGTTTTAGGATTTAGGTTTAGGGTTTTGGGGTTATAGGGTTTAGGGTTTAAGGGTTAGGGTTTAGGGTTTGGAATCGATAGCAGGAATTCGAAATCGGGAGCTTGAATTTGAATGCACTAGCAGGAATTTGGAATCGATAGCAGGAATTTGAATGCACTAGTAGGAATTTGGAATAGAGAGCAGGAATTTAAAAGCAATAGCAGGAATTTGGAATCGATAGCAGGAATTTGAATGCACTAGCAGGAATTTGGAATCGATAGTAGGAATTTGAATGCACTAGCAGGAATTTGGAATCGATAGCAAGAATTTGAATGCACTAGCAGGAATTTAGAATCGATAGTAGGAATTTGAATGCACTAGTAGGAATTTGGAACTGATAGTAGGAATTTGAATGCACTAGCAGGAATTTGGAAAAGATAGCAGGAATTTGAATGCACTAGCAGGAATTTGAATGCACTAGCAGGAATTTGGAATCGATAGCAGGAATTTGAATGCACTAGCAGGAATTTAGAATTGATAGCAGGAATTTGAATGCATTAGCAGGAATTTGGAAAAGACATCAGGAATTTGAATGCGCTAGCAGGAATCTAGAAATTAGGGTTTTAGGGTTTAGGTTTAGGATTTACGGTTTAGGTTTTTAGGGTCGAAGGTTCGTGTTTAGGGTCTAGGGTTTGGAATCGATAGCATGAATTTGAATGCACTAGTAGGAATTTGGAAAAGATAGCAGGAATTTGAATGTAATAGCAGGAATCTAGAAATAAGGGTTTTAGGGTTTAGGTTTTAGGATTTAGGGTTTTAGGTTTATAGGGTTTAGGGTTTAGGGTTTAGGGTCTAGGGTTTAGAATCGATTGGAGGAATTTAGAAATGATAGCAGAAATTTGAAAATGATTGCAAGAATTTGAATGCACTATCAGGAATCTAGAAATGAGGGTTTTAGGGTTTAGGTTTTAGGATTTAGGTTTAGGGTTTTGGGGTTATAGGGTTTAGGGTTTAAGGGTTTAGGGTTTAGGGTTTTGAATCGATAGCAAGAATTCGAAATCGGGAGCTTGAATTTGAATGCACTAGCAGGAATTTGAATGCACTAGTAGGAATTTGGAATAGAGAGCAGGAATTTGGAAAAGATGGTGGGAATTTGAATGCACTAGCAGGAATTTGGAATCGATAGCAGGAATTTGAATGCACTAGCAGGAATTTGGAATCGATAGCAGGAATTTGAATGCACTAGCAGGAATTTGGAATCGATAGCAGGAATTTGAATGCACTAGGAGGAATTTGGAATTGATAGCAGGAATTTGGAAAAGATAGCAGGAATTTGAATGCACTAGCAGGAATTTGGAATCGATAGCAGGAATTTGAATGCACTAGCAGGAATTTGGAATCGATAGCAGGAATTTGAATGCACTAGCAGGAATTTAGAATTGATAGCAGGAATTTGAATGCACTAGCAGGAATTTGGAAAAGACATCAGGAATTTGAATGCGCTAGCAGGAATCTAGAAATGAGGGTTTTAGGGTTTAGGTTTAGGATTTACGGTTTAGGTTTTTAGGGTCTAGGGTTAGTGTTTAGGGTCTAGGGTTTGGAATCGATAGCATGGATTTGAATGCACTAGCAGGAATTTAGAAAAGATAGCAGGAATTTGAATGTACTAGCAGGAATCTAGAAATAAGGGTTTTAGGGTTTAGGTTTTAGGATTTAGGGTTTTAGGTTTATAGGGTTTAGGGTTTAGGGTTTAGGCTCTAGGGTTTAGAATCGATTGGAGGAATTTAGAAATGATAGCAGAAATTTGAAAATGATAGCAGGAATTTGAATGCACTAGCAGGAATCTAGAAATGAGGGTTTTAGGGTTTAGGTTTTGGGATTTAGGTTTAGGGTTTTGGGGTTATAGGGTTTAGGGTTTAAGGGTTAGGGTTTAGGGTTTAGGGTTTTGAATCGATAGAAGGAATTCGAAATCGGGAGCTTGAATTTGAATGCACTAGCAGGAATTTGGAATCGATAGCAGGAATTTGAATGCACTAGTAGGAATTTGGAATAGAGAGCAGGAATTTGAATGCAATAGCAGGAATTTGGAAAAGATGGCAGGAATTTGAATGCACTAGCAGGAATTTGGAATCGATAGCAGGAATTTGAATGCACTAGCAGGAATTTGGAATCGATAGCAGGAATTTGAATGTACTAGCAGGAATTTGGAATCGATAGCAGGAATTTGAATGCACTAGTAGGAATTTGGAATTGATAGCAGGAATTTGAATGCACTAGCAGGAATTTGGAAAAGATAGCAGGAATTTGAATGCAATAGCAGGAATTTGGAATCGATAGCAGGAATTTGAATGCACTAGCAGGATTTTGGAATCGATAGCAGGAATTTGAATGCACTAGCAGGAATTTGGAAAAGACATCAGGAATTTGAATGCGCTAGCAGGAATCTAGAAATGAGGATTTTAGGGTTTAGGTTTAGGATTTACGGTTTAGGTTTTTAGGGTCTAGGGTTAGTGTTTAGGGTCTATGGTTTGGAATCGATAGCATGAATTTGAATGCACTAACAGGAATTTGAAAAAGATAGCAGGAATTTGAATGTACTAGCAGGAATCTAGAAATAAGGGTTTTAGGGTTTAGGTTTTAGGATTTAGGGTTTTAGGTTTATAGGGTTTAGGGTCTAGGGTTTAGAATCGATTGGAGGAATTTAGAAATGATAGCAGAAATTTGAAAATGATAGCAGGAATTTGAATTCACTAGCAGGAATCTAGAAATAAGGGTTTTAGGGTTTAGGTTTTAGGATTTAGGTTTAGGGTTTTGGGGTTATAGGGTTTAGGGTTTAAGGGTTAGGGTTTAGGGTTTAGGGTTTTGAATCGATAGCAGGAATTCGAAATCGGGAGCTTGAATTTGAATGCACTAGCAGGAATTTGGAATCGATAGCAGGAATTTGAATGCACTAGTAGGAATTTGGAATAGAGAGCAGGAATTTGAATGCAATAGCAGGAATTTGGAAAAGATGGCAGGAATTTGAATGCACTAGCAGGAATTTGGAATCGATAGCAGGAATTTGAATGTACTAGCAGGAATTTGGAATCGATAGCAGGAATTTGAATGCACTAGCAGGAATTTGGAATCGATAGCAGGAATTTAAATGCACTAGTAGGAATTTGGAACTGATAGCAGGAATTTGAATGCACAAGCAGGAATTTGGAAAAGATAGCAGGAATTTGAATGCACTAGCAGGAATTTGGAATCGATAGCAGGAATTTGAATGCACTAGCAGGAATTTGGAATCGATAGCAGGAATTTGAATGCACTAGCAGGAATTTGGAATCGATAGCAGGAATTTGAATGCACTAGCAGGAATTTAGAATTGATAGCAGAAATTTGAATGCACTATCAGGAATTTGGAAAACACATCAGGAATTTGAATGCGCTAGCAGTAATCTAGAAATGAGTGTTTTAGGGTTTAGGTTTAGGATTTACGGTTTAGGTTTTTAGGGTCTAGGGTTCGTGTTTAGGGTCTAGGGTTTGGAATCGATAGCATGAATTTGAATGTACTAGCAAGAATTTGGAAAAGATAGCAGGAATTTGAATGTACTAGCAGGAATCTAGAAATAAGGGTTTTAGGGTTTAGGTTTTAGGATTTAGGGTTTTAGGTTTATAGGGTTTAGGGTTTAGGGTCTAGGGTTTAGAATCGATTGGAGGAATTTAGAAATGATAGCAGAAATTTGAAAATGATAGCAGGAATTTGAATGCACTAGCAGGAATCTAGAAATGAGGGTTTTAGGGTTTAGGTTTTAGGATTTAGGTTTAGGGTTTTGGGGTTATAGGGTTTAGGGTTTAAGGGTTAGGGTTTAGGGTTTGGAATCGATAGCAGGAATTCGAAATCGGGAGCTTGAATTTGAATGCACTAGCAGGAATTTGGAATCGATAGCAGGAATTTGAATGCACTAGTAGGAATTTGGAATAGAGAGCAGGAATTTGAAAGCAATAGCAGGAATTTGGAATCGATAGCAGGAATTTGAATGCACTAGCAGGAATTTGGAATCGATAGTAGGAATTTGAATGCACTAGCAGGAATTTGGAATCGATAGCAGGAATTTGAATGCACTAGCAGGAATTTGGAATCGATAGTAGGAATTTGAATGCACTAGTAGGAATTTGGAACTGATAGTAGGAATTTGAATGCACTAGCAGGAATTTGGAAAAGATAGCAGGAATTTGAATGCACTAGCAGGAATTTGAATGCACTAGCAGGAATTTGGAATCGATAGCAGGAATTTGAATGCACTAGCAGGAATTTAGAATTGATAGCAGGAATTTGAATGCATTAGCAGGAATTTGGAAAAGACATCAGGAATTTGAATGCGCTAGCAGGAATCTAGAAATGAGGGTTTTAGGGTTTAGGTTTAGGATTTACGGTTTAGGTTTTTAGGGTCGAGGGTTCGTGTTTAGGGTCTAGGGTTTGGAATCGATAGCATGAATTTGAATGCACTAGTAGGAATTTGGAAAAGATAGCAGGAATTTGAATGTACTAGCAGGAATCTAGAAATAAGGGTTTTAGGGTTTAGGTTTTAGGATTTAAGGTTTTAGGTTTATAGGGTTTAGGGTTTAGGGTCTAGGGTTTAGAATCGATTGGAGGAATTTAGAAATGATAGCAGAAATTTGAAAATGATTGCAAGAATTTGAATGCACTATCAGGAATCTAGAAATGAGGGTTTTAGGGTTTAGGTTTTAGGATTTAGGTTTAGGGTTTTGGGGTTATAGGGTTTAGGGTTTAAGGGTTAGGGTTTAGGGTTTTGAATCGATAGCAGGAATTCGAAATCGGGAGCTTGAATTTGAATGCACTAGCAGGAATTTGGAATTGATAGCAGGAATTTGAATGCACTAGTAGGAATTTGGAATAGAGAGCAGGAATTTGAAAGCAATAGCAGGAATTTGGAATCGATAGCAGGAATTTGAATGCACTAGCAGGAATTTGGAATCGATAGTAGGAATTTGAATGCACTAGCAGGAATTTGGAATCGATAGCAGGAATTTGAATGCACTAGCAGGAATTTGGAATCGATAGTAGGAATTTGAATGCACTAGTAGGAATTTGGAACTGATAGTAGGAATTTGAATGCACTAGCAGGAATTTGGAAAAGATAGCAGGAATTTGAATGCACTAGCAGGAATTTGAATGCACTAGCAGGAATTTGGAATCGATAGCAGGAATTTGAATGCACTAGCAGGAATTTAGAATTGATAGCAGGAATTTGAATGCATTAGCAGGAATTTGGAAAAGACATCAGGAATTTGAATGCGCTAGCAGGAATCTAGAAATGAGGGTTTTAGGGTTTAGGTTTAGGATTTACGGTTTAGGTTTTTAGGGTCGAGGGTTCGTGTTTAGGGTCTAGGGTTTGGAATCGATAGCATGAATTTGAATGCACTAGTAGGAATTTGGAAAAGATAGCAGGAATTTGAATGTACTAGCAGGAATCTAGAAATAAGGGTTTTAGGGTTTAGGTTTTAGGATTTAGGGTTTTAGGTTTATAGGGTTTAGGGTTTAGGGTCTAGGGTTTAGAATCGATTGGAGGAATTTAGAAATGATAGCAGAAATTTGAAAATGATTGCAAGAATTTGAATGCACTATCAGGAATCTAGAAATGAGGGTTTTAGGGTTTAGGTTTTAGGATTTAGGTTTAGGGTTTTGGGGTTATAGGGTCTAGGGTTTAAGGGTTTAGGGTTTAGGGTTTTGAATCGATAGCATGAATTCGAAATCGGGAGCTTGAATTTGAATGCACTAGCAGGAATTTGGAATCGATAGCAGGAATTTGAATGCACTAGTAGGAATTTGGAATAGAGAGCAGGAATTTGGAAAAGATGGTGGGAATTTGAATGCACTAGCAGGAATTTGGAATCGATAGCAGGAATTTGAATTCACTAGCAGGAATTTGGAATCGATAGCAGGAATTTGAATGCACTAGCAGGAATTTGGAATCGATAGCAGGAATTTGAATGCACTAGGAGGAATTTGGAATTGATAGCAGGAATTTGAATGCACTAGCAGGAATTTGGAAAAGATAGCAGGAATTTGAATGCACTAGCAGGAATTTGGAATCGATAGCAGGAATTTGAATGCACTAGCAGGAATTTGGAATCGATAGCAGGAATTTGAATGCACTAGCAGGAATTTAGAATTGATAGCAGGAATTTGAATGCACTAGCAGGAATTTGGAAAAGACATCAGGAATTTGAATGCGCTAGCAGGAATCTAGAAATGAGGGTTTTAGGGTTTAGGTTTAGGATTTACGGTTTAGGTTTTTAGGGTCTAGGGTTAGTGTTTAGGGTCTAGAGTTTGGAATCGATAGCATGGATTTGAATGCACTAGCAGGAATTTAGAAAAGATAGCAGGAATTTGAATGTACTAGCAGGAATCTAGAAATAAGGGTTTTAGGGTTTAGGTTTTAGGATTTAGGGTTTTAGGTTTATAGGGTTTAGGGTTTAGGGTTTAGGGTCTAGGGTTTAGAATCGATTGGAGGAATTTAGAAATGATAGCAGAAATTTGAAAATGATAGCAGGAATTTGAATGCACTAGCAGGAATCTAGAAATGAGGGTTTTAGGGTTTAGGTTTTGGGATTTAGGTTTAGGGTTTTGGGGTTTAGGGTTTAAGGGTTAGGGTTTAGGGTTTAGGGTTTTGAATCGATAGCAGGAATTCGAAATCGGGAGCTTGAATTTGAATGCACTAGCAGGAATTTGGAATCGATAGCAGGAATTTGAATGCACTAGTAGGAATTTGGAATAGAGAGCAGGAATTTGAATGCAATAGCAGGAATTTGGAAAAGATGGCAGGAATTTGAATGCACTAGCAGGAATTTGGAATCGATAGCAGGAATTTGAATGTACTAGCAGGAATTTGGAATCGATAGCAGGAATTTGAATGCACTAGCAGGAATTTGGAATCGATAGCAGGAATTTAAATGCACTAGTAGGAATTTGGAACTGATAGCAGGAATTTGAATGCACAAGCAGGAATTTGGAAAAGATAGCAGGAATTTGAATGCACTAGCAGGAATTTGGAATCGATAGCAGGAATTTGAATGCACTAGCAGGAATTTGGAATCGATAGCAGGAATTTGAATGCACTAGCAGGAATTTGGAATCGATAGCAGGAATTTGAATGCACTAGCAGGAATTTAGAATTGATAGCAGAAATTTGAATGCACTATCAGGAATTTGGAAAACACATCAGGAATTTGAATGCGCTAGCAGTAATCTAGAAATGAGGGTTTTAGGGTTTAGGTTTAGGATTTACGGTTTAGGTTTTTAGGGTCTAGGGTTCGTGTTTAGGGTCTAGGGTTTGGAATCGATAGCATGAATTTGAATGTACTAGCAAGAATTTGGAAAAGATAGCAGGAATTTGAATGTACTAGCAGGAATCTAGAAATAAGGGTTTTAGGGTTTAGGTTTTAGGATTTAGGGTTTTAGGTTTATAGGGTTTAGGGTTTAGGGTCTAGGGTTTAGAATCGATTGGAGGAATTTAGAAATGATAGCAGAAATTTGAAAATGATAGCAGGAATTTGAATGCACTAGCAGGAATCTAGAAATGAGGGTTTTAGGGTTTAGGTTTTAGGATTTAGGTTTAGGGTTTTGGGGTTATAGGGTTTAGGGTTTAAGGGTTAGGGTTTAGGGTTTGGAATCGATAGCAGGAATTCGAAATCGGGAGCTTGAATTTGAATGCACTAGCAGGAATTTGGAATCGATAGCAGGAATTTGAATGCACTAGTAGGAATTTGGAATAGAGAGCAGGAATTTGAAAGCAATAGCAGGAATTTGGAATCGATAGCAGGAATTTGAATGCACTAGCAGGAATTTGGAATCGATAGTAGGAATTTGAATGCACTAGCAGGAATTTGGAATCGATAGCAGGAATTTGAATGCACTAGCAGGAATTTGGAATCGATAGTAGGAATTTGAATGCACTAGTAGGAATTTGGAACTGATAGTAGGAATTTGAATGCACTAGCAGGAATTTGGAAAAGATAGCAGGAATTTGAATGCACTAGCAGGAATTTGAATGCACTAGCAGGAATTTGGAATCGATAGCAGGAATTTGAATGCACTAGCAGGAATTTAGAATTGATAGCAGGAATTTGAATGCATTAGCAGGAATTTGGAAAAGACATCAGGAATTTGAATGCGCTAGCAGGAATCTAGAAATGAGGGTTTTAGGGTTTAGGTTTAGGATTTACGGTTTAGGTTTTTAGGGTCGAGGGTTCGTGTTTAGGGTCTAGGGTTTGGAATCGATAGCATGAATTTGAATGCACTAGTAGGAATTTGGAAAAGATAGCAGGAATTTGAATGTACTAGCAGGAATCTAGAAATAAGGGTTTTAGGGTTTAGGTTTTAGGATTTAGGGTTTTAGGTTTATAGGGTTTAGGGTTTAGGGTCTAGGGTTTAGAATCGATTGGAGGAATTTAGAAATGATAGCAGAAATTTGAAAATGATTGCAAGAATTTGAATGCACTATCAGGAATCTAGAAATGAGGGTTTTAGGGTTTAGGTTTTAGGATTTAGGTTTAGGGTTTTGGGGTTATAGGGTTTAGGGTTTAAGGGTTAGGGTTTAGGGTTTTGAATCGATAGCAGGAATTCGAAATCGGGAGCTTGAATTTGAATGCACTAGCAGGAATTTGGAATTGATAGCAGGAATTTGAATGCACTAGTAGGAATTTGGAATAGAGAGCAGGAATTTGAAAGCAATAGCAGGAATTTGGAATCGATAGCAGGAATTTGAATGCACTAGCAGGAATTTGGAATCGATAGTAGGAATTTGAATGCACTAGCAGGAATTTGGAATCGATAGCAGGAATTTGAATGCACTAGCAGGAATTTGGAATCGATAGTAGGAATTTGAATGCACTAGTAGGAATTTGGAACTGATAGTAGGAATTTGAATGCACTAGCAGGAATTTGGAAAAGATAGCAGGAATTTGAATGCACTAGCAGGAATTTGAATGCACTAGCAGGAATTTGGAATCGATAGCAGGAATTTGAATGCACTAGCAGGAATTTAGAATTGATAGCAGGAATTTGAATGCATTAGCAGGAATTTGGAAAAGACATCAGGAATTTGAATGCGCTAGCAGGAATCTAGAAATGAGGGTTTTAGGGTTTAGGTTTAGGATTTACGGTTTAGGTTTTTAGGGTCGAGGGTTCGTGTTTAGGGTCTAGGGTTTGGAATCGATAGCATGAATTTGAATGCACTAGTAGGAATTTGGAAAAGATAGCAGGAATTTGAATGTACTAGCAGGAATCTAGAAATAAGGGTTTTAGGGTTTAGGTTTTAGGATTTAGGGTTTTAGGTTTATAGGGTTTAGGGTTTAGGGTCTAGGGTTTAGAATCGATTGGAGGAATTTAGAAATGATAGCAGAAATTTGAAAATGATTGCAAGAATTTGAATGCACTATCAGGAATCTAGAAATGAGGGTTTTAGGGTTTAGGTTTTAGGATTTAGGTTTAGGGTTTTGGGGTTATAGGGTTTAGGGTTTAAGGGTTTAGGGTTTAGGGTTTTGAATCGATAGCAGGAATTCGAAATCGGGAGCTTGAATTTGAATGCACTAGCAGGAATTTGGAATCGATAGCATGAATTTGAATGCACTAGTAGGAATTTGGAATAGAGAGCAGGAATTTGGAAAAGATGGTGGGAATTTGAATGCACTAGCAGGAATTTGGAATCGATAGCAGGAATTTGAATGCACTAGCAGGAATTTGGAATCGATAGCAGGAATTTGAATGCACTAGCAGGAATTTGGAATCGATAGCAGGAATTTGAATGCACTAGGAGGAATTTGGAATTGATAGCAGGAATTTGAATGCACTAGCAGGAATTTGGAAAAGATAGCAGGAATTTGAATGCACTAGCAGGAATTTGGAATCGATAGCAGGAATTTGAATGCACTAGCAGGAATTTGGAATCGATAGCAGGAATTTGAATGCACTAGCAGGAATTTAGAATTGATAGCAGGAATTTGAATGCACTAGCAGGAATTTGGAAAAGACATCAGGAATTTGAATGCGCTAGCAGGAATCTAGAAATGAGGGTTTTAGGGTTTAGGTTTAGGATTTACGGTTTAGGTTTTTAGGGTCTAGGGTTAGTGTTTAGGGTCTAGAGTTTGGAATCGATAGCATGGATTTGAATGCACTAGCAGGAATTTAGAAAAGATAGCAGGAATTTGAATGTACTAGCAGGAATCTAGAAATAAGGGTTTTAGGGTTTAGGTTTTAGGATTTAGGGTTTTAGGTTTATAGGGTTTAGGGTTTAGGGTTTAGGGTCTAGGGTTTAGAATCGATTGGAGGAATTTAGAAATGATAGCAGAAATTTGAAAATGATAGCAGGAATTTGAATGCACTAGCAGGAATCTAGAAATGAGGGTTTTAGGGTTTAGGTTTTGGGATTTAGGTTTAGGGTTTTGGGTTATAGGGTTTAGGGTTTAAGGGTTAGGGTTTAGGGTTTAGGGTTTTGAATCGATAGAAGGAATTCGAAATCGGGAGCTTGAATTTGAATGCACTAGCAGGAATTTGGAATCGATAGCAGGAATTTGAATGCACTAGTAGGAATTTGGAATAGAGAGCAGGAATTTGAATGCAATAGCAGGAATTTGGAAAAGATGGCAGGAATTTGAATGCACTAGCAGGAATTTGGAATCGATAGCAGGAATTTGAATGCACTAGCAGGAATTTGGAATCGATAGCAGGAATTTGAATGTACTAGCAGGAATTTGGAATCGATAGCAGGAATTTGAATGCACTAGTAGGAATTTGGAATTGATAGCAGGAATTTGAATGCACTAGCAGGAATTTGGAAAAGATAGCAGGAATTTGAATGCACTAACAGGAATTTGGAATCGATAGCAGGAATTTGAATGCACTAGCAGGAATTTGGAATCGATAGCAGGAATTTGAATGCACTAGCAGGAATTTGGAAAAGACATCAGGAATTTGAATGCGCTAGCAGGAATCTAGAAATGAGGATTTTAGGGTTTAGGTTTAGGATTTACGGTTTAGGTTTTTAGGGTCTAGGGTTAGTGTTTAGGGTCTATGGTTTGGAATCGATAGCATGAATTGGAATGCACTAACAGGAATTTGGAAAAGATAGCAGGAATTTGAATGTACTAGCAGGAATCTAGAAATAAGGGTTTTAGGGTTTAGGTTTTAGGATTTAGGGTTTTAGGTTTATAGGGTTTAGGGTCTAGGGTTTAGAATCGATTGGAGGAATTTAGAAATGATAGCAAAAATTTGAAAATGATAGCAGGAATTTGAATGCACTAGCAGGAATCTAGAAATAAGGGTTTTAGGGTTTAGGTTTTAGGATTTAGGTTTAGGGTTTTGGGGTTATAGGGTTTAGGGTTTAAGGGTTAGGGTTTAGGGTTTAGGGTTTTGAATCGATAGCAGGAATTCGAAATCGGGAGCTTGAATTTGAATGCACTAGCAGGAATTTGGAATCGATAGCAGGAATTTGAATGCACTAGTAGGAATTTGGAATAGAGAGCAGGAATTTGAAAGCAATAGCAGGAATTTAGAAAAGATGGCAGGAATTTGAATGCACTAGCAGGAATTTGGAATCGATAGCAGGAATTTGAATGTACTAGCAGGAATTTGGAATCGATAGCAGGAATTTGAATGCACTAGCAGGAATTTGGAATCGATAGCAGGAATTTAAATGCACTAGTAGGAATTTGGAACTGATAGCAGGAATTTGAATGCACTAGCAGGAATTTGGAAAAGATAGCAGGAATTTGAATGCACTAGCAGGAATTTGGAATCGATAGCAGGAATTTGAATGCACTAGCAGGAATTTGGAATCGATAGCAGGAATTTGAATGCACTAGCAGGAATTTGGAATCGATAGCAGGAATTTGAATGCACTAGCAGGAATTTAGAATTGATAGCAGGAATTTTAATGCACTATCAGGAATTTGGAAAACACATCAGGAATTTGAATGCGCTAGCAGTAATCTAGAAATGAGGGTTTTAGGGTTTAGGTTTAGGATTTACGGTTTAGGTTTTTAGGGTCTAGGGTTCGTGTTTAGGGTCTAGGGTTTGGAATCGATAGCATGAATTTGAATGCACTAGCAGGAATTTGGAAAAGATAGCAGGAATTTGAATGTACTAGCAGGAATCTAGAAATAAGGGTTTTAGGGTTTAGGTTTTAGGATTTAGGGTTTTAGGTTTATAGGGTTTAGGGTTTAGGGTCTAGGGTTTAGAATCGATTGGAGGAATTTAGAAATGATAGCAGAAATTTGAAAATGATAGCAGGAATTTGAATGCACTAGCAGGAATCTAGAAATGAGGGTTTTAGGGTTTAGGTTTTAGGATTTAGGTTTAGGGTTTTGGGGTTATAGGGTTTAGGGTTTAAGGGTTAGGGTTTAGGGTTTTGAATCGATAGCAGGAATTCGAAATCGGGAGCTTGAATTTGAATGCACTAGCAGGAATTTGGAATCGATAGCAGGAATTTGAATGCACTAGTAGGAATTTGGAATAGAGAGCAGGAATTTGAAAGCAATAGCAGGAATTTGGAATCGATAGCAGGAATTTGAATGCACTAGCAGGAATTTGGAATCGATAGTAGGAATTTGAATGCACTAGCAGGAATTTGGAATCGATAGCAGGAATTTGAATGCACTAGCAGGAATTTGGAATCGATAGTAGGAATTTGAATGCACTAGTAGGAATTTGGAACTGATAGTAGGAATTTGAATGCACTAGCAGGAATTTGGAAAAGATAGCAGGAATTTGAATGCACTAGCAGGAATTTGAATGCACTAGCAGGAATTTGGAATCGATAGCAGGAATTTGAATGCACTAGCAGGAATTTAGAATTGATAGCAGGAATTTGAATGCATTAGCAGGAATTTGAATGCGCTAGCAGGAATCTAGAAATGAGGGTTTTAGGGTTTAGGTTTAGGATTTACGGTTTAGGTTTTTAGGGTCGAGGGTTCGTGTTTAGGGTCTAGGGTTTGGAATCGATAGCATGAATTTGAATGCACTAGTAGGAATTTGGAAAAGATAGCAGGAATTTGAATGTACTAGCAGGAATCTAGAAATAAGGGTTTTAGGGTTTAGGTTTTAGGATTTAGGGTTTTAGGTTTATAGGGTTTAGGGTTTAGGGTCTAGGGTTTAGAATCGATTGGAGGAATTTAGAAATGATAGCAGAAATTTGAAAATGATTGCAAGAATTTGAATGCACTATCAGGAATCTAGAAATGAGGGTTTTAGGGTTTAGGTTTTAGGATTTAGGTTTAGGGTTTTGGGGTTATAGGGTTTAGGGTTTAAGGGTTAGGGTTTAGGGTTTTGAATCGATAGCAGGAATTCGAAATCGGGAGCTTGAATTTGAATGCACTAGCAGGATTTTGGAATCGATAGCAGGAATTTGAATGCACTAGTAGGAATTTGGAATAGAGAGCAGGAATTTGAAAGCAATAGCAGGAATTTGGAATCGATAGCAGGAATTTGAATGCACTAGCAGGAATTTGGAATCGATAGTAGGAATTTGAATGCACTAGCAGGAATTTGGAATCGATAGCAGGAATTTGAATGCACTAGCAGGAATTTGGAATCGATAGTAGGAATTTGAATGCACTAGTAGGAATTTGGAACTGATAGTAGGAATTTGAATGCACTAGCAGGAATTTGGAAAAGATAGCAGGAATTTGAATGCACTAGCAGGAATTTGAATGCACTAGCAGGAATTTGGAATCGATAGCAGGAATTTGAATGCACTAGCAGGAATTTAGAATTGATAGCAGGAATTTGAATGCATTAGCAGGAATTTGGAAAAGACATCAGGAATTTGAATGCGCTAGCAGGAATCTAGAAATGAGGGTTTTAGGGTTTAGGTTTAGGATTTACGGTTTAGGTTTTTAGGGTCGAGGGTTCGTGTTTAGGGTCTAGGGTTTGGAATCGATAGCATGAATTTGAATGCACTAGTAGGAATTTGGAAAAGATAGCAGGAATTTGAATGTACTAGCAGGAATCTAGAAATAAGGGTTTTAGGGTTTAGGTTTTAGGATTTAGGGTTTTAGGTTTATAGGGTTTAGGGTTTAGGGTCTAGGGTTTAGAATCGATTGGAGGAATTTAGAAATGATAGCAGAAATTTGAAAATGATTGCAAGAATTTGAATGCACTATCAGGAATCTAGAAATGAGGGTTTTAGGGTTTAGGTTTTAGGATTTAGGTTTAGGGTTTTGGGGTTATAGGGTCTAGGGTTTAAGGGTTTAGGGTTTAGGGTTTTGAATCGATAGCATGAATTCGAAATCGGGAGCTTGAATTTGAATGCACTAGCAGGAATTTGGAATCGATAGCAGGAATTTGAATGCACTAGTAGGAATTTGGAATAGAGAGCAGGAATTTGGAAAAGATGGTGGGAATTTGAATGCACTAGCAGGAATTTGGAATCGATAGCAGGAATTTGAATTCACTAGCAGGAATTTGGAATCGATAGCAGGAATTTGAATGCACTAGCAGGAATTTGGAATCGATAGCAGGAATTTGAATGCACTAGGAGGAATTTGGAATTGATAGCAGGAATTTGAATGCACTAGCAGGAATTTGGAAAAGATAGCAGGAATTTGAATGCACTAGCAGGAATTTGGAATCGATAGCAGGAATTTGAATGCACTAGCAGGAATTTGGAATCGATAGCAGGAATTTGAATGCACTAGCAGGAATTTAGAATTGATAGCAGGAATTTGAATGCACTAGCAGGAATTTGGAAAAGACATCAGGAATTTGAATGCGCTAGCAGGAATCTAGAAATGAGGGTTTTAGGGTTTAGGTTTAGGATTTACGGTTTAGGTTTTTAGGGTCTAGGGTTAGTGTTTAGGGTCTAGAGTTTGGAATCGATAGCATGGATTTGAATGCACTAGCAGGAATTTAGAAAAGATAGCAGGAATTTGAATGTACTAGCAGGAATCTAGAAATAAGGGTTTTAGGGTTTAGGTTTTAGGATTTAGGGTTTTAGGTTTATAGGGTTTAGGGTTTAGGGTTTAGGGTCTAGGGTTTAGAATCGATTGGAGGAATTTAGAAATGATAGCAGAAATTTGAAAATGATAGCAGGAATTTGAATGCACTAGCAGGAATCTAGAAATGAGGGTTTTAGGGTTTAGGTTTTGGGATTTAGGTTTAGGGTTTTGGGTTATAGGGTTTAGGGTTTAAGGGTTAGGGTTTAGGGTTTAGGGTTTTGAATCGATAGAAGGAATTCGAAATCGGGAGCTTGAATTTGAATGCACTAGCAGGAATTTGGAATCGATAGCAGGAATTTGAATGCACTAGTAGGAATTTGGAATAGAGAGCAGGAATTTGAATGCAATAGCAGGAATTTGGAAAAGATGGCAGGAATTTGAATGCACTAGCAGGAATTTGGAATCGATAGCAGGAATTTGAATGCACTAGCAGGAATTTGGAATCGATAGCAGGAATTTGAATGTACTAGCAGGAATTTGGAATCGATAGCAGGAATTTGAATGCACTAGTAGGAATTTGGAATTGATAGCAGGAATTTGAATGCACTAGCAGGAATTTGGAAAAGATAGCAGGAATTTGAATGCACTAACAGGAATTTGGAATCGATAGCAGGAATTTGAATGCACTAGCAGGAATTTGGAATCGATAGCAGGAATTTGAATGCACTAGCAGGAATTTGGAAAAGACATCAGGAATTTGAATGCGCTAGCAGGAATCTAGAAATGAGGATTTTAGGGTTTAGGTTTAGGATTTACGGTTTAGGTTTTTAGGGTCTAGGGTTAGTGTTTAGGGTCTATGGTTTGGAATCGATAGCATGAATTGGAATGCACTAACAGGAATTTGGAAAAGATAGCAGGAATTTGAATGTACTAGCAGGAATCTAGAAATAAGGGTTTTAGGGTTTAGGTTTTAGGATTTAGGGTTTTAGGTTTATAGGGTTTAGGGTCTAGGGTTTAGAATCGATTGGAGGAATTTAGAAATGATAGCAGAAATTTGAAAATGATAGCAGGAATTTGAATGCACTAGCAGGAATCTAGAAATAAGGGTTTTAGGGTTTAGGTTTTAGGATTTAGGTTTAGGGTTTTGGGGTTATAGGGTTTAGGGTTTAAGGGTTAGGGTTTAGGGTTTTGAATCGATAGCAGGAATTCGAAATCGGGAGCTTGAATTTGAATGCACTAGCAGGAATTTGGAATCGATAGCAGGAATTTGAATGCACTAGTAGGAATTTGGAATAGAGAGCAGGAATTTGAAAGCAATAGCAGGAATTTAGAAAAGATGGCAGGAATTTGAATGCACTAGCAGGAATTTGGAATCGATAGCAGGAATTTGAATGTACTAGCAGGAATTTGGAATCGATAGCAGGAATTTGAATGCACTAGCAGGAATTTGGAATCGATAGCAGGAATTTAAATGCACTAGTAGGAATTTGGAACTGATAGCAGGAATTTGAATGCACTAGCAGGAATTTGGAAAAGATAGCAGGAATTTGAATGCACTAGCAGGAATTTGGAATCGATAGCAGGAATTTGAATGCACTAGCAGGAATTTGGAATCGATAGCAGGAATTTGAATGCACTAGCAGGAATTTGGAATCGATAGCAGGAATTTGAATGCACTAGCAGGAATTTAGAATTGATAGCAGGAATTTTAATGCACTATCAGGAATTTGGAAAACACATCAGGAATTTGAATGCGCTAGCAGTAATCTAGAAATGAGGGTTTTAGGGTTTAGGTTTAGGATTTACGGTTTAGGTTTTTAGGGTCTAGGGTTCGTGTTTAGGGTCTAGGGTTTGGAATCGATAGCATGAATTTGAATGCACTAGCAGGAATTTGGAAAAGATAGCAGGAATTTAAATGCACTAGCAGGAATCTAGAAATAAGGGTTTTAGGGTTTAGGTTTTAGGATTTAGGGTTTTAGGTTTATAGGGTTTAGGGTTTAGGGTCTAGGGTTTAGAATCGATTGGAGGAATTTAGAAATGATAGCAGAAATTTGAAAATGATAGCAGGAATTTGAATGCACTAGCAGGAATCTAGAAATGAGGGTTTTAGGGTTTAGGTTTTAGGATTTAGGTTTACGGTTTTGGGGTTATAGGGTTTAGGGTTTAAGGGTTAGGGTTTTGAATCGATAGCAAGAATTCGAAATCGGGAGCTTGAATTTGAATGCACTAGCAGGAATTTGAATGCACTAGTAGGAATTTGGAATAGAGAGCAGGAATTTGAAAGCAATAGCAGGAATTTGGAATCGATAGCAGGAATTTGAATGCACTAGCAGGAATTTGGAATCGATAGTAGGAATTTGAATGCACTAGCAGGAATTTGGAATCGATAGCAGGAATTTGAATGCACTAGCAGGAATTTGGAATCAATAGTAGGAATTTGAATGCACTAGTAGGAATTTGGAACTGATAGTATGAATTTGAATGCACTAGCAGGAATTTGGAAAAGATAGCAGGAATTTGAATGCACTAGCAGGAATTTGGAATCGATAGCAGGAATTTGAATGCACTAGCAGGAATTTGGAATCGATAGCAGGAATTTGAATGCACTAGCAGGAATTTAGAATTGATAGCAGGAATTTGAATGCATTAGCAGGAATTTGAATGCATTAGCAGGAATTTGGAAAAGACATCAGGAATTTGAATGCGCTAGCAGGAATCTAGAAATGAGGGTTTTAGGGTTTAGGTTTAGGATTTACGGTTTAGGTTTTTAGGGTCTAGGGTTCGTGTTTAGGGTCTAGGGTTTGGAATCGATAGCATGAATTTGAATGCACTAGTAGGAATTTGGAAAAGATAGCAGGAATTTGAATGTACTAGCAGGAATCTAGAAATAAGGGTTTTAGGGTTTAGGTTTTAGGATTTAAGGTTTTAGGTTTATAGGGTTTAGGGTTTAGGGTCTAGGGTTTAGAATCGATTGGAGGAATTTAGAAATGATAGCAGAAATTTGAAAATGATTGCAAGAATTTGAATGCACTATCAGGAATCTAGAAATGAGGGTTTTAGGGTTTAGGTTTTAGGATTTAGGTTTAGGGTTTTGGGGTTATAGGGTCTAGGGTTTAAGGGTTTAGGGTTTAGGGTTTTGAATCGATAGCATGAATTCGAAATCGGGAGCTTGAATTTGAATGCACTAGCAGGAATTTGGAATCGATAGCAGGAATTTGAATGCACTAGTAGGAATTTGGAATAGAGAGCAGGAATTTGAATGCAATAGCAGGAATTTGGAAAAGATGGTGGGAATTTGAATGCACTAGCATGAATTTGGAATCGATAGCAGGAATTTGAATGCACTAGCAGGAATTTGGAATCGATAGCAGGAATTTGAATGCACTAGGAGGAATTTGGAATTGATAGCAGGAATTTGAATGCACTAGCAGGAATTTGGAAAAGATAGCAGGAATTTGAATGCACTAGCAGGAATTTGGAATCGATAGCAGGAATTTGAATGCACTAGCAGGAATTTGGAATCGATAGCAGGAATTTGAATGCACTAGCAGGAATTTAGAATTGATAGCAGGAATTTGAATGCACTAGCAGGAATTTGGAAAAGACATCAGGAATTTGAATGCGCTAGCAGGAATCTAGAAATGAGGGTTTTAGGGTTTAGGTTTAGGATTTACGGTTTAGGTTTTTAGGGTCTAGGGTTAGTGTTTAGGGTCTAGAGTTTGGAATCGATAGCATGGATTTGAATGCACTAGCAGGAATTTAGAAAAGATAGCAGGAATTTGAATGTACTAGCAGGAATCTAGAAATAAGGGTTTTAGGGTTTAGGTTTTAGGATTTAGGGTTTTAGGTTTATAGGGTTTAGGGTTTAGGGTTTAGGGTCTAGGGTTTAGAATCGATTGGAGGAATTTAGAAATGATAGCAGAAATTTGAAAATGATAGCAGGAATTTGAATGCACTAGCAGGAATCTAGAAATGAGGGTTTTAGGGTTTAGGTTTTGGGATTTAGGTTTAGGGTTTTGGGGTTATAGGGTTTAGGGTTTAAGGGTTAGGGTTTAGGGTTTTCAATCGATAGAAGGAATTCGAAATCGGGAGCTTGAATTTGAATGCACTAGCAGGAATTTGGAATCGATAGCAGGAATTTGAATGCACTAGTAGGAATTTGGAATAGAGAGCAGGAATTTGAATGCAATAGCAGGAATTTGGAAAAGATGGCAGGAATTTGAATGCACTAGCAGGAATTTGGAATCGATAGCAGGAATTTGAATGCACTAGCAGGAATTTGGAATCGATAGCAGGAATTTGAATGCACTAGCAGGAATTTGGAATCGATAGCAGGAATTTGAATGCACTAGCAGGAATTTAGAATTGATAGCAGGAATTTTAATGCACTATCAGGAATTTGGAAAACACATCAGGAATTTGAATGCGCTAGCAGTAATCTAGAAATGAGGGTTTTAGGGTTTAGGTTTAGGATTTACGGTTTAGGTTTTTAGGGTCTAGGGTTCGTGTTTAGGGTCTAGGGTTTGGAATCGATAGCATGAATTTGAATGCACTAGCAGGAATTTGGAAAAGATAGCAGGAATTTAAATGCACTAGCAGGAATCTAGAAATAAGGGTTTTAGGGTTTAGGTTTTAGGATTTAGGGTTTTAGGTTTATAGGGTTTAGGGTTTAGGGTCTAGGGTTTAGAATCGATTGGAGGAATTTAGAAATGATAGCAGAAATTTGAAAATGATAGCAGGAATTTGAATGCACTAGCAGGAATCTAGAAATGAGGGTTTTAGGGTTTAGGTTTTAGGATTTAGGTTTACGGTTTTGGGGTTATAGGGTTTAGGGTTTAAGGGTTAGGGTTTTGAATCGATAGCAAGAATTCGAAATCGGGAGCTTGAATTTGAATGCACTAGCAGGAATTTGAATGCACTAGTAGGAATTTGGAATAGAGAGCAGGAATTTGAAAGCAATAGCAGGAATTTGGAATCGATAGCAGGAATTTGAATGCACTAGCAGGAATTTGGAATCGATAGTAGGAATTTGAATGCACTAGCAGGAATTTGGAATCGATAGCAGGAATTTGAATGCACTAGCAGGAATTTGGAATCAATAGTAGGAATTTGAATGCACTAGTAGGAATTTGGAACTGATAGTATGAATTTGAATGCACTAGCAGGAATTTGGAAAAGATAGCAGGAATTTGAATGCACTAGCAGGAATTTGGAATCGATAGCAGGAATTTGAATGCACTAGCAGGAATTTGGAATCGATAGCAGGAATTTGAATACACTAGCAGGAATTTAGAATTGATAGCAGGAATTTGAATGCATTAGCAGGAATTTGAATGCATTAGCAGGAATTTGGAAAAGACATCAGGAATTTGAATGCGCTAGCAGGAATCTAGAAATGAGGGTTTTAGGGTTTAGGTTTAGGATTTACGGTTTAGGTTTTTAGGGTCTAGGGTTCGTGTTTAGGGTCTAGGGTTTGGAATCGATAGCATGAATTTGAATGCACTAGTAGGAATTTGGAAAAGATAGCAGGAATTTGAATGTACTAGCAGGAATCTAGAAATAAGGGTTTTAGGGTTTAGGTTTTAGGATTTAGGGTTTTAGGTTTATAGGGTTTAGGGTTTAGGGTCTAGGGTTTAGAATCGATTGGAGGAATTTAGAAATGATAGCAGAAATTTGAAAATGATAGCAGGAATTTGAATGCACTAGCAGGAATCTAGAAATGAGGGTTTTAGGGTTTAGGTTTTAGGATTTAGGTTTACGGTTTTGGGGTTATAGGGTTTAGGGTTTAAGGGTTAGGGTTTTGAATCGATAGCAAGAATTCGAAATCGGGAGCTTGAATTTGAATGCACTAGCAGGAATTTGAATGCACTAGTAGGAATTTGGAATAGAGAGCAGGAATTTGAAAGCAATAGCAGGAATTTGGAATCGATAGCAGGAATTTGAATGCACTAGCAGGAATTTGGAATCGATAGTAGGAATTTGAATGCACTAGCAGGAATTTGGAATCGATAGCAGGAATTTGAATGCACTAGCAGGAATTTGGAATCAATAGTAGGAATTTGAATGCACTAGTAGGAATTTGGAACTGATAGTAGGAATTTGAATGCACTAGCAGGAATTTGGAAAAGATAGCAGGAATTTGAATGCACTAGCAGGAATTTGGAAAAGATAGCAGGAATTTGAATGCACTAGCAGGAATTTGGAATCGATAGCAGGAATTTGAATACACTAGCAGGAATTTAGAATTGATAGCAGGAATTTGAATGCATTAGCAGGAATTTGGAATCGATAGCAGGAATTTGAATGCACTAGCAGGAATTTGGAATCAATAGTAGGAATTTGAATGCACTAGTAGGAATTTGGAACTGATAGTATGAATTTGAATGCACTAGCAGGAATTTGGAAAAGATAGCAGGAATTTGAATGCACTAGCAGGAATTTGGAATCGATAGCAGGAATTTGAATGCACTAGCAGGAATTTGGAATCGATAGCAGGAATTTGAATACACTAGCAGGAATTTAGAATTGATAGCAGGAATTTGAATGCATTAGCAGGAATTTGAATGCATTAGCAGGAATTTGGAAAAGACATCAGGAATTTGAATGCGCTAGCAGGAATCTAGAAATGAGGGTTTTAGGGTTTAGGTTTAGGATTTACGGTTTAGGTTTTTAGGGTCTAGGGTTCGTGTTTAGGGTCTAGGGTTTGGAATCGATAGCATGAATTTGAATGCACTAGTAGGAATTTGGAAAAGATAGCAGGAATTTGAATGTACTAGCAGGAATCTAGAAATAAGGGTTTTAGGGTTTAGGTTTTAGGATTTAAGGTTTTAGGTTTATAGGGTTTAGGGTTTAGGGTCTAGGGTTTAGAATCGATTGGAGGAATTTAGAAATGATAGCAGAAATTTGAAAATGATTGCAAGAATTTGAATGCACTATCAGGAATCTAGAAATGAGGGTTTTAGGGTTTAGGTTTTAGGATTTAGGTTTAGGGTTTTGGGGTTATAGGGTTTAGGGTTTAAGGGTTTAGGGTTTAGGGTTTTGAATCGATAGCAGGATTTCGAAATCGGGAGCTTGAATTTGAATGCACTAGCAGGAATTTGGAATCGATAGCAGGAATTTGAATGCACTAGTAGGAATTTGGAATAGAGAGCAGGAATTTGAATGCAATAGCAGGAATTTGGAAAAGATGGTGGGAATTTGAATGCACTAGCATGAATTTGGAATCGATAGCAGGAATTTGAATGCACTAGCAGGAATTTGGAATCGATAGCAGGAATTTGAATGCACTAGCAGGAATTTGGAATCGATAGCAGGAATTTGAATGCACTAGGAGGAATTTGGAATTGATAGCAGGAATTTGAATGCACTAGCAGGAATTTGGAAAAGATAGCAGGAATTTGAATGCACTAGCAGGAATTTGGAATCGATAGCAGGAATTTGAATGCACTAGCAGGAATTTGGAATCGATAGCAGGAATTTGAATGCACTAGCAGGAATTTAGAATTGATAGCAGGAATTTGAATGCACTAGCAGGAATTTGGAAAAGACATCAGGAATTTGAATGCGCTAGCAGGAATCTAGAAATGAGGGTTTTAGGGTTTAGGTTTAGGATTTACGGTTTAGGTTTTTAGGGTCTAGGGTTAGTGTTTAGGGTCTAGAGTTTGGAATCGATAGCATGGATTTGAATGCACTAGCAGGAATTTAGAAAAGATAGCAGGAATTTGAATGTACTAGCAGGAATCTAGAAATAAGGGTTTTAGGGTTTAGGTTTTAGGATTTAGGGTTTTAGGTTTATAGGGTTTAGGGTTTAGGGTTTAGGGTCTAGGGTTTAGAATCGATTGGAGGAATTTAGAAATGATAGCAGAAATTTGAAAATGATAGCAGGAATTTGAATGCACTAGCAGGAATCTAGAAATGAGGGTTTTAGGGTTTAGGTTTTGGGATTTAGGTTTAGGGTTTTGGGGTTATAGGGTTTAGGGTTTAAGGGTTAGGGTTTAGGGTTTAGGGTTTTGAATCGATAGAAGGAATTCGAAATCGGGAGCTTGAATTTGAATGCACTAGCAGGAATTTGGAATCGATAGCAGGAATTTGAATGCACTAGTAGGAATTTGGAATAGAGAGCAGGAATTTGAATGCAATAGCAGGAATTTGGAAAAGATGGCAGGAATTTGAATGCACTAGCAGGAATTTGGAATCGATAGCAGGAATTTGAATGCACTAGCAGGAATTTGGAATCGATAGCAGGAATTTGAATGTACTAGCAGGAATTTGGAATCGATAGCAGGAATTTGAATGCACTAGTAGGAATTTGGAATTGATAGCAGGAATTTGAATGCACTAGCAGGAATTTGGAAAAGATAGCAGGAATTTGAATGCACTAACAGGAATTTGGAATCGATAGCAGGAATTTGAATGCACTAGCAGGAATTTGGAATCGATAGCAGGAATTTGAATGCACTAGCAGGAATTTGGAAAAGACATCAGGAATTTGAATGCGCTAGCAGGAATCTAGAAATGAGGATTTTAGGGTTTAGGTTTAGGATTTACGGTTTAGGTTTTTAGGGTCTAGGGTTAGTGTTTAGGGTCTATGGTTTGGAATCGATAGCATGAATTGGAATGCACTAACAGGAATTTGGAAAAGATAGCAGGAATTTGAATGTACTAGCAGGAATCTAGAAATAAGGGTTTTAGGGTTTAGGTTTTAGGATTTAGGGTTTTAGGTTTATAGGGTTTAGGGTCTAGGGTTTAGAATCGATTGGAGGAATTTAGAAATGATAGCAGAAATTTGAAAATGATAGCAGGAATTTGAATGCACTAGCAGGAATCTAGAAATAAGGGTTTTAGGGTTTAGGTTTTAGGATTTAGGTTTAGGGTTTTGGGGTTATAGGGTTTAGGGTTTAAGGGTTAGGGTTTAGGGTTTTGAATCGATAGCAGGAATTCGAAATCGGGAGCTTGAATTTGAATGCACTAGCAGGAATTTGGAATCGATAGCAGGAATTTGAATGCACTAGTAGGAATTTGGAATAGAGAGCAGGAATTTAAAAGCAATAGCAGGAATTTAGAAAAGATGGCAGGAATTTGAATGCACTAGCAGGAATTTGGAATCGATAGCAGGAATTTGAATGTACTAGCAGGAATTTGGAATCGATAGCAGGAATTTGAATGCACTAGCAGGAATTTGGAATCGATAGCAGGAATTTAAATGCACTAGTAGGAATTTGGAACTGATAGCAGGAATTTGAATGCACTAGCAGGAATTTGGAAAAGATAGCAGGAATTTGAATGCACTAGCAGGAATTTGGAATCGATAGCAGGAATTTGAATGCACTAGCAGGAATTTGGAATCGATAGCAGGAATTTGAATGCACTAGCAGGAATTTGGAATCGATAGCAGGAATTTGAATGCACTAGCAGGAATTTAGAATTGATAGCAGGAATTTTAATGCACTATCAGGAATTTGGAAAACACATCAGGAATTTGAATGCGCTAGCAGTAATCTAGAAATGAGGGTTTTAGGGTTTAGGTTTAGGATTTACGGTTTAGGTTTTTAGGGTCTAGGGTTCGTGTTTAGGGTCTAGGGTTTGGAATCGATAGCATGAATTTGAATGCACTAGCAGGAATTTGGAAAAGATAGCAGGAATTTAAATGCACTAGCAGGAATCTAGAAATAAGGGTTTTAGGGTTTAGGTTTTAGGATTTAGGGTTTTAGGTTTATAGGGTTTAGGGTTTAGGGTCTAGGGTTTAGAATCGATTGGAGGAATTTAGAAATGATAGCAGAAATTTGAAAATGATAGCAGGAATTTGAATGCACTAGCAGGAATCTAGAAATGAGGGTTTTAGGGTTTAGGTTTTAGGATTTAGGTTTACGGTTTTGGGGTTATAGGGTTTAGGGTTTAAGGGTTAGGGTTTTGAATCGATAGCAAGAATTCGAAATCGGGAGCTTGAATTTGAATGCACTAGCAGGAATTTGAATGCACTAGTAGGAATTTGGAATAGAGAGCAGGAATTTGAAAGCAATAGCAGGAATTTGGAATCGATAGCAGGAATTTGAATGCACTAGCAGGAATTTGGAATCGATAGTAGGAATTTGAATGCACTAGCAGGAATTTGGAATCGATAGCAGGAATTTGAATGCACTAGCAGGAATTTGGAATCAATAGTAGGAATTTGAATGCACTAGTAGGAATTTGGAACTGATAGTAGGAATTTGAATGCACTAGCAGGAATTTGGAAAAGATAGCAGGAATTTGAATGCACTAGTAGGAATTTGGAATCGATAGCAGGAATTTGAATGCACTAGCAGGAATTTGGAATCGATAGCAGGAATTTGAATGCACTAGCAGGAATTTAGAATTGATAGCAGGAATTTGAATGCATTAGCAGGAATTTGGAAAAGACATCAGGAATTTGAATGCGCTAGCAGGAATCTAGAAATGAGGGTTTTAGGGTTTAGGTTTAGGATTTACGGTTTAGGTTTTTAGGGTCTAGGGTTCGTGTTTAGGGTCTAGGGTTTGGAATCGATAGCATGAATTTGAATGCACTAGTAGGAATTTGGAAAAGATAGCAGGAATTTGAATGTACTAGCAGGAATCTAGAAATAAGGGTTTTAGGGTTTAGGTTTTAGGATTTAGGGTTTTAGGTTTATAGGGTTTAGGGTTTAGGGTCTAGGGTTTAGAATCGATTAGAGGAATTTTGAAATGATAGCAGAAATTTGAAAATGATAGCAGGAATTTGAATGCACTAGCAGGAATCTAGAAATGAGGGTTTTAGGGTTTAGGATTTAGGTTTAGGGTTTTGGGGTTATAGGGTTTAGGGTTTAAGGGTTAGGGTTTAGGGTTTTGAATCGATAGCAGGAATTTGAAATCGGGAGCTTGAATTTGAATGCACTAGCAGGAATTTGGAATCGATAGCAGGAATTTGAATGCACTAGTAGGAATTTGGAAGAGAAAGCAGGAATTTGGAAAAGATGGCAGGAATTTGAATGCACTAGCAGGAATTTGGAATCGATAGCAGGAATTTGAATGCACTAGCAGGAATTTGGAATCGATAGCAGGAATTTGAATGCACTAGCAGGAATTTGGAATCGATAGCAGGAATTTGAATGCACTAGCAGGAATTTAGAATTGATAGCAGGAATTTTAATGCACTATCAGGAATTTGGAAAACACATCAGGAATTTGAATGCGCTAGCAGTAATCTAGAAATGAGGGTTTTAGGGTTTAGGTTTAGGATTTACGGTTTAGGTTTTTAGGGTCTAGGGTTCGTGTTTAGGGTCTAGGGTTTGGAATCGATAGCATGAATTTGAATGCACTAGCAGGAATTTGGAAAAGATAGCAGGAATTTAAATGCACTAGCAGGAATCTAGAAATAAGGGTTTTAGGGTTTAGGTTTTAGGATTTAGGGTTTTAGGTTTATAGGGTTTAGGGTTTAGGGTCTAGGGTTTAGAATCGATTGGAGGAATTTAGAAATGATAGCAGAAATTTGAAAATGATAGCAGGAATTTGAATGCACTAGCAGGAATCTAGAAATGAGGGTTTTAGGGTTTAGGTTTTAGGATTTAGGTTTACGGTTTTGGGGTTATAGGGTTTAGGGTTTAAGGGTTAGGGTTTTGAATCGATAGCAAGAATTCGAAATCGGGAGCTTGAATTTGAATGCACTAGCAGGAATTTGAATGCACTAGTAGGAATTTGGAATAGAGAGCAGGAATTTGAAAGCAATAGCAGGAATTTGGAATCGATAGCAGGAATTTGAATGCACTAGCAGGAATTTGGAATCGATAGTAGGAATTTGAATGCACTAGCAGGAATTTGGAATCGATAGCAGGAATTTGAATGCACTAGCAGGAATTTGGAATCAATAGTAGGAATTTGAATGCACTAGTAGGAATTTGGAACTGATAGTAGGAATTTGAATGCACTAGCAGGAATTTGGAAAAGATAGCAGGAATTTGAATGCACTAGTAGGAATTTGGAATCGATAGCAGGAATTTGAATGCACTAGCAGGAATTTGGAATCGATAGCAGGAATTTGAATGCACTAGCAGGAATTTAGAATTGATAGCAGGAATTTGAATGCATTAGCAGGAATTTGGAAAAGACATCAGGAATTTGAATGCGCTAGCAGGAATCTAGAAATGAGGGTTTTAGGGTTTAGGTTTAGGATTTACGGTTTAGGTTTTTAGGGTCTAGGGTTCGTGTTTAGGGTCTAGGGTTTGGAATCGATAGCATGAATTTGAATGCACTAGTAGGAATTTGGAAAAGATAGCAGGAATTTGAATGTACTAGCAGGAATCTAGAAATAAGGGTTTTAGGGTTTAGGTTTTAGGATTTAGGGTTTTAGGTTTATAGGGTTTAGGGTTTAGGGTCTAGGGTTTAGAATCGATTAGAGGAATTTTGAAATGATAGCAGAAATTTGAAAATGATAGCAGGAATTTGAATGCACTAGCAGGAATCTAGAAATGAGGGTTTTAGGGTTTAGGATTTAGGTTTAGGGTTTTGGGGTTATAGGGTTTAGGGTTTAAGGGTTAGGGTTTAGGGTTTTGAATCGATAGCAGGAATTTGAAATCGGGAGCTTGAATTTGAATGCACTAGCAGGAATTTGGAATCGATAGCAGGAATTTGAATGCACTAGTAGGAATTTGGAAGAGAAAGCAGGAATTTGAATGCAATAGCAGGAATTTGGAAAAGATGGCAGGAATTTGAATGCACTAGCAGGAATTTGGAATCGATAGCAGGAATTTGAATGTACTAGCAGGAATTTGGAATTGATAGCAGGAATTTGAATGCACTAGCAGGAATTTGGAATCGATAGCAGGAATTTCAATGCACTAGTAGGAATTTAGAACTGATAGCAGGAATTTGAATGCACTAGCAGGAATTTGGAAAAGATAGCAGGAATTTGAATGCACTAGCAGGAATTTGGAATCGATAGCAGGAATTTGAATGCACTAGCAGGAATTTGGAATCGATAGCAGGAATTTGAATGCACTAGCAGGAATTTGGAATCGATAGCAGGAATTTGAATGCACTAGCAGGAATTTAGAATTGATAGCAGGAATTTGAATGCACTATCAGGAATTTGAAAAAGACATCAGGAATTTGAATGCGCTAGCAGTAATCTAGAAATGAGGGTTTTAGGGTTTAGGTTTAGGATTTACGGTTTAGGTTTTTAGGGTCTAGGGTTCGTGTTTAGGGTCTAGGGTTTGGAATTGATAGCATGAATTTGAATGCACTAGCAGGAATTTAGAAAAGATAGCAGGAATTTGAATGTACTAGCAGGAATCTAGAAATAAGGGTTTTAGGGTTTAGGTTTTAGGATTTAGGGTTTTAGGTTTATAGGGTTTAGGGTTTAGGGTCTAGGGTTTAGAATCGATTGGAGGAATTTAGAAATGATAGCAGAAATTTGAAAATGATAGCAGGAATTTGAATGCACTAGCAGGAATCTAGAAATGAGGGTTTTAGGGTTTAGGTTTTGGGATTTAGGTTTAGGGTTTTGGGGTTATAGGGTTTAGGGTTTAAGGGTTAGGGTTTAGGGTTTAGGGTTTTGAATCGATAGCAGGAATTCGAAATCGGGAGCTTGAATTTGAATGCACTAGCAGGAATTTGGAATCGATAGCAGGAATTTGAATGCACTAGTAGGAATTTGGAATAGAGAGCAGGAATTTGAATGCAATAGCAGGAATTTGGAAAAGATGGCAGGAATTTGAATGCACTAGCAGGAATTTGGAATCGATAGCAGGAATTTGAATGCACTAGCAGGAATTTGGAATCGATAGCAGGAATTTGAATGTACTAGCAGGAATTTGGAATCGATAGCAGGAATTTGAATGCACTAGTAGGAATTTGGAATTGATAGCAGGAATTTGAATGCACTAGCAGGAATTTGGAAAAGATAGCAGGAATTTGAATGCACTAGCAGGAATTTGGAATCGATAGCAGGAATTTGAATGCACTAGCAGGAATTTGAATGCACTAGCAGGAATTTGGAATCGATAGCAGGAATTTGGAAAAGACATCAAGAATTTGAATGCGCTAGCAGGAATCTAGAAATGAGGATTTTAGGGTTTAGGTTTAGGATTTACGGTTTAGGTTTTTAGGGTCTAGGGTTAGTGTTTAGGGTCTATGGTTTGGAATCGATAGCATGAATTTGAATGCACTAACAGGAATTTGGAAAAGATAGCAGGAATTTGAATGTACTAGCAGGAATCTAGAAATAAGGGTTTTAGGGTTTAGGTTTTAGGATTTAGGGTTTTAGGTTTATAGGGTTTAGGGTTTAGGGTCTATGGTTTGGAATCGATAGCATGAATTTGAATGCACTAACAGGAATTTGGAAAAGATAGCAGGAATTTGAATGTACTAGCAGGAATCTAGAAATAAGGGTTTTAGGGTTTAGGTTTTAGGATTTAGGGTTTTAGGTTTATAGGGTCTAGGGTCTAGGGTTTAGAATCGATTGGAGGAATTTAGAAATGATAGCAGAAATTTGAAAATGATAGCAGGAATTTGAATGCACTAGCAGGAATCTAGAAATAAGGGTTTTAGGGTTTAGGTTTTAGGATTTAGGTTTAGGGTTTTGGGGTTATAGGGTTTAGGGTTTAAGGGTTAGGGTTTAGGGTTTAGGGTTTTGAATCGATAGCAGGAATTCGAAATCGGGAGCTTGAATTTGAATGCACTAGCAGGAATTTGGAGTCGATAGCAGGAATTTGAATGCACTAATAGGAATTTGGAATAGAGAGCAGGAATTTGAATGCAATAGCAAGAATTTGGAAAAGATGGCAGGAATTTGAATGCACTACCAGGAATTTGGAATCGATAGCAGGAATTTGAATGTACTAGCAGGAATTTGGAATCGATAGCAGAAATTTGAATGCACTAGCAGGAATTTGGAATCGATAGCAGGAATTTAAATGCACTAGTAGGAATTTGGAACTGATAGCAGGAATTTGAATGCACTAGCAGGAATTTGGAAAAGATAGCAGGAATTTGAATGCACTAGCAGGAATTTGGAATCGATAGCAGGAATTTGAATGCACTAGCAGGAATTTGGAATCGATAGCAGGAATTTGAATGCACTAGCAGGAATTTGGAATCGATAGCAGGAATTTGAATGCACTAGCAGGAATTTGGAATCGATAGTAGGAATTTGAATGCACTAGCTGGAATTTGGAATCGATAGCAGGAATTTGAATGCACTAGCAGGAATTTGGAATCGATAGTAGGAATTTGAATGCACTAGTAGGAATTTGGAACTGATAGTAGGAATTTGAATGCACTAGCAGGAATTTGGAAAAGATAGCAGGAATTTGAATGCACTAGCAGGAATTTGAATGCACTAGCAAGAATTTGGAATCGATAGCAGGAATTTGAATGCACTAGCAGGAATTTAGAATTGATAGCAGGAATTTGAATGCATTAGCAGGAATTTGGAAAAGACATCAGGAATTTGAATGCGCTAGCAGGAATCTAGAAATGAGGGTTTTAGGGTTTAGGTTTAGGATTTACGGTTTAGGTTTTTAGGGTCTAGGGTTCGTGTTTAGGGTCTAGGGTTTGGAATCGATAGCATGAATTTGAATGCACTAGTAGGAATTTGGAAAAGATAGCAGGAATTTGAATGTACTAGCAGGAATCTAGAAATAAGGGTTTTAGGGTTTAGGTTTTAGGATTTAGGGTTTTAGGTTTGTAGGGTTTATGGTTTAGGGTCTAGGGTTTAGAATCGATTGGAGGAATTTAGAAATGATAGCAGAAATTTGAAAATGATTGCAAGAATTTGAATGCACTATCAGGAATCTAGAAATGAGGGTTTTAGGGTTTAGGTTTTAGGATTTAGGTTTAGGGTTTTGGGGTTATAGGGTTTAGGGTTTAAGGGTTAGGGTTTAGGGTTTAGGGTTTTGAATCGATAGCAGGAATTCGAAATCGGGAGCTTGAATTTGAATGCACTAGCAGGAATTTGGAATCGATAGCAGGAATTTGAATGCACTAGTAGGAATTTGGAATAGAGAGCAGGAATTTGGAAAAGATGGTGGGAATTTGAATGCACTAGCAGGAATTTGGAATCGATAGCAGGAATTTGAATGCACTAGCAGGAATTTGGAATCGATAGCAGGAATTTGAATGCACTAGCAGGAATTTGGAATCGATAGCAGGAATTTGAATGCACTAGGAGGAATTTGGAATTGATAGCAGGAATTTGAATGCACTAGCAGGAATTTGGAAAAGATAGCAGGAATTTGAATGCACTAGCAGGAATTTGGAATCGATAGCAGGAATTTGAATGCACTAGCAGGAATTTGGAATCGATAGCAGGAATTTGAATGCACTAGCAGGAATTTAGAATTGATAGCAGGAATTTGAATGCACTAGCAGGAATTTGGAAAAGACATCAGGAATTTGAATGCGCTAGCAGGAATCTAGAAATGAGGGTTTTAGGGTTTAGGTTTAGGATTTACGGTTTAGGTTTTTAGGGTCTAGGGTTAGTGTTTAGGGTCTAGGGTTTGGAATCGATAGCATGGATTTGAATGCACTAGCAGGAATTTAGAAAAGAAAGCAGGAATTTGAATGTACTAGCAGGAATCTAGAAATAAGGGTTTTAGGGTTTAGGTTTTAGGATTTAGGTTTAGGGTTTTGGGGTTATAGGGTTTAGGGTTTAAGGGTTAGGGTTTAGGGTTTAGGGTTTTGAATCGATAGCAGGAATTCGAAATCGGGAGCTTGAATTTGAATGCACTAGCAGGAATTTGGAATCGATAGCAGGAATTTGAATGCACTAGTAGGAATCTAGAAATGAGGGTTTTAGAGTTTAGGTTTTAGGATTTAGGTTTAGGGTTTTGGGGTTATAGGGTTTAGGGTTTAAGGGTTAGGGTTTAGGGTTTAGGGTTTTGAATCGATAGCAGGAATTCGAAATCGGGAGCTTGAATTTGAATGCACTAGCAGGAATTTGGAATCGATAGCAGGAATTTGAATGCACTAGTAGGAATTTGGAATAGAGAGCAGGAATTTGAATGCAATAGCAGGAATTTGGAAAAGATGGTGGGAATTTGAATGCACTAGCAGGAATTTGGAATCGATAGCAGGAATTTGAATGCATTAGCAGGAATTTGGAAACGATAGCAGGAATTTGAATGCACTAGCAGGAATTTGGAATCGATAGCAGGAATTTGAATGCACTAGGAGGAATTTGGAATTGATAGCAGGAATTTGAATGCACTAGCAGGAATTTGGAAAAGATAGCAGGAATTTGAATGCACTAGCAGGAATTTGGAATCGATAGCAGGAGTTTGAATGCACTAGCAGGAATTTGGAATCGATAGCAGGAATTTGAATGCACTAGCAGGAATTTAGAATTGATAGCAGGAATTTGAGTGCACTAGCAGGAATTTGGAAAAGACATCAGGAATTTGAATGCGCTAGCAGGAATCTAGAAATGAGGGTTTTAGGGTTTAGGTTTAGGATTTACGGTTTAGGTTTTTAGGGTCTAGGGTTAGTGTTTAGGGTCTAGGGTTTGGAATCGATAGCATGGATTTGAATGCACTAGCAGGAATTTAGAAAAGATAGCAGGAATTTGAATGTACTAGCAGGAATCTAGAAATAAGGGTTTTAGGGTTTAGGTTTTAGGATTTAGGGTTTTAGGTTTATAGGGTTTAGGGTTTAGGGTCTAGGGTTTAGAATCGATTGGAGGAATTTAGAAATGATAGCAGAAATTTGAAAATGATAGCAGGAATTTGAATGCACTAGCAGGAATCTAGAAATGAGGGTTTTAGGGTTTAGGTTTTGGGATTTAGGTTTAGGGTTTTGGGGTTATAGGGTTTAGGGTTTAAGGGTTAGGGTTTAGGGTTTAGGGTTTTGAATCGATAGCAGGAATTCGAAATCGGGAGCTTGAATTTGAATGCACTAGCAGGAATTTGGAATCGATAGTAGGAATTTGAATGCACTAGTAGGAATTTGGAATAGAGAGCAGGAATTTGAATGCAATAGCAGGAATTTGGAAAAGATGGCAGGAATTTGAATGCACTAGCAGGAATTTGGAATCGATAGCAGGAATTTGAATGCACTAGCAGGAATTTGGAATCGATAGCAGGAATTTGAATGTACTAGCAGGAATTTGGAATCGATAGCAGAAATTTGAATGCACTAGTAGGAATTTGGAATTGATAGCAGGAATTTGAATGCACTAGCAGGAATTTGGAAAAGATAGCAGGAATTTGAATGCACTAGCAGGAATTTGGAATCGATAGCAGGAATTTGAATGCACTAGCAGGAATTTGGAATCGATAGCAGGAATTTGAATGCACTAGCAGGAATTTGGAATCGATAGCAGAAATTTGAATGCACTAGCAGGAATTTGGAAAAGACATCAAGAATTTGAATGCGCTAGCAGGAATCTAGAAATGAGGATTTTAGGGTTTAGGTTTAGGATTTACGGTTTAAGTTTTTAGGGTCTAGGGTTAGTGTTTAGGGTCTATGGTTTGGAATCGATAGCATGAATTTGAATGCACTAACAGGAATTTGGAAAAGATAGCAATTCAATCATATATCCTTAATAAGGGTCTCTTTTAATCATTCTCATCTTGATAGTCTGTAGGTAGACTAATGCTAACCTCTTCTTTCAAATGAATGTTAGTCTATATGACCTTCCAAAAGACAGCACATGTCTATCTGCTCTTTCTTACAGAACTTGGTAATGGTAGCAAGGATGTTCTGGAAGATATTGGTCGTGTTCAACGTGAATCTCTTAATGCCTAATGCTCCTCTTGAGGACACTAAGTTTCAGATAACATTTTGCATCATACTGCACCATCTCTGACAATCCTCATAACCTTTACTGGTCACCATCCTCATTCCTAACACATCCATGGTATTTATAAAATCCATTATCATGTATCTCAATTCATTTTATATCAAAAGTCCTTGCGGTTGGCGCTTGATTAGAAGCAACCCCGATATATCCTTTCATTGCTGGTCTAGTTAATTGTTAATCCTTTGTGACTTGGCCTCAACTTGCCATACTAAAACATGTGAGTTAGGGGTCGGCTAATAGCATTACTTTTCTAGCAATTGCTGGCATAGTGCCTTCTACTTTGATACCTTTTGATCTTTTCAAAACCCTTCTCCAAATAAGTCTCAATCGACTTCTCGGTACCGTCTCCGGTCACCTTTCCTTTATCTTATCAATTCCACGTACCACAAAAGCTTAACACTTCTGGCATAACAACCTTTTCATTTAAGTCAATCCCAGAATTCTCAGTCCGGCTTGTTTCTTAATTACATTCAACTTCATAATTTTATCCCTACATTCAACTGTAATAATCGGGGTATGTCTTCCCACCTGTATAGCGGCTACTTTACCCAATCCACAGGGTTCGCTCCAGTTTCCACTCTCTTCAATGACGTCTTTTGATAATCAGAAAGACAAGGTTTGCCAAAATTCGTTGAATTCCTTTCCAGAATTTGGGAAAATTTCAGTTAATCTATTCACCTACTAATAACATGCCACATCTTCCCGATACATATTCGTCCTATTAGTCGATACTACCAAATACCAGTCTTCTTAACAACTAGTCTCAGAAGGAACACTACCGTCGGGGTTAGTCGTTCCTCAACCTTGGCACTACCAAGGCCATCTGAATCCGATGAACTGCGCTGTCTAAATGTATTCGAAATTACGCTGTCGTGCTGCATAAGCGCAGACCTATACCTGTATGAGTTGCATCATAATATCTCCCAAAGTTTCCTTCTTCCATTAGGCAACGCCAACCCTGGTCATCACCAACTTTACCTTTAGCTCCAGGAAGATCTTCTCACGTTTATCTTGTCCATTCAAACTTTTATTCTTATAATAAGTCGGGTTACGGGACTACACTTTCTGTAAAGCCCTGAGCAAATCTTTGGTAATACCTTGTGAATTTTATGAAATTTCACACCTTTGCCAGTGTGGTTGGCCAATCTTCATTTGAAACTGTCTTTAACTTGGTAGGGCCGACCAATACTACTCTTATTGATCATGAGTCCTATTGCTGGACTTCATTTTGCCAAAACTCTTATTTCGAGAACATGTCCTACACCTGTTCTATCAGGTTGCACCTAGAAGCATTCTCAATTACATCTCGACCACTGCTCGCCTTACCTAATCCATTTATGATTCAGTGTCAGAATAAACTTAAGGTAACTACCATAATCCATTCAGGGAAAAGAAAGAATTTAATATTCTTCTGAATCACATGCAACTAATGTTTCTGGTTCATCATTTCACTGAATTGAACTGAACTTATACTTGGTTTCTTGATGATAGCCTCATTACTAGTTTATCATAGACTCACTGGTCTTTTAGTCTTGTAGGTTCTGAGATCATTGTCTTGCTTACTATTTCCTTATATACTTTATTCAATCATGCCATCACCTTTCAATGTCTTTATTTTCTAAGTTGATCCATTCATAAAATGGACATTTCCTTGAACCCAACCACCTCATCAATCTAAGTTGGACTTTACAAATTATCACTTATGAAATCTGCCTTCTCATGGCGAATTATCCTTAATAACATTCACACCAATTCATTTATCTGAAGATATGGCACTTGCCACCTATGTCTTAACTGTTCCTAGGGACTCTGCTCCCCGTCCTCTATCAATGTCTTTGATAATCATGCATCATTCTAATTCCTTTCTCATTAATCTGAAAGTCTCCAAGGATTCTTATCTATCCTTACCTAAGATCTTGAGTAATTCCTCAAATCCATCTAACTTGCTGGCACTTTATCCGGCAGTCCAGCTATAGATCCAATATACCTCTTTAATTCTCTTCATAATACATGAGTTCTTTACGCTCACATCTCTGAGCACTATATCTAGATTCTTACAGTCTCTCTGGCTGCAGCCCTCATCTCCTCAAGGTAAACTTCCCTATCTCTAACAGGATTCTCCCTCTCTGCTGGAACCTCTTCCGGGTCCTCAGTAGGGTACTCTATCGAATCCACCATCCGATCGTCAACATATAATCAGGCATCATCGTGCTGCTGCTCGTATGCCTCAAGGTTTGTCGCCTTATTAGTCGGTACAAGAACGAGCTAAGTTACTACCATGATACTTAATAGTTCCCATAAGGGTTTTATATGTCAATACTACCTTAAGTAGTCCGACTATGAACTTGGCAAGAGTTCTTATTATCTTAATGAATTTATTGTTTTAACGTCGCATCATCTCTGGGATATATAACGCTCTCTCTGATACCATTTCTGTAACACCCCCAGATCCAGGGTCAGGGATCTGGTCGTTACGGTCTCAATATCCAACCACAAAACCAACATAATTTAAATTACAACCTTGTGACCCAAAACAACAACATAAAACACACCCGTTATAGTCCCAGAGATGAAATCAGAGTAACCAACAATATTATTAATCACAAGTTTGAGTTCTTACAACCCAAAGAATTACAATTGTACAATTACATACTCTTTGCCATCCATTAATAGATACCATAATATAAATACATTTGAGGCTCAATTGCTAACAACTAGCCTACCAGTAGTTGCATCCTCAACAAAGGTAGCCAAGACCTTAGCGGTAAACCTCTGACGGTTGACACCTGCTTACGCTGTGTGCGCCTTGCGCGGCCATCTGATCTAGCTGTTGTTGTGATATAAATAAATAAAGCAAGGGTGAGCAATAGCCCACCAGAAATATAATTGAACAGTGATAATATATAACAGTCCAAAATATCTTTGAAACCATATGCCATGCATTAACGATGTAGTACCAATATAAGGTATGAGATGAAGTTACAAGGTAACTCAAAAATATATTTGTTTTGAATAAATATCTGCTATGCAAAAGATAAGCAAGATATTCTCAATTATCATAAAAGAGGAACTTGCAGGAAAAATATTGCAATTCCGGTTTCAACACTTTTTCACCTTGCCAACACCAACAGTGTTGCAGAAATTTCTTACTTTTAGAAGATGAACTAATACGGGAGCATTGCCGCGCCAGATGCCCTGACGTTTACGATGATCAGTCGTATGTCATGCATCTCATCAGTCGTTCTCTACATGTAGAAGGTAGCTCCGACGGAATTATTTATCTACCGCCCTCTGGAACTCCTCAGCCAACGGTTGGGCTATTGCTGGACCGGCGCCACTCGGCCACTTACGCGTCTCCTAGTTCGAATATCATCCATGACTCTAAAACGTAAAGTTCGTTCCCCTTTTCCCCAAGTGTAACACTTGTTGATAGGACTCCACAAAGTAGTCGTATCTAATTGGAAAGGAAAAATTCACCAATATTTCCCAAGCTGATGCTTGTTAATGGATATAAACTTGTTACATCAATCATACCCCTCGAGCGTTGAGGAGGTAACCAAAAGACTCATATCGATACTTGAAAGAATCAAGATGTGAGTGACAAGATAGTTTTAGCAAGTATAGGACCGGGCAGTCCAATAAATAACATCGCTCAAGTGAGGTCCCCTTATATACGTTTGGAAGTTGAGCGAGTATTTAAATCTTCTTTAAGATAGATTTAAATGAAATTAAAGTTTAGGAACCTCCCCTTGATATAAATAGTCATAAGATATTCCGAAATATTTTACACCATATCTGAAGGTAAAAGATAATCTTTGTATGATGTAAATCATTATAAAGAGAATTTAAAAGAATTTAAATAAATATTCCAAGAATATTTATTAAATCAATAATAATTAAGGACTATTTTTAAATCATAATATTACTCGTAAGTAATCCTCGAAAGAATATATAGAATTATTTATTAAATAAATATCTTCTTAAATGAATATTTAAAATAATATTCATTGAATAATTAAACTTAACTAAATATTTAAAATAATATTTACTGAATAAATCAAACCTTAAATGAATATTTGAAAATAATATTCATTTAACAAATAACATTCCAAATGAATATCCAAATAATATTCATTAAACAAATAATATTCTAAATGAATATCAGAATAATATTCATTTAGTAATCAAAACTTTAAAGGAATATTCGAAGTAATATGCCTTGAGTAAATAGAACTTCTCATGAATATTTTAAATAATATTCATTAAGTAAATCGAACCTTAAATGAATATTCGAAAGTAATATTCATTAAATAAATAAAGATCAAATGAATATTCCAAATAATAATAAGTAAGCCAAATGAATATTTGGGAATGATATTCGTCCACCAAATAACTCTAATGAATATTCAAAATAATATTCATTAACTAAATAACTCCAATGAATGATCAAAATAATATTCATTAAATAAATGACATTCTAAATGAATATTAAAATAATATTCATTAAATATTCCTTCACTGAGGTAATACTCAAATAACGTTCCTCGAAAGATTCGTAATCGAATAAAAATCCTCGAAATAATAAATTTGTCGCTGGGATCCCTCCGGGTTTCCACGACTATATATATATTACAAAATATCGATTCCCGATCTATATTTGAGGTATGAATATCATACGCCCTTCGCTAAGGGTCTTAACCAAACAATCCAGCTTATAACTGATATTTCATATATAGTCTATAAGCCGATATCAATTCAGGGAACAAGTAATTCAATATTAACTTGAAAGTAGGCATGCATGCTATGGCATATGTATAAAACAATCATCATATATACTATCACAACAACAGTTCCAAGTATTGGAAACTTGCTTGGTAATCCTGTAGGGGTAGTGTGCCTCGTGTCAATCCAGTGATCTATAAATAGTCACAATAACCAAGGTCAATCACTTAACATTTCGAAGGTTAAGTGTAACTTAACTTAAGTCATGTAAGTTCAGTCCAAAACACACCTCGAACCCACCCTTAATGTCAGATTTTTCGTATATCTTACTTAATCAATTGTAACCTCGTTCTTTGCACCAATATGTGGTCTTGATAATCCTTAACAAGTTTCGTGTTTTAGCCGACTCGAAATTCCCTTTTTAACTTAGCCAAAAAGGGTGGCCAAGGTAGTACCCCTAGGGTTGACTTTTCTAAGAATCACTATTTCGAGACTCGTACTTCAACACTTTTAATAAATCACTGGAAATGTATTTAATTACGAAACCACTTATAAAATCATCTTTGGTATTTGTAATATTTATCATAAAATTTCCAATTCGAAGCCACGAGTCTAAATAGGTGAAATGTATTTTTGAAGTTCAGTCGACTACGGATCTTTACTATTCACACCTCTTTCACTAAAATGTTCATAACTCGGTAACCGTTAACTCAAATGACGCACCGTTTTCGCGTACATGATCTAGAGAATGTCTAGAAGGTAGCTAACTCAAAATTGGACTTAGATCAGAAGATTAATTTTTTGGGATTTTGCCAAAACAGGGCAGGAGGTTTTAATGAATAATGTTACCTCCGAAAAGTGGTTTCTTCGCACTTATCCTCGATTCGAATATTTTTATAAAATCGGAAAACGATCCATTTTACTTGTGGTTTTCTCTCACGCCTTCCTTATGACCTCTAATATTTAATTACCATGATTTGTCACTGACTTAGTCATGTTAAGGGATTCCAATTTCAGTTACGAACTTTCGATTACGGTTTCAAACCTCTTTTACGAATTTAATCATAACTCCTAAACCGTAAGTCCATTTCATACGATCTTTATATCAAAACGAAGCTTATAACATAATCTAGCTTATCATGGAAGAAATCGAAGCAAATCAGTGACTTATACCTACTGTCAAACTCGTGTTCTTAAGGTTAACGAAATTTCGGCATTACGACGGCTATAAATCGAATATTTCTAAATTCCAAACCTTCCAATAATCATGGTATCCACTCCAACCAACATATACATGATATATAACCATGAACTGAGGCCAAGCAATGCCTTTCCGTTCATCTAAACTATTTTTAACATTTACTAAAACCAAACCATAATCATGCTTATAATCATGCTTATAACCATAACTAAGCTATATCCATCATAAGCATGCTTAAATCTCAAACAAGAGTTAGGGTTTCAAGAGGTTATACCTTCCTTAGAGAGTGACATAGCCTTACTAAGCCTTGTATGGTCCTTTTATAGCCTCCATGAAGCTTGGATCATCAACCAAAATCAAGATCCAAAAGTTTTGTTCTTGAAAATCACTATTCACCCTAGGCTTTGATGAATTAATTGAAAATGGAAACAAGTGAGATTGGCTTTGAAATTTTTATGGGATCACTTTTAGGAAATGTAAGACTCACCATAATTGTTGCAAGATCAAAAGATGGTGGGAAGAGGGGTTTTGATTTTGGAATTATGGTGAAGGCCGAATGGAAGAATGGTGGTGGTGGTGACTTCCTTTTTGCTTTTCTCTCTTTTCTCTCTTTTTGATTAGTGGTAAAGTGAAATTTGTTGGATATTTTGATGTATTATAGCTGCACTTACACTCCAATTACAAGTGTCAAGTAGCCTTGGTGAGTGGGAGAAAAGAGATGACATGTTGCCTTGTTGGAATCGATAGCAGGAATTTGAATGCACTAGTAGGAATTTGGAATAGAGAGCAGGAATTTGGAAAAGATGGTGGGAATTTGAATGCACTAGCAGGAATTTGGAATCGATAGCAGGAATTTGAATGCACTAGCAGGAATTTGGAATCGATAGCAGGAATTTGAATGCACTAGCAGGAATTTGGAATCGATAGCAGGAATTTGAATGCACTAGGAGGAATTTGGAATTGATAGCAGGAATTTGAATGCACTAGCAGGAATTTGGAAAAGATAGCAGGAATTTGAATGCACTAGCAGGAATTTGGAATCGATAGCAGGAATTTGAATGCACTAGCAGGAATTTGGAATCGATAGCAGGAATTTGAATGCACTAGCAGGAATTTAGAATTGATAGCAGGAATTTGAATGCACTAGCAGGAATTTGGAAAAGACATCAGGAATTTGAATGCGCTAGCAGGAATCTAGAAATGAGGGTTTTAGGGTTTAGGTTTAGGATTTACGGTTTAGGTTTTTAGGGTCTAGGGTTAGTGTTTAGGGTCTAGAGTTTGGAATCGATAGCATGGATTTGAATGCACTAGCAGGAATTTAGAAAAGATAGCAGGAATTTGAATGTACTAGCAGGAATCTAGAAATAAGGGTTTTAGGGTTTAGGTTTTAGGATTTAGGGTTTTAGGTTTATAGGGTTTAGGGTTTAGGGTTTAGGGTCTAGGGTTTAGAATCGATTGGAGGAATTTAGAAATGATAGCAGAAATTTGAAAATGATAGCAGGAATTTGAATGCACTAGCAGGAATCTAGAAATGAGGGTTTTAGGGTTTAGGTTTTGGGATTTAGGTTTAGGGTTTTGGGTTATAGGGTTTAGGGTTTAAGGGTTAGGGTTTAGGGTTTAGGGTTTTGAATCGATAGAAGGAATTCGAAATCGGGAGCTTGAATTTGAATGCACTAGCAGGAATTTGGAATCGATAGCAGGAATTTGAATGCACTAGTAGGAATTTGGAATAGAGAGCAGGAATTTGAATGCAATAGCAGGAATTTGGAAAAGATGGCAGGAATTTGAATGCACTAGCAGGAATTTGGAATCGATAGCAGGAATTTGAATGCACTAGCAGGAATTTGGAATCGATAGCAGGAATTTGAATGTACTAGCAGGAATTTGGAATCGATAGCAGGAATTTGAATGCACTAGTAGGAATTTGGAATTGATAGCAGGAATTTGAATGCACTAGCAGGAATTTGGAAAAGATAGCAGGAATTTGAATGCACTAACAGGAATTTGGAATCGATAGCAGGAATTTGAATGCACTAGCAGGAATTTGGAATCGATAGCAGGAATTTGAATGCACTAGCAGGAATTTGGAAAAGACATCAGGAATTTGAATGCGCTAGCAGGAATCTAGAAATGAGGATTTTAGGGTTTAGGTTTAGGATTTACGGTTTAGGTTTTTAGGGTCTAGGGTTAGTGTTTAGGGTCTATGGTTTGGAATCGATAGCATGAATTGGAATGCACTAACAGGAATTTGGAAAAGATAGCAGGAATTTGAATGTACTAGCAGGAATCTAGAAATAAGGGTTTTAGGGTTTAGGTTTTAGGATTTAGGGTTTTAGGTTTATAGGGTTTAGGGTCTAGGGTTTAGAATCGATTGGAGGAATTTAGAAATGATAGCAGAAATTTGAAAATGATAGCAGGAATTTGAATGCACTAGCAGGAATCTAGAAATAAGGGTTTTAGGGTTTAGGTTTTAGGATTTAGGTTTAGGGTTTTGGGGTTATAGGGTTTAGGGTTTAAGGGTTAGGGTTTAGGGTTTAGGGTTTTGAATCGATAGCAGGAATTCGAAATCGGGAGCTTGAATTTGAATGCACTAGCAGGAATTTGGAATCGATAGCAGGAATTTGAATGCACTAGTAGGAATTTGGAATAGAGAGCAGGAATTTGAAAGCAATAGCAGGAATTTAGAAAAGATGGCAGGAATTTGAATGCACTAGCATGAATTTGGAATCGATAGCAGGAATTTGAATGTACTAGCAGGAATTTGGAATCGATAGCAGGAATTTGAATGCACTAGCAGGAATTTGGAATCGATAGCAGGAATTTAAATGCACTAGTAGGAATTTGGAACTGATAGCAGGAATTTGAATGCACTAGCAGGAATTTGGAAAAGATAGCAGGAATTTGAATGCACTAGCAGGAATTTGGAATCGATAGCAGGAATTTGAATGCACTAGCAAGAATTTGGAATCGATAGCAGGAATTTGAATGCACTAGCAGGAATTTGGAATCGATAGCAGGAATTTGAATGCACTAGCAGGAATTTAGAATTGATAGCAGGAATTTTAATGCACTATCAGGAATTTGGAAAACACATCAGGAATTTGAATGCGCTAGCAGTAATCTAGAAATGAGGGTTTTAGGGTTTAGGTTTAGGATTTACGGTTTAGGTTTTTAGGGTCTAGGGTTCGTGTTTAGGGTCTAGGGTTTGGAATCGATAGCATGAATTTGAATGCACTAGCAGGAATTTGGAAAAGATAGCAGGAATTTAAATGCACTAGCAGGAATCTAGAAATAAGGGTTTTAGGGTTTAGGTTTTAGGATTTAGGGTTTTAGGTTTATAGGGTTTAGGGTTTAGGGTCTAGGGTTTAGAATCGATTGGAGGAATTTAGAAATGATAGCAGAAATTTGAAAATGATAGCAGGAATTTGAATGCACTAGCAGGAATCTAGAAATGAGGGTTTTAGGGTTTAGGTTTTAGGATTTAGGTTTACGGTTTTGGGGTTATAGGGTTTAGGGTTTAAGGGTTAGGGTTTTGAATCGATAGCAAGAATTCGAAATCGGGAGCTTGAATTTGAATGCACTAGCAGGAATTTGAATGCACTAGTAGGAATTTGGAATAGAGAGCAGGAATTTGAAAGCAATAGCAGGAATTTGGAATCGATAGCAGGAATTTGAATGCACTAGCAGGAATTTGGAATCGATAGTAGGAATTTGAATGCACTAGCAGGAATTTGGAATCGATAGCAGGAATTTGAATGCACTAGCAGGAATTTGGAATCAATAGTAGGAATTTGAATGCACTAGTAGGAATTTGGAACTGATAGTATGAATTTGAATGCACTAGCAGGAATTTGGAAAAGATAGCAGGAATTTGAATGCACTAGCAGGAATTTGGAATCGATAGCAGGAATTTGGAATCGATAGCAGGAATTTGAATGCACTAGCAGGAATTTAGAATTGATAGCAGGAATTTGAATGCATTAGCAGGAATTTGGAAAAGACATCAGGAATTTGAATGCGCTAGCAGGAATCTAGAAATGAGGGTTTTAGGGTTTAGGTTTAGGATTTACGGTTTAGGTTTTTAGGGTCTAGGGTTCGTGTTTAGGGTCTAGGGTTTGGAATCGATAGCATGAATTTGAATGCACTAGTAGGAATTTGGAAAAGATAGCAGGAATTTGAATGTACTAGCAGGAATCTAGAAATAAGGGTTTTAGGGTTTAGGTTTTAGGATTTAGGGTTTTAGGTTTATAGGGTTTAGGGTTTAGGGTCTAGGGTTTAGAATCGATTAGAGGAATTTAGAAATGATAGCAGAAATTTGAAAATGATAGCAGGAATTTGAATGCACTAGCAGGAATCTAGAAATGAGGGTTTTAGGGTTTAGGTTTTAGGATTTAGGTTTAGGGTTTTGGGGTTATAGGGTTTAGGGTTTAAGGGTTAGGGTTTAGGGTTTTGAATCGATAGCAGGAATTTGAAATCAGGAGCTTGAATTTGAATGCACTAGCAGGAATTTGGAATCGATAGCAGGAATTTGAATGCACTAGTAGGAATTTGGAAGAGAAAGCAGGAATTTGAATGCAATAGAAGGAATTTGGAAAAGATGGCAGGAATTTGAATGCACTAGCAGGAATTTGGAATCGATAGCAGGAATTTGAATGTACTAGCAGGAATTTGGAATTGATAGCAGGAATTTGAATGCACTAGCAGGAATTTGGAATCGATAGCAGGAATTTAAATGCACTAGTAGGAATTTAGAACTGATAGCAGGAATTTGAATGCACTAGCAGGAATTTGGAAAAGATAGCAGGAATTTGAATGCACTAGCAGGAATTTGGAATCGATAGCAGGAATTTGAATGCACTAGCAGGAATTTGGAATCGATAGCAGGAATTTGAATGCACTAGCAGGAATTTGGAATCGATAGCAGGAATTTGAATGCACTAGCAGGAATTTAGAATTGATAGCAGGAATTTGAATGCACTATCAGGAATTTGAAAAAGACATCAGGAATTTGAATGCGCTAGCAGTAATCTAGAAATGAGGGTTTTAGGGTTTAGGTTTAGGATTTACGGTTTAGGTTTTTAGGGTCTAGGGTTCGTGTTTAGGGTCTAGGGTTTGGAATTGATAGCATGAATTTGAATGCACTAGCAGGAATTTAGAAAAGATAGCAGGAATTTGAATGTACTAGGAGGAATCTAGAAATAAGGGTTTTAGGGTTTAGGTTTTAGGATTTAGGGTTTTAGGTTTATAGGGTTTAGGGTTTAGGGTCTAGGGTTTAGAATCGATTGGAGGAATTTAGAAATGATAGCAGAAATTTGAAAATGATAGCAGGAATTTGAATGCACTAGCAGGAATCTAGAAATGAGGGTTTTAGGGTTTAGGTTTTGGGATTTAGGTTTAGGGTTTTGGGGTTATAGGGTTTAGGGTTTAAGGGTTAGGGTTTAGGGTTTAGGGTTTTGAATCGATAGCAGGAATTCGAAATCGGGAGCTTGAATTTGAATGCACTAGCAGGAATTTGGAATCGATAGCAAGAATTTGAATGCACTAGTAGGAATTTGGAATAGAGAGCAGGAATTTGAATGCAATAGCAGGAATTTGGAAAAGATGGCAGGAATTTGAATGCACTAGCAGGAATTTGGAATCGATAGCAGGAATTTGAATGCACTAGCAGGAATTTGGAATCGATAGCAGGAATTTGAATGTACTAGCAGGAATTTGGAATCGATAGCAGGAATTTGAATGCACTAGTAGGAATTTGGAATTGATAGCAGGAATTTGAATGCACTAGCAGGAATTTGGAAAAGATAGCAGGAATTTGAATGCACTAGCAGGAATTTGGAATCGATAGCAGGAATTTGAATGCACTAGCAGGAATTTGAATGCACTAGCAGGAATTTGGAATCGATAGCAGGAATTTGGAAAAGACATCAAGAATTTGAATGCGCTAGCAGGAATCTAGAAATGAGGATTTTAGGGTTTAGGTTTAGGATTTACGGTTTAGGTTTTTAGGGTCTAGGGTTAGTGTTTAGGGTCTATGGTTTGGAATCGATAGCATGAATTTGAATGCACTAACAGGAATTTGGAAAAGATAGCAGGAATTTGAATGTACTAGCAGGAATCTAGAAATAAGGGTTTTAGGGTTTAGGTTTTAGGATTTAGGGTTTTAGGTTTATAGGGTTTAGGGTTTAGGGTCTATGGTTTGGAATCGATAGCATGAATTTGAATGCACTAACAGGAATTTGGAAAAGATAGCAGGAATTTGAATGTACTAGCAGGAATCTAGAAATAAGGGTTTTAGGGTTTAGGTTTTAGGATTTAGGGTTTTAGGTTTATAGGGTCTAGGGTCTAGGGTTTAGAATCGATTGGAGGAATTTAGAAATGATAGCAGAAATTTGAAAATGATAGCAGGAATTTGAATGCACTAGCAGGAATCTAGAAATAAGGGTTTTAGGGTTTAGGTTTTAGGATTTAGGTTTAGGGTTTTGGGGTTATAGGGTTTAGGGTTTAAGGGTTAGGGTTTAGGGTTTAGGGTTTTGAATCGATAGCAGGAATTCGAAATCGGGAGCTTGAATTTGAATGCACTAGCAGGAATTTGGAATCGATAGCAGGAATTTGAATGCACTAATAGGAATTTGGAATAGAGAGCAGGAATTTGAATGCAATAGCAAGAATTTGGAAAAGATGGCAGGAATTTGAATGCACTACCAGGAATTTGGAATCGATAGCAGGAATTTGAATGTACTAGCAGGAATTTGGAATCGATAGCAGAAATTTGAATGCACTAGCAGGAATTTGGAATCGATAGCAGGAATTTAAATGCACTAGTAGGAATTTGGAACTGATAGCAGGAATTTGAATGCACTAGCAGGAATTTGGAAAAGATAGCAGGAATTTGAATGCACTAGCAGGAATTTGGAATCGATAGCAGGAATTTGAATGCACTAGCAGGAATTTGGAATCGATAGCAGGAATTTGAATGCACTAGCAGGAATTTGGAATCGATAGCAGGAATTTGAATGCACTAGCAGGAATTTGGAATCGATAGTAGGAATTTGAATGCACTAGCTGGAATTTGGAATCGATAGCAGGAATTTGAATGCACTAGCAGGAATTTGGAATCGATAGTAGGAATTTGAATGCACTAGTAGGAATTTGGAACTGATAGTAGGAATTTGAATGCACTAGCAGGAATTTGGAAAAGATAGCAGGAATTTGAATGCACTAGCAGGAATTTGAATGCACTAGCAAGAATTTGGAATCGATAGCAGGAATTTGAATGCACTAGCAGGAATTTAGAATTGATAGCAGGAATTTGAATGCATTAGCAGGAATTTGGAAAAGACATCAGGAATTTGAATGCGCTAGCAGGAATCTAGAAATGAGGGTTTTAGGGTTTAGGTTTAGGATTTACGGTTTAGGTTTTTAGGGTCTAGGGTTCGTGTTTAGGGTCTAGGGTTTGGAATCGATAGCATGAATTTGAATGCACTAGTAGGAATTTGGAAAAGATAGCAGGAATTTGAATGTACTAGCAGGAATCTAGAAATAAGGGTTTTAGGGTTTAGGTTTTAGGATTTAGGGTTTTAGGTTTGTAGGGTTTATGGTTTAGGGTCTAGGGTTTAGAATCGATTGGAGGAATTTAGAAATGATAGCAGCAGAAATTTGAAAATGATTGCAAGAATTTGAATGCACTATCAGGAATCTAGAAATGAGGGTTTTAGGGTTTAGGTTTTAGGATTTAGGTTTAGGGTTTTGGGGTTATAGGGTCTAGGGTTTAAGGGTTAGGGTTTAGGGTTTAGGGTTTTGAATCGATAGCATGAATTCGAAATCGGGAGCTTGAATTTGAATGCACTAGCAGGAATTTGGAATCGATAGCAGGAATTTGAATGCACTAGTAGGAATTTGGAATAGAGAGCAGGAATTTGAATGCAATAGCAGGAATTAGGAAAAGATGGTGGGAATTTGAATGCACTAGCAGGAATTTGGAATCGATAGCAGGAATTTGGAATCGATAGTAGGAATTTGAATGCACTAGTAGGAATTTGGAACTGATAGTAGGAATTTGAATGCACTAGCAGGAATTTGGAAAAGATAGCAGGAATTTGAATGCACTAGCAGGAATTTGAATGCACTAGCAAGAATTTGGAATCGATAGCAGGAATTTGAATGCACTAGCAGGAATTTAGAATTGATAGCAGGAATTTGAATGCATTAGCAGGAATTTGGAAAAGACATCAGGAATTTGAATGCGCTAGCAGGAATCTAGAAATGAGGGTTTTAGGGTTTAGGTTTAGGATTTACGGTTTAGGTTTTTAGGGTCTAGGGTTCGTGTTTAGGGTCTAGGGTTTGGAATCGATAGCATGAATTTGAATGCACTAGTAGGAATTTGGAAAAGATAGCAGGAATTTGAATGTACTAGCAGGAATCTAGAAATAAGGGTTTTAGGGTTTAGGTTTTAGGATTTAGGGTTTTAGGTTTGTAGGGTTTATGGTTTAGGGTCTAGGGTTTAGAATCGATTGGAGGAATTTAGAAATGATAGCAGAAATTTGAAAATGATTGCAAGAATTTGAATGCACTATCAGGAATCTAGAAATGAGGGTTTTAGGGTTTAGGTTTTAGGATTTAGGTTTAGGGTTTTGGGGTTATAGGGTTTAGGGTTTAAGGGTTAGGGTTTAGGGTTTAGGGTTTTGAATCGATAGCAGGAATTCGAAATCGGGAGCTTGAATTTGAATGCACTAGCAGGAATTTGGAATCGATAGCAGGAATTTGAATGCACTAGTAGGAATTTGGAATAGAGAGCAGGAATTTGAATGCAATAGCAGGAATTAGGAAAAGATGGTGGGAATTTGAATGCACTAGCAGGAATTTGGAATCGATAGCAGGAATTTGAATGCACTAGCAGGAATTTGGAATCGATAGCAGGAATTTGAATGCACTAGCAGGAATTTGAATGCACTAGGAGGAATTTGGAATTGATAGCAGGAATTTGAATGCACTAGCAGGAATTTGGAAAAGATAGCAGGAATTTGAATGCACTAGCAGGAATTTGGAATCGATAGCAGGAATTTGAATGCACTAGCAGGAATTTGGAATCGATAGCAGGAATTTGAATGCACTAGCAGGAATTTAGAATTGATAGCAGGAATTTGAATGCACTAGCAGGAATTTGGAAAAGACATCAGGAATTTGAATGCGCTAGCAGGAATCTAGAAATGAGGGTTTTAGGGTTTAGGTTTAGGATTTACGGTTTAGGTTTTTAGGGTCTAGGGTTAGTGTTTAGGGTCTAGGGTTTGGAATCGATAGCATGGATTTGAATGCACTAGCAGGAATTTAGAAAAGAAAGCAGGAATTTGAATGTACTAGCAGGAATCTAGAAATAAGGGTTTTAGGGTTTAGGTTTTAGGATTTAGGTTTAGGGTTTTGGGGTTATAGGGTTTAGGGTTTAAGGGTTAGGGTTTAGGGTTTAGGGTTTTGAATCGATAGCAGGAATTCGAAATCGGGAGCTTGAATTTGAATGCACTAGCAGGAATTTGGAATCGATAGCAGGAATTTGAATGCACTAGTAGGAATCTAGAAATGAGGGTTTTAGGGTTTAGGTTTTAGGATTTAGGTTTAGGGTTTTGGGGTTATAGGGTTTAGGGTTTAAGGGTTAGGGTTTAGGGTTTAGGGTTTTGAATCGATAGCAGGAATTCGAAATCGGGAGCTTGAATTTGAATGCACTAGCAGGAATTTGGAATCGATAGCAGGAATTTGAATGCACTAGTAGGAATTTGGAATAGAGAGCAGGAATTTGAATGCAATAGCAGGAATTTGGAAAAGATGGTGGGAATTTGAATGCACTAGCAGGAATTTGGAATCGATAGCAGGAATTTGAATGCATTAGCAGGAATTTGGAAACGATAGCAGGAATTTGAATGCACTAGCAGGAATTTGGAATCGATAGCAGGAATTTGAATGCACTAGGAGGAATTTGGAATTGATAGCAGGAATTTGAATGCACTAGCAGGAATTTGGAAAAGATAGCAGGAATTTGAATGCACTAGCAGGAATTTGGAATCGATAGCAGGAGTTTGAATGCACTAGCAGGAATTTGGAATCGATAGCAGGAATTTGAATGCACTAGCAGGAATTTAGAATTGATAGCAGGAATTTGAATGCACTAGCAGGAATTTGGAAAAGACATCAGGAATTTGAATGCGCTAGCAGGAATCTAGAAATGAGGGTTTTAGGGTTTAGGTTTAGGATTTACGGTTTAGGTTTTTAGGGTCTAGGGTTAGTGTTTAGGGTCTAGGGTTTGGAATCGATAGCATGGATTTGAATGCACTAGCAGGAATTTAGAAAAGATAGCAGGAATTTGAATGTACTAGCAGGAATCTAGAAATAAGGGTTTTAGGGTTTAGGTTTTAGGATTTAGGGTTTTAGGTTTATAGGGTTTAGGGTTTAGGGTCTAGGGTTTAGAATCGATTGGAGGAATTTAGAAATGATAGCAGAAATTTGAAAATGATAGCAGGAATTTGAATGCACTAGCAGGAATCTAGAAATGAGGGTTTTAGGGTTTAGGTTTTGGGATTTAGGTTTAGGGTTTTGGGGTTATAGGGTTTAGGGTTTAAGGGTTAGGGTTTAGGGTTTAGGGTTTTGAATCGATAGCAGGAATTCGAAATCGGGAGCTTGAATTTGAATGCACTAGCAGGAATTTGGAATCGATAGTAGGAATTTGAATGCACTAGTAGGAATTTGGAATAGAGAGCAGGAATTTGAATGCAATAGCAGGAATTTGGAAAAGATGGCAGGAATTTGAATGCACTAGCAGGAATTTGGAATCGATAGCAGGAATTTGAATGCACTAGCAGGAATTTGGAATCGATAGCAGGAATTTGAATGTACTAGCAGGAATTTGGAATCGATAGCAGAAATTTGAATGCACTAGTAGGAATTTGGAATTGATAGCAGGAATTTGAATGCACTAGCAGGAATTTGGAAAAGATAGCAGGAATTTGAATGCACTAGCAGGAATTTGGAATCGATAGCAGGAATTTGAATGCACTAGCAGGAATTTGGAATCGATAGCAGGAATTTGAATGCACTAGCAGGAATTTGGAATCGATAGCAGAAATTTGAATGCACTAGCAGGAATTTGGAAAAGACATCAAGAATTTGAATGCGCTAGCAGGAATCTAGAAATGAGGATTTTAGGGTTTAGGTTTAGGATTTACGGTTTAAGTTTTTAGGGTCTAGGGTTAGTGTTTAGGGTCTATGGTTTGGAATCGATAGCATGAATTTGAATGCACTAACAGGAATTTGGAAAAGATAGCAATTCAATCATATATCCTTAATAAGGGTCTCTTTTAATCATTCTCATCTTGATAGTCTGTAGGTAGACTAATGCTAACCTCTTCTTTCAAACGAATGTTAGTCTATATGACCTTCCAAAAGACAGCACATGTCTATCTGCTCTTTCTTACAGAACTTGGTAATGGTAGCAAGGATGTTCTGGAAGATATTGGTCGTGTTCAACGTGAATCTCTTAATGCCTAATGCTCCTCTTGAGGACACTAAGTTTCAGATAACATTTTGCATCATACTGCACCATCTCTGACAATCCTCATAACCTTTACTGGTCACCATCCTCATTCCTAACACATCCATGGTATTTATAAAATCCATTATCATGTATCTCAATTCATTTTATATCAAAAGTCCTTGCGGTTGGCGCTTGATTAGAAGCAACCCCGATATATCCTTTCATTGCTGGTCTAGTTAATTGTTAATCCTTTGTGACTTGGCCTCAACTTGCCATACTAAAACATGTGAGTTAGGGGTCGGCTAATAGCATTACTTTTCTAGCAATTGCTGGCATAGTGCCTTCTACTTTGATACCTTTTGATCTTTTCAAAACCCTTCTCCAAATAAGTCTCAATCGACTTCTCGGTACAGTCTCCGGTCACCTTTCCTTTATCTTATCAATTCCACGTACCACAAAAGCTTAACACTTCTGGCATAACAACCTTTTCATTTAAGTCAATCCCAGAATTCTCAGTCCGGCTTGTTTCTTAATTACATTCAACTTCATAATTTTATCCCTACATTCAACTGTAATAATCGGGGTATGTCTTCCCACCTGTATAGCGGCTACTTTACCCAATCCACAGGGTTCGCTCCAGTTTCCACTCTCTTCAATGACGTCTTTTGATAATCAGAAAGACAAGGTTTGCCAAAATTCGTTGAATTCCTTTCCAGAATTTGGGAAAATTTCAGTTAATCTATTCACCTACTAATAACATGCCACATCTTCCCGATACATATTCGTCCTATTAGTCGATACTACCAAATACCAGTCTTCTTAACAACTAGTCTCAGAAGGAACACTACCGTCGGGGTTAGTCGTTCCTCAACCTTGGCACTACCAAGGCCATCTGAATCCGATGAACTGCGCTGTCTAAATGTATTCGAAATTACGCTGTCGTGCTGCATAAGCGCAGACCTATACCTGTATGAGTTGCATCATAATATCTCCCAAAGTTTCCTTCTTCCATTAGGCAACGCCAACCCTGGTCATCACCAACTTTACCTTTAGCTCCAGGAAGATCTTCTCACGTTTATCTTGTCCATTCAAACTTTTATTCTTATAATAAGTCGGGTTACGGGACTACACTTTCTGTAAAGCCCTGAGCAAATCTTTGGTAATACCTTGTGAATTTTATGAAATTTCACACCTTTGCCAGTGTGGTTGGCCAATCTTCATTTGAAACTGTCTTTAACTTGGTAGGGCCGACCAATACTACTCTTATTGATCATGAGTCCTATTGCTGGACTTCATTTTGCCAAAACTCTTATTTCGAGAACATGTCCTACACCTGTTCTATCATGTTGCACCTAGAAGCATTCTCAATTACATCTCGACCACTGCTCGCCTTACCTAATCCATTTATGATTCAGTGTCAGAATAAACTTAAGGTAACTACCATAATCCATTCAGGGAAAAGAAAGAATTTAATATTCTTCTGAATCACATGCAACTAATGTTTCTGGTTCATCATTTCACTGAATTGAACTGAACTTATACTTGGTTTCTTGATGATAGCCTCATTACTAGTTTATCATAGACTCACTGGTCTTTTAGTCTTGTAGGTTCTGAGATCATTGTCTTGCTTACTATTTCCTTATATACTTTATTCAATCATGCCATCACCTTTCAATGTCTTTATTTTCTAAGTTGATCCATTCATAAAATGGACATTTCCTTGAACCCAACCACCTCATCAATCTAAGTTGGACTTTACAAATTATCACTTATGAAATCTGCCTTCTCATGGCGAATTATCCTTAATAACATTCACACCAATTCATTTATCTGAAGATATGGCACTTGCCACCTATGTCTTAACTGTTCCTAGGGACTCTGCTCCCCGTCCTCTATCAATGTCTTTGATAATCATGCATCATTCTAATTCCTTTCTCATTAATCTGAAAGTCTCCAAGGATTCTTATCTATCCTTACCTAAGATCTTGAGTAATTCCTCAAATCCATCTAACTTGCTGGCACTTTATCCGGCAGTCCAGCTATAGATCCAATATACCTCTTTAATTCTCTTCATAATACATGAGTTCTTTACGCTCACATCTCTGAGCACTATATCTAGATTCTTACAGTCTCTCTGGCTGCAGCCCTCATCTCCTCAAGGTAAACTTCCCTATCTCTAACAGGATTCTCCCTCTCTGCTGGAACCTCTTCCGGGTCCTCAGTAGGGTACTCTATCGAATCCACCATCCGATCGTCAACATATAATCAGGCATCATCGTGCTGCTGCTCGTATGCCTCAAGGTTTGTCGCCTTATTAGTCGGTACAAGAACGAGCTAAGTTACTACCATGATACTTAATAGTTCCCATAAGGGTTTTATATGTCAATACTACCTTAAGTAGTCCGACTATGAACTTGGCAAGAGTTCTTATTATCTTAATGAATTTATTGTTTTAACGTCGCATCATCTCTGGGATATATAACGCTCTCTCTGATACCATTTCTGTAACACCCCCAGATCCAGGGTCAGGGATCTGGTCGTTACGGTCTCAATATCCAACCACAAAACCAACATAATTTAAATTACAACCTTGTGACCCAAAACAACAACATAAAACACACCCGTTATAGTCCCAGAGATGAAATCAGAGTAACCAACAATATTATTAATCACAAGTTTGAGTTCTTACAACCCAAAGAATTACAATTGTACAATTACATACTCTTTGCCATCCATTAATAGATACCATAATATAAATACATTTGAGGCTCAATTGCTAACAACTAGCCTACCAGTAGTTGCATCCTCAACAAAGGTAGCCAAGACCTTAGCGGTAAACCTCTGACGGTTGACACCTGCTTACGCTGTGTGCGCCTTGCGCGGCCATCTGATCTAGCTGTTGTTGTGATATAAATAAATAAAGCAAGGGTGAGCAATAGCCCACCAGAAATATAATTGAACAGTGATAATATATAACAGTCCAAAATATCTTTGAAACCATATGCCATGCATTAACGATGTAGTACCAATATAAGGTATGAGATGAAGTTACAAGGTAACTCAAAAATATATTTGTTTTGAATAAATATCTGCTATGCAAAAGATAAGCAAGATATTCTCAATTATCATAAAAGAGGAACTTGCAGGAAAAATATTGCAATTCCGGTTTCAACACTTTTTCACCTTGCCAACACCAACAGTGTTGCAGAAATTTCTTACTTTTAGAAGATGAACTAATACGGGAGCATTGCCGCGCCAGATGCCCTGACGTTTACGATGATCAGTCGTATGTCATGCATCTCATCAGTCGTTCTCTACATGTAGAAGGTAGCTCCGACGGAATTATTTATCTACCGCCCTCTGGAACTCCTCAGCCAACGGTTGGGCTATTGCTGGACCGGCGCCACTCGGCCACTTACGCGTCTCCTAGTTCGAATATCATCCATGACTCTGAAACGTAAAGTTCGTTCCCCTTTTCCCCAAGTGTAACACTTGTTGATAGGACTCCACAAAGTAGTCGTATCTAATTGGAAAGGAAAAATTCACCAATATTTCCCAAGCTGATGTTTGTTAATGGATATAAACTTGTTACATCAATCATACCCCTCGAGCGTTGAGGAGGTAACCAAAAGACTCATATCGATACTTGAAAGAATCAAGATGTGAGTGACAAGATAGTTTTAGCAAGTATAGGACCGGGCAGTCCAATAAATAACATCGCTCAAGTGAGGTCCCCTTATATACGTTTGGAAGTTGAGCGAGTATTTAAATCTTCTTTAAGATAGATTTAAATGAAATTAAAGTTTAGGAACCTCCCCTTGATATAAATAGTCATAAGATATTCCGAAATATTTTACACCATATCTGAAGGTAAAAGATAATCTTTGTATGATGTAAATCATTATAAAGAGAATTTAAAAGAATTTAAATAAATATTCCAAGAATATTTATTAAATCAATAATAATTAAGGACTATTTTTAAATCATAATATTACTCGTAAGTAATCCTCGAAAGAATATATAGAATTATTTATTAAATAAATATCTTCTTAAATGAATATTTAAAATAATATTCATTGAATAATTAAACTTAACTAAATATTTAAAATAATATTTACTGAATAAATCAAACCTTAAATGAATATTTGAAAATAATATTCATTTAACAAATAACATTCCAAATGAATATCCAAATAATATTCATTAAACAAATAATATTCTAAATGAATATCAGAATAATATTCATTTAGTAATCAAAACTTTAAAGGAATATTCGAAGTAATATGCCTTGAGTAAATAGAACTTCTCATGAATATTTTAAATAATATTCATTAAGTAAATCGAACCTTAAATGAATATTCGAAAGTAATATTCATTAAATAAATAAAGATCAAATGAATATTCCAAATAATAATAAGTAAGCCAAATGAATATTTGGGAATGATATTCGTCCACCAAATAACTCTAATGAATATTCAAAATAATATTCATTAACTAAATAACTCCAATGAATGATCAAAATAATATTCATTAAATAAATGACATTCTAAATGAATATTAAAATAATATTCATTAAATATTCCTTCACTGAGGTAATACTCAAATAACGTTCCTCGAAAGATTCGTAATCGAATAAAAATCCTCGAAATAATAAATTTGTCGCTGGGATCCCTCCGGGTTTCCACGACTATATATATATTACAAAATATCGATTCCCGGTCTATATTTGAGGTATGAATATCATACGCCCTTCGCTAAGGGTCTTAACCAAACAATCCAGCTTATAACTGATATTTCATATATAGTCTATAAGCCGATATCAATTCAGGGAACAAGTAATTCAATATTAACTTGAAAGTAGGCATGCATGCTATGGCATATGTATAAAACAATCATCATATATACTATCACAACAACAGTTCCAAGTATTGGAAACTTGCTTGGTAATCCTGTAGGGGTAGTGTGCCTCGTGTCAATCCAGTGATCTATAAATAGTCACAATAACCAAGGTCAATCACTTAACATTTCGAAGGTTAAGTGTAACTTAACTTAAGTCATGTAAGTTCAGTCCAAAACACACCTCGAACCCACCCTTAATGTCAGATTTTTCGTATATCTTACTTAATCAATTATAACCTCGTTCTTTGCACCAATATGTGGTCTTGATAATCCTTAACAAGTTTCGTGTTTTAGCCGACTCGAAATTCCCTTTTTAACTTAGCCAAAAAGGGTGGCCAAGGTAGTACCCCTAGGGTTGACTTTTCTAAGAATCACTATTTCGAGACTCGTACTTCAACACTTTTAATAAATCACTGGAAATGTATTTAATTACGAAACCACTTATAAAATCATCTTTGGTATTTGTAATATTTATCATAAAATTTCCAATTCGAAGCCACGAGTCTAAATAGGTGAAATGTATTTTTGAAGTTCAGTCGACTACGGATCTTTACTATTCACACCTCTTTCACTAAAATGTTCATAACTCGGTAACCGTTAACTCAAATGACGCACCGTTTTCGCGTACATGATCTAGAGAATGTCTAGAAGGTAGCTAACTCAAAATTGGACTTAGATCAGAAGATTAATTTTTCGGGATTTTGCCAAAACAGGGCAGGAGGTTTTAATGAATAATGTTACCTCCGAAAAGTGGTTTCTTCGCACTTATCCTCGATTCGAATATTTTTATAAAATCGGAAAACGATCCATTTTACTTGTGGTTTTCTCTCACGCCTTCCTTATGACCTCTAATATTTAATTACCATGATTTGTCACTGACTTAGTCATGTTAAGGGATTCCAATTTCAGTTACGAACTTTCGATTACGGTTTCAAACCTCTTTTACGAATTTAATCATAACTCCTAAACCGTAAGTCCATTTCATACGATCTTTATATCAAAACGAAGCTTATAACATAATCTAGCTTATCATGGAAGAAATCGAAGCAAATCAGTGACTTATACCTACTGTCAAACTCGTGTTCTTAAGGTTAACGAAATTTCGGCATTACGACGGCTATAAATCGAATATTTCTAAATTCCAAACCTTCCAATAATCATGGTATCCACTCCAACCAACATATACATGATATATAACCATGAACTGAGGCCAAGCAATGCCTTTCCGTTCATCTAAACTATTTTTAACATTTACTAAAACCAAACCATAATCATGCTTATAATCATGCTTATAACCATAACTAAGCTATATCCATCATAAGCATGCTTAAATCTCAAACAAGAGTTAGGGTTTCAAGAGGTTATACCTTCCATAGAGAGTGACATAGCCTTACTAAGCCTTGTATGGTCCTTTTATAGCCTCCATGAAGCTTGGATCATCAACCAAAATCAAGATCCAAAAGTTTTGTTCTTGAAAATCACTATTCACCCTAGGCTTTGATGAATTAATTGAAAATGGAAACAAGTGAGATTGGCTTTGAAATTTTTATGGGATCACTTTTAGGAAATGTAAGACTCACCATAATTGTTGCAAGATCAAAAGATGGTGGGAAGAGGGGTTTTGATTTTGGAATTATGGTGAAGGCCGAATGGAAGAATGGTGGTGGTGGTGACTTCCTTTTTGCTTTTCTCTCTTTTCTCTCTTTTTGATTAGTGGTAAAGTGAAATTTGTTGGATATTTTGATGTATTATAGCTGCACTTACACTCCAATTACAAGTGTCAAGTAGCCTTGGTGAGTGGGAGAAAAGAGATGACATGTTGCCTTGTTGTTTACTTCTTAATCACACACCTCATCACTTTTCTTTTTCTTTTCTTTTCTCATTTCTTTTCCACCAATCTAATATTAGTAAACCCTAGATGATCATGTGGTGTTTCTCATCTCATTATATATTTAATCCGTAATTCATTTCGTGTTCGCTTTATCGCTTAATCTCGTTATAAAGTTCTAGCGATTTCTAAAACGCTTATCATTCTAACTCGAGGATTTTCATTCTAATTTCTCAAATCATAATTAAATAAAATCCTTAATTCCTTGACATAATAATTCTCTTATCTTGTCCGAATTAATATGCTCTTTACTGCTCGATCAGATTTTCCTTAAAAATAAATTTTGGATTTTCTGAAATCCGATCACGTTTACATACACTTATTTGCTTCGTAGATCGCTAATACGAACTCAGAAATCCGTTCCGAATACCGGGTATAACATTATTATAATAATATTCCAAATTCCACCAAAATCACTATTCATCACTTATTTTTATTTAATTCCTATAATTAGGAAAATGAACCTGGTTCACCTTCGAGTGTTCCTTAACCTTTTTACGGAACCGCTGGGCTTATAATAGATATTGATTTGGATGACATGAGGGTATCTATTTCTCTCTAGGGAATCTTATCTTAACTTTCTAGGAGATAGATTATTCTAATCTAAGTTATCACCCAATAACATCCTTCAGGCCATATAACCTTGGAATATATATATCCTGTCATTATTCATTCTTTAAAGCCAGTATTACAATATAGTTGTAACCACTGTTCACTCTTACATCAATGCATAATAAAAGTTTTAATTCTACCCAAAAATCTGGGTTCTTACATTGAGGGCAATGCATGATTTAGGTATGGGGGAGAGTTTATAGTGTTAATACATAAAATTGAAAAATCCAAAAAAATTGAAAAATTAAAAAATTAATTGCCTCGTCTCATAGTGTGTTAACAGGGATAGGTACACATCTTGTGAGCTTATTTTGCATGATTATTAGACATGTCATATCTCTGAAAGTTATTTGTTACTTGATGATTCCTTGTACGTGCTTGCGAAAATTTTAAAACTTGAGATGTGTCTTTGTCAAATTTAGTGAGTACTAAAGCATGCCTTCACCTTGTGAGATCTTGAGCCTAATTTATGATTGGTACATTTTATATCGATCAAATTTTATTGTTGTGTGTAGTTCATCATTTTGCATGTTGCTCTAGAACTTGGTTTAAACCATTTTGAGATTACATGATATCTGTATGCATAAAAATGATAAAGGCACTAGGATTAACCGTATCTATCCAAACAGTACCCTTGAATCATATATCCTTAGTGAACCCCTTTGAGCTTTATATCCGTTATTTTTGTATCACCAATCTAAATTCTTGAGCCTACTTGTTTATTCTTCTCTTGATTTACTAGTAGAGCATTTTGATTCATTTGAGGGTTGGTGAGTGCATAGTGTGGGGATTTCTTTGTTAAAGCTGTGAAAATTGGGTGGGAATATTGAAAAAAAAAAAAAAAAGGAAAAAGGAAAAAAAAATAAAAATAAATAAAAGGTCAAGTAGAGTTGTGTTCATTGGTTTGTGCAATATGAAAATGGGAAAGTACATGGCAATATGTGCTTGGGGTTAATGTTTGTGAGAGTCTGATCACCTTTTACATGATCGAAATTTCATGTTGAGTGCTTTAATTAGAAATGAACACTGTGCTCTATTAGTTTGTCGAGTTAACCACTTGTCAGCCTTTTTCTTGATTCCCTACCCTTCACCTTAGCCATGTTACAACCTTTAACAAAGACCTTTTGATTTGTGCATGCATGTATACAAAGTAGTGGAGATTTGGTGGACAACCAAGCATATGGTAGCACATGACTTAATTGATTGAACTTGAGCGAATACACTTCACCTAAACACTTGTGTGATTTGAGAGTTATGTGAGATTTTCATTCCATAGCATGTTACTCATTGAATGCGACATTGATATATATTTCATGATCTTTTTGTCTATCAAGACTGTGTGCTTACTTGGATAGTCTTGTACATATGATGTGTAAGGGAACAAACTGTCAATATTGTGCGATTGAGGTTTACTTGTGTGGAGTACTATGATATGTTGCATACTTGAGACTTGGCAGAAAAAAAAAAAGATTTTATGGGTATATCTTCTGTAAACCCTTAGGAGACAGCACTCCTCCTGTAGAGATCGTCTATGGGTTTAACGGGTTGGTAAACCTAAAATTACCCGTGATTCCTACGACAGTGAGTATAGGTTTTTATTCTGCATTTTTCTTTTTTGTTTTACTCGAGGACGAGCAAAAGATAGGTATGGGGGCATTTGATAAGTGCATATTTTTGCATATTTTTATTGCCTATTTATTGCTTGAATTCGTATTTTAATAAATTATTTTGTTGCATTTCAGGAAATTTGTAGAAAAATAAAGAAATGGCAAAATAAAAGAATAAAGAGCAAGGAAGGACCAAAAAGAGAAGAAAATGACCAAAATGCAAAAAGGCAAAAGATTTAGGAGTTTGGTGAAAAAAGGGAAGCTTAAGGAGTCCGGTTCCAGACCCTCAGTAGACCGCAGCGCGGAACATAAGAATTTAATTTTTGTTAATAAATATTTTATTTAAATTAGAAAATTATATTTATAAATATCTAATAATATTAGGTATTTATTTTTATAATTTCTGAATTAAATTAATTATTTATTAATTAAAGATTATAAGTTGTGCGGGTTAAAAGGCATTTCTGCGAAACCCGTATTACAAGTCAAAGCAGCCGGCATTAATATTTCAAGATTCCCTGCAGGCCTTTTTGAAAATTTATGCAGCATCATTTTGAGACTTTGACTTCATGAATTTTCATATGAAAACTAGTTCATCAGCTAGGTGTATAAATAAAACCATTCAGAGAGATACAAAGACACCCCGGGGGATTAGCCTCCTTAGTTTAGCGTAGTCTCCTTAGTTGTTATTTCTTTGTAATTCCTTTAAACATTTTTATCAGCTTAAATTTTCAGATCATATTTCTTGTTTTCATTTTAATTGCTAAATTCAACTGCTAGTTCCAATTCCCCTGTCTTCGTTATAATATAGATACACAAAGCCCAGCTTGTCTTCTTACTTCCTCCATTTTTCCTCATTTCGTGTCACTGCAAATCGAATCCATCTTTCCTTGTTCTTCCATTCAATTTCCCCAGCTTACTCCTTCCCTCTCCCTTCTTTTAGTCAATCAAACACACACAAATCCCCTTCCCTTCGAAACTCTCTCAAATCGCCTCTCTCGCCGTTACACAACCTCCTTCCCTCTCCCTTGTTCAGTTCGCCAAATCACCACAATCCCTTGTTTCGTTTTCGTTTCGATTCCTTAGAGTCTATAGCGGAGTTGCTGTTCGGTTTTCGTCACTATGTAGTTGTAGTAATAGTTGCAGATTTCATGTTGATTCGTAATTGTATTCGCGAGTTCCTCTTTCTTGTTTGAAAGCTTAGTTGTCGTTTGGTACAAAGTATGTGGCGAGTTTGTTCGAGTTCTTGTATTGTGGTCTGTTATGAGCCGTTGTGTCCAAGATTTAATTGTAGAGTTTGTGAGTTTATGTTCTTAGTTTAGCTCTTCGTTTTCGTGGCTGAGTTAGTTCGAGTCGGTGTTTGATATTGTTGTTAATGTAAGGTCTGAGTTTGAGTTGCGAGCTGCTGTTACTGTGTTTGGTTTCGATAGTTAGTTCGAGTTCTGTATTGTGTTTGAGTTCTGTATTGCGATATTAAAGCGAGTCACTGGTTCGATTGCCGAGTTATAAGTTTTCTTCTGGTTTTAGCTAAGTTCTAGTTACGTTTTGTTGCTGAGATTGCGTGGTTGTGTTGTTAAATTCGAGTCTGCATTGTGTAATTTATTGTCAGTATTGTTTGATATGAATTCACGAGTTTATGAGTCGACTTGGTACTGTTCTGTTTAGTTATGTGTTATTATTTCTTCCGTCTGCAGTTTGTTTAAGTCTAGTCCGTAAGTTGTTTTCAGTTTGTTTTCAGCCTGTGCATAATTTCGTTTTGATGCTTGTGTTAGTATCTATATCTATTTATTTGTATTTGCCGAGTTTATGTGTCCAAGTTTAACTGAGTATTTTTCCCAGTTCTTTAAAATAAATTCAAGTTTTATTTCTAATGTAGATCTCTTAGAATAATTTTTAGTTCAGAATTTTTAAAATAATTTAGAATAATTTAGAAATTAGAATTAGGAATTAATTAGTAAAATCGAATCTTTCAAAATCAAAACTTTGTCTAGTTCGATTAAATTGAAAATTAAGGTTTGCGAAAATATTAGTCTCTGTGGATCGAATCTCAAATATTAAAACGATGATCGTGCGCTTGCGATTTTAATTGTACCATTTTTAGCACATCAATGCACTAGTAGGAATTTGGAATAGAGAGCAGGAATTTGAATGCAATAGCAGGAATTTGGAAAAGATGGTGGGAATTTGAATGCACTAGCAGGAATTTGGAATCGATAGCAGGAATTTGAATGCACTAGCAGGAATTTGGAATCGATAGCAGGAATTTGAATGCACTAGCAGGAATTTGGAATCGATAGCAGGAATTTGAATGCACTAGGAGGAATTTGGAATTGATAGCAGGAATTTGGAAAAGATAGCAGGAATTTGAATGCACTAGCAGGAATTTGGAATCGATAGCAGGAATTTGAATGCACTAGCAGGAATTTGGAATCGATAGCAGGAATTTGAATGCACTAGCAGGAATTTAGAATTGATAGCAGGAATTTGAATGCACTAGCAGGAATTTGGAAAAGACATCAGGAATTTGAATGCGCTAGCAGGAATCTAGAAATGAGGGTTTTAGGGTTTAGGTTTAGGATTTACGGTTTAGGTTTTTAGGGTCTAGGGTTAGTGTTTAGGGTCTAGGGTTTGGAATCGATAGCATGGATTTGAATGCACTAGCAGGAATTTAGAAAAGATAGCAGGAATTTGAATGTACTAGCAGGAATCTAGAAATAAGGGTTTTAGGGTTTAGGTTTTAGGATTTAGGGTTTTAGGTTTATAGGGTTTAGGGTTTAGGGTTTAGGGTCTAGGGTTTAGAATCGATTGGAGGAATTTAGAAATGATAGCAGAAATTTGAAAATGATAGCAGGAATTTGAATGCACTAGCAGGAATCTAGAAATGAGGGTTTTAGGGTTTAGGTTTTGGGATTTAGGTTTAGGGTTTTGGGGTTATAGGGTTTAGGGTTTAAGGGTTAGGGTTTAGGGTTTAGGGTTTTGAATCGATAGAAGGAATTCGAAATCGGGAGCTTGAATTTGAATGCACTAGCAGGAATTTGGAATCGATAGCAGGAATTTGAATGCACTAGTAGGAATTTGGAATAGAGAGCAGGAATTTGAATGCAATAGCAGGAATTTGGAAAAGATGGCAGGAATTTGAATGCACTAGCAGGAATTTGGAATCGATAGCAGGAATTTGAATGCACTAGCAGGAATTTGGAATCGATAGCAGGAATTTGAATGTACTAGCAGGAATTTGGAATCGATAGCAGGAATTTGAATGCACTAGTAGGAATTTGGAATTGATAGCAGGAATTTGAATGCACTAGCAGGAATTTGGAAAAGATAGCAGGAATTTGAATGCACTAGCAGGAATTTGGAATCGATAGCAGGAATTTGAATGCACTAGCAGGAATTTGGAATCGATAGTAGGAATTTGAATGCACTAGCAGGAATTTGGAAAAGACATCAGGAATTTGAATGCGCTAGCAGGAATCTAGAAATGAGGATTTTAGGGTTTAGGTTTAGGATTTACGGTTTAGGTTTTTAGGGTCTAGGGTTAGTGTTTAGGGTCTATGGTTTGGAATCGATAGCATGAATTTGAATGCACTAACAGGAATTTGGAAAAGATAGCAGGAATTTGAATGTACTAGCAGGAATCTAGAAATAAGGGTTTTAGGGTTTAGGTTTTAGGATTTAGGGTTTTAGGTTTATAGGGTTTAGGGTTTAGGGTCTAGGGTTTAGAATCGATTGGAGGAATTTAGAAATGATAGCAGAAATTTGAAAATGATAGCAGGAATTTGAATGCACTAGCAGGAATCTAGAAATAAGGGTTTTAGGGTTTAGGTTTTAGGATTTAGGTTTAGGGTTTTGGGGTTATAGGGTTTAGGGTTTAAGGGTTAGGGTTTAGGGTTTAGGGTTTTGAATCGATAGCAGGAATTCGAAATCGGGAGCTTGAATTTGAATGCACTAGCAGGAATTTGGAATCGATAGCAGGAATTTGAATGCACTAGTAGGAATTTGGAATAGAGAGCAGGAATTTGAATGCAATAGCAGGAATTTGGAAAAGATGGCAGGAATTTGAATGCACTAGCAGGAATTTGGAATCGATAGCAGGAATTTGAATGTACTAGCAGGAATTTGGAATCGATAGCAGGAATTTGAATGCACTAGCAGGAATTTGGAATCGATAGCAGGAATTTAAATGCACTAGTAGGAATTTGGAACTGATAGCAGGAATTTGAATGCACAAGCAGGAATTTGGAAAAGATAGCAGGAATTTGAATGCACTAGCAGGAATTTGGAATCGATACAGGAATTTGAATGCACTAGCAGGAATTTGGAATCGATAGCAGGAATTTGAATGCACTAGCAGGAATTTGGAATCGATAGCAGGAATTTGAATGCACTAGCAGGAATTTAGAATTGATAGCAGGAATTTGAATGCACTATCAGGAATTTGGAAAACACATCAGGAATTTGAATGCGCTAGCAGTAATCTAGAAATGAGGGTTTTAGGGTTTAGGTTTAGGATTTACGGTTTAGGTTTTTAGGGTCTAGGGTTCGTGTTTAGGGTCTAGGGTTTGGAATCGATAGCATGAATTTGAATGCACTAGCAAGAATTTGGAAAAGATAGCAGGAATTTGAATGTACTAGCAGGAATCTAGAAATAAGGGTTTTAGGGTTTAGGTTTTAGGATTTAGGGTTTTAGGTTTATAGGGTTTAGGGTTTAGGGTCTAGGGTTTAGAATCGATTGGAGGAATTTAGAAATGATAGCAGAAATTTGAAAATGATAGCAGGAATTTGAATGCACTAGCAGGAATCTAGAAATGAGGGTTTTAGGGTTTAGGTTTTAGGATTTAGGTTTAGGGTTTTGGGGTTATAGGGTTTAGGGTTTAAGGGTTAGGGTTTAGGGTTTGGAATCGATAGCAGGAATTCGAAATCGGGAGCTTGAATTTGAATGCACTAGCAGGAATTTGGAATCGATAGCAGGAATTTGAATGCACTAGTAGGAATTTGGAATAGAGAGCAGGAATTTGAAAGCAATAACAGGAATTTGGAATCGATAGCAGGAATTTGAATGCACTAGCAGGAATTTGGAATCGATAGTAGGAATTTGAATGCACTAGCAGGAATTTGGAATCGATAGCAGGAATTTGAATGCACTAGCAGGAATTTGGAATCGATAGTAGGAATTTGAATGCACTAGTAGGAATTTGGAACTGATAGTAGGAATTTGAATGCACTAGCAGGAATTTGGAAAAGATAGCAGGAATTTGAATGCACTAGCAGGAATTTGAATGCACTAGCAGGAATTTGGAATCGATAGCAGGAATTTGAATGCACTAGCAGGAATTTAGAATTGATAGCAGGAATTTGAATGCATTAGCAGGAATTTGGAAAAGACATCAGGAATTTGAATGCGCTAGCAGGAATCTAGAAATGAGGGTTTTAGGGTTTAGGTTTAGGATTTACGGTTTAGGTTTTTAGGGTCGAGGGTTCGTGTTTAGGGTCTAGGGTTTGGAATCGATAGCATGAATTTGAATGCACTAGTAGGAATTTGGAAAAGATAGCAGGAATTTGAATGTACTAGCAGGAATCTAGAAATAAGGGTTTTAGGGTTTAGGTTTTAGGATTTAGGGTTTTAGGTTTATAGGGTTTAGGGTTTAGGGTCTAGGGTTTAGAATCGATTGGAGGAATTTAGAAATGATAGCAGAAATTTGAAAATGATTGCAAGAATTTGAATGCACTATCAGAAATCTAGAAATGAGGGTTTTAGGGTTTAGGTTTTAGGATTTAGGTTTAGGGTTTTGGGGTTATAGGGTTTAGGGTTTAAGGGTTTAGGGTTTAGGGTTTTGAATCGATAGCAGGAATTCGAAATCGGGAGCTTGAATTTGAATGCACTAGCAGGAATTTGGAATCGATAGCAGGAATTTGAATGCACTAGTAGGAATTTGGAATAGAGAGCAGGAATTTGGAAAAGATGGTGGGAATTTGAATGCACTAGCAGGAATTTGGAATCGATAGCAGGAATTTGAATTCACTAGCAGGAATTTGGAATCGATAGCAGGAATTTGAATGCACTAGCAGGAATTTGGAATCGATAGCAGGAATTTGAATGCACTAGGAGGAATTTGGAATTGATAGCAGGAATTTGAATGCACTAGCAGGAATTTGGAAAAGATAGCAGGAATTTGAATGCACTAGCAGGAATTTGGAATCGATAGCAGGAATTTGAATGCACTAGCAGGAATTTGGAATCGATAGCAGGAATTTGAATGCACTAGCAGGAATTTAGAATTGATAGCAGGAATTTGAATGCACTAGCAGGAATTTGGAAAAGACATCAGGAATTTGAATGCGCTAGCAGGAATCTAGAAATGAGGGTTTTAGGGTTTAGGTTTAGGATTTACGGTTTAGGTTTTTAGGGTCTAGGGTTAGTGTTTAGGGTCTAGAGTTTGGAATCGATAGCATGGATTTGAATGCACTAGCAGGAATTTAGAAAAGATAGCAGGAATTTGAATGTACTAGCAGGAATCTAGAAATAAGGGTTTTAGGGTTTAGGTTTTAGGATTTAGGGTTTTAGGTTTATAGGGTTTAGGGTTTAGGGTTTAGGGTCTAGGGTTTAGAATCGATTGGAGGAATTTAGAAATGATAGCAGAAATTTGAAAATGATAGCAGGAATTTGAATGCACTAGCAGGAATCTAGAAATGAGGGTTTTAGGGTTTAGGTTTTGGGATTTAGGTTTAGGGTTTTGGGGTTATAGGGTTTAGGGTTTAAGGGTTAGGGTTTAGGGTTTAGGGTTTTGAATCGATACAAGGAATTCGAAATCGGGAGCTTGAATTTGAATGCACTAGCAGGAATTTGGAATCGATAGCAGGAATTTGAATGCACTAGTAGGAATTTGGAATAGAGAGCAGGAATTTGAATGCAATAGCAGGAATTTGGAAAAGATGGCAGGAATTTGAATGCACTAGCAGGAATTTGGAATCGATAGCAGGAATTTGAATGCACTAGCAGGAATTTGGAATCGATAGCAGGAATTTGAATGTACTAGCAGGAATTTGGAATCGATAGCAGGAATTTGAATGCACTAGTAGGAATTTGGAATTGATAGCAGGAATTTGAATGCACTAGCAGGAATTTGGAAAAGATAGCAGGAATTTGAATGCACTAACAGGAATTTGGAATCGATAGCAGGAATTTGAATGCACTAGCAGGAATTTGGAATCGATAGCAGGAATTTGAATGCACTAGCAGGAATTTGGAAAAGACATCAGGAATTTGAATGCGCTAGCAGGAATCTAGAAATGAGGATTTTAGGGTTTAGGTTTAGGATTTACGGTTTAGGTTTTTAGGGTCTAGGGTTAGTGTTTAGGGTCTATGGTTTGGAATCGATAGCATGAATTGGAATGCACTAACAGGAATTTGGAAAAGATAGCAGGAATTTGAATGTACTAGCAGGAATCTAGAAATAAGGGTTTTAGGGTTTAGGTTTTAGGATTTAGGGTTTTAGGTTTATAGGGTTTAGGGTCTAGGGTTTAGAATCGATTGGAGGAATTTAGAAATGATAGCAGAAATTTGAAAATGATAGCAGGAATTTGAATGCACTAGCAGGAATCTAGAAATAAGGGTTTTAGGGTTTAGGTTTTAGGATTTATGTTTAGGGTTTTGGGGTTATAGGGTTTAGGGTTTAAGGGTTAGGGTTTAGGGTTTAGGGTTTTGAATCGATAGCAGGAATTCGAAATCGGGAGCTTGAATTTGAATGCACTAGCAGGAATTTGGAATCGATAGCAGGAATTTGAATGCACTAGTAGGAATTTGGAATAGAGAGCAGGAATTTGAAAGCAATAGCAGGAATTTGGAAAAGATGGCAGGAATTTGAATGCACTAGCAGGAATTTGGAATCGATAGCAGGAATTTGAATGTACTAGCAGGAATTTGGAATCGATAGCAGGAATTTGAATGCACTAGCAGGAATTTGGAATCGATAGCAGGAATTTAAATGCACTAGTAGGAATTTGGAACTGATAGCAGGAATTTGAATGCACTAGCAGGAATTTGGAAAAGATAGCAGGAATTTGAATGCACTAGCAGGAATTTGGAATCGATAGCAGGAATTTGAATGCACTAGCAGGAATTTGGAATCGATAGCAGGAATTTGAATGCACTAGCAGGAATTTGGAATCGATAGCAGGAATTTGAATGCACTAGCAGGAATTTAGAATTGATAGCAGGAATTTGAATGCACTATCAGGAATTTGGAAAACACATCAGGAATTTGAATGCGCTAGCAGTAATCTAGAAATGAGGGTTTTAGGGTTTAGGTTTAGGATTTACGGTTTAGGTTTTTAGGGTCTAGGGTTCGTGTTTAGGGTCTAGGGTTTGGAATCGATAGCATGAATTTGAATGCACTAGCAGGAATTTGGAAAAGATAGCAGGAATTTAAATGCACTAGCAGGAATCTAGAAATAAGGGTTTTAGGGTTTAGGTTTTAGGATTTAGGGTTTTAGGTTTATAGGGTTTAGGGTTTAGGGTCTAGGGTTTAGAATCGATTGGAGGAATTTAGAAATGATAGCAGAAATTTGAAAATGATAGCAGGAATTTGAATGCACTAGCAGGAATCTAGAAATGAGGGTTTTAGGGTTTAGGTTTTAGGATTTAGGTTTAGGGTTTTGGGGTTATAGGGTTTAGGGTTTAAGGGTTAGGGTTTTGAATCGATAGCAAGAATTCGAAATCGGGAGCTTGAATTTGAATGCACTAGCAGGAATTTGAATGCACTAGTAGGAATTTGGAATAGAGAGCAGGAATTTGAAAGCAATAGCAGGAATTTGGAATCAATAGCAGGAATTTGAATGCACTAGCAGGAATTTGGAATCGATAGTAGGAATTTGAATGCACTAGCAGGAATTTGGAATCGATAGCAGGAATTTGAATGCACTAGCAGGAATTTGGAATCAATAGTAGGAATTTGAATGCACTAGTAGGAATTTGGAACTGATAGTAGGAATTTGAATGCACTAGCAGGAATTTGGAAAAGATAGCAGGAATTTGAATGCACTAGCAGGAATTTGGAATCGATAGCAGGAATTTGAATGCACTAGCAGGAATTTGGAATCGATAGCAGGAATTTGAATGCACTAGCAGGAATTTAGAATTGATAGCAGGAATTTGAATGCATTAGCAGGAATTTGGAAAAGACATCAGGAATTTGAATGCGCTAGCAGGAATCTAGAAATGAGGGTTTTAGGGTTTAGGTTTAGGATTTACGGTTTAGGTTTTTAGGGTCTAGGGTTCGTGTTTAGGGTCTAGGGTTTCGAATCGATAGCATGAATTTGAATGCACTAGTAGGAATTTGGAAAAGATAGCAGGAATTTGAATGTACTAGCAGGAATCTAGAAATAAGGGTTTTAGGGTTTAGGTTTTAAGATTTAGGGTTTTAGGTTTATAGGGTTTAGGGTTTAGGGTCTAGGGTTTAGAATCGATTAGAGGAATTTAGAAATGATAGCAGAAATTTGAAAATGATAGCAGGAATTTGAATGCACTAGCAGGAATCTAGAAATGAGGGTTTTAGGGTTTAGGTTTTAGGATTTAGGTTTAGGGTTTTGGGGTTATAGGGTTTAGGGTTTAAGGGTTAGGGTTTAGGGTTTTGAATCGATAGCAGGAATTCGAAATCGGGAGCTTGAATTTGAATGCACTAGCAGGAATTTGGAATCGATAGCAGGAATTTGAATGCACTAGTAGGAATTTGGAAGAGAAAGCAGGAATTTGAATGCAATAGCAGGAATTTGGAAAAGATGGCAGGAATTTGAATGCACTAGCAGGAATTTGGAATCGATAGCAGGAATTTGAATGTACTAGCAGGAATTTGGAATTGATAGCAGGAATTTGAATGCACTAGCAGGAATTTGGAATCGATAGCAGGAATTTAAATGCACTAGTAGGAATTTAGAACTGATAGCAGGAATTTGAATGCACTAGCAGGAATTTGGAAAAGATAGCAGGAATTTGAATGCACTAGCAGGAATTTGGAATCGATAGCAGGAATTTGAATGCACTAGCAGGAATTTGGAATCGATAGCAGGAATTTGAATGCACTAGCAGGAATTTGGAATCGATAGCAGGAATTTGAATGCACTAGCAGGAATTTAGAATTGATAGCAGGAATTTGAATGCACTATCAAGAATTTGGAAAAGACATCAGGAATTTGAATGCGCTAGCAGTAATCTAGAAATGAGGGTTTTAGGGTTTAGGTTTAGGATTTACGGTTTAGGTTTTTAGGGTCTAGGGTTCGTGTTTAGGGTCTAGGGTTTGGAATTGATAGCATGAATTTGAATGCACTAGCAGGAATTTAGAAAAGATAGCAGGAATTTGAATGTACTAGCAGGAATCTAGAAATAAGGGTTTTAGGGTTTAGGTTTTAGGATTTAGGGTTTTAGGTTTATAGGGTTTAGGGTTTAGGGTCTAGGGTTTAGAATCGATTGGAGGAATTTAGAAATGATAGCAGAAATTTGAAAATGATAGCAGGAATTTGAATGCACTAGCAGGAATCTAGAAATGAGGGTTTTAGGGTTTAGGTTTTGGGATTTAGGTTTAGGGTTTTGGGGTTATAGGGTTTAGGGTTTAAGGGTTAGGGTTTAGGGTTTAGGGTTTTGAATCGATAGTAGGAATTCGAAATCGGGAGCTTGAATTTGAATGCACTAGCAGGAATTTGGAATCGATAGCAGGAATTTGAATGCACTAGTAGGAATTTGGAATAGAGAGCAGGAATTTGAATGCAATAGCAGGAATTTGGAAAAGATGGCAGGAATTTGAATGCACTAGCAGGAATTTGGAATCGATAGCAGGAATTTGAATGCACTAGCAGGAATTTGGAATCGATAGCAGGAATTTGAATGTACTAGCAGGAATTTGGAATCGATAGCAGGAATTTGAATGCACTAGTAGGAATTTGGAATTGATAGCAGGAATTTGAATGCACTAGCAGGAATTTGGAAAAGATAGCAGGAATTTGAATGCACTAGCAGGAATTTGGAATCGATAGCAGGAATTTGAATGCACTAGCAGGAATTTGGAATCGATAGCAGGAATTTGAATGCACTAGCAGGAATTTGGAATCGATAGCAGAAATTTGGAAAAGACATCAAGAATTTGAATGCGCTAGCAGGAATCTAGAAATGAGGATTTTAGGGTTTAGGTTTAGGATTTACGGTTTAGGTTTTTAGGGTCTAGGGTTAGTGTTTAGGGTCTATGGTTTGGAATCGATAGCATGAATTTGAATGCACTAACAGGAATTTGGAAAAGATAGCAGGAATTTGAATGTACTAGCAGGAATCTAGAAATAAGGGTTTTAGGGTTTAGGTTTTAGGATTTAGGGTTTTAGGTTTATAGGGTTTAGGGTTTAGGGTCTATGGTTTGGAATCGATAGCATGAATTTGAATGCACTAACAGGAATTTGGAAAAGATAGCAGGAATTTGAATGCACTAGTAGGAATTTGGAAAAGACATCAGGAATTTGAATGCGCTAGCAGGAATCTAGAAATGAGGGTTTTAGGGTTTAGGTTTAGGATTTACGGTTTAGGTTTTTAGGGTCTAGGGTTAGTGTTTAGGGTCTAGAGTTTGGAATCGATAGCATGGATTTGAATGCACTAGCAGGAATTTAGAAAAGATAGCAGGAATTTGAATGTACTAGCAGGAATCTAGAAATAAGGGTTTTAGGGTTTAGGTTTTAGGATTTAGGGTTTTAGGTTTATAGGGTTTAGGGTTTATGGTTTAGGGTCTAGGGTTTAGAATCGATTGGAGGAATTTAGAAATGATAGCAGAAATTTGAAAATGATAGCAGGAATTTGAATGCACTAGCAGGAATCTAGAAATGAGGGTTTTAGGGTTTAGGTTTTGGGATTTAGGTTTAGGGTTTTGGGGTTATAGGGTTTAGGGTTTAAGGGTTAGGGTTTAGGGTTTAGGGTTTTGAATCGATAGAAGGAATTCGAAATCGGGAGCTTGAATTTGAATGCACTAGCAGGAATTTGGAATCGATAGCAGGAATTTGAATGCACTAGTAGGAATTTGGAATAGAGAGCAGGAATTTGAATGCAATAGCAGGAATTTGGAAAAGATGGCAGGAATTTGAATGCACTAGCAGGAATTTGGAATCGATAGCAGGAATTTGAATGCACTAGAAGGAATTTGGAATCGATAGCAGGAATTTGAATGTACTAGCAGGAATTTGGAATCGATAGCAGGAATTTGAATGCACTAGTAGGAATTTGGAATTGATAGCAGGAATTTGAATGCACTAGCAGGAATTTGGAAAAGATAGCAGGAATTTGAATGCACTAACAGGAATTTGGAATCGATAGCAGGAATTTGAATGCACTAGCAGGAATTTGGAATCGATAGCAGGAATTTGAATGCACTAGCAGGAATTTGGAAAAGACATCAGGAATTTGAATGCGCTAGCAGGAATCTAGAAATGAGGATTTTAGGGTTTAGGTTTAGGATTTACGGTTTAGGTTTTTAGGGTCTAGGGTTAGTGTTTAGGGTCTATGGTTTGGAATCGATAGCATGAATTGGAATGCACTAACAGGAATTTGGAAAAGATAGCAGGAATTTGAATGTACTAGCAGGAATCTAGAAATAAGGGTTTTAGGGTTTAGGTTTTAGGATTTAGGGTTTTAGGTTTATAGGGTTTAGGGTCTAGGGTTTAGAATCGATTGGAGGAATTTAGAAATGATAGCAGAAATTTGAAAATGATAGCAGGAATTTGAATGCACTAGCAGGAATCTAGAAATAAGGGTTTTAGGGTTTAGGTTTTAGGATTTATGTTTAGGGTTTTGGGGTTATAGGGTTTAGGGTTTAAGGGTTAGGGTTTAGGGTTTAGGGTTTTGAATCGATAGCAGGAATTCGAAATCGGGAGCTTGAATTTGAATGCACTAGCAGGAATTTGGAATCGATAGCAGGAATTTGAATGCACTAGTAGGAATTTGGAATAGAGAGCAGGAATTTGAAAGCAATAGCAGGAATTTGGAAAAGATGGCAGGAATTTGAATGCACTAGCAGGAATTTGGAATCGATAGCAGGAATTTGAATGTACTAGCAGGAATTTGGAATCGATAGCAGGAATTTGAATGCACTAGCAGGAATTTGGAATCGATAGCAGGAATTTAAATGCACTAGTAGGAATTTGGAACTGATAGCAGGAATTTGAATGCACTAGCAGGAATTTGGAAAAGATAGCAGGAATTTGAATGCACTAGCAGGAATTTGGAATCGATAGCAGGAATTTGAATGCACTAGCAGGAATTTGGAATCGATAGCAGGAATTTGAATGCACTAGCAGGAATTTGGAATCGATAGCAGGAATTTGAATGCACTAGCAGGAATTTAGAATTGATAGCAGGAATTTGAATGCACTATCAGGAATTTGGAAAACACATCAGGAATTTGAATGCGCTAGCAGTAATCTAGAAATGAGGGTTTTAGGGTTTAGGTTTAGGATTTACGGTTTAGGTTTTTAGGGTCTAGGGTTCGTGTTTAGGGTCTATGGTTTGGAATCGATAGCATGAATTTGAATGCACTAGCAGGAATTTGGAAAAGATAGCAGGAATTTAAATGCACTAGCAGGAATCTAGAAATAAGGGTTTTAGGGTTTAGGTTTTAGGATTTAGGGTTTTAGGTTTATAGGGTTTAGGGTTTAGGGTCTAGGCTTTAGAATCGATTGGAGGAATTTAGAAATGATAGCAGAAATTTGAAAATGATAGCAGGAATTTGAATGCACTAGCAGGAATCTAGAAATGAGGGTTTTAGGGTTTAGGTTTTAGGATTTAGGTTTAGGGTTTTGGGGTTATAGGGTTTAGGGTTTAAGGGTTAGGGTTTTGAATCGATAGCAAGAATTCGAAATCGGGAGCTTGAATTTGAATGCACTAGCAGGAATTTGAATGCACTGGTAGGAATTTGGAATAGAGAGCAGGAATTTGAAAGCAATAGCAGGAATTTGGAATCGATAGCAGGAATTTGAATGCACTAGCAGGAATTTGGAATCGATAGTAGGAATTTGAATGCACTAGCAGGAATTTGGAATCGATAGCAGGAATTTGAATGCACTAGCAGGAATTTGGAATCAATAGTAGGAATTTGAATGCACTAGTAGGAATTTGGAACTGATAGTAGGAATTTGAATGCACTAGCAGGAATTTGGAAAAGATAGCAGGAATTTGAATGCACTAGCAGGAATTTGGAATCGATAGCAGGAATTTGAATGCACTAGCAGGAATTTGGAATCGATAGCAGGAATTTGAATGTACTAGCAGGAATTTGGAATTGATAGCAGGAATTTGAATGCACTAGCAGGAATTTGGAATCGATAGCAGGAATTTAAATGCACTAGTAGGAATTTAGAACTGATAGCAGGAATTTGAATGCACTAGCAGGAATTTGGAAAAGATAGCAGGAATTTGAATGCACTAGCAGGAATTTGGAATCGATAGCAGGAATTTGAATGCACTAGCAGGAATTTGGAATCGATAGCAGGAATTTGAATGCACTAGCAAGAATTTGGAATCGATAGCAGGAATTTGAATGCACTAGCAGGAATTTGGAATCGATAGCAGGAATTTGAATGCATTATCAGGAATTTGGAAAAGACATCAGGAATTTGAATGCGCTAGCAGTAATCTAGAAATGAGGGTTTTAGGGTTTAGGTTTAGGATTTACGGTTTAGGTTTTTAGGGTCTAGGGTTCGTGTTTAGGGTCTAGGGTTTGGAATTGATAGCATGAATTTGAATGCACTAGCAGGAATTTAGAAAAGATAGCAGGAATTTGAATGTACTAGCAGGAATCTAGAAATAAGGGTTTTAGGGTTTAGGTTTTAGGATTTAGGGTTTTAGGTTTATAGGGTTTAGGGTTTAGGGTCTAGGGTTTAGAATCGATTGGAGGAATTTAGAAATGATAGCAGAAATTTGAAAATGATAGCAGGAATTTGAATGCACTAGCAGGAATCTAGAAATGAGGGTTTTAGGGTTTAGGTTTTGGGATTTAGGTTTAGGGTTTTGGGGTTATAGGGTTTAGGGTTTAAGGGTTAGGGTTTAGGGTTTAGGGTTTTGAATCGATAGCAGGAATTCGAAATCGGGAGCTTGAATTTGAATGCACTAGCAGGAATTTGGAATCGATAGCAGGAATTTGAATGCACTAGTAGGAATTTGGAATAGAGAGCAGGAATTTGAATGCAATAGCAGGAATTTGGAAAAGATGGCAGGAATTTGAATGCACTAGCAGGAATTTGGAATCGATAGCAGGAATTTGAATGCACTAGCAGGAATTTGGAATCGATAGCAGGAATTTGAATGTACTAGCAGGAATTTGGAATCGATAGCAGGAATTTGAATGCACTAGTAGGAATTTGGAATTGATAGCAGGAATTTGAATGCACTAGCAGGAATTTGGAAAAGATAGCAGGAATTTGAATGCACTAGCAGGAATTTGGAATCGATAGCAGGAATTTGAATGCACTAGCAGGAATTTGGAATCGATAGCAGGAATTTGAATGCACTAGCAGGAATTTGGAATCGATAGCAGGAATTTGGAAAAGACATCAAGAATTTGAATGCGCTAGCAGGAATCTAGAAATGAGGATTTTAGGGTTTAGGTTTAGGATTTACGGTTTAGGTTTTTAGGGTCTAGGGTTAGTGTTTAGGGTCTATGGTTTGGAATCGATAGCATGAATTTGAATGCACTAACAGGAATTTGGAAAAGATAGCAGGAATTTGAATGTACTAGCAGGAATCTAGAAATAAGGGTTTTAGGGTTTAGGTTTTAGGATTTAGGGTTTTAGGTTTATAGGGTTTAGGGTTTAGGGTCTATGGTTTGGAATCGATAGCATGAATTTGAATGCACTAACAGGAATTTGGAAAAGATAGCAGGAATTTGAATGCACTAACAGGAATTTGGAATCGATAGCAGGAATTTGAATGCACTAGCAGGAATTTGGAATCGATAGCAGGAATTTGAATGCACTAGCAGGAATTTGGAATCGATAGCAGGAATTTGAATGCACTAGCAGGAATTTGGAATCGATAGCAGGAATTTGAATGCACTAGGAGGAATTTGGAATTGATAGCAGGAATTTGAATGCACTAGCAGGAATTTGGAAAAGATAGCAGGAATTTGAATGCACTAGCAGGAATTTGGAATCGATAGCAAGAATTTGAATGCACTAGCAGGAATTTGGAATCGATAGCAGGAATTTGAATGCACTAGCAGGAATTTAGAATTGATAGCAGGAATTTGAATGCACTAGCAGGAATTTGGAAAAGACATCAGGAATTTGAATGCGCTAGCAGGAATCTAGAAATGAGGGTTTTAGGGTTTAGGTTTAGGATTTACGGTTTAGGTTTTTAGGGTCTAGGGTTAGTGTTTAGGGTCTAGGGTTTAGAATCGATAGCATGGATTTGAATGCACTAGCAGGAATTTAGAAAAGATAGCAGGAATTTGAATGTACTAGCAGGAATCTAGAAATAAGGGTTTTAGGGTTTAGGTTTTAGGATTTAGGGTTTTAGGTTTATAGGGTTTAGGGTTTAGGGTCTAGGGTTTAGAATCGATTGGAGGAATTTAGAAATGATAGCAGAAATTTGAAAATGATAGCAGGAATTTGAATGCACTAGCAGGAATCTAGAAATGAGGGTTTTAAGGTTTAGGTTTTGGGATTTAGGTTTAGGGTTTTGGGGTTATAGGGTTTAGGGTTTAAGGGTTAGGGTTTAGGGTTTAGGGTTTTGAATCGATAGAAGGAATTCGAAATCGGGAGCTTGAATTTGAATGCACTAGCAGGAATTTGGAATCGATAGCAGGAATTTGAATGCACTAGTAGGAATTTGGAATAGAGAGCAGGAATTTGAATGCAATAGCAGGAATTTGGAAAAGATGGCAGGAATTTGAATGCACTAGCAGGAATTTGGAATCGATAGCAGGAATTTGAATGCACTAGCGGGAATTTGGAATCGATAGCAGGAATTTGAATGTACTAGCAGGAATTTGGAATCGATAGCAGGAATTTGAATGCACTAGTAGGAATTTGGAATTGATAGCAGGAATTTGAATGCACTAGCAGGAATTTGGAAAAGATAGCAGGAATTTGAATGCACTAGCAGGAATTTGGAATCGATAGCAGGAATTTGAATGCACTAGCAGGAATTTGGAATCGATAGCAGGAATTTGAATGCACTAGCAGGAATTTGGAAAAGACATCAGGAATTTGAATGCGCTAGCAGGAATCTAGAAATGAGGATTTTAGGGTTTAGGTTTAGGATTTACGGTTTAGTTTTTTAGGGTCTAGGGTTAGTGTTTAGGGTCTATGGTTTGGAATCGATAGCATGAATTTGAATGCACTAACAGGAATTTGGAAAAGATAGCAGGAATTTGAATGTACTAGCAGGAATCTAGAAATAAGGGTTTTAGGGTTTAGGTTTTAGGATTTAGGGTTTTAGGTTTATAGGGTTTAGGGTCTAGGGTTTAGAATCGATTGGAGGAATTTAGAAATGATAGCAGAAATTTGAAAATGATAGCAGGAATTTGAATGCACTAGCAGGAATCTAGAAATAAGGGTTTTAGGGTTTAGGTTTTAGGATTTAGGTTTAGGGTTTTGGGGTTATAGGGTTTAGGGTTTAAGGGTTAGGGTTTAGGGTTTAGGGTTTTGAATCGATAGCAGGAATTCGAAATCGGGAGCTTGAATTTGAATGCACTAGCAGGAATTTGGAATCGATAGCAGGAATTTGAATGCACTAGTAGGAATTTGGAATAGAGAGCAGGAATTTGAATGCAATAGCAGGAATTTGAATGCACTAGCAGGAATTTGGAATCGATAGAAGGAATTTGAATGTACTAGCAGGAATTTGGAATCGATAGCAGGAATTTGAATGCACTAGCAGGAATTTGGAATCGATAGCAGGAATTTAAATGCACTAGTAGGAATTTGGAACTGATAGCAGGAATTTGAATGCACTAGCAGGAATTTGGAAAAGATAGCAGGAATTTGAATGCACTAGCAGGAATTTGGAATCGATAGCAGGAATTTGAATGCACTAGCAGGAATTTGGAATCGATAGCAAGAATTTGAATGCACTAGCAGGAATATCGATAGCAGGAATTTGAATGCACTAGCAGGAATTTAGAATTGATAGCAGGAATTTGAATGCACTATCAGGAATTTGGAAAACACATCAGGAATTTGAATGCGCTAGCAGTAATCTAGAAATGAGGGTTTTAGGGTTTAGGTTTAGGATTTACAGTTTAGGTTTTTAGGGTCTAGGGTTCGTGTTTAGGGTCTAGGGTTTGGAATCGATAGCATGAATTTGAATGCACTAGCAGGAATTTGGAAAAGATAGCAGGAATTTAAATGCACTAGCAGGAATCTAGAAATAAGGGTTTTAGGGTTTAGGTTTTAGGATTTAGGGTTTTAGGTTTATAGGGTTTAGGGTTTAGGGTCTAGGGTTTAGAATCGATTGGAGGAATTTAGAAATGATAGCAGAAATTTGAAAATGATAGCAGGAATTTGAATGCACTAGCAGGAATCTAGAAATGAGGGTTTTAGGGTTTAGGTTTTAGGATTTAGGTTTAGGGTTTTGGGGTTATAGGGTTTAGGGTTTAAGGGTTAGGGTTTAGGGTTTTGAATCGATAGCAGGAATTCGAAATCGGGAGCTTGAATTTGAATGCACTAGCAGGAATTTGGAATCGATAGCAGGAATTTGAATGCACTAGTAGGAATTTGGAATAGAGAGCAATAGCAGGAATTTGGAATCGATAGCAGGAATTTGAATGCACTAGCAGGAATTTGGAATCGATAGTAGGAATTTGAATGCACTAGCAGGAATTTGGAATCGATAGCAGGAATTTGAATGCACTAGCAGGAATTTGGAATCAATAGTAGGAATTTGAATGCACTAGTAGGAATTTGAAACTCATAGTAGGAATTTGAATGCACTAGCAGGAATTTGGAAAAGATAGCAGGAATTTGAATGCACTAGCAGGAATTTGGAATCGATAGCAGGAATTTGAATGCACTAGCAGGAATTTGGAATCGATAGCAGGAATTTGAATGCACTAGCAGGAATTTAGAATTGATAGCAGGAATTTGAATGCATTAGCAGGAATTTGGAAAAGACATCAGGAATTTGAATGCGCTAGCAGGAATCTAGAAATGAGGGTTTTAGGGTTTAGGTTTAGGATTTACGGTTTAGGTTTTTAGGGTCTAGGGTTCGTGTTTAGGGTCTAGGGTTTGGAATCGATAGCATGAATTTGAATGCACTAGTAGGAATTTGGAAAAGATAGCAGGAATTTGAATGTACTAGCAGGAATCTAGAAATAAGGGTTTTAGGGTTTAGGTTTTAGGATTTAGGGTTTTAGGTTTATAGGGTTTAGGGTCTAGGGTTTAGAATCGATTGGAGGAATTTAGAAATGATAGCAGAAATTTGAAAATGATAGCAGGAATTTGAATGCACTAGCAGGAATCTAGAAATAAGGGTTTTAGGGTTTAGGTTTTAGGATTTAGGTTTAGGGTTTTGGGGTTATAGGGTTTAGGGTTTAGGGTTATAGCAGGAATTTGAATGCACTAGTAGGAATTTGGAAAAGATAGCAGGAATTTGAATGCACTAGCAGGAATTTGGAATCGATAGCAGGAATTTGAATGCACTAGCAGGAATTTGGAATCGATAGCAGGAATTTGAATGTACTAGCAGGAATTTGGAATTGATAGCAGGAATTTGAATGCACTAGCAGGAATTTGGAATCGATAGCAGGAATTTAAATGCACTAGTAGGAATTTAGAACTGATAGCAGGAATTTGAATGCACTAGCAGGAATTTGGAAAAGATAGCAGGAATTTGAATGCACTAGCAGGAATTTGGAATCGATAGCAGGAATTTGAATGCACTAGCAAGAATTTGGAATCGATAGCAGGAATTTGAATGCACTAGCAGGAATTTGGAATCGATAGCAGGAATTTGAATGCACTAGCAGGAATTTAGAATTGATAGCAGGAATTTGAATGCATTATCAGGAATTTGGAAAAGACATCAGGAATTTGAATGCGCTAGCAGTAATCTAGAAATGAGGGTTTTAGGGTTTAGGTTTAGGATTTACGGTTTAGGTTTTTAGGGTCTAGGGTTCGTGTTTAGGGTCTAGGGTTTGGAATTGATAGCATGAATTTGAATGCACTAGCAGGAATTTAGAAAAGATAGCAGGAATTTGAATGTACTAGCAGGAATCTAGAAATAAGGGTTTTAGGGTTTAGGTTTTAGGATTTAGGGTTTTAGGTTTATAGGGTTTAGGGTTTAGGGTCTAGGGTTTAGAATCGATTGGAGGAATTTAGAAATGATAGCAGAAATTTGAAAATGATAGCAGGAATTTGAATGCACTAGCAGGAATCTAGAAATGAGGGTTTTAGGGTTTAGGTTTTGGGATTTAGGTTTAGGGTTTTGGGGTTATAGGGTTTAGGGTTTAAGGGTTAGGGTTTAGGGTTTAGGGTTTTGAATCGATAGCAGGAATTCGAAATCGGGAGCTTGAATTTGAATGCACTAGCAGGAATTTGGAATCGATAGCAGGAATTTGAATGCACTAGTAGGAATTTGGAATAGAGAGCAGGAATTTGAATGCAATAGCAGGAATTTGGAAAAGATGGCAGGAATTTGAATGCACTAGCAGGAATTTGGAATCGATAGCAGGAATTTGAATGCACTAGCAGGAATTTGGAATCGATAGCAGGAATTTGAATGTACTAGCAGGAATTTGGAATCAATAGCAGGAATTTGAATGCACTAGTAGGAATTTGGAATTGATAGCAGGAATTTGAATGCACTAGCAGGAATTTGGAAAAGATAGCAGGAATTTGAATGCACTAGCAGGAATTTGGAATCGATAGCAGGAATTTGAATGCACTAGCAGGAATTTGGAATCGATAGCAGGAATTTGAATGCACTAGCAGGAATTTGGAATCGATAGCAGGAATTTGGAAAAGACATCAAGAATTTGAATGCGCTAGCAGGAATCTAGAAATGAGGATTTTAGGGTTTAGGTTTAGGATTTACGGTTTAGGTTTTTAGGGTCTAGGGTTAGTGTTTAGGGTCTATGGTTTGGAATCGATAGCATGAATTTGAATGCACTAACAGGAATTTGGAAAAGATAGCAGGAATTTGAATGTACTAGCAGGAATCTAGAAATAAGGGTTTTAGGGTTTAGGTTTTAGGATTTAGGGTTTTAGGTTTATAGGGTTTAGGGTTTAGGGTCTATGGTTTGGAATCGATAGCATGAATTTGAATGCACTAACAGGAATTTGGAAAAGATAGCAGGAATTTGAATGCACTAACAGGAATTTGGAATCGATAGCAGGAATTTGAATGCACTAGCAGGAATTTGGAATCGATAGCAGGAATTTGAATGCACTAGCAGGAATTTGGAATCGATAGCAGGAATTTGAATGCACTAGCAGGAATTTGGAATCGATAGCAGGAATTTGAATGCACTAGGAGGAATTTGGAATTGATAGCAGGAATTTGGAAAAGATAGCAGGAATTTGAATGCACTAGCAGGAATTTGGAATCGATAGCAGGAATTTGAATGCACTAGCAGGAATTTGGAATCGATAGCAGGAATTTGAATGCACTAGCAGGAATTTAGAATTGATAGCAGGAATTTGAATGCACTAGCAGGAATTTGGAAAAGACATCAGGAATTTGAATGCGCTAGCAGGAATCTAGAAATGAGGGTTTTAGGGTTTAGGTTTAGGATTTACGGTTTAGGTTTTTAGGGTCTAGGGTTAGTGTTTAGGGTCTAGGGTTTAGAATCGATAGCATGGATTTGAATGCACTAGCAGGAATTTAGAAAAGATAGCAGGAATTTGAATGTACTAGCAGGAATCTAGAAATAAGGGTTTTAGGGTTTAGGTTTTAGGATTTAGGGTTTTAGGTTTATAGGGTTTAGGGTTTAGGGTCTAGGGTTTAGAATCGATTGGAGGAATTTAGAAATGATAGCAGAAATTTGAAAATGATAGCAGGAATTTGAATGCACTAGCAGGAATCTAGAAATGAGGGTTTTAAGGTTTAGGTTTTGGGATTTAGGTTTAGGGTTTTGGGGTTATAGGGTTTAGGGTTTAAGGGTTAGGGTTTAGGGTTTAGGGTTTTGAATCGATAGAAGGAATTCGAAATCGGGAGCTTGAATTTGAATGCACTAGCAGGAATTTGGAATCGATAGCAGGAATTTGAATGCACTAGTAGGAATTTGGAATAGAGAGCAGGAATTTGAATGCAATAGCAGGAATTTGGAAAAGATGGCAGGAATTTGAATGCACTAGCAGGAATTTGGAATCGATAGCAGGAATTTGAATGCACTAGCGGGAATTTGGAATCGATAGCAGGAATTTGAATGTACTAGCAGGAATTTGGAATCGATAGCAGGAATTTGAATGCACTAGTAGGAATTTGGAATTGATAGCAGGAATTTGAATGCACTAGCAGGAATTTGGAAAAGATAGCAGGAATTTGAATGCACTAGCAGGAATTTGGAATCGATAGCAGGAATTTGAATGCACTAGCAGGAATTTGGAATCGATAGCAGGAATTTGAATGCACTAGCAGGAATTTGGAAAAGACATCAGGAATTTGAATGCGCTAGCAGGAATCTAGAAATGAGGATTTTAGGGTTTAGGTTTAGGATTTACGGTTTAGGTTTTTAGGGTCTAGGGTTAGTGTTTAGGGTCTATGGTTTGGAATCGATAGCATGAATTTGAATGCACTAACAGGAATTTGGAAAAGATAGCAGGAATTTGAATGTACTAGCAGGAATCTAGAAATAAGGGTTTTAGGGTTTAGGTTTTAGGATTTAGGGTTTTAGGTTTATAGGGTTTAGGGTCTAGGGTTTAGAATCGATTGGAGGAATTTAGAAATGATAGCAGAAATTTGAAAATGATAGCAGGAATTTGAATGCACTAGCAGGAATCTAGAAATAAGGGTTTTAGGGTTTAGGTTTTAGGATTTAGGTTTAGGGTTTTGGGGTTATAGGGTTTAGGGTTTAAGGGTTAGGGTTTAGGGTTTAGGGTTTTGAATCGATAGCAGGAATTCGAAATCGGGAGCTTGAATTTGAATGCACTAGCAGGAATTTGGAATCGATAGCAGGAATTTGAATGCACTAGTAGGAATTTGGAATAGAGAGCAGGAATTTGAATGCAATAGCAGGAATTTGAATGCACTAGCAGGAATTTGGAATCGATAGAAGGAATTTGAATGTACTAGCAGGAATTTGGAATCGATAGCAGGAATTTGAATGCACTAGCAGGAATTTGGAATCGATAGCAGGAATTTAAATGCACTAGTAGGAATTTGGAACTGATAGCAGGAATTTGAATGCACTAGCAGGAATTTGGAAAAGATAGCAGGAATTTGAATGCACTAGCAGGAATTTGGAATCGATAGCAGGAATTTGAATGCACTAGCAGGAATTTGGAATCGATAGCAAGAATTTGAATGCACTAGCAGGAATATCGATAGCAGGAATTTGAATGCACTAGCAGGAATTTAGAATTGATAGCAGGAATTTGAATGCACTATCAGGAATTTGGAAAACACATCAGGAATTTGAATGCGCTAGCAGTAATCTAGAAATGAGGGTTTTAGGGTTTAGGTTTAGGATTTACAGTTTAGGTTTTTAGGGTCTAGGGTTCGTGTTTAGGGTCTAGGGTTTGGAATCGATAGCATGAATTTGAATGCACTAGCAGGAATTTGGAAAAGATAGCAGGAATTTAAATGCACTAGCAGGAATCTAGAAATAAGGGTTTTAGGGTTTAGGTTTTAGGATTTAGGGTTTTAGGTTTATAGGGTTTAGGGTTTAGGGTCTAGGGTTTAGAATCGATTGGAGGAATTTAGAAATGATAGCAGAAATTTGAAAATGATAGCAGGAATTTGAATGCACTAGCAGGAATCTAGAAATGAGGGTTTTAGGGTTTAGGTTTTAGGATTTAGGTTTAGGGTTTTGGGGTTATAGGGTTTAGGGTTTAAGGGTTAGGGTTTAGGGTTTTGAATCGATAGCAGGAATTCGAAATCGGGAGCTTGAATTTGAATGCACTAGCAGGAATTTGGAATCGATAGCAGGAATTTGAATGCACTAGTAGGAATTTGGAATAGAGAGCAATAGCAGGAATTTGGAATCGATAGCAGGAATTTGAATGCACTAGCAGGAATTTGGAATCGATAGTAGGAATTTGAATGCACTAGCAGGAATTTGGAATCGATAGCAGGAATTTGAATGCACTAGCAGGAATTTGGAATCAATAGTAGGAATTTGAATGCACTAGTAGGAATTTGAAACTCATAGTAGGAATTTGAATGCACTAGCAGGAATTTGGAAAAGATAGCAGGAATTTGAATGCACTAGCAGGAATTTGGAATCGATAGCAGGAATTTGAATGCACTAGCAGGAATTTGGAATCGATAGCAGGAATTTGAATGCACTAGCAGGAATTTAGAATTGATAGCAGGAATTTGAATGCATTAGCAGGAATTTGGAAAAGACATCAGGAATTTGAATGCGCTAGCAGGAATCTAGAAATGAGGGTTTTAGGGTTTAGGTTTAGGATTTACGGTTTAGGTTTTTAGGGTCTAGGGTTCGTGTTTAGGGTCTAGGGTTTGGAATCGATAGCATGAATTTGAATGCACTAGTAGGAATTTGGAAAAGATAGCAGGAATTTGAATGTACTAGCAGGAATCTAGAAATAAGGGTTTTAGGGTTTAGGTTTTAGGATTTAGGGTTTTAGGTTTATAGGGTTTAGGGTCTAGGGTTTAGAATCGATTGGAGGAATTTAGAAATGATAGCAGAAATTTGAAAATGATAGCAGGAATTTGAATGCACTAGCAGGAATCTAGAAATAAGGGTTTTAGGGTTTAGGTTTTAGGATTTAGGTTTAGGGTTTTGGGGTTATAGGGTTTAGGGTTTAAGGGTTAGGGTTTAGGGTTTAGGGTTTTGAATCGATAGCAGGAATTCGAAATCGGGAGCTTGAATTTGAATGCACTAGCAGGAATTTGGAATCGATGGCAGGAATTTGAATGCACTAGCAGGAATTTGGAATCGATAGCAGGAATTTGAATGTACTAGCAGGAATTTGGAATCGATAGCAGGAATTTGAATGCACTAGCAGGAATTTGGAATCGATAGCAGGAATTTAAATGCACTAGTAGGAATTTGGAACTGATAGCAGGAATTTGAATGCACTAGCAGGAATTTGGAAAAGATAGCAGGAATTTGAATGCACTAGCAGGAATTTGGAATCGATAGCAGGAATTTGAATGCACTAGCAGGAATTTGGAATCGATAGCAGGAATTTGAATGCACTAGCAGGAATTTGAAATCGATAGCAGGAATTTGAATGCACTAGCAGGAATTTAGAATTGATAGCAGGAATTTGAATGCACTATCAGGAATTTGGAAAACACATCAGGAATTTGAATGCGCTAGCAGTAATCTAGAAATGAGGGTTTTAGGGTTTAGGTTTAGGATTTACGGTTTAGGTTTTTAGGGTCTAGGGTTCGTGTTTAGGGTCTAGGGTTTGGAATCGATAGCATGAATTTGAATGCACTAGCAGGAATTTGGAAAAGATAGCAGGAATTTAAATGCACTAGCAGGAATCTAGAAATAAGGGTTTTAGGGTTTAGGTTTTAGGATTTATGGTTTTAGGTTTATAGGGTTTAGGGTTTAGGGTCTAGGGTTTAGAATCGATTGGAGGAATTTAGAAATGATAGCAGAAATTTGAAAATGATAGCAGGAATTTGAATGCACTAGCAGGAATCTAGAAATGAGGGTTTTAGGGTTTAGGTTTTAGGATTTAGGTTTAGGGTTTTGGGGTTATAGGGTTTAGGGTTTAAGGGTTAGGGTTTAGGGTTTTGAATCGATAGCAGGAATTCGAAATCGGGAGCTTGAATTTGAATGCACTAGCAGGAATTTGGAATCGATAGCAGGAATTTGAATGCACTAGTAGGAATTTGGAATAGAGAGCAATAGCAGGAATTTGGAATCGATAGCAGGAATTTGAATGCACTAGCAGGAATTTGGAATCGATAGTAGGAATTTGAATGCACTAGCAGGAATCTAGAAATAAGGGTTTTAGGGTTTAGGTTTTAGGATTTAGGTTTAGGGTTTTGGGGTTATAGGGTTTAGGGTTTAAGGGTTAGGGTTTAGGGTTTAGGGTTTTGAATCGATAGCAGGAATTCGAAATCGGGAGCTTGAATTTGAATGCACTAGCAGGAATTTGGAATCGATAGCAGGAATTTGAATGCACTAGTAGGAATTTGGAATAGAGAGCAGGAATTTGAATGCAATAGCAGGAATTTGGAAAAGATGGCAGGAATTTGAATGCACTAGCAGGAATTTGGAATCGATAGCAGGAATTTGAATGTACTAGCAGGAATTTGGAATCGATAGCAGGAATTTGAATGCACTAGCAGGAATTTGGAATCGATAGCAAAAATTTAAATGCACTAGTAGGAATTTGGAACTGATAGCAGGAATTTGAATGCACTAGCAGGAATTTGGAAAAGATAGCAGGAATTTGAATGCACTAGCAGGAATTTGGAATCGATAGCAGGAATTTGAATGCACTAGCAGGAATTTGGAATCGATAGCAGGAATTTGAATGCACTAGCAGGAATTTGAATGCACTAGCAGGAATTTAGAATTGATAGCAGGAATTTGAATGCACTATCAGGAATTTGGAAAACACATCAGGAATTTGAATGCGCTAGCAGTAATCTAGAAATGAGGGTTTTAGGGTTTAGGTTTAGGATTTACGGTTTAGGTTTTTAGGGTCTAGGGTTCGTGTTTAGGGTCTAGGGTTTGGAATCGATAGCATGAATTTGAATGCACTAGCAGGAATTTGGAAAAGATAGCAGGAATTTAAATGCACTAGCAGGAATCTAGAAATAAGGGTTTTAGGGTTTAGGTTTTAGGATTTAGGGTTTTAGGTTTATAGGGTTTAGGGTTTAGGGTCTAGGGTTTAGAATCGATTGGAGGAATTTAGAAATGATAGCAGAAATTTGAAAATGATAGCAGGAATTTGAATGCACTAGCAGGAATCTAGAAATGAGGGTTTTAGGGTTTAGGTTTTAGGATTTAGGTTTAGGGTTTTGGGGTTATAGGGTTTAGGGTTTAAGGGTTAGGGTTTAGGGTTTTGAATCGATAGCAGGAATTCGAAATCGGGAGCTTGAATTTGAATGCACTAGCAGGAATTTGGAATCGATAGCAGGAATTTGAATGCACTAGTAGGAATTTGGAATAGAGAGCAATAGCAGGAATTTGGAATCGATAGCAGGAATTTGAATGCACTAGCAGGAATTTGGAATCGATAGTAGGAATTTGAATGCACTAGCAGGAATTTGGAATCGATAGCAGGAATTTGAATGCACTAGTAGGAATTTGGAATCAATAGTAGGAATTTGAATGCACTAGTAGGAATTTGAAACTCATAGTAGGAATTTGAATGCACTAGCAGGAATTTGGAAAAGATAGCAAGAATTTGAATGCACTAGCAGGAATTTGGAATCGATAGCAGGAATTTGAATGCACTAGCAGGAATTTGGAATCGATAGCAGGAATTTGAATGCACTAGCAGGAATTTAGAATTGATAGCAGGAATTTGAATGCATTAGCAGGAATTTGGAAAAGACATCAGGAATTTGAATGCGCTAGCAGGAATCTAGAAATGAGGGTTTTAGGGTTTAGGTTTAGGATTTACGGTTTAGGTTTTTAGGGTCTAGGGTTCGTGTTTAGGGTCTAGGGTTTGGAATCGATAGCATGAATTTGAATGCACTAGTAGGAATTTGGAAAAGATAGCAGGAATTTGAATGTACTAGCAGGAATCTAGAAATAAGGGTTTTAGGGTTTAGGTTTTAGGATTTAGGGTTTTAGGTTTATAGGGTTTAGGGTCTAGGGTTTAGAATCGATTGGAGGAATTTAGAAATGATAGCAGAAATTTGAAAATGATAGCAGGAATTTGAATGCACTAGCAGGAATCTAGAAATAAGGGTTTTAGGGTTTAGGTTTTAGGATTTAGGTTTAGGGTTTTGGGGTTATAGGGTTTAGGGTTTAAGGGTTAGGGTTTAGGGTTTAGGGTTTTGAATCGATAGCAGGAATTCGAAATCGGGAGCTTGAATTTGAATGCACTAGCAGGAATTTGGAATCGATGGCAGGAATTTGAATGCACTAGCAGGAATTTGGAATCGATAGCAGGAATTTGAATGTACTAGCAGGAATTTGGAATCGATAGCAGGAATTTGAATGCACTAGCAGGAATTTGGAATCGATAGCAGGAATTTAAATGCACTAGTAGGAATTTGGAACTGATAGCAGGAATTTGAATGCACTAGCAGGAATTTGGAAAAGATAGCAGGAATTTGAATGCACTAGCAGGAATTTGGAATCGATAGCAGGAATTTGAATGCACTAGCAGGAATTTGGAATCGATAGCAGGAATTTGAATGCACTAGCAGGAATTTGAAATCGATAGCAGGAATTTGAATGCACTAGCAGGAATTTAGAATTGATAGCAGGAATTTGAATGCACTATCAGGAATTTGGAAAACACATCAGGAATTTGAATGCGCTAGCAGTAATCTAGAAATGAGGGTTTTAGGGTTTAGGTTTAGGATTTACGGTTTAGGTTTTTAGGGTCTAGGGTTCGTGTTTAGGGTCTAGGGTTTGGAATCGATAGCATGAATTTGAATGCACTAGCAGGAATTTGGAAAAGATAGCAGGAATTTAAATGCACTAGCAGGAATCTAGAAATAAGGGTTTTAGGGTTTAGGTTTTAGGATTTATGGTTTTAGGTTTATAGGGTTTAGGGTTTAGGGTCTAGGGTTTAGAATCGATTGGAGGAATTTAGAAATGATAGCAGAAATTTGAAAATGATAGCAGGAATTTGAATGCACTAGCAGGAATCTAGAAATGAGGGTTTTAGGGTTTAGGTTTTAGGATTTAGGTTTAGGGTTTTGGGGTTATAGGGTTTAGGGTTTAAGGGTTAGGGTTTAGGGTTTTGAATCGATAGCAGGAATTCGAAATCGGGAGCTTGAATTTGAATGCACTAGCAGGAATTTGGAATCGATAGCAGGAATTTGAATGCACTAGTAGGAATTTGGAATAGAGAGCAATAGCAGGAATTTGGAATCGATAGCAGGAATTTGAATGCACTAGCAGGAATTTGGAATCGATAGTAGGAATTTGAATGCACTAGCAGGAATCTAGAAATAAGGGTTTTAGGGTTTAGGTTTTAGGATTTAGGTTTAGGGTTTTGGGGTTATAGGGTTTAGGGTTTAAGGGTTAGGGTTTAGGGTTTAGGGTTTTGAATCGATAGCAGGAATTCGAAATCGGGAGCTTGAATTTGAATGCACTAGCAGGAATTTGGAATCGATAGCAGGAATTTGAATGCACTAGTAGGAATTTGGAATAGAGAGCAGGAATTTGAATGCAATAGCAGGAATTTGGAAAAGATGGCAGGAATTTGAATGCACTAGCAGGAATTTGGAATCGATAGCAGGAATTTGAATGTACTAGCAGGAATTTGGAATCGATAGCAGGAATTTGAATGCACTAGCAGGAATTTGGAATCGATAGCAAAAATTTAAATGCACTAGTAGGAATTTGGAACTGATAGCAGGAATTTGAATGCACTAGCAGGAATTTGGAAAAGATAGCAGGAATTTGAATGCACTAGCAGGAATTTGGAATCGATAGCAGGAATTTGAATGCACTAGCAGGAATTTGGAATCGATAGCAGGAATTTGAATGCACTAGCAGGAATTTGAATGCACTAGCAGGAATTTAGAATTGATAGCAGGAATTTGAATGCACTATCAGGAATTTGGAAAACACATCAGGAATTTGAATGCGCTAGCAGTAATCTAGAAATGAGGGTTTTAGGGTTTAGGTTTAGGATTTACGGTTTAGGTTTTTAGGGTCTAGGGTTCGTGTTTAGGGTCTAGGGTTTGGAATCGATAGCATGAATTTGAATGCACTAGCAGGAATTTGGAAAAGATAGCAGGAATTTAAATGCACTAGCAGGAATCTAGAAATAAGGGTTTTAGGGTTTAGGTTTTAGGATTTAGGGTTTTAGGTTTATAGGGTTTAGGGTTTAGGGTCTAGGGTTTAGAATCGATTGGAGGAATTTAGAAATGATAGCAGAAATTTGAAAATGATAGCAGGAATTTGAATGCACTAGCAGGAATCTAGAAATGAGGGTTTTAGGGTTTAGGTTTTAGGATTTAGGTTTAGGGTTTTGGGGTTATAGGGTTTAGGGTTTAAGGGTTAGGGTTTAGGGTTTTGAATCGATAGCAGGAATTCGAAATCGGGAGCTTGAATTTGAATGCACTAGCAGGAATTTGGAATCGATAGCAGGAATTTGAATGCACTAGTAGGAATTTGGAATAGAGAGCAATAGCAGGAATTTGGAATCGATAGCAGGAATTTGAATGCACTAGCAGGAATTTGGAATCGATAGCAGGAATTTGAATGCACTAGCAGGAATTTGGAATCAATAGTAGGAATTTGAATGCACTAGTAGGAATTTGAAACTCATAGTAGGAATTTGAATGCACTAGCAGGAATTTGGAAAAGATAGCAAGAATTTGAATGCACTAGCAGGAATTTGGAATCGATAGCAGGAATTTGAATGCACTAGCAGGAATTTGGAATCGATAGCAGGAATTTGAATGCACTAGCAGGAATTTAGAATTGATAGCAGGAATTTGAATGCATTAGCAGGAATTTGGAAAAGACATCAGGAATTTGAATGCGCTAGCAGGAATCTAGAAATGAGGGTTTTAGGGTTTAGGTTTAGGATTTACGGTTTAGGTTTTTAGGGTCTAGGGTTCGTGTTTAGGGTCTAGGGTTTGGAATCGATAGCATGAATTTGAATGCACTAGTAGGAATTTGGAAAAGATAGCAGGAATTTGAATGTACTAGCAGGAATCTAGAAATAAGGGTTTTAGGGTTTAGGTTTTAGGATTTAGGGTTTTAGGTTTATAGGGTTTAGGGTTTAGGGTCTAGGGTTTAGAATCGATTAGAGGAATTTAGAAATGATAGCAGAAATTTGAAAATGATAGCAGGAATTTGAATGCACTAGCAGGAATCTAGAAATGAGGGTTTTAGGGTTTAGGTTTTAGGATTTAGGTTTAGGGTTTTGGGGTTATAGGGTTTAGGGTTTAAGGGTTAGGGTTTAGGGTTTTGAATCGATAGCAGGAATTCGAAATCGGGAGCTTGAATTTGAATGCACTAGCAGGAATTTGGAATCGATAGCAGGAATTTGAATGCACTAGTAGGAATTTGGAAGAGAAAGCATGAATTTGAATGCAATAGCAGGAATTTGGAAAAGATGGCAGGAATTTGAATGCACTAGCAGGAATTTGGAATCGATAGCAGGAATTTGAATGTACTAGCAGGAATTTGGAATTGATAGCAGGAATTTGAATGCACTAGCAGGAATTTGGAATCGATAGCAGGAATTTAAATGCACTAGTAGGAATTTAGAACTGATAGCAGGAATTTGAATGCACTAGCAGGAATTTGGAAAAGATAGCAGGAATTTGAATGCACTAGCAGGAATTTGGAATCGATAGCAGGAATTTGAATGCACTAGCAGGAATTTGGAATCGATAGCAGGAATTTGAATGCACTAGCAGGAATTTGGAATCGATAGCAGGAATTTGAATGCACTAGCAGGAATTTAGAATTGATAGCAGGAATTTGAATGCACTATCAGGAATTTGGAAAAGTCATCAGGAATTTGAATGGGCTAGCAGTAATCTAGAAATGAGGGTTTTAGGGTTTAGGTTTAGGATTTACGGTTTAGGTTTTTAGGGTCTAGGGTTCGTGTTTAGGGTCTAGGGTTTGGAATTGATAGCATGAATTTGAATGCACTAGCAAGAATTTGGAAAAGATAGCAGGAATTTGAATGCACTAGCAGGAATTTGGAATCAATAGTAGGAATTTGAATGCACTAGTAGGAATTTGAAACTCATAGTAGGAATTTGAATGCACTAGCAGGAATTTGGAAAAGATAGCAGGAATTTGAATGCACTAGCAGGAATTTGGAATCGATAGCAGGAATTTGAATGCACTAGCAGGAATTTGGAATCGATAGCAGGAATTTGAATGCACTAGCAGGAATTTAGAATTGATAGCAGGAATTTGAATGCATTAGCAGGAATTTGGAAAAGACATCAGGAATTTGAATGCGCTAGCAGGAATCTAGAAATGAGGGTTTTAGGGTTTAGGTTTAGGATTTACGGTTTAGGTTTTTAGGGTCTAGGGTTCGTGTTTAGGGTCTAGGGTTTGGAATCGATAGCATGAATTTGAATGCACTAGTAGGAATTTGGAAAAGATAGCAGGAATTTGAATGTACTAGCAGGAATCTAGAAATAAGGGTTTTAGGGTTTAGGTTTTAGGATTTAGGGTTTTAGGTTTATAGGGTTTAGGGTCTAGGGTTTAGAATCGATTGGAGGAATTTAGAAATGATAGCAGAAATTTGAAAATGATAGCAGGAATTTGAATGCACTAGCAGAAATCTAGAAATAAGGGTTTTAGGGTTTAGGTTTTAGGATTTAGGTTTAGGGTTTTGGGGTTATAGGGTTTAGGGTTTAAGGGTTAGGGTTTAGGGTTTAGGGTTTTGAATCGATAGCAGGAATTCGAAATCGGGAGCTTGAATTTGAATGCACTAGCAGGAATTTGGAATCGATGGCAGGAATTTGAATGCACTAGCAGGAATTTGGAATCGATAGCAGGAATTTGAATGTACTAGTAGGAATTTGGAATCGATAGCAGGAATTTGAATGCACTAGCAGGAATTTGGAATCGATAGCAGGAATTTAAATGCACTAGTAGGAATTTGGAACTGATAGCAGGAATTTGAATGCACTAGCAGGAATTTGGAAAAGATAGCAGGAATTTGAATGCACTAGCAGGAATTTGGAATCGATAGCAGGAATTTGAATGCACTAGCAGGAATTTGGAATCGATAGCAGGAATTTGAATGCACTAGCAGGAATTTGAAATCGATAGCAAGAATTTGAATGCACTAGCAGGAATTTAGAATTGATAGCAGGAATTTGAATGCACTATCAGGAATTTGGAAAACACATCAGGAATTTGAATGCGCTAGCAGTAATCTAGAAATGAGGGTTTTAGGGTTTAGGTTTAGGATTTACGGTTTAGGTTTTTAGGGTCTAGGGTTCATGTTTAGGGTCTAGGGTTTGGAATCGATAGCATGAATTTGAATGCACTAGCAGGAATTTGGAAAAGATAGCAGGAATTTAAATGCACTAGTAGGAATCTAGAAATAAGGGTTTTAGGGTTTAGGTTTTAGGATTTAGGGTTTTAGGTTTATAGGGTTTAGGGTTTAGGGTCTAGGGTTTAGAATCGATTGGAGGAATTTAGAAATGATAGCAGAAATTTGAAAATGATAGCAGGAATTTGAATGCACTAGCAGGAATCTAGAAATGAGGGTTTTAGGGTTTAGGTTTTAGGATTTAGGTTTAGGGTTTTGGGGTTATAGGGTTTAGGGTTTAAGGGTTAGGGTTTAGGGTTTTGAATCGATAGCAGGAATTCGAAATCGGGAGCTTGAATTTGAATGCACTAGCAGGAATTTGGAATCGATAGCAGGAATTTGAATGCACTAGTAGGAATTTGGAATAGAGAGCAATAGCAGGAATTTGGAATCGATAGCAGGAATTTGAATGCACTAGCAGGAATTTGGAATCGATAGTAGGAATTTGAATGCACTAGCAGGAATCTAGAAATAAGGGTTTTAGGGTTTAGGTTTTAGGATTTAGGTTTAGGGTTTTGGGGTTATAGGGTTTAGGGTTTAAGGGTTAGGGTTTAGGGTTTAGGGTTTTGAATCGATAGCAGGAATTCGAAATCGGGAGCTTGAATTTGAATGCACTAGCAGGAATTTGGAATCGATAGTAGGAATTTGAATGCACTAGTAGGAATTTGGAATAGAGAGCAGGAATTTGAATGCAATAGCAGGAATTTGGAAAAGATGGCAGGAATTTGAATGCACTAGCAGGAATTTGGAATCGATAGCAGGAATTTGAATGTACTAGCAGGAATTTGGAATCGATAGCAGGAATTTGAATGCACTAGCAGAAATTTGGAATCGATAGCAGGAATTTAAATGCACTAGTAGGAATTTGGAACTGATAGCAGGAATTTGAATGCACTAGCAGGAATTTGGAAAAGATAGCAGGAATTTGAATGCACTAGCAGGAATTTGGAATCGATAGCAGGAATTTGAATGCACTAGCAGGAATTTGGAATCGATAGCAGGAATTTGAATGCACTAGCAGGAATTTAGAATTGATAGCAGGAATTTGAATGCATTAGCAGGAATTTGGAAAAGACATCAGGAATTTGAATGCGCTAGCAGGAATCTAGAAATGAGGGTTTTAGGGTTTAGGTTTAGGATTTACGGTTTAGGTTTTTAGGGTCTAGGGTTCGTGTTTAGGGTCTAGGGTTTGGAATCGATAGCATGAATTTGAATGCACTAGTAGGAATTTGGAAAAGATAGCAGGAATTTGAATGTACTAGCAGGAATCTAGAAATAAGGGTTTTAGGGTTTAGGTTTTAGGATTTAGGGTTTTAGGTTTATAGGGTTTAGGGTCTAGGGTTTAGAATCGATTGGAGGAATTTAGAAATGATAGCAGAAATTTGAAAATGATAGCAGGAATTTGAATGCACTAGCAGGAATCTAGAAATAAGGGTTTTAGGGTTTAGGTTTTAGGATTTAGGTTTAGGGTTTTGGGGTTATAGGGTTTAGGGTTTAAGGGTTAGGGTTTAGGGTTTAGGGTTTTGAATCGATAGCAGGAATTCGAAATCGGGAGCTTGAATTTGAATGCACTAGCAGGAATTTGGAATCGATGGCAGGAATTTGAATGCACTAGCAGGAATTTGGAATCGATAGCAGGAATTTGAATGTACTAGTAGGAATTTGGAATCGATAGCAGGAATTTGAATGCACTAGCAGGAATTTGGAACTGATAGCAGGAATTTGAATGCACTAGCAGGAATTTGGAAAAGATAGCAGGAATTTGAATGCACTAGCAGGAATTTGGAATCGATAGCAGGAATTTGAATGCACTAGCAGGAATTTGGAATCGATAGCAGGAATTTGAATGCACTAGCAGGAATTTGAAATCGATAGCAGGAATTTGAATGCACTAGCAGGAATTTAGAATTGATAGCAGGAATTTGAATGCACTATCAGGAATTTGGAAAACACATCAGGAATTTGAATGCGCTAGCAGTAATCTAGAAATGAGGGTTTTAGGGTTTAGGTTTAGGATTTACAGTTTAGGTTTTTAGGGTCTAGGGTTCATGTTTAGGGTCTAGGGTTTGGAATCGATAGCATGAATTTGAATGCACTAGCAGGAATTTGGAAAAGATAGCAGGAATTTAAATGCACTAGCAGGAATCTAGAAATAAGGGTTTTAGGGTTTAGGTTTTAGGATTTAGGGTTTTAGGTTTATAGGGTTTAGGGTTTAGGGTCTAGGGTTTAGAATCGATTGGAGGAATTTAGAAATGATAGCAGAAATTTGAAAATGATAGCAGGAATTTGAATGCACTAGCAGGAATCTAGAAATGAGGGTTTTAGGGTTTAGGTTTTAGGATTTAGGTTTAGGGTTTTGGGGTTATAGGGTTTAGGGTTTAAGGGTTAGGGTTTAAGGTTTTGAATCGATAGCAGGAATTCGAAATCGGGAGCTTGAATTTGAATGCACTAGCAGGAATTTGGAATCGATAGCAGGAATTTGAATGCACTAGTAGGAATTTGGAATAGAGAGCAATAGCAGGAATTTGGAATCGATAGCAGGAATTTGAATGCACTAGCAGGAATTTGGAATCGATAGTAGGAATTTGAATGCACTAGCAGGAATCTAGAAATAAGGGTTTTAGGGTTTAGGTTTTAGGATTTAGGTTTAGGGTTTTGGGGTTATAGGGTTTAGGGTTTAAGGGTTAGGGTTTAGGGTTTAGGGTTTTGAATCGATAGCAGGAATTCGAAATCGGGAGCTTGAATTTGAATGCACTAGCAGGAATTTGGAATCGATAGCAGGAATTTGAATGCACTAGTAGGAATTTGGAATAGAGAGCAGGAATTTGAATGCAATAGCAGGAATTTGGAAAAGATGGCAGGAATTTGAATGCACTAGCAGGAATTTGGAATCGATAGCAGGAATTTGAATGTACTAGCAGGAATTTGGAATCGATAGCAGGAATTTGAATGCACTAGCAGGAATTTGGAATCGATAGCAGGAATTTAAATGCACTAGTAGGAATTTGGAACTGATAGCAGGAATTTGAATGCACTAGCAGGAATTTGGAAAAGATAGCAGGAATTTGAATGCACTAGCAGGAATTTGGAATCGATAGCAGGAATTTGAATGCACTAGCAGGAATTTGGAATCGATAGCAGGAATTTGAATGCACTAGCAGGAATTTGAAATCGATAGCAGGAATTTGAATGCACTAGCAGGAATTTAGAATTGATAGCAGGAATTTGAATGCACTATCAGGAATTTGGAAAACACATCAGGAATTTGAATGCGCTAGCAGTAATCTAGAAATGAGGGTTTTAGGGTTTAGGTTTAGGATTTACGGTTTAGGTTTTTAGGGTCTAGGGTTCGTGTTTAGGGTCTAGGGTTTGGAATCGATAGCATGAATTTGAATGCACTAGCAGGAATTTGGAAAAGATAGCAGGAATTTAAATGCACTAGCAGGAATCTAGAAATAAGGGTTTTAGGGTTTAGGTTTTAGGATTTAGGGTTTTAGGTTTATAGGGTTTAGGGTTTAGGGTCTAGGGTTTAGAATCGATTGGAGGAATTTTGAAATGATAGCAGAAATTTGAAAATGATAGCAGGAATTTGAATGCACTAGCAGGAATCTAGAAATGAGGGTTTTAGGGTTTAGATTTTAGGATTTAGGTTTAGGGTTTTGGGGTTATAGGGTTTAGGGTTTAAGGGTTAGGGTTTAGGGTTTTGAATCGATAGCAGGAATTCGAAATCGGGAGCTTGAATTTGAATGCACTAACAGGAATTTGGAATCGATAGCAGGAATTTGAATGCACTAGTAGGAATTTGGAATAGAGAGCAATAGCAGGAATTTGGAATCGATAGCAGGAATTTGAATGCACTAGCAGGAATTTGGAATCGATAGTAGAATTTGAATGCACTAGCAGGAATTTGGAATCGATAGCAGGAATTTGAATGCACTAGCAGGAATTTGGAATCAATAGTAGGAATTTGAATGCACTAGTAGGAATTTGAAACTCATAGTAGGAATTTGAATGCACTAGCAGGAATTTGGAAAAGATAGCAGGAATTTGAATGCACTAGCAGGAATTTGGAATCGATAGCAGGAATTTGAATGCACTAGCAGGAATTTGGAATCGATAGCAGGAATTTGAATGCACTAGCAGGAATTTAGAATTGATAGCAGGAATTTGAATGCATTAGCAGGAATTTGGAAAAGACATCAGGAATTTGAATGCGCTAGCAGGAATCTAGAAATGAGGGTTTTAGGGTTTAGGTTTAGGATTTACGGTTTAGGTTTTTAGGGTCTAGGGTTCGTGTTTAGGGTCTAGGGTTTGGAATCGATAGCATGAATTTGAATGCACTAGTAGGAATTTGGAAAAGATAGCAGGAATTTGAATGTACTAGCAGGAATCTAGAAATAAGGGTTTTAGGGTTTAGGTTTTAGGATTTAGGGTTTTAGGTTTATAGGGTTTAGGGTTTAGGGTCTAGGGTTTAGAATCGATTAGAGGAATTTAGAAATGATAGCAGAAATTTGAAAATGATAGCAGGAATTTGAATGCACTAGCAGGAATCTAGAAATGAGGGTTTTAGGGTTTAGGTTTTAGGATTTAGGTTTAGGGTTTTGGGGTTATAGGGTTTAGGGTTTAAGGGTTAGGGTTTAGGGTTTTGAATCGATAGCAGGAATTCGAAATCGGGAGCTTGAATTTGAATGCACTAGCAGGAATTTGGAATCGATAGCAGGAATTTGAATGCACTAGTAGGAATTTGGAAGAGAAAGCATGAATTTGAATGCAATAGCAGGAATTTGGAAAAGATGGCAGGAATTTGAATGCACTAGCAGGAATTTGGAATCGATAGCAGGAATTTGAATGTACTAGCAGGAATTTGGAATTGATAGCAGGAATTTGAATGCACTAGCAGGAATTTGGAATCGATAGCAGGAATTTAAATGCACTAGTAGGAATTTAGAACTGATAGCAGGAATTTGAATGCACTAGCAGGAATTTGGAAAAGATAGCAGGAATTTGAATGCACTAGCAGGAATTTGGAATCGATAGCAGGAATTTGAATGCACTAGCAGGAATTTGGAATCGATAGCAGGAATTTGAATGCACTAGCAGGAATTTGGAATCGATAGCAGGAATTTGAATGCACTAGCAGGAATTTAGAATTGATAGCAGGAATTTGAATGCACTATCAGGAATTTGGAAAAGACATCAGGAATTTGAATGCGCTAGCAGTAATCTAGAAATGAGGGTTTTAGGGTTTAGGTTTAGGATTTACGGTTTAGGTTTTTAGGGTCTAGGGTTCGTGTTTAGGGTCTAGGGTTTGGAATTGATAGCATGAATTTGAATGCACTAGCAAGAATTTGGAAAAGATAGCAGGAATTTGAATGTACTAGCAGGAATCTAGAAATAATGGTTTTAGGGTTTAGGTTTTAGGATTTAGGGTTTTAGGTTTATAGGGTTTAGGGTCTAGGGTTTAGAATCGATTGGAGGAATTTAGAAATGATAGCAGAAATTTGAAAATGATAGCAGGAATTTGAATGCACTAGCAGGAATCTAGAAATGAGGGTTTTAGGGTTTAGGTTTTAGGATTTAGGTTTAGGGTTTTGGGGTTATAGGGTTTAGGGTTTAAGGGTTAGGGTTTAGGGTTTTGAATCGATAGCAGGAATTCGAAATCGGGAGCTTGAATTTGAATGCACTAACAGGAATTTGGAATCGATAGCAGGAATTTGAATGCACTAGCAGGAATTTGGAATCGATAGTAGGAATTTGAATGCACTAGCAGGAATTTGGAATCGATAGCAGGAATTTGAATGCACTAGCAGGAATTTGGAATCAATAGTAGGAATTTGAATGCACTAGTAGGAATTTGAAACTCATAGTAGGAATTTGAATGCACTAGCAGGAATTTGGAAAAGATAGCAGGAATTTGAATGCACTAGCAGGAATTTGGAATCGATAGCAGGAATTTGAATGCACTAGCAGGAATTTGGAATTGATAGCAGGAATTTGAATGCACTAGCAGGAATTTAGAATTGATAGCAGGAATTTGAATGCATTAGCAGGAATTTGGAAAAGACATCAGGAATTTGAATGCGCTAGCAGGAATCTAGAAATGAGGGTTTTAGGGTTTAGGTTTAGGATTTACGGTTTAGGTTTTTAGGGTCTAGGGTTCGTGTTTAGGGTCTAGGGTTTGGAATCGATAGCATGAATTTGAATGCACTAGTAGGAATTTGGAAAAGATAGCAGGAATTTGAATGTACTAGCAGGAATCTAGAAATAAGGGTTTTAGGGTTTAGGTTTTAGGATTTAGGGTTTTAGGTTTATAGGGTTTAGGGTTTAGGGTCTAGGGTTTAGAATCGATTAGAGGAATTTAGAAATGATAGCAGAAATTTGAAAATGATAGCAGGAATTTGAATGCACTAGCAGGAATCTAGAAATGAGGGTTTTAGGGTTTAGGTTTTAGGATTTAGGTTTAGGGTTTTGGGGTTATAGGGTTTAGGGTTTAAGGGTTAGGGTTTAGGGTTTTGAATCGATAGCAGGAATTCGAAATCGGGAGCTTGAATTTGAATGCACTAGCAGGAATTTGGAATCGATAGCAGGAATTTGAATGCACTAGTAGGAATTTGGAAGAGAAAGCATGAATTTGAATGCAATAGCAGGAATTTGGAAAAGATGGCAGGAATTTGAATGCACTAGCAGGAATTTGGAATCGATAGCAGGAATTTGAATGTACTAGCAGGAATTTGGAATTGATAGCAGGAATTTGAATGCACTAGCAGGAATTTGGAATCGATAGCAGGAATTTAAATGCACTAGTAGGAATTTAGAACTGATAGCAGGAATTTGAATGCACTAGCAGGAATTTGGAAAAGATAGCAGGAATTTGAATGCACTAGCAGGAATTTGGAATCGATAGCAGGAATTTGAATGCACTAGCAGGAATTTGGAATCGATAGCAGGAATTTGAATGCACTAGCAGGAATTTGGAATCGATAGCAGGAATTTGAATGCACTAGCAGGAATTTAGAATTGATAGCAGGAATTTGAATGCACTATCAGGAATTTGGAAAAGACATCAGGAATTTGAATGCGCTAGCAGTAATCTAGAAATGAGGGTTTTAGGGTTTAGGTTTAGGATTTACGGTTTAGGTTTTTAGGGTCTAGGGTTCGTGTTTAGGGTCTAGGGTTTGGAATTGATAGCATGAATTTGAATGCACTAGCAAGAATTTGGAAAAGATAGCAGGAATTTGAATGTACTAGCAGGAATCTAGAAATAATGGTTTTAGGGTTTAGGTTTTAGGATTTAGGGTTTTAGGTTTATAGGGTTTAGGGTCTAGGGTTTAGAATCGATTGGAGGAATTTAGAAATGATAGCAGAAATTTGAAAATGATAGCAGGAATTTGAATGCACTAGCAGGAATCTAGAAATGAGGGTTTTAGGGTTTAGGTTTTAGGATTTAGGTTTAGGGTTTTGGGGTTATAGGGTTTAGGGTTTAAGGGTTAGGGTTTAGGGTTTTGAATCGATAGCAGGAATTCGAAATCGGGAGCTTGAATTTGAATGCACTAACAGGAATTTGGAATCGATAGCAGGAATTTGAATGCACTAGTAGGAATTTGGAATAGAGAGCAGGAATTTGAAAGCAATAGCAGGAATTTGGAATCGATAGCAGGAATTTGAATGCACTAGTAGGAATTTGGAATCGATAGTAGGAATTTGAATGCACTAGCAGGAATTTGGAATCGATAGCAGGAATTTGAATGCACTAGCAGGAATTTGGAATCGATAGTAGGAATTTGAATGCACAAGTAGGAATTTGGAACTGATAATAGGAATTTGAATGCACTAGCAGGAATTTGGAAAAGATAGCAGGAATTTGAATGCACTAGCAGGAATTTGGAATCGATAGCAGGAATTTGAATGCACTAGCAGGAATTTGGAATCGATAGCAGGAATTTGAATGCACTAGCATGAATTTAGAATTGATAGCAGGAATTTGAATGCATTAGCAGGAATTTGGAAAAGACATCAGGAATTTTAATGCGCTAGCAGGAATCTAGAAATGAGGGTTTTAGGGTTTAGGTTTAGGATTTACGGTTTAGGTTTTTAGGGTCTAGGGTTCGTGTTTAGGGTCTAGGGTTTGGAATCGATAGCATGAATTTGAATGCACTAGTAGGAATTTGGAAAAGATACAAGGAATTTGAAAGTACTAGCAGGAATCTAGAAATAAGGGTTTTAGGGTTTAGGTTTTAGGATTTAGGGTTTTAGGTTTATAGGGTTTAGGGTTTAGGGTCTAGGGTTTAGAATCGATTGGAGGAATTTAGAAATGATAGCAGAAATTTGAAAATGATAGCAGAAATTTGAATGCACTAGCAGGAATCTAGAAATGAGGGTTTTAGGGTTTAGGTTTTGGGATTTAGGTTTAGGGTTTTGGGGTTATAGGGTTTAGGGTTTAAGGGTTAGGGTTTAGGGTTTAGGGTTTTGAATCGATAGCAGGAATTCGAAATCGGGAGCTTGAATTTGAATGCACTAGCAGGAATTTGGAATCGATAGCAGGAATTTGAATGCACTAGTAGGCATTTGGAATAGAGAGCAGGAATTTGAATGCAATAGCAGGAATTTGGAAAAGATGGTGGGAATTTGAATGCACTAGCAGGAATTTGGAATCGATAGCAGGAATTTGAATGCACTAGCAGGAATTTGGAATCGATAGCAGGAATTTGAATGCACTAGCAGGAATTTGGAATCGATAGCAGGAATTTGAATGCAATAGGAGGAATTTGGAATTGATAGCAGGAATTTGAATGCACTAGCAGGAATTTGGAAAAGATAGCAGGAATTTGAATGCACTAGCAGGAATTTGGAATCGATAGCAGGAATTTGAATGCACTAGCAGGAATTGGGAATCGATAGCAGGAATTTGAATGCAATAGCAGGAATTTAGAATTGATAGCAGGAATATGAATGCACTAGCAGGAATCTAGAAATGAGGGTTTTAGGGTTTAGGTTTTGGGATTTAGGTTTAGGGTTTTGGGGTTATAGGGTTTAGGGTTTAAGGGTTAGGGTTTAGGGTTTTCAATCGATAGCAGGAATTCGAAATCGGGAGCTTGAATTTGAATGCACTAGCAGGAATTTGGAATCGATAGCAGGAATTTGAATGCACTAGTAGGAATTTGGAATAGAGAGCAATAGCAGGAATTTAGAATCGATAGCAGGAATTTGAATGCACTAGCAGGAATTTGGAATCGATAGTAGGAATTTGAATGCACTAGCAGGAATTTGGAATCGATAGCAGGAATTTGAATGCACTAGCAGGAATTTGGAATCAATAGTAGGATTTTGAATGCACTAGTAGGAATTTGAAACTCATAGTAGGAATTTGAATGCACTAGCAGGAATTTGGAAAAGATAGCAGGAATTTGAATGCACTAGCAGGAATTTGGAATCGATAGCAGGAATTTGAATGCACTAGCAGGAATTTGGAATCGATAGCAGGAATTTGAATGCACTAGCAGGAATTTAGAATTGATAGCAGGAATTTGAAAATGATAGCAGAAATTTGAATGCACTAGCAGGAATTTGGAATCGATAGCAGGAATTTGAATGCACTAGCAGGAATTTGGAATCGATAGCAGGAATTTGAATGCACTAGCAGGAATTTAGAATTGATAGCAGGAATTTGAATGCATTAGCAGGAATTTGGAAAAGACATCAGGAATTTGAATGCGCTAGCAGGAATCTAGAAATGAGGGTTTTAGGGTTTAGGTTTAGGATTTACGGTTTAGGTTTTTAGGGTCTAGGGTTCGTGTTTAGGGTCTAGGGTTTGGAATCGATAGCATGAATTTGAATGCACTAGTAGGAATTTGGAAAAGATAGCAGGAATTTGAATGTACTAGCAGGAATCTAGAAATAAGGGTTTTAGGGTTTAGGTTTTAGGATTTAGGGTTTTAGGTTTATAGGGTTTAGGGTTTAGGGTCTAGGGTTTAGAATCGATTAGAGGAATTTAGAAATGATAGCAGAAATTTGAAAATGATAGCAGGAATTTGAATGCACTAGCAGGAATCTAGAAATGAGGGTTTTAGGGTTTAGGTTTTAGGATTTAGGTTTAGGGTTTTGGGGTTATAGGGTTTAGGGTTTAAGGGTTAGGGTTTAGGGTTTTGAATCGATAGCAGGAATTCGAAATCGGGAGCTTGAATTTGAATGCACTAGCAGGAATTTGGAATCGATAGCAGGAATTTGAATGCACTAGTAGGAATTTGGAAGAGAAAGCATGAATTTGAATGCAATAGCAGGAATTTGGAAAAGATGGCAGGAATTTGAATGCACTAGCAGGAATTTGGAATCGATAGCAGGAATTTGAATGTACTAGCAGGAATTTGGAATTGATAGCAGGAATTTGAATGCACTAGCAGGAATTTGGAATCGATAGCAGGAATTTAAATGCACTAGTAGGAATTTAGAACTGATAGCAGGAATTTGAATGCACTAGCAGGAATTTGGAAAAGATAGCAGGAATTTGAATGCACTAGCAGGAATTTGGAATCGATAGCAGGAATTTGAATGCACTAGCAGGAATTTGGAATCGATAGCAGGAATTTGAATGCACTAGCAGGAATTTGGAATCGATAGCAGGAATTTGAATGCACTAGCAGGAATTTAGAATTGATAGCAGGAATTTGAATGCACTATCAGGAATTTGGAAAAGACATCAGGAATTTGAATGCGCTAGCAGTAATCTAGAAATGAGGGTTTTAGGGTTTAGGTTTAGGATTTACGGTTTAGGTTTTTAGGGTCTAGGGTTCGTGTTTAGGGTCTAGGGTTTGGAATTGATAGCATGAATTTGAATGCACTAGCAAGAATTTGGAAAAGATAGCAGGAATTTGAATGTACTAGCAGGAATCTAGAAATAATGGTTTTAGGGTTTAGGTTTTAGGATTTAGGGTTTTAGGTTTATAGGGTTTAGGGTCTAGGGTTTAGAATCGATTGGAGGAATTTAGAAATGATAGCAGAAATTTGAAAATGATAGCAGGAATTTGAATGCACTAGCAGGAATCTAGAAATGAGGGTTTTAGGGTTTAGGTTTTAGGATTTAGGTTTAGGGTTTTGGGGTTATAGGGTTTAGGGTTTAAGGGTTAGGGTTTAGGGTTTTGAATCGATAGCAGGAATTCGAAATCGGGAGCTTGAATTTGAATGCACTAACAGGAATTTGGAATCGATAGCAGGAATTTGAATGCACTAGCAGGAATTTGGAATCGATAGTAGGAATTTGAATGCACTAGCAGGAATTTGGAATCGATAGCAGGAATTTGAATGCACTAGCAGGAATTTGGAATCAATAGTAGGAATTTGAATGCACTAGTAGGAATTTGAAACTCATAGTAGGAATTTGAATGCACTAGCAGGAATTTGGAAAAGATAGCAGGAATTTGAATGCACTAGCAGGAATTTGGAATCGATAGCAGGAATTTGAATGCACTAGCAGGAATTTGGAATTGATAGCAGGAATTTGAATGCACTAGCAGGAATTTAGAATTGATAGCAGGAATTTGAATGCATTAGCAGGAATTTGGAAAAGACATCAGGAATTTGAATGCGCTAGCAGGAATCTAGAAATGAGGGTTTTAGGGTTTAGGTTTAGGATTTACGGTTTAGGTTTTTAGGGTCTAGGGTTCGTGTTTAGGGTCTAGGGTTTGGAATCGATAGCATGAATTTGAATGCACTAGTAGGAATTTGGAAAAGATAGCAGGAATTTGAATGTACTAGCAGGAATCTAGAAATAAGGGTTTTAGGGTTTAGGTTTTAGGATTTAGGGTTTTAGGTTTATAGGGTTTAGGGTTTAGGGTCTAGGGTTTAGAATCGATTAGAGGAATTTAGAAATGATAGCAGAAATTTGAAAATGATAGCAGGAATTTGAATGCACTAGCAGGAATCTAGAAATGAGGGTTTTAGGGTTTAGGTTTTAGGATTTAGGTTTAGGGTTTTGGGGTTATAGGGTTTAGGGTTTAAGGGTTAGGGTTTAGGGTTTTGAATCGATAGCAGGAATTCGAAATCGGGAGCTTGAATTTGAATGCACTAGCAGGAATTTGGAATCGATAGCAGGAATTTGAATGCACTAGTAGGAATTTGGAAGAGAAAGCATGAATTTGAATGCAATAGCAGGAATTTGGAAAAGATGGCAGGAATTTGAATGCACTAGCAGGAATTTGGAATCGATAGCAGGAATTTGAATGTACTAGCAGGAATTTGGAATTGATAGCAGGAATTTGAATGCACTAGCAGGAATTTGGAATCGATAGCAGGAATTTAAATGCACTAGTAGGAATTTAGAACTGATAGCAGGAATTTGAATGCACTAGCAGGAATTTGGAAAAGATAGCAGGAATTTGAATGCACTAGCAGGAATTTGGAATCGATAGCAGGAATTTGAATGCACTAGCAGGAATTTGGAATCGATAGCAGGAATTTGAATGCACTAGCAGGAATTTGGAATCGATAGCAGGAATTTGAATGCACTAGCAGGAATTTAGAATTGATAGCAGGAATTTGAATGCACTATCAGGAATTTGGAAAAGACATCAGGAATTTGAATGCGCTAGCAGTAATCTAGAAATGAGGGTTTTAGGGTTTAGGTTTAGGATTTACGGTTTAGGTTTTTAGGGTCTAGGGTTCGTGTTTAGGGTCTAGGGTTTGGAATTGATAGCATGAATTTGAATGCACTAGCAAGAATTTGGAAAAGATAGCAGGAATTTGAATGTACTAGCAGGAATCTAGAAATAATGGTTTTAGGGTTTAGGTTTTAGGATTTAGGGTTTTAGGTTTATAGGGTTTAGGGTCTAGGGTTTAGAATCGATTGGAGGAATTTAGAAATGATAGCAGAAATTTGAAAATGATAGCAGGAATTTGAATGCACTAGCAGGAATCTAGAAATGAGGGTTTTAGGGTTTAGGTTTTAGGATTTAGGTTTAGGGTTTTGGGGTTATAGGGTTTAGGGTTTAAGGGTTAGGGTTTAGGGTTTTGAATCGATAGCAGGAATTCGAAATCGGGAGCTTGAATTTGAATGCACTAACAGGAATTTGGAATCGATAGCAGGAATTTGAATGCACTAGTAGGAATTTGGAATAGAGAGCAGGAATTTGAAAGCAATAGCAGGAATTTGGAATCGATAGCAGGAATTTGAATGCACTAGTAGGAATTTGGAATCGATAGTAGGAATTTGAATGCACTAGCAGGAATTTGGAATCGATAGCAGGAATTTGAATGCACTAGCAGGAATTTGGAATCGATAGTAGGAATTTGAATGCACAAGTAGGAATTTGGAACTGATAATAGGAATTTGAATGCACTAGCAGGAATTTGGAAAAGATAGCAGGAATTTGAATGCACTAGCAGGAATTTGGAATCGATAGCAGGAATTTGAATGCACTAGCAGGAATTTGGAATCGATAGCAGGAATTTGAATGCACTAGCATGAATTTAGAATTGATAGCAGGAATTTGAATGCATTAGCAGGAATTTGGAAAAGACATCAGGAATTTTAATGCGCTAGCAGGAATCTAGAAATGAGGGTTTTAGGGTTTAGGTTTAGGATTTACGGTTTAGGTTTTTAGGGTCTAGGGTTCGTGTTTAGGGTCTAGGGTTTGGAATCGATAGCATGAATTTGAATGCACTAGTAGGAATTTGGAAAAGATACAAGGAATTTGAAAGTACTAGCAGGAATCTAGAAATAAGGGTTTTAGGGTTTAGGTTTTAGGATTTAGGGTTTTAGGTTTATAGGGTTTAGGGTTTAGGGTCTAGGGTTTAGAATCGATTGGAGGAATTTAGAAATGATAGCAGAAATTTGAAAATGATAGCAGAAATTTGAATGCACTAGCAGGAATCTAGAAATGAGGGTTTTAGGGTTTAGGTTTTGGGATTTAGGTTTAGGGTTTTGGGGTTATAGGGTTTAGGGTTTAAGGGTTAGGGTTTAGGGTTTAGGGTTTTGAATCGATAGCAGGAATTCGAAATCGGGAGCTTGAATTTGAATGCACTAGCAGGAATTTGGAATCGATAGCAGGAATTTGAATGCACTAGTAGGCATTTGGAATAGAGAGCAGGAATTTGAATGCAATAGCAGGAATTTGGAAAAGATGGTGGGAATTTGAATGCACTAGCAGGAATTTGGAATCGATAGCAGGAATTTGAATGCACTAGCAGGAATTTGGAATCGATAGCAGGAATTTGAATGCACTAGCAGGAATTTGGAATCGATAGCAGGAATTTGAATGCAATAGGAGGAATTTGGAATTGATAGCAGGAATTTGAATGCACTAGCAGGAATTTGGAAAAGATAGCAGGAATTTGAATGCACTAGCAGGAATTTGGAATCGATAGCAGGAATTTGAATGCACTAGCAGGAATTGGGAATCGATAGCAGGAATTTGAATGCAATAGCAGGAATTTAGAATTGATAGCAGGAATTTGAATGCACTAGCAGGAATCTAGAAATGAGGGTTTTAGGGTTTAGGTTTTGGGATTTAGGTTTAGGGTTTTGGGGTTATAGGGTTTAGGGTTTAAGGGTTAGGGTTTAGGGTTTTCAATCGATAGCAGGAATTCGAAATCGGGAGCTTGAATTTGAATGCACTAGCAGGAATTTGGAATCGATAGCAGGAATTTGAATGCACTAGTAGGAATTTGGAATAGAGAGCAATAGCAGGAATTTAGAATCGATAGCAGGAATTTGAATGCACTAGCAGGAATTTGGAATCGATAGTAGGAATTTGAATGCACTAGCAGGAATTTGGAATCGATAGCAGGAATTTGAATGCACTAGCAGGAATTTGGAATCAATAGTAGGATTTTGAATGCACTAGTAGGAATTTGAAACTCATAGTAGGAATTTGAATGCACTAGCAGGAATTTGGAAAAGATAGCAGGAATTTGAATGCACTAGCAGGAATTTGGAATCGATAGCAGGAATTTGAATGCACTAGCAGGAATTTGGAATCGATAGCAGGAATTTGAATGCACTAGCAGGAATTTAGAATTGATAGCAGGAATTTGAAAATGATAGCAGAAATTTGAATGCACTAGCAGGAATCTAGAAATGAGGGTTTTAGGGTTTAGGTTTTGGGATTTAGGTTTAGGGTTTTGGGGTTATAGGGTTTAGGGTTTAAGGGTTAGGGTTTAGGGTTTAGGGTTTTGAATCGATAGCAGGAATTCGAAATCGGGAGCTTGAATTTGAATGCACTAGCAGGAATTTGGAATCGATAGCAGGAATTTGAATGCACTAGTAGGAATTTGGAATAGAGAGCAGGAATTTGGAAAAGATGGTGGGAATTTGAATGCACTAGCAGGAATTTGGAATCGATAGCAGGAATTTGAATTCACTAGCAGGAATTTGGAATCGATAGCAGGAATTTGAATGCACTAGCAGGAATTTGGAATCGATAGCAGGAATTTGAATGCACTAGGAGGAATTTGGAATTGATAGCAGGAATTTGAATGCACTAGCAGGAATTTGGAAAAGATAGCAGGAATTTGAATGCACTAGCAGGAATTTGGAATCGATAGCAGGAATTTGAATGCACTAGCAGGAATTGGGAATCGATAGCAGGAATTTGAATGCAATAGCAGGAATTTAGAATTGATAGCAGGAATTTGAATGCGCTAGCAGGAATCTAGAAATGAGGGTTTTAGGGTTTAGGTTTTGGGATTTAGGTTTAGGGTTTTGGGGTTATAGGGTTTAGGGTTTAAGGGTTAGGGTTTAGGGTTTTCAATCGATAGCAGGAATTCGAAATCGGGAGCTTGAATTTGAATGCACTAGCAGGAATTTGGAATCGATAGCAGGAATTTGAATGCACTAGTAGGAATTTGGAATAGAGAGCAATAGCAGGAATTTGGAATCGATAGCAGGAATTTGAATGCACTAGCAGGAATTTGGAATCGATAGTAGGAATTTGAATGCACTAGCAGGAATTTGGAATCGATAGCAGGAATTTGAATGCACTAGCAGGAATTTGGAATCAATAGTAGGAATTTGAATGCACTAGTAGGAATTTGAAACTCATAGTAGGAATTTGAATGCACTAGCAGGAATTTGGAAAAGATAGCAGGAATTTGAATGCACTAGCAGGAATTTGGAATCGATAGCAGGAATTTGAATGTACTAGCAGGAATTTGGAATCGATAGCAGGAATTTGAATGCACTAGCAGGAATTTAGAATTGATAGCAGGAATTTGAATGCACTAGCAGGAATTTGGAATCGATAGCAGGAATTTGAATGCACTAGCAGGAATTTGGAATCGATAGCAGGAATTTGAATGCACTAGCATGAATTTAGAATTGATAGCAGGAATTTGAATGCATTAGCAGGAATTTGGAAAAGACATCAGGAATTTTAATGCGCTAGCAGGAATCTAGAAATGAGGGTTTTAGGGTTTAGGTTTAGGATTTACGGTTTAGGTTTTTAGGGTCTAGGGTTCGTGTTTAGGGTCTAGGGTTTGGAATCGATAGCATGAATTTGAATGCACTAGTAGGAATTTGGAAAAGATACAAGGAATTTGAATGTACTAGCAGGAATCTAGAAATAAGGGTTTTAGGGTTTAGGTTTTAGGATTTAGGGTTTTAGGTTTATAGGGTTTAGGGTTTAGGGTCTAGGGTTTAGAATCGATTGGAGGAATTTAGAAATGATAGCAGAAATTTGAAAATGATAGCAGAAATTTGAATGCACTAGCAGGAATCTAGAAATGAGGGTTTTAGGGTTTAGGTTTTGGGATTTAGGTTTAGGGTTTTGGGGTTATAGGGTTTAGGGTTTAAGGGTTAGGGTTTAGGGTTTAGGGTTTTGAATCGATAGCAGGAATTCGAAATCGGGATCTTGAATTTGAATGCACTAGCAGGAATTTGGAATCGATAGCAGGAATTTGAATGCACTAGTAGGAATTTGGAATAGAGAGCAGGAATTTGAATGCAATAGCAGGAATTTGGAAAAGATGGTGGGAATTTGAATGCACTAGCAGGAATTTGGAATCGATAGCAGGAATTTGAATGCACTAGCAGGAATTTGGAATCGATAGCAGGAATTTGAATGCACTAGCAGGAATTTGGAATCGATAGCAGGAATTTGAATGCACTAGGAGGAATTTGGAATTGATAGCAGGAATTTGAATGCACTAGCAGGAATTTGGAAAAGATAGCAGGAATTTGAATGCACTAGCTGGAATTTGGAATCGATAGCAGGAATTTGAATGCACTAGCAGGAATTTGGAATCGATAGCAGGAATTTGAATGCAATAGCAGGAATTTAGAATTGATAGCAGGAATATGAATGCACTAGCAGGAATTTGGAAAAGACATCAGGAATTTGAATGCGCTAGCAGGAATCTAGAAATGAGGGTTTTAGGGTTTAGGTTTAGGATTTACGGTTTAGGTTTTTAGGGTCTAGGGTTCGTGTTTAGGGTCTAGGGTTTGGAATCGATAGCATGAATTTGAATGCACTAGTAGGAATTTGGAAAAGATAGCAGGAATTTGAATGTACTAGCAGGAATCTAGAAATAAGGGTTTTAGGGTTTAGGTTTTAGGATTTAGGGTTTTAGGTTTATAGGGTTTAGGGTTTAGGGTCTAGGGTTTAGAATCGATTAGAGGAATTTAGAAATGATAGCAGAAATTTGAAAATGATAGCAGGAATTTGAATGCACTAGCAGGAATCTAGAAATGAGGGTTTTAGGGTTTAGGTTTTAGGATTTAGGTTTAGGGTTTTGGGGTTATAGGGTTTAGGGTTTAAGGGTTAGGGTTTAGGGTTTTGAATCGATAGCAGGAATTCGAAATCGGGAGCTTGAATTTGAATGCACTAGCAGGAATTTGGAATCGATAGCAGGAATTTGAATGCACTAGTAAGAATTTGGAAGAGAAAGCATGAATTTGAATGCAATAGCAGGAATTTGGAAAAGATGGCAGGAATTTGAATGCACTAGCAGGAATTTGAATGTACTAGCAGGAATTTGGAATTGATAGCAGGAATTTGAATGCACTAGCAGGAATTTGGAATCGATAGCAGGAATTTAAATGCACTAGTAGGAATTTAGAACTGATAGCAGGAATTTGAATGCACTAGCAGGAATTTGGAAAAGATAGCAGGAATTTGAATGCACTAGCAGGAATTTGGAATCGATAGCAGGAATTTGAATGCACTAGCAAGAATTTGGAATCGATAGCAGGAATTTGAATGCACTAGCAGGAATTTGGAATCGATAGCAGGAATTTGAATGCACTAGCAGGAATTTAGAATTGATAGCAGGAATTTGAATGCACTATCAGGAATTTGGAAAAGACATCAGGAATTTGAATGCGCTAGCAGTAATCTAGAAATGAGGGTTTTAGGGTTTAGGTTTAGGATTTACGGTTTAGGTTTTTAGGGTCTAGGGTTCGTGTTTAGGGTCTAGGGTTTGGAATTGATAGCATGAATTTGAATGCACTTGCAAGAATTTGGAAAAGATAGCAGGAATTTGAATGTACTAGCAGGAATCTAGAAATAATGGTTTTAGGGTTTAGGTTTTAGGATTTAGGGTTTTAGGTTTATAGGGTTTAGGGTCTAGGGTTTAGAATCGATTGGAGGAATTTAGAAATGATAGCAGAAATTTGAAAATGATAGCAGGAATTTGAATGCACTAGCAGGAATCTAGAAATGAGGGTTTTAGGGTTTAGGTTTTAGGATTTAGGTTTAGGGTTTTGGGGTTATAGGGTTTAGGGTTTAAGGGTTAGGGTTTAGGGTTTTGAATCGATAGCAGGAATTCGAAATCGGGAGCTTGAATTTGAATGCACTAACAGGAATTTGGAATCGATAGCAGGAATTTGAATGCACTAGTAGGAATTTGGAATAGAGAGCAGGAATTTGAAAGCAATAGCAGGAATTTGGAATCGATAGCAGGAATTTGAATGCACTAGCAGGAATTTGGAATCGATAGTAGGAATTTGAATGCACTAGCAGGAATTTGGAATCGATAGCAGGAATTTGAATGCACTAGCAGGAATTTGGAATCGATAGTAGGAATTTGAATGCACTAGTAGGAATTTGGAACTGATAGTAGGAATTTGAATGCACTAGCAGGAATTTGGAAAAGATAGCAGGAATTTGAATGCACTAGTAGGAATTTGGAATCGATAGCAGGAATTTGAATGCACTAGCAGGAATTTGGAATCGATAGCAGGAATTTGAATGCACTAGCAGGAATTTAGAATTGATAGCAGGAATTTGAATGCATTAGCAGGAATTTGGAAAAGACATCAGGAATTTTAATGCGCTAGCAGGAATCTAGAAATGAGGGTTTTAGGGTTTAGGTTTAGGATTTACGGTTTAGGTTTTTAGGGTCTAGGGTTCGTGTTTAGGGTCTAGGGTTTGGAATCGATAGCATGAATTTGAATGCACTAGTAGGAATTTGGAAAAGATACAAGGAATTTGAATGTACTAGCAGGAATCTAGAAATAAGGGTTTTAGGGTTTAGGTTTTAGGATTTAGGGTTTTAGGTTTATAGGGTTTTGGGTTTAGGGTCTAGGGTTTAGAATCGATTGGAGGAATTTAGAAATGATAGCAGAAATTTGAAAATGATAGCAGAAATTTGAATGCACTAGCAGGAATCTAGAAATGAGGGTTTTAGGGTTTAGGTTTTGGGATTTAGGTTTAGGGTTTTGGGGTTATAGGGTTTAGGGTTTAAGGGTTAGGGTTTAGGGTTTAGGGTTTTGAATCGATAGCAGGAATTCGAAATCGGGAGCTTGAATTTGAATGCACTAGCAGGAATTTGGAATCGATAGCAGGAATTTGAATGCACTAGTAGGAATTTGGAATAGAGAGCAGGAATTTGGAAAAGATGGTGGGAATTTGAATGCACTAGCAGGAATTTGGAATCGATAGCAGGAATTTGAATTCACTAGCAGGAATTTGGAATCGATAGCAGGAATTTGAATGCACTAGCAGGAATTTGGAATCGATAGCAGGAATTTGAATGCACTAGGAGGAATTTGGAATTGATAGCAGGAATTTGAATGCACTAGCAGGAATTTGGAAAAGATAGCAGGAATTTGAATGCACTAGCAGGAATTTGGAATCGATAGCAGGAATTTGAATGCACTAGCAGGAATTTGGAATCGATAGCAGGAATTTGAATGCAATAGCAGGAATTTAGAATTGATAGCAGGAATATGAATGCACTAGCAGGAATTTGGAAAAGACATCAGGAATTTGAATGCGCTAGCAGGAATCTAGAAATGAGGGTTTTAGGTTTAGGATTTACGGTTTAGGTTTTTAGGGTCTAGGGTTCGTGTTTGGAATCGATAGCATGAATTTGAATGCACTAGTAGGAATTTGGAAAAGATAGCAGGAATTTGAATGTACTAGCAGGAATCTAGAAATAAGGGTTTTAGGGTTTAGGTTTTAGGATTTAGGGTTTTAGGTTTATAGGGTTTAGGGTCTAGGGTTTAGAATCGATTGGAGGAATTTAGAAATGATAGCAGAAATTTGAAAATGATAGCAGGAATTTGAATGCACTAGCAGGAATCTAGAAATAAGGGTTTTAGGGTTTAGGTTTTAGGATTTAGGTTTAGGGTTTTGGGGTTATTGGGTTTAGGGTTTAAGGGTTAGGGTTTAGGGTTTTGAATCGATAGCAGGAATAGCAGGAATTTGAATGCAATAGCAGGAATTTGAATGCACTAGTAGGAATTTGGAATAGAGAGCAGGAATTTGAATGCAATAGCAGGAATTTGGAAAAGATGGCAGGAATTTGAATGCACTAGCAGGAATTTGGAATCGATAGCAGGAATTTGAATGCACTAGCAGGAATTTGGAATCGATAGCAGGAATTTGAATGCACTAGCAGGAATTTGAATGCACTAGTAGGAATTTGAATGCACTAGCAGGAATTTGGAATCGATAGCAGGAATTTGAATGCACTAGCAGGAATTTGGAATCAATAGTAGGAATTTGAATGCACTAGTAGGAATTTGAAACTCATAGTAGGAATTTGAATGCACTAGCAGGAATTTGGAAAAGATAGCAGGAATTTGAATGCACTAGCAGGAATTTGGAATCGATAGCAGGAATTTGAATGCACTAGCAGGAATTTGGAATCGATAGCAGGAATTTGAATGCACTAGCAGGAATTTAGAATTGATAGCAGGAATTTGAATGCACTATCAGGAATTTGGAAAAGACATCAGGAATTTGAATGCGCTAGCAGTAATCTAGAAATGAGGGTTTTAGGGTTTAGGTTTAGGATTTACGGTTTAGGTTTTTAGGGTCTAGGGTTCGTGTTTAGGGTCTAGGGTTTGGAATTGATAGCATGAATTTGAATGCACTTGCAAGAATTTGGAAAAGATAGCAGGAATTTGAATGTACTAGCAGGAATCTAGAAATAATGGTTTTAGGGTTTAGGTTTTAGGATTTAGGGTTTTAGGTTTATAGGGTTTAGGGTCTAGGGTTTAGAATCGATTGGAGGAATTTAGAAATGATAGCAGAAATTTGAAAATGATAGCAGGAATTTGAATGCACTAGCAGGAATCTAGAAATGAGGGTTTTAGGGTTTAGGTTTTAGGATTTAGGTTTAGGGTTTTGGGGTTATAGGGTTTAGGGTTTAAGGGTTAGGGTTTAGGGTTTTGAATCGATAGCAGGAATTCGAAATCGGGAGCTTGAATTTGAATGCACTAACAGGAATTTGGAATCGATAGCAGGAATTTGAATGCACTAGTAGGAATTTGGAATAGAGAGCAGGAATTTGAAAGCAATAGCAGGAATTTGGAATCGATAGCAGGAATTTGAATGCACTAGCAGGAATTTGGAATCGATAGTAGGAATTTGAATGCACTAGCAGGAATTTGGAATCGATAGCAGGAATTTGAATGCACTAGCAGGAATTTGGAATCGATAGTAGGAATTTGAATGCACTAGTAGGAATTTGGAACTGATAGTAGGAATTTGAATGCACTAGCAGGAATTTGGAAAAGATAGCAGGAATTTGAATGCACTAGTAGGAATTTGGAATCGATAGCAGGAATTTGAATGCACTAGCAGGAATTTGGAATCGATAGCAGGAATTTGAATGCACTAGCAGGAATTTAGAATTGATAGCAGGAATTTGAATGCATTAGCAGGAATTTGGAAAAGACATCAGGAATTTTAATGCGCTAGCAGGAATCTAGAAATGAGGGTTTTAGGGTTTAGGTTTAGGATTTACGGTTTAGGTTTTTAGGGTCTAGGGTTCGTGTTTAGGGTCTAGGGTTTGGAATCGATAGCATGAATTTGAATGCACTAGTAGGAATTTGGAAAAGATACAAGGAATTTGAATGTACTAGCAGGAATCTAGAAATAAGGGTTTTAGGGTTTAGGTTTTAGGATTTAGGGTTTTAGGTTTATAGGGTTTTGGGTTTAGGGTCTAGGGTTTAGAATCGATTGGAGGAATTTAGAAATGATAGCAGAAATTTGAAAATGATAGCAGAAATTTGAATGCACTAGCAGGAATCTAGAAATGAGGGTTTTAGGGTTTAGGTTTTGGGATTTAGGTTTAGGGTTTTGGGGTTATAGGGTTTAGGGTTTAAGGGTTAGGGTTTAGGGTTTAGGGTTTTGAATCGATAGCAGGAATTCGAAATCGGGAGCTTGAATTTGAATGCACTAGCAGGAATTTGGAATCGATAGCAGGAATTTGAATGCACTAGTAGGAATTTGGAATAGAGAGCAGGAATTTGAATGCAATAGCAGGAATTTGGAAAAGATGGTGGGAATTTGAATGCACTAGCAGGAATTTGGAATCGATAGCAGGAATTTGAATGCACTAGCAGGAATTTGGAATCGATAGCAGGAATTTGAATGCACTAGCAGGAATTTGGAATCGATAGCAGGAATTTGAATGCACTAGGAGGAATTTGGAATTGATAGCAGGAATTTGAATGCACTAGAAGGAATTTGGAAAAGATAGCAGGAATTTGAATGCACTAGCAGGAATTTGGAATCGATAGCAGGAATTTGAATGCACTAGCAGGAATTTGGAATCGATAGCAGGAATTTGAATGCAATAGCAGGAATTTAGAATTGATAGCAGGAATATGAATGCACTAGCAGGAATTTGGAAAAGACATCAGGAATTTGAATGCGCTAGCAGGAATCTAGAAATGAGGGTTTTAGGGTTTAGGTTTAGGATTTACGGTTTAGGTTTTTAGGGTCTAGGGTTCGTGTTTAGGGTCTAGGGTTTGGAATCGATAGCATGAATTTGAATGCACTAGTAGGAATTTGGAAAAGATAGCAGGAATTTGAATGTACTAGCAGGAATCTAGAAATAAGGGTTTTAGGGTTTAGGTTTTAGGATTTAGGGTTTTAGGTTTATAGGGTTTAGGGTCTAGGGTTTAGAATCGATTGGAGGAATTTAGAAATGATAGCAGAAATTTGAAAATGATAGCAGGAATTTGAATGCACTAGCAGGAATCTAGAAATAAGGGTTTTAGGGTTTAGGTTTTAGGATTTAGGTTTAGGGTTTTGGGGTTATTGGGTTTAGGGTTTAAGGGTTAGGGTTTAGGGTTTTGAATCGATAGCAGGAATAGCAGGAATTTGAATGCAATAGCAGGAATTTGAATGCACTAGTAGGAATTTGGAATAGAGAGCAGGAATTTGAATGCAATAGCAGGAATTTGGAAAAGATGGCAGGAATTTGAATGCACTAGCAGGAATTTGGAATCGATAGCAGGAATTTGAATGCACTAGCAGGAATTTGGAATCGATAGCAGGAATTTGAATGCACTAGCAGGAATTTGAATGCACTAGTAGGAATTTGAATGCACTAGCAGGAATTTGGAATCGATAGCAGGAATTTGAATGCACTAGCAGGAATTTGGAATCAATAGTAGGAATTTGAATGCACTAGTAGGAATTTGAAACTCATAGTAGGAATTTGAATGCACTAGCAGGAATTTGGAAAAGATAGCAGGAATTTGAATGCACTAGCAGGAATTTGGAATCGATAGCAGGAATTTGAATGCACTAGCAGGAATTTGGAATCGATAGCAGGAATTTGAATGCACTAGCAGGAATTTGGAATCGATAGCAGGAATTTGAATGCACTAGCAGGAATTTAGAATTGATAGCAGGAATTTGAATGCACTATCAGGAATTTGGAAAAGACATCAGGAATTTGAATGCGCTAGCAGTAATCTAGAAATGAGGGTTTTAGGGTTTAGGTTTAGGATTTACGGTTTAGGTTTTTAGGGTCTAGGGTTCGTGTTTAGGGTCTAGGGTTTGGAATTGATAGCATGAATTTGAATGCACTTGCAAGAATTTGGAAAAGATAGCAGGAATTTGAATGTACTAGCAGGAATCTAGAAATAATGGTTTTAGGGTTTAGGTTTTAGGATTTAGGGTTTTAGGTTTATAGGGTTTAGGGTCTAGGGTTTAGAATCGATTGGAGGAATTTAGAAATGATAGCAGAAATTTGAAAATGATAGCAGGAATTTGAATGCACTAGCAGGAATCTAGAAATGAGGGTTTTAGGGTTTAGGTTTTAGGATTTAGGTTTAGGGTTTTGGGGTTATAGGGTTTTTTTTTTTTTTTTTTTTTTTTTTTCCCGGGTAAATGAGGCTTGGCCTCGAGGAATTTTATAAATAAAAAGTACTTACACAAACCTGAGCATAAAACTCAAGGTCAGAGAAAAAACATTCCAATGGAACAAGCTCCAAGGAATAAACAAATCAAACCTTACAAAAAAGAAAGCTAATTGACTACACTTGTCGGCCACCATTTGAAAGACAAGATCAATTAGAAAATCAAAACTACCACACCCACCTAAACTTTTGACTAGAAAGCCACACCAGCACATGGGAAAGATACAAAAATAGAATAAAACTAAACAAAAGCAAACCACTAAATCTCCTTTAAATCTATCCCTTGAAATCTTTTCAGTGCCCATACCGAAAAGAAGATGCCAAAGCACATGGAATCCTACTATATTGCCCACTCCCACATGCTTCCTGACCAAGTCTTTAATAAAAAATCCACACTGAGCATAGTAGCCGTCGAAGCACATGAATAACAGATGGAATAAATTTGAAGAGAACAACTGCATACTACAAATTCCACCACATGGCCAACCTTGCAACCCACCAGATGAACCAGCATAGACTCGGACAACACCCACCCCTGGATCGAATGGAAACAGAATTGTAAACAGAGCTAGTAAAGCAATCCTCTGAACTCCAAACTCGAACCAAACCAACCACTCCAAACTACGAATGCAACCCCCCAGACTCCACTGGAAGGAACTCTGCAACCCAGAGCAAATCCTCCATCTATTAATTAAACTCTTGGCCACCAATAAAGCAAAAACTGAACCCCTACTCCAACAACAAAAGGCATAAAACCTTTTGAGAAATAAATTCCCCACTATATAGTCGAAGCAAGTTCTGCAGCATCCAAGCTCCTCTGTAGCTTTACGCACTTGGACATCAAGCATACAAACTGCAGCAAAAATGTTCCTCTTCAACTCCCTAGAACAGACCCCTTTCTCAAGACACAAAACCACATTGCTACCCACCAGATAAACGAGCATAGACTCGGAAAACAAGATTACCCAGATTTGAACATAGCTAAAATATGGACTAGGCCATGCTCGAGAAAACTTAAACATGATCCTTGACTTCATAATAATGCAAGCACGACCATGAATCAAAACCGAGTGAACATCACTGTTAGCACCACAAGAATTTACTAGATCAGAATAATAATGACCACTCCTTTGAATCAAAATCATGGTGTCCAAAAACATGACAGATTTTCCTGGAAGATAAAGGACCCTTGACAACAGACACTCATACCCTCCACACTGACCACAGAGATACAAACTTGAATTTGCCCAACAAACACCTGGATCGAAAGGAAAATGATCTGCAACCAAACTTAAGAACACATACCCCAGAAGACCAGGAACTAACCAAACATTACTCATCCAAAAACTACCTCTCGAATTTAAGGCCAGCACCAAATGCTTCACATACTGATAGCAAGTGACAATAAGACAATACCCCAAATAAAAAGCAAACCCTCCCAATAACCTTGGACGAAACAAACCTCCCTTCAACATCTGAGCTCTAAACTTCATTTAAATTATAACAACTGACTGGAATTCGCCAATCCTGCAACACTCTTCTAACTCGAGTATTATCTCGAATATTTAATCCCATAATTTTCAATCTAATAGTATCTTCAATACTAGCAATTAATTGAACAACAGAACGGTTTGAGTTTTGAAAAAGTCTCCAATTTCTTTCTTGCCACAAAAAATAAATTAGAGCTCCAAAAACCAACCTGTTAACAACTGCTAAAATACCTTTTCCATGCCAATCTGTAGCAGCCTTATCAATAATCCCCTCCCAGGAGTTATGAGTAAAATTGCAATACCCTTTTGACATGAAATGCTGAAGCACCATTGAACTGTAGTTGCAGCTAAAAAACAAATGGTCCACGGAGTCCGCCTGCAAATGACAAAACGAACAGAGCAGATTTCTGTCTGAATGCCAAACTTGCATTCTGTCTTGAGTCATCAACTTACGACGAATGGCCAGCCAAAGAATGAAAGAGTGTTTTGGAATACAATTCGAAAACCAAACTAAATTGTACCAATCCATCCGAGGCCCCTCTACTCTGATATCCTTCCAGACAATACTAGTTTTAAAAGTATTTCTACTTCCATTCCTTGATTTCCAGCACACTACATCCTCAACATCTTGATCAATAATGGGACCATCTCCTGCATAATCTGGGAATTTCACCAAAACTTCAGTAGGCCACCTCCACTGACCATGCACTTGAAAATCAGCAACTTTTTCTTTTCCAGTAAAACCCATGGCACAAATTTCTCTAACTGAAAAGAACTTAATTAAAGGCCCATTCTCAGTCCAAGTATCATACCAGAAAGAAGTTGACTTTCCATTTCCTACACCATGTTGAATGAAAGGCCTAAGGTCACCTCGAAGCCAAAGAATTTTCTTCCAACTCCAAGAAGCATCCCAAGGAACTTTAACCTCCCAGAAATTTCTGCCCTTTAATCGATACGAATGAATCCATTGAACCCACAAAGATTGCCTATTAATAATCACACTCCAGAGATGAAAAGTCATTAAAGCTTTATTCCAGAGAAATAGAGGTTTTATGCCCAGTCCCCCTTCCAATTTAGGCTTACAAATGTCCTTCCAAGCAACTTTAGCTTTGCCTTTAGCCATATCAGCACCTCCCCAAATAAAATTTCTGATTAATTTTTCAATTTCCTTGGACACTGAAACCGGAAGAATAAACACAGAAGCCCAATACACTTGCATGGAAGATAGCACAGAAATTGCCAGTTGCAACCTTCCTGCAAAAGAAAGCCATTTATTCTGCCATTGCATTAGCCTTAACTTAACTTTTTCAATAAGCGGTAGACAATCCGCATGGAAGAGAGAAGAAGTAATCAGAGGAACACCCAAGTACTTAACAGGCAAAGATCCTTGCTGGAAACCCATAATATTCTGAATCAAATTTTGATTAAAAATCGAAACTTGACAGAAGTAAACATTACTCTTATCTTCATTTGGCCACAAACCCGAGACTGACCCAAATTCGTTCAAAGAGTCTTTAAGAATTTGGACTGAATAGGGGTCCCCAGCAGAAAAAAGAAAGAGATCATCTGCAAAACAAAGGTGAGTAATGCCAAGCTTCTCACATCTCGGATGAAATCTAAACCCAGCATCTTGGTCAACCCTATTCCTAATAATAGCCGACAAAGCCTGCATAACCAAAGTGAAGAGATAAGGAGATAAAGGATCTCCTTGTCTCAGACCCTTCTGACCAGGAAAGAAACCATGAGCTTCTCCATTTAAGATAATAGAGTACGACGGGGTGGTTACACACTGTTTGACCCACCCAATTAATTTATCCGGGAACCCAAACATTTGAAGCAAATCGATCAGAAAGTCCCAATCAACACTGTCATAAGCCTTTTTAATGTCAACTTTGAAAGCACATCTAGGGATCCCTTTATGTCTATGATAGTTTTTAAAGAGCTCCTGAGTCAACAGAATATTATCGCTAATGCGCCTTCCAGGAATAAACGCATTCTGAGTGGGATCAACAATATCATCAAGACACTCTTTAATCCTATTAGCAAGGATTTTAGAAATGCACTTATAAATTACGTTGCAAAGGGCAATAGGCCTAAATTCACCAACCACCTCCGGATTCGGAATTTTAGGAATCAGCGAAATAAGAGAATTATTCACCTCTTTTAAAAGTTTACCTGAGACGAAAAATTCTTTCACAGCTGAGCAAACATCCTCCCCAACCACATTCCACGATTTTTTAAAAAAACAGGAAGTATAACCGTCTGGACCTGGGGATTTTTCATCACCAATATTGAACATAGCTGTCTTTATCTCCTCATTTGTCACTTCCTTAATCAAATCAGGAATTTTACTCTGTGGGATTTTAGCAAAGCAGTTATCCAGCCCTTGCATCTTATCACATTTATCTCGTTTTCCCAACAGATTTTTGTAGAAAGACACAAACTGATCAACCATAGCCTGATCCTTCACCATAACCCCTTCTTCATTAAGAATAGATGTAACTCTATTCCTATTTTTCTGGGCTTGCATACTCTTGTGAAAGAACTTATTATTCAGATCACCCACCTTAAGCCAATGTAACTTCGAATTATGCTTGAATAGCCTTTCCTCCTCCAACATTGCTTCCCTGTACTCTCTAAGACATCCGGCCTCATCTCTTCTGAGCTCCTCATTAACCGGATCCTCATTCATAGAACTCTGAATAAAGTGCAGATTATCCTTCAAGGTTACCACTTTCTCCGAAAGGTTACCAGTCTTCCAAGCAGCTTTTCTTAAAATAGGCTTCAAACGTCTAAGTTTTTTTACTAACTTAAACATTTTGAAACCTCCAATATCTTGATTCCAATGATTTCGAACTAAACCAACAAAGTTGTTTCGAAAAGCAATAAAATTTTGAAAACGAAAGGCTTTTTTCTTTTTTGTCATGACATCCCCAAACTGGATTAGAGCTGGACTATGGTCACTAGTTCCCCTAGGTAAGAACACAGATTTAGCCCCTTTAAACTCTGAGATAAAAGAATTATTAACCAGCACCCTATCCAGTTTTTTAACAACTCCAACACCGTGCGGACTTCGAGACCAAGTGTAATGCAACCCACCATAATGAAGATCCATGACCTCCATCTTCATGACACAGTCGCGAAACTCATTCATAGACGAATAATTAATCGGCATCTCCCCTGCACAATCAGACTCCATAAGAATTGCATTAAAATCTCCTAACACAACCCAGGGGGAGTTTCCCACCAACTGACTATAGACCTCTAGCGAATGCCACACCTTACGACGAGGAACGTGGTCGTTAGCAGCATACACCACTGAACAGTGAAAGTATTTAGCACTTGATTTGTGCTGCACTAAACAATGAATCACCTGGTTATTAGCGAACATAACCATGACATCAAAATGACTGGGATTCCATCCAAGAACAATACGACAACCTTTGTCACAGTAATCCTTGTTAGAAGTCCAATCCCACCTGCGAAACAAATTATCAAAAACTACTTCAACATTTTTCTTTGCAACATGGGTTTCTAAGATACCCACTAAACCAATATCAAACTCTTGAATAAGCTCTCTCACTTCCTTCCTTTTAAAAGGCTGATTGAAACCACGAACATTCCAACAAGCAATGCAATTCATTTTAAACATTTTTTGAGTGACCTTCTGTACCCCCTTCCAACATATTATCTCCAAACAACTGTTCCACTGCAAAGATTTCCTGCTCCCTCGAAGAATCAGGATCATTAACCCTTTGATTAACCAGAACTTGAATGGAATCCATATTAACATCAAGAGCCATAAATCTAGCCGTATCACCCAAATCTGAATCCACATCGGCTTCTGAGTTAGTGACACAAATTCCTTCCCCCTCATTCTCTACTCTCCTATCCCAAGTGGTTTCCCGAACCTCAATTTCTTTTTCCATCATAGCTATCTGATTTGCTGGTAACTCACTACCCTTAGTTATAAATTCAAACACTCTTGCATTTAACTCCATTGAGACATCATTCTCTTGTCGAACTCCTCTAACTTCCCCTGGAGGCAAATCCTTATGGGGCATAGAATGAAAATCTTTCTTCCCTATAAACCTGTTATCCTTCCACGATTTACTAGTACTAGCACCCAGATTCCCACTTTTAGCTATATGAAATTCATCAACAATTGACTGGTCCCCCTCTCTATCATTTTCACCTAGAAGAACATCAAATTTATTCTTCGTTGGAACCCCCATTAAACTTCCCTCAGTCCTTTTAAACAGCCCAGATTTTTCCTTCGTATTACCAGGATGCATACCCCGTCCACCTTTCTTTTCATTCCAGTATCCATTGTACTTCCCTCTATTTAAATTTTGCTTATAATTCTGGAATCCAAAATTTGTACCTCCCTGCTTAGCATACCCATTATTCATACCCATTTTGTCTTTGCCTCTCCCTTTAACAGTTTGAAATTCTTCATTCTGCCCACCTGGATTACGAGCCTTTTTTGAGACTGAACTAGGATCTTCCTTTTGTCTACCCAAGACAGGGCAGTTAAACATTGCATGCCCAAACGTAATACATGTAGAACACCACGATGGCCTCCATGGATATTCCACCCGAAGCATCACCTCTAGAGGCTCTAAAAACTCATCACTAGGAATGTGGAGGTGAAGTTGCTCCGGAAGTTCAGTTCTAGCATCCACTTCAATCAACAATTTAGCAAAACTTAGCCTTCCTGAGGCCTCTATACACATCTTTTCCGTCAACGAATCCGCAATTAAAATGTTACCAATACCACTTCCAATTCGACTCAATCCCTCTTTATTCCAATATTGTAACGGAATATTAAATATTTTAACCCAAAGAGGGATATTTCTAGGAACATTTTTTGACAAAATAATCTTCGGGTGCCATCTTTGCAGAATTAGGGGTTTTCCTTCAATCATATAAGCATCATCTTCCAAAACTTCAAGCAAATCAGATTCAGTTTGAAATTTAAAAAAGAAAAAACCTTCATCATTCATTATCACCTCTGTTAGACCTCTATTTTTCCATTTTCGATTAGCATGATATTCCATTGAATGAAATGGGACTCTCTTCTCAAAAAAATAACCCACTAAACAGTTTTCCCAAGCCTTTCTTCCTTGTAAATCAACACTTAGAGGAGGCTTAATAACAATCTTACCTTCAATTTTCTCAGGGGTATGGTACTGGAATTTCATACGAGCAACACCAGCCTTTGGTTTCACCATTTCCGACCAAACTTTCCCCTGTATTCGTTGCTCTGTATCTGGGTCATTTGGATTCGAAGCTCCAACCTTAAAACGAGCTTGATTTAACTCACCTTCCTGCATCTGAGTATCATTGAGATTGAGATTTACACGAGTAACATCATCTCCCCCAATTTTGCCCAACCCACCATCATCATTGTTCGCCATGTCTCTATCAACACCTCGAGCATCCCTTTTTTCTTCAGATCCAGTCTCCCCATCTTCATTAATCGAACTTAAAGGAGCATCAACTACCTTTGAAATTCCTTTTTCTTGCCGAACTCGATTATTAGCCCTGCTCTGCTCAGCCGCCATGCCATCAAGAAAGGAAGACTCCAAACCATTAACACTCGAATTAGTCTTTTTATTACTAAAAATACTAGACCCAATTGGTTTCAACCCATCTTTGGTTAATATCTGAGATTTGTCACTAATATGATTCGAATTTTTTCTATCACTACGATTGTAAGGATTATAAGAATTAACTTTGGGCATTTCAGATGCAAAATACACAAAGGCCAGAAAAAAATTGGGTCAAAATTATGGATTTTTTTGAATCGCCAGTAGAGAGGAGAGAGAAGAGAGAAAAGCTATGCATCTGAAATTTTTTTGGGGTTTTTTTGGGTTATAGGGTTTAGGGTTTAAGGGTTAGGGTTTAGGGTTTTGAATCGATAGCAGGAATTCGAAATCGGGAGCTTGAATTTGAATGCACTAACAGGAATTTGGAATCGATAGCAGGAATTTGAATGCACTAGTAGGAATTTGGAATAGAGAGCAGGAATTTGAAAGCAATAGCAGGAATTTGGAATCGATAGCAGGAATTTGAATGCACTAGCAGGAATTTGGAATCGATAGTAGGAATTTGAATGCACTAGCAGGAATTTGGAATCGATAGCAGGAATTTGAATGCACTAGCAGGAATTTGGAATCGATAGTAGGAATTTGAATGCACTAGTAGGAATTTGGAACTGATAGTAGGAATTTGAATGCACTAGCAGGAATTTGGAAAAGATAGCAGGAATTTGAATGCACTAGTAGGAATTTGGAATCGATAGCAGGAATTTGAATGCACTAGCAGGAATTTGGAATCGATAGCAGGAATTTGAATGCACTAGCATGAATTTAGAATTGATAGCAGGAATTTGAATGCATTAGCAGGAATTTGGAAAAGACATCAGGAATTTTAATGCGCTAGCAGGAATCTAGAAATGAGGGTTTTAGGGTTTAGGTTTAGGATTTACGGTTTAGGTTTTTAGGGTCTAGGGTTCGTGTTTAGGGTCTAGGGTTTGGAATCGATAGCATGAATTTGAATGCACTAGTAGGAATTTGGAAAAGATACAAGGAATTTGAATGTACTAGCAGGAATCTAGAAATAAGGGTTTTAGGGTTTAGGTTTTAGGATTTAGGGTTTTAGGTTTATAGGGTTTAGGGTCTAGGGTTTAGAATCGATTGGAGGAATTTAGAAATGATAGCAGAAATTTGAAAATGATAGCAGAAATTTGAATGCACTAGCAGGAATCTAGAAATGAGGGTTTTAGGGTTTAGGTTTTGGGATTTAGGTTTAGGGTTTTGGGGTTATAGGGTTTAGGGTTTAAGGGTTAGGGTTTAGGGTTTAGGGTTTTGAATCGATAGCAGGAATTCGAAATCGGGAGCTTGAATTTGAATGCACTAGCAGGAATTTGGAATCGATAGCAGGAATTTGAATGCACTAGTAGGAATTTGGAATAGAGAGCAGGAATTTGGAAAAGATGGTGGGAATTTGAATGCACTAGCAGGAATTTGGAATCGATAGCAGGAATTTGAATTCACTAGCAGGAATTTGGAATCGATAGCAGGAATTTGAATGCACTAGCAGGAATTTGGAATCGATAGCAGGAATTTGAATGCACTAGGAGGAATTTGGAATTGATAGCAGGAATTTGAATGCACTAGCAGGAATTTGGAAAAGATAGCAGGAATTTGAATGCACTAGCAGGAATTTGGAATCGATAGCAGGAATTTGAATGCACTAGCAGGAATTGGGAATCGATAGCAGGAATTTGAATGCAATAGCAGGAATTTAGAATTGATAGCAGGAATATGAATGCACTAGCAGGAATTTGGAAAAGACATCAGGAATTTGAATGCGCTAGCAGGAATCTAGAAATGAGGGTTTTAGGGTTTAGGTTTAGGATTTACGGTTTAGGTTTTTAGGGTCTAGGGTTAGTGTTTAGGGTCTAGGGTTTGGAATCGATAGCATGGATTTGAATGCACTAGCAGGAATTTAGAAAAGATAGCAGGAATTTGAATGTACTAGCAGGAATCTAGAAATAAGGGTTTTAGGGTTTAGGTTTTAGGATTTAGGGTTTTAGGTTTATAGGGTTTAGGGTCTAGGGTTTAGAATCGATTGGAGGAATTTAGAAATGATAGCAGAAATTTGAAAATGATAGCAGGAATTTGAATGCACTAGCAGGAATCTAGAAATAAGGGTTTTAGGGTTTAGGTTTTAGGATTTAGGTTTAGGGTTTTGGGGTTATTGGGTTTAGGGTTTAAGGGTTAGGGTTTAGGGTTTAAGGTTTTGAATCGATAGCAGGAATTCTAAATCGGGAGCTTGAATTTGAATGCACTAGCAGGAATTTGGAATCGATAGCAGGAATTTGAATGCACTAGTAGGAATTTGGAATAGAGAGCAGGAATTTGAATGCAATAGCAGGAATTTGGAAAAGATGGCAGGAATTTGAATGCACTAGCAGGAATTTGGAATCGATAGCAGGAATTTGAATGCACTAGCAGGAATTTGGAATCGATAGCAGGAATTTGAATGCACTAGCAGGAATTTGAATGCACTAGTAGGAATTTGGAATTGATAGCAGGAATTTGAATGCACTAGCAGGAATTTGGAAAAGATAGCAGGAATTTGAATGCACTAGCAGGAATTTGGAATCGATAGCAGGAATTTGAATGCACTAGCAGGAATTTGGAATCGATAGCAGGAATTTGAATGCACTAGTAGGAATTTGAATGCACTAGCAGGAATTTGGAAAAGACATCAGGAATTTGAATGCGCTAGCAGGAATCTAGAAATGAGGGTTTTAGGGTTTAGGTTTTTAGGGTCTAGGGTTAGTGTTTAGGGTCTAGGGTTTGGAATCGATAGCATGAATTTGAATGCACTAGCAGGAATTTGGAAAAGATAGCAGGAATTTGAATGTACTAGCAGGAATCTAGAAATAAGTGTTTTAGGGTTTAGGTTTTAGGATTTAGGGTTTTAGGTTTATAAGGTTTAGGGTTTAGGGTCTAGAGTTTAGAATCGATTGGAGGAATTTAAAAATGATAGCAGAAATTTGAAAATGATAGTAGGAATTTGAATGCACTAGCAGGAATCTAGAAATGAGGGTTTTAGGGTTTAGGTTTTAGGATTTAGGTTTAGGGTTTTGGGGTTATAGGGTTTAGGGTTTAAGGGTTAGGGTTTAGGGTTTTGAATCGATAGCAGGAATTCGAAATCGGGAGCTTGAATTTGAATGCACTAGCAGAAATTTGGAATCGATAGCAGGAATTTGAATGCACTAGTAAGAATTTGGAATAGAGAGCAGGAATTTGAATGCAATAGCAGGAATTTGGAAAAGATGGTAGGAATATGAATGCACTAGCAGGAATTTGGAATCGATAGCAGGAATTTGAATGCACTAGCAGGAATTTGGAATCGATAGCAGGAATTTGAATGCACTAGCAGGAATTTGGAATCGATAGCAGGAATTTGAATGCACTAGCAGGAATTTGGAATCGATAGCAGGAATTTGAATGCACTAGCAGGAATTTAGAATTGATAGCAGGAATTTGAATGCACTATCAGGAATTTGGAAAAGACATCAGGAATTTGAATGCGCTAGCAGTAATCTAGAAATGAGGGTTTTAGGGTTTAGGTTTAGGATTTACGGTTTAGGTTTTTAGGGTCTAGGGTTCGTGTTTAGGGTCTAGGGTTTGGAATTGATAGCATGAATTTGAATGCACTTGCAAGAATTTGGAAAAGATAGCAGGAATTTGAATGTACTAGCAGGAATCTAGAAATAATGGTTTTAGGGTTTAGGTTTTAGGATTTAGGGTTTTAGGTTTATAGGGTTTAGGGTCTAGGGTTTAGAATCGATTGGAGGAATTTAGAAATGATAGCAGAAATTTGAAAATGATAGCAGGAATTTGAATGCACTAGCAGGAATCTAGAAATGAGGGTTTTAGGGTTTAGGTTTTAGGATTTAGGTTTAGGGTTTTGGGGTTATAGGGTTTAGGGTTTAAGGGTTAGGGTTTAGGGTTTTGAATCGATAGCAGGAATTCGAAATCGGGAGCTTGAATTTGAATGCACTAACAGGAATTTGGAATCGATAGCAGGAATTTGAATGCACTAGTAGGAATTTGGAATAGAGAGCAGGAATTTGAAAGCAATAGCAGGAATTTGGAATCGATAGCAGGAATTTGAATGCACTAGCAGGAATTTGGAATCGATAGTAGGAATTTGAATGCACTAGCAGGAATTTGGAATCGATAGCAGGAATTTGAATGCACTAGCAGGAATTTGGAATCGATAGTAGGAATTTGAATGCACTAGTAGGAATTTGGAACTGATAGTAGGAATTTGAATGCACTAGCAGGAATTTGGAAAAGATAGCAGGAATTTGAATGCACTAGTAGGAATTTGGAATCGATAGCAGGAATTTGAATGCACTAGCAGGAATTTGGAATCGATAGCAGGAATTTGAATGCACTAGCAGGAATTTAGAATTGATAGCAGGAATTTGAATGCATTAGCAGGAATTTGGAAAAGACATCAGGAATTTTAATGCGCTAGCAGGAATCTAGAAATGAGGGTTTTAGGGTTTAGGTTTAGGATTTACGGTTTAGGTTTTTAGGGTCTAGGGTTCGTGTTTAGGGTCTAGGGTTTGGAATCGATAGCATGAATTTGAATGCACTAGTAGGAATTTGGAAAAGATACAAGGAATTTGAATGTACTAGCAGGAATCTAGAAATAAGGGTTTTAGGGTTTAGGTTTTAGGATTTAGGGTTTTAGGTTTATAGGGTTTAGGGTTTAGGGTCTAGGGTTTAGAATCGATTGGAGGAATTTAGAAATGATAGCAGAAATTTGAAAATGATAGCAGAAATTTGAATGCACTAGCAGGAATCTAGAAATGAGGGTTTTAGGGTTTAGGTTTTGGGATTTAGGTTTAGGGTTTTGGGGTTATAGGGTTTAGGGTTTAAGGGTTAGGGTTTAGGGTTTAGGGTTTTGAATCGATAGCAGGAATTCGAAATCGGGAGCTTGAATTTGAATGCACTAGCAGGAATTTGGAATCGATAGCAGGAATTTGAATGCACTAGTAGGAATTTGGAATAGAGAGCAGGAATTTGAATGCAATAGCAGGAATTTGGAAAAGATGGTGGGAATTTGAATGCACTAGCAGGAATTTGGAATCGATAGCAGGAATTTGAATTCACTAGCAGGAATTTGGAATCGATAGCAGGAATTTGAATGCACTAGCAGGAATTTGGAATCGATAGCAGGAATTTGAATGCACTAGGAGGAATTTGGAATTGATAGCAGGAATTTGAATGCACTAGCAGGAATTTGGAAAAGATAGCAGGAATTTGAATGCACTAGCAGGAATTTGGAATCGATAGCAGGAATTTGAATGCACTAGCAGGAATTGGGAATCGATAGCAGGAATTTGAATGCAATAGCAGGAATTTAGAATTGATAGCAGGAATATGAATGCACTAGCAGGAATTTGGAAAAGACATCAGGAATTTGAATGCGCTAGCAGGAATCTAGAAATGAGGGTTTTAGGGTTTAGGTTTAGGATTTACGGTTTAGGTTTTTAGGGTCTAGGGTTAGTGTTTAGGGTCTAGGGTTTGGAATCGATAGCATGGATTTGAATGCACTAGCAGGAATTTAGAAAAGATAGCAGGAATTTGAATGTACTAGCAGGAATCTAGAAATAAGGGTTTTAGGGTTTAGGTTTTAGGATTTAGGGTTTTAGGTTTATAGGGTTTAGGGTCTAGGGTTTAGAATCGATTGGAGGAATTTAGAAATGATAGCAGAAATTTGAAAATGATAGCAGGAATTTGAATGCACTAGCAGGAATCTAGAAATAAGGGTTTTAGGGTTTAGGTTTTAGGATTTAGGTTTAGGGTTTTGGGGTTATTGGGTTCAGGGTTTAAGGGTTAGGGTTTAGGGTTTAGGGTTTTGAATCGATAGCAGGAATTCTAAATCGGGAGCTTGAATTTGAATGCACTAGCAGGAATTTAGAATCGATAGCAGGAATTTGAATGCACTAGTAGGAATTTGGAATAGAGAGCAGGAATTTGAATGCAATAGCAGGAATTTGGAAAAGATGGCAGGAATTTGAATGCACTAGCAGGAATTTGGAATCGATAGCAGGAATTTGAATGCACTAGCAGGAATTTGGAATCGATAGCAGGAATTTGAATGCACTAGCAGGAATTTGAATGCACTAGTAGGAATTTGGAATTGATAGCAGGAATTTGAATGCACTAGCAGGAATTTGGAAAAGATAGCAGGAATTTGAATGCACTAGCAGGAATTTGGAATCGATAGCAGGAATTTGAATGCACTAGCAGGAATTTGGAATCGATAGCAGGAATTTGAATGCACTAGTAGGAATTTGAATGCACTAGCAGGAATTTGGAAAAGACATCAGGAATTTGAATGCGCTAGCAGGAATCTAGAAATGAGGGTTTTAGGGTTTAGGTTTTTAGGGTCTAGGGTTAGTGTTTAGGGTCTAGGGTTTGGAATCGATAGCATGAATTTGAATGCACTAGCAGGAATTTGGAAAAGATAGCAGGAATTTGAATGTACTAGCAGGAATCTAGAAATAAGTGTTTTAGGGTTTAGGTTTTAGGATTTAGGGTTTTAGGTTTATAAGGTTTAGGGTTTAGGGTCTAGAGTTTAGAATCGATTGGAGGAATTTAAAAATGATAGCAGAAATTTGAAAATGATAGCAGGAATTTGAATGCACTAGCAGGAATCTAGAAATGAGGGTTTTAGGGTTTAGGTTTTAGGATTTAGGTTTAGGGTTTTGGGGTTATAGGGTTTAGGGTTTAAGGGTTAGGGTTTAGGGTTTTGAATCGATAGCAGGAATTCGAAATCGGGAGCTTGAATTTGAATGCACTAGCAGAAATTTGGAATCGATAGCAGGAATTTGAATGCACTAGTAAGAATTTGGAATAGAGAGCAGGAATTTGAATGCAATAGCAGGAATTTGGAAAAGATGGTAGGAATATGAATGCACTAGCAGGAATTTGGAATCGATAGCAGGAATTTGAATGCACTAGCAGGAATTTGGAATCGATAGCAGGAATTTGAATGCACTAGCAGGAATTTGGAATCTATAGCAGGAATTTGAATGCACTAGTAGGAATTTGGAATTGATAGCAGGAATTTGAATGCACTAGCAGGAATTTGGAAAAGATAGCAGGAATTTGAATGCACTAGCAGGAATTTGGAATCGATAGTAGGAATTTGAATGCACTAGCAGGAATTTGGAATCGATAGCAGGAATTTGAATGCACTAGCAGGAATCTAGAATTGATAGCAGGAATTTGAATGCACTAGTAGGAATTTGGAACTGATAGTAGGAATTTGAATGCACTAGCAGGAATTTGGAATCGATAGCAGGAATTTGAATGCACTAGCAGGAATTTGGAATCGATAGTAAGAATTTGAATGTACTAGTAGGAATTTGGAACTGATAGTAGGAATTTGAATGCACTAGCAGGAATTTGGAAAAGATAGCAGGAATTTGAATGCACTAGCAGGAATTTGAATGCACTAGCAGGAATTTGGAATCGATAGCAGGAATTTGAATGCAATAGCAGGAATTTAGAATTGATAGCAGGAATTTGAATGCATTAGCAGGAATTTGGAAAAGACATCAGGAATTTGAATGCGCTAGCAGGAATCTAGAAATGAGGGTTTTAGGGTTTAGGTTTAGGATTTACGGTTTAGGTTTTTAGGGTCTAGGGTTCGTGTTTAGGGTCTAGGGTTTGGAATCGATAGCATGAATTTGAATGCACTAGTAGGAATTTGGAAAAGATAGCAGGAATTTAAATGTACTAGCAGGAATCTAGAAATAAGGGTTTTAGGGTTTAGGTTTTAGGATTTAGGGTTTTAGGTTTATAGGGTTTAGGGTTTAGGGTCTAGGGTTTAGAATCGATTGGAGGAATTTAGAAATGATAGCAGAAATTTGAAAATGATTGCAAAAATTTGAATGCACTATCAGGAATCTAGAAATGAGGGTTTTAGGGTTTAGGTTTAGGGTTTTGGGGTTATAGGGTTTAGGGTTTAAGGGTTAGGGTTTAGGGTTTTGGGTTTTGAATCGATAGCAGGAATTCGAAATCGGGAGCTTGAATTTGAATGCACTAGCAGGAATTTGGAATCGATAGCAGGAATTTGAATGCACTAGTAGGAATTTGGAATAGAGAGCAGGAATTTGGAAAAGATGGTGGGAATTTGAATGCACTAGCAGGAATTTGGAATCGATAGCAGGAATTTGAATGCACTAGCAGGAATTTGGAATCGATAGCAGGAATTTGAATGCACTAGCAGGAATTTGGAATCGATAGCAGGAATTTGAATGCACTAGGAGGAATTTGGAATTGATAGCAGGAATTTGAATGCACTAGCAGGAATTTGGAAAAGATAGCAGGAATTTGAATGCACTAGCAGGAATTTGGAATCGATAGCAGGAATTTGAATGCACTAGCAGGAATTTGGAATCGATAGCAGGAATTTGAATGCACTAGCAGGAATTTAGAATTGATAGCAGGAATTTGAATGCACTAGCAGGAATTTGGAAAAGACATCAGGAATTTGAATGCGCTAGCAGGAATCTAGAAATGAGGGTTTTAGGGTTTAGGTTTAGGATTTACGGTTTAGGTTTTTAGAGTCTAGGGTTAGTGTTTAGGGTCTAGGGTTTGGAATCGATAGCATGGATTTGAATGCACTAGCAGGAATTTAGAAAAGATAGCAGGAATTTGAATGTACTTGCAGGAATCTAGAAATAAGGGTTTTAGGGTTTAGGTTTTAGGATTTAGGTTTAGGGTTTTGGGGTTATAGGGTTTAGGGTTTAAGGGTTAGGGTTTAGGGTTTAGGGTTTTGAATCGATAGCAGGAATTCGAAATCGGGAGCTTGAATTTGAATGCACTAGCAGGAATTTGGAATCGATAGCAGGAATTTGAATGCACTAGTAGGAATCTAGAAATGAGGGTTTTAGGGTTTAGGTTTTAGGATTTAGGTTTAGGGTTTTGGGGTTATAGGGTTTAGGGTTTAAGGGTTAGGGTTTAGGGTTTTGAATCGATAGCAGGAATTCAAAATCGGGAGCTTGAATTTGAATGCACTAGCAGGAATTTGGAATCGATAGCAGGAATTTGAATGCACTAGTAGGAATTTGGAATAGAGAGCAGGAATTTGAATGCAATAGCAGGAATTTGGAAAAGATGGTGGGAATTTGAATGCACTAGCAGGAATTTGGAATCGATAGCAGGAATTTGAATGCATTAGCAGGAATTTGGAATCGATAGCAGGAATTTGAATGCACTAGCAGGAATTTGGAATCGATAGCAGGAATTTTAATGCAATAGGAGGAATTTGGAATTGATAGCAGGAATTTGAATGCACTAGCAGGAATTTGGAAAAGATAGCAGGAATTTGAATGCACTAGCAGGAATTTGGAATCGATAGCAGGAATTTGAATGCACTAGCAGGAATTTGGAATCGATAGCAGGAATTTGAATGCATTAGCAGGAATTTAGAATTGATAGCAGGAATTTGAATGCACTAGCAGGAATTTGGAAAAGACATCAGGAATTTGAATGCGCTAGCAGGAATCTAGAAATGAGGGTTTTAGGGTTTAGGTTTAGGATTTACGGTTTAGGTTTTTAGGTTCTAGGGTTAGTGTTTAGGGTCTAGGGTTTGGAATCGATAGCATGGATTTGAATGCACTAGCAGGAATTTAGAAAAGATAGCAGGAATTTGAATGTACTAGCAGGAATCTAGAAATAAGGGTTTTAGGGTTTAGGTTTTAGGATTTAGGGTTTTAGGTTTATAGGGTTTAGGGTTTAGGGTCTAGGGTTTAGAATCGATTGGAGGAATTTAGAAATGATAGCAGAAATTTGGAAATGATAGCAGGAATTTGAATGCACTAGCAGGAATCTAGAAATGAGGGTTTTAGGGTTTAGGTTTTGGGATTTAGGTTTAGGGTTTTGGGGTTATAGGGTTTAGGGTTTAAGGGTTAGGGTTTAGGGTTTAGGGTTTTGAATATATAGCAGGAATTCGAAATTGGGAGCTTGAATTTGAATGCACTAGCAGGAATTTGGAATCGATAGCAGGAATTTGAATGCACTAGTAGGAATTTGGAATAGAGAGCAGGAATTTGAATGCAATAGTAGGAATTTGGAAAAGATGGCAGGAATTTGAATGCACTAGCAGGAATTTGGAATCGATAGCAGGAATTTGAATGCACTAGCAGGAATTTGGAATCGATAGCAGGAATTTGAATGTACTAGCAGGAATTTGGAATCGATAGCAGGAATTTGAATGCACTAGGAGGAATTTGGAATTGATAGCAGGAATTTGAATGCACTAGCAGGAATTTGGAAAAGATAGCAGGAATTTGAATGCACTAGCAGGAATTTGGAATCGATAGCAGGAATTTGAATGCACTAGCAGGAATTTGGAATCGATAGCAGGAATTTGAATGCACTAGCAGGAATTTGGAATCGATAGCAGGAATTTGAATGCACTAGCAGGAATTTGGAAAAGACATCAGGAATTTGAATGCGCTAGCAGGAATCTAGAAATGAGGATTTTAGGGTTTAGGTTTAGGATTTACGGTTTAAGTTTTTAGGGTCTAGGGTTAGTGTTTAGGGTCTATGGTTTGGAATCGATAGCATGAATTTGAATGCACTAACAGGAATTTGGAAAAGATAGCAGAAATTTGAATGTACTAGCAGGAATCTAGAAATAAGGGTTTTAGGGTTTAGGTTTTAGGATTTAGGGTTTTAGGTTTATAGGGTTTAGGGTCTAGGGTTTAGAATCGATTGGAGGAATTTAGAAATGATAGAAGAAATTTGAAAATGATAGCAGGAATTTGAATGCACTAGCAGGAATCTAGAAATAAGGGTTTTAGGGTTTAGGTTTTAGGATTTAGGTTTAGGGTTTTGGGGTTATAGGGTTTAGGGTTTAAGGGTTAGGGTTTAGGGTTTTTGGTTTTGAATCGATAGTAGGAATTCGAAATCGGGAGCTTGAATTTGAATGCAATAGCAGGAATTTGAATGCACTAGTGGAATCATAGAGGAGTTAACTTAAACTGAAATTTCGACTAGTTTTGAATATTAAGTAAAGATGTTATTACATTTTTAATCCCGAATTTTCGCGAGTTCTATTTTGGTTAAGAGATAGTAGTACATAGCAAGAAGTGGATACATCAACATATCTTAATTCCTACTAGTGAAGATAGCAGGAATTTGAATGTACTAGCAGGAATCTAGAAATAATTGTTTTAGGGTTTAGGTTTTAGGATTTAGGGTTTTAGGTTTATAAGGTTTAGGGTTTAGGGTCTAGGGTTTAGAATCGATTGGAGGAATTTAAAAATGATAGCAGAAATTTTAAAATGATAGCAGGAATTTGAATGCACTAGCAGGAATCTAGAAATGAGGGTTTTAGGGTTTAGGTTTTAGGATTTAGGTTTAGGGTTTTGGGGTTATAGGGTTTAGGGTTTAAGGGTTAGGGTTTAGGGTTTTGAATCGATAGCAGGAATTCGAAATCGGGAGCTTGAATTTGAATGCACTAGCAGGAATTTGGAATCGATAGCAGGAATTTGAATGCACTAGTAGGAATTTGGAATAGAGAGCAGGAATTTGAATGCAATAGCAGGAATTTGGAAAAGATGGCAGGAATTTGAATGCACTAGCAGGAATTTGGAATCGATAGCAGGAATTTGAATGTACTAGCAGGAATTTGGAATTGATAGCAGGAATTTGAATGCACTAGCAGGAATTTGGAATCGATAGCAGGAATTTAAATGCACTAGTAGGAATTTAGAACTGATAGCAGGAATTTGAATGCACTAGCAGGAATTTGGAAAAGATGGCAGGAATTTGAATGCACTAGCAGGAATTTGGAATCGATAGCAGGAATTTGAATGTACTAGCAGGAATTTGGAATCGATAGCAGGAATTTGAATGCACTAGCAGGAATTTGGAATCGATAGCAGGAATTTAAATGCACTAGTAGGAATTTGGAACTGATAGCAGGAATTTGAATGTACTAGCAGGAATTTGGAAAAGATAGCAGGAATTTGAATGCACTAGCAGGAATTTGGAATCGATAGCAGGAATTTGAATGCACTAGCAGGAATTTGGAATCGATAGCAGGAATTTGAATGCACTAGCAGGAATTTGGAATCGATAGCAGGAATTTGGATGCACTAGCAGGAATTTAGAATTGATAGCAGGAATTTGAATGCACTATCAGGAATTTGGAAAAGACATCAGGAATTTGAATGCGCTAGCAGTAATCTAGAAATGAGGGTTTTAGGGTTTAGGTTTAGGATTTACGGTTTAGGTTTTTAGGGTCTAGGGTTCGTGTTTAGGGTCTAGGGTTTGGAATCGATAGCATGAATTTGAATGCACTAGCAAGAATTTGGAAAAGATAGCAGGAATTTGAATGTACTAGCAGGAATCTATAAATAAGGGTTTTAGGGTTTAGGTTTTAGGATTTAGGGTTTTAGGTTTATAGGGTTTAGGGTTTAGGGTCTAGGGTTTAGAATCGATTGGAGGAATTTAGAAATGATTGCAGAAATTTGAAAATGATAGCAGGAATTTGAATGCACTAGCAGGAATCTAGAAATGAGGGTTTTAGGGTTTAGGTTTTAGGATTTAGGTTTAGGGTTTTGGGGTTATAGGGTTTAGGGTTTAAGGGTTAGGGTTTAGGGTTTGGAATCGATAGCAGGAATTCGAAATCGGGAGCTTGAATTTGAATGCACTAGCAGGAATTTGGAATCGATAGCAGGAATTTGAATGCACTAGTAGGAATTTGGAATAGAGAGCAGGAATTTAAAAGCAATAGCAGGAATTTGGAATCGATAGCAGGAATTTGAATGCACTAGCAGGAATTTGGAATCGATAGTAGGAATTTGAATGCACTAGCAGGAATTTGGAATCGATAGCAGGAATTTGAATGCACTAGCAGGAATTTAGAATCGATAGTAGGAATTTGAATGCACTAGTAGGAATTTGGAACTGATAGTAGGAATTTGAATGCACTAGCAGGAATTTGGAAAAGATAGCAGGAATTTGAATGCACTAGCAGGAATTTGAATGCACTAGCAGGAATTTGGAATCGATAGCAGGAATTTGAATGCACTAGCAGGAATTTAGAATTGATAGCAGGAATTTGAATGCATTAGCAGGAATTTGGAAAAGACATCAGGAATTTGAATGCGCTAGCAGGAATCTAGAAATGAGGGTTTTAGGGTTTAGGTTTAGGATTTACGGTTTAGGTTTTTAGGGTCGAGGGTTCGTGTTTAGGGTCTAGGGTTTGGAATCGATAGCATGAATTTGAATGCACTAGTAGGAATTTGGAAAAGATAGCAGGAATTTGAATGTACTAGCAGGAATCTAGAAATAAGGGTTTTAGGGTTTAGGTTTTAGGATTTAGGGTTTTAGGTTTATAGGGTTTAGGGTTTAGGGTCTAGGGTTTAGAATCGATTGGAGGAATTTAGAAATGATAGCAGAAATTTGAAAATGATTGCAAGAATTTGAATGCACTATCAGGAATCTAGAAATGAGGGTTTTAGGGTTTAGGTTTTAGGATTTAGGTTTAGGGTTTTGGGGTTATAGGGTCTAGGGTTTAAGGGTTTAGGGTTTAGGGTTTTGAATCGATAGCATGAATTCGAAATCGGGAGCTTGAATTTGAATGCACTAGCAGGAATTTGGAATCGATAGCAGGAATTTGAATGCACTAGTAGGAATTTGGAATAGAGAGCAGGAATTTGGAAAAGATGGTGGGAATTTGAATGCACTAGCAGGAATTTGGAATCGATAGCAGGAATTTGAATTCACTAGCAGGAATTTGGAATCGATAGCAGGAATTTGAATGCACTAGCAGGAATTTGGAATCGATAGCAGGAATTTGAATGCACTAGGAGGAATTTGGAATTGATAGCAGGAATTTGGAAAAGATAGCAGGAATTTGAATGCACTAGCAGGAATTTGGAATCGATAGCAGGAATTTGAATGCACTAGCAGGAATTTGGAATCGATAGCAGGAATTTGAATGCACTAGCAGGAATTTAGAATTGATAGCAGGAATTTGAATGCACTAGCAGGAATTTGGAAAAGACATCAGGAATTTGAATGCGCTAGCAGGAATCTAGAAATGAGGGTTTTAGGGTTTAGCTTTAGGATTTACGGTTTAGGTTTTTAGGGTCTAGGGTTAGTGTTTAGGGTCTAGGGTTTGGAATCGATAGCATGGATTTGAATGCACTAGCAGGAATTTAGAAAAGATAGCAGGAATTTGAATGTACTAGCAGGAATCTAGAAATAAGGGTTTTAGGGTTTAGGTTTTAGGATTTAGGGTTTTAGGTTTATAGGGTTTAGGGTTTAGGGTTTAGGCTCTAGGGTTTAGAATCGATTGGAGGAATTTAGAAATGATAGCAGAAATTTGAAAATGATAGCAGGAATTTGAATGCACTAGCAGGAATCTAGAAATGAGGGTTTTAGGGTTTAGGTTTTGGGATTTAGGTTTAGGGTTTTGGGGTTATAGGGTTTAGGGTTTAAGGGTTAGGGTTTAGGGTTTAGGGTTTTGAATCGATAGAAGGAATTCGAAATCGGGAGCTTGAATTTGAATGCACTAGCAGGAATTTGGAATCGATAGCAGGAATTTGAATGCACTAGTAGGAATTTGGAATAGAGAGCAGGAATTTGAATGCAATAGCAGGAATTTGGAAAAGATGGCAGGAATTTGAATGCACTAGCAGGAATTTGGAATCGATAGCAGGAATTTGAATGCACTAGCAGGAATTTGGAATCGATAGCAGGAATTTGAATGTACTAGCAGGAATTTGGAATCGATAGCAGGAATTTGAATGCACTAGTAGGAATTTGGAATTGATAGCAGGAATTTGAATGCACTAGCAGGAATTTGGAAAAGATAGCAGGAATTTGAATGCAATAGCAGGAATTTGGAATCGATAGCAGGAATTTGAATGCACTAGCAGGATTTTGGAATCGATAGCAGGAATTTGAATGCACTAGCAGGAATTTGGAAAAGACATCAGGAATTTGAATGCGCTAGCAGGAATCTAGAAATGAGGATTTTAGGGTTTAGGTTTAGGATTTACGGTTTAGGTTTTTAGGGTCTAGGGTTAGTGTTTAGGGTCTATGGTTTGGAATCGATAGCATGAATTTGAATGCACTAACAGGAATTTGGAAAAGATAGCAGGAATTTGAATGTACTAGCAGGAATCTAGAAATAAGGGTTTTAGGGTTTAGGTTTTAGGATTTAGGGTTTTAGGTTTATAGGGTTTAGGGTCTAGGGTTTAGAATCGATTGGAGGAATTTAGAAATGATAGCAGAAATTTGAAAATGATAGCAGGAATTTGAATGCACTAGCAGGAATCTAGAAATAAGGGTTTTAGGGTTTAGGTTTTAGGATTTAGGTTTAGGGTTTTGGGGTTATAGGGTTTAGGGTTTAAGGGTTAGGGTTTAGGGTTTAGGGTTTTGAATCGATAGCAGGAATTCGAAATCGGGAGCTTGAATTTGAATGCACTAGCAGGAATTTGGAATCGATAGCAGGAATTTGAATGCACTAGTAGGAATTTGGAATAGAGAGCAGGAATTTGAATGCAATAGCAGGAATTTGGAAAAGATGGCAGGAATTTGAATGCACTAGCAGGAATTTGGAATCGATAGCAGGAATTTGAATGTACTAGCTGGAATTTGGAATCGATAGCAGGAATTTGAATGCACTAGCAGGAATTTGGAATCGATAGCAGGAATTTAAATGCACTAGTAGGAATTTGGAACTGATAGTAGGAATTTGAATGCACAAGCAGGAATTTGGAAAAGATAGCAGGAATTTGAATGCACTAGCAGGAATTTGGAATCGATAGCAGGAATTTGAATGCACTAGCAGGAATTTGGAATCGATAGCAGGAATTTGAATGCACTAGCAGGAATTTGGAATCGATAGCAGGAATTTGAATGCACTAGCAGGAATTTAGAATTGATAGCAGAAATTTGAATGCACTATCAGGAATTTGGAAAACACATCAGGAATTTGAATGCGCTAGCAGTAATCTAGAAATGAGGGTTTTAGGGTTTAGGTTTAGGATTTACGGTTTAGGTTTTTAGGGTCTAGGGTTCGTGTTTAGGGTCTAGGGTTTGGAATTGATAGCATGAATTTGAATGCACTAGCAAGAATTTGGAAAAGATAGCAGGAATTTGAATGTACTAGCAGGAATCTAGAAATAAGGGTTTTAGGGTTTAGGTTTTAGGATTTAGGGTTTTAGGTTTATAGGGTTTAGGGTTTAGGGTCTAGGGTTTAGAATCGATTGGAGGAATTTAGAAATGATAGCAGAAATTTGAAAATGATAGCAGGAATTTGAATGCACTAGCAGGAATCTAGAAATGAGGGTTTTAGGGTTTAGGTTTAGGGTTTTGGGGTTATAGGGTTTAGGGTTTAAGGGTTAGGGTTTAGGGTTTGGAATCGATAGCAGGAATTTGAAATCGGGAGCTTGAATTTGAATGCACTAGCAGGAATTTGGAATCGATAGCAGGAATTTGAATGCACTAGTAGGAATTTGGAATAGAGAGCAGGAATTTGAAAGCAATAGCAGGAATTTGGAATCGATAGCAGGAATTTGAATGCACTAGCAGGAATTTGGAATCGATAGTAGGAATTTGAATGCACTAGCAGGAATTTGGAATCGATAGCAGGAATTTGAATGCACTAGCAGGAATTTGGAATCGATAGTAGGAATTTGAATGCACTAGTAGGAATTTGGAACTGATAGTAGGAATTTGAATGCACTAGCAGGAATTTGGAAAAGATAGCAGGAATTTGAATGCACTAGCAGGAATTTGAATGCACTAGCAGGAATTTGGAATCGATAGCAGGAATTTGAATGCACTAGCAGGAATTTAGAATTGATAGCAGGAATTTGAATGCATTAGCAGGAATTTGGAAAAGACATCAGGAATTTGAATGCGCTAGCAGGAATCTAGAAATGAGGGTTTTAGGGTTTAGGTTTAGGATTTACGGTTTAGGTTTTTAGGGTCGAGGGTTCGTGTTTAGGGTCTAGGGTTTGGAATCGATAGCATGAATTTGAATGCACTAGTAGGAATTTGGAAAAGATAGCAGGAATTTGAATGTACTAGCAGGAATCTAGAAATAAGGGTTTTAGGGTTTAGGTTTTAGGATTTAGGGTTTTAGGTTTATAGGGTTTAGGGTTTAGGGTCTAGGGTTTAGAATCGATTGGAGGAATTTAGAAATGATAGCAGAAATTTGAAAATGATTGCAAGAATTTGAATGCACTATCAGGAATCTAGAAATGAGGGTTTTAGGGTTTAGGTTTTAGGATTTAGGTTTAGGGTTTTGGGGTTATAGGGTTTAGGGTTTAAGGGTTAGGGTTTAGGGTTTTGAATCGATAGCAGGAATTCGAAATCGGGAGCTTGAATTTGAATGCACTAGCAGGAATTTGGAATCGATAGCAGGAATTTGAATGCACTAGTAGGAATTTGGAATAGAGAGCAGGAATTTGAAAGCAATAGCAGGAATTTGGAATCGATAGCAGGAATTTGAATGCACTAGCAGGAATTTGGAATCGATAGTAGGAATTTGAATGTACTAGCAGGAATTTGGAATCGATAGCAGGAATTTGAATGCACTAGCAGGAATTTGGAATCGATAGTAGGAATTTGAATGCACTAGTAGGAATTTGGAACTGATAGTAGGAATTTGAATGCACTAGCAGGAATTTGGAAAAGATAGCAGGAATTTGAATGCACTAGCAGGAATTTGAATGCACTAGCAGGAATTTGGAATCGATAGCAGGAATTTGAATGCACTAGCAGGAATTTAGAATTGATAGCAGGAATTTGAATGCATTAGCAGGAATTTGGAAAAGACATCAGGAATTTGAATGCGCTAGCAGGAATCTAGAAATGAGGGTTTTAGGGTTTAGGTTTAGGATTTACGGTTTAGGTTTTTAGGGTCGAGGGTTCGTGTTTAGGGTCTAGGGTTTGGAATCGATAGCATGAATTTGAATGCACTAGTAGGAATTTGGAAAAGATAGCAGGAATTTGAATGTACTAGCAGGAATCTAGAAATAAGGGTTTTAGGGTTTAGGTTTTAGGATTTAGGGTTTTAGGTTTATAGGGTTTAGGGTTTAGGGTCTAGGGTTTAGAATCGATTGGAGGAATTTAGAAATGATAGCAGAAATTTGAAAATGATTGCAAGAATTTGAATGCACTATCAGGAATCTAGAAATGAGGGTTTTAGGGTTTAGGTTTTAGGATTTAGGTTTAGGGTTTTGGGGTTATAGGGTTTAGGGTTTAAGGGTTAGGGTATAGGGTTTTGAATCGATAGCAGGAATTCGAAATCGGGAGCTTGAATTTGAATGCACTAGCAGGAATTTGGAATCGATAGCAGGAATTTGAATGCACTAGTAGGAATTTGGAATAGAGAGCAGGAATTTGGAAAAGATGGTGGGAATTTGAATGCACTAGCAGGAATTTGGAATCGATAGCAGGAATTTGAATGCACTAGCAGGAATTTGGAATCGATAGCAGGAATTTGAATGCACTAGCAGGAATTTCGAATCGATAGCAGGAATTTGAATGCACTAGGAGGAATTTGGAATTGATAGCAGGAATTTGAATGCACTAGCAGGAATTTGGAAAAGATAGCAGGAATTTGAATGCACTAGCAGGAATTTGGAATCGATAGCAGGAATTTGAATGCACTAGCAGGAATTTGGAATCGATAGCAGGAATTTGAATGCACTAGCATGAATTTAGAATTGATAGCAGTAATTTGAATGCACTAGCAGGAATTTGGAAAAGACATCAGGAATTTGAATGCGCTAGCAGGAATCTAGAAATGAGGGTTTTAGGGTTTAGGTTTAGGATTTACGGTTTAGGTTTTTAGGGTCTAGGGTTAGTGTTTAGGGTCTAGAGTTTGGAATCGATAGCATGGATTTGAATGCACTAGCAGGAATTTAGAAAAGATAGCAGGAATTTGAATGTACTAGCAGGAATCTAGAAATAAGGGTTTTAGGGTTTAGGTTTTAGGATTTAGGGTTTTAGGTTTATAGGGTTTAGGGTTTAGGGTTTAGGGTCTAGGGTTTAGAATCGATTGGAGGAATTTAGAAATGATAGCAGAAATTTGAAAATGATAGCAGGAATTTGAATGCACTAGCAGGAATCTAGAAATGAGGGTTTTAGGGTTTAGGTTTTGGGATTTAGGTTTAGGGTTTTGGGGTTATAGGGTTTAGGGTTTAAGGGTTAGGGTTTAGGGTTTAGGGTTTTGAATCGATAGAAGGAATTCGAAATCGGGAGCTTGAATTTGAATGCACTAGCAGGAATTTGGAATCGATAGCAGGAATTTGAATGCACTAGTAGGAATTTGGAATAGAGAGCAGGAATTTGAATGCAATAGCAGGAATTTGGAAAAGATGGCAGGAATTTGAATGCACTAGCAGGAATTTGGAATCGATAGCAGGAATTTGAATGCACTAGCAGGAATTTGGAATCGATAGCAGGAATTTGAATGTACTAGCAGGAATTTGGAATCGATAGCAGGAATTTGAATGCACTAGTAGGAATTTGGAATTGATAGCAGGAATTTGAATGCACTAGCAGGAATTTGGAAAAGATAGCAGGAATTTGAATGCACTAACAGGAATTTGGAATCGATAGCAGGAATTTGAATGCACTAGCAGGAATTTGGAATCGATAGCAGGAATTTGAATGCACTAGCAGGTATTTGGAAAAGACATCAGGAATTTGAATGCGCTAGCAGGAATCTAGAAATGAGGATTTTAGGGTTTAGGTTTAGGATTTACGGTTTAGGTTTTTAGGGTCTAGGGTTAGTGTTTAGGGTCTATGGTTTGGAATCGATAGCATGAATTGGAATGCACTAACAGGAATTTGGAAAAGATAGCAGGAATTTGAATGTACTAGCAGGAATCTAGAAATAAGGGTTTTAGGGTTTAGGTTTTAGGATTTAGGGTTTTAGGTTTATAGGGTTTAGGGTCTAGGGTTTAGAATCGATTGGAGGAATTTAGAAATGATAGCAGAAATTTGAAAATGATAGCAGGAATTTGAATGCACTAGCAGGAATCTAGAAATAAGGGTTTTAGGGTTTAGGTTTTAGGATTTAGGTTTAGGGTTTTGGGGTTATAGGGTTTAGGGTTTAAGGGTTAGGGTTTAGGGTTTAGGGTTTTGAATCGATAGCAGGAATTCGAAATCGGGAGCTTGAATTTGAATGCACTAGCAGGAATTTGGAATCGATAGCAGGAATTTGAATGCACTAGTAGGAATTTGGAATAGAGAGCAGGAATTTGAAAGCAATAGCAGGAATTTAGAAAAGATGGCAGGAATTTGAATGCACTAGCAGGAATTTGGAATCGATAGCAGGAATTTGAATGTACTAGCAGGAATTTGGAATCGATAGCAGGAATTTGAATGCACTAGCAGGAATTTGGAATCGATAGCAGGAATTTAAATGCACTAGTAGGAATTTGGAACTGATAGCAGGAATTTGAATGCACTAGCAGGAATTTGGAAAAGATAGCAGGAATTTGAATGCACTAGCAGGAATTTGGAATCGATAGCAGGAATTTGAATGCACTAGCAGGAATTTGGAATCGATAGCAGGAATTTGAATGCACTAGCAGGAATTTGGAATCGATAGCAGGAATTTGAATGCACTAGCAGGAATTTAGAATTGATAGCAGGAATTTTAATGCACTATCAGGAATTTGGAAAACACATCAGGAATTTGAATGCGCTAGCAGTAATCTAGAAATGAGGGTTTTAGGGTTTAGGTTTAGGATTTACGGTTTAGGTTTTTAGGGTCTAGGGTTCGTGTTTAGGGTCTAGGGTTTGGAATCGATAGCATGAATTTGAATGCACTAGCAGGAATTTGGAAAAGATAGCAGGAATTTAAATGCACTAGCAGGAATCTAGAAATAAGGGTTTTAGGGTTTAGGTTTTAGGATTTAGGGTTTTAGGTTTATAGGGTTTAGGGTTTAGGGTCTAGGGTTTAGAATCGATTGGAGGAATTTAGAAATGATAGCAGAAATTTGAAAATGATAGCAGGAATTTGAATGCACTAGCAGGAATCTAGAAATGAGGGTTTTAGGGTTTAGGTTTTAGGATTTAGGTTTACGGTTTTGGGGTTATAGGGTTTAGGGTTTAAGGGTTAGGGTTTTGAATCGATAGCAAGAATTCGAAATCGGGAGCTTGAATTTGAATGCACTAGCAGGAATTTGAATGCACTAGTAGGAATTTGGAATAGAGAGCAGGAATTTGAAAGCAATAGCAGGAATTTGGAATCGATAGCAGGAATTTGAATGCACTAGCAGGAATTTGGAATCGATAGTAAGAATTTGAATGCACTAGCAGGAATTTGGAATCGATAGCAGGAATTTGAATGCACTAGCAGGAATTTGGAATCAATAGTAGGAATTTGAATGCACTAGTAGGAATTTGGAACTGATAGTAGGAATTTGAATGCACTAGCAGGAATTTGGAAAAGATAGCAGGAATTTGAATGCACTAGCAGGAATTTGGAATCGATAGCAGGAATTTGAATGCACTAGCAGGAATTTGGAATCGATAGCAGGAATTTGAATGCACTAGCAGGAATTTAGAATTGATAGCAGGAATTTGAATGCATTAGCAGGAATTTGGAAAAGACATCAGGAATTTGAATGCGCTAGCAGGAATCTAGAAATGAGGGTTTTAGGGTTTAGGTTTAGGATTTACGGTTTAGGTTTTTAGGGTCTAGGGTTCGTGTTTAGGGTCTAGGGTTTGGAATCGATAGCATGAATTTGAATGCACTAGTAGGAATTTGGAAAAGATAGCAGGAATTTGAATGTACTAGCAGGAATCTAGAAATAAGGGTTTTAGGGTTTAGGTTTTAGGATTTAGGGTTTTAGGTTTATAGGGTTTAGGGTTTAGGGTCTAGGGTTTAGAATCGATTAGAGGAATTTAGAAATGATAGCAGAAATTTGAAAATGATAGCAGGAATTTGAATGCACTAGCAGGAATCTAGAAATGAGGGTTTTAGGGTTTAGGTTTTAGGATTTAGGTTTAGGGTTTTGGGGTTATAGGGTTTAGGGTTTAAGGGTTAGGGTTTAGGGTTTTGAATCGATAGCAGGAATTTGAAATTGGGAGCTTGAATTTGAATGCACTAGCAGGAATTTGGAATCGATAGCAGGAATTTGAATGCACTAGTAGGAATTTGGAAGAGAAAGCAGGAATTTGAATGCAATAGCAGGAATTTGGAAAAGATGGCAGGAATTTGAATGCACTAGCAGGAATTTGGAATCGATAGCAGGAATTTGAATGTACTAGCAGGAATTTGGAATTGATAGCAGGAATTTGAATGCACTAGCAGGAATTTGGAATCGATAGCAGGAATTTAAATGCACTAGTAGGAATTTAGAACTGATAGCAGGAATTTGAATGCACTAGCAGGAATTTGGAAAAGATAGCAGGAATTTGAATGCACTAGCAGGAATTTGGAATCGATAGCAGGAATTTGAATGCACTAGCAGGAATTTGGAATCGATAGCAGGAATTTGAATGCACTAGCAGGAATTTGGAATCGATAGCAGGAATTTGAATGCACTAGCAGGAATTTAGAATTGATAGCAGGAATTTGAATGCACTATCAGGAATTTGGAAAAGACATCAGGAATTTGAATGCGCTAGCAGTAATCTAGAAATGAGGGTTTTAGGGTTTAGGTTTAGGATTTACGGTTTAGGTTTTTAGGGTCTAGGGTTCGTGTTTAGGGTCTAGGGTTTGGAATTGATAGCATGAATTTGAATGCACTAGCAGGAATTTAGAAAAGATAGCAGGAATTTGAATGTACTAGCAGGAATCTAGAAATAAGGGTTTTAGGGTTTAGGTTTTAGGATTTAGGGTTTTAGGTTTATAGCGTTTAGGGTTTAGGGTCTAGGGTTTAGAATCGATTGGAGGAATTTAGAAATGATAGCAGAAATTTGAAAATGATAGCAGGAATTTGAATGCACTAGCAGGAATCTAGAAATGAGGGTTTTAGGGTTTAGGTTTTGGGATTTAGGTTTAGGGTTTTGGGGTTATAGGGTTTAGGGTTTAAGGGTTAGGGTTTAGGGTTTAGGGTTTTGAATCGATAGCAGGAATTCGAAATCGGGAGCTTGAATTTGAATGCACTAGCAGGAATTTGGAATCGATAGCAGGAATTTGAATGCACTAGTAGGAATTTGGAATAGAGAGCAGGAATTTGAATGCAATAGCAGGAATTTGGAAAAGATGGCAGGAATTTAAATGCACTAGCAGGAATTTGGAATCGATAGCAGGAATTTGAATGCACTAGCAGGAATTTGGAATCGATAGCAGGAATTTGAATGTACTAGCAGGAATTTGGAATCGATAGCAGGAATTTGAATGCACTAGTAGGAATTTGGAATTGATAGCAGGAATTTGAATGCACTAGCAGGAATTTGGAAAAGATAGCAGGAATTTGAATGCACTAGCAGGAATTTGGAATCGATAGCAGGAATTTGAATGCACTAGCAGGAATTTGGAATCGATAGCAGGAATTTGAATGCACTAGCAGGAATTTGGAATCGATAGCAGGAATTTGGAAAAGACATCAAGAATTTGAATGCGCTAGCAGGAATCTAGAAATGAGGATTTTAGGGTTTAGGTTTAGGATTTACGGTTTAGGTTTTTAGGGTCTAGGGTTAGTGTTTAGGGTCTATGGTTTGGAATCGATAGCATGAATTTGAATGCACTAACAGGAATTTGGAAAAGATAGCAGGAATTTGAATGTACTAGCAGGAATCTAGAAATAAGGGTTTTAGGGTTTAGGTTTTAGGATTTAGGGTTTTAGGTTTATAGGGTTTAGGGTTTAGGGTCTATGGTTTGGAATCGATAGCATGAATTTGAATGCACTAACAGGAATTTGGAAAAGATAGCAGGAATTTGAATGTACTAGCAGGAATCTAGAAATAAGGGTTTTAGGGTTTAGGTTTTAGGATTTAGGGTTTTAGGTTTATAGGGTCTAGGGTCTAGGGTTTAGAATCGATTGGAGGAATTTAGAAATGATAGCAGAAATTTGAAAATGATAGCAGGAATTTGAATGCACTAGCAGGAATCTAGAAATAAGGGTTTTAGGGTTTAGGTTTTAGGATTTAGGTTTAGGGTTTTGGGGTTATAGGGTTTAGGGTTTAAGGGTTAGGGTTTAGGGTTTAGGGTTTTGAATCGATAGCAGGAATTCGAAATCGGGAGCTTGAATTTGAATGCACTAGCAGGAATTTGGAATCGATAGCAGGAATTTGAATGCACTAATAGGAATTTGGAATAGAGAGCAGGAATTTGAATGCAATAGCAAGAATTTGGAAAAGATGGCAGGAATTTGAATGCACTACCAGGAATTTGGAATCGATAGCAGGAATTTGAATGTACTAGCAGGAATTTGGAATCGATAGCAGAAATTTGAATGCACTAGCAGGAATTTGGAATCGATAGCAGGAATTTAAATGCACTAGTAGGAATTTGGAACTGATAGCAGGAATTTGAATGCACTAGCAGGAATTTGGAAAAGATAGCAGGAATTTGAATGCACTAGCAGGAATTTGGAATCGATAGCAGGAATTTGAATGCACTAGCAGGAATTTGGAATCGATAGCAGGAATTTGAATGCACTAGCAGGAATTTGGAATCGATAGCAGGAATTTGAATGCACTAGCAGGAATTTGGAATCGATAGTAGGAATTTGAATGCACTAGCTGGAATTTGGAATCGATAGAAGGAATTTGAATGCACTAGCAGGAATTTGGAATCGATAGTAGGAATTTGAATGCACTAGTAGGAATTTGGAACTGATAGTAGGAATTTGAATGCACTAGCAGGAATTTGGAAAAGATAGCAGGAATTTGAATGCACTAGCAGGAATTTGAATGCACTAGCAAGAATTTGGAATCGATAGCAGGAATTTGAATGCACTAGCAGGAATTTAGAATTGATAGCAGGAATTTGAATGCATTAGCAGGAATTTGGAAAAGACATCAGGAATTTGAATGCGCTAGCAGGAATCTAGAAATGAGGGTTTTAGGGTTTAGGTTTAGGATTTACGGTTTAGGTTTTTAGGGTCTAGGGTTCGTGTTTAGGGTCTAGGGTTTGGAATCGATAGCATGAATTTGAATGCACTAGTAGGAATTTGGAAAAGATAGCAGGAATTTGAATGTACTAGCAGGAATCTAGAAATAAGGGTTTTAGGGTTTAGGTTTTAGGATTTAGGGTTTTAGGTTTGTAGGGTTTATGGTTTAGGGTCTAGGGTTTAGAATCGATTGGAGGAATTTAGAAATGATAGCAGAAATTTGAAAATGATTGCAAAAATTTGAATGCACTATCAGGAATCTAGAAATGAGGGTTTTAGGGTTTAGGTTTTAGGATTTAGGTTTAGGATTTAGGTTTAGGTTTTGGGGTTATAGGGTTTAGGGTTTAAGGGTTAGGGTTTAGGGTTTAGGGTTTTGAATCGATAGCAGGAATTCGAAATCGGGAGCTTGAATTTGAATGCACTAGCAGGAATTTGGAATCGATAGCTGGAATTTGAATGCACTAGTAGGAATTTGGAATAGAGAGCAGGAATTTGAATGCAATAGCAGGAATTAGGAAAAGATGGTGGGAATTTGAATGCACTAGCAGGAATTTGGAATCGATAGCAGGAATTTGAATGCACTAGCAGGAATTTGGAATCGATAGCAGGAATTTGAATGCACTAGCAGGAATTTGGAATCGATAGCAGGAATTTGAATGCACTAGGAGGAATTTGGAATTGATAGCAGGAATTTGAATGCACTAGCAGGAATTTGGAAAAGATAGCAGGAATTTGAATGCACTAGCAGGAATTTGGAATCGATAGCAGGAATTTGAATGCACTAGCAGGAATTTGAATGCACTAGCAGGAATTTAGAATTGATAGCAGGAATTTGAATGCACTAGCAGGAATTTGGAAAAGACATCAGGAATTTGAATGCGCTAGCAGGAATCTAGAAATGAGGGTTTTAGGGTTTAGGTTTAGGATTTACGGTTTAGGTTTTTAGGGTCTAGGGTTAGTGTTTAGGGTCTAGGGTTTGGAATCGATAGCATGGATTTGAATGCACTAGCAGGAATTTAGAAAAGACATCAGGAATTTGAATGCGCTAGCAGGAATCTAGAAATGAGGGTTTTAGGGTTTAGGTTTTAGGATTTAGGTTTAGGGTTTTGGGGTTATAGGGTTTAGGGTTTAAGGGTTAGGGTTTAGGGTTTAGGGTTTTGAATCGATAGCAGGAATTCGAAATCGGGAGCTTGAATTTGAATGCACTAGCAGGAATTTGGAATCGATAGCAGGAATTTGAATGCACTAGTAGGAATCTAGAAATGAGGGTTTTAGGGTTTAGGTTTTAGGATTTAGGTTTAGGGTTTTGGGGTTATAGGGTTTAGGGTTTAAGGGTTAGGGTTTAGGGTTTAGGGTTTTGAATCGATAGCAGGAATTCGAAATCGGGAGCTTGAATTTGAATGCACTAGCAGGAATTTGGAATCGATAGCAGGAATTTGAATGCACTAGTAGGAATTTGGAATAGAGAGCGGGAATTTGAATGCAATAGCAGGAATTTGGAAAAGATGGTGGGAATTTGAATGCACTAGCAGGAATTTGGAATCGATAGCAGGAATTTGAATGCATTAGCAGGAATTTGGAAACGATAGCAGGAATTTGAATGCACTAGCAGGAATTTAGAATCGATAGCAGGAATTTGAATGCACTAGGAGGAATTTGGAATTGATAGCAGGAATTTGAATGCACTAGCAGGAATTTGGAAAAGATAGCAGGAATTTGAATGCACTAGCAGGAATTTGGAATCGATAGCAGGAGTTTGAATGCACTAGCAGGAATTTGGAATCGATAGCAGGAATTTGAATGCACTAGCAGGAATTTAGAATTGATAGCAGGAATTTGAATGCACTAGCAGGAATTTGGAAAAGACATCAGGAATTTGAATGCGCTAGCAGGAATCTAGAAATGAGGGTTTTAGGGTTTAGGTTTAGGATTTACGGTTTAGGTTTTTAGGGTCTAGGGTTAGTGTTTAGGGTCTAGGGTTTGGAATCGATAGCATGGATTTGAATGCACTAGCAGGAATTTAGAAAAGATAGCAGGAATTTGAATGTACTAGCAGGAATCTAGAAATAAGGGTTTTAGGGTTTAGGTTTTAGGATTTAGGGTTTTAGGTTTATAGGGTTTAGGGTTTAGGGTCTAGGGTTTAGAATCGATTGGAGGAATTTAGAAATGATAGCAGAAATTTGAAAATGATAGCAGGAATTTGAATGCACTAGCAGGAATCTAGAAATAAGGGTTTTAGGGTTTAGGTTTTGGGATTTAGGTTTAGGGTTTTGGGGTTATAGGGTTTAGGGTTTAAGGGTTAGGGTTTAGGGTTTAGGGTTTTGAATCGATAGCAGGAATTCGAAATCAGGAGCTTGAATTTGAATGCACTAGCAGGAATTTGGAATCGATAGTAGGAATTTGAATGCACTAGTAGGAATTTGGAATAGAGAGCAGGAATTTGAATGCAATAGCAGGAATTTGGAAAAGATGGCAGGAATTTGAATGCACTAGCAGGAATTTGGAATCGATAGCAGGAATTTGAATGCACTAGCAGGAATTTGGAATCGATAGCAGGAATTTGAATGTACTAGCAGGAATTTGGAATCGATAGCAGAAATTTGAATGCACTAGTAGGAATTTGGAATTGATAGCAGGAATTTGAATGCACTAGCAGGAATTTGGAAAAGATAGCAGGAATTTGAATGCACTAGCAGGAATTTGGAATCGATAGCAGGAATTTGAATGCACTAGCAGGAATTTGGAATCGATAGCAGGAATTTGAATGCACTAGCAGGAATTTGGAATCGATAGCAGAAATTTGAATGCACTAGCAGGAATTTGGAAAAGACATCAAGAATTTGAATGCGCTAGCAGGAATCTAGAAATGAGGATTTTAGGGTTTAGGTTTAGGATTTACGGTTTAAGTTTTTAGGGTCTAGGGTTAGTGTTTAGGGTCTATGGTTTGGAATCGATAGCATGAATTTGAATGCACTAACAGGAATTTGGAAAAGATAGCAGGAATTTGAATGTACTAGCAGGAATCTAGAAATAAGGGTTTTAGGGTTTAGGTTTTAGGATTTAGGGTTTTAGGTTTATAGGGTTTAGGGTCTAGGGTTTAGAATCGATTGGAGGAATTTAGAAATGATAGCAGAAATTTGAAAATGATAGCAGGAATTTGAATGCACTAGCAGGAATCTAGAAATAAGGGTTTTAGGGTTTAGGTTTTAGGATTTAGGTTTAGGGTTTTGGGGTTATAGGGTTTAGGGTTTAAGGGTTAGGGTTTAGGGTTTTGGGTTTTGAATCGATAGCAGGAATTCGAAATCGGGAGCTTGAATTTGAATGCACTAGCAGGAATTTGGAATCGATAGCAGGAATTTGAATGCACTAGTAGGAATTTGGAATAGAGAGCAGGAATTTGAATGCAATAGCAGGAATTTGGAAAAGATGGCAGGAATTTGGAATCGATAGCAGGAATTTGAATGTACTAGCAGGAATTTGGAATCAATAGCAGGAATTTGAATGCACTAGCAGGAATTTGGAATCGATAGCAGGAATTTAAATGCACTAGTAGGAATTTGGAACTGATAGCAGGAATTTGAATGCACTAGCAGGAATTTGGAAAAGATAGCAGGAATTTGAATGCACTAGCAGGAATTTGGAATCGATAGCAGGAATTTGAATGCACTAGCAGGAATTTGGAATCGATAGCAGGAATTTGAATGCACTAGCAGGAATTTGGAATCGATAGCAGAAATTTGAATGCACTAGCAGGAATTTGGAATTGATAGCAGGAATTTGAATGCACTATCAGGAATTTGGAAAAGACATCCGGAATTTGAATGCGCTAGCAGTAATCTAGAAATGAGGGTTTTAGGGTTTAGGTTTAGGATTTACGGTTTAGGTTTTTAGGGTCTAGGGTTCGTGTTTAGGGTCTAGGGTTTGGAATCGATAGCATGAATTTGAATGCACTAGCAGGAATTTGGAAAAGATAGTAGGAATTTGAATATACTAGCAGGAATCTAGAAATAAGGGTTTTAGGGTTTAGGTTTTAGGATTTAGGGTTTTAGGTTTATAGGGTTTAGGGTTTAGGGTCTAGGGTTTAGAATCGATTGGAGGAATTTAGAAATGATAGCAGAAATTTGAAAATGATAGCAGGAATTTGAATGCACTAGCAGGAATCTAGAAATGAGGGTTTTAGGGTTTAGGTTTTAGGATTTAGGTTTAGGGTTTTGGGGTTATAGGGTTTAGGGTTTAAGGGTTAGGGTTTAGGGTTTGGAATCGATAGAAGGAATTCGAAATCGGGAGCTTGAATTTGAATGCACTAACAGGAATTTGGAATCGATAGCAGGAATTTGAATGCACTAGTAGGAATTTGGAATAGAGAGCAGGAATTTGAAAGCAATAGCAAGAATTTGGAATCGATAGCAGGAATTTGAATGCACTAGCAGGAATTTGGAATCGATAGTAGGAATTTGAATGCACTAGCAGGAATTTGGAATCGATAGCAGGAATTTGAATGCACTAGCAGGAATTTGGAATCAATAGTAGGAATTTGAATGCACTAGTAGGAATTTGGAACTGATAGTAGGAATTTGAATGCACTAGCAGGAATTTGGAAAAGATAGCAGGAATTTGAATGCACTAGCAGGAATTTGGAATCGATAGCAGGAATTTGAATGCACTAGCAGGAATTTGGAATCGATAGCAGGAATTTGAATGCACTAGCAGGAATTTAGAAAAGACATCAGGAATTTGAATGCGCTAGCAGGAATCTAGAAATGAGGGTTTTAGGGTTTAGGTTTAGGATTTACGGTTTAGGTTTTTAGGGTCGAGGGTTCGTGTTTAGGGTCTAGGGTTTGGAATCGATAGCATGAATTTGAATGCACTAGTAGGAATTTGAAAAAGATAGCAGGAATTTGAATGTACTAGCAGGAATCTAGAAATAAGGGTTTTAGGGTTTAGGTTTTAGGATTTAGGGTTTTAGGTTTATAGGGTTTAGGGTTTAGGGTCTAGGGTTTAGAATCGATTGGAGGAATTTAGAAATGATAGCAGAAATTTGAAAATGATTGCAAGAATTTGAATGCACTATCAGGAATCTAGAAATGAGGGTTTTAGGGTTTAGGTTTTAGGATTTAGGTTTAGGGTTTTGGGGTTATAGGGTCTAGGGTTTAAGGGTTTAGGGTTTAGGGTTTTGAATCGATAGCATGAATTCGAAATCGGGAGCTTGAATTTGAATGCACTAGCAGGAATTTGGAATCGATAGCAGGAATTTGAATGCACTAGTAGGAATTTGGAATAGAGAGCAGGAATTTGGAAAAGATGGTGGGAATTTGAATGCACTAGCAGGAATTTGGAATCGATAGCAAGAATTTGAATGCACTAGCAGGAATTTGGAATCGATAGCAGGAATTTGAATGCACTAGCAGGAATTTGGAATCGATAGCAGGAATTTGAATGCACTAGGAGGAATTTGGAATTGATAGCAGGAATTTGAATGCACTAGCAGGAATTTGGAAAAGATAGCAGGAATTTGAATGCACTAGCAGGAATTTGGAATCGATAGCAGGAATTTGAATGCACTAGCAGGAATTTGGAATCGATAGCAGGAATTTGAATGCACTAGCAGGAATTTAGAATTGATAGAAGGAATTTGAATGCACTAGCAGGAATTTGGAAAAGACATCAGGAATTTGAATGCGCTAGCAGGAATCTAGAAATGAGGGTTTTAGGGTTTAGGTTTAGGATTTACGGTTTAGGTTTTTAGGGTCTAGGGTTAGTGTTTAGGGTCTAGGGTTTAGAATCGATAGCATGGATTTGAATGCACTAGCAGGAATTTAGAAAAGATAGTAGGAATTTGAATGTACTAGCAGGAATCTAGAAATAAGGGTTTTAGGGTTTAGGTTTTAGGATTTAGGGTTTTAGGTTTATAGGGTTTAGGGTTTAGGGTTTAGGGTCTAGGGTTTAGAATCGATTGGAGGAATTTAGAAATGATAGCAGAAATTTGAAAATGATAGCAGGAATTTGAATGCACTAGCAGGAATCTAGAAATGAGGGTTTTAGGGTTTAGGTTTTGGGATTTAGGTTTAGGGTTTTGGGGTTATAGGGTTTAGGGTTTAAGGGTTAGGGTTTAGGGTTTTGAATCGATAGAAGGAATTCGAAATCGGGAGCTTGAATTTGAATGCACTAGCAGGAATTTGGAATCGATAGCAGGAATTTGAATGCACTAGTAGGAATTTGGAATAGAGAGCAGGAATTTGAATGCAATAGTAGGAATTTGGAAAAGATGGCAGGAATTTGAATGCACTAGCAGGAACTTGGAATCGATAGCAGGAATTTGAATGCACTAGCAGGAATTTGGAATCGATAGCAGGAATTTGAATGTACTAGCAGGAATTTGGAATCGATAGCAGGAATTTGAATGCACTAGTAGGAATTTGGAATTGATAGCAGGAATTTGAATGCACTAGCAGGAATTTGGAAAAGATAGCAGGAATTTGAATGCACTAGCAGGAATTTGGAATCGATAGCAGGAATTTGGAATCGATAGCAGGAATTTGAATGCACTAGCAGGAATTTGGAAAAGACATCAGGAATTTGAATGCGCTAGCAGGAATCTAGAAATGAGGATTTTAGGGTTTAGGTTTAGGATTTACGGTTTAGGTTTTTAGGGTCTAGGGTTAGTGTTTAGGGTCTATGGTTTGGAATCGATAGCATGAATTTGAATGCACTAACAGGAATTTGGAAAAGATAGCAGGAATTTGAATGTACTAGCAGGAATCTAGAAATAAGGGTTTTAGGGTTTAGGTTTTAGGATTTAGGGTTTTAGGTTTATAGGGTTTAGGGTCTAGGGTTTAGAATCGATTGGAGGAATTTAGAAATGATAGCAGAAATTTTAAAATGATAGCAGGAATTTGAATGCACTAGCAGGAATCTAGAAATAAGGGTTTTAGGGTTTAGGTTTTAGGATTTAGGTTTAGGGTTTTGGGGTTATAGGGTTTAGGGTTTAAGGGTTAGGGTTTAGGGTTTAGGGTTTTGAATCGATAGCAGGAATTCGAAATCGGGAGCTTGAATTTGAATGCACTAGCAGGAATTTGGAATCGATAGCAGGAATTTGAATGCACTAGTAGGAATTTGGAATAGAGAGCAGGAATTTGAATGCAATAGCAGGAATTTGGAAAAGATGGCAGGAATTTGAATGCACTAGCAGGAATTTGGAATCGATAGCAGGAATTTGAATGTACTAGCAGGAATTTGGAATCGATAGCAGGAATTTGAATGCACTAGCAGGAATTTGGAATCGATAGCAGGAATTTAAATGCACTAGTAGGAATTTGGAACTGATAGCAGGAATTTGAATGCACTAGCAGGAATTTGGAAAAGATAGCAGGAATTTGAATGCACTAGCAGGAATTTGGAATCGATAGCAGGAATTTGAATGCACTAGCAGGAATTTGGAATCGATAGCAGGAATTTGAATGCACTAGCAGGAATTTGGAATCGATAGCAGGAATTTGAATGCACTAGCAGGAATTTAGAATTGATAGCAGGAATTTGAATGCACTATCAGGAATTTGGAAAACACATCAGGAATTTGAATGCGCTAGCAGTAATCTAGAAATGAGGGTTTTAGGGTTTAGGTTTAGGATTTATGGTTTAGGCTTTTAGGGTCTAGGGTTCGTGTTTAGGGTCTAGGGTTTGGAATCGATAGCATGAATTTGAATGCACTAGCAGGAATTTGGAAAAGATAGCAGGAATTTAAATGCACTAGCAGGAATCTAAAAATAAGGGTTTTAGGGTTTAGGTTTTAGGATTTAGGGTTTTAGGTTTATAGGGTTTAGGGTTTAGGGTCTAGGGTTTAGAATCGATTAGAGGAATTTAGAAATGATAGCAGAAATTTGAAAATGATAGCAGGAATTTGAATGCACTAGCAGGAATCTAGAAATGAGGGTTTTAGGGTTTAGGTTTTAGGATTTAGGTTTAGGGTTTTGGGGTTATAGGGTTTAGGGTTTAAGGGTTAGGGTTTAGGGTTTTGAATCGATAGCAGGAATTCGAAATCGGGAGCTTGAATTTGAATGCACTAGCAGGAATTTGGAATCGATAGCAGGAATTTGAATGCACTAGTAGGAATTTGGAATAGAGAGCAGGAATTTGAAAGCAATAGCAGGAATTTGGAATCGATAGCAGGAATTTGAATGCACTAGCAGGAATTTGGAATCGATAGTAGGAATTTGAATGCACTAGCAGGAATTTGGAATCGATAGCAGGAATTTGAATGCACTAGCAGGAATTTGGAATCAATAGTAGGAATTTGAATGCACTAGTAGGAATTTGGAACTGATAGTAGGAATTTGAATGCACTAGCAGGAATTTGGAAAAGATAGCAGGAATTTGAATGCACTAGCAGGAATTTGGAATCGATAGTAGGAATTTGAATGCACTAGCAGGAATTTGGAATCGATAGCAGGAATTTGAATGCACTAGCAGGAATTTAGAAAAGACATCAGGAATTTGAATGCGCTAGCAGGAATCTAGAAATGAGGGTTTTAGGGTTTAGGTTTAGGATTTACGGTTTAGGTTTTTAGGGTCGAGGGTTCGTGTTTAGGGTCTAGGGTTTGGAATCGATAGCATGAATTTGAATGCACTAGTAGGAATTTGAAAAAGATAGCAGGAATTTGAATGTACTAGCAGGAATCTAGAAATAAGGGTTTTAGGGTTTAGGTTTTAGGATTTAGGGTTTTAGGTTTATAGGGTTTAGGGTTTAGGGTCTAGGGTTTAGAATCGATTGGAGGAATTTAGAAATGATAGCAGAAATTTGAAAATGATTGCAAGAATTTGAATGCACTATCAGGAATCTAGAAATGAGGGTTTTAGGGTTTAGGTTTTAGGATTTAGGTTTAGGGTTTTGGGGTTATAGGGTTTAGGGTTTAAGGGTTAGGGTTTAGGGTTTAGGGTTTTGAATCGATAGCAGGAATTCGAAATCGGGAGCTTGAATTTGAATGCACTAGCAGGAATTTGGAATCGATAGCAGGAATTTGAATGCACTAATAGGAATTTGGAATAGAGAGCAGGAATTTGAATGCAATAGCAAGAATTTGGAAAAGATGGCAGGAATTTGAATGCACTACCAGGAATTTGGAATCGATAGCAGGAATTTGAATGTACTAGCAGGAATTTGGAATCGATAGCAGAAATTTGAATGCACTAGCAGGAATTTGGAATCGATAGCAGGAATTTAAATGCACTAGTAGGAATTTGGAACTGATAGCAGGAATTTGAATGCACTAGCAGGAATTTGGAAAAGATAGCAGGAATTTGAATGCACTAGCAGGAATTTGGAATCGATAGCAGGAATTTGAATGCACTAGCAGGAATTTGGAATCGATAGCAGGAATTTGAATGCACTAGCAGGAATTTGGAATCGATAGCAGGAATTTGAATGCACTAGCAGGAATTTGGAATCGATAGTAGGAATTTGAATGCACTAGCTGGAATTTGGAATCGATAGCAGGAATTTGAATGCACTAGCAGGAATTTGGAATCGATAGTAGGAATTTGAATGCACTAGTAGGAATTTGGAACTGATAGTAGGAATTTGAATGCACTAGCAGGAATTTGGAAAAGATAGCAGGAATTTGAATGCACTAGCAGGAATTTGAATGCACTAGCAAGAATTTGGAATCGATAGCAGGAATTTGAATGCACTAGCAGGAATTTAGAATTGATAGCAGGAATTTGAATGCATTAGCAGGAATTTGGAAAAGACATCAGGAATTTGAATGCGCTAGCAGGAATCTAGAAATGAGGGTTTTAGGGTTTAGGTTTAGGATTTACGGTTTAGGTTTTTAGGGTCTAGGGTTCGTGTTTAGGGTCTAGGGTTTGGAATCGATAGCATGAATTTGAATGCACTAGTAGGAATTTGGAAAAGATAGCAGGAATTTGAATGTACTAGCAGGAATCTAGAAATAAGGGTTTTAGGGTTTAGGTTTTAGGATTTAGGGTTTTAGGTTTGTAGGGTTTATGGTTTAGGGTCTAGGGTTTAGAATCGATTGGAGGAATTTAGAAATGATAGCAGAAATTTGAAAATGATTGCAAGAATTTGAATGCACTATCAGGAATCTAGAAATGAGGGTTTTAGGGTTTAGGTTTTAGGATTTAGGTTTAGGGTTTTGGGGTTATAGGGTTTAGGGTTTAAGGGTTAGGGTTTAGGGTTTAGGGTTTTGAATCGATAGCAGGAATTCGAAATCGGGAGCTTGAATTTGAATGCACTAGCAGGAATTTGGAATCGATAGCAGGAATTTGAATGCACTAGTAGGAATTTGGAATAGAGAGCAGGAATTTGGAAAAGATGGTGGGAATTTGAATGCACTAGCAGGAATTTGGAATCGATAGCAGGAATTTGAATGCACTAGCAGGAATTTGGAATCGATAGCAGGAATTTGAATGCACTAGGAGGAATTTGGAATTGATAGCAGGAATTTGAATGCACTAGCAGGAATTTGGAAAAGATAGCAGGAATTTGAATGCACTAGCAGGAATTTGGAATCGATAGCAGGAATTTGAATGCACTAGCAGGAATTTGAATGCACTAGCAGGAATTTAGAATTGATAGCAGGAATTTGAATGCACTAGCAGGAATTTGGAAAAGACATCAGGAATTTGAATGCGCTAGCAGGAATCTAGAAATGAGGGTTTTAGGGTTTAGGTTTAGGATTTACGGTTTAGGTTTTTAGGGTCTAGGGTTAGTGTTTAGGGTCTAGGGTTTGGAATCGATAGCATGGATTTGAATGCACTAGCAGGAATTTGGAAAAGACATCAGGAATTTGAATGCGCTAGCAGGAATCTAGAAATAAGGGTTTTAGGGTTTAGGTTTTAGGATTTAGGTTTAGGGTTTTGGGGTTATAGGGTTTAGGGTTTAAGGGTTAGGGTTTAGGGTTTAGGGTTTTGAATCGATAGCAGGAATTCGAAATCGGGAGCTTGAATTTGAATGCACTAGCAGGAATTTGGAATCGATAGCAGGAATTTGAATGCACTAGTAGGAATCTAGAAATGAGGGTTTTAGGGTTTAGGTTTTAGGATTTAGGTTTAGGGTTTTGGGGTTATAGGGTTTAGGGTTTAAGGGTTAGGGTTTAGGGTTTAGGGTTTTGAATCGATAGCAGGAATTCGAAATCGGGAGCTTGAATTTGAATGCACTAGCAGGAATTTGGAATCGATAGCAGGAATTTGAATGCACTAGTAGGAATTTGGAATAGAGAGCAGGAATTTGAATGCAATAGCAGGAATTTGGAAAAGATGGTGGGAATTTGAATGCACTAGCAGGAATTTGGAATCGATAGCAGGAATTTGAATGCATTAGCAGGAATTTGGAAACGATAGCAGGAATTTGAATGCACTAGCAGGAATTTAGAATCGATAGCAGGAATTTGAATGCACTAGGAGGAATTTGGAATTGATAGCAGGAATTTGAATGCACTAGCAGGAATTTGGAAAAGATAGCAGGAATTTGAATGCACTAGCAGGAATTTGGAATCGATAGCAGGAGTTTGAATGCACTAGCAGGAATTTGGAATCGATAGCAGGAATTTGAATGCACTAGCAGGAATTTAGAATTGATAGCAGGAATTTGAATGCACTAGCAGGAATTTGGAAAAGACATCAGGAATTTGAATGCGCTAGCAGGAATCTAGAAATGAGAGTTTTAGGGTTTAGGTTTAGGATTTACGGTTTAGGTTTTTAGGGTCTAGGGTTAGTGTTTAGGGTCTAGGGTTTGGAATCGATAGCATGGATTTGAATGCACTAACAGGAATTTAGAAAAGATAGCAGGAATTTGAATGTACTAGCAGGAATCTAGAAATAAGGGTTTTAGGGTTTAGGTTTTAGGATTTAGGGTTTTAGGTTTATAGGGTTTAGGGTTTAGGGTCTAGGGTTTAGAATCGATTGGAGGAATTTAGAAATGATAGCAGAAATTTGAAAATGATAGCAGGAATTTGAATGCACTAGCAGGAATCTAGAAATGAGGGTTTTAGGGTTTAGGTTTTGGGATTTAGGTTTAGGGTTTTGGGGTTATAGGGTTTAGGGTTTAAGGGTTAGGGTTTAGGGTTTAGGGTTTTGAATCGATAGCAGGAATTCGAAATCGGGAGCTTGAATTTGAATGCACTAGCAGGAATTTGGAATCGATAGTAGGAATTTGAATGCACTAGTAGGAATTTGGAATAGAGAGCAGGAATTTGAATGCAATAGCAGGAATTTGGAAAAGATGGCAGGAATTTGAATGCACTAGCAGGAATTTGGAATCGATAGCAGGAATTTGAATGCACTAGCAGGAATTTGGAATCGATAGCAGGAATTTGAATGTACTAGCAGGAATTTGGAATCGATAGCAGAAATTTGAATGCACTAGTAGGAATTTGGAATTGATAGCAGGAATTTGAATGCACTAGCAGGAATTTGGAAAAGATAGCAGGAATTTGAATGCACTAGCAGGAATTTGGAATCGATAGCAGGAATTTGAATGCACTAGCAGGAATTTGGAATCGATAGCAGGAATTTGAATGCACTAGCAGGAATTTGGAATCGATAGCAGAAATTTGAATGCACTAGCAGGAATTTGGAAAAGACATCAAGAATTTGAATGCGCTAGCAGGAATCTAGAAATGAGGATTTTAGGGTTTAGGTTTAGGATTTACGGTTTAAGTTTTTAGGGTCTAGGGTTAGTGTTTAGGGTCTATGGTTTGGAATCGATAGCATGAATTTGAATGCACTAACAGGAATTTGGAAAAGATAGCAGGAATTTGAATGTACTAGCAGGAATCTAGAAATAAGGGTTTTAGGGTTTAGGTTTTAGGATTTAGGGTTTTAGGTTTATAGGGTTTAGGGTCTAGGGTTTAGAATCGATTGGAGGAATTTAGAAATGATAGCAGAAATTTGAAAATGATAGCAGGAATTTGAATGCACTAGCAGGAATCTAGAAATAAGGGTTTTAGGGTTTAGGTTTTAGGATTTAGGTTTAGGGTTTTGGGGTTATAGGGTTTAGGGTTTAAGGGTTAGGGTTTAGGGTTTTGGGTTTTGAATCGATAGCAGGAATTCGAAATCGGGAGCTTGAATTTGAATGCACTAGAAGGAATTTGGAATCGATAGCAGGAATTTGAATGCACTAGTAGGAATTTGGAATAGAGAGCAGGAATTTGAATGCAATAGCAGGAATTTGGAAAAGATGGCAGGAATTTGAATGCACTAGCAGGAATTTGGAATCGATAGCAGGAATTTGAATGTACTAGCAGGAATTTGGAATCGATAGCAGGAATTTGAATGCACTAGCAGGAATTTGGAATCGATAGCAGGAATTTAAATGCACTAGTAGGAATTTGGAACTGATAGCAGGAATTTGAAAGCACTAGCAGGAATTTGGAAAAGATAGCAGGAATTTGAATGCACTAGCAGGAATTTGGAATCGATAGCAGGAATTTGAATGCACTAGCAGGAATTTGGAATCGATAGCAGGAATTTGAATGCACTAGCAGGAATTTGGAATCGATAGCAGAAATTTGAATGCACTAGCAGGAATTTGGAATTGATAGCAGGAATTTGAATGCACTATCAGGAATTTGGAAAAGACATCCGGAATTTGAATGCGCTAGCAGTAATCTAGAAATGAGGGTTTTAGGGTTTAGGTTTAGGATTTACGGTTTAGGTTTTTAGGGTCTAGGGTTCGTGTTTAGGGTCTAGGGTTTGGAATCGATAGCATGAATTTGAATGCACTAGCAGGAATTTGGAAAAGATAGTAGGAATTTGAATATACTAGCAGGAATCTAGAAATAAGGGTTTTAGGGTTTAGGTTTTAGGATTTAGGGTTTTAGGTTTATAGGGTTTAGGGTTTAGGGTCTAGGGTTTAGAATCGATTGGAGGAATTTAGAAATGATAGCAGAAATTTGAAAATGATAGCAGGAATTTGAATGCACTAGCAGGAATCTAGAAATGAGGGTTTTAGGGTTTAGGTTTTAGGATTTAGGTTTAGGGTTTTGGGTTTATAGGGTTTAGGGTTTAAGGGTTAGGGTTTAGGGTTTGGAATCGATAGAAGGAATTCGAAATCGGGAGCTTGAATTTGAATGCACTAACAGGAATTTGGAATCGATAGCAGGAATTTGAATGCACTAGTAGGAATTTGGAATAGAGAGCAGGAATTTGAAAGCAATAGCAAGAATTTGGAATCGATAGCAGGAATTTGAATGCACTAGCAGGAATTTGGAATCGATAGTAGGAATTTGAATGCACTAGCAGGAATTTGGAATCGATAGCAGGAATTTTAATGCACTAGCAGGAATTTGGAATCAATAGTAGGAATTTGAATGCACTAGTAGGAATTTGGAACTGATAGTAGGAATTTGAATGCACTAGCAGGAATTTGGAAAAGATAGCAGGAATTTGAATGCACTAGCAGGAATTTGGAATCGATAGCAGGAATTTGAATGCACTAGCAGGAATTTGGAATCGATAGCAGGAATTTGAATGCACTAGCAGGAATTTAGAAAAGACATCAGGAATTTGAATGCGCTAGCAGGAATCTAGAAATGAGGGTTTTAGGGTTTAGGTTTAGGATTTACGGTTTAGGTTTTTAGGGTCGAGGGTTCGTGTTTAGGGTCTAGGGTTTGGAATCGATAGCATGAATTTGAATGCACTAGTAGGAATTTGAAAAAGATAGCAGGAATTTGAATGTACTAGCAGGAATCTAGAAATAAGGGTTTTAGGGTTTAGGTTTTAGGATTTAGGGTTTTAGGTTTATAGGGTTTAGGGTTTAGGGTCTAGGGTTTAGAATCGATTGGAGGAATTTAGAAATGATAGCAGAAATTTGAAAATGATTGCAAGAATTTGAATGCACTATCAGGAATCTAGAAATGAGGGTTTTAGGGTTTAGGTTTTAGGATTTAGGTTTAGGGTTTTGGGGTTATAGGGTTTAGGGTTTAAGGGTTAGGGTTTAGGGTTTTGAATCGATAGCAGGAATTCGAAATCGGGAGCTTGAATTTGAATGCACTAGCAGGAATTTGGAATCGATAGCAGGAATTTGAATGCACTAGTAGGAATTTGGAATAGAGAGCAGGAATTTGAATGCAATAGCAGGAATTTAGAAAAGATGGTGGGAATTTGAATGCACTAGCAGGAATTTGGAAAAGATAGCAGGAATTTGAATGCACTAGCAGGAATTTGGAATCGATAGCAGGAATTTGAATGCACTAGCAGGAATTTGGAATCGATAGCAGGAATTTGAATGCACTAGCAGGAATTTAGAATTGATAGAAGGAATTTGAATGCACTAGCAGGAATTTGGAAAAGACATCAGGAATTTGAATGCGCTAGCAGGAATCTAGAAATGAGGGTTTTAGGGTTTAGGTTTAGGATTTACGGTTTAGGTTTTTAGGGTCTAGGGTTAGTGTTTAGGGTCTAGGGTTTAGAATCGATAGCATGGATTTGAATGCACTAGCAGGAATTTAGAAAAGATAGCAGGAATTTGAATGTACTAGCAGGAATCTAGAAATAAGGGTTTTAGGGTTTAGGTTTTAGGATTTAGGGTTTTAGGTTTATAGGGTTTAGGGTTTAGGGTTTAGGGTCTAGGGTTTAGAATCGATTGGAGGAATTTAGAAATGATAGCAGAAATTTGAAAATGATAGCAGGAATTTGAATGCACTAGCAGGAATCTAGAAATGAGGGTTTTAGGGTTTAGGTTTTGGGATTTAGGTTTAGGGTTTTGGGGTTATAGGGTTTAGGGTTTAAGGGTTAGGGTTTAGGGTTTTCAATCGATAGCAGGAATTCGAAATCGGGAGCTTGAATTTGAATGCACTAGCAGGAATTTGGAATCGATAGCAGGAATTTGAATGCACTAGTAGGAATTTGGAATAGAGAGCAGGAATTTGAATGCAATAGTAGGAATTTGGAAAAGATGGCAGGAATTTGAATGCACTAGCAGGAACTTGGAATCGATAGCAGGAATTTGAATGCACTAGCAGGAATTTGGAATCGATAGCAGGAATTTGAATGTACTAGCAGGAATTTGGAATCGATAGCAGGAATTTGAATGCACTAGTAGGAATTTGGAATTGATAGCAGGAATTTGAATGCACTAGCAGGAATTTGGAAAAGATAGCAGGAATTTGAATGCGCTAGCAGTAATCTAGAAATGAGGGTTTTAGGGTTTAGGTTTAGGATTTACGGTTTAGGTTTTTAGGGTCTAGGGTTCGTGTTTAGGGTCTAGGGTTTGGAATCGATAGCATGAATTTGAATGCACTAGCAGGAATTTGGAAAAGATAGTAGGAATTTGAATATACTAGCAGGAATCTAGAAATAATGGTTTTAGGGTTTAGGTTTTAGGATTTAGGGTTTTAGGTTTATAGGGTTTAGGGTTTAGGGTCTAGGGTTTAGAATCGATTGGAGGAATTTAGAAATGATAGCAGAAATTTGAAAATGATAGCAGGAATTTGAATGCACTAGCAGGAATCTAGAAATGAGGGTTTTAGGGTTTAGGTTTTAGGATTTAGGTTTAGGGTTTTGGGGTTATAGGGTTTAGGGTTTAAGGGTTAGGGTTTAGGGTTTGGAATCGATATAAGGAATTCGAAATCGGGAGCTTGAATTTGAATGCACTAACAGGAATTTGGAATCGATAGCAGGAATTTGAATGCACTAGTAGGAATTTGGAATAGAGAGCAGGAATTTGAAAGCAATAGCAAGAATTTGGAATCGATAGCAGGAATTTGAATGCACTAGCAGGAATTTGGAATCGATAGTAGGAATTTGAATGCACTAGCAGGAATTTGGAATCGATAGCAGGAATTTGAATGCACTAGCAGGAATTTGGAATCAATAGTAGGAATTTGAATGCACTAGTAGGAATTTGGAACTGATAGTAGGAATTTGAATGCACTAGCAGGAATTTGGAAAAGATAGCAGGAATTTGAATGCACTAGCAGGAATTTGGAATCGATAGCAGGAATTTGAATGCACTAGCAGGAATTTGGAATCGATAGCAGGAATTTGAATGCACTAGCAGGAATTTAGAAAAGACATCAGGAATTTGAATGCGCTAGCAGGAATCTAGAAATGAGGGTTTTAGGGTTTAGGTTTAGGATTTACGGTTTAGGTTTTTAGGGTCGAGGGTTCGTGTTTAGGGTCTAGGGTTTGGAATCGATAGCATGAATTTGAATGCACTAGTAGGAATTTGAAAAAGATAGCAGGAATTTGAATGTACTAGCAGGAATCTAGAAATAAGGGTTTTAGGGTTTAGGTTTTAGGATTTAGGGTTTTAGGTTTATAGGGTTTAGGGTTTAGGGTCTAGGGTTTAGAATCGATTGGAGGAATTTAGAAATGATAGCAGAAATTTGAAAATGATTGCAAGAATTTGAATGCACTATCAGGAATCTAGAAATGAGGGTTTTAGGGTTTAGGTTTTAGGATTTAGGTTTAGGGTTTTGGGGTTATAGGGTTTAGGGTTTAAGGGTTTAGGGTTTAGGGTTTTGAATCGATAGCAGGAATTCGAAATCGGGAGCTTGAATTTGAATGCACTAGCAGGAATTTGGAATCGATAGCAGGAATTTGAATGCACTAGTAGGAATTTGGAATAGAGAGCAGGAATTTGGAAAAGATGGTGGGAATTTGAATGCACTAGCAGGAATTTGGAATCGATAGCAAGAATTTGAATGCACTAGCAGGAATTTGGAATCGATAGCAGGAATTTGAATGCACTAGCAGGAATTTGGAATCGATAGCCGGAATTTGAATGCACTAGGAGGAATTTGGAATTGATAGCAGGAATTTGAATGCACTAGCAGGAATTTGGAAAAGATAGCAGGAATTTGAATGCACTAGCAGGAATTTGGAATCGATAGCAGGAATTTGAATGCACTAGCAGGAATTTGGAATCGATAGCAGGAATTTGAATGCACTAGCAGGAATTTAGAATTGATAGAAGGAATTTGAATGCACTAGCAGGAATTTGGAAAAGACATCAGGAATTTGAATGCGCTAGCAGGAATCTAGAAATGAGGGTTTTAGGGTTTAGGTTTAGGATTTACGGTTTAGGTTTTTAGGGTCTAGGGTTAGTGTTTAGGGTCTAGGGTTTAGAATCGATAGCATGGATTTGAATGCACTAGCAGGAATTTAGAAAAGATAGCAGGAATTTGAATGTACTAGCAGGAATCTAGAAATAAGGGTTTTAGGGTTTAGGTTTTAGGATTTAGGGTTTTAGGTTTATAGGGTTTAGGGTTTAGGGTTTAGGGTCTAGGGTTTAGAATCGATTGGAGGAATTTAGAAATGATAGCAGAAATTTGAAAATGATAGCAGGAATTTGAATGCACTAGCAGGAATCTAGAAATGAGGGTTTTAGGGTTTAGGTTTTGGGATTTAGGTTTAGGGTTTTGGGGTTATAGGGTTTAGGGTTTAAGGGTTAGGGTTTAGGGTTTTCAATCGATAGCAGGAATTCGAAATCGGGAGCTTGAATTTGAATGCACTAGCAGGAATTTGGAATCGATAGCAGGAATTTGAATGCACTAGTAGGAATTTGGAATAGAGAGCAGGAATTTGAATGCAATAGTAGGAATTTGGAAAAGATGGCAGGAATTTGAATGCACTAGCAGGAACTTGGAATCGATAGCAGGAATTTGAATGCACTAGCAGGAATTTGGAATCGATAGCAGGAATTTGAATGTACTAGCAGGAATTTGGAATCGATAGCAGGAATTTGAATGCACTAGTAGGAATTTGGAATTGATAGCAGGAATTTGAATGCACTAGCAGGAATTTGGAAAAGATAGCAGGAATTTGAATGCACTAGCAGGAATTTGGAATCGATAGCAGGAATTTGAATGCACTAGCAGGAATTTGGAATCGATAGCAGGAATTTGAATGCACTAGCAGGAATTTGGAAAAGACATCAAGAATTTGAATGCGCTAGCAGGAATCTAGAAATGAGGATTTTAGGGTTTAGGTTTAGGATTTACGGTTTAGGTTTTTAGGGTCTAGGGTTAGTGTTTAGGGTCTATGGTTTGGAATCGATAGCATGAATTTGAATGCACTAACAGGAATTTGGAAAAGATAGCAGGAATTTGAATGTACTAGCAGGAATCTAGAAATAAGGGTTTTAGGGTTTAGGTTTTAGGATTTAGGGTTTTAGGTTTATAGGGTTTAGGGTCTAGGGTTTAGAATCGATTGGAGGAATTTAGAAATGATAGCAGAAATTTTAAAATGATAGCAGGAATTTGAATGCACTAGCAGGAATCTAGAAATAAGGGTTTTAGGGTTTAGGTTTTAGGATTTAGGTTTAGGGTTTTGGGGTTATAGGGTTTAGGGTTTAAGGGTTAGGGTTTAGGGTTTAGGGTTTTGAATCGATAGCAAGAATTCGAAATCGGGAGCTTGAATTTGAATGCACTAGCAGGAATTTGGAATCGATAGCAGGAATTTGAATGCACTAGTAGGAATTTGGAATAGAGAGCAGGAATTTGAATGCAATAGCAGGAATTTGGAAAAGATGGCAGGAATTTGAATGCACTAGCAGGAATTTGGAATCGATAGCAGGAATTTGAATGTACTAGCAGGAATTTGGAATCGATAGCAGGAATTTGAATGCACTAGCAGGAATTTGGAATCGATAGCAGGAATTTAAATGCACTAGTAGGAATTTGGAACTGATAGCAGGAATTTGAATGCACTAGCAGGAATTTGGAAAAGATAGCAGGAATTTGAATGCACTAGCAGGAATTTGGAATCGATAGCAGGAATTTGAATGCACTAGCAGGAATTTGGAATCGATAGCAGGAATTTGAATGCACTAGCAGGAATTTGGAATCGATAGCAGGAATTTGAATGCACTAGCAGGAATTTAGAATTGATAGCAGGAATTTGAATGCACTATCAGGAATTTGGAAAACACATCAGGAATTTGAATGCGCTAGCAGTAATCTAGAAATGAGGGTTTTAGGGTTTAGGTTTAGGATTTACGGTTTAGGTTTTTAGGGTCTAGGGTTCGTGTTTAGGGTCTAGGGTTTGGAATCGATAGCATGAATTTGAATGCACTAGCAGGAATTTGGAAAAGATAGCAGGAATTTAAATGCACTAGCAGGAATCTAGAAATAAGGGTTTTAGGGTTTAGGTTTTAGGATTTAGGGTTTTAGGTTTATAGGGTTTAGGGTTTAGGGTCTAGGGTTTAGAATCGATTGGAGGAATTTAGAAATGATAGCAGAAATTTGAAAATGATAGCAGGAATTTGAATGCACTAGCAGGAATCTAGAAATGAGGGTTTTAGGGTTTAGGTTTTAGGATTTAGGTTTAGGGTTTTGGGGTTATAGGGTTTAGGGTTTAAGGGTTAGGGTTTAGGGTTTTGAATCGATAGCAGGAATTCGAAATCGGGAGCTTGAATTTGAATGCACTAGCAGGAATTTGGAATTGATAGCAGGAATTTGAATGCACTAGTAGGAATTTGGAATAGAGAGCAGGAATTTGAAAGCAATAGCAGGAATTTGGAATCGATAGCAGGAATTTGAATGCACTAGCAGGAATTTGGAATCGATAGTAGGAATTTGAATGCACTAGCAGGAATTTGGAATCGATAGCAGGAATTTGAATGCACTAGCAGGAATTTGGAATCAATAGTAGGAATTTGAATGCACTAGTAGGAATTTGGAACTGATAGTAGGAATTTGAATGCACTAGCAGGAATTTGGAAAAGATAGCAGGAATTTGAATGCACTAGTAGGAATTTGGAATCGATAGCAGGAATTTGAATGCACTAGCAGGAATTTGGAATCGATAGCAGGAATTTGAATGCACTAGCAGGAATTTAGAAAAGACATCAGGAATTTGAATGCGCTAGCAGGAATCTAGAAATGAGGGTTTTAGGGTTTAGGTTTAGGATTTACGGTTTAGGTTTTTAGGGTCGAGGGTTCGTGTTTAGGGTCTAGGGTTTGGAATCGATAGCATGAATTTGAATGCACTAGTAGGAATTTGAAAAAGATAGCAGGAATTTGAATGTACTAGCAGGAATCTAGAAATAAGGGTTTTAGGGTTTAGGTTTTAGGATTTAGGGTTTTAGGTTTATAGGGTTTAGGGTTTAGGGTCTAGGGTTTAGAATCGATTGGAGGAATTTAGAAATGATAGCAGAAATTTGAAAATGATAGCAGGAATTTGAATGCACTAGCAGGAATCTAGAAATGAGGGTTTTAGGGTTTAGGTTTTAGGATTTAGGTTTAGGGTTTTGGGGTTATAGGGTTTAGGGTTTAAGGGTTAGGGTTTAGGGTTTTGAATCGATAGCAGGAATTCGAAATCGGGAGCTTGAATTTGAATGCACTAGCAGGAATTTGGAATTGATAGCAGGAATTTGAATGCACTAGTAGGAATTTGGAATAGAGAGCAGGAATTTGAAAGCAATAGCAGGAATTTGGAATCGATAGCAGGAATTTGAATGCACTAGCAGGAATTTGGAATCGATAGTAGGAATTTGAATGCACTAGCAGGAATTTGGAATCGATAGCAGGAATTTGAATGCACTAGCAGGAATTTGGAATCAATAGTAGGAATTTGAATGCACTAGTAGGAATTTGGAACTGATAGTAGGAATTTGAATGCACTAGCAGGAATTTGGAAAAGATAGCAGGAATTTGAATGCACTAGTAGGAATTTGGAATCGATAGCAGGAATTTGAATGCACTAGCAGGAATTTGGAATCGATAGCAGGAATTTGAATGCACTAGCAGGAATTTAGAAAAGACATCAGGAATTTGAATGCGCTAGCAGGAATCTAGAAATGAGGGTTTTAGGGTTTAGGTTTAGGATTTACGGTTTAGGTTTTTAGGGTCGAGGGTTCGTGTTTAGGGTCTAGGGTTTGGAATCGATAGCATGAATTTGAATGCACTAGTAGGAATTTGAAAAAGATAGCAGGAATTTGAATGTACTAGCAGGAATCTAGAAATAAGGGTTTTAGGGTTTAGGTTTTAGGATTTAGGGTTTTAGGTTTATAGGGTTTAGGGTTTAGGGTCTAGGGTTTAGAATCGATTGGAGGAATTTAGAAATGATAGCAGAAATTTGAAAATGATTGCAAGAATTTGAATGCACTATCAGGAATCTAGAAATGAGGGTTTTAGGGTTTAGGTTTTAGGATTTAGGTTTAGGGTTTTGGGGTTATAGGGTTTAGGGTTTAAGGGTTTAGGGTTTAGGGTTTTGAATCGATAGCAGGAATTCGAAATCGGGAGCTTGAATTTGAATGCACTAGCAGGAATTTGGAATCGATAGCAGGAATTTGAATGCACTAGTAGGAATTTGGAATAGAGAGCAGGAATTTGGAAAAGATGGTGGGAATTTGAATGCACTAGCAGGAATTTGGAATCGATAGCAAGAATTTGAATGCACTAGCAGGAATTTGGAATCGATAGCAGGAATTTGAATGCACTAGCAGGAATTTGGAATCGATAGCAGGAATTTGAATGCACTAGGAGGAATTTGGAATTGATAGCAGAAATTTGAATGCACTAGCAGGAATTTGGAAAAGATAGCAGGAATTTGAATGCACTAGCAGGAATTTGGAATCGATAGCAGGAATTTGAATGCACTAGCAGGAATTTGGAATCGATAGCAGGAATTTGAATGCACTAGCAGGAATTTAGAATTGATAGAAGGAATTTGAATGCACTAGCAGGAATTTGGAAAAGACATCAGGAATTTGAATGCGCTAGCAGGAATCTAGAAATGAGGGTTTTAGGGTTTAGGTTTAGGATTTACGGTTTAGGTTTTTAGGGTCTAGGGTTAGTGTTTAGGGTCTAGGGTTTAGAATCGATAGCATGGATTTGAATGCACTAGCAGGAATTTAGAAAAGATAGCAGGAATTTGAATGTACTAGCAGGAATCTAGAAATAAGGGTTTTAGGGTTTAGGTTTTAGGATTTAGGGTTTTAGGTTTATAGGGTTTAGGGTTTAGGGTTTAGGGTCTAGGGTTTAGAATCGATTGGAGGAATTTAGAAATGATAGCAGAAATTTGAAAATGATAGCAGGAATTTGAATGCACTAGCAGGAATCTAGAAATGAGGGTTTTAGGGTTTAGGTTTTGGGATTTAGGTTTAGGGTTTTGGGGTTATAGGGTTTAGGGTTTAAGGGTTAGGGTTTAGGGTTTTGAATCGATAGAAGGAATTCGAAATCGGGAGCTTGAATTTGAATGCACTAGCAGGAATTTGGAATCGATAGCAGGAATTTGAATGCACTAGTAGGAATTTGGAATAGAGAGCAGGAATTTGAATGCAATAGTAGGAATTTGGAAAAGATGGCAGGAATTTGAATGCACTAGCAGGAATTTGGAATCGATAGCAGGAATTTGAATGCACTAGGAGGAATTTGGAATTGATAGCAGAAATTTGAATGCACTAGCAGGAATTTGGAAAAGATAGCAGGAATTTGAATGCACTAGCAGGAATTTGGAATCGATAGCAGGAATTTGAATGCACTAGCAGGAATTTGGAATCGATAGCAGGAATTTGAATGCAATAGCAGGAATTTAGAATTGATAGCAGGAATATGAATGCACTAGCAGGAATTTGGAAAAGACATCAGGAATTTGAATGCGCTAGCAGGAATCTAGAAATGAGGGTTTTAGGGTTTAGGTTTAGGATTTACGGTTTAGGTTTTTAGGGTCTAGGGTTAGTGTTTAGGGTCTAGGGTTTAGAATCGATAGCATGGATTTGAATGCACTAGCAGGAATTTAGAAAAGATAGCAGGAATTTGAATGTACTAGCAGGAATCTAGAAATAAGGGTTTTAGGGTTTAGGTTTTAGGATTTAGGGTTTTAGGTTTATAGGGTTTAGGGTTTAGGGTTTAGGGTCTAGGGTTTAGAATCGATTGGAGGAATTTAGAAATGATAGCAGAAATTTGAAAATGATAGCAGGAATTTGAATGCACTAGCAGGAATCTAGAAATGAGGGTTTTAGGGTTTAGGTTTTGGGATTTAGGTTTAGGGTTTTGGGGTTATAGGGTTTAGGGTTTAAGGGTTAGGGTTTAGGGTTTTCAATCGATAGCAGGAATTCGAAATCGGGAGCTTGAATTTGAATGCACTAGCAGGAATTTGGAATCGATAGCAGGAATTTGAATGCACTAGTAGGAATTTGGAATAGAGAGCAGGAATTTGAATGCAATAGTAGGAATTTGGAAAAGATGGCAGGAATTTGAATGCACTAGCAGGAACTTGGAATCGATAGCAGGAATTTGAATGCACTAGCAGGAATTTGGAATCGATAGCAGGAATTTGAATGTACTAGCAGGAATTTGGAATCGATAGCAGGAATTTGAATGCTCTAGTAGGAATTTGGAATTGATAGCAGGAATTTGAATGCACTAGCAGGAATTTGGAAAAGATAGCAGGAATTTGAATGCACTAGCAGGAATTTGGAATCGATAGCAGGAATTTGAATGCACTAGCAGGAATTTGGAATCGATAGCAGGAATTTGAATGCACTAGCAGGAATTTGGAAAAGACATCAGGAATTTGAATGCGCTAGCAGGAATCTAGAAATGAGGATTTTAGGGTTTAGGTTTAGGATTTACGGTTTAGGTTTTTAGGGTCTAGGGTTAGTGTTTAGGGTCTATGGTTTGGAATCGATAGCATGAATTTGAATGCACTAACAGGAATTTGGAAAAGATAGCAGGAATTTGAATGTACTAGCAGGAATCTAGAAATAAGGGTTTTAGGGTTTAGGTTTTAGGATTTAGGGTTTTAGGTTTATAGGGTTTAGGGTCTAGGGTTTAGAATCGATTGGAGGAATTTAGAAATGATAGCAGAAATTTTAAAATGATAGCAGGAATTTGAATGCACTAGCAGGAATCTAGAAATAAGGGTTTTAGGGTTTAGGTTTTAGGATTTAGGTTTAGGGTTTTGGGGTTATAGGGTTTAGGGTTTAAGGGTTAGGGTTTAGGGTTTAGGGTTTTGAATCGATAGCAGGAATTCGAAATCGGGAGCTTGAATTTGAATGCACTAGCAGGAATTTGGAATCGATAGCAGGAATTTGAATGCACTAGTAGGAATTTGGAATAGAGAGCAGGAATTTGAATGCAATAGCAGGAATTTGGAAAAGATGGCAGGAATTTGAATGCACTAGCAGGAATTTGGAATCGATAGCAGGAATTTGAATGTACTAGCAGGAATTTGGAATCGATAGCAGGAATTTGAATGCACTAGCAAGAATTTGGAATCGATAGCAGGAATTTAAATGCACTAGTAGGAATTTGGAACTGATAGCAGGAATTTGAATGCACTAGCAGGAATTTGGAAAAGATAGCAGGAATTTGAATGCACTAGCAGGAATTTGGAATCGATAGCAGGAATTTGAATGCACTAGCAGGAATTTGGAATCGATAGCAGGAATTTGAATGCACTAGCAGGAATTTGGAATCGATAGCAGGAATTTGAATGCAATAGCAGGAATTTAGAATTGATAGCAGGAATATGAATGCACTAGCAGGAATTTGGAAAAGACATCAGGAATTTGAATGCGCTAGCAGGAATCTAGAAATGAGGGTTTTAGGGTTTAGGTTTAGGATTTACGGTTTAGGTTTTTAGGGTCTAGGGTTAGTGTTTAGGGTCTAGGGTTTAGAATCGATAGCATGGATTTGAATGCACTAGCAGGAATTTAGAAAAGATAGCAGGAATTTGAATGTACTAGCAGGAATCTAGAAATAAGGGTTTTAGGGTTTAGGTTTTAGGATTTAGGGTTTTAGGTTTATAGGGTTTAGGGTTTAGGGTTTAGGGTCTAGGGTTTAGAATCGATTGGAGGAATTTAGAAATGATAGCAGAAATTTGAAAATGATAGCAGGAATTTGAATGCACTAGCAGGAATCTAGAAATGAGGGTTTTAGGGTTTAGGTTTTGGGATTTAGGTTTAGGGTTTTGGGGTTATAGGGTTTAGGGTTTAAGGGTTAGGGTTTAGGGTTTTCAATCGATAGCAGGAATTCGAAATCGGGAGCTTGAATTTGAATGCACTAGCAGGAATTTGGAATCGATAGCAGGAATTTGAATGCACTAGTAGGAATTTGGAATAGAGAGCAGGAATTTGAATGCAATAGTAGGAATTTGGAAAAGATGGCAGGAATTTGAATGCACTAGCAGGAACTTGGAATCGATAGCAGGAATTTGAATGCACTAGCAGGAATTTGGAATCGATAGCAGGAATTTGAATGTACTAGCAGGAATTTGGAATCGATAGCAGGAATTTGAATGCTCTAGTAGGAATTTGGAATTGATAGCAGGAATTTGAATGCACTAGCAGGAATTTGGAAAAGATAGCAGGAATTTGAATGCACTAGCAGGAATTTGGAATCGATAGCAGGAATTTGAATGCACTAGCAGGAATTTGGAATCGATAGCAGGAATTTGAATGCACTAGCAGGAATTTGGAAAAGACATCAGGAATTTGAATGCGCTAGCAGGAATCTAGAAATGAGGATTTTAGGGTTTAGGTTTAGGATTTACGGTTTAGGTTTTTAGGGTCTAGGGTTAGTGTTTAGGGTCTATGGTTTGGAATCGATAGCATGAATTTGAATGCACTAACAGGAATTTGGAAAAGATAGCAGGAATTTGAATGTACTAGCAGGAATCTAGAAATAAGGGTTTTAGGGTTTAGGTTTTAGGATTTAGGGTTTTAGGTTTATAGGGTTTAGGGTCTAGGGTTTAGAATCGATTGGAGGAATTTAGAAATGATAGCAGAAATTTTAAAATGATAGCAGGAATTTGAATGCACTAGCAGGAATCTAGAAATAAGGGTTTTAGGGTTTAGGTTTTAGGATTTAGGTTTAGGGTTTTGGGGTTATAGGGTTTAGGGTTTAAGGGTTAGGGTTTAGGGTTTAGGGTTTTGAATCGATAGCAGGAATTCGAAATCGGGAGCTTGAATTTGAATGCACTAGCAGGAATTTGGAATCGATAGCAGGAATTTGAATGCACTAGTAGGAATTTGGAATAGAGAGCAGGAATTTGAATGCAATAGCAGGAATTTGGAAAAGATGGCAGGAATTTGAATGCACTAGCAGGAATTTGGAATCGATAGCAGGAATTTGAATGTACTAGCAGGAATTTGGAATCGATAGCAGGAATTTGAATGCACTAGCAAGAATTTGGAATCGATAGCAGGAATTTAAATGCACTAGTAGGAATTTGGAACTGATAGCAGGAATTTGAATGCACTAGCAGGAATTTGGAAAAGATAGCAGGAATTTGAATGCACTAGCAGGAATTTGGAATCGATAGCAGGAATTTGAATGCACTAGCAGGAATTTGGAATCGATAGCAGGAATTTGAATGCACTAGCAGGAATTTGGAATCGATAGCAGGAATTTGAATGCACTAGCAGGAATTTAGAATTGATAGCAGGAATTTGAATGCACTATCAGGAATTTGGAAAACACATCAGGAATTTGAATGCGCTAGCAGTAATCTAGAAATGAGGGTTTTAGGGTTTAGGTTTAGGATTTACGGTTTAGGTTTTTAGGGTCTAGGGTTCGTGTTTAGGGTCTAGGGTTTGGAATCGATAGCATGAATTTGAATGCACTAGCAGGAATTTGGAAAAGATAGCAGGAATTTAAATGCACTAGCAGGAATCTAGAAATAAGGGTTTTAGGGTTTAGGTTTTAGGATTTAGGGTTTTAGGTTTATAGGGTTTAGGGTTTAGGGTCTAGGGTTTAGAATCGATTGGAGGAATTTAGAAATGATAGCAGAAATTTGAAAATGATAGCAGGAATTTGAATGCACTAGCAGGAATCTAGAAATTAGGGTTTTAGGGTTTAGGTTTTAGGATTTAGGTTTAGGATTTTGGGGTTATAGGGTTTAGGGTTTAAGGGTTAGGGTTTAGGGTTTTGAATCGATAGCAGGAATTCGAAATCGGGAGCTTGAATTTGAATGCACTAGCAGGAATTTGGAATCGATAGCAGGAATTTGAATGCACTAGTAGGAATTTGGAATAGAGAGCAGGAATTTGAAAGCAATAGCAGGAATTTGGAATCGATAGCAGGAATTTGAATGCACTAGCAGGAATTTGGAATCGATAGTAGGAATTTGAATGCACACTAGTACAAAATTGGCTTTTTACGTCGGTTAAATAGGTCTTATACGTCGGTTAAATGGCGACGTATAGAGGGGCGACGTATAAAGTCACGAGTCTTTTACGTCGGTTAAAAAGACGACGTATAAAGTTTTAATATACGTCGGTTAAAAAGGCGACGTATAACGTCAAAAAAGCCGACGTATAATGTCGAAGAAGGGCGACGTATAATGTCCAAAAAACCGACGTATAATGTCTATGCTTTATACATCGCCCATGTGGAAACCGACGTATAATGTCCACAAATGTTTTTAATTTTTTTTTGTTTCTATATGCCAAAACCCAAAAATCTGGTAAGCAATTAAAATAACATGCTTTAACAAAATTTTGTACAATGCAAAACCTGATTAAATAATATAATTATTGTTATACAGTTAAAAAAATACATCCAAAATGTTCACAAATTCTCAATCTAACAGGTCTTTATACCCGATACCAGGTGGTGGGTATAAAACAGGGTTGTTAGGGTACTTCACCCAATCTACAAGAAGGGGATCAAACGGATCAGCAGGATAAGCAAGATTTTGCTCCTGCACGGATTCATTGGTTGATCCAGTGTATAGCATGATGACTTGTCCATCAGGAAGGATTGTGGCAGAGCCCGTCCAGACCCCGTTGACATCGTACAACTGATCGGTGTACATGGCCACTAGAAGGTGGCGCCATTACATGATATCCTTTGAGACAGCATGACCCCATACAATTTTATTACCCCATACTACACCATCTGGATTGTATTGATAGAACAAGTGGTATCATCCCTTGTAAAATAGTGGACCTGCAGTAATTCACTAATATTGTAACTGTCTTTAACAAAAACTCAGGATCCTTAAACTAATTCAGCAAATAAAATTATATTTTACAGGCACAGTATATTTTTTAATTATTATTACAGTGACATGGTAATACAGTGAATAATCACCTTTACATGGACCCGAATGAAACTCAAATTGTTGTTTGCATTCTCCTGTATTGGTGTCCCAGAAAATTGCAGTTTTGTCAACACATCCACTGAGAAGATAGTCACCCTTCTTGTTCCACTTTAGAGAGAAGACTTGCCTTTTATGTTTATCCAAAGTATTTACAAACTCCCCTGAAAAATATATACGTATTACCAAATTATGAAATGCATATTTCATACTTTTGTTAGAAAAACAAACTTGACTACAAATGCTAAGAAAACAAAACAAACTTGTAAAATAGTGGACCTGCAGTAATTCACTAATATTGTAACTGTCTTTAACAAAAACTCAGGATCCTTAAACTAATTCAGCAAATAAAATTATATTTTATGATCCTTAGCAGTCGGCAAATTAATTCCCACACAAAGAGATGGAAGAGAATGGAGGTAAATATAGAAATGGATCAACAATGTCCAAGACAAACATATAATACAAACCAAGAACTAATTTTGACATATAATACAAACCAAGAACTAATTCTGACATCAGGACCACAAGCCTATCTGCAATGTACTTAAGGTAGCAACTAACAAGGACAGAGGTCAGAAGGCCTATGCATTCAAAAGATTTTTGTAAAGTGGGAGGTATTACCAGCTGCACATGAAATAAAACAAACAACTCAATACATACTCTTGCAAAATTATAAAAATTACCGCAAGGGCAAGATCTTTTACACACATTTATATTTATTTCACTACAATCTCCAAGCAAGAACATGTGATTATATATACAAATCTACTGTCTTGAAAAAAAAAGCAGCTTAATTCGATGGATGAAAAACAGAAGAGGAAAGAGACTCGTGTCGTGTATATACCAAAAGGATATCCACGAGAAAAAAATAAGGTTGTATTTAGATGGCTTTTTTGCTGATCATTACCATATAAAGGGTCAACATTAGATGTAAAGGATTAAATACTACAGAAAAATATATAGAACAAGTTAAAGGGCAAATAAACATGCCTGATATCAATGGTGGTGTCTTCCACACGAGGGGGAGCAGTGTACCCAGACTGATAAGGTTGTTCAGCTAAGAGAAAATTTCCAAAAAAATATAATACACTAAATTTACTACAATGATTACATAACTCATAAGCAACTAGTAGATGGTAATATAACCGAGGTCGATATCCTCACTCTTACAAGCTAAAATATAATACAATTCCTTCAAACTAGTAACCCGGAGTTATCATTTACTACGACATTGGCATAGATAATGACATGTCATTCAGATTTCAGAAAGAACCATAGACAATAAACTGAAATTATCAACTCGAGGGATTTGAGTCATTTGACAAATGGGAAAACTTGCATAATAGGTTGTTATTATCAACTCGAGCTCTCATATGACCTGAACTATGATTTTACAAACTCTCTATAGCTTTCATAAATCATAACTCATAAGTACTAAAAAAATGAACGACGAGATATGGAAATGTGAAACAAGATATGGAACCAATTTAACAGTACTTGGAGATGAAACATAATTTACTAAAAGAAGTGTTCAGGTAATTAAGAGCTGTCTGAGCAAAGATTTAATAGAGAAAGAACCTCGTAATTCAAAGAACCATTCTCCCGCAGAGATAATTCAGCTTCCTCAATATTGCCGGTATCTGGTTCCTGTTCAGTATCAACGGCTCGATCCGAATGCACACTAGCTGAATAATCCCTTGTAGCTAATGATTCTGATGAAGATATCATTTCATTTGATTTTAATTGCTCCCCTGAATGGAGGCACTTCATCAATGCTTTGAGTCTTTTAGTAAATCTTGTTCTCACCCGTCCCTTGGTCCAATTCTCATTTTTCATGATTCAGCTTCGCCTTTCTGGACAATCATTAAAAACATGAACATTGAGACAAACTTAAGGGCATAACAAAAAAAAAATCAAGTCCAAAACCCAAAAGACAGTTTATGATTGAGAACATCAACACAGATTAAAATTGTAATTAAAAACATTAATCAGTTGGTCTAATTAAATATGATAAACAAAAATACTTAGATAACCTTAAGGTAATTAACTACTATAAATTCTCAACCATGAACTGGGTTGAAGTTATACTTTTTTTCGTTAAGCTGCATAACTCAAACTCCTCTAAAGTCGACAAAGATTTCCATAAACTCCGAACTCCTCACCAATCGCCAATCCATCTCCTCCAATCAACAACCCTACCTCTGTTTTTCTTCACCACTCCACTTCCTTCAAACCCACAACCGAACAACTCCTCTGTTCTTCACCAATAGCCCCCCCCTTTTTCTCCTTCTCCTTCCACCACTTTCGAATTCTCGACCACTTTCGAAGAAACTAATTCCTGGGTTTTGCGTGTCTTGGCTGAGAAGACTCGGGTTGGGATTTTTTCTTCGCAGTGGCCCGAGCTTTTGACATTAAAGCATCGAAAGCAGATGGGCGTGAAGAAGATATGGTGAAATTGAAATTAGGGTTTCACAAAAAAAGAGGATTTGAGAGCAATTGAAGAATTGGGTTTGAGAATTGGTAAAAAAAAGATTTGGGTTTGACAATTAGAGAGAGACGATGGGAGAGAGTGGTGAGATTGGGTTGATAGGTTAAGTTATGAGTAGAAAGAGAGCTGAAATGAAAAAAAATATGAAGATATATACGTCGGTTATATTAAAGGTTTTATACGTCGGTTATATTAAGAACGGCGTATATAATAGCATTATATACGTCGCCTTTTCCTCAACCGACGTATATAATAGCATTATATACGTTGCCTTTTCCTCAACCGACGTATATAGTAGGAATTTGGATGCACTAGTAGGAATTTGGAATTGATAGCAGGAATTTGAATGCACTAGCAGGAATTTGGAAAAGATAGCAGGAATTTGGAATCGATAGCAGGAATTTGAATGCACTAGCAGGAATTTGGAATCGATAGCAGGAATTTGAATGCACTAGCAGGAATTTGGAAAAGACATCAGGAATTTGAATGCGCTAGCAGGAATCTAGAAATGAGGGTTTTAGGGTTTAGGTTTAGGATTTACGGTTTAGGTTTTTAGGGTCGAGGGTTCGTGTTTAGGGTCTAGGGTTTGGAATCGATAGCATGAATTTGAATGCACTAGTAGGAATTTGGAAAAGATAGCAGGAATTTGAATGTACTAGCAGGAATCTAGAAATAAGGGTTTTAGGGTTTAGGTTTTAGGATTTAGGGTTTTAGGTTTATAGGGTTTAGGGTCTAGGGTTTAGAATCGATTGGAGGAATTTAGAAATGATAGCAGAAATTTGAAAATGATTGCAAGAATTTGAATGCACTATCAGGAATCTAGAAATGAGGGTTTTAGGGTTTAGGTTTTAGGATTTAGGTTTAGGGTTTTGGGGTTATAGGGTTTAGGGTTTAAGGGTTTAGGGTTTAGGGTTTTGAATCGATAGCAGGAATTCGAAATCGGGAGCTTGAATTTGAATGCACTAGCAGGAATTTGGAATCGATAGCAGGAATTTGAATGCACTAGTAGAGAGAGACGATGGGAGAGAGTGGTGAGATTGGGTTGATAGGTTAAGTTATGAGTAGAAAGAGAGCTGAAATGAAAAAAAATATGAAGATATATACGTCGGTTATATTAAAGGTTTTATACATCGGTTATATTAAGAACGGCGTATATAATAGCATTATATACGTCGCCTTTTCCTCAACAGACGTATATAATAGCATTATATACGTTGCCTTTTCCTCAACCGACGTATATAGTAGGAATTTGGATGCACTAGTAGGAATTTGGAATTGATAGCAGGAATTTGAATGCACTGTTAGTGTATACTGAAAATATTTATTTTAAGTATATACATTTATTTCTGGCCCGGTTTTATTGAGAATCATTTAAATGTTTACATGCTGTCTAATATTATATATTGTGGACAATCTAGTATCAAATGGGATACAGAATATTAGATTGTTAAATACGGTTTATATAATATAATAAGGTTCACAGCACAGGTGGTGTTGGACAATCCACTGGTATGGCTGTAGTATTATTTAGATTAGTTTATATTGACTAATAAATAATACTAGTATACTTTGTGTATATTGAACAGGATCAAATTTAGAATTGTTCCCTTATACTGATTAAGAAGGAGAACTAAGATTCTATGTTATTATTAATGCTTAGGTTCTTAATCCGGATATAGTAATTGACACGTGTATATTATTTACATGCTTTGATTTATATATGAAATAATTCTTTTGATTTATTTCATTATATTTTGGGTGATGGAATAATATATATGGTGGATATTATTTATTGAAGGAATCCATGTCCTGATAATATTCGGGTTAATGATGTCCCCTTGAAAGCTCAAAAAGATTTAATTATGTGAAACCCTGCAGGTGGAATTTATTCCGGCATAATTAAATAAAGGTTGAGTGGATGATCAAGGATAAAAGATATTAATTAAATGAATTATCAGTAATTTATTTAATTAATGGACATGCGCTATTTTAAACATGGGGAATTTAATAAGCAAATAATAAAGGAGCCGATTTAATTAATTAAATAAAATTACCGGAATTAGGTGGGTGGTGCAATATTAATTATTTAGTGGTATTAATTAATATTAATGATAAAGGGCTTGGCCCAAGTTATCATTAGAAGGCCCGACCTAATTTTCTCCTTGATCCCTATTGTAGCCTATAAATACTCTTTATGCCTCCAAGAATAAGTGTTCGGAATTCTAGAGCTTGGAGGCTAAACCTTGGAGGATCGAAGGCCACACCTCGTTCAAGGGAGTAAAGGAATACAATAGAAGATCGTGGATTTGAATCGCTTGCGCCGTAGCGATTAAGGTAAATCATTAAACTAGTTAAACACATATCACTATGATCCAAAGGGACCAACAATTGGCATCAAGAGCCTGAGGTTTAGTGGACTTGTGTTTGTGTTTGATGACGTCCATGTCGTAATTAAAATTGGTTGTATACGTATAGTGGTATGCATGTGTAATAATTTTTTGCAGGTTGTTATCCACTATTATGGCCATGTATTTTAATTATGTGTTTGGATCCCACGTGGTTTAATCGTGGTTATTTTGTTTGGTTTCCACGTGGTTTATCGTGGTTGTAAACACGAAGGATGATCGTGTTAGAATAGATTTTACAAAATTAGTTTTGTATTAGATCTATTTTTTATGTAATTGTTTGATGGATTTTGTAAAAATCCGGGTATTTTGTAACAATTACATACGGCTGAGATCAAAATCGGAGAAACAAAATTTTTCGTTGCGAGGGGCTGCCGTAGTTAATATTTTCTCTTCCGCTGCGTATGAGTTTCTGGCGACATGGGCACCGCATGCGCGTGGCCACGACTAACAACACAGGCGCGTGTGTTTTGTTTGTTGACTCATGTAGACGCGGTTTCAACAATATTAACAGGCTAATAGATTATTATGTCCTGTTGATTTCTTCCGCATGCACAAGGCGCTGGACCCCACGTTGCAGTACATGAATTCCTAGCTGTTGTTCAATTACAGGATCAGCTAAATTCTGGACCACGGGGCTGGAGCAAATTAATTTTTTGGGGCCATAATAGTGGATTTAATTATTGCTTTAATTTTTAATTCCGCTATTTATTTTTTAATTATTGCTTTAAATAATTATTATGTGTGTTGTTAATTATGTGTGTAATTTTTAATTGCATGTTTAACATAATTAGGACGACATGGACATAGATTATTTATTTATTGCTTTAATTAAATGTTATATGTTGTTTAATTATGTGTGTATTTTGAATGCATGTTAGACATAATTATAACTACATAGGCCCCATTTAATTTTAAAATTCCTCAATTTATTAATAAAAATTCTAAGTGGGTGAGGGAATTAATTAGGAATTAAATCTCACGGTCTCCATTATTGTTTGTATGTAATTTAACACTAAGACGAATATAAATTATATATTGTCCACCCTAACGTGGCATATGATATATGGTGTCAGATAGTGTTATGGATATTACTAGGACAAACTTCCTAAATTAATTACGAATATTGAAAGGTATACATGCCACCCAACGTGGCGTACCAAGTTTCATAGAATTCGATTAATTAGACGGGTACCAATTATTGAATATAGATTTTCAATATTGAGAGAAAGGATGATTCTGTCTAGAAAGGGGTCTTAAGTGACGCCTCTTGACAATGCTCCCCCCGATCTGGGAATTATCCTATTATCGATTATTGATTTGAAATATTTAATGGTGGCATCCGGTCTTATTGTTATTAATTTAAGATTTGATAATGGTATACACTTAGCTATGAAAAATAATATATAGTCCACCCTAACGTGGCGTATTATTTAGTAATAGGACCGAAGTAATATTTAAACGAATTTAAGTGGTATATATGTCACCCATCGTGGCGTACCAGATACTTATGGTGTTTAAATATTAGTGCATTAATTTTAATTAATTGTTAGAGGAAACCAATAGGTTTTAAGATTTGTGCAACTCTCTGATTATGTGTTACATGTATGATTCTCAGGATTAGATCATTATGGGCTTTAATCCACTATTCACCATACTTAAGGATAACAAACTTACGGGACCAAACTATATTGAATGGAAACGTAATTTGGACATAGTGTTGACTGCTGAGGAGTACAAATTTTGCACTTATGAACCCAAGCCAGATCAGCCTGCTGAAGATGCTCCTGAAAGTGATAAGGAGTATTATAAGCGGTGGGTTAAGGCCGATGAGATGTCGCGATGTTACATTCTGGCAGCAATGTCGGGTGTTTTGCAGCATCAGCATCAGGCTATGGCCACGGCTTCAGATATGCTCTTTAATCTCAAGGAACTTTTTGGAGAACAGAATAGGGCTGCTAGGCAAGTAGCAATGAAGGCTTTAATGAACACTCAGATGGCTGAAGGAACACCTGTAAGGGATCATGTTCTCAGGATGATGTCTCATCTGAATGAGATGGAGATCCTTGGTGCTGATATTGATGGGGAAACCCAGATCGATATCATCCTTATGAGCTTGCCCAAAAGTTTTGAGCAGTTCCGCTTGAATTACACCATGAACAAGAGGATGTATAGTCTCGCGGAACTTCTGACAGAACTTCAGGCAGCTGAAGGACTCTTTAAACAGAATGTTCAAGTGTATGTGGCTGAGAAAGCTTCTTCATCTAAGCCGAAAGGTAAGACGAAGAAAAAGACTCAGACACATAAAGCTGGAAAGATTGCTAATGCAGTGGGAGTTCAAGGTGGTGTGAAAAAACCTAAGGGCAAGTGCTTCAGGTGCAATCAGTCAGGTCACTGGAAACAGGATTGTCCTCTTCCTAAGAAGACAAACAATACTGGTATGTCTCTTTCTCTAGTTACGGAAACATATATAGCGGCTATATCTACGGGCACTTGGTGTGTAGATACAGGAGCCACTGACCATGTTTGTAACTCTATGCAGGGGTTCCAGCAAACCAGAATGCTTAGAGATGGCGAGATATATGTGTTCATGGGAGATGCTACGAAAGTAGCAGTAGTTGCAGTTGGAATAATTACATTGTCTTTTGGCGATGATAGGATTTTGGTTTTGAACAATTGTCTTTATGTACCTTCATTTAGAAGGAATTTGATTTCGGTTTCTAAACTTGCCATGGATGGTTATAATGTTTGTTTGGATCGTAATGTTTCTATTATGATGAATAAACGAGTTACATGTTCTGGTACATTGCAAGACAATTTATATATTATTAATCCTATCCAACCAATGCTGCAACAAAAGGAAACTAATAACATTCTTTCTAGCTCAAACAAAAGAAAGAAACCTTCCGAATTGAACCAAACATATCTTTGGCACTTAAGATTAGGTCATATTAACTTGAGGAGGATTCAAAGACTGGTAGTAGATGGGCCATTAGGCTTGTTGGCAGTGGAGCCATTTCCAGTTTGTGAATCTTGCTTGGAAGGTAAGATGACTAATAGGCCTTTTAAAGCAAAGGGGAATAGAGCCAAAGAAGTATTAGAATTGGTTCATACTGATTTATGTGGTCCTATGAGTATCCAAGCAAGAGGAGGTTATGAGTATTTTGTCAGTTTCATTGACGATTATTCTAGATATGGATACATTTATTTGTTGCGCCGCAAGTCTGAGTGCTTTGAAAAATTCAAAGAGTACAAAGCAAGTGCGGAGAAACGACATCTTGGAAAATGTATCAAGTCACTACGATCAGATCGTGGTGGCGAATACTTGCTTGGAGAATTTAGGGACTATTTATCAGAAAATGGGATTACATCCCAGTTGTCTGCACCTGGCACACCTCAGCAGAATGGTGTAGCAGAAAGAAGGAATCGGACTCTTTTGGAGAGTGTTAGATCAATGATGAGTTATTCAGATTTACCTAAGTCGTTCTGGGGATATGCTATAGAAACAGCGGCTTACCTTCTGAACTTGGTACCTTCTAAGTCGGTTCCCAAGACTCCAATAGAATTGTGGACTGGTAGCAAACCAAGTCTAAGACATATTCGGATTTGGGGTTGTCCAGCACATGTGCTTAACAAGAACGCGACTAAGCTAGAATCTCGCACAGAAGTAAGGCTGTTTGTAGGCTATCCCATGGGGACGAAAGGTTATTCATTTTATAGTCCTAGGGATCGAGATGTCATTGTTAGCACCAATGCCAGATTCTTAGAGGAAGACTATATAATGAACCACAAACCCATGAGTAGTGTTGTTTTAGAGGAATTAGTGGGAGGGACAGATAATCCCCAAGTGCCAATAGTACAAGTAGAACAACCACAAGAAAATGCACAACTTGACACTAGTACCGCACCAGTGCCTCGTCGTAGTGGGAGGGTTGTTCGACAACCTGAAAGATTCATGTTTTTGGGAGAGTCTTCAGACTTGGTCTCTGGTGAACATGATGAGGATCCTAGGACATACGAACAGGCAATTCTAGATAAAGATGCAAATCTTTGGCAAAAGGCAATGGAATCTGAGATGGAATCTATGTATTCCAATCAAGTTTGGGAGCTCGTGGAACCACCCAAAGGTATAAAACCCATTGGAAGTATGTGGATCTACAAGAAGAAAAGATGATCTGACAAAAAGGTGAAAGCCTGGAAAGCACGACTTGTTGCGAAAGGGTATACTCAGAAAGAAGGAATCGATTATGAGGAAACCTTTTTGCCAGTTGTTATGCTTAAGTCGATCTGGATTCTTTTATCTATAGCAGCTCATCTCGATTACGAGATTTGGCAAATGGATGTCAAGACAGCTTTCCTTAATGGAAGTCTTGAGGAAACCATCTATATGCAACAACCAAAAGGATTCATTAAAGAAGGCCAAGAGCATCTGGTTTGTAAGCTTAAGAGGTCTATTTATGGACTTAAACAAGCTTCTAGGGACTGGAATATTCGTTTTGATCAGGCAGTCCAGTCATATGGATTTGATCAAACTCCAAGCGAGTCATGCGTGTATAAGAGAAGTGAGGGTAATGCAGTGGTTTTTCTAGTACTATATGTAGATGACATTTTACTCATTGGAAACAATGTTAAGATGTTGTCATCAGTAAAGGCATGGTTGTTCAAACAATTTGAAATGAAGGACTTAGGTGAAGCGACATACATCCTTGGGATCAAAGTAATAAGGGATCGCAAGAAAAGGATGTTGGCTTTATCTCAAGAGCCTTACATTGATGAAGTATTAGCTCGTTTTAACATGCAGAACTCTAAGAAAGGTTTTCTACCTTTTAAGCATGGAGTTGCTCTATCCAAGGAGCAGTGTCCTTCGACACCTAAGGATATAGAGAGCATGAAAGCAGTTCCTTATGCTTCGGCATGTGGAAGCTTAATGTATGCTATGTTATGTACGAGGCCTGACATCTGCTTTGCTGTAGGCATGGTTAGTAGATATCAGTCGAACCCAGGTCAGGAACATTGGAGTGCAGTAAAAACTATACTCAAGTACCTGCGAAGGACTAAGGAGTATATGTTAATTTACAAGGCCTCAGATCTATTTCCTTTGGGATATACTGATTCAGATTTCCAATCAGATAGAGATAAGAGGAAATCAACCTCGGGATATGTTTTTACTTTGGGAGGTGGAGCCGTTATATGGAGGAGTGTAAAGCAGAAATGCATTGCAGACTCTACTATGGAAGCCGAGTACGTGGCGGCCTCTGAGGCTGCTAAGGAGGCTGTATGGTTCAGGAACTTCCTTTTGGACTTAGATGTGGTACCTAATTTGCCTAGAAGCTTGACAGTGTATTGTGATAACACTGGTGCTGTGGCAAATTCAAAAGAACCACGAGACCACAAAGCAGCTAAACATATTGAACGTAAGTATCATCTCATACGAGGAATCGTAAAGCGAGGAGATATAGTTGTGGCTCACATATCATCAGAAGACAACCGGGCAGATCCTTTCACAAAGAGCTTGCCAGCAAAGGTTTTTGACAGGCATGTGGAAGCGATAGGAGTCAGATGGATGGGCACATAGTTTTCAATGTAATAGTGGATTAAATAAACACTGATATACTCATAGAATATTTTGAGTATAAGTGGGAGATTGTTAGTGTATACTGAAAATATTTATTTTAAGTATATACATTTATTTCTGGCCCGGCTTTATTGAGAATCATTTAAATGTTTACATGCTGTCTAATATTATATATTGTGGACAATCTAGTATCAAATGGGATACAGAATATTAGATTGTTAAATACGGTTTATATAATATAATAAGGTTCACAGCACAGGTGGTGTTGGACAATCCACTGGTATGGCTGTAGTATTATTTAGATTAGTTTATATTGACTAATAAATAATACTAGTATACTTTGTGTATATTGAACAGGATCAAATTTAGAATTGTTCCCTTATACTGATTAAGAAGGAGAACTAAGATTCTATGTTATTATTAATGCTTAGGTTCTTAATCCGGATATAGTAATTGACACGTGTATATTATTTACATGCTTTGATTTATATATGAAATAATTCTTTTGATTTATTTCATTATATTTTGGGTGATGGAATAATATATATGGTGGATATTATTTATTGAAGGAATCCATGTCCTGATAATATTCGGGTTAATGATGTCCCCTTGAAAGCTCAAAAAGATTTAATTATGTGAAACCCTGCAGGTGGAATTTATTCCGGCATAATTAAATAAAGGTTGAGTGGATGATCAAGGATAAAAGATATTAATTAAATGAATTATCAGTAATTTATTTAATTAATGGACATGCGCTATTTTAAACATGGGGAATTTAATAAGCAAATAATAAAGGAGCCGATTTAATTAATTAAATAAAATTACCGGAATTAGGTGGGTGGTGCAATATTAATTATTTAGTGGTATTAATTAATATTAATGATAAAGGGCTTGGCCCAAGTTATCATTAGAAGGCCCGACCTAATTTTCTCCTTGATCCCTATTGTAGCCTATAAATACTCTTTATGCCTCCAAGAATAAGTGTTCGGAATTCTAGAGCTTGGAGGCTAAACCTTGGAGGATCGAAGGCCACACCTCGTTCAAGGGAGTAAAGGAATACAATAGAAGATCGTGGATTTGAATCGCTTGCGCCGTAGCGATTAAGGTAAATCATTAAACTAGTTAAACACATATCACTATGATCCAAAGGGACCATCATGCACTAGCAGGAATTTGGAAAAGATAGCAGGAATTTGAATGCACTAGCAGGAATTTGGAATCGATAGCAGGAATTTGAATGCACTAGCAGGAATTTGGAATCGATAGCAGGAATTTGAATGCACTAGCAGGAATTTGGAAAAGACATCAGGAATTTGAATGCGCTAGCAGGAATCTAGAAATGAGGGTTTTAGGGTTTAGGTTTAGGATTTACGGTTTAGGTTTTTAGGGTCGAGGGTTCGTGTTTAGGGTCTAGGGTTTGGAATCGATAGCATGAATTTGAATGCACTAGTAGGAATTTGGAAAAGATAGCAGGAATTTGAATGTACTAGCAGGAATCTAGAAATAAGGGTTTTAGGGTTTAGGTTTTAGGATTTAGGGTTTTAGGTTTATAGGGTTTAGGGTTTAGGGTCTAGGGTTTAGAATCGATTGGAGGAATTTAGAAATGATAGCAGAAATTTGAAAATGATTGCAAGAATTTGAATGCACTATCAGGAATCTAGAAATGAAGGTTTTAGGGTTTAGGTTTTAGGATTTAGGTTTAGGGTTTTGGGGTTATAGGGTTTAGGGGTTAGTAGGAATTTGGAATAGAGAGGAGGAATTTGAATGCAATAGCAGGAATTTGGAAAAGATGGTGGGAATTTGAATGCACTAGCAGGAATTTGGAATCGATAGCAAGAATTTGAATGCACTAGCAGGAATTTGGAATCGATAGCAGGAATTTGAATGCACTAGCAGGAATTTGGAATCGATAGCAGGAATTTGAATGCACTAGGAGGAATTTGGAATTGATAGCAGGAATTTGAATGCACTAGCAGGAATTTGGAAAAGATAGCAGGAATTTGAATGCACTAGCAGGAATTTGGAATCGATAGCAGGAATTTGAATGCACTAGCAGGAATTTGGAATCGATAGCAGGAATTTGAATGCACTAGCAGGAATTTAGAATTGATAGCAGGAATTTGAATGCACTAGCAGGAATTTGGAAAAGACATCAGGAATTTGAATGCGCTAGCAGGAATCTAGAAATGAGGGTTTTAGGGTTTAGGTTTAGGATTTACGGTTTAGGTTTTTAGGGTCTAGGGTTAGTGTTTAGGGTCTAGGGTTTAGAATCGATAGCATGGATTTGAATGCACTAGCAGGAATTTAGAAAAGATAGCAGGAATTTGAATGTACTAGCAGGAATCTAGAAATAAGGGTTTTAGGGTTTAGGTTTTAGGATTTAGGGTTTTAGGTTTATAGGGTTTAGGGTTTAGGGTTTAGGGTTTAGGGTCTAGGGTTTAGAATCGATTGGAGGAATTTAGAAATGATAGCAAAAATTTGAAAATGATAGCAGGAATTTGAATGCACTAGCAGGAATCTAGAAATGAGGGTTTTAGGGTTTAGGTTTTGGGATTTAGGTTTAGGGTTTTGGGGTTATAGGGTTTAGGGTTTAGGGTTTAGGGTTTTGAATCGATAGAAGGAATTCGAAATCGGGAGCTTGAATTTGAATGCACTAGCAGGAATTTGGAATCGATAGCAGGAATTTGAATGCACTAGCAGGAATTTGGAATAGAGAGCAGGAATTTGAATGCAATAGCAGGAATTTGGAAAAGATGGCAGGAATTTGAATGCACTAGCAGGAACTTAGAATCGATAGCAGGAATTTGAATGCACTAGCAGGAATTTGGAATCGATAGCAGGAATTTGAATGTACTAGCAGGAATTTGGAATCGATAGCAGGAATTTGAATGCACTAGCAGGAATTTGGAATTGATAGCAGGAATTTGAATGCACTAGCAGGAATTTGGAAAAGATAGCAGGAATTTGAATGCACTAGCAGGAATTTGGAATCGATAGCAGGAATTTGAATGCACTAGCAGGAATTTGGAATCGATAGCAGGATTTTGAATGCACTAGCAGGAATTTGGAAAAGACATCAGGAATTTGAATGCGCTAGCAGGAATCTAGAAATGAGGATTTTAGGGTTTAGGTTTAGGATTTACGGTTTAGGTTTTTAGGGTCTAGGGTTAGTGTTTAGGGTCTATGGTTTGGAATCGATAGCATGAATTTGAATGCACTAACAGGAATTTGGAAAAGATAGCAGGAATTTGAATGTACTAGCAGGAATCTAGAAATAAGGGTTTTAGGGTTTAGGTTTTAGGATTTAGGGTTTTAGGTTTATAGGGTTTAGGGTCTAGGGTTTAGAATCGATTGGATGAATTTAGAAATGATAGCAGAAATTTGAAAATGATAGCAGGAATTTGAATGCACTAGCAGGAATCTAGAAATAAGGGTTTTAGGGTTTAGGTTTTAGGATTTAGGTTTAGGGTTTTGGGGTTATAGGGTTTAGGGTTTAAGGGTTAGGGTTTAGGGTTTAGGGTTTTGAATCGATAGCAGGAATTCGAAATCGGGAGCTTGAATTTGAATGCACTAGCAGGAATTTGGAATCGATAGCAGGAATTTGAATGCACTAGTAGGAATTTGGAATAGAGAGCAGGAATTTGAATGCAATAGCAGGAATTTGGAAAAGATGGCAGGAATTTGAATGCACTAGCAGGAATTTGGAATCGATAGCAGGAATTTGAATGTACTAGCAGGAATTTGGAATCGATAGCAGGAATTTGAATGCACTAGCAGGAATTTGGAATCGATAGCAGGAATTTAAATGCACTAGTAGGAATTTGGAACTGATAGCAGGAATTTGAATGCACTAGCAGGAATTTGGAAAAGATAGCAGGAATTTGAATGCACTAGCAGGAATTTGGAATCGATAGCAGGAATTTGAATGCACTAGCAGGAATTTGGAATCGATAGCAGGAATTTGAATGCACTAGCAGGAATTTGGAATCGATAGCAGGAATTTGAATGCACTAGCAGGAATTTATATTTATTTCACTACAATCTCCAAGCAAGAACATGTGATTATATATACAAATCTACTGTCTTGAAAAAAAAAGCAGCTTAATTCGATGGATGAAAAACAGAAGAGGAAAGAGACTCGTGTCGTGTATATACAAAAAGGATATCCACGAGAAAAAAATAAGGTTGTATTTAGATGGCTTTTTTGCTGATCATTACCATATAAAGGGTCAACATTAGATGTAAAGGATTAAATACTACAGAAAAATATATAGAACAAGTTAAAGGGCAAATAAACATGCCTGATATCAATGGTGGTGTCTTCCACACGAGGGGGAGCAGTGTACCCAGACTGATAAGGTTGTTCAGCAAAGAGAAAATTTCCAAAAAAATATAATACACTAAATTTACTACAATGATTACATAACTCATAAGCAACTAGTAGATGGTAATATAACCGAGGTCGATATCCTCACTCTTACAAGCTAAAATATAATACAATTCCTTCAAACTAGTAACCCGGAGTTATCATTTACTACGACATTGGCATAGATAATGACATGTCATTCAGATTTCAGAAAGAACCATAGACAATAAACTGAAATTATCAACTCGAGGGATTTGAGTCATTTGACAAATGGGAAAACTTGCATAATAGGTTGTTATTATCAACTCGAGCTCTCATATGACCTGAACTATGATTTTACAAACTCTCTATAGCTTTCATAAATCATAACTCATAAGTACTAAAAAAATGAACGACGAGATATGGAAATGTGAAACAAGATATGGAACCAATTTAACAGTACTTGGAGATGAAACATAATTTACTAAAAGAAGTGTTCAGGTAATTAAGAGCTGTCTGAGCAAAGATTTAATAGAGAAAGAACCTCGTAATTCAAAGAACCATTCTCCCGTAGAGATAATTCAGCTTCCTCAATATTGCCGGTATCTGGTTCCTGTTCAGTATCAACGGCTCGATCCGAATGCACACTAGCTGAATAATCCCTTGTAGCTAATGATTCTGATGAAGATATCATTTCATTTGATTTTAATTGCTCCCCTGAATGGAGGCACTTCATCAATGCTTTGAGTCTTTTAGTAAATCTTGTTCTCACCCGTCCCTTGGTCCAATTCTCATTTTTCATGATTCAGCTTCGCCTTTCTGGACAATCATTAAAAACATGAACATTGAGACAAACTTAAGGGCATAACAAAAAAAAATCAAGTCCAAAACCCAAAAGACAGTTTATGATTGAGAACATCAACACAGATTAAAATTGTAATTAAAAACATTAATCAGTTGGTCTAATTAAATATGATAAACAAAAATACTTAGATAACCTTAAGGTAATTAACTACTATAAATTCTCAACCATGAACTGGGTTGAAGTTATACTTTTTTTCGTTAAGCTGCATAACTCAAACTCCTCTAAAGTCGACAAAGATTTCCATAAACTCCGAACTCCTCACCAATCGCCAATCCATCTCCTCCAATCAACAAACCTACCTCTGTTTTTCTTCACCACTCCACTTCCTTCAAACCCACAACCGAACAACTCCTCTGTTCTTCACCAATAGCCCCCCCTTTTTCTCCTTCTCCTTCCACCACTTTCGAATTCTCGACCACTTTCGAAGAAACTAATTCCTGGGTTTTGCGTGTCTTGGCTGAGAAGACTCGGGTTGGGATTTTTTCTTCGCAGTGGCCCGAGCTTTTGACATTAAAGCATCGAAAGCAGATGGGCGTGAAGAAGATATGGTGAAATTGAAATTAGGGTTTCACAAAAAAAGAGGATTTGAGAGCAATTGAAGAATTGGGTTTGAGAATTGGTAAAAAAAAGATTTGGGTTTGACAATTAGAGAGAGACGATGGGAGAGAGTGGTGAGATTGGGTTGATAGGTTAAGTTATGAGTAGAAAGAGAGCTGAAATGAAAAAAAATATGAAGATATATACGTCGGTTATATTAAAGGTTTTATACGTCGGTTATATTAAGAACGGCGTATATAATAGCATTATATACGTCGCCTTTTCCTCAACCGACGTATATAATAGCATTATATACGTTGCCTTTTCCTCAACCGACGTATATAGTAGGAATTTGGATGCACTAGTAGGAATTTGGAATTGATAGCAGGAATTTGAATGCACTAGCAGGAATTTGGAAAAGATAGCAGGAATTTGAATGCACTAGCAGGAATTTGGAATCGATAGCAGGAATTTGAATGCACTAGCAGGAATTTGGAATCGATAGCAGGAATTTGAATGCACTAGCAGGAATTTGGAAAAGACATCAGGAATTTGAATGCGCTAGCAGGAATCTAGAAATGAGGGTTTTAGGGTTTAGGTTTAGGATTTACGGTTTAGGTTTTTAGGGTCGAGGGTTCGTGTTTAGGGTCTAGGGTTTGGAATCGATAGCATGAATTTGAATGCACTAGTAGGAATTTGGAAAAGATAGCAGGAATTTGAATGTACTAGCAGGAATCTAGAAATAAGGGTTTTAGGGTTTAGGTTTTAGGATTTAGGGTTTTAGGTTTATAGGGTTTAGGGTTTAGGGTCTAGGGTTTAGAATCGATTGGAGGAATTTAGAAATGATAGCAGAAATTTGAAAATGATTGCAAGAATTTGAATGCACTATCAGGAATCTAGAAATGAGGGTTTTAGGGTTTAGGTTTTAGGATTTAGGTTTAGGGTTTTGGGGTTATAGGGTTTAGGGGTTAGTAGGAATTTGAAATAGAGAGCAGGAATTTGAATGCAATAGCAGGAATTTGGAAAAGATGGTGGGAATTTGAATGCACTAGCAGGAATTTGGAATCGATAGCAAGAATTTGAATGCACTAGCAGGAATTTGGAATCGATAGCAGGAATTTGAATGCACTAGCAGGAATTTGGAATCGATAGCAGGAATTTGAATGCACTAGGAGGAATTTGGAATTGATAGCAGGAATTTGAATGCACTAGCAGGAATTTGAAAATGATAGCAGGAATTTGAATGCACTAGCAGGAATCTAGAAATAAGGGTTTTAGGGTTTAGGTTTTAGGATTTAGGTTTAGGGTTTTGGGGTTATAGGGTTTAGGGTTTAAGGGTTAGGGTTTAGGGTTTAGGGTTTTGAATCGATAGCAGGAATTCGAAATCGGGAGCTTGAATTTGAATGCACTAGCAGGAATTTGGAATCGATAGCAGGAATTTGAATGCACTAGTAGGAATTTGGAATAGAGAGCAGGAATTTGAATGCAATAGCAGGAATTTGGAAAAGATGGCAGGAATTTGAATGCACTAGCAGGAATTTGGAATCGATAGCAGGAATTTGAATGTACTAGCAGGAATTTGGAATCGATAGCAGGAATTTGAATGCACTAGCAGGAATTTGGAATCGATAGCAGGAATTTAAATGCACTAGTAGGAATTTGGAACTGATAGCAGGAATTTGAATGCACTAGCAGGAATTTGGAAAAGATAGCAGGAATTTGAATGCACTAGCAGGAATTTGGAATCGATAGCAGGAATTTGAATGCACTAGCAGGAATTTGGAATCGATAGCAGGAATTTGAATGCACTAGCAGGAATTTGGAATCGATAGCAGGAATTTGAATGCACTAGCAGGAATTTATATTTATTTCACTACAATCTCCAAGCAAGAACATGTGATTATATATACAAATCTACTGTCTTGAAAAAAAAAGCAGCTTAATTCGATGGATGAAAAACAGAAGAGGAAAGAGACTCGTGTCGTGTATATACCAAAAGGATATCCACGAGAAAAAAATAAGGTTGTATTTAGATGGCTTTTTTGCTGATCATTACCATATAAAGGGTCAACATTAGATGTAAAGGATTAAATACTACAGAAAAATATATAGAACAAGTTAAAGGGCAAATAAACATGCCTGATATCAATGGTGGTGTCTTCCACACGAGGGGGAGCAGTGTACCCAGACTGATAAGGTTGTTCAGCAAAGAGAAAATTTCCAAAAAAATATAATACACTAAATTTACTACAATGATTACATAACTCATAAGCAACTAGTAGATGGTAATATAACCGAGGTCGATATCCTCACTCTTACAAGCTAAAATATAATACAATTCCTTCAAACTAGTAACCCGGAGTTATCATTTACTACGACATTGGCATAGATAATGACATGTCATTCAGATTTCAGAAAGAACCATAGACAATAAACTGAAATTATCAACTCGAGGGATTTGAGTCATTTGACAAATGGGAAAACTTGCATAATAGGTTGTTATTATCAACTCGAGCTCTCATATGACCTGAACTATGATTTTACAAACTCTCTATAACTTTCATAAATCATAACTCATAAGTACTAAAAAAATGAACGACGAGATATGGAAATGTGAAACAAGATATGGAACCAATTTAACAGTACTTGGAGATGAAACATAATTTACTAAAAGAAGTGTTCAGGTAATTAAGAGCTGTCTGAGCAAAGATTTAATAGAGAAAGAACCTCGTAATTCAAAGAACCATTCTCCCGCAGAGATAATTCAGCTTCCTCAATATTGCCGGTATCTGGTTCCTGTTCAGTATCAACGGCTCGATCCGAATGCACACTAGCTGAATAATCCCTTGTAGCTAATGATTCTGATGAAGATATCATTTCATTTGATTTTAATTGCTCCCCTGAATGGAGGCACTTCATCAATGCTTTGAGTCTTTTAGTAAATCTTGTTCTCACCCGTCCCTTGGTCCAATTCTCATTTTTCATGATTCAGCTTCGCCTTTCTGGACAATCATTAAAAACATGAACATTGAGACAAACTTAAGGGCATAACAAAAAAAAATCAAGTCCAAAACCCAAAAGACAGTTTATGATTGAGAACATCAACACAGATTAAAATTGTAATTAAAAACATTAATCAGTTGGTCTAATTAAATATGATAAACAAAAATACTTAGATAACCTTAAGGTAATTAACTACTATAAATTCTCAACCATGAACTGGGTTGAAGTTATACTTTTTTTCGTTAAGCTGCATAACTCAAACTCCTCTAAAGTCGACAAAGATTTCCATAAACTCCGAACTCCTCACCAATCGCCAATCCATCTCCTCCAATCAACAAACCTACCTCTGTTTTTCTTCACCACTCCACTTCCTTCAAACCCACAACCGAACAACTCCTCTGTTCTTCACCAATAGCCCCCCCTTTTTCTCCTTCTCCTTCCACCACTTTCGAATTCTCGACCACTTTCGAAGAAACTAATTCCTGGGTTTTGCGTGTCTTGGCTGAGAAGACTCGGGTTGGGATTTTTTCTTCGCAGTGGCCCGAGCTTTTGACATTAAAGCATCGAAAGCAGATGGGCGTGAAGAAGATATGGTGAAATTGAAATTAGGGTTTCACAAAAAAAGAGGATTTGAGAGCAATTGAAGAATTGGGTTTGAGAATTGGTAAAAAAAAGATTTGGGTTTGACAATTAGAGAGAGACGATGGGAGAGAGTGGTGAGATTGGGTTGATAGGTTAAGTTATGAGTAGAAAGAGAGCTGAAATGAAAAAAAATATGAAGATATATACGTCGGTTATATTAAAGGTTTTATACGTCGGTTATATTAAGAACGGCGTATATAATAGCATTATATACGTCGCCTTTTCCTCAACCGACGTATATAATAGCATTATATACGTTGCCTTTTCCTCAACCGACGTATATAGTAGGAATTTGGATGCACTAGTAGGAATTTGGAATTGATAGCAGGAATTTGAATGCACTAGCAGGAATTTGGAAAAGATAGCAGGAATTTGAATGCACTAGCAGGAATTTGGAATCGATAGCAGGAATTTGAATGCACTAGCAGGAATTTGGAATCGATAGCAGGAATTTGAATGCACTAGCAGGAATTTGGAAAAGACATCAGGAATTTGAATGCGCTAGCAGGAATCTAGAAATGAGGGTTTTAGGGTTTAGGTTTAGGATTTACGGTTTAGGTTTTTAGGGTCGAGGGTTCGTGTTTAGGGTCTAGGGTTTGGAATCGATAGCATGAATTTGAATGCACTAGTAGGAATTTGGAAAAGATAGCAGGAATTTGAATGTACTAGCAGGAATCTAGAAATAAGGGTTTTAGGGTTTAGGTTTTAGGATTTAGGGTTTTAGGTTTATAGGGTTTAGGGTTTAGGGTCTAGGGTTTAGAATCGATTGGAGGAATTTAGAAATGATAGCAGAAATTTGAAAATGATTGCAAGAATTTGAATGCACTATCAGGAATCTAGAAATGAGGGTTTTAGGGTTTAGGTTTTAGGATTTAGGTTTAGGGTTTTGGGGTTATAGGGTTTAGGGGTTAGTAGGAATTTGAAATAGAGAGCAGGAATTTGAATGCAATAGCAGGAATTTGGAAAAGATGGTGGGAATTTGAATGCACTAGCAGGAATTTGGAATCGATAGCAAGAATTTGAATGCACTAGCAGGAATTTGGAATCGATAGCAGGAATTTGAATGCACTAGCAGGAATTTGGAATCGATAGCAGGAATTTGAATGCACTAGGAGGAATTTGGAATTGATAGCAGGAATTTGAATGCACTAGCAGGAATTTGGAAAAGATAGCAGGAATTTGAATGCACTAGCAGGAATTTGGAATCGATAGCAGGAATTTGAATGCACTAGCAGGAATTTGGAATCGATAGCAGGAATTTGAATGCACTAGCAGGAATTTAGAATTGATAGCAGGAATTTGAATGCACTAGCAGGAATTTGGAAAAGACATCAGGAATTTGAATGCGCTAGCAGGAATCTAGAAATGAGGGTTTTAGGGTTTAGGTTTAGGATTTACGGTTTAGGTTTTTAGGGTCTAGGGTTAGTGTTTAGGGTCTAGGGTTTAGAATCGATAGCATGGATTTGAATGCACTAGCAGGAATTTAGAAAAGATAGCAGGAATTTGAATGTACTAGCAGGAATCTAGAAATAAGGGTTTTAGGGTTTAGGTTTTAGGATTTAGGGTTTTAGGTTTATAGGGTTTAGGGTTTAGGGTTTAGGGTCTAGGGTTTAGAATCGATTGGAGGAATTTAGAAATGATAGCAGAAATTTGAAAATGATAGCAGGAATTTGAATGCACTAGCAGGAATCTAGAAATGAGGGTTTTAGGGTTTAGGTTTTGGGATTTAGGTTTAGGGTTTTTGGGTTATAGGGTTTAGGGTTTAAGGGTTAGGGTTTAGGGTTTAGGGTTTTGAATCGATAGAAGGAATTCGAAATCGGGAGCTTGAATTTGAATGCACTAGCAGGAATTTGGAATCGATAGCAGGAATTTGAATGCACTAGCAGGAATTTGGAATAGAGAGCAGGAATTTGAATGCAATAGCAGGAATTTGGAAAAGATGGCAGGAATTTGAATGCACTAGCAGGAACTTGGAATCGATAGCAGGAATTTGAATGCACTAGCAGGAATTTGGAATCGATAGCAGGAATTTGAATGTACTAGCAGGAATTTGGAATCGATAGCAGGAATTTGAATGCACTAGCAGGAATTTGGAATTGATAGCAGGAATTTGAATGCACTAGCAGGAATTTGGAAAAGATAGCAGGAATTTGAATGCACTAGCAGGAATTTGGAATCGATAGCAGGAATTTGAATGCACTAGCAGGAATTTGGAATCGATAGCAGGAATTTGAATGCACTAGCAGGAATTTGGAAAAGACATCAGGAATTTGAATGCGCTAGCAGGAATCTGGAAATGAGGATTTTAGGGTTTAGGTTTAGGATTTACGGTTTAGGTTTTTAGGGTCTAGGGTTAGTGTTTAGGGTCTATGGTTTGGAATCGATAGCATGAATTTGAATGCACTAACAGGAATTTGGAAAAGATAGCAGGAATTTGAATGTACTAGCAGGAATCTAGAAATAAGGGTTTTAGGGTTTAGGTTTTAGGATTTAGGGTTTTAGGTTTATAGGGTTTAGGGTCTAGGGTTTAGAATCGATTGGAGGAATTTAGAAATGATAGCAGAAATTTGAAAATGATAGCAGGAATTTGAATGCACTAGCAGGAATCTAGAAATAAGGGTTTTAGGGTTTAGGTTTTAGGATTTAGGTTTAGGGTTTTGGGGTTATAGGGTTTAGGGTTTAAGGGTTAGGGTTTAGGGTTTAGGGTTTTGAATCGATAGCAGGAATTCGAAATCGGGAGCTTGAATTTGAATGCACTAGCAGGAATTTGGAATCGATAGCAGGAATTTGAATGCACTAGTAGGAATTTGGAATAGAGAGCAGGAATTTGAATGCACTAGCAGGAATTTGGAAAAGATGGCAGGAATTTGAATGCACTAGCAGGAATTTGGAATCGATAGCAGGAATTTGAATGTACTAGCAGGAATTTGGAATCGATAGCAGGAATTTGAATGCACTAGCAGGAATTTGGAATCGATAGCAGGAATTTAAATGCGCTAGTAGGAATTTGGAACTGATAGCAGGAATTTGAATGCACTAGCAGGAATTTGGAAAAGATAGCAGGAATTTGAATGCACTAGCAGGAATTTGGAATCGATAGCAGGAATTTGAATGCACTAGCAGGAATTTGGAATCGATAGCAGGAATTTGAATGCACTAGCAGGAATTTGGAATCGATAGCAGGAATTTGAATGCACTAGCAGGAATTTAGAATTGATAGCAGGAATTTGAATGCACTATCAGGAATTTGGAAAACACATCAGGAATTTGAATGCGCTAGCAGTAATCTAGAAATGAGGGTTTTAGGGTTTAGGTTTAGGATTTACGGTTTAGGTTTTTAGGGTCTAGGGTTCGTGTTTAGGGTCTAGGGTTTGGAATCGATAGCATGAATTTGAATGCACTAGCAGGAATTTGGAAAAGATAGCAGGAATTTGAATGTACTAGCAGGAATCTAGAAATAAGGGTTTTAGGGTTTAGGTTTTAGGATTTAGGGTTTTTGGTTTATAGGGTTTAGGGTTTAGGGTCTAGGGTTTAGAATCGATTAGAGGAATTTAGAAATGATAGCAGAAATTTGAAAATGATAGCAGGAATTTGAATGCACTAGCAGGAATCTAGAAATGAGGGTTTTAGGGTTTAGGTTTTAGGATTTAGGTTTAGGGTTTTGGGGTTATAGGGTTTAATGTTTAAGGGTTAGGGTTTAGGGTTTGGAATCGATAGCAGGAATTCGAAATCGGGAGCTTGAATTTGAATGCACTAGCAGGAATTTGGAATTGATAGCAGGAATTTGAATGCACTAGTAGGAATTTGGAATAGAGAGCAGGAATTTGAAAGCAATAGCAGGAATTTGGAATCGATAGCAGGAATTTGAATGCACTAGCAGGAATTTGGAATCGATAGTAGGAATTTGAATGCACTAGCAGGAATTTGGAATCGATAGCAGGAATTTGAATGCACTAGCAGGAATTTGGAATCGATAGTAGGAATTTGAATGCACTAGTAGGAATTTGGAACTGATAGTAGGAATTTGAATGCACTAGCAGGAATTTGGAAAAGATAGCAGGAATTTGAATGCACTAGCAGGAATTTGGAATCGATAGCAGGAATTTGAATGCACTAGCAGGAATTTAGAATTGATAGCAGGAATTTGAATGCATTAGCAGGAATTTGGAAAAGACATCAGGAATTTGAATGCGCTAGCAGGAATCTAGAAATGAGGGTTTTAGGGTTTAGGTTTTTAGGGTCGAGGGTTCGTGTTTAGGGTCTAGGGTTTGGAATCGATAGCATGAATTTGAATGCACTAGTAGGAATTTGGAAAAGATAGCAGGAATTTGAATGTACTAGCAGGAATCTAGAAATAAGGGTTTTAGGGTTTAGGTTTTAGGATTTAGGGTTTTAGGTTTATAGGGTTTAGGGTTTAGGGTCTAGGGTTTAGAATCGATTGGAGGAATTTAGAAATGATAGCAGAAATTTGAAAATGATTGCAAGAATTTGAATGCACTATCAGGAATCTAGAAATGAGGGTTTTAGGGTTTAGGTTTTAGGATTTAGGTTTAAGGTTTTGGGGTTATAGGGTTTAGGGTTTAAGGGTTAGGGTTTAGGGTTTTGAATCGATAGCAGGAATTCGAAATCGGGAGCTTGAATTTGAATGCACTAGCAGGAATTTGGAATCGATAGCAGGAATTTGAATGCACTAGTAGGAATTTGGAATAGAGAGCAGGAATTTGGAAAAGATGGTGGGAATTTGAATGCACTAGCAGGAATTTGGAATCGATAGCAGGAATTTGAATGCACTAGCAGGAATTTGGAATCGATAGCAGGAATTTGAATGCACTAGCAGGAATTTGGAATCGATAGCAGGAATTTGAATGCACTAGGAGGAATTTGGAATTGATAGCATGAATTTGAATGCACTAGCAGGAATTTGGAAAAGATAGCAGGAATTTGAATGCACTAGCAGGAATTTGGAATCGATAGCAGGAATTTGAATGCACTAGCAGGAATTTGGAATCGATAGCAGGAATTTGAATGCACTAGCAGGAATTTAGAATTGATAGCAGGAATTTGAATGCACTAGCAGGAATTTGGAAAAGACATCAGGAATTTGAATGCGCTAGCAGGAATCTAGAAATGAGGGTTTTAGGGTTTAGGTTTAGGATTTACGGTTTAGGTTTTTAGGGTCTAGGGTTAGTGTTTAGGGTCTAGGGTTTAGAATCGATAGCATGGATTTGAATGCACTAGCAGGAATTTAGAAAAGATAGCAGGAATTTGAATGTACTAGCAGGAATCTAGAAATAAGGGTTTTAGGGTTTAGGATTTAGGGTTTTAGGTTTATAGGGTTTAGGGTTTAGGGTTTAGGGTCTAGGGTTTAGAATCGATTGGAGGAATTTAGAAATGATAGCAGAAATTTGAAAATGATAGCAGGAATTTGAATGCACTAGCAGGAATCTAGAAATGAGGGTTTTAGGGTTTAGGTTTTGGGATTTAGGTTTAGGGTTTTGGGGTTATAGGGTTTAGGGTTTAAGGGTTAGGGTTTAGGGTTTAGGGTTTTGAATCGATAGAAGGAATTCGAAATCGGGAGCTTGAATTTGAATGCACTAGCAAGAATTTGGAATCGATAGCAGGAATTTGAATGCACTAGTAGGAATTTGGATTAGAGAGCAGGAATTTGAATGCAATAGCAGGAATTTGGAAAAGATGGCAGGAATTTGAATGCACTAGCAGGAATTTGGAATCGATAGCAGGAATTTGAATGCAGTAGCAGGAATTTGGAATCGATAGCAGGAATTTGAATGTACTAGCAGGAATTTGGAATCGATAGCAGGAATTTGAATGCACTAGTAGGAATTTGAATGCACTAGCAGGAATTTGGAAAAGATAGCAGGAATTTGAATGCACTAGCAGGAATTTGGAATCGATAGCAGGAATTTGAATGCACTAGCAGGAATTTGGAATCGATAGCAGGAATTTGAATGCACTAGCAGGAATTTGGAAAAGACATCAGGAATTTGAATGCGCTAGCAGGAATCTAGAAATGAGGATTTTAGGGTTTAGGTTTAGGATTTACGGTTTAGGTTTTTAGGGTCTAGGGTTAGTGTTTAGGGTCTATGGTTTGGAATCGATAGCATGAATTTGAATGCACTAACAGGAATTTGGAAAAGATAGCAGGAATTTGAATGTACTAGCAGGAATCTAGAAATAAGGGTTTTAGGGTTTAGGTTTTAGGATTTAGGGTTTTAGGTTTATAGGGTTTAGGGTCTAGGGTTTAGAATCGATTGGAGGAATTTAGAAATGATAGCAGAAATTTGAAAATGATAGCAGGAATTTGAATGCACTAGCAGGAATCTAGAAATAAGGGTTTTAGGGTTTAGGTTTTAGGATTTAGGTTTAGGGTTTTGGGGTTATAGGGTTTAGGGTTTAAGGGTTAGGGTTTAGGGTTTAGGGTTTTGAATCGATAGCAGGAATTCGAAATCGGGAGCTTGAATTTGAATGCACTAGCAGGAATTTGGAATCGATAGCAGGAATTTGAATGCACTAGTAGGAATTTGGAATAGAGAGCAGGAATTTGAATGCAATAGCAGGAATTTGGAAAAGATGGCAGGAATTTGAATGCACTAGCAGGAATTTGGAATCGATAGCAGGAATTTGAATGTACTAGCAGGAATTTGGAATCGATAGCAGGAATTTGAATGCACTAGCAGGAATTTGGAATCGATAGCAGGAATTTAAATGCACTAGTAGGAATTTGGAACTGATAGCAGGAATTTGAATGCACTAGCAGGAATTTGGAAAAGATAGCAGGAATTTGAATGCACTAGCAGGAATTTGGAATCGATAGCAGGAATTTGAATGCACTAGCAGGAATTTGGAATCGATAGCAGGAATTTGAATGCACTAGCAGGAATTTGGAATCGATAGCAGGAATTTGAATGCACTAGCAGGAATTTAGAATTGATAGCAGGAATTTGAATGCACTATCAGGAATTTGGAAAACACATCAGGAATTTGAATGCGCTAGCAGTAATCTAGAAATGAGGGTTTTAGGGTTTAGGTTTAGGATTTACGGTTTAGGTTTTTAGGGTCTAGGGTTCGTGTTTAGGGTCTAGGGTTTGGAATCGATAGCATGAATTTGAATGCACTAGCAGGAATTTGGAAAAGATAGCAGGAATTTAAATGCACTAGCAGGAATCTAGAAATAAGGGTTTTAGGGTTTATGTTTTAGGATTTAGGGTTTTAGGTTTATAGGGTTTAGGGTTTAGGGTCTAGGGTTTAGAATCGATTGGAGGAATTTAGAAATGATAGCAGAAATTTGAAAATGATGGCAGGAATTTGAATGCACTAGCAGGAATCTAGAAATGAGGGTTTTAGGGTTTAGGTTTTAGGATTTAGGTTTAGGGTTTTGGGGTTATAGGGTTTAGGGTTTAAGGGTTAGGGTTTAGGGTTTTGAATCGATAGCAGGAATTCGAAATCGGGAGCTTGAATTTGAATGCACTAGCAGGAATTTGGAATCGATAGCAGGAATTTGAATGCACTAGTAGGAATTTGGAATAGAGAGCAATAGCAGGAATTTGGAATCGATAGCAGGAATTTGAATGCACTAGCAAGAATTTGGAATCGATAGTAGGAATTTGAATGCACTAGCAGGAATTTGGAATCGATAGCAGGAATTTGAATGCACTAGCAGGAATTTGGAATCAATAGTAGGAATTTGAATGCACTAGTAGGAATTTGGAACTGATAGTAGGAATTTGAATGCACTAGCAGGAATTTGGAAAAGATAGCAGGAATTTGAATGCACTAGCAGGAATTTGGAATCGATAGCAGGAATTTGAATGCACTAGCAGGAATTTGGAATCGATAGCAGGAATTTGAATGCACTAGCAGGAATTTAGAATTGATAGCAGGAATTTGAATGCATTAGCAGGAATTTGGAAAAGACATCAGGAATTTGAATGCACTAGCAGGAATCTAGAAATGAGGGTTTTAGGGTTTAGGTTTAGGATTTACGGTTTAGGTTTTTAGGGTCTAGGGTTCGTGTTTAGGGTCTAGGGTTTGGAATCGATAGCATGAATTTGAATGCACTAGTAGGAATTTGGAAAAGATAGCAGGAATTTGAATGTACTAGCAGGAATCTAGAAATAAGGGTTTTAGGGTTTAGGTTTTAGGATTTAGGGTTTTAGGTTTATAGGGTTTAGGGTCTAGGGTTTAGAATCGATTAGAGGAATTTAGAAATGATAGCAGAAATTTGAAAATGATAGCAGGAATTTGAATGCACTAGCAGGAATCTAGAAATGAGGGTTTTAGGGTTTAGGTTTTAGGATTTAGGTTTAGGGTTTTGGGGTTATAGGGTTTAGGGTTTAAGGGTTAGGGTTTAGGGTTTTGAATCGATAGCAGGAATTCGAAATCGGGAGCTTGAATTTGAATGCACTAGCAGGAATTTGGAATCGATAGCAGGAATTTGAATGCACTAGTAGGAATTTGGAAGAGAAAGCATGAATTTGAATGCAATAGCAGGAATTTGGAAAAGATGGCAGGAATTTGAATGCACTAGCAGGAATTTGGAATCGATAGCAGGAATTTGAATGTACTAGCAGGAATTTGGAATTGATAGCAGGAATTTGAATGCACTAGCAGGAATTTGGAATCGATAGCAGGAATTTAAATGCACTAGTAGGAATTTAGAACTGATAGCAGGAATTTGAATGCACTAGCAGGAATTTGGAAAAGATAGCAGGAATTTGAATGCACTAGCAGGAATTTGGAATCGATAGCAGGAATTTGAATGCACTAGCAGGAATTTGGAATCGATAGCAGGAATTTGAATGCACTAGCAGGAATTTGGAATCGATAGCAGGAATTTGAATGCACTAACAGGAATTTAGAATTGATAGCAGGAATTTGAATGCACTATCAGGAATTTGGAAAAGACATCAGGAATTTGAATGCGCTAGCAGTAATCTAGAAATGAGGGTTTTAGGGTTTAGGTTTAGGATTTACGGTTTAGGTTTTTAGGGTCTAGGGTTCGTGTTTAGGGTCTAGGGTTTGGAATTGATAGCATGAATTTGAATGCACTAGCAAGAATTTGGAAAAGATAGCAGGAATTTGAATGTACTAGCAGGAATCTAGAAATAATGGTTTTAGGGTTTAGGTTTTAGGATTTAGGGTTTTAGGTTTATAGGGTTTAGGGTCTAGGGTTTAGAATCGATTGGAGGAATTTAGAAATGATAGCAGAAATTTGAAAATGATAGCAGGAATTTGAATGCACTAGCAGGAATCTAGAAATGAGGGTTTTAGGGTTTAGGTTTTAGGATTTAGGTTTAGGGTTTTGGGGTTATAGGGTTTAGGGTTTAAGGGTTAGGGTTTAGGGTTTTGAATCGATAGCAGGAATTCGAAATCGGGAACTTGAATTTGAATGCACTAACAGGAATTTGGAATCGATAGCAGGAATTTGAATGCACTAGTAGGAATTTGGAATAGAGAGCAGGAATTTGAAAGCAATAGCAGGAATTTGGAATCGATAGCAGGAATTGGAATGCACTAGCAGGAATTTGAATGCACTAGCAGGAATTTGGAATCGATAGCAGGAATTTGAATGCACTAGCAGGAATTTGGAATCGATAGCAGGAATTTGAATGCACTAGCAGGAATTTGGAATCGATAGCAGAAATTTGAATGCACTAGTAGGAATTTGGAATAGAGAGCATGAATTTGAATGCAATAGCAGGAATTTGGAAAAGATGGTGGGAATTTGAATGCACTAGCAGGAATTTGGAATCGATAGCAGGAATTTGAATGCACTAGCAGGAATTTGGAATCGATAGCAGGAATTTGAATGCACTAGCAGGAATTTGGAATCGATAGCAGGAATTTGAATGCACTAGGAGGAATTTGGAATTGATAGCAGGAATTTGAATGCACTAGCAGGAATTTAGAATTGATAGCAGGAATTTGAATGCACTAGCAGGAATTTGGAAAAGACATCAGGAATTTGAATGCGCTAGCAGGAATCTAGAAATGAGGGTTTTAGGGTTTAGGTTTAGGATTTACGGTTTAGGTTTTTAGGGTCTAGGGTTAGTGTTTAGGGTCTAGGGTTTAGAATCGATAGCATGGATTTGAATGCACTAGCAGGAATTTAGAAAAGATAGCAGGAATTTGAATGTACTAGCAGGAATCTAGAAATAAGGGTTTTAGGGTTTAGGTTTTAGGATTTAGGGTTTTAGGTTTATAGGGTTTAGGGTTTAGGGTTTAGGGTCTAGGGTTTAGAATCGATTGGAGGAATTTAGAAATGATAGTAGAAATTTGAAAATGATAGCAGGAATTTGAATGCACTAGCAGGAATCTAGAAATGAGGGTTTTAGGGTTTAGGTTTTGGGATTTAGGTTTAGGGTTTTTGGGTTATAGGGTTTAGGGTTTAAGGGTTAGGGTTTAGGGTTTAGGGTTTTGAATCGATAGAAGGAATTCGAAATCGGGAGCTTGAATTTGAATGCACTAGCAGGAATTTGGAATCGATAGCAGGAATTTGAATGCACTAGCAGGAATTTGGAATAGAGAGCAGGAATTTGAATGCAATAGCAGGAATTTGGAAAAGATGGCAGGAATTTGAATGCACTAGCAGGAACTTGGAATCGATAGCAGGAATTTGAATGCACTAGCAGGAATTTGGAATCGATAGCAGGAATTTGAATGTACTAGCAGGAATTTGGAATCGATAGCAGGAATTTGAATGCACTAGCAGGAATTTGGAATTGATAGCAGGAATTTGAATGCACTAGCAGGAATTTGGAAAAGATAGCAGGAATTTGAATGCACTAGCAGGAATTTGGAATCGATAGCAGGAATTTGAATGCACTAGCAGGAATTTGGAATCGATAGCAGGAATTTGAATGCACTAGCAGGAATTTGGAAAAGACATCAGGAATTTGAATGCGCTAGCAGGAATCTGGAAATGAGGATTTTAGGGTTTAGGTTTAGGATTTACGGTTTAGGTTTTTAGGGTCTAGGGTTAGTGTTTAGGGTCTATGGTTTGGAATCGATAGCATGAATTTGAATGCACTAACAGGAATTTGGAAAAGATAGCAGGAATTTGAATGTACTAGCAGGAATCTAGAAATAAGGGTTTTAGGGTTTAGGTTTTAGGATTTAGGGTTTTAGGTTTATAGGGTTTAGGGTCTAGGGTTTAGAATCGATTGGAGGAATTTAGAAATGATAGCAGAAATTTGAAAATGATAGCAGGAATTTGAATGCACTAGCAGGAATCTAGAAATAAGGGTTTTAGGGTTTAGGTTTTAGGATTTAGGTTTAGGGTTTTGGGGTTATAGGGTTTAGGGTTTAAGGGTTAGGGTTTAGGGTTTAGGGTTTTGAATCGATAGCAGGAATTCGAAATCGGGAGCTTGAATTTGAATGCACTAGCAGGAATTTGGAATCGATAGCAGGAATTTGAATGCACTAGTAGGAATTTGGAATAGAGAGCAGGAATTTGAATGCACTAGCAGGAATTTGGAAAAGATGGCAGGAATTTGAATGCACTAGCAGGAATTTGGAATCGATAGCAGGAATTTGAATGTACTAGCAGGAATTTGGAATCGATAGCAGGAATTTGAATGCACTAGCAGGAATTTGGAATCGATAGCAGGAATTTAAATGCGCTAGTAGGAATTTGGAACTGATAGCAGGAATTTGAATGCACTAGCAGGAATTTGGAAAAGATAGCAGGAATTTGAATGCACTAGCAGGAATTTGGAATCGATAGCAGGAATTTGAATGCACTAGCAGGAATTTGGAATCGATAGCAGGAATTTGAATGCACTAGCAGGAATTTGGAATCGATAGCAGGAATTTGAATGCACTAGCAGGAATTTAGAATTGATAGCAGGAATTTGAATGCACTATCAGGAATTTGGAAAACACATCAGGAATTTGAATGCGCTAGCAGTAATCTAGAAATGAGGGTTTTAGGGTTTAGGTTTAGGATTTACGGTTTAGGTTTTTAGGGTCTAGGGTTCGTGTTTAGGGTCTAGGGTTTGGAATCGATAGCATGAATTTGAATGCACTAGCAGGAATTTGGAAAAGATAGCAGGAATTTGAATGTACTAGCAGGAATCTAGAAATAAGGGTTTTAGGGTTTAGGTTTTAGGATTTAGGGTTTTTGGTTTATAGGGTTTAGGGTTTAGGGTCTAGGGTTTAGAATCGATTAGAGGAATTTAGAAATGATAGCAGAAATTTGAAAATGATAGCAGGAATTTGAATGCACTAGCAGGAATCTAGAAATGAGGGTTTTAGGGTTTAGGTTTTAGGATTTAGGTTTAGGGTTTTGGGGTTATAGGGTTTAATGTTTAAGGGTTAGGGTTTAGGGTTTGGAATCGATAGCAGGAATTCGAAATCGGGAGCTTGAATTTGAATGCACTAGCAGGAATTTGGAATTGATAGCAGGAATTTGAATGCACTAGTAGGAATTTGGAATAGAGAGCAGGAATTTGAAAGCAATAGCAGGAATTTGGAATCGATAGCAGGAATTTGAATGCACTAGCAGGAATTTGGAATCGATAGTAGGAATTTGAATGCACTAGCAGGAATTTGGAATCGATAGCAGGAATTTGAATGCACTAGCAGGAATTTGGAATCGATAGTAGGAATTTGAATGCACTAGTAGGAATTTGGAACTGATAGTAGGAATTTGAATGCACTAGCAGGAATTTGGAAAAGATAGCAGGAATTTGAATGCACTAGCAGGAATTTGGAATCGATAGCAGGAATTTGAATGCACTAGCAGGAATTTAGAATTGATAGCAGGAATTTGAATGCATTAGCAGGAATTTGGAAAAGACATCAGGAATTTGAATGCGCTAGCAGGAATCTAGAAATGAGGGTTTTAGGGTTTAGGTTTTTAGGGTCGAGGGTTCGTGTTTAGGGTCTAGGGTTTGGAATCGATAGCATGAATTTGAATGCACTAGTAGGAATTTGGAAAAGATAGCAGGAATTTGAATGTACTAGCAGGAATCTAGAAATAAGGGTTTTAGGGTTTAGGTTTTAGGATTTAGGGTTTTAGGTTTATAGGGTTTAGGGTTTAGGGTCTAGGGTTTAGAATCGATTGGAGGAATTTAGAAATGATAGCAGAAATTTGAAAATGATTGCAAGAATTTGAATGCACTATCAGGAATCTAGAAATGAGGGTTTTAGGGTTTAGGTTTTAGGATTTAGGTTTAAGGTTTTGGGGTTATAGGGTTTAGGGTTTAAGGGTTAGGGTTTAGGGTTTTGAATCGATAGCAGGAATTCGAAATCGGGAGCTTGAATTTGAATGCACTAGCAGGAATTTGGAATCGATAGCAGGAATTTGAATGCACTAGTAGGAATTTGGAATAGAGAGCAGGAATTTGGAAAAGATGGTGGGAATTTGAATGCACTAGCAGGAATTTGGAATCGATAGCAGGAATTTGAATTCACTAGCAGGAATTTGGAATCGATAGCAGGAATTTGAATGCACTAGCAGGAATTTGGAATCGATAGCAGGAATTTGAATGCACTAGGAGGAATTTGGAATTGATAGCATGAATTTGAATGCACTAGCAGGAATTTGGAAAAGATAGCAGGAATTTGAATGCACTAGCAGGAATTTGGAATCGATAGCAGGAATTTGAATGCACTAGCAGGAATTTGGAATCGATAGCAGGAATTTGAATGCACTAGCAGGAATTTAGAATTGATAGCAGGAATTTGAATGCACTAGCAGGAATTTGGAAAAGACATCAGGAATTTGAATGCGCTAGCAGGAATCTAGAAATGAGGGTTTTAGGGTTTAGGTTTAGGATTTACGGTTTAGGTTTTTAGGGTCTAGGGTTAGTGTTTAGGGTCTAGGGTTTAGAATCGATAGCATGGATTTGAATGCACTAGCAGGAATTTAGAAAAGATAGCAGGAATTTGAATGTACTAGCAGGAATCTAGAAATAAGGGTTTTAGGGTTTAGGATTTAGGGTTTTAGGTTTATAGGGTTTAGGGTTTAGGGTTTAGGGTCTAGGGTTTAGAATCGATTGGAGGAATTTAGAAATGATAGCAGAAATTTGAAAATGATAGCAGGAATTTGAATGCACTAGCAGGAATCTAGAAATGAGGGTTTTAGGGTTTAGGTTTTGGGATTTAGGTTTAGGGTTTTGGGGTTATAGGGTTTAGGGTTTAAGGGTTAGGGTTTAGGGTTTAGGGTTTTGAATCGATAGAAGGAATTCGAAATCGGGAGCTTGAATTTGAATGCACTAGCAAGAATTTGGAATCGATAGCAGGAATTTGAATGCACTAGTAGGAATTTGGATTAGAGAGCAGGAATTTGAATGCAATAGCAGGAATTTGGAAAAGATGGCAGGAATTTGAATGCACTAGCAGGAATTTGGAATCGATAGCAGGAATTTGAATGCAGTAGCAGGAATTTGGAATCGATAGCAGGAATTTGAATGTACTAGCAGGAATTTGGAATCGATAGCAGGAATTTGAATGCACTAGTAGGAATTTGAATGCACTAGCAGGAATTTGGAAAAGATAGCAGGAATTTGAATGCACTAGCAGGAATTTGGAATCGATAGCAGGAATTTGAATGCACTAGCAGGAATTTGGAATCGATAGCAGGAATTTGAATGCACTAGCAGGAATTTGGAAAAGACATCAGGAATTTGAATGCGCTAGCAGGAATCTAGAAATGAGGATTTTAGGGTTTAGGTTTAGGATTTACGGTTTAGGTTTTTAGGGTCTAGGGTTAGTGTTTAGGGTCTATGGTTTGGAATCGATAGCATGAATTTGAATGCACTAACAGGAATTTGGAAAAGATAGCAGGAATTTGAATGTACTAGCAGGAATCTAGAAATAAGGGTTTTAGGGTTTAGGTTTTAGGATTTAGGGTTTTAGGTTTATAGGGTTTAGGGTCTAGGGTTTAGAATCGATTGGAGGAATTTAGAAATGATAGCAGAAATTTGAAAATGATAGCAGGAATTTGAATGCACTAGCAGGAATCTAGAAATAAGGGTTTTAGGGTTTAGGTTTTAGGATTTAGGTTTAGGGTTTTGGGGTTATAGGGTTTAGGGTTTAAGGGTTAGGGTTTAGGGTTTAGGGTTTTGAATCGATAGCAGGAATTCGAAATCGGGAGCTTGAATTTGAATGCACTAGCAGGAATTTGGAATCGATAGCAGGAATTTGAATGCACTAGTAGGAATTTGGAATAGAGAGCAGGAATTTGAATGCAATAGCAGGAATTTGGAAAAGATGGCAGGAATTTGAATGCACTAGCAGGAATTTGGAATCGATAGCAGGAATTTGAATGTACTAGCAGGAATTTGGAATCGATAGCAGGAATTTGAATGCACTAGCAGGAATTTGGAATCGATAGCAGGAATTTAAATGCACTAGTAGGAATTTGGAACTGATAGCAGGAATTTGAATGCACTAGCAGGAATTTGGAAAAGATAGCAGGAATTTGAATGCACTAGCAGGAATTTGGAATCGATAGCAGGAATTTGAATGCACTAGCAGGAATTTGGAATCGATAGCAGGAATTTGAATGCACTAGCAGGAATTTGGAATCGATAGCAGGAATTTGAATGCACTAGCAGGAATTTAGAATTGATAGCAGGAATTTGAATGCACTATCAGGAATTTGGAAAACACATCAGGAATTTGAATGCGCTAGCAGTAATCTAGAAATGAGGGTTTTAGGGTTTAGGTTTAGGATTTACGGTTTAGGTTTTTAGGGTCTAGGGTTCGTGTTTAGGGTCTAGGGTTTGGAATCGATAGCATGAATTTGAATGCACTAGCAGGAATTTGGAAAAGATAGCAGGAATTTAAATGCACTAGCAGGAATCTAGAAATAAGGGTTTTAGGGTTTATGTTTTAGGATTTAGGGTTTTAGGTTTATAGGGTTTAGGGTTTAGGGTCTAGGGTTTAGAATCGATTGGAGGAATTTAGAAATGATAGCAGAAATTTGAAAATGATGGCAGGAATTTGAATGCACTAGCAGGAATCTAGAAATGAGGGTTTTAGGGTTTAGGTTTTAGGATTTAGGTTTAGGGTTTTGGGGTTATAGGGTTTAGGGTTTAAGGGTTAGGGTTTAGGGTTTTGAATCGATAGCAGGAATTCGAAATCGGGAGCTTGAATTTGAATGCACTAGCAGGAATTTGGAATCGATAGCAGGAATTTGAATGCACTAGTAGGAATTTGGAATAGAGAGCAATAGCAGGAATTTGGAATCGATAGCAGGAATTTGAATGCACTAGCAAGAATTTGGAATCGATAGTAGGAATTTGAATGCACTAGCAGGAATTTGGAATCGATAGCAGGAATTTGAATGCACTAGCAGGAATTTGGAATCAATAGTAGGAATTTGAATGCACTAGTAGGAATTTGGAACTGATAGTAGGAATTTGAATGCACTAGCAGGAATTTGGAAAAGATAGCAGGAATTTGAATGCACTAGCAGGAATTTGGAATCGATAGCAGGAATTTGAATGCACTAGCAGGAATTTGGAATCGATAGCAGGAATTTGAATGCACTAGCAGGAATTTAGAATTGATAGCAGGAATTTGAATGCATTAGCAGGAATTTGGAAAAGACATCAGGAATTTGAATGCACTAGCAGGAATCTAGAAATGAGGGTTTTAGGGTTTAGGTTTAGGATTTACGGTTTAGGTTTTTAGGGTCTAGGGTTCGTGTTTAGGGTCTAGGGTTTGGAATCGATAGCATGAATTTGAATGCACTAGTAGGAATTTGGAAAAGATAGCAGGAATTTGAATGTACTAGCAGGAATCTAGAAATAAGGGTTTTAGGGTTTAGGTTTTAGGATTTAGGGTTTTAGGTTTATAGGGTTTAGGGTCTAGGGTTTAGAATCGATTAGAGGAATTTAGAAATGATAGCAGAAATTTGAAAATGATAGCAGGAATTTGAATGCACTAGCAGGAATCTAGAAATGAGGGTTTTAGGGTTTAGGTTTTAGGATTTAGGTTTAGGGTTTTGGGGTTATAGGGTTTAGGGTTTAAGGGTTAGGGTTTAGGGTTTTGAATCGATAGCAGGAATTCGAAATCGGGAGCTTGAATTTGAATGCACTAGCAGGAATTTGGAATCGATAGCAGGAATTTGAATGCACTAGTAGGAATTTGGAAGAGAAAGCATGAATTTGAATGCAATAGCAGGAATTTGGAAAAGATGGCAGGAATTTGAATGCACTAGCAGGAATTTGGAATCGATAGCAGGAATTTGAATGTACTAGCAGGAATTTGGAATTGATAGCAGGAATTTGAATGCACTAGCAGGAATTTGGAATCGATAGCAGGAATTTAAATGCACTAGTAGGAATTTAGAACTGATAGCAGGAATTTGAATGCACTAGCAGGAATTTGGAAAAGATAGCAGGAATTTGAATGCACTAGCAGGAATTTGGAATCGATAGCAGGAATTTGAATGCACTAGCAGGAATTTGGAATCGATAGCAGGAATTTGAATGCACTAGCAGGAATTTGGAATCGATAGCAGGAATTTGAATGCACTAACAGGAATTTAGAATTGATAGCAGGAATTTGAATGCACTATCAGGAATTTGGAAAAGACATCAGGAATTTGAATGCGCTAGCAGTAATCTAGAAATGAGGGTTTTAGGGTTTAGGTTTAGGATTTACGGTTTAGGTTTTTAGGGTCTAGGGTTCGTGTTTAGGGTCTAGGGTTTGGAATTGATAGCATGAATTTGAATGCACTAGCAAGAATTTGGAAAAGATAGCAGGAATTTGAATGTACTAGCAGGAATCTAGAAATAATGGTTTTAGGGTTTAGGTTTTAGGATTTAGGGTTTTAGGTTTATAGGGTTTAGGGTCTAGGGTTTAGAATCGATTGGAGGAATTTAGAAATGATAGCAGAAATTTGAAAATGATAGCAGGAATTTGAATGCACTAGCAGGAATCTAGAAATGAGGGTTTTAGGGTTTAGGTTTTAGGATTTAGGTTTAGGGTTTTGGGGTTATAGGGTTTAGGGTTTAAGGGTTAGGGTTTAGGGTTTTGAATCGATAGCAGGAATTCGAAATCGGGAACTTGAATTTGAATGCACTAACAGGAATTTGGAATCGATAGCAGGAATTTGAATGCACTAGTAGGAATTTGGAATAGAGAGCAGGAATTTGAAAGCAATAGCAGGAATTTGGAATCGATAGCAGGAATTGGAATGCACTAGCAGGAATTTGAATGCACTAGCAGGAATTTGGAATCGATAGCAGGAATTTGAATGCACTAGCAGGAATTTGGAATCGATAGCAGGAATTTGAATGCACTAGCAGGAATTTGGAATCGATAGCAGAAATTTGAATGCACTAGTAGGAATTTGGAATAGAGAGCATGAATTTGAATGCAATAGCAGGAATTTGGAAAAGATGGTGGGAATTTGAATGCACTAGCAGGAATTTGGAATCGATAGCAGGAATTTGAATGCACTAGCAGGAATTTGGAATCGATAGCAGGAATTTGAATGCACTAGCAGGAATTTGGAATCGATAGCAGGAATTTGAATGCACTAGGAGGAATTTGGAATTGATAGCAGGAATTTGAATGCACTAGCAGGAATTTGGAAAAGATAGCAGGAATTTGAATGCACTAGCAGGAATTTGGAATCGATAGCAGGAATTTGAATGCACTAGCAGGAATTTGGAATCGATAGCAGGAATTTGAATGCACTAGCAGGAATTTAGAATTGATAGCAGGAATTTGAATGCACTAGCAGGAATTTGGAAAAGACATCAGGAATTTGAATGCGCTAGCAGGAATCTAGAAATGAGGGTTTTAGGGTTTAGGTTTAGGATTTACGGTTTAGGTTTTTAGGGTCTAGGGTTAGTGTTTAGGGTCTAGGGTTTAGAATCGATAGCATGGATTTGAATGCACTAGCAGGAATTTAGAAAAGATAGCAGGAATTTGAATGTACTAGCAGGAATCTAGAAATAAGGGTTTTAGGGTTTAGGTTTTAGGATTTAGGGTTTTAGGTTTATAGGGTTTAGGGTTTAGGGTCTAGGGTTTAGAATCGATTGGAGGAATTTAGAAATGATAGCAGAAATTTGAAAATGATAGCAGGAATTTGAATGCACTAGCAGGAATCTAGAAATGAGGGTTTTAGGGTTTAGGTTTTGGGATTTAGGTTTAGGGTTTTGGGGTTATAAGGTTTAGGGTTTAAGGGTTAGGGTTTAGGGTTTAGGGTTTTGAATCGATAGAAGGAATTCGAAATCGGGAGCTTGAATTTGAATGCACTAGCAGGAATTTGGAATCGATAGCAGGAATTTGAATGCACTAGTAGGAATTTGGAATAGAGAGCAGGAATTTGAATGCAATAGCAGGAATTTGGAAAAGATGGCAGGAATTTGAATGCACTAGCAGGAATTTGGAATCGATAGCAGGAATTTGAATGCACTAGCAGGAATTTGGAATCGATAGCAGGAATTTGAATGTACTAGCAGGAATTTGGAATCGATAGCAGGAATTTGAATGCACTAGTAGGAATTTGAATGCACTAGCAGGAATTTGGAAAAGATAGCAGGAATTTGAATGCACTAGCAGGAATTTGGAATCGATAGCAGGAATTTGAATGCACTAGCAGGAATTTGGAATCGATAGCAGGAATTTGAATGCACTAGCAGGAATTTGGAAAAGACATCAGGAATTTGAATGCGCTAGCAGGAATCTAGAAATGAGGATTTTAGGGTTTAGGTTTAGGATTTACGGTTTAGGTTTTTAGGGTCTAGGGTTAGTGTTTAGGGTCTATGGTTTGGAATCGATAGCATGAATTTGAATGCACTAACAGGAATTTGGAAAAGATAGCAGGAATTTGAATGTACTAGCAGGAATCTAGAAATAAGGGTTTTAGGGTTTAGGTTTTAGGATTTAGGGTTTTAGATTTATAGGGTTTAGGGTCTAGGGTTTAGAATCGATTGGAGGAATTTAGAAATGATAGCAGAAATTTGAAAATGATAGCAGGAATTTGAATGCACTAGCAGGAATCTAGAAATAAGGGTTTTAGGGTTTAGGTTTTAGGATTTAGGTTTAGGGTTTTGGGGTTATAGGGTTTAGGGTTTAAGGGTTAGGGTTTAGGGTTTAGGGTTTTGAATCGATAGCAGGAATTCGAAATCGGGAGCTTGAATTTGAATGCACTAGCAGGAATTTGGAATCGATAGCAGGAATTTGAATGCACTAGTAGGAATTTGGAATAGAGAGCAGGAATTTGAATGCAATAGCAGGAATTTGGAAAAGATGGCAGGAATTTGAATGCACTAGCAGGAATTTGGAATCGATAGCAGGAATTTGAATGTACTAGCAGGAATTTGGAATCGATAGCAGGAATTTGAATGCACTAGCAGGAATTTGGAATCGATAGCAGGAATTTAAATGCACTAGTAGGAATTTGGAACTGATAGCAGGAATTTGAATGCACTAGCAGGAATTTGGAAAAGATAGCAGGAATTTGAATGCACTAGCAGGAATTTGGAATCGATAGCAGGAATTTGAATGCACTAGCAGGAATTTGGAATCGATAGCAGGAATTTGAATGCACTAGCAGGAATTTGGAATCGATAGCAGGAATTTGAATGCACTAGCAGGAATTTAGAATTGATAGCAGGAATTTGAATGCACTATCAGGAATTTGGAAAACACATCAGGAATTTGAATGCGCTAGCAGTAATCTAGAAATGAGGGTTTTAGGGTTTAGGTTTAGGATTTACGGTTTAGGTTTTTAGGGTCTAGGGTTCGTGTTTAGGGTCTAGGTTTGGAATCGATAGCATGAATTTGAATGCACTAGCAGGAATTTGGAAAAGATAGCAGGAATTTAAATGCACTAGCAGGAATCTAGAAATAAGGGTTTTAGGGTTTATGTTTTAGGATTTAGGGTTTTAGGTTTATAGGGTTTAGGGTTTAGGGTCTAGGGTTTAGAATCGATTGGAGGAATTTAGAAATGATAGCAGAAATTTGAAAATGATGGCAGGAATTTGAATGCACTAGCAGGAATCTAGAAATGAGGGTTTTAGGGTTTAGGTTTTAGGATTTAGGTTTAGGGTTTTGGGGTTATAGGGTTTAGGGTTTAAGGGTTAGGGTTTAGGGTTTTGAATCGATAGCAGGAATTCGAAATCGGGAGCTTGAATTTGAATGCACTAGCAGGAATTTGGAATCGATAGCAGGAATTTGAATGCACTAGTAGGAATTTGGAATAGAGAGCAATAGCAGGAATTTGGAATCGATAGCAGGAATTTGAATGCACTAGCAAGAATTTGGAATCGATAGTAGGAATTTGAATGCACTAGCAGGAATTTGGAATCGATAGCAGGAATTTGAATGCACTAGCAGGAATTTGGAATCAATAGTAGGAATTTGAATGCACTAGTAGGAATTTGGAACTGATAGTAGGAATTTGAATGCACTAGCAGGAATTTGGAAAAGATAGCAGGAATTTGAATGCACTAGCAGGAATTTGGAATCGATAGCAGGAATTTGAATGCACTAGCAGGAATTTGGAATCGATAGCAGGAATTTGAATGCACTAGCAGGAATTTAGAATTGATAGCAGGAATTTGAATGCATTAGCAGGAATTTGGAAAAGACATCAGGAATTTGAACGCACTAGCAGGAATCTAGAAATGAGGGTTTTAGGGTTTAGGTTTAGGATTTACGGTTTAGGTTTTTAGGGTCTAGGGTTCGTGTTTAGGGTCTAGGGTTTGGAATCGATAGCATGAATTTGAATGCACTAGTAGGAATTTGGAAAAGATAGCAGGAATTTGAATGTACTAGCAGGAATCTAGAAATAAGGGTTTTAGGGTTTAGGTTTTAGGATTTAGGGTTTTAGGTTTATAGGGTTTAGGGTCTAGGGTTTAGAATCGATTAGAGGAATTTAGAAATGATAGCAGGAATTTGGAATCGATAGCAGGAATTTGAATGCACTAGCAGGAATTTGGAATCGATAGCAGGAATTTGAATGCACTAGCAGGATTTTGGAATCGATAGCAGGAATTTGAATGCACTAGCAGGAATTTAGAATTGATAGCAGGAATTTGAATGCAATATCAGGAATTTGGAAAACACATCAGGAATTTGAATGCGCTAGCAGTAATCTAGAAATGAGGGTTTTAGGGTTTAGGTTTAGGATTTACGGTTTAGGTTTTTAGGGTCTAGGGTTCGTGTTTAGGGTCTAGGGTTTGGAATCGATAGCATGAATTTGAATGCACTAGCAGGAATTTGGAAAAGATAGCAGGAATTTGAATGTACTAGCAGGAATCTAGAAATAAGGGTTTTAGGGTTTAGGTTTTAGGATTTAGGGTTTTTGGTTTATAGGGTTTAGGGTTTAGGGTCTAGGGTTTAGAATCGATTAGAGGAATTTAGAAATGATAGCAGAAATTTGAAAATGATAGCAGGAATTTGAATGCACTAGCAGGAATCTAGAAATGAGGGTTTTAGGGTTTAGGTTTTAGGATTTAGGTTTAGGGTTTTGGGGTTATAGGGTTTAAGGTTTAAGGGTTAGGGTTTAGGGTTTGGAATCGATAGCAGGAATTCGAAATCGGGAGCTTGAATTTGAATGCACTAGCAGGAATTTGGAATCGATAGCAGGAATTTGAATGCACTAGTAGGAATTTGGAATAGAGAGCAGGAATTTGAAAGCAATAGCAGGAATTTGGAATCGATAGCAGGAATTTGAATGCACTAGCAGGAATTTGGAATCGATAGTAGGAATTTGAATGCACTAGCAGGAATTTGGAATCGATAGCAGGAATTTGAATGCACTAGCAGGAATTTGGAATCGATAGTAGGAATTTGAATGCACTAGTAGGAATTTGGAACTGATAGTAGGAATTTGAATGCACTAGCAGGAATTTGGAAAAGATAGCAGGAATTTGAATGCACTAGCAGGAATTTGAATGCACTAGCAGGAATTTGGAATCGATAGCAGGAATTTGAATGCACTAGCAGGAATTTAGAATTGATAGCAGGAATTTGAATGCATTAGCAGGAATTTGGAAAAGACATCAGGAATTTGAATGCGCTAGCAGGAATCTAGAAATGAGGGTTTTAGGGTTTAGGTTTTTAGGGTCGAGGGTTCGTGTTTAGGGTCTAGGGTTTGGAATCGATAGCATGAATTTGAATGCACTAGTAGGAATTTGGAAAAGATAGCAGGAATTTGAATGTACTAGCAGGAATCTAGAAATAAGGGTTTTAGGGTTTAGGTTTTAGGATTTAGGGTTTTAGGTTTATAGGGTTTAGGGTTTAGGGTCTAGGGTTTAGAATCGATTGGAGGAATTTAGAAATGATAGCAGAAATTTGAAAATGATTGCAAGAATTTGAATGCACTATCAGGAATCTAGAAATGAGGGTTTTAGGGTTTAGGTTTTAGGATTTAGGTTTAAGGTTTTGGGGTTATAGGGTTTAGGGTTTAAGGGTTAGGGTTTAGGGTTTTGAATCGATAGCAGGAATTCGAAATCGGTAGCTTGAATTTGAATGCACTAGCAGGAATTTGGAATCGATAGCAGGAATTTGAATGCACTAGTAGGAATTTGGAATAGAGAGCAGGAATTTGGAAAAGATGGTGGGAATTTGAATGCACTAGCAGGAATTTGGAATCGATAGCAGGAATTTGAATGCACTAGCAGGAATTTGGAATCGATAGCAGGAATTTGAATGCACTAGCAGGAATTTGGAATCGATAGCAGGAATTTGAATGCACTAGGAGGAATTTGGAATTGATAGCAGGAATTTGAATGCACTAGCAGGAATTTGGAAAAGATAGCAGGAATTTGAATGCACTAGCAGGAATTTGGAATCGATAGCAGGAATTTGAATGCACTAGCAGGAATTTGGAATCGATAGCAGGAATTTGAATGCACTAGCAGGAATTTAGAATTGATAGCAGGAATTTGAATGCACTAGCAGGAATTTGGAAAAGACATCAGGAATTTGAATGCGCTAGCAGGAATCTAGAAATGAGGGTTTTAGGGTTTAGGTTTAGGATTTACGGTTTAGGTTTTTAGGGTCTAGGGTTAGTGTTTAGGGTCTAGGGTTTAGAATCGATAGCATGGATTTGAATGCACTAGCAGGAATTTAGAAAAGATAGCAGGAATTTGAATGTACTAGCAGGAATCTAGAAATAAGGGTTTTAGGGTTTAGGTTTTAGGATTTAGGGTTTTAGGTTTATAGGGTTTAGGGTTTAGGGTTTAGGGTCTAGGGTTTAGAATCGATTGGAGGAATTTAGAAATGATAGCAGAAATTTGAAAATGATAGCAGGAATTTGAATGCACTAGCAGGAATCTAGAAATGAGGGTTTTAGGGTTTAGGTTTTGGGATTTAGGTTTAGGGTTTTGGGGTTATAGGGTTTAGGGTTTAAGGGTTAGGGTTTAGGGTTTAGGGTTTTGAATCGATAGAAGGAATTCGAAATCGGGAGCTTGAATTTGAATGCACTAGCAGGAATTTGGAATCGATAGCAGGAATTTGAATGCACTAGTAGGAATTTGGAATAGAGAGCAGGAATTTGAATGCAATAGCAGGAATTTGGAAAAGATGGCAGGAATTTGAATGCACTAGCAGGAATTTGGAATCGATAGCAGGAATTTGAATGCACTAGCAGGAATTTGGAATCGATAGCAGGAATTTGAATGTACTAGCAGGAATTTGGAATCGATAGCAGGAATTTGAATGCACTAGTAGGAATTTGAATGCACTAGCAGGAATTTGGAAAAGATAGCAGGAATTTGAATGCACTAGCAGGAATTTGGAATCGATAGCAGGAATTTGAATGCACTAGCAGGAATTTGGAATCGATAGCAGGAATTTGAATGCACTAGCAGGAATTTGGAAAAGACATCAGGAATTTGAATGCGCTAGCAGGAATCTAGAAATGAGGATTTTAGGGTTTAGGTTTAGGATTTACGGTTTAGGTTTTTAGGGTCTAGGGTTAGTGTTTAGGGTCTATGGTTTGGAATCGATAGCATGAATTTGAATGCACTAACAGGAATTTGGAAAAGATAGCAGGAATTTGAATGTACTAGCAGGAATCTAGAAATAAGGGTTTTAGGGTTTAGGTTTTAGGATTTAGGGTTTTAGGTTTATAGGGTTTAGGGTCTAGGGTTTAGAATCGATTGGAGGAATTTAGAAATGATAGCAGAAATTTGAAAATGATAGCAGGAATTTGAATGCACTAGCAGGAATCTAGAAATAAGGGTTTTAGGGTTTAGGTTTAGGGTTTTGGGGTTATAGGGTTTAAGGGTTAGGGTTTAGGGTTTAGGGTTTTGAATCGATAGCAGGAATTCGAAATCGGGAGCTTGAATTTGAATGCATTAGCAGGAATTTGGAATCGATAGCAGGAATTTGAATGCACTAGTAGGAATTTGGAATAGAGAGCAGGAATTTGAATGCAATAGCAGGAATTTGGAAAAGATGGCAGGAATTTGAATGCACTAGCAGGAATTTGGAATCGATAGCAGGAATTTGAATGTACTAGCAGGAATTTGGAATCGATAGCAGGAATTTGAATGCACTAGCAGGAATTTGGAATCGATAGCAGGAATTTAAATGCACTAGTAGGAATTTGGAACTGATAGCAGGAATTTGAATGCACTAGCAGGAATTTGGAAAAGATAGCAGGAATTTGAATGCACTAGCAGGAATTTGGAATCGATAGCAGGAATTTGAATGCACTAGCAGGAATTTGGAATCGATAGCAGGAATTTGAATGCACTAGCAGGAATTTGGAATCGATAGCAGGAATTTGAATGCACTAGCAGGAATTTAGAATTGATAGCAGGAATTTGAATGCACTATCAGGAATTTGGAAAACACATCAGGAATTTGAATGCGCTAGCAGTAATCTAGAAATGAGGGTTTTATGGTTTAGGTTTAGGATTTACGGTTTAGGTTTTTAGGGTCTAGGGTTCGTGTTTAGGGTCTAGGGTTTGGAATCGATAGCATGAATTTGAATGCACTAGCAGGAATTTGGAAAAGATAGCAGGAATTTAAATGCACTAGCAGGAATCTAGAAATAAGGGTTTTAGGGTTTATGTTTTAGGATTTAGGGTTTTAGGTTTATAGGGTTTAGGGTTTAGGGTCTAGGGTTTAGAATCGATTGGAGGAATTTAGAAATGATAGCAGAAATTTGAAAATGATGGCAGGAATTTGAATGCACTAGCAGGAATCTAGAAATGAGGGTTTTAGGGTTTAGGTTTTAGGATTTAGGTTTAGGGTTTTGGGGTTATAGGGTTTAGGGTTTAAGGGTTAGGGTTTAGGGTTTTGAATCGATAGCAGGAATTCGAAATCGGGAGCTTGAATTTGAATGCACTAGCAGGAATTTGGAATCGATAGCAGGAATTTGAATGCACTAGTAGGAATTTGGAATAGAGAGCAATAGCAGGAATTTGGAATCGATAGCAGGAATTTGAATGCACTAGCAAGAATTTGGAATCGATAGTAGGAATTTGAATGCACTAGCAGGAATTTGGAATCGATAGCAGGAATTTGAATGCACTAGCAGGAATTTGGAATCAATAGTAGGAATTTGAATGCACTAGTAGGAATTTGGAACTGATAGTAGGAATTTGAATGCAATAGCAGGAATTTGGAAAAGATGGCAGGAATTTGAATGCACTAGCAGGAATTTGGAATCGATAGCAGGAATTTGAATGTACTAGCAGGAATTTGGAATCGATAGCAGGAATTTGAATGCACTAGCAGGAATTTGGAATCGATAGCAGGAATTTAAATGCACTAGTAGGAATTTGGAACTGATAGCAGGAATTTGAATGCACTAGCAGGAATTTGGAAAAGATAGCAGGAATTTGAATGCACTAGCAGGAATTTGGAATCGATAGCAGGAATTTGAATGCACTAGCAGGAATTTGGAATCGATAGCAGGAATTTGAATGCACTAGCAGGAATTTGGAATCGATAGCAGGAATTTGAATGCACTAGCAGGAATTTAGAATTGATAGCAGGAATTTGAATGCACTATCAGGAATTTGGAAAACACATCAGGAATTTGAATGCGCTAGCAGTAATCTAGAAATGAGGGTTTTATGGTTTAGGTTTAGGATTTACGGTTTAGGTTTTTAGGGTCTAGGGTTCGTGTTTAGGGTCTAGGGTTTGGAATCGATAGCATGAATTTGAATGCACTAGCAGGAATTTGGAAAAGATAGCAGGAATTTAAATGCACTAGCAGGAATCTAGAAATAAGGGTTTTAGGGTTTATGTTTTAGGATTTAGGGTTTTAGGTTTATAGGGTTTAGGGTTTAGGGTCTAGGGTTTAGAATCGATTGGAGGAATTTAGAAATGATAGCAGAAATTTGAAAATGATGGCAGGAATTTGAATGCACTAGCAGGAATCTAGAAATGAGGGTTTTAGGGTTTAGGTTTTAGGATTTAGGTTTAGGGTTTTGGGGTTATAGGGTTTAGGGTTTAAGGGTTAGGGTTTAGGGTTTTGAATCGATAGCAGGAATTCGAAATCGGGAGCTTGAATTTGAATGCACTAGCAGGAATTTGGAATCGATAGCAGGAATTTGAATGCACTAGTAGGAATTTGGAATAGAGAGCAATAGCAGGAATTTGGAATCGATAGCAGGAATTTGAATGCACTAGCAAGAATTTGGAATCGATAGTAGGAATTTGAATGCACTAGCAGGAATTTGGAATCGATAGCAGGAATTTGAATGCACTAGCAGGAATTTGGAATCAATAGTAGGAATTTGAATGCACTAGTAGGAATTTGGAACTGATAGTAGGAATTTGAATGCACTAGCAGGAATTTGGAAAAGATAGCAGGAATTTGAATGCACTAGCAGGAATTTGGAATCGATAGCAGAAATTTGAATGCACTAGCAGAAATTTGGAATCGATAGCAGGAATTTGAATGCACTAGCAGGAATTTAGAATTGATAGCAGGAATTTGAATGCATTAGCAGGAATTTGGAAAAGACATCAGGAATTTGAATGCACTAGCAGGAATCTAGAAATGAGGGTTTTAGGGTTTAGGTTTAGGATTTACGGTTTAGGTTTTTAGGGTCTAGGGTTCGTGTTTAGGGTCTAGGGTTTGGAATCGATAGCATGAATTTGAATGCACTAGTAGGAATTTGGAAAAGATAGCAGGAATTTGAATGTACTAGCAGGAATCTAGAAATAAGGGTTTTAGGGTTTAGGTTTTAGGATTTAGGGTTTTAGGTTTATAGGGTTTAGGGTCTAGGGTTTAGAATCGATTAGAGGAATTTAGAAATGATAGCAGAAATTTGAAAATGATAGCAGGAATTTGAATGCACTAGCAGGAATCTAGAAATGAGGGTTTTAGGGTTTAGGTTTTAGGATTTAGGTTTAGGGTTTTGGGGTTATAGGGTTTAGGGTTTAAGGGTTAGGGTTTAGGGTTTTGAATCGATAGCAGGAATTCGAAATCGGGAGCTTGAATTTGAATGCACTAGCAGGAATTTGGAATCGATAGCAGGAATTTGAATGCACTAGTAGGAATTTGGAAGAGAAAGCATGAATTTGAATGCAATAGCAGGAATTTGGAAAAGATGGCAGGAATTTGAAAGCACTAGCAGGAATTTGGAATCGATAGCAGGAATTTGAATGTACTAGCAGGAATTTGGAATTGATAGCAGGAATTTGAATGCACTAGCAGGAATTTGGAATCGATAGCAGGAATTTAAATGCACTAGTAGGAATTTAGAACTGATAGCAGGAATTTGAATGCACTAGCAGGAATTTGGAAAAGATAGCAGGAATTTGAATGCACTAGCAGGAATTTGGAATCGATAGCAGGAATTTGAATGCACTAGCAGGAATTTGGAATCGATAGCAGGAATTTGAATGTACTAGCAGGAATTTGGAATCGATAGCAGGAATTTGAATGCACTAGCAGGAATTTAGAATTGATAGCAGGAATTTGAATGCACTATCAGGAATTTGGAAAAGACATCAGGAATTTGAATGCGCTAGCAGTAATCTAGAAATGAGGGTTTTAGGGTTTAGGTTTAGGATTTACGGTTTAGGTTTTTAGGGTCTAGGGTTCGTGTTTAGGGTCTAGGGTTTGGAATTGATAGCATGAATTTGAATGCACTAGCAAGAATTTGGAAATGATAGCAGGAATTTGAATGTACTAGCAGGAATCTAGAAATAATGGTTTTAGGGTTTAGGTTTTAGGATTTAGGGTTTTAGGTTTATAGGGTTTAGGGTCTAGGGTTTAGAATCGATTGGAGGAATTTAGAAATGATAGCAGAAATTTGAAAATGATAGCAGGAATTTGAATGCACTAGCAGGAATCTAGAAATGAGGGTTTTAGGGTTTAGGTTTTAGGATTTAGGTTTAGGGTTTTGGGGTTATAGGGTTTAGGGTTTAAGGGTTAGGGTTTAGGGTTTTGAATCGATAGCAGGAATTCGAAATCGGGAACTTGAATTTGAATGCACTAACAGGAATTTGGAATCGATAGCAGGAATTTGAATGCACTAGTAGGAATTTGGAATAGAGAGCAGGAATTTGAAAGCAATAGCAGGAATTTGGAATCGATAGCAGGAATTTGAATGCACTAGCAGGAATTTGAATGCACTAGCAGGAATTTGGAATCGATAGCAGGAATTTGAATGCACTAGCAGGAATTTGGAATCGATAGCAGGAATTTGAATGCACTAGCAGGAATTTGGAATCGATAGCAGGAATTTGAATGCACTAGTAGGAATTTGGAATAGAGAGCAGGAATTTGGAAAAGATGGTGGGAATTTGAATGCACTAGCAGGAATTTGGAATCGATAGCAGGAATTTGAATGCACTAGCAGGAATTTGGAATCGATAGCAGGAATTTGAATGCACTAGCAGGAATTTGGAATCGATAGCAGGAATTTGAATGCACTAGGAGGAATTTGGAATTGATAGCAGGAATTTGAATGCACTAGCAGGAATTTGGAAAAGATAGCAGGAATTTGAATACACTAGCAGGAATTTGGAATCGATAGCAGGAATTTGAATGCACTAGCAGGAATTTGGAATCGATAGCAGGAATTTGAATGCACTAGCAGGAATTTAGAATTGATAGCAGGAATTTGAATGCACTAGCAGGAATTTGGAAAAGACATCAAGAATTTGAATGCGCTAGCAGGAATCTAGAAATGAGGGTTTTAGGGTTTAGGTTTAGGATTTACGGTTTAGGTTTTTAGGGTCTAGGGTTAGTGTTTAGGGTCTAGGGTTTAGAATCGATAGCATGGATTTGAATGCACTAGCAGGAATTTAGAAAAGATAGCAGGAATTTGAATGTACTAGCAGGAATCTAGAAATAAGGGTTTTAGGGTTTAGGTTTTAGGATTTAGGGTTTTAGGTTTATAGGGTTTAGGGTTTAGGGTCTAGGGTTTAGAATCGATTGGAGGAATTTAGAAATGATAGCAGAAATTTGAAAATGATAGCAGGAATTTGAATGCACTAGCAGGAATCTAGAAATGAGGGTTTTAGGGTTTAGGTTTTGGGATTTAGGTTTAGGGTTTTGGGGTTATAGGGTTTAGGGTTTAAGGGTTAGGGTTTAGGGTTTAGGGTTTTGAATCGATAGAAGGAATTCGAAATCGGGAGCTTGAATTTGAATGCACTAGCAGGAATTTGGAATCGATAGCAGGAATTTGAATGCACTAGTAGGAATTTGGAATATAGAGCAGGAATTTGAATGCAATAGCAGGAATTTGGAAAAGATGGCAGGAATTTGAATGCACTAGCAGGAATTTGGAATCGATAGCAGGAATTTGAATGCACTAGCAGGAATTTGGAATCGATAGCAGGAATTTGAATGTACTAGCAGGAATTTGGAATCGATAGCAGGAATTTGAATGCACTAGTAGGAATTTGAATGCACTAGCAGGAATTTGGAAAAGATAGCAGGAATTTGAATGCACTAGCAGGAATTTGGAATCGATAGCAGGAATTTGAATGCACTAGCAGGAATTTGGAATCGATAGCAGGAATTTGAATGCACTAGCAGGAATTTGGAAAAGACATCAGGAATTTGAATGCGCTAGCAGGAATCTAGAAATGAGGATTTTAGGGTTTAGGTTTAGGATTTACGGTTTAGGTTTTTAGGGTCTAGGGTTAGTGTTTAGGGTCTATGGTTTGGAATCGATAGCATGAATTTGAATGCACTAACAGGAATTTGGAAAAGATAGCAGGAATTTGAATGTACTAGCAGGAATCTAGAAATAAGGGTTTTAGGGTTTAGGTTTTAGGATTTAGGGTTTTAGGTTTATAGGGTTTAGGGTCTAGGGTTTAGAATCGATTGGAGGAATTTAGAAATGATAGCAGAAATTTGAAAATGATAGCAGGAATTTGAATGCACTAGCAGGAATCTAGAAATAAGGGTTTTAGGGTTTAGGTTTTAGGATTTAGGTTTAGGGTTTTGGGGTTATAGGGTTTAGGGTTTAAGGGTTAGGGTTTAGGGTTTAGGGTTTTGAATCGATAGCAGGAATTCGAAATCGGGAGCTTGAATTTGAATGCACTAGCAGGAATTTGGAATCGATAGCAGGAATTTGAATGCACTAGTAGGAATTTGGAATAGAGAGCAGGAATTTGAATGCAATAGCAGGAATTTGGAAAAGATGGCAGGAATTTGAATGCACTAGCAGGAATTTGGAATCGATAGCAGGAATTTGAATGTACTAGCAGGAATTTGGAATCGATAGCAGGAATTTGAATGCACTAGCAGGAATTTGGAATCGATAGCAGGAATTTAAATGCACTAGTAGGAATTTGGAACTGATAGCAGGAATTTGAATGCACTAGCAGGAATTTGGAAAAGATAGCAGGAATTTGAATGCACTAGCAGGAATTTGGAATCGATAGCAGGAATTTGAATGCACTAGCAGGAATTTAGAAAAGATAGCAGGAATTTGAATGTACTAGCAGGAATCTAGAAATAAGGGTTTTAGGGTTTAGGTTTTAGGATTTAGGGTTTTAGGTTTATAGGGTTTAGGGTTTAGGGTCTAGGGTTTAGAATCGATTGGAGGAATTTAGAAATGATAGCAGAAATTTGAAAATGATAGCAGGAATTTGAATGCACTAGCAGGAATCTAGAAATGAGGGTTTTAGGGTTTAGGTTTTGGGATTTAGGTTTAGGGTTTTGGGGTTTAGGGTTTAAGGGTTAGGGTTTAGGGTTTAGGGTTTTGAATCGATAGAAGGAATTCGAAATCGGGAGCTTGAATTTGAATGCACTAGCAGGAATTTGGAATCGATAGCAGGAATTTGAATGCACTAGTAGGAATTTGGAATATAGAGCAGGAATTTGAATGCAATAGCAGGAATTTGGAAAAGATGGCAGGAATTTGAATGCACTAGCAGGAATTTGGAATCGATAGCAGGAATTTGAATGCACTAGCAGGAATTTGGAATCGATAGCAGGAATTTGAATGTACTAGCAGGAATTTGGAATCGATAGCAGGAATTTGAATGCACTAGTAGGAATTTGAATACACTAGCAGGAATTTGGAATCGATAGCAGGAATTTGAATGCACTAGCAGGAATTTGGAATCGATAGCAGGAATTTGAATGCACTAGCAGGAATTTAGAATTGATAGCAGGAATTTGAATGCACTAGCAGGAATTTGGAAAAGACATCAAGAATTTGAATGCGCTAGCAGGAATCTAGAAATGAGGGTTTTAGGGTTTAGGTTTAGGATTTACGGTTTAGGTTTTTAGGGTCTAGGGTTAGTGTTTAGGGTCTAGGGTTTAGAATCGATAGCATGGATTTGAATGCACTAGCAGGAATTTAGAAAAGATAGCAGGAATTTGAATGTACTAGCAGGAATCTAGAAATAAGGGTTTTAGGGTTTAGGTTTTAGGATTTAGGGTTTTAGGTTTATAGGGTTTAGGGTTTAGGGTCTAGGGTTTAGAATCGATTGGAGGAATTTAGAAATGATAGCAGAAATTTGAAAATGATAGCAGGAATTTGAATGCACTAGCAGGAATCTAGAAATGAGGGTTTTAGGGTTTAGGTTTTGGGATTTAGGTTTAGGGTTTTGGGGTTATAGGGTTTAGGGTTTAAGGGTTAGGGTTTAGGGTTTAGGGTTTTGAATCGATAGAAGGAATTCGAAATCGGGAGCTTGAATTTGAATGCACTAGCAGGAATTTGGAATCGATAGCAGGAATTTGAATGCACTAGTAGGAATTTGGAATATAGAGCAGGAATTTGAATGCAATAGCAGGAATTTGGAAAAGATGGCAGGAATTTGAATGCACTAGCAGGAATTTGGAATCGATAGCAGGAATTTGAATGCACTAGCAGGAATTTGGAATCGATAGCAGGAATTTGAATGTACTAGCAGGAATTTGGAATCGATAGCAGGAATTTGAATGCACTAGTAGGAATTTGAATGCACTAGCAGGAATTTGGAAAAGATAGCAGGAATTTGAATGCACTAGCAGGAATTTGGAATCGATAGCAGGAATTTGAATGCACTAGCAGGAATTTGGAATCGATAGCAGGAATTTGAATGCACTAGCAGGAATTTGGAAAAGACATCAGGAATTTGAATGCGCTAGCAGGAATCTAGAAATGAGGATTTTAGGGTTTAGGTTTAGGATTTACGGTTTAGGTTTTTAGGGTCTAGGGTTAGTGTTTAGGGTCTATGGTTTGGAATCGATAGCATGAATTTGAATGCACTAACAGGAATTTGGAAAAGATAGCAGGAATTTGAATGTACTAGCAGGAATCTAGAAATAAGGGTTTTAGGGTTTAGGTTTTAGGATTTAGGGTTTTAGGTTTATAGGGTTTAGGGTCTAGGGTTTAGAATCGATTGGAGGAATTTAGAAATGATAGCAGAAATTTGAAAATGATAGCAGGAATTTGAATGCACTAGCAGGAATCTAGAAATAAGGGTTTTAGGGTTTAGGTTTTAGGATTTAGGTTTAGGGTTTTGGGGTTATAGGGTTTAGGGTTTAAGGGTTAGGGTTTAGGGTTTAGGGTTTTGAATCGATAGCAGGAATTCGAAATCGGGAGCTTGAATTTGAATGCACTAGCAGGAATTTGGAATCGATAGCAGGAATTTGAATGCACTAGTAGGAATTTGGAATAGAGAGCAGGAATTTGAATGCAATAGCAGGAATTTGGAAAAGATGGCAGGAATTTGAATGCACTAGCAGGAATTTGGAATCGATAGCAGGAATTTGAATGTACTAGCAGGAATTTGGAATCGATAGCAGGAATTTGAATGCACTAGCAGGAATTTGGAATCGATAGCAGGAATTTAAATGCACTAGTAGGAATTTGGAACTGATAGCAGGAATTTGAATGCACTAGCAGGAATTTGGAAAAGATAGCAGGAATTTGAATGCACTAGCAGGAATTTGGAATCGATAGCAGGAATTTGAATGCACTAGCAGGAATTTGGAATCGATAGCAGGAATTTGAATGCACTAGCAGGAATTTGGAATCGATAGCAGGAATTTGAATGCACTAGCAGGAATTTAGAATTGATAGCAGGAATTTGAATGCACTATCAGGAATTTGGAAAACACATCAGGAATTTGAATGCGCTAGCAGTAATCTAGAAATGAGGGTTTTAGGGTTTAGGTTTAGGATTTACGGTTTAGGTTTTTAGGGTCTAGGGTTCGTGTTTAGGGTCTAGGGTTTGGAATCGATAGCATGAATTTGAATGCACTAGCAGGAATTTGGAAAAGATAGCAGGAATTTAAATGCACTAGCAGGAATCTAGAAATAAGGGTTTTAGGGTTTATGTTTTAGGATTTAGGGTTTTAGGTTTATAGGGTTTAGGGTTTAGGGTCTAGGGTTTAGAATCGATTGGAGGAATTTAGAAATGATAGCAGAAATTTGAAAATGATGGCAGGAATTTGAATGCACTAGCAGGAATCTAGAAATGAGGGTTTTAGGGTTTAGGTTTTAGGATTTAGGTTTAGGGTTTTGGGGTTATAGGGTTTAGGGTTTAAGGGTTAGGGTTTAGGGTTTTGAATCGATAGTAGGAATTCGAAATCGGGAGCTTGAATTTGAATGCACTAGCAGGAATTTGGAATCGATAGCAGGAATTTGAATGCACTAGTAGGAATTTGGAATAGAGAGCAATAGCAGGAATTTGGAATCGATAGCAGGAATTTGAATGCACTAGCAAGAATTTGGAATCGATAGTAGGAATTTGAATGCACTAGCAGGAATTTGGAATCGATAGCAGGAATTTGAATGCACTAGCAGGAATTTGGAATCAATAGTAGGAATTTGAATGCACTAGTAGGAATTTGGAACTGATAGTAGGAATTTGAATGCAATAGCAGGAATTTGGAAAAGATAGCAGGAATTTGAATGCACTAGCAGGAATTTGGAATCGATAGCAGGAATTTGAATGCACTAGCAGGAATTTGGAATCGATAGCAGGAATTTGAATGCACTAGCAGGAATTTAGAATTGATAGCAGGAATTTGAATGCATTAGCAGGAATTTGGAAAAGACATCAGGAATTTGAATGCACTAGCAGGAATCTAGAAATGAGGGTTTTAGGGTTTAGGTTTAGGATTTACGGTTTAGGTTTTTAGGGTCTAGGGTTCGTGTTTAGGGTCTAGGGTTTGGAATCGATAGCATGAATTTGAATGCACTAGTAGGAATTTGGAAAAGATAGCAGGAATTTGAATGTACTAGCAGGAATCTAGAAATAAGGGTTTTAGGGTTTAGGTTTTAGGATTTAGGGTTTTAGGTTTATAGGGTTTAGGGTCTAGGGTTTAGAATCGATTAGAGGAATTTAGAAATGATAGCAGAAATTTGAAAATGATAGCAGGAATTTGAATGCACTAGCAGGAATCTAGAAATGAGGGTTTTAGGGTTTAGGTTTTAGGATTTAGGTTTAGGGTTTTGGGGTTATAGGGTTTAGGGTTTAAGGGTTAGGGTTTAGGGTTTTGAATCGATAGCAGGAATTCGAAATCGGGAGCTTGAATTTGAATGCACTAGCAGGAATTTGGAATCGATAGCAGGAATTTGAATGCACTAGTAGGAATTTGGAAGAGAAAGCATGAATTTGAATGCAATAGCAGGAATTTGGAAAAGATGGCAGGAATTTGAATGCACTAGCAGGAATTTGGAATCGATAGCAGGAATTTGAATGTACTAGCAGGAATTTGGAATTGATAGCAGGAATTTGAATGCACTAGCAGGAATTTGGAATCGATAGCAGGAATTTAAATGCACTAGTAGGAATTTAGAACTGATAGCAGGAATTTGAATGCACTAGCAGGAATTTGGAAAAGATAGCAGGAATTTGAATGCACTTGCAGGAATTTGGAATCGATAGCAGGAATTTGAATGCACTAGCAGGAATTTAGAATCGATAGCAGGAATTTGAATGCACTAGCAGGAATTTGGAATCGATAGCAGGAATTTGAATGCACTAGCAGGAATTTAGAATTGATAGCAGGAATTTGAATGCACTATCAGGAATTTGGAAAAGACATCAGGAATTTGAATGCGCTAGCAGTAATCTAGAAATGAGGGTTTTAGGGTTTAGGTTTAGGATTTACGGTTTAGGTTTTTAGGGTCTAGGGTTCGTGTTTAGGGTCTAGGGTTTGGAATTGATAGCATGAATTTGAATGCACTAGCAAGAATTTGGAAAAGATAGCAGGAATTTGAATGTACTAGCAGGAATCTAGAAATAATGGTTTTAGGGTTTAGGTTTTAGGATTTAGGGTTTTAGGTTTATAGGGTTTAGGGTCTAGGGTTTAGAATCGATTGGAGGAATTTAGAAATGATAGCAGAAATTTGAAAATGATAGCAGGAATTTGAATGCACTAGCAGGAATCTAGAAATGAGGGTTTTAGGGTTTAGGTTTTAGGATTTAGGTTTAGGGTTTTGGGGTTATAGGGTTTAGGGTTTAAGGGTTAGGGTTTAGGGTTTTGAATCGATAGCAGGAATTCGAAATCGGGAACTTGAATTTGAATGCACTAACAGGAATTTGGAATCGATAGCAGGAATTTGAATGCACTAGTAGGAATTTGGAATAGAGAGCAGGAATTTGAAAGCAATAGCAGGAATTTGGAATCGATAGCAGGAATTTGAATGCACTAGCAGGAATTTGAATGCACTAGCAGGAATTTGGAATCGATAGCAGGAATTTGAATGCACTGGCAGGAATTTGGAATCGATAGCAGGAATTTGAATGCACTAGCAGGAATTTGGAATCGATAGCAGGAATTTGAATGCACTAGCAGGAATTTAGAATTGATAGCAGGAATTTGAATGCACTATCAGGAATTTGGAAAACACATCAGGAATTTGAATGCGCTAGCAGTAATCTAGAAATGAGGGTTTTAGGGTTTAGGTTTAGGATTTACGGTTTAGGTTTTTAGGGTCTAGGGTTCGTGTTTAGGGTCTAGGGTTTGGAATCGATAGCATAAATTTGAATGCACTAGCAGGAATTTGGAAAAGATAGCAGGAATTTAAATGCACTAGCAGGAATCTAGAAATAAGGGTTTTAGGGTTTATGTTTTAGGATTTAGGGTTTTAGGTTTATAGGGTTTAGGGTTTAGGGTCTAGGGTTTAGAATCGATTGGAGGAATTTAGAAATGATAGCAGAAATTTGAAAATGATGGCAGGAATTTGAATGCACTAGCAGGAATCTAGAAATGAGGGTTTTAGGGTTTAGGTTTTAGGATTTAGGTTTAGGGTTTTGGGGTTATAGGGTTTAGGGTTTAAGGGTTAGGGTTTAGGGTTTTGAATCGATAGCAGGAATTCGAAATCGGGAGCTTGAATTTGAATGCACTAGCAGGAATTTGGAATCGATAGCAGGAATTTGAATGCACTAGTAGGAATTTGGAATAGAGAGCAATAGCAGGAATTTGGAATCGATAGCAGGAATTTGAATGCACTAGCAAGAATTTGGAATCGATAGTAGGAATTTGAATGCACTAGCAGGAATTTGGAATCGATAGCAGGAATTTGAATGCACTAGCAGGAATTTGGAATCAATAGTAGGAATTTGAATGCACTAGTAGGAATTTGGAACTGATAGTAGGAATTTGAATGCACTAGCAGGAATTTGGAAAAGATAGCAGGAATTTGAATGCACTAGCAGGAATTTGGAATCGATAGCAGGAATTTGAATGCACTAGCAGGAATTTGGAATCGATAGCAGGAATTTGAATGCACTAGCAGGAATTTAGAATTGATAGCAGGAATTTGAATGCATTAGCAGGAATTTGGAAAAGACATCAGGAATTTGAATGCACTAGCAGGAATCTAGAAATGAGGGTTTTAGGGTTTAGGTTTAGGATTTACGGTTTAGGTTTTTAGGGTCTAGGGTTCGTGTTTAGGGTCTAGGGTTTGGAATCGATAGCATGAATTTGAATGCACTAGTAGGAATTTGGAAAAGATAGCAGGAATTTGAATGTACTAGCAGGAATCTAGAAATAAGGGTTTTAGGGTTTAGGTTTTAGGATTTAGGGTTTTAGGTTTATAGGGTTTAGGGTCTAGGGTTTAGAATCGATTAGAGGAATTTAGAAATGATAGCAGAAATTTGAAAATGATAGCAGGAATTTGAATGCACTAGCAGGAATCTAGAAATGAGGGTTTTAGGGTTTAGGTTTTAGGATTTAGGTTTAGGGTTTTGGGGTTATAGGGTTTAGGGTTTAAGGGTTAGGGTTTAGGGTTTTGAATCGATAGCAGGAATTCGAAATCGGGAGCTTGAATTTGAATGCACTAGCAGGAATTTGGAATCGATAGCAGGAATTTGAATGCACTAGTAGGAATTTGGAAGAGAAAGCATGAATTTGAATGCAATAGCAGGAATTTGGAAAAGATGGCAGGAATTTGAATGCACTAGCAGGAATTTGGAATCGATAGCAGGAATTTGAATGTACTAGCAGGAATTTGGAATTGATAGCAGGAATTTGAATGCACTAGCAGGAATTTGGAATCGATAGCAGGAATTTAAATGCACTAGTAGGAATTTAGAACTGATAGCAGGAATTTGAATGCACTAGCAGGAATTTGGAAAAGATAGCAGGAATTTGAATGCACTAACAGGAATTTGGAATCGATAGCAGGAATTTGAATGCACTAGCAGGAATTTGGAATCGATAGCAGGAATTTGAATGCACTAGCAGGAATTTGGAATCGATAGCAGGAATTTGAATGCACTAGCAGGAATTTAGAATTGATAGCAGGAATTTGAATGCACTATCAGGAATTTGGAAAAGACATCAGGAATTTGAATGCGCTAGCAGTAATCTAGAAATGAGGGTTTTAGGGTTTAGGTTTAGGATTTACGGTTTAGGTTTTTAGGGTCTAGGGTTCGTGTTTAGGGTCTAGGGTTTGGAATTGATAGCATGAATTTGAATGCACTAGCAAGAATTTGGAAAAGATAGCAGGAATTTGAATGTACTAGCAGGAATCTAGAAATAATGGTTTTAGGGTTTAGGTTTTAGGATTTAGGGTTTTAGGTTTATAGGGTTTAGGGTCTAGGGTTTAGAATCGATTGGAGGAATTTAGAAATGATAGCAGAAATTTGAAAATGATAGCAGGAATTTGAATGCACTAGCAGGAATCTAGAAATGAGGGTTTTAGGGTTTAGGTTTTAGGATTTAGGTTTAGGGTTTTGGGGTTATAGGGTTTAGGGTTTAAGGGTTAGGGTTTAGGGTTTTGAATCGATAGCAGGAATTCGAAATCGGGAACTTGAATTTGAATGCACTAACAGGAATTTGGAATCGATAGCAGGAATTTGAATGCACTAGTAGGAATTTGGAATAGAGAGCAGGAATTTGAAAGCAAAAGCAGGAATTTGGAATCGATAGCAGGAATTTGAATGCACTAGCAGGAATTTGAATGCACTAGCAGGAATTTGGAATCGATAGCAGGAATTTGAATGCACTAGCAGGAATTTGGAATCGATAGCAGGAATTTGAATGCACTAGCAGGAATTTGGAATCGATAGCAGGAATTTGAATGCACTAGCAGGAATTTAGAATTGATAGCAGGAATTTGAATGCACTATCAGGAATTTGGAAAACACATCAGGAATTTGAATGCGCTAGCAGTAATCTAGAAATGAGGGTTTTAGGGTTTAGGTTTAGGATTTACGGTTTAGGTTTTTAGGGTCTAGGGTTCGTGTTTAGGGTCTAGGGTTTGGAATCGATAGCATGAATTTGAATGCACTAGCAGGAATTTGGAAAAGATAGCAGGAATTTAAATGCACTAGCAGGAATCTAGAAATAAGGGTTTTAGGGTTTATGTTTTAGGATTTAGGGTTTTAGGTTTATAGGGTTTAGGGTTTAGGGTCTAGGGTTTAGAATCGATTGGAGGAATTTAGAAATGATAGCAGAAATTTGAAAATGATGGCAGGAATTTGAATGCACTAGCAGGAATCTAGAAATGAGGGTTTTAGGGTTTAGGTTTTAGGATTTAGGTTTAGGGTTTTGGGGTTATAGGGTTTAGGGTTTAAGGGTTAGGGTTTAGGGTTTTGAATCGATAGCAGGAATTCGAAATCGGGAGCTTGAATTTGAATGCACTAGCAGGAATTTGGAATCGATAGCAGGAATTTGAATGCACTAGTAGGAATTTGGAATAGAGAGCAATAGCAGGAATTTGGAATCGATAGCAGGAATTTGAATGCACTAGCAAGAATTTGGAATCGATAGTAGGAATTTGAATGCACTAGCAGGAATTTGGAATCGATAGCAGGAATTTGAATGCACTAGCAGGAATTTGGAATCAATAGTAGGAATTTGAATGCACTAGTAGGAATTTGGAACTGATAGTAGGAATTTGAATGCACTAGCAGGAATTTGGAAAAGATAGCAGGAATTTGAATGCACTAGCAGGAATTTGGAATCGATAGCAGGAATTTGAATGCACTAGCAGGAATTTGGAATCGATAGCAGGAATTTGAATGCACTAGCAGGAATTTAGAATTGATAGCAGGAATTTGAATGCATTAGCAGGAATTTGGAAAAGACATCAGGAATTTGAATGCACTAGCAGGAATCTAGAAATGAGGGTTTTAGGGTTTAGGTTTAGGATTTACGGTTTAGGTTTTTAGGGTCTAGGGTTCGTGTTTAGGGTCTAGGGTTTGGAATCGATAGCATGAATTTGAATGCACTAGTAGGAATTTGGAAAAGATAGCAGGAATTTGAATGTACTAGCAGGAATCTAGAAATAAGGGTTTTAGGGTTTAGGTTTTAGGATTTAGGGTTTTAGGTTTATAGGGTTTAGGGTCTAGGGTTTAGAATCGATTAGAGGAATTTAGAAATGATAGCAGAAATTTGAAAATGATAGCAGGAATTTGAATGCACTAGCAGGAATCTAGAAATGAGGGTTTTAGGGTTTAGGTTTTAGGATTTAGGTTTAGGGTTTTGGGGTTATAGGGTTTAGGGTTTAAGGGTTAGGGTTTAGGGTTTTGAATCGATAGCAGGAATTCGAAATCGGGAGCTTGAATTTGAATGCACTAGCAGGAATTTGGAATCGATAGCAGGAATTTGAATGCACTAGTAGGAATTTGGAAGAGAAAGCATGAATTTGAATGCAATAGCAGGAATTTGGAAAAGATGGCAGGAATTTGAATGCACTAGCAGGAATTTGGAATCGATAGCAGGAATTTGAATGTACTAGCAGGAATTTGGAATTGATAGCAGGAATTTGAATGCACTAGCAGGAATTTGGAATCGATAGCAGGAATTTAAATGCACTAGTAGGAATTTAGAACTGATAGCAGGAATTTGAATGCACTAGCAGGAATTTGGAAAAGATAGCAGGAATTTGAATGCACTAACAGGAATTTGGAATCGATAGCAGGAATTTGAATGCACTAGCAGGAATTTGGAATCGATAGCAGGAATTTGAATGCACTAGCAGGAATTTGGAATCGATAGCAGGAATTTGAATGCACTAGCAGGAATTTAGAATTGATAGCAGGAATTTGAATGCACTATCAGGAATTTGGAAAAGACATCAGGAATTTGAATGCGCTAGCAGTAATCTAGAAATGAGGGTTTTAGGGTTTAGGTTTAGGATTTACGGTTTAGGTTTTTAGGGTCTAGGGTTCGTGTTTAGGGTCTAGGGTTTGGAATTGATAGCATGAATTTGAATGCACTAGCAAGAATTTGGAAAAGATAGCAGGAATTTGAATGTACTAGCAGGAATCTAGAAATAATGGTTTTAGGGTTTAGGTTTTAGGATTTAGGGTTTTAGGTTTATAGGGTTTAGGGTCTAGGGTTTAGAATCGATTGGAGGAATTTAGAAATGATAGCAGAAATTTGAAAATGATAGCAGGAATTTGAATGCACTAGCAGGAATCTAGAAATGAGGGTTTTAGGGTTTAGGTTTTAGGATTTAGGTTTAGGGTTTTGGGGTTATAGGGTTTAGGGTTTAAGGGTTAGGGTTTAGGGTTTTGAATCGATAGCAGGAATTCGAAATCGGGAACTTGAATTTGAATGCACTAACAGGAATTTGGAATCGATAGCAGGAATTTGAATGCACTAGTAGGAATTTGGAATAGAGAGCAGGAATTTGAAAGCAATAGCAGGAATTTGGAATCGATAGCAGGAATTTGAATGCACTAGCAGGAATTTGAATGCACTAGCAGGAATTTGGAATCGATAGCAGGAATTTGAATGCACTAGCAGGAATTTGGAATCGATAGCAGGAATTTGAATGCACTAGCAGGAATTTGGAATCGATAGCAGGAATTTGAATGCACTAGCAGGAATTTAGAATTGATAGCAGGAATTTGAATGCACTATCAGGAATTTGGAAAACACATCAGGAATTTGAATGCGCTAGCAGTAATCTAGAAATGAGGGTTTTAGGGTTTAGGTTTAGGATTTACGGTTTAGGTTTTTAGGGTCTAGGGTTCGTGTTTAGGGTCTAGGGTTTGGAATCGATAGCATGAATTTGAATGCACTAGCAGGAATTTGGAAAAGATAGCAGGAATTTAAATGCACTAGCAGGAATCTAGAAATAAGGGTTTTAGGGTTTATGTTTTAGGATTTAGGGTTTTAGGTTTATAGGGTTTAGGGTTTAGGGTTTAGGGTCTAGGGTTTAGAATCGATTGGAGGAATTTAGAAATGATAGCAGAAATTTGAAAATGATGGCAGGAATTTGAATGCACTAGCAGGAATCTAGAAATGAGGGTTTTAGGGTTTAGGTTTTAGGATTTAGGTTTAGGGTTTTGGGGTTATAGGGTTTAGGGTTTAAGGGTTAGGGTTTAGGGTTTTGAATCGATAGCAGGAATTCGAAATCGGGAGCTTGAATTTGAATGCACTAGCAGGAATTTGGAATCGATAGCAGGAATTTGAATGCACTAGTAGGAATTTGGAATAGAGAGCAATAGCAGGAATTTGGAATCGATAGCAGGAATTTGAATGCACTAGCAAGAATTTGGAATCGATAGTAGGAATTTGAATGCACTAGCAGGAATTTGGAATCGATAGCAGGAATTTGAATGCACTAGCAGGAATTTGGAATCAATAGTAGGAATTTGAATGCACTAGTAGGAATTTGGAACTGATAGTAGGAATTTGAATGCACTAGCAGGAATTTGGAAAAGATAGCAGGAATTTGAATGCACTAGCAGGAATTTGGAATCGATAGCAGGAATTTGAATGCACTAGCAGGAATTTGGAATCGATAGCAGGAATTTGAATGCACTAGCAGGAATTTAGAATTGATAGCAGGAATTTGAATGCATTAGCAGGAATTTGGAAAAGACATCAGGAATTTGAATGCACTAGCAGGAATCTAGAAATGAGGGTTTTAGGGTTTAGGTTTAGGATTTACGGTTTAGGTTTTTAGGGTCTAGGGTTCGTGTTTAGGGTCTAGGGTTTGGAATCGATAGCATGAATTTGAATGCACTAGTAGGAATTTGGAAAAGATAGCAGGAATTTGAATGTACTAGCAGGAATCTAGAAATAAGGGTTTTAGGGTTTAGGTTTTAGGATTTAGGGTTTTAGGTTTATAGGGTTTAGGGTCTAGGGTTTAGAATCGATTAGAGGAATTTAGAAATGATAGCAGAAATTTGAAAATGATAGCAGGAATTTGAATGCACTAGCAGGAATCTAGAAATGAGGGTTTTAGGGTTTAGGTTTTAGGATTTAGGTTTAGGGTTTTGGGGTTATAGGGTTTAGGGTTTAAGGGTTAGGGTTTAGGGTTTTGAATCGATAGCAGGAATTCGAAATCGGGAGCTTGAATTTGAATGCACTAGCAGGAATTTGGAATCGATAGCAGGAATTTGAATGCACTAGTAGGAATTTGGAAGAGAAAGCATGAATTTGAATGCAATAGCAGGAATTTGGAAAAGATGGCAGGAATTTGAATGCACTAGCAGGAATTTGGAATCGATAGCAGGAATTTGAATGTACTAGCAGGAATTTGGAATTGATAGCAGGAATTTGAATGCACTAGCAGGAATTTGGAATCGATAGCAGGAATTTAAATGCACTAGTAGGAATTTAGAACTGATAGCAGGAATTTGAATGCACTAGCAGGAATTTGGAAAAGATAGCAGGAATTTGAATGCACTAGCAGGAATTTGGAATCGATAGCAGGAATTTGAATGCACTAGCAGGAATTTGGAATCGATAGCAGGAATTTGAATGCACTAGCAGGAATTTGGAATCGATAGCAGGAATTTGAATGCACTAGCAGGAATTTAGAATTGATAGCAGGAATTTGAATGCACTATCAGGAATTTGGAAAAGACATCAGGAATTTGAATGCGCTAGCAGTAATCTAGAAATGAGGGTTTTAGGGTTTAGGTTTAGGATTTACGGTTTAGGTTTTTAGGGTCTAGGGTTCGTGTTTAGGGTCTAGGGTTTGGAATTGATAGAATGAATTTGAATGCACTAGCAAGAATTTGGAAAAGATAGCAGGAATTTGAATGTACTAGCAGGAATCTAGAAATAATGGTTTTAGGGTTTAGGTTTTAGGATTTAGGGTTTTAGGTTTATAGGGTTTAGGGTCTAGGGTTTAGAATCGATTGGAGGAATTTAGAAATGATAGCAGAAATTTGAAAATGATAGCAGGAATTTGAATGCACTAGCAGGAATCTAGAAATGAGGGTTTTAGGGTTTAGGTTTTAGGATTTAGGTTTAGGGTTTTGGGGTTATAGGGTTTAGGGTTTAAGGGTTAGGGTTTAGGGTTTTGAATCGATAGCAGGAATTCGAAATCGGGAACTTGAATTTGAATGCACTAACAGGAATTTGGAATCGATAGCAGGAATTTGAATGCACTAGTAGGAATTTGGAATAGAGAGCAGGAATTTGAAAGCAATAGCAGGAATTTGGAATCGATAGCAGGAATTTGAATGCACTAGCAGGAATTTGGAATCGATAGTAGGAATTTGAATGCACTAGCAGGAATTTGGAATCGATAGCAGGAATTTGAATGCACTAGCAGGAATTTGGAATCGATAGTAGGAATTTGAATGCACTAGTAGGAATTTGGAACTGATAGTAGGAATTTGAATGCACTAGCAGGAATTTGGAAAAGATAGCAGGAATTTGAATGCACTAGTAGGAATTTGGAATCGATAGCAGGAATTTGAATGCACTAGCAGGAATTTGGAATCGATAGCAGGAATTTGAATGCACTAGCAGGAATTTAGAATTGATAGCAGGAATTTGAATGCATTAGCAGGAATTTGGAAAAGACATCAGGAATTTTAATGCGCTAGCAGGAATCTAGAAATGAGGGTTTTAGGGTTTAGGTTTAGGATTTACGGTTTAGGTTTTTAGGGTCTAGGGTTCGTGTTTAGGGTCTAGGGTTTGGAATCGATAGCATGAATTTGAAATCACTAGTAGGAATTTGGAAAAGATACAAGGAATTTGAATGTACTAGCAGGAATCTAGAAATAAGGGTTTTAGGGTTTAGGTTTTAGGATTTAGGGTTTTAGGTTTATAGGGTTTAGGGTTTAGGGTCTAGGGTTTAGAATCAATTGGAGGAATTTAGAAATGATAGCAGAAATTTGAAAATGATAGCAGAAATTTGAATGCACTAGCAGGAATCTAGAAATGAGGGTTTTAGGGTTTAGGTTTTGGGATTTAGGTTTAGGGTTTTGGGGTTATAGGGTTTAGGGTTTAAGGGTTAGGGTTTAGGGTTTAGGGTTTTGAATCGATAGCCGGAATTCGAAATCGGGAGCTTGAATTTGAATGCACTAGCAGGAATTTGGAATCGATAGAAGGAATTTGAATGCACTAGTAGGAATTTGGAATAGAGAGCAGGAATTTGAAAGCAATAGCAGGAATTTGGAATCGATAGCAGGAACTTGAATGCACTAGCAGGAATTTGGAATCGATAGTAGGAATTTGAATGCACTAGCAGGAATTTGGAATCGATAGCAGGAATTTGAATGCACTAGTAGGAATTTGGAATCGATAGCATGAATTTGAATGCACTAGTAGGAATTTGGAAAAGATAGCAGGAATTTGAATGTACTAGCAGGAATCTAGAAATAATGGTTTTAGGGTTTAGGTTTTAGGATTTAGGGTTTTAGGTTTATAGGGTTTAGGGTCTAGGGTTTAGAATCGATTGGAGGAATTTAGAAATGATAGCAGAAATTTGAAAATGATAGCAGGAATTTGAATGCACTAGCAGGAATCTAGAAATGAGGGTTTTAGGGTTTAGGTTTTAGGATTTAGGTTTAGGGTTTTGGGGTTATAGGGTTTAGGGTTTAAGGGTTAGGGTTTAGGGTTTTGAATCGATAGCAGGAATTCGAAATCGGGAACTTGAATTTGAATGCACTAACAGGAATTTGGAATCGATAGCAGGAATTTGAATGCACTAGTAGGAATTTGGAATAGAGAGCAGGAATTTGAAAGCAATAGCAGGAATTTGGAATCGATAGCAGGAATTTGAATGCACTAGCAGGAATTTGGAATCGATAGTAGGAATTTGAATGCACTAGCAGGAATTTGGAATCGATAGCAGGAATTTGAATGCACTAGCAGGAATTTGGAATCGATAGTAGGAATTTGAATGCACTAGTAGGAATTTGGAACTGATAGTAGGAATTTGAATGCACTAGCAGGAATTTGGAAAAGATAGCAGGAATTTGAATGCACTAGTAGGAATTTGGAATCGATAGCAGGAATTTGAATGCACTAGCAGGAATTTGGAATCGATAGCAGGAATTTGAATGCACTAGCAGGAATTTAGAATTGATAGCAGGAATTTGAATGCATTAGCAGGAATTTGGAAAAGACATCAGGAATTTTAATGCGCTAGCAGGAATCTAGAAATGAGGGTTTTAGGGTTTAGGTTTAGGATTTACGGTTTAGGTTTTTAGGGTCTAGGGTTCGTGTTTAGGGTCTAGGGTTTGGAATCGATAGCATGAATTTGAAATCACTAGTAGGAATTTGGAAAAGATACAAGGAATTTGAATGTACTAGCAGGAATCTAGAAATAAGGGTTTTAGGGTTTAGGTTTTAGGATTTAGGGTTTTAGGTTTATAGGGTTTAGGGTTTAGGGTCTAGGGTTTAGAATCAATTGGAGGAATTTAGAAATGATAGCAGAAATTTGAAAATGATAGCAGAAATTTGAATGCACTAGCAGGAATCTAGAAATGAGGGTTTTAGGGTTTAGGTTTTGGGATTTAGGTTTAGGGTTTTGGGGTTATAGGGTTTAGGGTTTAAGGGTTAGGGTTTAGGGTTTAGGGTTTTGAATCGATAGCCGGAATTCGAAATCGGGAGCTTGAATTTGAATGCACTAGCAGGAATTTGGAATCGATAGAAGGAATTTGAATGCACTAGTAGGAATTTGGAATAGAGAGCAGGAATTTGAAAGCAATAGCAGGAATTTGGAATCGATAGCAGGAACTTGAATGCACTAGCAGGAATTTGGAATCGATAGTAGGAATTTGAATGCACTAGCAGGAATTTGGAATCGATAGCAGGAATTTGAATGCACTAGTAGGAATTTGGAATCGATAGCAGGAATTTGAATGCACTAGCAGGAATTTAGAATTGATAGCAGGAATTTGAATGCATTAGCAGGAATTTGGAAAAGACATCAGGAATTTGAATGCACTAGCAGGAATCTAGAAATGAGGGTTTTAGGGTTTAGGTTTAGGATTTACGGTTTAGGTTTTTAGGGTCTAGGGTTCGTGTTTAGGGTCTAGGGTTTGGAATCGATAGCATGAATTTGAATGCACTAGTAGGAATTCGGAAAAGATAGCAGGAATTTGAATGTACTAGCAGGAATCTAGAAATAAGGGTTTTAGGGTTTAGGTTTTAGGATTTAGGGTTTTAGGTTTATAGGGTTTAGGGTTTAGGGTTTAGGGTCTAGGGTTTAGAATCGATTGGAGGAATTTAGAAATGATAGCAGAAATTTGAAAATGATAGCAGGAATTTGAATGCACTAGCAGGAATCTAGAAATGAGGGTTTTAGGGTTTAGGTTTTGGGATTTAGGTTTAGGGTTTTGGGGTTATAGGGTTTAGGGTTTAAGGGTTAGGGTTTAGGGTTTAGGGTTTTGAATCGATAGAAGGAATTCGAAATCGGGAGCTTGAATTTGAATGCACTAGCAGGAATTTGGAATCGATAGCAGGAATTTGAATGCACTAGCAGGAATTTGGAATAGAGAGCAGGAATTTGAATGCAATAGCAGGAATTTGGAAAAGATGGCAGGAATTTGAATGCACTAGCAGGAACTTGGAATCGATAGCAGGAATTTGAATGCACTAGCAGGAATTTGGAATCGATAGCAGGAATTTGAATGTACTAGCAGGAATTTGGAATCGATAGCAGGAATTTGAATGCACTAGCAGGAATTTGGAATCGATAGCAGGAATTTGAATGCACTAGCAGGAATTTGGAATCGATAGCAGGATTTTGAATGCACTAGCAGGAATTTGGAAAAGACATCAGGAATTTGAATGCGCTAGCAGGAATCTAGAAATGAGGATTTTAGGGTTTAGGTTTAGGATTTACGGTTTAGGTTTTTAGGGTCTAGGGTTAGTGTTTAGGGTCTATGGTTTGGAATCGATAGCATGAATTTGAATGCACTAACAGGAATTTGGAAAAGATAGCAGGAATTTGAATGTACTAGCAGGAATCTAGAAATAAGGGTTTTAGGGTTTAGGTTTTAGGATTTAGGGTTTTAGGTTTATAGGGTTTAGGGTCTAGGGTTTAGAATCGATTGGATGAATTTAGAAATGATAGCAGAAATTTGAAAATGATAGCAGGAATTTGAATGCACTAGCAGGAATCTAGAAATAAGGGTTTTAGGGTTTAGGTTTTAGGATTTAGGTTTAGGGTTTTGGGGTTATAGGGTTTAGGGTTTAAGGGTTAGGGTTTAGGGTTTAGGGTTTTGAATCGATAGCAGGAATTCGAAATCGGGAGCTTGAATTTGAATGCACTAGCAGGAATTTGGAATCGATAGCAGGAATTTGAATGCACTAGTAGGAATTTGGAATAGAGAGCAGGAATTTGAATGCAATAGCAGGAATTTGGAAAAGATGGCAGGAATTTGAATGCACTAGCAGGAATTTGGAATCGATAGCAGGAATTTGAATGTACTAGCAGGAATTTGGAATCGATAGCAGGAATTTGAATGCACTAGCAGGAATTTGGAATCGATAGCAGGAATTTAAATGCACTAGTAGGAATTTGGAACTGATAGCAGGAATTTGAATGCACTAGCAGGAATTTGGAAAAGATAGCAGGAATTTGAATGCACTAGCAGGAATTTGGAATCGATAGCAGGAATTTGAATGCACTAGCAGGAATTTGGAATCGATAGCAGGAATTTGAATGCACTAGCAGGAATTTGGAATCGATAGCAGGAATTTGAATGCACTAGCAGGAATTTATATTTATTTCACTACAATCTCCAAGCAAGAACATGTGATTATATATACAAATCTACTGTCTTGAAAAAAAAAGCAGCTTAATTCGATGGATGAAAAACAGAAGAGGAAAGAGACTCGTGTCGTGTATATACCAAAAGGATATCCACGAGAAAAAAATTAGGTTGTATTTAGATGGCTTTTTTGCTGATCATTACCATATAAAGGGTCAACATTAGATGTAAAGGATTAAATACTACAGAAAAATATATAGAACAAGTTAAAGGGCAAATAAACATGCCTGATATCAATGGTGGTGTCTTCCACACGAGGGGGAGCAGTGTACCCAGACTGATAAGGTTGTTCAGCAAAGAGAAAATTTCCAAAAAAATATAATACACTAAATTTACTACAATGATTACATAACTCATAAGCAACTAGTAGATGGTAATATAACCGAGGTCGATATCCTCACTCTTACAAGCTAAAATATAATACAATTCCTTCAAACTAGTAACCCGGAGTTATCATTTACTACGACATTGGCATAGATAATGACATGTCATTCAGATTTCAGAAAGAACCATAGACAATAAACTGAAATTATCAACTCGAGGGATTTGAGTCATTTGACAAATGGGAAAACTTGCATAATAGGTTGTTATTATCAACTCGAGCTCTCATATGACCTGAACTATGATTTTACAAACTCTCTATAGCTTTCATAAATCATAACTCATAAGTACTAAAAAAATGAACGACGAGATATGGAAATGTGAAACAAGATATGGAACCAATTTAATAGTACTTGGAGATGAAACATAATTTACTAAAAGAAGTGTTCAGGTAATTAAGAGCTGTCTGAGCAAAGATTTAATAGAGAAAGAACCTCGTAATTCAAAGAACCATTCTCCCGCAGAGATAATTCAGCTTCCTCAATATTGCCGGTATCTGGTTCCTGTTCAGTATCAACGGCTCGATCCGAATGCACACTAGCTGAATAATCCCTTGTAGCTAATGATTCTGATGAAGATATCATTTCATTTGATTTTAATTGCTCCCCTGAATGGAGGCACTTCATCAATGCTTTGAGTCTTTTAGTAAATCTTGTTCTCACCCGTCCCTTGGTCCAATTCTCATTTTTCATGATTCAGCTTCGCCTTTCTGGACAATCATTAAAAACATGAACATTGAGACAAACTTAAGGGCATAACAAAAAAAAATCAAGTCCAAAACCCAAAAGACAGTTTATGATTGAGAACATCAACACAGATTAAAATTGTAATTAAAAACATTAATCAGTTGGTCTAATTAAATATGATAAACAAAAATACTTAGATAACCTTAAGGTAATTAACTACTATAAATTCTCAACCATGAACTGGGTTGAAGTTATACTTTTTTTCGTTAAGCTGCATAACTCAAACTCCTCTAAAGTCGACAAAGATTTCCATAAACTCCGAACTCCTCACCAATCGCCAATCCATCTCCTCCAATCAACAAACCTACCTCTGTTTTTCTTCACCACTCCACTTCCTTCAAACCCACAACCGAACAACTCCTCTGTTCTTCACCAATAGCCCCCCCCTTTTTCTCCTTCTCCTTCCACCACTTTCGAATTCTCGACCACTTTCGAAGAAACTAATTCCTGGGTTTTGCGTGTCTTGGCTGAGAAGACTCGGGTTGGGATTTTTTCTTCGCAGTGGCCCGAGCTTTTGACATTAAAGCATCGAAAGCAGATGGGCGTGAAGAAGATATGGTGAAATTGAAATTAGGGTTTCACAAAAAAAGAGGATTTGAGAGCAATTGAAGAATTGGGTTTGAGAATTGGTAAAAAAAAGATTTGGGTTTGACAATTAGAGAGAGACGATGGGAGAGAGTGGTGAGATTGGGTTGATAGGTTAAGTTATGAGTAGAAAGAGAGCTGAAATGAAAAAAAATATGAAGATATATACGTCGGTTATATTAAAGGTTTTATACGTCGGTTATATTAAGAACGGCGTATATAATAGCATTATATACGTCGCCTTTTCCTCAACCGACGTATATAATAGCATTATATACGTTGCCTTTTCCTCAACCGACGTATATAGTAGGAATTTGGATGCACTAGTAGGAATTTGGAATTGATAGCAGGAATTTGAATGCACTAGCAGGAATTTGGAAAAGATAGCAGGAATTTGAATGCACTAGCAGGAATTTGGAATCGATATCAGGAATTTGAATGCACTAGCAGGAATTTGGAATCGATAGCAGGAATTTGAATGCACTAGCAGGAATTTGGAAAAGACATCAGGAATTTGAATGCGCTAGCAGGAATCTAGAAATGAGGGTTTTAGGGTTTAGGTTTAGGATTTACGGTTTAGGTTTTTAGGGTCGAGGGTTCGTGTTTAGGGTCTAGGGTTTGGAATCGATAGCATGAATTTGAATGCACTAGTAGGAATTTGGAAAAGATAGCAGGAATTTGAATGTACTAGCAGGAATCTAGAAATAAGGGTTTTAGGGTTTAGGTTTTAGGATTTAGGGTTTTAGGTTTATAGGGTTTAGGGTTTAGGGTCTAGGGTTTAGAATCGATTGGAGGAATTTAGAAATGATAGCAGAAATTTGAAAATGATTGCAAGAATTTGAATGCACTATCAGGAATCTAGAAATGAGGGTTTTAGGGTTTAGGTTTTAGGATTTAGGTTTAGGGTTTTGGGGTTATAGGGTTTAGGGTTTAAGGGTTTAGGGTTTAGGGTTTTGAATCGATAGCAGGAATTCGAAATCGGGAGCTTGAATTTGAATGCACTAGCAGGAATTTGGAATCGATAGCAGGAATTTGAATGCACTAGTAGAGAGAGACGATGGGAGAGAGTGGTGAGATTGGGTTGATAGGTTAAGTTATGAGTAGAAAGCGAGCTGAAATGAAAAAAAATATGAAGATATATACGTCGGTTATATTAAAGGTTTTATACGTCGGTTATATTAAGAACGGCGTATATAATAGCATTATATACGTCGCCTTTTCCTCAACCGACGTATATAATAGCATTATATACGTTGCCTTTTCCTCAACCGACGTATATAGTAGGAATTTGGATGCACTAGTAGGAATTTGGAATTGATAGCAGGAATTTGAATGCACTAGCAGGAATTTGGAAAAGATAGCAGGAATTTGAATGCACTAGCAGGAATTTGGAATCGATAGCAGGAATTTGAATGCACTAGCAGGAATTTGGAATCGATAGCAGGAATTTGAATGCACTAGCAGGAATTTGGAAAAGACATCAGGAATTTGAATGCGCTAGCAGGAATCTAGAAATGAGGGTTTTAGGGTTTAGGTTTAGGATTTACGGTTTAGGTTTTTAGGGTCGAGGGTTCGTGTTTAGGGTCTAGGGTTTGGAATCGATAGCATGAATTTGAATGCACTAGTAGGAATTTGGAAAAGATAGCAGGAATTTGAATGTACTAGCAGGAATCTAGAAATAAGGGTTTTAGGGTTTAGGTTTTAGGATTTAGGGTTTTAGGTTTATAGGGTTTAGGGTTTAGGGTCTAGGGTTTAGAATCGATTGGAGGAATTTAGAAATGATAGCAGAAATTTGAAAATGATTGCAAGAATTTGAATGCACTATCAGGAATCTAGAAATGAGGGTTTTAGGGTTTAGGTTTTAGGATTTAGGTTTAGGGTTTTGGGGTTATAGGGTTTAGGGGTTAGTAGGAATTTGAAATAGAGAGCAGGAATTTGAATGCAATAGCAGGAATTTGGAAAAGATGGTGGGAATTTGAATGCACTAGCAGGAATTTGGAATCGATAGCAAGAATTTGAATGCACTAGCAGGAATTTGGAATCGATAGCAGGAATTTGAATGCACTAGCAGGAATTTGGAATCGATAGCAGGAATTTGAATGCACTAGGAGGAATTTGGAATTGATAGCAGGAATTTGAATGCACTAGCAGGAATTTGGAAAAGATAGCAGGAATTTGAATGCACTAGCAGGAATTTGGAATCGATAGCAGGAATTTGAATGCACTAGCAGGAATTTGGAATCGATAGCAGGAATTTGAATGCACTAGCAGGAATTTAGAATTGATAGCAGGAATTTGAATGCACTAGCAGGAATTTGGAAAAGACATCAGGAATTTGAATGCGCTAGCAGGAATCTAGAAATGAGGGTTTTAGGGTTTAGGTTTAGGATTTACGGTTTAGGTTTTTAGGGTCTAGGGTTAGTGTTTAGGGTCTAGGGTTTAGAATCGATAGCATGGATTTGAATGCACTAGCAGGAATTTAGAAAAGATAGCAGGAATTTGAATGTACTAGCAGGAATCTAGAAATAAGGGTTTTAGGGTTTAGGTTTTAGGATTTAGGGTTTTAGGTTTATAGGGTTTAGGGTTTAGGGTTTAGGGTCTAGGGTTTAGAATCGATTGGAGGAATTTAGAAATGATAGCAGAAATTTGAAAATGATAGCAGGAATTTGAATGCACTAGCAGGAATCTAGAAATGAGGGTTTTAGGGTTTAGGTTTTGGGATTTAGGTTTAGGGTTTTGGGGTTATAGGGTTTAGGGTTTAAGGGTTAGGGTTTAGGGTTTAGGGTTTTGAATCGATAGAAGGAATTCGAAATCGGGAGCTTGAATTTGAATGCACTAGCAGGAATTTGGAATCGATAGCAGGAATTTGAATGCACTAGCAGGAATTTGGAATAGAGAGCAGGAATTTGAATGCAATAGCAGGAATTTGGAAAAGATGGCAGGAATTTGAATGCACTAGCAGGAACTTGGAATCGATAGCAGGAATTTGAATGCACTAGCAGGAATTTGGAATCGATAGCAGGAATTTGAATGTACTAGCAGGAATTTGGAATCGATTGCAGGAATTTGAATGCACTAGCAGGAATTTGGAATTGATAGCAGGAATTTGAATGCACTAGCAGGAATTTGGAAAAGATAGCAGGAATTTGAATGCACTAGCAGGAATTTGGAATCGATAGCAGGAATTTGAATGCACTAGCAGGAATTTGGAATCGATAGCAGGAATTTGAATGCACTAGCAGGAATTTGGAAAAGACATCAGGAATTTGAATGCGCTAGCAGGAATCTGGAAATGAGGATTTTAGGGTTTAGGTTTAGGATTTACGGTTTAGGTTTTTAGGGTCTAGGGTTAGTGTTTAGGGTCTATGGTTTGGAATCGATAGCATGAATTTGAATGCACTAACAGGAATTTGGAAAAGATAGCAGGAATTTGAATGTACTAGCAGGAATCTAGAAATAAGGGTTTTAGGGTTTAGGTTTTAGGATTTAGGGTTTTAGGTTTATAGGGTTTAGGGTCTAGGGTTTAGAATCGATTGGAGGAATTTAGAAATGATAGCAGAAATTTGAAAATGATAGCAGGAATTTGAATGCACTAGCAGGAATCTAGAAATAAGGGTTTTAGGGTTTAGGTTTTAGGATTTAGGTTTAGGGTTTTGGGGTTATAGGGTTTAGGGTTTAAGGGTTAGGGTTTAGGGTTTAGGGTTTTGAATCGATAGCAGGAATTCGAAATCGGGAGCTTGAATTTGAATGCACTAGCAGGAATTTGGAATCGATAGCAGGAATTTGAATGCACTAGTAGGAATTTGGAATAGAGAGCAGGAATTTGAATGCAATAGCAGGAATTTGGAAAAGATGGCAGGAATTTGAATGCACTAGCAGGAATTTGGAATCGATAGCAGGAATTTGAATGTACTAGCAGGAATTTGGAATCGATAGCAGGAATTTGAATGCACTAGCAGGAATTTGGAATCGATAGCAGGAATTTAAATGCGCTAGTAGGAATTTGGAACTGATAGCAGGAATTTGAATGCACTAGCAGGAATTTGGAAAAGATAGCAGGAATTTGAATGCACTAGCAGGAATTTGGAATCGATAGCAGGAATTTGAATGCACTAGCAGGAATTTGGAATCGATAGCAGGAATTTGAATGCACTAGCAGGAATTTGGAATCGATAGCAGGAATTTGAATGCACTAGCAGGAATTTAGAATTGATAGCAGGAATTTGAATGCACTATCAGGAATTTGGAAAACACATCAGGAATTTGAATGCGCTAGCAGTAATCTAGAAATGAGGGTTTTAGGGTTTAGGTTTAGGATTTACGGTTTAGGTTTTTAGGGTCTAGGGTTCGTGTTTAGGGTCTAGGGTTTGGAATCGATAGCATGAATTTGAATGCACTAGCAGGAATTTGGAAAAGATAGCAGGAATTTGAATGTACTAGCAGGAATCTAGAAATAAGGGTTTTAGGGTTTAGGTTTTAGGATTTAGGGTTTTTGGTTTATAGGGTTTAGGGTTTAGGGTCTAGGGTTTAGAATCGATTGGAGGAATTTAGAAATGATAGCAGAAATTTGAAAATGATAGCAGGAATTTGAATGCACTAGCAGGAATCTAGAAATGAGGGTTTTAGGGTTTAGGTTTTAGGATTTAGGTTTAGGGTTTTGGGGTTATAGGGTTTAAGGTTTAAGGGTTAGGGTTTAGGGTTTGGAATCGATAGAAGGAATTCGAAATCGGGAGCTTGAATTTGAATGCACTAGCAGGAATTTGGAATCGATAGCAGGAATTTGAATGCACTAGTAGGAATTTGGAATAGAGAGCAGGAATTTGAAAGCAATAGCAGGAATTTGGAATCGATAGCAGGAATTTGAATGCACTAGCAGGAATTTGGAATCGATAGTAGGAATTTGAATGCACTAGCAGGAATTTGGAATCGATAGCAGGAATTTGAATGCACTAGCAGGAATTTGGAATCGATAGTAGGAATTTGAATGCACTAGTAGGAATTTGGAACTGATAGTAGGAATTTGAATGCACTAGCAGGAATTTGGAAAAGATAGCAGGAATTTGAATGCACTAGCAGGAATTTGAATGCACTAGCAGGAATTTGGAATCGATAGCAGGAATTTGAATGCACTAGCAGGAATTTAGAATTGATAGCAGGAATTTGAATGCATTAGCAGGAATTTGGAAAAGACATCAGGAATTTGAATGCGCTAGCAGGAATCTAGAAATGAGGGTTTTAGGGTTTAGGTTTTTAGGGTCGAGGGTTCGTGTTTAGGGTCTAGGGTTTGGAATCGATAGCATGAATTTGAATGCACCAGTAGGAATTTGGAAAAGATAGCAGGAATTTGAATGTACTAGCAGGAATCTAGAAATAAGGGTTTTAGGGTTTAGGTTTTAGGATTTAGGGTTTTAGGTTTATAGGGTTTAGGGTTTAGGGTCTAGGGTTTAGAATCGATTGGAGGAATTTAGAAATGATAGCAGAAATTTGAAAATGATTGCAAGAATTTGAATGCACTATCAGGAATCTAGAAATGAGGGTTTTAGGGTTTAGGTTTTAGGATTTAGGTTTAGGGTTTTGGGGTTATAGGGTTTAGGGTTTAAGGGTTTAGGGTTTAGGGTTTTGAATCGATAGCAGGAATTCGAAATCGGGAGCTTGAATTTGAATGCACTAGCAGGAATTTGGAATCGATAGCAGGAATTTGAATGCACTAGTAGGAATTTGGAATAGAGAGCAGGAATTTGGAAAAGATGGTGGGAATTTGAATGCACTAGCAGGAATTTGGAATCGATAGCAGGAATTTGAATGCACTAGCAGGAATTTGGAATCGATAGCAGGAATTTGAATGCACTAGCAGGAATTTGGAATCGATAGCAGGAATTTGAATGCACTAGGAGGAATTTGGAATTGATAGCAGGAATTTGAATGCACTAGCAGGAATTTGGAAAAGATAGCAGGAATTTGAATGCACTAGCAGGAATTTGGAATCGATAGCAGGAATTTGAATGCACTAGCAGGAATTTGGAATCGATAGCAGGAATTTGAATGCACTAGCAGGAATTTAGAATTGATAGCAGGAATTTGAATGCACTAGTAGGAATTTGGAAAAGACATCAGGAATTTGAATGCGCTAGCAGGAATCTAGAAATGAGGGTTTTAGGGTTTAGGTTTAGGATTTACGGTTTAGGTTTTTAGGGGCTAGGGTTAGTGTTTAGGGTCTAGGGTTTAGAATCGATAGCATGGATTTGAATGCACTAGCAGGAATTTAGAAAAGATAGCAGGAATTTGAATGTACTAGCAGGAATCTAGAAATAAGGGTTTTAGGGTTTAGGTTTTAGGATTTAGGGTTTTAGGTTTATAGGGTTTAGGGTTTAGGGTCTAGGGTTTAGAATCGATTGGAGGAATTTAGAAATGATAGCAGAAATTTGAAAATGATAGCAGGAATTTGAATGCACTAGCAGGAATCTAGAAATGAGGGTTTTAGGGTTTAGGTTTTGGGATTTAGGTTTAGGGTTTTGGGGTTATAGGGTTTAGGGTTTAAGGGTTAGGGTTTAGGGTTTAGGGTTTTGAATCGATAGAAGGAATTCGAAATCGGGAGCTTGAATTTGAATGCACTAGCAGGAATTTGGAATCGATAGCAGGAATTTGAATGCACTAGTAGGAATTTGGAATAGAGAGCAGGAATTTGAATGCAATAGCAGGAATTTGGAAAAGATGGCAGGAATTTGAATGCACTAGCAGGAATTTGGAATCGATAGCAGGAATTTGAATGCACTAGCAGGAATTTGGAATCGATAGCAGGAATTTGAATGTACTAGCAGGAATTTGGAATCGATAGCAGGAATTTGAATGCACTAGTAGGAATTTGAATGCACTAGCAGGAATTTGGAAAAGATAGCAGGAATTTGAATGCACTAGCAGGAATTTGGAATCGATAGCAGGAATTTGAATGCACTAGCAGGAATTTGGAATCGATAGCAGGAATTTGAATGCACTAGCAGGAATTTGGAAAAGACATCAGGAATTTGAATGCGCTAGCAGGAATCTAGAAATGAGGATTTTAGGGTTTAGGTTTAGGATTTACGGTTTAGGTTTTTAGGGTCTAGGGTTAGTGTTTAGGGTCTATGGTTTGGAATCGATAGCATGAATTTGAATGCACTAACAGGAATTTGGAAAAGATAGCAGGAATTTGAATGTACTAGCAGGAATCTAGAAATAAGGGTTTTAGGGTTTAGGTTTTAGGATTTAGGGTTTTAGGTTTATAGGGTTTAGGGTCTAGGGTTTAGAATCGATTGGAGGAATTTAGAAATGATAGCAGAAATTTGAAAATGATAGCAGGAATTTGAATGCACTAGCAGGAATCTAGAAATAAGGGTTTTAGGGTTTAGGTTTTAGGATTTAGGTTTAGGGTTTTGGGGTTATAGGGTTTAGGGTTTAAGGGTTAGGGTTTAGGGTTTAGGGTTTTGAATCGATAGCAGGAATTCGAAATCGGGAGCTTGAATTTGAATGCACTAGCAGGAATTTGGAATCGATAGCAGGAATTTGAATGCACTAGTAGGAATTTGGAATAGAGAGCAGGAATTTGAATGCAATAGCAGGAATTTGGAAAAGATGGCAGGAATTTGAATGCACTAGCAGGAATTTGGAATAGATAGCAGGAATTTGAATGTACTAGCAGGAATTTGGAATCGATACCAGGAATTTGAATGCACTAGCAGGAATTTGGAATCGATAGCAGGAATTTAAATGCACTAGTAGGAATTTGGAACTGATAGCAGGAATTTGAATGCACTAGCAGGAATTTGGAAAAGATAGCAGGAATTTGAATGCACTAGCAGGAATTTGGAATCGATAGCAGGAATTTGAATGCACTAGCAGGAATTTGGAATCGATAGCAGGAATTTGAATGCACTAGCAGGAATTTGGAATCGATAGCAGGAATTTGAATGCACTAGCAGGAATTTAGAATTGATAGCAGGAATTTGAATGCACTATCAGGAATTTGGAAAAGACATCAGGAATTTGAATGCGCTAGCAGTAATCTAGAAATGAGGGTTTTAGGGTTTAGGTTTAGGATTTACGGTTTAGGTTTTTAGGGTCTAGGGTTCGTGTTTAGGGTCTAGGGTTTGGAATCGATAGCATGAATTTGAATGCACTAGCAGGAATTTGGAAAAGATAGCAGGAATTTAAATGCACTAGCAGGAATCTAGAAATAAGGGTTTTAGGGTTTATGTTTTAGGATTTAGGGTTTTAGGTTTATAGGGTTTAGGGTTTAGGGTCTAGGGTTTAGAATCGATTGGAGGAATTTAGAAATGATAGCAGAAATTTGAAAATGATGGCAGGAATTTGAATGCACTAGCAGGAATCTAGAAATGAGGGTTTTAGGGTTTAGGTTTTAGGATTTAGGTTTAGGGTTTTGGGGTTATAGGGTTTAGGGTTTAAGGGTTAGGGTTTAGGGTTTTGAATCGATAGCAGGAATTCGAAATCGGGAGCTTGAATTTGAATGCACTAGCAGGAATTTGGAATCGATAGCAGGAATTTGAATGCACTAGTAGGAATTTGGAATAGAGAGCAATAGCAGGAATTTGGAATCGATAGCAGGAATTTGAATGCACTAGCAAGAATTTGGAATCGATAGTAGGAATTTGAATGCACTAGCAGGAATTTGGAATCGATAGCAGGAATTTGAATGCACTAGCAGGAATTTGGAATCAATAGTAGGAATTTGAATGCACTAGTAGGAATTTGGAACTGATAGTAGGAATTTGAATGCACTAGCAGGAATTTGGAAAAGATAGCAGGAATTTGAATGCACTAGCAGGAATTTGGAATCGATAACAGGAATTTGAATGCACTAGCAGGAATTTGGAATCGATAGCAGGAATTTGAATGCACTAGCAGGAATTTAGAATTGATAGCAGGAATTTGAATGCATTAGCAGGAATTTGGAAAAGACATCAGGAATTTGAATGCACTAGCAGGAATCTAGAAATGAGGGTTTTAGGGTTTAGGTTTAGGATTTACGGTTTAGGTTTTTAGGGTCTAGGGTTCGTGTTTAGGGTCTAGGGTTTGGAATCGATAGCATGAATTTGAATGCACTAGTAGGAATTTGGAAAAGATAGCAGGAATTTGAATGTACTAGCAGGAATCTAGAAATAAGGGTTTTAGGGTTTAGGTTTTAGGATTTAGGGTTTTAGGTTTATAGGGTTTAGGGTCTAGGGTTTAGAATCGATTAGAGGAATTTAGAAATGATAGCAGAAATTTGAAAATGATAGCAGGAATTTGAATGCACTAGCAGGAATCTAGAAATGAGGGTTTTAGGGTTTAGGTTTTAGGATTTAGGTTTAGGGTTTTGGGGTTATAGGGTTTAGGGTTTAAGGGTTAGGGTTTAGGGTTTTGAATCGATAGCAGGAATTCGAAATCGGGAGCTTGAATTTGAATGCACTAGCAGGAATTTGGAATCGATAGCAGGAATTTGAATGCACTAGTAGGAATTTGGAAGAGAAAGCATGAATTTGAATGCAATAGCAGGAATTTGGAAAAGATGGCAGGAATTTGAATGCACTAGCAGGAATTTGGAATCGATAGCAGGAATTTGAATGTACTAGCAGGAATTTGGAATTGATAGCAGGAATTTGAATGCACTAGCAGGAATTTGGAATCGATAGCAGGAATTTAAATGCACTAGTAGGAATTTAGAACTGATAGCAGGAATTTGAATGCACTAGCAGGAATTTGGAAAAGATAGCAGGAATTTGAATGCACTAGCAGGAATTTGGAATCGATAGCAGGAATTTGAATGCACTAGCAGAAATTTGGAATCGATAGCAGGAATTTGAATGCACTAGCAGGAATTTGGAATCGATAGCAGGAATTTGAATGCACTAGCAGGAATTTAGAATTGATAGCAGGAATTTGAATGCACTATCAGGAATTTGGAAAAGACATCAGGAATTTGAATGCGCTAGCAGTAATCTAGAAATGAGGGTTTTAGGGTTTAGGTTTAGGATTTACGGTTTAGGTTTTTAGGGTCTAGGGTTCGTGTTTAGGGTCTAGGGTTTGGAATTGATAGCATGAATTTGAATGCACTAGCAAGAATTTGGAAAAGATAGCAGGAATTTGAATGTACTAGCAGGAATCTAGAAATAATGGTTTTAGGGTTTAGGTTTTAGGATTTAGGGTTTTAGGTTTATAGGGTTTAGGGTCTAGGGTTTAGAATCGATTGGAGGAATTTAGAAATGATAGCAGAAATTTGAAAATGATAGCAGGAATTTGAATGCACTAGCAGGAATCTAGAAATGAGGGTTTTAGGGTTTAGGTTTTAGGATTTAGGTTTAGGGTTTTGGGGTTATAGGGTTTAGGGTTTAAGGGTTAGGGTTTAGGGTTTTGAATCGATAGCAGGAATTCGAAATCGGGAACTTGAATTTGAATGCACTAACAGGAATTTGGAATCGATAGCAGGAATTTGAATGCACTAGTAGGAATTTGGAATAGAGAGCAGGAATTTGAAAGCAATAGCAGGAATTTGGAATCGATAGCAGGAATTTGAATGCACTAGCAGGAATTTGGAATCGATAGTAGGAATTTGAATGCACTAGCAGGAATTTGGAATCGATAGCAGGAATTTGAATGCACTAGCAGGAATTTGGAATCGATAGTAGGAATTTGAATGCACTAGTAGGAATTTGGAACTGATAGTAGGAATTTGAATGCACTAGCAGGAATTTGGAAAAGATAGCAGGAATTTGAATGCACTAGTAGGAATTTGGAATCGATAGCAGGAATTTGAATGCACTAGCAGGAATTTGGAATCGATAGCAGGAATTTGAATGCACTAGCAGGAATTTAGAATTGATAGCAGGAATTTGAATGCATTAGCAGGAATTTGGAAAAGACATCAGGAATTTTAATGCGCTAGCAGGAATCTAGAAATGAGGGTTTTAGGGTTTAGGTTTAGGATTTACGGTTTAGGTTTTTAGGGTCTAGGGTTCGTGTTTAGGGTCTAGGGTTTGGAATCGATAGCATGAATTTGAATGCACTAGTAGGAATTTGGAAAAGATACAAGGAATTTGAATGTACTAGCAGGAATCTAGAAATAAGGGTTTTAGGGTTTAGGTTTTAGGATTTAGGGTTTTAGGTTTATAGGGTTTAGGGTTTAGGGTCTAGGGTTTAGAATCAATTGGAGGAATTTAGAAATGATAGCAGAAATTTGAAAATGATAGCAGAAATTTGAATGCACTAGCAGGAATCTAGAAATGAGGGTTTTAGGGTTTAGGTTTTGGGATTTAGGTTTAGGGTTTTGGGGTTATAGGGTTTAGGGTTTAAGGGTTAGGGTTTAGGGTTTAGGGTTTTGAATCGATAGCAGGAATTCGAAATCGGGAGCTTGAATTTGAATGCACTAGCAGGAATTTGGAATCGATAGCAGGAATTTGAATGCACTAGTAGGAATTTGGAATAGAGAGCAGGAATTTGAATGCAATAGCAGGAATTTGGAAAAGATGGTGGGAATTTGAATGCACTAGCAGGAATTTGGAATCGATAGCAGGAATTTGAATTCACTAGCAGGAATTTGGAATCGATAGCAGGAATTTGAATGCACTAGCAGGAATTTGGAATCGATAGCAGGAATTTGAATGCACTAGGAGGAATTTGGAATTGATAGCAGGAATTTGAATGCACTAGCAGGAATTTGGAAAAGATAGCAGGAATTTGAATGCACTAGCAGGAATTTGGAATCGATAGCAGGAATTTGAATGCACTAGCAGGAATTGGGAATCGATAGCAGGAATTTGAATGCAATAGCAGGAATTTAGAATTGATAGCAGGAATTTGAATGCACTAGCAGGAATTTGGAAAAGACATCAGGAATTTGAATGCGCTAGCAGGAATCTAGAAATGAGGGTTTTAGGGTTTAGGTTTAGGATTTACGGTTTAGGTTTTTAGGGTCTAGGGTTAGTGTTTAGGGTCTAGGGTTTGGAATCGATAGCATGGATTTGAATGCACTAGCAGGAATTTAGAAAAGATAGCAGGAATTTGAATGTACTAGCAGGAATCTAGAAATAAGGGTTTTAGGGTTTAGGTTTTAGGATTTAGGGTTTTAGGTTTATAGGGTTTAGGGTCTAGGGTTTAGAATCGATTGGAGGAATTTAGAAATGATAGCAGAAATGTAACGCCCCAAATCCGGGGTCAGGGATTTGGTCGTCACGCGGAAATCCTTAATATCAAATCGCCTGTTTAACAACATTAAACCATCTGTAATCATTAAAACTGAAATATAACTCTGCGACCCCAACCACCAAGCATCTTTTAGGTCATAGGGCTAGAAACAAGAACTAAAATCTTTACATCTTTATTACATCCATTTTATTACATCGCACTAAGTATTACAAATCCTATCCTACTAGTGTAGCTTCGTTGAGAAGTACACTAGCACTAGTACTATCCTGTACAAAGTAATATATAATACACATCAATACACTTATATATAACTTACTCCAGCTATCTATGCTCTGGGTCATATCATCTTCATAAGGGCGTACTGCCTGCTTCTTCTGAGCCATGCAGATAAGCCTCAATCATCTACCTTCCTCTGAAAGGTTAATATTTAAAACAAGCAAGTATGAGCGAAAGAATTGCCCAGCAAGTATTAATAGAGCACAACAATATATATCAACATACACATGGAGTTTTCGAAATATAACGATACTTAATATCAATTCGAAATATTTACAACAATGAAACTTCAATAAAGAAAATATGACGTTTAACGCGACATCCAATGAACAGATAAGTTTATAATGATCGTAGTAATCCTCATATCTTAGCGAAATAGTGTACACTACAGTATTGCTAATCTTTTAGAAGGCTTTTCAAAATACGCAATTCAATATGCTGCTAAGACAGTTGCTTATCATCATATACAAACCAACCATTAGAAGGTTCCATTTTTAGTATTTCTCAATTTGAAAGCATATACATATAAGTATGTCATTTCCATCAAACACCTTACAGAACAACATCATGTACCGGGTATAAGTTCTTTAACCACTTGATAAGTTAAACTCCGAAATAACTGATAGGAAGAGAGTCAAAGCTCTTGAAGCAAAACATTTGGGATTTAACATCAATAACCGATGAACCATCTTTCATCTTTTGAATAATTGCCAAAGTGCACAAGTACGTGCCATTATTGTTAGAATAATCTTGCAGTTCTAGATACTGCATGAATTCATCATCTTTCAAAATTGAAAACAACACTATCGGCTACTTGGCACTTAGGCCTAAGAAGCAGTGTTTGAGTATTTTTCCAAAGTGGAGGATGGGACTTAAAGAAAACATAAAAACCTGACAAGGATTGACGATGATCAGTCGCCACATCCAAGTCCAATAATCCGCGGGTCTTCTCTACCGGTAGAAGGATAGAAACTACATCCGTAACTATCCCCGAGTGAAAACTACATCCGTAATCACCCTCGATGAAAACTACATCCGTAATCATCCTTCGGCAACACATGGGCCGGAATAATAATTGATGGACCGCCTGGCTCACGGCCGCTTACACATCCCGGGAATCGTTCGTCAACGATTCCCACACCTGCCAGAGTCCCCTTTTTCTTTTCTTGTCAAAATCATTTTGATAGAAAACTTGAGTAGTTGAAGTTCGACTTCAGTCGACCGATAATTTCTTGAAAAACGAGCAAGAGGGTAAAACCTGACCGGGGGTTTTCGAAAATGTTTTGAGTTCAAAAGAGTTCAAGTATAGATATACACTTGTACCGATATCAATCTCGACACAGGGTTTTATGATCACACAAGGAAAATGGTACGCATAAAGCTTGTAACCACAACAGGGTAATTCCATATATATAAGTTCTTGAAAAGTAACTTACCTAGATAGATTCAAATTATAATATTTTAAATGACTATAAAAGTCCTTAGACAACCTTTAAATGGTGTTTTATAACCTTCAAAACACTTAGAGTATTTCATAAATATTTGACTACTATGTAACAAATAATAAATATTCAATAATCCCTTTTTAAAAGAATACTCAAATTAATATTCATTTCTTAAGTAATATTAAAATAATACTTACTATTAATACTGGAATATTTAATAACCTCAAAACACCCAAATACAACTCTTGGAATGTTTCTAATCAAAATCAAGACACAATATCTCCAGCAGCCTCCAAACTTTAGCCACTTTATCAAATAACTACTACTGACTCTCGGTCAATAAGAAATAATTAATAAGTATTCAAGTAACATATACCGACATCAATCTAGCTGGTTTAAGCTGAAAGTAACCAATTTATAACCATTGGAATATCTTTAATCCGTATTGAAAATAAAATATCTCCGATAAATAATATACTAGATAGTTACACTCCATTAAATTGTTTTATTATTTCTCCGGGACAAAGTGATTTTAAGAAAGCGTTTTGAAAATGATATTCATCTAATTAAATAAATTTAATTAGGCGAATGAGGTTTATTTAATTAGTAAATGCTTTCAGGGGCATCTATTAATTAAATAAACACTGGTTTATTGGTGATGTTGCCTTTAGGTTAATTATTGCGAAATTCTTTTTAAAAGCTTTGCCCGGGTTTTCGAAAACATACAATACAAAATAGCCTCGACACGCGGGCTAAGCTCGATAACTCAACACGCTCTACCCTTGGAGCCTTTCTTATTCCGATACATAAATATATACCTCATAACATATAGTCCACTACCACATTACAAAAGTTTATAAATATACAACATGTAAATCGAGATGTAGAACCCTAAGAATGTCACCGCCCATCGACAGTATTATAAGTCATGGGTTTTGATTATTGCACGAGAATAATTCAATATCACTAGCAAAGTCAAAAATGATTTGGAAGGAGGAGCACAAGATTAAAAGCTCGCAATTAGGGATTGAAAACCTTTTTCCGCACATTTTATATAATTCAAAATAGGTATACTCTGAACAATAGAGTATGTTTAAATAAACTTGCCTCTGGTCCTTAGCAGAAAACAGAAATCGCGAACAAATCTTTCGCACCTCGTCCAAGTAATTCCATGGACCTTACCTGACGTCTCGATCTTCCTTTTTAGTTGCACGTCGCTCCAATTTGATTTCGCCCTAATGGTACTGAAATGGTTACGAGTACGTGTCAGTCATACCACGTATATCGAGTAGACACAACTCGGGATTATCACTAAATAACATAAAGTCAAACTATAGGTGTCCTCCCTATAGTTGACTATCCTATTACCACTTAATGTACATAACACCTTATAACCATTTAATAGACTTGAACCAACTTAATACATAGATAATATTCAAAACACAATCAATCCTCGATAAAGACACATAATATACAATTAATCCTCAAGACACCTCTAACCCATGAATTAGCACATAACTCCTCAAGACAACAATTAATCCTTGAAACAATTTACTTAGCACATTTTCACATAAACAATTAACCCTCAAACATGCCTTTAAATAATTAAAATCAAATAAGTTAAATAAATTAAAATGCAGGGGATTTTTAGAAAATTTCGGCATGTAGTATTCGTTTATCGGACTATGGGCTCAGCCCCTCCATGCCAACAAAACAATTTATAACCCTGCTTTTGATAAAATAAAAGCTGCCTCAACTTGCAGCAACATAAAAGTAAACATATAAGAAAAGTACCCGCCCAGACATGCGGCAACTAGCACATAAGGAAAAGTACCCGCCCAGACATGCGGCAACTAGCACATAAGGAAAAGTACCCGCCCAGACATGCGGCAACTAGCACATAAGGAAAAGTACCCGCCCAGACATGCGGCAACTAGCACATAAGGAAAATAAACTAAGTTTATCCACATTTAAGCCAACATCACGTAGTTGGCACTTATAACTTCTAACAATTACTACGACCCGACTTATACCATTTAGCACATAAACATTTACCGATAAGCCAACTCTTATAACTATACCTCATATGACAATAACAATTAGCACTTAGCACTTAGCACTTAGCACTTAACAATTTCAATTGGAAACTAACAATTAGCAATTAGCACTTAACAATTACTTGACAACTAACCCAAATCTATTATCCGACAACTCATAATTACTCACTAACAATTAACAATTAGCAATTTAACAATTAACAATCACTAACCCGAACCTTTAATCGGACTCATAATTAAACTCAACAATTATAATTACAAACATACCTTCCGAATTAAATATCGGAAATTCAACCAATAATCATAATCTTACAATTTTAGTCTAATTATACCCATTACCACATTAAGCTTTCCATTTAAACTAATTAAACCACCATAATTAACCTCGCAATTTAAACTAGCTAATTACCACCATAATCTCACAATTTAAAATCAATTAAATTACCACAATTTAAAACTAGTTAAATTACAACCATTAATAATCAAACTCAAAGTTTACCACGAATTTAATACGAAGATTAAATAATTAACACGCGAAAAGAATTATACCTTTTCGTTTCCAATTCCGAAAAATCTCTCCCCCAAAATCTCTCTCCCTTCTCTCTCTCTCTCTCTCTCTCTCTCTCTCTCTCTCTCTACTGCCGCCTCCTTCCTGCCTTACCACTGCAACTCGCGCCTCCGGCCACCCCAGGACAGCTCCGGTGCCGCCCTTCTCCCCGTCGCCACCGCGCACCGCCACAGCGCGCGCACCCCGCTCCCCTGCTGCTGCCTATCACGCACATACATACACCATATACCTACATATACACGCATATATCTCAATTTATTCCCCCCAAGAACCCTAATTGTTTCCCCCAATTTCAATCTCTCTTCCTCCCCCCCGCTGCTCTCTTTTCCCTCTCCCCCGATTGATTTTTCTCTCCCCCTCCCCGACAGTTTATGCGGCGTGTGTATGTATACGTATGTATATGTGTGCAAGTGCTGTGTCTTTTTAACCTAATGGGCTCAAGCCCAATAACAATTTTAAAGCTATACAATTAATCACTATCTACTCTAAATAATATTTAGAGTTAAAAACTCTAATTTGTAAAAATAAAATTTTTAGCATAATTAAATACTAGAATATTTTTAAAGACTTTTGGAGAAAGAATTGGAATTAAATCTCAATTTTCTAAATTGATATGCATTTTACAAATATTAATAATTTATAAAAACAAATCATAAAAATAATAATTGTGATTCATAATTCACAATTTACAGGGCTTTATAAAAATACTACAAACACTATTGTTTTAGTAAAATCTCAAATTCTTGAGTTTATATATTAATCAAGTAATTTCTGCAAATCCTCAAATAATTAAAATAATCATTTTCTAAGGATTTTAAAATCTCTAAATTATTCAATAATTTAAAATAAAATCTTTACTGAATAAACATTCCAAAATTAATCTTTATCCAAATAATTTATTGACTCGAGATATCTACTCGGTCCATAAAATTTTTTTAAAAGGGGTCCCGGTTCCACTTAACCGAAAATAATTAAATAATTGAATAATAAAATAATAAAAAATTTCTTCTCATTTTAGGAAAACATTATTATTATTGAAATAATAATAATAAAATCTTTTCTTGAAAATCCGGGTTATTACAGTCTACCCTCCTTAAAAGGATTCCGTCCACGGAATCAGCTAAGGCAACTATTGGGGTTCCTTAACTCTTTTATCATCGACATTTATTCTGCAAAACAGGAGGTAGTGTCTCTTCGTAAACAACTTCTCCAATATCTCAATTCAAACCTCGATCCTCTATCTGACACAATTATCGTTGGAGTCTTATAACCCACCATTATTCCTTTCACATATACGTCTCGACCAACTTTCCATTATCATACTATCCTTGAGAGAGAGTTCACTGACTCTATTAACATGGCATTCTTGAGAGAGAGTGTGCACTAATTCCATTAACATAATATCATTGAGAGGGAATGAACTAAATAATTCGATTGATACGTCACTGATATTCTATTCGTTTTGGAATTCGCTCCTGCTCTTGGAGATTCCGTTCGAATCCAGCTTCGATCAGCAATTTATGACTTGGCCGACCTGGTTGGCATCCCCTTGAAATTCATTAGAGGTAATAAGAATTATGAAACTTTTGAAAAGATAGCTGTCATGTCAAGGCTATTGCCACACATCGATGATCATAAGGTTATGAGTATCAAAGTAAACCTTATTTGAAATAAGAGAATTTACTGAGAGATCAATATGATCATAGGAACTCACGTTGCATGTCTCAGTTAAGACATTACTAAAGGTAGTTAGCCTTCTTGTATTTCACAACTCGCAAGTGACGGCGTCCCGTCAGACTTCTATCACACAGACAGATAGCCCTTGCGTCCCCTATAAGTATAGGGTTGTTCGTCTCAGTGGAAGCTGAGAAGTATGAAAGCAATTCGAAGTGAAGATAATAATTATCGTCTTTCGACAAACAATTCTCAAGTAGACACCCTGGATTAAAATTGATCAGATTCCAAGGTGCAATTTCCAAGGAAAAGGATAACCAGAAAGATACTGGTATACAACAAGCAAGTGGTGCTATAGCACCATAGGATTATCCAATATTTGAAGAAAAGTGGGAATTTGAAATAACATCATTAAACAGGGCTTCAGAAATCTGAAGGTAGGAATAATGACAGCTTCTGGCACAATCGACATTAAATATGGTTTAACAAAAGTATTAAAGAACAACTTCGAAGAGGGAGTATATTCTTTATTAAAATTCTCTCTTGGAGAGATGTCAAGATAGGTCATAGATTAGGGAGGTAATCCAAATAATTTATGCACGGGGATGTGTCAAATAATTCACATTGGGGAGATAATAAACATAAGTTGCAAATGGGGAGATATCAAATAATTCAGACTGGGGAAGTAATCAAAATGATTCATAATTGGGGAGGGTAATGCCAAGGTCTCCACGGATGCCTTTCATGTCGGCTCCTCTGACGAATAATTGTTCGATTATAGCACTCTTCTTTTCCACGCACACCCTAAGGTGCTCGATAACCGACGTCATCGTCGACTCGTAATGGTCGCTAGAGATTCAACCATCGGCATTTTACGATATTAAGGAGTTCTATTCGACTCGGCGCAAGCATCTCACACAGCGTTCTATTCTTTGAGAAGACTTCGATACCGGTGTCGCCCCTAGCAGCGACGAATTCCACGTGTCGAATGGGCGATATTCTGGAACATTGCTGGAAATACCTACTTAGATCCAGTCACCATTATAACCGCATTTATACAACACGTTCCTGTCCTCATGACAATTCCGTGTGCAACTTAAGCTTATCCCTTATTGGCATAACAGCCTTCGTACTAGTCTCTCTCAGACTTTCTCAGTCCGTCTTGGTTCTTAAAACATTTCTCGTCTTTATCGACCAAGCACCACTTCACCATTTTCTCTACGTAACCATTTGAAACATTCGACGTCCGTCCACCAATCTATTTCTAATATTACCTCAAGCTCTCTTAAACTCGAGAAGATTTAAATACCCGCAACTTCGACTAAAATTCTTTCATAGTGATCTTGTTTTGTTTCCCTTTCGGAATTTTAACAGTATGAGTACATTCTCAACACATCTTTGCCATAATACTAGATGTCATCTTTCTATCATTCACCATCATATTGAAATTTCCTATCGTTCGGGGAATACATAACTGCCTCCATGAATCCCCAAAAATCATCTTAAATTTAGGCCTCGGGCGCTCTATGCCCCTGCCAACCAACACTTGTCTCTAAGAGTTCTTTAGCAGACATCCATCACCACAAGAAGTGAAGTCTATCTCAACATATTCCTCAAAATCTTATCTTAATCATTGGTACTATATCCAATAGTCCAACATGAACTCTACATGAGTTCTGACGTTCTCACATAACTATACACACTCCTACTCACTCTCATTTCTAGTTTACTATAACCTAAGCTCTGATACCATTTCTGTAACGCCCCAAATCCGGGGTCAGGGATTTGGTCGTCACGCGGAAATCCTTAATATCAAATCGCCTGTTTAACAACATTAAACCATCTGTAATCATTAAAACTGAAATATAACTCTGCGACCCCAACCACCAAGCATCTTTTAGGTCATAGGGCTAGAAACAAGAACTAAAATCTTTACATCTTTATTACATCCATTTTATTACATCGCACTAAGTATTACAAATCCTATCCTACTAGTGTAGCTTCGTTGAGAAGTACACTAGCACTAGTACTATCCTGTACAAAGTAATATATAATACACATCAATACACTTATATATAACTTACTCCAGCTATCTATGCTCTGGGTCATATCATCTTCATAAGGGCGTACTGCCTGCTTCTTCTGAGCCATGCAGATAAGCCTCAATCATCTACCTTCCTCTGAAAGGTTAATATTTAAAACAAGCAAGTATGAGCGAAAGAATTGCCCAGCAAGTATTAATAGAGCACAACAATATATATCAACATACACATGGAGTTTTCGAAATATAACGATACTTAATATCAATTCGAAATATTTACAACAATGAAACTTCAATAAAGAAAATATGACGTTTAACGCGACATCCAATGAACAGATAAGTTTATAATGATCGTAGTAATCCTCATATCTTAGCGAAATAGTGTACACTACAGTATTGCTAATCTTTTAGAAGGCTTTTCAAAATACGCAATTCAATATGCTGCTAAGACAGTTGCTTATCATCATATACAAACCAACCATTAGAAGGTTCCATTTTTAGTATTTCTCAATTTGAAAGCATATACATATAAGTATGTCATTTCCATCAAACACCTTACAGAACAACATCATGTACCGGGTATAAGTTCTTTAACCACTTGATAAGTTAAACTCCGAAATAACTGATAGGAAGAGAGTCAAAGCTCTTGAAGCAAAACATTTGGGATTTAACATCAATAACCGATGAACCATCTTTCATCTTTTGAATAATTGCCAAAGTGCACAAGTACGTGCCATTATTGTTAGAATAATCTTGCAGTTCTAGATACTGCATGAATTCATCATCTTTCAAAATTGAAAACAACACTATCGGCTACTTGGCACTTAGGCCTAAGAAGCAGTGTTTGAGTATTTTTCCAAAGTGGAGGATGGGACTTAAAGAAAACATAAAAACCTGACAAGGATTGACGATGATCAGTCGCCACATCCAAGTCCAATAATCCGCGGGTCTTCTCTACCGGTAGAAGGATAGAAACTACATCCGTAACTATCCCCGAGTGAAAACTACATCCGTAATCACCCTCGATGAAAACTACATCCGTAATCATCCTTCGGCAACACATGGGCCGGAATAATAATTGATGGACCGCCTGGCTCACGGCCGCTTACACATCCCGAGAATCGTTCGTCAACGATTCCCACACCTGCCAGAGTCCCCTTTTTCTTTTCTTGTCAAAATCATTTTGATAGAAAACTTGAGTAGTTGAAGTTCGACTTCAGTCGACCGATAATTTCTTGAAAAACGAGCAAGAGGGTAAAACCTGACCGGGGGTTTTCGAAAATGTTTTGAGTTCAAAAGAGTTCAAGTATAGATATACACTTGTACCGATATCAATCTCGACACAGGGTTTTATGATCACACAAGGAAAATGGTACGCATAAAGCTTGTAACCACAACAGGGTAATTCCATATATATAAGTTCTTGAAAAGTAACTTACCTAGATAGATTCAAATTATAATATTTTAAATGACTATAAAAGTCCTTAGACAACCTTTAAATGGTGTTTTATAACCTTCAAAACACTTAGAGTATTTCATAAATATTTGACTACTATGTAACAAATAATAAATATTCAATAATCCCTTTTTAAAAGAATACTCAAATTAATATTCATTTCTTAAGTAATATTCAAATAATACTTACTATTAATACTGGAATATTTAATAACCTCAAAACACCCAAATACAACTCTTGGAATGTTTCTAATCAAAATCAAGACACAATATCTCCAGCAGCCTCCAAACTTTAGCCACTTTATCAAATAACTACTACTGACTCTCGGTCAATAAGAAATAATTAATAAGTATTCAAGTAACATATACCGACATCAATCTAGCTGGTTTAAGCTGAAAGTAACCAATTTATAACCATTGGAATATCTTTAATCCGTATTGAAAATAAAATATCTCCGATAAATAATATACTAGATAGTTACACTCCATTAAATTGTTTTATTATTTCTCCGGGACAAAGTGATTTTAAGAAAGCGTTTTGAAAATGATATTCATCTAATTAAATAAATTTAATTAGGCGAATGAGGTTTATTTAATTAGTAAATGCTTTCAGGGGCATCTATTAATTAAATAAACACTGGTTTATTGGTGATGTTGCCTTTAGGTTAATTATTGCGAAATTCTTTTTAAAAGCTTTGCCCGGGTTTTCGAAAACATACAATACAAAATAGCCTCGACACGCGGGCTAAGCTCGATAACTCAACACGCTCTACCCTTGGAGCCTTTCTTATTCCGATACATAAATATATACCTCATAACATATAGTCCACTACCACATTACAAAAGTTTATAAATATACAACATGTAAATCGAGATGTAGAACCCTAAGAATGTCACCGCCCATCGACAGTATTATAAGTCATGGGTTTTGATTATTGCACGAGAATAATTCAATATCACTAGCAAAGTCAAAAATGATTTGGAAGGAGGAGCACAAGATTAAAAGCTCGCAATTAGGGATTGAAAACCTTTTTCCGCACATTTTATATAATTCAAAATAGGTATACTCTGAACAATAGAGTATGTTTAAATAAACTTGCCTCTGGTCCTTAGCAGAAAACAGAAACCGCGAACAAATCTTTCGCACCTCGTCCAAGTAATTCCATGGACCTTACCTGACGTCTCGATCTTCCTTTTTAGTTGCACGTCGCTCCAATTTGATTTCGCCCTAATGGTACTGAAATGGTTACGAGTACGTGTCAGTCATACCACGTATATCGAGTAGACACAACTCGGGATTATCACTAAATAACATAAAGTCAAACTATAGGTGTCCTCCCTATAGTTGACTATCCTATTACCACTTAATGTACATAACACCTTATAACCATTTAATAGACTTGAACCAACTTAATACGTAGATAATATTCAAAACACAATCAATCCTCGATAAAGACACATAATATACAATTAATCCTCAAGACACCTCTAACCCATGAATTAGCACATAACTCCTCAAGACAACAATTAATCCTTGAAACAATTTACTTAGCACATTTTCACATAAACAATTAACCCTCAAACATGCCTTTAAATAATTAAAATCAAATAAGTTAAATAAATTAAAATGCAGGGGATTTTTAGAAAATTTCGGCATGTAGTATTCGTTTATCGGACTATGGGCTCAGCCCCTCCATGCCAACAAAACAATTTATAACCCTGCTTTTGATAAAATAAAAGCTGCCTCAACTTGCAGCAACATAAAAGTAAACATATAAGAAAAGTACCCGCCCAGACATGCGGCAACTAGCACATAAGGAAAAGTACCCGCCCAGACATGCGGCAACTAGCACATAAGGAAAAGTACCCGCCCAGACATGCGGCAACTAGCACATAAGGAAAAGTACCCGCCCAGACATGCGGCAACTAGCACATAAGGAAAATAAACTAAGTTTATCCACATTTAAGCCAACATCACGTAGTTGGCACTTATAACTTCTAACAATTACTACGACCCGACTTATACCATTTAGCACATAAACATTTACCGATAAGCCAACTCTTATAACTATACCTCATATGACAATAACAATTAGCACTTAGCACTTAGCACTTAACAATTTCAATTGGAAACTAACAATTAGCAATTAGCACTTAACAATTACTTGACAACTAACCCAAATCTATTATCCGACAACTCATAATTACTCACTAACAATTAACAATTAGCAATTTAACAATTAACAATCACTAACCCGAACCTTTAATCGGACTCATAATTAAACTCAACAATTATAATTACAAACATACCTTCCGAATTAAATATCGGAAATTCAACCAATAATCATAATCTTACAATTTTAGTCTAATTATACCCATTACCACATTAAGCTTTCCATTTAAACTAATTAAACCACCATAATTAACCTCGCAATTTAAACTAGCTAATTACCACCATAATCTCACAATTTAAAATCAATTAAATTACCACAATTTAAAACTAGTTAAATTACAACCATTAATAATCAAACTCAAAGTTTACCACGAATTTAATACGAAGATTAAATAATTAACACGCGAAAAGAATTATACCTTTTCGTTTCCAATTCCGAAAAATCTCTCCCCCAAAATCTCTCTCCCTTCTCTCTCTCTCTCTCTCTCTCTCTCTCTCTCTCTCTCTCTCTCTCTCTCTCTACTGCCGCCTCCTTCCTGCCTTACCACTGCAACTCGCGCCTCCGGCCACCCCAGGACAGCTCCGGCGCCGCCCTTCTCCCCGTCGCCACCGCGCACCGCCACAGCGCGCGCACCCCGCTCCCCCGCTGCTGCCTATCACGCACATACATACACCATATACCTACATATACACGCATATATCTCAATTTATTCCCCCCAAGAACCCTAATTGTTTCCCCCAATTTCAATCTCTCTTCCTCCCCCCCGCTGCTCTCTTTTCCCTCTCCCCCGATTGATTTTTCTCTCCCCCTCCCCGACAGTTTATGCGGCGTGTGTATGTATACGTATGTATATGTGTGCAAGTGCTGTGTCTTTTTAACCTAATGGGCTCAAGCCCAATAACAATTTTAAAGCTATACAATTAATCACTATCTACTCTAAATAATATTTAGAGTTAAAAACTCTAATTTGTAAAAATAAAATTTTTAGCATAATTAAATACTAGAATATTTTTAAAGACTTTTGGAGAAAGAATTGGAATTAAATCTCAATTTTCTAAATTGATATGCATTTTACAAATATTAATAATTTATAAAAACAAATCATAAAAATAATAATTGTGATTCATAATTCACAATTTACAGGGCTTTATAAAAATACTACAAACACTATTGTTTTAGTAAAATCTCAAATTCTTGAGTTTATATATTAATCAAGTAATTTCTGCAAATCCTCAAATAATTAAAATAATCATTTTCTAAGGATTTTAAAATCTCTAAATTATTCAATAATTTAAAATAAAATCTTTACTGAATAAACATTCCAAAATTAATCTTTATCCAAATAATTTATTGACTCGAGATATCTACTCGGTCCATAAATTTTTTTTAAAAGGGGTCCCGGTTCCACTTATCCGAAAATAATTAAATAATTGAATAATAAAATAATAAAAAATTTCTTCTCATTTTAGGAAAACATTATTGTTATTGAAATAATAATAATAAAATCTTTTCTTGAAAATCCGGGTTATTACAAGAAATTTGAAAATGATAGCAGGAATTTGAATGCACTAGCAGGAATCTAGAAATAAGGGTTTTAGGGTTTAGGTTTTAGGATTTAGGTTTAGGGTTTTGGGGTTATAGGGTTTAGGGTTTAAGGGTTAGGGTTTAGGGTTTAGGGTTTTGAATCGATAGCAGGAATTCTAAATCGGGAGCTTGAATTTGAATGCACTAGCAGGAATTTGGAATCGATAGTAGGAATTTGAATGCACTAGTAGGAATTTGGAATAGAGAGCAGGAATTTGAATGCAATAGCAGGAATTTGGAAAAGATGGCAGGAATTTGAATGCACTAGCAGGAATTTGGAATCGATAGCAGGAATTTGAATGCACTAGCAGGAATTTGGAATCGATAGCAGGAATTTGAATGCACTAGCAGGAATTTGAATGCACTAGTAGGAATTTGGAATTGATAGCAGGAATTTGAATGCACTAGCAGGAATTTGGAAAAGATAGCAGGAATTTGAATGCACTAGCAGGAATTTGGAATCGATAGCAGGAATTTGAATGCACTAGCAGGAATTTGGAATCGATAGCAGGAATTTGAATGCACTAGTAGGAATTTGAATGCACTAGCAGGAATTTGGAAAAGACATCAGGAATTTGAATGCGCTAGCAGGAATCTAGAAATGAGGGTTTTAGGGTTTAGGTTTTTAGGGTCTAGGGTTAGTGTTTAGGGTCTAGGGTTTGGAATCGATAGCATGAATTTGAATGCACTAGCAGGAATTTGGAAAAGATAGCAGGAATTTGAATGTACTAGCAGGAATCTAGAAATAAGTGTTTTAGGGTTTAGGTTTTAGGATTTAGGGTTTTAGGTTTATAAGGTTTAGGGTTTAGGGTCTAGGGTTTAGAATCGATTGGAGGAATTTAAAAATGATAGCAGAAATTTGAAAATGATAGCAGGAATTTGAATGCACTAGCAGAAATCTAGAAATGAGGGTTTTAGGGTTTAGGTTTTAGGATTTAGGTTTAGGGTTTTGGGGTTATAGGGTTTAGGGTTTAAGGGTTAGGGTTTAGGGTTTTGAATCGATAGCAGGAATTCGAAATCGGGAGCTTGAATTTGAATGCACTAGCAGAAATTTGGAATCGATAGCAGGAATTTGAATGCACTAGTAGGAATTTGGAATAGAGAGCAGGAATTTGAATGCAATAGCAGGAATTTGGAAAAGATGGTAGGAATATGAATGCACTAGCAGGAATTTGGAATCGATAGCAGGAATTTGAATGCACTAGCAGGAATTTGGAATCGATAGCAGGAATTTGAATGCACTAGCAGGAATTTGGAATCTATAGCAGGAATTTGAATGCACTAGTAGGAATTTGGAATTGATAGCAGGAATTTGAATGCACTAGCAGGAATTTGGAAAAGATAGCAGGAATTTGAATGCACTAGCAGGAATTTGGAATCGATAGTAGGAATTTGAATGCACTAGCAGAAATTTGGAATCGATAGCAGGAATTTGAATGCACTAGCAAGAATCTAGAATTGATAGCGGGAATTTGAATGCACTAGTAGGAATTTGGAACTGATAGTAGGAATTTGAATGCACTAGCAGGAATTTGGAATCGATAGCAGGAATTTGAATGCACTAGCAGGAATTTGGAATCGATAGTAGGAATTTGAATGCACTAGTAGGAATTTGGAACTGATAGTAGGAATTTGAATGCACTAGCAGGAATTTGGAAAAGATAGCAGGAATTTGAATGCACTAGCAGGAATTTGAATGCACTAGCAGGAATTTGGAATCGATAGCAGGAATTTGAATGCACTAGCAGGAATTTAGAATTGATAGCAGGAATTTGAATGCATTAGCAGGAATTTGGAAAAGACATCAGGAATTTGAATGCGCTAGCAGGAATCTAGAAATGAGGGTTTTAGGGTTTAGGTTTAGGATTTACGGTTTAGGTTTTTAGGGTCTAGGGTTCGTGTTTAGGGTCTAGGGTTTGGAATCGATAGCATGAATTTGAATGCACTAGTAGGAATTTGGAAAAGATAGCAGGAATTTAAATGTACTAGCAGGAATCTAGAAATAAGGGTTTTAGGGTTTAGGTTTTAGGATTTAGGGTTTTAGGTTTATAGGGTTTAGGGTTTAGGGTCTAGGGTTTAGAATCGATTGGAGGAATTTAGAAATGATAGCAGAAATTTGAAAATGATTGCAAAAATTTGAATGCACTATCAGGAATCTAGAAATGAGGGTTTTAGGGTTTAGGTTTAGGGTTTTGGGGTTATAGGGTTTAGGGTTTAAGGGTTAGGTTTTAGGGTTTAGGGTTTTGAATCGATAGCAGGAATTCGAAATCGGGAGCTTGAATTTGAATGCACTAGCAGGAATTTGGAATCGATAGCAGGAATTTGAATGCACTAGTAGGAATTTGGAATAGAGAGCAGGAATTTGAATGCAATAGCAGGAATTTGGAAAAGATGGTGGGAATTTGAATGCACTAGCAGGAATTTGGAATCGATAGCAGGAATTTGAATGCACTAGCAGGAATTTGGAATCGATAGCAGGAATTTGAATGCACTAGCAGGAATTTGAATGCACTAGGAGGAATTTGGAATTGATAGCAGGAATTTGAATGCACTAGCAGGAATTTGGAAAAGATAGCAGGAATTTGAATGCACTAGCAGGAATTTGGAATCGATAGCAGGAATTTGAATGCACTAGCAGGAATTTGGAATCGATAGCAGGAATTTGAATGCACTAGCAGGAATTTAGAATTGATAGCAGGAATTTGAATGCACTAGCAGGAATTTGGAAAAGACATCAGGAATTTGAATGCGCTAGCAGGAATCTAGAAATGAGGGTTTTAGGGTTTAGGTTTAGGATTTACGGTTTAGGTTTTTAGGGTCTAGGGTTAGTGTTTAGGGTCTAGGGTTTGGAATCGATAGCATGGATTTGAATGCACTAGCAGGAATTTAGAAAAGATAGCAGGAATTTGAATGTACTTGCAGGAATCTAGAAATAAGGGTTTTAGGGTTTAGGTTTTAGGATTTAGGTTTAGGGTTTTGGGGTTATAGGGTTTAGGGTTTAAGGGTTAGGGTTTAGGGTTTAGGGTTTTGAATCGATAGCAGGAATTCGAAATCGGGAGCTTGAATTTGAATGCACTAGCAGGAATTTGGAATCGATAGCAGGAATTTGAATGCACTAGTAGGAATCTAGAAATGAGGGTTTTAGGGTTTAGGTTTTAGGATTTAGGTTTAGGGTTTTGGGGTTATAGGGTTTAGGGTTTAAGGGTTAGGGTTTAGGGTTTTGAATCGATAGCAGGAATTCGAAATCGGGAGCTTGAATTTGAATGCACTAGCAGGAATTTGGAATCGATAGCAGGAATTTGAATGCACTAGTAGGAATTTGGAATAGAGAGCAGGAATTTGAATGCAATAGCAGGAATTTGGAAAAGATGGTGGGAATTTGAATGCACTAGCAGGAATTTGGAATCGATAGCAGGAATTTGAATGCATTAGCAGGAATTTGGAATCGATAGCAGGAATTTGAATGCACTAGCAGGAATTTGGAATCGATAGCAGGAATTTGAATGCAATAGGAGGAATTTGGAATTGATAGCAGGAATTTGAATGCACTAGCAGGAATTTGGAAAAGATAGCAGGAATTTGAATGCACTAGCAGGAATTTGGAATCGATAGCAGGAATTTGAATGCACTAGCAGGAATTTGGAATCGATAGCAGGAATTTGAATGCACTAGCAGGAATTTAGAATTGATAGCAGGAATTTGAATGCACTAGCAGGAATTTGGAAAAGACATCTAGAATTTGAATGCGCTAGCAGGAATCTAGAAATGAGGGTTTTAGGGTTTAGGTTTAGGATTTACGGTTTAGGTTTTTAGGTTCTAGGGTTAGTGTTTAGGGTCTAGGGTTTGGAATCGATAGCATGGATTTGAATGCACTAGCAGGAATTTAGAAAAGATAGCAGGAATTTGAATGTACTAGCAGGAATCTAGAAATAAGGGTTTTAGGTTTTAGGATTTAGGGTTTTAGGTTTATAGGGTTTAGGGTTTAGGGTTTAGGGTCTAGGGTTTAGAATCGATTGGAGGAATTTAGAAATGATAGCAGAAATTTGGAAATGATAGCAGGAATTTGAATGCACTAGCAGGAATCTAGAAATGAGGGTTTTAGGGTTTAGGTTTTGGGATTTAGGTTTAGGGTTTTGGGGTTATAGGGTTTAGGGTTTAAGGGTTAGGGTTTAGGGTTTAGGGTTTTGAATATATAGCAGGAATTCGAAATCGGGAGCTTGAATTTGAATGCACTAGCAGGAATTTGGAATCGATAGCAGGAATTTGAATGCACTAGTAGGAATTTGGAATAGAGAGCAGGAATTTGAATGCAATAGCAGGAATTTGGAAAAGATGGCAGGAATTTGAATGCACTAGCCGGAATTTGGAATCGATAGCAGGAATTTGAATGCACTAGCAGGAATTTGGAATCGATAGCAGGAATTTGAATGTACTAGCAGGAATTTGGAATCGATAGCAGGAATTTGAATGCACTAGTAGGAATTTGGAATTGATAACAGGAATTTGAATGCACTAGCAGGAATTTGGAAAAGATAGCAGGAATTTGAATGCACTAGCAGGAATTTGGAATCGATAGCAGGAATTTGAATGCACTAGCAGGAATTTGGAATCGATAGCAGGAATTTGAATGCACTAGCAGGAATTTGGAATCGATAGCAGGAATTTGAATGCACTAGCAGGAATTTGGAAAAGACATCAAGAATTTGAATGCGCTAGCAGGAATCTAGAAATGAGGATTTTAGGGTTTAGGTTTAGGATTTACGGTTTAAGTTTTTAGGGTCTAGGGTTAGTGTTTAGGGTCTATGGTTTGGAATCGATAGCATGAATTTGAATGCACTAACAGGAATTTGGAAAAGATAGCAGGAATTTGAATGTACTAGCAGGAATCTAGAAATAAGGGTTTTAGGGTTTAGGTTTTAGGATTTAGGGTTTTAGGTTTATAGGGTTTAGGGTCTAGGGTTTAGAATCGATTGGAGGAATTTAGAAATGATAGAAGAAATTTGAAAATGATAGCAGGAATTTGAATGCACTAGCAGGAATCTAGAAATAAGGGTTTTAGGGTTTAGGTTTTAGGATTTAGGTTTAGGGTTTTGGGGTTATAGGGTTTAGGGTTTAAGGGTTAGGGTTTAGGGTTTAGGGTTTTGAATCGATAGCAGGAATTCTAAATCGGGAGCTTGAATTTGAATGCACTAGCAGGAATTTGGAATCGATAGTAGGAATTTGAATGCACTAGTAGGAATTTGGAATAGAGAGCAGGAATTTGAATGCAATAGCAGGAATTTGGAAAAGATGGCAGGAATTTGAATGCACTAGCAGGAATTTGAATGCACTAGCAGGAATTTGGAATCGATAGCAGGAATTTGAATGCACTAGCAGGAATTTGAATGCACTAGTAGGAATTTGGAATTGATAGCAGGAATTTGAATGCACTAGCAGGAATTTGGAAAAGATAGCAGGAATTTGAATGCACTAGCAGGAATTTGGAATCGATAGCAGGAATTTGAATGCACTAGCAGGAATTTGGAATCGATAGCAGGAATTTGAATGCACTAGTAGGAATTTGAATGCACTAGCAGGAATTTGGAAAAGACATCAGGAATTTGAATGCGCTAGCAGGAATCTAGAAATGAGGGTTTTAGGGTTTAGGTTTTTAGGGTCTAGGGTTAGTGTTTAGGGTCTAGGGTTTGGAATCGATAGCATGAATTTGAATGCACTAGCAGGAATTTGGAAAAGATAGCAGGAATTTGAATGTACTAGCAGGAATCTAGAAATAAGTGTTTTAGGGTTTAGGTTTTAGGATTTAGGGTTTTAGGTTTATAAGGTTTAGGGTTTAGGGTCTAGGGTTTAGAATCGATTGGAGGAATTTAAAAATGATAGCAGAAATTTGAAAATGATAGCAGGAATTTGAATGCACTAGCAGGAATCTAGAAATGAGGGTTTTAGGGTTTAGGTTTTAGGATTTAGGTTTAGGGTTTTGGGGTTATAGGGTTTAGGGTTTAAGGGTTAGGGTTTAGGGTTTTGAATCGATAGCAGGAATTCGAAATCGGGAGCTTGAATTTGAATGCACTAGCAGAAATTTGGAATCGATAGCAGGAATTTGAATGCACTAGTAGGAATTTGGAATAGAGAGCAGGAATTTGAATGCAATAGCAGGAATTTGGAAAAGATGGTAGGAATATGAATGCACTAGCAGGAATTTGGAATCGATAGCAGGAATTTGAATGCACTAGCAGGAATTTGGAATCGATAGCAGGAATTTGAATGCACTAGCAGGAATTTGGAATCTATAGCAGGAATTTGAATGCACTAGTAGGAATTTGGAATTGATAGCAGGAATTTGAATGCACTAGCAGGAATTTGGAAAAGATAGCAGGAATTTGAATGCACTAGCAGGAATTTGGAATCGATAGTAGGAATTTGAATGCACTAGCAGAAATTTGGAATCGATAGCAGGAATTTGAATGCACTAGCAAGAATCTAGAATTGATAGCGGGAATTTGAATGCACTAGTAGGAATTTGGAACTGATAGTAGGAATTTGAATGCACTAGCAGGAATTTGGAATCGATAGCATGAATTTGAATGCACTAGCAGGAATTTGGAATCGATAGTAGGAATTTGAATGCACTAGTAGGAATTTGGAACTGATAGTAGGAATTTGAATGCACTAGCAGGAATTTGGAAAAGATAGCAGGAATTTGAATGCACTAGCAGGAATTTGAATGCACTAGCAGGAATTTGAATGCACTAGCAGGAATTTGGAATCGATAGCAGGAATTTGAATGCACTAGCAGGAATTTAGAATTGATAGCAGGAATTTGAATGCATTAGCAGGAATTTGGAAAAGACATCAGGAATTTGAATGCGCTAGCAGGAATCTAGAAATGAGGGTTTTAGGGTTTAGGTTTAGGATTTACGGTTTAGGTTTTTAGGGTCTAGGGTTCGTGTTTAGGGTCTAGGGTTTGGAATCGATAGCATGAATTTGAATGCACTAGTAGGAATTTGGAAAAGATAGCAGGAATTTAAATGTACTAGCAGGAATCTAGAAATAAGGGTTTTAGGGTTTAGGTTTTAGGATTTAGGGTTTTAGGTTTATAGGGTTTAGGGTTTAGGGTCTAGGGTTTAGAATCGATTGGAGGAATTTAGAAATGATAGCAGAAATTTGAAAATGATTGCAAAAATTTGAATGCACTATCAGGAATCTAGAAATGAGGGTTTTAGGGTTTAGGTTTAGGGTTTTGGGGTTATAGGGTTTAGGGTTTAAGGGTTAGGTTTTAGGGTTTAGGGTTTTGAATCGATAGCAGGAATTCGAAATCGGGAGCTTGAATTTGAATGCACTAGCAGGAATTTGGAATCGATAGCAGGAATTTGAATGCACTAGTAGGAATTTGGAATAGAGAGCAGGAATTTGAATGCAATAGCAGGAATTTGGAAAAGATGGCAGGAATTTGAATGCACTAGCAGGAATTTGGAATCGATAGCAGGAATTTGAATTCACTAGCAGGAATTTGGAATCGATAGCAGGAATTTGAATGCACTAGCAGGAATTTGGAATCGATAGCAGGAATTTGAATGCACTAGGAGGAATTTGGAATTGATAGCAGGAATTTGAATGCACTAGCAGGAATTTGGAAAAGATAGCAGGAATTTGAATGCACTAGCAGGAATTTGGAATCGATAGCAGGAATTTGAATGCACTAGCAGGAATTTGGAATCGATAGCAGGAATTTGAATGCACTAGCAGGAATTTAGAATTGATAGCAGGAATTTGAATGCACTAGCAGGAATTTGGAAAAGACATCAGGAATTTGAATGCGCTAGCAGGAATCTAGAAATGAGGGTTTTAGGGTTTAGGTTTAGGATTTACGGTTTAGGTTTTTAGGGTCTAGGGTTAGTGTTTAGGGTCTAGGGTTTGGAATCGATAGCATGGATTTGAATGCACTAGCAGGAATTTAGAAAAGATAGCAGGAATTTGAATGTACTTGCAGGAATCTAGAAATAAGGGTTTTAGGGTTTAGGTTTTAGGATTTAGGTTTAGGGTTTTGGGGTTATAGGGTTTAGGGTTTAAGGGTTAGGGTTTAGGGTTTAGGGTTTTGAATCGATAGCAGGAATTCGAAATCGGGAGCTTGAATTTGAATGCACTAGCAGGAATTTGGAATCGATAGCAGGAATTTGAATGCACTAGTAGGAATCTAGAAATGAGGGTTTTAGGGTTTAGGTTTTAGGATTTAGGTTTAGGGTTTTGGGGTTATAGGGTTTAAGGGTTAGGGTTTAGGGTTTTGAATCGATAGCAGGAATTCGAAATCGGGAGCTTGAATTTGAATGCACTAGCAGGAATTTGGAATCGATAGCAGGAATTTGAATGCACTAGTAGGAATTTGGAATAGAGAGCAGGAATTTGAATGCAATAGCAGGAATTTGGAAAAGATGGTGGGAATTTGAATGCACTAGCAGGAATTTGGAATCGATAGCAGGAATTTGAATGCATTAGCAGGAATTTGGAATCGATAGCAGGAATTTGAATGCACTAGCAGGAATTTGGAATCGATAGCAGGAATTTGAATGCAATAGGAGGAATTTGGAATTGATAGCAGGAATTTGAATGCACTAGCAGGAATTTGGAAAAGATAGCAGGAATTTGAATGCACTAGCAGGAATTTGGAATCGATAGCAGGAATTTGAATGCACTAGCAGGAATTTGGAATCGATAACAGGAATTTGAATGCACTAGCAGGAATTTAGAATTGATAGCAGGAATTTGAATGCACTAGCAGGAATTTGGAAAAGACATCTGGAATTTGAATGCGCTAGCAGGAATCTAGAAATGAGGGTTTTAGGGTTTAGGTTTAGGATTTACGGTTTAGGTTTTTAGGTTCTAGGGTTAGTGTTTAGGGTCTAGGGTTTGGAATCGATAGCATGGATTTGAATGCACTAGCAGGAATTTAGAAAAGATAGCAGGAATTTGAATGTACTAGCAGGAATCTAGAAATAAGGGTTTTAGGGTTTAGGTTTTAGGATTTAGGGTTTTAGGTTTATAGGGTTTAGGGTTTAGGGTTTAGGGTTTAGGGTCTAGGGTTTAGAATCGATTGGAGGAATTTAGAAATGATAGCAGAAATTTGGAAATGATAGCAGGAATTTGAATGCACTAGCAGGAATCTAGAAATGAGGGTTTTAGGGTTTAGGTTTTGGGATTTAGGTTTAGGGTTTTGGGGTTATAGGGTTTAGGGTTTAAGGGTTAGGGTTTAGGGTTTAGGGTTTTGAATATATAGCAGGAATTCGAAATCGGGAGCTTGAATTTGAATGCACTAGCAGGAATTTGGATTCGATAGCAGGAATTTGAATGCACTAGTAGGAATTTGGAATAGAGAGCAGGAATTTGAATGCAATAGCAGGAATTTGGAAAAGATGGCAGGAATTTGAATGCACTAGCCGGAATTTGGAATCGATAGCAGGAATTTGAATGCACTAGCAGGAATTTGGAATCGATAGCAGGAATTTGAATGTACTAGCAGGAATTTGGAATCGATAGCAGGAATTTGAATGCACTAGTAGGAATTTGGAATTGATAACAGGAATTTGAATGCACTAGCAGGAATTTGGAAAAGATAGCAGGAATTTGAATGCACTAGCAGGAATTTGGAATCGATAGCAGGAATTTGAATGCACTAGCAGGAATTTGGAATCGATAGCAGGAATTTGAATGCACTAGCAGGAATTTGGAATCGATAGCAGGAATTTGAATGCACTAGCAGGAATTTGGAAAAGACATCAAGAATTTGAATGCGCTAGCAGGAATCTAGAAATGAGGATTTTAGGGTTTAGGTTTAGGATTTACGGTTTAAGTTTTTAGGGTCTAGGGTTAGTGTTTAGGGTCTATGGTTTGGAATCGATAGCATGAATTTGAATGCACTAACAGGAATTTGGAAAAGATAGCAGGAATTTGAATGTACTAGCAGGAATCTAGAAATAAGGGTTTTAGGGTTTAGGTTTTAGGATTTAGGGTTTTAGGTTTATAGGGTTTAGGGTCTAGGGTTTAGAATCGATTGGAGGAATTTAGAAATGATAGAAGAAATTTGAAAATGATAGCAGGAATTTGAATGCACTAGCAGGAATCTAGAAATAAGGGTTTTAGGGTTTAGGTTTTAGGATTTAGGTTTAGGGTTTTGGGGTTATAGGGTTTAGGGTTTAAGGGTTAGGGTTTAGGGTTTTGGGTTTTGAATCGATAGCAGGAATTCGAAATCGGGAGCTTGAATTTGAATGCAATAGCAGGAATTTGAATGCACTAGTGGAATCATAGAGGAGTTAACTTAAACTGAAATTTCGACTAGTTTTGAATATTAAGTAAAAATGTTATTACATTTTTAATCCCGAATTTTCGCGAGTTCTATTTTGGTTAAGAGATAGTAGTACATAGCAAGAAGTGGATACATCAACATATCTTAATTCCTACTAGTGAAGATAGCAGGAATTTGAATGTACTAGCAGGAATCTAGAAATAATTGTTTTAGGGTTTAGGTTTTAGGATTTAGGGTTTTAGGTTTATAAGGTTTAGGGTTTAGGGTCTAGGGTTTAGAATCGATTGGAGGAATTTAAAAATGATAGCAGAAATTTTAAAATGATAGCAGGAATTTGAATGCACTAGCAGGAATCTAGAAATGAGGGTTTTAGGGTTTAGGTTTTAGGATTTAGGTTTAGGGTTTTGGGGTTATAGGGTTTAGGGTTTAAGGGTTAGGGTTTAGGGTTTTGAATCGATAGCAGGAATTCGAAATCGGGAGCTTGAATTTGAATGCACTAGCAGGAATTTGGAATCGATAGCAGGAATTTGAATGCACTAGTAGGAATTTGGAATAGAGAGCAGGAATTTGAATGCAATAGCAGGAATTTGGAAAAGATGGCAGGAATTTGAATGCACTAGCAGGAATTTGGAATCGATAGCAGGAATTTGAATGTACTAGCAGGAATTTGGAATTGATAGCAGGAATTTGAATGCACTAGCAGGAATTTGGAATCGATAGCAGGAATTTAAATGCACTAGTAGGAATTTAGAACTGATAGCAGGAATTTGAATGCACTAGCAGGAATTTGGAAAAGATGGCAGGAATTTGAATGCACTAGCAGGAATTTGGAATCGATAGCAGGAATTTGAATGTACTAGCAGGAATTTGGAATCGATAGCAGGAATTTGAATGCACTAGCAGGAATTTGGAATCGATAGCAGGAATTTAAATGCACTAGTAGGAATTTGGAACTGATAGCAGGAATTTGAATGCACTAGCAGGAATTTGGAAAAGATAGCAGGAATTTGAATGCACTAGCAGGAATTTGGAATCGATAGCAGGAATTTGAATGCACTAGCAGGAATTTGGAATCGATAGCAGGAATTTGAATGCACTAGCAGGAATTTGGAATCGATAGCAGGAATTTGGATGCACTAGCAGGAATTTAGAATTGATAGCAGGAATTTGAATGCACTATCAGGAATTTGGAAAAGACATCAGGAATTTGAATGCGCTAGCAGTAATCTAGAAATGAGGGTTTTAGGGTTTAGGTTTAGGATTTACGGTTTAGGTTTTTAGGGTCTAGGGTTCGTGTTTAGGGTCTAGGGTTTGGAATCGATAGCATGAATTTGAATGCACTAGCAAGAATTTGGAAAAGATAGCAGGAATTTGAATGTACTAGCAGGAATCTAGAAATAAGGGTTTTAGGGTTTAGGTTTTAGGATTTAGGGTTTTAGGTTTATAGGGTTTAGGGTTTAGGGTCTAGGGTTTAGAATCGATTGGAGGAATTTAGAAATGATAGCAGAAATTTGAAAATGATAGCAGGAATTTGAATGCACTAGCAGGAATCTAGAAATGAGGGTTTTAGGGTTTAGGTTCTAGGATTTAGGTTTAGGGTTTTGGGGTTATAAGGTTTAAGGTTTAAGGGTTAGGGTTTAGGGTTTAGAATCGATAGCAGGAATTCAAAATCGGGAGCTTGAATTTGAATGCACTAGCAGGAATTTGGAATCGATAGCAGGAATTTGAATGCACTAGTAGGAATTTGGAATAGAGAGCAGGAATTTGAAAGCAATAGCAGGAATTTGGAATCGATAGCAGGAATTTGAATGCACTAGCAGGAATTTTGGAATCGATAGTAGGAATTTGAATGCACTAGCAGGAATTTGGAATCGATAGCAGGAATTTGAATGCACTAGCAGGAATTTAGAATCGATAGTAGGAATTTGAATGCACTAGTAGGAATTTGGAACTGATAGTAGGAATTTGAATGCACTAGCAGGAATTTGGAAAAGATAGCAGGAATTTGAATGCACTAGCAGGAATTTGAATGCACTAGCAGGAATTTGGAATCGATAGCAGGAATTTGAATGCACTAGCAGGAATTTGGAATCGATAGCAGGAATTTGAATGCACTAGCAGGAATTTGGAATCGATAGCAGGAATTTGAATGCACTAGCAGGAATTTGGAAAAGACATCAGGAATTTGAATGCGCTAGCAGGAATCTAGAAATGAGGATTTTAGGGTTTAGGTTTAGGATTTACGGTTTAGGTTTTTAGGGTCTAGGGTTAGTGTTTAGGGTCTATGGTTTGGAATCGATAGCATGAATTTGAATGCACTAACAGGAATTTGGAAAAGATAGCAGGAATTTGAATGTACTAGCAGGAATCTAGAAATAAGGGTTTTAGGGTTTAGGTTTTAGGATTTAGGGTTTTAGGTTTATAGGGTTTAGGGTCTAGGGTTTAGAATCGATTGGAGGAATTTAGAAATGATAGCAGAAATTTGAAAATGATAGCAGGAATTTGAATGCACTAGCAGGAATCTAGAAATAAGGGTTTTAGGGTTTAGGTTTTAGGATTTAGGTTTAGGATTTTGGGGTTATAGGGTTTAGGGTTTAAGGGTTAGGGTTTAGGAATTCCTACTAGTGCATTCAAATTCCTGCTATAGGAATTTAGGGTTTAAGGGTTAGGGTTTAGGAATTTGAATGCACTAGTAGGAATTTGAAATCGGGAGCTTGAATTTGAATGCACTAGCAGGAATTTGGAATCGATAGGAGGAATTTGAATGCACTAGGAGGAATTTGGAATAGAGAGCAGGAATTTGAATGCAATAGCAGGAATTTGGAAAAGATGGTGGGAATTTGAATGCACTAGCAGGAATTTGGAATCGATAGCAGGAATTTGAATGCACTAGCAGGAATTTGGAATCGATAGCAGGAATTTGAATGCACTAGCAGGAATTTGGAATCGATAGCAGGAATTTGAATGCACTAGGAGGAATTTGGAATTGATAGCAGGAATTTGAATGCACTAGCAGGAATTTGGAAAAGATAGCAGGAATTTGAATGCACTAGCAGGAATTTGGAATCGATAGCAGGAATTTGAATGCACTAGCAGGAATTTGGAATCGATAGCAAGAATTTGAATGCAATAGCAGGAATTTAGAATTGATAGCAGGAATTTGAATGCACTAGCAGGAATTTGGAAAAGACATCAGGAATTTGAATGCGCTAGCAGGAATCTAGAAATGAGGGTTTTAGGGTTTAGGTTTAGGATTTACGGTTTAGGTTTTTAGGGTCTAGGGTTAGTGTTTAGGGTCTAGGGTTTGGAATCGATAGCATGGATTTGAATGCACTAGCAGGAATTTAGAAAAGATAGCAGGAATTTGAATGTACTAGCAGGAATCTAGAAATAAGGGTTTTAGGGTTTAGGTTTTAGGATTTAGGGTTTTAGGTTTATAGGGTTTAGGGTCTAGGGTTTAGAATCGATTGGAGGAATTTAGAAATGATAGCAGAAATTTGAAAATGATAGCAGGAATTTGAATGCACTAGCAGGAATCTAGAAATAAGGGTTTTAGGGTTTAGGTTTTAGGATTTAGGTTTAGGGTTTTGGGGTTATAGGGTTTAGGGTTTAGGGTTTAGGAATTTGAATGCACTAGTAGGAATTTGGAATAGAGAGCAGGAATTTGAATGCAATAGCAGGAATTTGGAAAAGATGGCAGGAATTTGAATGCACTAGCAGGAATTTGGAATCGATAGCAGGAATTTGAATGTACTAGCAGGAATTTGGAATTGATAGCAGGAATTTGAATGCACTAGCAGGAATTTGGAATCGATAGCAGGAATTTAAATGCACTAGTAGGAATTTAGAACTGATAGCAGGAATTTGAATGCACTAGCAGGAATTTGGAAAAGATGGCAGGAATTTGAATGCACTAGCAGGAATTTGGAATCGATAGCAGGAATTTGAATGTACTAGCAGGAATTTGGAATCGATAGCAGGAATTTGAATGCACTAGCAGGAATTTGGAATCGATAGCAGGAATTTAAATGCACTAGTAGGAATTTGGAACTGATAGCAGGAATTTGAATGCACTAGCAGGAATTTGGAAAAGATAGCAGGAATTTGAATGCACTAGCAGGAATTTGGAATCGATAGCAGGAATTTGAATGCACTAGCAGGAATTTGGAATCGATAGCAGGAATTTGAATGCACTAGCAGGAATTTGGAATCGATAGCAGGAATTTGGATGCACTAGCAGGAATTTAGAATTGATAGCAGGAATTTGAATGCACTATCAGGAATTTGGAAAAGACATCAGGAATTTGAATGCGCTAGCAGTAATCTAGAAATGAGGGTTTTAGGGTTTAGGTTTAGGATTTACGGTTTAGGTTTTTAGGGTCTAGGGTTCGTGTTTAGGGTCTAGGGTTTGGAATCGATAGCATGAATTTGAATGCACTAGCAAGAATTTGGAAAAGATAGCAGGAATTTGAATGTACTAGCAGGAATCTAGAAATAAGGGTTTTAGGGTTTAGGTTTTAGGATTTAGGGTTTTAGGTTTATAGGGTTTAGGGTTTAGGGTCTAGGGTTTAGAATCGATTGGAGGAATTTAGAAATGATAGCAGAAATTTGAAAATGATAGCAGGAATTTGAATGCACTAGCAGGAATCTAGAAATGAGGGTTTTAGGGTTTAGGTTTTAGGATTTAGGTTTAGGGTTTTGGGGTTATAAGGTTTAAGGTTTAAGGGTTAGGGTTTAGGGTTTAGAATCGATAGCAGGAATTCGAAATCGGGAGCTTGAATTTGAATGCACTAGCAGGAATTTGGAATCGATAGCAGGAATTTGAATGCACTAGTAGGAATTTGGAATAGAGAGCAGGAATTTGAAAGCAATAGCAGGAATTTGGAATCGATAGCAGGAATTTGAATGCACTAGCAGGAATTTTGGAATCGATAGTAGGAATTTGAATGCACTAGCAGGAATTTGGAATCGATAGCAGGAATTTGAATGCACTAGCAGGAATTTAGAATCGATAGTAGGAATTTGAATGCACTAGTAGGAATTTGGAACTGATAGTAGGAATTTGAATGCACTAGCAGGAATTTGGAAAAGATAGCAGGAATTTGAATGCACTAGCAGGAATTTGAATGCACTAGCAGGAATTTGGAATCGATAGCAGGAATTTGAATGCACTGGCAGGAATTTGGAATCGATAGCAGGAATTTGAATGCACTAGCAGGAATTTGGAATCGATAGCAGGAATTTGAATGCACTAGCAGGAATTTAGAAAAGACATCAGGAATTTGAATGCGCTAGCAGGAATCTAGAAATGAGGATTTTAGGGTTTAGGTTTAGGATTTACGGTTTAGGTTTTTAGGGTCTAGGGTTAGTGTTTAGGGTCTATGGTTTGGAATCGATAGCATGAATTTGAATGCACTAACAGGAATTTGGAAAAGATAGCAGGAATTTGAATGTACTAGCAGGAATCTAGAAATAAGGGTTTTAGGGTTTAGGTTTTAGGATTTAGGGTTTTAGGTTTATAGGGTTTAGGGTCTAGGGTTTAGAATCGATTGGAGGAATTTAGAAATGATAGCAGAAATTTGAAAATGATAGCAGGAATTTGAATGCACTAGCAGGAATCTAGAAATAAGGGTTTTAGGGTTTAGGTTTTAGGATTTAGGTTTAGGATTTTGGGGTTATAGGGTTTAGGGTTTAAGGGTTAGGGTTTAGGAATTCCTACTAGTGCATTCAAATTCCTGCTATAGGAATTTAGGGTTTAAGGGTTAGGGTTTAGGAATTTGAATGCACTAGTAGGAATTTGAAATCGGGAGCTTGAATTTGAATGCACTAGCAGGAATTTGGAATCGATAGGAGGAATTTGAATGCACTAGTAGGAATTTGGAATAGAGAGCAGGAATTTGGAAAAGATGGTGGGAATTTGAATGCACTAGCAGGAATTTGGAATCGATAGCAGGAATTTGAATGCACTAGCAGGAATTTGGAATCGATAGCAGGAATTTGAATGCACTAGCAGGAATTTGGAATCGATAGCAGGAATTTGAATGCACTAGGAGGAATTTGGAATTGATAGCAGGAATTTGAATGCACTAGCAGGAATTTGGAAAAGATAGCAGGAATTTGAATGCACTAGCAGGAATTTGGAATCGATAGCAGGAATTTGAATGCACTAGCAGGAATTGGGAATCGATAGCAGGAATTTGAATGCAATAGCAGGAATTTAGAATTGATAGCAGGAATTTGAATGCACTAGCAGGAATTTGGAAAAGACATCAGGAATTTGAATGCGCTAGCAGGAATCTAGAAATGAGGGTTTTAGGGTTTAGGTTTAGGATTTACGGTTTAGGTTTTTAGGGTCTAGGGTTAGTGTTTAGGGTCTAGGGTTTGGAATCGATAGCATGGATTTGAATGCACTAGCAGGAATTTAGAAAAGATAGCAGGAATTTGAATGTACTAGCAGGAATCTAGAAATAAGGGTTTTAGGGTTTAGGTTTTAGGATTTAGGGTTTTAGGTTTATAGGGTTTAGGGTCTAGGGTTTAGAATCGATTGGAGGAATTTAGAAATGATAGCAGAAATTTGAAAATGATAGCAGGAATTTGAATGCACTAGCAGGAATCTAGAAATAAGGGTTTTAGGGTTTAGGTTTTAGGATTTAGGTTTAGGGTTTTGGGGTTATAGGGTTTAGGGTTTAAGGGTTAGGGTTTAGGGTTTAGGGTTTTGAATCGATAGCTGGAATTCTAAATCGGGAGCTTGAATTTGAATGCACTAGCAGGAATTTGGAATCGATAGCAGGAATTTGAATGCACTAGTAGGAATTTGGAATAGAGAGCAGGAATTTGAATGCAATAGCAGGAATTTGGAAAAGATGGCAGGAATTTGAATGCACTAGCAGGAATTTGGAATCGATAGCAGGAATTTGAATGCACTAGCAGGAATTTGGAATCGATAGCAGGAATTTGAATGCACTAGCAGGAATTTGAATGCACTAGTAGGAATTTGGAATTGATAGCAGGAATTTGAATGCACTAGCAGGAATTTGGAAAAGATAGCAGGAATTTGAATGCACTAGCAGGAATTTGGAATCGATAGCAGGAATTTGAATGCACTAGCAGGAATTTGGAATCGATAGCAGGAATTTGAATGCACTAGTAGGAATTTGAATGCACTAGCAGGAATTTGGAAAATACATCAGGAATTTGAATGCGCTAGCAGGAATCTAGAAATGAGGGTTTTAGGGTTTAGGTTTTTAGGGTCTAGGGTTAGTGTTTAGGGTCTAGGGTTTGGAATCGATAGCATGAATTTGAATGCACTAGCAGGAATTTGGAAAAGATAGCAGGAATTTGAATGTACTAGCAGGAATCTAGAAATAAGTGTTTTAGGGTTTAGGTTTTAGGATTTAGGGTTTTAGGTTTATAAGGTTTAGGGTTTAGGGTCTAGGGTTTAGAATCGATTGGAGGAATTTAAAAATGATAGCAGAAATTTGAAAATGATAGCAGGAATTTGAATGCACTAGCAGGAATCTAGAAATGAGGGTTTTAGGGTTTAGGTTTTAGGATTTAGGTTTAGGGTTTTGGGGTTATAGGGTTTAGGGTTTAAGGGTTAGGGTTTAGGGTTTTGAATCGATAGCAGGAATTCGAAATCGGGAGCTTGAATTTGAATGCACTAGCAGAAATTTGGAATCGATAGCAGGAATTTGAATGCACTAGTAGGAATTTGGAATAGAGAGCAGGAATTTGAATGCAATAGCAGGAATTTGGAAAAGATGGTAGGAATATGAATGCACTAGCAGGAATTTGGAATCGATAGCAGGAATTTGAATGCACTAGCAGGAATTTGGAATCGATAGCAGGAATTTGAATGCACTAGCAGGAATTTGGAATCTATAGCAGGAATTTGAATGCACTAGTAGGAATTTGGAATTGATAGCAGGAATTTGAATGCACTAGCAGGAATTTGGAAAAGATAGCAGGAATTTGAATGCACTAGCAGGAATTTGGAATCGATAGTAGGAATTTGAATGCACTAGCAGGAATTTGGAATCGATAGCAGGAATTTGAATGCACTAGCAGGAATCTAGAATTGATAGCAGGAATTTGAATGCACTAGTAGGAATTTGGAACTGATAGTAGGAATTTGAATGCACTAGCAGGAATTTGGAATCGATAGCAGGAATTTGAATGCACTAGCAGGAATTTGGAATCGATAGTAGGAATTTGAATGCACTAGTAGGAATTTGGAACTGATAGTAGGAATTTGAATGCACTAGCAGGAATTTGGAAAAGATAGCAGGAATTTGAATGCACTAGCAGGAATTTGAATGCACTAGCAGGAATTTGGAATCGATAGCAGGAATTTGAATGCACTAGCAGGAATTTAGAATTGATAGCAGGAATTTGAATGCATTAGCAGGAATTTGGAAAAGACATCAGGAATTTGAATGCGCTAGCAGGAATCTAGAAATGAGGGTTTTAGGGTTTAGGTTTAGGATTTACGGTTTAGGTTTTTAGGGTCTAGGGTTCGTGTTTAGGGTCTAGGGTTTGGAATCGATAGCATGAATTTGAATGCACTAGTAAGAATTTGGAAAAGATAGCAGGAATTTAAATGTACTAGCAGGAATCTAGAAATAAGGGTTTTAGGGTTTAGGTTTTAGGATTTAGGGTTTAGGGTTTAGGGTCTAGGGTTTAGAATCGATTGGAGGAATTTAGAAATGATAGCAGAAATTTGAAAATGATTGCAAAAATTTGAATGCACTATCAGGAATCTAGAAATGAGGGTTTTAGGGTTTAGGTTTAGGGTTTTGGGGTTATAGGGTTTAGGGTTTAAGGGTTAGGGTTTAGGGTTTAGGGTTTTGAATCGATAGCAGGAATTCGAAATCGGGAGCTTGAATTTGAATGCACTAGCAGGAATTTGGAATCGATAGCAGGAATTTGAATGCACTAGTAGGAATTTGGAATAGAGAGCAGGAATTTGAATGCAATAGCAGGAATTTGGAAAAGATGGTGGGAATTTGAATGCACTAGCAGGAATTTGGAATCGATAGCAGGAATTTGAATGCACTAGCAGGAATTTGGAATCGATAGCAGGAATTTGAATGCACTAGCAGGAATTTGGAATCGATAGCAGGAATTTGAATGCACTAGGAGGAATTTGGAATTGATAGCAGGAATTTGAATGCACTAGCAGGAATTTGGAAAAGATAGCAGGAATTTGAATGCACTAGCAGGAATTTGGAATCGATAGCAGGAATTTGAATGCACTAGCAGGAATTTGGAATCGATAGCAGGAATTTGAATGCACTAGCAGGAATTTAGAATTGATAGCAGGAATTTGAATGCACTAGCAGGAATTTGGAAAAGACATCAGGAATTTGAATGCGCTAGCAGGAATCTAGAAATGAGGGTTTTAGGGTTTAGGTTTAGGATTTACGGTTTAGGTTTTTAGGGTCTAGGGTTAGTGTTTAGGGTCTAAGGTTTGGAATCGATAGCATGGATTTGAATGCACTAGCAGGAATTTAGAAAAGATAGCAGGAATTTGAATGTACTTGCAGGAATCTAGAAATAAGGGTTTTAGGGTTTAGGTTTTAGGATTTAGGTTTAGGGTTTTGGGGTTATAGGGTTTAGGGTTTAAGGGTTAGGGTTTAGGGTTTAGGGTTTTGAATCGATAGCAGGAATTCGAAATCGGGAGCTTGAATTTGAATGCACTAGCAGGAATTTGGAATCGATAGCAGGAATTTGAATGCACTAGTAGGAATCTAGAAATGAGGGTTTTAGGGTTTAGGTTTTAGGATTTAGGTTTAGGGTTTTGGGGTTATAGGGTTTAGGGTTTAAGGGTTAGGGTTTAGGGTTTTGAATCGATAGCAGGAATTCGAAATCGGGAGCTTGAATTTGAATGCACTAGCAGGAATTTGGAATCGATAGCAGGAATTTGAATGCACTAGTAGGAATTTGGAATAGAGAGCAGGAATTTGAATGCAATAGCAGGAATTTGGAAAAGATGGTGGGAATTTGAATGCACTAGCAGGAATTTGGAATCGATAGCAGGAATTTGAATGCACTAGCAGGAATTTGGAATCGATAGCAGGAATTTGAATGCACTAGCAGGAATTTGGAATCGATAGCAGGAATTTGAATGCACTAGGAGGAATTTGGAATTGATAGCAGAAATTTGAATGCACTAGCAGGAATTTGGAAAAGATAGCAGGAATTTGAATGCACTAGCAGGAATTTGGAATCGATAGCAGGAATTTGAATGCACTAGCAGGAATTTGGAATCGATAGCAGGAATTTGAATGCACTAGCAGGAATTTAGAATTGATAGCAGGAATTTGAATGCACTAGCAGGAATTTGGAAAAGACATCAGGAATTTGAATGCGCTAGCAGGAATCTAGAAATGAGGGTTTTAGGGTTTAGGTTTAGGATTTACGGTTTAGGTTTTTAGGGTCTAGGGTTAGTGTTTAGGGTCTAGGGTTTCGAATCGATAGCATGGATTTGAATGCACTAGCAGGAATTTAGAAAAGATAGCAGGAATTTGAATGTACTAGCAGGAATCTAGAAATAAGGGTTTTAGGGTTTAGGTTTTAGGATTTAGGGTTTTAGGTTTATAGGGTTTAGGGTTTAGGGTTTAGGGTCTAGGGTTTAGAATCGATTGGAGGAATTTAGAAATGATAGCAGAAATTTGAAAATGATAGCAGGAATTTGAATGCACTAGCAGGAATCTAGAAATGAGGGTTTTAGGGTTTAGGTTTTGGGATTTAGGTTTAGGGTTTTGGGGTTATAGGGTTTAGGGTTTAAGGGTTAGGGTTTAGGGTTTAGGGTTTTGAATCGATAGAAGGAATTCGAAATCGGGAGCTTGAATTTGAATGCACTAGCAGGAATTTGGAATCGATAGCAGGAATTTGAATGCACTAGTAGGAATTTGGAATAGAGAGCAGGAATTTGAATGCAATAGCAGGAATTTGGAAAAGATGGCAGGAATTTGAATGCACTAGCAGGAATTTGGAATCGATAGCAGGAATTTGAATGCACTAGCAGGAATTTGGAATCGATAGCAGGAATTTGAATGTACTAGCAGGAATTTGGAATCGATAGCAGGAATTTGAATGCACTAGTAGGAATTTGAATGCACTAGCAGGAATTTGGAAAAGATAGCAGGAATTTGAATGCACTAGCAGGAATTTGGAATCGATAGCAGGAATTTGAATGCACTAGCAGGAATTTGGAATCGATAGCAGGAATTTGAATGCACTAGCAGGAATTTGGAAAAGACATCAGGAATTTGAATGCGCTAGCAGGAATCTAGAAATGAGGATTTTAGGGTTTAGGTTTAGGATTTACGGTTTAGGTTTTTAGGGTCTAGGGTTAGTGTTTAGGGTCTATGGTTTGGAATCGATAGCATGAATTTGAATGCACTAACAGGAATTTGGAAAAGATAGCAGGAATTTGAATGTACTAGCAGGAATCTAGAAATAAGGGTTTTAGGGTTTAGGTTTTAGGATTTAGGGTTTTAGGTTTATAGGGTTTAGGGTCTAGGGTTTAGAATCGATTGGAGGAATTTAGAAATGATAGCAGAAATTTGAAAATGATAGCAGGAATTTGAATGCACTAGCAGGAATCTAGAAATAAGGGTTTTAGGGTTTAGGTTTTAGGATTTAGGTTTAGGGTTTTGGGGTTATAGGGTTTAGGGTTTAAGGGTTAGGGTTTAGGGTTTAGGGTTTTGAATCGATAGCAGGAATTCGAAATCGGGAGCTTGAATTTGAATGCACTAGCAGGAATTTGGAATCGATAGCAGGAATTTGAATGCACTAGTAGGAATTTGGAATAGAGAGCAGGAATTTGAATGCAATAGCAGGAATTTGGAAAAGATGGTAGGAATTTGAATGCACTAGCAGGAATTTGGAATCGATAGAAGGAATTTGAATGTACTAGCAGGAATTTGGAATCGATAGCAGGAATTTGAATGCACTAGCAGGAATTTTGAATCGATAGCAGGAATTTAAATGCACTAGTAGGAATTTGGAACTGATAGCAGGAATTTGAATGCACTAGCAGGAATTTGGAAAAGATAGCAGGAATTTGAATGCACTAGCAGGAATTTGGAATCGATAGCAGGAATTTGAATGCACTAGCAGGAATTTGGAATCGATAGCAGGAATTTGAATGCACTAGCAGGAATTTAGAATTGATAGCAGGAATTTGAATGCACTATCAGGAATTTGGAAAACACATCAGGAATTTGAATGCGCTAGCAGTAATCTAGAAATGAGGGTTTTAGGGTTTAGGTTTAGGATTTACGGTTTAGGTTTTTAGGGTCTAGGGTTCGTGTTTAGGGTCTAGGGTTTGCAATCGATAGCATGAATTTGAATGCACTAGCAGGAATTTGGAAAAGATAGCAGGAATTTAAATGCACTTGCAGGAATCTAGAAATAAGGGTTTTAGGGTTTATGTTTTAGGATTTAGGGTTTTAGGTTTATAGGGTTTAGGGTTTAGGGTCTAGGGTTTAGAATCGATTGGAAGAATTTAGAAATGATAGCAGAAATTTGAATGCACTAGCAGGAATCTAGAAATGAGGGTTTTAGGGTTTAGGTTTTAGGATTTAGGTTTAGGGTTTTGGGGTTATAGGGTTTAGGGTTTAAGGGTTAGGGTTTAGGGTTTAGGGTTTTGAATCGATAGCAGGAATTCGAAATCGGGAGCTTGAATTTGAATGCACTAGCAGGAATTTGGAATTGATAGCAGGAATTTGAATGCACTAGTAGGAATTTGGAATAGAGAGCAGGAATTTGAATGCAATAGCAGGAATTTGGAAAAGATGGCAGGAATTTGAATGCACTAGCAGGAATTTGGAATCGATACCAGGAATTTGAATGCACTAGCAGGAATTTGGAATCGATAGCAGGAATTTGAATGCACTAGCAGGAATTTGAATGCACTAGTAGGAATTTGGAATTGATAGCAGGAATTTGAATGCACTAGCAGGAATTTGGAAAAGATAGCAGGAATTTGAATGCACTAGCAGGAATTTGGAATCGATAGCAGGAATTTGAATGCACTAGCAGGAATTTGGAATCGATAGCAGGAATTTGAATGCACTAGTAGGAATTTGAATGCACTAGCAGGAATTTGGAAAAGACATCAGGAATTTGAATGCGCTAGCAGGAATCTAGAAATGAGGGTTTTAGGGTTTAGGTTTTTAGGGTCTAGGGTTAGTGTTTAGGGTCTAGGGTTTGGAATCGATAGCATGAATTTGAATGCACTAGCAGGAATTTGGAAAAGATAGCAGGAATTTGAATGTACTAGCAGGAATCTAGAAATAAGTGTTTTAGGGTTTAGGTTTTAGGATTTAGGGTTTTAGGTTTATAAGGTTTAGGGTTTAGGGTCTAGGGTTTAGAATCGATTGGAGGAATTTAAAAATGATAGCAGAAATTTGAAAATGATAGCAGAAATTTGAATGCACTAGCAGGAATCTAGAAATGAGGGTTTTAGGGTTTAGGTTTTAGGATTTAGGTTTAGGGTTTTGGGGTTATAGGGTTTAGGGTTTAAGGGTTAGGGTTTAGGGTTTTGAATCGATAGCAGGAATTCGAAATCGGGAGCTTGAATTTGAATGCACTAGGAGAAATTTGGAATCGATAGCAGGAATTTGAATGCACTAGTAGGAATTTGGAATAGAGAGCAGGAATTTGAATGCAATAGCAGGAATTTGGAAAAGATGGTAGGAATATGAATGCACTAGCAGGAATTTGGAATCGATAGCAGGAATTTGAATGCACTAGCAGGAATTTGGAATCGATAGCAGGAATTTGAATGCACTAGCAGGAATTTGGAATCTATAGCAGGAATTTGAATGCACTAGTAGGAATTTGGAATTGATAGCAGGAATTTGAATGCACTAGCAGGAATTTGGAAAAGATAGCAGGAATTTGAATGCACTAGCAGGAATTTGGAATCGATAGTAGGAATTTGAATGCACTAGCAGAAATTTGGAATCGATAGCAGGAATTTGAATGCACTAGCAGGAATCTAGAATTGATAGCGGGAATTTGAATGCACTAGTAGGAATTTGGAACTGATAGTAGGAATTTGAATGCACTAGCAGGAATTTGGAATCGATAGCAGGAATTTGAATGCACTAGCAGGAATTTGGAATCGATAGTAGGAATTTGAATGCACTAGTAGGAATTTGGAACTGATAGTAGGAATTTGAATGCACTAGCAGGAATTTGGAAAAGATAGCAGGAATTTGAATGCACTAGCAGGAATTTAAATGCACTAGCAGGAATTTGGAATCGATAGCAGGAATTTGAATGCACTAGCAGGAATTTAGAATTGATAGCAGGAATTTGAATGCATTAGCAGGAATTTGGAAAAGACATCAGGAATTTGAATGCGCTAGCAGGAATCTAGAAATGAGGGTTTTAGGGTTTAGGTTTAGGATTTACGGTTTAGGTTTTTAGGGTCTAGGGTTCATGTTTAGGGTCTAGGGTTTGGAATCGATAGCATGAATTTGAATGCACTAGTAGGAATTTGGAAAAGATAGCAGGAATTTAAATGTACTAGCAGGAATCTAGAAATAAGGGTTTTAGGGTTTAGGTTTTAGGATTTAGGGTTTTAGGTTTATAGGGTTTAGGGTTTAGGGTCTAGGGTTTAGAATCGATTGGAGGAATTTAGAAATGATAGCAGAAATTTGAAAATGATTGCAAAAATTTGAATGCACTATCAGGAATCTAGAAATGAGGGTTTTAGGGTTTAGGTTTAGGGTTTTGGGGTTATAGGGTTTAGGGTTTAAGGGTTAGGTTTTAGGGTTTAGGGTTTTGAATCGATAGCAGGAATTCAAAATCGGGAGCTTGAATTTGAATGCACTAGCAGGAATTTGGAATCGATAGCAGGAATTTGAATGCACTAGTAGGAATTTGGAATAGAGAGCAGGAATTTGAATGCAATAGCAGGAATTTGGAAAAGATGGTGGGAATTTGAATGCACTAGCAGGAATTTGGAATCGATAGCAGGAATTTGAATGCACTAGCAGGAATTTGGAATCGATAGCAGGAATTTGAATGCACTAGCAGGAATTTGGAATCGATAGCAGGAATTTGAATGCACTAGGAGGAATTTGGAATTGATAGCAGGAATTTGAATGCACTAGCAGGAATTTGGAAAAGATAGCAGGAATTTGAATGCACTAGCAGGAATTTGGAATCGATAGCAGGAATTTGAATGCACTAGCAGGAATTTGGAATCGATAGCAGGAATTTGAATGCACTAGCAGGAATTTAGAATTGATTGCAGGAATTTGAATGCACTAGCAGGAATTTGGAAAAGACATCAGGAATTTGAATGCGCTAGCAGGAATCTAGAAATGAGGGTTTTAGGGTTTAGGTTTAGGATTTACGGTTTAGGTTTTTAGGGTCTAGGGTTAGTGTTTAGGGTCTAGGGTTTGGAATCGATAGCATGGATTTGAATGCACTAGCAGGAATTTAGAAAAGATAGCAAGAATTTGAATGTACTTGCAGGAATCTAGAAATAAGGGTTTTAGGGTTTAGGTTTTAGGATTTAGGTTTAGGGTTTTGGGGTTATAGGGTTTAGGGTTTAAGGGTTAGGGTTTAGGGTTTAGGGTTTTGAATCGATAGCAGGAATTCGAAATCGGGAGCTTAAATTTGAATGCACTAGCAGGAATTTGGAATCGATAGCAGGAATTTGAATGCACTAGTAGGAATCTAGAAATGAGGGTTTTATGGTTTAGGTTTTAGGATTTAGGTTTAGGGTTTTGGGGTTATAGGGTTTAGGGTTTAAGGGTTAGGGTTTAGGGTTTTGAATCGATAGCAGGAATTCGAAATCGGGAGCTTGAATTTGAATGCACTAGCAGGAATTTGGAATCGATAGCAGGAATTTGAATGCACTAGTAGGAATTTGGAATAGAGAGCAGGAATTTGAATGCAATAGCAGGAATTTGGAAAAGATGGTGGGAATTTGAATGCACTAGCAGGAATTTGGAATCGATAGCAGGAATTTGAATGCATTAGCAGGAATTTGGAATCGATAGCAGGAATTTGAATGCACTAGCAGGAATTTAGAATCGATAGCAGGAATTTGAATGCAATAGGAGGAATTTGGAATTGATAGCAGGAATTTGAATGCACTAGCAGGAATTTGGAAAAGATAGCAGGAATTTGAATGCACTAGCAGGAATTTGGAACCGATAGCAGGAATTTGAATGCACTAGCAGGAATTTGGAATCGATAGCAGGAATTTGAATGCACTAGCAGGAATTTAGAATTGATAGCAGGAATTTGAATGCACTAGCAGGAATTTGGAAAAGACATCTGGAATTTGAATGCGCTAGCAGGAATCTAGAAATGAGGGTTTTAGGGTTTAGGTTTAGGATTTACGGTTTAGGTTTTTAGGTTCTAGGGTTAGTGTTTAGGGTCTAGGGTTTGGAATCGATAGCATGGATTTGAATGCACTAGCAGGAATTTAGAAAAGATAGCAGGAATTTGAATGTACTAGCAGGAATCTAGAAATAAGGGTTTTAGGGTTTAGGTTTTAGGATTTAGGGTTTTAGGTTTATAGGGTTTAGGGTTTAGGGTTTAGGGTCTAGGGTTTAGAATCGATTGGAGGAATTTAGAAATGATAGCAGAAATTTGGAAATGATAGCAGGAATTTGAATGCACTAGCAGGAATCTAGAAATGAGGGTTTTAGGGTTTAGGTTTTGGGATTTAGGTTTAGGGTTTTGGGGTTATAGGGTTTAGGGTTTAAGGGTTAGGGTTTAGGGTTTAGGGTTTTGAATATATAGCAGGAATTCGAAATCGGGAGCTTGAATTTGAATGCACTAGCAGGAATTTGGAATCGATAGCAGGAATTTGAATGCACTAGTAGGAATTTGGAATAGAGAGCAGGAATTTGAATGCAATAGCAGGAATTTGGAAAAGATGGCAGGAATTTGAATGCACTAGCAGGAATTTGGAATCGATAGCAGGAATTTGAATGCACTAGCAGGAATTTGGAATCGATAGCAGGAATTTGAATGTACTAGCAGGAATTTGGAATCAATAGCAGGAATTTGAATGCACTAGTAGGAATTTGGAATTGATAGCAGGAATTTGAATGCACTAGCAGGAATTTGGAAAAGATAGCAGGAATTTGAATGCACTAGCAGGAATTTGGAATCGATAGCAGGAATTTGAATGCACTAGCAGGAATTTGGAATCGATAGCAGGAATTTGAATGCACTAGCAGGAATTTGGAATCGATAGCAGGAATTTGAATGCACTAGCAGGAATTTGGAAAAGCCATCAAGAATTTGAATGCGCTAGCAGGAATCTAGAAATGAGGATTTTAGGGTTTAGGTTTAGGATTTACGGTTTAAGTTTTTAGGGTCTAGGGTTAGTGTTTAGGGTCTATGGTTTGGAATCGATAGCATGAATTTGAATGCACTAACAGGAATTTGGAAAAGATAGCAGGAATTTGAATGTACTAGCAGGAATCTAGAAATAAGGGTTTTAGGGTTTAGGTTTTAGGATTTAGGGTTTTAGGTTTATAGGGTTTAGGGTCTAGGGTTTAGAATCGATTGGAGGAATTTAGAAATGATAGAAGAAATTTGAAAATGATAGCAGGAATTTGAATGCACTAGCAGGAATCTAGAAATAAGGGTTTTAGGGTTTAGGTTTTAGGATTTAGGTTTGGGGTTTTGGGGTTATAGGGTTTAGGGTTTAAGGGTTAGGGTTTAGGGTTTTGGGTTTTGAATCGATAGCAGGAATTCGAAATCGGGAGCTTGAATTTGAATGCAATAGCAGGAATTTGAATGCACTAGTGGAATCATAGAGGAGTTAACTTAAACTGAAATTTCGACTAGTTTTGAATATTAAGTAAAGATGTTATTACATTTTTAATCCCGAATTTTCGCGAGTTCTATTTTGGTTAAGAGATAGTAGTACATAGCAAGAAGTGGATACATCAACATATCTTAATTCCTACTAGTGAAGATAGCAGGAATTTGAATGTACTAGCAGGAATCTAGAAATAATTGTTTTAGGGTTTAGGTTTTAGGATTTAGGGTTTTAGGTTTATAAGGTTTAGGGTTTAGGGTCTAGGGTTTAGAATCGATTGGAGGAATTTAAAAATGATAGCAGAAATTTTAAAATGATAGCAGGAATTTGAATGCACTAGCAGGAATCTAGAAATGAGGGTTTTAGGGTTTAGGTTTTAGGATTTAGGTTTAGGGTTTTGGGGTTATAGGGTTTAGGGTTTAAGGGTTAGGGTTTAGGGTTTTGAATCGATAGTAGGAATTCGAAATCGGGAGCTTGAATTTGAATGCACTAGCAGGAATTTGGAATCGATAGCAGGAATTTGAATGCACTAGTAGGAATTTGGAATAGAGAGCAGGAATTTGAATGCAATAGCAGGAATTTGGAAAAGATGGCAGGAATTTGAATGCACTAGCAGGAATTTGGAATCGATAGCAGGAATTTGAATGTACTAGCAGGAATTTGGAATTGATAGCAGGAATTTGAATGCACTAGCAGGAATTTGGAATCGATAGCAGGAATTTAAATGCACTAGTAGGAATGTAGAACTGATAGCAGGAATTTGAATGCACTAGCAGGAATTTGGAATCGATAGCAGGAATTTGAATGCACTAGCAGGAATTTGGAATCGATAGCAGGAATTTGAATGCACTAGCAGGAATTTGGAAAAGCCATCAAGAATTTGAATGCGCTAGCAGGAATCTAGAAATGAGGATTTTAGGGTTTAGGTTTAGGATTTACGGTTTAAGTTTTTAGGGTCTAGGGTTAGTGTTTAGGGTCTATGGTTTGGAATCGATAGCATGAATTTGAATGCACTAACAGGAATTTGGAAAAGATAGCAGGAATTTGAATGTACTAGCAGGAATCTAGAAATAAGGGTTTTAGGGTTTAGGTTTTAGGATTTAGGGTTTTAGGTTTATAGGGTTTAGGGTCTAGGGTTTAGAATCGATTGGAGGAATTTAGAAATGATAGAAGAAATTTGAAAATGATAGCAGGAATTTGAATGCACTAGCAGGAATCTAGAAATAAGGGTTTTAGGGTTTAGGTTTTAGGATTTAGGTTTAGGGTTTTGGGATTATAGGGTTTAGGGTTTAAGGGTTAGGGTTTAGGGTTTTGGGTTTTGAATCGATAGCAGGAATTTGGATGCACTAGCAGGAATCTAGAAATGAGGGTTTTAGGGTTTAGGTTTTAGGATTTAGGTTTAGGGTTTTGGGGTTATAGGGTTTAGGGTTTAAGGGTTAGGGTTTAGGGTTTAGGGTTTTGAATCGATAGCAGGAATTCGAAATCGGGAGCTTGAATTTGAATGCACTAGCAGGAATTTGGAATTGATAGCAGGAATTTGAATGCACTAGTAGGAATTTGGAATAGAGAGCAGGAATTTGAATGCAATAGCAGGAATTTGGAAAAGATGGCAGGAATTTGAATGCAGTAGCAGGAATTTGGAATCGATAGCAGGAATTTGAATGCACTAGCAGGAATTTGGAATCGATAGCAGGAATTTGAATGCACTAGCAGGAATTTGAATGCACTAGTAGGAATTTGGAATTGATAGCAGGAATTTGAATGCACTAGCAGGAATTTGGAAAAGATAGCAGGAATTTGAATGCACTAGCAGGAATTTGGAATCGATAGCAGGAATTTGAATGCACTAGCAGGAATTTGGAATCGATAGCAGGAATTTGAATGCACTAGTAGGAATTTGAATGCACTAGCAGGAATTTGGAAAAGACATCAGGAATTTGAATGCGCTAGCAGGAATCTAGAAATGAGGGTTTTAGGGTTTAGGTTTTTAGGGTCTAGGGTTAGTGTTTAGGGTCTAGGGTTTGGAATCGATAGCATGAATTTGAATGCACTAGCAGGAATTTGGAAAAGATAGCAGGAATTTGAATGTACTAGCAGGAATCTAGAAATAAGTGTTTTAGGGTTTAGGTTTTAGGATTTAGGGTTTTAGGTTTATAAGGTTTAGGGTTTAGGGTCTAGGGTTTAGAATCGATTGGAGGAATTTAAAAATGATAGCAGAAATTTGAAAATGATAGCAAAAATTTGAATGCACTAGCAGGAATCTAGAAATGAGGGTTTTAGGGTTTAGGTTTTAGGATTTAGGTTTAGGGTTTTGGGGTTATAGGGTTTAGGGTTTAAGGGTTAGGGTTTAGGGTTTTGAATCGATAGCAGGAATTCGAAATCGGGAGCTTGAATTTGAATGCACTAGGAGAAATTTGGAATCGATAGCAGGAATTTGAATGCACTAGTAGGAATTTGGAATAGAGAGCAGGAATTTGAATGCAATAGCAGGAATTTGGAAAAGATGGTAGGAATATGAATGCACTAGCAGGAATTTGGAATCGATAGCAGGAATTTGAATGCACTAGCAGGAATTTGGAATCGATAGCAGGAATTTGAATGCACTAGCAGGAATTTGGAATCTATAGCAGGAATTTGAATGCACTAGTAGGAATTTGGAATTGATAGCAGGAATTTGAATGCACTAGCAGGAATTTGGAAAAGATAGCAGGAATTTGAATGCACTAGCAGGAATTTGGAATCGATAGTAGGAATTTGAATGCACTAGCAGAAATTTGGAATCGATAGCAGGAATTTGAATGCACTAGCAGGAATCTAGAATTGATAGCGGGAATTTGAATGCACTAGTAGGAATTTGGAACTGATAGTAGGAATTTGAATGCACTAGCAGGAATTTGGAATCGATAGCAGGAATTTGAATGCACTAGCAGGAATTTGGAATCGATAGTAGGAATTTGAATGCACTAGTAGGAATTTGGAACTGATAGTAGGAATTTGAATGCACTAGCAGGAATTTGGAAAAGATAGCAGGAATTTGAATGCACTAGCAGGAATTTAAATGCACTAGCAGGAATTTGGAATTGATAGCAGGAATTTGAATGCACTAGCAGGAATTTAGAATTGATAGCAGGAATTTGAATGCATTAGCAGGAATTTGGAAAAGACATCAGGAATTTGAATGCGCTAGCAGGAATCTAGAAATGAGGGTTTTAGGGTTTAGGTTTAGGATTTACGGTTTAGGTTTTTAGGGTCTAGGGTTCGTGTTTAGGGTCTAGGGTTTGGAATCGATAGCATGAATTTGAATGCACTAGTAGGAATTTGGAAAAGATAGCAGGAATTTAAATGTACTAGCAGGAATCTAGAAATAAGGGTTTTAGGGTTTAGGTTTTAGGATTTAGGGTTTTAGGTTTATAGGGTTTAGGGTTTAGGGTCTAGGGTTTAGAATCGATTGGAGGAATTTAGAAATGATAGCAGAAATTTGAAAATGATTGCAAAAATTTGAATGCACTATCAGGAATCTAGAAATGAGGGTTTTAGGGTTTAGGTTTAGGGTTTTGGGGTTATAGGGTTTAGGGTTTAAGGGTTAGGTTTTAGGGTTTAGGGTTTTGAATCGATAGCAGGAATTCGAAATCGGGAGCTTGAATTTGAATGCACTAGCAGGAATTTGGAATCGATAGCAGGAATTTGAATGCACTAGTAGGAATTTGGAATAGAGAGCAGGAATTTGGAAAAGATGGTGGGAATTTGAATGCACTAGCAGGAATTTGGAATCGATAGCAGGAATTTGAATTCACTAGCAGGAATTTGGAATCGATAGCAGGAATTTGAATGCACTAGCAGGAATTTGGAATCGATAGCAGGAATTTGAATGCACTAGGAGGAATTTGGAATTGATAGCAGGAATTTGAATGCACTAGCAGGAATTTGGAAAAGATAGCAGGAATTTGAATGCACTAGCAGGAATTTGGAATCGATAGCAGGAATTTGAATGCACTAGCAGGAATTTGGAATCGATAGCAGGAATTTGAATGCACTAGCAGGAATTTAGAATTGATAGCAGGAATTTGAATGCACTAGCAGGAATTTGGAAAAGACATCAGGAATTTGAATGCGCTAGCAGGAATCTAGAAATGAGGGTTTTAGGGTTTAGGTTTAGGATTTACAGTTTAGGTTTTTAGGGTCTAGGGTTAGTGTTTAGGGTCTAGGGTTTGGAATCGATAGCATGGATTTGAATGCACTAGCAGGAATTTAGAAAAGATAGCAAGAATTTGAATGTACTTGCAGGAATCTAGAAATAAGGGTTTTAGGGTTTAGGTTTTAGGATTTAGGTTTAGGGTTTTGGGGTTATAGGGTTTAGGGTTTAAGGGTTAGGGTTTAGGGTTTAGGGTTTTGAATCGATAGCAGGAATTCGAAATCGGGAGCTTGAATTTGAATGCACTAGCAGGAATTTGGAATCGATAGCAGGAATTTGAATGCACTAGTAGGAATCTAGAAATGAGGGTTTTAGGGTTTAGGTTTTAGGATTTAGGTTTAGGGTTTTGGGGTTATAGGGTTTAGGGTTTAAGGGTTAGGGTTTAGGGTTTTGAATCGATAGCAGGAATTCGAAATCGGGAGCTTGAATTTGAATGCACTAGCAGGAATTTGGAATCGATAGCAGGAATTTGAATGCACTAGTAGGAATTTGGAATAGAGAGCAGGAATTTGAATGCAATAGCAGGAATTTGGAAAAGATGGTGGGAATTTGAATGCACTAGCAGGAATTTGGAATCGATAGCAGGAATTTGAATGCATTAGCAGGAATTTGGAATCGATAGCAGGAATTTGAATGCACTAGCAGGAATTTGGAATCGATAGCAGGAATTTGAATGCAATAGGAGGAATTTGGAATTGATAGCAGGAATTTGAATGCACTAGCAGGAATTTGGAAAAGATAGCAGGAATTTGAATGCACTAGCAGGAATTTGGAACCGATAGCAGGAATTTGAATGCACTAGCAGGAATTTGGAATCGATAGCAGGAATTTGAATGCACTAGCAGGAATTTAGAATTGATAGCAGGAATTTGAATGCACTAGCAGGAATTTGGAAAAGACATCTGGAATTTGAATGCGCTAGCAGGAATCTAGAAATGAGGGTTTTAGGGTTTAGGTTTAGGATTTACGGTTTAGGTTTTTAGGTTCTAGGGTTAGTGTTTAGGGTCTAGGGTTTGGAATCGATAGCATGGATTTGAATGCACTAGCAGGAATTTAGAAAAGATAGCAGGAATTTGAATGTACTAGCAGGAATCTAGAAATAAGGGTTTTAGGGTTTAGGTTTTAGGATTTAGGGTTTTAGGTTTATAGGGTTTAGGGTTTAGGGTTTAGGGTCTAGGGTTTAGAATCGATTGGAGGAATTTAGAAATGATAGCAGAAATTTGGAAATGATAGCAGGAATTTGAATGCACTAGCAGGAATCTAGAAATGAGGGTTTTAGGGTTTAGGTTTTGGGATTTAGGTTTAGGGTTTTGGGGTTATAGGGTTTAGGGTTTAAGGGTTAGGGTTTAGGGTTTAGGGTTTTGAATATATAGCAGGAATTCGAAATCGGGAGCTTGAATTTGAATGCACTAGCAGGAATTTGGAATCGATAGCAGGAATTTGAATGCACTAGTAGGAATTTGGAATAGAGAGCAGGAATTTGAATGCAATAGCAGGAATTTGGAAAAGATGGCAGGAATTTGAATGCACTAGCAGGAATTTGGAATCGATAGCAGGAATTTGAATGCACTAGCAGGAATTTGGAATCGATAGCAGGAATTTGAATGTACTAGCAGGAATTTGGAATCGATAGCAGGAATTTGAATGCACTAGTAGGAATTTGGAATTGATAGCAGGAATTTGAATGCACTAGCAGGAATTTGGAAAAGATAGCAGGAATTTGAATGCACTAGCAGGAATTTGGAATCGATAGCAGGAATTTGAATGCACTAGCAGGAATTTGGAATCGATAGCAGGAATTTGAATGCACTAGCAGGAATTTGGAAAAGCCATCAAGAATTTGAATGCGCTAGTAGAAATCTAGAAATGAGGATTTTAGGGTTTAGGTTTAGGATTTACGGTTTAAGTTTTTAGGGTCTAGGGTTAGTGTTTAGGGTCTATGGTTTGGAATCGATAGCATGAATTTGAATGCACTAACAGGAATTTGGAAAAGATAGCAGGAATTTGAATGTACTAGCAGGAATCTAGAAATAAGGGTTTTAGGGTTTAGGTTTTAGGATTTAGGGTTTTAGGTTTATAGGGTTTAGGGTCTAGGGTTTAGAATCGATTGGAGGAATTTAGAAATGATAGAAGAAATTTGAAAATGATAGCAGGAATTTGAATGCACTAGCAGGAATCTAGAAATAAGGGTTTTAGGGTTTAGGTTTTAGGATTTAGGTTTGGGGTTTTGGGGTTATAGGGTTTAGGGTTTAAGGGTTAGGGTTTAGGGTTTTGGGTTTTGAATCGATAGCAGGAATTCGAAATCGGGAGCTTGAATTTGAATGCAATAGCAGGAATTTGAATGCACTAGTGGAATCATAGAGGAGTTAACTTAAACTGAAATTTCGACTAGTTTTGAATATTAAGTAAAGATGTTATTACATTTTTAATCCCGAATTTTCGCGAGTTCTATTTTGGTTAAGAGATAGTAGTACATAGCAAGAAGTGGATACATCAACATATCTTAATTCCTACTAGTGAAGATAGCAGGAATTTGAATGTACTAGCAGGAATCTAGAAATAATTGTTTTAGGGTTTAGGTTTTAGGATTTAGGGTTTTAGGTTTATAAGGTTTAGGGTTTAGGGTCTAGGGTTTAGAATCGATTGGAGGAATTTAAAAATGATAGCAGAAATTTTAAAATGATAGCATGAATTTGAATGCACTAGCAGGAATCTAGAAATGAGGGTTTTAGGGTTTAGGTTTTAGGATTTAGGTTTAGGGTTTTGGGGTTATAGGGTTTAGGGTTTAAGGGTTAGGGTTTAGGGTTTTGAATCGATAGCAGGAATTCGAAATCGGGAGCTTGAATTTGAATGCACTAGCAGGAATTTGGAATCGATAGCAGGAATTTGAATGCACTAGTAGGAATTTGGAATAGAGAGCAGGAATTTGAATGCAATAGCAGGAATTTGGAAAAGATGGCAGGAATTTGAATGCACTAGCAGGAATTTGGAATCGATAGCAGGAATTTGAATGTACTAGCAGGAATTTGGAATTGATAGCAGGAATTTGAATGCACTAGCAGGAATTTGGAATCGATAGCAGGAATTTAAATGCACTAGTAGGAATGTAGAACTGATAGCAGGAATTTGAATGCACTAGCAGGAATTTGGAATCGATAGCAGGAATTTGAATGCACTAGCAGGAATTTGGAATCGATAGCAGGAATTTGAATGCACTAGCAGGAATTTGGAAAAGCCATCAAGAATTTGAATGCGCTAGCAGGAATCTAGAAATGAGGATTTTAGGGTTTAGGTTTAGGATTTACGGTTTAAGTTTTTAGGGTCTAGGGTTAGTGTTTAGGGTCTATGGTTTGGAATCGATAGCATGAATTTGAATGCACTAACAGGAATTTGGAAAAGATAGCAGGAATATGAATGTACTAGCAGGAATCTAGAAATAAGGGTTTTAGGGTTTAGGTTTTAGGATTTAGGGTTTTAGGATTATAGGGTTTAGGGTCTAGGGTTTAGAATCGATTGGAGGAATTTAGAAATGATAGAAGAAATTTGAAAATGATAGCAGGAATTTGAATGCACTAGCAGGAATCTAGAAATAAGGGTTTTAGGGTTTAGGTTTTAGGATTTAGGTTTAGGGTTTTGGGATTATAGGGTTTAGGGTTTAAGGGTTAGGGTTTAGGGTTTTGGGTTTTGAATCGATAGCAGGAATTCGAAATCAGGAGCTTGAATTTGAATGCAATAGCAGGAATTTGAATGCACTAGTGGAATCATAGAGGAGTTAACTTAAACTGAAATTTCGACTAGTTTTGAATATTAAGTAAAGATGTTATTACATTTTTAATCCCGAATTTTCGCGAGTTCTATTTTGGTTAAGAGATAGTAGTACATAGCAAGAAGTGGATACATCAACATATCTTAATTCCTACTAGTGAAGATAGCAGGAATTTGAATGTACTAGCAGGAATCTAGAAATAATTGTTTTAGGGTTTAGGTTTTAGGATTTAGGGTTTTAGGTTTATAAGGTTTAGGGTTTAGGGTCTAGGGTTTAGAATCGATTGGAGGAATTTAAAAATGATAGCAGAAATTTTAAAATGATAGCAGGAATTTGAATGCACTAGCAGGAATCTAGAAATGAGGGTTTTAGGGTTTAGGTTTTAGGATTTAGGTTTAGGGTTTTGGGGTTATAGGGTTTAGGGTTTAAGGGTTAGGGTTTAGGGTTTTGAATCGATAGCAGGAATTCGAAATCGGGAGTTTGAATTTGAATGCACTAGCAGGAATTTGGAATCGATAGCAGGAATTTGAATGCACTAGTAGGAATTTGGAATAGAGAGCAGGAATTTGAATGCAATAGCAGGAATTTGGAAAAGATGGCAGGAATTTGAATGCACTAGCAGGAATTTGGAATCGATAGCAGGAATTTGAATGTACTAGCAGGAATTTGGAATTGATAGCAGGAATTTGAATGCACTAGCAGGAATTTGGAATCGATAGCAGGAATTTAAATGCACTAGTAGGAATGTAGAACTGATAGCAGGAATTTGAATGCACTAGCAGGAATTTGGAAAAGATGGCAGGAATTTGAATGCACTAGCAGGAATTTGGAATCGATAGCAGGAATTTGAATGTACTAGCAGGAATTTGGAATCGATAGCAGGAATTTGAATGCACTAGCAGGAATTTGGAATCGATAGCAGGAATTTAAATGCACTAGTAGGAATTTGGAACTGATAGCAGGAATTTGAATGCACTAGCAGGAATTTGGAAAAGATAGCAGGAATTTGAATGCACTAGCAGGAATTTGGAATCGATAGCAGGAATTTGAATGCACTAGCAGGAATTTGGAATCGATAGCAGGAATTTGAATGCACTAGCAGGAATTTGGAATCGATAGCAGGAATTTGGATGCACTAGCAGGAATTTAGAATTGATAGCAGGAATTTGAATGCACTATCAGGAATTTGGAAAAGACATCAGGAATTTGAATGCGCTAGCAGTAATCTAGAAATGAGGGTTTTAGGGTTTAGGTTTAGGATTTACGGTTTAGGTTTTTAGGGTCTAGGGTTCGTGTTTAGGGTCTAGGGTTTGGAATCGATAGCATGAATTTGAATGCACTAGCAAGAATTTGGAAAAGATAGCAGGAATTTGAATGTACTAGCAGGAATCTAGAAATAAGGGTTTTAGGGTTTAGGTTTTAGGATTTAGGGTTTTAGGTTTCTAGGGTTTAGGGTTTAGGGTCTAGGGTTTAGAATCGATTGGAGGAATTTAGAAATGATAGCAGAAATTTGAAAATGATAGCAGGAATTTGAATGCACTAGCAGGAATCTAGAAATGAGGGTTTTAGGGTTTAGGTTTTAGGATTTAGGTTTAGGGTTTTGGGGTTATAGGGTTTAGGGTTTAAGGGTTAGGGTTTAGGGTTTAGAATCGATAGCAGGAATTCGAAATCGGGAGCTTGAATTTGAATGCACTAGCAGGAATTTGGAATCGATAGCAGGAATTTGAATGCACTAGTAGGAATTTGGAATAGAGAGCAGGAATTTGAAAGCAATAGCAGGAATTTGGAATCGATAGCAGGAATTTGAATGCACTAGCAGGAATTTGGAATCGATAGTAGGAATTTGAATGCACTAGCAGGAATTTGGAATCGATAGCAGGAATTTGAATGCACTAGCAGGAATTTAGAATCGATAGTAGGAATTTGAATGCACTAGTAGGAATTTGGAACTGATAGTAGGAATTTGAATGCACTAGCAGGAATTTGGAAAAGATAGCAGGAATTTGAATGCACTAGCAGGAATTTGAATGCACTAGCAGGAATTTGGAATCGATAGCAGGAATTTGAATGCACTAGCAGGAATTTGGAATCGATAGCAGGAATTTGAATGCACTAGCAGGAATTTGGAATCGATAGCAGGAATTTGAATGCACTAGCAGGAATTTGGAAAAGACATCAGGAATTTGAATGCGCTAGCAGGAATCTAGAAATGAGGATTTTAGGGTTTAGGTTTAGGATTTACGGTTTAGGTTTTTAGGGTCTAGGGTTAGTGTTTAGGGTCTATGGTTTGGAATCGATAGCATGAATTTGAATGCACTAACAGGAATTTGGAAAAGATAGCAGGAATTTGAATGTACTAGCAGGAATCTAGAAATAAGGGTTTTAGGGTTTAGGTTTTAGGATTTAGGGTTTTAGGTTTATAGGGTTTAGGGTCTAGGGTTTAGAATCGATTGGAGGAATTTAGAAATGATAGCAGAAATTTGAAAATGATAGCAGGAATTTGAATGCACTAGCAGGAATCTAGAAATAAGGGTTTTAGGGTTTAGGTTTTAGGATTTAGGTTTAGGATTTTGGGGTTATAGGGTTTAGGGTTTAAGGGTTAGGGTTTAGGGTTTAGGGTTTTGAATCGATAGCAGGAATTCGAAATCGGGAGCTTGAATTTGAATGCACTAGCAGGAATTTGGAATCGATAGCAGGAATTTGAATGCACTAGTAGGAATTTGGAATAGAGAGCAGGAATTTGAATGCAATAGCAGGAATTTGGAAAAGATGGCAGGAATTTGAATGCACTAGCAGGAATTTGGAATCGATAGCAGGAATTTGAATGTACTAGCAGGAATTTGGAATCGATAGCAGGAATTTGAATGCACTAGCAGGAATTTGGAATCGATAGCAGGAATTTAAATGCACTAGTAGGAATTTGGAACTGATAGCAGGAATTTGAATGCACTAGCAGGAATTTGGAAAAGATAGCAGGAATTTGAATGCACTAGCAGGAATTTGGAATCGATAGCAGGAATTTGAATGCACTAGCAGGAATTTGGAATCGATAGCAGGAATTTGAATGCACTAGCAGGAATTTGGAATCGATAGCAGGAATTTGAATGCACTAGCAGGAATTTAGAATTGATAGCAGGAATTTGAATGCACTATCAGGAATTTGGAAAACACATCAGGAATTTGAATGCGCTAGCAGTAATCTAGAAATGAGGGTTTTAGGGTTTAGGTTTAGGATTTACGGTTTAGGTTTTTAGGGTCTAGGGTTCGTGTTTAGGGTCTAGGGTTTGGAATCGATAGCATGAATTTGAATGCACTAGCAGGAATTTGGAAAAGATAGCAGGAATTTAAATGCACTAGCAGGAATCTAGAAATAAGGGTTTTAGGGTTTAGGTTTTAGGATTTAGGGTTTTAGGTTTATAGGGTTTAGGGTTTAGGGTCTAGGGTTTAGAATCGATTGGAGGAATTTAGAAATGATAGCAGAAATTTGAAAATGATAGCAGGAATTTGAATGCACTAGCAGGAATCTAGAAATGAGGGTTTTAGGGTTTAGGTTTTAGGATTTAGGTTTAGGGTTTTGGGGTTATAGGGTTTAGGGTTTAAGGGTTAGGGTTTAGGGTTTTGAATCGATAGCAGGAATTCGAAATCGGGAGCTTGAATTTGAATGCACTAGCAGGAATTTGGAATCGATAGCAGGAATTTGAATGCACTAGTAGGAATTTGGAATAGAGAGCAATAGCAGGAATTTGGAATAGAGAGCAATAGCAGGAATTTGGAATCGATAGCAGGAATTTGAATGCACTAGCAGGAATTTGGAATCGATAGTAGGAATTTGAATGCACTAGCAGGAATTTGGAATCGATAGCAGGAATTTGAATGCACTAGCAGGAATTTGGAATCAATAGTAGGAATTTGAATGCACTAGTAGGAATTTGAAACTCATAGTAGGAATTTGAATGCACTAGCAGGAATTTGGAAAAGATATCAGGAATTTGAATGCACTAGCAGGAATTTGGAATCGATAGCAGGAATTTGAATGCACTAGCAGGAATTTGGAATCGATAGCAGGAATTTGAATGCACTAGCAGGAATTTAGAATTGATAGCAGGAATTTGAATGCATTAGCAGGAATTTGGAAAAGACATCAGGAATTTGAATGCGCTAGCAGGAATCTAGAAATGAGGGTTTTAGGGTTTAGGTTTAGGATTTACGGTTTAGGTTTTTAGGGTCTAGGGTTCGTGTTTAGGGTCTAGGGTTTGGAATCGATAGCATGAATTTGAATGCACTAGTAGGAATTTGGAAAAGATAGCAGGAATTTGAATGTACTAGCAGGAATCTAGAAATAAGGGTTTTAGGGTTTAGGTTTTAGGATTTAGGGTTTTAGGTTTATAGGGTTTAGGGTCTAGGGTTTAGAATCGATTAGAGGAATTTAGAAATGATAGCAGAAATTTGAAAATGATAGCAGGAATTTGAATGCACTAGCAGGAATCTAGAAATGAGGGTTTTAGGGTTTAGGTTTTAGGATTTAGGTTTAGGGTTTTGGGGTTATAGGGTTTAGGGTTTAAGGGTTAGGGTTTAGGGTTTTGAATCGATAGCAGGAATTCGAAATCGGGAGCTTGAATTTGAATGCACTAGCAGGAATTTGGAATCGATAGCAGGAATTTGAATGCACTAGTAGGAATTTGGAAGAGAAAGCATGAATTTGAATGCAATAGCAGGAATTTGGAAAAGATGGCAGGAATTTGAATGCACTAGCAGGAATTTGGAATCGATAGCAGGAATTTGAATGTACTAGCAGGAATTTGGAATTGATAGCAGGAATTTGAATGCACTAGCAGGAATTTGGAATCGATAGCAGGAATTTAAATGCTCTAGTAGGAATTTAGAACTGATAGCAGGAATTTGAATGCACTAGCAGGAATTTGGAAAAGATAGCAGGAATTTGAATGCACTAGCAGGAATTTGGAATCGATAGCAGGAATTTGAATGCACTAGCAGGAATTTGGAATCGATAGCAGGAATTTGAATGCACTAGCAGGAATTTGGAATCGATAGCAGGAATTTGAATGCACTAGCAGGAATTTAGAATTGATAGCAGGAATTTGAATGCACTATCAGGAATTTGGAAAAGACATCAGGAATTTGAATGCGCTAGCAGTAATCTAGAAATGAGGGTTTTAGGGTTTAGGTTTAGGATTTACGGTTTAGGTTTTTAGGGTCTAGGGTTCATGTTTAGGGTCTAGGGTTTGGAATTGATAGCATGAATTTGAATGCACTAGCAAGAATTTGGAAAAGATAGCAGGAATTTGAATGTACTAGCAGGAATCTAGAAATAATGGTTTTAGGGTTTAGGTTTTAGGATTTAGGGTTTTAGGTTTATAGGGTTTAGGGTCTAGGGTTTAGAATCGATTGGAGGAATTTAGAAATGATAGCAGAAATTTGAAAATGATAGCAGGAATTTGAATGCACTAGCAGGAATCTAGAAATGAGGGTTTTAGGGTTTAGGTTTTAGGATTTAGGTTTAGTGTTTTGGGGTTATAGGGTTTAGGGTTTAAGGGTTAGGGTTTAGGGTTTTGAATCGATAGCAGGAATTCGAAATCGGGAGCTTGAATTTGAATGCACTAACAGGAATTTGGAATCGATAGCAGGAATTTGAATGCACTAGTAGGAATTTGGAATAGAGAGCAGGAATTTGAAAGCAATAGCAGGAATTTGGAATCGATAGCAGGAATTTGAATGCACTAGCAGGAATTTGGAATCGATAGTAGGAATTTGAATGCACTAGCAGGAATTTGGAATCGATAGCAGGAATTTGAATGCACTAGCAGGAATTTGGAATCGATAGTAGGAATTTGAATGCACTAGTAGGAATTTGGAACTGATAGTAGGAATTTGAATGCACTAGCAGGAATTTGGAAAAGATAGCAGGAATTTGAATGCACTAGTAGGAATTTGGAATCGATAGCAGGAATTTGAATGCACTAGCAGGAATTTGGAATCGATAGCAGGAATTTGAATGCACTAGCAGGAATTTAGAATTGATAGCAGGAATTTGAATGCATTAGCAGGAATTTGGAAAAGACATCAGGAATTTTAATGCGCTAGCAGGAATCTAGAAATGAGGGTTTTAGGGTTTAGGTTTAGGATTTACGGTTTAGGTTTTTAGGGTCTAGGGTTCGTGTTTAGGGTCTAGGGTTTGGAATCGATAGCATGAATTTGAATGCACTAGTAGGAATTTGGAAAAGATACAAGGAATTTGAATGTACTAGCAGGAATCTAGAAATAAGGGTTTTAGGGTTTAGGTTTTAGGATTTAGGGTTTTAGGTTTATAGGGTTTAGGGTTTAGGGTCTAGGGTTTAGAATCGATTGGAGGAATTTAGAAATGATAGCAGAAATTTGAAAATGATAGCAGAAATTTGAATGCACTAGCAGGAATCTAGAAATGAGGGTTTTAGGGTTTAGGTTTTGGGATTTAGGTTTAGGGTTTTGGGGTTATAGGGTTTAGGGTTTAAGGGTTAGGGTTTAGGGTTTAGGGTTTTGAATCGATAGCAGGAATTCGAAATCGGGAGCTTGAATTTGAATGCACTAGCAGGAATTTGGAATCGATAGGAGGAATTTGAATGCACTAGTAGGAATTTGGAATAGAGAGCAGGAATTTGAATGCAATAGCAGGAATTTGGAAAAGATGGTGGGAATTTGAATGCACTAGCAGGAATTTGGAATCGATAGCAGGAATTTGAATGCACTAGCAGGAATTTGGAATCGATAACAGGAATTTGAATGCACTAGCAGGAATTTGGAATCGATAGCAGGAATTTGAATGCACTAGGAGGAATTTGGAATTGATAGCAGGAATTTGAATGCACTAGCAGGAATTTGGAAAAGATAGCAGGAATTTGAATGCACTAGCAGGAATTTGGAATCGATAGCAGGAATTTGAATGCACTAGCAGGAATTTGGAATCGATAGCAAGAATTTGAATGCAATAGCAGGAATTTAGAATTGATAGCAGGAATTTGAATGCACTAGCAGGAATTTGGAAAAGACATCAGGAATTTGAATGCGCTAGCAGGAATCTAGAAATGAGGGTTTTAGGGTTTAGGTTTAGGATTTACGGTTTAGGTTTTTAGGGTCTAGGGTTAGTGTTTAGGGTCTAGGGTTTGGAATCGATAGCATGGATTTGAATGCACTAGCAGGAATTTAGAAAAGATAGAAGGAATTTGAATGTACTAGCAGGAATCTAGAAATAAGGGTTTTAGGGTTTAGGTTTTAGGATTTAGGGTTTTAGGTTTATAGGGTTTAGGGTCTAGGGTTTAGAATCGATTGGAGGAATTTAGAAATGATAGCAGAAATTTGAAAATGATAGCAGGAATTTGAATGCACTAGCAGGAATCTAGAAATAAGGGTTTTAGGGTTTAGGTTTTAGGATTTAGGTTTAGGGTTTTGGGGTTATAGGGTTTAGGGTTTAAGGGTTAGGGTTTAGGGTTTAGGGTTTTGAATCGATAGCAGGAATTCTAAATCGGGAGCTTGAATTTGAATGCACTAGCAGGAATTTGGAATCGATAACAGGAATTTGAATGCACTAGTAGGAATTTGGAATAGAGAGCAGGAATTTGAATGCAATAGCAGGAATTTGGAAAAGATGGCAGGAATTTGAATGCACTAGCAGGAATTTGGAATCGATAGCAGGAATTTGAATGCACTAGCAGGAATTTGGAATCGATAGCAGGAATTTGAATGCACTAGCAGGAATTTGAATGCACTAGTAGGAATTTGGAATTGATAGCAGGAATTTGAATGCACTAGCAGGAATTTGGAAAAGATAGCAGGAATTTGAATGCACTAGCAGGAATTTGGAATCGATAGCAGGAATTTGAATGCACTAGCAGGAATTTGGAATCGATAGCAGGAATTTGAATGCACTAGTAGGAATTTGAATGCACTAGCAGGAATTTGAATGCGCTAGCAGGAATCTAGAAATGAGGGTTTTAGGGTTTAGGTTTTTAGGGTCTAGGGTTAGTGTTTAGGGTCTAGGGTTTGGAATCGATAGCATGAATTTGAATGCACTAGCAGGAATTTGGAAAAGATAGCAGGAATTTGAATGTACTAGCAGGAATCTAGAAATAAGTGTTTTAGGGTTTAGGTTTTAGGATTTAGGGTTTTAGGTTTATAAGGTTTAGGGTTTAGGGTCTAGGGTTTAGAATCGATTGGAGGAATTTAAAAATGATAGCAGAAATTTGAAAATGATAGCAGGAATTTGAATGCACTAGCAGGAATCTAGAAATGAGGGTTTTAGGGTTTAGGTTTTAGGATTTAGGTTTAGGGTTTTGGGGTTATAGGGTTTAGGGTTTAAGGGTTAGGGTTTAGGGTTTTGAATCGATAGCAGGAATTCGAAATCGGGAGCTTGAATTTGAATGCACTAGCAGAAATTTGGAATCGATAGCAGGAATTTGAATGCACTAGTAGGAATTTGGAATAGAGAGCAGGAATTTGAATGCAATAGCAGGAATTTGGAAAAGATGGTAGGAATAGGAATGCACTAGCAGGAATTTGGAATCGATAGCAGGAATTTGAATGCACTAGCAGGAATTTGGAATCGATAGCAGGAATTTGAATGCACTAGCAGGAATTTGGAATCTATAGCAGGAATTTGAATGCACTAGTAGGAATTTGGAATTGATAGCAGGAATTTGAATGCACTAGCAGGAATTTGGAAAAGATAGCAGGAATTTGGAATCGATAGTAGGAATTTGAATGCACTAGCAGGAATTTGGAATCGATAGCAGGAATTTGAATGCACTAGCAGGAATCTAGAATTGATAGCAGGAATTTGAATGCACTAGTAGGAATTTGGAACTGATAGTAGGAATTTGAATGCACTAGCAGGAATTTGGAATCGATAGCAGGAATTTGAATGCACTAGCAGGAATTTGGAATCGATAGTAGGAATTTGAATGCACTAGTAGGAATTTGGAACTGATAGTAGGAATTTGAATGCACTAGCAGGAATTTGGAAAAGATAGCAGGAATTTGAATGCACTAGCAGGAATTTGGAATCGATAGCAGGAATTTGAATGCACTAGCAGGAATTTAGAATTGATAGCAGGAATTTGAATGCATTAGCAGGAATTTGGAAAAGACATCAGGAATTTGAATGCGCTAGCAGGAATCTAGAAATGAGGGTTTTAGGGTTTAGGTTTAGGATTTACGGTTTAGGTTTTTAGGGTCTAGGGTTCGTGTTTAGGGTCTAGGGTTTGGAATCGATAGCATGAATTTGAATGCACTAGTAGGAATTTGGAAAAGATAGCAGGAATTTAAATGTACTAGCAGGAATCTAGAAATAAGGGTTTTAGGGTTTAGGTTTTAGGATTTAGGGTTTAGGGTTTAGGGTCTAGGGTTTAGAATCGATTGGAGGAATTTAGAAATGATAGCAGAAATTTGAAAATGATTGCAAAAATTTGAATGCACTATCAGGAATCTAGAAATGAGGGTTTTAGGGTTTAGGTTTAGGGTTTTGGGGTTATAGGGTTTAGGGTTTAAGGGTTAGGGTTTAGGGTTTTGAATCGATAGCAGGAATTCGAAATCGGGAGCTTGAATTTGAATGCACTAGCAGGAATTTGGAATCGATAGCAGGAATTTGAATGCACTAGTAGGAATTTGGAATAGAGAGCAGGAATTTGAATGCAATAGCAGGAATTTGGAAAAGATGGTGGGAATTTGAATTGTAACACCCCCAAATCCGGGGTCAAGGATTTGGTAGCTACGCGGAAATACTCAATGTCAAATTACCTGTTTAACGACATTAAACCATCTATCATCAATAAACTGAAATATAACTCTGCGACCCCAACCACCAAGCATCTTTTAGGTCATAGGGCTAGAAACAAGAACTAAAATACTTACATTTCTCATTACACCCATTCTATTACATCGCACTATGTCTAACAAATCTTATACTACTAGTATAGCTTCGTTGGGAAGTACACCAGCAACTAGTACTAATCAGAACAAAGAATATATATTACACATCAATGTACCTACATATAACTTACTCCTGCTATAGTTTTTCTGGATCATATCATCTTCATAAGGGTGTACTGCCTGCTTCTTCTGAGCCATGCAGATAAGCCTCAACCGACTACCTTCCTCTGAAAGGTTAATATTTGAAAACAAACAAGTATGAGCGAAAGAATTGCCCAGCAAGTTAATAATAGAACTTCACAATATATATATCAATACTCACAATGGAATTCAATATCTAACGATATTTAATATCACATCTGAAGCATTTAACTATGGAATTCCATTAAGGGAAGTATAATCTTTGATATAACCTTAAATGAACAATCTGAGATCAAAATAACCATAGTGAGTTTCATACCTTAGCAAAATGGTATAAGTTGTAGTCCCAATAACCTTTAATAAAACTCTTCAAAATATGCAGTTCAATATACTACTACTACAAGTGTTTTCATCAAACAGAAACCAAACTATAAAAAAAGATCCCCTTTTTAGTACTCCACAAGTCTGAAAGTATATACATATAAGTATACCATTTTTATCACAACGCCCTACAGTTCAATATTCTGTATGGGATATAATTTCTTTAACCACTTGATAAGTTTAAGACTCAGAGGTAACTGATTGTAAGAGAGTCAAGGGTTTCGAGACGAACCATTTATGAAATACCAAGTCAATACTTCTCAAGCTTGAAAATATTTATATGTATATATATCATTTTCGTCAAAACACTTGACAGATCAAGAGACTGCACCTCAGCAATATAATAACAGTTCTGGAATATCTTTGAAACCGTACGCCATGCATTGATGAACATGGTATTAGTATATTGTAAAAGATGAAGTTAAGATAGTTCAATATAACCTTTCTGCAAAATATCTGCTATATAGAATATAAGCAGATTGTCAGCATATAACTTACAAGATGAAGTTATAAGGTGATTCAATATCAAAAACCTCCTTATCACAACTCATGTTATGTAAGGTATCAATAGAGTCATCAATTGTAAGATAAAGGATGAAGTTACACGGTAACTCAACAGATATATATTTCGTGGAAGCATATGCTATGCCAAAATAAGCAAGATAGCATCATTTTCATAAAAATAGGAACTTGCAGAATGATATTGCAATTCCAGTTTGAATTACTTTTCAACTCTGCCAACTATGATGGTGTTGCAGAAAATTTCCAACATTGAGTGATGAACTAATACGGGAGCATTGCCGCGCCAGATGCCCTGACATTTACGGGGATCAGTCGTATGTCATGCATCTCATCAGTCGTTTTCTACATGTAGAAGGTAGCTCCGACGGATTTACTTGACTACCGCCCTCTGGAACTCCTAAGCCAACGGTTGGGCTATTGCTGGACCGGCGCCACTCGGCCACTTACGCGTCTCCTAGTTCATTAACATCCATGACTCTGAAACGTAAAGTTTGTCCCCCTTTCCCCAAGTATAATACTTGTTGATAAGACTCCACAAAGTAGTCGTATCTAGTTGGAAAGGAAAATTCACCAATATTTCCCAAGCTGATGCTTGTTAATGGACATAAACTTATTCCAACAATCTTACCCCTCGAATGATGAGTAGGTACACAAGATTTAATGACTCATAGCAACCTAGTTGCGAACGAAAAGAATAGTTTCAAAGAAATTATGACCAAGAAGTCATCAAGACAGATAACATTTCTCAAGTAAGGTTCCCTTGCAATTTAACGGATAGAATTGAATGAAGAATGAAATCTTGAGAACCTTCCATTATAATAGTATTTATAATAAGACTCCGAAATAGTTTACATAATATTTGGAGGTCGGAAATAGCATTTAAATGAAGTAAATCCTTCTTGAAACGAGTTAGAAGAATTAAATAAATATTCCAAAGAATATTTATTAAGTCAAAAATATTGAAGGAATAATCTTAATATAAGATGTTGCTCAACTGGATATTCGAAAAGATATTGATTAAATAAATAATGATCGAATGAATATTCGAAATAATATTCATTATTTAACTTAATTAAATTCTTAGGGAATATTCAAAATAATATTCGATGAACAAATCGATCATGAATGAATATTAAAGATGATATTCAATAAATAAAGTTCAAGTGAATATTTAAAGTAATATTCATTTACTAAATAATCTCGAATGAATATTCAAAATAATATTCATTAAGTAATCATCTCAAATGAATATTTAAAATAATATTCATTAAATAAATAACGGAAAATATCTACTTAAATATTTTCCTTTAAAAAAAAAATAATCCCGATCTATATTTAAGGAATTTAAGACATACGCCCTTCATTAAAGGCATTTGCAAAACCCGGCTTATAACTAATATATCTCATATCTAGCTTATAAGCCAATATCAACTCGTAGTCAAGTTTCATAATATACTTCTGAAAACAGTTATGCCTTCCAATAGCATATTTAACATAAATAATATTCATATGGTATTTCTCGACTGAGATAATACTCAAATAACATTCCTCGAAAAATATAGAAGGCAAATACAATTCCTCGAATGACATCATATTCAAATAACAAGCCTCGACTGTTTCTCAGGTAATTAATACTTTATGGAAATATGATAATGTTTATAAGTAACATTCCTCAAATCATTTCCAAGTACTTAATACTTTCTGGAAAGATAATTAGTGTTTATTAATAGTATTCCTCAAGATGACTAGTACTTTGCCGCTGGAATCCCTCCGGGTTTCCACGACTAACACTATATTCACAAAATACCAACTCCCGGTTTAAAGTCGAAAACAATGAATATGCTCTTATATCTAGAGCTACAAGATATACCGGTTCGTAAATACTTAACTTTAAAGACCGCATATAATCCAAAGGTCAAATTCTATTTCAACCGGAAATAAGATTATAGCAAAACTGTTTAACAATATTCCTGGCAAATGCAGTATCAAATAATAATATTACAAAGTGTAGGTTTTGAAACCTTGCATAGGTAGAATCAAAATATAATATTTTAATCAATCATGAAAGTCCTTAAATAACTTCCGATTAACATTATATAACCTTTAAAACACTTAGGATATTTAATAAATAGATACCTAATATTTATTGAATAAAATATGCAATAGCTCCTTTTTAAAAGAATATTCCAAAGAGTAGTCGTTTAATAAAGTGAATATTCAGATAATTTTTACTACTAATATCAAAATATGTAATAACCTCAAAACACCTAATTGTAACTCTTAGAATATTTCTAATCAAAACCAAGACATTAACTCTCCGGCAATTCCCGGACTTTAAATACTTTATCGAAATAATTATCACCGACTCACGATCAATAAGGAGTAAATGCCACATATGAAAATCCTTTTTAAATGAATATGATAAATAATATTCATTGAGTTAAATAACTCTACCAAATAGCATACATCAATATCCTTCTTGATATTCTTAATCGAAAATATCCCAAGTATAGTATTTGCAATATTCTATAAACAAGATACAAATTAAGGGGGAGGTGAGTCATAAAATATCGATCTCAATCGACAACTTTTAAGTCACGGGATTTTGACAATTGGCATAAGCAGAATTTAATAACATTAGCAAGGCCCAAAAATATACTGGTTTTGATGAGTAAGCACATGATTGGAAAACTTGCAACTATGGATTTAAATCTAGTCCACACATTTCATATATTCGAAAATACCGATACTCTGAACGATAGAGTATGCATAAATAAACTTGCCTCTAGTCCTTAGCAGAAAATAGAACCCGCGAATAAATCCTTCGCAACTCGCCCAAGCATTTCCATGGAGGTAGTTTACCTTTCTTTATACGACGCCTCGATCTTCCCTTTTTTTGATGTACGTCGATCCACTTGATTATACCCTAATGGTACTGAAATAGTTACGAGTACGTGTCAGTCCAACCTCGTATCTCGAGTAGACAAAACTCAGAATTACCACTAAGTCCTCTTAAAGTCGTACTATAGTTGTTATCCCTATAGTTGACTACTCAAATACCAATTAATACACATAACACATTTAGTAAAGAAGAGACATGGGAGAGTCCCCTTTTTAAAGTAGACATTTCCTGGTGCTAACCACCCCTAACCATACCACTTAATCAATTTCACTTAACATACACAACTATAATACCATTGAAGTTCTATGACCACTTAATTAGTATGTAATCCTCAAAACATACTTAATCCTCGATAAAGGCTCATAATACTCATTTAATCTTCAAGACACATTTAATCCTCGAATTAGCACATAACCCTCGGAGCAATAATTAATCCCCAAAATAATTCACTTAGCACATATTCACATAAACAATTAACATCCACTTCATGCTTCTAGACCATTGATATTTAACTAAATTAAATAAATTTGATTGCAGGGGATTTTCAGAAAATTTCGGCATGTAGTATTCGTTTATCGGACTATGGGCTCAGCCCCTCCATGCCAACAAAACAATTTATAACCCTGCTTTTGATAAAATAAAAGCTGCCTCAACTTGCAGCAACATAAAAGTAAACAAATAATGAAAAGTACCCGCCCAGACATGCGGCACCTAGCACATAATAATTAACACTACTACTTACGCTACACCAATGATCGTATTTCTCACGCATTTTAATGATACACGTGACAACCAATCATTGATGTTCGTAAGCCCTAGGGAACAACCCCTAGCACTAACTATTACTTACGCTATATCAATGATCACATCACTCAAGTATATTAATTATACTCGTGATAGCTAATCATGGATATTCGTAAGCCCTAGGGATTAGTCGAAAAGAATTACACAAGTCCTTTAAATATTGACATTTAAAAACTTGTGATCTTCTCATAACCCCTAGCACAATTCTAATTATTATCAAATTCTAACATTTAACATGTATCACGTATTCCCATACTTACCAACACCAAGTAATTGATGGTTATACATTCAACAAATACTAAGACTTGATTTATACCATTTAGTCAACTCGTATAAACTCCACAATTAGTGCCAACATCACTATTTACCATTAGTACATCATATAACTCCAACAATATACGACATATAACAATTAGTACTAATAATCATTTAGCACAAGGTAACTATACTTAGCCAACTCAAATAATTCTTAACATATAATATTCGGCTATAATAATTAACAATTAGCAATTAACAATTTGCACTTAACAACTAACAATTACAATTGCAAACTAGCAATTAACCATTAGCAATTAGCACCTCACATTTAACAACCACTAACCCGCACAATTAACCGGGCCCACCATTAATCTCATCAAGTATAATTACCCACTAACAATTATAATTGACACATCTAGACTCTCCGAATTAAATCACCAAATTCAAATAATACTTATAATTTAGCATACTAAGTTAATTACGAAATTTAACACATCTAACTTGCAATTTAATAACTAATTAAATCGCAATTATAATCTCGCAATTAATCATGAAAATCAACAATTAAACTCGCAATTTAAATAAAATTAAATTACGACAATTAAATATATAATTTAAAGATACAAGTTTATACCCTTCGATTCCGATTCGAGTCGCCCAAAATCAAGTCACCGGAAAAACTTTCCACCATCTCCCTCCCTTCTCTCTCTCTCTCTCTCTCTCTCTCTCTCTCTCTCTCTCTGCGCAAGACCTGCACACGATGCCACACCACGGTTTCTGGCCCCTTGCTGCTGCTCGACCTCCCCCCCCGGAGCCAACACCGCGCCTCCGCCGCCGGCGGTCTCCTCCTGCCACGCCACTTCTTCCACACACATATGCATACACGCGTGTATGTATATATACACACACCCCCATCAACACTCATCCCCCCCTCAATTAACTCCTCTCTTATCTCTCTTCCTCCCCCCCCACTGTCTTCTCCCCGCTGTTCTTCCCCCCTCCCCTGATTTTTTTGATTTTGTGCGGCCACTGTGTGTGTTTCGGTGTGTGTACGTATATGTTGTGTGTTTTAACCTAATGGGCTTGGCCCATTACTATTTGCTACTACTAATTGTAACCCACTTCTAATTTAAACCCGCAAAAATAACACTCGGATAAAATAATATTTTAAACCAATAACTCTAATTTGTAAAAATAAAATTTCTAGCATAATTAAATACTAGAATATTTTTAAAGACTTTTGGAGAAAGAATTAGAATTAAATCTAAATTTTCTAAATTGATGTGTATTTTACAAATATTAATAGTTTATAAAAACAATTCATAAAAATAATAATTGTGATTCATATTTCACAATTTACAGGGCTTTATAAAAATACTACAAACACTATTGTTTTAGTAAAATCTCAAATTCTCGATATTATAAATTAATCGAGTAATTTCTGCAAACCCCCAAATAATTAAAATAATCATTTTCTAAGGATTTTAAAATCTCTAAATCATTTAGTAATTTATAATAAAATCTTTACTAAATAATTTCACACTCCAAAATTAAATCTTTGCTCGAATAAACTATTGACTCGAGGTATCTACTCAGTCAATAAAATTTAAAAAAAAGGAGGACCAGGTTCCACTTAACCGACAATAATTAAATAATATAAAAAAAAAATTCCTCCTCCTTTTAGGAAAACATTATTATTATTGAAATAATAATAAAATCATTTCTTGAAAAATCCGGGTTATTACAGTCTACCCTCCTTAAAAGGATTCCGTCCACGGAATCAGCTAAGGCCACTACTGGGATTTCTTAACTCTTTCATCATCAACACTTATTCTGCCAAACCGGAGATAGTGTCCATTAGTAAACAACTTCTCCGAAACCTCAATCCAACCATAGGATCTCTATTTGACACAGTTATCACTTGGAGTCTTACCACGTTATTCTTTTCACACATGTGTCTTGGCCAACTTTCCATTATCATACAATCCTTGAGAGAGAGAGTTCGCTGATTCTATTCACATACACTATTGAGAGAGAAAATGCACTAATTCCATTAACATATATCATTGAGAGGGAAAGAACTAAATAATTCTAATGGTACGTCACTGATATTCTATTTGCCTTGGGATTCGCTCTAGCTCTCGGCGATTCCGTTGCAATTCTAGTTTCTATCAGCGAGTTTTGACTTGGCCGACCTGGTTGGCATCCCCTTGAATGTATTAGAGATAACCAGAATTATGGAGCTTTGAAAAGATATCTGTCATATCAAGGCTATTGCCACACATTGGAGATTATAAGGTCATGAGTGTTAAAGTAAACCTTATTTAAAATAAGAGAATTTACTGAGAGATCAATATGATCATAGGAACTCACGTTGCGTGTCTCAGTTAAGACATTACTAAAGGTAATTAGCCTTCTTGTATTTCACAACTCACAAGCGACGGCGTCCCGTCAGACTTCCATCACACAGACAGAAAGTCCTTGTGGCCCCTAAATGTATAGGGTTGTTCGTCTCAGTTGAAGTTGAGAAGTATGAAAGAAATTCAAAGTAAAGTTAATAATTATTGCATTTTGACAATTAATTCTCAAAGGGACACCTTGGAGTTGAATTGAACGGATTCCAAAGGTGTGATTTCCAAAGAAAAGGATAACCAGAAAGATACTGGTATTCAATAATCAAGTGGTGTTATATCACCATAGAATCATCCACTATTGAAGGAAAGTGGAGGTTTGAAATAACATCATTCGATAGGGCTTCAGAAATCTGAAGGTAGGGATAATGACATATTCTTGTACAATCGAAATTAAATATGGTTTAACACAAGTATTAAAGAATAACTTCGAAGAGGGAATATACGCTTTTATCAAAATTCTCGCTTGGAGAGAGGTCAAATAGATCATAGATTAGGGAGGTAATCAAAATATTAATGCACGGGGAGGTGTTAAATAATTCACAGATTGGGGAGGTAATAAACATAATTGCAAATGGGGAGATGTCAAACAATTCAGATTGGGGAGATAATCAACATGATTCATAAATGGGGAGGGTAATGCCAAGGTCTCCACGGATGCCTTTCATGTCGGCTCCTCTGACGGATAATTGTTCGATTGTAGCGCTCTTCTTTTCCACGCACACCCTAAGGTGCTCGATAACCGACGTCATCGTCGACTCGTAATAGTCGCTAGAGATTCAACCATCGGCATTTTACGATTTTAAGGAGTTCTATTCGACTCGGCGCAAGCATCTCACGCAAGCGTTCTATTCTTTGAGAAGACTTCGATATGGTGTCGCCCCTAGCAACGACGAATTCCACATGTCGAATGGGCGATATTCCGAAACATTGCTGGAATTACATACTTAGATTCGGTCACCATTATAACCGTATTTATACCACATGTTCCTGTCCTCATGACAATTCCATGTGCTACTTAAGCTAACACCTTTTTGGCATAACGACCTTCGTACTAGTCTTTCTCAGACTTTCTCAGTCCGTCTTGGTTCTTAAAATATATCTCATCTTCACCATTTTTCTTCTATAATCAATTGAAACAATCGGTGTCTGTCCACCAATCCATTCATAATATTACCGTTCAAACATCCGCAACTTCGACTAAAAATCTTTCGTAGTGATTTGTTTTACTTCCCTTTTTGGAATTTTAACAATACGGATACTATCTCAACTCATCATTGTCATAATACTGGATGCCAACTTTCTATCCTTCATCATCATATTGAAATTTCCTATAGTTCGGAGAATACATAACTGTTTCAATGAATCCCCTAAAATCATCTTAATTTCAGGTCTCGGGCGATCTATGCCCTCGCCAACCAATACTTCACTCTAGGAATCCTTTAGCAGACATTCATCACCACAAGAAGTGAAGTCTGTATTCACATATTCCTTGACATAGCCTTCCAACCTTAACTTAATCATTGGTACTATATCCAATAGTCCAACGAGAACTCTATATGAGTTCTGACGTTCTCACATAACTATACACACTCCTACTCACTCTCGTTTCTAGTTTACTATAACCTACGCTCTGATACCATTTCTGTAACACCCCCAAATCCGGGGTCAAGGATTTGGTAGCTACGCGGAAATACTCAATGTCAAATTACCTGTTTAACGACATTAAACCATCTATCATCAATAAACTGAAATATAACTCTGCGACCCCAACCACCAAGCATCTTTTAGGTCATAGGGCTAGAAACAAGAACTAAAATACTTACATTTCTCATTACACCCATTCTATTACATCGCACTATGTCTAACAAATCTTATACTACTAGTATAGCTTCGTTGGGAAGTACACCAGCAACTAGTACTACTCAGAACAAAGAATATATATTACACATCAATGTACCTACATATAACTTACTCCTGCTATAGTTTTTCTGGATCATATCATCTTCATAAGGGTGTACTGCCTGCTTCTTCTGAGCCATGCAGATAAGCCTCAACCGACTACCTTCCTCTGAAAGGTTAATATTTGAAAACAAACAAGTATGAGCGAAAGAATTGCCCAGCAAGTTAATAATAGAACTTCACAATATATATATCAATACTCACAATGGAATTCAATATCTAACGATATTTAATATCACATCTGAAGCATTTAACTATGGAATTCCATTAAGGGAAGTATAATCTTTGATATAACCTTAAATGAACAATCTGAGATCAAAATAACCATAGTGAGTTTCATACCTTAGCAAAATGGTATAAGTTGTAGTCCCAATAACCTTTAATAAAACTCTTCAAAATATGCAGTTCAATATACTACTACTACAAGTGTTTTCATCAAACAGAAACCAAACTATAAAAAAAGATCCCCTTTTTAGTACTCCACAAGTCTGAAAGTATATACATATAAGTATACCATTTTTATCACAACGCCCTACAGTTCAATATTCTGTATGGGATATAATTTCTTTAACCACTTGATAAGTTTAAGACTCAGAGGTAACTGATTGTAAGAGAGTCAAGGGTTTCGAGACGAACCATTTATGAAATACCAAGTCAATACTTCTCAAGCTTGAAAATATTTATATGTATATATATCATTTTCGTCAAAACACTTGACAGATCAAGAGACTGCACCTCAGCAATATAATAACAGTTCTGGAATATCTTTGAAACCGTACGCCATGCATTGATGAACATGGTATTAGTATATTGTAAAAGATGAAGTTAAGATAGTTCAATATAACCTTTCCGCAAAATATCTGCTATATAGAATATAAGCAGATTGTCAGCATATAACTTACAAGATGAAGTTATAAGGTGATTCAATATCAAAAACCTCCTTATCACAACTCATGTTATGTAAGGTATCAATAGAGTCATCAATTATAAGATAAAGGATGAAGTTACACGGTAACTCAACAGATATATATTTCGTGGAAGCATATGCTATGCCAAAATAAGCAAGATAGCATCATTTTCATAAAAATAGGAACTTGCAGAATGATATTGCAATTCCAGTTTGAATTACTTTTCAACTCTGCCAACTAGGATGGTGTTGCAGAAAATTTCCAACATTGAGTGATGAACTAATACGGGAGCATTGCCGCGCCAGATGCCCTGACATTTACGGGGATCAGTCGTATGTCATGCATCTCATCAGTCGTTTTCTACATGTAGAAGGTAGCTCCGACGGATTTACTTGACTACCGCCCTCTGGAACTCCTAAGCCAACGGTTGGGCTATTGCTGGACCGGCGCCACTCGGCCACTTACGCGTCTCCTAGTTCATTAACATCCATGACTCTGAAACGTAAAGTTTGTCCCCCTTTCCCCAAGTATAATACTTGTTGATAAGACTCCACAAAGTAGTCGTATCTAGTTGGAAAGGAAAATTCACCAATATTTCCCAAGCTGATGCTTGTTAATGGACATAAACTTATTCCAACAATCTTACCCCTCGAATGATGAGTAGGTACACAAGATTTAATGACTCATAGCAACCTAGTTGCGAACGAAAAGAATAGTTTCAAAGAAATTATGACCAAGAAGTCATCAAGACAGATAACATTTCTCAAGTAAGGTTCCCTTGCAATTTAACGGATAGAATTGAATGAAGAATGAAATCTTGAGAACCTTCCATTATAATAGTATTTATAATAAGACTCCGAAATAATTTACATAATATTTGGAGGTCGGAAATAGCATTTAAATGAAGTAAATCCTTCTTGAAACGAGTTAGAAGAATTAAATAAATATTCCAAAGAATATTTATTAAGTCAAAAATATTGAAGGAATAATCTTAATATAAGATGTTGCTCAACTGGATATTCGAAAAGATATTGATTAAATAAATAATGATCGAATGAATATTCGAAATAATATTCATTATTTAACTTAATTAAATTCTTAGGGAATATTCAAAATAATATTCGATGAACAAATCGATCATGAATGAATATTAAAGATGATATTCAATAAATAAAGTTCAAGTGAATATTTAAAGTAATATTCATTTACTAAATAATCTCGAATGAATATTCAAAATAATATTCATTAAGTAATCATCTCAAATGAATATTTAAAATAATATTCATTAAATAAATAGCGGAAAATATCTACTTAAATATTTTCCTTTAAAAAAAAATAATCCCGATCTATATTTAAGGAATTTAAGACATACGCCCTTCATTAAAGGCATTTGCAAAACCCGGCTTATAACTAATATATCTCATATCTAGCTTATAAGCCAATATCAACTCGTAGTCAAGTTTCATAATATACTTCTGAAAATAGTTATGCCTTCCAATAGCATATTTAACATAAATAATATTCATATGGTATTTCTCGACTGAGATAATACTCAAATAACATTCCTCGAAAAATATAGAAGGCAAATACAATTCCTCGAATGACATCATATTCAAATAACAAGCCTCGACTGTTTCTCAGGTAATTAATACTTTATGGAAATATGATAATGTTTATAAGTAACATTCCTCAAATCATTTCCAAGTACTTAATACTTTCTGGAAAGATAATTAGTGTTTATTAATAGTATTCCTCAAGATGACTAGTACTTTGCCGCTGGAATCCCTCCGGGTTTCCACGACTAACACTATATTCACAAAATACCAACTCCCGGTTTAAAGTCGAAAACAATGAATATGCTCTTATATCTAGAGCTACAAGATATACCGGTTCGTAAATACTTAACTTTAAAGACCGCATATAATCCAAAGGTCAAATTCTATTTCAACCGGAAATAAGATTATAGCAAAACTGTTTAACAATATTCCTGGCAAATGCAGTATCAAATAATAATATTACAAAGTGTAGGTTTTGAAACCTTGCATAGGTAGAATCAAAATATAATATTTTAATCAATCATGAAAGTCCTTAAATAACTTCCGATTAACATTATATAACCTTTAAAACACTTAGGATATTTAATAAATAGATACCTAATATTTATTGAATAAAATATACAATAGCTCCTTTTTAAAAGAATATTCCAAAGAGTAGTCGTTTAATAAAGTGAATATTCAGATAATTTTTACTACTAATATCAAAATATGTAATAACCTCAAAACACCTAATTGTAACTCTTAGAATATTTCTAATCAAAACCAAGACATTAACTCTCCGGCAATTCCCGGACTTTAAATACTTTATCGAAATAATTATCACCGACTCACGATCAATAAGGAGTAAATGCCACATATGAAAATCCTTTTTAAATGAATATGATAAATAATATTCATTGAGTTAAATAACTCTACCAAATAGCATACATCAATATCCTTCTTGATATTCTTAATCGAAAATTTCCCAAGTATAGTATTTGCAATATTCTATAAACAAGATACAAATTAAGGGGGAGGTGAGTCATAAAATATCGATCTCAATCGACAACTTTTAAGTCACGGGATTTTGACAATTGGCATAAGCAGAATTTAATAACATTAGCAAGGCCCAAAAATATACTGGTTTTGATGAGTAAGCACATGATTGGAAAACTTGCAACTATGGATTTAAATCTAGTCCACACATTTCATATATTCGAAAATACCGATACTCTGAACGATAGAGTATGCATAAATAAACTTGCCTCTAGTCCTTAGCAGAAAATAGAACCCGCGAATAAATCCTTCGCAACTCGCCCAAGCATTTCCATGGAGGTAGTTTACCTTTCTTTATACGACGCCTCGATCTTCCCTTTTTTTGATGTACGTCGATCCACTTGATTATACCCTAATGGTACTGAAATAGTTACGAGTACGTGTCAGTCCAACCTCGTATCTCGAGTAGACAAAACTCAGAATTACCACTAAGTCCTCTTAAAGTCGTACTATAGTTGTTATCCCTATAGTTGACTACTCAAATACCAATTAATACACATAACACATTTAGTAAAGAAGAGACATGGGAGAGTCCCCTTTTTAAAGTAGACATTTCCTGGTGCTAACCACCCCTAACCATACCACTTAATCAATTTCACTTAACATACACAACTATAATACCATTGAAGTTCTATGACCACTTAATTAGTATGTAATCCTCAAAACATACTTAATCCTCGATAAAGGCTCATAATACTCATTTAATCTTCAAGACACATTTAATCCTCGAATTAGCACATAACCCTCGGAGCAATAATTAATCCCCAAAATAATTCACTTAGCACATATTCACATAAACAATTAACATCCACTTCATGCTTCTAGACCATTGATATTTAACTAAATTAAATAAATTTGATTGCAGGGGATTTTCAGAAAATTTCGGCATGTAGTATTCGTTTATCGGACTATGGGCTCAGCCCCTCCATGCCAACAAAACAATTTATAACCCTGCTTTTGATAAAATAAAAGCTGCCTCAACTTGCAGCAACATAAAAGTAAACAAATAATGAAAAGTACCCGCCCAGACATGCGGCACCTAGCACATAATAATTAACACTACTACTTACGCTACACCAATGATCGTATTTCTCACGCATTTTAATGATACACGTGACAACCAATCATTGATGTTCGTAAGCCCTAGGGAACAACCCCTAGCACTAACTATTACTTACGCTATATCAATGATCACATCACTCAAGTATATTAATTATACTCGTGATAGCTAATCATGGATATTCGTAAGCCCTAGGGATTAGTCGAAAAGAATTACACAAGTCCTTTAAATATTGACATTTAAAAACTTGTGATCTTCTCATAACCCCTAGCACAATTCTAATTATTATCAAATTCTAACATTTAACATGTATCACGTATTCCCATACTTACCAACACCAAGTAATTGATGGTTATACATTCAACAAATACTAAGACTTGATTTATACCATTTAGTCAACTCGTATAAACTCCACAATTAGTGCCAACATCACTATTTACCATTAGTACATCATATAACTCCAACAATATACGACATATAACAATTAGTACTAATAATCATTTAGCACAAGGTAACTATACTTAGCCAACTCAAATAATTCTTAACATATAATATTCGGCTATAATAATTAACAATTAGCAATTAACAATTTGCACTTAACAACTAACAATTACAATTGCAAACTAGCAATTAACCATTAGCAATTATCACCTCACATTTAACAACCACTAACCCGCACAATTAACCGGGCCCACCATTAATCTCATCAAGTATAATTACCCACTAACAATTATAATTGACACATCTAGACTCTCCGAATTAAATCACCAAATTCAAATAATACTTATAATTTAGCATACTAAGTTAATTACGAAATTTAACACATCTAACTTGCAATTTAATAACTAATTAAATCGCAATTATAATCTCGCAATTAATCATGAAAATCAACAATTAAACTCGCAATTTAAATAAAATTAAATTACGACAATTAAATATATAATTTAAAGATACAAGTTTATACCCTTCGATTCCGATTCGAGTCGCCCAAAATCAAGTCACCGGAAAAACTTTCCACCATCTCCCTCCCTTCTCTCTCTCTCTCTCTCTCTCTCTCTCTCTCTCTCTCTCTCTCTGCGCAAGACCTGCACACGATGCCACACCACGGTTTCTGGCCCCTTGCTGCTGCTCGACCTCCCCCCCCGGAGCCAACACCGCGCCACCGCGCCTCCGCCGCCGGCGGTCTCCTCCTGCCACGACACTTCTTCCACACACATATGCATACACGCGTGTATGTATATATACACACACCCCCATCAACACTCATCCCCCCCTCAATTAACTCCTCTCTTATCTCTCTTCCTCCCCCCCACTGTCTTCTCCCCGCTGTTCTTCCCCCCTCCCCTGATTTTTTTGATTTTGTGCGGCCACTGTGTGTGTTTCGGTGTGTGTACGTATATGTTGTGTGTTTTAACCTAATGGGCTTGGCCCATTACTATTTGCTACTACTAATTGTAACCCACTTCTAATTTAAACCCGCAAAAATAACACTCGGATAAAATAATATTTTAAACCAATAACTCTAATTTGTAAAAATAAAATTTCTAGCATAATTAAATACTAGAATATTTTTAAAGACTTTTGGAGAAAGAATTAGAATTAAATCTAAATTTTCTAAATTGATGTGTATTTTACAAATATTAATAGTTTATAAAAACAATTCATAAAAATAATAATTGTGATTCATATTTCACAATTTACAGGGCTTTATAAAAATACTACAAACACTATTGTTTTAGTAAAATCTCAAATTCTCGATATTATAAATTAATCGAGTAATTTCTGCAAACCCCCAAATAATTAAAATAATCATTTTCTAAGGATTTTAAAATCTCTAAATCATTTAGTAATTTATAATAAAATCTTTACTAAATAATTTCACACTCCAAAATTAAATCTTTGCTCGAATAAACTATTGACTCGAGGTATCTACTCAGTCAATAAAATTTAAAAAAAAGGAGGACCAGGTTCCACTTAACCGACAATAATTAAATAATATAAAAAAAAAATTCCTCCTCCTTTTAGGAAAACATTATTATTATTGAAATAATAATAAAATCATTTCTTGAAAAATCCGGGTTATTACATGAATGCACTAGCAGGAATTTGGAATCGATAACAGGAATTTGAATGCACTAGCAGGAATTTGGAATCGATAGCAGGAATTTGAATGCACTAGCAGGAATTTGGAATCGATAGCAGGAATTTGAATGCACTAGGAGGAATTTGGAATTGATAGCAGGAATTTGAATGCACTAGCAGGAATTTGGAAAAGATAGCAGGAATTTGAATGCACTAGCAGGAATTTGGAATCGATAGCAGGAATTTGAATGCACTAGCAGGAATTTGGAATCGATAGCAGGAATTTGAATGCACTAGCAGGAATTTAGAATTGATAGCAGGAATTTGAATGCACTAGCAGGAATTTGGAAAAGACATCAGGAATTTGAATGCGCTAGCAGGAATCTAGAAATGAGGGTTTTAGGGTTTAGGTTTAGGATTTACGGTTTAGGTTTTTAGGGTCTAGGGTTAGTGTTTAGGGTCTAGGGTTTGGAATCGATAGCATGGATTTGAATGCACTAGCAGGAATTTAGAAAAGATAGCAGGAATCTAGAAATAAGGGTTTTAGGGTTTAGGTTTTAGGATTTAGGTTTAGGGTTTTGGGGTTATAGGGTTTAGGGTTTAAGGGTTAGGGTTTAGGGTTTAGGGTTTTGAATCGATAGCAGGAATTCGAAATCGGGAGCTTGAATTTGAATGCACTAGCAGGAATTTGGAATCGATAGCAGGAATTTGAATGCACTAGTAGGAATCTAGAAATGAGGGTTTTAGGGTTTAGGTTTTAGGATTTAGGTTTAGGGTTTTGGGGTTATAGGGTTTAGGGTTTAAGGGTTAGGGTTTAGGGTTTTGAATCGATAGCAGGAATTTGGAATCGATAGCAGGAATTTGAATGCACTAGCAGGAATTTGGAATCGATAGCAGGAATTTGAATGCACTAGCAGGAATTTGGAATCGATAGCAGGAATTTGAATGCACTAGCAGGAATTTGGAATCTATAGCAGGAATTTGAATGCACTAGTAGGAATTTGGAATTGATAGCAGGAATTTGAATGCACTAGCAGGAATTTGGAAAAGATAGCAGGAATTTGAATGCACTAGCAGGAATTTGGAATCGATAGCAGGAATTTGAATGCACTAACAGGAATTTGGAATCGATAGCAGGAATTTGAATGCACTAGCAGGAATCTAGAATTGATAGCAGGAATTTGAATGCACTAGTAGGAATTTGGAACTGATAGTAGGAATTTGAATGCACTAGCAGGAATTTGGAATCGATAGCAGGAATTTGAATGCACTAGCAGGAATTTGGAATCGATAGTAGGAATTTGAATGCACTAGTAGGAATTTGGAACTGATAGTAGGAATTTGAATGCACTAGCAGGAATTTGGAAAAGATAGCAGGAATTTGAATGCACTAGCAGGAATTTGAATGCACTAGCAGGAATTTGGAATCGATAGCAGGAATTTGAATGCACTAGCAGGAATTTAGAATTGATAGCAGGAATTTGAATGCATTAGCAGGAATTTGGAAAAGACATCAGGAATTTGAATGCGCTAGCAGGAATCTAGAAATGAGGGTTTTAGGGTTTAGGTTTAGGATTTACGGTTTAGGTTTTTAGGGTCTAGGGTTCGTGTTTAGGGTCTAGGGTTTGGAATCGATAGCATGAATTTGAATGCACTAGTAAGAATTTGGAAAAGATAGCAGGAATTTAAATGTACTAGCAGGAATCTAGAAATAAGGGTTTTAGGGTTTAGGTTTTAGGATTTAGGGTTTAGGGTTTAGGGTCTAGGGTTTAGAATCGATTGGAGGAATTTAGAAATGATAGCAGAAATTTGAAAATGATTGCAAAAATTTGAATGCACTATCAGGAATCTAGAAATGAGGGTTTTAGGGTTTAGGTTTAGGGTTTTGGGGTTATAGGGTTTAGGGTTTAAGGGTTAGGGTTTAGGGTTTAGGGTTTTGAATCGATAGCAGGAATTCGAAATCGGGAGCTTGAATTTGAATGCACTAGCAGGAATTTGGAATCGATAGCAGGAATTTGAATGCACTAGTAGGAATTTGGAATAGAGAGCAGGAATTTGAATGCAATAGCAGGAATTTGAAAAAGATGGTGGGAATTTGAATGCACTAGCAGGAATTTGGAATCGATAGCAGGAATTTGAATGCACTAGCAGGAATTTGGAATCGATAGCAGGAATTTGAATGCACTAGCAGGAATTTGGAATCGATAGCAGGAATTTGAATGCACTAGGAGGAATTTGGAATTGATAGCAGGAATTTGAATGCACTAGCAGGAATTTGGAAAAGATAGCAGGAATTTGAATGCACTAGCAGGAATTTGGAATCGATAGCAGGAATTTGAATGCACTAGCAGGAATTTGGAATCGATAGCAGGAATTTGAATGCACTAGCAGGAATTTAGAATTGATAGCAGGAATTTGAATGCACTAGCAGGAATTTGGAAAAGACATCAGGAATTTGAATGCGCTAGCAGGAATCTAGAAATGAGGGTTTTAGGGTTTAGGTTTAGGATTTACGGTTTAGGTTTTTAGGGTCTAGGGTTAGTGTTTAGGGTCTAAGGTTTGGAATCGATAGCATGGATTTGAATGCACTAGCAGGAATTTAGAAAAGATAGCAGGAATTTGAATGTACTTGCAGGAATCTAGAAATAAGGGTTTTAGGGTTTAGGTTTTAGGATTTAGGTTTAGGGTTTTGGGGTTATAGGGTTTAGGGTTTAAGGGTTAGGGTTTAGGGTTTAGGGTTTTGAATCGATAGCAGGAATTCGAAATCGGGAGCTTGAATTTGAATGCACTAGCAGGAATTTGGAATCGATAGCAGGAATTTGAATGCACTAGTAGGAATCTAGAAATGAGGGTTTTAGGGTTTAGGTTTTAGGATTTAGGTTTAGGGTTTTGGGGTTATAGGGTTTAGGGTTTAAGGGTTAGGGTTTAGGGTTTTGAATCGATAGCAGGAATTCGAAATCGAGAGCTTGAATTTGAATGCACTAGCAGGAATTTGGAATCGATAGCAGGAATTTGAATGCACTAGTAGGAATTTGGAATAGAGAGCAGGAATTTGGAAAAGATGGTGGGAATTTGAATGCACTAGCAGGAATTTGGAATCGATAGCAGGAATTTGAATGCACTAGCAGGAATTTGGAATCGATAGCAGGAATTTGAATGCACTAGCAGGAATTTGGAATCGATAGCAGGAATTTGAATGCACTAGGAGGAATTTGGAATTGATAGCAGGAATTTGAATGCACTAGCAGGAATTTGGAAAAGATAGCAGGAATTTGAATGCACTAGCAGGAATTTGGAATCGATAGCAGGAATTTGAATGCACTAGCAGGAATTTGGAATCGATAGCAGGAATTTGAATGCACTAGCAGGAATTTAGAATTGATAGCAGGAATTTGAATGCACTAGCAGGAATTTGGAAAAGACATCAGGAATTTGAATGCGCTAGCAGGAATCTAGAAATGAGGGTTTTAGGGTTTAGGTTTAGGATTTACGGTTTAGGTTTTTAGGGTCTAGGGTTAGTGTTTAGGGTCTAGGGTTTCGAATCGATAGCATGGATTTGAATGCACTAGCAGGAATTTAGAAAAGATAGCAGGAATTTGAATGTACTAGCAGGAATCTAGAAATAAGGGTTTTAGGGTTTAGGTTTTAGGATTTAGGGTTTTAGGTTTATAGGGTTTAGGGTTTAGGGTTTAGGGTCTAGGGTTTAGAATCGATTGGAGGAATTTAGAAATGATAGCAGAAATTTGAAAATGATAGCAGGAATTTGAATGCACTAGCAGGAATCTAGAAATGAGGGTTTTAGGGTTTAGGTTTTGGGATTTAGGTTTAGGGTTTTGGGGTTATAGGGTTTAGGGTTTAAGGGTTAGGGTTTAGGGTTTAGGGTTTTGAATCGATAGAAGGAATTCGAAATCGGGAGCTTGAATTTGAATGCACTAGCAGGAATTTGGAATCGATAGCAGGAATTTGAATGCACTAGTAGGAATTTGGAATAGAGAGCAGGAATTTGAATGCAATAGCAGGAATTTGGAAAAGATGGCAGGAATTTGAATGCACTAGCAGGAATTTGGAATCGATAGCAGGAATTTGAATGCACTAGCAGGAATTTGGAATCGATAGCAGGAATTTGAATGTACTAGCAGGAATTTGGAATCGATAGCAGGAATTTGAATGCACTAGTAGGAATTTGAATGCACTAGCAGGAATTTGGAAAAGATAGCAGGAATTTGAATGCACTAGCAGGAATTTGGAATCGATAGCAGGAATTTGAATGCACTAGCAGGAATTTGGAATCGATAGCAGGAATTTGAATGCACTAGCAGGAATTTGGAAAAGACATCAGGAATTTGAATGCGCTAGCAGGAATCTAGAAATGAGGATTTTAGGGTTTAGGTTTAGGATTTACGGTTTAGGTTTTTAGGGTCTAGGGTTAGTGTTTAGGGTCTATGGTTTGGAATCGATAGCATGAATTTGAATGCACTAACAGGAATTTGGAAAAGATAGCAGGAATTTGAATGTACTAGCAGGAATCTAGAAATAAGGGTTTTAGGGTTTAGGTTTTAGGATTTAGGGTTTTAGGTTTATAGGGTTTAGGGTCTAGGGTTTAGATTCGATTGGAGGAATTTAGAAATGATAGCAGAAATTTGAAAATGATAGCAGGAATTTGAATGCACTAGCAGGAATCTAGAAATAAGGGTTTTAGGGTTTAAGTTTAGGGTTTTGGGGTTATAGGGTTTAGGGTTTAAGGGTTAGGGTTTAGGGTTTAGGGTTTTGAATCGATAGCAGGAATTCGAAATCGGGAGCTTGAATTTGAATGCACTAGCAGGAATTTGGAATCGATAGCAGGAATTTGAATGCACTAGTAGGAATTTGGAATAGAGAGCAGGAATTTGAATGCAATAGCAGGAATTTGGAAAAGATGGCAGGAATTTGAATGCACTAGCAGGAATTTGGAATCGATAGCAGGAATTTGAATGTACTAGCAGGAATTTGGAATCGATAGCAGGAATTTGAATGCACTAGCAGGAATTTTGAATCGATAGCAGGAATTTAAATGCACTAGTAGGAATTTGGAACTGATAGCAGGAATTTGAATGCACTAGCAGGAATTTGGAAAAGATAGCAGGAATTTGAATGCACTAGCAGGAATTTGGAATCGATAGCAGGAATTTGAATGCACTAGCAGGAATTTGGAATCGATAGCAGGAATTTGAATGCACTAGCAGGAATTTGGAATCGATAGCAGGAATTTGAATGCACTAGCAGGAATTTAGAATTGATAGCAGGAATTTGAATGCACTATCAGGAATTTGGAAAACACATCAGGAATTTGAATGCGCTAGCAGTAATCTAGAAATGAGGGTTTTAGGGTTTAGGTTTAGGATTTACGGTTTAGGTTTTTAGGGTCTAGGGTTCGTGTTTAGGGTCTAGGGTTTGCAATCGATAGCATGAATTTGAATGCACTAGCAGGAATTTGGAAAAGATAGCAGGAATTTAAATGCACTAGCAGGAATCTAGAAATAAGGGTTTTAGGGTTTATGTTTTAGGATTTAGGGTTTTAGGTTTATAGGGTTTAGGGTTTAGGGTCTAGGGTTTAGAATCGATTGGAAGAATTTAGAAATGATAGCAGAAATTTGAAAATGATGGCAGGAATTTGAATGCACTAGCAGGAATCTAGAAATGAGGGTTTTAGGGTTTAGGTTTTAGGATTTAGGTTTAGGGTTTTGGGGTTATAGGGTTTAGGGTTTAAGGGTTAGGGTTTAGGGTTTAGGGTTTTGAATCGATAGCAGGAATTCGAAATCGGGAGCTTGAATTTGAATGCACTAGCAGGAATTTGGAATTGATAGCAGGAATTTGAATGCACTAGTAGGAATTTGGAATAGAGAGCAGGAATTTGAATGCAATAGCAGGAATTTGGAAAAGATGGCAGGAATTTGAATGCACTAGCAGGAATTTGGAATCGATAGCAGGAATTTGAATGCACTAGCAGGAATTTGGAATCGATAGCAGGAATTTGAATGCACTAGCAGGAATTTGAATGCACTAGTAGGAATTTGGAATTGATAGCAGGAATTTGAATGCACTAGCAGGAATTTGGAAAAGATAGCAGGAATTTGAATGCACTAGCAGGAATTTGGAATCGATAGCAGGAATTTGAATGCACTAGCAGGAATTTGGAATCGATAGCAGGAATTTGAATGCACTAGTAGGAATTTGAATGCACTAGCAGGAATTTGGAAAAGACATCAGGAATTTGAATGCGCTAGCAGGAATCTAGAAATGAGGGTTTTAGGGTTTAGGTTTTTAGGGTCTAGGGTTAGTGTTTAGGGTCTAGGGTTTGGAATCGATAGCATGAATTTGAATGCACTAGCAGGAATTTGGAAAAGATAGCAGGAATTTGAATGTACTAGCAGGAATCTAGAAATAAGTGTTTTAGGGTTTAGGTTTTAGGATTTAGGGTTTTAGGTTTATAAGGTTTAGGGTTTAGGGTCTAGGGTTTAGAATCGATTGGAGGAATTTAAAAATGATAGCAGAAATTTGAAAATGATAGCAGAAATTTGAATGCACTAGCAGGAATCTAGAAATGAGGGTTTTAGGGTTTAGGTTTTAGGATTTAGGTTTAGGGTTTTGGGGTTATAGGGTTTAGGGTTTAAGGGTTAGGGTTTAGGGTTTTGAATCGATAGCAGGAATTCGAAATCGGGAGCTTGAATTTGAATGCACTAGGAGAAATTTGGAATCGATAGCAGGAATTTGAATGCACTAGTAGGAATTTGGAATAGAGAGCAGGAATTTGAATGCAATAGCAGGAATTTGGAAAAGATGGTAGGAATATGAATGCACTAGCAGGAATTTGGAATCGATAGCAGGAATTTGAATGCACTAGCAGGAATTTGGAATCGATAGCAGGAATTTGAATGCACTAGCAGGAATTTGGAATCTATAGCAGGAATTTGAATGCACTAGTAGGAATTTGGAATTGATAGCAGGAATTTGAATGCACTAGCAGGAATTTGGAAAAGATAGCAGGAATTTGAATGCACTAGCAGGAATTTGGAATCGATAGTAGGAATTTGAATGCACTAGCAGAAATTTGGAATCGATAGCAGGAATTTGAATGCACTAGCAGGAATCTAGAATTGATAGCGGGAATTTGAATGCACTAGTAGGAATTTGGAACTGATAGTAGGAATTTGAATGCACTAGCAGGAATTTGGAATCGATAGCAGGAATTTGAATGCACTAGCAGGAATTTGGAATCGATAGTAGGAATTTGAATGCACTAGTAGGAATTTGGAACTGATAGTAGGAATTTGAATGCACTAGCAGGAATTTGGAAAAGATAGCAGGAATTTGAATGCACTAGCAGGAATTTAAATGCACTAGCAGGAATTTGGAATCGATAGCAGGAATTTGAATGCACTAGCAGGAATTTAGAATTGATAGCAGGAATTTGAATGCATTAGCAGGAATTTGGAAAAGACATCAGAAATTTGAATGCGCTAGCAGGAATCTAGAAATGAGGGTTTTAGGGTTTAGGTTTAGGATTTACGGTTTAGGTTTTTAGGGTCTAGGGTTCGTGTTTAGGGTCTAGGGTTTGGAATCGATAGCATGAATTTGAATGCACTAGTAGGAATTTGGAAAAGATAGCAGGAATTTAAATGTACTAGCAGGAATCTAGAAATAAGGGTTTTAGGGTTTAGGTTTTAGGATTTAGGGTTTTAGGTTTATAGGGTTTAGGGTTTAGGGTCTAGGGTTTAGAATCGATTGGAGGAATTTAGAAATGATAGCAGAAATTTGAAAATGATTGCAAAAATTTGAATGCACTATCAGGAATCTAGAAATGAGGGTTTTAGGGTTTAGGTTTAGGGTTTTGGGGTTATAGGGTTTAGGGTTTAAGGGTTAGGTTTTAGGGTTTAGGGTTTTGAATCGATAGCAGGAATTCGAAATCGGGAGCTTGAATTTGAATGCACTAGCAGGAATTTGGAATCGATAGCAGGAATTTGAATGCACTAGTAGGAATTTGGAATAGAGAGCAGGAATTTGGAAAAGATGGTGGGAATTTGAATGCACTAGCAGGAATTTGGAATCGATAGCAGGAATTTGAATGCACTAGCAGGAATTTGGAATCGATAGCAGGAATTTGAATGCACTAGCAGGAATTTGGAATCGATAGCAGGAATTTGAATGCACTAGGAGGAATTTGGAATTGATAGCAGGAATTTGAATGCACTAGCAGGAATTTGGAAAAGATAGCAGGAATTTGAATGCACTAGCAGGAATTTGGAATCGATAGCAGGAATTTGAATGCACTAGCAGGAATTTGGAATCGATAGCAGGAATTTGAATGCACTAGCAGGAATTTAGAATTGATAGCAGGAATTTGAATGCACTAGCAGGAATTTGGAAAAGACATCAGGAATTTGAATGCGCTAGCAGGAATCTAGAAATGAGGGTTTTAGGGTTTAGGTTTAGGATTTACGGTTTAGGTTTTTAGGGTCTAGGGTTAGTGTTTAGGGTCTAGGGTTTGGAATCGATAGCATGGATTTGAATGCACTAGCAGGAATTTAGAAAAGATAGCAAGAATTTGAATGTACTTGCAGGAATCTAGAAATAAGGGTTTTAGGGTTTAGGTTTTAGGATTTAGGTTTAGGGTTTTGGGGTTATAGGGTTTAGGGTTTAAGGGTTAGGGTTTAGGGTTTAGGGTTTTGAATCGATAGCAGGAATTCGAAATCGGGAGCTTGAATTTGAATGCACTAGCAGGAATTTGGAATCGATAGCAGGAATTTGAATGCACTAGTAGGAATCTAGAAATGAGGGTTTTAGGGTTTAGGTTTTAGGATTTAGGTTTAGGGTTTTGGGGTTATAGGGTTTAGGGTTTAAGGGTTAGGGTTTAGGGTTTTGAATCGATAGCAGGAATTCGAAATCGGGAGCTTGAATTTGAATGCACTAGCAGGAATTTGGAATCGATAGCAGGAATTTGAATGCACTAGTAGGAATTTGGAATAGAGAGCAGGAATTTGAATGCAATAGCAGGAATTTGGAAAAGATGGTGGGAATTTGAATGCACTAGCAGGAATTTGGAATCGATAGCAGGAATTTGAATGCATTAGCAGGAATTTGGAATCGATAGCAGGAATTTGAATGCACTAGCAGGAATTTGGAATCGATAGCAGGTATTTGAATGCAATAGGAGGAATTTGGAATTGATAGCAGGAATTTGAATGCACTAGCAGGAATTTGGAAAAGATAGCAGGAATTTGAATGCACTAGCAGGAATTTGGAACCGATAGCAGGAATTTGAATGCACTAGCAGGAATTTGGAATCGATAGCAGGAATTTGAATGCACTAGCAGGAATTTAGAATTGATAGCAGGAATTTGAATGCACTAGCAGGAATTTGGAAAAGACATCTGGAATTTGAATGCGCTAGCAGGAATCTAGAAATGAGGGTTTTAGGGTTTAGGTTTAGGATTTACGGTTTAGGTTTTTAGGTTCTAGGGTTAGTGTTTAGGGTCTAGGGTTTGGAATCGATAGCATGGATTTGAATGCACTAGCAGGAATTTAGAAAAGATAGCAGGAATTTGAATGTACTAGCAGGAATCTAGAAATAAGGGTTTTAGGGTTTAGGTTTTAGGATTTAGGGTTTTAGGTTTATAGGGTTTAGGGTTTAGGGTTTAGGGTCTAGGGTTTAGAATCGATTGGAGGAATTTAGAAATGATAGCAGAAATTTGGAAATGATAGCAGGAATTTGAATGCACTAGCAGGAATCTAGAAATGAGGGTTTTAGGGTTTAGGTTTTGGGATTTAGGTTTAGGGTTTTGGGGTTATAGGGTTTAGGGTTTAAGGGTTAGGGTTTAGGGTTTAGGGTTTTGAATATATAGCAGGAATTCGAAATCGGGAGCTTGAATTTGAATGCACTAGCAGGAATTTGGAATCGATAGCAGGAATTTGAATGCACTAGTAGGAATTTGGAATAGAGAGCAGGAATTTGAATGCAATAGCAGGAATTTGGAAAAGATGGCAGGAATTTGAATGCACTAGCAGGAATTTGGAATCGATAGCAGGAATTTGAATGCACTAGCAGGAATTTGGAATCGATAGCAGGAATTTGAATGTACTAGCAGGAATTTGGAATCAATAGCAGGAATTTGAATGCACTAGTAGGAATTTGGAATTGATAGCAGGAATTTGAATGCACTAGCAGGAATTTGGAAAAGATAGCAGGAATTTGAATGCACTAGCAGGAATTTGGAATCGATAGCAGGAATTTGAATGCACTAGCAGGAATTTGGAATCGATAGCAGGAATTTGAATGCACTAGCAGGAATTTGGAATCGATAGCAGGAATTTGAATGCACTAGCAGGAATTTGGAAAAGCCATCAAGAATTTGAATGCGCTAGCAGGAATCTAGAAATGAGGATTTTAGGGTTTAGGTTTAGGATTTACGGTTTAAGTTTTTAGGGTCTAGGGTTAGTGTTTAGGGTCTATGGTTTGGAATCGATAGCATGAATTTGAATGCACTAACAGGAATTTGGAAAAGATAGCAGGAATTTGAATGTACTAGCAGGAATCTAGAAATAAGGGTTTTAGGGTTTAGGTTTTAGGATTTAGGGTTTTAGGTTTATAGGGTTTAGGGTCTAGGGTTTAGAATCGATTGGAGGAATTTAGAAATGATAGAAGAAATTTGAAAATGATAGCAGGAATTTGAATGCACTAGCAGGAATCTAGAAATAAGGGTTTTAGGGTTTAGGTTTTAGGATTTAGGTTTAGGGTTTTGGGGTTATAGGGTTTAGGGTTTAAGGGTTAGGGTTTAGGGTTTTGGGTTTTGAATCGATAGCAGGAATTCGAAATCGGGAGCTTGAATTTGAATGCAATAGCAGGAATTTGAATGCACTAGTGGAATCATAGAGGAGTTAACTTAAACTGAAATTTCGACTAGTTTTGAATATTAAGTAAAGATGTTATTACATTTTTAATCCCGAATTTTCGCGAGTTCTATTTTGGTTAAGAGATAGTAGTACATAGCAAGAAGTGGATACATCAACATATCTTAATTCCTACTAGTGAAGATAGCAGGAATTTGAATGTACTAGCAGTAATCTAGAAATAATTGTTTTAGGGTTTAGGTTTTAGGATTTAGGGTTTTAGGTTTATAAGGTTTAGGGTTTAGGGTCTAGGGTTTAGAATCGATTGGAGGAATTTAAAAATGATAGCAGAAATTTTAAAATGATAGCAGGAATTTGAATGCACTAGCAGGAATCTAGAAATGAGGGTTTTAGGGTTTAGGTTTTAGGATTTAGGTTTAGGGTTTTGGGGTTATAGGGTTTAGGGTTTAAGGGTTAGGGTTTAGGGTTTTGAATCTATAGCAGGAATTCGAAATCGGGAGCTTGAATTTGAATGCACTAGCAGGAATTTGGAATCGATAGCAGGAATTTGAATGCACTAGTAGGAATTTGGAATAGAGAGCAGGAATTTGAATGCAATAGCAGGAATTTGGAAAAGATGGCAGGAATTTGAATGCACTAGCAGGAATTTGGAATCGATAGCAGGAATTTGAATGTACTAGCAGGAATTTGGAATTGATAGCAGGAATTTGAATGCACTAGCAGGAATTTGGAATCGATAGCAGGAATTTAAATGCACTAGTAGGAATGTAGAACTGATAGCAGGAATTTGAATGCACTAGCAGGAATTTGGAATCGATAGCAGGAATTTGAATGCACTAGCAGGAATTTGGAATCGATAGTAGGAATTTGAATGCACTAGTAGGAATGTAGAACTGATAGCAGGAATTTGGAATCGATAGCAGGAATTTAAATGCACTAGTAGGAATGTAGAACTGATAGCAGGAATTTGAATGCACTAGCAGGAATTTGGAATCGATAGCAGGAATTTGAATGCACTAGCAGGAATTTGGAATCGATAGCAGGAATTTGAATGCACTAGCAGGAATTTGGAAAAGCCATCAAGAATTTGAATGCGCTAGCAGGAATCTAGAAATGAGGATTTTAGGGTTTAGGTTTAGGATTTACGGTTTAAGTTTTTAGGGTCTAGGGTTAGTGTTTAGGGTCTATGGTTTGGAATCGATAGCATGAATTTGAATGCACTAACAGGAATTTGGAAAAGATAGCAGGAATTTGAATGTACTAGCAGGAATCTAGAAATAAGGGTTTTAGGGTTTAGGTTTTAGGATTTAGGGTTTTAGGTTTATAGGGTTTAGGGTCTAGGGTTTAGAATCGATTGGAGGAATTTAGAAATGATAGAAGAAATTTGAAAATGATAGCAGGAATTTGAATGCACTAGCAGGAATCTAGAAATAAGGGTTTTAGGGTTTAGGTTTTAGGATTTAGGTTTAGGGTTTTGGGGTTATAGGGTTTAGGGTTTAAGGGTTAGGGTTTAGGGTTTTGGGTTTTGAATCGATAGCAGGAATTCGAAATCGGGAGCTTGAATTTGAATGCAATAGCAGGAATTTGAATGCACTAGTGGAATCATAGAGGAGTTAACTTAAACTGAAATTTCGACTAGTTTTGAATATTAAGTAAAGATGTTATTACATTTTTAATCCCGAATTTTCGCGAGTTCTATTTTGGTTAAGAGATAGTAGTACATAGCAAGAAGTGGATACATCAACATATCTTAATTCCTACTAGTGAAGATAGCAGGAATTTGAATGTACTAGCAGGAATCTAGAAATAATTGTTTTAGGGTTTAGGTTTTAGGATTTAGGGTTTTAGGTTTATAAGGTTTAGGGTTTAGGGTCTAGGGTTTAGAATCGATTGGAGGAATTTAAAAATGATAGCAGAATTTTTAAAATGATAGCAGGAATTTGAATGCACTAGCAGGAATCTAGAAATGAGGGTTTTAGGGTTTAGGTTTTAGGATTTAGGTTTAGGGTTTTGGGGTTATAGGGTTTAGGGTTTAAGGGTTAGGGTTTAGGGTTTTGAATCGATAGCAGGAATTCGAAATCGGGAGCTTGAATTTGAATGCACTAGCAGGAATTTGGAATCGATAGCAGGAATTTGAATGCACTAGTAGGAATTTGGAATAGAGAGCAGGAATTTGAATGCAATAGCAGGAATTTGGAAAAGATGGCAGGAATTTGAATGCACTAGCAGGAATTTGGAATCGATAGCAGGAATTTGAATGTACTAGCAGGAATTTGGAATTGATAGCAGGAATTTGAATGCACTAGCAGGAATTTGGAATCGATAGCAGGAATTTAAATGCACTAGTAGGAATGTAGAACTGATAGCAGGAATTTGAATGCACTAGCAGGAATTTGGAAAAGATGGCAGGAATTTGAATGCACTAGCAGGAATTTGGAATCGATAGCAGGAATTTGAATGTACTAGCAGGAATTTGGAATCGATAGCAGGAATTTGAATGCACTAGCAGGAATTTGGAATCGATAGCAGGAATTTAAATGCACTAGTAGGAATTTGGAACTGATAGCAGGAATTTGAATGCACTAGCAGGAATTTGGAAAAGATAGCAGGAATTTGAATGCACTAGCAGGAATTTGGAATCGATAGCAGGAATTTGAATGCACTAGCAGGAATTTGGAATCGATAGCAGGAATTTGAATGCACTAGCAGGAATTTGGAATCGATAGCAGGAATTTGGATGCACTAGCAGGAATTTAGAATTGATAGCAGGAATTTGAATGCACTATCAGGAATTTGGAAAAGACATCAGGAATTTGAATGCGCTAGCAGTAATCTAGAAATGAGGGTTTTAGGGTTTAGGTTTAGGATTTACGGTTTAGGTTTTTAGGGTCTAGGGTTCGTGTTTAGGGTCTAGGGTTTGGAATCGATAGCATGAATTTGAATGCACTAGCAGGAATTTGGAAAAGATAGCAGGAATTTGAATGTACTAGCAGGAATCTAGAAATAAGGGTTTTAGGGTTTAGGTTTTAGGATTTAGGGTTTTAGGTTTATAGGGTTTAGGGTCTAGGGTTTAGAATCGATTGGAGGAATTTAGAAATGATAGAAGAAATTTGAAAATGATAGCAGGAATTTGAATGCACTAGCAGGAATCTAGAAATAAGGGTTTTAGGGTTTAGGTTTTAGGATTTAGGTTTAGGGTTTTGGGGTTATAGGGTTTAGGGTTTAAGGGTTAGGGTTTAGGGTTTTGGGTTTTGAATCGATAGCAGGAATTCGAAATCGGGAGCTTGAATTTGAATGCAATAGCAGGAATTTGAATGCACTAGTGGAATCATAGAGGAGTTAACTTAAACTGAAATTTCGACTAGTTTTGAATATTAAGTAAAGATGTTATTACATTTTTAATCCCGAATTTTCGCGAGTTCTATTTTGGTTAAGAGATAGTAGTACATAGCAAGAAGTGGATACATCAACATATCTTAATTCCTACTAGTGAAGATAGCAGGAATTTGAATGTACTAGCAGTAATCTAGAAATAATTGTTTTAGGGTTTAGGTTTTAGGATTTAGGGTTTTAGGTTTATAAGGTTTAGGGTTTAGGGTCTAGGGTTTAGAATCGATTGGAGGAATTTAAAAATGATAGCAGAAATTTTAAAATGATAGCAGGAATTTGAATGCACTAGCAGGAATCTAGAAATGAGGGTTTTAGGGTTTAGGTTTTAGGATTTAGGTTTAGGGTTTTGGGGTTATAGGGTTTAGGGTTTAAGGGTTAGGGTTTAGGGTTTTGAATCGATAGCAGGAATTCGAAATCGGGAGCTTGAATTTGAATGCACTAGCAGGAATTTGGAATCGATAGCAGGAATTTGAATGCACTAGTAGGAATTTGGAATAGAGAGCAGGAATTTGAATGCAATAGCAGGAATTTGGAAAAGATGGCAGGAATTTGAATGCACTAGCAGGAATTTGGAATCGATAGCAGGAATTTGAATGTACTAGCAGGAATTTGGAATTGATAGCAGGAATTTGAATGCACTAGCAGGAATTTGGAATCGATAGCAGGAATTTAAATGCACTAGTAGGAATGTAGAACTGATAGCAGGAATTTGAATGCACTAGCAGGAATTTGGAATCGATAGCAGGAATTTGAATGCACTAGCAGGAATTTGGAATCGATAGTAGGAATTTGAATGCACTAGTAGGAATGTAGAACTGATAGCAGGAATTTGGAATCGATAGCAGGAATTTAAATGCACTAGTAGGAATGTAGAACTGATAGCAGGAATTTGAATGCACTAGCAGGAATTTGGAATCGATAGCAGGAATTTGAATGCACTAGCAGGAATTTGGAATCGATAGCAGGAATTTGAATGCACTAGCAGGAATTTGGAAAAGCCATCAAGAATTTGAATGCGCTAGCAGGAATCTAGAAATGAGGATTTTAGGGTTTAGGTTTAGGATTTACGGTTTAAGTTTTTAGGGTCTAGGGTTAGTGTTTAGGGTCTATGGTTTGGAATCGATAGCATGAATTTGAATGCACTAACAGGAATTTGGAAAAGATAGCAGGAATTTGAATGTACTAGCAGGAATCTAGAAATAAGGGTTTTAGGGTTTAGGTTTTAGGATTTAGGGTTTTAGGTTTATAGGGTTTAGGGTCTAGGGTTTAGAATCGATTGGAGGAATTTAGAAATGATAGAAGAAATTTGAAAATGATAGCAGGAATTTGAATGCACTAGCAGGAATCTAGAAATAAGGGTTTTAGGGTTTAGGTTTTAGGATTTAGGTTTAGGGTTTTGGGGTTATAGGGTTTAGGGTTTAAGGGTTAGGGTTTAGGGTTTTGGGTTTTGAATCGATAGCAGGAATTCGAAATCGGGAGCTTGAATTTGAATGCAATAGCAGGAATTTGAATGCACTAGTGGAATCATAGAGGAGTTAACTTAAACTGAAATTTCGACTAGTTTTGAATATTAAGTAAAGATGTTATTACATTTTTAATCCCGAATTTTCGCGAGTTCTATTTTGGTTAAGAGATAGTAGTACATAGCAAGAAGTGGATACATCAACATATCTTAATTCCTACTAGTGAAGATAGCAGGAATTTGAATGTACTAGCAGGAATCTAGAAATAATTGTTTTAGGGTTTAGGTTTTAGGATTTAGGGTTTTAGGTTTATAAGGTTTAGGGTTTAGGGTCTAGGGTTTAGAATCGATTGGAGGAATTTAAAAATGATAGCAGAATTTTTAAAATGATAGCAGGAATTTGAATGCACTAGCAGGAATCTAGAAATGAGGGTTTTAGGGTTTAGGTTTTAGGATTTAGGTTTAGGGTTTTGGGGTTATAGGGTTTAGGGTTTAAGGGTTAGGGTTTAGGGTTTTGAATCGATAGCAGGAATTCGAAATCGGGAGCTTGAATTTGAATGCACTAGCAGGAATTTGGAATCGATAGCAGGAATTTGAATGCACTAGTAGGAATTTGGAATAGAGAGCAGGAATTTGAATGCAATAGCAGGAATTTGGAAAAGATGGCAGGAATTTGAATGCACTAGCAGGAATTTGGAATCGATAGCAGGAATTTGAATGTACTAGCAGGAATTTGGAATTGATAGCAGGAATTTGAATGCACTAGCAGGAATTTGGAATCGATAGCAGGAATTTAAATGCACTAGTAGGAATGTAGAACTGATAGCAGGAATTTGAATGCACTAGCAGGAATTTGGAAAAGATGGCAGGAATTTGAATGCACTAGCAGGAATTTGGAATCGATAGCAGGAATTTGAATGTACTAGCAGGAATTTGGAATCGATAGCAGGAATTTGAATGCACTAGCAGGAATTTGGAATCGATAGCAGGAATTTAAATGCACTAGTAGGAATTTGGAACTGATAGCAGGAATTTGAATGCACTAGCAGGAATTTGGAAAAGATAGCAGGAATTTGAATGCACTAGCAGGAATTTGGAATCGATAGCAGGAATTTGAATGCACTAGCAGGAATTTGGAATCGATAGCAGGAATTTGAATGCACTAGCAGGAATTTGGAATCGATAGCAGGAATTTGGATGCACTAGCAGGAATTTAGAATTGATAGCAGGAATTTGAATGCACTATCAGGAATTTGGAAAAGACATCAGGAATTTGAATGCGCTAGCAGTAATCTAGAAATGAGGGTTTTAGGGTTTAGGTTTAGGATTTACGGTTTAGGTTTTTAGGGTCTAGGGTTCGTGTTTAGGGTCTAGGGTTTGGAATCGATAGCATGAATTTGAATGCACTAGCAAGAATTTGGAAAAGATAGCAGGAATTTGAATGTACTAGCAGGAATCTAGAAATAAGGGTTTTAGGGTTTAGGTTTTAGGATTTAGGGTTTTAGGTTTCTAGGGTTTAGGGTTTAGGGTCTAGGGTTTAGAATCGATTGGAGGAATTTAGAAATGATAGCAGAAATTTGAAAATGATAGCAGGAATTTGAATGCACTAGCAGGAATCTAGAAATGAGGGTTTTAGGGTTTAGGTTTTAGGATTTAGGTTTAGTGTTTTGGGGTTATAGGGTTTAGGGTTTAAGGGTTAGGGTTTAGGGTTTAGAATCGATAGCAGGAATTCGAAATCGGGAGCTTGAATTTGAATGCACTAGCAGGAATTTGGAATCGATAGCAGGAATTTGAATGCACTAGTAGGAATTTGGAATAGAGAGCAGGAATTTGAAAGCAATAGCAGGAATTTGGAATCGATAGCAGGAATTTGAATGCACTAGCAGGAATTTGGAATCGATAGTAGGAATTTGAATGCACTAGCAGGAATTTGGAATCGATAGCAGGAATTTGAATGCACTAGCAGGAATTTAGAATCGATAGTAGGAATTTGAATGCACTAGTAGGAATTTGGAACTGATAGTAGGAATTTGAATGCACTAGCAGGAATTTGGAAAAGATAGCAGGAATTTGAATGCACTAGCAGGAATTTGAATGCACTAGCAGGAATTTGGAATCGATAGCAGGAATTTGAATGCACTAGCAGGAATTTGGAATCGATAGCAGGAATTTGAATGCACTAGCAGGAATTTGGAATCGATAGCAGGAATTTGAATGCACTAGCAGGAATTTGGAAAAGACATCAGGAATTTGAATGCGCTAGCAGGAATCTAGAAATGAGGATTTTAGGGTTTAGGTTTAGGATTTACGGTTTAGGTTTTTAGGGTCTAGGGTTAGTGTTTAGGGTCTATGGTTTGGAATCGATAGCATGAATTTGAATGCACTAACAGGAATTTGGAAAAGATAGCAGGAATTTGAATGTACTAGCAGGAATCTAGAAATAAGGGTTTTAGGGTTTAGGTTTTAGGATTTAGGGTTTTAGGTTTATAGGGTTTAGGGTCTAGGGTTTAGAATCGATTGGAGGAATTTAGAAATGATAGCAGAAATTTGAAAATGATAGCAGGAATTTGAATGCACTAGCAGGAATCTAGAAATAAGGGTTTTAGGGTTTAGGTTTTAGGATTTAGGTTTAGGATTTTGGGGTTATAGGGTTTAGGGTTTAAGGGTTAGGGTTTAGGGTTTAGGGTTTTGAATCGATAGCAGGAATTCGAAATCGGGAGCTTGAATTTGAATGCACTAGCAGGAATTTGGAATCGATAGCAGGAATTTGAATGCACTAGTAGGAATTTGGAATAGAGAGCAGGAATTTGAATGCACTAGCAGGAATTTGGAAAAGATAGCAGGAATTTGAATGCACTAGCAGGAATTTGGAATCGATAGCAGGAATTTGAATGCACTAGCAGGAATTTGGAATCGATAGCAGGAATTTGAATGCACTAGCAGGAATTTGGAATCGATAGCAGGAATTTGAATGCACTAGCAGGAATTTAGAATTGATAGCAGGAATTTGAATGCACTATCAGGAATTTGGAAAACACATCAGGAATTTGAATGCGCTAGCAGTAATCTAGAAATGAGGGTTTTAGGGTTTAGGTTTAGGATTTACGGTTTAGGTTTTTAGGGTCTAGGGTTCGTGTTTAGGGTCTAGGGTTTGGAATCGATAGCATGAATTTGAATGCACTAGCAGGAATTTGGAAAAGATAGCAGGAATTTAAATGCACTAGCAGGAATCTAGAAATAAGGGTTTTAGGGTTTAGGTTTTAGGATTTAGGGTTTTAGGTTTATTGGGTTTAGGGTTTAGGGTCTAGGGTTTAGAATCGATTGGAGGAATTTAGAAATGATAGCAGAAATTTGAAAATGATAGCAGGAATTTGAATGCACTAGCAGGAATCTAGAAATGAGGGTTTTAGGGTTTAGGTTTTAGGATTTAGGTTTAGGGTTTTGGGGTTATAGGGTTTAGGGTTTAAGGGTTAGGGTTTAGGGTTTTGAATCGATAGCAGGAATTCGAAATCGGGAGCTTGAATTTGAATGCACTAGCAGGAATTTGGAATCGATAGCAGGAATTTGAATGCACTAGTAGGAATTTGGAATAGAGAGCAATAGCAGGAATTTGGAATCGATAGCAGGAATTTGAATGCACTAGCAGGAATTTGGAATCGATAGTAGGAATTTGAATGCACTAGCAGGAATTTGGAATCGATAGCAGGAATTTGAATGCACTAGCAGGAATTTGGAATCAATAGTAGGAATTTGAATGCACTAGTAGGAATTTGAAACTCATAGTAGGAATTTGAATGCACTAGCAGGAATTTGGAAAAGATATCAGGAATTTGAATGCACTAGCAGGAATTTGGAATCGATAGCAGGAATTTGAATGCACTAGCAGGAATTTGGAATCGATAGCAGGAATTTGAATGCACTAGCAGGAATTTAGAATTGATAGCAGGAATTTGAATGCATTAGCAGGAATTTGGAAAAGACATCAGGAATTTGAATGCGCTAGCAGGAATCTAGAAATGAGGGTTTTAGGGTTTAGGTTTAGGATTTACGGTTTAGGTTTTTAGGGTCTAGGGTTCGTGTTTAGGGTCTAGGGTTTGGAATCGATAGCATGAATTTGAATGCACTAGTAGGAATTTGGAAAAGATAGCAGGAATTTGAATGTACTAGCAGGAATCTAGAAATAAGGGTTTTAGGGTTTAGGTTTTAGGATTTAGGGTTTTAGGTTTATAGGGTTTAGGGTCTAGGGTTTAGAATCGATTAGAGGAATTTAGAAATGATAGCAGAAATTTGAAAATGATAGCAGGAATTTGAATGCACTAGCAGGAATCTAGAAATGAGGGTTTTAGGGTTTAGGTTTTAGGATTTAGGTTTAGGGTTTTGGGGTTATAGGGTTTAAGGGTTAGGGTTTAGGGTTTTGAATCGATAGCAGGAATTCGAAATCGGGAGCTTGAATTTGAATGCACTAGCAGGAATTTAGAATCGATAGCAGGAATTTGAATGCACTAGTAGGAATTTGGAAGAGAAAGCATGAATTTGAATGCAATAGCAGGAATTTGGAAAAGATGGCAGGAATTTGAATGCACTAGCAGGAATTTGGAATCGATAGCAGGAATTTGAATGTACTAGCAAGAATTTGGAATTGATAGCAGGAATTTGAATGCACTAGCAGGAATTTGGAATCGATAGCAGGAATTTAAATGCACTAGTAGGAATTTAGAACTGATAGCAGGAATTTGAATGCACTAGCAGGAATTTGGAAAAGATAGCAGGAATTTGAATGCACTAGCAGGAATTTGGAATCGATAGCAGGAATTTGAATGCACTAGCAGGAATTTGGAATCGATAGCAGGAATTTGAATACACTAGCAGGAATTTGGAATCGATAGCAGGAATTTGAATGCACTAGCAGGAATTTAGAATTGATAGCAGGAATTTGAATGCACTATCAGGAATTTGGAAAAGACATCAGGAATTTGAATGCGCTAGCAGTAATCTAGAAATGAGGGTTTTAGGGTTTAGGTTTAGGATTTACGGTTTAGGTTTTTAGGGTCTAGGGTTCATGTTTAGGGTCTAGGGTTTGGAATTGATAGCATGAATTTGAATGCACTAGCAAGAATTTGGAAAAGATAGCAGGAATTTGAATGTACTAGCAGGAATCTAGAAATAATGGTTTTAGGGTTTAGGTTTTAGGATTTAGGGTTTTAGGTTTATAGGGTTTAGGGTCTAGGGTTTAGAATCGATTGGAGGAATTTAGAAATGATAGCAGAAATTTGAAAATGATAGCAGGAATTTGAATGCACTAGCAGGAATCTAGAAATGAGGGTTTTAGGGTTTAGGTTTTAGGATTTAGGTTTAGGGTTTTGGGGTTATAGGGTTTAGGGTTTAAGGGTTAGGGTTTAGGGTTTTGAATCGATAGCAGGAATTCGAAATCGGGAGCTTGAATTTGAATGCACTAACAGGAATTTGGAATCGATAGCAGGAATTTGAATGCACTAGTAGGAATTTGGAATAGAGAGCAGGAATTTGAAAGCAATAGCAGGAATTTGGAATCGATAGCAGGAATTTGAATGCACTAGCAGGAATTTGGAATCGATAGTAGGAATTTGAATGCACTAGCAGGAATTTGGAATCGATAGCAGGAATTTGAATGCACTAGCAGGAATTTGGAATCGATAGTAGGAATTTGAATGCACTAGTAGGAATTTGGAACTGATAGTAGGAATTTGAATGCACTAGCAGGAATTTGGAAAAGATAGCAGGAATTTGAATGCACTAGTAGGAATTTGGAATCGATAGCAGGAATTTGAATGCACTAGCAGGAATTTGGAATCGATAGCAGGAATTTGAATGCACTAGCAGGAATTTAGAATTGATAGCAGGAATTTGAATGCATTAGCAGGAATTTGGAAAAGACATCAGGAATTTTAATGCGCTAGCAGGAATCTAGAAATGAGGGTTTTAGGGTTTAGGTTTAGGATTTACGGTTTAGGTTTTTAGGGTCTAGGGTTCGTGTTTAGGGTCTAGGGTTTGGAATCGATAGCATGAATTTGAATGCACTAGTAGGAATTTGGAAAAGATACAAGGAATTTGAATGTACTAGCAGGAATCTAGAAATAAGGGTTTTAGGGTTTAGGTTTTAGGATTTAGGGTTTTAGGTTTATAGGGTTTAGGGTTTAGGGTCTAGGGTTTAGAATCGATTGGAGGAATTTAGAAATGATAGCAGAAATTTGAAAATGATAGCAGAAATTTGAATGCACTAGCAGGAATCTAGAAATGAGGGTTTTAGGGTTTAGGTTTTGGGATTTAGGTTTAGGGTTTTGGGGTTATAGGGTTTAGGGTTTAAGGGTCAGGGTTTAGGGTTTAGGGTTTTGAATCGATAGCAGGAATTCGAAATCGGGAGCTTGAATTTGAATGCACTAGCAGGAATTTGGAATCGATAGGAGGAATTTGAATGCACTAGTAGGAATTTGGAATAGAGAGCAGGAATTTGAATGCAATAGCAGGAATTTGGAAAAGATGGTGGGTATTTGAATGCACTAGCAGGAATTTGGAATCGATAGCAGGAATTTGAATGCACTAGCAGGAATTTGGAATCGATAGCAGGAATTTGAATGCACTAGCAGGAATTTGGAATCGATAGCAGGAATTTGAATGCACTAGGAGGAATTTGGAATTGATAGCAGGAATTTGAATGCACTAGCAGGAATTTGGAAAAGATAGCAGGAATTTGAATGCACTAGCAGGAATTTGGAATCGATAGCAGGAATTTGAATGCACTAGCAGGAATTTGGAATCGATAGCAAGAATTTGAATGCAATAGCAGGAATTTAGAATTGATAGCAGGAATTTGAATGCACTAGCAGGAATTTGGAAAAGACATCAGGAATTTGAATGCGCTAGCAGGAATCTAGAAATGAGGGTTTTAGGGTTTAGGTTTAGGATTTACGGTTTAGGTTTTTAGGGTCTAGGGTTAGTGTTTAGGGTCTAGGGTTTGGAATCGATAGCATGGATTTGAATGCACTAGCAGGAATTTAGAAAAGATAGAAGGAATTTGAATGTACTAGCAGGAATCTAGAAATAAGGGTTTTAGGGTTTAGGTTTTAGGATTTAGGGTTTTAGGTTTATAGGGTTTAGGGTCTAGGGTTTAGAATCGATTGGAGGAATTTAGAAATGATAGCAGAAATTTGAAAATGATAGCAGGAATTTGAATGCACTAGCAGGAATCTAGAAATAAGGGTTTTAGGGTTTAGGTTTTAGGATTTAGGTTTAGGGTTTTGGGGTTATAGGGTTTAGGGTTTAAGGGTTAGGGTTTAGGGTTTAGGGTTTTGAATCGATAGCAGGAATTCTAAATCGGGAGCTTGAATTTGAATGCACTAGCAGGAATTTGGAATCGATAGCAGGAATTTGAATGCACTAGTAGGAATTTGGAATAGAGAGCAGGAATTTGAATGCAATAGCAGGAATTTGGAAAAGATGGCAGGAATTTGAATGCACTAGCAGGAATTTGGAATCGATAGCAGGAATTTGAATGCACTAGCAGGAATTTGGAATCGATAGCAGGAATTTGAATGCACTAGCAGGAATTTGAATGCACTAGTAGGAATTTGGAATTGATAGCAGGAATTTGAATGCACTAGCAGGAATTTGGAAAAGATAGCAGGAATTTGAATGCACTAGCAGGAATTTGGAATCGATAGCAGGAATTTGAATGCACTAGCAGGAATTTGGAATCGATAGCAGGAATTTGAATGCACTAGTAGGAATTTGAATGCACTAGCAGGAATTTGGAAAAGACATCAGGAATTTGAATGCGCTAGCAGGAATCTAGAAATGAGGGTTTTAGGGTTTAGGTTTTTAGGGTCTAGGGTTAGTGTTTAGGGTCTAGGGTTTGGAATCGATAGCATGAATTTGAATGCACTAGCAGGAATTTGGAAAAGATAGCAGGAATTTGAATGTACTAGCAGGAATCTAGAAATAAGTGTTTTAGGGTTTAGGTTTTAGGATTTAGGGTTTTAGGTTTATAAGGTTTAGGGTTTAGGGTCTAGGGTTTAGAATCGATTGGAGGAATTTAAAAATGATAGCAGAAATTTGAAAATGATAGCAGGAATTTGAATGCACTAGCAGGAATCTAGAAATGAGGGTTTTAGGGTTTAGGTTTTAGGATTTAGGTTTAGGGTTTTGGGGTTATAGGGTTTAGGGTTTAGGGGTTAGGGTTTAGGGTTTTGAATCGATAGCAGGAATTCGAAATCGGGAGCTTGAATTTGAATGCACTAGCAGAAATTTGGAATCGATAGCAGGAATTTGAATGCACTAGTAGGAATTTGGAATAGAGAGCAGGAATTTGAATGCAATAGCAGGAATTTGGAAAAGATGGTAGGAATATGAATGCACTAGCAGGAATTTGGAATCGATAGCAGGAATTTGAATGCACTAGCAGGAATTTGGAATCGATAGCAGGAATTTGAATGCACTAGCAGGAATTTGGAATCTATAGCAGGAATTTGAATGCACTAGTAGGAATTTGGAATTGATAGCAGGAATTTGAATGCACTAGCAGGAATTTGGAAAAGATAGCAGGAATTTGAATGCACTAGCAGGAATTTGGAATCGATAGTAGGAATTTGAATGCACTAGCAGGAATTTGGAATCGATAGCAGGAATTTGAATGCACTAGCAGGAATCTAGAATTGATAGCAGGAATTTGAATGCACTAGTAGGAATTTGGAACTGATAGTAGGAATTTGAATGCACTAGCAGGAATTTGGAATCGATAGCAGGAATTTGAATGCACTAGCAGGAATTTGGAATCGATAGTAGGAATTTGAATGCACTAGTAGGAATTTGGAACTGATAGTAGGAATTTGAATGCACTAGCAGGAATTTGGAAAAGATAGCAGGAATTTGAATGCACTAGCAGGAATTTGGAATCGATAGCAGGAATTTGAATGCACTAGCAGGAATTTAGAATTGATAGCAGGAATTTGAATGCATTAGCAGGAATTTGGAAAAGACATCAGGAATTTGAATGCGCTAGCAGGAATCTAGAAATGAGGGTTTTAGGGTTTAGGTTTAGGATTTACGGTTTAGGTTTTTAGGGTCTAGGGTTCGTGTTTAGGGTCTAGGGTTTGGAATCGATAGCATGAATTTGAATGCACTAGTAGGAATTTGGAAAAGATAGCAGGAATTTAAATGTACTAGCAGGAATCTAGAAATAAGGGTTTTAGGGTTTAGGTTTTAGGATTTAGGGTTTAGGGTTTAGGGTCTAGGGTTTAGAATCGATTGGAGGAATTTAGAAATGATAGCAGAAATTTGAAAATGATTGCAAAAATTTGAATGCACTATCAGGAATCTAGAAATGAGGGTTTTAGGGTTTAGGTTTAGGGTTTTGGGGTTATAGGGTTTAGGGTTTAAGGGTTAGGGTTTAGGGTTTAGGGTTTTGAATCGATAGCAGGAATTCGAAATCGGGAGCTTGAATTTGAATGCACTAGCAGGAATTTGGAATCGATAGCAGGAATTTGAATGCACTAGTAGGAATTTGGAATAGAGAGCAGGAATTTGAATGCAATAGCAGGAATTTGGAAAAGATGGTGGGAATTTGAATTGTAACACCCCCAAATCCGGGGTCAAGGATTTGGTAGCTACGCGGAAATACTCAATGTCAAATTACCTGTTTAACGACATTAAACCATCTATCATCAATAAACTGAAATATAACTCTGCGACCCCAACCACCAAGCATCTTTTAGGTCATAGGGCTAGAAACAAGAACTAAAATACTTACATTTCTCATTACACCCATTCTATTACATCGCACTATGTCTAACAAATCTTATACTACTAGTATAGCTTCGTTGGGAAGTACACCAGCAACTAGTACTACTCAGAACAAAGAATATATATTACACATCAATGTACCTACATATAACTTACTCCTGCTATAGTTTTTCTGGATCATATCATCTTCATAAGGGTGTACTGCCTGCTTCTTCTGAGCCATGCAGATAAGCCTCAACCGACTACCTTCCTCTGAAAGGTTAATATTTGAAAACAAACAAGTATGAGCGAAAGAATTGCCCAGCAAGTTAATAATAGAACTTCACAATATATATATCAATACTCACAATGGAATTCAATATCTAACGATATTTAATATCACATCTGAAGCATTTAACTATGGAATTCCATTAAGGGAAGTATAATCTTTGATATAACCTTAAATGAACAATCTGAGATCAAAATAACCATAGTGAGTTTCATACCTTAGCAAAATGGTATAAGTTGTAGTCCCAATAACCTTTAATAAAACTCTTCAAAATATGCAGTTCAATATACTACTACTACAAGTGTTTTCATCAAACAGAAACCAAACTATAAAAAAAGATCCCCTTTTTAGTACTCCACAAGTCTGAAAGTATATACATATAAGTATACCATTTTTATCACAACGCCCTACAGTTCAATATTCTGTATGGGATATAATTTCTTTAACCACTTGATAAGTTTAAGACTCAGAGGTAACTGATTGTAAGAGAGTCAAGGGTTTCGAGACGAACCATTTATGAAATACCAAGTCAATACTTCTCAAGCTTGAAAATATTTATATGTATATATATCATTTTCGTCAAAACACTTGACAGATCAAGAGACTGCACCTCAGCAATATAATAACAGTTCTGGAATATCTTTGAAACCGTACGCCATGCATTGATGAACATGGTATTAGTATATTGTAAAAGATGAAGTTAAGATAGTTCAATATAACCTTTCCGCAAAATATCTGCTATATAGAATATAAGCAGATTGTCAGCATATAACTTACAAGATGAAGTTATAAGGTGATTCAATATCAAAAACCTCCTTATCACAACTCATGTTATGTAAGGTATCAATAGAGTCATCAATTGTAAGATAAAGGATGAAGTTACACGGTAACTCAACAGATATATATTTCGTGGAAGCATATGCTATGCCAAAATAAGCAAGATAGCATCATTTTCATAAAAATAGGAACTTGCAGAATGATATTGCAATTCCAGTTTGAATTACTTTTCAACTCTGCCAACTATGATGGTGTTGCAGAAAATTTCCAACATTGAGTGATGAACTAATACGGGAGCATTGCCGCGCCAGATGCCCTGACATTTACGGGGATCAGTCGTATGTCATGCATCTCATCAGTCGTTTTCTACATGTAGAAGGTAGCTCCGACGGATTTACTTGACTACCGCCCTCTGGAACTCCTAAGCCAACGGTTGGGCTATTGCTGGACCGGCGCCACTCGGCCACTTACGCGTCTCCTAGTTCATTAACATCCATGACTCTGAAACGTAAAGTTTGTCCCCCTTTCCCCAAGTATAATACTTGTTGATAAGACTCCACAAAGTAGTCGTATCTAGTTGGAAAGGAAAATTCACCAATATTTCCCAAGCTGATGCTTGTTAATGGACATAAACTTATTCCAACAATCTTACCCCTCGAATGATGAGTAGGTACACAAGATTTAATGACTCATAGCAACCTAGTTGCGAACGAAAAGAATAGTTTCAAAGAAATTATGACCAAGAAGTCATCAAGACAGATAACATTTCTCAAGTAAGGTTCCCTTGCAATTTAACGGATAGAATTGAATGAAGAATGAAATCTTGAGAACCTTCCATTATAATAGTATTTATAATAAGACTCCGAAATAGTTTACATAATATTTGGAGGTCGGAAATAGCATTTAAATGAAGTAAATCCTTCTTGAAACGAGTTAGAAGAATTAAATAAATATTCCAAAGAATATTTATTAAGTCAAAAATATTGAAGGAATAATCTTAATATAAGATGTTGCTCAACTGGATATTCGAAAAGATATTGATTAAATAAATAATGATCGAATGAATATTCGAAATAATATTCATTATTTAACTTAATTAAATTCTTAGGGAATATTCAAAATAATATTCGATGAACAAATCGATCATGAATGAATATTAAAGATGATATTCAATAAATAAAGTTCAAGTGAATATTTAAAGTAATATTCATTTACTAAATAATCTCGAATGAATATTCAAAATAATATTCATTAAGTAATCATCTCAAATGAATATTTAAAATAATATTCATTAAATAAATAACGGAAAATATCTACTTAAATATTTTCCTTTTAAAAAAAAATAATCCCGATCTATATTTAAGGAATTTAAGACATACGCCCTTCATTAAAGGCATTTGCAAAACCCGGCTTATAACTAATATATCTCATATCTAGCTTATAAGCCAATATCAACTCGTAGTCAAGTTTCATAATATACTTCTGAAAACAGTTATGCCTTCCAATAGCATATTTAACATAAATAATATTCATATGGTATTTCTCGACTGAGATAATACTCAAATAACATTCCTCGAAAAATATAGAAGGCAAATACAATTCCTCGAATGACATCATATTCAAATAACAAGCCTCGACTGTTTCTCAGGTAATTAATACTTTATGGAAATATGATAATGTTTATAAGTAACATTCCTCAAATCATTTCCAAGTACTTAATACTTTCTGGAAAGATAATTAGTGTTTATTAATAGTATTCCTCAAGATGACTAGTACTTTGCCGCTGGAATCCCTCCGGGTTTCCATGACTAACACTATATTCACAAAATACCAACTCCCGGTTTAAAGTCGAAAACAATGAATATGCTCTTATATCTAGAGCTACAAGATATACCGGTTCGTAAATACTTAACTTTAAAGACCGCATATAATCCAAAGGTCAAATTCTATTTCAACCGGAAATAAGATTATAGCAAAACTGTTTAACAATATTCCTGGCAAATGCAGTATCAAATAATAATATTACAAAGTGTAGGTTTTGAAACCTTGCATAGGTAGAATCAAAATATAATATTTTAATCAATCATGAAAGTCCTTAAATAACTTCCGATTAACATTATATAACCTTTAAAACACTTAGGATATTTAATAAATAGATACCTAATATTTATTGAATAAAATATGCAATAGCTCCTTTTTAAAAGAATATTCCAAAGAGTAGTCGTTTAATAAAGTGAATATTCAGATAATTTTTACTACTAATATCAAAATATGTAATAACCTCAAAACACCTAATTGTAACTCTTAGAATATTTCTAATCAAAACCAAGACATTAACTCTCCGGCAATTCCCGGACTTTAAATACTTTATCGAAATAATTATCACCGACTCACGATCAATAAGGAGTAAATGCCACATATGAAAATCCTTTTTAAATGAATATGATAAATAATATTCATTGAGTTAAATAACTCTACCAAATAGCATACATCAATATCCTTCTTGATATTCTTAATCGAAAATATCCCAAGTATAGTATTTGCAATATTCTATAAACAAGATACAAATTAAGGGGGAGGTGAGTCATAAAATATCGATCTCAATCGACAACTTTTAAGTCACGGGATTTTGACAATTGGCATAAGCAGAATTTAATAACATTAGCAAGGCCCAAAAATATACTGGTTTTGATGAGTAAGCACATGATTGGAAAACTTGCAACTATGGATTTAAATCTAGTCCACACATTTCATATATTCGAAAATACCGATACTCTGAACGATAGAGTATGCATAAATAAACTTGCCTCTAGTCCTTAGCAGAAAATAGAACCCGCGAATAAATCCTTCGCAACTCGCCCAAGCATTTCCATGGAGGTAGTTTACCTTTCTTTATACGACGCCTCGATCTTCCCTTTTTTTGATGTACGTCGATCCACTTGATTATACCCTAATGGTACTGAAATAGTTACGAGTACGTGTCAGTCCAACCTCGTATCTCGAGTAGACAAAACTCAGAATTACCACTAAGTCCTCTTAAAGTCGTACTATAGTTGTTATCCCTATAGTTGACTACTCAAATACCAATTAATACACATAACACATTTAGTAAAGAAGAGACATGGGAGAGTCCCCTTTTTAAAGTAGACATTTCCTGGTGCTAACCACCCCTAACCATACCACTTAATCAATTTCACTTAACATACACAACTATAATACCATTGAAGTTCTATGACCACTTAATTAGTATGTAATCCTCAAAACATACTTAATCCTCGATAAAGGCTCATAATACTCATTTAATCTTCAAGACACATTTAATCCTCGAATTAGCACATAACCCTCGGAGCAATAATTAATCCCCAAAATAATTCACTTAGCACATATTCACATAAACAATTAACATCCACTTCATGCTTCTAGACCATTGATATTTAACTAAATTAAATAAATTTGATTGCAGGGGATTTTCAGAAAATTTCGGCATGTAGTATTCGTTTATCGGACTATGGGCTCAGCCCCTCCATGCCAACAAAACAATTTATAACCCTGCTTTTGATAAAATAAAAGCTGCCTCAACTTGCAGCAACATAAAAGTAAACAAATAATGAAAAGTACCCGCCCAGACATGCGGCACCTAGCACATAATAATTAACACTACTACTTACGCTACACCAATGATCGTATTTCTCACGCATTTTAATGATACACGTGACAACCAATCATTGATGTTCGTAAGCCCTAGGGAACAACCCCTAGCACTAACTATTACTTACGCTATATCAATGATCACATCACTCAAGTATATTAATTATACTCGTGATAGCTAATCATGGATATTCGTAAGCCCTAGGGATTAGTCGAAAAGAATTACACAAGTCCTTTAAATATTGACATTTAAAAACTTGTGATCTTCTCATAACCCCTAGCACAATTCTAATTATTATCAAATTCTAACATTTAACATGTATCACGTATTCCCATACTTACCAACACCAAGTAATTGATGGTTATACATTCAACAAATACTAAGACTTGATTTATACCATTTAGTCAACTCGTATAAACTCCACAATTAGTGCCAACATCACTATTTACCATTAGTACATCATATAACTCCAACAATATACGACATATAACAATTAGTACTAATAATCATTTAGCACAAGGTAACTATACTTAGCCAACTCAAATAATTCTTAACATATAATATTCGGCTATAATAATTAACAATTAGCAATTAACAATTTGCACTTAACAACTAACAATTACAATTGCAAACTAGCAATTAACCATTAGCAATTAGCACCTCACATTTAACAACCACTAACCCGCACAATTAACCGGGCCCACCATTAATCTCATCAAGTATAATTACCCACTAACAATTATAATTGACACATCTAGACTCTCCGAATTAAATCACCAAATTCAAATAATACTTATAATTTAGCATACTAAGTTAATTACGAAATTTAACACATCTAACTTGCAATTTAATAACTAATTAAATCGCAATTATAATCTCGCAATTAATCATGAAAATCAACAATTAAACTCGCAATTTAAATAAAATTAAATTACGACAATTAAATATATAATTTAAAGATACAAGTTTATACCCTTCGATTCCGATTCGAGTCGCCCAAAATCAAGTCACCGGAAAAACTTTCCACCATCTCCCTCCCTTCTCTCTCTCTCTCTCTCTCTCTCTCTCTCTCTCTCTCTCTCTCTCTCTCTCTCTCTCTGCGCAAGACCTGCACACGATGCCACACCACGGTTTCTGGCCCCTTGCTGCTGCTCGACCTCCCCCCCCGGAGCCAACACCGCGCCTCCGCCGCCGGCGGTCTCCTCCTGCCACGCCACTTCTTCCACACACATATGCATACACGCGTGTATGTATATATACACACACCCCCATCAACACTCATCCCCCCCTCAATTAACTCCTCTCTTATCTCTCTTCCTCCCCCCCCCACTGTCTTCTCCCCGCTGTTCTTCCCCCCTCCCCTGATTTTTTTGATTTTGTGCGGCCACTGTGTGTGTTTCGGTGTGTGTACGTATATGTTGTGTGTTTTAACCTAATGGGCTTGGCCCATTACTATTTGCTACTACTAATTGTAACCCACTTCTAATTTAAACCCGCAAAAATAACACTCGGATAAAATAATATTTTAAACCAATAACTCTAATTTGTAAAAATAAAATTTCTAGCATAATTAAATACTAGAATATTTTTAAAGACTTTTGGAGAAAGAATTAGAATTAAATCTAAATTTTCTAAATTGATGTGTATTTTACAAATATTAATAGTTTATAAAAACAATTCATAAAAATAATAATTGTGATTCATATTTCACAATTTACAGGGCTTTATAAAAATACTACAAACACTATTGTTTTAGTAAAATCTCAAATTCTCGATATTATAAATTAATCGAGTAATTTCTGCAAACCCCCAAATAATTAAAATAATCATTTTCTAAGGATTTTAAAATCTCTAAATCATTTAGTAATTTATAATAAAATCTTTACTAAATAATTTCACACTCCAAAATTAAATCTTTGCTCGAATAAACTATTGACTCGAGGTATCTACTCAGTCAATAAAATTTAAAAAAAAGGAGGACCAGGTTCCACTTAACCGACAATAATTAAATAATATAAAAAAAAAATTCCTCCTCCTTTTAGGAAAACATTATTATTATTGAAATAATAATAAAATCATTTCTTGAAAAATCCGGGTTATTACAGTCTACCCTCCTTAAAAGGATTCCGTCCACGGAATCAGCTAAGGCCACTACTGGGATTTCTTAACTCTTTCATCATCAACACTTATTCTGCCAAACCGGAGATAGTGTCCATTAGTAAACAACTTCTCCGAAACCTCAATCCAACCATAGGATCTCTATTTGACACAGTTATCACTTGGAGTCTTACCACGTTATTCTTTTCACACATGTGTCTTGGCCAACTTTCCATTATCATACAATCCTTGAGAGAGAGAGTTCGCTGATTCTATTCACATACACTATTGAGAGAGAAAATGCACTAATTCCATTAACATATATCATTGAGAGGGAAAGAACTAAATAATTCTAATGGTACGTCACTAATATTCTATTTGCCTTGGGATTCGCTCTAGCTCTCGGCGATTCCGTTGCAATTCTAGTTTCTATCAGCGAGTTTTGACTTGGCCGACCTGGTTGGCATCCCCTTGAATGTATTAGAGATAACCAGAATTATGGAGCTTTGAAAAGATATCTGTCATATCAAGGCTATTGCCACACATTGGAGATTATAAGGTCATGAGTGTTAAAGTAAACCTTATTTGAAATAAGAGAATTTACTGAGAGATCAATATGATCATAGGAACTCACGTTGCGTGTCTCAGTTAAGACATTACTAAAGGTAATTAGCCTTCTTGTATTTCACAACTCACAAGCGACGGCGTCCCGTCAGACTTCCATCACACAGACAGAAAGTCCTTGTGGCCCCTAAATGTATAGGGTTGTTCGTCTCAGTGGAAGTTGAGAAGTATGAAAGAAATTCAAAGTAAAGTTAATAATTATTGCATTTTGACAATTAATTCTCAAAGGGACACCTTGGAGTTGAATTGAACGGATTCCAAAGGTGTGATTTCCAAAGAAAAGGATAACCAGAAAGATACTGGTATTCAATAATCAAGTGGTGTTATATCACCATAGAATCATCCACTATTGAAGGAAAGTGGAGGTTTGAAATAACATCATTCGATAGGGCTTCAGAAATCTGAAGGTAGGGATAATGACATATTCTTGTACAATCGAAATTAAATATGGTTTAACACAAGTATTAAAGAATAACTTCGAAGAGGGAATATACGCTTTTATCAAAATTCTCGCTTGGAGAGAGGTCAAATAGATCATAGATTAGGGAGGTAATCAAAATATTAATGCACGGGGAGGTGTTAAATAATTCACAGATTGGGGAGGTAATAAACATAATTGCAAATGGGGAGATGTCAAACAATTCAGATTGGGGAGATAATCAACATGATTCATAAATGGGGAGGGTAATGCCAAGGTCTCCACGGATGCCTTTCATGTCGGCTCCTCTGACGGATAATTGTTCGATTGTAGCGCTCTTCTTTTCCACGCACACCCTAAGGTGCTCGATAACCGACGTCATCGTCGACTCGTAATAGTCGCTAGAGATTCAACCATCGGCATTTTACGATTTTAAGGAGTTCTATTCGACTCGGCGCAAGCATCTCACGCAAGCGTTCTATTCTTTGAGAAGACTTCGATATGGTGTCGCCCCTAGCAACGACGAATTCCACATGTCGAATGGGCGATATTCCGAAACATTGCTGGAAATACATACTTAGATTCGGTCACCATTATAACCGTATTTATACCACATGTTCCTGTCCTCATGACAATTCCATGTGCTACTTAAGCTAACACCTTTTTGGCATAACGACCTTCGTACTAGTCTTTCTCAGACTTTCTCAGTCCGTCTTGGTTCTTAAAATATATCTCATCTTCACCATTTTTCTTCTATAATCAATTGAAACAATCGGTGTCTGTCCACCAATCCATTCATAATATTACCGTTCAAACATCCGCAACTTCGACTAAAAATCTTTCGTAGTGATTTGTTTTACTTCCCTTTTTGGAATTTTAACAATACGGATACTATCTCAACTCATCATTGTCATAATACTGGATGCCAACTTTCTATCCTTCATCATCATATTGAAATTTCCTATAGTTCGGAGAATACATAACTATTTCAATGAATCCCCTAAAATCATCTTAATTTCAGGTCTCGGGCGATCTATGCCCTCGCCAACCAATACTTCACTCTAGGAATCCTTTAGCAGACATTCATCACCACAAGAAGTGAAGTCTGTATTCACATATTCCTTGACATAGCCTTCCAACCTTAACTTAATCATTGGTACTATATCCAATAGTCCAACGAGAACTCTATATGAGTTCTGACGTTCTCACATAACTATACACACTCCTACTCACTCTCGTTTCTAGTTTACTATAACCTACGCTCTGATACCATTTCTGTAACACCCCCAAATCCGGGGTCAAGGATTTGGTAGCTACGCGGAAATACTCAATGTCAAATTACCTGTTTAACGACATTAAACCATCTATCATCAATAAACTGAAATATAACTCTGCGACCCCAACCACCAAGCATCTTTTAGGTCATAGGGCTAGAAACAAGAACTAAAATACTTACATTTCTCATTACACCCATTCTATTACATCGCACTATGTCTAACAAATCTTATACTACTAGTATAGCTTCGTTGGGAAGTACACCAGCAACTAGTACTACTCAGAACAAAGAATATATATTACACATCAATGTACCTACATATAACTTACTCCTGCTATAGTTTTTCTGGATCATATCATCTTCATAAGGGTGTACTGCCTGCTTCTTCTGAGCCATGCAGATAAGCCTCAACCGACTACCTTCCTCTGAAAGGTTAATATTTGAAAACAAACAAGTATGAGCGAAAGAATTGCCCAGCAAGTTAATAATAGAACTTCACAATATATATATCAATACTCACAATGGAATTCAATATCTAACGATATTTAATATCACATCTGAAGCATTTAACTATGGAATTCCATTAAGGGAAGTATAATCTTTGATATAACCTTAAATGAACAATCTGAGATCAAAATAACCATAGTGAGTTTCATACCTTAGCAAAATGGTATAAGTTGTAGTCCCAATAACCTTTAATAAAACTCTTCAAAATATGCAGTTCAATATACTACTACTACAAGTGTTTTCATCAAACAGAAACCAAACTATAAAAAAAGATCCCCTTTTTAGTACTCCACAAGTCTGAAAGTATATACATATAAGTATACCATTTTTATCACAACGCCCTACAGTTCAATATTCTGTATGGGATATAATTTCTTTAACCACTTGATAAGTTTAAGACTCAGAGGTAACTGATTGTAAGAGAGTCAAGGGTTTCGAGACGAACCATTTATGAAATACCAAGTCAATACTTCTCAAGCTTGAAAATATTTATATGTATATATATCATTTTCGTCAAAACACTTGACAGATCAAGAGACTGCACCTCAGCAATATAATAACAGTTCTGGAATATCTTTGAAACCGTACGCCATGCATTGATGAACATGGTATTAGTATATTGTAAAAGATGAAGTTAAGATAGTTCAATATAACCTTTCCGCAAAATATCTGCTATATAGAATATAAGCAGATTGTCAGCATATAACTTACAAGATGAAGTTATAAGGTGATTCAATATCAAAAACCTCCTTATCACAACTCATGTTATGTAAGGTATCAATAGAGTCATCAATTGTAAGATAAAGGATGAAGTTACACGGTAACTCAACAGATATATATTTCGTGGAAGCATATGCTATGCCAAAATAAGCAAGATAGCATCATTTTCATAAAAATAGGAACTTGCAGAATGATATTGCAATTCCAGTTTGAATTACTTTTCAACTCTGCCAACTATGATGGTGTTGCAGAAAATTTCCAACATTGAGTGATGAACTAATACGGGAGCATTGCCGCGCCAGATGCCCTGACATTTACGGGGATCAGTCGTATGTCATGCATCTCATCAGTCGTTTTCTACATGTAGAAGGTAGCTCCGACGGATTTACTTGACTACCGCCCTCTGGAACTCCTAAGCCAACGGTTGGGCTATTGCTGGACCGGCGCCACTCGGCCACTTACGCGTCTCCTAGTTCATTAACATCCATGACTCTGAAACGTAAAGTTTCTCCCCCTTTCCCCAAGTATAATACTTGTTGATAAGACTCCACAAAGTAGTCGTATCTAGTTGGAAAGGAAAATTCACCAATATTTCCCAAGCTGATGCTTGTTAATGGACATAAACTTATTCCAACAATCTTACCCCTCGAATGATGAGTAGGTACACAAGATTTAATGACTCATAGCAACCTAGTTGCGAACGAAAAGAATAGTTTCAAAGAAATTATGACCAAGAAGTCATCAAGACAGATAACATTTCTCAAGTAAGGTTCCCTTGCAATTTAACGGATAGAATTGAATGAAGAATGAAATCTTGAGAACCTTCCATTATAATAGTATTTATAATAAGACTCCGAAATAGTTTACATAATATTTGGAGGTCGGAAATAGCATTTAAATGAAGTAAATCCTTCTTGAAACGAGTTAGAAGAATTAAATAAATATTCCAAAGAATATTTATTAAGTCAAAAATATTGAAGGAATAATCTTAATATAAGATGTTGCTCAACTGGATATTCGAAAAGATATTGATTAAATAAATAATGATCGAATGAATATTCGAAATAATATTCATTATTTAACTTAATTAAATTCTTAGGGAATATTCAAAATAATATTCGATGAACAAATCGATCATGAATGAATATTAAAGATGATATTCAATAAATAAAGTTCAAGTGAATATTTAAAGTAATATTCATTTACTAAATAATCTCGAATGAATATTCAAAATAATATTCATTAAGTAATCATCTCAAATGAATATTTAAAATAATATTCATTAAATAAATAACGGAAAATATCTACTTAAATATTTTCCTTTAAAAAAAAAATAATCCCGATCTATATTTAAGGAATTTAAGACATACGCCCTTCATTAAAGGCATTTGCAAAACCCGGCTTATAACTAATATATCTCATATCTAGCTTATAAGCCAATATCAACTCGTAGTCAAGTTTCATAATATACTTCTGAAAACAGTTATGCCTTCCAATAGCATATTTAACATAAATAATATTCATATGGTATTTCTCGACTGAGATAATACTCAAATAACATTCCTCGAAAAATATAGAAGGCAAATACAATTCCTCGAATGACATCATATTCAAATAACAAGCCTCGACTGTTTCTCAGGTAATTAATACTTTATGGAAATATGATAATGTTTATAAGTAACATTCCTCAAATCATTTCCAAGTACTTAATACTTTCTGGAAAGATAATTAGTGTTTATTAATAGTATTCCTCAAGATGACTAGTACTTTGCCGCTGGAATCCCTCCGGGTTTCCACGACTAACACTATATTCACAAAATACCAACTCCCGGTTTAAAGTCGAAAACAATGAATATGCTCTTATATCTAGAGCTACAAGATATACCGGTTCGTAAATACTTAACTTTAAAGACCGCATATAATCCAAAGGTCAAATTCTATTTCAACCGGAAATAAGATTATAGCAAAACTGTTTAACAATATTCCTGGCAAATGCAGTATCAAATAATAATATTACAAAGTGTAGGTTTTGAAACCTTGCATAGGTAGAATCAAAATATAATATTTTAATCAATCATGAAAGTCCTTAAATAACTTCCGATTAACATTATATAACCTTTAAAACACTTAGGATATTTAATAAATAGATACCTAATATTTATTGAATAAAATATGCAATAGCTCCTTTTTAAAAGAATATTCCAAAGAGTAGTCGTTTAATAAAGTGAATATTCAGATAATTTTTACTACTAATATCAAAATATGTAATAACCTCAAAACACCTAATTGTAACTCTTAGAATATTTCTAATCAAAACCAAGACATTAACTCTCCGGCAATTCCCGGACTTTAAATACTTTATCGAAATAATTATCACCGACTCACGATCAATAAGGAGTAAATGCCACATATGAAAATCCTTTTTAAATGAATATGATAAATAATATTCATTGAGTTAAATAACTCTACCAAATAGCATACATCAATATCCTTCTTGATATTCTTAATCGAAAATATCCCAAGTATAGTATTTGCAATATTCTATAAACAAGATACAAATTAAGGGGGAGGTGAGTCATAAAATATCGATCTCAATCGACAACTTTTAAGTCACGGGATTTTGACAATTGGCATAAGCAGAATTTAATAACATTAGCAAGGCCCAAAAATATACTGGTTTTGATGAGTAAGCACATGATTGGAAAACTTGCAACTATGGATTTAAATCTAGTCCACACATTTCATATATTCGAAAATACCGATACTCTGAACGATAGAGTATGCATAAATAAACTTGCCTCTAGTCCTTAGCAGAAAATAGAACCCGCGAATAAATCCTTCGCAACTCGCCCAAGCATTTCCATGGAGGTAGTTTACCTTTCTTTATACGACGCCTCGATCTTCCCTTTTTTTGATGTACGTCGATCCACTTGATTATACCCTAATGGTACTGAAATAGTTACGAGTACGTGTCAGTCCAACCTCGTATCTCGAGTAGACAAAACTCAGAATTACCACTAAGTCCTCTTAAAGTCGTACTATAGTTGTTATCCCTATAGTTGACTACTCAAATACCAATTAATACACATAACACATTTAGTAAAGAAGAGACATGGGAGAGTCCCCTTTTTAAAGTAGACATTTCCTGGTGCTAACCACCCCTAACCATACCACTTAATCAATTTCACTTAACATACACAACTATAATACCATTGAAGTTCTATGACCACTTAATTAGTATGTAATCCTCAAAACATACTTAATCCTCGATAAAGGCTCATAATACTCATTTAATCTTCAAGACACATTTAATCCTCGAATTAGCACATAACCCTCGGAGCAATAATTAATCCCCAAAATAATTCACTTAGCACATATTCACATAAACAATTAACATCCACTTCATGCTTCTAGACCATTGATATTTAACTAAATTAAATAAATTTGATTGCAGGGGATTTTCAGAAAATTTCGGCATGTAGTATTCGTTTATCGGACTATGGGCTCAGCCCCTCCATGCCAACAAAACAATTTATAACCCTGCTTTTGATAAAATAAAAGCTGCCTCAACTTGCAGCAACATAAAAGTAAACAAATAATGAAAAGTACCCGCCCAGACATGCGGCACCTAGCACATAATAATTAACACTACTACTTACGCTACACCAATGATCGTATTTCTCACGCATTTTAATGATACACGTGACAACCAATCATTGATGTTCGTAAGCCCTAGGGAACAACCCCTAGCACTAACTATTACTTACGCTATATCAATGATCACATCACTCAAGTATATTAATTATACTCGTGATAGCTAATCATGGATATTCGTAAGCCCTAGGGATTAGTCGAAAAGAATTACACAAGTCCTTTAAATATTGACATTTAAAAACTTGTGATCTTCTCATAACCCCTAGCACAATTCTAATTATTATCAAATTCTAACATTTAACATGTATCACGTATTCCCATACTTACCAACACCAAGTAATTGATGGTTATACATTCAACAAATACTAAGACTTGATTTATACCATTTAGTCAACTCGTATAAACTCCACAATTAGTGCCAACATCACTATTTACCATTAGTACATCATATAACTCCAACAATATACGACATATAACAATTAGTACTAATAATCATTTAGCACAAGGTAACTATACTTAGCCAACTCAAATAATTCTTAACATATAATATTCGGCTATAATAATTAACAATTAGCAATTAACAATTTGCACTTAACAACTAACAATTACAATTGCAAACTAGCAATTAACCATTAGCAATTAGCACCTCACATTTAACAACCACTAACCCGCACAATTAACCGGGCCCACCATTAATCTCATCAAGTATAATTACCCACTAACAATTATAATTGACACATCTAGACTCTCCGAATTAAATCACCAAATTCAAATAATACTTATAATTTAGCATACTAAGTTAATTACGAAATTTAACACATCTAACTTGCAATTTAATAACTAATTAAATCGCAATTATAATCTCGCAATTAATCATGAAAATCAACAATTAAACTCGCAATTTAAATAAAATTAAATTACGACAATTAAATATATAATTTAAAGATACAAGTTTATACCCTTCGATTCCGATTCGAGTCGCCCAAAATCAAGTCACCGGAAAAACTTTCCACCATCTCCCTCCCTTCTCTCTCTCTCTCTCTCTCTCTCTCTCTCTCTCTCTCTCTCTCTCTCTCTCTCTCTCTCTGCGCAAGACCTGCACACGATGCCACACCACGGTTTCTGGCCCCTTGCTGCTGCTCGACCTCCCCCCCCGGAGCCAACACCGCGCCTCCGCCGCCGGCGGTCTCCTCCTGCCACGCCACTTCTTCCACACACATATGCATACACGCGTGTATGTATATATACACACACCCCCATCAACACTCATCCCCCCCTCAATTAACTCCTCTCTTATCTCTCTTCCTCCCCCCCCCACTGTCTTCTCCCCGCTGTTCTTCCCCCCTCCCCTGATTTTTTTGATTTTGTGCGGCCACTGTGTGTGTTTCGGTGTGTGTACGTATATGTTGTGTGTTTTAACCTAATGGGCTTGGCCCATTACTATTTGCTACTACTAATTGTAACCCACTTCTAATTTAAACCCGCAAAAATAACACTCGGATAAAATAATATTTTAAACCAATAACTCTAATTTGTAAAAATAAAATTTCTAGCATAATTAAATACTAGAATATTTTTAAAGACTTTTGGAGAAAGAATTAGAATTAAATCTAAATTTTCTAAATTGATGTGTATTTTACAAATATTAATAGTTTATAAAAACAATTCATAAAAATAATAATTGTGATTCATATTTCACAATTTACAGGGCTTTATAAAAATACTACAAACACTATTGTTTTAGTAAAATCTCAAATTCTCGATATTATAAATTAATCGAGTAATTTCTGCAAACCCCCAAATAATTAAAATAATCATTTTCTAAGGATTTTAAAATCTCTAAATCATTTAGTAATTTATAATAAAATCTTTACTAAATAATTTCACACTCCAAAATTAAATCTTTGCTCGAATAAACTATTGACTCGAGGTATCTACTCAGTCAATAAAATTTAAAAAAAAAGGAGGACCAGGTTCCACTTAACCGACAATAATTAAATAATATAAAAAAAAAATTCCTCCTCCTTTTAGGAAAACATTATTATTATTGAAATAATAATAAAATCATTTCTTGAAAAATCCGGGTTATTACAGTCTACCCTCCTTAAAAGGATTCCGTCCACGGAATCAGCTAAGGCCACTACTGGGATTTCTTAACTCTTTCATCATCAACACTTATTCTGCCAAACCGGAGATAGTGTCCATTAGTAAACAACTTCTCCGAAACCTCAATCCAACCATAGGATCTCTATTTGACACAGTTATCACTTGGAGTCTTACCACGTTATTCTTTTCACACATGTGTCTTGGCCAACTTTCCATTATCATACAATCCTTGAGAGAGAGAGTTCGCTGATTCTATTCACATACACTATTGAGAGAGAAAATGCACTAATTCCATTAACATATATCATTGAGAGGGAAAGAACTAAATAATTCTAATGGTACGTCACTGATATTCTATTTGCCTTGGGATTCGCTCTAGCTCTCGGCGATTCCGTTGCAATTCTAGTTTCTATCAGCGAGTTTTGACTTGGCCGACCTGGTTGGCATCCCCTTGAATGTATTAGAGATAACCAGAATTATGGAGCTTTGAAAAGATATCTGTCATATCAAGGCTATTGCCACACATTGGAGATTATAAGGTCATGAGTGTTAAAGTAAACCTTATTTGAAATAAGAGAATTTACTGAGAGATCAATATGATCATAGGAACTCACGTTGCGTGTCTCAGTTAAGACATTACTAAAGGTAATTAGCCTTCTTGTATTTCACAACTCACAAGCGACGGCGTCCCGTCAGACTTCCATCACACAGACAGAAAGTCCTTGTGGCCCCTAAATGTATAGGGTTGTTCATCTCAGTGGAAGTTGAGAAGTATGAAAGAAATTCAAAGTAAAGTTAATAATTATTGCATTTTGACAATTAATTCTCAAAGGGACACCTTGGAGTTGAATTGAACGGATTCCAAAGGTGTGATTTCCAAAGAAAAGGATAACCAGAAAGATACTGGTATTCAATAATCAAGTGGTGTTATATCACCATAGAATCATCCACTATTGAAGGAAAGTGGAGGTTTGAAATAACATCATTCGATAGGGCTTCAGAAATCTGAAGGTAGGGATAATGACATATTCTTGTACAATCGAAATTAAATATGGTTTAACACAAGTATTAAAGAATAACTTCGAAGAGGGAATATACGCTTTTATCAAAATTCTCGCTTGGAGAGAGGTCAAATAGATCATAGATTAGGGAGGTAATCAAAATATTAATGCACGGGGAGGTGTTAAATAATTCACAGATTGGGGAGGTAATAAACATAATTGCAAATGGGGAGATGTCAAACAATTCAGATTGGGGAGATAATCTGTAAGAACCCAGATTTTTGGGTAGAATTAAAACTTTTATAATGTATTGATGTAAGAGTGAACAGTGGTTACAACTACAAGGTAATACTGGCTTTAAAGGATGAATAATGAAAGGATATATATTCCAAGGTTATATGGCCTGAAGGATGCTATTGGGTGATAACTTAGATTAGAATAATCTATCTCCTAGAAAGTTAAGATAAGATTCCCTAGAGAGAAATAGATACCCTCATGTCATCCAAATCAATATCTATTATAAGCCCAGCGGTTCCGTAAAAAGGTTAAGGAACACTCGAGGGTGAACCAGGTTCATTTTCCTAATTATAGGAATTAAATAAAAATAAGTGATGAATAGTGATTTTGGTGGAATTTGGAATATTATTATAATAATGTTATACCCGGTATTCGGAACGGATTTCTGAGTTCGTATTAGTGATCCCGGAAGAAAATAAGTGTATGTGAAAGCTGTCGGATTCAGAAAAAGAGCACTTTTATTTTCTCCGAGAATTCCCTGGACACTGTAAGACATAAGGAATTATAAAAGGAATTTAAGGAATTTAAATTCGAGAAGTAGTAAGAAAGATGAGGAATAGTATTATAAATATTAAGAAGGTTTTCGGTAAAACCCTAACTAGAAACGAATGAGTTATTCCCTCGAACGATCAACGAATTAAGCAATAAACGGACAAGGAATCAAGCAGAGGAGGCAAGATGCATGCATGTGTGCAAGTGATAAATATCTAGAAACCATATAGTTACTTAAGTAACCAATACTTAGTGAATCAACTAAGTACTTAGAAAACAAACTACTTGGTTAAGCCTTGAATCAACCAATGATCAACACTTGTCATGGTAAATCCTCATCCAACACCACACTACTTTAATAAAGTAGCCTTAAGATGAGATATTATCTTAAACTCTTCACTTTATGCAATTTTGAGAGATCAACCAAGCCAAATACTCTCCCCCCCCCATTTATCTCCATTCGGCAACTACTTTAATTCCAAAACAAAAATCAAGCTTCCAACCATCACTTGACCTTGTAATTTTTATGGTGAGTTCCATAATTCATAAAAGTGATCTCCTAAAAATTTCAAAGCCAAACACCTTTGTTTCCATTTTCAAAGAATTCATCCAAGAGGAGGGTGAATAGTGATTCTATGAACTAATCTTGTTTTTTCTTGTTTTTCATGGTTGATTTAGCAAGCTTAAGCACCTCTAAGGATCATACCAAGCATAGTGAGGCTAGATCATACTCCAAGGAAGGTATAGCAACTTGAAACCCTAGACTTTACCTTGAGATTTTGCATGATCTTGGTGGGTTTTTAGTATAAGATGTGTTATTTGCATGATTTTAAGCATGATTGTGATTTAGATTTGATAAATGTTAAAAATAGTTTAGATGAACGGAAAGGCATTGCTTGGCCTCAGTTCATGGTGATATATCATGTATATGTTGTTTGGGATGGATACCTTGATTATTGGAAGGTTTGGAATTTAGAAATATTCGATTTATAGCCGTCGTAATGCCGAAATTTAGTTAACATTAAGAACACGCACTGGACAGTAGAAGTAACTCACTGTTTAGCTTCGACTTTTGCCATGATAAGCTAGATTATGTTATAAGCTTCGTTTTGATATAAAGATCGCATGAAACGGATTTACGGTTTAGGAGTTATGATTAAATTCGTAAAAGTGGTTCGAAACCGTAAACGAAAGTTCGTAATTGAAATTGATTCCCTTAAATGTCATTTAATCAGTGGCGAATCTTATTAATTAAATATTAGAGGTCATAAGGAAGGCGTGAGAGAAAACCACGAGTAAAATGGATCGTTTTCCGATTTTATAAAAATGTTCGAATCGAGGTTAAATGCGAAGAAACCACTTTTCGGAGGTAACACTATTCACTAGAAGCTCCTGCCCTGTTTTAGTGAAATCTGTAAAAATTAAACTTCTGATCTAAGTCCAATTTTGAGTTAGCTACCTTCTAGATATTCTCTAGATCATGTACGCGAAAACGGTGCGTCATTTGAGTTAACGGTTACCGAGTTATGAACGTTTTAGTGAAAGAGGTGTGAATAGTAAAGATCCGTAGTCGACCGAACTTCAAAAATACATTTCACCTATCTAGACCCGTGGCTTCGAATTGGAAATTTTATGATAAATATTACAAATACCAAAGATGATTTTATAAGTGGTTTCGTAATTAAATACGTTTCCAGTGATTTATTAAAAGTGTTGAAGTGCAAGTCACGGAATAGTGATTCTCAGAAAAGTCACCTCTAGGGATACTACTTTGGCCACCCTTTTTGGCTAGGTTAAAAAAGGGAATTTCGAGTCGACTAAAACACGAAACTTGTTAAGAATTATCAAGACCACATATTGGTGCAAAGAACGAGATTGTAATTGATTAAGTAAGATATACGAAAAATCCGACATTAAGGATGGGTACGAGGGTGTTTTGGACTAAACTTACATGACTTAAGTTAAGTTATACTTAACCTTCGAAATGTTAAGTGATTGACCTCGGTTATTGTGACTATTTATAGATCATTGGATTGACACGAGGCACACTACCCCTACAGGATTACCAGGCAAGTTTCCAATACTTGGAACTGTTGTTGTGATAATATATATGATGATTGCTTTATACATATGCCATAGCATGCATGCCTACTTTCAAGTTAATATTGAATTACTTGTTCCCTGAATTTATATCGGCTTATAGACTATATATGAAATATCAGTTATAAGCCGGATTGTTTGGTTAAGACCCTTAGCGAAGGGCGTATGATAATCATACTTCAAATATAGACCGGGAGTCGATATTTTGTAATATATAAATAGTCGTGGAAACCCGGAGGGATCCCAGCGACAAATTTATTATTTCGAGGATTTTTATTCGATTACGAATCCTTCGAGGAACGTTATTTGAGTATTACCTCAGTGAAGGAATATTTAACGAATATTATTTTAATATTCATTTAGAATGTCATTTATTTAATGAATATTATTTTGAATATTCATTAGAGTTATTTGGTTGACAAATATCATTCCCAAATATTCATTTGGCTTACTTATTATTATTTGGAATATTCATTTGATCTTTGTTTATTTAATGAATATTACTTTCGAATATTCATTTAAGGTTTGATTTACTTAATGAATATTATTTTAAAATATTCATTGGAAGTTCTATTTACTCAAGGAATATTACTTCGAATATTCCTTTAAAGTTTTGATTACTAAATGAATATTATTCGGATATTCATTTAGAATATTATTTGTTTAATGAATATTATTTGGATATTCATTTGGAATGTTATTGATTAAATGAATATTATTTTCAAATATTCATTTAAAGTTTGATTTATTCAGTAAATATTATTTTAAATATTTATTTAAGTTTAGTTATTCAAGGAATATTATTTTAAATATTCATTTAAGAAGAGACTTATTTAATAAATAATTCTATATATTCATTCGAGGATTACTTACGAGCAATATTATGATTTATTCATATTCCTTAATTATTATTGATTTAATAAACATTCTTGGAATGTTTAATAAAATTCTTTTGAATTCTTTTTATAATGATTTATATTATTCGAAGGTTATCCTTCACCTTCAGATATTATGTAAAATATTTCGGAGTCTTTTATGACTATTTTATCAAGGGGAGGTTCCCAAAACTTTAATTTCATTTAAATCTATCTTAAAGAAGATTTAAATACTCGCTCAACTTCCAAACGTATATAAGGGGACCTCACTTGAGCGATGTTATTTATTGGACTGCCCGGTCCTATACTTGCTAAAATTGTCATGTCACTCACATCTTCATTCTTTCAAGCATCGATATGAGTCTTTTGGTTACTCCTCAACGCTCGAGGGGTATGATTGATGTAACAAGTTTATATCCATTAACAAGCATCAGCTTGGGAAATATTGGTGAATTTTCCTTTCCAATTAGATACGACTACTTTGTGGAGTCCTATCAACAAGTGTTACACTTGGGGAAAAGGGGAACGAACTTTACGTTTCAGAGTCATGGATGATATTCGAACTAGGAGACGCGTAAGTGGCCGAGTGGCGCCGGTCCAGCAATAGCCCAACCATTGGCTGAGGAGTTCCAGAGGGCGGTAGATAAGTAAATCCGTCGGAGCTACCTTCTACATGTAGAGAACGACTGATGAGATGCATGACATACGACTGATCATCGTAAACGTCAGGGCATCTGGCGCGGCAATGCTCCCGTATTAGTTCATCTTTTAAAAGTGAGAAATTTCTGCAACACTGTTGGTGTTGGCAAGGTGAAAAAGTGTTGAAACCGGAATTGCAATATTTTTTCCTGCAAGTTCCTCTTTTATGATAATTGAGAATATCTTGCTTATCTTTTGCATAGCAGATATTTATTCAAAACAAATATATTTTTGAGTTACCTTGTAACTTCATCTCATACCTTATATTGGTACTACACAGTTAATGCATGGCATATGGTTTCAAAGATATTTTGGACTGTTATATATTATCACTATTCAATTATATTCCTGGTGGGCTATTGCTCACCCTTGCTTTATTTATTTATATCACAACAACAGCTAGATCAGATGGCCGCGCAAGGCGCACACAGCGTAAGCAGGTGTCAACCGTCAGAGGTTTACCGCTAAGGTCTTGGCTACCTTTGTTGAGGATGCAACTACTGGTAGGCTAGTTGTTAGCATTTGAGCCTCAAATGTATTTATATTATGGTATCTATTAATGGATGGCAAAGAGTAGGTAATTATACAATTGTAATTCTTTGGGTTGTAAGAACTCAAACTTGTGATTAATAATATTGTTGGTTACTCTGATTTCATCTCTGGGACTATGACGGGTGTGTTTTATGTTGTTGTTTTGGGTCACAAGGTTGTAATTTAAATTATGTTGGTTTTGTGGTTGGATATTGAGACCGTAACGACCAGATCCCTGACCCTGGATCTGGGGGTGTTACAGAAATGGTATCAGAGAGAGCGTTATATATCCCAGAGATGATGCGACGTTAAAACAATAAATTCATTAAGATAATAAGAACTCTTGCCAAGTTCATAGTCAGACTACATAATGTAGTATTGACATATAAAACCCTTATGGGAACCCTAAAAGTATCATGATAGTAACTTAGCTCGTTCTTGTATCGACTAGTAAGGCGACAGACCTTGGGGATTACGAGCAGTAATATAATGATGCTTGTTTTGATGTTGAAGATCGGATGGTGGATTCGATAGAGTACCCTACTGAGGACCCGGAAGAGGTTCCAGCAGAGAGGGAGAATCCTGTTAGAGACAGGGAAGTTTACCTTGAGGAGATGAGGGCTGCAGCCAGAGAGACTGTAAGAATCTAGATATAGTGCTCAGAGAAGTGAGCTTAAAGAATTGAGATATTATTAAGAGAATTAAAGAGGCATATTGGATTCATAGCCGGACTACCGAATGAAGTGCCAGCAAGTAAGATGGATTTGAGGAATTACTCAAGATCGTATGTAAGGATAGATAAGAATCCTTGGAGACTTTCAGATTAATGAGAAAGGAATTAGAATGATGCATGATTATCAAAGACATTGATATAGGACGGGGAGCAGAGTCCCTAGGAACAGTTAAGACACAGGTGGCAAGTGCCATATCTTCAGATAAATGGATTAGTGTGAATCTTATTATGATAATTCGCCATGAGAAGGCGGATTTCCTAGGTTATAATTTATAAAGTCAAATTGAGATTGTTAAGGTGATTTTATTCAGGGAAATGCCCAACTTATAATGGATCAACTTAGAAAGAAAAGACATTGGGAAGTGATGGCCTGAACGGATAAAGTATATGAGGAAATAGTAAGCGAGACAATGATCTCAGAACCTACAAGAGGAGAAGACCAGTGAGTCTGTGATAAATTAGTAATAAGGCTATCGTCAAGAAACCAAGTATAAGTTTAGTTCAATTCAGTGAAATGATGAACCAGAAACATTAGTTGCATGTGATTCAGAAGAGTATTAAATTCTTTCTTTTCCTTGAATGGATTATGGTAGTTACCTTAAGCTTATTCTGACACTGAATCATAAATGGATTAGGCAAGGCGAGCAGTGGTCGAGATGTAATTGAGAATGCTTCTAGGTGCAACCTGATAGAACAGGTGTAGGACATGTTCTCGAAATAAGAGTTTTGGCAAAATGAAGTCCAGCAATAGGACACATGATCAATAAGAGTAGTGTTGGTCGGCCCTACCAAGTTAAAGACAGTTTCAAATGAAGATTGGCCAACCACACTGGCAAAGGTGAGAAATTTCATAAAATTCACAAGGTATTACCAAAGATTTGCTCAGGACTTTACAGAAAGTGTAGTCCCGTAACCCGACTTATTATAAGAATAAAAGTTTGAATGGATAAGATAAACGTGAGAAGATCTTCCTGGAGCTAAAGATAAAGTTGGTAATGACCAGGGTTGGCGTTGCCTAATGGAAGAAGGAAACTTTGGGAGATATTATGATGCAACTTATACAGGTATAGGTCTGCGCTTATGCAGCACGATAGCGTAATTTCGAATACAATTGGACAACACGGTTCACCAGATTCGGATGACCTTGGTAGTGCTAATTCTGGGAAGCGACTGACCCCGATGGTAGCATTCCTTCTGAGACTAGTTGTTAAGAAGACTGGTATTTGGTAGTATCGACTAATAGGACGAATATGTATCGGGAAGATGTGCCATGTTACTAGTGGGTGAATAGATTAACTGAAATTTTCCCAAATTCTGGAAAGGAATTCAACGAATTTTGGCAAACCTTGTCTTTCTGATTATCAAAAGACGTCATTGAAGAGAGTGGAAACTGGAGCGAACCCTGTGGATTGGGTAAAGTAGCCGCTATACAGGCTGGTAGACAGACCCCGATTATTATGACTGATTATAGGGATAAATTATGAAGTTGAGATTTGAAGGAAAAAGGGAAATGTAATTAAGAAACAAGCCGGACTGAGAAATTCCGGGATTGACTGAAATGAAAAGGTTGTTATGCTAGAAGTGTTAAGCTTACGTGGTACGTGAAATTGATAAGAGAAGTTGAAATGATAAAAATAAAGGAAAGGTGACCGGAGACGGTACCGAGAAGTCAAGTGAGACTTATATGGAGTAAAATTTTGAAAAGATCAAAAGGTATCAAAGTAGAAGGCACTATGCCAGCAATTGCTAGAAAAGTAATGCTATTAGCCGACCCCTAAACTCACATATTTTAGCATGGCCATTGGGGCCAGGTCACTAAGGATTATCAAGTGACTGAATCAACAATGTAAGGACAAAGTGGGGTGCTTCTAATCGAGTGCAAACCGCGAGGGCTTTTGATATAAAATGAATTGAGATACAGGATGATGGATTTATATATATACCATGGACGTATCAGGATTGAGGGTAGTGACCACTGAAAAGTTACGAAAATTACCAAAGTTAGTGCACTGTGATGCATAAATGTTATCTGAAGCTTAGTGTCCTCAAAAAGAGCATTAGGCATTAAGAGATTCACGTTGAACACGACCAATATCTTCCAGAACATCCTTGCTACCATTACCAAGTTCTGTAAGAAAGAGCAGATAGACATGTGTTGTCTTTTGGAAGGTCATATAGACTAACATTCGTTTGAAAGAAGAGGTTAGCATTAGTCTACCTATAGACTATCAAGATGAGAATGATTAAAAGAGACCTTTATTAAGGATATATGATTAAATTGCCAAGTACAGGATATAAGTATTCCCTGAAATTAGAATTGAGCATAGAATGCCCATATATTAAGACGAACCCTGGGGGATGCACAAAGAATAGCATCACCCCTAACAATAGGCACTGTGAAATCAGATGATATAAGTTGAATCGACCAAGGTATCGATAACCTATAAGGATTTGCGGAAAGGAGTCTCTAAAAGTACATAGACAGAATTGTTATCGAATTGGCTAATGGTGTTTGATATACCCTGTAACCCGGAGATACAGGAGGAATGTTGAGGATGGCCTAAGAAACCTTATAAGGGAAGTGCTAATATTCTGAACTTCAGAAAGGGAAGTTGGTAAGGAATGTATGACATAGTAACAATAAGGCCAGATGAAACATGTGTGAAACCATGTAAAAGTATGGATTGAACCAATAAGGTTGAGATTATCGGAGTTAAGTAAGGAAATATCCTAGGTATGATTTGGAGTACCTGTAGTCAAGATCGCACTAGAAAGGTGGAAGCAATGACTTTTGGAAAAGACTGATAGATGCTTTCTCTCATTCAGCAGAATTTAAGGGAGAATGCTTCCACCCTGAGTTGGAATAGATCTAGAAAACATTGACCCCAAGAAATTATTATAATCAGGAAAGGCCAACGAGGTGGCCGACACTTTAAGTATGGGGGGGTAAGTATAAATGCTCAGATCAAAGAAATAGAATGATAATGTAAGGACCTTGATGGTCATAATGTGGTAGAGGAAGTTACATTCCGTCTAATGATTTTGCCAGGAGCAACTATAAGAATAGTTTAAGTAAAGATTCGATTCCTGATGTTGCCGATAGTACATTACCGACATTAGGAGGCTCTGCGTCAGACCAGACCAAATTCCCCAAGAGACTCTCCTTTTCTTTGGAAAGAGAAAGGGGAGGTTAAGTAACAATGAATTGGTAGTAAATGACCAGAAATAGAGAGGGTACACATACTGATAAGCCAAATGGCACGATGTTGAATGACAAGCAAGTTTATGTTGGTGTATTTCTGTGCAAACAAGATAGAGAATTATGAGATTGGCAAGCGATTAAGCAAACCGCTAAGCTTTTAGTCTTCTACCGGAGATATATGATTAATAATCTCACCAGCCTGTTCCAGCTGCGATGCTGGAAGCTTTCCTGTAATTTTATCTGCTTCATGTAATATCTACGTCAAGTTCAGGAAGCATTCCCTATGGATAGGGAATAGTGATTATTTTGTTTTCCTAGAGGATCTTGAATTGACGATTATGATGCTTAGTTGTTAAAGCACTAAGTAAACGATAAGCGATGGTGATCCTTCTGAGAAATTAGGTGGTAACAACTGTGGAAATGTCGAAGTGAATCTACGTTAGAGAAATCATCCAGGTTTATTTCGGATGGTGTAATTTCTGGAACGACGGGATATTTGAAATGAAGAATTAGATTATGATGGTTCATAAAATGATTATAGTAGAAATAAAGACAAGAGACGGATAGAGATGGAAATAGAATTGGGAATTAATAAGAGAGTCAGATAGGCAGACTCATGAGAAGCTCCAGTAATGAAGCGAAAAGAGTAGGGAATTGGCAAGGTAAGGGTATTGGCCAAAACGGAAAGTTGGAATTAGGAGCATGAATGACATACAAATTGACTCCTTTTAAGTTTGGAAAATCCGAGGAAATATGGAATAGTTTGATTGAGTAATAAAAGAGACTCATGGAATGAGAAAGTGAAATCTAGATGGTTGAACGAAGGAAAGTTTGACCACAAATGTGCCACGTATATTGAATAAAGGTAACACGCGTTCCCCTAATAAGGTGACGGTGGAGTTCAATAACAGAAGTGAATGAGAACTAGATGATAAGATGGATGTGATTGATAAAGAAAAGAATGGGAAATAATTATGGAATGTGAAGCAAGAAATGTTACGAATGGATTGATGAATGGGTTCTTCCTAACGAGCACTCGGATTGACAACCTGATAGAGTTAGAATTATAAGTATGAAAGAGCCAGTGTCGGGGCGTGAAATGTGAGTAATAATAATGTCAAGCGGGAAATCCAAGATTTAACCTGAGAGGTTGAAGGATTTTCCAAAAAGTAAGTGGTGCTAATATCAAGCAAGAGTATAGGTCCATAGAATGATGGACAGAATAACAGGGACATGTGATATGTGAGTTTACAAAAAAAAAAAAGTGGAATTTGATACGAATATGATTATTTTCTTCTCTAATAAACCTCTATAGTTCAGAGGTAAATTCTAAGTATGATATTTTGACAATCATGAAAACTTTCTTATATGATTCTTTAAAATTCGTTCTTTTCTTCTCCCTTATTTATCTTCTTCTAAATTGAGAAGAACAACCCTTTAAGGAGGGGAGGTAATACTACGTGACTCTCTGTCTGTGTGATAGGAGTCTAAGTGGAATGCCATTAATTGTTTAATTGCTTGTCAAGTACTAAAGGCTGGCCCCCTTTTTGTACTAACTATGCGATATAACAAATGTTCATTGATCACAGTGATCTCTCGATAAATTTTTCCACCTAAATATATATACATCGAGATTGCGAAGATTAAAGCGATCAGGAATTGCAAAATTACGAGTGAGGTTATCTCCGGAATTCGAAGCGCGTTAGTGATACCGAAGTCACTGCACATACCCATAAGGTTAATAGTGTAAGACCGGACAAGAGCGTATACCGGATAATGTGTTATGCGAAAGTATCAAAGAATTGGTAGAACGGATAAAGGGTGTATTGTAACACAAGTACGATGTGCTTTAGAAAGATTGGAATGTGTAAGGATCGACCAGCGAATTGGAAAGCGAAATAACCAACAAGTACCCAATTGTCTTCTACCTGATTCCGGGACGGAATCCTTTTAAGGAGGGGAGACTGTAAGAACCCAGATTTTTGGGTAGAATTAAAACTTTTATAATGTATTGATGTAAGAGTGAACAGTGGTTACAACTACAAGGTAATACTGGCTTTAAAGGATGAATAATGAAAGGATATATATTCCAAGGTTATATGGCCTGAAGGATGCTATTGGGTGATAACTTAGATTAGAATAATCTATCTCCTAGAAAGTTAAGATAAGATTCCCTAGAGAGAAATAGATACCCTCATGTCATCCAAATCAATATCTATTATAAGCCCAGCGGTTCCGTAAAAAGGTTAAGGAACACTCGAGGGTGAACCAGGTTCATTTTCCTAATTATAGGAATTAAATAAAAATAAGTGATGAATAGTGATTTTGGTGGAATTTGGAATATTATTATAATAATGTTATACCCGGTATTCGGAACGGATTTCTGAGTTCGTATTAGTGATCCCGGAAGAAAATAAGTGTATGTGAAAGCTGTCGGATTCAGAAAAAGAGCACTTTTATTTTCTCCGAGAATTCCCTGGACACTGTAAGACATAAGGAATTATAAAAGGAATTTAAGGAATTTAAATTCGAGAAGTAGTAAGAAAGATGAGGAATAGTATTATAAATATTAAGAAGGTTTTCGGTAAAACCCTAACTAGAAACGAATGAGTTATTCCCTCGAACGATCAACGAATTAAGCAATAAACGGACAAGGAATCAAGCAGAGGAGGCAAGATGCATGCATGTGTGCAAGTGATAAATATCTAGAAACCATATAGTTACTTAAGTAACCAATACTTAGTGAATCAACTAAGTACTTAGAAAACAAACTACTTGGTTAAGCCTTGAATCAACCAATGATCAACACTTGTCATGGTAAATCCTCATCCAACACCACACTACTTTAATAAAGTAGCCTTAAGATGAGATATTATCTTAAACTCTTCACTTTATGCAATTTTGAGAGATCAACCAAGCCAAATACTCTCCCCCCCCCCATTTATCTCCATTCGGCAACTACTTTAATTCCAAAACAAAAATCAAGCTTCCAACCATCACTTGACCTTGTAATTTTTATGGTGAGTTCCATAATTCATAAAAGTGATCTCCTAAAAATTTCAAAGCCAAACACCTTTGTTTCCATTTTCAAAGAATTCATCCAAGAGGAGGGTGAATAGTGATTCTATGAACTAATCTTGTTTTTTCTTGTTTTTCATGGTTGATTTAGCAAGCTTAAGCACCTCTAAGGATCATACCAAGCATAGTGAGGCTAGATCATACTCCAAGGAAGGTATAGCAACTTGAAACCCTAGACTTTACCTTGAGATTTTGCATGATCTTGGTGGGTTTTTAGTATAAGATGTGTTATTTGCATGATTTTAAGCATGATTGTGATTTAGATTTGATAAATGTTAAAAATAGTTTAGATGAACGGAAAGGCATTGCTTGGCCTCAGTTCATGGTGATATATCATGTATATGTTGTTTGGGATGGATACCTTGATTATTGGAAGGTTTGGAATTTAGAAATATTCGATTTATAGCCGTCGTAATGCCGAAATTTAGTTAACATTAAGAACACGCACTGGACAGTAGAAGTAACTCACTGTTTAGCTTCGACTTTTGCCATGATAAGCTAGATTATGTTATAAGCTTCGTTTTGATATAAAGATCGCATGAAACGGATTTACGGTTTAGGAGTTATGATTAAATTCGTAAAAGTGGTTCGAAACTGTAAACGAAAGTTCGTAATTGAAATTGATTCCCTTAAATGTCATTTAATCAGTGGCGAATCTTATTAATTAAATATTAGAGGTCATAAGGAAGGCGTGAGAGAAAACCACGAGTAAAATGGATCGTTTTCCGATTTTATAAAAATGTTCGAATCGAGGTTAAATGCGAAGAAACCACTTTTCGGAGGTAACACTATTCACTAGAAGCTCCTGCCCTGTTTTAGTGAAATCTGTAAAAATTAAACTTCTGATCTAAGTCCAATTTTGAGTTAGCTACCTTCTAGATATTCTCTAGATCATGTACGCGAAAACGGTGCGTCATTTGAGTTAACGGTTACCGAGTTATGAACGTTTTAGTGAAAGAGGTGTGAATAGTAAAGATCCGTAGTCGACCGAACTTCAAAAATACATTTCACCTATCTAGACCCGTGGCTTCGAATTGGAAATTTTATGATAAATATTACAAATACCAAAGATGATTTTATAAGTGGTTTCGTAATTAAATACGTTTCCAGTGATTTATTAAAAGTGTTGAAGTGCAAGTCACGGAATAGTGATTCTCAGAAAAGTCACCTCTAGGGATACTACTTTGGCCACCCTTTTTGGCTAGGTTAAAAAAGGGAATTTCGAGTCGACTAAAACACGAAACTTGTTAAGAATTATCAAGACCACATATTGGTGCAAAGAACGAGATTGTAATTGATTAAGTAAGATATACGAAAAATCCGACATTAAGGATGGGTACGAGGGTGTTTTGGACTAAACTTACATGACTTAAGTTAAGTTATACTTAACCTTCGAAATGTTAAGTGATTGACCTCGGTTATTGTGACTATTTATAGATCATTGGATTGACACGAGGCACACTACCCCTACAGGATTACCAGGCAAGTTTCCAATACTTGGAACTGTTGTTGTGATAATATATATGATGATTGCTTTATACATATGCCATAGCATGCATGCCTACTTTCAAGTTAATATTGAATTACTTGTTCCCTGAATTTATATCGGCTTATAGACTATATATGAAATATCAGTTATAAGCCGGATTGTTTGGTTAAGACCCTTAGCGAAGGGCGTATGATAATCATACTTCAAATATAGACCGGGAGTCGATATTTTGTAATATATAAATAGTCGTGGAAACCCGGAGGGATCCCAGCGACAAATTTATTATTTCGAGGATTTTTATTCGATTACGAATCCTTCGAGGAACGTTATTTGAGTATTACCTCAGTGAAGGAATATTTAACGAATATTATTTTAATATTCATTTAGAATGTCATTTATTTAATGAATATTATTTTGAATATTCATTAGAGTTATTTGGTTGACAAATATCATTCCCAAATATTCATTTGGCTTACTTATTATTATTTGGAATATTCATTTGATCTTTGTTTATTTAATGAATATTACTTTCGAATATTCATTTAAGGTTTGATTTACTTAATGAATATTATTTTAAAATATTCATTGGAAGTTCTATTTACTCAAGGAATATTACTTCGAATATTCCTTTAAAGTTTTGATTACTAAATGAATATTATTCGGATATTCATTTAGAATATTATTTGTTTAATGAATATTATTTGGATATTCATTTGGAATGTTATTGATTAAATGAATATTATTTTCAAATATTCATTTAAAGTTTGATTTATTCAGTAAATATTATTTTAAATATTTATTTAAGTTTAGTTATTCAAGGAATATTATTTTAAATATTCATTTAAGAAGAGACTTATTTAATAAATAATTCTATATATTCATTCGAGGATTACTTACGAGCAATATTATGATTTATTCATATTCCTTAATTATTATTGATTTAATAAACATTCTTGGAATGTTTAATAAAATTCTTTTGAATTCTTTTTATAATGATTTATATTATTCGAAGGTTATCCTTCACCTTCAGATATTATGTAAAATATTTCGGAGTCTTTTATGACTATTTTATCAAGGGGAGGTTCCCAAAACTTTAATTTCATTTAAATCTATCTTAAAGAAGATTTAAATACTCGCTCAACTTCCAAACGTATATAAGGGGACCTCACTTGAGCGATGTTATTTATTGGACTGCCCGGTCCTATACTTGCTAAAATTGTCATGTCACTCACATCTTCATTCTTTCAAGCATCGATATGAGTCTTTTGGTTACTCCTCAACGCTCGAGGGGTATGATTGATGTAACAAGTTTATATCCATTAACAAGCATCAGCTTGGGAAATATTGGTGAATTTTCCTTTCCAATTAGATACGACTACTTTGTGGAGTCCTATCAACAAGTGTTACACTTGGGGAAAAGGGGAACGAACTTTACGTTTCAGAGTCATGGATGATATTCGAACTAGGAGACGCGTAAGTGGCCGAGTGGCGCCGGTCCAGCAATAGCCCAACCATTGGCTGAGGAGTTCCAGAGGGCGGTAGATAAGTAAATCCGTCGGAGCTACCTTCTACATGTAGAGAACGACTGATGAGATGCATGACATACGACTGATCATCGTAAACGTCAGGGCATCTGGCGCGGCAATGCTCCCGTATTAGTTCATCTTTTAAAAGTGAGAAATTTCTGCAACACTGTTGGTGTTGGCAAGGTGAAAAAGTGTTGAAACCGGAATTGCAATATTTTTTCCTGCAAGTTCCTCTTTTATGATAATTGAGAATATCTTGCTTATCTTTTGCATAGCAGATATTTATTCAAAACAAATATATTTTTGAGTTACCTTGTAACTTCATCTCATACCTTATATTGGTACTACACAGTTAATGCATGGCATATGGTTTCAAAGATATTTTGGACTGTTATATATTATCACTATTCAATTATATTCCTGGTGGGCTATTGCTCACCCTTGCTTTATTTATTTATATCACAACAACAGCTAGATCAGATGGCCGCGCAAGGCGCACACAGCGTAAGCAGGTGTCAACCGTCAGAGGTTTACCGCTAAGGTCTTGGCTACCTTTGTTGAGGATGCAACTACTGGTAGGCTAGTTGTTAGCATTTGAGCCTCAAATGTATTTATATTATGGTATCTATTAATGGATGGCAAAGAGTAGGTAATTATACAATTGTAATTCTTTGGGTTGTAAGAACTCAAACTTGTGATTAATAATATTGTTGGTTACTCTGATTTCATCTCTGGGACTATGACGGGTGTGTTTTATGTTGTTGTTTTGGGTCACAAGGTTGTAATTTAAATTATGTTGGTTTTGTGGTTGGATATTGAGACCGTAACGACCAGATCCCTGACCCTGGATCTGGGGGTGTTACATAATCAACATGATTCATAAATGGGGAGGGTAATGCCAAGGTCTCCACGGATGCCTTTCATGTCGGCTCCTCTGACGGATAATTATTCGATTGTAGCGCTCTTCTTTTCCACGCACACCCTAAGGTGCTCGATAACCGACGTCATCGTCGACTCGTAATAGTCGCTAGAGATTCAACCATCGGCATTTTACGATTTTAAGGAGTTCTATTCGACTCGGCGCAAGCATCTCACGCAAGCGTTCTATTCTTTGAGAAGACTTCGATATGGTGTCGCCCCTAGCAACGACGAATTCCACATGTCGAATGGGCGATATTCCGAAACATTGCTGGAAATACATACTTAGATTCGGTCACCATTATAACCGTATTTATACCACATGTTCATGTCCTCATGACAATTCCATGTGCTACTTAAGCTAACACCTTTTTGGCATAACGACCTTCGTACTAGTCTTTCTCAGACTTTCTCAGTCCGTCTTGGTTCTTAAAATATATCTCATCTTCACCATTTTTCTTCTATAATCAATTGAAACAATCGGTGTCTGTCCACCAATCCATTCATAATATTACCGTTCAAACATCCGCAACTTCGACTAAAAATCTTTCGTAGTGATTTGTTTTACTTCCCTTTTTGGAATTTTAACAATACGGATACTATCTCAACTCATCATTGTCATAATACTGGATGCCAACTTTCTATCCTTCATCATCATATTGAAATTTCCTATAGTTCGGAGAATACATAACTGTTTCAATGAATCCCCTAAAATCATCTTAATTTCAGGTCTCGGGCGATCTATGCCCTCGCCAACCAATACTTCACTCTAGGAATCCTTTAGCAGACATTCATCACCACAAGAAGTGAAGTCTGTATTCACATATTCCTTGACATAGCCTTCCAACCTTAACTTAATCATTGGTACTATATCCAATAGTCCAACGAGAACTCTATATGAGTTCTGACGTTCTCACATAACTATACACACTCCTACTCACTCTCGTTTCTAGTTTACTATAACCTACGCTCTGATACCATTTCTGTAACACCCCCAAATCCGGGGTCAAGGATTTGGTAGCTACGCGGAAATACTCAATGTCAAATTACCTGTTTAACGACATTAAACCATCTATCATCAATAAACTGAAATATAACTCTGCGACCCCAACCACCAAGCATCTTTTAGGTCATAGGGCTAGAAACAAGAACTAAAATACTTACATTTCTCATTACACCCATTCTATTACATCGCACTATGTCTAACAAATCTTATACTACTAGTATAGCTTCGTTGGGAAGTACACCAGCAACTAGTACTACTCAGAACAAAGAATATATATTACACATCAATGTACCTACATATAACTTACTCCTGCTATAGTTTTTCTGGATCATATCATCTTCATAAGGGTGTACTGCCTGCTTCTTCTGAGCCATGCAGATAAGCCTCAACCGACTACCTTCCTCTGAAAGGTTAATATTTGAAAACAAACAAGTATGAGCGAAAGAATTGCCCAGCAAGTTAATAATAGAACTTCACAATATATATATCAATACTCACAATGGAATTCAATATCTAACGATATTTAATATCACATCTGAAGCATTTAACTATGGAATTCCATTAAGGGAAGTATAATCTTTGATATAACCTTAAATGAACAATCTGAGATCAAAATAACCATAGTGAGTTTCATACCTTAGCAAAATGGTATAAATTGTAGTCCCAATAACCTTTAATAAAACTCTTCAAAATATGCAGTTCAATATACTACTACTACAAGTGTTTTCATCAAACAGAAACCAAACTATAAAAAAAGATCCCCTTTTTAGTACTCCACAAGTCTGAAAGTATATACATATAAGTATACCATTTTTATCACAACGCCCTACAGTTCAATATTCTGTATGGGATATAATTTCTTTAACCACTTGATAAGTTTAAGACTCAGAGGTAACTGATTGTAAGAGAGTCAAGGGTTTCGAGACGAACCATTTATGAAATACCAAGTCAATACTTCTCAAGCTTGAAAATATTTATATGTATATATATCATTTTCGTCAAAACACTTGACAGATCAAGAGACTGCACCTCAGCAATATAATAACAGTTCTGGAATATCTTTGAAACCGTACGCCATGCATTGATGAACATGGTATTAGTATATTGTAAAAGATGAAGTTAAGATAGTTCAATATAACCTTTCCGCAAAATATCTGCTATATAGAATATAAGCAGATTGTCAGCATATAACTTACAAGATGAAGTTATAAGGTGATTCAATATCAAAAACCTCCTTATCACAACTCATGTTATGTAAGGTATCAATAGAGTCATCAATTGTAAGATAAAGGATGAAGTTACACGGTAACTCAACAGATATATATTTCGTGGAAGCATATGCTATGCCAAAATAAGCAAGATAGCATCATTTTCATAAAAATAGGAACTTGCAGAATGATATTGCAATTCCAGTTTGAATTACTTTTCAACTCTGCCAACTATGATGGTGTTGCAGAAAATTTCCAACATTGAGTGATGAACTAATACGGGAGCATTGCCGCGCCAGATGCCCTGACATTTACGGGGATCAGTCGTATGTCATGCATCTCATCAGTCGTTTTCTACATGTAGAAGGTAGCTCCGACGGATTTACTTGACTACCGCCCTCTGGAACTCCTAAGCCAACGGTTGGGCTATTGCTGGACCGGCGCCACTCGGCCACTTACGCGTCTCCTAGTTCATTAACATCCATGACTCTGAAACGTAAAGTTTGTCCCCCTTTCCCCAAGTATAATACTTGTTGATAAGACTCCACAAAGTAGTCGTATCTAGTTGGAAAGGAAAATTCACCAATATTTCCCAAGCTGATGCTTGTTAATGGACATAAACTTATTCCAACAATCTTACCCCTCGAATGATGAGTAGGTACACAAGATTTAATGACTCATAGCAACCTAGTTGCGAACGAAAAGAATAGTTTCAAAGAAATTATGACCAAGAAGTCATCAAGACAGATAACATTTCTCAAGTAAGGTTCCCTTGCAATTTAACGGATAGAATTGAATGAAGAATGAAATCTTGAGAACCTTCCATTATAATAGTATTTATAATAAGACTCCGAAATAATTTACATAATATTTGGAGGTCGGAAATAGCATTTAAATGAAGTAAATCCTTCTTGAAACGAGTTAGAAGAATTAAATAAATATTCCAAAGAATATTTATTAAGTCAAAAATATTGAAGGAATAATCTTAATATAAGATGTTGCTCAACTGGATATTCGAAAAGATATTGATTAAATAAATAATGATCGAATGAATATTCGAAATAATATTCATTATTTAACTTAATTAAATTCTTAGGGAATATTCAAAATAATATTCGATGAACAAATCGATCATGAATGAATATTAAAGATGATATTCAATAAATAAAGTTCAAGTGAATATTTAAAGTAATATTCATTTACTAAATAATCTCGAATGAATATTCAAAATAATATTCATTAAGTAATCATCTCAAATGAATATTTAAAATAATATTCATTAAATAAATAGCGGAAAATATCTACTTAAATATTTTCCTTTAAAAAAAAATAATCCCGATCTATATTTAAGGAATTTAAGACATACGCCCTTCATTAAAGGCATTTGCAAAACCCGGCTTATAACTAATATATCTCATATCTAGCTTATAAGCCAATATCAACTCGTAGTCAAGTTTCATAATATACTTCTGAAAATAGTTATGCCTTCCAATAGCATATTTAACATAAATAATATTCATATGGTATTTCTCGACTGAGATAATACTCAAATAACATTCCTCGAAAAATATAGAAGGCAAATACAATTCCTCGAATGACATCATATTCAAATAACAAGCCTCGACTGTTTCTCAGGTAATTAATACTTTATGGAAATATGATAATGTTTATAAGTAACATTCCTCAAATCATTTCCAAGTACTTAATACTTTCTGGAAAGATAATTAGTGTTTATTAATAGTATTCCTCAAGATGACTAGTACTTTGCCGCTGGAATCCCTCCGGGTTTCCACGACTAACACTATATTCACAAAATACCAACTCCCGGTTTAAAGTCGAAAACAATGAATATGCTCTTATATCTAGAGCTACAAGATATACCGGTTCGTAAATACTTAACTTTAAAGACCGCATATAATCCAAAGGTCAAATTCTATTTCAACCGGAAATAAGATTATAGCAAAACTGTTTAACAATATTCCTGGCAAATGCAGTATCAAATAATAATATTACAAAGTGTAGGTTTTGAAACCTTGCATAGGTAGAATCAAAATATAATATTTTAATCAATCATGAAAGTCCTTAAATAACTTCCGATTAACATTATATAACCTTTAAAACACTTAGGATATTTAATAAATAGATACCTAATATTTATTGAATAAAATATGCAATAGCTCCTTTTTAAAAGAATATTCCAAAGAGTAGTCGTTTAATAAAGTGAATATTCAGATAATTTTTACTACTAATATCAAAATATGTAATAACCTCAAAACACCTAATTGTAACTCTTAGAATATTTCTAATCAAAACCAAGACATTAACTCTCCGGCAATTCCCGGACTTTAAATACTTTATCGAAATAATTATCACCGACTCACGATCAATAAGGAGTAAATGCCACATATGAAAATCCTTTTTAAATGAATATGATAAATAATATTCATTGAGTTAAATAACTCTACCAAATAGCATACATCAATATCCTTCTTGATATTCTTAATCGAAAATATCCCAAGTATAGTATTTGCAATATTCTATAAACAAGATACAAATTAAGGGGGAGGTGAGTCATAAAATATCGATCTCAATCGACAACTTTTAAGTCACGGGATTTTGACAATTGGCATAAGCAGAATTTAATAACATTAGCAAGGCCCAAAAATATACTGGTTTTGATGAGTAAGCACATGATTGGAAAACTTGCAACTATGGATTTAAATCTAGTCCACACATTTCATATATTCGAAAATACCGATACTCTGAACGATAGAGTATGCATAAATAAACTTGCCTCTAGTCCTTAGCAGAAAATAGAACCCGCGAATAAATCCTTCGCAACTCGCCCAAGCATTTCCATGGAGGTAGTTTACCTTTCTTTATACGACGCCTCGATCTTCCCTTTTTTTGATGTACGTCGATCCACTTGATTATACCCTAATGGTACTGAAATAGTTACGAGTACGTGTCAGTCCAACCTCGTATCTCGAGTAGACAAAACTCAGAATTACCACTAAGTCCTCTTAAAGTCGTACTATAGTTGTTATCCCTATAGTTGACTACTCAAATACCAATTAATACACATAACACATTTAGTAAAGAAGAGACATGGGAGAGTCCCCTTTTTAAAGTAGACATTTCCTGGTGCTAACCACCCCTAACCATACCACTTAATCAATTTCACTTAACATACACAACTATAATACCATTGAAGTTCTATGACCACTTAATTAGTATGTAATCCTCAAAACATACTTAATCCTCGATAAAGGCTCATAATACTCATTTAATCTTCAAGACACATTTAATCCTCGAATTAGCACATAACCCTCGGAGCAATAATTAATCCCCAAAATAATTCACTTAGCACATATTCACATAAACAATTAACATCCACTTCATGCTTCTAGACCATTGATATTTAACTAAATTAAATAAATTTGATTGCAGGGGATTTTCAGAAAATTTCGGCATGTAGTATTCGTTTATCGGACTATGGGCTCAGCCCCTCCATGCCAACAAAACAATTTATAACCCTGCTTTTGATAAAATAAAAGCTGCCTCAACTTGCAGCAACATAAAAGTAAACAAATAATGAAAAGTACCCGCCTAGACATGCGGCACCTAGCACATAATAATTAACACTACTACTTACGCTACACCAATGATCGTATTTCTCACGCATTTTAATGATACACGTGACAACCAATCATTGATGTTCGTAAGCCCTAGGGAACAACCCCTAGCACTAACTATTACTTACGCTATATCAATGATCACATCACTCAAGTATATTAATTATACTCGTGATAGCTAATCATGGATATTCGTAAGCCCTAGGGATTAGTCGAAAAGAATTACACAAGTCCTTTAAATATTGACATTTAAAAACTTGTGATCTTCTCATAACCCCTAGCACAATTCTAATTATTATCAAATTCTAACATTTAACATGTATCACGTATTCCCATACTTACCAACACCAAGTAATTGATGGTTATACATTCAACAAATACTAAGACTTGATTTATACCATTTAGTCAACTCGTATAAACTCCACAATTAGTGCCAACATCACTATTTACCATTAGTACATCATATAACTCCAACAATATACGACATATAACAATTAGTACTAATAATCATTTAGCACAAGGTAACTATACTTAGCCAACTCAAATAATTCTTAACATATAATATTCGGCTATAATAATTAACAATTAGCAATTAACAATTTGCACTTAACAACTAACAATTACAATTGCAAACTAGCAATTAACCATTAGCAATTAGCACCTCACATTTAACAACCACTAACCCGCACAATTAACCGGGCCCACCATTAATCTCATCAAGTATAATTACCCACTAACAATTATAATTGACACATCTAGACTCTCCGAATTAAATCACCAAATTCAAATAATACTTATAATTTAGCATACTAAGTTAATTACGAAATTTAACACATCTAACTTGCAATTTAATAACTAATTAAATCGCAATTATAATCTCGCAATTAATCATGAAAATCAACAATTAAACTCGCAATTTAAATAAAATTAAATTACGACAATTAAATATATAATTTAAAGATACAAGTTTATACCCTTCGATTCCGATTCGAGTCGCCCAAAATCAAGTCACCGGAAAAACTTTCCACCATCTCCCTCCCTTCTCTCTCTCTCTCTCTCTCTCTCTCTCTCTCTCTGCGCAAGACCTGCACACGATGCCACACCACGGTTTCTGGCCCCTTGCTGCTGCTCGACCTCCCCCCCCGGAGCCAAAACCGCGCCACCGCGCCTCCGCCGCCGGCGGTCTCCTCCTGCCACGCCACTTCTTCCACACACATATGCATACACGCGTGTATGTATATATACACACACCCCCATCAACACTCATCCCCCCCTCAATTAACTCCTCTCTTATCTCTCTTCCTCCCCCCCCACTGTCTTCTCCCCGCTGTTCTTCCCCCCTCCCCTGATTTTTTTGATTTTGTGCGGCCACTGTGTGTGTTTCGGTGTGTGTACGTATATGTTGTGTGTTTTAACCTAATGGGCTTGGCCCATTACTATTTGCTACTACTAATTGTAACCCACTTCTAATTTAAACCCGCAAAAATAACACTCGGATAAAATAATATTTTAAACCAATAACTCTAATTTGTAAAAATAAAATTTCTAGCATAATTAAATACTAGAATATTTTTAAAGACTTTTGGAGAAAGAATTAGAATTAAATCTAAATTTTCTAAATTGATGTGTATTTTACAAATATTAATAGTTTATAAAAACAATTCATAAAAATAATAATTGTGATTCATATTTCACAATTTACAGGGCTTTATAAAAATACTACAAACACTATTGTTTTAGTAAAATCTCAAATTCTCGATATTATAAATTAATCGAGTAATTTCTGCAAACCCCCAAATAATTAAAATAATCATTTTCTAAGGATTTTAAAATCTCTAAATCATTTAGTAATTTATAATAAAATCTTTACTAAATAATTTCACACTCCAAAATTAAATCTTTGCTCGAATAAACTATTGACTCGAGGTATCTACTCAGTCAATAAAATTTAAAAAAAAGGAGGACCAGGTTCCACTTAACCGACAATAATTAAATAATATAAAAAAAAATTCCTCCTCCTTTTAGGAAAACATTATTATTATTGAAATAATAATAAAATCATTTCTTGAAAAATCCGGGTTATTACATGAATGCACTAGCAGGAATTTGGAATCGATAGCAGGAATTTGAATGCACTAGCAGGAATTTGGAATCGATAGCAGGAATTTGAATGCACTAGCAGGAATTTGGAATCGATAGCAGGAATTTGAATGCACTAGGAGGAATTTGGAATTGATAGCAGGAATTTGAATGCACTAGCAGGAATTTGGAAAAGATAGCAGGAATTTGAATGCACTAGCAGGAATTTGGAATCGATAGCAGGAATTTGAATGCACTAGCAGGAATTTGGAATCGATAGCAGGAATTTGAATGCACTAGCAGGAATTTAGAATTGATAGTAGGAATTTGAATGCACTAGCAGGAATTTGGAAAAGACATCAGGAATTTGAATGCGCTAGCAGGAATCTAGAAATGAGGGTTTTAGGTTTAGGATTTACGGTTTAGGTTTTTAGGGTCTAGGGTTAGTGTTTAGGGTCTAGGGTTTGGAATCGATAGCATGGATTTGAATGCACTAGCAGGAATTTAGAAAAGATAGCAGGAATTTGAATGTACTTGCAGGAATCTAGAAATAAGGGTTTTAGGGTTTAGGTTTTAGGATTTAGGTTTAGGGTTTTGGGGTTATAGGGTTTAGGGTTTAAGGGTTAGGGTTTAGGGTTTAGGGTTTTGAATCGATAGCAGGAATTCGAAATCGGGAGCTTGAATTTGAATGCACTAGCAGGAATTTGGAATCGATAGCAGGAATTTGAATGCACTAGTAGGAATCTAGAAATGAGGGTTTTAGGGTTTAGGTTTTAGGATTTAGGTTTAGGGTTTTGGGGTTATAGGGTTTAGGGTTTAAGGGTTAGGGTTTAGGGTTTTGAATCGATAGCAGGAATTCGAAATCGGGAGCTTGAATTTGAATGCACTAGCAGGAATTTGGAATCGATAGCAGGAATTTGAATGCACTAGTAGGAATTTGGAATAGAGAGCAGGAATTTGAATGCAATAGCAGGAATTTGGAAAAGATGGTGGGAATTTGAATGCACTAGCAGGAATTTGGAATCGATAGCAGGAATTTGAATGCATTAGCAGGAATTTGGAATCGATAGCAGGAATTTGAATGCACTAGCAGGAATTTGGAATCGATAGCAGGAATTTGAATGCAATAGGAGGAATTTGGAATTGATAGCAGGAATTTGAATGCACTAGCAGGAATTTGGAAAAGATAGCAGGAATTTGAATGCACTAGCAGGAATTTGGAATCGATAGCAGGAATTTGAATGCACTAGCAGGAATTTGGAATCGATAGCAGGAATTTGAATGCACTAGCAGGAATTTAGAATTGATAGCAGGAATTTGAATGCACTAGCAGGAATTTGGAAAAGACATCAGGAATTTGAATGCGCTAGCAGGAATCTAGAAATGAGGGTTTTAGGGTTTAGGTTTAGGATTTACGGTTTAGGTTTTTAGGTTCTAGGGTTAGTGTTTAGGGTCTAGGGTTTGGAATCGATAGCATGGATTTGAATGCACTAGCAGGAATTTAGAAAAGATAGCAGGAATTTGAATGTACTAGCAGGAATCTAGAAATAAGGGTTTTAGGGTTTAGGTTTTAGGATTTAGGGTTTTAGGTTTATAGGGTTTAGGGTTTAGGGTTTAGGGTCTAGGGTTTAGAATCGATTGGAGGAATTTAGAAATGATAGCAGAAATTTGGAAATGATAGCAGGAATTTGAATGCACTAGCAGGAATCTAGAAATGAGGGTTTTAGGGTTTAGGTTTTGGGATTTAGGTTTAGGGTTTTGGGGTTATAGGGTTTAGGGTTTAAGGGTTAGGGTTTAGGGTTTAGGGTTTTGAATATATAGCAGGAATTCGAAATCGGGAGCTTGAATTTGAATGCACTAGCAGGAATTTGGAATCGATAGCAGGAATTTGAATGCACTAGTAGGAATTTGGAATAGAGAGCAGGAATTTGAATGCAATAGCAGGAATTTGGAAAAGATGGCAGGAATTTGAATGCACTAGCAGGAATTTGGAATCGATAGCAGGAATTTGAATGCACTAGCAGGAATTTGGAATCGATAGCAGGAATTTGAATGTACTAGCAGGAATTTGGAATCGATAGCAGTAATTTGAATGCACTAGTAGGAATTTGGAATTGATAGCAGGAATTTGAATGCACTAGCAGGAATTTGGAAAAGATAGCAGGAATTTGAATGCACTAGCAGGAATTTGGAATCGATAGCAGGAATTTGAATGCACTAGCAGGAATTTGGAATCGATAGCAGGAATTTGAATGCACTAGCAGGAATTTGGAATCGATAGCAGGAATTTGAATGCACTAGCAGGAATTTGGAAAAGACATCAAGAATTTGAATGCGCTAGCAGGAATCTAGAAATGAGGATTTTAGGGTTTAGGTTTAGGATTTACGGTTTAAGTTTTTAGGGTCTAGGGTTAGTGTTTAGGGTCTATGGTTTGGAATCGATAGCATGAATTTGAATGCAGTAACAGGAATTTGGAAAAGATAGCAGGAATTTGAATGTACTAGCAGGAATCTAGAAATAAGGGTTTTAGGGTTTAGGTTTTAGGATTTAGGGTTTTAGGTTTATAGGGTTTAGGGTCTAGGGTTTAGAATCGATTGGAGGAATTTAGAAATGATAGAAGAAATTTGAAAATGATAACAGGAATTTGAATGCACTAGCAGGAATCTAGAAATAAGGGTTTTAGGGTTTAGGTTTTAGGATTTAGGTTTAGGGTTTTGGGGTTATAGGGTTTAGGGTTTAAGGGTTAGGGTTTAGGGTTTTGGGTTTTGAATCGATAGCAGGAATTCGAAATCGGGAGCTTGAATTTGAATGCAATAGCAGGAATTTGAATGCACTAGTGGAATCATAGAGGAGTTAACTTAAACTGAAATTTCGACTAGTTTTGAATATTAAGTAAAGATGTTATTACATTTTTAATCCCGAATTTTCGCGAGTTCTATTTTGGTTAAGAGATAGTAGTACATAGCAAGAAGTGGATACATCAACATATCTTAATTCCTACTAGTGAAGATAGCAGGAATTTGAATGTACTAGCAGGAATCTAGAAATAATTGTTTTAGGGTTTAGGTTTTAGGATTTAGGGTTTTAGGTTTATAAGGTTTAGGGTTTAGGGTCTAGGGTTTAGAATCGATTGGAGGAATTTAAAAATGATAGCAGAAATTTTAAAATGATAGCAGGAATTTGAATGCACTAGCAGGAATCTAGAAATGAGGGTTTTAGGGTTTAGGTTTTAGGATTTAGGTTTAGGGTTTTGGGGTTATAGGGTTTAGGGTTTAAGGGTTAGGGTTTAGGGTTTTGAATCGATAGCAGGAATTCGAAATCGGGAGCTTGAATTTGAATGCACTAGCAGGAATTTGGAATCGATAGCAGGAATTTGAATGCACTAGTAGGAATTTGGAATAGAGAGCAGGAATTTGAATGCAATAGCAGGAATTTGGAAAAGATGGCAGGAATTTGAATGCACTAGCAGGAATTTGGAATCGATAGCAGGAATTTGAATGTACTAGCAGGAATTTGGAATTGATAGCAGGAATTTGAATGCACTAGCAGGAATTTGGAATCGATAGCAGGAATTTAAATGCACTAGTAGGAATTTAGAACTGATAGCAGGAATTTGAATGCACTAGCAGGAATTTGGAAAAGATGGCAGGAATTTGAATGCACTAGCAGGAATTTGGAATCGATAGCAGGAATTTGGAATCGATAGCAGGAATTTGAATGCACTAGCAGGAATTTGGAATCGATAGCAGGAATTTAAATGCACTAGTAGGAATTTGGAACTGATAGCAGGAATTTGAATGCACTAGCAGGAATTTGGAAAAGATAGCAGGAATTTGAATGCACTAGCAGGAATTTGGAATCGATAGCAGGAATTTGAATGCACTAGCAGGAATTTGGAATCGATAGCAGGAATTTGAATGCACTAGCAGGAATTTGGAATCGATAGCAGGAATTTGGATGCACTAGCAGGAATTTAGAATTGATAGCAGGAATTTGAATGCACTATCAGGAATTTGGAAAAGACATCAGGAATTTGAATGCGCTAGCAGTAATCTAGAAATGAGGGTTTTAGGGTTTAGGTTTAGGATTTACGGTTTAGGTTTTTAGGGTCTAGGGTTCGTGTTTAGGGTCTAGGGTTTGGAATCGATAGCATGAATTTGAATGCACTAGCAAGAATTTGGAAAAGATAGCAGGAATTTGAATGTACTAGCAGGAATCTAGAAATAAGGGTTTTAGGGTTTAGGTTTTAGGATTTAGGGTTTTAGGTTTATAGGGTTTAGGGTTTAGGGTCTAGGGTTTAGAATCGATTGGAGGAATTTAGAAATGATAGCAGAAATTTGAAAATGATAGCAGGAATTTGAATGCACTAGCAGGAATCTAGAAATGAGGGTTTTAGGGTTTAGGTTTTAGGATTTAGGTTTAGGGTTTTGGGGTTATAGGGTTTAGGGTTTAAGGGTTAGGGTTTAGGGTTTGGAATCGATAGCAGGAATTCGAAATCGGGAGCTTGAATTTGAATGCACTAGCAGGAATTTGGAATCGATAGCAGGAATTTGAATGCACTAGTAGGAATTTGGAATAGAGAGCAGGAATTTGAAAGCAATAGCAGGAATTTGGAATCGATAGCAGGAATTTGAATGCACTAGCAGGAATTTGGAATCGATAGTAGGAATTTTAATGCACTAGCAGGAATTTGGAATCGATAGCAGGAATTTGAATGCACTAGCAGGAATTTAGAATCGATAGTAGGAATTTGAATGCACTAGTAGGAATTTGGAACTGATAGTAGGAATTTGAATGCACTAGCAGGAATTTGGAAAAGATAGCAGGAATTTGAATGCACTAGCAGGAATTTGAATGCACTAGCAGGAATTTAGAATTGATAGCAGGAATTTGAATGCATTAGCAGGAATTTGGAAAAGACATCAGGAATTTGAATGCGCTAGCAGGAATCTAGAAATGAGGGTTTTAGGGTTTAGGTTTAGGATTTACGGTTTAGGTTTTTAGGGTCGAGGGTTCGTGTTTAGGGTCTAGGGTTTGGAATCGATAGCATGAATTTGAATGCACTAGTAGGAATTTGGAAAAGATAGCAGGAATTTGAATGTACTAGCAGGAATCTAGAAATAAGGGTTTTAGGGTTTAGGTTTTAGGATTTAGGGTTTTAGGTTTATAGGGTTTAGGGTTTAGGGTCTAGGGTTTAGAATCGATTGGAGGAATTTAGAAATGATAGCAGAAATTTGAAAATGATTGCAAGAATTTGAATGCACTATCAGGAATCTAGAAATGAGGGTTTTAGGGTTTAGGTTTTAGGATTTAGGTTTAGGGTTTTGGGGTTATAGGGTCTAGGGTTTAAGGGTTTAGGGTTTAGGGTTTTGAATCGATAGCATGAATTCGAAATCGGGAGCTTGAATTTGAATGCACTAGCAGGAATTTGGAATCGATAGCAGGAATTTGAATGCACTAGTAGGAATTTGGAATAGAGAGCAGGAATTTGGAAAAGATGGTGGGAATTTGAATGCACTAGCAGGAATTTGGAATCGATAGCAGGAATTTGAATTCACTAGCAGGAATTTGGAATCGATAGCAGGAATTTGAATGCACTAGCAGGAATTTGGAATCGATAGCAGGAATTTGAATGCACTAGGAGGAATTTGGAATTGATAGCAGGAATTTGGAAAAGATAGCAGGAATTTGAATGCACTAGCAGGAATTTGGAATCGATAGCAGGAATTTGAATGCACTAGCAGGAATTTGGAATCGATAGCAGGAATTTGAATGCACTAGCAGGAATTTAGAATTGATAGCAGGAATTTGAATGCACTAGCAGGAATTTGGAAAAGACATCAGGAATTTGAATGCGCTAGCAGGAATCTAGAAATGAGGGTTTTAGGGTTTAGGTTTAGGATTTACGGTTTAGGTTTTTAGGGTCTAGGGTTAGTGTTTAGGGTCTAGGGTTTGGAATCGATAGCATGGATTTGAATGCACTAGCAGGAATTTAGAAAAGATAGCAGGAATTTGAATGTACTAGCAGGAATCTAGAAATAAGGGTTTTAGGGTTTAGGTTTTAGGATTTAGGGTTTTAGGTTTATAGGGTTTAGGGTTTAGGGTTTAGGGTCTAGGGTTTAGAATCGATTGGAGGAATTTAGAAATGATAGCAGAAATTTGAAAATGATAGCAGGAATTTGAATGCACTAGCAGGAATCTAGAAATGAGGGTTTTAGGGTTTAGGTTTTGGGATTTAGGTTTAGGGTTTTGGGGTTATAGGGTTTAGGGTTTAAGGGTTAGGGTTTAGGGTTTAGGGTTTTGAATCGATAGCAGGAATTCGAAATCGGGAGCTTGAATTTGAATGCACTAGCAGGAATTTGGAATCGATAGCAGGAATTTGAATGCACTAGTAGGAATTTGGAATAGAGAGCAGGAATTTGAATGCAATAGCAGGAATTTGGAAAAGATGGCAGGAATTTGAATGCACTAGCAGGAATTTGGAATCGATAGCAGGAATTTGAATGCACTAGCAGGAATTTGGAATCGATAGCAGGAATTTGAATGTACTAGCAGGAATTTGGAATCAATAGCAGGAATTTGAATGCACTAGTAGGAATTTGGAATTGATTGCAGGAATTTGAATGCACTAGCAGGAATTTGGAAAAGATAGCAGGAATTTGGAAAAGATAGCAGGAATTTGAATGCACTAGCAGGAATTTGGAATCGATAGCAGGAATTTGAATGCACTAGCAGGAATTTGGAAAAGACATCAGGAATTTGAATGCGCTAGCAGGAATCTAGAAATGAGGATTTTAGGGTTTAGGTTTAGGATTTACGGTTTAGGTTTTTAGGGTCTAGGGTTAGTGTTTAGGGTCTATGGTTTGGAATCGATAGCATGAATTTGAATGCACTAACAGGAATTTGGAAAAGATAGCAGGAATTTGAATGTACTAGCAGGAATCTAGAAATAAGGGTTTTAGGGTTTAGGTTTTAGGATTTAGGGTTTTAGGTTTATAGGGTTTAGGGTCTAGGGTTTAGAATCGATTGGAGGAATTTAGAAATGATAGCAGAAATTTGAAAATGATAGCAGGAATTTGAATGCACTAGCAGGAATCTAGAAATAAGGGTTTTAGGGTTTAGGTTTTAGGATTTAGGTTTAGGGTTTTGGGGTTATAGGGTTTAGGGTTTAAGGGTTAGGGTTTAGGGTTTAGGGTTTTGAATCGATAGCAGGAATTCGAAATCGGGAGCTTGAATTTGAATGCACTAGCAGGAATTTGGAATCGATAGCAGGAATTTGAATGCACTAGTAGGAATTTGGAATAGAGAGCAGGAATTTGAATGCAATAGCAGGAATTTGGAAAAGATGGCAGGAATTTGAATGCACTAGCAGGAATTTGGAATCGATAGCAGGAATTTGAATGTACTAGCAGGAATTTGGAATCGATAGCAGGAATTTGAATGCACTAGCAGGAATTTGGAATCGATAGCAGGAATTTAAATGCACTAGCAGGAATTTGGAACTGATAGCAGGAATTTGAATGTACAAGCAGGAATTTGGAAAAGATAGCAGGAATTTGAATGCACTAGCAGGAATTTGGAATCGATAGCAGGAATTTGAATGCACTAGCAGGAATTTGGAATCGATAGCAGGAATTTGAATGCACTAGCAGGAATTTGGAATCGATAGCAGGAATTTGAATGCACTAGCAGGAATTTAGAATTGATAGCAGGAATTTGAATGCACTATCAGGAATTTGGAAAACACATCAGGAATTTGAATGCGCTAGCAGTAATCTAGAAATGAGGGTTTTAGGGTTTAGGTTTAGGATTTACGGTTTAGGTTTTTAGGGTCTAGGGTTCGTGTTTAGGGTCTAGGGTTTGGAATCGATAGCATGAATTTGAATGCACTAGCAAGAATTTGGAAAAGATAGCAGGAATTTGAATGTACTAGCAGGAATCTAGAAATAAGGGTTTTAGGGTTTAGGTTTTAGGATTTAGGGTTTTAGGTTTATAGGGTTTAGGGTTTAGGGTCTAGGGTTTAGAATCGATTGGAGGAATTTAGAAATGATAGCAGAAATTTGAAAATGATAGCAGGAATTTGAATGCACTAGCAGGAATCTAGAAATGAGGGTTTTAGGGTTTAGGTTTTAGGATTTAGGTTTAGGGTTTTGGGGTTATAGGGTTTAGGGTTTAAGGGTTAGGGTTTAGGGTTTGGAATCGATAGCAGGAATTCGAAATCGGGAGCTTGAATTTGAATGCACTAGCAGGAATTTGGAATCGATAGCAGGAATTTGAATGCACTAGTAGGAATTTGGAATAGAGAGCAGGAATTTGAAAGCAATAGCAGGAATTTGGAATCGATAGCAGGAATTTGAATGCACTAGCAGGAATTTGGAATCGATAGTAGGAATTTGAATGCACTAGCAGGAATTTGGAATCGATAGCAGGAATTTGAATGCACTAGCAGGAATTTGGAATCGATAGTAGGAATTTGAATGCACTAGTAGGAATTTGGAACTGATAGTAGGAATTTGAATGCACTAGCAGGAATTTGGAAAAGATAGCAGGAATTTGAATGCACTAGCAGGAATTTGAATGCACTAGCAGGAATTTGGAATCGATAGCAGGAATTTGAATGCACTAGCAGGAATTTAGAATTGATAGCAGGAATTTGAATGCATTAGCAGGAATTTGGAAAAGACATTAGGAATTTGAATGCGCTAGCAGGAATCTAGAAATGAGGGTTTTAGGGTTTAGGTTTAGGATTTACGGTTTAGGTTTTTAGGGTCGAGGGTTCGTGTTTAGGGTCTAGGGTTTGGAATCGATAGCATGAATTTGAATGCACTAGTAGGAATTTGGAAAAGATAGCAGGAATTTGAATGTACTAGCAGGAATCTAGAAATAAGGGTTTTAGGGTTTAGGTTTTAGGATTTAGGGTTTTAGGTTTATAGGGTTTAGGGTTTAGGGTTTAGAATCGATTGGAGGAATTTAGAAATGATAGCAGAAATTTGAAAATGATTGCAAGAATTTGAATGCACTATCAGGAATCTAGAAATGAGGGTTTTAGGGTTTAGGTTTTAGGATTTAGGTTTAGGGTTTTGGGGTTATAGGGTTTAGGGTTTAAGGGTTTAAGGGTTAGGGTTTAGGGTTTTGAATCGATAGCAGGAATTCGAAATCGGGAGCTTGAATTTGAATGCACTAGCAGGAATTTGGAATCGATAGCAGGAATTTGAATGCACTAGTAGGAATTTGGAATAGAGAGCAGGAATTTGGAAAAGATGGTGGGAATTTGAATGCACTAGCAGGAATTTGGAATCGATAGCAGGAATTTGAATGCACTAGCAGGAATTTGGAATCGATAGCAGGAATTTGAATGCACTAGCAGGAATTTGGAATCGATAGCAGGAATTTGAATGCACTAGGAGGAATTTGGAATTGATAGCAGGAATTTGAATGCACTAGCAGGAATTTGGAAAAGATAGCAGGAATTTGAATGCACTAGCAGGAATTTGGAATCGATAGCAGGAATTTGAATGCACTAGCAGGAATTTGGAATCGATAGCAGGAATTTGAATGCACTAGCAGGAATTTAGAATTGATAGCAGGAATTTGAATGCACTAGCAGGAATTTGGAAAAGACATCAGGAATTTGAATGCGCTAGCAGGAATCTAGAAATGAGGGTTTTAGGGTTTAGGTTTAGGATTTACGGTTTAGGTTTTTAGGGTCTAGGGTTAGTGTTTAGGGTCTAGAGTTTGGAATCGATAGCATGGATTTGAATGCACTAGCAGGAATTTAGAAAAGATAGCAGGAATTTGAATGTACTAGCAGGAATCTAGAAATAAGGGTTTTAGGGTTTAGGTTTTAGGATTTAGGGTTTTAGGTTTATAGGGTTTAGGGTTTAGGGTTTAGGGTCTAGGGTTTAGAATCGATTGGAGGAATTTAGAAATGATAGCAGAAATTTGAAAATGATAGCAGGAATTTGAATGCACTAGCAGGAATCTAGAAATGAGGGTTTTAGGGTTTAGGTTTTGGGATTTAGGTTTAGGGTTTTGGGGTTATAGGGTTTAGGGTTTAAGGGTTAGGGTTTAGGGTTTAGGGTTTTGAATCGATAGAAGGAATTCAAAATCGGGAGCTTGAATTTGAATGCACTAGCAGGAATTTGGAATCGATAGCAGGAATTTGAATGCACTAGTAGGAATTTGGAATAGAGAGCAGGAATTTGAATGCAATAGCAGGAATTTGGAAAAGATGGCAGGAATTTGAATGCACTAGCAGGAATTTGGAATCGATAGCAGGAATTTGAATGCACTAGCAGGAATTTGGAATCGATAGCAGGAATTTGAATGTACTAGCAGGAATTTGGAATCGATAGCAGGAATTTGAATGCACTAGTAGGAATTTGGAATTGATAGCAGGAATTTGAATGCACTAGCAGGAATTTGGAAAAGATAGCAGGAATTTGAATGCACTAACAGGAATTTGGAATCGATAGCAGGAATTTGAATGCACTAGCAGGAATTTGGAATCGATAGCAGGAATTTGAATGCACTAGCAGGAATTTGGAAAAGACATCAGGAATTTGAATGCGCTAGCAGGAATCTAGAAATGAGGATTTTAGGGTTTAGGTTTAGGATTTACGGTTTAGGTTTTTAGGGTCTAGGGTTAGTGTTTAGGGTCTATGGTTTGGAATCGATAGCATGAATTGGAATGCACTAACAGGAATTTGGAAAAGATAGCAGGAATTTGAATGTACTAGCAGGAATCTAGAAATAAGGGTTTTAGGGTTTAGGTTTTAGGATTTAGGGTTTTAGGTTTATAGGGTTTAGGGTCTAGGGTTTAGAATCGATTGGAGGAATTTAGAAATGATAGCAGAAATTTGAAAATGATAGCAGGAATTTGAATGCACTAGCAGGAATCTAGAAATAAGGGTTTTAGGGTTTAGGTTTTAGGATTTATATTTAGGGTTTTGGGGTTATAGGGTTTAGGGTTTAAGGGTTAGGGTTTAGGGTTTAGGGTTTTGAATCGATAGCAGGAATTCGAAATCGGGAGCTTGAATTTGAATGCACTAGCAGGAATTTGGAATCGATAGCAGGAATTTGAATGCACTAGTAGGAATTTGGAATAGAGAGCAGGAATTTGAAAGCAATAGCAGGAATTTGGAAAAGATGGCAGGAATTTGAATGCACTAGCAGGAATTTGGAATCGATAGCAGGATTTTGAATGTACTAGCAGGAATTTGGAATCGATAGCAGGAATTTGAATGCACTAGCAGGAATTTGGAATCGATAGCAGGAATTTAAATGCACTAGTAGGAATTTGGAACTGATAGCAGGAATTTGAATGCACTAGCAGGAATTTGGAAAAGATAGCAGGAATTTGAATGCACTAGCAGGAATTTGGAATCGATAGCAGGAATTTGAATGCACTAGCAGGAATTTGGAATCGATAGCAGGAATTTGAATGCACTAGCAGGAATTTGGAATCGATAGCAGGAATTTGAATGCACTAGCAGGAATTTAGAATTGATAGCAGGAATTTGAATGCACTATCAGGAATTTGGAAAACACATCAGGAATTTGAATGCGCTAGCAGTAATCTAGAAATGAGGGTTTTAGGGTTTAGGTTTAGGATTTACGGTTTAGGTTTTTAGGGTCTAGGGTTCGTGTTTAGGGTCTAGGGTTTGGAATCGATAGCATGAATTTGAATGCACTAGCAGGAATTTGGAAAAGATAGCAGGAATTTAAATGCACTAGCAGGAATCTAGAAATAAGGGTTTTAGGGTTTAGGTTTTAGGATTTAGGGTTTTAGGTTTATAGGGTTTAGGGTTTAGGGTCTAGGGTTTAGAATCGATTGGAGGAATTTAGAAATGATAGCAGAAATTTGAAAATGATAGCAGGAATTTGAATGCACTAGCAGGAATCTAGAAATGAGGGTTTTAGGGTTTAGGTTTTAGGATTTAGGTTTAGGGTTTTGGGGTTATAGGGTTTAGGGTTTAAGGGTTAGGGTTTTGAATCGATAGCAAGAATTCGAAATCGGGAGCTTGAATTTGAATGCACTAGCAGGAATTTGAATGCACTAGTAGGAATTTGGAATAGAGAGCAGGAATTTGAAAGCAATAGCAGGAATTTGGAATCGATAGCAGGAATTTGAATGCACTAGCAGGAATTTGGAATCGATAGTAGGAATTTGAATGCACTAGCAGGAATTTGGAATCGATAGCAGGAATTTGAATGCACTAGCAGGAATTTGGAATCAATAGTAGGAATTTGAATGCACTAGTAGGAATTTGGAACTGATAGTAGGAATTTGAATGCACTAGCAGGAATTTGGAAAAGATAGCAGGAATTTGAATGCACTAGTAGGAATTTGGAATCGATAGCAGGAATTTGAATGCACTAGCAGGAATTTGGAATCGATAGCAGGAATTTGAATGCACTAGCAGGAATTTAGAATTGATAGCAGGAATTTGAATGCATTAGCAGGAATTTGGAAAAGACATCAGGAATTTGAATGCGCTAGCAGGAATCTAGAAATGAGGGTTTTAGGGTTTAGGTTTAGGATTTACGGTTTAGGTTTTTAGGGTCTAGGGTTCGTGTTTAGGGTCTAGGGTTTCGAATCGATAGCATGAATTTGAATGCACTAGTAGGAATTTGGAAAAGATAGCAGGAATTTGAATGTACTAGCAGGAATCTAGAAATAAGGGTTTTAGGGTTTAGGTTTTAAGATTTAGGGTTTTAGGTTTATAGGGTTTAGGGTTTAGGGTCTAGGGTTTAGAATCGATTAGAGGAATTTAGAAATGATAGCAGAAATTTGAAAATGGTAGCAGGAATTTGAATGCACTAGCAGGAATCTAGAAATGAGGGTTTTAGGGTTTAGGTTTTAGGATTTAGGTTTAGGGTTTTGGGGTTATAGGGTTTAGGGTTTAAGGGTTAGGGTTTAGGGTTTTGAATCGATAGCAGGAATTCGAAATCGGGAGCTTGAATTTGAATGCACTAGCAGGAATTTGGAATCGATAGCAGGAATTTGAATGCACTAGTAGGAATTTGGAAGAGAAAGCAGGAATTTGAATGCAATAGCAGGAATTTGGAAAAGATGGCAGGAATTTGAATGCACTAGCAGGAATTTGGAATCGATAGCAGGAATTTGAATGTACTAGCAGGAATTTGGAATTGATAGCAGGAATTTGAATGCACTAGCAGGAATTTGGAATCGATAGCAGGAATTTAAATGCACTAGTAGGAATTTAGAACTGATAGCAGGAATTTGAATGCACTAGCAGGAATTTGGAAAAGATAGCAGGAATTTGAATGCACTAGCAGGAATTTGGAATCGATAGCAGGAATTTGAATGCACTAGCAGGAATTTGGAATCGATAGCAGGAATTTGAATGCACTAGCAGGAATTTGGAATCGATAGCAGGAATTTGAATGCACTAGCAGGAATTTAGAATTGATAGCAGGAATTTGAATGCACTATCAAGAATTTGGAAAAGACATCAGGAATTTGAATGCGCTAGCAGTAATCTAGAAATGAGGGTTTTAGGGTTTAGGTTTAGGATTTACGGTTTAGGTTTTTAGGGTCTAGGGTTCGTGTTTATGGTCTAGGGTTTGGAATTGATAGCATGAATTTGAATGCACTAGCAGGAATTTAGAAAAGATAGCAGGAATTTGAATGTACTAGCAGGAATCTAGAAATAAAGGTTTTAGGGTTTAGGTTTTAGGATTTAGGGTTTTAGGTTTATAGGGTTTAGGGTTTAGGGTCTAGGGTTTAGAATCGATTGGAGGAATTTAGAAATGATAGCAGAAATTTGAAAATGATAGCAGGAATTTGAATGCACTAGCAGGAATCTAGAAATGAGGGTTTTAGGGTTTAGGTTTTGGGATTTAGGTTTAGGGTTTTGGGGTTATAGGGTTTAGGGTTTAAGGGTTAGGGTTTAGGGTTTAGGGTTTTGAATCGATAGCAGGAATTCGAAATCGGGAGCTTGAATTTGAATGCACTAGCAGGAATTTGAATGCACTAGTAGGAATTTGGAATAGAGAGCAGGAATTTGAATGCAATAGCAGGAATTTGGAAAAGATGGCAGGAATTTGAATGCACTAGCAGGAATTTGGAATCGATAGCAGGAATTTGAATGCACTAGCAGGAATTTGGAATCGATAGCAGGAATTTGAATGTACTAGCAGGAATTTGGAATCGATAGCAGGAATTTGAATGCACTAGCAGGAATTTGGAATCAATAGTAGGAATTTGAATGCACTAGTAGGAATTTGGAACTGATAGTAGGAATTTGAATGCACTAGCAGGAATTTGGAAAAGATAGCAGGAATTTGAATGCACTAGCAGGAATTTGGAATCGATAGCAGGAATTTGAATGCACTAGCAGGAATTTGGAATCGATAGCAGGAATTTGAATGCACTAGCAGGAATTTAGAATTGATAGCAGGAATTTGAATGCATTAGCAGGAATTTGGAAAAGACATCAGGAATTTGAATGCGCTAGCAGGAATCTAGAAATGAGGGTTTTAGGGTTTAGGTTTAGGATTTACGGTTTAGGTTTTTAGGGTCTAGGGTTCGTGTTTAGGGTCTAGGGTTTCGAATCGATAGCATGAATTTGAATGCACTAGTAGGAATTTGGAAAAGATAGCAGGAATTTGAATGTACTAGCAGGAATCTAGAAATAAGGGTTTTAGGGTTTAGGTTTTAAGATTTAGGGTTTTAGGTTTATAGGGTTTAGGGTTTAGGGTCTAGGGTTTAGAATCGATTAGAGGAATTTAGAAATGATAGCAGAAATTTGAAAATGGTAGCAGGAATTTGAATGCACTAGCAGGAATCTAGAAATGAGGGTTTTAGGGTTTAGGTTTTAGGATTTAGGTTTAGGGTTTTGGGGTTATAGGGTTTAGGGTTTAAGGGTTAGGGTTTAGGGTTTTGAATCGATAGCAGGAATTCGAAATCGGGAGCTTGAATTTGAATGCACTAGCAGGAATTTGGAATCGATAGCAGGAATTTGAATGCACTAGTAGGAATTTGGAAGAGAAAGCAGGAATTTGAATGCAATAGCAGGAATTTGGAAAAGATGGCAGGAATTTGAATGCACTAGCAGGAATTTGGAATCGATAGCAGGAATTTGAATGTACTAGCAGGAATTTGGAATTGATAGCAGGAATTTGAATGCACTAGCAGGAATTTAGAATCGATAGCAGGAATTTAAATGCACTAGTAGGAATTTAGAACTGATAGCAGGAATTTGAATGCACTAGCAGGAATTTGGAAAAGATAGCAGGAATTTGAATGCACTAGCAGGAATTTGGAATCGATAGCAGGAATTTGAATGCACTAGCAGGAATTTGGAATCGATAGCAGGAATTTGAATGCACTAGCAGGAATTTGGAATCGATAGCAGGAATTTGAATGCACTAGCAGGAATTTAGAATTGATAGCAGGAATTTGAATGCACTATCAAGAATTTGGAAAAGACATCAGGAATTTGAATGCGCTAGCAGTAATCTAGAAATGAGGGTTTTAGGGTTTAGGTTTAGGATTTACGGTTTAGGTTTTTAGGGTCTAGGGTTCGTGTTTAGGGTCTAGGGTTTGGAATTGATAGCATGAATTTGAATGCACTAGCAGGAATTTAGAAAAGATAGCAGGAATTTGAATGTACTAGCAGGAATCTAGAAATAAAGGTTTTAGGGTTTAGGTTTTAGGATTTAGGGTTTTAGGTTTATAGGGTTTAGGGTTTAGGGTCTAGGGTTTAGAATCGATTGGAGGAATTTAGAAATGATAGCAGAAATTTGAAAATGATAGCAGGAATTTGAATGCACTAGCAGGAATCTAGAAATGAGGGTTTTAGGGTTTAGGTTTTGGGATTTAGGTTTAGGGTTTTGGGGTTATAGGGTTTAGGGTTTAAGGGTTAGGGTTTAGGGTTTAGGGTTTTGAATCGATAGCAGGAATTCGAAATCGGGAGCTTGAATTTGAATGCACTAGCAGGAATTTGAATGCACTAGTAGGAATTTGGAATAGAGAGCAGGAATTTGAATGCAATAGCAGGAATTTGGAAAAGATGGCAGGAATTTGAATGCACTAGCAGGAATTTGGAATCGATAGCAGGAATTTGAATGCACTAGCAGGAATTTGGAATCGATAGCAGGAATTTGAATGTACTAGCAGGAATTTGGAATCGATAGCAGGAATTTGAATGCACTAGTAGGAATTTGGAATTGATAGCAGGAATTTGAATGCACTAGCAGGAATTTGGAAAAGATAGCAGGAATTTGAATGCACTAGCAGGAATTTGGAATCGATAGCAGGAATTTGAATGCACTAGCAGGAATTTGGAATCGATAGCAGGAATTTGAATGCACTAGCAGGAATTTGGAATCGATAGCAGGAATTTGGAAAAGACATCAAGAATTTGAATGCGCTAGCAGGAATCTAGAAATGAGGATTTTAGGGTTTAGGTTTAGGATTTACGGTTTAGGTTTTTAGGGTCTAGGGTTAGTGTTTAGGGTCTATGGTTTGGAATCGATAGCATGAATTTGAATGCACTAACAGGAATTTGGAAAAGATAGCAGGAATTTGAATGTACTAGCAGGAATCTAGAAATAAGGGTTTTAGGGTTTAGTTTTTAGGATTTAGGGTTTTAGGTTTATAGGGTTTAGGGTTTAGGGTCTATGGTTTGGAATCGATAGCATGAATTTGAATGCACTAACAGGAATTTGGAAAAGATAGCAGGAATTTGAATGCACTAGTAGGAATTTGGAAAAGACATCAGGAATTTGAATGCGCTAGCAGGAATCTAGAAATGAGGGTTTTAGGGTTTAGGTTTAGGATTTACGGTTTAGGTTTTTAGGGTCTAGGGTTAGTGTTTAGGGTCTAGAGTTTGGAATCGATAGCATGGATTTGAATGCACTAGCAGGAATTTAGAAAAGATAGCAGGAATTTGAATGTACTAGCAGGAATCTAGAAATAAGGGTTTTAGGGTTTAGGTTTTAGGATTTAGGGTTTTAGGTTTATAGGGTTTAGGGTTTAGGGTCTAGGGTTTAGAATCGATTGGAGGAATTTAGAAATGATAGCAGAAATTTGAAAATGATAGCAGGAATTTGAATGCACTAGCAGGAATCTAGAAATGAGGGTTTTAGGGTTTAGGTTTTGGGATTTAGGTTTAGGGTTTTGGGGTTATAGGGTTTAGGGTTTAAGGGTTAGGGTTTAGGGTTTAGGGTTTTGAATCGATAGAAGGAATTCGAAATCGGGAGCTTGAATTTGAATGCACTAGCAGGAATTTGGAATCGATAGCAGGAATTTGAATGCACTAGTAGGAATTTGGAATAGAGAGCAGGAATTTGAATGCAATAGCAGGAATTTGGAAAAGATGGCAGGAATTTGAATGCACTAGCAGGAATTTGGAATCGATAGCAGGAATTTGAATGCACTAGCAAGAATTTGGAATCGATAGCAGGAATTTGAATGTACTAGCAGGAATTTGGAATCGATAGCAGGAATTTGAATGCACTAGTAGGAATTTGGAATTGATAGCAGGAATTTGAATGCACTAGCAGGAATTTGGAAAAGATAGCAGGAATTTGAATGCACTAACAGGAATTTGGAATCGATAGCAGGAATTTGAATGCACTAGCAGGAATTTGGAATCGATAGCAGGAATTTGAATGCACTAGCAGGAATTTGGAAAAGACATCAGGAATTTGAATGCGCTAGCAGGAATCTAGAAATGAGGATTTTAGGGTTTAGGTTTAGGATTTACGGTTTAGGTTTTTAGGGTCTAGGGTTAGTGTTTAGGGTCTATGGTTTGGAATCGATAACATGAATTGGAATGCACTAACAGGAATTTGGAAAAGATAGCAGGAATTTGAATGTACTAGCAGGAATCTAGAAATAAGGGTTTTAGGGTTTAGGTTTTAGGATTTAGGGTTATAGGTTTATAGGGTTTAGGGTCTAGGGTTTAGAATCGATTGGAGGAATTTAGAAATGATAGCAGAAATTTGAAAATGATAGCAGGAATTTGAATGCACTAGCAGGAATCTAGAAATAAGGGTTTTAGGGTTTAGGTTTTAGGATTTATGTTTAGGGTTTTGGGGTTATAGGGTTTAGGGTTTAAGGGTTAGGGTTTAGGGTTTAGGGTTTTGAATCGATAGCAGGAATTCGAAATCGGGAGCTTGAATTTGAATGCACTAGCAGGAATTTGGAATCGATAGCAGGAATTTGAATGCACTAGTAGGAATTTGGAATAGAGAGCAGGAATTTGAAAGCAATAGCAGGAATTTGGAAAAGATGGCAGGAATTTGAATGCACTAGCAGGAATTTGGAATCGATAGCAGGAATTTGAATGTACTAGCAGGAATTTGGAATCGATAGCAGGAATTTGAATGCACTAGCAGGAATTTGGAATCGATAGCAGGAATTTAAATGCACTAGTAGGAATTTGGAACTGATAGCAGGAATTTGAATGCACTAGCAGGAATTTGGAAAAGATAGCAGGAATTTGAATGCACTAGCAGGAATTTGGAATCGATAGCAGGAATTTGAATGCACTAGCAGGAATTTGGAATCGATAGCAGGAATTTGAATGCACTAGCAGGAATTTGGAATCGATAGCAGGAATTTGAATGCACTAGCAGGAATTTAGAATTGATAGCAGGAATTTGAATGCACTATCAGGAATTTGGAAAACACATCAGGAATTTGAATGCGCTAGCAGTAATCTAGAAATGAGGGTTTTAGGGTTTAGGTTTAGGATTTACGGTTTAGGTTTTTAGGGTCTAGGGTTCGTGTTTAGGGTCTAGGGTTTGGAATCGATAGCATGAATTTGAATGCACTAGCAGGAATTTGGAAAAGATAGCAGGAATTTAAATGCACTAGCAGGAATCTAGAAATAAGGGTTTTAGGGTTTAGGTTTTAGGATTTAGGGTTTTAGGTTTATAGGGTTTAGGGTTTAGGGTCTAGGCTTTAGAATCGATTGGAGGAATTTAGAAATGATAGCAGAAATTTGAAAATGATAGCAGGAATTTGAATGCACTAGCAGGAATCTAGAAATGAGGGTTTTAGGGTTTAGGTTTTAGGATTTAGGTTTAGGGTTTTGGGGTTATAGGGTTTAGGGTTTAAGGGTTAGGGTTTTGAATCGATAGCAAGAATTCGAAATCGGGAGCTTGAATTTGAATGCACTAGCAGGAATTTGAATGCACTAGTAGGAATTTGGAATAGAGAGCAGGAATTTGAAAGCAATAGCAGGAATTTGAAATCGATAGCAGGAATTTGAATGCACTAGCAGGAATTTGGAATCGATAGTAGGAATTTGAATGCACTAGCAGGAATTTGGAATCGATAGCAGGAATTTGAATGCACTAGCAGGAATTTGGAATCAATAGTAGGAATTTGAATGCACTAGTAGGAATTTGGAACTGATAGTAGGAATTTGAATGCACTAGCAGGAATTTGGAAAAGATAGCAGGAATTTGAATGCACTAGCAGGAATTTGGAATCGATAGCAGGAATTTGAATGCACTAGCAGGAATTTGGAATCGATAGCAGGAATTTGAATGCACTAGCAGGAATTTAGAATTGATAGCAGGAATTTGAATGCATTAGCAGGAATTTGGAAAAGACATCAGGAATTTGAATGCGCTAGCAGGAATCTAGAAATGAGGGTTTTAGGGTTTAGGTTTAGGATTTACGGTTTAGGTTTTTAGGGTCTAGGGTTCGTGTTTAGGGTCTAGGGTTTGGAATCGATAGCATGAATTTGAATGCACTAGTAGGAATTTGGAAAAGATAGCAGGAATTTGAATGTACTAGCAGGAATCTAGAAATAAGGGTTTTAGGGTTTAGGTTTTAAGATTTAGGGTTTTAGGTTTATAGGGTTTAGGGTTTAGGGTCTAGGGTTTAGAATCGATTAGAGGAATTTAGAAATGATAGCAGAAATTTGAAAATGATAGCAGGAATTTGAATGCACTAGCAGGAATCTAGAAATGAGGGTTTTAGGGTTTAGGTTTTAGGATTTAGGTTTAGGGTTTTGGGGTTATAGGGTTTAGGGTTTAAGGGTTAGGGTTTAGGGTTTTGAATCGATAGCAGGAATTCGAAATCGGGAGCTTGAATTTGAATGTACTAGCAGGAATTTGGAATCGATAGCAGGAATTTGAATGCACTAGTAGGAATTTGGAAGAGAAAGCAGGAATTTGAATGCAATAGCAGGAATTTGGAAAAGATGGCAGGAATTTGAATGCACTAGCAGGAATTTGGAATCGATAGCAGGAATTTGAATGTACTAGCAGGAATTTGGAATTGATAGCAGGAATTTGAATGCACTAGCAGTAATTTGGAATCGATAGCAGGAATTTAAATGCACTAGTAGGAATTTAGAACTGATAGCAGGAATTTGAATGCACTAGCAGGAATTTGGAAAAGATAGCAGGAATTTGAATGCACTAGCAGGAATTTGGAATCGATAGCAGGAATTTGAATGCACTAGCAGGAATTTGGAATCGATAGCAGGAATTTGAATGCACTAGCAGGAATTTGGAATCGATAGCAGGAATTTGAATGCACTAGCAGGAATTTAGAATTGATAGCAGGAATTTGAATGCACTATCAGGAATTTGGAAAAGACATCAGGAATTTGAATGCGCTAGTAGTAATCTAGAAATGAGGGCTTTAGGGTTTAGGTTTAGGATTTACAGTTTAGGTTTTTAGGGTCTAGGGTTCGTGTTTAGGGTCTAGGGTTTGGAATTGATAGCATGAATTTGAATGCACTAGCAGGAATTTAGAAAAGATAGCAGGAATTTGAATGTACTAGCAGGAATCTAGAAATAAGGGTTTTAGGGTTTAGGTTTTAGGATTTAGGGTTTTAGGTTTATAGGATTTAGGGTTTAGGGTCTAGGGTTTAGAATCGATTGGAGGAATTTAGAAATGATAGCAGAAATTTGAAAATGATAGCAGGAATTTGAATGCACTAGCAGGAATCTAGAAATGAGGGTTTTAGGGTTTAGGTTTTGGGATTTAGGTTTAGGGTTTTGGGGTTATAGGGTTTAGGGTTTAAGGGTTAGGGTTTAGGGTTTAGGGTTTTGAATCGATAGCAGGAATTCGAAATCGGGAGCTTGAATTTGAATGCACTAGCAGGAATTTGGAATCGATAGCAGGAATTTGAATGCACTAGTAGGAATTTGGAATAGAGAGCAGGAATTTGAATGCAATAGCAAGAATTTGGAAAAGATGGCAGGAATTTGAATGCACTAGCAGGAATTTGGAATCGATAGCAGGAATTTGAATGCACTAGCAGGAATTTGGAATCGATAGCAGGAATTTGAATGTACTAGCAGGAATTTGGAATCGATAGCAGGAATTTGAATGCACTAGTAGGAATTTGGAATTGATAGCAGGAATTTGAATGCACTAGCAGGAATTTGGAAAAGATAGCAGGAATTTGAATGCACTAGCAGGAATTTGGAATCGATAGCAGGAATTTGAATGCACTAGCAGGAATTTGGAATCGATAGCAGGAATTTGGAATCGATAGCAGGAATTTGGAAAAGACATCAAGAATTTGAATGCGCTAGCAGGAATCTAGAAATGAGGATTTTAGGGTTTAGGTTTAGGATTTACGGTTTAGGTTTTTAGGGTCTAGGGTTAGTGTTTAGGGTCTATGGTTTGGAATCGATAGCATGAATTTGAATGCACTAACAGGAATTTGGAAAAGATAGCAGGAATTTGAATGTACTAGCAGGAATCTAGAAATAAGGGTTTTAGGGTTTAGGTTTTAGGATTTAGGGTTTTAGGTTTATAGGGTTTAGGGTTTAGGGTCTATGGTTTGGAATCGATAGCATGAATTTGAATGCACTAACAGGAATTTGGAAAAGATAGCAGGAATTTGAATGCACTAACAGGAATTTGGAATCGATAGCAGGAATTTGAATGCACTAGCAGGAATTTGGAATCGATAGCAGGAATTTGAATGCACTAGCAGGAATTTGGAATCAATAGTAGGAATTTGAATGCACTAGCAGGAATTTGGAATCGATAGCAGGAATTTGAATGTACTAGCAGGAATTTGGAATCGATAGCAGGAATTTGAATGCACTAGTAGGAATTTGGAATTGATAGCAGGAATTTGAATGCACTAGCAGGAATTTGGAAAAGATAGCAGGAATTTGAATGCACTAGCAGGAATTTGGAATCGATAGCAGGAATTTGAATGCACTAGCAGGAATTTGGAATCGATAGCAGGAATTTGAATGCACTAGCAGGAATTTGGAATCGATAGCAGGAATTTGGAAAAGACATCAAGAATTTGAATGCGCTAGCAGGAATCTAGAAATGAGGATTTTAGGGTTTAGGTTTAGGATTTACGGTTTAGGTTTTTAGGGTCTAGGGTTAGTGTTTAGGGTCTATGGTTTGGAATCGATAGCATGAATTTGAATGCACTAACAGGAATTTGGAAAAGATAGCAGGAATTTGAATGTACTAGCAGGAATCTAGAAATAAGGGTTTTAGGTTTTAGGTTTTAGGATTTAGGGTTTTAGGTTTATAGGGTTTAGGGTTTAGGGTCTATGGTTTGGAATCGATAGCATGAATTTGAATGCACTAACAGGAATTTGGAAAAGATAGCAGGAATTTGAATGCACTAACAGGAATTTGGAATCGATAGCAGGAATTTGAATGCACTAGCAGGAATTTGGAATCGATAGCAGGAATTTGAATGCACTAGCAGGAATTTGGAATCGATAGCAGGAATTTGAATGCACTAGCAGGAATTTGGAATCGATAGCAGGAATTTGAATGCACTAGGAGGAATTTGGAATTGATAGCAGGAATTTGAATGCACTAGCAGGAATTTGGAAAAGATAGCAGGAATTTGAATGCACTAGCAGGAATTTGGAATCGATAGCAGGAATTTGAATGCACTAGCAGGAATTTGGAATCGATAGCAGGAATTTGAATGCACTAGCAGGAATTTAGAATTGATAGCAGGAATTTGAATGCACTAGCAGGAATTTGGAAAAGACATCAGGAATTTGAATGCGCTAGCAAGAATCTAGAAATGAGGGTTTTAGGGTTTAGGTTTAGGATTTACGGTTTAGGTTTTTAGGGTCTAGGGTTAGTGTTTAGGGTCTAGGGTTTAGAATCGATAGCATGGATTTGAATGCACTAGCAGGAATTTAGAAAAGATAGCAGGAATTTGAATGTACTAGCAGGAATCTAGAAATAAGGGTTTTAGGGTTTAGGTTTTAGGATTTAGGGTTTTAGGTTTATAGGGTTTAGGGTCTAGGGTTTAGAATCGATTGGAGGAATTTAGAAATGATAGCAGAAATTTGAAAATGATAGCAGGAATTTGAATGCACTAGCAGGAATCTAGAAATGAGGGTTTTAAGGTTTAGGTTTTGGGATTTAGGTTTAGGGTTTTGGGGTTATAGGGTTTAGGGTTTAAGGGTTAGGGTTTAGGGTTTAGGGTTTTGAATCGATAGAAGGAATTCGAAATCGGGAGCTTGAATTTGAATGCACTAGCAGGAATTTGGAATCGATAGCAGGAATTTGAATGCACTAGTAGGAATTTGGAATAGAGAGCAGGAATTTGAATGCAATAGCAGGAATTTGGAAAAGATGGCAGGAATTTGAATGCACTAGCAGGAATTTGGAATCGATAGCAGGAATTTGAATGCACTAGCAGGAATTTGGAATCGATAGCAGGAATTTGAATGTACTAGCAGGAATTTGGAATCAATAGCAGGAATTTGAATGCACTAGTAGGAATTTGGAATTGATAGCAGGAATTTGAATGCACTAGCAGGAATTTGGAAAAGATAGCAGGAATTTGAATGCACTAGCAGGAATTTGGAATCGATAGCAGGAATTTGAATGCACTAGTAGGAATTTGGAATCGATAGCAGGAATTTGAATGCACTAGCAGGAATTTGGAAAAGACATCAGGAATTTGAATGCGCTAGCAGGAATCTAGAAATGAGGATTTTAGGGTTTAGGTTTAGGATTTACGGTTTAGGTTTTTAGGGTCTAGGGTTAGTGTTTAGGGTCTATGGTTTGGAATCGATAGCATGAATTTGAATGCACTAACAGGAATTTGGAAAAGATAGCAGGAATTTGAATTTACTAGCAGGAATCTAGAAATAAGGGTTTTAGGGTTTAGGTTTTAGGATTTAGGGTTTTAGGTTTATAGGGTTTAGGGTCTAGGGTTTAGAATCGATTGGAGGAATTTAGAAATGATAGCAGAAATTTGAAAATGATAGCAGGAATTTGAATGCACTAGCAGGAATCTAGAAATAAGGGTTTTAGGGTTTAGGTTTTAGGATTTAGGTTTAGGGTTTTGGGGTTATAGGGTTTAGGGTTTAAGGGTTAGGGTTTAGGGTTTAGGGTTTTGAATCGATAGCAGGAATTCGAAATCGGGAGCTTGAATTTGAATGCACTAGCAGGAATTTGGAATCGATAGCAGGAATTTGAATGCACTAGTAGGAATTTGGAATAGAGAGCAGGAATTTGAATGCAATAGCAGGAATTTGAATGCACTAGCAGGAATTTGGAATCGATAGCAGGAATTTGAATGTACTAGCAGGAATTTGGAATCGATAGCAGGAATTTGAATGCACTAGCAGGAATTTGGAATCGATAGCAGGAATTTAAATGCACTAGTAGGAATTTGGAACTGATAGCAGGAATTTGAATGCACTAGCAGGAATTTGGAAAAGATAGCAGGAATTTGAATGCACTAGCAGGAATTTGGAATCGATAGCAGGAATTTGAATGCACTAGCAGGAATTTGGAATCGATAGCAGGAATTTGAATGCACTAGCAGGAATTTGAAATCGATAGCAGGAATTTGAATGCACTAGCAGGAATTTAGAATTGATAGCAGGAATTTGAATGCACTATCAGGAATTTGGAAAACACATCAGGAATTTGAATGCGCTAGCAGTAATCTAGAAATGAGGGTTTTAGGGTTTAGGTTTAGGATTTACAGTTTAGGTTTTTAGGGTCTAGGGTTCGTGTTTAGGGTCTAGGGTTTGGAATCGATAGCATGAATTTGAATGCACTAGCAGGAATTTGGAAAAGATAGCAGGAATTTAAATGCACTAGCAGGAATCTAGAAATAAGGGTTTTAGGGTTTAGGTTTTAGGATTTAGGGTTTTAGGTTTATAGGGTTTAGGGTCTAGGGTTTAGAATCGATTGGAGGAATTTAGAAATGATAGCAGAAATTTGAAAATGATAGCAGGAATTTGAATGCACTAGCAGGAATCTAGAAATGAGGGTTTTAGGGTTTAGGTTTTAGGATTTAGGTTTAGGGTTTTGGGGTTATAGGGTTTAGGGTTTAAGGGTTAGGGTTTAGGGTTTTGAATCGATAGCAGGAATTCGAAATCGGGAGCTTGAATTTGAATGCACTAGCAGGAATTTGGAATCGATAGCAGGAATTTGAATGCACTAGTAGGAATTTGGAATAGAGAGCAATAGCAGGAATTTGGAATCGATAGGAGGAATTTGAATGCACTAGCAGGAATTTGGAATCGATAGTAGGAATTTGAATGCACTAGCAGGAATTTGGAATCGATAGCAGGAATTTGAATGCACTAGCAGGAATTTGGAATCAATAGTAGGAATTTGAATGCACTAGTAGGAATTTGAAACTCATAGTAGGAATTTGAATGCACTAGCAGGAATTTGGAAAAGATAGCAGGAATTTGAATGCACTAGCAGGAATTTGGAATCGATAGCAGGAATTTGAATGCACTAGCAGGAATTTGGAATCGATAGCAGGAATTTGAATGCACTAGCAGGAATTTAGAATTGATAGCAGGAATTTGAATGCATTAGCAGGAATTTGGAAAAGACATCAGGAATTTGAATGCGCTAGCAGGAATCTAGAAATGAGGGTTTTAGGGTTTAGGTTTAGGATTTACGGTTTAGGTTTTTAGGGTCTAGGGTTCGTGTTTAGGGTCTAGGGTTTGGAATCGATAGCATGAATTTGAATGCACTAGTAGGAATTTGGAAAAGATAGCAGGAATTTGAATGTACTAGCAGGAATCTAGAAATAAGGGTTTTAGGGTTTAGGTTTTAGGATTTAGGGTTTTAGGTTTATAGGGTTTAGGGTCTAGGGTTTAGAATCGATTGGAGGAATTTAGAAATGATAGCAGAAATTTGAAAATGATAGCAGGAATTTGAATGCACTAGCAGGAATCTAGAAATAAGGGTTTTAGGGTTTAGGTTTTAGGATTTAGGTTTAGGGTTTTGGGGTTATAGGGTTTAAGGGTTAGGGTTTAGGGTTTAGGGTTTTGAATCAATAGCAGGAATTCGAAATCGGGAGCTTGAATTTGAATGCACTAGCAGGAATTTGGAATCGATGGCAGGAATTTGAATGCACTAGCAGGAATTTGGAATCGATAGCAGGAATTTGAATGTACTAGCAGGAATTTGGAATCGATAGCAGGAATTTGAATGCACTAGCAGGAATTTGGAATCGATAGCAGGAATTTAAATGCACTAGTAGGAATTTGGAACTGATAGCAGGAATTTGAATGCACTAGCAGGAATTTGGAAAAGATAGCAGGAATTTGAATGCACTAGCAGGAATTTGGAATCGATAGCAGGAATTTGAATGCACTAGCAGGAATTTGGAATCGATAGCAGGAATTTGAATGCACTAGCAGGAATTTGAAATCGATAGCAGGAATTTGAATGCACTAGCAGGAATTTAGAATTGATAGCAGGAATTTGAATGCACTATCAGGAATTTGGAAAACACATCAGGAATTTGAATGCGCTAGCAGTAATCTAGAAATGAGGGTTTTAGGGTTTAGGTTTAGGATTTACGGTTTAGGTTTTTAGGGTCTAGGGTTAGTGTTTAGGGTCTATGGTTTGGAATCGATAGCATGAATTTGAATGCACTAACAGGAATTTGGAAAAGATAGCAGGAATTTGAATGTACTAGCAGGAATCTAGAAATAAGGGTTTTAGGGTTTAGGTTTTAGGATTTAGGGTTTTAGGTTTATAGGGTTTAGGGTTTAGGGTCTATGGTTTGGAATCGATAGCATGAATTTGAATGCACTAACAGGAATTTGGAAAAGATAGCAGGAATTTGAATGCACTAACAGGAATTTGGAATCGATAGCAGGAATTTGAATGCACTAGCAGGAATTTGGAATCGATAGCAGGAATTTGAATGCACTAGCAGGAATTTGGAATCAATAGTAGGAATTTGAATGCACTAGCAGGAATTTGGAATCGATAGCAGGAATTTGAATGTACTAGCAGGAATTTGGAATCGATAGCAGGAATTTGAATGCACTAGTAGGAATTTGGAATTGATAGCAGGAATTTGAATGCACTAGCAGGAATTTGGAAAAGATAGCAGGAATTTGAATGCACTAGCAGGAATTTGGAATCGATAGCAGGAATTTGAATGCACTAGCAGGAATTTGGAATCGATAGCAGGAATTTGAATGCACTAGCAGGAATTTGGAATCGATAGCAGGAATTTGGAAAAGACATCAAGAATTTGAATGCGCTAGCAGGAATCTAGAAATGAGGATTTTAGGGTTTAGGTTTAGGATTTACGGTTTAGGTTTTTAGGGTCTAGGGTTAGTGTTTAGGGTCTATGGTTTGGAATCGATAGCATGAATTTGAATGCACTAACAGGAATTTGGAAAAGATAGCAGGAATTTGAATGTACTAGCAGGAATCTAGAAATAAGGGTTTTAGGTTTTAGGTTTTAGGATTTAGGGTTTTAGGTTTATAGGGTTTAGGGTTTAGGGTCTATGGTTTGGAATCGATAGCATGAATTTGAATGCACTAACAGGAATTTGGAAAAGATAGCAGGAATTTGAATGCACTAACAGGAATTTGGAATCGATAGCAGGAATTTGAATGCACTAGCAGGAATTTGGAATCGATAGCAGGAATTTGAATGCACTAGCAGGAATTTGGAATCGATAGCAGGAATTTGAATGCACTAGCAGGAATTTGGAATCGATAGCAGGAATTTGAATGCACTAGGAGGAATTTGGAATTGATAGCAGGAATTTGAATGCACTAGCAGGAATTTGGAAAAGATAGCAGGAATTTGAATGCACTAGCAGGAATTTGGAATCGATAGCAGGAATTTGAATGCACTAGCAGGAATTTGGAATCGATAGCAGGAATTTGAATGCACTAGCAGGAATTTAGAATTGATAGCAGGAATTTGAATGCACTAGCAGGAATTTGGAAAAGACATCAGGAATTTGAATGCGCTAGCAAGAATCTAGAAATGAGGGTTTTAGGGTTTAGGTTTAGGATTTACGGTTTAGGTTTTTAGGGTCTAGGGTTAGTGTTTAGGGTCTAGGGTTTAGAATCGATAGCATGGATTTGAATGCACTAGCAGGAATTTAGAAAAGATAGCAGGAATTTGAATGTACTAGCAGGAATCTAGAAATAAGGGTTTTAGGGTTTAGGTTTTAGGATTTAGGGTTTTAGGTTTATAGGGTTTAGGGTCTAGGGTTTAGAATCGATTGGAGGAATTTAGAAATGATAGCAGAAATTTGAAAATGATAGCAGGAATTTGAATGCACTAGCAGGAATCTAGAAATGAGGGTTTTAAGGTTTAGGTTTTGGGATTTAGGTTTAAGGTTTTGGGGTTATAGGGTTTAGGGTTTAAGGGTTAGGGTTTAGGGTTTAGGGTTTTGAATCGATAGAAGGAATTCGAAATCGGGAGCTTGAATTTGAATGCACTAGCAGGAATTTGGAATCGATAGCAGGAATTTGAATGCACTAGTAGGAATTTGGAATAGAGAGCAGGAATTTGAATGCAATAGCAGGAATTTGGAAAAGATGGCAGGAATTTGAATGCACTAGCAGGAATTTGGAATCGATAGCAGGAATTTGAATGCACTAGCAGGAATTTGGAATCGATAGCAGGAATTTGAATGTACTAGCAGGAATTTGGAATCGATAGCAGGAATTTGAATGCACTAGTAGGAATTTGGAATTGATAGCAGGAATTTGAATGCACTAGCAGGAATTTGGAAAAGATAGCAGGAATTTGAATGCACTAGCAGGAATTTGGAATCGATAGCAGGAATTTGAATGCACTAGTAGGAATTTGGAATCGATAGCAGGAATTTGAATGCACTAGCAGGAATTTGGAAAAGACATCAGGAATTTGAATGCGCTAGCAGGAATCTAGAAATGAGGATTTTAGGGTTTAGGTTTAGGATTTACGGTTTAGGTTTTTAGGGTCTAGGGTTAGTGTTTAGGGTCTATGGTTTGGAATCGATAGCATGAATTTGAATGCACTAACAGGAATTTGGAAAAGATAGCAGGAATTTGAATTTACTAGCAGGAATCTAGAAATAAGGGTTTTAGGGTTTAGGTTTTAGGATTTAGGGTTTTAGGTTTATAGGGTTTAGGGTCTAGGGTTTAGAATCGATTGGAGGAATTTAGAAATGATAGCAGAAATTTGAAAATGATAGCAGGAATTTGAATGCACTAGCAGGAATCTAGAAATAAGGGTTTTAGGGTTTAGGTTTTAGGATTTAGGTTTAGGGTTTTGGGGTTATAGGGTTTAGGGTTTAAGGGTTAGGGTTTAGGGTTTAGGGTTTTGAATCGATAGCAGGAATTCGAAATCGGGAGCTTGAATTTGAATGCACTAGCAGGAATTTGGAATCGATAGCAGGAATTTGAATGCACTAGTAGGAATTTGGAATAGAGAGCAGGAATTTGAATGCAATAGCAGGAATTTGAATGCACTAGCAGGAATTTGGAATCGATAGCAGGAATTTGAATGTACTAGCAGGAATTTGGAATCGATAGCAGGAATTTGAATGCACTAGCAGGAATTTGGAATCGATAGCAGGAATTTAAATGCACTAGTAGGAATTTGGAACTGATAGCAGGAATTTGAATGCACTAGCAGGAATTTGGAAAAGATAGCAGGAATTTGAATGCACTAGCAGGAATTTGGAATCGATAGCAGGAATTTGAATGCACTAGCAGGAATTTGGAATCGATAGCAGGAATTTGAATGCACTAGCAGGAATTTGAAATCGATAGCAGGAATTTGAATGCACTAGCAGGAATTTAGAATTGATAGCAGGAATTTGAATGCACTATCAGGAATTTGGAAAACACATCAGGAATTTGAATGCGCTAGCAGTAATCTAGAAATGAGGGTTTTAGGGTTTAGGTTTAGGATTTACAGTTTAGGTTTTTAGGGTCTAGGGTTCGTGTTTAGGGTCTAGGGTTTGGAATCGATAGCATGAATTTGAATGCACTAGCAGGAATTTGGAAAAGATAGCAGGAATTTAAATGCACTAGCAGGAATCTAGAAATAAGGGTTTTAGGGTTTAGGTTTTAGGATTTAGGGTTTTAGGTTTATAGGGTTTAGGGTCTAGGGTTTAGAATCGATTGGAGGAATTTAGAAATGATAGCAGAAATTTGAAAATGATAGCAGGAATTTGAATGCACTAGCAGGAATCTAGAAATGAGGGTTTTAGGGTTTAGGTTTTAGGATTTAGGTTTAGGGTTTTGGGGTTATAGGGTTTAGGGTTTAAGGGTTAGGGTTTAGGGTTTTGAATCGATAGCAGGAATTCGAAATCGGGAGCTTGAATTTGAATGCACTAGCAGGAATTTGGAATCGATAGCAGGAATTTGAATGCACTAGTAGGAATTTGGAATAGAGAGCAATAGCAGGAATTTGGAATCGATAGGAGGAATTTGAATGCACTAGCAGGAATTTGGAATCGATAGTAGGAATTTGAATGCACTAGCAGGAATTTGGAATCGATAGCAGGAATTTGAATGCACTAGCAGGAATTTGGAATCAATAGTAGGAATTTGAATGCACTAGTAGGAATTTGAAACTCATAGTAGGAATTTGAATGCACTAGCAGGAATTTGGAAAAGATAGCAGGAATTTGAATGCACTAGCAGGAATTTGGAATCGATAGCAGGAATTTGAATGCACTAGCAGGAATTTGGAATCGATAGCAGGAATTTGAATGCACTAGCAGGAATTTAGAATTGATAGCAGGAATTTGAATGCATTAGCAGGAATTTGGAAAAGACATCAGGAATTTGAATGCGCTAGCAGGAATCTAGAAATGAGGGTTTTAGGGTTTAGGTTTAGGATTTACGGTTTAGGTTTTTAGGGTCTAGGGTTCGTGTTTAGGGTCTAGGGTTTGGAATCGATAGCATGAATTTGAATGCACTAGTAGGAATTTGGAAAAGATAGCAGGAATTTGAATGTACTAGCAGGAATCTAGAAATAAGGGTTTTAGGGTTTAGGTTTTAGGATTTAGGGTTTTAGGTTTATAGGGTTTAGGGTCTAGGGTTTAGAATCGATTGGAGGAATTTAGAAATGATAGCAGAAATTTGAAAATGATAGCAGGAATTTGAATGCACTAGCAGGAATCTAGAAATAAGGGTTTTAGGGTTTAGGTTTTAGGATTTAGGTTTAGGGTTTTGGGGTTATAGGGTTTAAGGGTTAGGGTTTAGGGTTTAGGGTTTTGAATCAATAGCAGGAATTCGAAATCGGGAGCTTGAATTTGAATGCACTAGCAGGAATTTGGAATCGATGGCAGGAATTTGAATGCACTAGCAGGAATTTGGAATCGATAGCAGGAATTTGAATGTACTAGCAGGAATTTGGAATCGATAGCAGGAATTTGAATGCACTAGCAGGAATTTGGAATCGATAGCAGGAATTTAAATGCACTAGTAGGAATTTGGAACTGATAGCAGGAATTTGAATGCACTAGCAGGAATTTGGAAAAGATAGCAGGAATTTGAATGCACTAGCAGGAATTTGGAATCGATAGCAGGAATTTGAATGCACTAGCAGGAATTTGGAATCGATAGCAGGAATTTGAATGCACTAGCAGGAATTTGAAATCGATAGCAGGAATTTGAATGCACTAGCAGGAATTTAGAATTGATAGCAGGAATTTGAATGCACTATCAGGAATTTGGAAAACACATCAGGAATTTGAATGCGCTAGCAGTAATCTAGAAATGAGGGTTTTAGGGTTTAGGTTTAGGATTTACGGTTTAGGTTTTTAGGGTCTAGGGTTCGTGTTTAGGGTCTAGGGTTTGGAATCGATAGCATGAATTTGAATGCACTAGCAGGAATTTGGAAAAGATAGCAGGAATTTAAATGCACTAGCAGGAATCTAGAAATAAGGGTTTTAGGGTTTAGGTTTTAGGATTTAGGGTTTTAGGTTTATAGGGTTTAGGGTTTAGGGTCTAGGGTTTAGAATCGATTGGAGGAATTTAGAAATGATAGCAGAAATTTGAAAATGATAGCAGGAATTTGAATGCACTAGCAGGAATCTAGAAATGAGGGTTTTAGGGTTTAGGTTTTAGGATTTAGGTTTAGGGTTTTGGGGTTATAGGGTTTAGGGTTTAAGGGTTAGGGTTTAGGGTTTTGAATCGATAGCAGGAATTCGAAATCGGGAGCTTGAATTTGAATGCACTAGCAGGAATTTGGAATCGATAGCAGGAATTTGAATGCACTAGTAGGAATTTGGAATAGAGAGCAATAGCAGGAATTTGGAATCGATAGCAGGAATTCGAATGCACTAGCAGGAATTTGGAATCGACAGTAGGAATTTGAATGCGCTAGCAGGAATCTAGAAATAAGGGTTTTAGGGTTTAAGTTTAGGGTTTTGGGGTTATAGGGTTTAGGGTTTAAGGGTTAGGGTTTAGGGTTTAGGGTTTTGAATCGATAGCAGGAATTCGAAATCGGGAGCTTGAATTTGAATGCACTAGCAGGAATTTGGAATCGATAGCAGGAATTTGAATGCACTAGTAGGAATTTGGAATAGAGAGCAGGAATTTGAATGCAATAGCAGGAATTTGAATGCACTAGCAGGAATTTGGAATCGATAGCAGGAATTTGAATGTACTAGCAGGAATTTGGAATCGATAGCAGGAATTTGAATGCACTAGCAGGAATTTGGAATCGATAGCAGGAATTTAAATGCACTAGTAGGAATTTGGAACTGATAGCAGGAATTTGAATGCACTAGCAGGAATTTGGAATCGATAGCAGGAATTTGAATGCACTAGCAGGAATTTGAAATCGATAGCAGGAATTTGAATGCACTAGCAGGAATTTAGAATTGATAGCAGGAATTTGAATGCACTATCAGGAATTTGGAAAACACATCAGGAATTTGAATGCGCTAGCAGTAATCTAGAAATGAGGGTTTTAGGGTTTAGGTTTAGGATTTACAGTTTAGGTTTTTAGGGTCTAGGGTTCGTGTTTAGGGTCTAGGGTTTGGAATCGATAGCATGAATTTGAATGCACTAGCAGGAATTTGGAAAAGATAGCAGGAATTTAAATGCACTAGCAGGAATCTAGAAATAAGGGTTTTAGGGTTTAGGTTTTAGGATTTAGGGTTTTAGGTTTATAGGGTTTAGGGTCTAGGGTTTAGAATCGATTGGAGGAATTTAGAAATGATAGCAGAAATTTGAAAATGATAGCAGGAATTTGAATGCACTAGCAGGAATCTAGAAATGAGGGTTTTAGGGTTTAGGTTTTAGGATTTAGGTTTAGGGTTTTGGGGTTATAGGGTTTAGGGTTTAAGGGTTAGGGTTTAGGGTTTTGAATCGATAGCAGGAATTCGAAATCGGGAGCTTGAATTTGAATGCACTAGCAGGAATTTGGAATCGATGGCAGGAATTTGAATGCACTAGCAGGAATTTGGAATCGATAGCAGGAATTTGAATGTACTAGCAGGAATTTGGAATCGATAGCAGGAATTTGAATGCACTAGCAGGAATTTGGAATCGATAGCAGGAATTTAAATGCACTAGTAGGAATTTGGAACTGATAGCAGGAATTTGAATGCACTAGCAGGAATTTGGAAAAGATAGCAGGAATTTGAATGCACTAGCAGGAATTTGGAATCGATAGCAGGAATTTGAATGCACTAGCAGGAATTTGGAATCGATAGCAGGAATTTGAATGCACTAGCAGGAATTTGAAATCGATAGCAGGAATTTGAATGCACTAGCAGGAATTTAGAATTGATAGCAGGAATTTGAATGCACTATCAGGAATTTGGAAAACACATCAGGAATTTGAATGCGCTAGCAGTAATCTAGAAATGAGGGTTTTAGGGTTTAGGTTTAGGATTTACGGTTTAGGTTTTTAGGGTCTAGGGTTCGTGTTTAGGGTCTAGGGTTTGGAATCGATAGCATGAATTTGAATGCACTAGCAGGAATTTGGAAAAGATAGCAGGAATTTAAATGCACTAGCAGGAATCTAGAAATAAGGGTTTTAGGGTTTAGGTTTTAGGATTTAGGTTTAGGGTTTTGGGGTTATAGGGTTTAAGGGTTAGGGTTTAGGGTTTAGGGTTTTGAATCAATAGCAGGAATTCGAAATCGGGAGCTTGAATTTGAATGCACTAGCAGGAATTTGGAATCGATGGCAGGAATTTGAATGCACTAGCAGGAATTTGGAATCGATAGCAGGAATTTGAATGTACTAGCAGGAATTTGGAATCGATAGCAGGAATTTGAATGCACTAGCAGGAATTTGGAATCGATAGCAGGAATTTAAATGCACTAGTAGGAATTTGGAACTGATAGCAGGAATTTGAATGCACTAGCAGGAATTTGGAAAAGATAGCAGGAATTTGAATGCACTAGCAGGAATTTGGAATCGATAGCAGGAATTTGAATGCACTAGCAGGAATTTGAAATCGATAGCAGGAATTTGAATGCACTAGCAGGAATTTAGAATTGATAGCAGGAATTTGAATGCACTAGCAGGAATTTGGAAAAGATAGCAGGAATTTGAATGCACTAGCAGGAATTTGGAATCGATAGCAGGAATTTGAATGCACTAGCAGGAATTTGGAATCGATAGCAGGAATTTGAATGCACTAGCAGGAATTTGAAATCGATAGCAGGAATTTGAATGCACTAGCAGGAATTTAGAATTGATAGCAGGAATTTGAATGCACTATCAGGAATTTGGAAAACACATCAGGAATTTGAATGCGCTAGCAGTAATCTAGAAATGAGGGTTTTAGGGTTTAGGTTTAGGATTTACGGTTTAGGTTTTTAGGGTCTAGGGTTCGTGTTTAGGGTCTAGGGTTTGGAATCGATAGCATGAATTTGAATGCACTAGCAGGAATTTGGAAAAGATAGCAGGAATTTAAATGCACTAGCAGGAATCTAGAAATAAGGGTTTTAGGGTTTAGGTTTTAGGATTTAGGGTTTTAGGTTTATAGGGTTTAGGGTTTAGGGTCTAGGGTTTAGAATCGATTGGAGGAATTTAGAAATGATAGCAGAAATTTGAAAATGATAGCAGGAATTTGAATGCACTAGCAGGAATCTAGAAATGAGGGTTTTAGGGTTTAGGTTTTAGGATTTAGGTTTAGGGTTTTGGGGTTATAGGGTTTAGGGTTTAAGGGTTAGGGTTTAGGGTTTTGAATCGATAGCAGGAATTCGAAATCGGGAGCTTGAATTTGAATGCACTAGCAGGAATTTGGAATCGATAGCAGGAATTTGAATGCACTAGTAGGAATTTGGAATAGAGAGCAATAGCAGGAATTTGGAATCGATAGCAGGAATTCGAATGCACTAGCAGGAATTTGGAATCGATAGTAGGAATTTGAATGCGCTAGCAGGAATCTAGAAATAAGGGTTTTAGGGTTTAAGTTTAGGGTTTTGGGGTTATAGGGTTTAGGGTTTAAGGGTTAGGGTTTAGGGTTTAGGGTTTTGAATCGATAGCAGGAATTCGAAATCGGGAGCTTGAATTTGAATGCACTAGCAGGAATTTGGAATCGATAGCAGGAATTTGAATGCACTAGTAGGAATTTGGAATAGAGAGCAGGAATTTGAATGCAATAGCAGGAATTTGAATGCACTAGCAGGAATTTGGAATCGATAGCAGGAATTTGAATGTACTAGCAGGAATTTGGAATCGATAGCAGGAATTTGAATGCACTAGCAGGAATTTGGAATCGATAGCAGGAATTTAAATGCACTAGTAGGAATTTGGAACTGATAGCAGGAATTTGAATGCACTAGCAGGAATTTGGAAAAGATAGCAGGAATTTGAATGCACTAGCAGGAATTTGGAATCGATAGCAGGAATTTGAATGCACTAGCAGGAATTTGGAATCGATAGCAGGAATTTGAATGCACTAGCAGGAATTTGAAATCGATAGCAGGAATTTGAATGCACTAGCAGGAATTTAGAATTGATAGCAGGAATTTGAATGCACTATCAGGAATTTGGAAAACACATCAGGAATTTGAATGCGCTAGCAGTAATCTAGAAATGAGGGTTTTAGGGTTTAGGTTTAGGATTTACGGTTTAGGTTTTTAGGGTCTAGGGTTCGTGTTTAGGGTCTAGGGTTTGGAATCGATAGCATGAATTTGAATGCACTAGCAGGAATTTGGAAAAGATAGCAGGAATTTAAATGCACTAGCAGGAATCTAGAAATAAGGGTTTTAGGGTTTAGGTTTTAGGATTTAGGGTTTTAGGTTTATAGGGTTTAGGGTTTAGGGTCTAGGGTTTAGAATTGATTGGAGGAATTTAGAAATGATAGCAGAAATTTGAAAATGATAGCAGGAATTTGAATGCACTAGCAGGAATCTAGAAATGAGGGTTTTAGGGTTTAGGTTTTAGGATTTAGGTTTAGGGTTTTGGGGTTATAGGGTTTAGGGTTTATGGGTTAGGGTTTAGGGTTTTGAATCGATAGCAGGAATTCGAAATCGGGAGCTTGAATTTGAATGCACTAGCAGGAATTTGGAATCGATAGCAGGAATTTGAATGCACTAGTAGGAATTTGGAATAGAGAGCAATAGCAGGAATTTGGAATCGATAGCAGGAATTCGAATGCACTAGCAGGAATTTGGAATCGATAGTAGGAATTTGAATGCACTAGCAGGAATCTAGAAATAAGGGTTTTAGGGTTTAGGTTTAGGGTTTTGGGGTTATAGGGTTTAGGGTTTAAGGGTTAGGGTTTAGGGTTTAGGGTTTTGAATCGATAGCAGGAATTCGAAATCGGGAGCTTGAATTTGAATGCACTAGCAGGAATTTGGAATCGATAGCAGGAATTTGAATGCACTAGTAGGAATTTGGAATAGAGAGCAGGAATTTGAATGCAATAGCAGGAATTTGAATGCACTAGCAGGAATTTGGAATCGATAGCAGGAATTTGAATGTACTAGCAGGAATTTGGAATCGATAGCAGGAATTTGAATGCACTAGCAGGAATTTGGAATCGATAGCAGGAATTTAAATGCACTAGTAGGAATTTGGAACTGATAGCAGGAATTTGAATGCACTAGCAGGAATTTGGAAAAGATAGCAGGAATTTGAATGCACTAGCAGGAATTTGGAATCGATAGCAGGAATTTGAATGCAGTAGCAGGAATTTGGAATCGATAGCAGGAATTTGAATGCACTAGCAGGAATTTGAAATCGATAGCAGGAATTTGAATGCACTAGCAGGAATTTAGAATTGATAGCAGGAATTTGAATGCACTATCAGGAATTTGGAAAACACATCAGGAATTTGAATGCGCTAGCAGTAATCTAGAAATGAGGGTTTTAGGGTTTAGGTTTAGGATTTACGGTTTAGGTTTTTAGGGTCTAGGGTTCGTGTTTAGGGTCTAGGGTTTGGAATCGATAGCATGAATTTGAATGCACTAGCAGGAATTTGGAAAAGATAGCAGGAATTTAAATGCACTAGCAGGAATCTAGAAATAAGGGTTTTAGGGTTTAGGTTTTAGGATTTAGGGTTTTAGGTTTATAGGGTTTAGGGTTTAGGGTCTAGGGTTTAGAATTGATTGGAGGAATTTAGAAATGATAGCAGAAATTTGAAAATGATAGCAGGAATTTGAATGCACTAGCAGGAATCTAGAAATGAGGGTTTTAGGGTTTAGGTTTTAGGATTTAGGTTTAGGGTTTTGGGGTTATAGGGTTTAGGGTTTATGGGTTAGGGTTTAGGGTTTTGAATCGATAGCAGGAATTCGAAATCGGGAGCTTGAATTTGAATGCACTAGCAGGAATTTGGAATCGATAGCAGGAATTTGAATGCACTAGTAGGAATTTGGAATAGAGAGCAATAGCAGGAATTTGGAATCGATAGCAGGAATTTGAATGCACTAGCAGGAATTTGGAATCGATAGTAGGAATTTGAATGCACTAGCAGGAATTTGGAATCGATAGCAGGAATTTGAATGCACTAGCAGGAATTTGGAATCAATAGTAGGAATTTGAATGCACTAGTAGGAATTTGAAACTCATAGTAGGAATTTGAATGCACTAGCAGGAATTTGGAAAAGATAGCAGGAATTTGAATGCACTAGCAGGAATTTGGAATCGATAGCAGGAATTTGAATGCACTAGCAGGAATTTGGAATCGATAGCAGGAATTTGAATGCACTAGCAGGAATTTAGAATTGATAGCAGGAATTTGAATGCATTAGCAGGAATTTGGAAAAGATATCAGGAATTTGAATGCGCTAGCAGGAATCTAGAAATGAGGGTTTTAGGGTTTAGGTTTAGGATTTACGGTTTAGGTTTTTAGGGTCTAGGGTTCGTGTTTAGGGTCTAGGGTTTGGAATCGATAGCATGAATTTGAATGCACTAGTAGGAATTTGGAAAAGATAGCAGGAATTTGAATGTACTAGCAGGAATCTAGAAATAAGGGTTTTAGGGTTTAGGTTTTAGGATTTAGGGTTTTAGGTTTATAGGGTTTAGGGTTTAGGGTCTAGGGTTTAGAATCGATTAGAGGAATTTAGAAATGATAGCAGAAATTTGAAAATGATAGCAGGAATTTAAATGCACTAGCAGGAATCTAGAAATGAGGGTTTTAGGGTTTAGGTTTTAGGATTTAGGTTTAGGGTTTTGGGGTTATAGGGTTTAGGGTTTAAGGGTTAGGGTTTAGGGTTTTGAATCGATAGTAGGAATTCGAAATCGGGAGCTTGAATTTGAATGCACTAGCAGGAATTTGGAATCGATAGCAGGAATTTGAATGCACTAGTAGGAATTTGGAAGAGAAAGCATGAATTTGAATGCAATAGCAGGAATTTGGAAAAGATGGCAGGAATTTGAATGCACTAGCAGGAATTTGGAATCGATAGCAGGAATTTGAATGTACTAGCAGGAATTTGGAATTGATAGCAGGAATTTGAATGCACTAGCAGGAATTTGGTATCGATAGCAGGAATTTAAATGCACTAGTAGGAATTTAGAACTGATAGCAGGAATTTGAATGCACTAGCAGGAATTTGGAAAAGATAGCAGGAATTTGAATGCACTAGCAGGAATTTGGAATCGATAGCAGGAATTTGAATGCACTAGCAGGAATTTGGAATCGATAGCAGGAATTTGAATGCACTAGCAGGAATTTGGAATCGATAGCAGGAATTTGAATGCACTAGCAGGAATTTAGAATTGATAGCAGGAATTTGAATGCACTATCAGGAATTTGGAAAAGACATCAGGAATTTGAATGCGCTAGCAGTAATCTAGAAATGAGGGTTTTAGGGTTTAGGTTTAGGATTTACGGTTTAGGTTTTTAGGGTCTAGGGTTCGTGTTTAGGGTCTAGGGTTTGGAATTGATAGCATGAATTTGAATGCACTAGCAAGAATTTGGAAAAGATAGCAGGAATTTGAATGTACTAGCAGGAATCTAGAAATAATGGTTTTAGGGTTTAGGTTTTAGGATTTAGGGTTTTAGGTTTATAGGGTTTAGGGTCTAGGGTTTAGAATCGATTGGAGGAATTTAGAAATGATAGCAGAAATTTGAAAATGATAGCAGGAATTTGAATGCACTAGCAGGAATCTAAAAATGAGGGTTTTAGGGTTTAGGTTTTAGGATTTAGGTTTAGGGTTTTGGGGTTATAGGGTTTAGGGTTTAAGGGTTAGGGTTTAGGGTTTTGAATCGATAGCAGGAATTCGAAATCGGGAGCTTGAATTTGAATGCACTAACAGGAATTTGGAATCGATAGCAGGAATTTGAATGCACTAGTAGGAATTTGGAATAGAGAGCAGGAATTTGAAAGCAATAGTAGGAAATTGGAATCGATAGCAGGAATTTGAATGCACTAGCAGGAATTTGGAATCGATAGTAGGAATTTGAATGCACTAGCAGGAATTTGGAATCGATAGCAGGAATTTGAATGCACTAGCAGGAATTTGGAATCGATAGTAGGAATTTGAATGCACTAGTAGGAATTTGGAACTGATAGTAGGAATTTGAATGCACTAGCAGGAATTTGGAAAAGATAGCAGGAATTTGAATGCACTAGCAGGAATTTGGAATCGATAGCAGGAATTTGAATGCACTAGCAGGAATTTGGAATCGATAGCAGGAATTTGAATGCACTAGCAGGAATTTAGAATTGATAGCAGGAATTTGAATGCATTAGCAGGAATTTGGAAAAGACATCAGGAATTTTAATGCGCTAGCAGGAATCTAGAAATGAGGGTTTTAGGGTTTAGGTTTAGGATTTACGGTTTAGGTTTTTAGGGTCTAGGGTTCGTGTTTAGGGTCTAGGGTTTGGAATCGATAGCATGAATTTGAATGCACTAGTAGGAATTTGGAAAAGATACAAGGAATTTGAATGTACTAGCAGGAATCTAGAAATAAGGGTTTTAGGGTTTAGGTTTTAGGATTTAGGGTTTTAGGTTTATAGGGTTTAGGGTTTAGGGTCTAGGGTTTAGAATCGATTGAAGGAATTTAGAAATGATAGCAGAAATTTGAAAATGATAGCAGAAATTTGAATGCACTAGCAGGAATCTAGAAATGAGGGTTTTAGGGTTTAGGTTTTGGGATTTAGGTTTAGGGTTTTGGGGTTATAGGGTTTAGGGTTTAAGGGTTAGGGTTTAGGGTTTAGGGTTTTGAATCGATAGCAGGAATTCGAAATCGGGAGCTTGAATTTGAATGCACTAGCAGGAATTTGGAATCGATAGCAGGAATTTGAATGCACTAGTAGGAATTTGGAATAGAGAGCAGGAATTTGGAAAAGATGGTGGGAATTTGAATGCACTAGCAGGAATTTGGAATCGATAGCAGGAATTTGAATTCACTAGCAGGAATTTGGAATCGATAGCAGGAATTTGAATGCACTAGCAGGAATTTGGAATCGATAGCAGGAATTTGAATGCACTAGGAGGAATTTGGAATTGATAGCAGGAATTTGAATGCACTAGCAGGAATTTGGAAAAGATAGCAGGAATTTGAATGCACTAGCAGGAATTTGGAATCGATAGCAGGAATTTGAATGCACTAGCAGGAATTGGGAATCGATAGCAGGAATTTGAATGCAATAGCAGGAATTTAGAATTGATAGCAGGAATATGAATGCACTAGCAGGAATTTGGAAAAGACATCAGGAATTTGAATGCGCTAGCAGGAATCTAGAAATGAGGGTTTTAGGGTTTAGGTTTAGGATTTACGGTTTAGGTTTTTAGGGTCTAGGGTTAGTGTTTAGGGTCTAGGGTTTGGAATCGATAGCATGGATTTGAATGCACTAGCAAGAATTTAGAAAAGATAGCAGGAATTTGAATGTACTAGCAGGAATCTAGAAATAAGGGTTTTAGGGTTTAGGTTTTAGGATTTAGGGTTTTAGGTTTATAGGGTTTAGGGTCTAGGGTTTAGAATCGATTGGAGGAATTTAGAAATGATAGCAGAAATTTGAAAATGATAGCAGGAATTTGAATGCACTAGCAGGAATCTAGAAATAAGGGTTTTAGGGTTTAGGTTTTAGGATTTAGGTTTAGGGTTTTGGGGTTATTGGGTTTAGGGTTTAAGGGTTAGGGTTTAGGGTTTAGGGTTTTGAATCGATAGCAGGAATTCTAAATCGGGAGCTTGAATTTGAATGCACTAGCAGGAATTTGGAATCGATAGCAGGAATTTGAATGCACTAGTAGGAATTTGGAATAGAGAGCAGGAATTTGAATGCAATAGCAGGAATTTGGAAAAGATGGCAGGAATTTGAATGCACTAGCAGGAATTTGGAATCGATAGCAGGAATTTGAATGCACTAGCAGGAATTTGGAATCGATAGCAGGAATTTGAATGCACTAGTAGGAATTTGGAATTGATAGCAGGAATTTGAATGCACTAGCAGGAATTTGGAAAAGATAGCAGGAATTTGAATGCACTAGCAGGAATTTGGAATCGATAGCAGGAATTTGAATGCACTAGCAGGAATTTGGAATCGATAGCAGGAATTTGAATGCACTAGTAGGAATTTGAATGCACTAGCAGGAATTTGGAAAAGACATCAGGAATTTGAATGCGCTAGCAGGAATCTAGAAATGAGGGTTTTAGGGTTTAGGTTTTTAGGGTCTAGGGTTAGTGTTTAGGGTCTAGGGTTTGGAATCGATAGCATGAATTTGAATGCACTAGCAGGAATTTGGAAAAGATAGCAGGAATTTGAATGTACTAGCAGGAATCTAGAAATAAGTGTTTTAGGGTTTAGGCTTTAGGATTTAGGGTTTTAGGTTTATAAGGTTTAGGGTTTAGGGTCTAGGGTTTAGAATCGATTGGAGGAATTTAAAAATGATAGCAGAAATTTGAAAATGATAGCAGGAATTTGAATGCACTAGCAGGAATCTAGAAATGAGGGTTTTAGGGTTTAGGTTTTAGGATTTAGGTTTAGGGTTTTGGGGTTATAGGGTTTAGGGTTTAAGGGTTAGGGTTTAGGGTTTTGAATCGATAGCAGGAATTCGAAATCGGGAGCTTGAATTTGAATGCACTAGCAGAAATTTGGAATCGATAGCAGGAATTTGAATGCACTAGTAGGAATTTGGAATAGAGAGCAGGAATTTGAATGCAATAGCAGGAATTTGGAAAAGATGGTAGGAATATGAATGCACTAGCAGGAATTTGGAATCGATAGCAGGAATTTGAATGCACTAGCAGGAATTTGGAATCGATAGCAGGAATTTGAATGCACTAGCAGGAATTTGGAATCTATAGCAGGAATTTGAATGCACTAGTAGGAATTTGGAATTGATAGCAGGAATTTGAATGCACTAGCAGGAATTTGGAAAAGATAGCAGGAATTTGAATGCACTAGCAGGAATTTGGAATCGATAGTAGGAATTTGAATGCACTAGCAGGAATTTGGAATCGATAGCAGGAATTTGAATGCACTAGCAGGAATCTAGAATTGATAGCAGGAATTTGAATGCACTAGTAGGAATTTGGAACTGATAGTAGGAATTTGAATGCACTAGCAGGAATTTGGAATCGATAGCAGGAATTTGAATGCACTAGCAGGAATTTGGAATCGATAGTAAGAATTTGAATGCACTAGTAGGAATTTGGAACTGATAGTAGGAATTTGAATGCACTAGCAAGAATTTGGAAAAGATAGCAGGAATTTGAATGCACTAGCAGGAATTTGAATGCACTAGCAGGAATTTGGAATCGATAGCAGGAATTTGAATGCACTAGCAGGAATTTAGAATTGATAGCAGGAATTTGAATGCATTAGCAGGAATTTGGAAAAGACATCAGGAATTTGAATGCGCTAGCAGGAATCTAGAAATGAGGGTTTTAGGGTTTAGGTTTAGGATTTACGGTTTAGGTTTTTAGGGTCTAGGGTTCGTGTTTAGGGTCTAGGGTTTGGAATCGATAGCATGAATTTGAATGCACTAGTAGGAATTTGGAAAAGATAGCAGGAATTTAAATGTACTAGCAGGAATCTAGAAATAAGGGTTTTAGGGTTTAGGTTTTAGGATTTAGGGTTTTAGGTTTATAGGGTTTAGGGTCTAGGGTTTAGAATCGATTGGAGGAATTTAGAAATGATAGCAGAAATTTGAAAATGATTGCAAAAATTTGAATGCACTATCAGGAATCTAGAAATTAGGGTTTTAGGGTTTAGGTTTAGGGTTTTGGGGTTATAGGGTTTAGGGTTTAAGGGTTAGGGTTTAGGGTTTTGGGTTTTGAATCGATAGCAGGAATTCGAAATCGGGAGCTTGAATTTGAATGCACTAGCAGGAATTTGGAATCGATAGCAGGAATTTGAATGCACTAGTAGGAATTTGGAATAGAGAGCAGGAATTTGGAAAAGATGGTGGGAATTTGAATGCACTAGCAGGAATTTGGAATCGATAGCAGGAATTTGAATGCACTAGCAGGAATTTGGAATCGATAGCAGGAATTTGAATGCACTAGCAGGAATTTGGAATCGATAGCAGGAATTTGAATGCACTAGGAGGAATTTGGAATTGATAGCAGGAATTTGAATGCACTAGCAGGAATTTGGAAAAGATAGCAGGAATTTGAATGCACTAGCAGGAATTTGGAATCGATAGCAGGAATTTGAATGCACTAGCAGGAATTTGGAATCGATAGCAGGAATTTGAATGCACTAGCAGGAATTTAGAATTGATAGCAGGAATTTGAATGCACTAGCAGGAATTTGGAAAAGACATCAGGAATTTGAATGCGCTAGCAGGAATCTAGAAATGAGGGTTTTAGGGTTTAGGTTTAGGATTTAGGGTTTAGGTTTTTAGGGTCTAGGGTTAGTGTTTAGGGTCTAGGGTTTGGAATCGATAGCATGGATTTGAATGCACTAGCAGAAATTTAGAAAAGATAGCAGGAATTTGAATGTACTTGCAGGAATCTAGAAATAAGGGTTTTAGGGTTTAGGTTTTAGGATTTAGGTTTAGGGTTTTGGGGTTATAGGGTTTAGGGTTTAAGGGTTAGGGTTTAGGGTTTAGGGTTTTGAATCGATAGCAGGAATTCGAAATCGGGAGCTTGAATTTGAATGCACTAGCAGGAATTTGGAATCGATAGCAGGAATTTGAATGCACTAGTAGGAATCTAGAAATGAGGGTTTTAGGGTTTAGGTTTTAGGATTTAGGTTTAGGGTTTTGGGGTTATAGGGTTTAGGGTTTAAGGGTTAGGGTTTAGGGTTTTGAATCGATAGCAGGAATTCGAAATCGGGAGCTTGAATTTGAATGCACTAGCAGGAATTTGGAATCGATAGCAGGAATTTGAATGCACTAGTAGGAATTTGGAATAGAGAGCAGGAATTTGAATGCAATAGCAGGAATTTGGAAAAGATGGTGGGAATTTGAATGCACTAGCAGGAATTTGGAATCGATAGCAGGAATTTGAATGCATTAGCAGGAATTTGGAATCGATAGCAGGAATTTGAATGCACTAGCAGGAATTTGGAATCGATAGCAGGAATTTGAATGCACTAGCAGGAATTTGGAATCTATAGCAGGAATTTGAATGCACTAGTAGGAATCTAGAAATGAGGGTTTTAGGGTTTAGGTTTTAGGATTTAGGTTTAGGGTTTTGGGGTTATAGGGTTTAGGGTTTAAGGGTTAGGGTTTAGGGTTTTGAATCGATAGCAGGAATTCGAAATCGGGAGCTTGAATTTGAATGCACTAGCAGGAATTTGGAATCGATAGCAAGAATTTGAATGCACTAGTAGGAATTTGGAATAGAGAGCAGGAATTTGAATGCAATAGCAGGAATTTGGAAAAGATGGTGGGAATTTGAATGCACTAGCAGGAATTTGGAATCGATAGCAGGAATTTGAATGCATTAGCAGGAATTTGGAATCGATAGCAGGAATTTGAATGCACTAGCAGGAATTTGGAATCGATAGCAGGAATTTTAATGCAATAGGAGGAATTTGGAATTGATAGCAGGAATTTGAATGCACTAGCAGGAATTTGGAAAAGATAGCAGGAATTTGAATGCACTAGCAGGAATTTGGAATCGATAGCAGGAATTTGAATGCACTAGCAGGAATTTGGAATCGATAGCAGGAATTTGAATGCACTAGCAGGAATTTAGAATTAATAGCAGGAATTTGAATGCACTAGCAGGAATTTGGAAAAGACATCAGGAATTTGAATGCGCTAGCAGGAATCTAGAAATGAGGGTTTTAGGGTTTAGGTTTAGGATTTACGGTTTAGGTTTTTAGGTTCTAGGGTTAGTGTTTAGGGTCTAGGGTTTGGAATCGATAGCATGGATTTGAATGCACTAGCAGGAATTTAGAAAAGATAGCAGGAATTTGAATGTACTAGCAGGAATCTAGAAATAAGGGTTTTAGGGTTTAGGTTTTAGGATTTAGGGTTTTAGGTTTATAGGGTTTAGGGTTTAGGGTCTAGGGTTTAGAATCGATTGGAGGAATTTAGAAATGATAGCAGAAATTTGGAAAAGACATCAGGAATTTGAATGCGCTAGCAGGAATCTAGAAATGAGGGTTTTAGGGTTTAGGTTTTGGGATTTAGGTTTAGGGTTTTGGGGTTATAGGGTTTAGGGTTTAAGGGTTAGGGTTTAGGGTTTTCAATCGATAGCAGGAATTCGAAATTGGGAGCTTGAATTTGAATGCACTAGCAGGAATTTGGAATCGATAGCAGGAATTTGAATGCACTAGTAGGAATTTGGAATAGAGAGCAGGAATTTGAATGCAATAGCAGGAATTTGGAAAAGATGGCAGGAATTTGAATGCACTAGCAGGAATTTGGAATCGATAGCAGGAATTTGAATGCACTAGCAGGAATTTGGAATCGATAGCAGGAATTTGAATGTACTAGCAGGAATTTGGAATCAATAGCAGGAATTTGAATGCACTAGTAGGAATTTGGAATTGATAGCAGGAATTTGAATGCACTAGCAGGAATTTGGAAAAGATAGCAGGAATTTGAATGCACTAGCAGGAATTTGGAATCGATAGTAGGAATTTGAATGCACTAGCAGGAATTTGGAATCGATAGCAGGAATTTGAATGCACTAGCAGGAATTTAGAATTGATAGCAGGAATTTGAATGCACTAGCAGGAATTTGGAAAAGACATCAGGAATTTGAATGCGCTAGCAGGAATCTAGAAATGAGGGTTTTAGGGTTTAGGTTTAGGATTTACGGTTTAGGTTTTTATGGTCTAGGGTTAGTGTTTAGGGTCTAGGGTTTGGAATCGATAGCATGGATTTGAATGCACTAGCAGGAATTTAGAAAAGATAGCAGGAATTTGAATGTACTTGCAGGAATCTAGAAATAAGGGTTTTAGGGTTTAGGTTTTAGGATTTAGGTTTAGGGTTTTGGGGTTATAGGGTTTAGGGTTTATGGGTTAGGGTTTAGGGTTTTGAATCGATAGCAGGAATTCGAAATCGGGAGCTTGAATTTGAATGCACTAGCAGGAATTTGGAATCGATAGCAGGAATTTGAATGCACTAGTAGGAATTTGGAATAGAGAGCAATAGCAGGAATTTGGAATCGATAGCAGGAATTTGAATGCACTAGCAGGAATTTGGAATCGATAGTAGGAATTTGAATGCACTAGCAGGAATTTGGAATCGATAGCAGGAATTTGAATGCACTAGCAGGAATTTGGAATCAATAGTAGGAATTTGAATGCACTAGTAGGAATTTGAAACTCATAGTAGGAATTTGAATGCACTAGCAGGAATTTGGAAAAGATAGCAGGAATTTGAATGCACTAGCAGGAATTTGGAATCGATAGCAGGAATTTGAATGCACTAGCAGGAATTTGGAATCGATAGCAGGAATTTGAATGCACTAGCAGGAATTTAGAATTGATAGCAGGAATTTGAATGCATTAGCAGGAATTTGGAAAAGATATCAGGAATTTGAATGCGCTAGCAGGAATCTAGAAATGAGGGTTTTAGGGTTTAGGTTTAGGATTTACGGTTTAGGTTTTTAGGGTCTAGGGTTCGTGTTTAGGGTCTAGGGTTTGGAATCGATAGCATGAATTTGAATGCACTAGTAGGAATTTGGAAAAGATAGCAGGAATTTGAATGTACTAGCAGGAATCTAGAAATAAGGGTTTTAGGGTTTAGGTTTTAGGATTTAGGGTTTTAGGTTTATAGGGTTTAGGGTTTAGGGTCTAGGGTTTAGAATCGATTAGAGGAATTTAGAAATGATAGCAGAAATTTGAAAATGATAGCAGGAATTTAAATGCACTAGCAGGAATCTAGAAATGAGGGTTTTAGGGTTTAGGTTTTAGGATTTAGGTTTAGGGTTTTGGGGTTATAGGGTTTAGGGTTTAAGGGTTAGGGTTTAGGGTTTTGAATCGATAGTAGGAATTCGAAATCGGGAGCTTGAATTTGAATGCACTAGCAGGAATTTGGAATCGATAGCAGGAATTTGAATGCACTAGTAGGAATTTGGAAGAGAAAGCATGAATTTGAATGCAATAGCAGGAATTTGGAAAAGATGGCAGGAATTTGAATGCACTAGCAGGAATTTGGAATCGATAGCAGGAATTTGAATGTACTAGCAGGAATTTGGAATTGATAGCAGGAATTTGAATGCACTAGCAGGAATTTGGTATCGATAGCAGGAATTTAAATGCACTAGTAGGAATTTAGAACTGATAGCAGGAATTTGAATGCACTAGCAGGAATTTGGAAAAGATAGCAGGAATTTGAATGCACTAGCAGGAATTTGGAATCGATAGCAGGAATTTGAATGCACTAGCAGGAATTTGGAATCGATAGCAGGAATTTGAATGCACTAGCAGGAATTTGGAATCGATAGCAGGAATTTGAATGCACTAGCAGGAATTTAGAATTGATAGCAGGAATTTGAATGCACTATCAGGAATTTGGAAAAGACATCAGGAATTTGAATGCGCTAGCAGTAATCTAGAAATGAGGGTTTTAGGGTTTAGGTTTAGGATTTACGGTTTAGGTTTTTAGGGTCTAGGGTTCGTGTTTAGGGTCTAGGGTTTGGAATTGATAGCATGAATTTGAATGCACTAGCAAGAATTTGGAAAAGATAGCAGGAATTTGAATGTACTAGCAGGAATCTAGAAATAATGGTTTTAGGGTTTAGGTTTTAGGATTTAGGGTTTTAGGTTTATAGGGTTTAGGGTCTAGGGTTTAGAATCGATTGGAGGAATTTAGAAATGATAGCAGAAATTTGAAAATGATAGCAGGAATTTGAATGCACTAGCAGGAATCTAAAAATGAGGGTTTTAGGGTTTAGGTTTTAGGATTTAGGTTTAGGGTTTTGGGGTTATAGGGTTTAGGGTTTAAGGGTTAGGGTTTAGGGTTTTGAATCGATAGCAGGAATTCGAAATCGGGAGCTTGAATTTGAATGCACTAACAGGAATTTGGAATCGATAGCAGGAATTTGAATGCACTAGTAGGAATTTGGAATACAGAGCAGGAATTTGAAAGCAATAGTAGGAAATTGGAATCGATAGCAGGAATTTGAATGCACTAGCAGGAATTTGGAATCGATAGTAGGAATTTGAATGCACTAGCAGGAATTTGGAATCGATAGCAGGAATTTGAATGCACTAGCAGGAATTTGGAATCGATAGTAGGAATTTGAATGCACTAGTAGGAATTTGGAACTGATAGTAGGAATTTGAATGCACTAGCAGGAATTTGGAATCGATAGCAGGAATTTGAATGCACTAGCAGGAATTTGGAATCGATAGTAGGAATTTGAATGCACTAGTAGGAATTTGGAACTGATAGTAGGAATTTGAATGCACTAGCAGGAATTTGGAAAAGATAGCAGGAATTTGAATGCACTAGCAGGAATTTGGAATCGATAGCAGGAATTTGAATGCACTAGCAGGAATTTGGAATCGATAGCAGGAATTTGAATGCACTAGCATGAATTTAGAATTGATAGCAGGAATTTGAATGCATTAGCAGGAATTTGGAAAAGACATCAGGAATTTTAATGCGCTAGCAGGAATCTAGAAATGAGGGTTTTAGGGTTTAGGTTTAGGATTTACGGTTTAGGTTTTTAGGGTCTAGGGTTCGTGTTTAGGGTCTAGGGTTTGGAATCGATAGCATGAATTTGAATGCACTAGTAGGAATTTGGAAAAGATACAAGGAATTTGAATGTACTAGCAGGAATCTAGAAATAAGGGTTTTAGGGTTTAGGTTTTAGGATTTAGGGTTTTAGGTTTATAGGGTTTAGGGTTTAGGGTCTAGGGTTTAGAATCGATTGAAGGAATTTAGAAATGATAGCAGAAATTTGAAAATGATAGCAGAAATTTGAATGCACTAGCAGGAATCTAGAAATGAGGGTTTTAGGGTTTAGGTTTTGGGATTTAGGTTTAGGGTTTTGGGGTTATAGGGTTTAGGGTTTAAGGGTTAGGGTTTAGGGTTTAGGGTTTTGAATCGATAGCAGGAATTCGAAATCGGGAGCTTGAATTTGAATGCACTAGCAGGAATTTGGAATCGATAGCAGGAATTTGAATGCACTAGTAGGAATTTGGAATAGAGAGCAGGAATTTGGAAAAGATGGTGGGAATTTGAATGCACTAGCAGGAATTTGGAATCGATAGCAGGAATTTGAATTCACTAGCAGGAATTTGGAATCGATAGCAGGAATTTGAATGCACTAGCAGGAATTTGGAATCGATAGCAGGAATTTGAATGCACTAGGAGGAATTTGGAATTGATAGCAGGAATTTGAATGCACTAGCAGGAATTTGGAAAAGATAGCAGGAATTTGAATGCACTAGCAGGAATTTGGAATCGATAGCAGGAATTTGAATGCACTAGCAGGAATTTGGAATCGATAGCAGGAATTTGAATGCAATAGCAGGAATTTAGAATTGATAGCAGGAATATGAATGCACTAGCAGGAATTTGGAAAAGACATCAGGAATTTGAATGCGCTAGCAGGAATCTAGAAATGAGGGTTTTAGGGTTTAGGTTTAGGATTTACGGTTTAGGTTTTTAGGGTCTAGGGTTAGTGTTTAGGGTCTAGGGTTTGGAATCGATAGCATGGATTTGAATGCACTAGCAAGAATTTAGAAAAGATAGCAGGAATTTGAATGTACAAGCAGGAATCTAGAAATAAGGGTTTTAGGGTTTAGGTTTTAGGATTTAGGGTTTTAGGTTTATAGGGTTTAGGGTCTAGGGTTTAGAATCGATTGGAGGAATTTAGAAATGATAGCAGAAATTTGAAAATGATAGCAGGAATTTGAATGCACTAGCAGGAATCTAGAAATAAGGGTTTTAGGGTTTAGGTTTTAGGATTTAGGTTTAGGGTTTTGGGGTTATTGGGTTTAGGGTTTAAGGGTTAGGGTTTAGGGTTTAGGGTTTTGAATCGATAGCAGGAATTCTAAATCGGGAGCTTGAATTTGAATGCACTAGCAGGAATTTGGAATCGATAGCAGGAATTTGAATGCACTAGTAGGAATTTGGAATAGAGAGCAGGAATTTGAATGCAATAGCAGGAATTTGGAAAAGATGGCAGGAATTTGAATGCACTAGCAGGAATTTGGAATCGATAGCAGGAATTTGAATGCACTAGCAGGAATTTGGAATCGATAGCAGGAATTTGAATGCACTAGTAGGAATTTGGAATTGATAGCAGGAATTTGAATGCACTAGCAGGAATTTGGAAAAGATAGCAGGAATTTGAATGCACTAGCAGGAATTTGGAATCGATAGCAGGAATTTGAATGCACTAGCAGGAATTTGGAATCGATAGCAGGAATTTGAATGCACTAGTAGGAATTTGAATGCACTAGCAGGAATTTGGAAAAGACATCAGGAATTTGAATGCGCTAGCAGGAATCTAGAAATGAGGGTTTTAGGGTTTAGGTTTTTAGGGTCTAGGGTTAGTGTTTAGGGTCTAGGGTTTGGAATCGATAGCATGAATTTGAATGCACTAGCAGGAATTTGGAAAAGATAGCAGGAATTTGAATGTACTAGCAGGAATCTAGAAATAAGTGTTTTAGGGTTTAGGCTTTAGGATTTAGGGTTTTAGGTTTATAAGGTTTAGGGTTTAGGGTCTAGGGTTTAGAATCGATTGGAGGAATTTAAAAATGATAGCAGAAATTTGAAAATGATAGCAGGAATTTGAATGCACTAGCAGGAATCTAGAAATGAGGGTTTTAGGGTTTAGGTTTTAGGATTTAGGTTTAGGGTTTTGGGGTTATAGGGTTTAGGGTTTAAGGGTTAGGGTTTAGGGTTTTGAATCGATAGCAGGAATTCGAAATCGGGAGCTTGAATTTGAATGCACTAGCAGAAATTTGGAATCGATAGCAGGAATTTGAATGCACTAGTAGGAATTTGGAATAGAGAGCAGGAATTTGAATGCAATAGCAGGAATTTGGAAAAGATGGTAGGAATATGAATGCACTAGCAGGAATTTGGAATCGATAGCAGGAATTTGAATGCACTAGCAGGAATTTGGAATCGATAGCAGGAATTTGAATGCACTAGCAGGAATTTGGAATCTATAGCAGGAATTTGAATGCACTAGTAGGAATTTGGAATTGATAGCAGGAATTTGAATGCACTAGCAGGAATTTGGAAAAGATAGCAGGAATTTGAATGCACTAGCAGGAATTTGGAATCGATAGTAGGAATTTGAATGCACTAGCAGGAATTTGGAATCGATAGCAGGAATTTGAATGCACTAGCAGGAATCTAGAATTGATAGCAGGAATTTGAATGCACTAGTAGGAATTTGGAACTGATAGTAGGAATTTGAATGCACTAGCAGGAATTTGGAATCGATAGCAGGAATTTGAATGCACTAGCAGGAATTTGGAATCGATAGTAAGAATTTGAATGCACTAGTAGGAATTTGGAACTGATAGTAGGAATTTGAATGCACTAGCAAGAATTTGGAAAAGATAGCAGGAATTTGAATGCACTAGCAGGAATTTGAATGCACTAGCAGGAATTTGGAATCGATAGCAGGAATTTGAATGCACTAGCAGGAATTTAGAATTGATAGCAGGAATTTGAATGCATTAGCAGGAATTTGGAAAAGACATCAGGAATTTGAATGCGCTAGCAGGAATCTAGAAATGAGGGTTTTAGGGTTTAGGTTTAGGATTTACGGTTTAGGTTTTTAGGGTCTAGGGTTCGTGTTTAGGGTCTAGGGTTTGGAATCGATAGCATGAATTTGAATGCACTAGTAGGAATTTGGAAAAGATAGCAGGAATTTAAATGTACTAGCAGGAATCTAGAAATAAGGGTTTTAGGGTTTAGGTTTTAGGATTTAGGGTTTTAGGTTTATAGGGTTTAGGGTCTAGGGTTTAGAATCGATTGGAGGAATTTAGAAATGATAGCAGAAATTTGAAAATGATTGCAAAAATTTGAATGCACTATCAGGAATCTAGAAATTAGGGTTTTAGGGTTTAGGTTTAGGGTTTTGGGGTTATAGGGTTTAGGGTTTAAGGGTTAGGGTTTAGGGTTTTGGGTTTTGAATCGATAGCAGGAATTCGAAATCGGGAGCTTGAATTTGAATGCACTAGCAGGAATTTGGAATCGATAGCAGGAATTTGAATGCACTAGTAGGAATTTGGAATAGAGAGCAGGAATTTGGAAAAGATGGTGGGAATTTGAATGCACTAGCAGGAATTTGGAATCGATAGCAGGAATTTGAATGCACTAGCAGGAATTTGGAATCGATAGCAGGAATTTGAATGCACTAGCAGGAATTTGGAATCGATAGCAGGAATTTGAATGCACTAGGAGGAATTTGGAATTGATAGCAGGAATTTGAATGCACTAGCAGGAATTTGGAAAAGATAGCAGGAATTTGAATGCACTAGCAGGAATTTGGAATCGATAGCAGGAATTTGAATGCACTAGCAGGAATTTGGAATCGATAGCAGGAATTTGAATGCACTAGCAGGAATTTAGAATTGATAGCAGGAATTTGAATGCACTAGCAGGAATTTGGAAAAGACATCAGGAATTTGAATGCGCTAGCAGGAATCTAGAAATGAGGGTTTTAGGGTTTAGGTTTAGGATTTAGGGTTTAGGTTTTTAGGGTCTAGGGTTAGTGTTTAGGGTCTAGGGTTTGGAATCGATAGCATGGATTTGAATGCACTAGCAGAAATTTAGAAAAGATAGCAGGAATTTGAATGTACTTGCAGGAATCTAGAAATAAGGGTTTTAGGGTTTAGGTTTTAGGATTTAGGTTTAGGGTTTTGGGGTTATAGGGTTTAGGGTTTAAGGGTTAGGGTTTAGGGTTTAGGGTTTTGAATCGATAGCAGGAATTCGAAATCGGGAGCTTGAATTTGAATGCACTAGCAGGAATTTGGAATCGATAGCAGGAATTTGAATGCACTAGTAGGAATCTAGAAATGAGGGTTTTAGGGTTTAGGTTTTAGGATTTAGGTTTAGGGTTTTGGGGTTATAGGGTTTAGGGTTTAAGGGTTAGGGTTTAGGGTTTTGAATCGATAGCAGGAATTCGAAATCGGGAGCTTGAATTTGAATGCACTAGCAGGAATTTGGAATCGATAGCAGGAATTTGAATGCACTAGTAGGAATTTGGAATAGAGAGCAGGAATTTGAATGCAATAGCAGGAATTTGGAAAAGATGGTGGGAATTTGAATGCACTAGCAGGAATTTGGAATCGATAGCAGGAATTTGAATGCATTAGCAGGAATTTGGAATCGATAGCAGGAATTTGAATGCACTAGCAGGAATTTGGAATCGATAGCAGGAATTTTAATGCAATAGGAGGAATTTGGAATCTATAGCAGGAATTTGAATGCACTAGTAGGAATCTAGAAATGAGGGTTTTAGGGTTTAGGTTTTAGGATTTAGGTTTAGGGTTTTGGGGTTATAGGGTTTAGGGTTTAAGGGTTAGGGTTTAGGGTTTTGAATCGATAGCAGGAATTCGAAATCGGGAGCTTGAATTTGAATGCACTAGCAGGAATTTGGAATCGATAGCAAGAATTTGAATGCACTAGTAGGAATTTGGAATAGAGAGCAGGAATTTGAATGCAATAGCAGGAATTTGGAAAAGATGGTGGGAATTTGAATGCACTAGCAGGAATTTGGAATCGATAGCAGGAATTTGAATGCACTAGGAGGAATTTGGAATTGATAGCAGGAATTTGAATGCACTAGCAGGAATTTGGAAAAGATAGCAGGAATTTGAATGCACTAGCAGGAATTTGGAATCGATAGCAGGAATTTGAATGCACTAGCAGGAATTTGGAATCGATAGCAGGAATTTGAATGCACTAGCAGGAATTTAGAATTGATAGCAGGAATTTGAATGCACTAGCAGGAATTTGGAAAAGACATCAGGAATTTGAATGCGCTAGCAGGAATCTAGAAATGAGGGTTTTAGGGTTTAGGTTTAGGATTTAGGGTTTAGGTTTTTAGGGTCTAGGGTTAGTGTTTAGGGTCTAGGGTTTGGAATCGATAGCATGGATTTGAATGCACTAGCAGAAATTTAGAAAAGATAGCAGGAATTTGAATGTACTTGCAGGAATCTAGAAATAAGGGTTTTAGGGTTTAGGTTTTAGGATTTAGGTTTAGGGTTTTGGGGTTATAGGGTTTAGGGTTTAAGGGTTAGGGTTTAGGGTTTAGGGTTTTGAATCGATAGCAGGAATTCGAAATCGGGAGCTTGAATTTGAATGCACTAGCAGGAATTTGGAATCGATAGCAGGAATTTGAATGCACTAGTAGGAATCTAGAAATGAGGGTTTTAGGGTTTAGGTTTTAGGATTTAGGTTTAGGGTTTTGGGGTTATAGGGTTTAGGGTTTAAGGGTTAGGGTTTAGGGTTTTGAATCGATAGCAGGAATTCGAAATCGGGAGCTTGAATTTGAATGCACTAGCAGGAATTTGGAATCGATAGCAGGAATTTGAATGCACTAGTAGGAATTTGGAATAGAGAGCAGGAATTTGAATGCAATAGCAGGAATTTGGAAAAGATGGTGGGAATTTGAATGCACTAGCAGGAATTTGGAATCGATAGCAGGAATTTGAATGCATTAGCAGGAATTTGGAATCGATAGCAGGAATTTGAATGCACTAGCAGGAATTTGGAATCGATAGCAGGAATTTGAATGCACTAGCAGGAATTTGGAATCTATAGCAGGAATTTGAATGCACTAGTAGGAATCTAGAAATGAGGGTTTTAGGGTTTAGGTTTTAGGATTTAGGTTTAGGGTTTTGGGGTTATAGGGTTTAGGGTTTAAGGGTTAGGGTTTAGGGTTTTGAATCGATAGCAGGAATTCGAAATCGGGAGCTTGAATTTGAATGCACTAGCAGGAATTTGGAATCGATAGCAAGAATTTGAATGCACTAGTAGGAATTTGGAATAGAGAGCAGGAATTTGAATGCAATAGCAGGAATTTGGAAAAGATGGTGGGAATTTGAATGCACTAGCAGGAATTTGGAATCGATAGCAGGAATTTGAATGCATTAGCAGGAATTTGGAATCGATAGCAGGAATTTGAATGCACTAGCAGGAATTTGGAATCGATAGCAGGAATTTTAATGCAATAGGAGGAATTTGGAATTGATAGCAGGAATTTGAATGCACTAGCAGGAATTTGGAAAAGATAGCAGGAATTTGAATGCACTAGCAGGAATTTGGAATCGATAGCAGGAATTTGAATGCACTAGCAGGAATTTGGAATCGATAGCAGGAATTTGAATGCACTAGCAGGAATTTAGAATTAATAGCAGGAATTTGAATGCACTAGCAGGAATTTGGAAAAGACATCAGGAATTTGAATGCGCTAGCAGGAATCTAGAAATGAGGGTTTTAGGGTTTAGGTTTAGGATTTACGGTTTAGGTTTTTAGGTTCTAGGGTTAGTGTTTAGGGTCTAGGGTTTGGAATCGATAGCATGGATTTGAATGCACTAGCAGGAATTTAGAAAAGATAGCAGGAATTTGAATGTACTAGCAGGAATCTAGAAATAAGGGTTTTAGGGTTTAGGTTTTAGGATTTAGGGTTTTAGGTTTATAGGGTTTAGGGTTTAGGGTCTAGGGTTTAGAATCGATTGGAGGAATTTAGAAATGATAGCAGAAATTTGGAAAAGACATCAGGAATTTGAATGCGCTAGCAGGAATCTAGAAATGAGGGTTTTAGGGTTTAGGTTTTGGGATTTAGGTTTAGGGTTTTGGGGTTATAGGGTTTAGGGTTTAAGGGTTAGGGTTTAGGGTTTTCAATCGATAGCAGGAATTCGAAATTGGGAGCTTGAATTTGAATGCACTAGCAGGAATTTGGAATCGATAGCAGGAATTTGAATGCACTAGTAGGAATTTGGAATAGAGAGCAGGAATTTGAATGCAATAGCAGGAATTTGGAAAAGATGGCAGGAATTTGAATGCACTAGCAGGAATTTGGAATCGATAGCAGGAATTTGAATGCACTAGCAGGAATTTGGAATCGATAGCAGGAATTTGAATGTACTAGCAGGAATTTGGAATCGATAGCAGGAATTTGAATGCACTAGTAGGAATTTGGAATTGATAGCAGGAATTTGAATGCACTAGCAGGAATTTGGAAAAGATAGCAGGAATTTGAATGCACTAGCAGGAATTTGGAATCGATAGTAGGAATTTGAATGCACTAGCAGGAATTTGGAATCGATAGCAGGAATTTGAATGCACTAGCAGGAATTTAGAATTGATAGCAGGAATTTGAATGCACTAGCAGGAATTTGGAAAAGACATCAGGAATTTGAATGCGCTAGCAGGAATCTAGAAATAAGGGTTTTAGGGTTTAGGTTTAGGATTTACGGTTTAGGTTTTTATGGTCTAGGGTTAGTGTTTAGGGTCTAGGGTTTGGAATCGATAGCATGGATTTGAATGCACTAGCAGGAATTTAGAAAAGATAGCAGGAATTTGAATGTACTTGCAGGAATCTAGAAATAAGGGTTTTAGGGTTTAGGTTTTAGGATTTAGGTTTAGGGTTTTGGGGTTATAGGGTTTAGGGTTTAAGGGTTAGGGTTTAGGGTTTAGGGTTTTGAATCGATAGCAGGAATTCGAAATCGGGAGCTTGAATTTGAATGCACTAGCAGGAATTTGGAATCGATAGCAGGAATTTGAATGCACTAGTAGGAATTTGGAATAGAGAGCAGGAATTTGAATGCAATAGCAGGAATTTGGAAAAGATGGCAGGAATTTGAATGCACTAGCAGGAATTTGGAATCGATAGCAGGAATTTGAATGTACTAGCAGGAATTTGGAATCGATAGCAGGAATTTGAATGCACTAGCAGGAATTTGGAATCGATAGCAGGAATTTAAATGCACTAGTAGGAATTTGGAACTGATAGCAGGAATTTGAATGCACAAGCAGGAATTTGGAAAAGATAGCAGGAATTTGAATGCACTAGCAGGAATTTGGAATCGATAGCAGGAATTTGAATGCACTAGCAGGAATTTGGAATCGATAGCAGGAATTTGAATGCACTAGCAGGAATTTGGAATCGATAGCAGGAATTTGAATGCACTAGCAGGAATTTAGAATTGATAGCAGGAATTTGAATGCACTATCAGGAATTTGGAAAACACATCAGGAATTTGAATGCGCTAGCAGTAATCTAGAAATGAGGGTTTTAGGGTTTAGGTTTAGGATTTACGATTTAGGTTTTTAGGGTCTAGGGTTCGTGTTTAGGGTCTAGGGTTTGGAATCGATAGCATGAATTTGAATGCACTAGCAAGAATTTGGAAAAGATAGCAGGAATTTGAATGTACTAGCAGGAATCTAGAAATAAGGGTTTTAGGGTTTAGGTTTTAGGATTTAGGGTTTTAGGTTTATAGGGTTTAGGGTTTAGGGTCTAGGGTTTAGAATCGATTGGAGGAATTTAGAAATGATAGCAGAAATTTGAAAATGATAGCAGGAATTTGAATGCACTAGCAGGAATCTAGAAATGAGGGTTTTAGGGTTTAGGTTTTAGGATTTAGGTTTAGGGTTTTGGGGTTATAGGGTTTAGGGTTTAAGGGTTAGGGTTTAGGGTTTGGAATCGATAGCAGGAATTCGAAATCGGGAGCTTGAATTTGAATGCACTAGCAGGAATTTGGAATCGATAGCAGGAATTTGAATGCACTAGTAGGAATTTGGAATAGAGAGCAGGAATTTGAAAGCAATAGCAGGAATTTGGAATCGATAGCAGGAATTTGAATGCACTAGCAGGAATTTGGAATCGATAGTAGGAATTTGAATGCACTAGCAGGAATTTGGAATCGATAGCAGGAATTTGAATGCACTAGCAGGAATTTGGAATCGATAGTAGGAATTTGAATGCACTAGTAGGAATTTGGAACTGATAGTAGGAATTTGAATGCACTAGCAGGAATTTGGAAAAGATAGCAGGAATTTGAATGCACTAGCAGGAATTTGAATGCACTAGCAGGAATTTGGAATCGATAGCAGGAATTTGAATGCACTAGCAGGAATTTAGAATTGATAGCAGGAATTTGAATGCATTAGCAGGAATTTGGAAAAGACATCAGGAATTTTAATGCGCTAGCAGGAATCTAGAAATGAGGGTTTTAGGGTTTAGGTTTAGGATTTACGGTTTAGGTTTTTAGGGTCTAGGGTTCGTGTTTAGGGTCTAGGGTTTGGAATCGATAGCATGAATTTGAATGCACTAGTAGGAATTTGGAAAAGATAGCAGGAATTTGAATGTACTAGCAGGAATCTAGAAATAAGGGTTTTAGGGTTTAGGTTTTAGGATTTAAGGTTTTAGGTTTATAGGGTTTAGGGTCTAGGGTTTAGAATCGATTGGAGGAATTTAGAAATGATAGCAGAAATTTGAAAATGATTGCAAGAATTTGAATGCACTATCAGGAATCTAGAAATGAGGGTTTTAGGGTTTAGGTTTTAGGATTTAGGTTTAGGGTTTTGGGGTTATAGGGTTTAGGGTTTAAGGGTTAGGGTTTAGGGTTTTGAATCGATAGCAGGAATTCGAAATCGGGAGCTTGAATTTGAATGCACTAGCAGGAATTTGGAATCGATAGCAGGAATTTGAATGCACTAGTAGGAATTTGGAATAGAGAGCAGGAATTTGAAAGCAATAGCAGGAATTTGGAATCGATAGCAGGAATTTGAATGCACTAGCAGGAATTTGGAATCGATAGTAGGAATTTGAATGCACTAGCAGGAATTTGGAATCGATAGCAGGAATTTGAATGCACTAGCAGGAATTTGGAATCGATAGTAGGAATTTGAATGCACTAGTAGGAATTTGGAACTGATAGTAGGAATTTGAATGCACTAGCAGGAATTTGGAAAAGATAGCAGGAATTTGAATGCACTAGCAGGAATTTGAATGCACTAGCAGGAATTTGGAATCGATAGCAGGAATTTGAATGCACTAGCAGGAATTTAGAATTGATAGCAGGAATTTGAATGCATTAGCAGGAATTTGGAAAAGACATCAGGAATTTGAATGTACTAGCAGGAATTTGGAATCGAGGGTTCGTGTTTAGGGTCTAGGGTTTGGAATCGATAGCATGAATTTGAATGCACTAGTAGGAATTTGGAAAAGATAGCAGGAATTTGAATGTACTAGCAGGAATCTAGAAATAAGGGTTTTAGGGTTTAGGTTTTAGGATTTAGGGTTTTAGGTTTATAGGGTTTAGGGTTTAGGGTCTAGGGTTTAGAATCGATTGAAGGAATTTAGAAATGATAGCAGAAATTTGAAAATGATAGCAGAAATTTGAATGCACTAGCAGGAATCTAGAAATGAGGGTTTTAGGGTTTAGGTTTTGGGATTTAGGTTTAGGGTTTTGGGGTTATAGGGTTTAGGGTTTAAGGGTTAGGGTTTAGGGTTTAGGGTTTTGAATCGATAGCAGGAATTCGAAATCGGGAGCTTGAATTTGAATGCACTAGCAGGAATTTGGAATCGATAGCAGGAATTTGAATGCACTAGTAGGAATTTGGAATAGAGAGCAGGAATTTGGAAAAGATGGTGGGAATTTGAATGCACTAGCAGGAATTTGGAATCGATAGCAGGAATTTGAATTCACTAGCAGGAATTTGGAATCGATAGCAGGAATTTGAATGCACTAGCAGGAATTTGGAATCGATAGCAGGAATTTGAATGCACTAGGAGGAATTTGGAATTGATAGCAGGAATTTGAATGCACTAGCAGGAATTTGGAAAAGATAGCAGGAATTTGAATGCACTAGCAGGAATTTGGAATCGATAGCAGGAATTTGAATGCACTAGCAGGAATTGGGAATCGATAGCAGGAATTTGAATGCAATAGCAGGAATTTAGAATTGATAGCAGGAATATGAATGCACTAGCAGGAATTTGGAAAAGACATCAGGAATTTGAATGCGCTAGCAGGAATCTAGAAATGAGGGTTTTAGGGTTTAGGTTTAGGATTTACGGTTTAGGTTTTTAGGGTCTAGGGTTAGTGTTTAGGGTCTAGGGTTTGGAATCGATAGCATGGATTTGAATGCACTAGCAAGAATTTAGAAAAGATAGCAGGAATTTGAATGTACTAGCAGGAATCTAGAAATAAGGGTTTTAGGGTTTAGGTTTTAGGATTTAGGGTTTTAGGTTTATAGGGTTTAGGGTCTAGGGTTTAGAATCGATTGGAGGAATTTAGAAATGATAGCAGAAATTTGAAAATGATAGCAGGAATTTGAATGCACTAGCAGGAATCTAGAAATAAGGGTTTTAGGGTTTAGGTTTTAGGATTTAGGTTTAGGGTTTTGGGGTTATTGGGTTTAGGGTTTAAGGGTTAGGGTTTAGGGTTTAGGGTTTTGAATCGATAGCAGGAATTCTAAATCGGGAGCTTGAATTTGAATGCACTAGCAGGAATTTGGAATCGATAGCAGGAATTTGAATGCACTAGTAGGAATTTGGAATAGAGAGCAGGAATTTGAATGCAATAGCAGGAATTTGGAAAAGATGGCAGGAATTTGAATGCACTAGCAGGAATTTGGAATCGATAGCAGGAATTTGAATGCACTAGCAGGAATTTGGAATCGATAGCAGGAATTTGAATGCACTAGTAGGAATTTGGAATTGATAGCAGGAATTTGAATGCACTAGCAGGAATTTGGAAAAGATAGCAGGAATTTGAATGCACTAGCAGGAATTTGGAATCGATAGCAGGAATTTGAATGCACTAGCAGGAATTTGGAATCGATAGCAGGAATTTGAATGCACTAGTAGGAATTTGAATGCACTAGCAGGAATTTGGAAAAGACATCAGGAATTTGAATGCGCTAGCAGGAATCTAGAAATGAGGGTTTTAGGGTTTAGGTTTTTAGGGTCTAGGGTTAGTGTTTAGGGTCTAGGGTTTGGAATCGATAGCATGAATTTGAATGCACTAGCAGGAATTTGGAAAAGATAGCAGGAATTTGAATGTACTAGCAGGAATCTAGAAATAAGTGTTTTAGGGTTTAGGTTTTAGGATTTAGGGTTTTAGGTTTATAAGGTTTAGGGTTTAGGGTCTAGGGTTTAGAATCGATTGGAGGAATTTAAAAATGATAGCAGAAATTTGAAAATGATAGCAGGAATTTGAATGCACTAGCAGGAATCTAGAAATGAGGGTTTTAGGGTTTAGGTTTTAGGATTTAGGTTTAGGGTTTTGGGGTTATAGGGTTTAGGGTTTAAGGGTTAGGGTTTAGGGTTTTGAATCGATAGCAGGAATTCGAAATCGGGAGCTTGAATTTGAATGCACTAGCAGAAATTTGGAATCGATAGCAGGAATTTGAATGCACTAGTAGGAATTTGGAATAGAGAGCAGGAATTTGAATGCAATAGCAGGAATTTGGAAAAGATGGTAGGAATATGAATGCACTAGCAGGAATTTGGAATCGATAGCAGGAATTTGAATGCACTAGCAGGAATTTGGAATCGATAGCAGGAATTTGAATGCACTAGCAGGAATTTGGAATCTATAGCAGGAATTTGAATGCACTAGTAGGAATTTGGAATTGATAGCAGGAATTTGAATGCACTAGCAGGAATTTGGAAAAGATAGCAGGAATTTGAATGCACTAGCAGGAATTTGGAATCGATAGTAGGAATTTGAATGCACTAGCAGGAATTTGGAATCGATAGCAGGAATTTGAATGCACTAGCAGGAATCTAGAATTGATAGCAGGAATTTGAATGCACTAGTAGGAATTTGGAACTGATAGTAGGAATTTGAATGCACTAGCAGGAATTTGGAATCGATAGCAGGAATTTGAATGCACTAGCAGGAATTTGGAATCGATAGTAAGAATTTGAATGCACTAGTAGGAATTTGGAACTGATAGTAGGAATTTGAATGCACTAGCAGGAATTTGGAAAAGATAGCAGGAATTTGAATGCACTAGCAGGAATTTGAATGCACTAGCAGGAATTTGGAATCGATAGCAGGAATTTGAATGCACTAGCAGGAATTTAGAATTGATAGCAGGAATTTGAATGCATTAGCAGGAATTTGGAAAAGACATCAGGAATTTGAATGCGCTAGCAGGAATCTAGAAATGAGGGTTTTAGGGTTTAGGTTTAGGATTTACGGTTTAGGTTTTTAGGGTCTAGGGTTCGTGTTTAGGGTCTAGGGTTTGGAATCGATAGCATGAATTTGAATGCACTAGTAGGAATTTGGAAAAGATAGCAGGAATTTAAATGTACTAGCAGGAATCTAGAAATAAGGGTTTTAGGGTTTAGGTTTTAGGATTTAGGGTTTTAGGTTTATAGGGTTTAGGGTTTAGGGTCTAGGGTTTAGAATCGATTGGAGGAATTTAGAAATGATAGCAGAAATTTGAAAATGATTGCAAAAATTTGAATGCACTATCAGGAATCTAGAAATGAGGGTTTTAGGGTTTAGGTTTAGGGTTTTGGGGTTATAGGGTTTAGGGTTTAAGGGTTAGGGTTTAGGGTTTTGGGTTTTGAATCGATAGCAGGAATTCGAAATCGGGAGCTTGAATTTGAATGCACTAGCAGGAATTTGGAATCGATAGCAGGAATTTGAATGCACTAGTAGGAATTTGGAATAGAGAGCAGGAATTTGGAAAAGATGGTGGGAATTTGAATGCACTAGCAGGAATTTGGAATCGATAGCAGGAATTTGAATGCACTAGCAGGAATTTGGAATCGATAGCAGGAATTTGAATGCACTAGCAGGAATTTGGAATCGATAGCAGGAATTTGAATGCACTAGGAGGAATTTGGAATTGATAGCAGGAATTTGAATGCACTAGCAGGAATTTGGAAAAGATAGCAGGAATTTGAATGCACTAGCAGGAATTTGGGATCGATAGCAGGAATTTGAATGCACTAGCAGGAATTTGGAATCGATAGCAGGAATTTGAATGCAATAGCAGGAATTTAGAATTGATAGCAGGAATTTGAATGCACTAGCAGGAATTTGGAAAAGACATCAGGAATTTGAATGCGCTAGCAGGAATCTAGAAATGAGGGTTTTAGGGTTTAGGTTTAGGATTTACGGTTTAGGTTTTTAGGGTCTAGGGTTAGTGTTTAGGGTCTAGGGTTTGGAATCGATAGCATGGATTTAAATGCACTAGCAGGAATTTAGAAAAGATAGCAGGAATTTGAATGTACTTGCAGGAATCTAGAAATAAGGGTTTTAGGGTTTAGGTTTTGGGATTTAGGTTTAGGGTTTTGGGGTTATAGGGTTTAGGGTTTAAGGGTTAGGGTTTAGGGTTTTCAATCGATAGCAGGAATTCGAAATCGGGAGCTTGAATTTGAATGCACTAGCAGGAATTTGGAATCGATAGCAGGAATTTGAATGCACTAGTAGGAATCTAGAAATGAGGGTTTTAGGGTTTAGGTTTTAGGATTTAGGTTTAGGGTTTTGGGATTATAGGGTTTAGGGTTTAAGGGTTAGGGTTTAGGGTTTTGAATCGATAGCAGGAATTCGAAATCGGGAGCTTGAATTTGAATGTACTAGCAGGAATTTGGAATCGATAGCAGGAATTTGAATGCACTAGTAGGAATTTGGAATAGAGAGCAGGAATTTGAATGCAATAGCAGGAATTTGGAAAAGATGGTGGGAATTTGAATGCACTAGCAGGAATTTGGAATCGATAGCAGGAATTTGAATGCATTAGCAGGAATTTGGAATCGATAGCAGGAATTTGAATGCACTAGCAGGAATTTGGAATCGATAGCAGGAATTTTAATGCAATAGGAGGAATTTGGAATTGATAGCAGGAATTTGAATGCACTAGCAGGAATTTGGAAAAGATAGCAGGAATTTGAATGCACTAGCAGGAATTTGGAATCGATAGCAGGAATTTGAATGCACTAGCAGGAATTTGGAATCGATAGCAGGAATTTGAATGCACTAGCAGGAATTTAGAATTAATAGCAGGAATTTGAATGCACTAGCAGGAATTTGGAAAAGACATCAGGAATTTGAATGCGCTAGCAGGAATCTAGAAATGAGGGTTTTAGGGTTTAGGTTTAGGATTTACGGTTTAGGTTTTTAGGTTCTAGGGTTAGTGTTTAGGGTCTAGGGTTTGGAATCGATAGCATGGATTTGAATGCACTAGCAGGAATTTAGAAAAGATAGCAGGAATTTGAATGTACTAGCAGGAATCTAGAAATAAGGGTTTTAGGGTTTAGGTTTTAGGATTTAGGGTTTTAGGTTTATAGGGTTTAGGGTTTAGGGTTTAGGGTCTAGGGTTTAGAATCGATTGGAGGAATTTAGAAATGATAGCAGAAATTTGGAAATGATAGCAGGAATTTGAATGCACTAGCAGGAATCTAGAAATGAGGGTTTTAGGGTTTAGGTTTTGGGATTTAGGTTTAGTGTTTTGGGGTTATAGGGTTTAAGGGTTAGGGTTTAGGATTTTGAATATATAGCAGGAATTCGAAATTGGGAGCTTGAATTTGAATGCACTAGCAGGAATTTGGAATCGATAGCAGGAATTTGAATGCACTAGTAGGAATTTGGAATAGAGAGCAGGAATTTGAATGCAATAGCAGGAATTTGGAAAAGATGGCAGGAATTTGAATGCACTAGCAGGAATTTGGAATCGATAGCAGGAATTTGAATGCACTAGCAGGAATTTGGAATCGATAGCAGGAATTTGAATGTACTAGCAGGAATTTGGAATCGATAGCAGGAATTTGAATGCACTAGTAGGAATTTGGAATTGATAGCAGGAATTTGAATGCACTAGCAGGAATTTGGAAAAGATAGCAGGAATTTGAATGCACTAGCAGGAATTTGGAATCGATAGCAGGAATTTGAATGCACTAGCAGGAATTTGGAATCGATAGCAGGAATTTGAATGCACTAGCAGGAATTTAGAATTGATAGCAGGAATTTGAATGCACTAGCAGGAATTTGGAAAAGACATCAGGAATTTGAATGCGCTAGCAGGAATCTAGAAATGAGGGTTTTAGGGTTTAGGTTTAGGATTTACGGTTTAGGTTTTTATGGTCTAGGGTTAGTGTTTAGGGTCTAGGGTTTGGAATCGATAGCATGGATTTGAATGCACTAGCAGGAATTTAGAAAAGATAGCAGGAATTTGAATGTACTTGCAGGAATCAAGAAATAAGGGTTTTAGGGTTTAGGTTTTAGGATTTAGGTTTAGGGTTTTGGGGTTATAGGGTTTAGGGTTTAAGGGTTAGGGTTTAGGGTTTAGGGTTTTGAATCGATAGCAGGAATTCGAAATCGGGAGCTTGAATTTGAATGCACTAGCAGGAATTTGGAATCGATAGCAGGAATTTGAATGCACTAGTAGGAATTTGGAATAGAGAGCAGGAATTTGAATGCAATAGCAGGAATTTGGAAAAGATGGCAGGAATTTGAATGCACTAGCAGGAATTTGGAATCGATAGCAGGAATTTGAATGTACTAGCAGGAATTTGGAATCGATAGCAGGAATTTGAATGCACTAGCAGGAATTTGGAATCGATAGCAGGAATTTAAATGCACTAGTAGGAATTTGGAACTGATAGCAGGAATTTGAATGCACAAGCAGGAATTTGGAAAAGATAGCAGGAATTTGAATGCACTAGCAGGAATTTGGAATCGATAGCAGGAATTTGAATGCACTAGCAGGAATTTGGAATCGATAGCAGGAATTTGAATGCACTAGCAGGAATTTGGAATCGATAGCAGGAATTTGAATGCACTAGCAGGAATTTAGAATTGATAGCAGGAATTTGAATGCACTATCAGGAATTTGGAAAACACATCAGGAATTTGAATGCGCTAGCAGTAATCTAGAAATGAGGGTTTTAGGGTTTAGGTTTAGGATTTACGGTTTAGGTTTTTAGGGTCTAGGGTTCGTGTTTAGGGTCTAGGGTTTGGAATCGATAGCATGAATTTGAATGCACTAGCAAGAATTTGGAAAAGATAGCAGGAATTTGAATGTACTAGCAGGAATCTAGAAATAAGGGTTTTAGGGTTTAGGTTTTAGGATTTAGGGTTTTAGGTTTATAGGGTTTAGGGTTTAGGGTCTAGGGTTTAGAATCGATTGGAGGAATTTAGAAATGATAGCAGAAATTTGAAAATGATAGCAGGAATTTGAATGCACTAGCAGGAATCTAGAAATGAGGGTTTTAGGGTTTAGGTTTTAGGATTTAGGTTTAGGGTTTTGGGGTTATAGGGTTTAGGGTTTAAGGGTTAGGGTTTAGGGTTTGGAATCGATAGCAGGAATTCGAAATCGGGAGCTTGAATTTGAATGCACTAGCAGGAATTTGGAATCGATAGCAGGAATTTGAATGCACTAGTAGGAATTTGGAATAGAGAGCAGGAATTTGAAAGCAATAGCAGGAATTTGGAATCGATAGCAGGAATTTGAATGCACTAGCAGGAATTTGGAATCGATAGTAGGAATTTGAATGCACTAGCAGGAATTTGGAATCGATAGCAGGAATTTGAATGCACTAGCAGGAATTTGGAATCGATAGTAGGAATTTGAATGCACTAGCAGGAATTTGGAATCGATAGTAGGAATTTGAATGCACTAGCAGGAATTTGAAAGCAATAGCAGGAATTTGGAATCGATAGCAGGAATTTGAATGCACTAGCAGGAATTTGGAATCGATAGTAGGAATTTGAATGCAATAGCAGGAATTTGGAATCGATAGCAGGAATTTGAATGCACTAGCAGGAATTTGGAATCGATAGTAGGAATTTGAATGCACTAGCAGGAATTTGGAATCGATAGCAGGAATTTGAATGCACTAGCAGGAATTTGGAATCGATAGTAGGAATTTGAATGCACTAGTAGGAATTTGGAACTGATAGTAGGAATTTGAATGCACTAGCAGGAATTTGGAAAAGATAGCAGGAATTTGAATGCACTAGCAGGAATTTGAATGCACTAGCAGGAATTTGGAATCGATAGCAGGAATTTGAATGCACTAGCAGGAATTTAGAATTGATAGCAGGAATTTGAATGCATTAGCAGGAATTTGGAAAAGACATCAGGAATTTGAATGCGCTAGCAGGAATCTAGAAATGAGGGTTTTAGGGTTTAGGTTTAGGATTTACGGTTTAGGTTTTTAGGGTCGAGGGTTCGTGTTTAGGGTCTAGGGTTTGGAATCGATAGCATGAATTTGAATGCACTAGTAGGAATTTGGAAAAGATAGCAGGAATTTGAATGTACTAGCAGGAATCTAGAAATAAGGGTTTTAGGGTTTAGGTTTTAGGATTTAGGGTTTTAGGTTTATAGGGTTTAGGGTTTAGGGTCTAGGGTTTAGAATCGATTGGAGGAATTTAGAAATGATAGCAGAAATTTGAAAATGATTGCAAGAATTTGAATGCACTATCAGGAATCTAGAAATGAGGGTTTTAGGGTTTAGGTTTTAGGATTTAGGTTTAGGGTTTTGGGGTTATAGGGTTTAGGGTTTAAGGGTTAGGGTTTAGGGTTTTGAATCGATAGCAGGAATTCGAAATCGGGAGCTTGAATTTGAATGCACTAGCAGGAATTTGGAATCGATAGCAGGAATTTGAATGCACTAGTAGGAATTTGGAATAGAGAGCAGGAATTTGAAAGCAATAGCAGGAATTTGGAATCGATAGCAGGAATTTGAATGCACTAGCAGGAATTTGGAATCGATAGTAGGAATTTGAATGCACTAGCAGGAATTTGGAATCGATAGCAGGAATTTGAATGCACTAGCAGGAATTTGGAATCGATAGCAGGAATTTGAATGCACTAGTAGGAATTTGGAACTGATAGTAGGAATTTGAATGCACTAGCAGGAATTTGGAAAAGATAGCAGGAATTTGAATGCACTAGCAGGAATTTGAATGCACTAGCAGGAATTTGGAATCGATAGCAGGAATTTGAATGCACTAGCAGGAATTTAGAATTGATAGCAGGAATTTGAATGCATTAGCAGGAATTTGGAAAAGACATCAGGAATTTGAATGCGCTAGCAGGAATCTAGAAATGAGGGTTTTAGGGTTTAGGTTTAGGATTTACGGTTTAGGTTTTTAGGGTCGAGGGTTCGTGTTTAGGGTCTAGGGTTTGGAATCGATAGCATGAATTTGAATGCACTAGTAGGAATTTGGAAAAGATAGCAGGAATTTGAATGTACTAGCAGGAATCTAGAAATAAGGGTTTTAGGGTTTAGGTTTTAGGATTTAGGGTTTTAGGTTTATAGGGTTTAGGGTTTAGGGTCTAGGGTTTAGAATCGATTGGAGGAATTTAGAAATGATAGCAGAAATTTGAAAATGATTGCAAGAATTTGAATGCACTATCAGGAATCTAGAAATGAGGGTTTTAGGGTTTAGGTTTTAGGATTTAGGTTTAGGGTTTTGGGGTTATAGGGTCTAGGGTTTAAGGGTTTAGGGTTTAGGGTTTTGAATCGATAGCAGGAATTCGAAATCGGGAGCTTGAATTTGAATGCACTAGCAGGAATTTGGAATCGATAGCAGGAATTTGAATGCACTAGTAGGAATTTGGAATAGAGAGCAGGAATTTGGAAAAGATGGTGGGAATTTGAATGCACTAGCAGGAATTTGGAATCGATAGCAGGAATTTGAATGCACTAGCAGGAATTTGGAATCGATAGCAGGAATTTGAATGCACTAGGAGGAATTTGGAATTGATAGCAGGAATTTGAATGCACTAGCAGGAATTTGGAAAAGATAGCAGGAATTTGAATGCACTAGCAGGAATTTGGAATCGATAGCAGGAATTTGAATGCACTAGCAGGAATTTGGAATCGATAGCAGGAATTTGAATGCACTAGTAGGAATTTGGAACTGATAGTAGGAATTTGAATGCACTAGCAGGAATTTGGAAAAGATAGCAGGAATTTGAATGCACTAGCAGGAATTTGAATGCACTAGCAGGAATTTGGAATCGATAGCAGGAATTTGAATGCACTAGCAGGAATTTAGAATTGATAGCAGGAATTTGAATGCATTAGCAGGAATTTGGAAAAGACATCAGGAATTTGAATGCGCTAGCAGGAATCTAGAAATGAGGGTTTTAGGGTTTAGGTTTAGGATTTACGGTTTAGGTTTTTAGGGTCGAGGGTTCATGTTTAGGGTCTAGGGTTTGGAATCGATAGCATGAATTTGAATGCACTAGTAGGAATTTGGAAAAGATAGCAGGAATTTGAATGTACTAGCAGGAATCTAGAAATAAGGGTTTTAGGGTTTAGGTTTTAGGATTTAGGGTTTTAGGTTTATAGGGTTTAGGGTTTAGGGTCTAGGGTTTAGAATCGATTGGAGGAATTTAGAAATGATAGCAGAAATTTGAAAATGATTGCAAGAATTTGAATGCACTATCAGGAATCTAGAAATGAGGGTTTTAGGGTTTAGGTTTTAGGATTTAGGTTTAGGGTTTTGGGGTTATAGGGTCTAGGGTTTAAGGGTTTAGGGTTTAGGGTTTTGAATCGATAGCATGAATTCGAAATCGGGAGCTTGAATTTGAATGCACTAGCAGGAATTTGGAATCGATAGCAGGAATTTGAATGCACTAGTAGGAATTTGGAATAGAGAGCAGGAATTTGGAAAAGATGGTGGGAATTTGAATGCACTAGCAGGAATTTGGAATCGATAGCAGGAATTTGAATGCACTAGCAGGAATTTGGAATCGATAGCAGGAATTTGAATGCACTAGGAGGAATTTGGAATTGATAGCAGGAATTTGAATGCACTAGCAGGAATTTGGAAAAGATAGCAGGAATTTGAATGCACTAGCAGGAATTTGGAATCGATAGCAGGAATTTGAATGCACTAGCAGGAATTTGGAATCGATAGCAGGAATTTGAATGCACTAGCAGGAATTTAGAATTGATAGCAGGAATTTGAATGCACTAGCAGGAATTTGGAAAAGACATCAGGAATTTGAATGCGCTAGCAGGAATCTAGAAATGAGGGTTTTAGGGTTTAGGTTTAGGATTTACGGTTTAGGTTTTTAGGGTCTAGGGTTAGTGTTTAGGGTCTAGAGTTTGGAATCGATAGCATGGATTTGAATGCACTAGCAGGAATTTAGAAAAGATAGCAGGAATTTGAATGTACTAGCAGGAATCTAGAAATAAGGGTTTTAGGGTTTAGGTTTTAGGATTTAGGGTTTTAGGTTTATAGGGTTTAGGGTTTAGGGTCTAGGGTTTAGAATCGATTGGAGGAATTTAGAAATGATAGCAGAAATTTGAAAATGATAGCAGGAATTTGAATGCACTAGCAGGAATCTAGAAATGAGGGTTTTAGGGTTTAGGTTTAGGATTTACGGTTTAGGTTTTTAGGGTCGAGGGTTCGTGTTTAGGGTCTAGGGTTTGGAATCGATAGCATGAATTTGAATGCACTAGTAGGAATTTGGAAAAGATAGCAGGAATTTGAATGTACTAGCAGGAATCTAGAAATAAGGGTTTTAGGGTTTAGGTTTTAGGATTTAGGGTTTTAGGTTTATAGGGTTTAGGGTTTAGGGTCTAGGGTTTAGAATCGATTGGAGGAATTTAGAAATGATAGCAGAAATTTGAAAATGATTGCAAGAATTTGAATGCACTATCAGGAATCTAGAAATGAGGGTTTTAGGGTTTAGGTTTTAGGATTTAGGTTTAGGGTTTTGGGGTTATAGGGTTTAGGGTTTAAGGGTTAGGGTTTAGGGTTTTGAATCGATAGCAGGAATTCGAAATCGGGAGCTTGAATTTGAATGCACTAGCAGGAATTTGGAATCGATAGCAGGAATTTGAATGCACTAGTAGGAATTTGGAATAGAGAGCAGGAATTTGAAAGCAATAGCAGGAATTTGGAATCGATAGCAGGAATTTGAATGCACTAGCAGGAATTTGGAATCGATAGTAGGAATTTGAATGCACTATCAGGAATCTAGAAATGAGGGTTTTAGGGTTTAGGTTTTAGGATTTAGGTTTAGGGTTTTGGGGTTATAGGGTTTAGGGTTTAAGGGTTAGGGTTTAGGGTTTTGAATCGATAGCAGGAATTCGAAATCGGGAGCTTGAATTTGAATGCACTAGCAGGAATTTGGAATCGATAGCAGGAATTTGAATGCACTAGTAGGAATTTGGAATAGAGAGCAGGAATTTGGAAAAGATGGTGGGAATTTGAATGCACTAGCAGGAATTTGGAATCGATAGCAGGAATTTGAATGCACTAGCAGGAATTTGGAATCGATAGCAGGAATTTGAATGCACTAGGAGGAATTTGGAATTGATAGCAGGAATTTGAATGCACTAGCAGGAATTTGGAAAAGATAGCAGGAATTTGAATGCACTAGCAGGAATTTGGAATCGATAGCAGGAATTTGAATGCACTAGCAGGAATTTGGAATCGATAGCAGGAATTTGAATGCACTAGTAGGAATTTGGAACTGATAGTAGGAATTTGAATGCACTAGCAGGAATTTGGAAAAGATAGCAGGAATTTGAATGCACTAGCAGGAATTTGAATGCACTAGCAGGAATTTGGAATCGATAGCAGGAATTTGAATGCACTAGCAGGAATTTAGAATTGATAGCAGGAATTTGAATGCATTAGCAGGAATTTGGAAAAGACATCAGGAATTTGAATGCGCTAGCAGGAATCTAGAAATGAGGGTTTTAGGGTTTAGGTTTAGGATTTACGGTTTAGGTTTTTAGGGTCGAGGGTTCGTGTTTAGGGTCTAGGGTTTGGAATCGATAGCATGAATTTGAATGCACTAGTAGGAATTTGGAAAAGATAGCAGGAATTTGAATGTACTAGCAGGAATCTAGAAATAAGGGTTTTAGGGTTTAGGTTTTAGGATTTAGGGTTTTAGGTTTATAGGGTTTAGGGTTTAGGGTCTAGGGTTTAGAATCGATTGGAGGAATTTAGAAATGATAGCAGAAATTTGAAAATGATTGCAAGAATTTGAATGCACTATCAGGAATCTAGAAATGAGGGTTTTAGGGTTTAGGTTTTAGGATTTAGGTTTAGGGTTTTGGGGTTATAGGGTCTAGGGTTTAAGGGTTTAGGGTTTAGGGTTTTGAATCGATAGCAGGAATTCGAAATCGGGAGCTTGAATTTGAATGCACTAGCAGGAATTTGGAATCGATAGCAGGAATTTGAATGCACTAGTAGGAATTTGGAATAGAGAGCAGGAATTTGGAAAAGATGGTGGGAATTTGAATGCACTAGCAGGAATTTGGAATCGATAGCAGGAATTTGAATGCACTAGCAGGAATTTGGAATCGATAGCAGGAATTTGAATGCACTAGGAGGAATTTGGAATTGATAGCAGGAATTTGAATGCACTAGCAGGAATTTGGAAAAGATAGCAGGAATTTGAATGCACTAGCAGGAATTTGGAATCGATAGCAGGAATTTGAATGCACTAGCAGGAATTTGGAATCGATAGCAGGAATTTGAATGCACTAGCAGGAATTTAGAATTGATAGCAGGAATTTGAATGCACTAGCAGGAATTTGGAAAAGACATCAGGAATTTGAATGCGCTAGCAGGAATCTAGAAATGAGGGTTTTAGGGTTTAGGTTTAGGATTTACGGTTTAGGTTTTTAGGGTCTAGGGTTAGTGTTTAGGGTCTAGAGTTTGGAATCGATAGCATGGATTTGAATGCACTAGCAGGAATTTAGAAAAGATAGCAGGAATTTGAATGTACTAGCAGGAATCTAGAAATAAGGGTTTTAGGGTTTAGGTTTTAGGATTTAGGGTTTTAGGTTTATAGGGTTTAGGGTTTAGGGTTTAGGGTCTAGGGTTTAGAATCGATTGGAGGAATTTAGAAATGATAGCAGAAATTTGAAAATGATAGCAGGAATTTGAATGCACTAGCAGGAATCTAGAAATGAGGGTTTTAGGGTTTAGGTTTTGGGATTTAGGTTTAGGGTTTTGGGGTTATAGGGTTTAGGGTTTAAGGGTTAGGGTTTAGGGTTTAGGGTTTTGAATCGATAGAAGGAATTCGAAATCGGGAGCTTGAATTTGAATGCACTAGCAGGAATTTGGAATCGATAGCAGGAATTTGAATGCACTAGTAGGAATTTGGAATAGAGAGCAGGAATTTGAATGCAATAGCAGGAATTTGGAAAAAATGGCAGGAATTTGAATGCACTAGCAGGAATTTGGAATCGATAGCAGGAATTTGAATGCACTAGCAGGAATTTGGAATCGATAGCAGGAATTTGAATGTACTAGCAGGAATTTGGAATCGATAGCAGGAATTTGAATGCACTAGTAGGAATTTGGAATTGATAGCAGGAATTTGAATGCACTAGCAGGAATTTGGAAAAGATAGTAGGAATTTGAATGCACTAACAGGAATTTGGAATCGATAGCAGGAATTTGAATGCACTAGCAGGAATTTGGAATCGATAGCAGGAATTTGAATGCACTAGCAGGAATTTGGAAAAGACATCAGGAATTTGAATGCGCTAGCAGGAATCTAGAAATGAGGATTTTAGGGTTTAGGTTTAGGATTTACGGTTTAGGTTTTTAGGGTCTAGGGTTAGTGTTTAGGGTCTAGGGTTTGGAATCGATAGCATGAATTGGAATGCACTAACAGGAATTTGGAAAAGATAGCAGGAATTTGAATGTACTAGCAGGAATCTAGAAATAAGGGTTTTAGGGTTTAGGTTTTTGGATTTAGGGTTTTAGGTTTATAGGGTTTAGGGTCTAGGGTTTAGAATCGATTGGAGGAATTTAGAAATGATAGCAGAAATTTGAAAATGATAGCAGGAATTTGAATGCACTAGCAGGAATCTAGAAATAAGGGTTTTAGGGTTTAGGTTTTAGGATTTAGGTTTAGGGTTTTGGGGTTATAGGGTTTAGGGTTTAAGGGTTAGGGTTTAGGGTTTAGGGTTTTGAATCGATAGCAGGAATTCGAAATCGGGAGCTTGAATTTGAATGCACTAGCAGGAATTTGGAATCGATAGCAGGAATTTGAATGCACTAGTAGGAATTTGGAATAGAGAGCAGGAATTTGAAAGCAATAGCAGGAATTTAGAAAAAATGGCAGGAATTTGAATGCACTAGCAGGAATTTGGAATCGATAGCAGGAATTTGAATGTACTAGCAGGAATTTGGAATCGATACCAGGAATTTGAATGCACTAGCAGGAATTTGGAATCGATAGCAGGAATTTAAATGCACTAGTAGGAATTTGGAACTGATAGCAGGAATTTGAATGCACTAGCAGGAATTTGGAAAAGATAGCAGGAATTTGAATGCACTAGCAGGAATTTGGAATCGATAGCAGGAATTTGAATGCACTAGCAGGAATTTGGAATCGATAGCAGGAATTTGAATGCACTAGCAGGAATTTGGAATCGATAGCAGGAATTTGAATGCACTAGCAGGAATTTAGAATTGATAGCAGGAATTTGAATGCACTATCAGGAATTTGGAAAAGACATCAGGAATTTGAATGCGCTAGCAGTAATCTAGAAATGAGGGTTTTAGGGTTTAGGTTTAGGATTTACGGTTTAGGTTTTTAGGGTCTAGGGTTCGTGTTTAGGGTCTAGGGTTTGGAATCGATAGCATGAATTTGAATGCACTAGCAGGAATTTGGAAAAGATAGCAGGAATTTGAATGTACTAGCAGGAATCTAGAAATAAGGGTTTTAGGGTTTAGGTTTTAGGATTTAGGGTTTTAGGTTTATAGGGTTTAGGGTTTAGGGTCTAGGGTTTAGAATCGATTGGAGGAATTTAGAAATGATAGCAGAAATTTGAAAATGATAGCAGGAATTTGAATGCACTAGCAGGAATCTAGAAATGAGGGTTTTAGGGTTTAGGTTTTGGGATTTAGGTTTAGGGTTTTGGGGTTATAGGGTTTAGGGTTTAAGGGTTAGGGTTTAGGGTTTAGGGTTTTGAATCGATAGCAGGAATTCGAAATCGGGAGCTTGAATTTGAATGCACTAGCAGGAATTTGGAATCGATAGCAGGAATTTGAATGCACTAGTAGGAATTTGGAATAGAGAGCAGGAATTTGAATGCAATAGCAGGAATTTGGAAAAGATGGCAGGAATTTGAATGCACTAGCAGGAATTTGGAATCGATAGCAGGAATTTGAATGCACTAGCAGGAATTTGGAATCGATAGCAGGAATTTGAATGTACTAGCAGGAATTTGGAATCGATAGCAGGAATTTGAATGCACTAGTTGGAATTTGGAATTGATAGCAGGAATTTGAATGCACTAGCAGGAATTTGGAAAAGATAGCAGGAATTTGAATGCACTAGCAGGAATTTGGAATCGATAGCAGGAATTTGAATGCACTAGCAGGAATTTGGAATCGATAGCAGGAATTTGAATGCACTAGCAGGAATTTGGAATCGATAGCAGGAATTTGGAAAAGACATCAAGAATTTGAATGCGCTAGCAGGAATCTAGAAATGAGGATTTTAGGGTTTAGGTTTAGGATTTACGGTTTAGGTTTTTAGGGTCTAGGGTTAGTGTTTAGGGTCTATGGTTTGGAATCGATAGCATGAATTTGAATGCACTAACAGGAATTTGGAAAAGATAGCAGGAATTTGAATGTACTAGCAGGAATCTAGAAATAAGGGTTTTAGGGTTTAGGTTTTAGGATTTAGGGTTTTAGATTTATAGGGTTTAGGGTTTAGGGTCTATGGTTTGGAATCGATAGCATGAATTTGAATGCACTAACAGGAATTTGGAAAAGATAGCAGGAATTTGAATGTACTAGCAGGAATCTAGAAATAAGGGTTTTAGGGTTTAGGTTTTAGGATTTAGGGTTTTAGGTTTATAGGGTCTAGGGTCTAGGGTTTAGAATCGATTGGAGGAATTTAGAAATGATAGCAGAAATTTGAAAATGATAGCAGGAATTTGAATGCACTAGCAGGAATCTAGAAATAAGGGTTTTAGGGTTTAGGTTTTAGGATTTAGGTTTAGGGTTTTGGGGTTATAGGGTTTAGGGTTTAAGGGTTAGGGTTTAGGGTTTAGGGTTTTGAATCGATAGCAGGAATTCGAAATCGGGAGCTTGAATTTGAATGCACTAGCAGGAATTTGGAATCGATAGCAGGAATTTGAATGCACTAATAGGAATTTGGAATAGAGAGCAGGAATTTGAATGCAATAGCAAGAATTTGGAAAAGATGGCAGGAATTTGAATGCACTACCAGGAATTTGGAATCGATAGCAGGAATTTGAATGTACTAGCAGGAATTTGGAATCGATAGCAGAAATTTGAATGCACTAGCAGGAATTTGGAATCGATAGCAGGAATTTAAATGCACTAGTAGGAATTTGGAACTGATAGCAGGAATTTGAATGCACTAGCAGGAATTTAGAAAAGATAGCAGGAATTTGAATGCACTAGCAGGAATTTGGAATCGATAGCAGGAATTTGAATGCACTAGCAGGAATTTGGAATCGATAGCAGGAATTTGAATGCACTAGCAGGAATTTGGAATCGATAGCAGGAATTTGAATGCACTAGCAGGAATTTGGAATCGATAGTAGGAATTTGAATGCACTAGCAGGAATTTGGAATCGATAGCAGGAATTTGAATGCACTAGCAGGAATTTGGAATCGATAGTAGGAATTTGAATGCACTAGTAGGAATTTGGAACTGATAGTAGGAATTTGAATGCACTAGCAGGAATTTGGAAAAGATAGCAGGAATTTGAATGCACTAGCAGGAATTTGAATGCACTAGCAAGAATTTGGAATCGATAGCAGGAATTTGAATGCACTAGCAGGAATTTAGAATTGATAGCAGGAATTTGAATGCATTAGCAGGAATTTGGAAAAGACATCAGGAATTTGAATGCGCTAGCAGGAATCTAGAAATGAGGGTTTTAGGGTTTAGGTTTAGGATTTACGGTTTAGGTTTTTAGGGTCTAGGGTTCGTGTTTAGGGTCTAGGGTTTGGAATCGATAGCATGAATTTGAATGCACTAGTAGGAATTTGGAAAAGATAGCAGGAATTTGAATGTACTAGCAGGAATCTAGAAATAAGGGTTTTAGGGTTTAGGTTTTAGGATTTAGGGTTTTAGGTTTGTAGGGTTTATGGTTTAGGGTCTAGGGTTTAGAATCGATTGGAGGAATTTAGAATTTATAGCAGAAATTTGAAAATGATTGCAAAAATTTGAATGCACTATCAGGAATCTAGAAAAGAGGGTTTTAGGGTTTAAGTTTTAGGATTTAGGTTTAGGGTTTTGGGGTTATAGGGTTTAGGGTTTAAGGGTTAGGGTTTAGGGTTTAGGGTTTTGAATCGATAGCAGGAATTCGAAATCGGGAGCTTGAATTTGAATGCACTAGCAGGAATTTGGAATCGATAGCAGGAATTTGAATGCACTAGTAGGAATTTGGAATAGAGAGCAGGAATTTGAATGCAATAGCAGGAATTTGGAAAAGATGGTGGGAATTTGAATGCACTAGCAGGAATTTGGAATCGATAGCAGGAATTTGAATGCACTAGCAGGAATTTGGAATCGATAGCAGGAATTTGAATGCACTAGCAGGAATTTGGAATCGATAGCAGGAATTTGAATGCACTAGGAGGAATTTGGAATTGATAGCAGGAATTTGAATGCACTAGCAGGAATTTGGAAAAGATAGCAGGAATTTGAATGCACTAGCAGGAATTTGGAATCGATAGCAGGAATTTGAATGCACTAGCAGGAATTTGGAATCGATAGCAGGAATTTGAATGCACTAGCAGGAATTTAGAATTGATAGCAGGAATTTGAATGCACTAGCAGGAATTTGGAAAAGACATCAGGAATTTGAATGCGCTAGCAGGAATCTAGAAATGAGGGTTTTAGGGTTTAGGTTTAGGATTTACGGTTTAGGTTTTTAGGGTCTAGGGTTAGTGTTTAGGGTCTAGGGTTTGGAATCGATAGCATGGATTTGAATGCACTAGCAGGAATTTAGAAAAGATAGCAGGAATTTGAATGTACTAGCAGGAATCTAGAAATAAGGGTTTTAGGGTTTAGGTTTTAGGATTTAGGTTTAGGGTTTTGGGGTTATAGGGTTTAGGGTTTAAGGGTTAGGGTTTAGGGTTTAGGGTTTTGAATCGATAGCAGGAATTCGAAATCGGGAGCTTGAATTTGAATGCACTAGCAGGAATTTGGAATCGATAGCAGGAATTTGAATGCACTAGTAGGAATCTAGAAATGAGGGTTTTAGGGTTTAGGTTTTAGGATTTAGGTTTAGGGTTTTGGGGTTATAGGGTTTAGGGTTTAAGGGTTAGGGTTTAGGGTTTAGGGTTTTGAATCGATAGCAGGAATTCGAAATCGGGAGCTTGAATTTGAATGCACTAGCAGGAATTTGGAATCGATAGCAGGAATTTGAATGCACTAGTAGGAATTTGGAATAGAGAGCAGGAATTTGAATGCAATAGCAGGAATTTGGAATCGATAGCAGGAATTTGAATGCACTAGCAGGAATTTGGAATCGATAGCAGGAATTTGAATGCACTAGCAGGAATTTGGAATCGATAGTAGGAATTTGAATGCACTAGTAGGAATTTGGAATAGAGAGCAGGAATTTGAATGCAATAGCAGGAATTTGGAAAAGATGGCAGGAATTTGAATGCACTAGCAGGAATTTGGAATCGATAGCAGGAATTTGAATGCACTAGCAGGAATTTGGAATCGATAGCAGGAATTTGAATGTACTAGCAGGAATTTGGAATCGATAGCAGAAATTTGAATGCACTAGTAGGAATTTGGAATTGATAGCAGGAATTTGAATGCACTAGCAGGAATTTGGAAAAGATAGCAGGAATTTGAATGCACTAGCAGGAATTTGGAATCGATAGCAGGAATTTGAATGCACTAGCAGGAATTTGGAATCGATAGCAGTAATTTGAATGCACTAGCAGGAATTTGGAATCGATAGCTGAAATTTGAATGCACTAGCAGGAATTTGGAAAAGACATCAAGAATTTGAATGCTCTAGCAGGAATCTAGAAATGAGGATTTTAGGGTTTAGGTTTAGGATTTACGGTTTAAGTTTTTAGGGTCTAGGGTTAGTGTTTAGGGTCTATGGTTTGGAATCGATAGCATGAATTTGAATGCACTAACAGGAATTTGGAAAAGATAGCAGGAATTTGAATGTACTAGCAGGAATCTAGAAATAAGGGTTTTAGGGTTTAGGTTTTAGGATTTAGGGTTTTAGGTTTATAGGGTTTAGGGTCTAGGGTTTAGAATCGATTGGAGGAATTTAGAAATGATAGCAGAAATTTGAAAATGATAGCAGGAATTTGAATGCACTAGCAGGAATCTAGAAATAAGGGTTTTAGGGTTTAGGTTTAAGGATTTAGGTTTAGGGTTTTGGGGTTATAGGGTTTAGGGTTTAAGGGTTAGGGTTTAGGGTTTTGGGTTTTGAATCGATAGCAGGAATTCGAAATCGGGAGCTTGAATTTGAATGCACTAGTAGGAATTTGGAATCGATAGCAGGAATTTGAATGCACTAGTAGGAATTTGGAATAGAGAGCAGGAATTTGAATGCAATAGCAGGAATTTGGAATCGATAGCAGGAATTTGAATGTACTAGCAGGAATTTGGAATCGATAGCAGGAATTTAAATGCACTAGTAGGAATTTGGAACTGATAGCAGGAATTTGAATGCACTAGCAGGAATTTGGAAAAGATAGCAGGAATTTGAATGCACTAGCAGGAATTTGGAATCGATAGCAGGAATTTGAATGCACTAGCAGGAATTTGGAATCGATAGCAGGAATTTGAATGCACTAGCAGGAATTTGGAAAAGATAGCAGGAATTTGAATGCACTAGCAGGAATTTGGAATCGATAGCAGGAATTTGAATGCACTAGCAGGAATTTGGAATCGATAGCAGGAATTTGGATGCACTAGCAGGAATTTAGAATTGATAGCAGGAATTTGAATGCACTATCAGGAATTTGGAAAAGACATCAGGAATTTGAATGCGCTAGCAGTAATCTAGAAATGAGGGTTTTAGGGTTTAGGTTTAGGATTTACGGTTTAGGTTTTTAGGTTCTAGGGTTAGTGTTTAGGGTCTAGGGTTTGGAATCGATAGCATGGATTTGAATGCACTAGCAGGAATTTAGAAAAGATAGCAGGAATTTGAATGTACTAGCAGGAATCTAGAAATAAGGGTTTTAGGGTTTAGGTTTTAGGATTTAGGGTTTTAGGTTTATAGGGTTTAGGGTTTAGGGTTTAGGGTCTAGGGTTTAGAATCGATTGGAGGAATTTAGAAATGATAGCAGAAATTTGGAAATGATAGCAGGAATTTGAATGCACTAGCAGGAATCTAGAAATGAGGGTTTTAGGGTTTAGGTTTTGGGATTTAGGTTTAGGGTTTTGGGGTTATAGGGTTTAGGGTTTAAGGGTTAGGGTTTAGGGTTTAGGGTTTTGAATATATAGCAGGAATTCGAAATTGGGAGCTTGAATTTGAATGCACTAGCAGGAATTTGGAATCGATAGCAGGAATTTGAATGCACTAGTAGGAATTTGGAATAGAGAGCAGGAATTTGAATGCAATAGCAGGAATTTGGAAAAGATGGCAGGAATTTGAATGCACTAGCAGGAATTTGGAATCGATAGCAGGAATTTGAATGCACTAGCAGGAATTTGGAATCGATAGCAGGAATTTGAATGTACTAGCAGGAATTTGGAATCGATAGCAGGAATTTGAATGCACTAGTAGGAATTTGGAATTGATAGCAGGAATTTGAATGCACTAGCAGGAATTTGGAAAAGATAGCAGGAATTTGAATGCACTAGCAGGAATTTGGAATCGATAGCAGGAATTTGAATGCACTAGCAGGAATTTGGAATCGATAGCAGGAATTTGAATGCACTAGCAGGAATTTAGAATTGATAGCAGGAATTTGAATGCACTAGCAGGAATTTGGAAAAGACATCAGGAATTTGAATGCGCTAGCAGGAATCTAGAAATGAGGGTTTTAGGGTTTAGGTTTAGGATTTACGGTTTAGGTTTTTAGGTTCTAGGGTTAGTGTTTAGGGTCTAGGGTTTGGAATCGATAGCATGGATTTGAATGCACTAGCAGGAATTTAGAAAAGATAGCAGGAATTTGAATGTACTAGCAGGAATCTAGAAATAAGGGTTTTAGGGTTTAGGTTTTAGGATTTAGGGTTTTAGGTTTATAGGGTTTAGGGTTTAGGGTTTAGGGTCTAGGGTTTAGAATCGATTGGAGGAATTTAGAAATGATAGCAGAAATTTGGAAATGATAGCAGGAATTTGAATGCACTAGCAGGAATCTAGAAATGAGGGTTTTAGGGTTTAGGTTTTGGGATTTAGGTTTAGGGTTTTGGGGTTATAGGGTTTAGGGTTTAAGGGTTAGGGTTTAGGGTTTAGGGTTTTGAATATATAGCAGGAATTCGAAATTGGGAGCTTGAATTTGAATGCACTAGCAGGAATTTGGAATCGATAGCAGGAATTTGAATGCACTAGTAGGAATTTGGAATAGAGAGCAGGAATTTGAATGCAATAGCAGGAATTTGGAAAAGATGGCAGGAATTTGAATGCACTAGCAGGAATTTGGAATCGATAGCAGGAATTTGAATGCACTAGCAGGAATTTGGAATCGATAGCAGGAATTTGAATGTACTAGCAGGAATTTGGAATCGATAGCAGGAATTTGAATGCACTAGTAGGAATTTGGAATTGATAGCAGGAATTTGAATGCACTAGCAGGAATTTGGAAAAGATAGCAGGAATTTGAATGCACTAGCAGGAATTTGGAATCGATAGCAGGAATTTGAATGCACTAGCAGGAATTTGGAATCGATAGCAGGAATTTGAATGCACTAGCAGGAATTTAGAATTGATAGCAGGAATTTGAATGCACTAGCAGGAATTTGGAAAAGACATCAGGAATTTGAATGCGCTAGCAGGAATCTAGAAATGAGGGTTTTAGGGTTTAGGTTTAGGATTTACGGTTTAGGTTTTTATGGTCTAGGGTTAGTGTTTAGGGTCTAGGGTTTGGAATCGATAGCATGGATTTGAATGCACTAGCAGGAATTTAAAAAAGATAGCAGGAATTTGAATGTACTTGCAGGAATCTAGAAATAAGGGTTTTAGGGTTTAGGTTTTAGGATTTAGGTTTAGGGTTTTGGGGTTATAGGGTTTAGGGTTTAAGGGTTAGGGTTTAGGGTTTAGGGTTTTGAATCGATAGCAGGAATTCGAAATCGGGAGCTTGAATTTGAATGCACTAGCAGGAATTTGGAATCGATAGCAGGAATTTGAATGCACTAGTAGGAATTTGGAATAGAGAGCAGGAATTTGAATGCAATAGCAGGAATTTGGAAAAGATGGCAGGAATTTGAATGCACTAGCAGGAATTTGGAATCGATAGCAGGAATTTGAATGTACTAGCAGGAATTTGGAATCGATAGCAGGAATTTGAATGCACTAGCAGGAATTTGGAATCGATAGCAGGAATTTAAATGCACTAGTAGGAATTTGGAACTGATAGCAGGAATTTGAATGCACAAGCAGGAATTTGGAAAAGATAGCAGGAATTTGAATGCACTAGCAGGAATTTGGAATCGATAGCAGGAATTTGAATGCACTAGCAGGAATTTGGAATCGATAGCAGGAATTTGAATGCACTAGCAGGAATTTGGAATCGATAGCAGGAATTTGAATGCACTAGCAGGAATTTAGAATTGATAGCAGGAATTTGAATGCACTATCAGGAATTTGGAAAACACATCAGGAATTTGAATGCGCTAGCAGTAATCTAGAAATGAGGGTTTTAGGGTTTAGGTTTAGGATTTACGGTTTAGGTTTTTAGGGTCTAGGGTTCGTGTTTAGGGTCTAGGGTTTGGAATCGATAGCATGAATTTGAATGCACTAGCAAGAATTTGGAAAAGATAGCAGGAATTTGAATGTACTAGCAGGAATCTAGAAATAAGGGTTTTAGGGTTTAGGTTTTAGGATTTAGGGTTTTAGGTTTATAGGGTTTAGGGTTTAGGGTCTAGGGTTTAGAATCGATTAGAGGAATTTAGAAATGATAGCAGAAATTTGAAAATGATAGCAGGAATTTGAATGCACTAGCAGGAATCTAGAAATGAGGGTTTTAGGGTTTAGGTTTTAGGATTTAGGTTTAGGGTTTTGGGGTTATAGGGTTTAGGGTTTAAGGGTTAGGGTTTAGGGTTTTGGGTTTTGAATCGATAGCAGGAATTCGAAATCGGGAGCTTGAATTTGAATGCACTAGCAGGAATTTGGAATCGATAGCAGGAATTTGAATGCAGTAGTAGGAATTTAGAATAGAGAGCAGGAATTTGAATGCAATAGCAGGAATTTGGAAAAGATGGCAGGAATTTGAATGCACTAGCAGGAATTTGGAATCGATAGCAGGAATTTGAATGTACTAGCAGGAATTTGGAATCGATAGCAAGAATTTGAATGCACTAGCAGGAATTTGGAATCGATAGCAGGAATTTAAATGCACTAGTAGGAATTTGGAACTGATAGCAGGAATTTGAATGCACTAGCAGGAATTTGGAAAAGATAGCAGGAATTTGAATGCACTAGCAGGAATTTGGAATCGATAGCAGGAATTTGAATGCACTAGCAGGAATTTGGAATCGATAGCAGGAATTTGAATGCACTAGCAGGAATTTGGAATCGATAGCAGGAATTTGGATGCACTAGCAGGAATTTAGAATTGATAGCAGGAATTTGAATGCACTATCAGGAATTTGGAAAAGACATCAGGAATTTGAATGCGCTAGCAGTAATCTAGAAATGAGGGTTTTAGGGTTTAGGTTTAGGATTTACGGTTTAGGTTTTTAGGGTCTAGGGTTCGTGTTTAGGGTCTAGGGTTTGGAATCGATAGCATTAATTTGAATGCACTAGCAGGAATTTGGAAAAGATAGTAGGAATTTGAATATACTAGCAGGAATCTAGAAATAAGGGTTTTAGGGTTTAGGTTTTAGGATTTAGGGTTTTAGGTTTATAGGGTTTAGGGTTTAGGGTCTAGGGTTTAGAATCGATTGGAGGAATTTAGAAATGATAGCAGAAATTTGAAAATGATAGCAGGAATTTGAATGCACTAGCAGGAATCTAGAAATGAGGGTTTTAGGGTTTAGGTTTTAGGATTTAGGTTTAGGGTTTTGGGGTTATAGGGTTTAGGGTTTAAGGGTTAGGGTTTAGGGTTTGGAATCGATAGAAGGAATTCGAAATCGGGAGCTTGAATTTGAATGCACTAGCAGGAATTTGGAATCGATAGCAGGAATTTGAATGCACTAGTAGGAATTTGGAATAGAGAGCAGGAATTTGAAAGCAATAGCAGGAATTTGGAATCGATAGCAGGAATTTGAATGCACTAGCAGGAATTTGGAATCGATAGTAGGAATTTGAAAGCACTAGCAGGAATTTGGAATCGATAGCAGGAATTTGAATGCACTAGCAGGAATTTGGAATCAATAGTAGGAATTTGAATGCACTAGTAGGAATTTGGAACTGATAGTAGGAATTTGAATGCACTAGCAGGAATTTGGAAAAGATAGCAGGAATTTGAATGCACTAGCAGGAATTTGGAATCGATAGCAGGAATTTGAATGCACTAGCAGGAATTTGGAATCGATAGCAGGAATTTGAATGCACTAGCAGGAATTTGGAAAAGACATCAGGAATTTGAATGCGCTAGCAGGAATCTAGAAATGAGGGTTTTAGGGTTTAGGTTTAGGATTTACGGTTTAGGTTTTTAGGGTCGAGGGTTCGTGTTTAGGGTCTAGGGTTTGGAATCGATAGCATGAATTTGATTGCACTAGTAGGAATTTGGAAAAGATAGCAGGAATTTGAATGTACTAGCAGGAATCTAGAAATAAGGGTTTTAGGGTTTAGGTTTTAGGATTTAGGGTTTTAGGTTTATAGGGTTTAGGGTTTAGGGTTTAGGGTTTAGAATCGATTGGAGGAATTTAGAAATGATAGCAGAAATTTGAAAATGATTGCAAGAATTTGAATGCACTATCAGGAATCTAGAAATGAGGGTTTTAGGGTTTAGGTTTTAGGATTTAGGTTTAGGGTTTTGGGGTTATAGGGTTTAGGGTTTAAGGGTTAGGGTTTAGGGTTTTGAATCGATAGCAGGAATTCGAAATCGGGAGCTTGAATTTGAATGCACTAGCAGGAATTTGGAATCGATAGCAGGAATTTGAATGCACTAGTAGGAATTTGGAATAGAGAGCAGGAATTTGAATGCAATAGCAGGAATTTGGAAAAGATGGTGGGAATTTGAATGCACTAGCAGGAATTTGGAATCGATAGCAAGAATTTGAATGCACTAGCAGGAATTTGGAATCGATAGCAGGAATTTGAATGCACTAGCAGGAATTTGGAATCGATAGCAGGAATTTGAATGCACTAGGAGGAATTTGGAATTGATAGCAGGAATTTGAATGCACTAGCAGGAATTTGGAAAAGATAGCAGGAATTTGAATGCACTAGCAGGAATTTGGAATCGATAGCAGGAATTTGAATGCACTAGCAGGAATTTGGAATCGATAGCAGGAATTTGAATGCACTAGCAGGAATTTAGAATTGATAGCAGGAATTTGAATGCACTAGCAGGAATTTGGAAAAGACATCAGGAATTTGAATGCGCTAGCAGGAATCTAGAAATGAGGGTTTTAGGGTTTAGGTTTAGGATTTACGGTTTAGGTTTTTAGGGTCTAGGGTTAGTGTTTAGGGTCTAGGGTTTAGAATCGATAGCATGGATTTGAATGCACTAGCAGGAATTTAGAAAAGATAGCAGGAATTTGAATGTACTAGCAGGAATCTAGAAATAAGGGTTTTAGGGTTTAGGTTTTAGGATTTAGGGTTTTAGGTTTATAGGGTTTAGGGTTTAGGGTTTAGGGTCTAGGGTTTAGAATCGATTGGAGGAATTTAGAAATGATAGCAGAAATTTGAAAATGATAGCAGGAATTTGAATGCACTAGCAGGAATCTAGAAATGAGGGTTTTAGGGTTTAGGTTTTGGGATTTAGGTTTAGGGTTTTGGGGTTATAGGGTTTAGGGTTTAAGGGTTAGGGTTTAGGGTTTAGGGTTTTGAATCGATAGAAGGAATTCGAAATCGGGAGCTTGAATTTGAATGCACTAGCAGGAATTTGGAATCGATAGCAGGAATTTGAATGCACTAGTAGGAATTTGGAATAGAGAGCAGGAATTTGAATGCAATAGCAGGAATTTGGAAAAGATGGCAGGAATTTGAATGCACTAGCAGGAACTTGGAATCGATAGCAGGAATTTGAATGCACTAGCAGGAATTTGGAATCGATAGCAGGAATTTGAATGTACTAGCAGGAATTTGGAATCAATAGCAGGAATTTGAATGCACTAGTAGGAATTTGGAATTGATAGCAGGAATTTGAATGCACTAGCAGGAATTTGGAAAAGATAGCAGGAATTTGAATGCACTAGCAGGAATTTGGAATCGATAGCAGGAATTTGAATGCACTAGCAGGAATTTGGAATCGATAGCAGGAATTTGAATGCACTAGCAGGAATTTGGAAAAGACATCAGGAATTTGAATGCGCTAGCAGGAATCTAGAAATGAGGATTTTAGGGTTTAGGTTTAGGATTTACGGTTTAGGTTTTTAGGGTCTAGGGTTAGTGTTTAGGGTCTATGGTTTGGAATCGATAGCATGAATTTGAATGCACTAACAGGAATTTGGAAAAGATAGCAGGAATTTGAATGTACTAGCAGGAATCTAGAAATAAGGGTTTTAGGGTTTAGGTTTTAGGATTTAGGGTTTTAGGTTTATAGGGTTTAGGGTCTAGGGTTTAGAATCGATTGGAGGAATTTAGAAATGATAGCAGAAATTTTAAAATGATAGCAGGAATTTGAATGCACTAGCAAGAATCTAGAAATAAGGGTTTTAGGGTTTAGGTTTTAGGATTTAGGTTTAGGGTTTTGGGGTTATAGGGTTTAGGGTTTAAGGGTTAGGGTTTAGGGTTTAGGGTTTTGAATCGATAGCAGGAATTCGAAATCGGGAGCTTGAATTTGAATGCACTAGCAGGAATTTGGAATCGATAGCAGGAATTTGAATGCACTAGTAGGAATTTGGAATAGAGAGCAGGAATTTGAATGCAATAGCAGGAATTTGGAAAAGATGGCAGGAATTTGAATGCACTAGCAGGAATTTGGAATCGATAGCAGGAATTTGAATGTACTAGCAGGAATTTGGAATCGATAGCAGGAATTTGAATGCACTAGCAGGAATTTGGAATCGATAGCAGGAATTTAAATGCACTAGTAGGAATTTGGAACTGATAGCAGGAATTTGAATGCACTAGCAGGAATTTGGAAAAGATAGCAGGAATTTGAATGCACTAGCAGGAATTTGGAATCGATAGCAGGAATTTGAATGCACTAGCAGGAATTTGGAATCGATAGCAGGAATTTGAATGCACTAGCAGGAATTTGGAATCGATAGCAGGAATTTGGATGCACTAGCAGGAATTTAGAATTGATAGCAGGAATTTGAATGCACTATCAGGAATTTGGAAAAGACATCAGGAATTTGAATGCGCTAGCAGTAATCTAGAAATGAGGGTTTTAGGGTTTAGGTTTAGGATTTACGGTTTAGGTTTTTAGGGTCTAGGGTTCGTGTTTAGGGTCTAGGGTTTGGAATCGATAGCATTAATTTGAATGCACTAGCAGGAATTTGGAAAAGATAGTAGGAATTTGAATATACTAGCAGGAATCTAGAAATAAGGGTTTTAGGGTTTAGGTTTTAGGATTTAGGGTTTTAGGTTTATAGGGTTTAGGGTTTAGGGTCTAGGGTTTAGAATCGATTGGAGGAATTTAGAAATGATAGCAGAAATTTGAAAATGATAGCAGGAATTTGAATGCACTAGCAGGAATCTAGAAATGAGGGTTTTAGGGTTTAGGTTTTAGGATTTAGGTTTAGGGTTTTGGGGTTATAGGGTTTAGGGTTTAAGGGTTAGGGTTTAGGGTTTGGAATCGATAGAAGGAATTCGAAATCGGGAGCTTGAATTTGAATGCACTAGCAGGAATTTGGAATCGATAGCAGGAATTTGAATGCACTAGTAGGAATTTGGAATAGAGAGCAGGAATTTGAAAGCAATAGCAGGAATTTGGAATCGATAGCAGGAATTTGAATGCACTAGCAGGAATTTGGAATCGATAGTAGGAATTTGAATGCACTAGCAGGAATTTGGAATCGATAGCAGGAATTTGAATGCACTAGCAGGAATTTGGAATCAATAGTAGGAATTTGAATGCACTAGTAGGAATTTGGAACTGATAGTAGGAATTTGAATGCACTAGCAGGAATTTGGAAAAGATAGCAGGAATTTGAATGCACTAGCAGGAATTTGGAATCGATAGCAGGAATTTGAATGCACTAGCAGGAATTTGGAATCGATAGCAGGAATTTGAATGCACTAGCAGGAATTTGGAAAAGACATCAGGAATTTGAATGCGCTAGCAGGAATCTAGAAATGAGGGTTTTAGGGTTTAGGTTTAGGATTTACGGTTTAGGTTTTTAGGGTCGAGGGTTCGTGTTTAGGGTCTAGGGTTTGGAATCGATAGCATGAATTTGATTGCAATAGTAGGAATTTGGAAAAGATAGCAGGAATTTGAATGTACTAGCAGGAATCTAGAAATAAGGGTTTTAGGGTTTAGGTTTTAGGATTTAGGGTTTTAGGTTTATAGGGTTTAGGGTTTAGGGTTTAGGGTTTAGAATCGATTGGAGGAATTTAGAAATGATAGCAGAAATTTGAAAATGATTGCAAGAATTTGAATGCACTATCAGGAATCTAGAAATGAGGGTTTTAGGGTTTAGGTTTTAGGATTTAGGTTTAGGGTTTTGGGGTTATAGGGTTTAGGGTTTAAGGGTTAGGGTTTAGGGTTTTGAATCGATAGCAGGAATTCGAAATCGGGAGCTTGAATTTGAATGCACTAGCAGGAATTTGGAATCGATAGCAGGAATTTGAATGCACTAGTAGGAATTTGGAATAGAGAGCAGGAATTTGAATGCAATAGCAGGAATTTGGAAAAGATGGTGGGAATTTGAATGCACTAGCAGGAATTTGGAATCGATAGCAAGAATTTGAATGCACTAGCAGGAATTTGGAATCGATAGCAGGAATTTGAATGCACTAGCAGGAATTTGGAATCGATAGCAGGAATTTGAATGCACTAGGAGGAATTTGGAATTGATAGCAGGAATTTGAATGCACTAGCAGGAATTTGGAAAAGATAGCAGGAATTTGAATGCACTAGCAGGAATTTGGAATCGATAGCAGGAATTTGAATGCACTAGCAGGAATTTGGAATCGATAGCAGGAATTTGAATGCACTAGCAGGAATTTAGAATTGATAGCAGGAATTTGAATGCACTAGCAGGAATTTGGAAAAGACATCAGGAATTTGAATGCGCTAGCAGGAATCTAGAAATGAGGGTTTTAGGGTTTAGGTTTAGGATTTACGGTTTAGGTTTTTAGGGTCTAGGGTTAGTGTTTAGGGTCTAGGGTTTAGAATCGATAGCATGGATTTGAATGCACTAGCAGGAATTTAGAAAAGATAGCAGGAATTTGAATGTACTAGCAGGAATCTAGAAATAAGGGTTTTAGGGTTTAGGTTTTAGGATTTAGGGTTTTAGGTTTATAGGGTTTAGGGTTTAGGGTTTAGGGTCTAGGGTTTAGAATCGATTGGAGGAATTTAGAAATGATAGCAGAAATTTGAAAATGATAGCAGGAATTTGAATGCACTAGCAGGAATCTAGAAATGAGGGTTTTAGGGTTTAGGTTTTGGGATTTAGGTTTAGGGTTTTGGGGTTATAGGGTTTAGGGTTTAAGGGTTAGGGTTTAGGGTTTAGGGTTTTGAATCGATAGAAGGAATTCGAAATCGGGAGCTTGAATTTGAATGCACTAGCAGGAATTTGGAATCGATAGCAGGAATTTGAATGCACTAGTAGGAATTTGGAATAGAGAGCAGGAATTTGAATGCAATAGCAGGAATTTGGAAAAGATGGCAGGAATTTGAATGCACTAGCAGGAACTTGGAATCGATAGCAGGAATTTGAATGCACTAGCAGGAATTTGGAATCGATAGCAGGAATTTGAATGTACTAGCAGGAATTTGGAATCAATAGCAGGAATTTGAATGCACTAGTAGGAATTTGGAATTGATAGCAGGAATTTGAATGCACTAGCAGGAATTTGGAAAAGATAGCAGGAATTTGAATGCACTAGCAGGAATTTGGAATCGATAGCAGGAATTTGAATGCACTAGCAGGAATTTGGAATCGATAGCAGGAATTTGAATGCACTAGCAGGAATTTGGAAAAGACATCAGGAATTTGAATGCGCTAGCAGGAATCTAGAAATGAGGATTTTAGGGTTTAGGTTTAGGATTTACGGTTTAGGTTTTTAGGGTCTAGGGTTAGTGTTTAGGGTCTATGGTTTGGAATCGATAGCATGAATTTGAATGCACTAACAGGAATTTGGAAAAGATAGCAGGAATTTGAATGTACTAGCAGGAATCTAGAAATAAGGGTTTTAGGGTTTAGGTTTTAGGATTTAGGGTTTTAGGTTTATAGGGTTTAGGGTCTAGGGTTTAGAATCGATTGGAGGAATTTAGAAATGATAGCAGAAATTTTAAAATGATAGCAGGAATTTGAATGCACTAGCAAGAATCTAGAAATAAGGGTTTTAGGGTTTGGGTTTTAGGATTTAGGTTTAGGGTTTTGGGGTTATAGGGTTTAGGGTTTAAGGGTTAGGGTTTAGGGTTTAGGGTTTTGAATCGATAGCAGGAATTCGAAATCGGGAGCTTGAATTTGAATGCACTAGCAGGAATTTGGAATCGATAGCAGGAATTTGAATGCACTAGTAGGAATTTGGAATAGAGAGCAGGAATTTGAATGCAATAGCAGGAATTTGGAAAAGATGGCAGGAATTTGAATGCACTAGCAGGAATTTGGAATCGATAGCAGGAATTTGAATGTACTAGCAGGAATTTGGAATCGATAGCAGGAATTTGAATGCACTAGCAGGAATTTGGAATCGATAGCAGGAATTTAAATGCACTAGTAGGAATTTGGAACTGATAGCAGGAATTTGAATGCACTAGCAGGAATTTGGAAAAGATAGCAGGAATTTGAATGCACTAGCAGGAATTTGGAATCGTTAGCAGGAATTTGAATGCACTAGCAGGAATTTGGAATCGATAGCAGGAATTTGAATGCACTAGCAGGAATTTGGAATCGATAGCAGGAATTTGAATGCACTAGCAGGAATTTAGAATTGATAGCAGGAATTTGAATGCACTATCAAGAATTTGGAAAACACATCAGGAATTTGAATGCGCTAGCAGTAATCTAGAAATGAGGGTTTTAGGGTTTAGGTTTAGGATTTACGGTTTAGGTTTTTAGGGTCTAGGGTTCGTGTTTAGGGTCTAGGGTTTGGAATCGATAGCATGAATTTGAATGCACTAGCAGGAATTTGGAAAAGATAGCAGGAATTTAAATGCACTAGCAGGAATCTAGAAATAAGGGTTTTAGGGTTTAGGTTTTAGGATTTAGGGTTTTAGGTTTATAGGGTTTAGGGTTTAGGGTCTAGGGTTTAGAATCGATTGGAGGAATTTAGAAATGATAGCAGAAATTTGAAAATAATAGCAGGAATTTGAATGCACTAGCAGGAATCTAGAAATGAGGGTTTTAGGGTTTAGGTTTTAGGATTTAGGTTTAGGGTTTTGGGGTTATAGGGTTTAGGGTTTAAGGGTTAGGGTTTAGGGTTTTGAATCGATAGCAGGAATTCGAAATCGGGAGCTTGAATTTGAATGCACTAGCAGGAATTTGGAATCGATAGCAGGAATTTGAATGCACTAGTAGGAATTTGGAATAGAGAGCAGGAATTTGAAAGCAATAGCAGGAATTTGGAATCGATAGCAGGAATTTGAATGCACTAGCAGGAATTTGGAATCGATAGTAGGAATTTGAATGCACACTAGTACAAAATTGGCTTTTTACGTCAGTTAAATAGGTCTTATACGTCGGTTAAATGGCGACGTATAGAGGGGCGACGTATAAAGTCACGAGTCTTTTACGTCGGTTAAAAAGACGACGTATAAAGTTTTAATATACGTCGGTTAAAAAGGCGACGTATAACGTCAAAAAAGCCGACGTATAATGTCGAAGAAGGGCGACGTATAATGTCCAAAAAACCGACGTATAATGTCTATGCTTTATAGATCGCCCATGTGGAAACCGACGTATAATGTCCACAAATGTTTTTAATTTTTTTTTGTTTCTATATGCCAAAACCCAAAAATCTGGTAAGCAATTAAAATAACATGCTTTAACAAAATTTTGTACAATGCAAAACCTGATTAAATAATATAATTATTGTTATACAGTTAAAAAAATACATCCAAAATGTTCACAAATTCTTAATCTAACAGGTCTTTATACCCGATACCAGGTGGTGGGTATAAAATAGGGTTGTTAGGGTACTTCACCCAATCTACAAGAAGGGGATCAAACGGATCAGCAGGATAAGCAAGATTTTGCTCCTGCACGGATTCATTGGTTGATCCAGTGTATAGCATGATGACTTGTCCATCAGGAAGGATTGTGGCAGAGCCCGTCCAGACCCCGTTGACATCGTACAACTGATCGGTGTACATGGCCACTAGAAGGTGGCGCCATTACATGATATCCTTTGAGACAGCATGACCCCATACAATTTTATTACCCCATACTACACCATCTGGATTGTATTGATAGAACAAGTGGTATCATCCCTTGTAAAATAGTGGACCTGCAGTAATTCACTAATATTGTAACTGTCTTTAACAAAAACTCAGGATCCTTAAACTAATTCAGCAAATAAAATTATATTTTACAGGCACAGTATATTTTTTAATTATTATTACAGTGACATGGTAATAGAGTGAATAATCACCTTTACATGGACCCGAATGAAACTCAAATTGTTGTTTGCATTCTCCTGTATTGGTGTCCCAGACAATTGCAGTTTTGTCAACACATCCACTGAGAAGATAGTCACCCTTCTTGTTCCACTTTAGAGAGAAGACTTGCCTTTTATGTTTATCCAAAGTATTTACAAACTCCCCTGAAAAATATATACGTATTACCAAATTATGAAATGCATATTTCATACTTTTGTTAGAAAAACAAACTTGACTACAAATGCTAAGAAAACAAAACAAACTTGTAAAATAGTGGACCTACAGTAATTCACTAATATTGTAACTGTCTTTAACAAAAACTCAGGATCCTTAAACTAATTCAGCAAATAAAATTATATTTTATGATCCTTAGCAGTCGGCAAATTAATTCCCACACAAAGAGATGGAAGAGAATGGAGGTAAATATAGAACTGGATCAACAATGTCCAAGACAAACATATAATACAAACCAAGAACTAATTTTGACATATAATACAAACCAAGAACTAATTCTGACATCAGGACCACAAGCCTATCTGCAATGTACTTAAGGTAGCAACTAACAAGGACAGAGGTCAGAAGGCCTATGCATTCAAAAGATTTTTGTAAAGTGGGAGGTATTACCAGCTGCACATGAAATAAAACAAACAACTCAATACATACTCTTGCAAAATTATAAAAATTACCGCAAGGGCAAGATCTTTTACACACATTTATATTTATTTCACTACAATCTCCAAGCAAGAACATGTGATTATATATACAAATCTACTGTCTTGAAAAAAAAAGCAGCTTAATTCGATGGATGAAAAACAGAAGAGGAAAGAGACTCGTGTCGTGTATATACCAAAAGGATATCCACGAGAAAAAAATAAGGTTGTATTTAGATGGCTTTTTTGCTGATCATTACCATATAAAGGGTCAACATTAGATTTAAAGGATTAAATACTACAGAAAAATATATAGAACAAGTTAAAGGGCAAATAAACATGCCTGATATCAATGGTGGTGTCTTCCACACGAGGGGGAGCAGTGTACCCAGACTGATAAGGCTGTTCAGCAAAGAGAAAATTTCCAAAAAAATATAATACACTAAATTTACTACAATGATTACATAACTCATAAGCAACTAGTAGATGGTAATATAACCGAGGTCGATATCCTCACTCTTACAAGCTAAAATATAATACAATTCCTTCAAACTAGTAACCCGGAGTTATCATTTACTACGACATTGGCATAGATAATGACATGTCATTCAGATTTCAGAAAGAACCATAGACAATAAACTGAAATTATCAACTCGAGGGATTTGAGTCATTTGACAAATGGGAAAACTTGCATAATAGGTTGTTATTATCAACTCGAGCTCTCATATGACCTGAACTATGATTTTACAAACTCTCTATAGCTTTCATAAATCATAACTCATAAGTACTAAAAAAATGAACGACGAGATATGGAAATGTGAAACAAGATATGGAACCAATTTAACAGTACTTGGAGATGAAACATAATTTACTAAAAGAAGTGTTCAGGTAATTAAGAGCTGTCTGAGCAAAGATTTAATAGAGAAAGAACCTCGTAATTCAAAGAACCATTCTCCCGCAGAGATAATTCAGCTTCCTCAATATTGCCGGTATCTGGTTCCTGTTCAGTATCAACGGCTCGATCCGAATGCACACTAGCTGAATAATCCCTTGTAGCTAATGATTCTGATGAAGATATCATTTCATTTGATTTTAATTGCTCCCCTGAATGGAGGCACTTCATCAATGCTTTGAGTCTTTTAGTAAATCTTGTTCTCACCCGTCCCTTGGTCCAATTCTCATTTTTCATGATTCAGCTTCGCCTTTCTGGACAATCATTAAAAACATGAACATTGAGACAAACTTAAGGGCATAACAAAAAAAAAATCAAGTCCAAAACCCAAAAGACAGTTTATGATTGAGAACATCAACACAGATTAAAATTGTAATTAAAAACATTAATCAGTTGGTCTAATTAAATATGATAAACAAAAATACTTAGATAACCTTAAGGTAATTAACTACTATAAATTCTCAACCATGAACTGGGTTGAAGTTATACTTTTTTTCGTTAAGCTGCATAACTCAAACTCCTCTAAAGTCGACAAAGATTTCCATAAACTCCGAACTCCTCACCAATCGCCAATCCATCTCCTCCAATCAACAAACCTACCTCTGTTTTTCTTCACCACTCCACTTCCTTCAAACCCACAACCGAACAACTCCTCTGTTCTTCACCAATAGCCCCCCCCCTTTTTCTCCTTCTCCTTCCACCACTTTCGAATTCTCGACCACTTTCGAAGAAACTAATTCCTGGGTTTTGCGTGTCTTGGCTGAGAAGACTCGGGTTGGGATTTTTTCTTCGCAGTGGCCCGAGCTTTTGGCATTAAAGCATCGAAAGTAGATGGGCGTGAAGAAGATATGGTGAAATTGAAATTAGGGTTTCACAAAAAAAGAGGATTTGAGAGCAATTGAAGAATTGGGTTTGAGAATTGGTAAAAAAAAGATTTGGGTTTGATAATTAGAGAGAGACGATGGGAGAGAGTGGTGAGATTGGGTTGATAGGTTAAGTTATGAGTAGAAAGAGAGCTGAAATGAAAAAAAATATGAAGATATATACGTCGGTTATATTAAAGGTTTTATACGTCGGTTATATTAAGAACGGCGTATATAATAGCATTATATACGTCGCCTTTTCCTCAACCGACGTATATAATAGCATTATATACGTTGCCTTTTCCTCAACCGACGTATATAGTAGGAATTTGGATGCACTAGTAGGAATTTGGAATTGATAGCAGGAATTTGAATGCACTAGCAAGAATTTGGAAAAGATAGCAGGAATTTGAATGCACTAGCAGGAATTTGGAATCGATAGCAGGAATTTGAATGCACTAGCAGGAATTTGGAATCGATAGCAGGAATTTGAATGCACTAGCAGGAATTTGGAAAAGACATCAGGAATTTGAATGCGCTAGCAGGAATCTAGAAATGAGGGTTTTAGGGTTTAGGTTTAGGATTTACGGTTTAGGTTTTTAGGGTCGAGGGTTCGTGTTTAGGGTCTAGGGTTTGGAATCGATAGCATGAATTTGAATGCACTAGTAGGAATTTGGAAAAGATAGCAGGAATTTGAATGTACTAGCAGGAATCTAGAAATAAGGGTTTTAGGGTTTAGGTTTTAGGATTTAGGGTTTTAGGTTTATAGGGTTTAGGGTTTAGGGTCTAGGGTTTAGAATCGATTGGAGGAATTTAGAAATGATAGCAGAAATTTGAAAATGATTGCAAGAATTTGAATGCACTATCAGGAATCTAGAAATGAGGGTTTTAGGGTTTAGGTTTTAGGATTTAGGTTTAGGGTTTTGGGGTTATAGGGTTTAGGGTTTAAGGGTTAGGGTTTAGGGTTTTGAATCGATAGCAGGAATTCGAAATCGGGAGCTTGAATTTGAATGCACTAGCAGGAATTTGGAATCGATAGCAGGAATTTGAATGCACTAGTAGAGAGAGACGATGGGAGAGAGTGGTGAGATTGGGTTGATAGGTTAAGTTATGAGTAGAAAGAGAGCTGAAATGAAAAAAAATATGAAGATATATACGTCGGTTATATTAAAGGTTTTATACGTCGGTTATATTAAGAACGGCGTATATAATAGCATTACATACGTCGCCTTTTCCTCAACCGACGTATATAATAGCATTATATACGTTGCCTTTTCCTCAACCGACGTATATAGTAGGAATTTGGATGCACTAGTAGGAATTTGGAATTGATAGCAGGAATTTGAATGCACTAGCAGGAATTTGGAAAAGATAGCAGGAATTTGAATGCACTAGCAGGAATTTGGAATCGATAGCAGGAATTTGAATGCACTAGCAGGAATTTGGAATCGATAGCAGGAATTTGAATGCACTAGCAGGAATTTGGAAAAGACATCAGGAATTTGAATGCGCTAGCAGGAATCTAGAAATGAGGGTTTTAGGGTTTAGGTTTAGGATTTACGGTTTAGGTTTTTAGGGTCGAGGGTTCGTGTTTAGGGTCTAGGGTTTGGAATCGATAGCATGAATTTGAATGCACTAGTAGGAATTTGGAAAAGATAGCAGGAATTTGAATGTACTAGCAGGAATCTAGAAATAAGGGTTTTAGGATTTAGGTTTTAGGATTTAAGGTTTTAGGTTTATAGGGTTTAGGGTTTAGGGTCTAGGGTTTAGAATCGATTGGAGGAATTTAGAAATGATAGCAGAAATTTGAAAATGATTGCAAGAATTTGAATGCACTATCAGGAATCTAGAAATGAGGGTTTTAGGGTTTAGGTTTTAGGATTTAGGTTTAGGGTTTTGGGGTTATAGGGTTTAGGGGTTAGTAGGAATTTGGAATAGAGAGCAGGAATTTGAATGCAATAGCAGGAATTTGGAAAAGATGGTGGGAATTTGAATGCACTAGCAGGAATTTGGAATCGATAGCAAGAATTTGAATGCACTAGCAGGAATTTGGAATCGATAGCAGGAATTTGAATGCACTAGCAGGAATTTGGAATCGATAGCAGGAATTTGAATGCACTAGGAGGAATTTGGAATTGATAGCAGGAATTTGAATGCACTAGCAGGAATTTGGAAAAGATAGCAGGAATTTGAATGCACTAGCAGGAATTTGGAATCGATAGCAGGAATTTGAATGCACTAGCAGGAATTGGGAATCGATAGCAGGAATTTGAATGCAATAGCAGGAATTTAGAATTGATAGCAGGAATTTGAATGCACTAGCAGGAATTTGGAAAAGACATCAGGAATTTGAATGCGCTAGCATGAATCTAGAAATGAGGGTTTTAGGGTTTAGGTTTAGGATTTACGGTTTAGGTTTTTAGGGTCTAGGGTTAGTGTTTAGGGTCTAGGGTTTGGAATCGATAGCATGGATTTGAATGCACTAGCAGGAATTTAGAAAAGATAGCAGGAATTTGAATGTACTAGCAGGAATCTAGAAATAAGGGTTTTAGGGTTTAGGTTTTAGGATTTAGGGTTTTAGGTTTATAGGGTTTAGGGTTTAGGGTTTAGGGTTTAGGGTCTAGGGTTTAGAATCGATTGGAGGAATTTAGAAATGATAGCAGAAATTTGAAAATGATAGCAGGAATTTGAATGCACTAGCAGGAATCTAGAAATGAGGGTTTTAGGGTTTAGGTTTTGGGATTTAGGTTTAGGGTTTTGGGGTTATAGGGTTTAGGGTTTAAGGGTTAGGGTTTAGGGTTTAGGGTTTTCAATCGATAGCAGGAATTCGAAATCGGGAGCTTGAATTTGAATGCACTAGCAGGAATTTGGAATCGATAGCAGGAATTTGAATGCACTAGTAGGAATTTGGAATAGAGAGCAGGAATTTGAATGCAATAGCAGGAATTTGGAAAAGATGGCAGGAATTTGAATGCACTAGCAGGAATTTGGAATCGATAGCAGGAATTTGAATGCACTAGCAGGAATTTGGAATCGATAGCAGGAATTTGAATGTACTAGCAGGAATTTGGAATCAATAGCAGGAATTTGAATGCACTAGTAGGAATTTGGAATTGATAGCAGGAATTTGAATGCACTAGCAGGAATTTGGAAAAGATAGCAGGAATTTGAATGCACTAGCAGGAATTTGGAATCGATAGCAGGAATTTGAATGCACTAGCAGGAATTTGGAATCGATAGCAGGAATTTGAATGCACTAGCAGGAATTTGGAAAAGACATCAGGAATTTGAATGCGCTAGCAGGAATCTAGAAATGAGGATTTTAGGGTTTAGGTTTAGGATTTACGGTTTAGGTTTTTAGGGTCTAGGGTTAGTGTTTAGGGTCTATGGTTTGGAATCGATAGCATGAATTTGAATGCACTAACAGGAATTTGGAAAAGATAGCAGGAATTTGAATGTACTAGCAGGAATCTAGAAATAAGGGTTTTAGGGTTTAGGTTTTAGGATTTAGGGTTTTAGGTTTATAGGGTTTAGGGTCTAGGGTTTAGAATCGATTGGAGGAATTTAGAAATGATAGCAGAAATTTGAAAATGATAGCAGGAATTTGAATGCACTAGCAGGAATCTAGAAATAAGGGTTTTAGGGTTTAGGTTTTAGGATTTAGGTTTAGGGTTTTGGGGTTATAGGGTTTAGGGTTTAAGGGTTAGGGTTTAGGGTTTAGGGTTTTGAATCGATAGCAGGAATTCGAAATCGGAAGCTTGAATTTGAATGCACTAGCAGGAATTTGGAATCGATAGCAGGAATTTGAATGCACTAGTAGGAATTTGGAATAGAGAGCAGGAATTTGAATGCAATAGCAGGAATTTGGAAAAGATGGCAGGAATTTGAATGCACTAGCAGGAATTTGGAATCGATAGCAGGAATTTGAATGTACTAGCAGGAATTTGGAATCGATAGCAGGAATTTGAATGCACTAGCAGGAATTTGGAACCGATAGCAGGAATTTAAATGCACTAGTAGGAATTTGGAACTGATAGCAGGAATTTGAATGCACTAGCAGGAATTTGGAAAAGATAGCAGGAATTTGAATGCACTAGCAGGAATTTGGAATCGATAGCAGGAATTTGAATGCACTAACAGGAATTTGGAATCGATAGCAGGAATTTGAATGCACTAGCAGGAATTTGGAATCGATAGCAGGAATTTGAATGCACTAGCAGGAATTTAGAATTGATAGCAGGAATTTGAATGCACTATCAGGAATTTGGAAAACACATCAGGAATTTGAATGCGCTAGCAGTAATCTAGAAATGAGGGTTTTAGGGTTTAGGTTTAGGATTTACGGTTTAGGTTTTTAGGGTCTAGGGTTCGTGTTTAGGGTCTAGGGTTTGGAATCGATAGCATGAATTTGAATGCACTAGCAGGAATTTGGAAAAGATAGCAGGAATTTAAATGCACTAGCAGGAATCTAGAAATAAGGGTTTTAGGGTTTAGGTTTTAGGATTTAGGGTTTTAGGTTTATAGGGTTTAGGGTTTAGGGGCTAGGGTTTAGAATCGATTGGAGGAATTTAGAAATGATAGCAGAAATTTGAAAATGATAGCAGGAATTTGAATGCACTAGCAGGAATCTAGAAATGAGGGTTTTAGGGTTTAGGTTTTAGGATTTAGGTTTAGGGTTTTGGGGTTATAGGGTTTAGGGTTTAAGGTTTAGGGTTTTGAATCGATAGCAGGAATTCGAAATCGGGAGCTTGAATTTGAATGCACTAGCAGGAATTTGGAATCGATAGCAGGAATTTGAATGCACTAGTAGGAATTTGGAATAGAGAGCAGGAATTTGAAAGCAATAGCAGGAATTTGGAATCGATAGTAGGAATTTGAATGCACTAGCAGGAATTTGGAATCGATAGTAGGAATTTGAATGCACACTAGTACAAAATTGGCTTTTTACGTCGGTTAAATAGGTCTTATACGTCGGTTAAATGGCGACGTATAGAGGGGCGACGTATAAAGTCACGAGTCTTTTACGTCGGTTAAAAAGACGACGTATAAAGTTTTAATATACGTCGGTTAAAAAGGCGACGTATAACGTCAAAAAAGCCGACGTATAATGTCGAAGAAGGGCGACGTATAATGTCCAAAAAACCGACGTATAATGTCTATGCTTTATACATCGCCCATGTGGAAACCGACGTATAATGTCCACAAATGTTTTTAATTTTTTTTTGTTTCTATATGCCAAAACCCAAAAATCTGGTAAGCAATTAAAATAACATGCTTTAACAAAATTTTGTACAATGCAAAACCTGATTAAATAATATAATTATTGTTATACAGTTAAAAAAATACATCCAAAATGTTCACAAATTCTCAATCTAACAGGTCTTTATACCCGATACCAGGTGGTGGGTATAAAACAGGGTTGTTAGGGTACTTCACCCAATCTACAAGAAGGGGATCAAACGGATCAGCAGGATAAGCAAGATTTTGCTCCTGCACGGATTCATTGGTTGATCCAGTGTATAGCATGATGACTTGTCCATCAGGAAGGATTGTGGCAGAGCCCGTCCAGACCCCGTTGACATCGTACAACTGATCGGTGTACATGGCCACTAGAAGGTGGCGCCATTACATGATATCCTTTGAGACAGCATGACCCCATACAATTTTATTACCCCATACTACACCATCTGGATTGTATTGATAGAACAAGTGGTATCATCCTTTGTAAAATAGTGGACCTGCAGTAATTCACTAATATTGTAACTGTCTTTAACAAAAACTCAGGATCCTTAAACTAATTCAGCAAATAAAATTATATTTTACAGGCACAGTATATTTTTTAATTATTATTACAGTGACATGGTAATAGAGTGAATAATCACCTTTACATGGACCCGAATGAAACTCAAATTGTTGTTTGCATTCTCCTGTATTGGTGTCCCAGACAATTGCAGTTTTGTCAACACATCCACTGAGAAGATAGTCACCCTTCTTGTTCCACTTTAGAGAGAAGACTTGCCTTTTATGTTTATCCAAAGTATTTACAAACTCCCCTGAAAAATATATACGTATTACCAAATTATGAAATGCATATTTCATACTTTTGTTAGAAAAACAAACTTGACTACAAATGCTAAGAAAACAAAACAAACTTGTAAAATAGTGGACCTGCAGTAATTCACTAATATTGTAACTGTCTTTAACAAAAACTCAGGATCCTTAAACTAATTCAGCAAATAAAATTATATTTTATGATCCTTAGCAGTCGGCAAATTAATTCCCACACAAAGAGATGGAAGAGAATGGAGGTAAATATAGAACTGGATCAACAATGTCCAAGACAAACATATAATACAAACCAAGAACTAATTTTGACATATAATACAAACCAAGAACTAATTCTGACATCAGGACCACAAGCCTATCTGCAATGTACTTAAGGTAGCAACTAACAAGGACAGAGGTCAGAAGGCCTATGCATTCAAAAGATTTTTGTAAAGTGGGAGGTATTACCAGCTGCACATGAAATAAAACAAACAACTCAATACATACTCTTGCAAAATTATAAAAATTACCGCAAGGGCAAGATCTTTTACACACATTTATATTTATTTCACTACAATCTCCAAGCAAGAACATGTGATTATATATACAAATCTACTGTCTTGAAAAAAAAAGCAGCTTAATTCGATGGATGAAAAACAGAAGAGGAAAGAGACTCGTGTCGTGTATATACCAAAAGGATATCCACGAGAAAAAAATAAGGTTGTATTTAGATGGCTTTTTTGCTGATCATTACCATATAAAGGGTCAACATTAGATGTAAAGGATTAAATACTACAGAAAAATATATAGAACAAGTTAAAGGGCAAATAAACATGCCTGATATCAATGGTGGTGTCTTCCACACGAGGGGGAGCAGTGTACCCAGACTGATAAGGCTGTTCAGCAAAGAGAAAATTTCCAAAAAAATATAATACACTAAATTTACTACAATGATTACATAACTCATAAGCAACTAGTAGATGGTAATATAACCGAGGTCGATATCCTCACTCTTACAAGCTAAAATATAATACAATTCCTTCAAACTAGTAACCCGGAGTTATCATTTACTACGACATTGGCATAGATAATGACATGTCATTCAGATTTCAGAAAGAACCATAGACAATAAACTGAAATTATCAACTCGAGGGATTTGAGTCATTTGACAAATGGGAAAACTTGCATAATAGGTTGTTATTATCAACTCGAGCTCTCATATGACCTGAACTATGATTTTACAAACTCTCTATAGCTTTCATAAATCATAACTCATAAGTACTAAAAAAATGAACGACGAGATATGGAAATGTGAAACAAGATATGGAACCAATTTAACAGTACTTGGAGATGAAACATAATTTACTAAAAGAAGTGTTCAGGTAATTAAGAGCTGTCTGAGCAAAGATTTAATAGAGAAAGAACCTCGTAATTCAAAGAACCATTCTCCCGTAGAGATAATTCAGCTTCCTCAATATTGCCGGTATCTGGTTCCTGTTCAGTATCAACGGCTCGATCCGAATGCACACTAGCTGAATAATCCCTTGTAGCTAATGATTCTGATGAAGATATCATTTCATTTGATTTTAATTGCTCCCCTGAATGGAGGCACTTCATCAATGCTTTGAGTCTTTTAGTAAATCTTGTTCTCACCCGTCCCTTGGTCCAATTCTCATTTTTCATGATTCAGCTTCGCCTTTCTGGACAATCATTAAAAACATGAACATTGAGACAAACTTAAGGGCATAACAAAAAAAAAATAAAGTCCAAAACCCAAAAGACAGTTTATGATTGAGAACATCAACACAGATTAAAATTGTAATTAAAAACATTAATCAGTTGGTCTAATTAAATATGATAAACAAAAATACTTAGATAACCTTAAGGTAATTAACTACTATAAATTCTCAACCATGAACTGGGTTGAAGTTATACTTTTTTTCGTTAAGCTGCATAACTCAAACTCCTCTAAAGTCGACAAAGATTTCCATAAACTCCGAACTCCTCACCAATCGCCAATCCATCTCCTCCAATCAACAAACCTACCTCTGTTTTTCTTCACCACTCCACTTCCTTCAAACCCACAACCGAACAACTCCTCTGTTCTTCACCAATAGCCCCCCCCCTTTTTCTCCTTCTCCTTCCACCACTTTCGAATTCTCGACCACTTTCGAAGAAACTAATTCCTGGGTTTTGCGTGTCTTGGCTGAGAAGACTCGGGTTGGGATTTTTTCTTCGCAGTGGCCCGAGCTTTTGACATTAAAGCATCGAAAGCAGATGGGCGTGAAGAAGATATGGTGAAATTGAAATTAGGGTTTCACAAAAAAAGAGGATTTGAGAGCAATTGAAGAATTGGGTTTGAGAATTGGTAAAAAAAAGATTTGGGTTTGACAATTAGAGAGAGACGATGGGAGAGAGTGGTGAGATTGGGTTGATAGGTTAAGTTATGAGTAGAAAGAGAGCTGAAATGAAAAAAAATATGAAGATATATACGTCGGTTATATTAAAGGTTTTATACGTCGGTTATATTAAGAACGGCGTATATAATAGCATTATATACGTCGCCTTTTCCTCAACCGACGTATATAATAGCATTATATACGTTGCCTTTTCCTCAACCGACGTATATAGTAGCATTATATATGTCGCTTATTCTCAACCGACGTATAAAGTAGCACTTTATACGTCGCCTATTCTCAACCGACGTATAAAGTAGCATTATATACGTCGCCTTTTTCTCAACCGACGTATAAAGTAGATTTTTATACGTCGCCTTTTCCTCAACTGACGTATAATATGACCTTATACGTCGGCGTTTTCTTCAACCGACGTAAAAAATGTTAAAAATTGACCTTATACGTCGCCTTTATGCGGAACCGACGTATATAACTACTTTATACGTCGCCTTTGGCCAGAACCGACGTATAAGAGGCGACGTATAAGGTCAGTTTTGTACTAGTGGCACTAGCAGGAATTTGGAATCGATAGCAGGAATTTGAATGCACTAGCAGGAATTTGGAATCAATAGTAGGAATTTGAATGCATTAGTAGGAATTTGGAACTGATAGTAGGAATTTGAATGCACTAGCAGGAATTTGGAAAAGATAGCAGGAATTTGAATGCACTAGCAGGAATTTGGAATCGATAGCAGGAATTTGAATGCACTAGCAGGAATTTGGAATCGATAGCAGGAATTTGAATGCACTAGCAGGAATTTAGAATTGATAGCAGGAATTTGAATGCATTAGCAGGAATTTGGAAAAGACATCAGGAATTTGAATGCGCTAGCAGGAATCTAGAAATGAGGGTTTTAGGGTTTAGGTTTAGGATTTACGGTTTAGGTTTTTAGGGTCTAGGGTTCGTGTTTAGGGTCTAGGGTTTGGAATCGATAGCATGAATTTGAATGCACTAGTAGGAATTTGGAAAAGATAGCAGGAATTTGAATGTACTAGCAGGAATCTAGAAATAAGGGTTTTAGGGTTTAGGTTTTAGGATTTAGGGTTTTAGGTTTATAGGGTTTAGGGTCTAGGGTTTAGAATCGATTAGAGGAATTTAGAAATAATAGCAGAAATTTGAAAATGATAGCAGGAATTTGAATGCACTAGCAGGAATCTAGAAATGAGGGTTTTAGGGTTTAGGTTTTAGGATTTAGGTTTAGGGTTTTGGGGTTATAGCACTTAGACTTCTATCACACAGACAGATCGTCACGTAGTAGTACCTCCCCTCCTTAAAGGGTTGTTCTCCTCAATTCAGAAGAATATGAATAAGTGAGAAGAAAAGAAAAGAATTTCAAGGATTTGTAGTGATAGAGTATATTTTTATATATATTTTAGATGATTTTATTCTCATATTTATTGTGTTTTGCATTGATTTGGATTTTTATTTAATAGATTTTATTGTTTTATTGTAGGAAATAAAGAATTCATAACTTGGAAGGATTTGGAGCAAAAAGAGCTATTTTGGAGATAAAATAGGAGAAAATTCGTATTATTGGGCTATACGGGCTGCCTACACTGTTTGGGCCATATCTTGAGTTCCAGAAGTCAGAATTTGACGATCTTACTATCCACGCGAAGCTTAGGGAATTATCTTTAATTCAGAGGTGGTCCAGTAAGCAAAATCCAACTGGAAGAGCCCAGAAACAGAGGAGCAAAATTAGTGACGAATTTTACAAGAAAATCCTATTCAATTATGGATATCTTTTTGTAAATTGATTAGGATATTAAAAATACTTTTATTAGGAGATAGATATCAGATTTTATTAAGGGGTTTTGTTATAAAAGGAAGAGAAAAACGTGATATAGAGGGAGATAGACATATACAGACGTTTTTTACATAAGCTAGGGTTTTGGTTTTCTCTCTTCATCTCTTCCTTTGTAAGCACTTGGTTTAATTTGGATCTTTATTGTTCTTCGTTTATACAAAGTTTAAGGTACTCTTTATCTCATCTTGTTTATTAGTACATGTTTATTATGGCTTCTTTCATTATTATTATTATTAGTTTTTATCCTAGAATGAGTGAGTAGTTTAATTCTAGGGTATTAAGGGGAGCCATGTTTGCACCATGATTTGGGTTTAATTTGATTAGTAGATTGATGGGTAAAGAGTAATTCTGATTGATATGTTATAATTCTTAATTTGTGTAATTGCGCAATATCACGGATTAATTGATTGCAATAGGAGTAATAGATCGAGAGATTTTACTACTAGAGGCTTACATACAATTAGCAGAATTGAAGGTGAGTGTGAGAACATCATTAGATATTCTGAGAGTGTTAATGCTTGAGAAAGATTAACCGTTAATGCTTGAGAAAGATTAACCATTGCTTTAATTACTTAATCCCATTGAAAAACTATACTTTTGTGATTTGTTTGGTGTAAACATGGTGAACCTGAATTGCCCTAGATCCCTTAATTAATTGATTTAAAACCTTTGTTAAATTTGTTTTAGTAGTTAATAAAATTCTCAAACAATCGTTGTGACTAGAAACAATTGATAGCAATTGAATTGAAATTGAAACTGTCTCCTTGAGGATTCGACCCGTATTTGCTAGTATCTACTACAATTGATACCGTGCGCTTGCGGTTAGGTATAATTTGACACATCAAGTTTTTTGGCGCCGCTGCCGGGGAGACGCCTAGTTTCTATAATTTTAGTTTGATTGTTTTATATTGTTTCTCTTGTCTCTTTGGAACTTTTGTTCCAACTGAGACAGATCTTACTGCTTTTCCTTGTTTAGTTGTTGATGCCCAAGACCAGGTCTCAAACGAAAGTAGATCAAGAGAAAAAGGATACAACTCCTCTTAGTCAACAAAGGAAAGAGAAGCAGCAAAGGATATCTGAACCAAAGATTGAGATGGCGGACCTTCCTCCCAAATCTTTGAAGAATTACTCACAGCCCTCTCCGAGTGGGGTACCTACTGGCCTTGCTATGCCAGCAATTCAAGCAGCAAATTTCGAGATCAAGCCTGCTTTGCTCACTATGATCCAACAGAATCAATTTGCTGGGCTTGCCTCTGAAGACCCTACACTTCATCTGCAAAGGTTTCAACAGCTCTGTTCTACAATTAAACATCAGGGAGTCACTCCAGACCAGTTGAAAGTCATGTTGTTCGGTTTCTCTCTTCGTGATAAAGCTCAAAAGTGGTTGAACGATATTGAATTGACCAAGTGGGATGAGATTGCTCAAGCTTTCTTAACTGAGTTCTTTCCTCCTAACAGAACCGACGATTTGATCGACAAGATGATGGGTTTTAAGCAAGATTATGGTGAATCTCTACGGGATGCTTGGGACAGATTCAAGGATTATCAACGTGCATGCCCTCACCATGGTCTTGAGAAGTGGTTTCTTCTTAAACGCTTCTATAATGGTCTTGATCCTGAAACAAAAGGTATGGTTGATAACGCTGCAGGTGGTGTATTTCTGGATAAAGGAGTTGATGATGCACATGCTTTTCTTTCAAATTTGGCTGCCAATCACTTCAGTAATCCGAGAGCAACCAAGAAAGGGGGTAAACTTGAAGTGGATGCTTATTCTCTATTATCATCTCAACTAGCTGCATTAACTCAGGAGATCCACTCATTGAAGACATCTCAGCCCTCTACTCAACCTATGAACATCAATGCATTGTCATCCATGGCTCCTATGAATAATCCTGTTTGTGAAGTCTGTGGCATCCAAGGCCACTATGGTAATGATTGCCAATACAATGCTCAAAATTCACAAAATTTTCAGATGGAGCAAGCAAATGTTTTCCAACAGAGGCAGCAGTACAATCCGTACTCCAACACTTACAATCCTGGTTGGAAAGATCATCCGAATTTCTCATATAGGAACAATAATGCTCAGAATCCAAATGTTCCTAATCAACAGCAATATCAGCAGTCATACCAGCCTCCTCCACAGCAACAGTATAGGCCTTCTCAAGGACCTATGAATCCCCCTGGATTTCAAAGGCCTCCTCAGAATTATACTCCTCAAGCCAATCAAGCTGCACAGGCTGATAATCAAGGTGATATGATGAAGATATTGTTACAAATGCAAACAAAGATGAACCAGATGGAGATACATAACAAGATGTTGGAAACTCAGATTGCTCAAATGGCTAGTTCTTCATCTACAAGGCAACAAGGCTCTCTACCAGCACAATCAACTCAGCCAAAGGAAAATGTGAATGCCATTGCTCTTAGGAGTGGTCGTACATATGATGCTCCTCCAATGCCTACTGACGATGTTCCTACTGAGAAAGAAGAAGAGAATTCTGAGAAAGACAAGGTAGAGAAAGTTGTTGAAGATACAAACGAAGATGAAACTGAGGAAAGCAAGAAAAAGGACAAAGAGAAGACTGCAGTTACTCCTCCACCATTTGTGCCAAAGCTCCCATTCCCTAGCAGGATGAACAGAACTAAGGTGGACCAGCAGTTTGGTAAGTTCATGACACTTGTCAAGAATATTGAGGTAACAGTTCCTTTCACTGATTTAATTTCTCAAGTTCCATCATATGCAAAGTTTCTTAAGGATATTCTCACTAAGAAAAGGTCTTTTGGTGAGGTAGAGACAGTAGCTTTTACTGAAGAGTGTAGTGCTGTTTTACAGAATAAGTCTCCACCTAAGCTTAAAGATCCTGGTAGTTTTTCGATCCCATGTCATTTAGGTGCATTGTTCATTGATAAAGCTTTATGTGATTTAGGCGCTAGTGTCTCAGTCATGCCTCTCTCGGTTTTTCAAAAACTAAATATGGGAGAATTAAAATGTACACAGATGACTTTGCAAATGGCAGACCGTTCGATAAAATATCCCCTTGGAATTTTAGAGGATGTGCCTGTTAGGGTTGGAAAATTCTATATTCCTGTAGACTTTGTAGTTCTAGATATGGAAGAGGATAGCCAGATACCTATTATTTTAGGTAGACCATTTCTTTGTACTGCAGGTGCTGTAATTGATGTTAAAAGTGGGACTCTCACATTGAGCGTTGGTGATGATAAAATTACTTTTACTCTAACCTCTGCTCTTAAATCCCCTTTGCTTGAGAATACTTGCTGCAGGATTGATGTTATAGATGAAATTGTCCAAGATGAGACACCTCAGATTCAACTGAATGATGCATTGGAAGCAGTGCTCATGCTTGAAGCTTCAGAAGGCGAAGGACATGCTGAAGTCGATTCATTGATTCTTGAGTTGGATGGTGCAGCTGATCCGAATTGTGAGGTAACCAACACTGTCACTTCTTGTGGTGAACCTCAGGTAAACAAATTAGAGTTAAAGTCTTTGCCATCTAATCTTAAATATGTGTTTCTTGATGATGAAAAGACTTGTCCTGTGATTGTTAGCTCTAGTCTTGATGATAGCCAGGTTTTTAAGCTTCTTACTGTTTTGCGTGCACATAGAAAAGCTATTGGGTATAGTATTGATGATCTTACGGGGATTAGCCCAGACTTTTGCATGCATAGAATTCACTTAGATGATGACCATAAGCCTTGCATACAGGGACAACGTCGCTTGAACCCTAACATGCAAGAGGTTGTTAAAAAAGAAGTTTTGAAATTGTTAGATGCGGGCATCATTTACCCAATTTCTGATTCTAAATGGGTAAGCCCAGTTCAGGTAGTCCCTAAGAAAGGAGGAACAACGGTAATTAAGAATGATAAAGATGAATTAATTCCCACTCGAATTGTCACCGGTTGGCGAATGTGCATTGATTACCGTAAGTTAAACACTGCTACTAGAAAAGATCATTATCCTCTCCCTTTCATTGATCAGATGTTAGAAAGACTTGCTAAGCATAAGTACTTTTGCTATTTAGACGGATATTCAGGGTTCTTTCAGATCCCTATACATCCTGATGACCAAGAAAAGACTACATTTACTTGCCCATATGGTACCTTTGCATATCGTAGAGTGCCTTTTGGTTTGTGCAATGCCCCTGCTACTTTTCAGCGTTACATGACTGCCATATTTTCTGATTTCATAGAGTCTATCATGGAAGTATTTATGGATGATTTCAGTGTTTATGGGTCTGATTTTGATGTATGTCTGCATAATCTTTCTAAAGTGCTTAAACGTTGTGAAGAGGTGAATTTGGTTTTGAATTGGGAAAAGTGCAACTTCATGGTCAATGAAGGAGTGGTACTTGGTCATTTGATTTCTGAACGTGGCATCCAGGTTGACAAAGCAAAAATTGAGGTGATTGAGAAACTTCCTCCTCCTGTTAATGTCAAGGGAGTGAGGAGTTTCCTTGGTCATGCGGGTTTTTATCGTCATTTTATAAAAGATTTTTCAAAAATTGCAAAACCCCTCACTCAATTGTTGCTTAAGGATGCCACCTTTGTGTTTACTGATGCTTGTTTGGAGTCTTTTAACAGGATTAAGGAAGCCTTGATAAGTGCACCAATCATTCAATCTCCAGATTGGAATCTTCCATTTGAAATCATGTGTGATGCAAGTGATTATGCAGTTGGAGCAGTTCTCGGTCAAAGGAAAGACAAGGTATTGCACGCCATCTACTATGCAAGTAAAACCTTGGATGAAGCTCAAGTCAATTATGCTACTACTGAGAAGGAACTTCTAGCTGTGGTATACGCTCTTGACAAATTCCGATCCTATCTCATTGGCTCAAAAGTCATTGTTCACACTGATCATTCAGTACTTAAATATCTGTTGGCGAAGAAGGAAGCAAAGCCAAGGCTTATTCGTTGGATTCTGTTACTCCAAGAATTTGACTTGGAAATCAAAGACAAGAAGGGTGCTGAGAATGTGGTTGCGGATCATCTTTCACAGTTGCGTTTCAAATCTGATATTGCGTCAAACACTCTTATTGACGATTCTTTTCCAGATGATCACTTGTTTTCGGTTGCTACTCAAACTCCATGGTATGCAGATTTTGCAAATTTCTGTGTTAGTGGATCTCACCCTCCAGAATTGACTTATCAGCAAAGAAAGAGGTTTTATCATGATGCTAAACAATATTTTTGGGATGACCCTTTCTTGTATCGCAAGTGTGCTGATGGAATTTTTCGTAGATGTGTCCCTGAGTTCGAAGTACATGACATTCTCAAGCATTGTCATTCTTTCGCATGTGGAGGCCACCATGGTCCTTCAAAAACTGCTGCTAAGGTACTTCAATCCGGGTTCTTTTGGCCGTCTTTATTTAAGGATGCTCGTGCTTTCTGTTTGGCGTGTGATGCATGTCAAAGAACGGGTAATATTTCTAAACGCCATGAGATGCCTCAAACCGGTATTCTTGAAGTCGAGATATTTGACGTATGGGGTGTTGATTTTATGGGACCTTTCCCGAGTTCTTGTGGAATGAGATACATCTTAGTTGCTGTCGATTATGTGTCCAAGTGGGTTGAAGCAGTTGGATCAGTAACCAATGATTCCAAGGTGGTTATGAAGCTTTTCAAGAATATTATCTTCCCTCGTTTTGGAGTTCCAAGGACAGTGATAAGTGATGGTGGTTCTCATTTTCGCCATCGACAGTTCGAAACTTTGTTGAAGAAATATGGCGTTACTCACAAGGTTGCTCTTGCATATCACCCTCAAACAAGCGGCCAAGTGGAGGTTTCTAATCGCCAAATTAAGAACATTTTGGAGAAGATGGTGGCAAAGTCAAGGAAAGATTGGTACTTGAAGTTAGATGATGCTTTGTGGGCTTATCGGACGGCATACAAAACACCTATAGGAACCACTCCTTATCGGTTGATCTATGGTAAAGCATGTCACTTACCAGTGGAGTTGGAACATCGCGCTTTTTGGGCTATCAAAGAACTCAACATGGATTTGAAGGCTGCGGGGCAAGCGAGACTTCTTCAACTTAATGAGTTAGATGAGCTTCGATTTGATGCTTATGACAATTCTCGGCTTTACAAGGAGAGAACGAAGAAGATGCATGATAAGATGATTCAGAAGAGAGATTTTCAGGTTGGTGACAAGGTGTTGTTGTTCAATTCCAGACTTCGACTTTTTCCAGGGAAGCTAAAATCAAGATGGTCCGGACCTTTTACTGTCACCGATGTCAAATTTTATGGTGCTATTGAAGTTATGGGACGAGACGGAACAAAATTTAAGGTCAATGGTCAACGCCTTAAATTATATGTGGATGGTGCATTTGTAGGAGAGATGGAAGCGATTTATCTCGACAATCCCTCAACAGAGATCTGAACCAGCTGAGTCGAGCCAACGACGTTAAACAAAAGCGCTTCTTGGGAGGCAACCCAAGCCTTGTTGAAAAAAAAAAAAAAAAAATCTGTGAAAAAAAAAAAAAATCTGTGAAAAAAAAAAAAAAAAAATGAACAGTGTTTTTTTGCGCAGGCAGCAACCCTGTAACGCAGGCTGCGCCTGCGTTACTGCCTCTCCCGCACTTTGCCCCCCTGTAACGCAGGTTGCGCCTGCGTTACTGGTCATCCCGCAGTCTGCCTGGCTGATGCGCAGGCTGCGCCTGCGTGTCTGCTATTGGGGCAGGTTGCACAGTACGCGCGCAGCTTGCCTCTTTCAGTGTTTTGTCCGTTTTTTTTTGTGGTTTTCAGCTGCTGTGTGTCATAAAAAAAAAAAAAAAAAATTTTCAACACCCCAAATTCTATTTATACTCTCCCCTTTACACCTAATTCTTTTCCTATTTAAATTCCAAAACCTCCCATCTCTCCACCAAAAATTCTAAACCTATATCTATTCTAATTCTTATTTATTATTATTATTATTTTTTATTATTATTATTATTATTATTTTTCTTTATTATTTTTGTATTTTATTTAGGAATTTATTTATTTATTTATTTTTTGTATATTTATTATTATTATTATTATTATTACTATTATTTGTTATTATTATTATTATTATTACTATTTATTTATTTTATTTTTCTTTTTAATCCCTAAACCCTATTACCTTCCCACCCAACTTTTTCCTTTTCACATTAAAATTTTTATAATCATCCTATCACTCCATTGTCTATATATACCCATACATACACACCCAATTTATTATTTTCTTCCTCTACATCTCTAAAATTTCAAGTTTGGGGGAAAATTAGTACAAGTTCACCTCTTCGATTCGTAGTTGAAATATCTCTTCTCTATTTTATTTTTTTATTACGAATTTGTGTTCTTGTAAATTGTGGGATTTGTATTATTCTTGTTAATTGGGTATTTTTGGTGTGATATTACTTGGTGGTTTTTGGTAGGATATTTCTTGGTGGTTGTTGGTGAAGCTATTGTTGAGTGGAGTTTTGGTTATTATGGCTCCTAAGCAAATGAGGGATGGTTTTCACACCCGACACCTTGATTCCAGGGGAGTTTTCTTTCTTTTCTTTTTAGTGTAGTTTTATTTTGTTTTTAGTTGTAGTTTTGTATCTTGCTCATTAGTTCATTGGGGACAATGAACCGCTTAAGTGTGGGGAGGTGTTCTCAACGTAGTGTATTACTTGTTTAAAAAAAAAAATCCAAAAAAATTAAAAAATTAAAAATACCAAAAATAATTCTAGCCATGCAATTTGATTAGTTGTTGTATTTTGCTTGATACACCCATGCATGCGTAGAAATTTTGTGTTTATTGACGCTTTTGTATGAGAAGTGACGTGCTTTGTTCTTGTGCACACACTTACACTAGCAAGTTGAAGCTGATAGACTTAATTGGATGTTGTAAGTGATTAGAATGACATGAATATGTGCAAGATGACTTGGTTTCCATGCTTTGAGTACAAGCAGGTGCGTTAGAGAGTCTTGTTACTTGGGATTGATTATGTTTTGTCACACCAAGTGAGTTTTGAGCCTATATGCATATCTTTTGCATGATTTTTCGTTTGCTTGAGTGTCCACATGTTGTTTACATTGCTAGCACTTACTTGAGATCTTTCTTGAAATGCATGATATTACTTGATGATGAGATGATAAAGGCACTTAGGTTTAACCTCGTATTTCCCATATTTCCACACCTTTTAAACATGATCAATTAGTTAACCCTTTGAGCCTAATCCTATTCTTTCGGTGACACACTACATTACTTGCCATTATCCTTTTTATTCTATTGGCCTTAAATTGAATTTGATCCTAAATTGTCAAATGCTAGTATCATGCTTAAGGGAGTAATAAGGTGTTCATAAAAGGGGGGTTATTGATGATCATACTTTTGGGGAATATTAATTTTGGGTTGATGCTTGCTAGTCGAAATTCATAAAATATCTATGGATCATTGTGTTTATTCTTTAGCTCTCAAGAAAAAAAAAGAAAAAAAAGAAAAAAAAAACAGAGAAAAAAAAAAGAAAAAAAAATGAATAAATTTGAGAGCATTCTTATGTTTGTATGATCCTTCTTCATTCGACTAGTCAAGTTATTATGTAAGGGTTATTGAAAAATCCAAGTGTGGGGAAGTATTTGTTTTAATAGAAAGGGAATGGAATGAATTATATTGTTGGGTACTAGCTTTTGACATTTAACCTGTTTTAGCTTTACTTGACATACCTTGTCCCTAGCCCCATTACAACCTTAACAAAGACCTTTTGATTGTCATCAGTGATGTATGTTGTGTTGAGAGTGAGATTGATTGCGAGTGTCAAGTTGTGTTTATGATTTTGTTGGAAATTGAGTGATACACTTAACCTTGTTCCTGAGTGAATATTCGTTTTTGAGTGAAAGGTGAGTTATTACTTGTTTTGGCATAGGAGATCCCAGGTTTAGACTTAAAGATGTGTTTCTTGTGGGCTTAGCATGATTACCAACGATTTTTACACTTGACATGAATTTTTATGACCTTCTGCATGTTGGTTGAGTAGACTACGTGAATACTTGCACTTTCGACACCAAGACATCGTATGTTTGCTTTGATTCTTAAGTTGATGTGGCATGAGAGGACTTGTGTGTGTGGTGTTGTGTTAGCATTGATCTTTTGCATGGTTGGATGAATTTTGTGGGTACATTCACTATAAACCCTCACGAGACAACACTCGTCCTACTAGGGCTGCCTAGGGGTTTAACGGCTTGTTGCATATGCTCAATGCAATCGTGTCATCTACGAAAGTGATGTTTGTTAGGACTTAGTTTTTATTTCACTTATTTGCCCGAGGACGTGCAAATGCTAAGTGTGGGGATGTTTGATAGAGTATATTTTTATATATATTTTAGATGATTTTATTCTCATATTTATTGTGTTTTGCATTGATTTGGATTTTTATTTAATAGATTTTATTGTTTTATTGTAGGAAATAAAGAATTCATAACTTGGAAGGATTTGGAGCAAAAAGAGCTATTTTGGAGATAAAATAGGAGAAAATTCGTATTATTGGGCTATACGGGCTGCCTACACTATTTGGGCCATATCTTGAGTTCCAGAAGTCAGAATTTGACGATCTTACTGTCCACGCGAAGCTTAGGGAATTATCTTTAATTCAGAGGTGGTCCAGTAAGCAAAATCCAACTGGAAGAGCCCAGAAACAGAGGAGCAAAATTAGTGACGAATTTTACAAGAAAATCCTATTCAATTATGGATATCTTTTTGTAAATTGATTAGGATATTAAAAATACTTTTATTAGGAGATAGATATCAGATTTTATTAAGGGGTTTTGTTATAAAAGGAAGAGAAAAACGTGATATAGAGGGAGATAGACATATACAGACGTTTTTTACATAAGCTAGGGTTTTGGTTTTCTCTCTTCATCTCTTCCTTTGTAAGCACTTGGTTTAATTTGGATCTTTATTGTTCTTCGTTTATACAAAGTTTAAGGTACTCTTTATCTCATCTTGTTTATTAGTACATGTTTATTATGGCTTCTTTCATTATTATTATTATTAGTTTTTATCCTAGAATGAGTGAGTAGTTTAATTCTAGGGTATTAAGGGGAGCCATGTTTGCACCATGATTTGGGTTTAATTTGATTAGTAGATTGATGGGTAAAGAGTAATTCTGATTGATATGTTATAATTCTTAATTTGTGTAATTGCGCAATATCACGGATTAATTGATTGCAATAGGAGTAATAGATCGAGAGATTTTACTACTAGAGGCTTACATACAATTAGCAGAATTGAAGGTGAGTGTGAGAACATCATTAGATATTCTGAGAGTGTTAATGCTTGAGAAAGATTAACCGTTAATGCTTGAGAAAGATTAACCATTGCTTTAATTACTTAATCCCATTGAAAAACTATACTTTTGTGATTTGTTTGGTGTAAACATGGTGAACCTGAATTGCCCTAGATCCCTTAATTAATTGATTTAAAACCTTTGTTAAATTTGTTTTAGTAGTTAATAAAATTCTCAAACAATCGTTGTGACTAGAAACAATTGATAGCAATTGAATTGAAATTGAAACTGTCTCCTTGAGGATTCGACCCGTATTTGCTAGTATCTACTACAATTGATACCGTGCGCTTGCGGTTAGGTATAATTTGACACATCATGTAGCAAATTTTTCTTGATTGCAAAATATCGTACCTGGAATTTACCCCTGAACTATAGAGGTTTGTCAAAGAAGAAAATAGTCGTAATCGTAATAAATACTATTTTATCGTAATCTCGTGTGTCAACGTATTCTCGATGTTCTATCCATCTTTCTATGGACCATCATGTCCTAATCAGTATTTCAAATATCATGTCATCCCAAAATTTAAACCATCCGAAATAAACCTGGATGATTTCTCTAACTTGGATTCAATTCCGACCATTCCACAGTCGTTATCATCTAATTTCGCAGAAAATCACCACTACATTAATGTGGTCCATGGATAAATCGTCATCGTTTATCATTTACGTAGGGCTTTAATAGCTAGACATACGGGTTTCATGATTTGTCAAATTACCACTCTCTTAGGAAGATAAAATAATCACTATTCCTTACCCATAAGGAATACTTCATGAACTTGATACAGATATCACATGAAGAAGATAGAATTGCAGAAGAGCTTCAAGCATTGTAGCTAAGATAGGTTGAGGAGATTAATAATCGTATATCTCTAGTTGAAGACTGGAGCTCAGCGTTTTACTTAATCACTTTCCAAATCTCGTTAATCCTTAATACAGGGATACCTTTCAGCATCGCGAATCTTTAACTTCATGTACTCTATCTTGTTTGCACAGAAATACACCAACAATAACTTTCTTGTCATTCATCATCATGCCATTTAGCTTATCAGTATTTGTACCATCTCTGTTTCTGGTCATCTACTACCAATTCATTGTTACTTAACCTCCCCTCTCTCTTTCCAAAGAAAAGGCGAGTCTCTTGGGGAATTTGGTCTGGCCTGTCGTAGAGCCTTCTAGTGTCGGTAATGTGCTACCGGCAACATCAGGAATCGAATCTTTACTTAAACTATTCTTATCGTTGATCCTGGCACAATCATCAGACGGAATGTAACTTCCTCTACCACATTATGACCATCAAGGTCCTTTACACTATCATTCTATCTCTTTAGTATGAGCATATATACTTACTCCCTTATACTTAAAGTGTCGGCCACCTCATTGGCCTTTCCTGAATTTAATATTTTCTTGAAATCCATATTTTCTGGATCTATTCCAACTCAGGGTAGGAGCATCCTCCCTTGAACTCTGCTAGATGAGAGAAAACATATTCCAGTCTTTTTCCAAAAATCATTGCTTCCACCTTTCTGTGGGAACTTTATCACGGTTACTCCCAATCATATCTAGGATATTTCTTATCTCAGTCCTTTCTTATTTTAGGAAAATCTCAACCTTATTGGTTCAATCCATACTTTCTCATGGTTTCACACATGCTTCATCTGGCCTTATTGTTACTATGTCATACATTCCTTACCAAACTTCCCTTTTTGAAGTTCGGAATATTACCTCTTCCCTTATAAGGTTTCTTAGGTCATCCTCATCATTCCTCCTCTATCTTCTGGGTACAGGGTACATCAAACATCATTAATCAACTCTATAACAATTCTGTCTATGTACTTTTTGAGACTTCTTTTCACAAATCCTTATAGATTATTGATACCTTGTCGATTCAACTTATATTGTCTGATTTCACAATGTCTTTATTAGGGTTGATGCTATCCTTTGTGCATTCCCCCAGGGTTCGTCTTAATCTCTGGACATTCTATCCTTAATTCTATTTTGAAGGAATACATACATCCTGTAATTGGCTATCCAATTATATATCCCTAATAAAGGTCTCTTTTCAATCACTCTCATCTTAATCATCTATAGGTAGCTTAATGCTAACCTCTTCTTCTGAATGTCGGTCTACATGACCTTCCAAAAGACAAAATATGTCTATCTGCTCTTTCTTACAGGACTTGGTAATGGTAGCAATGATGTTCTGGAAGATATTGGTCGTGTTCAACGTGAATCTCTTAGTGCCTAATGCTTTTCTTGAGGACACTAAGTTTCAGATAACATTTATGCATCACACTGCATTATATCTGATAATCTACATAACCTTCCTTGGTCATTATCCTTAATCCGAATACACCCATGGCATTTATAAAGTCCATCATCATGTATCTCAATTTATTTTATATCAAGTTCTCGCGGTTGGCACTTGGTTAGAAGCTATCCCGCTTTGTCCTTTCGTTGCTGGTCTAGTCACTTGCTAATCCTTTGTGACTTGGCCTCAACTGGCCATACTAAAATATATGAGTTTAGGGGTCGGCTAATAGCATTACTCTTCTAGCAATTACTTGCATACTGCCTTCTACTTTGATACCTTTTGATCTTTTCAAAACTTTACTCCATATAAGTCTCAATCGACTTCTCGGTACCGTCTCCGGTCACCTTTCCTTTACTTTTATTCTTTCAACTATTCTTATCAATTTCACGTGCCACAAAAGCTTAACACTTCTGGCATAACAACCTTTTTATTTAAGTCAATCCCGAAATTTCTCAGTCCGGCTCGCTTCTTAATTACATTTCTCTTTTTATCATCCAATCTCAACTTCATCAGTTTATCTCTAGAATCAATCGTAATAATCGGGGTTTGACTATCAGTCCATATAGCGGCTACCTTACTCAATCCATCGGGTTTACTTTGGTTTCCACCCTTTTTAGTGACATTCTTTGATAATCAGAAAGACAAGGTTTGCCAAAATTCGTTGAATTCTTTCCAGAATTTGGGAAAATTTTAGTCAATCTATCCACCCACTGGTGACACTGGGAAGGTCTATGTCGATACCCGAAGAATAGTTCTAGGGACATCCAAGCAGGTCGAACCGTAAGCAGTTATAATTATAGAATGATCGACATAAACTCAGAAGTTTACTACTGGAAAGAGAGCTGGAATTTGAATGCACTAGTAGGAATTTGAATGCACTAGTAGGAATTTGGAATTGAGAGCTGGAATTTGAATGCAATAGCAGGAATTTGAATGCACTAGTAGGAATTTAGAATTGATAGCAGGAATTTGAATGCAATAGCAGGAATTTGGAATCTATAGCAGGAATTTGAATGCACTAGTAGGAATTTGGAATTGATAGCAGGAATTTGAATGCACTAGCAGGAATTTGGAAAAGATAGCAGGAATTTGAATGCACTAGCAGGAATTTGGAATCGATAGCAGGAATTTGAATGCACTAGTAGGAATTTGGAATTGATAGCAGAGATTGAATGCACTAGCAGGAATTTGGAAAAGATAGCAGGATTTTGAATGCACTAGCAGGAATTTGGAATCGATAGCAGGAATTTGAATGCACTAGCAGGAATTTGAAAACCCTAAAACCCTAAACCCTAAAACCCTAAACCCTAAACCCTGAACCCTGAACCCTGAAACCTGAACCTTGAACCCTGAACCCTGAACACTCTGTACATTTATTTTATTTATAAAATTCCACGAGGCCAAGCCTCATTTACCCGGAAAAAAAAACCCTAAACCCTAAACCCTAAACCCTAAAACCTTAAAACCCTCAACCCTAAACCCTAAACCCTAAACCCTAAACCCCTAAAACCCTAAAACTCTAAACCCTAAACCCTAAACCCTAAACCCTGACCCTGAACCCTGAACCCTGAACCCTGAACCCTGAACCCTGAACCCTGAACCCTGAACCTTGTCTGAGCTTTAAGGTCGAACAACCTTAGCTTCCACTTCCTTAGGAGCCTCAACCACTAGCGCTGTAGATGAACTTGTAACCTTACCTTTACCATGAATCTCGGTTCAGGGTTCAGGGTTCAGGGTTCAGGGTTCAGGGTTCAGGGTTCAGGGTTCAGGGTTCAGGGGTTCAGGGTTCAGGGGTTCAGGGTTCAGGGGTTCAGGGTTCAAGGTTTCAGGGTTCAGGGTTCAGGGTTCAGGGTTCAGGGTTCAGGGTTCAGGGTTCAAGGTTCAGGGTTCAGGGTTCAGGGTTCAGGGTTCAGGGTTCAGGGTTCAGGGTTCAGGGTTCAGGGTTCAGGGTTCAGGGTTGAGGGTTTAGGGTTTAGGGTTTTAGGGTTATAGGGTTTAGGGTTTAGGGTTTAGGGTTTAGGGTTTTTTTTTTTCCGGGTAAATGAGGTTTGGCCTCGTGGAATTTTATAAATAAAATAAATGTACAGACCAAGAGCAAAAGCTCAAGGCCACAAAAAAATCGATTGGAACAAACTCCAATGAAAAACAAAGTGAAAGTTCAAACACAAAAGAACTAGCAAACCACTGAAGCTAGGCAGATTAATTATCCAACCCCACACATGGGCTAAATAATCAAAAAACCAAAAGAAATAAAATCAAAAGACAAAGTCAACAAACAAAGTATACCAACTACAATAAAAATCTTTAAAGTCATCCAACAAGTCTTCAAGATGGAGCCCACTAAATGATTCACCCCACTTACAAAAGAAGCAGAAGAATAATTTAGCCCATCCTCCACATGACCAGTCTTGAACCCACCAAAATCACATTCCAAGTGTTGGCCACTAAAACTTCGAAATAGACAAAGAAATAAGATAGGCCATGCTCCCAATAAAATAAGAAAAGGACTTTTTCTCATAAAATTGCATCTCAAAAGAAGGCCACAAAGAACAACACTCATATTCACGCACTGGAACAGCCTCACATGAGTACTCAACTTTCTATAACTTTGAGCAAAGAATTGCAGCAACATACACCTGCTACACTTCCTCGAAAAAAAAGCCAGAATTAAAGCTACCTGGTCAAAACCACACCCACCATATCCAGTTTTCTGCACATAAATGATAGAGAATAATTTACCCCATCCAACTCCTAGAGCAAACATGCAATAATCATCCACTAAATCCATGATCATCCTAGCTCCTCTACACTTCTCCGAAACTGACCCCAGACTTGAGTTTTTAAACTCACTTGGCACCAAGAAAGATGAAAGAAAAACACTAATAAATCCAATCCAACCCCACCCGAGAGACAACCTTTCAATAAAAAAACAACTATTATTGAAAAACATCCCATCCACGTGAATAGCCTTGAAAGATACCCAAGAAGCATGCCAATTAATGCCCATTAAACCATCCCAGAATCGAACATCCCAAAAGAAAGTGATAACACAATCTCCGGTTTGACTGACCAAACCTTTTTTTTGGCAAAACAGAGCAAGCAATATGATCAAACACATACCTGAAATAAAGTCTCCCCATGATAGAAATTCGAACCAGGAGAAAAAACACCTTCTCTGACTCCAAATAAATTAGATTGCAGTCCTGGATGCACCTATACTTTCAAAAACTGGTGCAATGCGCAATCACATCAAAACCCAAAAGCAACCCTGAACCCCCCTGGATCGAAAGGGAACAGAAACTCAATCCAACAAATCAAAACAGACCCCATAACAACTAACTCTAACCCAGGAAAAAGGACTAACATCCTAAACAAAACAAAGAACCCGAGGCACATCTCAGCAACACTCTTCATAAAAAATGCATTAAATTCGAAGTAATTCTCCAGTCTTGCAACACTCTTCGAACTCGAATATTATCTCTTAACTTTAACCCCATGATTTTCAATCTAACAGATTCTTCAATACTTACAATAAGTTGATAAGCAGACCTTCTCGAATTCTGAAACAATCTCCAGTTTCTTTCTTGCCACAGAAAGTAAATTAAAGAACCAAACATCAGCTTATTAACGATAGCAACTATGCCCTTCCCTTTCCAAGCACTAGCAGCCTTTTGAATAAGATTTTCCCATGAATTGTGGCTAATATTACAATAGCCCTTCATCTTGAAATGCTGCAAAACTGCATCACTATACTGGCACTTAAAAAAAAGATGATCAACCGAGTCCAACTGTGAATGACAAAAAGCACATTTAAGCTCTCTATCTGATTGCCAAACCTGCATTCTGTCCTGAGTCATCAACTTTCGACGAATAGCCAACCACAGAATGAACGAGTGTTTGGGAATTGAATTCGAGAACCAAACCAAATTATACCAATCCACCCGAATTCCTTGAACTCTGAGATCTTGCCAAACAATACTAGTTTTAAATAAATGTCTACTATCATTTCTTGATCTCCAAACCACTACATCCTCAAGATTTTGGTCAATGATTGGTTCTTCTTCACCACAATCTGGAAATTTCTCCAAAATGCCACTAGGCCACCTCCACTGGCCATTAACTTGGAAGTCAGCATTTTTTTCAAGACCGGATAAACCCATAGCAGAAATTTTTCTTGTCGAAAAATAGTTTACTAAAGGTCCAGAATTAGTCCAATCATCATACCAAAATCGAGTTGACTGACCATTTCCTACACAATGTTTTATAAATGGGCGAAGGTCACCTCTAAGCCAAAGAATTTTCTTCCAACTCCAAGATGCATCCCAAGGAACTTTAACTTCCCAGAAACTTCTGCCTTTAAGGCGATATGTATGAATCCATTTCACCCATAGGGACTGCCTATTCACAACTACACTCCACAAATGATAGGCCATTAACGTTTTGTTCCAAAGAAACAGAGGCTTAATGCCCAACCCACCTTCCGATTTTGGCAAACAAACATCCTTCCACGCAACCTTAGCTTTCCCTTTAGCCATGTCAGCGCCACCCCAAATAAAATTCCGGATTAATTTCTCAATTTCCTTAGAAACTGAAACCGGGAGAATAAACACTGAAGCCCAATAAACTTGCATCGAAGATAGAACAGAGATTGCTAGCTGCAACCTTCCTGCAAATGAAAGCCAATTATTCTGCCATTCCAGGAGCCTCAACTTAACTTTCTCAATAAGAGGAAGACAATCCGCATGAAAAAGCGAAGTAGAAATAAGAGGCACACCCAAATATTTCACAGGCAAAACTCCTTGCTGGAACCCCATGATATTCTTAATCAATCTCTGGTTATACATAGGAACTTTACAAAAAAACACATTACTTTTGTCTCCATTAGGCCACAAACCCGAAACTGAACCAAATTCGTCTAGCGAATCTTTAAGAATTTGAACTGACCAGGGCTCTCCAGCAGAGAAGAGAAATAAATCATCTGCAAAACACAAGTGAGTAATCCCAAGTTGCTCACATTTAGGATGGTACTTAAAACAACCATCTTGTTCTATCCTCCTTCTGATAATAGACGACAAAGCCTGCATAACCAAAGTAAAAAGATAAGGAGATAAAGGATCTCCTTGTCTCAAACCCTTCTTACCTGGAAAAAAACCATGAACTTCTCCATTCAGAATAATAGAGTAAGAGGGAGTAGTTACACACTCCTTTATCCACCCTATAACTTTGTCCGGGAAACCAAACAAATGAAGCAGGTCAATTAGAAACACCCAGTTAACACTATCGTAGGCCTTTTTTATATCAACTTTAAAAGCACATCTCGGGAGCCCTTTGTGCCTTTGATAGTTCTTAAATAACTCCTGAGTGAGCAGAATATTATCACTAATCCTCCTTCCAGGGATAAAAGCATTCTGCGTAGGATCAACAATATCATCCAGACACACCTTAATCTTATTAGCTAGGATCTTAGAGATACACTTGTAAATGACATTGCAAAGAGCAATAGGCCTATAATCACCCACCACCTGCGGATTTTGGACTTTCGGAATGAGCGATATAAGAGAAGCATTTACCTCCTTCAAAAGCTTGCCCGAACTGAAAAATTCTTTAACAGCCTTACAGACATCCTTGCCAATCACACTCCACGCACTTTTAAAAAAATGAAAAGTGTATCCATCTGGACCAGGAGCTTTCTCATCACCAATATTGAACATGGCCATTTTAATTTCCTCATCAACAACCTCTTTAATCAAGTCAGGAATTCTATTATGCAGAACTTTCGAAGACCAATTTTCAAGCCCTTGAATCCTATCACACTTGTCTTCTGTCCCCAACAGATTTTTATAGAAAGACACAAAATGATAATTCAAATCTTGATCCCTGACTTCATCTCCTCCATCATTAAGAATCGAAGAAATTCGACTCCTATTTTTCTTCGCTTGCATACTTTTATGAAAGTACTTATTATTCAGGTCACCCACCTTGAGCCAATGAACTTTAGAAATTTGCTTGAGCAACCTCTCCTCCTCCAAAGCTGCAGCTCTGTAATCCCGAAGGCACCTAGCTTCTTGAGATCTGAGAACCTCATTAAAAGGGTCACTGTCCAGATCACTTTGAACTTGCAACAAAATAGTCTTCAAACTATCCACTCTCATTGACAAATTACCTGAAGACCACGCTGCTGCACGAAACACAGGCTTCAAACTCTTTAAATTTTGGACTAATTTATACATCTCAAATCCTCTAGCTCGAACACCCCAATGAGTTCTGACCAGGTCTGTAAAATTACTTCGGTAAGCTAAGAAATTCTGAAATCTAAAAGAGGTTTTCTTCTTTCTCTGAGCAATCCCGAACTGAACTAAACAAGGGCTATGATCATTGGTGCCTCGAGGTAAGAACATGGCTTTCGCTCCTGTAAAACCAGCAGTGAAAGAGGTGTTCACAAGCACTCTATCTAGCTTTTTGACTACTCCAATTCCATGAGGACTACCAGACCAAGTGAATTGCATACCTCCATAGTGAAGATCCATAACCTCAATATTCATCACACAATTACGAAATTCATTCATAGAGGAGGGATTACTTAAAACTCCCCCTGCACATTCCGACTCCATGAGAGTAGCATTGAAATCTCCTAAAATAATCCAAGGAGATTCACCTACCAGCTGACTATAAACCTCTAACGAATGCCACAAATTTCGACGAGGCACATGATCATTCGCTGCATACACTACAGAACAATGAAAATACTTTCCACTAGCAATTTGTTTCACTAGACAATGCAGCACCTGATTGGTAGAGAACATTATCATCACATCGAAATGACTAGTATCCCACCCAATCACAATACGGCAACCCTTCTCACAAACATCCTTATTAGACGTCCATTGCCATCTTTGAAACAACTTATTAAACACTGTAACAACATTTCTCTTTGCAACATGAGTTTCTAAAATTGCACATAACCCAATATCATTACTCCGAATCAACTCTCTCACTTCTTTACGTTTAAAAGGCTGGTTAAAGCCTCTAACATTCCAGCAAAAAATACTACTCACTGAGAAACACCTTTGGAAGGACCTTCATTACAAACCTCCAGCATATCTTTTCCAAATAGCTGTTCTACTGCAAACTGTTCATTTTCCCTTGAAGAGTCAGAATCAATAATTCCTTCTAACCTCTGATCTCGAATGTGATCATTTGTAGCATCTAAAACCATAAACCGACCCGTATCACCCTCATCCGACTCCACATCCACTTGTGAATTAGTAGTACAAAGACCTTCCCCCTCCTGAATAACTCTACCATCCCATTTAGATTCTCTAGCTTGAATATCTTCTTCCATAATTTGAATCTCCTTGGTTGATAACTTGCTCCCCTGTTCTATATATTCTGACACTTTAGAATTCAACATCATGGACATATCCTCCTCCTCCTGGGTAGCAATTTTAAAAACTCTTTTCACATCCTTCCGACTACTAGTACTAACTCCTTTAGTAACTATATTAGTAACATGGGATGTACTTGCAAATTTTGAAAAATCCTCCTCCGTTCCCTTCTCTCCTCGAAGAACATCAAACGTATTCTTAATTATAGCACCACTATGACTCCCTTCAGGTCCATTTTTATGAACAAAGTTTCCTTTATTATGAGAATTGCCTACATCTCTCCTTCCCCTTTTATCATTCCCATATCCTTGATTTCTAGCTGATATATAGGACTGTTTATTGATCTGATTTCCAGCTATATTTCCACCCTGCTGCATTTTCCCAACATTTGACCCCAATTTCGCCTTCCCTTTTCGAAGGACGACTTGGAATTCTTCAGTTTCTCCTACAAAATTATGGTTTACTTCAACTCCCCTAGCTGATTTATTCTGGGTAGCTCGAAGAACAGGGCAGTTATAAACTTGGTGGCCGAAAGTAACACAAGAAGTACACCACGATGGCCTCCAAGGGTATTCCACCCTCAATATTACCTCTAGAGGCTCCTCAAAATCATCACTTGGGATATGGACAAACAGTTTTTCAGGAAGCTCCGTTTTAGCATCAACTTCAATCAGCAATTTCGCAAAACTTAGCCTCCCTGATGCCACCTTGCACATCTTTTCCGTTAAAGTGTCTGCACTTAAAATATTCCCAATACCACTACCGATTCGACTCAACCCTTCTCTATTCCAATATTGTAATGGAACATTAAATATTTTTACCCACAAAGGAATCATTCTAGGAACATTTTTTGACAAAATTATTTTAAAATGCCATCTTTGCAAAATAAGAGGTTTTCCTTCTATCATGTAAATATCATCTTCCAGAACTTCTAATAAATTAATCTGCCTCATTCTTGAATTTAAAGAAGAAAAATCCATCATCATTCATTATGACCTCAGATAAGCCTCGATTTTTCCATTTTCGATTAGCATGATATTCCATTGTATGGAATGCAACCCTTTTCTCAAAAAAATATCCCACTAAACAATTTTCCCAAGCTTTTCGACCTTGCACATCAACCATTAAAGGAGGCTTGATAATAATCTTACCTTCATTTAGCATAGGGGAATGATAATCGAACTTCATCCTCACATTAGCAGACTTTGGCTTAACAACTTCCGACCACTGAAATCTCCTGCTCCCCTGTTCTATTTTCTGACCAGTAACACCAAATTGAGAATTTGGTTGAGATTTAAAGTCGACTCCCTGCATCGGCGTATCATTGAGCTTGGATCTTCCTTGAATATTATCCATTCCAAATATCCCTTCCACATGTCGACCGTTCTTGTTTATCTCATACCCAATAACACCTTCTTCGATATTTGAACCATTAACATTAACCTCCAGTTCGTTAATAGAATTCAAATTAGCAGCAGTTACCTTCGGGAGACCTGCTTCTTGCGATGATACTTCCGGACTTTGAATCTCCTTAGCATTAGACACCGAATAATAATTGAGCCCAAAAGGGTATAGATCCCCTTTCTCGAGGTCTTCTTTAGAGTTAGAGATACTCTGAACTTTAGCTATCCTTCCATCCGACTGAGTAGTCTCCATCAAATTATTGCTCAAATTAAGATTTTTCTTAATACTAACATTAGCCCCAATAGATTTCAACCCATCTTTGGTCAAAATCTGAGTTTTTTCACTAATATTTTTTGAATTTTTTCTATGTAATCGATCATAAGGTTTGTAGGGGGGCATATCAGATGCAAATGACAAAGGAAAACAGAAAAAAATTGATCAAAATGATGGATTTTTTGAAGCCGCCACTTAAGAGGAGAGAAAAGAGAGAAAAACTATGCATCTGAATTTTTGGGGTTTAGGGTTTAGGGTTTTTTTTTTTTTTCGGGTAAATGAGCCTTAGCCTCGTGGAATTTTTATAAATAAAAAAGGAATATACAAACCAAGAGCAAAAAAACTCAAGGCCAAGAAACCAAATCCAATGGAACAAAACTCCAAAGGAAAACAAACAAAAAAAGAAAAACAAACCCAAAAGGCACAAGTGCGCCACCAAAAAAGAAAAACAACACCCCAACAAGACTTTAACTAAAGCTGCTGGCCACTCCTAGACTAAAAGAACAAACAAAGTCAAAAAAATAATCTGGACGACCCCACCATCCACAAGCTAAGAAGGAGAGACACCACACATAAACAGCATGCCAGCACTTTTCTAATAAAAAGATCATAGCCATCCATGTGATACTTTTAACCAAAACAAAAGAAAATGGACTTAAAGAATCCAACTCTAGCATGCTTTGGCGAAAGTAATGGAAGATAACATAAAAAAACACAGTAGCCCATTTCTTCATCTCGAGAACACCATGAGCCCACCAAATAAACAAACCCAACATCTTATTCCTAATATTGCAAATTTTTGTGACAAAAATTTGACCAAACCTGCACCATGCATGACAAGGACAATCACTCCTGTATCTACCAAATAAATTAATCAAGCTCCTTGTCTTCAAAATAATGCAAGCACGGTCACCCAGCAAAAAACAGAAACCAAAGACACAATTAGCACCACTTGTAGGCACAAGTTCAGAAAATTGATGCCCACTTTGTTTCCTCGAATAGCATCACTTCCAGGATAGGTCTTTAGTCGAAATCGAGAGGCCATAAATAAAGACACAATTGACAAGGAAAACCTAATGAAAACAATTATACCACTCCAATCAAAACACCTGCAAATACTAGCTCCAGCCCCGTGACACCAGCCATTTTGGGAAAGCAAGAATGTCCTTCTCCTATGCCACGAGTAAATAACTCTCCTTCCCCTGGTTGTCTTTAAAATAACCCTACAAAAACTGAAATTAACCCCAGAACTATCACTCTTGTACCCCACCCTTGTAAACCCGAAACAGGGCAGACTATACAAAACCAGCAAACAACACAAAAACCAACGAAACATTAAAGGAACAGACTGTCCTCCAGGCTCAAAAGGAAAAGCAACAACACACGAACCACACCTACACCATAGACGATCCAGCCCCTTACAAAATAGCAAACAAAACTTAGACATTAATCTGATTTGAACATGTAGTAATCTCCCAGGGAATATTCCATATCCGAAGAGTATTACAAACTCTGCTCGAGTATCGGATATTCAAACCCATAATCTTCAATCTAACCGTCTCGACAATGCTCAAACAAACTTGACGAGAAGTTCTATGCTGATGTTTGAAAAGACGACAGTTCCTTTCCTGCCAAATGAAATAGATCAAGCTACCCAGGACAATTTTGTTGATAATATTGACAAGAGATTTCCCTCGCCAATTCTCAGCTAAAAACTCCACCAAATCAAACCAAGCAAGCTGTCTTGGAAACACAACACCCAACTGCACAAAAAAATCCCTCACTTCTTGACAAAAGTAACAATCAAAAAACAGGTGATTCGGAGAATCCCGTTCGCTCTTACAAAATGCACAAGTCGAATTACCAACAATTTGCCAATCTTGCATTCGATCTTGGGTTAACAGCTTACCTCGAATAGCTAACCAAAGGATAAATGAATGCTTAGGAATTGAATTAGAGTACCACACCAGGTTTCTCTACTCCACTCTCGGACGAGTTTCTCTTAGATCATTCCATACCATGCTCGAACTGAAGGCAGATTTCTTCCCATTTGTTGACCTCCAACTCACTTTATCCTTCCTGGTATCATTAATGAACAGCCTTGTACCCACAAGCTCCGGCCAAATTTCTAACAATCTACTAGGAAAAACCACCTGATCATCAGCAATAAAATCCGAAACCTTTTCGCAACCATTGAACCCCATATTAGCAATATCCCTAGAAGACAGTCTAGAACACAAAGGTTCCTCCAAAATCCAATTATCAAACCAAAAGAAGATATCTTCCCCATTTCCAATTTCCCAAAAAAAGAATGGTCGAAACATTTGCCTTAATCCAAGGATACGTTTCCAGCTAATAGAAGCATCCCACGGAACCTTATATTGCCAAAAATTCTTTCCCTTAAGCCTATATGTGTGAATCCACTTAACCCAAAGCGAATCTCTACTCGAAACAATGCTCCAAATATGAAACGCCATAAGAGTCTTATTCCACAGACGAAGCGGACGGATACCCAACCCACCTTCATCTTTAGACAAGCAAACATCCTTCCATGCTACCTTAGATCTACCTTGGACCATACCCGTACCACCCTAAATAAATTTTCTGATTAGCCTTTCAATAGCCTTCGAAACCGAAATAGGCAGAATAAAAACCGAGCTCCAATAAACTTGCATAGACATCAAGACTGACAAAGCAAGTTGAATCCTACCTGCATAGGAAAGCCAACTATTTTGCCATTTTTGAATCTGGTTCTTCACCTGATCAATTAACGGAGAACAATCGGCATGCCAAAGCCTAGTTGAAATCAGGGGAACACCAAGATATTTAACTGGCAACGAACCCATTTCAAATTTCATAATAGCGATAATCAATCTTTTATTAACATCCGAAACTTGACAGAAAAAGGTATTACTTTTCTCCTCATTTGGCCAAAGACCAGAAGCCGCCCCAAAATCATCCAAAGAATCCTTTAAAATTTGCACAGACCAAGGGTCCCCATGGGAGAATAAAAAAAGGTCATCCGCAAAACACAGATGGGAAATTCTCATCTTTTCGCATTTAGAATGAAATCTGAAAGAACCATCCTCAGCTATTCTTTTCTTTAACATAATTGTGAGCACCTGCATTACCAAAGTAAACAAATAAGGGGATAACGGATCCCCTTGTCTAAGACCTTTCTCAGCTTTAAAAAAGCCATGAGCTTCACCATTCACAATAATAGAATAACTTGGAGTAGTCACACACTCTTTAATCCATCTCACCATCTGATCCGAAAAGCCAAAAAGATGAAGAGCCGAAAAAAGAAAATCCCAGTTAACACTATCATAAGCTTTGCGAATATCAACTTTAAAGGCACATCTCGGTTTCCCTTGATTCCGATGATAACCTCTAAATAACTCTTGCGTTAACAAGATATTATCACTAATCCTCCGCCCCGGAATAAACGCATTTTGATTCTCATCAACGATAGAATCTAGACTGTCTTTAATTCTATTTGCTAAGATTTTTGACACACATTTATAGATGACATTACACAACGCTATAGGACGAAACTCACTCACCTTTAAAGGATTATCAATCTTCGGAATAAGAGCTATAAGCGTAGCATTCACCTCCTTTAGCAACTTTCTAGTAACAAAGAAATCCTTGACAGCCTTACAAACATCACTTCCTATAACAGGCCAAGCAGACTTAAAAAATTTAGCCGAAAAACCATCAGGCCCCGCCGCTTTATTGTCCCCCATTGAGAAAATAACCCCTTTGATTTCAGCATCTGTAACCTCCTGAACCATACTCTGGCACATATCATCAGAGATTTGCTTATCAAAAAAATCCACTAAATTGTCTATGTTCTCTTAATAGTTCTTAGTACCAAGAAGGCCCTTGTAAAAAGATAAAAATTGCTGCACCATCAGATCCCCTTCAACTTCAGTTCCTTGGTCATTCAGGATAGAAGAAATTCGATTACGATTTTTCTTGACTTGAAGACTTTTATGAAAGAATTTGTTATTCTGATCACCAACTTTCAACCAATGAATTTTGGTTTTTTGCTTTAACATTCTCTCTTCTTCCAACGAAGCAAGTCTGTAGGCTCTGGCGAACAAAACTTCATCTGCTTTTAAAGAATCATTCAACGAATCACAATCTAGAGCAGATTGAACATTTTGTAAAGAGAGTTGGAGATCCTTCACCTTAGTACAAAGATTACCAGAAGCTCTAACCTCATTACGAAATATAGGTTTTAACCTCTTAAGCTTCTGCACTACTCTATACATTCTCACTCCACCCACATTTAAACCCCACCCTTCTTTAACTAAATCCAGAAAATTGTTCCTGTGAGCCAAATAATTCTGAAATTTGAAAGAAGTTTTTTTGTGGACTACACTCCTACCACCAAAATCAATTATTGCTGGGCTATGATCACTGGTCTGAGGAGCTAGAAATCGAGCTTTTGCTTGATGAAATTTAGATGTGAAAGATCCATTAACAAGCACTCTATCTAATTTCCTAACCATACCCACTCCATGAGGGCTACCTGACCAAGTAAACCGAAACCCCGAGTAGTGTAAATCCATGATTTGGATCTTCGCAACACAATTACAAAACTCAGGAATAGTTGGAGAATTACTTACACTCCCCCCCGCACATTCTTCTGGATTTAACATAGCATTAAAATCACCAACAACAACCCAAGGGGAATCACCAACTAACAAAGAGAAATCTTCCAGAGATTTCCAAAGCACTCTACGAGGAATATGATCATTTTCTGCATACACAAACGAACAGAAAAAATGTTCCTGGGAACTCTTCTACTTCACTAGACAGTGGATGACCTGATCAATCTCAAACAAATGCATTACTTCAAAAAAATTTAGATCCCAACCAATCACAATTCTACAATTTCTTGAGCAACTCTCAACATTAGATAACCACTCCCACTTTCTAAAAAACTTTTTAAAAATAACCCCCACCCTATTTTTTGCAACACGAGTCTCTAAAATAGCACAAAGACCAATATTATTCTCTTTAATCAATTCTTTCATTTCTGTAGTTTTGAAAGATTGATTAAAACCGCGAACGTTCCAACAAGAGATTTGATTCATTGATAAACAGATCTGATAGTACCTGCCTCCTTTTTCACTCCATTCTCACCACCAAGAAGCTGCTCCACCGCAAATAACTCATTCTCCATCGAAGAATCTGGTTCACTAATTATTTGATTAGTCAGTTCTTGACTGGGATCATATGTTGCATCTGAGACCATAAATCGAGCAGTATCCCCCATATCGGAATCCACATCCACCTCTAAATTAGTAGTATCTTCCATATCAAATTCAACGTCAACTTCGGTGTTAAACTGACATTCCTCCATCTGCTTATTTTGAACCTCAAATCTTGTCCCCATTCCATGACTCTCTTTTGATCCCAAACTATTCGAATCCTCATCAACTGTACTAATCCTTTCCCCATCCAGTTTGACAGAATTGTTATTTCCCAGACCCACATTTCCTTTAGAATCTCCCCTCTTCGAACCCTTGTTTTCTTTTATAGCCTCATTTGTTGTAATGTCCACCTTCTTTGTCACCTGTTCTAACCCATCCAACAAATTACCAGAAGCCAAAATTCCAAACATATTTCCCTGCATCATTTCACCCGAATTTGTCTGTACTTCTTTCATTATCCCTAAATGTTCACCCTTATAAATCTTTCTCTGAGGTTCGTTGATAACATCATTAGCCACCTTTCCACGATTTATATAAGAGAATTTATTTTGTTTCCTCTTATTTATAACCCAAGGCTTATTTCCTTGAAAATTACCACCCTGTTGCTGTTGGGTGGACTTCATACCCAGTTTATCTGACCCTTTACGCTGAACAACAGTGAAGTTATCATGATACTGATTATCCTTCTTTGCGTCAGATTCTGCTAACAATTTCTTCTCCTGGACAGGGCAGTTAAGGCCTGAATGTCCAAAAATATTGCAGTTAGGGCACCACGATGGTCTCCATGGGTAATCCACTCGAAGCCGAACTTCTAGGGGATCAAACCCATCCTCATTAGGAATGACAACAAATAGTTCATCAGGAAGAGGTTTATTTGCATCCACCTCAATTAGTAACTTAGCAAAACTAAGCCTACCAGTAGCTTGATTACACATCTTCTCCGTTAAACCATCTGCTAACAAAATATTCCCAATCCCACTCCCAATTCGACTTAAACCACCACCATTCCAATATTGCAACGGAATATTATAAATTTTTACCCACAACGGGATAGACTTAGGAACAACTTTTGAAAGTAAAATTTGAGGATACCATCTTTGTAAAATTAGGGGTTTACCTTCTATCATACATACCTCGTCTTCTAACACCTCCAGTAAATCATCCTCTTCAACAAATTTAAAGAAGAAGAAACCTTCATCATTCATAATGACTTCTTTCAAGCCCCGATTACCCCAACGTCTCTTGGCATGATACTCCATAGTATGGAACGCAACTCTTCTTTCGAAGAAATATCCCACCAAACAATTCTCCCATGCTTTTCTACCTTGAACATCCACACTCAAAGGGGGTCGAATTACAACACGTCCATCTTCAATCTCTGGACAATGGTACTCGAATTTCATTCTTTCGATATTCACCTTTGGTTTAGTAACTTCACTCCAAGGCTTAGAAACTTGACCAGGTAGCCGAACTTGAGCAATTCCAAATTGGTTCGAATTTTCCCCTGTTTTCTTCATATGTTCATCACCCTTTTCAACCCCACTGATCAAATTCCCTAATTGACCATTTATCAAACGGGTTGTGGACACTCCCTGATGCTTTTGCTTATCCTCCTTACTTCTTTCATTTCCACCATTAGATACATAATGACCTGTATGTATTTTCGAACCTTCAACCCCAGATTTCGAACTTGAAAACAATCGTTCACGGTCAATTTTCTCCATACCTCCTGCACGAGTAGCATCTTCCTCCATGAAAGCACCCATAACTTTTTTCCCCCAATCCTCCACCTCGTTAGAAATTAGATGAAAATTATTCTCACCTTCCAATGAGTTTACATCAGTTACTTGATTGAATCTTTTTGCTTCACCTACTAGATTCATTCCCTTATCATTACCCATTCGAACAAGAGGTTTAGAAACTTTCCTTTTCATGTTCAAATCAAATCTTTGGTTACGAACTTCATCTCTTCTCATCAGTTGACTTTTCTCACTGAAAGAATTCACATTTTTATTACCAGATCTGTTACGATTTTGGGGTGGGTGCATTATAGATGCAAAGAAACAATAAAAATCAAAAAGAAAAAAAGGCAAAATTGAGGATTTTTCAAAAAATCGCCAGGAAAGGAAAAGGGGGGCTAGAGAGAAAAACAAGATGCATCTTTTTGGTTTTAGGGTTTTTGGGGTTTAGGGTTTAGGGTTTAGGGGTTTAGGGTTTAGGGTTTAGGGTTTTAGGGTTTAGGGTTTTGGGTTTAGGGTTTAGGGTTTCAGGGTTTAGGGTTTAAGGTTTAGGGGTTTAGGGTTTAGGGTTTAGGGTTTTTTTTTTTCCGGGTAAATGAGGCTTGGCCTCGTGGAATTTTATAGATAAAATAAATGTACAGACCAAGAGCAAAAGCTCAAGGCCAAGAAAGAATTTTGTTTGGAACAAACTCCAAACAAAAACAAAAGGAAAACAATACACAATAATCAAGAACAAAAGTCACCAAAAGACAAACCAAGCAAAAAGAAAAACAATTTTCGTACCCACCCCTTAGACAATATGTCCAAAAAGAGTAGATAGAAAGCAACAAAAAAAGCCCACCCACCACATTTAAAGTCTCAAAAGCCACCCAAAAAGTCTTTAATTTATTGGCCACTAAGTCACCCCACATGCACCAGTAGTAGTCAAAAAGAATAGCCCATGTGCTCCACCAAATGATAATCCACTCTCTCTTAAAAAACTTGCACATCCAATTAAAAATAAAAAGGACCAGAGAGCATCTTTTGTATACCCGGACAAATCACAGTGGAGATGACCAAAGCAAAGCATTTCCATGACCCCTGACATTAGAATGATAACACTTCTTGGGAACCTTAATCAAAATATACCAAGAGACCCACCACTGAGTAAACGTGTCTAAAATTTTGGAAAAATTAGAAAGCCACATGTTCGTAACTAAGACCATACCCAGCAAATAAAAACAAGGCAGGGTGCCCCCTGGATCAAAAGGGTAATAGACTGCAACAAAACAAGGAACCCCAGGTGAAAAAGTCTGAAAAATTCGAGACGCAAACCCCATAGTGAAACTACTATCCAGCAGACAAGAATAAGAAACACCCTTCTGAATAATCGACCAAGAAATCAGCCACTCCAGAAACAATTGAAACTGCATATTGCAGCAGTCCCCGTAAGTGATACTCTGCAGCTGAGGATTTAAACTTAAACAGGCCAAACCATCACCTATAACATACAGGAATTTTTCACAAACTGCAACTAACGCAGACACCTGGGCACCCCTGGTAACCTGCCACATCTCAGGACCACAGAACTGGGAAGAAAACTCACTGCAAAGTAAACAATCACGAATGCTATGCAGAGCAGAAGCTAGACTTAAACACAGAAACTCGGAAAGATACTTGCAAGCCAGACCAAAACTATTGAGGACTAGAACCCCAAACCATCTCTTCCTGAAAATAGAGATAAACATCACCAAGAGAGACAAGAGCATTGGACTAATGAATATTCAAATAAACCTCCCACGGTATATTCCACAACCGAAGAGAATTGAAAACTCTGCTCACATTTCAAATTTTTAGCCCCATAATCTTCATACGAACTGTCTCTTCAATGAGGTTTATAACCTGTTTAGAAGAGCGATGCTTTTTTTGAAAAATATGGAGATTTCTCTCTTGCCATAAGAAATAAACTAGGCTTCCCAGAACAAGTCTATTCACTACATTGACTAAGGAATTACTTGACCAGTTTGAAGACGCAAACACCACCAAATCAGACCACGACTGATGTCTAACAACCTCCACACCCAAATGAGTGAAGTAATCAGCTACTTCTTTACAGAAGAAACATTGAAAGAAGAGGTGATTTAAAGAATCTTGTTGCTGGTTGCAGAACGGACACTTAGACTCTCCCCCCATCTGCCAAGCTTGCATTCTATCTTGCGTTAGCAATTTACCACGCACAGCTAACCAGAGAATAAAGGAATGCTTAGGAATAGCATTTGAGTACCACACCAGTTTGAACCAATCCACTCTAGGGTGACTAACCTTAAAATCATTCCACACAATGCTAGCTTTAAATTTGCATTTTTTTCCATTTCCCGACTTCCAGGAAATTTCATCTTTTCTATTCTCCTGAACAAACACAATCTTATTAGTTAGCTCGGGCCAGAAAACCAAAATATTGGTTGGAAAGATCACCTGGTCATCAATGACAAAATCCGAAACTTTGGCCATGCTATTACAACCCATCCTAAGAATTTCACGATGGGACACCCTACTGCAGAGAGGGCTATCCAAGATCCAATTGTCATACCAGAAAAAAGTATCAGAGCCATTTCCAATGTCATAAACGAAGAATTTACGAAACTCCTCCCTAATACCCAGAATACGCTTCCAACTAATAGAGGCATCCCACGGGACCTTCAACTGCCAGAAATTCGAGCCTTTTAATCTGTAAGTATGAATCCATTTTACCCAAAGAGAGTCCCTATTCGTAATGATACTCCAAATATGATATGCCATGAGAGTTCTATTCCACGTGCGCAGCGGACGAATACCCAAGCCTCCTTCAATCTTAGGCAAACAAACATCATACCAGCAAACTTTAGATCTGTTTTGCAACATCTCCGTACCTCCCCAGATGAAGTTTCTAATAATCTTCTCAATATCATTTGAAACAGAGACTGGTAAAATAAAAACTGAACTCCAGTATACTTGAATGGACATGAGAACAGATAGAGCCAGTTGCAACCTGCCAGCATAAGAGAGCCAATTGTTTTGCCACTGTTGGATCTGTCCTTTCACTTGCTCAATGAGCGGAGAACAGTCAGCATGCCAAATCCTTGTAGTAACCAAGGGGACCCCAAGGTATTTCGTAGGCAACAAACCCAATTGGAAATTCATAATATTGTTAATCAACAATTTATTATCAGTAGAAATATCACAGAGAAAGGCACAACTCTTATCCTCATTTGGCCACAAGCCCGAAGCTTCTCCAAAAGCATCCAGAGAGTCCTTTAAAATCTGAACTGACCAAGGATCTCCATGAGAGAATAAAAAGAGATCATCTGCAAAACAGAGATGAGAAATTCCCAACTTTTCACACCTAGCATGGTACTTGAACAACCCGTCCTCCGAGATTCTTTTCTTCAAGATAATGGAGAGAACCTGCATAACTAAAGTGAATAGATAAGGGGAAAGGGGATCTCCTTGACGAAGACCCTTTTCAGCTTTAAAAAAGCCATGCGCTTCACCATTTACAATAATAGAATAGTAAGGGGTGGAGACACATTCCTTAATCCAATTGACCATTTTTTCCGGAAAGCCAAATAAACGAAGAGCCTTGAATAAGAATTCCCAACTAACGCTATCATAAGCTTTACGAATATCAACCTTAAAGGCACACCTTGGCATGCCTTCTTGCCTATGATAACCACGGAACAGTTCTTGCGTTAACAAAACATTATCACTGATCCTCCTCCCCGGGATAAACGCATTTTGATTACCATCCACAATAATGTTAAGGCAATCTCTAATTCTATTCGCTAGAATTTTTGAAACACACTTATACAGCACATTACAAAGCGAGATGGGACGAAACTCACTAACATTTAAAGGCTGGTCAACCTTTGGGATGAGGGCTATAATAGTGGCATTTACCTCCTTTAAGAGCTTACCAGAAGAAAAGAATTCCTTAACTGCTTTACAAATGTCAGTTCCAACAATAGACCAAGCCGCCTTAAAGAATTTTGCTGAATATCCGTCTGGACCCGAAGCTTTATCATCGCCCATAGCAAAAATAACATCCTTAATTTCCTTATCCGTAACAATCTGCGTCATTTCTTGGCACATAGCAGGAGGAACTTTCCTGTCAAAAAATTCAGCAAGATAATCTATGTTTGCAGACTCACATTTCGTGCCCAGGAGCTCTTTATAAAAAGAGACAAATTCCTTTATCATCAGATCTCCATCCACCTGAATCCCTTGCTCATTACAAATGGAAGAAATGCGATTGCGATTTCGTTTCACTAGCAGGCTCTTATGGAAGAACTTGTTTTGGTCACCAACTTTTAACCAATGGACTTTTGATCTTTGCTTGAGCATTCTTTCTTCTTCAAGAGAAGCTTCTCTAAACTTTCTAGCCAAAAGAACTTCTTCAGCTTTTAAGCCTTCATTAAAAGGATCACAGTCAAGGGCCATTTGAATATTTTGAAGAGAACTCCGGAGATCCTTAACGTTAGCACACAAGCTACCATTGGCCTTTGCTTCATACCGAAACCTTGGTTTTAACCTCTTCAATTTCTGCACCACTCTGTACATCATGACTCCCCCACAATTAATTTGCCAACCTTCTTTCACCAAGTCCAAAAAATTTCTCCTATGAACCAGAAAATTCTGGAATTTGAATGAAGATTTCTTACGAAAATCTGTACAAGTCCCAGTATCCAGAATGGCTGGACTGTGATCACTAGTTCCAGGTGGAAGAAATCTCGCCTTTGAGTTACGGAATTTGATTAAGAACCCATCATTAACTAACACTCTGTCTAACTTGCGGACCTCCCCTACACCATGGGGGCTTCCTGACCAAGTAAATCTTATGTAAGAACCCAGATTTTTGGTAGAATTTAAAACTTTTATTATGTAATAATGTGGGAATGGATAGTGGTTATGACTGCGATGTAACGAAGATCTATTAAATGAATGGAACGGATTTGAATTCAATTATTTATATGGCATGCAGAATACTTTTGGATGACGGCATAGATAAGAATAATCTATCTCCTAAGAATATAAGTATATTACTTCCAGTAAGATTATTCTTATGTCATCCAAATCAATATCTATTATAAGTCCAGCGGTTCCGTAAAAAGGTTAAGAAGCACCCGAGAGTGAACCAGGTTCATTTTCCTAATTATTAGAATTAAATAAAAATAAGTGATGAATAGTGATTTTGGTGGAATTTGGAATATTATTATAATAATGTTATACCCGGTATTCGGAACGGATTTCTGAGTTCGTATTAGTAATCCCGGAAGAAAATAAGTGTATGTAAAAGCTGTCGGATTCAGAAAAAGAGCACTTTTATTTTCTCCGAGAATTCCCTGGACACTGCAAGACATAAGGAATTATAAAAGGGATTTAAGGATTTTAAATTCGAGAAGTATTAAGAAAGATGAGGGATAGTATTATAAATATTAAGAAGGTTTTCGGTAAAACCCTAACTAGAAACGAATGAGTTATTCCCTCGAACGATCAACGAATTAAGCAATAAACGGACAAGGAATCAAGCAGAGGAGGCAAGATGCATGCATGTGTGCAAGTGACAAATATCTAGAAACCATCTAGTTACTTAAGTAACCAATACTTAGTGAATCAACTAAGTACTTAGAAAACAAACCACTTGGTTAAGCCTTAATCATCCAATCTTCAACACTTGTCATGGTAAATCCTCATCCAACAATGCACACTTTAATAAAGTAGCCTTAAGATGAGATATTATCATAAAACTCTCCACTTTATGCAATATTGGAAGAGCAAACAAAACAATTCTCTCCCCCCCCCATCAAGAACAACCCATTCGGCTATCTCCTTAATTCAAAAACCAAAACCCTACTTCCAACCATCTTTTGATCTTGTAACTTTTATGGTGAGACTTACATTTCATATAAATGATCTCCTCAAAATCCTAGCTTCAATCTCTTCTTTTTCCATTTTCAAAAAAATGATTTAAGAGGAGGGTGAATAGTGTTTTCATGAACTAATCTTGTTTTTTCTTGTTTTTCATGGTTGATTTAGCAAGCTTAAGCACCTCTAAGGATCATACCAAGCATAGTGAGGCTAGATCATACTCCAAGGAAGGTATAGCAACTTGAAACCCTAGGCTTTACTTTGAGATTTTGCATGATCTTGGTGGGTTTTAGTATGAGATGTGTTATTAGCATGATTATAAGCTTGGTTGTGATTTAGATTTGATAAACGTTAAAAATAGTTTAGATGAACGGAAAGGCATTGCTTGGCCTCAGTTCATGGTGATATATCATGTATATGTTGTTTGGGATGGATACCTTGATTATTGGAAGGTTTGGAATTTAGAAATATTCGATTTATAGCCGTCGTAATGCCGGAATTTAGTTAACATTAAGATCACGAACTGGACAGTAGAAGTAACTCACTGATCAGCTTCGACTTTTGCCATGATTAGCTAGATTATGTTATGAGCTTCGTTTTGATATAAAGATCGCATGAAACGGACTTACGGTTTAGGAGTTATGATTAAATTCGTAAAAGTGGTTCGGAACCGTAATCAAAAGTTCGTAATTGAAATTGATTCCCTTTAATATTGCGAAATCAGTGGCGAATCGTGATAATTAAATAATAGAGATAAAAAGGAAGGTGTGGGAGAAGACCGCATGTCAAAAGGATCGTTTTTCGATTTTATAAAAATGTTCGAATCATGGTTAAGTACGAAAGTACCCCTAAGAGGTATACTTGGTTATAACTTCGGTAAACCACTTAGAAAACGATCGATAAATATCGAGGTCTAATCTTTCGACTTTAAAACTTATACGATTTAAATACTTACCATATGTAAGTATAAGATCATGCTTTAGTAACGAACAAGTGTCGGGTAATAAAGGCAATAATAAGAGTGAATTAGAGGGGTATAACGAAACGACTTGAACACGTGTTTCGATTTAAGTTAAGTTTATACTTAACCTTTTGAAAGGTGTTAAGTGATTAATCCCGAATGCCTTGGCTATTTATAGATCATCAGGCTGACCCGGGACACGCTACCACTACCCCTACCCGTACTCGACTTCCAGGCAAGTTTTCGAACCTTTCTTTTTAAAGGCTGTTGTTGTGAATATATATATATGTATGTGTTTTCAGTATACATATGCCATAGCATGCATGCCTATTCTTGAATTATTTTGAAATGCTTGTTCCCTGAATTATTGTTGGCTTATAAGCTAGATAATTATATATCAGTTATAAGCCGGAAATTATTTAGACCCTTAATCAAAGGGCAGTGAATCTCATTCTTTGATTATAGACCGGGAGTCGATATTCCTTGATATATTGATATTATTTTCAGAGGAAAATAACTAAGTAAATATTTCCCTTTATTATTTGGCGAATATTATTGGAATATTCCCTTGAGATTAATTGATAAATATTATTCGGATTATTCATCAGATGTTTATTTATTCGAGGAATATTATATGATGAATATTCATCTAAAGTCGATTAAATATTCGAATATTATTTCGAACTCTCAGTTAAGTTATTTTATTAGAGAATATTCATCCTTATTTACTCGATAAATATTATTTTGAATATCCATTCGAGTTTAATTATTTAATGAATATTATTTTAATATTCATTCAAGCCTTATTTATTTAAATGAATATTAATTCGAATATTCATTCAATCTCTATTTATTTTATAAATATCATTTGAACATTGATTCAAACTCCAGTTATTAAATAAATATTACTTTGAATATTCCCTTGAGATAAGGAATATTACCTTCGACCTTTATTTAATTCGATTCAATTATCGAACATAATTTCAAATATTCATTCGATAATCATTTCTTCGATAAATATTATTAAGTTGAATATTCACTATTTATTCAATGAATATTGTCCCAGACATTAAGACGACAATTATTCCATCAATATGTATCCTTCTTGAGTTGAATATTCTCTATTGATTCAATAAATATTATCTCCAATGTCCATCTGACTGTTATTCCTTCAACAAACATAGTTATTAGTTTGAATGTTCATTATTTGTTTAATGAATATTATTCTGAATATTTATTCAAAGATTATTCCGAGCAACCCTCTTTCAATATCTATGACTTAATAAATATGCTTGGAATATTTATTTAATTCTTCTAACTCGTTTCAAAGATACTTGGTTTCATTCACATAGTATCATCAACCCTCGAATATTATATAAATTATTTCAGAGTCTTATTAATATTATTATATTATCAAGGAAGGTTCTCGGTGATTCCATTCTCCCTTCGATTCTATTATAAGGGAACCTTACTTGAGGAATGTTATTTATCTTGTGACTGCCCGGTCATAAATTATTCGTTCACTCGCAACTTGGTTGCTATCATTCATGGCATTACGTGTACCCACTCATTATTCGAGGGGAAAGAATGTTGGAACAAGTCATTATCCATTAACAAGCAGTAGCTTGGGAAATATTGGTAAATTTTCCTTTCCATTTAGATATGACTACCTGGTGGAGTCTTATCAACAAGTATTATACTTGGGGAAAGGGGGACAAACTTTATGTTTCAAAGTTATGGGTATGGAATGAACTAGGAGACGCGTAAGTGGCCGAGTGGCGCCGGTCCAGCAATAGCCCAACCGTTGGCTTAGGAGTTCCAGAGGGCGGTAAACAAGTAAACCCGTCGGAGCTACCTTCTACATGTAGAGAACGACTGATGAGATGCATGACATACGGCTGATCCCCGTAAACGTCAGGGCATCTGGCGCGGCAATGCTCCCGTATTAGTTCATCACTCAATGTTGGAAATTTTCTGCAACATCATCATAGTTGGCAGAGTTGAAAAGTATTTCAAACTGGAATTGCAATATCATTCTGCAAGTTCCTATTTTTATGAAAATGATGCTATCTTGCTTATTTTGGCATAGCATATGCTTCCACAAAATATACATTTATTGAGTTACCTTGTAACTTCATCCTTTATATTAAACTGGCAATATTTTCTCTAATGCATGGCATATGATTTCAAACATATCTTTGAACTGTCTTATATATTACTGCACAGTTATATATTGTTGGTGGGCTGTTGCTCACCCTTGCTTATTTATTATGTCACAACAACAGCTAGGTCACATGGCCCGCGTCAGGCGCACTCGGCGCAAGCAGGTTACCCGCCCCGCAGGGCTACCCGTTGATATCATCGCTGCCATTGCTGAGGTAGCATAGCTCAGCAGCCTTGATTTCCAGTTTACTTATATGTATCAATAATGATTAATCAACGGCTAAACTTTTAAACTTATGATGTTATCCTTTTGGCTTGTAATAACTTTTATTCGTAAACCAGTAATGCAAGACTTATTTCAATTTCATCTCTGGGACTATAACTGTGTGTGTGTGAGTGGTTATTATTGTGGGGTCACAGCAGGTGATTTATTTATTGTGGACTTAAGTAAAGTATTAATTATGGAAAATAAGACCGTAACGACCCGATCCCGGACCCCGGATCTGGGGGTGTTACAGAAATGGTATCAGAGAGAGAGTTATAAATCCCAAGAGATGATGCGACGCTATACAATAATAAATTCACTAAAGATAATAAGAACTCTTGCCAAGTTCACATAAAACCCTTATGGGAACTTTTAAGTATCATGATAGTAATATAATTCGTCATTGTGTAGGCGAGCGACATGTCGGATCCGGAGGAGTATGAGAGACAGCACGATGATGCGATCCAGGCCGCAGAGGGCTCGGCGATGGTAGATTCAGATGCTGATACTGATGTTGTTGAGTCAGAGGAGGAGGACCCTGAGGTCCAGGTGGATGCTGATACTGATGTCATAGAGTCAGAGGATGAGGACCCTGAGGAGGTCCAGATTGATGCTGATACTGATGTTGTTGAGTCAGAGGAGGAGGTCCAGGCCGTAGGGGATGCTGAGTTAGTTGCTGAGGATGTTGATGATGAGGACCCTGAGGAGGACCAGCTTATACCTGAGGGCAGAGAGATTGGGGAGGACTTTTGGGTTGTGACCCAGATTAGGACTTTGGAGGAGGATACTGACATGACCGCGGATCAGGTGGTACCGGTAGATGAGGGTGATGAGGGAGATATAGACGAGCCAGTAGTTGGTGTTGTAGGGAGTTCTGGACTTCTTGTGCCACTCCTCTCTGATGAGAGAGCCCCTACCCCGCCACCTCTACCTATGAGCCCATTGTCAGATGAGTTTGAGGCATTGACCCCAGAGCCACAGCAGGCAGAGGCTGCCCTTCCAGCAGATCCAGCCCCTCCACCCCATGGTCCGACAGGGGACGTCCCAGCATGTTTTCACCACTATGTTGTAGGCAGACTTACTTCTGAGGTAGCCGTGGCTGAGGCCAGGCTTGCAGAGTCCCGCAGAGAGCTAGCCGCAGAGCGAGAGGCCCGGTTGAGGCACCTGGGTGGTAGGCGTGCCAGAGCTAGAGATTTGTATAGGCAGGTGACCGGCATAGAGCTGAGGGCCCGTGTGAGGGTGCGACAGTTACCCAGTGATGGGCATGGCATGGTATCCAGGGCTGATGCAGAGGAGATTTTCCGCCTTGCTATGAGGAGGGTTCTAGATTTGACCCGCCGTCGTGGCTGACTGCAGGGATAGTGATGTATTGGTCTAGTTGTCTAGTCTTGTACGGTCATAGTAGTGCCGATTTTTGGTAGGGATAGTTTCAGCTTGTAGATCCCTGTTGCAGACTAGACAGATAGACAGCTTATTTCACTTTTGACTAGTTGTTATTCGGATGGTTGTATTTCTTTTAAAACTGTTGTTGTATGTCGGATGTTGTACCGTTTGGTACTTGGTATATATTTATTTCCCTTTTCAGTCATTTCAGTCTTCTTATGACGCGATCACTAGTTTATTATATTATATCTGTCCGTACTGCTTTCGGCTAAAACTGCCATGATATATAGAACTGTGGGATCCTAAATCCATTTATGCATCGATATTGTGAGGAGAACCCTCTAAAATAGGTAAATAAACCTAATGTATATTGTCCAAATTTTCAGTAAAATGCCTCCGAGAAGAATGGGTACTAGGGCTAACCCTCACGAATCTACTGACCAAGAAAGTCGCAATCAACATGAGGAAAATTCTGAGTATAATGAAGAACAGGATCAGGACTATAATGAGCAGGAGGATTCCCATTATGGGATGGGGGATGAAACTTTCTATACTGCAGAGTTTGAAGAGGAAATAGAAGAAGGGGAAACTGAAGTCGAACATCAGGGGGAGAACCAGGGCGGAAACCCCATGGGACAATTTATGGATCTGCTCAGGTAGAATTTGAACCAATATCCCCAACCACCCCAAGGAAACAACACCACTGTGGCCAATTCCTTTAGGGCCTTCAAGTCCCTCAAACCCCCAGAGTTTCACGGATCGGCTGACCCCGTAGAGGCAAGGGCCTGGGTCAAGGAAATGGAGAAATCTTTCGAGATTCTGAGTATTGGGGAAGCCCAAAAGACTGTCTTTGCTACCTACTTGCTAAAAGGAGAGGCCAACTATTGGTGGGAAGCTAAGAAGAATATGGAGACCGATGCTATTGTAACCTGGGATAGGTTTAAACAATTGTTTTTAGAGAAGTATTTCCCAAAGTTTATGAAAACCCAGATGGAGCTTAAGTTTCTAGAGCTAAAGCAGAACAACTTGTCAGTGGCTGATTATGAAGCCAAGTTTACTGAGCTATCAAGATTTGTACCAGAGTTTGTGGACACTGAAGAAAAGAAAGCTAACAGGTTTCAGCAAGGGCTGAAGCAGTGGATTCAGAACAGAGTGGCCGTTTTAGAGATTACTGATTATGCCACCTTGGTGCAAAAGGCAACCATTGTGGAAGCAGGGAGCGATCAGATACAAAGAGACAGAGAGAAGGGGGGATTAAAGAGAAAGCATGCCAGCATGGGCGGAGGTTCTGCAGGGGGAAGGCCCCCGAATAGGTTCAACAGAGGAGCAGTTTCCCTACCTGGGAGGAATATTGGGTTTAAACCATCTGGGAGTGCAACTGTGAGCCAGGGCGGCCAACAAACTGGAGTGTCCTGTTCCCATCATTCCAGACCTCCACTACCAGTATGTGCCACTTGTGGGAAGAGACATTCAGGGGTGTGTACTCAGAAACAGACGGTCTGTTATAAGTGTGGGCGAGCAGGCCACTATGCCCATCAGTGTACCGCGATTGCTCCTACTGCCAGCAAAGGCACTACTTGTTTTCAGTGTGGTCGTCCAGGTCACATGAGGAGGGATTGCCCAATGAACAAACCAGCAGCCTCAGGGGCAAGCAGAGCTGCCTCCAACAGGCCACCAACTGCTAGAACTTTTAACATGACAGTGCAAGATGCCGTGAGGAACACGGATGTGATAGCAGGTACATTTTCCCTCAATTCAGTCAGTGCAAATGTTTTATTTGATTCTGGGGCAACTAAGTCTTTTATATCTAGAGATTTTGCCCATAAATTGAAACTTAAAACTCAACCACTAAGGGAGTCTTTGCAAGTAGAGATAGCTAATCAGGAAGTCGTTCCAGTTAACCAGATTCACTCCGATTGCAAAATAGAAATAGGAGGGCGATTCTTCTGTGTTGACTTGATCCCTTTTAAACTAGGGGAATTCGATGTTATTTTGGGAATGGACTGGTTGTCTCGTAATAATGCGCAAATAGATTGTAAAGGGAAAAAGGTTAAGTTGAAAACCCCAGGGAATAAGGAAATAGTGTTTAAAAGGTTACGACAAACCCAAACCATTCTAACCATGGCGCAGACCAAGAGACTGCTACGAAAAGGAAACGAAGCTTATTTAGCTTACGTTATCGACACCCAGAAAGAGGCGCCCAGGATACAAGACATTCCGGTGGTTAACGAATTTGAAGATGTGTTTCCTGATGATCTTCCTGGATTACCACCAGATAGAGTGATTGAGTTTGCTATTGAGTTAGCCCCGGGGACGGCGCCAGTTTCAAAGGCCCCATAATGATTAGCACCAGTGGAAATGAAAGAGCTAGCAAAGCAATTACAGGAATTGTTGGATAAGGGTATGATAAGACCCAGTGTGTCGCCTTGGGGCGCACCAGTATTGTTCGTCAAGAAAAAGGACGGGAGTATGAGGTTATGCATCGACTATCGAGAGTTGAACAAGCTAACCATAAAGAATAAGTACCCGTTGCCCAGAATTGATGATTTGTTTGACCAGCTAAGAGGAGCTGTGTATTTCTCCAAGATTGACTTGAGAACCGGATATCACCAGCTGAAGATTAAACCTGAAGATATTCCAAAGACTGCATTCCGTACTAGGTATGGACATTATGAGTTCTTGGTGATGTCATTCGGATTGACCAACGCCCCAGCAGCTTTCATGGATTTAATGAATAGAGTGTTCAAGGAATATTTGGACCAGTTTGTTATAGTCTTTATTGATGATATTTTGATCTACTCAAAGATAGAGGAAGAACACGCTGAACATTTGAGGATAACCTTAGAGACGCTCCGGAAAGAGCAATTATATGCCAAATTCTCAAAGTGTGAGTTCTGGAAAAATGAAGTACAATTTTTAGGGCACGTAATCAACAAAGAAGGAGTGCTAGTTGACCCCTCCAAGATAGAGGCAGTTTCAAATTGGGAGCGACCAACCACTCCAACAGAGGTAAGGAGTTTCATAGGGTTAGCAGGATATTACAGACGATTTGTTCAAGATTTTGCAAAGATTGCAGCCCCGTTAACTCGACTTACCCGGAAAACTGAGAAATTTGAATGGACTGAAAAATGCGAGAAGAGTTTTCAAGAGCTGAAGAAGAGGTTGGTAACGGCCCCAGTATTGGCGTTGCCTGATGGAAAAGGAGATTTCGTAATTTACAGTGATGCTTCGCATAAAGGATTGGGATGCGTGCTTATGCAGCACGGCAAGGTAATAGCATATGCGTCAAGACAATTGAAGGATTACGAGATCCGATACCCCACCCATGATCTAGAATTAGCAGCAATTGTTTTTGCCTTGAAAATTTGGAGGCACTACTTGTATGGAGAGAAGTGTGAGATTTACACTGACCATAAGAGCCTCAAGTACATTTTTACGCAGAAAGAGCTTAACATGCGCCAGAGAAGATGGCTAGAGCTAATCAAGGATTACGACTGTGAGATTCGTTATCACCCGGGCAAAGCCAATGTGGTGGCTGACGCCCTTAGTAGGAAAGAGAAGCTCAAAATGATAACTACAGAGGAAGAATTGATAAAAGATTTTGAGAGGCTGGAAATTGAGATTAAGATACCTAAAGAAGGTCAAGAAAAGTTGATGGAAATTCGGATCCAGCCTCTACTGTTGGAAAAGATTAGGTTATGCCAAGAACAAATGATGGAAGCAGAAAAGAACTCGACAGAGGAGTTAATGACTGGGGAAGAAATAAAGTGTGAGAAAGATAAAGGAGGAATCATGAGATATATGTGGAGAATATGGGTCCCAAACGATCAGGAACTCAAGGAAGAAATTCTATATGAGGCACACAACTCAGGATACTCAGTGCACCCCGGTAGCACCAAGATGTATAGAGATTTGAAAGAGTACTACTGGTGGCCCAACATGAAAAAGGACGTGGTAGAATGGGTAAGCAAATGCTTGACTTGCCAGAAAGTGAAAGCAGAGCACCAGAGGCCTAGTGGACTTCTACACCCCTTGGAGATTCCCGAATGGAAATGGGAACATATAGCTATGGACTTCGTAGTAGGTTTACCAAGGACCAAAGCAAATCATGATGCCATATGGGTGATTATAGACCGACTAACAAAGTCAGCTCACTTCCTACCGATCAACGAAAGGTACACGGTTGATAGGCTTGTAGACATCTACCTCAAAGAAATAGTGGCGCGACATGGAGTCCCAGTCGCCATAGTATCTGACAGAGATCCCAGATTTAACTCCAGGTTTTGGAGGAGCTTTCAGGAATGTGTGGGAACCAGGCTAAACATGAGTACAGCTTACCATCCCCAGACAGACGGGCAAAGTGAAAGGACCATCCAGACACTAGAAGATATGTTGAGAGTCTGTGCTATAGACTTTAAAGGAAATTGGGATGATCACTTGCCATTGATTGAGTTCTCCTACAACAATAGCTTTCATTCAAGCATAGGGATGCCGTCTTACGAGGCCCTTTATGGAAGGAAATGCCGATCTCCCTTATATTGGGATGAAGTTGGAGAGCGAAAGATGCTCGGGCCTGAGATGGTCCAACGGACTAAAGATGCAGTGGATCTAATCAGAGGACGGTTGGTAGCAGCCCAAGATCGACAAAAGAAATATGCCGACTTAGCTCGGAAAGGAAAAGAATATGAGGTGGGAGACCTAGTGTTCTTGAAGGTGTCTCCTTGGAAGGGTTTAATGAGGTTTGGAAAGAAAGGGAAGCTGAGCCCTAGATATATTGGACCATTTGAGATCTTAAGACGTATTGGGGAGCTAGCTTATGAACTGGCATTACCCCCAAACCTGCAGCAAGTGCATAATGTGTTCCATGTCTCAATGCTAAGGAAATATAACCCAGATGCCAAGCACATAGTGGAATATGAGCACGTGGACATGCAACCAGACTTGACCTACGTAGAGCAACCTGTGGAAATCATGGACAGAAAAGATCAAGTGCTCCGAAACAAGGTCATCAAGCTTGTCAGAGTTTTATGGCAGAATCACAACATAGAAGAATCAACCTGGGAGCTAGAAAGTGCAATGATGGAAAAGTACCCCCATTTGTTTTCAAGCTGATTCCGGGACGGAATCCTTTTAAGGAGGGGAGACTGTAAGAACCCAGATTTTTGGTAGAATTTAAAACTTTTATTATGTAATAATGTGGGAATGGATAGTGGTTATGACTGCGATGTAACGAAGATCTATTAAATGAATGGAACGGATTTGAATTCAATTATTTATATGGCATGCAGAATACTTTTGGATGACGGCATAGATAAGAATAATCTATCTCCTAAGAATATAAGTATATTACTTCCAGTAAGATTATTCTTATGTCATCCAAATCAATATCTATTATAAGTCCAGCGGTTCCGTAAAAAGGTTAAGAAGCACCCGAGAGTGAACCAGGTTCATTTTCCTAATTATTAGAATTAAATAAAAATAAGTGATGAATAGTGATTTTGGTGGAATTTGGAATATTATTATAATAATGTTATACCCGGTATTCGGAACGGATTTCTGAGTTCGTATTAGTAATCCCGGAAGAAAATAAGTGTATGTAAAAGCTGTCGGATTCAGAAAAAGAGCACTTTTATTTTCTCCGAGAATTCCCTGGACACTGCAAGACATAAGGAATTATAAAAGGGATTTAAGGATTTTAAATTCGAGAAGTATTAAGAAAGATGAGGGATAGTATTATAAATATTAAGAAGGTTTTCGGTAAAACCCTAACTAGAAACGAATGAGTTATTCCCTCGAACGATCAACGAATTAAGCAATAAACGGACAAGGAATCAAGCAGAGGAGGCAAGATGCATGCATGTGTGCAAGTGACAAATATCTAGAAACCATCTAGTTACTTAAGTAACCAATACTTAGTGAATCAACTAAGTACTTAGAAAACAAACCACTTGGTTAAGCCTTAATCATCCAATCTTCAACACTTGTCATGGTAAATCCTCATCCAACAATGCACACTTTAATAAAGTAGCCTTAAGATGAGATATTATCATAAAACTCTCCACTTTATGCAATATTGGAAGAGCAAACAAAACAATTCTCTCCCCCCCCCATCAAGAACAACCTATTCGGCTATCTCCTTAATTCAAAAACAAAAACCCTACTTCCAACCATCTTTTGATCTTGTAACTTTTATGGTGAGACTTACATTTCATATAAATGATCTCCTCAAAATCCTAGCTTCAATCTCTTCTTTTTCCATTTTCAAAAAAATGATTTAAGAGGAGGGTGAATAGTGTTTTCATGAACTAATCTTGTTTTTTCTTGTTTTTCATGGTTGATTTAGCAAGCTTAAGCACCTCTAAGGATCATACCAAGCATAGTGAGGCTAGATCATACTCCAAGGAAGGTATAGCAACTTGAAACCCTAGGCTTTACTTTGAGATTTTGCATGATCTTGGTGGGTTTTAGTATGAGATGTGTTATTAGCATGATTATAAGCTTGGTTGTGATTTAGATTTGATAAACGTTAAAAATAGTTTAGATGAACGGAAAGGCATTGCTTGGCCTCAGTTCATGGTGATATATCATGTATATGTTGTTTGGGATGGATACCTTGATTATTGGAAGGTTTGGAATTTAGAAATATTCGATTTATAGCCGTCGTAATGCCGGAATTTAGTTAACATTAAGATCACGAACTGGACAGTAGAAGTAACTCACTGATCAGCTTCGACTTTTGCCATGATTAGCTAGATTATGTTATGAGCTTCGTTTTGATATAAAGATCGCATGAAACGGACTTACGGTTTAGGAGTTATGATTAAATTCGTAAAAGTGGTTCGGAACCGTAATCAAAAGTTCGTAATTGAAATTGATTCCCTTTAATATTGCGAAATCAGTGGCGAATCATGATAATTAAATAATAGAGATAAAAATGAAGGTGTGGGAGAAGACCGCATGTCAAAAGGATCGTTTTTCGATTTTATAAAAATGTTCGAATCATGGTTAAGTACGAAAGTACCCCTAAGAGGTATACTTGGTTATAACTTCGGTAAACCACTTAGAAAACGATCGATAAATATCGAGGTCTAATCTTTCGACTTTAAAACTTATACGATTTAAATACTTACCATATGTAAGTATAAGATCATGCTTTAGTAACGAACAAGTGTCGGGTAATAAAGGCAATAATAAGAGTGAATTAGAGGGGTATAACGAAACGACTTGAACACGTGTTTCGATTTAAGTTAAGTTTATACTTAACCTTTTGAAAGGTGTTAAGTGATTAATCCCGAATGCCTTGGCTATTTATAGATCATCAGGCTGACCCGGGACACGCTACCACTACCCCTACCCGTACTCGACTTCCAGGCAAGTTTTCGAACCTTTCTTTTTAAAGGCTGTTGTTGTGAATATATATATATGTATGTGTTTTCAGTATACATATGCCATAGCATGCATGCCTATTCTTGAATTATTTTGAAATGCTTGTTCCCTGAATTATTGTTGGCTTATAAGCTAGATAATTATATATCAGTTATAAGCCGGAAATTATTTAGACCCTTAATCAAAGGGCAGTGAATCTCATTCTTTGATTATAGACCGGGAGTCGATATTCCTTGATATATTGATATTATTTTCAGAGGAAAATAACTAAGTAAATATTTCCCTTTATTATTTGGCGAATATTATTGGAATATTCCCTTGAGATTAATTGATAAATATTATTCGGATTATTCATCAGATGTTTATTTATTCGAGGAATATTATATGATGAATATTCATCTAAAGTCGATTAAATATTCGAATATTATTTCGAACTCTCAGTTAAGTTATTTTATTAGAGAATATTCATCCTTATTTACTCGATAAATATTATTTTGAATATCCATTCGAGTTTAATTATTTAATGAATATTATTTTAATATTCATTCAAGCCTTATTTATTTAAATGAATATTAATTCGAATATTCATTCAATCTCTATTTATTTTATAAATATCATTTGAACATTGATTCAAACTCCAGTTATTAAATAAATATTACTTTGAATATTCCCTTGAGATAAGGAATATTACCTTCGACCTTTATTTAATTCGATTCAATTATCGAACATAATTTCAAATATTCATTCGATAATCATTTCTTCGATAAATATTATTAAGTTGAATATTCACTATTTATTCAATGAATATTGTCCCAGACATTAAGACGACAATTATTCCATCAATATGTATCCTTCTTGAGTTGAATATTCTCTATTGATTCAATAAATATTATCTCCAATGTCCATCTAACTGTTATTCCTTCAACAAACATAGTTATTAGTTTGAATGTTCATTATTTGTTTAATGAATATTATTCTGAATATTTATTCAAAGATTATTTGATATGTCAAATTATACCTAACCGCAAGCGCACGGTGTCTATTGCTAGTACAGATGGCAAGCGGGTCGAATCCACAAGGAGACAGGTTCTACTAATTCCTTTTCAGTTATCGCTAATTGTTTCAAGGGTCAAACGATTATTGGGGAATTATTAATTAACTAATTAAACTAGATTAACACTAATTAAATAGATGATAAACAAATTATTTAAAACCTAGGGCAATCAGGTCCACCATGCTTACACAATTGGCTCTTAAGCTAAAGCAATCAATGTGATCCTATAACTAGAGTATGTTAATCTCTCTCAAGCATTAACACTCTCGAAACATTCAACACAATTAACCACTTTTAGTAATTCAATCAATCAGGTAATTAGAGTCAAGTTAATCTCTTCCAAGCATTAACGCTCTCAGAAATCCAATGATGCTCTCGCACTCAAATTCAATTCTGCTAATCGTATGTGTGCCTCTAGTAAGTAAATCTCTCGATCCATACCCCTATTTGCATATAATTAATCCATGATATCGGCCGATTACACAAATTAATGATTAAAACATATCAATCAGAATTAACCATAACCAATCAAACCACTATGAAAATCATGCCAATATTAGTGCAAACATGGCTTCCCTTTAAGCCCTAGAAATAACTACTCGCTAATAATTAAACAAGTAAAACAACTAGTAAAACAAGAAAACATAATTAAACTAATAAGAATTGAGAAGAAATTCAGATAAGAAAACCTGCAATCATCAATCCTGTCACAAGAATGAAATTCATGGCCTCCTCTCCAAAACCCTAGCTCCTAAGAGTAGGAGCACGTATGTCTCTCCCCATAAAATAATACCCTAGATGTGTTTATATAGGCTCTAAAAGTCTTACCCAATAAAAGTATTTTAATACTCTAAATAAATTACAAGTAGGATTCCATAACTGAATAGGATTCCTTAATTAAAATTCGTCACTTCTTTTTCTCCTCTGTTTCTGGGCTCTTCCAGTTGGATTTTGCTTACTGGACCACCTCTGAATTGTAGAAAATTCCACAAGCTTCGCGTGGACAGTAAGATCGTCAAATTCTGACTTCTGGAACTCAAGATATGGCCAAAACAGTGCAGGCAGCCCGTGTAGCCCAATATTACGAATTTTCTCCTATTTTATCTCCAAAATAGCTCTTTTTGCTCCAAATCCTTCCAAGTTATGAATTCTTTATTTCCTACAATAAAACAATAAAATCTATTAAATAAAAATCCAAATCAATGCAAAACACAATAAATATGAGAATAAAATCATCTAAAATATATATAAAAATATACTCTATCAAACATCCCCACACTTAGCATTTGCACGTCCTCGGGCAAATAAGTGAAATAAAAACTAAGTCCTAACAAACATCACTTTCGTAGATGACACGATTGCATTGAGCATATGCAACAAGCCGTTAAACCCCTAGGCAGCCCTAGTAGGACGAGTGTTGTCTCGTGAGGGTTTATAGTGAATGTACCCACAAAATTCATCCAACCATGCAAAAGATCAATGCCAACACAACACCACACACACAAGTCCTCTCATGCCACATCAACTTAAGAATCAAAGTAAACATACGATGTCTTGGTGTCGAAAGTGCAAGTATTCACGTAGTCTACTCAACCAACATGCAGAAGGTCATAAAAATTCATGTGAAGTGTAAAAATCGTTGGTAATCATGCTAAGACCACAAGAAACACATCTTTAAGTCTAAACCCGGGATCTCCTATGCCAAAACAAGTAATAACTCACCTTTCACTCAAAAACGAATATTCACTCAAGAACAAGGTTAAATGTATCACTCAATTCCAACAAAATCATAAACACAACTTGACACTCGCAATCAATCTCACTCTCAACACAACATACATCACTGATGACAATCAAAAGGTCTTTATTCGGGTTGTAGCGTGGGCTAGGGACAAGGTATGTCAAGTAAAGCTAAAACAGGTTAATGTCAAAAGCTAGTACCCAACAATAATCATTATTCAATTCTCTTTCTATTAAAACAAATACTTCCCCACACTTGGATTTTTCAATAACCCTTACATAACAACTTGACTAGTCGAATAAAGAAGGATCATACAAACATAAAAATGCTCTCAAATTTATTCATTTTTTCTTCTTTTTTTTTCTATGTTTTTCTGTTTTTTTTTTTTTATTTTTAAGAGAGCTAAGGAATAAGCACAATGATCCATAAATATTTTTATGAATTTCGACTAGCAAGCATCAACCCAAAATTAATATTCCCCAAAAGTATGATCATCAATAACCCCCCTTTTATGAACACCTTATTACTCCCTTAAGCACGATACTAGCCTTTGACAATTTAGGTTCAAATTTAATGTAAGGCCAATAGAATAAAAAGGATAATGGCAAGTAATGTGGTGTGTCACCGAAAGAATAGGATTAGGCTCAACGGGTTAACTAATTGATCATATATAAAAGGTGTGGAAATATGGGAAATACGAGGTTAAACCTAAGTGCCTTTATCATCTCATCATCAAGTAATATCATGCATTTCAAGAAAGATCTCAAGTAAGTGCTAGCAATGTAAACAACATGTGGACACTCAAGCAAACGAAAAATCATGCAAAAGATATGCATATAGGCTCAAAACTCACTTGGTGTGACAAAACATAATCAATCCCAGGTAACAAGACTCTCTAACGCACCTACTTGTACTCAAAGCATGAAAACCAAGTCATCTTGCACATATTCATGTCATTCTAATCACTTACAACATCCAATTAAGTCTACCAGCTTCAACTTGCTAGTGTAAGTGTGTGCACAAGAACAAAGCACGTCACTTCTCATACAAAAGCGTCAATAAACACAAAAATTCTACGCATGCATGGGTGTATCAAGCAAAATATAACAACTAATCAAATTGCATGGCTAGAATTATTTTTGGTATTTTTAATTTTTTAATTTTTTTGGAATTTTTTTTTTTAAACAAGTAATACACTACGTTGAGAACACCTCCCCACACTTAAGCGGTTCATTGTCCCCAATGAACTAATGAGCAAGATACAAAAATACAACTAAAAACAAAATAAAACTACACTAAAAAGAAAAGAAAGAAAACTCCCCTGGAATCAAGATGTCAGGTGTGAAAACCATCCCTCATTCGCTTAGGAGCCATCCACTCACCAAAACTGCATTCAACAATAGCTTCACCAACAACCACCAAGAAATATCCTACCAAAAACCACCAAGCAATATCACACCAAAAATACCCAATTAACAAGAATATTACAAAACCCCCAATTTACAAGAACACAAATTCGTAATAAAAAAAATAGAGAAGAAAAATCCCAACTACGAATCAAAGAGGTGAACTTGAAATTAATTCCTCTTTAGAATTGAATTTTTAGAGATGTAGAGGAGGAATAAAAGGAATTGGGTGTGTATGTATGGGTATAAATAGATAATGGAATGATAGGATGGATTTAAAAATTTTAATATGAAAAGGAAAAAATTTGGGTGGAATTTGAAATTTAATGTAGGATAGAAATAGGATTTAGGGATTAAAAATAATAATAATAAAAAAAATAATTATAATAATAATAATAATAATAAATAAGAATTAGAATAGAAATAGGTTTAGAATTTTTGGTGGAGAGATGGGAGGTTTTGGAATTGAAATAGGAAAAGAATTAGGTAAAATAGGGGTATAAATAGAATAGAGGTTGAATTTTTTTTTTTTTTTTTTTATATAACACAGGACAACAGCTCGCACAAACACAAACCACACGCTGAAAATTCTGAAAACAAACTGGGCAACGCGCATCACCGCGCGTCTGAGCCACCCGCGCCAAGGAAGACACGCAGGCGCAAATTGCGCGTTCGCCTGGCAAACTGCGTCTATTACAGTAACGCAGGCGCAGCCTGCGTTACTCAGCCGCAACCTGCCCTGAAAGCAGTAACGCAGGAGCAACCTGCGTTACACATGAAAAATTCGATTTTTTTTTTTTTTTTTTTTTTTTTTTGGAAAAAAATACTCAAAATTTTTTTTTTCTTCCTACACTAATGCGTGGGTTGAACAAATAACTAAGCAATTCTACTATATATGAAAGAGAAGGAAAGAAGTACTCCCCTATGCAAAAGCATGAAGTGCACCGATCCTCCAATGAAATCTTGGGTTGCCTCCCAAGCAGCGCTTATTTAGAGTCATTAGCTTGACCTCCTAAAAAAAATACTCTGGTAAAGGCGTAATATCCACTTTCTCGATCATAAACTCGCCACCACAAAAAGTATCAAGAGTGTTAGTGATTGTCTTTATCCTGCAAAAAGTCTCCAAACAAGCATCAGTAAAATAAAATATGTCATTAATAAGCAATAGAGATAGTGCTTGTGCAGTTTTGGAAAACTTTGTGATAAAACAGCGATAAAATTCAACACCATGAAAATATTGAACTCCCTTGACATAAGGTGGAGGTTCTGGTGGTGGCTTTTCTCCACTCCTCACTTTCACTGGAGCCATTCGGACATCTTGGCTTATCACATCATTGGCTAATAAGACACTTCCATCTTCTCCCTCTTCTCGAGCTTGAAACGTATGAGCCACTTTGTATGGATCCTCAACCAGAATTTGAGAAATATCATCTTGGACAATATTTGTTATCACATCAACCTTGAAATAAATGTTCTTGAGCAAAGAAGCCTTGTAAGTAGAGGCTAGATCGAGAGCAAATTTATCAAGACATGGTAGCTTAGGCACAGGTTGTGGAAGAGAAACAACAACCATCTCTGTATTGCTTTCCTTTGTAGCCTCATCATCAGTCACATTGTTCTCAGTAGCAGCAACATCATTGATCTCGTCATCGGTGGTGTAAGAACCCAGATTTTTGCTAGAATTAAAACTTTTTAGTATGTAATAATATGGGAATGAATAGCGGTTATGACTGTGATGTAACGAAGATCTATTAAATGAATGGAATGGATTTGAATTCAATTATTTATATGTCATGCAGAATACTTTTGGTTGACGGCATAGATAAGAATGATCTATCTCCTAAGAATATAAGTATATTACTTCAGGTAAGATTATTCTTATGTCATCCAAATCAATATCTATTATAAGTCCAGTGGTTCCGTAAAAAGGTTAAGAAGCACCCGAGAGTGAACCAGGTTCATTTTCCTAATTATAGGAATTAAATAAAAATAAGTGATGAATAGTGATTTTGGTGGAATTTAGAATATTATTATAATAATGTTATACCCGGTATTCGGAACGGATTTCTGAGTTCGTATTAGTGATCCAGGAAGAATATAAGTGTATGTAAAAGCTGTCGGATTCAGAAAAAGAGCACTTTCATTTTCTCCGAGATTTCCCTGGACACTGCAAGACTTAAGGATTTATAAAAGGGAATTAAGGAATTTAAATTCGAGAAGTATTAAGAAAGATGAGGAATAGTATTATAAATATTAAGAAGGTTTTCGGTAAAACCCTAACTAGAAACGAATGGGTTATTCCCACGAACGATCAACGAATTAAGCAATAAACGGACAAGGAATCAAGCAGAGGAGGCAAGATGCATGCATGTGTGCAAGTGACAAATATCTAGAAACCATGTAGTTACATAAGTAACCAATACTTAGTGAATCAACTAAGTACTTAGAAAACAAACCACTTGGTTAAGCCTTAACCATCCAATCTTCAACACTTGTCATGGTAAATCCACATCCAACAATGCATCACACTCCACTAACACCACTTTAAGAAGATATTATCCAAGCAAACCTCACTTTATGCATTATTGATAAATCAACCAAGCAAAAATACTCTCTCCCCCTCCAAGAACACCATTCGGCTTTTCCATTAATTCCAAATCCAAAATCCAACTTCCAACCACTTGTTGATCTTGAAACTTTTATGGTGAGACTTACATTTCATATAAATGATCTCCTCAAAATCCTAGCTTCAATCTCTTCTTTTTCCATTTTCAAAAAAATGATTTAAGAGGAGGGTGAATAGTGTTTTCATGAACTAATCTTGTTTTTTCTTGTTTTTCATGGTTGATTTAGCAAGCTTAAGCACCTCTAAGGATCATACCAAGCATAGTGAGGCTAGATCATACTCCAAGGAAGGTATAGCAACTTGAAACCCTAGACTTTACCTTGAGATTTTGCATGCTCTTGATGAGTTTTAGTATAAGGTGTGATATTAGCATGATTATGAGCATGATTGTGATGTAGATTTGATAAATGTTAAAAATAGTTTAGATGAACGGAAAGGCATTGCTTGGCCTCAGTTCATGGTAAAATATCATGTATATGTTGTTTGGGATGGATACCTTGATTATTGGAAGGTTTGGAATTTAGAAATATTCGATTTATAGCCGTCGTAATGCCGAAATTTCGTTAACATTAAGAACACGAACTTAACAGAAGGTATAACTCACAGTTTAGCTTCGACTTTTGCCATGATAAGCTAGATTATGTTATAAGCTTCGTTTTGATATAAAGATCGCATGAAACGGACTTACGGTTTAGGAGTTATGAATAAATTCGTAAAAGTGGTTCGGAACCGTAATCAAAAGTTCGTAACCGAAATTGGATCCCTTTAATATTGCGAAATCAGTGGCGAATCTTGATAATTAAATAATAGAGATAAAAAGGAAGGTGTGGGAGAAGACCGCATGTCAAACGGATCGTTTTCCGATTTTATAAAAATGTTCGAATCTAGGTTAAGTACGAAAGTACCCCTAAGGGGTATACTTGGTTATAACTTCGGTAAACCACTTAGAAAACGATCGATAAATATCGAGGTCTAATCTTTCGACTTTAAAACTTATACGATTTAAATACTTACCATATGTAAGTATAAGGTCATGCTTTAGTAACGAACAAGTGTCGAGTAATAAAGGCAATAATAAGAGTGAATTAGAGGGGTATAACGAAACGACTTGAAAACGTGTTTCGATTTAAGTTAAGTTTATACTTAACCTTTTGAAAGGTGTTAAGTGATTAATCCCGAATGCCTTGGCTATTTATAGATCATCAGGCTGACCCGGGACACGCTACCACTACCCCTACCCGTACTCGACTTCCAGGCAAGTTTTCGAACCTTTCTTTTTAAAGGCTGTTGTTGTGAATATATATATGTATGTGTTTTCAGTATACATATGCCATAGCATGCATGCCTATTCTCGAATTATTTTGAAATGCTTGTTCCCTGAATTGTTGTTGGCTTATAAGCTAGATAGTTATATATCAGTTATAAGCCGGAAATTATTTAGACCCTTAATCGAAGGGCAGTGAATCTCATTCTTTGATTATAGACCGGGAGTCGATATTCCTTGATATATTGATATTATTTTCAGAGGAAATATTTAAGTAAATATTTTCCATTTGTTATCCGGCAAATATTGTTGGGATATTCCTTGAGATTATTTAATAAATATTATTCGGATTGTTCATCAGATGCTTATTTATTCGAGGAATATTATATGATTAATATTCATCTAAAGTCGATTAAATATTCGAATATTGTTTCGAACTCTCAATTAAGTTATTCATTCTTATTTACTCGATAGATGTTATTTTGAATATTCATTCGAGTTTATTTAATTAATGAATATTATCTTAATATTCATTCGAGTCTTATTTATTTAAATGAATATTATTTCGAATATTCATTCGATCTCTATTTATTTTATAATTATTAGTTGAGCATTGATCCGAACTTCAGTTATTCGATAAATACTATCTTCGACATTCAGTTAAAGTCAATTCTATCATTGAACATGATTATAAATATTCATTCAATATTCATTTCTTCGATAATTATTATTAAGTCGAATATTCATTATTTATTCAATGAATATGGTCTCAAGTATTCAATCGATAATTACTTCATCAATAAGTATCATTCTTAAGTTGAATATTCATTATTTATTCAATGAATATTATTTCAAATATCCATTTGGCGATTATTTCATCAATAAAATACTATTATTATTAATAGGAATATTCATTATTCGTCCAATGAATATTATTCTGAACAGTTATTCAAAGATTATTCCGAGCAACACCTTTCTAATACCCGTGACTCAAGAAATATTCTTGGAATATTTATTTAATTCTTCTAACTCGTTTCAAAGATACTTGGTGTCATTCACATAGTATCATCGACCTCCGAACGTTATATAAATTATTACAGAGTCTTATTAATATTATTATATTATCAAGGAAGGTTCTCAGTGATTTCATTCTCCCTTCGATTCTATTATAAGGGAACCTTACTTGAGGAATGTTATTTATCTTGTGACTGCCCGGTCATAAATTATTCGTTCACTCGCAACTTGGTTGCTATTATTCATGGCATTACGTGTACCCACTCATTATTCGAGGGGAAAGAAAATTGGAACAAGTCATTATCCATTAACAAGCAGTAGCTTGGGAAATGTTGGTAAATTTTCCTTTCCATTTAGATATGACTACCTGGTGGAGTCTTATCAACAAGTATTATACTTGGGGAAAGGGGGACAAACTTTATGTTTCAAAGTTATGGGTATGGAATGAACTAGGAGACGCGTAAGTGGCCGAGTGGCGCCGGTCCAGCAATAGCCCAACCGTTGGCTTAGGAGTTCCAGAGGGCGGTAATCAAGTAAATCCGTCGGAGCTACCTTCTACATGTAGAGAACGACTGATGAGATGCATGACATACGGCTGATCCCCGTAAACGTCAGGGCATCTGGCGCGGCAATGCTCCCGTATTAGTTCATCACTCAATGTTGGAAATTTTCTGCAACATCATCATAGTTGGCAGAGTTGAAAAGTATTTCAAACTGGAATTGCAATATCATTCTGCAAGTTCCTATTTTTATGAAAATGATGCTATCTTGCTTATTTTGGCATAGCATATGCTTCCACAAAATATACATTTATTGAGTTACCTTGTAACTTCATCCTTTACATTAAACTGGCAACATTTTCTCTAATGCATGGCATATGATTTCAAACATATCTTTGAATTGTCTTATATATTACTGCACAGTTATATATTGTTGGTGGGCTGTTGCTCACCCTTGCTTATTTATTATGTCACAACAACAGCTAGGTCACATGGCCCGCGTCAGGCGCACTCGGCGCAAGCAGGTTACCCGCCCCGCAGGGCTACCCGTTGATATCATCGCTGCCATTGCTGAGGTAGCATAGCTCAGCAGCCTTGATTCTCAGTTTACTTATATGTATCAATAATGATTAATCAACGGCTAAACTTTTAAACTTATGATGTTATCCTTTTGGCTTGTAATAACTCTTATTCGTAAACCAGTAATGCAAGACTTATTTCAATTTCATCTCTGGGACTATAACTGTGTGTGTGTGAGTGGTTATTATTGTGGGGTCACAGCAGGTGATTTATTTATTGTGGACTCAAGTAAAGTATTAATCATGGAAAATAAGACCGTGACGACCCGTTCCCGGACCCCGGATCTGGGGGTGTTACAGAAATGGTATCAGAGAGAGAGTTATAAATCCCAAGAGATGATGCGATGCTATACAATAATAAATTCACTAAGATAATAAGAACTCTTGCCAAGTTCACTTAAAACCCTTATGGGAACTTTTAAGTATCATGATAGTAATATAATTCATCATTGTATAGGCGAGCGACATGTCGGATCCAGAGGAGTATGAGAGACAGCACGATGATGCGATCCAGGCCGCCGAGGGCTCGGCGATGGTAGATTCAGATGCTGATACTGATGTTGTTGAGTCAGAGGAGGAGGTCCAGGCCGTAGGGGATGCTGAGTTAGTTGCTGAGGATATTGATGATGAGGACCCTGAGGAGGACCAGCTTATACCTGAGGGTAGAGAGATTGGGGAGGACTTTTGGGTTGTGACTCAGATTAGGACTTTGGAGGAGGATACCGACATGACCGCGGATCAGGTGGTACCGGTAGATGAGGGTGATGAGGGAGATATAGACGAGCCAGTAGTTGGTGTTGTAGGGAGTTCTGGACTACTTGTGCCACTCCTCTCTGATGAGAGAGCCCCTACCCCGCCACCACTACCTGTGAGCCCAGTGTCAGATGAGTTTGAGGCATTGACCCCAGAGCCACAGCAGGCAGAGGCTGCCCTTCCAGCAGATCCAGCCCCTCCACCCCATGGTCCGACAGGGGACGTCCCAGCATGTTTTCACCACTATGTTGTAGGCAGACTTACTTCTGAGGTAGCCGTGGCTGAGGCCAGGCTGGCAGAGTCCCGCAGAGAGCTAGCCGCAGAGAGAGAGGCCCGGTTGAGGCACCTGGGTGGTAGGCGTGCCAGAGCTGGAGATATGTATAGGCAGGTGACCGGCATAGAGCTGAGGGCCCGTGTGAGGGTGCGACGGTTACCTAGTGATGGGCATGGTATGGTATCCAGGGCTGATGCAGAGGAGATTTTCCGCCTTGCTATGAGGAGGGTTCTAGATTTGACCCGCCATCGTGGCTGACTGCAGGGATAGTGATGTATTGGTCTAGTTGTCTAGTCTTGTACGGTCATAGTAGTGCCGATTTTTGGTAGGGATAGTTTCAGCTTGTAGATCCCTGTTGCAGACTAGACAGATAGACATCTTATTTCACTTTTGACTAGTTGTTATTCGGATGGTTGTATTTCTTTTAAAACTGTTGCTGTATGTCGGATGTTGTACCGTTTGGTACTTGGTATATATTTATTTCCCTTTTCAGTCATTTCAGTCTTCTTATGACACGATCACTAGATTAGTATATTATATCTGTCCGTACTGCTTTCGGCTAAAACTGCCATGATATATAGAACTGTGGGATCCTAAATCCATTTATGCATCGATATTGTGAGGAGAACCCTCTGAAATAGGTAAATAAACCTAATGTATATTGTCCAAATTTTCAGTAAAATGCCACCAAGAAGAATGGGTACTAGGGCTAACCCCCACGAATCTACTGACCAAGAAAGTCACAATCAACATGAGGAAAATCTTGAGTATAATGAAGAACAGGATCAGGACTATAATGAGCAGGAGGATTCCCATTATGGGATGGGGGATGAAACTTTCTATACTGCAGAGTTTGAAGAGGAAATAGAAGAAGGGGAAACTGAAGTCGAACATCAGGGGGAGAACCAGGGCGGAAACCCCATGGGACAATTTATGGATCTGCTCAGGCAGAATTTGAACCAATATCCCCAACCACCCCAAGGAAACAACACCACTGTGGCCAATTCCTTTAGGGCCTTCAAGTCCCTCAAACCCCCAGAGTTTCACGGATCGGCTGACCCCGTAGAGGCAAGGGCCTGGGTCAAGGAAATGGAGAAATCTTTCGAGATTCTGAGTATTGGGGAAGCCCAAAAGACTGTCTTTGCTACCTACTTGTTAAAAGGAGAGGCCAACTATTGGTGGGAAGCTAAGAAGAATATGGAGACCGATGCTATTGTAACCTGGGATAGGTTTAAACAATTGTTTTTAGAGAAGTATTTCCCAAAGTTTATGAAAACCCAGATGGAGCTTAAGTTTCTAGAGCTAAAGCAGAACAACTTGTCAGTGGCTGATTATGAAGCCAAGTTTACTGAGCTATCAAGATTTGTACCAGAGTTTGTGGACACTGAAGAAAAGAAAGCTAACAGGTTTCAGCAAGGGCTGAAGCAGTGGATTCAGAACAGAGTGGCCGTTTTAGAAATTACTGATTATGCCACCTTGGTGCAAAAGGCAACCATCGTGGAAGCAGGGAGCGATCAGATACAAAGAGAGAGAGAGAAGGGGGGATTAAAGAGAAAGCATGCCAGCATGGGCGGAGGTTCCGCAGGGGGAAGGCCCCCGAATAGGTTCAACAGAGGAGCAGTTTCCCTACCTGGGAGGAATATTGGGTTTAAACCATCTGGGAGTGCAACTGTGAGCCAGGGCGGCCAACAAGCAGGAGTGTCCCGTTCCCATCATTCCAGACCTCCACTACCAGTATGTGCCACTTGTGGGAAGAGACATCCCGGGGTGTGTACTCAGAAACAGACGGTCTGTTATAAGTGTGGGCGAGCAGGCCACTATGCCCACCAGTGTACCGCGATTGCTCCTACTGCCAGCAAAGGCACTACTTGTTTTCAGTGTGGTCGTCCAGGTCACATGAGGAAGGATTGCCCAATGAACAAACCAGCAGCCTCAGGGGCAAGCAGAGCTGCCTCCAACAGGCCACCAACTGCTAGAACTTTTAACATGACAGTGCAAGATGCCGTGAGGAACACGGATGTGATAGCAGGTACATTCTCCCTCAATTCAGTCAGTGCAAATGTTTTATTTGATTCTGGGGCAACTAAGTCTTTTATATCTAGAGATTTTGCACATAAATTGAAACTTAAAACTCAACCACTAAGGGAGTCTTTGCTAGTAGAGATAGCTAATCAGGAAGTCGTTCCAGTTAATCAGATTCACTCCGATTGCAAAATAGAAATAGGAGGGCGATTCTTCTGTGTTGACTTGATCCCTTTTAAACTAGGGGAATTCGACGTTATTTTGGGAATGGACTGGTTGTCTCGTAATAATGCGCAAATAGATTGTAAAGGGAAAAAGGTTAAGTTGAAAACCCCAGGGAATAAGGAAATAGTGTTTAAGGGGTTACGACAGACCCAGACCATTCTAACCATGGCGCAGACCAAGAGACTGCTACGAAAAGGAAACGAAGCTTATTTAGCTTACGTTATCGACACCCAGAAAGAGGCGCCCAGGATACAAGACATTCCGGTGGTTAACGAATTTGAAGATGTGTTTCCTGAAGATCTTCCTGGATTACCACCAGATAGAGTGATTGAGTTTGCTATTGAGTTAGCCCCGGGGACGGCGCCAGTTTCAAAGGCCCCATACCGATTAGCACCAGTGGAAATGAAAGAGCTAGCAAAGCAATTACAGGAATTGTTGGATAAGGGTATGATAAGACCCAGTGTGTCGCCTTGGGGCGCACCAGTATTGTTCGTCAAGAAAAAGGACGGGAGTATGAGGCTATGCATCGACTATCGAGAGTTGAACAAGCTAACCATAAAGAATAAGTACCCGTTGCCCAGAATTGATGATTTGTTTGACCAGCTAAGAGGAGCTGTGTATTTCTCCAAGATTGACTTGAGAACCGGATATCACCAGCTGAAGATTAAACCTGAAGATATTCCAAAGACTGCATTCCGTACTAGGTATGGACATTATGAGTTCTTGGTGATGTCATTCGGATTGACCAACGCCCCAGCAGCTTTCATGGATTTAATGAATAGAGTGTTCAAGGAATATTTGGACCAGTTTGTTATAGTCTTTATTGATGATATTTTGATCTACTCAAAGACAGAGGAAGAACACGCTGAACATTTGAGGATAACCTTAGAGACGCTCCGGAAAGAGCAATTATATGCCAAATTCTCAAAGTGTGAGTTCTGGAAAAATGAAGTACAATTTTTAGGGCACGTAATCAACAAAGAAGGAGTGCTCGTTGACCCCTCCAAGATAGAGGCAGTTTCAAATTGGGAGCGACCAACCACTCCAACAGAGGTAAGGAGTTTCATAGGGTTAGCAGGATATTATAGACGATTTGTTCAAGATTTTGCAAAGATTGCAGCCCCGTTAACTCGACTTACCCGGAAAACTGAGAAATTTGAATGGACTGAAAAATGCGAGAAGAGTTTTCAAGAGCTGAAGAAGAGGTTGGTAACGGCCCCAGTATTGGCGTTGCCTGATGGAAAAGGAGATTTCGTGATTTACAGTGATGCTTCGCATAAAGGATTGGGATGCGTGCTTATGCAGCACGGCAAGGTAATAGCATATGCGTCAAGACAATTGAAGGATTACGAGATCCGATACCCCACCCATGATCTGGAATTAGCAGCAATTGTTTTTGCCTTAAAAATTTGGAGGCACTACTTGTATGGAGAGAAGTGTGAGATTTACACTGACCATAAGAGCCTCAAGTACATTTTTACGCAGAAAGAGCTTAACATGCGCCAGAGAAGATGGCTAGAGCTAATCAAGGATTACGACTGTGAGATTCGTTATCACCCGGGCAAAGCCAATGTGGTGGCTGACGCCCTTAGTAGGAAAGAGAAGCTCAAAATGATAACTACAGAGGAAGAATTAATAAAAGACTTTGAGAAGCTGGAAATTGAGATTAAGATACCTGAAGAAGGTCAAGAAAAGTTGATGGAAATTCGGATCCAGCCTCTACTGTTGGAAAAGATTAGGTTATGCCAAGAACAAATGATGGAAGCAGAAAAGAACTCGACAGAGGAGTTAATGACTGGGGAAGAAATAAAGTGTGAAAAAGATAAAGGAGGAATCATGAGGTATATGTGGAGAATATGGGTCCCAAACGATCAGGAACTCAAGGAAGAAATTCTATATGAGGCACACAACTCAGGATACTCAGTGCACCCCGGTAGCACCAAGATGTACAGAGATTTGAAAGAGTACTACTGGTGGCCCAACATGAAGAAGGACGTGGTAGAATGGGTGAGCAAATGCTTGACTTGCCAGAAAGTGAAAGCAGAGCACCAGAGGCCTAGTGGACTTCTACACCCCTTGGAGATTCCCGAATGGAAATGGGAACACATAGCTATGGACTTCGTAGTAGGTTTGCCAAGGACCAAAGCGAATCATGATGCCATATGGGTGATTATAGACCGACTAACAAAGTCAGCTCACTTCCTACCGATCAACGAGAGGTACACGGTTGATAGGCTTGTAGACATCTACCTCAAAGAAATAGTGGCGCGACATGGAGTCCCAGTCGCCATAGTATCTGACAGAGATCCCAGATTTAACTCCAGGTTTTGGAGGAGCTTTCAGGATTGTGTGGGAACCAGGCTAAACATGAGTACAGCTTACCATCCCCAGACAGACGGGCAAAGTGAAAGGACCATCCAGACACTAGAAGATATGTTGAGAGTCTGTGCTATAGACTTTAAAGGAAATTGGGATGATCACTTGCCATTAATTGAGTTCTCCTACAACAATAGCTTTCATTCAAGCATAGGGATGCCGCCTTACGAGGCCCTTTATGGAAGGAAATGCCGATCTCCCTTATATTGGGATGAAGTTGGAGAGCGAAAGATGCTCGGGCCTGAGATGGTCCAACGGACTAAAGATGCAGTGGATCTAATAAGAGGACGGCTGGTAGCAGCCCAAGACCGACAAAAGAAATATGCCGACTTAGCTCGGAAAGGAAAAGAATATGAGGTGGGAGACCTAGTGTTCTTGAAGGTATCTCCTTGGAAGGGTTTAATGAGGTTTGGAAAGAAAGGGAAGCTGAGCCCTAGATATATTGGACCATTCGAGATCTTAAGACGTATTGGGGAGCTAGCTTATGAACTGGCATTACCCCCAAACCTGCAGCTAGTGCATAATGTGTTCCATGTCTCAATGCTAAGGAAATATAACCCAGATGCCAAGCACATAGTGGAATATGAGCATGTGGACATGCAACCAGACTTGACCTACGTAGAGCAACCTGTGGAAATCATGGACAGAAAAGACCAAGTGCTCCGAAACAAGGTCATCAAGCTTGTCAGAGTTTTATGGCAGAATCACAACATAGAAGAATCAACCTGGGAGCTAGAAAGTGCAATGATGGAAAAGTACCCCCATTTGTTTTCAAGCTGATTCCGGGACGGAATCCTTTTAAGGAGGGGAGACTGTAAGAACCCAGATTTTTGCTAGAATTAAAACTTTTTAGTATGTAATAATATGGGAATGAATAGCGGTTATGACTGTGATGTAACGAAGATCTATTAAATGAATGGAATGGATTTGAATTCAATTATTTATATGTCATGCAGAATACTTTTGGTTGACGGCATAGATAAGAATGATCTATCTCCTAAGAATATAAGTATATTACTTCAGGTAAGATTATTCTTATGTCATCCAAATCAATATCTATTATAAGTCCAGTGGTTCCGTAAAAAGGTTAAGAAGCACCCGAGAGTGAACCAGGTTCATTTTCCTAATTATAGGAATTAAATAAAAATAAGTGATGAATAGTGATTTTGGTGGAATTTAGAATATTATTATAATAATGTTATACCCGGTATTCGGAACGGATTTCTGAGTTCGTATTAGTGATCCAGGAAGAATATAAGTGTATGTAAAAGCTGTCGGATTCAGAAAAAGAGCACTTTCATTTTCTCCGAGATTTCCCTGGACACTGCAAGACTTAAGGATTTATAAAAGGGAATTAAGGAATTTAAATTCGAGAAGTTTTAAGAAAGATGAGGAATAGTATTATAAATATTAAGAAGGTTTTCGGTAAAACCCTAACTAGAAACGAATGGGTTATTCCCACGAACGATCAACGAATTAAGCAATAAACGGACAAGGAATCAAGCAGAGGAGGCAAGATGCATGCATGTGTGCAAGTGACAAATATCTAGAAACCATGTAGTTACTTAAGTAACCAATACTTAGTGAATCAACTAAGTACTTAGAAAACAAACCACTTGGTTAAGCCTTAACCATCCAATCTTCAACACTTGTCATGGTAAATCCACATCCAACAATGCATGACACTCCACTAACACCACTTTAAGAAGATATTATCCAAGCAAACCTCACTTTATGCATTATTGATAAATCAACCAAGCAAAAATACTCTCTCCCCCTCCAAGAACACCATTCGGCTTTTCCATTAATTCCAAATCCAAAATCCAACTTCCAACCACTTGTTGATCTTGAAACTTTTATGGTGAGACTTACATTTCATATAAATGATCTCCTCAAAATCCTAGCTTCAATCTCTTCTTTTTCCATTTTCAAAAAAATGATTTAAGAGGAGGGTGAATAGTGTTTTCATGAACTAATCTTGTTTTTTCTTGTTTTTCATGGTTGATTTAGCAAGCTTAAGCACCTCTAAGGATCATACCAAGCATAGTGAGGCTAGATCATACTCCAAGGAAGGTATAGCAACTTGAAACCCTAGACTTTACCTTGAGATTTTGCATGCTCTTGATGAGTTTTAGTATAAGGTGTGATATTAGCATGATTATGAGCATGATTGTGATGTAGATTTGATAAATGTTAAAAATAGTTTAGATGAACGGAAAGGCATTGCTTGGCCTCAGTTCATGGTAAAATATCATGTATATGTTGTTTGGGATGGATACCTTGATTATTGGAAGGTTTGGAATTTAGAAATATTCGATTTATAGCCGTCGTAATGCCGAAATTTCGTTAACATTAAGAACACGAACTTAACAGAAGGTATAACTCACAGTTTAGCTTCGACTTTTGCCATGATAAGCTAGATTATGTTATAAGCTTCGTTTTGATATAAAGATCGCATGAAACGGACTTACGGTTTAGGAGTTATGAATAAATTCGTAAAAGTGGTTCGGAACCGTAATCAAAAGTTCGTAACCGAAATTGGATCCCTTTAATATTGCGAAATCAGTGGCGAATCTTGATAATTAAATAATAGAGATAAAAAGGAAGGTGTGGGAGAAGACCGCATGTCAAACGGATCGTTTTCCGATTTTATAAAAATGTTCGAATCTAGGTTAAGTACGAAAGTACCCCTAAGGGGTATACTTGGTTATAACTTCGGTAAACCACTTAGAAAACGATCGATAAATATCGAGGTCTAATCTTTCGACTTTAAAACTTATACGATTTAAATACTTACCATATGTAAGTATAAGGTCATGCTTTAGTAACGAACAAGTGTCGAGTAATAAAGGCAATAATAAGAGTGAATTAGAGGGGTATAACGAAACGACTTGAAAACGTGTTTCGATTTAAGTTAAGTTTATACTTAACCTTTTGAAAGGTGTTAAGTGATTAATCCCGAATGCCTTGGCTATTTATAGATCATCAGGCTGACCCGGGACACGCTACCACTACCCCTACCCGTACTCGACTTCCAGGCAAGTTTTCGAACCTTTCTTTTTAAAGGCTGTTGTTGTGAATATATATATGTATGTGTTTTCAGTATACATATGCCATAGCATGCATGCCTATTCTCGAATTATTTTGAAATGCTTGTTCCCTGAATTGTTGTTGGCTTATAAGCTAGATAGTTATATATCAGTTATAAGCCGGAAATTATTTAGACCCTTAATCGAAGGGCAGTGAATCTCATTCTTTGATTATAGACCGGGAGTCGATATTCCTTGATATATTGATATTATTTTCAGAGGAAATATTTAAGTAAATATTTTCCATTTGTTATCCGGCAAATATTGTTGGGATATTCCTTGAGATTATTTAATAAATATTATTCGGATTGTTCATCAGATGCTTATTTATTCGAGGAATATTATATGATTAATATTCATCTAAAGTCGATTAAATATTCGAATATTATTTCGAACTCTCAATTAAGTTATTCATTCTTATTTACTCGATAGATGTTATTTTGAATATTCATTCGAGTTTATTTAATTAATGAATATTATCTTAATATTCATTCGAGTCTTATTTATTTAAATGAATATTATTTTGAATATTCATTCGATCTCTATTTATTTTATAATTATTAGTTGAGCATTGATCCGAACTTCAGTTATTCGATAAATACTATCTTCGACATTCAGTTAAAGTCAATTCTATCATTGAACATGATTATAAATATTCATTCAATATTCATTTCTTCGATAATTATTATTAAGTCGAATATTCATTATTTATTCAATGAATATGGTCTCAAGTATTCAATCGATAATTACTTCATCAATAAGTATCATTCTTAAGTTGAATATTCATTATTTATTCAATGAATATTATTTCAAATATCCATTTGGCGATTATTTCATCAATAAAATACTATTATTATTAATAGGAATATTCATTATTCGTCCAATGAATATTATTCTGAACAGTTATTCAAAGATTATTCCGAGCAACACCTTTCTAATACCCGTGACTCAAGAAATATTCTTGGAATATTTATTTAATTCTTCTAACTCGTTTCAAAGATACTTGGTGTCATTCACATAGTATCATCGACCTCCGAACGTTATATAAATTATTACAGAGTCTTATTAATATTATTATATTATCAAGGAAGGTTCTCAGTGATTTCATTCTCCCTTCGATTCTATTATAAGGGAACCTTACTTGAGGAATGTTATTTATCTTGTGACTGCCCGGTCATAAATTATTCGTTCACTCGCAACTTGGTTGCTATTATTCATGGCATTACGTGTACCCACTCATTATTCGAGGGGAAAGAAAATTGGAACAAGTCATTATCCATTAACAAGCAGTAGCTTGGGAAATGTTGGTAAATTTTCCTTTCCATTTAGATATGACTACCTGGTGGAGTCTTATCAACAAGTATTATACTTGGGGAAAGGGGGACAAACTTTATGTTTCAAAGTTATGGGTATGGAATGAACTAGGAGACGCGTAAGTGGCCGAGTGGCGCCGGTCCAGCAATAGCCCAACCGTTGGCTTAGGAGTTCCAGAGGGCGGTAATCAAGTAAATCCGTCGGAGCTACCTTCTACATGTAGAGAACGACTGATGAGATGCATGACATACGGCTGATCCCCGTAAACGTCAGGGCATCTGGCGCGGCAATGCTCCCGTATTAGTTCATCACTCAATGTTGGAAATTTTCTGCAACATCATCATAGTTGGCAGAGTTGAAAAGTATTTCAAACTGGAATTGCAATATCATTCTGCAAGTTCCTATTTTTATGAAAATGATGCTATCTTGCTTATTTTGGCATAGCATATGCTTCCACAAAATATACATTTATTGAGTTACCTTGTAACTTCATCCTTTACATTAAACTGGCAACATTTTCTCTAATGCATGGCATATGATTTCAAACATATCTTTGAATTGTCTTATATATTACTGCACAGTTATATATTGTTGGTGGGCTGTTGCTCACCCTTGCTTATTTATTATGTCACAACAACAGCTAGGTCACATGGCCCGCGTCAGGCGCACTCGGCGCAAGCAGGTTACCCGCCCCGCAGGGCTACCCGTTGATATCATCGCTGCCATTGCTGAGGTAGCATAGCTCAGCAGCCTTGATTCTCAGTTTACTTATATGTATCAATAATGATTAATCAACGGCTAAACTTTTAAACTTATGATGTTATCCTTTTGGCTTGTAATAACTCTTATTCGTAAACCAGTAATGCAAGACTTATTTCAATTTCATCTCTGGGACTATAACTGTGTGTGTGTGAGTGGTTATTATTGTGGGGTCACAGCAGGTGATTTATTTATTGTGGACTCAAGTAAAGTATTAATCATGGAAAATAAGATCGTGACGACCCGATCCCGGACCCCGGATCTGGGGGTGTTACAGGTGGCATGCTCCTTCTCTTTATCAATGGCCTCATCATCAACATACATGGAGAAACTATCATATTCCTGATCGCTTGTGAGATTGATAGCAGTCAGGTCCTCTTCGGATCGGATAGATGATGATGGTAAATAGTCGAGCTGCACTGTAGTAGAAGAGTTAGCCAACTGTGCAATTTGAGATTCAATCGCCAAACTTTGAGTTTCTAATTTTTCAAAACTCTTTAGCATTGTATTCAAGATATCCCACATCTCATTTGTCTGATCAGCTTGCACATCTACACTGGGTTGAGAAACATGTAGATCTTCTTGTAGAGGAGGATATTGATATTCTTGCTGTGGCGGCTGCTCATATGACTGATAATATTGTTGCTCAAACTGTTGCTGATTATGATATGAAAAATTTTGAACACCATTGTCCTGGTAGTAGAAATCTGGTTGATTCACGTATTCTTGATCAAAAGTGTTTGAATACTGATTGTACCCATATCCTTCTTCAAAAGAATTCATTTGTCCCAACTGAGCATTCTGAGAATTATAGACATTGTAAGAGCATTCAAAACCATAGTGACCCTGGACACCACAAATTGGACAGAAGTTGTAAGTTTTAGGGGCCACTTGTGACATCTCATTGATACTCATTGGACGCATAGTAGGCTCTGTAAGGTTGAATGAGGCAATTTCTTGAGTGCGTGCCTCCAACATGGAAGAGAGTAGTGCAAAAGTATCAACTTCACCCATTGCAAACCTGTAGACACTCAACAAAGCCAAGAAAACGTAAAATCTGCCTCAATTGGAACAAAGGTTCCAACAAGACAATGGAAACAATCGAAACAACTAAATTAAAATCAACAGAAACTCGCTGTCTCCCCGGCAGCGGCGCCAAAAACTTGATATGTCAAATTATACCTAACCGCAAGCGCACGGTGTCTATTGCTAGTACAGATGGCAAGCGGGTCGAATCCACAAGGAGACAGGTTCTACTAATTCCTTTTCAGTTATCGCTAATTGTTTCAAGGGTCAAACGATTATTGGGGAATTATTAATTAACTAATTAAACTAGATTAACACTAATTAAATAGATGATAAACAAATTATTTAAAACCTAGGGCAATCAGGTCCACCATGCTTACACAATTGGCTCTTAAGCTAAAACAATCAATGTGATCCTATAACTAGAGTATGTTAATCTCTCTCAAGCATTAACACTCTCGAAACATTCAACACAATTAACCACTTTTAGTAATTCAATCAATCAGGTAATTAGAGTCAAGTTAATCTCTTCCAAGCATTAACGCTCTCAGAAATCCAATGATGCTCTCGCACTCAAATTCAATTCTGCTAATCGTATGTGTGCCTCTAGTAAGTAAATCTCTCGATCCATACCCCTATTTGCATATAATTAATCCATGATATCGGCCGATTACACAAATTAATGATTAAAACATATCAATCAGAATTAACCATAACCAATCAAACCACTATGAAAATCATGCCAATATTAGTGCAAACATGGCTTCCCTTTAAGCCCTAGAAATAACTACTCGCTAATAATTAAACAAGTAAAACAACTAGTAAAACAAGAAAACATAATTAAACTAATAAGAATTGAGAAGAAATTCAGATAAGAAAACCTGCAATCATCAATCCTGTCACAAGAATGAAATTCATGGCCTCCTCTCCAAAACCCTAGCTCCTAAGAGTAGGAGCACGTATGTCTCTCCCCATAAAATAATACCCTAGATGTGTTTATATAGGCTCTAAAAGTCTTACCCAATAAAAGTATTTTAATACTCTAAATAAATTACAAGTAGGATTCCATAACTGAATAGGATTCCTTAATTAAAATTCGTCACTTCTTTTTCTCCTCTGTTTCTGGGCTCTTCCAGTTGGATTTTGCTTACTGGACCACCTCTGAATTGTAGAAAATTCCACAAGCTTCGCGTGGACAGTAAGATCGTCAAATTCTGACTTCTGGAACTCAAGATATGGCCAAAACAGTGCAGGCAGCCCGTGTAGCCCAATATTACGAATTTTCTCCTATTTTATCTCCAAAATAGCTCTTTTTGCTCCAAATCCTTCCAAGTTATGAATTCTTTATTTCCTACAATAAAACAATAAAATCTATTAAATAAAAATCCAAATCAATGCAAAACACAATAAATATGAGAATAAAATCATCTAAAATATATATAAAAATATACTCTATCATTATTCCGAGCAACCCTCTTTCAATATCTATGACTTAATAAATATGCTTGGAATATTTATTTAATTCTTCTAACTCGTTTCAAAGATACTTTGTTTCATTCACATAGTATCATCAACCCTCGAATATTATATAAATTATTTCAGAGTCTTATTAATATTATTATATTATCAAGGAAGGTTCTCGGTGATTCCATTCTCCCTTCGATTCTATTATAAGGGAACCTTACTTGAGGAATGTTATTTATCTTGTGACTGCCCGGTCATAAATTATTCGTTCACTCGCAACTTGGTTGCTATCATTCATGGCATTACGTGTACCCACTCATTATTCGAGGGGAAAGAATGTTGGAACAAGTCATTATCCATTAACAAGCAGTAGCTTGGGAAATATTGGTAAATTTTCCTTTCCATTTAGATATGACTACCTGGTGGAGTCTTATCAACAAGTATTATACTTGGGGAAAGGGGGACAAACTTTATGTTTCAAAGTTATGGGTATGGAATGAACTAGGAGACGCGTAAGTGGCCGAGTGGCGCCGGTCCAGCAATAGCCCAACCGTTGGCTTAGGAGTTCCAGAGGGCGGTAAACAAGTAAACCCGTCGGAGCTACCTTCTACATGTAGAGAACGACTGATGAGATGCATGACATACGGCTGATCCCCGTAAACGTCAGGGCATCTGGCGCGGCAATGCTCCCGTATTAGTTCATCACTCAATGTTGGAAATTTTCTGCAATATCATCATAGTTGGCAGAGTTGAAAAGTATTTCAAACTGGAATTGCAATATCATTCTGCAAGTTCCTATTTTTATGAAAATGATGCTATCTTGCTTATTTTGGCATAGCATATGCTTCCACAAAATATACATTTATTGAGTTACCTTGTAACTTCATCCTTTATATTAAACTGGCAATATTTTCTCTAATGCATGGCATATGATTTCAAACATATCTTTGAACTGTCTTATATATTACTGCACAGTTATATATTGTTGGTGGGCTGTTGCTCACCCTTGCTTATTTATTATGTCACAACAACAGCTAGGTCACATGGCCCGCGTCAGGCGCACTCGGCGCAAGCAGGTTACCCGCCCCGCAGGGCTACCCGTTGATATCATCGCTGCCATTGCTGAGGTAGCATAGCTCAGCAGCCTTGATTTCCAGTTTACTTATATGTATCAATAATGATTAATCAACGGCTAAACTTTTAAACTTATGATGTTATCCTTTTGGCTTGTAATAACTTTTATTCGTAAACCAGTAATGCAGGACTTATTTCAATTTCATCTCTGGGACTATAACTGTGTGTGTGTGAGTGGTTATTATTGTGGGGTCACAGCAGGTGATTTATTTATTGTGGACTTAAGTAAAGTATTAATTATGGAAAATAAGACCGTAACGACCCGATCCCGGACCCCGGATCTGGGGGTGTTACATCTTATGCCCGAGTAGTGCAGATCAACAACCTCTATGTTAGTCACACAATCACGAAAATCATCAATAGCAGGGGATTTCCCAACACTCCCACCAGCACTCTCAACTTCATTCAACATGGCATTAAAGTCACCCAAGATAACCCACGGAAACTCCCCAACTAGCTGCTTGAAGGTTTTCAAAGAATGCCATAACAAACGACGGGGAATATGATCATTAGCAGCATAAACGAAGGAGCAATAAAAATGCTCTTGAGAACTTTTTTGTTTGACAAGACAGTGGATAACCTGGTCCGTCTCAAACAAATGCATCACCTCAAAGAAATTAGGATCCCAACCAACGACTATTCTACAATTTTTAGAGCACTTATCAACATTAGATAACCACTCCCACTTTCTAAAAAAATTCCTAAATAAATCTCCAACTCTATGCTTTGCAACTCGAGTCTCTAAAATACCACACAATCCAATTGAATTTTCTCTAAACATCTCTTTGCTTTTGAAGGGTTGATTAAACCCCCTAACATTCCAACAAGAAATATTATTCATTAAAGACATTATAGTCATCACCAACCTCCTTTTCCCCTCCATTTTTTCCACCAAACAACTGCTCAATCGCAAAAGCTTGTTGCTCCTGATCTTCAATTTTGTCACCAATCTCAGAATCAGATCCAAAAAACTTATTCCTGCTTTGATCCTCTACCATAAACCGACCTGTTTCATCAAGGTCTGAGTCCACATCAATTTCAGAATTTAGCTAACACACTTCCATCTCTTTAGACTTTTCCGAATCTAGGAGAAGAGATGTACCTTTTTTATTCCTGTCAATAAACCCAACATTGTTATCCCTGTTTTTATTCCCCCAGGCTTCCACCCCTTTAACTACTGCCCCTTTAGACAGTTTTTGAGCACTCACAACAACATTACTAACTTCAACCCTTTTTGTCATAAGTTCCAGGTTATCCAGCAAGTTACTCGAGGCCAGAGCTCCAAACCTGTTACTTTGCAGAATTCTACTCCCTTCATTCCCTACTTCCTTAATAACTCCTGATGTTTCACCCTTGTAACCCTTTTTACCAGATCCTAACACAGAATCATTTGCATATTTTCCAGGATTTATATAAGGAAAACTATTTTGTTTTCTGTTAGCAAACCCCGAATTTCTATATCCCTGGGAAGCAGTCCCCTGTCTTTGTTGGCCAAATTTCTGACCCACCTTATTTTTCCCTCTACGGTTAACCTCAATGAATTCCCCTTCATTCTTACTAGCATTCTTTGCTTCCAAATCCTCTTTTGCTTTCTTTTCTTGAGTTGCAATCGAACGAGGGCAAGAGTGACTTGAGTGACCAAACATAAGACAAGAATAGCACCATGAAGGACGCCATGGATATTCTACTCTTAATCGAGTTTCTAGAGGTTCTTTATTATTCTCATTCGGGATTATAACAAACAACTGGTCAGGCAAGGGCTTATTTGCGTCCACCTCAATTAATAATTTTGCAAAACTGAGCCTTCTAGCAGCTTCTTTACACATTCTTTCCGTCAGACCATCTGCCAACAAAATTTCCCCAATTCCACTACCAATTCGACTTAACCCAGCAGTGTTCCAGTATTGCAGTGGTATGTTATAGATTTTTACCCACAGAGGGATTGTTTTAGGAACATCTTTGACAAGTACAATTTGGGGGTTCCACCTTTGCAGAATTAAAGGTTTACCCTCAATCATACATACCTCATCTTCTAGGACTTCTAATAAATCTTCTTCCTCAGCAAATTTAAAGAAGAAGAACCCCTCATCGTTCATAATGACATCTTTGAGCCCTCGATTACCCCATCTCCTCTTAGCATGGTATTCCATTGTGTGGAAGGCAACCCTTTTTTCAAAGAAATATCCCACCAAGCAATTCGCCCACGGTTTTCTACCCTGCAAATCAACATTCAAAGGGGGTCGAATAACTACCTTCCCTTCATCAAATTCTGGGCAGTGATACTCAAATTTCAATCTTTCCTTACCCACCTTTGGTTTAGTAACTTCACTCCATGGCTTAGAAACATGACCCTTTACTTGCGAATTGCTCTGGTGCTTATATTCCACTGTTTTTCCCGTATCTTCATCACCCATTTCAGCATCCTTGTTCGAATTTTTTTCTATTTGACCAGATACCAAACAGGTTGTGAGCACTTCCTGAGAATTATTTTTTCCCTCTTTAATATTCTCAGATTCACCATTAGAACCATAGTGACCTGTGTCTCTTTCCATATAGTCGACCCCAACTTTCAAACTAGTAGTAATTCCTTCGATATGACTCTGCTCCACTACTTCGTTACCATCACCAGATTTCGAACTTAATAGAAATCCTCTTTCTCGTCCTTTCTTATCTTCCCCTTCGTGAGCAGCCCATCCTTCTAGGAACAATCCAAGACCTTCATTCCTCTTATCCACCAAACCATCAGATTTAGATACACTTTTTTCAGCAATCATCTCACGATCTTGTTTCAATTGTTTAGCTTCCTCCATCAAATTGTTGACCTGATTTTCATCCATTTCAGCAAGAGAATTAATTACCTTTCTCTTCATATGAGTTTCACTTCCAAGATTTCGATTTAGAATTTTTCTCGAGCTTTGACCTTTTCCTCCATACGGATTGCCAGTTTTTTTTTCAGATCTAAGGTTAGATTGGGTTGGGGGCATAATAGATGCTAATATTCAAAACAAATCAGAAAGGAAAAAAACAAAATTGTGGATTTTTCTAGAAAATCGCCAGAAAAGGAAAGGGGGGCTAGAGAGAAAATTACGAAGCATTTTTTTTTTTTTTTTTGATTTAGGGTTTAGGGTTTTTTTTTTCCGGTAAATGAGGCTTTGCCTCGTGGAGAAATATATTAAAAATAAAGAAATGTACAAACAAGAGCAAAAAGCTCAAGTCCAGGGACAATTAATCCTTTGGAACACACTCCAAGAAATAAATAACTAAAACCAAAAACCACCCCTACTATGACTAAAAAAGATACCCCAGCCACATGCACTAACTTTTAAAACATAAAAGAAATGGGTCCTGGTCCCTGACAATCGATTGTCAGGGACCATTTATTTAACAATTAGTTTCCTGTCCGTTGGATCAATGATCCAACGGCCAGGATTCAAAAAAAAATTTCGTCCATTCCGCGCAAAATTTCCGCGGAACACTATTCATCCGCGAAAATTTTCCGCGGAACACTATTTTCAATCCGCGGAAAATTTCCGCGGAACAGTCTGTTCACTCTTTTGGAAGAAAGTTATAGAGATAGTCTCATACTTTCCTCTAATGATACTCCACTGCTGATTTAATTGGGTTGTCGGAACTGTTTGATTAAAAAATTGAAAGAAAAGAATTGGATTGTTTATTCAATTAAACAAACTGATTTGAAAAGAAAGAAACAGGTGGTGCAGTAAAACTGTCGGCAGAACAGCCTTACACTCTACACGGCGCGTGCAACACACGCGCCCGATCTAAACAAGAAAAATGCCTGCACATGTTCTACAATTTTCATTGCTGCGAGTGGAACACTATTTTTCATTTACTATTAATTTTATGTATATAAAATATTAATAAATAATATAATAAAATAGACGAACTACATCTTGTACGGTCTTTAATAAATTAATATGTGTCACCATATGATTGGTTATATTCGTAATAATAATAATAATAATAATAATAATAATAATAATAATAATAATAATAATAATAATAATAATAATAATAATGCCCCCATGCATGCACATAAATTGACTAATTAAATCTTGACAACTAGTATTTGTGGATTTTTTGGTGAATTGATGTGCATACATGTGGGCATTATTATTATAATAATGCCCCCATGTATGCACATCAATTCACCAAAAAATCCACAAATACGAGTTGTCAAGATTTAATTAGTCTCAATTTATGTGCATGCATGGGGGCATTATTATTATTATTATTACGAATATAACCAATCATAAGGTGACACATATTAATTTATTAAAGGCCGTACAAGATTAGTTCGCCTATTTTATTATATTATTTATTAAATGTATTATTTTTACTTAGCAAAAAAAATTGTGTTATTTTTAATATTTATATTTTCATTTAAAGTTTATCAGAATTTTATTATATATTTATATAATATTTTATATACATTAAATTAAATGAAAATGAATTAAGAAAACTATTAAAAGATAAAAAATGAAAAAACTGAGTTTAAATAGTAAACTATGTTAGTTTGGGAATGATTGTACAAAATAGGTTAGTTTGGGAAAACGAACTGGGAACAAGGTCAGTTTGGGAAATGATTCCACCAAGTAGTATGCATCTGTTTGTTTTTATTTTTTATTCATATACAAGCACGAACTTTGAGAAGCATTAAGTGAATTCTTCGTCAAGCTGTATGAGACAATCTCTATAACTTTCTTCCAAAAAATGTGAACAGACTGTTCCGCAGAAATTATCAGCGGATTGAAAATAGTGTTCCGCGGAAAATTTTCGCGGATGAATAGTATTCCGCGGAAATTTTGCACGGAATGGACAATTTTTTTTTTAAAATCCTGACCGTTGGATTGTTGATCCAACGGACATGAAACTAATTGTTAAATAAATGGTCCCTGACAATCGATTGTCAGGGACCAGGACCCAAAAGAAATATGCAAATTGTAGTCCACAAAAGCACTCCAAAAGAAGTATTGAATAATTTCCTTAAACCCCACCACGTGAGTAGCCTTGTAATTCTCCCACCAATCAAGCAGAAAAGCTCTCCCATAAATTGAAAAAAGCACACCCTCCCAATAGATTTGAAATACCCTCTTTCTGACAATATTGCATAAAGTACCACCAAGCACATGCCAAGGCTTGAAAACTCTCCAACACTCGTGTGAAAAGAAGGCCAAAAAAACACCATAGATTCGAAAATGGGAAAAGAATGTACCGGCATCTCTTCTAATTAAAATCACCAAGATCCTTTTGAACTGAGAATAAAGCATAACCTTGAGGCACTGAACAAACCCATGACTGATCTTGGACTCCACCCAGCCACCTTGCAAAATGGACCTTATGAAACACAGATGCAGCAGCCAGAAGACCCAAAGCACCTTACCAAAACAGACCTCCTAATGACCTTACAAGAAATCTGGTTAAAAATTCTGCAAAGCCGAACTAACCAGGAGCAATTCATAAACAGATATGAGTATAACAAACCCATTATGCCTCCCTGATTAAACAGGGAAAAATCAACAGACCAGCCTCCAGAATGCATGACAAAACCAAGCAAAACCTTGAGATGCTGAACCAAAACCATCTCTACCCCTGGACCTATAATACCCCATATTTGCAATGACCCTAGGAGAAATTCTAGAAGTAAGAGGAGCATCCTGAATCCATGTATCATGCCAGAAACAGGTTTCAGTCCCATTGCCAATTTCTGATTGGAAAAAATACCGAAAATTATCCCTTATATTCAGAATACGTTTCCAGCTTATAGATGCATCCCAAGGAACCTTAATCTGCCAGAAATTATTGCCTTTAAGCCGATAAGTGTGAATCCACTTAACCCAAAGAGAATCTCTATTCGTAATAATGCTCCAAATATGGAACGCCATTAGAGTTTTATTCCAAGTTCGAAGGGGACGAATCCCCAACCCACCCTCATCTTTAGGCAAACAAACATCCTTCCAAGCTACTTTTGATCTACCTTGCACCAAACTCGTGCCACCCCAAATGAAATTTCTGATCAATCTCTCAATTGCATTCGAAACCGAGACTGGGAGGATAAACACGGAACTCCAATACACTTGCATAGAGGACAGAACTGACAGAGCAAGTTGTAACCGACCTGCATAGGATAGCCAGTTATTTTGCCACCTTTGAATCCTCTGTTTGACTTGCTCAATTAATGGATAACAATCCGCATGCCAAATCCTAGTAGTGACCAAAGGGACTCCTATGTATTAAAATCGCAAGCGCACGATCATCGTTTTAATATTTAAGATTCGATCCACAGGGACTAATTTATTTCGCGATCCTTAATTTTTAATTTAATCGGAAAAGGACAATTTTGGATTTTTGAGAATTTTTTGATTTTTACTAATTAATTTCTAATTGGAAATTCATTTTAAACTAATTAATTAAAACTAAATTATTCTAAGTTAATTAAAACTAGACTAAATTATTAAAAACTTTTTATGTACAGAAATTTTTAAAGAGAATTCGACATTGAATATTTGAAAAAATTAACTAGCCACAAGAAGTCAAGAACGAATATTTGCAACCAAACAAACTCAGCAAAACTAAATTATAATTCGAAACTCAATTAATAAACCAGGAGCACGACAACAGTAACAAGGCTAACACAGACAAAACTCCAACTCGCGGATTCTGTACTAATAAAGCATTCATCACAACAATACATTCGAATCTAACAGCTACAGCAATTCAGCAACATTCGCTAACACAAATCTTAGCAATGGCTAGACTCAGACTCGATTTACAGGACTCGAAATCACAGAGAAACGCAGCATCAAAACAGACTTGAACAAAGACTCGGGACAAAAACTCGACTATAGAACTAGGAACACAAATCAATGGACACGAACTTAACTCTATACTAGGTTAACTCCGTAACAGTAACTCAGGTTACTCGCAACTTCACGGACAGCAAAACTTAGACATTCAAATGACAAGAAACGAGCCAACAACAAACACTAACAAGATTGAACAAATCACGAACCACTTTGACCACCAAAAAGGTTCATCTTCTTCCGTTAGTTCCCACTCATGGTTTGGCCTTCACCTTATACTCATACACCATAAACCAGCATGGCACGAGACCATAAGGTAAATAAATGGCTAATGCATGCAAAAAGAAAAGGTTCCGTACTCTAATGAATATGTACATACTTGTGTTGCGTGTAGATAAAATTTTGATCGCAACAGTCATGTTCTGATTTCCAGCCCATTTAATTGCTGGCTCCATGACTAGATCCCTTTCATTTGTCTCATAAATTTTAATACCTGTTATATTAGAAAGTTAATTTACAGGAACAAGTTAGATCCAGTAGCAACTAGCAAGTTTTACAAGCTGAGTAACAATCTGAACTACAGTCCTTCTAAAATAAGGACTAAAAATAATGTCATAGCAGTTCTCAATTGACTATTTTTGCATTTTTTCGGAAATCAACTTTTTTGAAAATGGTCCTCCGAGCAAGCTATGGTCTATTTTAAGCATTTGTGTGCTAAAAAGTGTATGTCTTTACACCATGTTGGTGCTCAAGTTAATGATACAAGTCAGCATGACGTTTTGAGGCAAGTGTAGTTAAAGAGATACTTAATCTTACTTAAAGTCTTAAATTCAGAAAGTGTTCAAAAACAAGTTTGGAAAGAATTACCATGAATTGTAAGAGGGTGTGTCCCCAGGCTCAGAATTTCGAAATCAACAGCTTCACAATGAAACTTTCCAATGTACTCTGCAAATATAGGTTCAGCCTATATTAAATAGCTAAGATTCGAATCATCATAAAATGTGTGACCAGATGGATAATCTTTAACCTTTAGTGACACCTTAGAGGTGTAACACCAAGCTGCAAGAACTATAACCCCTGTCATTGCTACAACAAAAGACAACCATCTTTTCAATTTTCTGTTTTGCTTCTTCATATCAAAATACTATGTTCGAAGAACCTGTGTGTGTTGAAGTGCATAATATGATAATAATATGATGTATCGCCAAGATATATATCAGGAAGAGGTTGTATTTTAGGTAATTTATTATAATTTTTTGAATTTACATAATCAAAATTGGTAACTTTTAAACTGGCCGGAGATTCTTTTCGAAAATTCATAGTCATTTTCTTTTTCTCAAATAGTATGCACTTGCCATGTTAAAGCTCTGTAATGCAGATAACTGGAACTTTTTTTGGGAATGTGTAGGCGAACAAAGAAGAAAGTTCGTGCTGCATTGCCTTATTAGGTAAGAATGTGAAGTGCAGAATTGTTAATGTTGTACTAAATCTTTTCTTTGTTGCACTGTGTTGTTCTTACTGTCTTTCTTATTTGTGTAGCGAAGAATGAGACTCTCTTATAAGCTTTTTTTCACTTCGTGTAACTTTTTCTTGGACTAGTACTCAAATAATTTGTTGTTAAGGAAAAAAGAGATGACAAGTAGCATAACGTAAAAAAAAACATAACTATTCAGAGATATATATTAAATTCAAACATCTCACAACAATTGAATTAAGTAGAATTGTAGATACATCCATCAGATTTTGTGTTTTTTTTTTCTGGACTGAGCTATTAAAATTTACAGGATCCCAAATAAAATTTAGGTGTGGGCTTGAGGGATTATAAGTTAGCCTCTATGTAATCATTAAAAGACATAACAATCTACATTTCGTTACTTCTTTTATCTAACTAGAAGTCCAATAAAAATCTGAAACTTGGGCCTTAAGGGGTTTTTTTCTTAACAAAGGGGAAAGCAAATCGGACCCCTTGCAAAACCAAAAATTCTCTGTTTGGTTCCTTCTCAGGTCCATCTAATGCATCAAGAGAGCTTGATCTGGAAGGAAAAGGATTATAATCATGGACCATGGTATACTCTTACATTAATTCCAGTTCACATATCATATAAAACTAGCTTCAATTCCCGTGCAAGGCACGAGATTGCTCTATTTTATACTGTAATTGTTATCTTTTTCTCGTTATGTTTTGATATTAATATTAGCAATTGATATTGTGATGTCTAAAATTCTTTTCAGTTTATCGCATTTTTTTTTAACCAACATTAATTTTGTCCCCTTTTCAAGATCTCCCATTTTGATTAAAACATTCAGATGTGCTTTTTATTTTTCCAAAGTGCTTAAATCATGTATATGTTGTATTTGATATTACAGATTGTCAAGTAATGCACCGGAGCCAAGAAAGCATAAAAAAATATTGTATTAGACACATTTCTATAAAGTAAAAATACTAAATTACAGTACACAAAATTAGTTTATTCTTAATTTATTCTGTAAATTGTATAGCAAAAATATATATGCTGTTAGCAATCTGAAGTTAATGTTCCAATATTATTTTTTCAATAATGTTAGATCACTTATAATGAGTTGTAAGGCTCTTTACTCGTGCGACACACAAATTTCTTCGAATGGTCAGTTAATTGCAACATAACAAAAGTGTTATAATTAAGTAGATAGTATTAAATGATGTATAATAATGAATATACGTATTAAATACGAATTTTAATTGATGTGCATTAATGAATGCAGAGGGTCAAAATAGTAATTTAAGTTGGATTAAAATGGTACATGTTGTGGCATTATATATATAATAGAGGGTCATTAATATTATTTTATTAAATTGAATAATTTCAAAATATCTAGTTTCACTAAATACCATATATCACTCATTTATACTAAACTATAACATAATAAAATATAAATATGTAAATGTAAAACGAAGAAAAATGATTAAAATATCTTAGAAATCAAAATACCAAAGATTCTTCATTCATCACCCAACATACATAGCATATTTTATGACTTATAACACGTGTGATGTGTTAGCCTAGTGGTAAGGTGATGTGCAAATGAACCTAAAGACCTAGGTTCGATTCTCATGAGCAACAATTTTTTGAAAAAAATTTAATCCATAGAGGGTCAACATAGTAATTTTAGTTGGATTAAAATGGTACATGTTGTGGCATTATATATATAATAGATAATAGATTAGTGACTTCAAGTCAGGTTTTAACATTCTTTTTTTAATACTATAAGAACTCTTCCGTTTCTAGTTTTCTTAAAAGTGTCTCATGCACTGATATAGAGAAGTTAAAATCACTTAACATCAACCTTTTAAAAACAATATATCTAAAGAAGCAACATATACTAGAATTAAATATAGTCACACAATGAGAGTAAGTTTACTGCAATTTAGACTTTTTAAAAGCATACCTTGCCAACAACTCCTGAATCTTGTAACCAGTCAACTGGAATGCCAAATTCTTTATAACGTGAAACAGCCATATTTCGTGTACGAAATAATGCATAAACACTCTGCTCTACTCTGTAAATTGTAAATATACCCACATATTAGATCCAAATTGAGCTAATAATATATTTCCTAAACGTACAGGTTGAATATATATAGACAATGATGACATACTTCTCAAGCAACTTGTACATTTTCTTCAAATCAGCTTCATAAGGAACATTGGGATCATCAACAAAAGAAGTGACTTGCTTCTCTAATTTCATGAGGTCCTGATACTCGAAAGACGCCTCTCTAAATGCATCTGCTTTCCCTTCCGGCCAATCAAAGTGCTTCAAAACTGCTCGCTCATCAACCTTGTCAAAAGCACAAGATCTTTTTTTATGAATACAACTATACAAGAATGTTAAAAGTATGTGATAAAAGAAAGTTGAGGCAAGGAACAAGTATGTGATGTATCCATCAAATAGTTATTAGCCGAAACTTGAAAGAACTACCAGAAATAGTCAAGTAAAAGAATAAATTCCCATCAACAACAATTTCTTGGTGACAACTTGGTGTGACTCAATTTAAACCCTTTTTGTGTCGTATGTAATTTAGAGTTAATAGGGTATCGTTCTACGCCAAGGATCAAGGGCTCACTTTTCTTCTATTTCGCTACTAATATAAAAGATGGATTTGTTTTGTGATTTTACCTAATAACTAAATTAACTAGTAAACAAGAAAAAGTTTATATGTGAATAGTAGAGAAACATGTTGGAAAGCATGAATATCCACCACTGAACCTATGACACAAACCTGAAATTCATTGATATGTTCTAAAAGATACTTACAGAGAACTTGCCATGGACCACATAGAAACAAGTTCTGCTATTCGTATAACCCCATGGACCACATAGAAAGGCTAATACGAATTACACACTAATACAATTAATCCCATGGATCACATAGAAAGATTATTTGACTTTACAGATAAATCAATCACATAACCTAATTGGATGTCCACATACCACGGTCAATTCAAGATTATCTATAAGCATTGAAGTATATATAAGCACAATCAAGAACACATCTCCGAAAATCAAAACTGTATAATTGTCATAAGGTTAGGGCTTCAAAACAGCCGTCCAACAATAAGGACTAGCCAACCATAACCATAGTAAAAGTCGTAAGGTACGTGAAGAGATCTAAATACAATATAAAATGTAAAGGAAGAAGAATTATCCCTATGTTGTCGATGTCAATTCTCCAAGCATAAAGTCCTCCTTCTCCTCCTCTTGTCTTCTCTCCCTGGTGGCCCTCAATAATACGTATCTCCTATCTCTAATAATAATCTCATTACAAAAGTATTATTTTTTAATTGTTCCCAAGAATACGTGGCTTTCCAAAATTGAAAAGGTTTCTAAAAGCCAAAATTCGTAGTTGACTCTTCTCTGCTGTTTCTGGACTGATTCAGTTGGACTTTGATATCTAGCCCACTCTAGAATAAAAGAAAATCTCGTTATCTTCGCGTGGACTGTTTACTCACCGAAATCCGATGTACGGAACTCAAGATACGACCCAAACAATGTCTAATGCACGAGTAGTCCATTAAATCCGATTTTTCTTCTAATTCAACTCCAATCCTTTCCAATTTAGAATTCCTTGCTTCCTACAATAGAATATTATAAACTAATTAATAAAGATCCAATTAAATGCAAAATATTATTAAGATGGGAATAAAAATCATCTAAAATACATATAAATATATACTCTATCAAATATCCCCACACTTAGCATATTGCACGTCCTCGGGCAAATAAAAGAAATAAAACTAATCCTTACTAACTAACATCACTTTCGTAGATGACACGATTGCATTGAGCATATGCAACAAGCCGTTAAACCCCTAGGTAGCCCTAGTAGGACGAGTGTTGTCTTGTGAGGGTTTATAGAAGATATACCCACAAAATCAAATATTTTCAATCACCAAGTCTTAAACACGCAACAATTCATAGTACTCCACATTTGCAAACCTCAATCACACAACAATCTGAGACGATCTGAAAGTACACCACTTGCACAAAACAATCCAAGTATGCACACGTTGTCTAGATAGACAAAAATATCATGAAATAAACATCAAAGTCGCCTTCAATAAGTAAGCATGCTATGGATAGAAAATCTCACATTACTCTCAATTCACACAAGTGTATAGGTGTAAATGTTTCACTCAAGTTCAATCAAAATAGACATGTACTACCATATGCTTGGTTGTCCACCAAATCTCCACTACTTCGTATATGCGCATGCACAAATCAAAAGGTCTTCATTAAAGGTTGTAATGGGGCTTAGGTACGGGGTGGGATATCAAAGAAATAGGCTCACAAATGGCTAAGCTTGATAAACTAATAGAGCATAATGTTCACTTTTAATTGTAGCACCCAACATGAATAGTAGATCACGTAAAAGTCGATTAAACTTTCACAAGCATTAAACCCATAAACACATCATTATGTACTTCCCCACTTTCACATTGCAATGAACAATGAACACAAACTCTCTACTTAATCTTCTTCGCATTTCCTTTCTTATTTTATTTATTTATTTATTTTTATTTTTTTTGAAGAACGAAGATCAAGTAACCACACTATATAATTCCCACCCAAATATCAAACCTTACAAAGAAATCCCCACACTTGAACATTCACCCACCCTTAAGTTGAATCACAATGCTCTACTAGTAAATCAAGAAAAGAATAAACAAGTAGGCTAAAAAATTATAAAGTGGTGATAACGGAAAGAAACGGATATAAGCTCAAGGGGGTTCACTAAGGATATAACTCATAAGGATAGTGTTTAGGTCAATGAGGTTAATCATGCCTTTATCATTTTCATGCACACACACAACATGTAGTCTCAACTAGGTATCAAAACAAGTTCTAGAGCAATGCTAATTGACGAACAACACACAACACACAACAAAGAAATTCGATTGATATAAAATGTATCAATCATTAATTAGGCTCAAAATCTCACAAGTTGAAAGCATGCTCAACTCACTAAATTTGACTAAGAAGCATCTCAAGTTTTAAAATTTTCGAAAGCACACACAAGGAATTATCAAGCAACAAATGATTTTTATTCTATGATACAAGCTCAGAATTTATCATGCAAAATTAGTCTACAAAATGTGTACTTATCCTCGCTAACATATTTTGAGACAAGGCAATTATATACAAATTTTTTAATTTTCTAATTTTTTTGGATTTTAAAATATATAATTTTTTTTTGACTTTTTTAATAATATTGAGAACACCTCCCCATACTTGAATGGTTCATTGTCCTCAATGAAAATAATATAATAAAATTTACATATATAAAGAACTAAAATAATCCTAATAAATAAAATACAAAAATAAAATAAAGAAAAATATGTACAAAGAAAAGTTAGAAATACTCCCCCAATATGCTCGCATGAAATGTCACTTGAAAAAGAATTGTGAAATTGTGCCTCCAAAGAATTCAATTTCCAGGGCTGAACTTCATGATATACAAAATTGAATCCATTCAATAAACCAAGACAAAGCTGGCATAGTTGGTTGTGACTGTCAAATAGGAATCTTGCACTAGCAGCTGGTCAGGGGTTCAACCCTTGGCAGCAGCATTTTCTTTTTAATTAACAGCAGCCACATAGATGTTGTTAGCTTCGTGTACCCAAAGCAGCAGAAAAGACTGGACTGCAGAATGCTTGGACATAAGATTGACCTGCAATGAAATGGGCTCGTGGACAGCAGCAACAGTGGGCCACAACCAGTGGGCCACAACCGCAGATGGGCTTGGACAGCTAGTCCATTGAACAAGGAAAGTTGCAGGTTGTAGTAGCCGACCTAAGGAAAGTAGCAAGTGAATGGAACAACGTAGTAGGTTTCTGCAATCGCGTAGCAGCTTGCATGATCATGCGGCACAACGGCATGATCATGCCAAATAAGTAAAAAGTGGCAGAGATTGGGAACGCTCACGCACGGGAACAAGGACCTGAGAACATGAGCATGCAACAGCCTTGCACGATCATGCCAAATCGGCAAAATGTGGCAGAGAGCTATCCCATGGTTAGCATGAGCCTGCAATGAGAGCGCGTGAACATGCCAAATGCAAGAAAAACACCAGACGTCCAATTTCATGTTGCGTGATCATGCTAGAAATGTACACCATCATGCTGAATCTAGAAAAACAACCAGTAGCTTCACTTTTCCTTATGCAAAAAGTGACAAGATCATGCTTCATTCTTTCCCCTATTCTAAAAACAACACAATTTCTACAAATTACTCACAAACCTTCTCATGAGCGTACTCAACTATACACCTTAAACACATCATTGGATTTTCCAAAGTAGAACTATCGATCAAGTACATAAAAAGATACAACATTGGGTTGCCTCCCAATAAGCGCCTTTCTTTACTGTCTTTGGCTAGACATTGTACCTTTCAATTTCAAGGTGGATACATCCATGACATCTATTCCTTCTTCAACACATGATAGGTGACATGAAAATTGCATAATTTGAACGACATCCATAGAATTGTTGTTCCAATGTGGCACATGTGACTTGCTGAAAAATCACCAAGTCGATCAGAAAATGGTATGTGATACCTCACATGAGTCGGTGAAGGTTTCCACTCCAAATTAGGTGCACCACACAAAATAAGATGCAATGATAACCCCTTCAAAATATTTGGTGTACCCTCAAGAATAGGATTTTCTTCAAGTTCAAATTCGATAATAAATGGAGGAGTATGCTTTTCAACATAACTTGCTAGAGGCACAAAATTTTCTTCAATCCCAACAAACTCCTCCCCTAGAAAATCCTTGTTATGATCTTCAGAAATTACATCATTCTCTTCTTTCGCCACTTTAAGATCTTTTTGCACAACATTCTCCCTTGTACTCTCTGAGAAATATATTTCTGTATCCACATGGTGTTTATCTTCCATCACATTCACTTTGATTTGCCCCAACCTAGATGGAAAAGAAACGTAATCAAAGCGACTATTAATACCAGTTGGACAAGAAAGATTTAGAGACTTTCCTTTGTGTGTTATTGCAATCACTTCCTCGGTGTCATCAAGGAGACAATCAGATTCTTCCTTTGGAACATTAAGTATGTCATTAGCTTGTGAATTCAGAATTCATTCACCTAATGAGTTGTTGGTTGTAATGACATTCACATACTCAAACTTTTGTTCTGGCTCAATGGTTGCATGAATTGCAGCAAACTCAAGCTTTTCATCAAAATTCATAACCACACCTGCAAGTTGTTTTTGCATCTCCTTGATGTCTTGAGAATCTTTGGCACATTGCTTTTGCATCTCCAACTGTCCTTCAGCTAACCTGGCCATCAATTTCTCAATGTTGCTTCCACTAGCCGAATGTTGTTGTACTTCCTCCCTTGGTTGGAAATCAGAGAATGTAAAAGAAGGGTCCTGATGCTGAAACTCATTTATTTTGTGATCGTCATGCCTCAAGTTAGGGTGACCTCTCCATCTTGGATTATACGAATCTAAGAATGGATTCTCTCCTTGATACTCATGCCCAATAACATTGACATTTTCATAACAAGGTGCAATCATGTGCAGACATGAATTATCACAATGGCCAGCAGCTGCACAAATACCACAAACTTGAATTCGAGGTGTTCTTCCACTCAGAAATAGTGCACTCATCCTCTCTATATTTTGCTCAATCTTCGTCAACTTTTGATCAGATTCAACCCCAAGAATCGGTTCTGACCTTAAATGACTCCCATATTGCAATTCATTAGTAGCTATTTTGGCGATCAGTTTCTCAGCAACATCATGAGATAAGTCCACATAAGCACCTTGTGCAGCAGAATCCAAAAGTCTTTTTTCACCTTCAAGAAGACCTTGGTAGAAAAAGTGTAACAAACTCTCCTTAGAAAAACCATGTTGAGGACATCTCTTTTGTAACTTCTGGAATCTACCATAGTACTCTGTATATGTCTCTGTTGCATGTTGTTGAATTCCAGCTATTTGACTTCTCATGCTCATCACTCTAGTTGCTGGATAAAACTTCTGCAAGAATTCTTGTGCTAGCTTCTCCCAAGAAGTAGTAAATCCTATAGACAAATCTTCTAACCAGTCCAAGGCTGCTCCATCAAGAGAAAACGGAAAAGCCTTCATCTTCAAAATTTGTGGATCTGCCATATGAGGTCCCATACATTCAACAATAGTCACAAACCTAGACAAGTGTTGATTTGGCTCTTCAGTTGGAAGATCATGGAAGACCGGTAGCCTCATCAAAAGATTTTGTTTGAGCTCAAAAGTACTACTCTTCCCTTCAGCTGGGCTAGGATACACCATACAAGAACGCCCAATACTAGCAATCGACACCGCCACATCATCACGAAGTGTTGGAATTGATGCCATGTCAATCACTCAAAATTTCACCTATACCTGAAACACAACAGGCAATGGGCGGAGGAAAAAAAATGAAAAATATATGTACAAAAAAAAAAAACAAAACAAAAGAAAAAGCAAATTCAATCCCCGGCGGCGCGGCGCCAAAAATTGCTGTGACTCAATTTAAACCCTTTTTGTGTCGTATGTAATTTAGAGTTAATAGGGTATCGTTCTACGCCAAGGATCAAGGGCTCACTTTTCTTCTATTTCGCTACTAATATAAAAGATGGATTTGTTTTGTGATTTTACCTAATAACTAAATTAACTAGTAAACAAGAAAAAGTTTATATGTGAATAGTAGAGAAACATGTTGGAAAGCATGAATATCCACCACTGAACCTATGACACAATCCTGAAATTCTTTGATATGTTCTGAAAGATACTTACAGAGAACTTGTCATGGACCACATAGAAACAAGTTCTGCTATTCGTATAACCCCATGGACCACATAGAAAAGCTAATACGAATTACACACTAATACAATTAATCCCATGGACCACATAGAAAGATTAATTGACTTTACAGATAAATCAATCACATAACCTAATTGGATGTCCACATACCACGGTCAATTCAAGATTATCTATAAGCATTGAAGTATATATAAGCACAATCAAGAACACATCTCCGAAAATCAAAACTGTATAATTGTCATAAGGTTAGGGCTTCAAAACAGCCGTCCAACAATAAGGACTAGCCAACCATAACCATAGTAAAAGTCGTAAGGTACGTGAAGAGATTTAAATACAATATAAAATGTAAAGGAAGAAGAATTATCCCTATGTTGTCGATGTCAATTCTCCAAGCATAAAGTCCTCCTTCTCCTCCTCTTGTCTTCTCTCCCTGGTGGCCCTCAATAATACGTATCTCCTATCTCTAATAATAATCTCATTACAAAAGTATTATTTTTTAATTGTTCCCAAGAATACGTGGCTTTCCAAAATTGAAAAGGTTTCTAAAAGTCAAAATTCGTAGTTGACTCTTCTCTGCTGTTTCTGGACTGATTCAGTTGGACTTTGATATCTAGCCCACTCTAGAATAAAAGAAAATCTCGTTATCTTCGCGTGGACTGTTTACTCACCGAAATCCGATGTACGGAACTCAAGATACGACCCAAACAATGTCTAATGCACGAGTAGTCCATTAAATCCGATTTTTCTTCTAATTCAACTCCAATCCTTTCCAATTTAGAATTCCTTGCTTCCTATAATAGAATATTATAAACTAATTAATAAAGATCCAATTAAATGCAAAATATTATTAATATGGGAATAAAAATCATCTAAAATACATATAAATATATACTCTATCACAACTCAATTATGCCCAAGTGCTTTGTAAAAATCTATATCGGATAGACTTATCCCAAACTTCCATTTGACACGAAAAAAATTAACTAGATTAGGAGATGTTTAAAATCATACTAGAAAGGAGAGTTCTTCATCTAGCCAATTTACAAATACCACCAAGTCTTCTATGTTGGTAAAGGTAGTTGCTCGGACTTCAGCTGCTAATGATTGGACAAAATCACCTTGAGTTTCCACATCAGCTTTCACCTGAACCCAGACCATACCAATTGCAGAATGATGAGTAACAAAAAAGATTCATTCTTTGTGAAAGATGACAGAGAAGATAAAATAGGATTTTTCGAGTTATCAACAAGTCATACTTTGCTTTTATTTGCTGGTAGCATAGTAAAGCTTTAATTTCTATGTTGCAGTATGGAAATTATACGCCCTGAATCTACTGATGGTCTTGAGAAAACCTTAAAGGGAAAGATTAGAATAACAACACGTTGCTTATGGCTGGACAAAGGGAAACTCTTAGATGCTCTCCATAAGGCTGCACATGCTGCACTGCCAAGTTGCCCTCTAAATTGTCCTCTTGCCCACATGGAAAGAATTGTTTCTGAGGTTTTAAGGAAATTGGTTAGGAAGTACAGCAGTAAAAGACCTGATGTAATTGTAATTGCTATAGAAAATTCAACTGGGGTGCTTTCTGATGAGCTCAATGGAAGGAAACCAGGCAAATCAAATATTGGCTCCCAGATACCAACATTAAAAATAGGGGTGGATGAACCTGCAGAAAAGAGACGCTCAAGTTACAAAGAGGATAAAAAAGAACGCCCTGCAGAAACCAGTGCAAAAGAATCTATAGGTTCTGTACTTGTTTCTTTCTGTATTGTGTTGTTTCCTTTCATGCATATATACAAGTACTTGAAGATTGATCTTACCATCCAATATAATTCAAGCTTCAGGTCGCAGACCCTGTTTGATAAAAGGAAGAAGATGTACATACAAAATATCATTCGTTTTCTGTCTGAACTATTTCTGAAAGTATTTCAACTTATATTAACAAGACAGCTTTGTAATAAACTATATAATGCAGGTAGTTCTTACAAATTGAATATTCATTCTTGGGTTTCTTCCACATGCAGATGATGATGAAATTGAGGGACTTCTAGCTGAGGAAGTAGTAACCTCAACTTCTAGCTTAGCGAAGAAGAATTCTGAGGAGTCGGATGATTTCTGGAAGTCATTTGTAGTACCAGTCAATGAAAAGGAACAAAATAGCAAAGGTGTAATTACACCAGAGGAGACCATAGATAAGGCCAAGATAGCAAGCAATAAAAAAGGATTCTTTTGACCAGCCTCAGTTAAAATCGTCCACACCATTGAAAAGAAACAAATGGAAACCTGAAGAAATTAAGAAACTCATTAACTTCCGCAAAAAGTTAAATAGCAGATTTCAGGTTGTGAAGGGACGAATGGCCCTCTGGGAAGAAATATCGGCAGATCTATTGGCAGATGGGATTGTTCGAAGCGCAGGGCAATGCAAATCTCTATGGGCATCTCTGACTCAGAAATATGAGGTTTGTTCTCAGTACTAATTCATGCTACATCTGAAATTAGGTTGCTGGTATTTATATAGTTTATGCAAGAAAATATCTTCAGTTGCATTATGTACTATTAGATCAGTTCAAAATTTTGAAAAATAGGCTAGAAAATTCCTCAAGTAGCACTTGCTTTTTCTTGCATGCAAACATGTAGGGGCCTCAAGTTGGGGGTCTTTATGTTATCATTGTCATTAGATCTCTTCATTGTAACCTGTACCTTACTAGAGAAATGTAATGTTGTGGACAGGAATGTAGGAATGATGAGAAAAGCGGGAAGAATTGGTCCTATTATGAAGATGTGAAGGATATATTGATCGAGTTTCAAGACAAAACTAAAGAATGATTGTAAGGTCAGAGGTACGAGAATCTCAAGTGATAGGGTACCATCACATCTTATAAAATTGTCATTCCTATTTATGTGTAAAATAAAATTTATATTTAATATACCATATTCTAAAAGAAAATAATAAAAAATTTAACATACAAACTCCCAAAATGAATATACACATTTTGAATTATCATTAAAAATAGGCTGAAGGCAATCATCATAAACTCTAACAATCATATCTTGCTCTAAGAATAAGATATATTGGATATATTTGGTTAATTGATAATGTTTATTTTTCTATATATAATAAATCAATTCAATAATAAAAGAACTTACAATATGTAAAAATGATATTGAATGAATACATAGAAACTAGATTAGATGAAAGTTTTTTTTATCATATCAACGTTCATTTAATGGATCTTGCACAACAAAGATCTTTTCTTATATCGCAGAAACTTTTGAGAGACAATAAATATACAATATATTTTTTAGAGATAATCTAATGATTTATAACTGTCATAAAAAATAAATGTTTATGAATTTTTAATATGTATCCGAAAATTGATCGCGACTCCTACAATTTTTTGAATGAATTAATATAATAAAATTTATAGAAACCCACAATACTCCAAAATTAAATATACCGAATATACAAAAGAATAAAACTTAAAATACGGGTAAAAGAGCTTATGAACTTCGCAGGAAGATTCTCAAAAATGAGAAAAATCAAATTAAAAATAAAATTAAGAAAAAGCAATAAAGAGGGCCGCTTCCTGAAGAGACCTATACCATTGACGGCCGTTGTCGTGTCTACAATTACTTGCCTTAATTTCTAGGTAATCCTTTTATCATAGATTGCTCAACTTGTAATTTCTTGATCACATAGGTTTTCTTGGAAATTTTGTGTTGCATGTGTTTGAAATAATATAGCTTGGTACGTGTAGCATGTCACGACCTTGCTTAAAAGCATCCCAATCAGACCTCAGATTGTTGTGTCATTTATATATGCTTTTCAAATTATTTTCTTCACACTTTCTTCACTTTATGAATAGTTTATTACTCCGTAGTAAATTTTTCCGGACCAGTAGAGTTTGAATTGACGGTGTAACAAAAAAAAAGATAGTGTATGATGGCTAGGTGAGGTCTTTTGAGTTATCATTTAAATGTGATAGCTATACATTGTCTTTGTTATTTTGTGTTTTTAATAGACGTCTATGTGCTGTCGGCATACAGCATACCAGTTGTATCTTTTTCGATTTCATTCTAGAGTTGTGATAACATTGAATTTCAGGAAAATGCGAAATTATAAGAAATGAGAGCTAAATTGAATAAACATTATTGTGTAATGGGGCACGCAACTATGTATCACTAACCTCTATACTAAGGTCTACTTTCTATGGCTTTGTGTGCCTCAAGTTACTTGGTTTATGCTGAGGACACGATAGAGTACAACTCTTATTTATTGTAGATGTGGGTTTGGATCCTCATGTTAGAACTCATTATGCTGGAGATATAATTTTTAATGTATTTAAAATATGTTTTTATCGGCCCCTGACATGTTTTGGTGCATTTGTTAGTGTTTGGTTACATAACAATACTTACTGGTTTACTTATAGACAGCTTTGGGTATCAAGATGAGACATAATTTTCTTGTCTCAGCTTTCGATTTAATGTATTGGACCACGTTGTGTCTAAATGAACTTTCATGGAATGGATTATGCTTATATATGAATCTGTTTGTATGTGAAGCTTATGATGATGTAAAATGGTATATGATGCAGATATTCTCATTTTACGTGATTTGTTCTACAATGTGAGTTTAATTTGTAATGATAATGTGCAAGTTTATAAGCTTTAATTTGTTTGATTGCTGTAGTGCTCTTTGATATATTGTTAATTTGTTGGTTTGATTCCTCAACTATGTTATTCTTTTTGAGTTTAGATTTTTTGTTATCACTCGTAGTTCTGTCAAAGCAGTTCTGTTTTACTCACAATCTCCACCATATGTTAGAATCTCACAAGTTTTGATAGCACTTCAGGTCACTTAGGCCATAAAATCTTTATAACAAGGTATGAATTTGCGCTGTTTCCAGGTGAATTGCGATATATGGACAACATTGAACCTTAAAATTATGTTGGTAATTCATATTTTGTCTAGGATTGCTTGGTAATTTTCTGTTGCCTTTGTTTGATATAATATAACCATAGTGTAGCATCTCACGACCTTGCTCAAAAGCATCCCAATCAGACCTCAGATTGTTGTCATCTATATATATATGCTTTTCAAATTATTTTTAACAAACTTTCTTCACTTTATGAATTAATAGTTTATTACTCGATCCTTAGTAATTTTTGACGGATGCGTAGAGTTTGAATTGACAGTGTAGCAAAAAAATAAAATAGTGTATGATGGCTAGGTGAGGCCTTTTGAGTTATCATTTTAATGTGATAGCTATACATTGTCTTTGTTATATTGTGTTTTTAATAGACGTCTGTGCTGTCTTGTTAATCATAGTTTGGCATACTAGTTGTATCTTTTTCGATTTCATTCTAGTGTTGTGATAACATTGAAATTTCAGGAAAACATAATATTATAAGAAATGAAAGCTAATTGAATTAACATTACTGTGTACTTGAGCACGCAACTATGTAACAGTAACCTCTATACTAAGGTCTACTTTCTATGGCTGTGTGTGCCTCAAGTTACTTGGTTTATGCTGATGACACGATAGAGTACAATTCTTATTTATTATAGATGTGGGATTGGATCCTCGTGTTACTACTCATTATGCTGGAGATATAATTTTTAATGTATTTGAAATATGTTTTTATCGGCCCGTGACATGTTTTGGTGCATTTGTTAGTGTTTGGTTACATAACAATACTTACTGGTTTACTTATAGATAGCTTTGGTTATCAAGATGAGACATAATTTTCTTGTCTCAACTTTCGATTTAATGTATTGGACCATGTTGTGTCTAAATGAACTTTCATGGAATGGATTATGCTTAAATATGAATCTGTTTGTATGTGAAGCTTATGATGATGTAAAAGGTGAACTACCAAGGTGCACTTAAATGTTTGGTGATATATTTATCTTATTGAATGGTATATGGTGCAGACATTCTCATTCGTGATTTGTTCTAAAAATGTGAGTTTAATTTGTAATGATAATGTGCAAGTTTATAAGCTTTAATTTGTTTGATTGCTGTAGTGATCTTTGATATATTGTTAATTTGTTGGTTTGTTTCATAAACTATGTTATTCTTTTTGAGTTTAGATTTTTTGTTATCACTCGTCGTTCTGTCAAAGCAGTTCTGTTTTACTCCTTACAATCTCCACCATATGTTAGAATCTCACAAGTTTTGATTGCACTTAAGGTCACTTAGGTCATAAAATCTTTATAACAAGGTATGAATTTGCGCTGTTTCCAGGTGAATTGTGATCACTGTTATCACGGAAACGACTAGTCAATGACTAGTCGACGACTAAACACGAAGGTACTCGGGCGCCGAGAACCTCGAAGCCCGAATTTTTACGACTTTTACTCAAAACTATGAGTACTCTTGTACCCGGGCACTGAGAACTTCAAACCTCGAAGCCCAACTTCTTAACATATTCAAAACTTATAGTCTTGTATGGTTACACTGTTATTACTTTTAATTTAAATTGGAATTGATGTGTTTAATTATTTTATATATTAATCTAGTAAATACATGTATAATTAGCACTTTGTCGACTTTTTACGACTAGTCGGGTGACTTGTCGACTAGTCTTCTCGAAGGTACTCGAGCGTCGTGGCTCGACTTGGGGCCGTGATAACCTTGATTGCGTTATATGGACAGCATTGAACCTTTAAATTATGTTGGTAATTCATATTTTGCGTAGGATTGCTTGGCAATTTTCTGTTGCATTTGTTTGATATAATATAACTATAGTGTAGCATCTCACGACCTTGCTCAAAAGCATCCTAATCAGACTTCAGATTGTTGTCATCTATATATATATATGCTTTTCAAATTATTTTCAACACACTTTCTTCACTTTATGAATTAATAGTTTATTACTCGATCCTTAGTAATTTTTGACGGATCCGTAGAGTTTGAATTGACAGTGTAGCAAAAAAATAAAATAGTGTATGATGGCTAGTGAGGTCTTTTGAGTTATCGTTTTAATGTGATAGCTATACATTGTCTTTGTTATATTGTGTCTTTAATAGAGTCTGTGCTGTCTTGTTAATCATAGTTTGGCATACTAGTTGTATCTTTTTCGATTTCATTCTAGTGTTGTGATGACATTGAAATTTCAGGAAAACACGAAATTATAAGAAATGAAAGCTAAATTGAATAAACATTATTGTGTACTTGAGCACGCAACTGTGTAACACTAACCTCTATACTAAGGTCTACTTTCTATGGCTGTGTGCCTCAAGTTACTTGGTTTATGCTGATGACACGACAGAGTACAATTCTTATTTATTATAAATGTGGGATTGGATCCTCATGTTAGTACTCATTATGCTGGAGATATAATTTTTAATGTATTTGAAATATGTTTTTATCGGCCCCTGACATGTTTTGGTGCACTTGTTAGTGTTTGGTTACATAACTATACTTACTGGTTTACTTATACAGTAGATAGGACATAATTTTCTTGTCTCAACTTTCGATTTAATGTATCGGACCATGTTGTGTCTAAATGAACTTTCATGGAATGGATTTTGCTTAAATATGAATCTGTTTGTATGTGAAGCTTATGATGATGTAAAAGGTGAACTACCAAGGTGCACTTAAATGTTTTGTGATATATTTATTTTATTGAATGGTATATGGTGCAGACATTCTCATTTTATGTGATTTGTTCGAAAAATGTGAGTTTAATTTGTAATGATAATGTGCAAGTTTATAAGCTTTAATTTGTTTGATTGCTGTAGTGATGTTTGATATATTGTTAATTTGTTGGTTTATTTCCAAGCTATGTTATTCTTTTTTGAGTTTAGATTTTTTGTTATCACTCATAGTTCTGTCAAAGCAGTTATGTTTTTACTCCTTACAATCACCACCATCTGTTAGAATCTCACAAGTTTTGAAAGCACTTCAGGTCACATAGGTCATAAAATCTTTATAACAAGGTATGAATTTGGGCTGTTTCCATGTGAATTGCGAAATATGGACAGCATTGAACCTTAAAATTATGTTGGTAATTCATATTTTGCCTAGGATTGCTTGGCAATTTTCTGTTAGCATTTGTTTGATATAATATTACCCTAGTGTAGCATCTCACGACCTTGCTCAAAAGCATCCCAATCAGACCTCAGATTGTTGTGTCACCTATATATATGCTTTTCAAATTATTTGACACACTTTCTTCACTTTATGAATTAATAGTTTATTACTCGATCCGTAGTTATTAATAGTAATTTTTGTTGTTTTCCAGTTCAAAAGCAGGAGATTTCAAGTGGAGAACCTCATTCAGAGACTGGATGCAGAAAGTGCAGATTTCAAATGGTGTTTGCTCTAACACATCTTGCCATATCTTCTTTATTTATGTCCTTCGAAATTTCAATGTCTTTTTTCCCAGTAAAAAAGACTTGCATCAAAGTAGCGTTGAAAAACAATTATGTAAACATTTAATAGACCCATATGCCTTTTTATTCTTCCTGCATCTTTTATCCAAACTAGCTTTATAGTCGGTGCAAGGCACGGATTTGCTAGTAAAATCATTTTAATATGTATTTATGTTACCTTATAATTATATGATGCTTGCAACATGTTAATGTTTAATATGTAAAATATATCTAAAAGCTTATCTATTAATGATGTATATACAATTAAAAGTAAGTAAATTTCAATGTGATAATCTCTTTGAATGAATGTTCAACGGGTTGGATTTAGGTCGAATCCATTTAAATTCATATTCGAATTCATTAAGATTTTTCAGACTCGAATCGGATCAAGAGTCGGATTTTTTTTAGGTCGATCCATATCCGATCCATTCGGATTCGGGTTATCGGATTGGAGGTTGATCCGTTTAACAATTTTTTTAAAAAAAATTATTTTTTCAATCTATAGAATGATTTTTTCTAAAAAAAATTTACGAAGTAAAAGTTAAAATTATGACATGCATTGACAATTCCAAATTTATATTTCAAAATAAAATGTACTCCGTCCCTTCCAATTCTTTACATTTTCTATTTTGGGATGTACCTCCCAATTCTTTACATTTCCAAACTTTCCAAAAATGGTAAAGTTTTACTTCATCTGTCCCTCTCATTTCTTTACACTTTCCTTTTAGGGACGTCCCACCAATTCTTTACATTACTAAAAATAGTAACTTTTAACAATAAAATACATTATTACATCCAATACTTCACTTCACTTTTTCAACACTTTATACTATTACAACCACTACTTCACTTATTTTAACAATAAAATCACTATTACACCAACTACTTCATCTATTTTAACAATATTACATCCACTTTCCTTGGTCTCCGTGTACAGCCCCCATGTAAAGAATTGAAGGGGACAGAGGAAGTGACATTTAAACAAATCAAAAGGGTCCACCACTTTCCACTACTTTCCTCCATCTTTCTAATCTATTAATTAGATCCCACAAATTTACCCACTTTCCGCTCACTTTCTTTCTCTCCCCACTTACTTTTTTCTCCTTTCTTAATCTTCGTGCCCAACCCAAATGTTAAGAATTGGGAGGGACGGAGGGATTTTTTTTTGGAAGGATCAGATCGGATCGCTTGGATCATATTTATCTATTTTTCAAGAGCTCTTCTATTTTAAATAATAAAATCAAAACTTCCTTCTTTAGACCCTATTTTTTATAAAAGAAATCAAAATTTCATTTTTTAACATCAGCACTAACATCTTCGAAATATAAAAGGTTTTCAAATTTGTAGGGAAGAAAAAGTCAAATTTATATATTTGAAATAGAAAAAGAATTATATTTCAGACCTTTCTTTTTTTAATATTAACATCTTCGAAATAGAAAAGGTTTTTGAATTTTATTGAAGAAAAATTCAAATTTACATATTTGAAATCGAAAAGAAATTTTATATTCTTATATATATTTATATATACTAGCCTAAACCCGTGCGATGCACGGATTTTTTTAATATTATATATAAAATTTCATTAATTTAAATTAATTTTTTTGAAATATGAATTTTGGAGGCCTAAACTTTTATATTAAATGATTTGATAATAATTATATAAATGTTATCCGTGATATTTCTAAAAAATGAGGGATTTTAGTTAGAAAATATAGAAAAGATGGTATAGGTTTTAGTTAAAAAGGGTAATCGATTAATTATTAGTAATTATAAAATTATTACTTCATTAAAAGAGAGGATTTAGTTAGAGAAAATTAAAAAGGTAATATGTTCTAGGTGAAAAAGGTAATTGATTAGTTTATAGTAATTATAATTTAATTACGTTGTTTTACTAAATACAATTGCTCGTAATGTTTTTAGAAAAGGAGAAATTAATATTGTCCGTGATATTTCTATTAAAAAGGAGATTTTAATTAGAAAATATAAAAAAAAAGATGATACGTTTTAGCTAAAAAGTTAATTGGTTAATTAATAATATTATAACATTATTAGTTTATTTTATTAAATAGAACCGTCCGTGATATATTTGGAAAAGAGAGATTTTAGTTAGAGAAAATAGAAAGGTAACGCAAAGATGACATGATTTATGTGAAAAATGTAATTGATTAGTTTATAGTAATTATAATTTAATTATGTTATTTTGCTATATAAAATTGGTCATAATTTTTAGAAAATGAGAAATTAATGTTGCCCGTTATATTTCTAGAAAAGAAAATGAATTTAATTAGAAAAAATAGAAAGATGATATATTTTAGCTGAAAAGGTAATCGGTTAATTATTAGTATTATAATTATTATTTTAATTTTATTAAATAGAAATTCCTGTGATATAATTGAAAAAAAAGATGTTTTAGTAAGAGAAAAGAAAAAAAAGTAACGTTATTTGGCTGAAAAAGGTAACTGTTCATGATATAATTGGAAAAAGAGAGATTTTAGTTAGAGAAAAAAGAAAAGGCAACGTGTTTTGACTAAAAAGGTAATTGATTAGTTAATAGTAATTATAATATAATTATGTTATTTGGTAATTGATTAGTTAATAGTAATTATAATATAATTATGTTATTTTATTAAACAAAATTTCTAGTAGAGTTTTTTTTAAAATGAGAAATTTAGTTAGATAAAATGTAAAAGATATTCTATTTTACCTGAAAAAGGAAATTATTTAGTTATTGAAAAATAGAAAAGGTAATATGTTTAACCTGAAAAAGGAAATTGATTAATAAAGGAGAAATTTTAGTTTGATAAAATATAAAAGAAAAAATGTAAAAGATATTCTATTTTACCTGAAAAAGGAAATTATTCAGTTATTGTAAAATAGAAAAGGTAGTATGTTTAACCTGAAAAGGAAAATTGATTAATAAAGGAGAAATTTTAGTTTGATAAAATATAAAAGATATTGTATTTTACCTAAAAATGAAATTATTTATTTCTTAAAAAATAGAAAAGAAAATATGTTTAACTTAAAAAAGGAAATTGATTAGTCAGTAAGATCTGTAATTGAGTAAGGGTAAATAAGTAAAATCAACAGGTACCATACCGACCAACCGACCGACCAACCAAACTTTTAATGTTTCGGCTTTTATATAATAGTATAGATTTGAATAATAAAAGATATATTATAATCTTATATATATATATATATAGGCCTTTGCTCCATACAGAACACTCTTATATAACAAATAATAAAGAACACCTTAGATTTATTAGATCCTTTGGCCCCGCCAGGGGCACCCAATACAAAAAGTTGTTATTTTTTTACCCTCTATCAAGCCAGCAAAAAAAAAAATTTACTGTTCATGATGATGTCACTGATTACGTCATCATCATGAACAGTAACTTTTTTAATTTTTTTTTTGAAATTTTTTTTAGATGATGGATGGATAGAGGGTAAAAAAAATAAGAACTTTTTGTATTGGGTGGCCCCGCCAAGGACATTGGATCTATTAGATCTAAGGTGTTCTTTATTGTTTGTTATATAAGGTGCTTGTTATGGAGTGCAACTCTATATATATATATATACACATATACAATCATAGCTTATAACGATCAAATTTTATCACAAGTTACCCTTTTTTTTTTGCTTATGTTTTCCTTTGTCTTCGTTTATTTTGTTTGCATTGCTATGAATTTTATATTTTTTTGTTCATTATTTCAATACAAAAACACTTGATCGTGTGAACAAAAATTAGAAGATATTTCTCTGTTTAAGAAGTAGAAATACTTGAGACACTTGGTCCAAAAATTTTGAACTTTTATCATTCACTATTTATTTATTGTTAATTATTAATTTGTAGTTGTTAATTTTGTTCATTAATAAATAAGAAAATATCTTTTATCGTATTAGAAGTAGAATAAGTATTCAAATTTATAGATGAGAACAGTTCAAATTTACAGAGAAAGCATAAATCATATAATTAGAAGTTATATTGGAAGTAAAATAAGTATTTAATTAAGCATATAATTAGAAGTTCTATTGGAAGTAGAATAAGTATTTAATTATAAGGCATATGATTAAACACTAATAAATAGGAGTTCGAATAAACACTAATAAATATAATAATATCTTTTAACATATTAGAAGTAGAATAGGTGTTTAAATTTATAGATGAGAAGAGTTCGAATTTATAGAAAAGTCTATAATTAGAAGTTCTATTGATAAGTGGATTTTATATCCACTTGGAACATTCTAAATCGGCTTAAATTGATTGTCTTGGACTCAAGTTTCTTGTAGTTTTGATGTGTTTTGCTTAGTTGTGCAGGTTTACAAGAATGTTGATTAAGGTGGATGCTTCTATAATTTTTTGGGAATTAATTGATTAAAATTCGGATTTTCTGGGAAGGCTGCGCAGCTTACACTGTTTTGGCCATATCTGGAGTTCTGTAAGTCCGTTTTCAGCGATCTTACTGCCCACGCGAAGCTTGAGAGATTTTCTATAACCTGGGATAGGAAGAACGTGCAAGTAATGTGCTGAATAAAATCGCGCGCGTATTCTTTGTGAAACATGGCTGGGAAATTACTGTTTTGCCCTTTTCAAGTTCTAATTATATTCCGGGCAGGTTTTAGCACCTTAATTAAATTCTAATTGTAATAGAAGATAAATTCTTGCTGGGCAAGAAATCTAGAGCCTATAAAAACACATCTAAGCATTGTAATAGATACACACATTATCATAGTTTTATTATTTGTAACCTAGCTTAGATCTGCAAGGGAGAAAAGGAGAGAAGGGTTCAACGCTCGTGACAAGCAACGGATCTAGATCTACTTCATCCTTTGTGTTACTTTGGATTATAGATTTGTTTTCTCAAACTCTTGTTTATTAATATAATTACTTCTTTTATTCATATCTTGTTATTTACCATGTTTTCATCAAATCCCATGGTGACGAAAGGTTTAATTATGAACTAATCGTTGTCATGGGATCCTAGTGGATTTATCTATGTAGCTTAGTAGTTTGCATGCCTTAAAGATTTATGTGTGGTGAATACTTGATATCCTTGTATGGGTTAATCTTAATGCTTTTAGATGCGTAGCTAACATCTAAATTGAATTGTTAATCTCTTGCTAAACGTGAGTGGATCTTGAGATTTAGAACTTGCCATGCTAGCATAAGATAGGTTGATGTTTTAACATCATGATTTGTGGCGTAAATAGAGATATATTATGCTGCCCTATGTGATCTAAGTGGATAACTTGTGCTTCAACCTTTATGTTTTCAAATTCTATAGAGATATATGGTCTAAACATAATAGGTGCCTATTCATCTTCTATCTCTTTTGTGGATGTATGTGTAGATTGGTACTAGTATACCGAGAGGTAACTTTTACTCTTTTCGTGTTATTCGATCAGATATCAAAACCATCGCATGTTTTAATTAAAGGCTGCAACTCTAAGTGAAGTAGATGATGAAACTAGGATTCCATGTTTTATTCTCATATTAGTAATTCGATTTTAATTCTTGTTAATTAGTTAATTCTTAGTTTAATTCTTGCATCTTAGTATAAATTAGATAATCAAACCCAATTTGTTATTTGTCTTAGCAGTGGATAAAAACCATACATCGGTGCATAGGTACATTAATTGAATTGAACACCATTCTAGATCTCTGTGGGAACGAACTTGATTTAATCATATATTACTTGTGACAACGTGCGCTTGCGTAAATTTTGCATAACAAGTTTTTGGCGCCGCTGCCGGGGATCATCGGTGTTTTTATTTTAGTTTATGTGCTTGTCATCAGTGGTCGTTAGCGTTCACTGACTCGGATTTCTTACTTAGTTTGTTTGTTTCGTGGTGTTTGCAGGTACTTAAGTTTGTATGCGAACACGCTTACAAGCTCGTTTGGAAGAACTGGCGGAAGACGATCTTGTAGAGAATAAAGAGAATAAGGAAGAGGAAACTGAGACTACTGTAGAGATGGGTGACGCAGCAGCAGCAGCTAAGGCTTTGAGGGAGTATTCTCAGCCGAAACTCAATGATATCCAGTCTAGCATTATTAGGCCAGCTATTGCAGCAAACAATTTTGAGATCAAGTCTAGCACAATTCAGATGGTGCAGAATTTAGTTCAGTTTGCGGGAGCTCCTACGGAGGATCCTAACATGCATGTTTGGGACTTTATTGAAATCTGCGACACTTTCAAGTGTAATGGTGTGACGGATGATGCTATCAGGTTGAGGCTTTTCCCATTCTCTCTTAGGGATAAGGCTAAGAGCTGGCTACACTCTTACCACCTGTTTCCATTACTACATGGGAAGATCTTGCTCAGAAGTTCCTTACTAAATTCTTCCCTATGGCGAAAACTGCAGCATTAAGGAACCAGTTGACTCAATTCCAACAGCAATCTGGCGAGTCATTATGTGAGGCTTGGGAACGCTACAAGGAGATGCTAAGGAAGTGTCCTCATCATGGCATGCCTGATTGGATGGTTATTAATGGATTCTACAATGGTTTGGGAGCACAGTCTAGGCCTTTGCTAAATGCAGCATCAGGTGGAGCTCTGTGGGCAAAGAGCTATGATGAAGCTTATGAACTGATTGAGATGATGGCTGCTAATGAATATCAAAATCCAACCCAAAGGCTATCTCAAGGCAGGGCAGCAGGAATTTTGGAAGTAGATACAGCTTCAATGATTACGGCTCAGTTGAAAGCTCTTGCTATGAAGGTGGATTCTCTTGCAAATTATGGAGTTCAGCAGGTGGCTAGTGTTTGTGAGTTATGTGCGGGCGCACATGAGACGAATCAGTGTGCTATTTCTCCTGAATCAGTACAGTTCGTGAGTAATTTCCAGAGACCTGCTGCACCAGTTCCAGCCACTTATCATCCTAACAACAGGAATCATCCCAATTTTAGCTGGAGCAACAATCAAGGTGCTCAACAACCTTATCAGCAGCCCTATCAGCAATTTCAGGGTCAGCAAGCAAAGCCATTCAATCAAGGTTATCAGCAGCCTTATGCTCCAAGGACACCATATCAACCTCCGGGATTTCAGCAGCAACAACCCCAGGCTCATGCGGGGCAATCTTCTAATGAAAAATCTGATGAGATGTGGATAGCGTTAAAGAACTTACAAGCTGGTCAGAAGCTCTTAGAAACTCAGATAGGACAGATTGCAAGTGCCTTAGGTGGTAGGCCACAAGGAACTCTTCCTAGTGATACGGAGGTTAATCCAGGCAGGAGGGACAATAAAGAACAGGTAAATGCAGTTACTTTGAGATCAGGGAAAGTCACAAGTGATCCTAAATCAGCAACTGAAAAAGATGAAGATGTTCAGAATCAGCAGGTTGAAAAATCTGCAGTGCCAGAAATTGAGAAATTTGACTTAGTGGCTGATCAGCTTGATGGTGAGAAGAGCAAGAAACCTGTTGAAAAGTCTACTCCGGAGCAATCTACAAAGGATACTCAGATATATCCTCCTCCTCCATTTCCTGGACGTTTGAAGAAAAGTCAAGAGAAACAGTTTCAGAAATTTATGGATGTCTTCAAGAAACTGTCCATTAACATTCCTTTTGTTGAAGCGTTGGAGCAGATGCCGAGCTATGCAAGGTTCATGAAGGATATCCTTTCGAAAAAGAGAAGGTTGGAAGAATTTGAAACGGTGGCATTAACAGAGGAGTGCAGTGCGGTGTTGCAACAGAAATTGCCTCCTAAACTTAAGGATCCAGGAAGCTTTACAATTCCATGCACCATTGGGAAGTTGTCTTTTGACAAGTGTTTATGTGATTTGGGAGCTAGCATTAATCTTATGCCCTTGTCTATTTTCAAGCAACTTGGTCTACCAGAGCCAAAGCCAACTAACATCTCTTTGCAGTTGGCTGATAGGACGATCACATATCCTAGAGGCATTGTGGAGGACGTTTTGGTGAAGGTTGACAAGCTCATATTACCAGCTGATTTTGTGATTCTAGATTTTGAAGAAGACAAGAAGATTCCCATAATCTTGGGAAGACCGTTCTTGGCTACAGGAAAGACTTTGATTGATGTGCAAAAAGGAGAGCTTACAATGAGGGTGCAAGATCAGAGTGTTACCTTTAATGTGTTCAAGGCCATGAAATTTCCGACAGAGGATGAAGAGTGTTGTAGTGTGGAAATAGTTGATACGGGTCAGAGAAAGAAGTTTGATCAATTGTTGAGCGAGAAATCGAACGATTGTTCGGTTCGTGATCTTTCGAAAGTAAAGCTTGGAAAACTTCCACCACATTTGAGGTATGTCCTTTTGAATAATGAGCTAGTGATTTTTGAGGAGGGGCATGATCACGTGTTGCGAAGGTGGAAGGCAGATGATAAGGAAGAAGAAATTTTTGTTCAGCCGGTTGAGTCGGAGAAGCACTTTAGAGGTGTGAAGAAGAAAAAGAAGAAGATTTGGCCGTTGGGAAGTAAAATTAAGTTGATGTCTGAAGGAAGAGATTTGTGGAAAGCAAGCAACCAAGATGTCAACATTCGTATGAGTGGTTTGTCTGTTGAAGATGGTTCGGTTATTCTTTTAAAACCACCATGAGTTGAGGAAGTAACGTCAAGCTATTGACGTTAAAGAAGCGCTTCGTGGGAGGCAACCCATGCATTAGTGTAGGAAAAAATTTGAGTGTTTTCAAAAAAAAAAAAAAAAATTGTGATTCAAAAAAAAAAAAAAAAAAAAATTGGGAACAGCCAATCTATCGCGCCATGTCGCCAAGTGTGCGCAGTATCTTATGAAAGTTTCTGTCCAGGAGGGAGTAGACACGAGTATTTGTTGTGTTATAAAAAAAAAGAAATGCAAAAATCGTGACAAAGATTTAACAGGGGAGGTTCACGCGCCATGTCCCATACAACCCGCTAGGTCGCACTCAATCTTCTGTCCAGTGAGTTTGTTGTCCGTGTATATATGTTTTATTATATATTAAAATCAATTCATCTCCTAAATCTATTCCAACCCCTTTTCTAATTATTTTCTCCACCTAAAATCCTAATTCTAGTTCCATATTAATTCCAAATTATTCCCAATCCATCTCTTATTTCATATTATTTTTTTTAATTTTTTTTACCCATCTATATATACACCTATAGACACACAAATCCTACCCCATTCCAATTATATTTCCTATAATAAATTTCAAGGCTTCAAGATTCAAGTTTGGGGGAATTTTTAATTGCAAGTTTCACCTCTCTGGTTCGTATTTGGGGTATATTTATTCCTTTTATTTTGATATTACGAATTGTGTTCTTGCATTATTAGGGTTGTGTGTTCTTGATTATTTGGGGGTATTTGTGAGTTCGAATTTTTTGTGGATTTTGGTGAATTTTGTGAGTTGGGTATTGATTCTAATGGCTCGTAAGCATGGGAGAGGTAGTGCCAGTGATGGGAAATTTTAGTTTTCGACGGTGGAGGTTAAATTTAATCGGTTATTGAGGTCAATTGTTAAAGAAGGGGGATTTTTGCCGGGGAAAAAAAAATTGTTGGATTGGTTGAGCTGATTGGTGAGTTGCGATGAGGAGGGTGATTGCTTCGATATTCAGGTAAGTTTTCTGCTATCCCTTGTATTTACTTCCATTCAATGGGGACATTGAATATTTTAAGTTTGGGGGTTGTTTGAGGGATTAGTAGTTGTTGTATTATTTGTTCATGTAGGATTTCATGCTTTGCATGTTAGTAGTAGTAAGTTATGCATTTATGTTCGTGTTATATACGTTGGTTTCATATAGGACATTCTGTTTTTTATTTTTGTATATCATGTGAGTTCATATAGTTGCATTTGCACCCATGCTTGATAGGAATTTGGTGTTGTTGATGCTTTTGATTGAGAAGTGATATGCTTTGTTCTTGTGCACACACATACACTAGTAAGTTGAAGCTAGTAGACTGATTGAATGTTGTAAGTAATTAGAAGGACATGAATATGTGCAAGATGATTTAGTTTGCATGCTTTGAATACAAGTTGGTGCATTAGAGAGATTTTTGCTTGGGATTGAGTATGTTTTTCCACCAAGTGAGTTTTTGAGCCTTATTGAATTTTGCATATTTTTTTGCAATTTATTCGTTTGCTTGAGTGTCCACGGATTGTTTGCATTGCTAGCAGTTGTTTGAGGTCTTTCTTGAAACGCATGACATTAATTGACGATTAAAATGATAAAGGCAATTAGGAATAACCACATATTTTCCCATATTACCACACCATATTTACATGATCAATTAGTTAACCCGTTGAGTTAATCCTATTTTTTTCGGTGACATACCACATTACTTGCCTAGACCTTTTTCTTGTATTGGCCTTACATTAATTTGAACCCATACTGTCAAAGGCTAGTAGAGTGCTTAAGGGAGTAATAAGGTGTGCAAGGAGGGGTTTATTGTTGGTCATACTTTTGGGGGAAATATTGAAAATTGGATTGGGTTTGTTTACTTGATAGTCGGCATATGTAATAAATTATGGGATCATTGTTATTGTTTATATTATTGTTTGTGTTCTATTTAGCTCTCGAAAAAAAAAGAAAAAAAAAAGAAGAAAAAAGAAGAAAAAAAATATATATTATGAGAGCATGTTTGTTTTTGTTGTGATCCTATTTTAGTCGACTAGTTGAGTGTTTGTTTTAGTAAAGATTATGTGGGGGAAATATGGTGTTGTGAATGATGTATTATGGTACTTACTAGCTTTTGACACTTCACCTGTTTTGGCTTATTTGACATACCTTGTCCCTAGCCCCGTTACAACCCAAATAAAGACCTTTTGATTATCGTCATTGATGTATGTTGTGTTAAGAGTTAGATTGATACCAAATGTCAAGCATGCTTATGATTTTGTTGGAATTGAGTGATACACTTACCCTTGTTCTTGAGTGAAGATTCTTTTGTGAGTGGATTGTGAGTGTTTGCTTGTTCTTGCGTATGAGATCCCGAGTGTTGTCTCAAAGATGTACTCTTGTAGGCTTAGCATGTTTACTAACTTATTCTTACACTTGACATGGGCTTGTGAGAACTTATGCATGTTCATTGAGTAGACTATGTGAATACTTGCACTTTCGACACCAAGACATTGCGTATTTACTTTGATTCTTAAGTTGATATGGCATGAGAGGATTTGAAGGTATGGTAGATTAGATTAGTTGCATTTGCATATTAGTTGCATTCATGCATTGCATTGCATTAGGTAAATGGATTTTGTGGGTACATTCGCTATAGGCCCTCACGAGACCTTACTCGTCCACTAGGGCTGCCTAGGGGTTTAAAGGGCTTATTGCATATGCCAAATGCAACCGTGATCACCTACGGAAGTGGTACTAGATAGTTAGTTAGTTGTAATTGTTTATGCTTGAGGACAAGCATCAGTTTAAGTTTGGGGGTGTGATAAGTGGATTTTATATCCACTTGGAACATTCTAAATCGGCTTAAATTGATTGTCTTGGACTCAAGTTTCTTGTAGTTTTGATGTGTTTTGCTTAGTTGTGCAGGTTTACAAGAATGTTGATTAAGGTGGATGCTTCTATAATTTTTTGGAAATTATTTGATTAAAATTCGGATTTTCTGGGAAGGCTGCGCAGCTTACACTGTTTTGGCCATATCTGGAGTTCTGTAAGTCCGTTTTCAGCGATCTTACTGCCCACGCGAAGCTTGAGAGATTTTCTACAACCTGGGATAGGAAGCACATGCAAGTAATGTGCTGAATAAAATCGCGCGCGTATTCTTTGTGAAACATGGCTGGGAAATTACTGTTTTGCCCTTTTCAAGTTCTAATTATATTCCGGGCAGGTTTTAGCACCTTAATTAAATTCTAATTGTAATAGAAGATAAATTCTTGCTGGGCAAAAAATCTAGAGCCTATAAAAATACATCTAAGCATTGTAATAGATACACACATTATCATAGTTTTATTATTTGTAACCTAGCTTAGATCTACAAGGGAGAAAAGGAGAGAAGGGTTCAACGCTCGTGACAAGCAACGGATCTAGATCTACTTCATCCTTTGTGTTACTTTGGATTATAGATTTGTTTTCTCAAACTCTTGTTTATTAATATAATTACTTCTTTTATTCATATCTTGTTATTTACCATGTTTTCATCAAATCCCATGGTGACGAAAGGTTTAATTATGAACTAATCGTTGTCATGGGATCCTAGTGGATTTATCTATGTAGCTTAGTAGTTTGCATGCCTTAAAGATTTATGTGTGGTGAATACTTGATATCCTTGTATGGGTTAATCTTAATGCTTTTGGAAGCGTAGCTAACATCTAAATTGAATTGTTAATCTCTTGCTAAACGAGAGTGGATCTTGAGATTTAGAACTTGCCATGCTAGCATAGGATAGGTTGATGTTTTAACATCATGATTTGTGGCGTAAATAGAGATATATTATGCTGCCCTATGTGATCTAAGTGGATAACTTGTGCTTTAACCTTTATGTTTTCAAATTCTATAGAGATATAGGGTCTAAACATAATAGGTGCCTATTCATCTTCTATCTCTTTTGTGGATGTATGTGTAGATTGGTACTAGTATACCGAGAGGTAACTTTTACTCTTTTCGTGTTATTCGATCAGATATCAAAACCATCGCATGTTTTAATTAATGGCTGTAACTCTAAGTGAAGTAGATGATGAAACTAGGATTCCATGTTTTATTCTCATATTAGTAATTCGATTTTAATTCTTGTTAATTAGTTAATTCTTAGTTTAATTCTTGCATCTTAGTATAAATTAGATAATCAAACCCAATTTGTTATTTGTCTTAGCAGTGGTAAAAACCATACATCGGTGCATAGGTACATTAATTGAATTGAACACCATTCTAGATCTCTGTGGGAACGAACTTGATTTAATCATATATTATTTGTGACAACGTGCGCTTGCGTAAATTTTGCATAACATCTATTGGAAGTAAAATAGGTATTTATAAGGCATATGATTAAGAAATTTATTGAAAGTAGAATAGGAGTTCGAACTTATAGAGAATTTGAGTTCGAATTTATAGAAAAACATATAATTATAAGTTCTATTGGAAGTAGAATAGGTTTTTGAATATATAGAGGAGACATATAATTAAAATTAAATTCATAATTTATAAAGATAGAATAAGGATTTTTTTTTAACTTCATAAATTTTCAAAATCTTGGAGAAGATAAAAATTCACTCTCTCTTTAGGTTTTTATTTTAAGGAAAAAAGTTGTATAAAATAAGTATCATCAATAATTATAATTAGAAGTTCTATTGGAAGTAGAATAAATATTTAATTATAAGGCATGTGATTAAAAGTTCTATTGGAAGTAGAATATGAGTTGGAATAAACACTTATAAATATAATAATATCTTTTAACATATTAGAAGTAGAATAAGTGTTTGAATTTATAGATGTGAAGAGTTCGAATTTATAGGAAAGACATGTAATTAGAACTTCTATTGGAAGTAGAATAGGTATTTATTAGGCATATGATTAAAAGTTATATTGAAAGTAGAGAATAAGAGTGTGAATTTATAGAAAAGATATATAATTATTAGTTCTATTGGAAGTAGAATAGGTGTTTGAATATATGGAGGAGAACATATAATTAAAAATAAATTTGTAAATTTATAAAAAGAAAATAAGATTTTAAAAAAAAAACTCCATAAATTTTAGAAAGCTTGGAGAAAATAAAAATTGAAAATCACTCTATTTTTAGGTTTTGATTTTAAGGAAAAAAAGTTGTATAAGATAAGTATCATCAATAATATGTAATGAAGTTGGAATTTTGATCCCAAACGAGAGCGGCTCAAAACGTGTTTAACGGGAAGACGGCTCATTAGAAAAGATTGTGTCAGCTATTAGAATTTGATATTGATGATATAAGAGTTGTGTCTTGACAGCTTTCCTTTTAATAAGACTTTCGGCAAGACAAGCTTTGTATTAACAAGACATCCGGTAAGACTTAGCTGGCAGCTTCACTTCAATAAGACTTTCGGTAGGACTTCTTTGATCAAATCTTAACAGGTATGTTCTATTAAGACATTCGGTAAAACTTCATTCTATGTCTTACCAATTCTGTTCTGTTAAGACATCCGGTAATACATTCTTGATGTCTTATCAGAATATTTTCTTTTCTTGTCTTAACAACTTTGTACCAATAAGACATTCGGTAATACATTCCTGATATGTCTTATTAATTCAATTTTTTGGGATTTAAATGATTTTACTTAATCATTTAAATAAACTGAATTAATTATACCTTTAAATAAATATTTTGATTTAATTAATTGAATAATTAACTTAAGAAATAAATTAATTCTTGATGAATCAATTTATTAATTAAATCAAGTCTGAATCACTGAGATGGATAAAGAAGTACCACTGAATTTTTGTTGACGCTCGATGTACTGTCTGGTTCATGAGCGACTAACTTCCAATGATCATTCTTTAACTTTGACTTTAAATGTGACTCCTTTTCTTTTTCTCTTCTCTCTTCAACTATTCTGTACTCTGACTGTGCTTCAACTGTCTCTAGGCAAATCCATGTCTTCTAAATAAATCCACTTCTTGTTAAATACTTCACCGAGGCTTGATCAGATACCTGAACTTCTTCAATGTAGTAAATCTTTAAGTCTGTAGATAGACTTTAAACTTTTTCTTCTGATAGATCAAACATTATGAGATTCCTAGACAGTTCATACTTATTATTTACTGTTACATACCAATTTAAGTTGAGTTGTATCCTCGAACTACAAATAGGCTGTCATATGCCTTTCAATCTCCCCCTATTTGTTTGTTAGAAAATAACAAGCAAATTCCTAGAGGATAACTCAACTAACTCAACTTAAACAAGTAAATGATAAAACATTAATTGCAAGTAAATAATGAAAAAGTTCTGGTTTATATTAACATTTTCCAGATTCAAACATAAAAGATAAATACAAGATAGATGATCCTCTAGACTGATCAGATTTAAGATTAACCTATCTTGATCTACCTAAGCTCTAAAAATCTAACAAGTAGAGCTGATCTTCACTTTAATGTGCCATGCTCCCTTATTTCTCCTTCTTCAGGTTCTTCATCTAAGGGTTTCAAATTTGAGAACAATTCAGCATCAAAGATACGTTCCACTTCAGTTGTTATACCTTCAGGCCTGACTGGTTGAGTTTGATAACCCTTTTGTCTATTCACCTCCTGTTGAAATCTTGGAATTTTCTGTACACAGTAGGTTTGAATGTAATCAGTAGCCTCCTTCTTGTCAGTGGTATAGAAACCAGTGTTCCTCAACATTTTTTCAACCCATATCAAGTGTCTAGCATTATGCAGGTGCATGTGATCAGATTTACAAACAATGGTTTGAAGTACGTAACCCCTTAGAAATATGACTTGATAAGGCAGTTGAACTATTTCTGGACTGGCCTTCCGACAAAAGTCCTTAAGATGCTCATACAACAATACATTCAGCTTAGTACACTGTTTGCACTAAATCACGCAAGCGTACGTGGTCACAAGTAATATATGAATAAGTCAAGTTCGTTCCCACAGAGATCTGGTTAAGTCTTTTTAAGTTAATGCACCTACTCAACAATGTATGGTTTTAACTCACTGCTAAGACAATTAATGATCTAGGGTTTTAATTATCTAAATTAACTAAGATGCAAGTTTATCAAACTAAGAATTAATTAACTAATGAGATTTAAAATCAAATTACTTATATGAAAATAAACATGTATTCACTCAAGAACAAGGATAAGTATATCACTCAATTCCAACAAAATCATAAGCATGCTTGACATTTGGTATCAATCTAACTCTTAACACAACATACATCAATGACGATAATCAAAAGGTCTTTATTGGGTTGTAACAGGGCTAGGGACAAGGTATGACAAGTAAGCCAAATCAGGTGAAGTGTCAAAAACTAGTAGGAACCATAATAAACAATACACAACACCCTACTTACCCCCCACACACAATTTTTCTATTTTTCTTCCAACAAAAAAACTCGACTAGTCGACTAAAGTAGGATCACAACAAACACAAATATGCTCTCATAATATTTTTTTTTCTTTTTTTTCTTTTATTTATTTATTTATTTTTTTTTTCTTTTTCGAGAGCTAAATAAAACAATAATAACAATAACAATGATCCCACGATTTTAGTACACATGCTGACTATCAAGTAAATAACCAGACCCATTGTTAAAATTTCCCCCAAAATTATGACCAACAATAACCCTTCTTTGCACACCTTATTACTCCCTTAAGCACTCTACTAGCCTTTGACAATGTGGGTTCAAATTAATGTAAGGCCACTACAAGAAAAAGTTCTAGGCAAGTAATGTGGTATGTCACCGAAAAAATAGGATTAAGCTCAACGGGTTAACTAATCGATCATGTAAATATGGTGTGGTAATATGGGAAAATATGCGGTTATTCCTAAATGCCTTTATCACTTTAATCGTCAAATAATGTCATGCCACTACGCCAAATAAGTCAATAGACATCGGTTCTGGACCGATGTTAAAAATTTTCAAAACCGATGTCTAGCTGTGTGAGGTTAAAAGTCTATGTGTTTTACATCGGTTCAGGGTCGATGTTAAACACTACTTATTACATCAGTTCCTAACCGATGTTAATAGGTGTCAACAACATCAGTTCTTAAATCAAAACCGATGTCTCAACCCCTGTACTACATCGGTTTTGGTTTGAACCAATGTTGTAAATTATATACTACATCGGTTTTGAATAGAAAATCGATGTTGTAAATTATATACCACACCGTTTTTTAACCGATGTAAAATAGATCCATGAAATTGCCAAATTAGACATCAGTTTTTAGGTGATGTGTTAAAGGCTCAAATTGATGTCTGTTTACCAAAATTATGTTCCCAAAAATTTACCAAAATCAACATTACATTCAAATGGAGTTATATACCACCAAAGTTAGCAATACAAAACATTCACCCAAAAGCATAATTCATTGACAATCTGCTACTACACCAAACTCCATATCCACAACTACCTCAACTACAAATATATTCGTAAGTTCACAATAACAAACAAACTCCTCAACTACTAATAATTTGAAACTTAACAATATTATATAAACTTCACACAGTTAAAGCTACAGCTAAATCTAAAGCTAAAGCCAAAGCTAAAGAAAGGAGACACTTTGACCACCAAAAAGGTTCATCTTCTTCCGTTAGTTCCCACTCGTGGTTTGGCCTTCACCTCATACTCCTACACCATAAACCAGCATGGCACGGGACCATAAGGTAAATAAATGGATAATGCATGCGAAAAGAAAAGGTTCCGTACTCTAATGAATATGTACATACCTGCGTTGCATGTAGATAAAATTTTGATCGCAACAGTTATGTTCTGATTTCCAGCCCATTTAATTGCTGGCTCCATGACTAGATCCCTTTCATTTGTCTCATAAATTTTAATACCTGTTATATTAGAAAGTTAATTTACAGGAACAAGTTAGATCCAGTAGCAACTAGCAAGTTTTACAAGCTGAGCAACAATCTGAACTACAGTCCTTCTAAAATAAGGACTAAAAATAATGTCATAGCAGTTCTCAATTGACTATTTTTGCATTTTTTCGGAAATCAACTTTTTTGAAAATGGTCCTCCGAGCAAGCTATGGTCTATTTTAAGCATTTGTGTGCTAAAAAGTGTATGTCTTTACACCATGTTGGTGCTCAAGTTAATGATACAAGTCAGCATGATGTTTTGAGGCAAGTGTAGTTAAAGAGATACTTAATCTTACTTAAAGTCTTAAATTCAGAAAGTGTTCAAAAACAAGTTTGGGAAGAATTACCATGAATTGTAAGAGGGTGTGTCCCCAGGCTCAGAATTTCGAAATCAACAGCTTCACAATGAAACTTTCCAATGTACTCTGCAAATATAGGTTCAACCTATATTAAATATCTAAGATTCGAATCATCATAAAATGTGTGACCAGATGGATAATCTTTAACCTTTAGTGACACCTTAGGGGTGTAACACCAAGCTGCAAGAACTATAACCCCTGTCATTGCTACAACAAAAGACAACCATCTTTTCAATTTTCTGTTTTGCTTCTTCATATCAAAATACTATGTTCGAAGAACCTGTGTGTGTTGAAGTGCATAATATGATAATAATATGATGTATCGCCAAGATATATATCAGGAAGAGGTTGTATTTTAGGTAATTTATTATAATTTTTTGAATTTACATAATCAAAATTGGTAACTTTTAAACTGGCCGGAGATTCTTTTCGAAAATTCATAGTCATTTTCTTTTTCTCAAATAGTATGCACTTGCCATGTTAAAGCTCTGTAATGCAGATAACTGGAACTTTTTTTGGGAATGTGTAGGCGAACAAAGAAGAAATTTCGTGCTGCATTGCCTTATTAGGTAAGAATGTGAAGTGCAGAATTGTTAATGTTGTACTAAATCTTTTCTTTGTTGCACTGTGTTGTTCTTACTGTCTTTCTTATTTGTGTAGCGAAGAATGAGACTCTCTTATAAGCTTTTTTTCACTTCGTGTAACTTTTTCTTGGACTAGTACTCAAATAATTTGTTGTTAAGGAAAAAAGAGAAGACAAGTAGCATAACGTAAAAAAAACATAACATTCAGAGATATATATTAAATTCAAACATCTCACAACAATTGAATTAAGTAGAATTGTAGATACATCCATCAGATTTTGTGTTTTTTTTTTTCTGGACTGAGCTATTAAAATTTACAGGATCCCAAATAAAATTTAGGTGTGGGCTTGAGGGATTATAAGTTAGCCTCTATGTAATCATTAAAAGACATAACAATCTACATTTCGTTACTTCTTTTATCTTACTAGAAGTCCAATAAAAATCTGAAACTTGGGCCTGAAGGGGTTTTTTTCCTAACAAAGGGGAAAGCAAATCGGACCCCTTGCAAAACCAAAAATTCTCTGTTTGGTTCCTTCTTAGGTCCATCTAATGCATCAAGAGAGCTTGATCTGGAAGGAAAAGGATTATAATCATGGACCATGGTATACTCTTACATTAATTCCAGTTCACATATCATATAAAATTAGTGACTTCAAGTCAGGTTTTAACATTCTTTTTTTAATACTATAAGAACTCTTCCGTTTCTAGTTTTCTTAAAAGTGTCTCATGCACTGGTATAGAGAAGTTAAAATCACTTAACACCAAACTTTTAAAAACAATATATCTAAAGAAGCAACATATACTAGAATTAAATATAGTCACACAATGAGAGTATGTTTACTGCAATTTAGACTTTTTAAAAGCATACCTTGCCAACAACTCCTGAATCTTGTAACCAGTCAACTGGAATGCCAAATTCTTTATAACGTGAAACAGCCATATTTCGTGTACGGAATAATGCCAAATTTTTTATAACATGAACCCAGACCATACCAATTGCAGAATGATGAGTAACAAAAAAGATTCATTCTTTGTGAAAGATGCCAGAGAAGATAAAATAGGATTTTTCGAGTTATCAACAAGTCATACTTTGCTTTTATTTGCTGGTAGCATAGTAAAGCTTTAATTTCTATGTTGCAGTATGGAAATTATACGCCCTGAATCTACTGATGGTCTTGAGAAAACCTTAAAAGGAAAGATTAGAATAATAACACGTTGCTTATGGCTGGACAAAGGGAAACTCTTAGATGCTCTCCATAAGGCTGCACATGCTGCACTGTCAAGTTGCCCTCTAAATTGTCCTCTTGCCCACATGGAAAGAATTGTTTCTGAGGTTTTAAGGAAATTGGTTAGGAAGTACAGCAGTAAAAGACCTGATGTAATTGTAATTGCTATAGAAAATTCAACTGGGGTGCTTTCTGATGAGCTCAATGGAAGGAAACCAGGCAAATCAAATATTGGCTCCCAGATACCAACATTAAAAATAGGGGTGGATGAACCTGCAGAAAAGAGACGCTCAAGTTACAAAGAGGATAAAAAAGAACGCCCTGCAGAAACCAGTGCAAAAGAATCTATAGGTTCTGTACTTGTTTCTTTCTGTACTGTGTTGTTTCCTTTCATGCATATATACAAGTACTTGAAGATTGATCTTACCATCCAATATAATTCAAGCTTCAGGTCGCAGACCTTGTTTGATAAAAGGAAGAAGATGTACATACAAAATATCATTCGTTTTCTGTCTGAACTATTTCTGAAAGTATTTCAACTTATATTAACAAGACAGCTTTGTAATAAACTATATAATGCAGGTAGTTCTTACAAATTGAATATTCATTCTTGGGTTTCTTCCACATGCAGATGATGATGAAATTGAGGGACTTCTAGCTGAGGAAGTAGTAACCTCAACTTCTAGCTTAGCGAAGAAGAATTCTGAGGAGTCGGATGATTTCTGGAAGTCATTTGTAGTACCAGTCAATGAAAAGGAACAAAATAGCAAAGGTGTAATTACACCAGAGGAGAACATAGATAAGGCCAAGATAGCAAGCAATAAAAAGGATTCTTTTGACCAGCCTCAGTTAAAATCGTCCACACCATTGAAAAGAAACAAATGGAAACCTGAAGAAATTAAGAAACTCATTAACTTCCGCAAAAATTTAAATAGCAGATTTCAAGTTGTGAAGGGACGAATGGCCCTCTGGGAAGAAATATCGGCAGATCTATTGGCAGATGGGATTGTTCGAAGCGCAGGGCAATGCAAATCTCTATGGGCATCTCTGACTCAGAAATATGAGGTTTGTTCTCAGTACTAATTCATGCTACATCTGAAATTAGGTTGCTGGTATTTATATAGTTTATGCAAGAAAATATCTTCAGTTGCATTATGTACTATTAGATCAGTTCAAAATTTTGAAAAATAGGCTAGAAAATTCCTCAAGTAGCACTTGCTTTTTCTTGCATGCAAACATGTAGGGGCCTCAAGTTGGGGGTCTTTATGTTATCATTGTCATTAGATCTCTTCATTGTAACCTGTACCTTACTAGAGAAATGTAATGTTGTGGACAAGAATGTAGGAATGATGAGAAAAGCCAGAAGAATTGGTCCTATTATGAAGATGTGAAGGATATATTGATCGAGTTTCAAGACAAAACTAAAGAATGATTGTAAGGTCAGAGGTACGAGAATCTCAAGTGATAGGGTACCATCACATCTTATAAAATTGTCATTCCTATTTATGTGTAAAATAAAATTTATATTAAATATACCATATTCTAAAAGAAAATAATAAAAAATTTAACATACAAACTCCCAAAATGAATATACACATTTTGAATTATCATTAAAAATAGGCTGAAGGCAATCATCATAAACTCTAACAATCATATCTTGCTCTAAGAATAAGATATATTGGATATATTTGGTTAATTGATAATGTTTATTTTTCTATATATAATAAATCAATTCAATAATAAAAGAACTTACAATATGTAAAAATGATATTGAATGAATACATAGAAACTAGATTAGATGAAAGTTTTTTTTATCATATCAACGTTCATTTAATGGATCTTGCACAACAAAGATCTTTTCTTATATCGCAGAAACTTTTGAGAGACAATAAATATACAATATATTTTTTAGAGATACTCTAATGATTTATAACTGTCATAAAAAATAAATGTTTATGAATTTTTAATATGTATCCGAAAATTGATCGCGACTCCTACAATTTTTTGAATGAATTAATATAATAAAATTTATAGAAACCCACAATACTCCAAAATTAAATATACCGAATATACAAAAGAATAAAACTTAAAATACGGGTAAAAGAGCTTATGAACTTCGCAGGAAGATTCTCAAAAATGAGAAAAATCAAATTAAAAATAAAATTAAGAAAAAGCAATAAAGAGGGGCTTCGAACGTTTTAGTGGGGGATGTGAATGTTTTGATAATTGTTCGATAATATTAATATCAATGTAATTGGTATAAATTGACGAATATGTAATTTTGTACTTAAATTAATTACATTGTATTTAAAATATCCTCTTTTATAAATCATGAGTAAAATAATATATTTATATTAATTAATAAATAAATTTTACTATTCGATGCGTAGCACGGATAAATCATGAGTAAAATGATATATGTATTTTAATATTTTAAAACTCTATAAATATTAGAAAGTTTAAAAAAATGTAAAAATTGGAATTTACTCTCTTTCAAGGTTTATTTTTTACGAAAAAAAGTTATTTCATAAAATAAGTGCCATCAATAATATGTTATTAAATTAGAATTTCAATTCCATATAAGAATCGTTCGAAACATGTTTTAACGGGAAGACGGTTCACTAGAAAAAAATGTATTAGCTATTAAAATTTGATACTTATGTCATAATTTTTTATTCTTATTTTTAGTGTTCAATTTTTATGGATAAAAATTATTATATAAATTTTTATAATATATGTTAAAATTGAGATTTCGGTTTTAATGAAAGAGTGCTTCAATCGAAAGAATCGTGTTTAACAAGAAATCAGTTCATTAAAAAATAATATATAACTACTAAAATTTAATATTGATAATATAATATTACGTAAATATGTACTTCCTCCGTTCCCTTGGTTCTTTACCATGGGAAGTAATTCTGGTACGGATTGTAAGGTACATTTTGCAAATAGTTTCATAACTTGTTTTTAAAATTTTTTATTTTTTATAAAAATAAAACTGTTCTATTTTCATAAAAAAAGAAAATTTTAAAAATTATTTATGGAACTATACTTTTTTAGAGTCTTGTCAATAAGTAGAAAAAACCGTAAAGAAATGAAACGGACGGTGAGTATTAATCTAGTTTTTTGTGAGTATTAATCTAGTTTTTCATGAAAGATGACGATGATGATAGAATAAAAACCAAACCAAACCAAACTTACTCAGTTATAATACCACTCAAAGTGGTGTCTGAGGAGGGTAGTTGTACGCAGACCATGCCCCTATACAATAAGGAGGCTGTTTCCGAAGGATCCCCGGCCATTACAAATATAGAAATACAAATACAAAAAGGAAACCTAATACAAACTAAAAAACTCACACAAAAAACTCACACACACGCAGGAGTCAAACCCCTGACCTTTACTCCTTTAAAGGAGGCTCAACCACTGCACCAACGTGTTGTTGGCAATGATGATAGAATATTTGATGTTGGTGGTGAATAGAAAGTTTCATTTCCCCTAATTTATAATTGTTAATTTTGATTCTTGATTTCCTCGCTCTGTCTTTTTAGTTTGTAGGCATGCTCTGTCTTTGTACTGATTATTTTTTACGGAAGTTTTAATTTTTATTCTTGATTTGCTGTGTCTTTTTAAGGTTACCGATTATTCTTCATTTGCTCTGTCTTTGTACTGATTGTTTTTTGACAAAGTTTTAATTTTTAGGGGTAATAAATTATGGGGACTACTGAAGAAACAGAAAAATACAAGATTTTTCTGCAAGCACTGAGACGTGGCGATGAAGGGTTTCGATATAGTGAATCTTACACCATCGATTTACCTCAAGCTCAACTGTCGAAATACCCTTGTGCTGCTTTATCATCCGACGTAGGGTTTAATAGTATGGTTTCTCTGGGCTCGATTATTTATGTGGTTGGTTCTCTATCACATGACCAACTCATCACATTCAAAATCAAACCACCCCATTCTGGTTGTCACAACTTCATGTCATATCTTGACCTGGCCGGTAATGATGGGTGGAAGCAAGCCCCTTGCCCGAGTCAGGGTCCTTGCTCTACCCTTGCTGTGGTTGCCTTTGCTGCTAAGATATATCTTTTCAGCTACGGGGGAGTGTCTGATACGGCCCAGGTTTTCGATCCCATTTCAAACACCTGGGAGACCTTGCTCCCACCACCTACTGTCGGACATTTCGACATAGGTTTTCTTACTTCTGCCGTTGCTGACCCTCATAATAACCGCATCCTCGTCCACTTTGCCACAACTCAATCTGTCTTTGCCTACTATCCTGTCAATAACCAGTGGGAGCTGCTTCTCAAACCTTTCACTTGGTCTAGCTTACTTGTCTTTGTTCATGGGATGATTCTTATTTGCTTGCCCGACTTTCCTGAGCTTATCGTTGCATACCATGTTGCCACCAAACAGTGGCTTAATATTGTATTTACATCTGAGCTTTCCCACCGATATTACTATTATAATGCTATGTTTCATGTAGGGGGTGACCTCCTGTGCTTGGCCACTTACTCCTATGTTCCTTCTCCATCCCAAACCCATATTAAACTCCTCAAGCTCAAATTCAAGCGCTCCACTCACAATCCTACTGACCTGCTCATTACCCCGCTTCCTGAAGAGACCTATACCATTGACGGCCGTTGTCGTGTCTACAATTACTTGCCTTTCTAGGTAATCCTTTTATCATAGATTGCTCAACTTGTAATTTCTTGATCACATAGGTTTTCTTGGAAATTTTGTGTTGCATGTGTTTGAAATAATATAGCTTGGTACGTGTAGCATGTCACGACCTTGCTTAAAAGCATCCCAATCAGACCTCAGATTGTTGTGTCATTTATATATGCTTTTCAAATTATTTTCTTCACACTTTCTTCACTTTATGAATAGTTTATTACTCCGTAGTAAATTTTTCCGGACCAGTAGAGTTTGAATTGACGGTGTAACAAAAAAAAAGATAGTGTACGTATGATGGCTAGGTGAGGTCTTTTGAGTTATCATTTAAATGTGATAGCTATACATTGTCTTTGTTATTTTGTGTTTTTAATAGACGTCTATGTGCTGTCGGCATACAGCATACCAGTTGTATCTTTTTCGATTTCATTCTAGAGTTGTGATAACATTGAATTTCAGGAAAATGCGAATTTATAAGAAATGAGAGCTAAATTGAATAAACATTATTGTGTACTGGGGCACGCAACTATGTATCACTAACCTCTATACTAAGGTATACTTTCTATGGCTTTGTGTGCCTCAAGTTACTTGGTTTATGCTGAGGACACGATAGAGTACAACTCTTATTTATTGTAGATGTGGGTTTGGATCCTCATGTTAGAACTCATTATGCTGGAGATATAATTTTTAATGTATTTAAAATATGTTTTTATCGGCCCCTGACATGTTTTGGTGCATTTGTTAGTGTTTGGTTACATAACAATACTTACTGGTTTACTTATAGACAGCTTTGGGTATCAAGATGAGACATAATTTTCTTGTCTCAGCTTTCGATTTAATGTATTGGACCACGTTGTGTCTAAATGAACTTTCATGGAATGGATTATGCTTATATATGAATCTGTTTGTATGTGAAGCTTATGATGATGTAAAATGGTATATGATGCAGATATTCTCATTTTACGTGATTTGTTCTACAATGTGAGTTTAATTTGTAATGATAATGTGCAAGTTTATAAGCTTTAATTTGTTTGATTGCTGTAGTGCTCTTTGATATATTGTTAATTTGTTGGTTTGATTCCTCAACTATGTTATTCTTTTTGAGTTTAGATTTTTTGTTATCACTCGTAGTTCTGTCAAAGCAGTTCTGTTTTACTCACAATCTCCACCATATGTTAGAATCTCACAAGTTTTGATAGCACTTCAGGTCACTTAGGCCATAAAATCTTTATAACAAGGTATGAATTTGCGCTGTTTCCAGGTGAATTGCGATATATGGACAACATTGAACCTTAAAATTATGTTGGTAATTCATATTTTGTCTAGGATTGCTTGGCAATTTTCTGTTGCCTTTGTTTGATATAATATAACCATAGTGTAGCATCTCACGACCTTGCTCAAAAGCATCCCAATCAGACCTCAGATTGTTGTCATCTATATATATATATGCTTTTCAAATTATTTTTAACAAACTTTCTTCACTTTATGAATTAATAGTTTATTACTCGATCCTTAGTAATTTTTGACGGATGCGTAGAGTTTGAATTGACAGTGTAGCAAAAAAATAAAATAGTGTATGATGGCTAGGTGAGGCCTTTTGAGTTATCATTTTAATGTGATAGCTATACATTGTCTTTGTTATATTGTGTTTTTAATAGACGTCTGTGCTGTCTTGTTAATCATAGTTTGGCATACTAGTTGTATCTTTTTCGATTTCATTCTAGTGTTGTGATAACATTGAAATTTCAGGAAAACATAATATTATAAGAAATGAAAGCTAATTGAATTAACATTATTGTGTACTTGAGCACGCAACTATGTAACAGTAACCTCTATACTAAGGTCTACTTTCTATGGCTGTGTGTGCCTCAAGTTACTTGGTTTATGCTGATGACACGATAGAGTACAATTCTTATTTATTATAGATGTGGGATTGGATCCTCGTGTTACTACTCATTATGCTGGAGATATAATCTTTAATGTATTTGAAATATGTTTTTATCGGCCCGTGACATGTTTTGGTGCATTTGTTAGTGTTTGGTTACATAACAATACTTACTGGTTTACTTATAGATAGCTTTGGTTATCAAGATGAGACATAATTTTCTTGTCTCAACTTTCGATTTAATGTATTGGACCATGTTGTGTCTAAATGAACTTTCATGGAATGGATTATGCTTAAATATGAATCTGTTTGTATGTGAAGCTTATGATGATGTAAAAGGTGAACTACCAAGGTGCACTTAAATGTTTGGTGATATATTTATCTTATTGAATGGTATATGGTGCAGACATTCTCATTCGTGATTTGTTCTAAAAATGTGAGTTTAATTTGTAATGATAATGTGCAAGTTTATAAGCTTTAATTTGTTTGATTGCTGTAGTGATCTTTGATATATTGTTAATTTGTTGGTTTGTTTCATAAACTATGTTATTCTTTTTGAGTTTAGATTTTTTGTTATCACTCGTCGTTCTGTCAAAGCAGTTCTGTTTTACTCCTTACAATCTCCACCATATGTTAGAATCTCACAAGTTTTGATTGCACTTAAGGTCACTTAGGTCATAAAATCTTTATAACAAGGTATGAATTTGCGCTGTTTCCAGGTGAATTGTGATCACTGTTATCACGGAAACGACTAGTCAATGACTAGTCGACGACTAAACACGAAGGTACTCGGGCGCCGAGAACCTCGAAGCCCGAATTTTTACGACTTTTACTCAAAACTATGAGTACTCTTGTACCCGGGCACTGAGAACTTCAAACCTCGAAGCCCAACTTCTTAACATATTCAGAACTTATAGTCTTGTATGGTTACACTGTTATTACTTTTAATTTAAATTGGAATTGATGTGTTTAATTATTTTATATATTAATCTAGTAAATACATGTTTAATTAGCACTTTGTCGACTTTTTACGACTAGTCGGGTGACTTGTCGACTAGTCTTCTCGAAGGTACTCGAGCGTCGTGGCTCGACTTGGGGCCGTGATAACCTTGATTGCGTTATATGGACAGCATTGAACCTTTAAATTATGTTGGTAATTCATATTTTACGTAGGATTGCTTGGCAATTTTCTGTTGCATTTGTTTGATATAATATAACTATAGTGTAGCATCTCACGACCTTGCTCAAAAGCATCCTAATCAGACTTCAGATTGTTGTCATCTATATATATATATGCTTTTCAAATTATTTTCAACACACTTTCTTCACTTTATGAATTAATAGTTTATTACTCGATCCTTAGTAATTTTTGACGGATCCGTAGAGTTTGAATTGACAGTGTAGCAAAAAAATAAAATAGTGTATGATGGCTAGTGAGGTCTTTTGAGTTATCGTTTTAATGTGATAGCTATACATTGTCTTTGTTATATTGTGTCTTTAATAGAGTCTGTGCTGTCTTGTTAATCATAGTTTGGCATACTAGTTGTATCTTTTTCGATTTCATTCTAGTGTTGTGATGACATTGAAATTTCAGGAAAACACGAAATTATAAGAAATGAAAGCTAAATTGAATAAACATTATTGTGTACTTGAGCACGCAACTGTGTAACACTAACCTCTATACTAAGGTCTACTTTCTATGGCTGTGTGCCTCAAGTTACTTGGTTTATGCTGATGACACGACAGAGTACAATTCTTATTTATTATAAATGTGGGATTGGATCCTCATGTTAGTACTCATTATGCTGGAGATATAATTTTTAATGTATTTGAAATATGTTTTTATCGGCCCCTGACATGTTTTGGTGCACTTGTTAGTGTTTGGTTACATAACTATACTTACTGGTTTACTTATACAGTAGATAGGACATAATTTTCTTGTCTCAACTTTCGATTTAATGTATCGGACCATGTTGTGTCTAAATGAACTTTCATGGAATGGATTTTGCTTAAATATGAATCTGTTTGTATGTGAAGCTTATGATGATGTAAAAGGTGAACTACCAAGGTGCACTTAAATGTTTTGTGATATATTTATTTTATTGAATGGTATATGGTGCAGACATTCTCATTTTATGTGATTTGTTCGAAAAATGTGAGTTTAATTTGTAATGATAATGTGCAAGTTTATAAGCTTTAATTTGTTTGATTGCTGTAGTGATGTTTGATATATTGTTAATTTGTTGGTTTATTTCCAAGCTATGTTATTCTTTTTTGAGTTTAGATTTTTTGTTATCACTCATAGTTCTGTCAAAGCAGTTATGTTTTTACTCCTTACAATCACCACCATCTGTTAGAATCTCACAAGTTTTGAAAGCACTTCAGGTCACATAGGTCATAAAATCTTTATAACAAGGTATGAATTTGGGCTGTTTCCATGTGAATTGCGAAATATGGACAGCATTGAACCTTAAAATTATGTTGGTAATTCATATTTTGCCTAGGATTGCTTGGCAATTTTCTGTTAGCATTTGTTTGATATAATATTACCCTAGTGTAGCATCTCACGACCTTGCTCAAAAGCATCCCAATCAGACCTCAGATTGTTGTGTCACCTATATATATGCTTTTCAAATTATTTGACACACTTTCTTCACTTTATGAATTAATAGTTTATTACTCGATCCGTAGTTATTAATAGTAATTTTTGTTGTTTTCCAGTTCAAAAGCAGGAGATTTCAAGTGGAGAACCTCATTCAGAGACTGGATGCAGAAAGTGCAGATTTCAAATGGTGTTTGCTCTAACACATCTTGCCATATCTTCTTTATTTATGTCCTTCGAAATTTCAATGTCTTTTTTCCCAGTAAAAAAGACTTGCATCAAAGTAGCGTTGAAAAACAATTATGTAAACATTTAATAGACCCATATGCCTTTTTATTCTTCCTGCATCTTTTATCCAAACTAGCTTTATAGTCGGTGCAAGGCACGGATTTGCTAGTAAAATCATTTTAATATGTATTTATGTTACCTTATAATTATATGATGCTTGCAACATGTTAATGTTTAATATGTAAAATATATCTAAAAGCTTATCTATTAATGATGTATATACAATTAAAAGTAAGTAAATTTCAATGTGATAATCTCTTTGAATGAATGTTCAACGGGTTGGATTTAGGTCGAATCCATTTAAATTCATATTCGAATTCATTAAGATTTTTCAGACTCGAATCGGATCAAGAGTCGGATTTTTTTTAGGTCGATCCATATCCGATCCATTCGGATTCGGGTTATCGGATTGGAGGTTGATCCGTTTAACAATTTTTTTAAAAAAAATTATTTTTTCAATCTATAGAATGATTTTTTCTAAAAAAAATTTACGAAGTAAAAGTTAAAATTATGACATGCATTGACAATTCCAAATTTATATTTCAAAATAAAATGTACTCCGTCCCTTCCAATTCTTTACATTTTCTATTTTGGGATGTACCTCCCAATTCTTTACATTTCCAAACTTTCCAAAAATGGTAAAGTTTTACTTCATCTGTCCCTCTCATTTCTTTACACTTTCCTTTTAGGGACGTCCCACCAATTCTTTACATTACTAAAAATAGTAACTTTTAACAATAAAATACATTATTACATCCAATACTTCACTTCACTTTTTCAACACTTTATACTATTACAACCACTACTTCACTTATTTTAACAATAAAATCACTATTACACCAACTACTTCATCTATTTTAACAATATTACATCCACTTTCCTTGGTCTCCGTGTACAGCCCCCATGTAAAGAATTGAAGGGGACAGAGGAAGTAACATTTAAACAAATCAAAAGGGTCCACCACTTTCCACTACTTTCCTCCATCTTTCTAATCTATTAATTAGATCCCACAAATTTACCCACTTTCCGCTCACTTTCTTTCTCTCCCCACTTACTTTTTTCTCCTTTCTTAATCTTCGTGCCCAACCCAAATGTTAAGAATTGGGAGGGACGGAGGGATTTTTTTTTGGAAGGATCAGATCGGATCGCTTGGATCATATTTATCTATTTTTCAAGAGCTCTTCTATTTTAAATAATAAAATCAAAACTTCCTTCTTTAGACCCTATTTTTTATAAAAGAAATCAAAATTTCATTTTTTAACATCAGCACTAACATCTTCGAAATATAAAAGGTTTTCAAATTTGTAGGGAAGAAAAAGTCAAATTTATATATTTGAAATAGAAAAAGAATTATATTTCAGACCTTTCTTTTTTTAATATTAACATCTTCGAAATAGAAAAGGTTTTTGAATTTTATTGAAGAAAAATTCAAATTTACATATTTGAAATCGAAAAGAAATTTTATATTCTTATATATATTTATATATACTAGCCTAAACCCGTGCGATGCACGGATTTTTTTAATATTATATATAAAATTTCATTAATTTAAATTAATTTTTTTGAAATATGAATTTTGGAGGCCTAAACTTTTATATTAAATGATTTGATAATAATTATATAAATGTTATCCGTGATATTTCTAAAAAATGAGGGATTTTAGTTAGAAAATATAGAAAAGATGGTATAGGTTTTAGTTAAAAAGGGTAATCGATTAATTATTAGTAATTATAAAATTATTACTTCATTAAAAGAGAGGATTTAGTTAGAGAAAATTAAAAAGGTAATATGTTCTAGGTGAAAAAGGTAATTGATTAGTTTATAGTAATTATAATTTAATTACGTTGTTTTACTAAATACAATTGCTCGTAATGTTTTTAGAAAAGGAGAAATTAATATTGTCCGTGATATTTCTATTAAAAAGGAGATTTTAATTAGAAAATATAAAAAAAAAGATGATACGTTTTAGCTAAAAAGTTAATTGGTTAATTAATAATATTATAACATTATTAGTTTATTTTATTAAATAGAACCGTCCGTGATATATTTGGAAAAGAGAGATTTTAGTTAGAGAAAATAGAAAGGTAACGCAAAGATGACATGATTTATGTGAAAAATGTAATTGATTAGTTTATAGTAATTATAATTTAATTATGTTATTTTGCTAAATAAAATTGGTCATAATTTTTAGAAAATGAGAAATTAATGTTGCCCGTTATATTTCTAGAAAAGAAAATGAATTTAATTAGAAAAAATAGAAAGATGATATATTTTAGCTGAAAAGGTAATCGGTTAATTATTAGTATTATAATTATTATTTTAATTTTATTAAATAGAAATTCCTGTGATATAATTGAAAAAAAAGATGTTTTAGTAAGAGAAAAGAAAAAAAAGTAACGTTATTTGGCTGAAAAAGGTAACTGTTCATGATATAATTGGAAAAAGAGAGATTTTAGTTAGAGAAAAAAGAAAAGGCAACGTGTTTTGACTAAAAAGGTAATTGATTAGTTAATAGTAATTATAATATAATTATGTTATTTGGTAATTGATTAGTTAATAGTAATTATAATATAATTATGTTATTTTATTAAACAAAATTTCTAGTAGAGTTTTTTTTAAAATGAGAAATTTAGTTAGATAAAATGTAAAAGATATTCTATTTTACCTGAAAAAGGAAATTATTTAGTTATTGAAAAATAGAAAAGGTAATATGTTTAACCTGAAAAAGGAAATTGATTAATAAAGGAGAAATTTTAGTTTGATAAAATATAAAAGAATAACATTATTAGTTTATTTTATTAAATAGAACCGTCCGTGATATATTTGGAAAAGAGAGATTTTAGTTAGAGAAAATAGAAAGGTAACGCAAAGATGACATGATTTATGTGAAAAATGTAATTGATTAGTTTATAGTAATTATAATTTAATTATGTTATTTTGCTAAATAAAATTGGTCATAATTTTTAGAAAATGAGAAATTAATGTTGCCCGTTATATTTCTAGAAAAGAAAATGAATTTAATTAGAAAAAATAGAAAGATGATATATTTTAGCTGAAAAGGTAATCGGTTAATTATTAGTATTATAATTATTATTTTAATTTTATTAAATAGAAATTCCTGTGATATAATTGAAAAAAAAAGATGTTTTAGTAAGAGAAAAGAAAAAAAAGTAACGTTATTTGGCTGAAAAAGGTAACTGTTCATGATATAATTGGAAAAAGAGAGATTTTAGTTAGAGAAAAAAGAAAAGGCAACGTGTTTTGACTAAAAAGGTAATTGATTAGTTAATAGTAATTATAATATAATTATGTTATTTGGTAATTGATTAGTTAATAGTAATTATAATATAATTATGTTATTTTATTAAACAAAATTTCTAGTAGAGTTTTTTTTAAAATGAGAAATTTAGTTAGATAAAATGTAAAAGATATTCTATTTTACCTGAAAAAGGAAATTATTTAGTTATTGAAAAATAGAAAAGGTAATATGTTTAACCTGAAAAAGGAAATTGATTAATAAAGGAGAAATTTTAGTTTGATAAAATATAAAAGAAAAAATGTAAAAGATATTCTATTTTACCTGAAAAAGGAAATTATTCAGTTATTGTAAAATAGAAAAGGTAGTATGTTTAACCTGAAAAGGAAAATTGATTAATAAAGGAGAAATTTTAGTTTGATAAAATATAAAAGATATTGTATTTTACCTAAAAATGAAATTATTTATTTCTTAAAAAATAGAAAAGAAAATATGTTTAACTTAAAAAGGGAAATTGATTAGTCAGTAAGATCTGTAATTGAGTAAGGGTAAATAAGTAAAATCAACAGGTACCATACCGACCAACCGACCGACCAACCAAACTTTTAATGTTTCGGCTTTTATATAATAGTATAGATTTGAATAATAAAAGATATATTATAATCTTATATATATATATATATATATATATATATATATATATATATATATATATATATATATATATATATATATATATATATATATATATAGGCCTTTGCTCCATACAGAACACTCTTATATAATAAACAATAAAGAACACCTTAGATTTATTAGATCCTTTGGCCCCGCCAGGGGCACCCAATACAAAAAGTTGTTATTTTTTAACCCTCTATCAAGCCAGCAAAAAAAAAAAATTACTGTTCATGATGATGTCACTGATTACGTCATCATCATGAACAGTAACTTTTTTAATTTTTTTTTTAAATTTTTTTTTAGATGATGGATGGATAGAGGGTAAAAAAAAATAAGAACTTTTTGTATTGGGTGGCCCCGCCAAGGGCATTGGATCTATTAGATCTAAGGTGTTCTTTATTGTTTGTTATATAAGGTGTTTGTTATGGAGTGCAACTCTATATATATATATACACATATACAATCATAGCTTATAACGATCAAATTTTATCACAAGTTACCCTTTTTTTTTTGCTTATGTTTTCCTTTTTCTTCGTTTATTTTGTTTGCATTGCTATGAATTTTATATTTTTTGTTCATTATTTCAATACAAAAACACTTGATCGTGTGAACAAAAATTAGAAGATATTTCTCTGTTTAAGAAGTAGAAATACTTGAGACACTTGGTCCAAAAATTTTGAACTTTTATCATTCACTATTTATTTATTGTTAATTATTAATTTGTAGTTGTTAATTTTGTTCATTAATAAATAAGAAAATATCTTTTATCGTATTAGAAGTAGAATAAGTGTTCGAATTTATAGATGAGAACAGTTCAAATTTACAGAGAAAGCATAAATCATATAATTAGAAGTTATATTGGAAGTAAAATAAGTATTTAATTAAGCATATAATTAGAAGTTCTATTGGAAGTATAATAAGTATTTAATTATAAGGCATATGATTAAACACTAATAAATAGGAGTTCGAATAAACACTAATAAATATAATAATATCTTTTAACATATTAGAAGTAGAATAGGTGTTTAAATTTATAGATAAGAAGAGTTCGAATTTATAGAAAAGTCTATAATTAAAAGTTCTATTGGAAGTAAAATAGGTATTTATAAGGCATATGATTAAGAAATTTATTGAAAGTAGAATAGGAGTTCGAACTTATAGAGAATTTGAGTTCGAATTTATAGAAAAACATATAATTATAAGTTCTATTGGAAGTAGAATAGGTTTTTGAATATATAGAGGAGACATATAATTAAAATTAAATTCATAATTTATAAAGATAGAATAAGGATTTTTTTTAACTTCATAAATTTTCAAAATCTTGGAGAAGATAAAAATTCACTCTCTCTTTAGGTTTTTATTTTAAGGAAAAAAGTTGTATAAAATAAGTATCATCAATAATTATAATAAGAAGTTCTATTGGAAGTAGAATAAATATTTAATTATAAGGCATGTGATTAAAAGTTCTATTGGAAGTAGAATATGAGTTGGAATAAACACTTATAAATATAATAATATCTTTTAACATATTAGAAGTAGAATAAGTGTTTGAATTTATAGATGTGAAGAGTTCGAATTTACAGGAAATACATGTAATTAGAACTTCTATTGGAAGTAGAATAGGTATTTATTAGGCATATGATTAAAAGTTATATTGAAAGTAGAGAATAAGAGTTTGAATTTATAGAAAAGATATATAATTATTAGTTCTATTGGAAGTAGAATAGGTGTTTGAATATATGGAGGAGAACATATAATTAAAAATAAATTTGTAAATTTATAAAAAGAAAATAAGATTTTTTAAAAAAAACTCCATAAATTTTAGAAAGCTTGGAGAAAATAAAAATTGAAAATCACTCTATTTTTAGGTTTTGATTTTAAGGAAAAAAAGTTGTATAAGATAAGTATCATCAATAATATGTAATGAAGTTGAAATTTTGATCCCAAACGAGAGCGGCTCAAAACGTGTTTAACGGGAAGACGGCTCACTAGAAAAGATTGTGTCAGCTATTAGAATTTGATATTGATGATATAAGAGTTGTGTCTTGACAGCTTTCCTTTTAATAAGACTTTCGGCAAGACAAGCTTTGTATTAACAAGACATCCGGTAAGACTTAGCTGGCAGCTTCACTTCAATAAGACTTTCGGTAGGACTTCTTTGATCAAATCTTAACAGGTCTGTTCTATTAAGACATTCGGTAAAACTTCATTCTATGTCTTACTAGTTCTGTTCTGTTAAGACATCCGGTAATACATTCTTGATGTCTTATCAGAATATTTTCTTTTCTTGTCTTAACAACTTTGTACCAATAAGACATTCGGTAATACATTCCTGATATGTCTTATTAATTCAATTTTTTGGGATTTAAATTATTTTACTTAATCATTTAAATAAACTGAATTAATTATACCTTTAAATAAATATTTTGATTTAATTAATTGAATAATTAACTTAAGAAATAAATTAATTCTTGATGAATCAATTTATTAATTAAATCAAGTCTGAATCACTGAGATGGATAAAGAAGTACCACTGAATTTTTGTTGACGCTCGATGTACTGTCTGGTTCATGAGCGACTAACTTCCAATGATCATTCTTTAACTTTGACTTTAAATTTGACTCCTTTTCTTTTTCTCTTCTCTCTTCAACTATTCTGTACTCTGACTGTGCTTCAACTGTCTCTAGGCAAATCCATGTCTTCTAAATAAATCCACTTCTTGTTAAATACTTCACCGAGGCTTGATCAGATACCTGAACTTCTTTCAATGTAGTAAATCTTTAAGTCTGTAGATAGACTTTAAACTTTTTCTTCTGATAGATCAAACATTATGAGATTCCTAGACAGTTCATACTTATTATTTACTGTTACATACCAATTTAAGTTGAGTTGTATCCTCGAACTACAAATAGGCTGTCATATGCCTTTCAATCTCCCCCTATTTGTTTGTTAGAAAATAACAAGCAAATTCCTAGAGGATAACTCAACTAACTCAACTTAAACAAGTAAATGATAAAACATTAATTGCAAGTAAATAATGAAAAAGTTCTGGTTTATATTAACATTTTCCAGATTCAAACATAAAAGATAAATACAAGATAGATGATCCTCTAGACTGATCAGATTTAAGATTAACCTATCTTGATCTACCTCAGCTCTAAAAATCTAACAAGTAGAGCTGATCTTCACTTTAATGTGCCATGCTCCCTTATTTCTCCTTCTTCAGGTTCTTCATCTAAGGGTTTCAAATTTGAGAACAATTCAGCATCAAAGATACGTTCCACTTCAGTTGTTATACCTTCAGGCCTGACTGGTTGAGTTTGATAACCCTTTTGTCTATTCACCTCCTGTTGAAATCTTGGAATTTTCTATACACAGTAGGTTTGAATGTAATCAGTAGCCTCCTTCTTGTCAGTGGTATAGAAACCAGTGTTCCTCAACATTTTTTCAACCCATATCAAGTGTCTAGCATTATGCAGGTGCATGTGATCAGATTTACAAACAATGGTTTGAAGTACGTAACCCCTTAGAAATATGACTTGATAAGGCAGTTGAACTATTTCTGGACTGGCCTTCCGACAAAAGTCCTTAAGATGCTCATACAACAATACATTCAGCTTAGTACATTGTTTGCACTAAATCACGCAAGCGTACGTGGTCACAAGTAATATATGAATAAGTCAAGTTCGTTCCCACAGAGATCTGGTTAAGTCTTTTTAAGTTAATGCACCTATTCAACAATGTATGGTTTTAACTCACTGCTAAGACAATTAATGATCTAGGGTTTTAATTATCTAAATTAACTAAGATGCAAGTTTATCAAACTAAGAATTAATTAACTAATGAGATTTAAAATCAAATTACTTATATGAAAATAAACATGGAATCCTAACGTCATTATCTACTTCACTTAGAGTTGATGCCTTTAATCAATACATGTGATGGTTTTGATATCTGATCGGACAACACGAAACAAGTATAAGTTACCTCTCGGTATACTAACATCGAACTACTCATACATCTACAAAAGAGATAGAAGATGGGTAGACACCAATTAAGTTTAGGCCCTATATCTCTATAAGATTTAAAAACATAAGGGTTTATGCAAAAGTTATCCACTTAGATCACATAGGGTAGCATAATATCTCTATTTATGCCACAAATCATGATAATAATATCAACCTATCCTATGCTAGCATGACAAGTTCTAAATCTCAAGATCCACTCTCGTTTCGCAAGAGATTAACAAATTAGATGTTAGCTACGCTTCTAAACACATGAAGCATAACCATACTAGGATATCAAGAATTCACCACACATAAATCTTTGAAGCATACAAACTACTAAGCTACATAGATAAATCCGTTAGAATCCTATGACAACGATTAGTTCATAATAGAACCTCTCGTCATCATGGGATCTGATGAAACCATGATAATAAACAAGGTATGAATAAAAACAATAGTGCTAAAGTAATAGAGTTAAAAAAACAAATTCGTAAACATCCAAGAGTTCGCTTAATTAGAAGAAAACAAAAGTAGATCTAGATCTCCGTTGCTTGTCACAAGCGTAGGAATCCTTCTCCAAGTCTGAATCTCCGTCTTCGGCTCTCTCTCTGTGTTATGATGGGTGTCCCTCCGTTTTATGATGATAGGATGTGTTTATATAGGCCACAGAAGTCTTTTCCATCAAGAAAATACCAAAACAGAATTATAATAGAATTTCTGCAAAATACGTTTCCTAAACTGATTCTGTTTTGAAGGAAAATTCGTAGCTGACTTTCCTTCAATATTTATGGGCCGTTCCAGTCGTAATTTGGCCTCTGAACCACTTTAGAATGAAAGAGAATCTCGTTATCTTCGCGTGGACTGTAAGATCGTCCAAAACGGACTTGTAGAACTCAAGATATGGCCAAAACAGTAAATCAGGATTTTCAGGATAAAAATTCAGAATTTCCAGAAGGGTTCCCGTGCCGCAGCGTGCTCTCCAGGCCGTTGCGCGCCATGCTTCCTGTCCAAGATTGTAGAAAATCTCACAGGCTTCGCGTGAGCTGTAAGATCGCTGAAAACGGACTTCTAGAACTCCAGATATGGCCAAAACAGTAAAGACTACGCAACCTACCCAGAAAATCCGAATTTTACACAAATTGCTCCTTTCTCCTCCGTTTCTTTTGCATTAGCTAACATCTTCAATACCATGACACATGTAACTCCTTGGTAGCATAACACAAGTGTCCAATCTTCATTCCAATGCTTAATTCCACTCTAATATCGATTAGAAACACCAACACTAACCGATAGCTACAACCCTGCACAACTACATAAAACACATAAAAAATACAACAAACTTGAGACCAAGTCAATCAATTTAAGATGATATGGAACGCTCCAAGTGGATATAAAATCCACTTATCACACCCCCAAACTTAAACCGATGCTTGTCCTCAAGCATAAACAACTAACACTAACTAATTAGTACCACTTTCATAGGTGATCACGGTTGCATTTGGCATATGCAACAAGCCCTTTAAACCCCTAGGTAGCCCTAGTGGACGAGTGTGGTCTCGTGAGGGCCTATAGCGAATGTACCCACAAAATCCAATGCAATGCAATGCATGAATGCAACTAATATGAGAATGCATATTATTTACTACTAATACGTACATCACCACACCTTCAAATCCTCTCATGTCATTTCAACTTAAGAATCAAAGTAATAATGCGATGTCTTGGTGTTGAAAGTGCAAGTATTCACTTATACGCAAAACTTGGGATCTCATACGCAAAAACAAGTAAACACTCACAATTCACTCACAAAAGAATATTCACTCAAGAACAAGGATAAGTGTATCACTCAATTCCAATAAAATCATAAGCATGCTTGACATTTGGTATCAATCTAACTCTTAACACAACATACATCAATGACGATAATCAAAAGGTCTTTATTGGGTTGTAACGGGGCAAGGGACAAGGTATGACAAGTAAGCCAAATCAGGTGAAGTGTCAAAAACTAGTAGGAACCATAATAAACAATACACAACACCCTACTTACCCCCCACACACAATTTTTCTATTTTTCTTCCAACAAAAAAACTCGACTAGTCGACTAAAGTAGGATCACAACAAACACAAATATGCTCTCATAATATTTTTTTTCTTTTTTTTTTCTTTTATTTATTTATTTTTTTTCTTTTTTTTCTTTTTCTTTTTCGAGAGCTAAATAAAACAATAATAACAATAACAATGATCCCACGATTTTAGTACACATGCTTGTTGTGACAATCGGATCGTGGCCCTGCGATTTTTTATACAATAATTAAACGAGTACGAATACAAAAGTCACCTTGTTAACGGTTGATTCCACGCTCTTCTATTGTATTCCCAAATTCCCTTGAGCGAAGTGTGGCCTTCGTCTTCTCAAGTTAACCTCTCTTCTTGCTCCTAGGTGGCTACAAAATTTTTCTAGACCAACCCTAACAAGAAGATAATAAGAATATATATAGGGCTACAATAGGGATCATGGATAATTAGGTTGGGCCTTCTAATTACATCTTAGGCCTAGCCCAATGTAATTAAATATTAATTCAATCCACTAAAGAATTAATATTTGCACTACCTTTCCTAATACCGCAACTTAATTATTTAATTGGGTTCCAATATTATTTACTTATTAAATTCCCCATGTTTAAAATAGCGCATGCCCATTAATTAAATAAATTACTGATAATTTATTTAATTAATATCTTTTATCCTTGATTATCCACTCAACCTTTATTTAATTATGCCGGAATAAATCCACCTGCAGGGTTTCACATAATTAAATCTTTTTGAGCTTTCAAGGGGACATCATTAACCCGAATATTATCAGGACATGGATTCCTTCTATAAATAATATTCACCATGTATATAATTCCATCACCCAAAATATAATGATATAATTCAAAAGAATTATTTCATATATAAATCAAAGCATGTAAATAATATACACGTGTCAATTACTATATCCGGATTAAGAACCTAAGCATTAATAATAACATAGAATCTTAGTTCTCCTTCTTAATCAGTATAAGGGAACAATTCTAAATTTGATCATGTTCAATATACACAAAGTATACTAGTATTATTTATTAGTCAATATAAACTAATCTAAATAATACTACAGCCATACCAGTGGATTGTCCAACACCACCTGTGCTGTGAACCTTATTATATTATATAAAATGTATTTAACAATCTAATATTCTGTATCCCATTTGATACTAGATTTCCACAATATATAATATTAGACAGCATATAAACATTTAAATGATTCTCAATAAAACCGGGCCAGAAATAAATGTATACTTAAAATAAATATTTTCAGTATACACTAACAATCTCCCACTTATACTCAAAATATTCTATGAGTATATCAGTGTTTATTTAATCCACTATTACATTGAAAACTATGTGTCCATCCATCTGACTCCTATCGCTTCCACATGCCTGTCAAAAACCTTGGCTGGCAAGCTCTTCGTGAAAGGATCTGCCCGGTTGTCTTCTGATGATATGTGAGCCACAACTATATCTCCTCGCTTTACGATTTCACGTATGAGATGATACTTACATTCAATATGTTTAGCTGCTTTGTGGTCTCGCGGTTCCTTTGAATTTGCCACAGCACCAGTGTTATCACAATACACTGTCAAGCTTCTAGGCAAATTAGGTACCACATCTAAGTCCAAAAGGAAGTTCCTGAACCATACAGCCTCCTTAGCAGCCTCAGAGGCCGCTACATACTCGGCTTCCATGGTGGAGTCTGCAATGCATTTCTGCTTTACACTCCTCCATATAACGCCTCCACCTCCCAAAGTAAAAACATATCCCGAGGTTGATTTCCTCTTATCCCTATCTGATTGAAAATCTGAATCAGTATATCCCAAAGGAAATAGATCTGAGGCCTTGTAAATTAACATATACTCCTTAGTCCTTCTCAGGTACTTAAGTATAGTTTTTACTGCACTCCAATGTTCCTGACCTGGGTTCGACTGATATCTACTAACCATGCCTACAGCAAAGCAGATGTCAGGTCTCGTACATAACATATCATACATTAAGCTTCCACATGCCGAAGCATAAGGAACTGCTTTCATGCTCTCTATATCCTTAGGTGTCGAAGGACACTGCTTCTTAGATAGAGCAACTCCATGCTTAAAAGGTAGAAAACCTTTTTTGGAGTTCTGCATGTTAAAACGAGCTAATACTTCATCAATGTAAGGCTCTTGAGATAAAGCCAACATCCTTTTCTTGTGATCCCTTATTACTTTGATCCCAAGGATGTATGCCGCTTCACCTAAGTCCTTCATGTCAAATTGTTTGAACAACCATGCCTTTACTGATGACAATATCTTAACATTGTTTCCAATGAGTAAAATGTCATCTACATATAGTACTAGAAAAACCACTGCATTACCCTCACTTCTCTTATACACGCATGATTCATTTGGACTTTGATCAAATCCATATGACTGGACTGCATGATCAAAACGAATATTCCAGTCCCTAGAAGCTTGTTTTAGTCCATAAATAGACCTCTTAAGCTTTCATACTAGATGCTCTTGGCCTTCCTTAATGAATCCCTTTGGTTGCTGCATATAGATGGTTTCCTCAAGATTTCCATGAAGGAAAGCTGTCTTGACATCCATTTGCCAAATCTCATAATTGAGATGAGCTGCTATAGATAAAAGAGTCCGGATCGACTTAAGCATAACAACAGGCGAAAAGGTTTCCTCATAATCGATCCCTTCTTTCTGAGTATACCCTTTCGCAACAAGTCGTGCTTTCCAGGATTTCACCTTTTTGTCAGATCCTCTTTTCTTCTTGTAGATCCACCTACATCCAACGGGTTTTACACCTTTGGGTGGTTCCACGAGCTCCCAAACTTGATTGGAATACATAGATTCCATCTCAGATTCCATTGCCTTTTCCCAAAGATCTGCATCTTTATCTAGAATTGCCTCTTCGTATGTCCAGGGATCCTCATCATGTTCACCAGAGACCAAGTCCGAGGACTCTCCCAAAAACATGAATCTTTCTGGTTGTTGAACAACCCTCCCACTACGATGAGGCACTGTTGCGGTACTAGTGTCAAGTTGTGCATTTTCTTGTGGTTATTCTACTTGTACTATTGGCACTTGGGGATTATCTGTCCCTCCCACTAATTCTTTTAAAACGATACTACTCATGGGTTTATGATTCATAATATAGTCTTCCTCTAAGAATCTAGCATTGGTGCTAACAATGACATCTCGATCCCTAGGACTATTAAATGAATAACCTTTCGTTCCCATGGGATAGCCTACAAACAACCTTACTTCGGTACGAGATTCTAGCTTGGTCGCGTTCTTGTTCAGCACATGTGCTTGACAACCCCAAATCCGAATATGTCTTAGACTTGGTTTGTTGCCAGTCCACAATTCTATTGGAGTCTTGGGAACCGACTTAGAAGGTACCAAGTTCAGAAGGTAAGCCGATGTTTCTATAGCATATCCCCAGAACGACTTGGGTAAATCTGAATAACTCATCATCGATCTAACACTCTCTAAAAGAGTCCGATTCCTTCTCTCTGCTACACCATTCTGTTGAGGTGTGCCAGGTGCAGACAACTGGGATGTAATCCCATTTTCTGATAAATATTCCCTAAATTCTCCAAGCAAGTATTCACCACCACGATCTGATCGTAATGACTTGATACATTTTCTATGTCATTTTTCCGTTTCAGCTTTGAACAACTTAAATTTGTCAAAGCATTCTGATTTACGGCGCAACAAATAAATGTATCCATATCTAGAATAATCATCAATAAAAGTGACAAAATATTCATAACCACCTCTTGCTTGGATATTCATAGGTCCACATAAATCAGAATGAACCAATTCTAACACTTTTTTGGCTCTATTCCCCTTTGCTTTAAAAGGCCTATTAGTCATCTTACCTTCCAAGCAGGATTCACAAACTGGAAATGGCTCCACTGCCAACGAGTCCAATTGCCCATCTACTACCAGTCTTTGAATCCTCCTTAAGTTAATATGACCTAATCTTAAGTGCCAAAGATATGTTTTGTTCAATTCAGAAGGTTTCTTTCTTTTATTTGAGCTAGAAAGAATGTTATTAGTTTCCTTTTGTTGCAGCATTGGTTGGATAGGATTAATAATATATAAATTGTCTTGCAATGTACCAGAACATATAACTCGTTTATTCATCATAATAGAAACATTACGATCCAAACAAACATTATAACCATCCATGGCAAGTTTAGAAACCGAAATCAAATTCCTTCTAAACGAAGGTACATAAAGACAATTGTTCAAAACCAAAATCCTATCATCTCCAAAAGATAATGTAATTATTCCAACTACAACTACTACAACTTTCGTAGCATCTCCCATGAACACATATATCTCGCCATCTCTAAGCATTCTGGTTTGCTGGAACCCCTGCATAGAGTTACAAACATGGTCAGTGGCTCCTGTATCTACACACCAAGTGCTCGTAGATATAGCCGCTATACATGTTTCTGTAACTAGAGAAAGAGACATACCAGTATTGTTTGTCTTCTTAGGAAGAGGACAATCCTGTTTCCAGTGACCTGACTGCTTGCACCTGAAGCACTTGCCCTTAGGCTTTTTCACACCACCTTGAACTCCCACTGCATTAGCAACCTTTCCAGCTTTCTTTGTCTGAACCTTTTTCTTCTTCTTGCCTTTCGGCTTAGAGGAAGAAGCTTTCTCAGCCACATTCACTTGAACATTCTGTTTAAAGAGTCCTTCAGCTGCCTGAAGTTCTGTCAGAAGTTCCGCGAGACTATACAACATTTTGTTCATGGTGTAATTCAAGCGAAACTGTTCAAAACTTTTCGGTAGACTCATAAGGATGATATCGATCTGGGTTTCCCCATCAATATCAGCACCAAGGATCCCCATCTCATTCCGATGAGACATCATCCTGAGAACATGATCCCTTACAGGTGTTCCTTCATTCATCTGAGTGTTCATTAAAGCCTTCATTGCTACTTGCCTAGCAACCCTATTCTGTTCTCCAAAAAGTTCCTTGAGATTAAAGAGCATATCTGAAGCTGTGTCCATAGCCTGATGCTGATGTTGCAAAACACCTAACATTGCTGCCAGAATGTAACATCGCGACATCTCATCAACCTTAAGCCACCGCTTATAATACTCCTTTTCACTTTCAGGAGCATCTTCAGCAGGCTGATCTGGCTTGGGTTCATAAGTGCAAAATTTGTACTCCTCAGCAGTCAACACTATGTCCAAATTACGTTTCCATTCAATATAGTTTGGTCCCGTAAGTTTGTTATCCTTAAGTATGGTGAATAGTGAGAATCATACATGTAACACATAAGAGGGTTGCACAAATCTTAAAACCTATTGGTTTCCTCTAACAATAAATTAAAATTAATGCACTAATATTTAAATACCATAAGTATCTGGTACGCCACGATGGGTGACATATATACCACTTAAATTCGTTTAAATATTATTTCGGTCCTATTACTAAATAATACGCCACGTTAGGGTGGACTATATATTATTTTTCATAGCTAAGTGTATACCATTATTAAATCTTAAATTAATAATAATAATAATACCGGATGCCACCATTAAATATTTCAAATCAATAATCGATAATAGGATAATTCCCAGATCGGGGGGAGCATTGTCAAGAGGCGTCACTTAAGACCCCTTTCTAGACAGAATCATCCTTTCTCTCAATATCGAAGATCTATATTCAATCATTGATACCCTATAAATTAATCGAATTCTATGAAACTTGGTACGCCACGATGGGTGGTCATATATACCTTTCAATATTCGTAATTAATTTATCTCATTATTGAATTCTATGAAACTTGGTATGCCACGATGGGTGGTCATATATACCTTTCAATATTCGTAATTAATTTAGGAAGTTTGTTCTAGTAATATCTATAACACTACTTGACACCATAAATTTTATGCCACGATGGGTGGTCATATATATAATTTATATTCGCCTTAGTGTTACATTACATACAAACAATAATGGAGACCATGAGATTCAATACCAAATTAATTCCCTCTCCCACTTAGTATTTTGGTGTGAGGATTTTTTATATCTAGATGCATCGCCCTATGTTAATTCTTCGAGGTCCACATGTTATCAAAATAACAGTACAAAGAACACATAACATAGCATACCATACATCTCATGATTAAAGCAAAATAAAAAAATTTATGTCCATGTCGTCCTAATTATGTTAAACATGCAATTAAATAATTACATACATTATTAACAACACACATAATTAATTAATTAAAGCAATAATCAAGCAAGTGGAAAATATGTAAAACATATTAAAAAACATCCACTATTATGGCCCCATCCAAACTGTAAACCAAAACATAGCAGCGTGGATCGAACTTCAATTTCTGAAAATAGTAAATCACTGTTTATAGTAGGTAAACGAGGTAATTCGCCTTATATCCGCGTGAGTGACATAGTCAGTCTTATTCAGATGCCTGTTTCCCTTTCCGAAAAGGTATTTTCGGCAAAAATCGGACACTGTATGCAAAATCAGCGAAAATCTGCAGCAATCAGCAAGCAGCAACGGAAGCACTCCTTAATCTCTTGCAGCTCCGTTGATAAAACAATTACATACAATCTGATCAGACCTATTCTATTACAATATTTCATAATCTAACTCTAATACAAATTGTATTACAAGATTACAAACCAGAATAGAAATCAAAAACTATCACGATCAACCCTCGTGATTTACAACCACGATAAACCACGTGGAAACCAAAACAAAAATTAACCACGATTAAACCACGTGAGATCCAAACACATAATTAAAATATACATGGCCATAATAGTGGATAACAACCTGCAAAACAAAATTATACAAGCCTACCACTATATACATGCATATATAATTATGACATGGACATCATATCAAAAATCGCAAAACCATATAACCTTGCTCTTGATGCCAATTGTTGTGACAATCGGATCGTGGCCCTGCGATTTTTTATACAATAATTAAACGAGTACGAATACAAAAGTCACCTTGTTAACGGTTGATTCCACGCTCTTCTATTGTATTCCCAAATTCCCTTGAGCGAAGTGTGGCCTTCGTCTTCTCAAGTTAACCTCTCTTCTTGCTCCTAGGTGGCTACAAAATTTTTCTAGACCAACCCTAACAAGAAGAGAATAAGAATATATATAGGGCTACAATAGGGATCATGGATAATTAGGTTGGGCCTTCTAATTACATCTTGGGCCTAGCCCAATGTAATTAAATATTAATTCAATCCACTAAAGAATTAATATTTGCACTACCTTTCCTAATACCGCAACTTAATTATTTAATTGGGTTCCAATATTATTTACTTATTAAATTCCCCATGTTTAAAATAGCGCATGCCCATTAATTAAATAAATTACTGATAATTTATTTAATTAATATCTTTTATCCTTGATTATCCACTCAACCTTTATTTAATTATGCCGGAATAAATCCACCTGCAGGGTTTCACATAATTAAATCTTTTTGAGCTTTCAAGGGGACATCATTAACCCGAATATTATCAGGACATGGATTCCTTCTATAAATAATATTCACCATGTATATAATTCCATCACCCAAAATATAATGATATAATTCAAAAGAATTATTTCATATATAAATCAAAGCATGTAAATAATATACACGTGTCAATTACTATATCCGGATTAAGAACCTAAGCATTAATAATAACATAGAATCTTAGTTCTCCTTCTTAATCAGTATAAGGGAACAATTCTAAATTTGATCCTGTTCAATATACACAAAGTATACTAGTATTATTTATTAGTCAATATAAACTAATCTAAATAATACTACAACCATACCAGTGGATTGTCCAACACCACCTGTGCTGTGAACCTTATTATACTAGCATAATAGCCCGTGCGAGGCACGGGCCATTTCTAGTATTGTTGAACATCACGAAAATGTGTATTATTTGAATAATTTGATGATATTTTTATACATAAGAAATATATAAAACAAATTTGGAACTTGTATGTAAGGAATGCACGATCACCAAAAGTATGGGTGAATACCGTTGTGGCTTCTAATGCCAAAACAACTTCTTCCTCGACCTTCAATAGACAAATATGTATTTGAAAGAATTTAAAAGGAAATAACTATGCAACAAATAATTGAATGCTTTCATGTTTGAAATTTTTTTACAATACATTTAAAGATTACAAGACCTTAATTATTGTAACATACAAGATCTTACTTATTAAGTTAAGGGGGTATTTAACAAAGGGAAAGGGAAACAATTAGATTCATTCTGTTTGTTGTTGTTTGTTTTAAAAAAAAATCATTCCCTTTATCCATTTTAAATTTTGGGTTTACCCAATACACCTCAATCCTCATTACCCAATACACCTCAATCCTCATTCCCCGCTACCCACTAGGTTTTTCTATTCTCTTTCCCCTCATGATTACTATCCATTTCCCCGTATCATCAACTACCCATTTTCCCATGTCATCATCGATAGTTGTTTCATCTTTTCTTTTGCTTGATTTGCTATCGGCTATTGTCGTTGGAAACCATTTTTCAACTTTTCTGAACTGATGTTCTTTCATCTTTTTTTGGTTTCAATTTTGAAGAGCTTTTCCAGAAGACCTGCTGTAAAGCCTTGATCTGTCTTTTTTTCTTCATTTGTTTCTGACCTAATTTGTTCCATTAATCTGCTTGTAGTAGAATTTTGAGAAATAATCATGATTAGATAACACACTATATATAATGAATTGACAAATGTACAATATAATTATATTAAATAAATGGTACATCCTATCTTTCTGGTTAAAAATGTTATTTATTTTCTATAGTGAGTACTGGGTGTAGGATTTATTCTCGGGTGGTTATAATGTTATTCAATTGTGTTGGCACAATTATTTATAATTTAAGATTGCAGTTTTTTGTTTTTGGTTCCAACATTACTAAAAAAAATTATTTTTTTGATAAAAAAATTATTATTTTTGATAAAAAATTATATTTTCTTTATTAAACTTATTACAAATCACTAAATTATATTAATAATATAATTATTTAAAATATAATATAAAAATCACCTAACTATATCAATAGTATATTGATTTAAAATAAAAAAATTATATTAAAATAAATTCATTTTTATGAAATTTAAAAAGTTCACAAGTTAATTCCCTAGTTTGATCGAACCAAACAGGCATAAAGGTAATCAGTAAAATGTTCATTCCGTTTCTGGATCAGAACCAAACAGGTAAAGCAATTAAGTATCATTTCTTTCCTTTCTGCTTGTTTCCCTTTCTGAATTCCATTCCGTTTCCCCATTATGAACCAAACGCCCCCTAAATTCTGATGTACTCCCTTTGTTCTCCTATTATATATAGAAGAAGATGCACCATTATATAGCATTATATACATAATCTTAATTATAGTATCGTCTCATAACTCAATGATATATATTTAGTTATTTAAACTGATAACCGACATGGAGTACAAATCTCTCCCCCTCTCTCTCTCTCTCTCTCACACACACACACACACACACACACACATATATATATATATATATATATATATATATATATATAAATGTTTCAAATTTCCTGTCAAAACTTCACATCTTTCTTATTTCGCTAATTAAATTGCTATATTTTGTATATCATACAGTCTAAATAAACTATATATTATATATAATTATTAACCAATAATCGATATGTAATCCAAATCGTATTTGTATATTTTTTTTTTATAAATTTTCTTAAAATTCAAACTTTTAGTATGCCTATAGTTTAATTGATTCTAATTTGACCAACCAATTTTACAACAAAATTAACCACGAGCACTTCATATGTGGTGTTGTTAAAAAAATATTGGGAAATTCTCAATGGTACCACATTACCACTGTACTTTTGGCTTTTGCCAATGGTACCATTATTTTTTTTGACTCCTCTAAATGGTACCCTTAACAAATTGACTTCTTAAAAGAAATACCATTATATTTGAAAAACGTTATAGAAACGTTAAGTAGGGTTTGGGGCCAATATTCAACCTAATTTCTTATTGCATACTGTAGCGTATGGCCAAGATTGTTCTTATATTTTTTCAACAGGTTTGGGGCCAACCATTATTCTACAAATATATTTTAAGGAAATTCTCAATAGTATCACCGTACTTTTGGTTTTTTCTAGTGGTACCATGTTCTTTTTACTCTACTTAACGTTTCTATAACGTTTTTCTAATGGTATTTCTGGTAGAAAGTCAATTTGTTAAGGGTACCGTTAAGAGGAGTAAAAAATGTAATGGTACCACTGGCAAAAGCCAAAAGTATAGTGGTACCATTGAGAATTTCCCAAAAATATTTGATCTCAAAGAATAATTATTTTATCTATGCATTTCATATATGAGATTATGAATAAAACAATTTATCTCAAAATAAATACTATTTTCTCCATTTTAAAAATATAAAAAAATTTTCTATAAAATTTATTTAGATGGATAGATCTATAATATAAAAAAAAAATGTGCAGAAGTTGTAATATAAGTAATCTTATCTTAAATGAATAGTTTAATATATTAAACATAATATAACCCAAAAAGTATTTGTGTATGAAGTTAATGAGTTCTATTGTAAGTATAAATGTCCATCTAGAAAGATATTAATATTATAATTGAAACAACATATTTTTTTAATATTATAATTGAGTTAGGTTCGGAATTAGGTTCAGAACTAATTTATTTGCTCAGGATGCAGGTTTGACAAGTACCTGTTGTCCTATTATATATAGAAAGATTATATAAACTGTATTTAACAATCTAATATTCTGTATCCCATTTGATACTAGATTTCCACAATATATAATATTAGACAGCATGTAAACATTTAAATGATTCTCAATAAAACCGGGCCAGAAATAAATGTATACTTAAAATAAATATTTTCAGTATACACTAACAATGCTGACTATCAAGTAAATAACCAGACCCAATGTTAAAATTTCCCCCAAAATTATGACCAACAATAACCCTTCTTTGCACACCTTATTACTCCCTTAAGCACTCTACTAGCCTTTGACAATGTGGGTTCAAATTAATGTAAGGCCACTACAAGAAAAAGGTCTAGGCAAGTAATGTGGTATGTCACCGAAAAAATAGGATTAAGCTCAACGGGTTAACTAATCGATCATGTAAATATGGTGTGGTAATATGGAAAAATATGCGGTTATTCCTAAATGCCTTTATCACTTTAATCGTCAAATAATGTCATGCCACTACGCCAAATAAGTCAATAGACATCGGTTCTGGACCGATGTTAAAAATTTTCAAAACCGATGTCTAGCTGTGTGAGGTTAAAAGTCTATGTGTTTTACATCGGTTCAGGGTCGATGTTAAACACTACTTATTACATCAGTTCCTAACCGATGTTAATAGGTGTCAACAACATCAGTTCTTAAATCAGAACCGATGTCTCAACCCCTGTACTACATCGGTTTTGGTTTGAACCGATGTTGTAAATTATATACTACATCGGTTTTGAATAGAAAATTAATAGAAAATTAACCCCATGTTGTAAATTAATAGACATCTTTGTCCAGCCATAAGCAACGTGTTGTTATTCTAATCTTTCCCTTTAAGGTTTTCTCAAGACCATCAGTAGATTCAGGGCGTATAATTTCCATACTGCAACATAAAAATTAAAGCTTTACTATGCTACCAGCAAATAAAAGCAAAGTATGACTTGTTGATAACTCGAAAAATCCTATTTTATCTTCTCTGTCATCTTTCACAAAGAATGAATCTTTTTTGTTACTCATCATTCTGCAATTGGTATGGTCTGGGTTCACGGTATAAAGAATTTGGCATTATTCCGTACACGAAATATGGATGTTTCACGTTATAAAGAATTTGGCATTCCAGTTGACTGGTTACAAGATTCAGGAGTTGTTGGCAAGGTATGCTTTTAAAAAGTCTAAATTGCAGTAAACTTACTCTCATTGTGTGACTATATTTAATTCTAGTATATGTTGCTTCTTTAGATATATTGTTTTTAAAAGGTTGATGTTAAGTGATTTTAACTTCTCTATACCAGTGCATGAGACACTTTTAAGAAAACTAGAAACGGAAGAGTTCTATAGTATTAAAAAAAAGAATGTTAAAACCTGACTTGAAGTCATTAATTTTATATGATATGTGAACTGGAATTAATGTAAGAGTATACCATGGTCCATGATTATAATCCTTTTCCTTCCAGATCAAGCTCTCTTGATGCATTAGATGGACCTGAGAAGGAACCAAACAGAGAATTTTTGGTTTTGCAAGGGGTCCGATTTGCTTTCCCCTTTGTTAGGAAAAAAACCCCTTAAGGCCCAAGTTTCAGATTTTTATTGGACTTCTAGTAAGATAAAAGAAGTAACTAAATGTAGATTGTTATGTCTTTTATTGATTACATAGAGGCTAACTTATAATCCCTCAAGCCCACACCTAAATTTTATTTGGGATCCTGTAAATTTTAATAGCTCAGTCCAGAAAAAAAAACACAAAATCTGATGGATGTATCTACAATTCTACTTAATTCAATTGTTGTGAGATGTTTGAATTTAATATATATCTCTGAATGTTATGTTTTTTTTTACGTTATGCTACTTGTCTTCTCTTTTTTCCTTAACAACAAATTATTTGAGTACTAGTCCAAGAAAAAGTTACACGAAGTGAAAAAAAGCTTATAAGAGAGTCTCATTCTTCGCTACACAAATAAGAAAGACAATAAGAACAACACAGTGCAACAAAGAAAAGATTTAGTACAACATTAACAATTCTGCACTTCACATTCTTACCTAATAAGGCAATGCAGCACGAACTTTCTTCTTTTTTCGCCTACACATTCCCAAAAAAAGTTCCAGTTATCTGCATTACAGAGCTTTAACATGGCAAGTGCATACTATTTGAGAAAAAGAAAATGACTATGAATTTTCGAAAAGAATCTCCGGCCAGTTTAAAAGTTACCAATTTTGATTATGTAAATTCAAAAAATTATAATAAATTACCTAAAATACAACCTCTTCCTGATATATATCTTGGCGATACATCATATTATTATCATATTATGCACTTCAACACACACAGGTTCTTCGAACATAGTATTTTGATATGAAGAAGCAAAACAGAAAATTGAAAAGATGGTTGTCTTTTGTTGTAGCAATGACAGGGGTTATAGTTCTTGCAGCTTGGTGTTACACCCCTAAGGTGTCACTAAAGGTTAAAGATTATCCATCTGGTCACACATTTTATGATGATTCGAATCTTAGCTATTTAATATAGGCTGAACCTATATTTGCAGAGTACATTGGAAAGTTTCATTGTGAAGCTGTTGATTTCGAAATTTTGAGCCTGGGGACACACCCTCTTACAATTCATGGTAATTCTTCCCAAACTTGTTTTTGAACACTTTCTGAATTTAAGACTTTAAGTAAGATTAAGTATCTCTTTAACTACACTTGCCTCAAAACGTCATGCTGACTTGTATCATTAACTTGAGCACCAACATGGTGTAAAGACATACACTTTTTAGCACACAAATGCTTAAAATAGACCATAGCTTGCTCGGAGGACCATTTTCAAAAAAGTTGATTTCCGAAAAAATGCAAAAATAGTCAATTGAGAACTGCTATGACATTATTTTTAGTCCTTATTTTAGAAGGACTGTAGTTCAGATTGTTGCTCAGCTTGTAAAACTTGCTAGTTGCTACTGGATCTAACTTGTTCCTGTAAATTAACTTTCTAATATAACAGGTATTAAAATTTATGAGACAAATGAAAGGGATCTAGTCATGGAGCCAGCAATTAAATGGGCTGGAAATCAGAACATAACTGTTGCGATCAAAATTTTATCTACATGCAACACAGGTATGTACATATTCATTAGAGTACGGAACCTTTTCTTTTCGCATGCATTAGCCATTTATTTACCTTATGGTCCCGTGCCATGCTGGTTTATGGTGTAGGAGTATGAGGTGAAGGCCAAACCACGAGTGGGAACTAACGGAAGAAGATGAACCTTTTTGGTGGTCAAAGTGTCTCCTTTCTTTAGCTTTGGCTTTAGCTTTAGCTTTAGCTGTAGCTTTAACTGTGTGAAGTTTATATAGTATTGTTAAGTTTCAAATTATTAGTAGTTGAGGAGTTTGTTTGTTATTGTGAACTTACGAATATATTTGTAGTTGAGGTAGTTGTGGATATGGAGTTTGGTGTAGTAGCAGATTGTCAATGAATTATGCTTTTGGGTGAATGTTTTGTATTGCTAACTTTGGTGGTATATAACTCCATTTGAATGCAATGTTGATTTTGGTAAATTTTTGGGAACATAATTTTGGTAAACAGACATCAATTTGAGCCTTTAACACATCACCTAAAAACTGATGTCTAATTTGGCAATTTCATGGATCTATTTTACATCGGTTAAAAAACGATGTGGTATATAATTTACAACATCGATTTTCTATTCAAAACCGATGTAGTATATAATTTACAACATCGGTTCAAACCAAAACCGATGTAGTACAGGGGTTGAGACATCGGTTCTGATTTAAGAACTGATGTTGTTGACACCTATTAACATCGGTTAGGAACTGATGTAATAAGTAGTGTTTAACATCGACCCTGAACCGATGTAAAACACATAGACTTTTAACCTCACACAGCTAGACATCGGTTTTGAAAATTTTTAACATCGGTCCAGAACCGATGTCTATTGACTTATTTGGCGTAGTGGCATGACATTATTTGACGATTAAAGTGATAAAGGCATTTAGGAATAACCGCATATTTTTCCATATTACCACACCATATTTACATGATCGATTAGTTAACCCGTTGAGCTTAATCCTATTTTTTCGGTGACATACCACATTACTTGCCTAGACCTTTTTCTTGTAGTGGCCTTACATTAATTTGAACCCACATTGTCAAAGGCTAGTAGAGTGCTTAAGGGAGTAATAAGGTGTGCAAAGAAGGGTTATTGTTGGTCATAATTTTGGGGGAAATTTTAACATTGGGTCTGGTTATTTACTTGATAGTCAGCATTGTTAGTGTATACTGAAAATATTTATTTTAAGTATACATTTATTTCTGGCCCGGTTTTATTGAGAATCATTTAAATGTTTACATGCTGTCTAATATTATATATTGTGGAAATCTAGTATCAAATGGGATACAGAATATTAGATTGTTAAATACAGTTTATATAATCTTTCTATATATAATAGGACAACAGGTACTTGTCAAACCTGCATCCTGAGCAAATAAATTAGTTCTGAACCTAATTCCGAACCTAACTCAATTATAATATTAAAAAAATATGTTGTTTCAATTATAATATTAATATCTTTCTAGATGGACATTTATACTTACAATAGAACTCATTAACTTCATACACAAATACTTTTTGGGTTATATTATGTTTAATATATTAAACTATTCATTTAAGATAAGATTACTTATATTACAACTTCTGCACATTTTTTTTTTATATTATAGATCTATCCATCTAAATAAATTTTATAGAAAATTTTCTTATATTTTTAAAATGGAGAAAATAGTATTTATTTTGAGATAAATTGTTTTATTCATAATCTCATATATGAAATGCATAGATAAAATAATTATTCTTTGAGATCAAATATTTTTGGGAAATTCTCAATGGTACCACTATACTTTTGGCTTTTGCCAGTGGTACCATTACATTTTTTACTCCTCTTAACGGTACCCTTAACAAATTGACTTTCTACCAGAAATACCATTAGAAAAACGTTATAGAAACGTTAAGTAGAGTAAAAAGAACATGGTACCACTAGAAAAAACCAAAAGTACGGTGATACTATTGAGAATTTCCTTAAAATATATTTGTAGAATAATGGTTGGCCCCAAACCTGTTGAAAAAATATAAGAACAATCTTGGCCATACGCTACAGTATGCAATAAGAAATTAGGTTGAATATTGGCCCCAAACCCTACTTAACGTTTCTATAACGTTTTTCAAATATAATGGTATTTCTTTTAAGAAGTCAATTTGTTAAGGGTACCATTTAGAGGAGTCAAAAAAAATAATGGTACCATTGGCAAAAGCCAAAAGTACAGTGGTAATGTGGTACTATTGAGAATTTCCCAATATTTTTTTAACAACACCACATATGAAGTGCTCGTGGTTAATTTTGTTGTGAAACTCTTAGATGCTCTCCATAAGGCTGCACATGCTGCACTGTCAAGTTGCCCTCTAAATTGTCCTCTTGCCCACATGGAAAGAATTGTTTATGAGGTTTTAAGGAAATTGGTTAGGAAGTACAGCAGTAAAAGACCTGATGTAATTGTAATTGCTATAGAAAATTCAACTGGGGTGCTTTCTGATGAGCTCAATGGAAGGAAACCAGGCAAATCAAATATTGGCTCCCAGATACCAACATTAAAAATAGGGGTGGATGAACCTGCAGAAAAGAGACGCTCAAGTTACAAAGAGGATAAAAAAGAACGCCCTGCAGAAACCAGTGCAAAAGAATCTATAGGTTATGTACTTGTTTCTTTCTGTATTGTGTTGTTTCCTTTCATGCATATATACAAGTACTTGAAGATTGATCTTACCATCCAATATAATTCAAGCTTCAGGTCGCAGACCCTGTTTGATAAAAGGAAGAAGATGTACATACAAAATATCATTCGTTTTCTGTCTGAACTATTTCTGAAAGTATTTCAACTTATATTAACAAGACAGCTTTGTAATAAACTATATAATGCAGGTAGTTCTTACAAATTGAATATTCATTCTTGGGTTTCTTCCACATGCAGATGATGATGAAATTGAGGGACTTCTAGCTGAGGAAGTAGTAACCTCAACTTCTAGCTTAGCGAAGAAGAATTCTGAGGAGTCGGATGATTTCTGGAAGTCATTTGTAGTACCAGTCAATGAAAAGGAACAAAATAGCAAAGGTGTAATTACACCAGAGGAGAACATAGATAAGGCCAAGATAGCAAGCAATAAAAAAGGATTCTTTTGACCAGCCTCAGTTAAAATCGTCCACACCATTGAAAAGAAACAAATGGAAACCTGAAGAAATTAAGAAACTCATTAACTTCCGCAAAAAGTTAAATAGCAGATTTCAGGTTGTGAAGGGACGAATGGCCCTCTGGGAAGAAATATCGGCAGATCTATTGGCAGATGGGATTGTTCGAAGCGCAGGGCAATGCAAATCTCTATGGGCATCTCTGACTCAGAAATATGAGGTTTGTTCTCAGTACTAATTCATGCTACATCTGAAATTAGGTTGCTGGTATTTATATAGTTTATGCAAGAAAATATCTTCAGTTGCATTATGTACTATTAGATCAGTTCAAAATTTTGAAAAATAGGCTAGAAAATTCCTCAAGTAGCACTTGCTTTTTCTTGCATGCAAACATGTAGGGGCCTCAAGTTGGGGGTCTTTATGTTATCATTGTCATTAGATCTCTTCATTGTAACCTGTACCTTACTAGAGAAATGTAATGTTGTGGACAGGAATGTAGGAATGATGAGAAAAGCCGGAAGAATTGGTCCTTTTATGAAGATGTGAAGGATATATTGATCGAGTTTCAAGACAAAACTAAAGAATGATTGTAAGGTCAGAGGTACGAGAATCTCAAGTGATAGGGTACCATCACATCTTATAAAATTGTCATTCCTATTTATGTGTAAAATAAAATTTATATTTAATATACCATATTCTAAAAGAAAATAATAAAAAATTTAACATACAAACTCCCAAAATGAATATACACATTTTGAATTATCATTAAAAATAGGTTGAAGGCAATCATCATAAACTCTAACAATCATATCTTGCTCTAAGAATAAGATATATTGGATATATTTGGTTAATTGATAATGTTTATTTTTCTATATATAATAAATCAATTCAATAATAAAAGAACTTACAATATGTAAAAATGATATTGAATGAATACATAGAAACTAGATTAGATGAAAGTTTTTTTTATCATATCAACGTTCATTTAATGGATCTTGCACAGCAAAGATCATTTCTTATATCGCAGAAACTTTTGAGAGACAATAAATATACAATATATTTTTTAGAGATAATCTAATGATTTATAACTGTCATAAAAAATAAATGTTTATGAATTTTTAATATGTATCCGAAAATTGATCGCGACTCCTACAATTTTTTGAATGAATTAATATAATAAAATTTATAGAAACCCACAATACTCCAAAATTAAATATACCGAATATACAAAAGAATAAAACTTAAAATACGGGTAAAAGAGCTTATGAACTTCGCAGGAAGATTCTCAAAAATGAGAAAAATCAAATTAAAAATAAAATTAAGAAAAAGCAATAAAGAGGGGCTTCGAACGTTTTAGTGGGGGATGTGAATGTTTTGATAATTGTTCGATAATATTAATATCAATGTAATTGGTATAAATTGACGAATATGTAATTTTGTACTTAAATTAATTACATTGTATTTAAAATATCCTCTTTTATAAATCATGAGTAAAATAATATATTTATATTAATTAATAAATAAATTTTACTATTCGATGCGTAGCACGGATAAATCATGAGTAAAATGATATATGTATTTTAATCTTTTAAAACTCTATAAATATTAGAAAGTTTAAAAAATGTAAAAATTGGAATTTACTCTCTTTCAAGGTTTATTTTTTACGAAAAAAAGTTATTTCATAAAATAAGTGCCATCAATAATATGTTATTAAATTAGAATTTCAATTCCATATAAGAATCGTTCGAAACATGTTTTAACGGGAAGACGGTTCACTAGAAAAAATTGTATTAGCTATTAAAATTTGATACTTATGTCATAATTTTTTATTCTTATTTTTAGTGTTCAATTTTTATGGATAAAAATTATTATATAAATTTTTATAATATATGTTAAAATTGAGATTTCGGTTTTAATGAAAGAGTGCTTCAATCGAAAGAATCGTGTTTAATAGTATTCGGACGAAGAATTTAATTATGTTCATAGATGACATTTCAAGATATTCGAAGATTATGCACAAGAATTTTTGATATAAATTTTGGATGGAAAGAAATCTATGCCAGTAGAGTTCTGAAGTTTTGTGAGATTCTTCAGGAATTTCTAAAAATTATTGAAGATTTTTATCCAGATAGCTACAGTAGTAATCAATTTTACCAGAGAGAGAACGAAAATGTTTAGAATGGACAGCGAAGGTTGAAGAAAGTTTCTAAGAGTCGAGAAGTATTGAACGCCTAGTCTACAACGAAGCTAATTCACATTGTGTTATTTTAGCGCGAATTATCATGGAATTAAGAGGTGCCGAGATGAGGTGACGAACCAGAATGTGAAATTGAATAGTCAGGAGGACAAGTGGTGAACGTGTATTTTGTTTCGGAATAGTTCAAAATGCAAGGGATGGAGGAATGTCGTGATTTCCGTGGTTAATTTGAGTAGTGTTAAACGTTGAAGTTAGAAAGCGCAATGTCAAATTCGAGACCTTGTTGAATATGCAGAGCTATGATTCGTGAGTTGATTTCAGAGGACGCGGGATAGTGAAGTTTAGATGATTTCGAGGATCGTGAGCTATCTGTTAAAGATGTACGATTGATTTGACGCATCTTAAGTCAAATTTTCATGTTGTTAAAGTTAGAATTTGTGGGGAAGTATTGAATTGAAAGTTGTTTGGTGGTCGATATCGAGGGGGCTGTGACCCCGGGATAATGATGTTACAAACCAGTTATTTTAAATTTTTATTCTTGTGGTGGATTATGTCGAAATCAAGGTTATGGAGCGTGTTAGTTTTCAAAACTATAAATTTCAAGGATAAAATGTTTTCGGAAATATTTTATTTCAGAAGCTTTAACAAATCAAAATGTTTTTATAAGATTAAGGATTGAGTTGTTAATTGAATTATGTTTGACGTGTATCTAATGACGTATGTGTTTGATTGTAGTATTCGATTTCAAGGACACGATCGAGAAGATGACATGAGGTTTGGTTGACAGATTGAATCAAGGTATCATGGATTGTTCAATTATCTGTTTACTGCAAGTCAAGGCAGATTTCATATTAGCATTGTATATGACTAAATTAGGATGGTGAACAAATAGAGATGAATTGGTTATGAATGATTGGGTTGGTATTTGAGATGATTATGCAGGGCATAGTCCATTATGCGAAAAGGTCATGTTCGATTTTCTGTAGATCAGTCATTCGCTTAAGAGTAATAAATGTTTTGAATTAACGAAATTCGTGAGGGTAAGGTTTAAGTTTATCTTGGAATTTGAGGGCTTACAGGATAAGCCTATTGAGGTATGAGTTGATATAGAGGAGTCCTAGAGTTGAGAGTACAACCTAGGAAATTGGAAGCGAATATTTGGGGAAAAAAAAACGTTACTTGTGTTCTTAGGATTGATTCTGAGGACATAATCCTTTTAAGGGGGGAAGGATATAACGACTTAAAAAATTCGAATATTTAAAATTTCTTAATTAATATTAAATGTGGATTATATGATGTGAGTATTTGTGAGAAGGTCAATATATGTGATATTGTGTTCATGTGTGAATATGATGATTTGTGTGTTCCGTGTAAGTCTGTATATTTTTATTTATATTTTGAGGATTTAAATGTATTTAAATCATGCATTATTGATCTTCTGAGATTTTTATAAAATCATCGGAGTTATTAAAAATCGTGAAATCTTTTATGATATCATTTTTATGATATTAGTTAGTTTTTAAAATTTATGGAAGAATAACTTTGGGTGTTTAAGTATTTTAAAATGATTTTAAGAGTTTAATTGTATTTAAAGGATCAAAACTTGGAAAATCCATATTTAATTCATTTTGATCCTAAAAATATTTTAAAAATATGGGGAGATAGATAATTTCATTTTCTACATTTTAAAAATGATGTTGAGATTCTTCTCAAATAATACATATTTATTTTCCTTTTTACCATGTATTTTTTAAATTGTTTTAGTTAGAAAATTTGTTAATAAAATATCAAGATCCCCCATTCTTTCCTTTTAAATCCCTAAATTCCCAAATCCCACCCATGTATCTGATTTATTCGGTCTCTCTAGAACTCTCTTGAGCTCTCCCTTAATTTCTCTACATTTCTCTCCCATCTCTCTCCCTTAAATCTCTCTGAAACTCTCAAACTCTCCTCTCTTTTTCTCGTCTTGTACAACCCAGCTCTACTCTCTGTTGGTACTCATTGAATTACTGATACAAACCCAGCTCCTACCCTGGTTGTCCTACGAATTCTTGTTACTGTGTGTATGATTAAGCTTTATAACAGTTGTGTGTGTGCGTATGAGGTGTGGGTAAACTGATGTGGGAGGGCAAGGCTTCTTCAGTGGTTTAATCGGGCTGCTATGGAGGGGTGTACGGCGTTTTTGTGTGTATGTATAACCGTGTGTGGGCGATCTCAGTTTTGAGTTGGGTTTATTATTGTGGTGTGTTCGTATATAGCTGGTGGTGTTGAATGGGCACGTGTGCTGCGTGTATGTGTTCGATGTGTGTGAGGGTGATTCGAAGTGGGTGTGTGTGAAGGTATGCAGTAGGGGACAGTGGTATGGAGTGAGTGTGTACGACTGCATATGTATATGGGTGTGTCACATGTCCCTGTGTTTATATGAATTGATGCACTGTGTTTGTTTTTCTGGATCGTGTGTGTGGGTTTCTATCTTTATGTGGGTTTGTGGTGGTGGATTAGAGCAGGAGAGATAAGAGGTGATGTTGGGTATGTGGTGGGTAAGTCGATGTGTGTGTTCTGGATATTGTGTGTGTGCAGCTGGTTGGATTCGTGTTGTAGTTGCAGTTCCGGAGTGAGGTGGCGAGGGAGAAGAGGAGGAAGGAAAGAGAGGCTGATGCTGTGTTAACGTATGAGGGGCGTAGGTGTTATGTGCGAGAGGCTGGTGAATGGTGTTCTTTTTGTACATGGGTGTAGTGATTGAAGTGTTAGGGAGGAGGGTGATGCCGTGTGGTGATGTTAAGAGGAACAGGGAGGAAGAGATTTGGTGGCTGGCTGTGAGTAGGGTAGTGGTGAGCTGTTCAAGTGAAAGTTTAAATCGGTTTTGGTTTCTTCTTTTTGGGATCGGTAATTGAGTATGGTTGTGATATGAAATTGAAGAAGAAGTAAAATCAGGAGGATGTGTGTGGGTGAGGAGTATGGTTATTTATGTTGTCGTGCCTAAGAGTAATCGGTGAATGCTAAGTTATAAATAAAGGTCTCGTAATACTACTCTGGCTGGTTTTAAAAGATTAGTACTTGGGTCTTGTAACCGCATGTTAACAATTGGATTTCATACTTGTTGAATATTGGATTTGTTATGGTAGTTAATTGTATGGGCAAGTTTTGATGTTAAAGGTTGAAATAGAAATTTATTTTTGGAAATTAGTGTAAGTTCGAAGTTCATGTCAAATTGGAAGTTGGATGTAGTACTTGGTTGAACAATTAATGTTACTAAGGCGAGTTGTGTATGTCTGCAAAACATGTTAAAAGTAGTAAGCTGAATTTTATAGTTAAGGTTTGTTTATAAGTTGAGTTGATGTTAAAGCAGAAGATTGTTTAATGGCTTGTTGTTTGGGATCGGTTGTTTCCCGATGGATAAGTCATATTTTAAAGGAGATGATGTCCAGATTCTTTTAGAATTATTTTGTAATTCTTCTAGTAATTCGATAAGAATTAGTTGCAAGTCGATTTGATACACGTGTTTGTGTCGTTTGTCTAGTTGTATTAAAGTATTTTATGAGTATAACCATAATGTGCTACATGTATTAAGTTGTACAGCGTTTTAGAACACGTATGGGTAGATTAGATCGATGATAAGATTTTGGTTGAGTTGTACTGAAGTAGCGCGTTATCATATGTAGGTATGAGTAGAAGGCCTGGCTAAGAGCAGTGCACGTGTAGATGGAAGCACAAGAATGATATGGTTATTGGAAAGGACAGATGTATAAGCGAGTAGAGGATGACGTGTAGAGAAGTAGAGATCGACGTGGAGCTAACCACTAATCGAGATGTCGAGATGTTGGTACTGAGAACTATGTATTGAGGCAAGTGTTATTGTTCCTCACTTATTGTTCAAGTGATGCAATTCTGTTCTATTTATATATCAATGTGTCGGTTAAATTATGCTTATAAAGTGACGTCCTTCTTCAAATGACGTGCAATTGTTTATATCTTCCACCTATATCTCAAGTGCAAATTTTCAAATGATCCTATAAATACCCTTTTTCTTCAAAAAAATATGTTGGATTATGGTATGTCATTGGATTCTTCAATAAAGTGCCATTTCTTTTATTTTCTTCGAAAGTGTTTAAGAGATGTTCCAAAACAGAGAAATCTAAGATTTTATAATCTATAAAAATCTTTTAACACAAATCCTGATTATGACATATTTTCACCGATGGACCCTCTTTAGGGGATGTTTTCTTCAAACTGACCTACAATTTAATTATCTTTGAGTTATTTTACAAATGATCATTTTTAAACTACTTAATTCACTTATGTTGATTCAAACTTGACAATATGTTGGTAAATCTTATTCAATGCTTACCACCTTGACTATATCCTTGCTTTATCTTATAATCACATTTGTTGTTAATCATGTTGCAAGTATTTCTTTTCACTTCTCGTTCAAGTGAAACTATTCCTTAATTATTATAATGATGACATTCTCACCCATTTATTGTTGATCTCGTCGACGTTTATTATTGTTGTGGTTCTTTATCTATTATTACCCCATTTATTGTCGATCTTGTCGACATCTAGTGCTGATGCTGTTTATTAATTTTCACCCCATCTATATATCGAACTTGTCGATATCGAGGATAGAATTGTTGATTCTCTTTTCATTCCACTAGTTGAGTTGTTGTTCTAGAACGTGAGTTTTCCAGATTGTTTGATTGATAGAGGTTGTCGATTGTCCCGACACCTAGTGCATTGGATTTAGAATTGGAATGTTTTTCAGATGTCCCTTCGGGAAGACCAGTTTAATGGTCAACAGATGTCCCTTCGGGGAGACCAGTTTAATGGTCAACAGATGTCCCTTCGGGGAGACCAGATTCGTGGTCAGATGTTAAGGCCAATGTGTGCCGTGGATCCATTAAAGGACATTGCTGTGTGCGTTTGTCCGGGGTTAGTGCGTGACTGATCAGCAGCCTAACCTTATTGTTTTTTTTATTAAAAAAAATATATATAAAAATCCAATTCTAATCCATACATTGAGATTGAGTTGCTTCAAAGCTTGATTCCCTTGAAGCCTATTATGATTATCTTTAATTATCAGAACTTTTATCAGTTCTCATTGTGGATGTATTTTATTTTAGCGGAGTTCTGTTGGCTCATCTGGGAGTCACAATATTTAATTTTTTCCAGCTGATGTCTTTCGTACCGTATGATGATTATTCTTGTTGATCAGAACCTATATTGTTCTTGATATTGCTATCACTGTTTGCACTTGCTGAGCATTGTTGGCTCACTCTTGCTTGTTTATTTTTCTTCAGTTAATAGAGGAGATTAGTGGACCTTGTGTTGGTGAGTTTTCCTGTTCCAGCAGCGAGAGTTGACGTTCGAGTTGTTGGTTTCGCCGGGTAGTAAATTGAGCTTGTCAGAGGTTGGTTTATTAGTTCGGTAGATGAACTTAGTGGTTATTAATTTGTCAAAATTGGGATGGAGATCAGGAGGACCATAAAAAATCACCTAAAGACCTACAATACCAACAACCTATCAAATAACTTAACAATAATATAATACCAAGAACCTAATAGACCTGGAGTAGTTTAAAATGTTTTTTTATCATTGAGGAACTTGACAAGGACATAAAACACCTCAGCTTAGATAATCACTTAGTCGTGTACCTGTTGCAACATTCAATCGAAATATATATATGAAAAAACCAACAAACCAAACAACCTGAGGGGTTCTAAACAATTACATCGTTAAATTCATTGCAACTTCAAGTATTCTTATTTGACAAATTTGAGTTAAATAGGTTAAAATAGTATATAGTACCAAGACCACTATGAAAGAAATGCATATAAATAAATATACCTTTCTTTCAATGGCGAAAGCAAGAGTTTCATCTTTGCAAATCCAATTCATCGTAACTCTACACAAATTCATAGATAGATAAAATATGGGTATAGCTCAAAAGAATAACAAAGGAAGATGATACTTGTAAACAAAAATCGAAACATATGAAATTAAGTGCATACACATATACATATGCAAACTACTTCTAAAATTATTGAAGCAAAAATCTTAAATTACAAACTAAGTACACTAATAAAATTCTCAAATTGTAAACATAAACTCAAGTGTAGATACCCTCTACAGATACACACACATATATGTAAGACCCAATATGTATGTATACAAACTAAATCCCAAAATTAATAAACTCACTACTCTTTAAAAATCTCAAATTGAAGCACAAACCTAACCCAATAACAACAAATTGAAGCCCTAACTAACAAACATAACCTTAAATCAACAAAAAAATAAGGCCAAGATAAGAATACTTCGAGTATAAATAAACCCTAATTGAAACATTCATCAACATGCCTACTCGATTTAAAAACCAATTATTTGGGGAAGAACCTACCTTTATTGGAATTTTAGTCTATTTCAGCTTGAATCTTCGAGCTCTGACTTCTCTCTTCGATTTACTTCTTTTCCTTCTCTTTCCGTTCATCTTGATTTCTATATTTTTACATTTTTATGTTTTGCATTTAAAGATAAGTGTTTTTTCCCTGACAAAAAAAAAAGTTTAAGTGTTTTTCTTTCACTCTATTATTGTTCTAAACAATTTTAGTTATCCGGCTTGTTTGAGTAATTTCGAGCAAAAAAAGTTTAAAATCCCGCTTCTTTTTTTTTAGCCCGCCAATAAATTGGTCCAAAAATGTTAAATCAACGGCAACGGTTTTGTGAAATCGATGCAACAGAGTTCGATTGTTTTATAAAGTATCACTTTATCAATTCAATTGTTACAATTTTCAAAAGTATTGCAATATCTCCAAATTTATCATAATTTTTCAAGTAATAACAACGATTTTTAAGAAATTTTATCAAGTTTGGTTGCGCAAAGCAATCTATGGTGTAGTGTTATAATTATGCATATGGATCATATGTTGACAAGTGTAGTAGAGTACCTCAAATTAATGTTAAGGATTCCCATTGTTAATGTATCATATATGATAATTGATGGAGGGGTCCGCCTTCACTTATAACTTACTAAATTAAACTTCTTCTAGTTAGTAAAACTTATTATAATCCTACAATATAATATTGTACGACGTTATTTGACAATTCTCGAAAATGAGAAAGAATCGAATCAAGACCTAAAACTAACCGATATAAAATCTCGTCTGGAGCCTATTCCATCACCCTCTAATTGAATTAAACTTAGAACCATAAAAACAAACGATTCGTGTACATTTCAGTTGATTGGATGAATTTCTAATTGTGGATGAATTGATTTCTCACAATTAAAGTTTTTTCCAAACTTATCAACCACTTAAAGGTAGAGAGTATTGGTGCGCTATATACTATCTTGTACAAAAACAATTAAACCCATATTAATGTCGAAGATTTATAAAATGCAATTGTCAATGATGTTGTAATAGATAAAATTAACGAATTGAATTTTAATTTTGATTCCGGCAAGAGGGACTAAGCGTGGGCAAGGCACACCTCGAGTATCCTCGACTAAGATTGTACTAAGATTCACAGGAGAGTTTTTCAAAATTCGAAACCTGCAACCCGTCCATTCACTCTAGGAAAACTAGGTCTTGCACAAAAAACAATATCAAAAAATAAATAATTAATGGAACAATCTTCCTACTATTATCGATTTTGAATTTTCAAACAAGTAGCTAGCAACACTACAACAATAGATATCAAACATGATCTACAAAAAAGAGGCCGTAGTAAATTTTAAATTTTAAGCAACAAATTCATCCAATGTAAGAATATACATATATATTTGTATAGCATTTAAAAACTTAAAAATATTGATATATAACATAGAAGATATGCTTCTTCTTTCTACACAAATATCACAGAAACGCATGTATGGAATTAGGTCTAGGACAAATCTATGATTTCTTCCTACATTGCATTTGACCTAATATCCACAGTGGCAATGATCATCATTCTCTCCTGGAGCGGAGATCTCATATTTACTTCACTTTCTTGGCTGCTGTACTTTCACTCTCCCCCTTCAAACCTTTTTGCAAATCATGGAGTAAGTTAATCTAAAGCCCTGAATTTGTTCGAATTCACCTCACCAATTTCGACAAAACAAAAGCCATCTATTCTCAGATTAACTAGAAAATGGTCAGAAGTCCAATATAAAAACAATTAGGCTCGACCCACAATATCCTAACGGTATGTTTCTTCACCCTAGCTTTTGTAATATATTTTTTCTATTGCTAATTATAATGATTATGCTAATGTTATGGTTAAAGACACTTCCAACCCTAAAAATGAAATCAATGGCGTTTTACATACCACTTAATTATAGTACAATGAGTGATCCTCTATTTTTTAGGAGTTTTTAGATATATGTGTATGATAATATGTATCAAATTCTAGTGTAGAATAATTTATTTGTGTGTTGGCCTCTTTTTTCATACCAAGGAGGAGTTACTCAAGAAAGTTGATGAGTTAACCTAACATGAGTTAACAGATATTCACTATAAAAAGTGAGTACCTTTTTTAGTTTCTTTTTTGTTTTGGGGTTTAATTATTTTGTTCATCGCTGGTTAGTCAAATTTTACATTTCTGCTTATAATCAATTTTACAGGAGATAGGCAAGGTCGGGAATACTATCACAAATTTTTGACATCGAATTCAATTCACAATGCAATGAGACAGCAGCAGGTGTTAACTTTTCTCCATCATTTTATCCAATTCTTATGTTAACTTTTCTCCATCATTTTATCCAATTCTTATGAGGCAATAATTTTAATTAGTTACGTAAATTTAAATGTTTATCTCGCAACTTTATCCTAGGAAATCATATGTTATGTTCGCTTGGGAAATGATAGGAGGTTTGTGCTTCTGCTATAATCTTAGGTTTTGCATGAATTGATAAAGAGATCCATAATTATACTACAGCTGTGTGCGTATATATTTGCAATCCACTATTCAAAATGAATGAAAATTTGATTATTGTTTTCTTACCCCTGAAAACGTGTTACATTAGACAGGGAAAGAACAAGATTGCGACTAATGGTTTGAAGAATGGTGCAATTGATGCTGTTAATTGTGTTTCCTTCTCAAAAAGACATCTCATTCATTGATTAAATAGTAAAAAGTTGTCAAGCCTTGCCACCAAAATCCACCAACCCACTTGGTGGAAAGAGAGGCGTAAATATGAACTGTAATGGGCTTCTAATTGTTTGCTAGCTAGGCTTGCTGAGCTTGCTAATGTTTAACTTTATGTTAATACAAAACCCTATCAATAGCAAGCCTTTTAAAATTCATATTTAAGCCTCAATTTTCCATCAAGTTTGTCACTGCTTTTGGTGTCAAAGCTTGACAACTTTCTGTTATTGATTCGATGAATGACATGTCTAGAAGAAGGAAAATGAATAGCAGCATCAGTCTCACAATTCATCAAACCAATAGTCACAATCTTGGTCTTTCCCTCTCTAATGCAACACTTGTTCAATGGTAAAAAAACAAGTATCAAATTTCAGTCTTTTTGAATAGTGATTGCAAATATATATACAGACATCAGCAGCATAACCAGAGACCTCTCTATCAATTCACACAGAACATAACCTTATAGCATAAACATAAACCTTCTATCATTTCACAAGCGAACATCACATATTATTTGCTATAATAAAATTGGGGGATAAACATTTAAATTTTCATAATTTAAATTATTGCCTCGTGAGAATTAAACAAAATGATGAAAAAAAGTTAACACATGCATGTTGTTGTCTCATTGCAGTGTTAATTGAATTCTTAGTCAAAAGTTTGTCATAGTATTCCCTGACCTTGCCTATCTGGTGCAATATTTGTTTATAAGAACAAAGTTCATCATGCTTGACTAACCAGTAATGAACAAAATAACTAAACCCCAACACATAAAAGAAAATAAAAAGAGGTACTCATTCTTGTTAGTGAATCTCGACATTCGGTTAACTCATCAACCATTTTCACCAACTCCTCATTGGTCTGCAGAAAGAGGCCAAAACCCAAATACTCCTAAAAATAGAGGATCACCAATGAGTAACTAGGTTCTTTATTAATAGCACTTTGTTATAATCCAAATTCTTTCCCAATCGATCTCCTCTATTTTCTTCATTTGAAAGCCTATATGAGTATTAATAAAAATGAGATATATACCCTTTGTGCACAATCCATTAAATAACGTTAGAATGTACATGATGTGCAAAATAATTTGAAGGTCACCATTATGGAGAAATTATGTTTGTTCTAAAATTCTTTTACCAACAAAAAGTAAAAAAATAATATATCTCCAGCCACTAATTCCTGGTCTAAAACCCCAAAACACTATAGCAACTGAACTAAACAAGGGTGTCATCAAAATCGCATAGAGAAAAGAGTATTAAATTATACATCACTTAGTATTGATTGTTCATGTCGACATGCATGGTGAATGGGAGAGATGCTTCTTGAAAGTAGTCTCTCATTTTCATCCAAACCCTAAGCATATAAAACGCCTGATTCCATTTTTAGGGTTGGATATAACGTCCTAGAAATTTTGAATTTAAAATTATTTATTTATTATAAATTATGAATTATATTATGTGAATATTGTTTTAAAGGTGGAGTGTATGTGAATTGATGATTATGTGTTTATATGATGAATTATGTGAGCTGTGAGGGTCGGTGTATTTTTTTTTATTTGTATTTTTAGGAAAAAAATATATTTAAATAATGCATTTTGATCCTCTGTAAATTTTATAAAATTATCGGAGGAATTAAAAATCATGAAATCTTTTGTAATATTATCTTTATAATACTATTTAGTTTTTAAAATGGTTGGGTGAATTAATTTGGATGTTTCGGTATTTTAAAATGATTTTAAGAGTTTTATTGCATTTAAAGGATCAAAACTTGTAAAATTCATATTTAATTCGTTTTTGATCCTAAAAATATTTTAAAAATATGGGGAGATAGCTAATTTCATTTTCTACATGTTAAAAATAATTTTGTGATTTTTCTCAAATATTAAGCATTTATTTTCTATTTTAGAAGCTGAATTTTTATTGTTTTTAGATAGAAAATTTTGGTGAAAGTAGTAAAACCCCCAATTCCCTTAAATCCCTAAAATTTCTTATCCCTTTTCCAGAACTCTGTTTTAGTCGGTTTCTTTCAATCTCTAGAACCATCTATGTGTTCTCTCGAAACATCTCTGTCTCTTAGTTCTCTCACAATCTCACCCTCTTCCCTCAGTACTCGATTCATGTGTGTGTGGCGTGTTGTTGCGAATTGTAGTGTACAGAGATATGTACGGGTATGTGTAAGCGTGGCGTGAGTTTGGGTAGTCAGGTTTTGGGGATTTCTTTACTACTTAAATTTGATTCCTGATTGCAGTTGTTGTTGTGCGGAGCCTCTGCGATTTCGCCATTTCAAGCTCAGTTTCTTTCCGGTCTTACTTGTTAAAGACCCATCTCTTAATCTCTTTGGTTCGTACCTGTATGTCTGTGCTTTGAGATGTTTGTATAGTTCGATTTTTCCGTATTGTTGTTGCTGGGTGTGTCGTTTGTGCATGCGTTCGGGTTCTACTGATTACAGTGTATGTGTATGTCACTATGAAGCTGTGTGTCTGTTAATAGTGGTGTTGATTTGGGAGGTCACTTGGTCTACTTTGATTTCTCCTGCTACGACTTAAGGGTCTGCTTGAATTGTTCTGTGATTTCAGTGTGTATTTGGGATGTAGGTATGTGCGAATTTGGGTGTATGATTGCTTCGGTTTGTGCAGTGGCTGTGTATCTTGTTGTTGAGGCTGGGTTAAGACCAAGTGGTAGTCGATGAAAGATTGTGCTGTCACTGTTCTGTGTTCTCTGGTCAGGCTCTTGTTTTCCCGGTTCTGTTTTGCTGTGGCGATTGTATAGCTGGTGTGTGTGGTTGTAGCATCTGGGCTGTGCAGGTGTGTATGATTGTGTGTTGATGTATGTGTGTCGCAGTTGTGTGTGTAAATCAAGCTGTGTGTGTCAATTGGGTGCATATGTGTGGTCGAGTTGTGCTGTTTGAATTGGGGTGTGTTTGTTTTGGTATTGAAATAATGGGAAATGGAGGTGGAGTGGAGTGAATGGTAAGTGGTACAGGGCTGTGCGTGTGGTTGGGATGTTCTGGTGCCGTGATTGTTTTAAGGGGAAAAGGCGGTAAGAAGGAGGAGGCAGGTATGAGTGTGTGGGGAGTTGAGGAATGGAAGGTGTTGGAGTGCCGTAGGTATGTGTGTGTGGGTATATGTGAAAGGTTCAGGTGTGCTTAAGTAGTGTGTTTTGAAATTGTGCAAGGGTGGGGAGACAGGGGATGCAGGAGAGGTGACATATGGGTAATGGTGAGTGTGGTAAGTGCCTAGTAAGAAAGTCGAAGATTTAGGGAAATAAAAAAAGGGAGAGATGAATGAAAGGTTTATAGTGTACTCTCTGTTTACGAAGGTGTGTGTATGGTGTACTGGTTTGATGTTTGTAAGTGGATGTATATTTGTGAAGTCATCCTAAACGGGTTAATGATTGGAAAATAATACTCGTATGTGATCTTGTTTCCTTGGAATAATTTTTGGGTTTTATTTCGAAAATTTATGGATTTTTGAGTTTGGTAATCAAGTTTTGAGATATTAATGGGATAAATAAATTGAAAGTTGTAGTTCGAATTTTGTGAATTGCTTACAATTAATGGTCGTAGGTTCTCTCAAAATCATATTGAACTAAGGATTTTATCTTGATTTGATTATAGTACTGGGTTAGTTTGGATGACGGTTACCTAGTGTATATGTGCTTTTGAATTTGTTTACGTTGTGGCGTGATGCTATGCGGGATATTTGGTAAGTGCTAATTATTGAATATTGAATTAGTTATTTGAAAATATTGGATTGAATGGTTGAGTCGGTTGTATTTTGGCGGGTAGTGTAGTAATTCAAATAAGATGCTGTCAATAATAATTGTTAGGTGATAGCATGTGCTATGTGCTTATTCGACTTATCTGGGTATACTAAGAATATCTTATGAGTATAACTTTATTTGCTATATTTGTTATATTTGTAAAGCGAAATAGGTCACGATTGGGTGGAGTAGGGTTCAATGGTTAAGGATATTAGTGTACTGAAATAGTACATTTCCTTTATATAGGTACGAGTTAGAGGCCAGTTAAGAGCCCGTACAAGAACAAAGGGAAATTCGGAGAAGGAAGGTAATTATCGGAATGGACGAGTGTGCGTGGCTGGTAAGTGATAAAGAAAGACGGACGTGTGATCAAATAAAGTTCAGCCTATAAAGAAGTAGAGATGGATGTAAAGTGAATAACGAGTCGATACGTGGAAAGTGGAAACTTCTTATATTGAGGCAAGTGTTTTGCTCTTCACTTATCATTCAAGTGATGCAATTCAATTTCCTTGTTGTATAAGATCGATATGTTAAGTATGTCTAGAAGAAATACTCCATCAGTTAGCGAAAAATAGTTAATCTTCCCCACCCAGAACTCAAACAGCAGATTTTTTTTAGAACCTTACCAATACTTTTTCTGCAAATTACCATATTCATGGGATGTTAAAGCCTCCTTAGTGGAAGGCCTTTATTTTGTTTACTTAAAAATATTTAATGGACTCTCTAAATAGAGAGAATCCATGTTTTAAACCTCTACAAATACCTGTTACTGAAATTTCTGATTTTAGCATAACTTCACCAGAGAACCCCTTTCTTCTTAAATGTTTTTCCCATAATGATTTAAAATTTATTATCCTAAAACTATATTTTTTAAAATAACCGATTAAGTTGTCCTACTCATTTACGTGAAGTCAAACCTCACCCTGTGTTGAAAAATTTCATTATTTCGCAGTGCTTAATCGTGTCCCTACTCCAACTTAGAATTTTACTTGTTGATAATCTTGTTGCACTTTATATCTTTTATTGTTGCCCAAGTTCGAATCTTTCTTTAATCAAGTTAATGATGTTATGTCTCCAATTAATTATATCTATCTTGTCGCTATGTATTCAAAGTGTTGTTCTATATATTCTCCACCCCACTTATTACCGAACTTGTCGATATTTATTCAAGATCTTGATTATCTGGTTATTTTCCTGTATTGTATCGAACTCGTCGATACTTGTTGATGATCTTGATTATGCAGTGATTACCATTTATTGTATCAAACTTGTCGATACCCTTAGAGCTTATTATGCTTTAATTATCACCCAATTATCGTGTCGAACTTGTCGACACATGTTGATCCTGAATTCTTCATTAATTCTTGGATTATTAGTTGTCCTGGAACGTGAGTTTTCCAGTTGGTTGATGCGGTAAGGTTGTCGATTGTTCCGACACCTAGTGCGTTCGATATAGAATTGGAATATTTTTGACCATAAGGTCGGACCATATTGTGGTCATGATAAAAATGTTTTGACCGAAAGGTCGGACCCTATTGTGGTCGTGATAAAAATATTTTTGGACCGTAAGGTCGGACCAGATTCGTGGTCGAAAGTTAACAAGGCCAATGTGTGCCGTGGATCCATTATAGGACATTGCTGTGTGCGTTTGTCCGGGGTTAGTGCTGACTGATCAGCAGCCTAACCTTATTATTTTTAAAAATATATAAAAATCCAATTCTAATCTATACCCTGAGATTGAGATGTTTGATTCTTGACTCCTTGAAAGATTCTTGACTCCTTGAAAGTCTGTTTTAAGAATATCTTGATATCAGAATTCTTGTCAGTTCTATTTCTTGTTTCACCTTATGAATGGTGATTTATTGGCCCGCGTGGCAATTGAAAAGTTGATATCGTTGATTCTTTCATAGAATGAGATGAAACTTTTTTTGTTTATCAAAATTGTCGTCGTTATTGAAATTGTCATCACTATTTACACTTGCTGAGCATTGTTGGCTCACTCTTGCTTCTGTTTATTTCTCCAGTTGTTAGAGATGATCAGAGGAACTAGTGGTCAGTTGGTATTGCTCTATAGGCAGCGAGAGGAGACGTTCAAGGCATAGATTTCGTTGGACAGTGAATTGGGATTTGTTGATGTGGGATATCTAGTTAGATAGTGATCTTGTTAATTCACAGAAATTGTAAAACATTATATTCTGAGGTTGGATTGTAATATTAAATTCGATAGTTTGTTTCATACCATAACCAGTGAGCGGTCTTGGTTAGTCAGAGTTATATTTCTTTATAAATTTTGTTATTATTATGCATATGAGCAGGTTTGGTTATAGTTGGATTGGTTTTGTTGGCTTGGACAGGTGGTTAGTCCTAATTATGAATACATCATGTCAAAATTTTCCAAAATTCTCCTGTAAAAATATTTAAGTTATTATAAAAGGTATGTATTATTAATGTCGGATAGAGGGAGTGTTACAAGTTGGTATCAGAGCTACAGGTTATGGTCACTGAAACAGATTAGGAGGGTTAGGTGTACGTGTATAGGATAGATGTCGGGTAGAACGATTTAGGACAGGGATCGCCTTAGGGTACTTCGACAAGTATTGCGACGTCATACGATCTTTCGGCGTATCGTGCACGAGTAGGAGTTCGAATCATTTCAGGATTTGGCTAGGAGCGAGATAGCAAACCCGAAGCAACATATGCTAAGCGGGCAGCTGTAGCTACTAATTTGGAGGATGTCATCTTGAAATTTTCGCGTTAAATCTAGAACTTTTTACGATATTAGTTTCGGTGTGAACGTTTCGGAGATGGTACTTAGAGGTTAAGAATGCGAAGTGAGAAGCGATTATTAGCAAGAATTTGAAGTTGAGCGTAGTTGTATATCCTTAATCGTTGATTCATTCAAATTTATTGCTTAAAGAAATTTCTTAGTCTTCTTTTGAATTATTGTAAATTAATTCCTGGTTGGTATCGTTGCTGAGGCATTCATTGCGCAGTGACAGTCCAAAATCGAGAATGAATTGAGATCTTCTTATTTATTCAACTCATTATTGTCAGGCCGGTGTTGGCAGCTAAGTATATTAGTGCTTAGTCGACAAGAGTGAGATTATGAATAATTAGGAATTTCTTGAATGTTTGCTTGATTCAATTTTACATGAAGATTTTTGAAACTCTTGAATCCCTTCCATTTTCCATGAATGCTTGATTTTCTCTATTCCAACTAAGATGAACAACCTATGCAGATAGGGATTCAGGGACATCTTATCTTTGTGATAGAAGTCCAGTGGGACGCCACTGTTTGTGTTTGTCATGGAGGTACTAAAGACTGGCCCTCTTTATGTACTGTGGTGGTTGACCAAGTGACAAATGCAACCTGAAAATAGTTCAAAGATCATATTGATCTCTCGGTTGAATTCCTTTATAAAATCTTTATCAAATAAACTCGGTGTATATTCATACTTGATGCCATTCATTTTATTGACTTCCATTGTCCAAAATTCGATAATGATGAAGAAACGCGAAGATGGGCGTGATGACGTCTTAAATGATAGAACTATAACTGCATGGACGAAAATTGGTTGTGCAAGTTTAAGAGCTTGGTCATTAAGACAGATATGTCGTGTCAAATTGGAATAATTATTCGATAAAGCATGGGCAAGGTCTGAGGCTAATAAGAATTGAATACAGGAAAAAAGAAGAGGGCATGATTGTAGATATTGTTAAGGACAAAAAGAGAATGATGATGGAGATATTGAGTAAAAGATGTTCAATGCCGAAGAAAGATTGTGTTGAATACCTACTGAAGGGCAGAGATAGTAAATGAAGTATCATAAGATTTTGAATGTTTTAAATCCATCGTTGGATATAAGATTTTATAATCAATGAAGGTTGACTTGAGTAAAGCGGAGTGAAGAAGAACGGAAAAGTTTGTAAAAAAAAAAAATTGAAAAATTGTCGAGAAGAACCAGGACTGAATGAGGGGTAACTATGTGGAGTAAATAACTTATGTAAGTCAGTGTAGTAAGTCATGATTATCAAGGATGGAGGAAGGTTGACCAAGATGGAATAAAGTGACAGTAAGGAGGAAGACAGAGAAACCAGAAAGTTCCAAAAAGCGATTAAATAGAAGATACAAATTAGTTAAGGGAAGAATGTGGAATCCCGAAGATTTGAAGTTAGAAGAGTAAGGGCACCGTAGTTGCCTATAAAATGAAAATTTGGAGGGATTAACGAGACCCCATGATCAGAAAATAAGATTTTTGGATAAATCTCTAGAGATTTTATTAAGATAAATGTGGAAAGTTGTGGCTGTAGCCAGAAGGGTAGTGTGGTAACAAGTAACAAAGTTCGAAGTTAAAGCTATGAGTTATGAGCTTGGAAAGATGGGAGCTTTGCCGAAAATAGTATCATATTAATCTTGGTGGAAGTTTTAAAGAGAGTGACATGATTGCTTTTATGATTATTAAAAATTTGAAAATTTAATACGATCATGAAGGAAGTTAACAGGAAGTGGATGGTGATGACTATTAAAAAAAATGACTTTGAGAAAGATAAAGGCGGTGTTTTGAGGTCGAAAGCAGGCATTGAGGTCTTAACGATTAAGCAAATCAAGAAATTGCTATACCAAGGGAATAGAATTGTTTTGTATAAGGAGATATCGGAAAGGAGATAATTAAGCCAAAGCATATCCCAATGAATAAGATTTCAAACGACATTCAGACGAAGAATTTAATATGATCGTAGATCACATATCAAGATGATCGAAGACTCAGGAAGCGTATGCAAATCAATCGAGAGCGATTATAAGAGTTTCCTAGAAAAGGAAGAAAATTTGGCACAAGGATCTTAATGTGAATTTCGAAAGTCATGATTTTGTGGTTAATGCGAGTGGTGTTAAATGTTGAAGATGTAGCGTGTAAAGTTAAAATTCGAAAACTCATCAAGTATACAAAGCTGTGATTCGAAAGTTGATTTCGGGAGATGCGGAATGGTGTGCTGCGAATAAGGTATATATATATATATATATATATATATATATATATATGAATTAAGGAAAATGGTCATCAGTTCAGAATGGTTACATGGTAAAACAATGAGATAAAGGATGGATAGAAGTTTCCGATGATTCCCTTCTCAAGTAACATTGCACGTGAAAGAGGAGTAAGAATGATTGAGAATTTCTTGATATTCTTTTTCTCACAATTTTATCTGAGGAAGGTTCGTTTTAGGAGATGTAAATAAATTGTGATGCATGGTGAGTGGAAGATTCATATGACAAAAGCGGGAGCTTGTTGGGAATTATTAAAGAATTGTTTCATGATTGGTATCGAGTGAAGCTGTGACCTCAGGAGAGTTGATACTACAGATTGATCTTACTTTAACTTTGTTCTTGTATTGAGTGGAGTTACAGTCAAGGTGATGGGTGTATTAGTTTTCAAAAGCTGCAAATAATGAAGGCTATGTTTCAAAAGATTTAGCAAACCAGACTATTTTATAAGAATGAGAATCAAGTTGTTAGTTGAAGTATGCTTGATGTACGTCTAAGGACGTATGTGTTTGATTATAGTATTCGCTTGCGAGAATGCGGCTAATAATGGGTAAATGATGTTAAGTTTCCAGATTGGGTACTTGGTAAAAGTATAGGACCAAAGACAAAAAGAAACTCCTTAATTATTTCATTCTCGATCAATATAGTACTTGAAAAGTGGATTGGAAGCGATCAGAGGATTTCTTGAAGTTCTCTTCTCGAAATATTATTTGAAATCGTGTGGTTATAAGTAAAGTGTGGGAATTATACCAAGTGTAGGTCGTTATTAATTAAGGCAAATTGCACGGTGGTATTATTGTGAAGGATTGACGTGGTAATATAGTTTTGACGCAGGGTATATTTCATTATGCGAAATTGTCATGTTGATTTCGGAATTAGATATTCGTTCGCGTATGATAGACGTTTGGAGTTAATGAGACCCGAAAACCAAAGTTTGATGTTATTTTGGAATTTGAGTGCTCGCAAATGAGCTTAGTAATGAATGAGCTGGTATGGAGGAAATCCTAAAGGTTGAAAGATACAACCTGGGAAGTGGAAGTAAAATATTTGGAAGGTATTGTAATTTGGGTCCTTAGGATTGATTCTGAGGACAGAATCCTATTAAGGGGGGAATGATATAACGCCCTAGAAATTTTGAATTTAAAATTATTTATTTATTATAAATTATGAATTATATTATGTGAATATTGTTTTAAAGGTGGAGTGTATGTGAATTGATGATTATGTGTTTATATGATGAATTATGTGAGCTGTGAGGGTCGGTGTATTTTTTTATTTGTATTTTTAGGAAAAAAATATATTTAAATAATGCATTTTGATCCTCTGTAAATTTTATAAAATTATCGGAGGAATTAAAAATCATGAAATCTTTTGTAATATTATCTTTATAATACTATTTAGTTTTTAAAATGGTTGGGTGAATTAATTTGGATGTTTCGGTATTTTAAAATGATTTTAAGAGTTTTATTGCATTTAAAGGATCAAAACTTGTAAAATTCATATTTAATTCTTTTTTGATCCTAAAAATATTTTAAAAATATGGGGAGATAGCTAATTTCATTTTATACATGTTAAAAATAATTTTGTGATTTTTCTCAAATATTAAGCATTTATTTTCTATTTTACAAGCTGAATTTTTATTGTTTTTAGATAGAAAATTTTGGTGAAAGTAGTAAAACCCCCAATTCCCTTAAATCCCTAAAATTTCTTATCCCTTTTCCAGAACTCTGTTTTAGTCGGTTTCTTTCAATCTCTAGAACCATCTATGTGTTCTCTCGAAACATCTCTCTCTCTTAGTTCTCTCACAATCTCACCCTCTTCCCTCAGTACTCGATTCATGTGTGTGTGGCGTGTTGTTACGAATTGTAGTGTACAGAGATATGTACGGGTATGTGTAAGCGTGGCGTGAGTTTGGGTAGTCAGGTTTTGGGGATTTCTTTACTACTTAAATTTGATTCCTGATTGCAGTTGTTATTGTGCGGAGCCTCTGCGATTTCGCCATTTCAGGCTCAGTTTCTTTCCGGTCTTACTTGTTAAAGACCCATCTCTTAATCTCTTTGGTTCGTACCTGTATGTCTGTGCTTTGAGATGTTTGTATAGTTCGATTTTTCCGTATTGTTGTTGCTGGGTGTGTCGTTTGTGCGTGCGTTCGGGTTCTACTGATTACAGTGTATGTGTATGTCACTATGAAGCTGTGTGTCTGTTAATAGTGGTGTTGATTTGGGAGGTCACTTGGTCTACTTTGATTTCTCCTGCTACGACTTAAGGGTCTGCTTGAATTGTTCTGTGATTTCAGTGTGTATTTGGGATGTAGGTATGTGCGAATTTGGGTGTATGATTGCTTCGGTTTGTGCAGTGGCTGTGTATCTTGTTGTTGAGGCTGGGTTAAGACCAAGTGGTAGTCGATGAAAGATTGTGCTGTCACTGTTCTGTGTTCTCTGGTCAGGCTCTTATTTTCCCGGTTCTGTTTTGATGTGGCGATTGTATAGCTGGTGTGTGTGGTTGTAGCATCTGGGCTGTGCAGGTGTGTATGATTGTGTGTTGATGTATGTGTGTCGCAGTTGTGTGTGTAAATCAAGCTGTGTGTGTCAATTGGGTGCATATGTGTGGTCGAGTTGTGCTGTTTGAATTGGGGTGTGTTTGTTTTGGTATTGAAATAATGGGAAATGGAGGTGGAGTGGAGTGAATGGTAAGTGGTACAGGGCTGTGCGTGTGGTTGGGATGTTCTGGTGCCGTGATTGTTTTAAGGGGAAAAGGCGGTAAGGAGGAGGAGGCAGGTATGAGTGTGTGGGGAGTTGAGGAATGGAAGGTGTTGGAGTGCCGTAGGTATGTGTGTGTGGGTATATGTGAAAGGTTCAGGTGTGCTCAAGTAGTGTGTTTTGAAATTGTGCAAGGGTGGGGAGACAGGGGATGCAGGAGAGGTGACATATGGGTAATGGTGAGTGTGGTAAGTGCCTAGTAAGAAAGTCGAAGATTTAGGGAAATAAAAAAAGGGAGAGATGAATGAAAGGTTTGTAGTGTACTCTCTGTTTACGAAGGTGTGTGTATGGTGTACTGGTTTGATGTTTGTAAGTGGATGTATATTTGTGAAGTCATCCTAAACGGGTTAATGATTGGAAAATAATACTCGTATGTGATCTTGTTTCCTTGGAATAATTTTTGGGTTTTATTTCGAAAATTTATGGATTTTTGAGTTTGGTAATCAAGTTTTGAGATATTAATGGGATAAATAAATTGAAATTTGTAGTTCGAATTTTGTGAATTGCTTACAATTAATGGTCGTAGGTTCTCTCAAAATCATATTGAACTAAGGATTTTATCTTGATTTGATTATAGTACTGGGTTAGTTTGGATGACGGTTACCTAGTGTATATGTGCTTTTGAATTTGTTTACGTTGTGGCGTGATGCTGTGCGGGATATTTGGTAAGTGCTAATTATTGAATATTGAATTAGTTATTTGAAAATATTGGATTGAATGGTTGAGTCGGTTGTATTTTGGCGGGTAGTGTAGTAATTCAAATAAGATGCTGTCAATAATAATTGTTAGGTGATAGCATGTGCTATGTGCTTATTCGACTTATCTGGGTATACTAAGAATATCTTATGAGTATAACTTTATTTGCTATATTTGTTATATTTGTAAAGCGAAATAGGTCACGATTGGGTGGAGTAGGGTTCAATGGTTAAGGATATTAGTGTACTGAAATAGTACATTTCCTTTATATAGGTACGAGTTAGAGGCCAGTTAAGAGCCCGTACAAGAACAAAGGGAAATTCGGAGAAGGAAGGTAATTATCGGAATGGACGAGTGTGCGTGGCTGGTAAGTGATAAAGAAAGACGGACGTGTGATCAAATAAAGTTCAGCCTATAAAGAAGTAGAGATGGATGTAAAGTGAATAACGAGTCGATACGTGGAAAGTGGAAACTTCTTATATTGAGGCAAGTGTTTTGCTCTTCACTTATCATTCAAGTGATGCAATTCAATTTCCTTGTTGTATAAGATCGATATGTTAAGTATGTCTAGAAGAAATACTCCATCAGTTAGCGAAAAATAGTTAATCTTCCCCACCCAGAACTCAAACAGCAGATTTTTTTTAGAACCTTACCAATACTTTTTCTGCAAATTACCATATTCATGGGATGTTAAAGCCTCCTTAGTGGAAGGCCTTTATTTTGTTTACTTAAAAATATTTAATGGACTCTCTAAATAGAGAGAATCCATGTTTTAAACCTCTACAAATACCTGTTACTGAAATTTCTGATTTTAGCATAACTTCACCAGAGAACCCCTTTCTTCTTAAATGTTTTTCCCATAATGATTTAAAATTTATTATCCTAAAACTATATTTTTTAAAATAACCGATTAAGTTGTCCTACTCATTTACGTGAAGTCAAACCTCACCCTGTGTTGAAAAATTTCATTATTTCGCAGTGCTTAATCGTGTCCCTACTCCAACTTAGAATTTTACTTGTTGATAATCTTGTTGCACTTTATATCTTTTATTGTTGCCCAAGTTCGAATCTTTCTTTAATCAAGTTAATGATGTTATGTCTCCAATTAATTATATCTATCTTGTCGCTATGTATTCAAAGTGTTGTTCTATATATTCTCCACCCCACTTATTACCGAACTTGTCGATATTTATTCAAGATCTTGATTATCTGGTTATTTTCCTGTATTGTATCGAACTCGTCGATACTTGTTGATGATCTTGATTATGCAGTGATTACCATTTATTGTATCAAACTTGTCGATACCCTTAGAGCTTATTATGCTTTAATTATCACCCAATTATCGTGTCGAACTTGTCGACACATGTTGATCCTGAATTCTTCATTAATTCTTGGATTATTAGTTGTCCTGGAACGTGAGTTTTCCAGTTGGTTGATGCGGTAAGGTTGTCGATTGTTCCGACACCTAGTGCGTTCGATATAGAATTGGAATATTTTTGACCATAAGGTCGGACCATATTGTGGTCATGATAAAAATGTTTTGACCGAAAGGTCGGACCCTATTGTGGTCGTGATAAAAATATTTTTGGACCGTAAGGTCGGACCAGATTCGTGGTCGAAAGTTAACAAGGCCAATGTGTGCCGTGGATCCATTATAGGACATTGCTGTGTGCGTTTGTCCGGGGTTAGTGCTGACTGATCAGCAGCCTAACCTTATTATTTTTAAAAATATATAAAAATCCAATTCTAATCTATACCCTGAGATTGAGATGTTTGATTCTTGACTCCTTGAAAGATTCTTGACTCCTTGAAAGTCTGTTTTAAGAATATCTTGATATCAGAATTCTTGTCAGTTCTATTTCTTGTTTCACCTTATGAATGGTGATTTATTGGCCCGCGTGGCAATTGAAAAGTTGATATCGTTGATTCTTTCATAGAATGAGATGAAACTTTTTTTGTTTATCAAAATTGTCGTCGTTATTGAAATTGTCATCACTATTTACACTTGCTGAGCATTGTTGGCTCACTCTTGCTTCTGTTTATTTCTCCAGTTGTTAGAGATGATCAGAGGAACTAGTGGTCAGTTGGTATTGCTCTATAGGCAGCGAGAGGAGACGTTCAAGGCATAGATTTCGTTGGACAGTGAATTGGGATTTGTTGATGTGGGATATCTAGTTAGATAGTGATCTTGTTAATTCACAGAAATTGTAAAACATTATATTCTGAGGTTGGATTGTAATATTAAATTCGATAGTTTGTTTCATACCATAACCAGTGAGCGGTCTTGGTTAGTCAGAGTTATATTTCTTTATAAATTTTGTTATTATTATGCATATGAGTAGGTTTGGTTATAGTTGGATTGGTTTTGTTGGCTTGGACAGGTGGTTAGTCCTAATTATGAATACATCATGTCAAAATTTTCCAAAATTCTCCTGTAAAAATATTTAAGTTATTATAAAAGGTATGTATTATTAATGTCGGATAGAGGGAGTGTTACATTGGAAGTGTCTTAACACTACAAGAAAAACACGATCTTGCAACACATTTTCACCGTTGTCTGACATGCGTTTTTTTCGTTGTCTATCCGGCAGTTGTCTGTTTGAAGGCAGACAACGGTTATTTAACCGATGCGTAGTAGACGGTAACACAACAGTTTTAATTCGTTGTTAAAAATTACGTAACACAACAGTTATATAATCAGAACTGTTACTGGAAACAGCATGATGCAACGGTTTTCTGACTAATAGACAACATGTAATAGACGTTATGCAAAGGGTTCTCAATCTTGCCAGGTTCTTTTTCAAACAATAGTCACATGTAATCATCTGTTGTCTGAAATCCTAACCATAACAGTTTTATTGCAACCCCGTCATCTCCGTTGGTGTTAGACAATGGAGTACACAAACACACATGTAGTCGTTTTTGGGGTTAGACAACAGTTTGTTACAAGCATTAACCATTGTGTAAGCATTTGACAACAGTTAGTAAAGCAACTCAATTTTGGTTCACTGTTATCCGAAAGCTCTTTAGACAACATTTTAAGTGTAACTCATATTGTAGTTGAAGTTTTCAGACAACGCTATATTGTAGTTCACCGTTATAAAACGATTGCAGACACAACAGTATAACAATGTATAACAATGCTATATTGTTGTCCCAGTTTTGTTCGTACAATGGGTATTTTGATTTAAAACACCGTAATCTGTTTAAGCGTAGACTTTTTGCAAATCAAATTCACATTTCATACAAACCACGAATGGAATCTGAAAACTAAATTCCATCAATCAACATTTGGTTCAACCAGGTGACAAACCAAATGAGCAAATACATTATGAAACAAAACGATACCAAACACAAAAGAAAACGACGAAATAGATACCAAATTAAGACCGATCAATCCACCAAAAACACAAAACAAGCTAATAGAGTTCACCAGTTCACCGGACACCAAATACATCATCCCATCACCAACTATACATAAAACTTCCACTTCACTACTAGTTCATAACAGTTCATAACAAGAGAAAGAACCAGACTGTAGAACCTAACGTGCATGGCATTTCATAAAATATTTCGCAATATCAGTCCTGATCTCGTTAATGTCCTCATCAGTATAAACCAAGCCCGACCTGCGCATCCATTGAAAAATAACCAAAGGTTTTTTTGTAAGTCACGTATTTTTACTAGTATCCTAAATAACCAAGTACGTCTAAAGTTGATCAGAAAACCCAAAATAAGTGAAATTCTCACCTTAGCAGCAAATTGAAGCTCTTTGTCCTCAACGATTTCCTTCATGTACCTCATCACGAACATGCCACAGTCCTTGCTCCCTGTCTGCAGTGGAACTCCCTGAAGTACCAAATAAAAATTTATTTACAATCTCCTTCGATGACATAAATAAAATATGATGAGAATGAATTAATACCGCCATGTTCTCCCATAATATTTTCTTCTTTGAAACCTTGTTCAGATCCTCCTTGTACATTTTAATGGCGCTATAACAAAATTAACATTTATCAACAAAAATTCAAAGCACAAAAAGATATGGTGTATTAAGGTTCAAGAATCAATGCACAAACTTTAGAATTTGAACTTACTTGTCGACAACATCCACCCATTCCTCATTTGCAATTCGACGTTTTAGAGGGTCCATGTAGTAGACAATCTCTGCCTCAGGATTTGCAACAGTCAAAGTCCAGTGGTTCCTATGCAAACATGAACCATGGAGCAAAATTGAAATTAAAGCTCAAAAAATTATCAGAGAATGTCTAAGTAGCTAGTTATGGTATGAACACTTACACGGCATTGTAAGGCATGAGAAAGTATTCATCTTTCTTAGCATTCTTAAATCGTGCAGCGAGTGCACGCGACCTCTGCCCTGCATTACCACATCCAATGGCACCAATCGTGCTAGGATCTACGAAGCTTATCATGTTGGTCATCTTATGCTTTTTCACAAATTCATTTAAGAGGCTACATATAAAATTAAGTAGTAGTGAGTACAGATTCTCGGTTTTATTGCGGGACTATCTACGAAAAAATGAAAGAAATTGCAGAGAAACTTACTTAATAAAAAGGCAAATGAGAGACCCTGCAATTTCACCTCCAGAGCACACTGCATGTATATCTGATAAGAAAATGACTTGCTTCTTTGTAGAGCCAAAGGCTTCTTCGCTTAGCTGAAAAGACATTGTCCGTTCATCAGCCAAGGAATCCTTTGCCCATGTCCACAAACGCTTCAATGCAGAAGGATAATTTGCATCCATCTCAACAAAAAGCTCTGCTCGAACATCTTCAACTACTTTATACGTCCTTTTCATTTTCTTGTGATGACCTTTCTTATTTTTCTGAAAAAATGCACGTGAAAATAGTAAGAAGAAACAGTCTAAATAAACATACTAGATATACTAAGCACACTAATAGAAAAACAATCTGACCTTTGAGAAACCATCGGAAGTGCTATTGTTTCCTATTGCTATCAGGTTTCTCGGCCATGCAATAAAAGTTCCTATGGCTTTGTAACACCCCCAGATCCGGGGTCTGGGATCGGGTCGTTACGGTCTTATTTTCCATGATTGATACTTCATTTAAGACCACAATAAATAAATCACATACTGTGACCCCACAATAATATCCACTCACACACACACAGTTATAGTCCCAGAGATGAAATTGAAATAAGTCTCACATTACGGGTTTACGAATAAAAGTTATTACAAGCCAAAAGGATAACATCACAAGTTTAAGAGTTTTGCCGTTGATTAATCATTATTGATACATATAATTAAACTGGTAATCAAAGGCTGCTGATCTATGCTACCTCAGCAATGGCAGCGATGATATCAACGGGAAGCCCTGCGGGGCGGGTAACCTGCTTGCGCCGAGTGCGCCCGACGCGGGCCATGACCTAGCTGTTGTTGTGACATAATAAATAAGCAAGGGTGAGCAATAGCCCACCAACAATATATAACTGTGCAGTAATATATAAGACAGTTCAAAGATATGTTTTGAAATCATATGCCATGCATTAGAGAAAATATTGCCAGTTTAATATAAAGGATGAAGTTACAAGGTAACTCAACAGGTATATATTGCGTGGAAGCATATGCTATGCCAAAATAAGCAAGATAGCATCATTTTCATAAAATAGGAACTTGCAAGAAAGATATTGCAATTCCAATTTGAAATACTTTTCAACTCTTCCAACTATGATGATGTTGCAGAAAATTTCCAACATTGAGTGATGAACTAATACGGGAGCATTGCCGCGCCAGATGCCCTGACGTTTACGGGGATCAGTCGTATGTCATGCATCTCATCAGTCGTTCTCTACATGTAGAAGGTAGCTCCGACGGATTTACTTGTCTACCGCCCTCTGGAACTCCTAAGCCAACGGTTGGGCTATTGCTGGACCGGCGCCACTCGGCCACTTACGCGTCTCCTAGTTCATTTAACATCCATCATTTTGAAATGTATTGTTCGTTCCCCTTTTCCCCAGGTATGATACCTGTTGATAAAACTCCACAAGGTAGTCGTATCTAATGTGGAAAGGAAAATTTACCAATATTTCCCAAGCTGTTGCTTGTTAATGGATACCAACTTGTTCCAACATTCTACCCCTCGAATGATGAGAGGGTACACACAATTCCATGAATAATAGCAACCAAGTTGCGAGTGAAACGAATTATTTATGACCGGGCAGTCACAAGATAAATAACATTCCTCAAGTAAGGTTCCCTTACAATAGAATCGAAGGGAGAATGGAATCACTGAGAACCTTCCTTGATAATATAATAATAATAGGACTCTAAAATAATTTATATAATATTCGAGGGTTGATGATACTATGTGAATGAAACCAAGTATCTTTGAAACGAGTTAGAAGAATTAAATAAATATTCCAAGAATATTTATTAAGTCATAGATATTGAAAAAGGGTTGCTCGGAATAATCTTTGAATAAATATTCAGAATAATATTCATTGAACAATTAATGAATATTCAAATCAGTAACAATGTTTATTGATGGAGTAACCGTCAGATGGACATTAGAGATAATATATATTGAATCAATAGTGAATATTCAACTCAAGAAAGATACATATTGATGAAATAATTATCGACTTAATATTTGGGACAATATTCATTGAATAAATAATGAATATTCAACTTAATAATATTTATCGAAGAAATGATTATCGAATGAATATTTGAAATTATGTTCAATAATTGAATCGAATTTAAATAAAGGTCGAAGATAATATTCCTTATCTCAAGGGAATATTCACAGTAATATTTATCGAATAACTGGAGTTCGAATCAATGTTCAACTGATATTTATAAAATAAATAGAGATTGAATGAATATTCGAATTAATATTCATTTAAATAAATAAGGCTCGAATGAATATTAAGATAATATTCATTAAATAAATAAACTCGAATGAATATTCAAAATAATATTTATCGAGTAAATAAGAATGAATATTCTCTAATTAAATAACTTAACTGAGAGTTCGAAATAATATTCGAATATTTAATCGACCTTAGATGAATATTAAATATATAATATTACTCGAATAAATAAACATCTGATGGATAATCCAAATAATATTTATCAAATAATCTCAAGGGAATATTTCAATAATATTCGCCAGATAATAAATGGAAAATATTTACTTAGTTATTTTCCTCTGAAAATAATATCAATATATCAAGGAATAACGACTCCCGGTCTATAGTCAAAGAATGAGATTCAGATGCCCTTCGCTTAAGGGTCTTAGTAATTTCCGGCTTATAACTGATATAATAACTATCTAGCTTATAAGCCAACAATAATTCAGGGAACAAGTATATCAATATGACTTTAAAAGTAGGCATGCATGCTATGGCATATGTACTGTAACAGAAACATATATATATATTCACAACAACAGCCTTAAAGGAGGATTTGAAACTTGCCTGGATATCGAGTACGGGTAGGGGTAGTGGTAGCGTGTCCCGGGTCAGCCTGATGATCTATAAATAGCCAAGGCATTCGGGATTAATCACTTAACTCCTTTCAAAGGTTAAGTATAAACTTAACTTAAATCGAAACACGTTTTCAAGTCGTTTCGTTATACCCCTCTAATTCACTCTTATTATTGCTTTTATTATTTGACACTTGTTCGTTAATAAAGCATGTCATTACCCTTACATATGGTAAGCATTCGATTTGTAAAAGTTTTAAAGTCGAAAGATTATACCTCGAGATTTATCGATCGTTTGCTAAGTGGTTTACCGTAGTTATATCCAAGTATACTCTTTAGGGGTACTTTCGCACTTAACCTTGGTTCGAACATTTTTATAAAATCGAAAAACGATATTTTTAATACGAGGTCTTCTCTCACACCACCCTTATGATCTCTAATATTTAATTACCAAGATTCGCCACTGTGATACTTATTTTACACGGTTCAATTTCAATTACGAATTCGCATTCTCGGTTTCGAACCACTTTTACGAATTTAATCATAACTCCTAAACCGTAAGTCAGAATGTTTCGATTCTTTTTCCAAAATGATCTATGGCTCGAGATCTATAAGGTTGGGTTAATTATTCATCAAGATCAGAGGTTCAATCTTACTGTCAAAAACGGATTTTAAGTGTTAACGAAATTTCGTCATTATAACGGCTATATATCGAACGTTCCGAAAATCATGTCGTCAATACCAAGCCACATCGGGCATCAATACAAGTTATACACATATTATACATCTCCTACTGTCCAAGAACATCATCTTGACCAACATATCACAATCATGTTTAGATCCACTAACAAACTTCATAATCATGCTTATAATCATCACTTACACTAAATCCATCAAGAACTTAACAAATCTCAAAGTAAGACCTAGGGTTTCAAGTGATGATTACCTTTCTTGGAGTGTCCTAGAGCCTCACTAAGCCTTGATCTATCCTTGTGTGGCCTTAGAGTTGCTAGATCCACCATAAGAATTCAAGAAATCAAGATTAGTTCATAAAAGTTACTATTCATCAGCACTTTGATGATTTATTTGAAAATGGAAAAAGATGAATTTGAAGCTGAAATTTCTAGGAGATCATCACCATGATATGTAGTACTTACCATAAAAATTTGAAGAACAAGTGATGGTTGGAAGTTGGACTTCCAATTAGCTAAGAATGGGCAGATTTTTATGGAAGAAATGGAGAGAAAATGTTGTTTTGCTTTGTTATTTTGATAAGAATGCATAAAGTGAAATGGCTTTAGATAATATCTCTCCCTTGGTTACTTTATTAAAGGTATGATGCATGGGGTGATGTATTTGATCAAGTGGACAAGTTGCATGCAAGTGAAATATCTTGCATCTTGGTTGGATTTGCCTAGTACTTGGTTTAATCTCTAATGGTTCTAGTTAGTAATGTAACTAGATTGGTTACTAGATATTTATCACTTGCACATGCATGCATCTTGCTTCCTCTGCTTGATTCTTTGTCCGCTTATTGCTCAATTCGTTGATCGTTCGAGGGAATAACTCATTCGTTTCTAGTTAGGGTTTTTACCGAAAACCTTCTTAATATTTATAATACTATTCCTCATCTTTCTTAATACTTCTCGAATTTAAATTCCTTAAATCCCTTTTATAATTGCTTATGTCTTGCAGTGTCCAGGGAATTCTCGGAGAAAATAAAAGTGCTAATTTTCTGAATCCGACAACCTTTACATACACTTATTTTCCTCCTGGATCACTAATACGAACTCAGAAATCCGTTCCGAATACCGGATATAGCATTATTATAATAATATTCCAAATTCCACCAAAATCACTATTCATCACTTATTTTTATTTAATTCCTATAATTAGAAAAATGAACCTGGTTCATCCTCGAGTGTTCCTTAACCTTTTTATGGAACCGCTGGACTTATAATAGATATTGATTTGGATGACACAAGAATAATCTTACTTGAAGTAATATACTTATATCCTTAGGAGATAGATCATTCTTATCTATGTTGTCAACCAAAGGTATTCTTCATGACATATAAATATTTGAATCCACATCCATTCTATTTATTTATTAGAACAACCGTTACATCATAGTCGTAACCACTATTCGTTCTTACATCATTACATAAGAAAAGTTTTAATTCTTTCAAAAATCCTGGTTCTTACAGGCTTGTTCTACAGTCACAATGTCATCACCGATAGGGAAGGGAATCTTAGCACCACACTGAATGACTCGAGTGATTGAAACTCTTGCATTCTCTTCTCCAAGTCTTACTCCATGGATTGTCTGCTCACATCCTTCAAGAACTAGTACTTCATGAATCTCTGCATAAGCTACAACGTTGCTCAGCGATCCAACAGCCAATTTGCAAACAGAACTACCGGATGCATTCACTTTCACTTCCTCACCTATCTTCTTTTCAACAACAAACTTACAATCTCCATCCTCACCATCCACCTCACCATCCACCTTACAATTTCCATCCTCACCAACCACCTTACAATTGGCATCCGCACCAGCCACCTTGTTATCATCCTTAATGTCACCAAAATCAACAAATATAGTGTCTTTAATAATATTTTTGTTAAATTAGAAATTTGTTAAATATTTCTCAACGGTAAAATGATTATCTATTATATTAATATTTCAAAAAAAATTGTTTTGAATCAAATTTCTGAATTTTTTTAAAATTTCATGATCCATAATCTCAAATTTCATTTCCATCCCTTAATCTAATTCATATTAATTCATATTACCGCACATTTCATCTATCCCCACATTATTCCAAACCCAAAATTTCATTTCCCCCTCTTCTTCCCCCCTAATCATTTACAGGCGCTCAAAACATTTCATTTTCCCCCTTTGTCAAATTTTCCCCTTTCTCAAAACCCTTCTCAAAATTTCCCCTCATTCTATACTCTCTCATACTGATAGAGTGTATTTTATATATATTTTATAGGATTTTATTCCCACATTTACGGTGCTTTTGTGAATAATCGTGTTGATTTAATTAGTTTTATTTGAGTTTGTTGCAGGAAATAAATAAATGCCAAGTTGGAAGGGATTTGACATTATTTGATGATTTTACGGTGTTTTTAATTCGAAGGAATGATTTTATGAATTTATGAGGAGAAAGAATAAAATTTTGGTTCGTTTCTAAGCATTTTGGAGCAGAATTTTGTGATCAACAGGTGCCACTTTGAAGCAGGGGTCAGAAAATTATTAATAGCCGTGCGATTTTTGGAATAGCCGTGCGGAAACAAAAAGAGAGAACAGGAGTTGCATGTGGGCCGTGCAATTTTCGAACAGCCGTGCAGAATTTTCTGTACCAAACATGCGCTGTTTTATCATCACACGCGCGGGGGCTGTTGCATGCAAGTTCTGCGCTTTATTTGTCCAAACCAGATCAGTGTAGCTGCGCGTGAGTCACACACACAAGTCAGGAGAGTGGTCTTCCAGCGCGGGCCCTGTGACTTTCCTCACATGCATGCATACGACCAGGTGCAACAAAACAATATAAAAAGGCTAGCCCACCTGCTGTAGTCTCCTGGTCAATTTCGTACTTATATTATTTCCCGAACCGATTTTAATTATTATTCCAGCTGGGCTCTATATAATTGTAACAATTATTTTAGCCTTGAAAAAAAAACACATCTAGGTTATTAATTTAGGGATCGAAAAATATTATATAGACACAACTTTGTAAACACTTTCTTCTGGAGATTTTTTTGGGAGAATATTTATTTTCTTTGAAGATCAAGATTAAAGGTTTTTCTTCTATTCTTATAATTATGTGTTCAATTATTAATTCTTGTTTTGTTAATTCAATTATGAGTGAGTAGATAATTAATCTAGGGTTAAGTAGAACCCTAGTTATGAATTATGTGTGAATTTCCAATTCCCCCAATTTGATTGTTTAATTGCTCTTGCTTATTGAGTTGTTTTAATTAGCAATTACAAATCAGACGTGATTATGTGTATTGTTTGAACCAATATCTAATTATCAACGAGAGTTGGATTAGATGGTTGTGATTTATCCAGTAAGAACATGAAATTCTCCATGAGAATAGGTAGAATGGATTGTTAGGAATTTAGGGTGCTGTAATTAATGTCTCTAAATTACATGATACCATGAGAATAGGCTTGATTGTATTTTAAGAGAAGCCATTAATACTCGAGAGAGGTTATTGGTATTTATAGGGCGCATCTTTCCTGTTGAGCAGCGTACGATTAATTGGGGCGGGAATTCACAATTGCATCAATTCATGCTAGCGGGGAAACTTAATTCTGGATGTTTTTAATATTTGATTAATACAAACACAATTCTCTTTAGTATAAAATTAGTTTAATAATCTCTCAATATTTATTGTGTTACTTGCTTAGCCGAATTAAATCAGAAACAACTAGTGATTGATACGTTTGTCTCTGTGGGATCGACTCTGACTTACCCTACTACATAGTTAGAAGGATTTGTTAGATTTATTATTTGATAGGCACGCGACAGCCTTGTCAAATTTTTGGCGCCGCTGCCGGGGACAAAGCAGTGTTAGATTAGTTAATTTTGAATTGATTTAGCTAAGTATTTTAGTTGAGTTGCTTCGGCTATTATTCCCTTGTTAATTGATTATCGTTTCTAGTTCTCTTGTTGCATGCACACTCGAAGTTCAGGTACTGAAAACTTAATTGAAATTGATCCTGAAATTGAAGCTACAGCAAGAAGGCAAGCAGGCAAACGAAGGAAAAACAAGGATAAGAAATTATGACTGATACAACAGCTAAAGCTCTCAGGGAGCATGGTATGCCAGATGCTACAGGCGTACTCTCCAGCATTGTCAGACCAGCAGTCACAGCTACACACTTTGAGCTCAAGCCTCAGTTCATCCAATTCATCTCCAATGATTCTTTCGCAGGATTGTCCACTGAAAATCCTGTTGATCATCTTGAGAGTTTTCTTGAAAAGTGTGATACAATAAAGCTGACCAATGTTAGTGATGATGCTATAAAGCTGCGCTTATTTCCATTCTCTCTTCGAGATACAGCAAAAGATTGGTTGAAGGATGAAGGACCAAACACATTCACTACTTGGGATAGTCTTGCGAAGGCTTTTCTACTTAAATTCTTCAGTCAGAAGAAGACCTCTAAGCTCCGGAATGAGATCTCTAATTTTCGTCAAGATGATGACGAGTCACTTCATGATGCTTGGAGAAAATTTAAGCGACTTCAAAGACAATGCCCTCACCATGGAATTCCTGACTGGTTGTTGATCCAAACATTCTACAATGGGTTGACACAAGAGTTCCGAAACTTTGTTGATGCTTCTTCTGGTGGTTCTATTATGAAGAAGAGTACTGAGGATGCGAAAGCTTTGTTAGACGAGATAGCGTCTAATGATAATTATCCATACAGTGATCGAAATCATCCTAAGAAAGGTGGTAAGTATGATGTTGATACTCTAACCATGTTGAATACTACTATGCAGGCTATGGTCAAAAAGATTGAGCAATTGGATGCCAAAAGTTCTTCATCTACTGTTGCTTTATGTGAGATATGTGGTGTTGTTGGACACACCAAACTTGCTTGTCAATACAATCCTTCTGGAATGGCAGTTGAGCAAGCTAATGCTCTTTACAATCAGAATCAAAGGCCGCAGTATAATCCTTACTCCAACACGTACAATCCAGGTTGGAGAGATCATCCAAATTTCTCCTACAGGAACAATCAGGGTCAAGGACAATCTTCACAAAATAATTTTACTCAGCCTCCTGGTTTTCAACAAGCTCCGCCGCAGAAATCTAACTTGGAAAGTCTTATGGAAGGATTTATCTCTACTCAATCGAAGAAGAATGAGCACTTCGATTCAAGCATCAATGAGATAAAGGCTCACAACAAAATGATGGAAAACACGATCACTCAAATTTCTCAACAGTTGAGCCAACTTAATAAGTCTTCAGGCCAACTTCCTGGTCAAACTGAGCAACCGTCAAGGGGCCATATCAATGCTATAACTTTGAGAAGTGGTAAAGAATTGAAGGAGCCGGAATTGAAAGTGAGCAAAAATGTTGTGAATGCTAAGGAAGGTGAAGAGGAGATTACAACTGAGAAACCGGTAGAACCAGAGATCGGGGAGAAAGAAACCAAAGAATCAGAAGCTGTTCCTCTCAAACCATATGTGCCGCCTGTTCCTTTTCCACAAAGGTTAGCACAAGCGAAGCTAGAGAAGAAATATGGTAAATTCCTTGAAATTTTGCAGAAGCTACATATCAATATCCCATTCATGGATGTTATCACTGAGATGCCATCTTATGCAAAATTCCTTAAAGATATTTTGTCAAGGAAGAGAAAAATTGAAGAAAGCTCTACCATCTCATTAACGGCAGAGTGCAGTGCCATCTTGCAAAATGATCTTCCGAAGAAGTTAGCGGATCCAGGTAGCTACTCTATTCCTGTTCAGCTTGGGGATGTCGAAATTAAAAGAGCTTTGTGTGATCTTGGAGCAAGTGTCAGTTTGATGCCTTTATCGATTTGTGAACAGCTTCAGATGGGTGAACTAAAACCCACACGTATCTCTCTACAACTGGCAGACAGAAGTGTGAAATTTCCACTTGGAATTCTTGAAGATGTGCCCCTTAAGGTAGGAAAGTTTTATATTCCATGTGATTTTGTTGTCATGGAAATGGAAGAAGATGCAAATATTCCTATCATTCTTGGGAGGCCTTTCTTAGCAACAGCTGGAGCTATCATCGACATGAAAAATGGAAGAATTTCTTTTGAGGTAGGAGAAGAGAAGATGGAATTCAAGCTGCAAAGTACAATGGGACATCCTTCTACGGATGAATGTGTAAATAGGGTGGATGCACTAGAGGAAGTGATCGACAAGAAAGTCAAAATTCATTTATCTGAGGATCCACTTCAAGCTGTTCTTGAGGGTAATGTTGATGAAGAAAATGGAGAGTGTCAGGGTTATGAGAAGCTTTTGGATGCAGCACCTACATATAAGCATGAACATTCTAATGTGCTACAGCATGAGGAAGTTAAGGAGAGTTCCACGCCTCCTAAGGTAGAACTGAAACCACTACCTGCATCTTTGAAATATGTGTTTATGGGCCCTAATGAATCATATCCTATTATTGTTAATTCTGAGCTTGATGACATTCAAATTGAGCAGTTGCTTACGGTCTTGAGAAAATATAAAAATGTTATTGGGTATTCCATTGATGATATCAAGGGCATTAATCCATCATTCTGCATGCATAAGATTATTTTGGAAGATGAGCAAGCTTCTTCTATTGAGCCTCAACGGAGACTCAATCCTAATATGATGGAGGTGGTCAAAAAGGAGGTTTTAAAACTTCTTGATGCAGGTATAATTTATCCTATCTCTGACAGCAAGTGGTTTAGTCCTGTGCATGTTGTTCCAAAGAAAGGAGGAATGACCGTTGTGAAGAATGATAAGGGTGAGTTGATCTCTACTAGAACTATGACAGGGTGGCGAATGTGCATTGATTATCGGAAATTGAATAAGGCTACAAGGAAAGATCATTTTCCTCTCCCTTTTATTGATCAAATGCTTGAAAGGTTGGCGAAACATTCTTACTTCTGCTTCTTAGATGGATATTCAGGCTTCTTCCAGATTCCTATCCATCCGAATGATCAAGAAAAGACGACTTTCACATGTCCCTATGGTACATTTGCATACCGCAGAATGCCGTTTGGTCTATGTTGTGCTCCTCCCACTTTTCAGAGATGTATGATGGCAATTTTCTCAGATTTCATTGAAGACATTATGGAGGTTTTTATGGATGACTTTTCAGTTGGTGGAACTTCTTTTGATGCATGTTTACATAACTTGGAGAAGGTACTTCATAGATGTCAAGAAGTTAATCTCATTCTCAATTGGGAAAAATGTCACTTTATGGTACAAGAGGGAGTTGTTCTGGGTCATGTTGTTTCGAAGAGAGGCATTGAAGTTGATAAAGCCAAGGTCGAGGTTGTTGAGCGCTTACCACACCCAACTTCAGTCAAGGGGATAAGAAGTTTTCTTGGTCATGCGGGATTCTATCGCCGCTTCATAAAAGATTTTTCGAAGATTGCTCGACCTCTTACTGAGCTCTTGGGTAAGGAGGTACCTTTTGTGTTCACTGATGCTTGTGTTGAGGCTTTTGAAACATTAAAGAAAGCTCTTATTTCTGCTCCAATTATGCAACCACCGGATTGGAGTCTACCATTTGAGATCATGTGTGATGCTAGTGATCAAGCTATTGGTGCAGTACTAGGCCAAAGGAAAGATGGAAAGCTGCATGCTATTTACTATACAAGCAAGACCTTGGATGGGGCTCAGATTAATTATGCAACAACGGAGAAAGAATTGCTAGCAGTGGTGTATTCTATGGAAAAATTTCGATCTTATCTTGTTGGTTCGAAAGTTATTGTTCACACTGATCATGCAGCTTTGAGATACTTGATGAGTAAGAAGGATGCTAAACCTCGTCTGATTCGTTGGATTTTGCTTCTTCAAGAATTTGACTTAGAGATTAAAGATAAGAAAGGGGCTGAGAACGTGGTTGCTGATCATCTTTCACGTCTTACTCTTGATGAGGATGATGGTAAATCTACTCCAATTGATGATTCTTTTCCTGACGATCATCTACTTTCTCTTGCAAGTCTAGAGGTTCCTTGGTATGCTGACATAGCTAATTTCTTAGCTAGTGGAACTGTTCCTCATGGTTACTCGTCGCAGCAAAAGAAGAAATTTTTCTATGATGTGAGGAAGCACTTTTGGGATGATCCTTTTCTCTATAAATCTTGTGCTGATGGAGTCATTAGAAGATGTGTTCCGTATAATGAGATTACCTCTATAATCTCACATTGTCACGATTTGCCAAGTGGTGGTCATGCAAGTACTACGAAAACTACTGCAAAGATTCTTCAGTGCGGTTTTTATTGGCCAACTCTGTTTAAAGATGTCCACCAATATGTTCATTCTTGTGATCGTTGTCAAAGAACTGGAAATATTTCAAGACGCAATGAGATGCCTCTCAATGGCATTCTTGAAGTGGAGCTTTTTGATGTTTGGGGAGTAGATTTCATGGGACCATTCCCTCCATCTTTTAAGAACAGGTATATCTTGGTAGCTGTGGATTACGTCTCGAAATGGGTTGAAGCCATTGCATCTCCCACTAATGATGCTCGTGTTGTGAGCAAGTTCTTCAAGAAGACGATTTTTCCTAGATTTGGAGTGCCAAGGATTTTAATTAGTGATGGAGGAAAGCATTTTCTTGAAAATCGTTTTGAAGCAATGTTGAAGAAATATGGAGTTTATCATAAGGTGGGACTTTCTTATCATCCCCAAACCAGTGGTCAGGTGGAGATCTCTAACCGTGAAATAAAGAATATCTTGGAGAAGACAGTTGCAAAATCAAGGAAGGATTGGTCTATGAAGCTTGATGATGCACTTTGGGCTTATAGAACTGCGTTTAAGACACCTATTGGGACAACTCCGTATAGATTGGTTTATGGAAAAGCATGTCATCTTCCCGTTGAGTTAGAGCATCGTGCATTTTGGGCTATCAAAGGTCTGAATTTTGATATGTTAGCAGCGGGTGAGAAGAGACTTCTACAACTTAATGAGCTAGATGAGCTTCGTTTTGAGGCTTATGAAAGTTCTAAGCTTTACAAAGAGAAAACAAAGAAGTGGCATGACAAAGGGCTGTTACGAAGAGAATTCAAGGAAGGGGAGTTAGTTCTTCTGTTTAATTCAAGGTTGAGACTTTTTCCCGGAAAACTTCGTTCTAGGTGGTCGGGTCCGTTCAAGGTACGCAAGGTTTTTCCCTATGGTGCAGTTGAATTGATGAATAGCCATGGAGAGTCATTCAAGGTGAATGGGCAAAGAGTAAAGCACTATAGAGCTGGTGAACCAATTAACGAGGAGGTGGATATTCTGTTGTCTTCTCCTTCTGCTGATTGATTGATGAGTCGGTGTCGGGCTAACGACGTTAAACAAATGCGCTACTTGGGAGGCAACCCATGGATTCTGTATACTGTGGAGGACTGGTGCACTTCATGCTTCGGCATAGGGGAGTATTTCTTTCCTTCTTGTTATTAGTTGATATTCTTAGTATTGTGCCATTGAGGACATTGTCACATTTAAGTGTGGGGATGTGCTTGTAGTAGTAGTAAAAAAAAAAAAATTTAAAAATGAAAAATACCAAAAATAATTCTAGCCATGCAATTTGATTAGTTGTTGTATTTTGCTTAATACACCCGTGCATGCGTAGGAATCTTGTGTTTATGGATGCTTTTGTATGAGAAGTGATATGTGATGTTCTTGTGCACACACTTACACTAGCAAGTAGAAACTAGTAGACTTTTTGAATGTGCTAAATGATTAGAATGACATGAATATGTGCAAGGTAATTTGGTCTATATGCTTTGAGTACAAGTAGGTGCGTTAGAGAGACTGTTATTTGGGATTGATTATGCTTTGTCACACCAAGCGAGTTTTGAGCCTATATGCATAACTTTTGCATGATTATTCATTTGCTTGAGTGTCCACTTGTCGTTTGCATTGCTAGCACTTGCTTGAAGTCTTTCTTAAGATGCATGACATTAATTGATGATAACATGATAAAGGTAATTAGGTATAACCTCATATTTCCCATATATCCAAACCATTTATACATGATCTATTAGTTAACCCTTTGAGGTTAATCTTATTCTTTCGGTGACACACCAAGTTACTTGCCATTATCCTTTTTATTCTATTGGCCTTGCATTAAATTTGAACCCAATTGTCAAAGGCTAGTATTGTTCGTAAGGGAGTGATAAGGTGTGTATAAAAGGGGGGTTTTATTGATGATCATAACTTTGGGGGAATATTTGGGGTTTGGTTCATAGCTTGTTAGTCGAAGTTTGAAATCATATTTATGGGATCGTTGTTTTTGCTATTAGTTTTGCTCTCTTGAAAAAAAAAATAAAAAAAAAATAGAAAAAAAAAGCAGAAAAATAAATTTGAGAGCATTTTTATCTTTTGTGATCCTACTTTGTTTCGACTAGTCAAGTTGTTTATAAATAAAAGTTCAAGTATGGGGATGAAAGTATGGGAGTTGTTTGAATTTTATTGTCATGTACTAGCTTTTGACTTAACCTTCTTTGGCTTTCTTGACATGCCTTGTCCCTAGCCCCGTTACAACCTTAACAAAGACCTTTTGATTGTCATTGATGATGTATGTTGCGTTAAAGGTTAGATTGATAACAAGGACGAAGCATGTTTATGATATTGTTGGAATTGAGTGAAACACTTACCAATTGTTTTGAGTGAATATTCTTTGTGAGTGAAGGGTGAGTTTTTGCTTTTGGCATAGGAGATCCCAGATTTTGTCTCAAAGATGTGCTCTTGTGTGCTTAGCATGTTTACCAACCTATTCTTACATTTGACATGAATTTCTATGATCTTATTGCATCTTCTTTGAGTAGACTATGTGGATATTTGCACTTTAGACACCAAGGCATTGCATTTTCATTTTGACTCTTAAGCTGATGTGACATGAGAGGACTTGTGTGTGTGGTGTTGTGTTGGCATTAATCTTTTGCATGGTTGGATGAATTTTGTGGGTATATTCACTATAAACCCTCACGAGACCTTACTCGTCCACTAGGGCTACCTAGGGGTTTAAAGGACTTGTTGCATATGTTAAATGCAACCGTGATCACCTACGGAAGTGGTACTAATTAGTTAGTATAGTTTTTATGTTAGTTTGCACGAGGACGCGCAAAGTGCTAAGTATGGGGATATTTGATAGAGTGTATTTTATATATATTTTATAGGATTTTATTCCCACATTTACGGTGCTTTTGTGAATAATCGTGTTGATTTAATTAGTTTTATTTGAGTTTGTTGCAGGAAATAAATAAATGCCAAGTTGGAAGGGATTTGACATTATTTGATGATTTTACGGTGTTTTTAATTCGAAGGAATGATTTTATGAATTTATGAGGAGAAAGAATAAAATTTTGGTTCGTTTCTAAGCATTTTGGAGCAGAATTTTGTGATCAACAGGTGCCACTTTGAAGCAGGGGTCAGAAAATTATTAATAGCCGTGCGATTTTTGGAATAGCCGTGCGGAAACAAAAAGAGAGAACAGGAGTTGCATGTGGGCCGTGCAATTTTCGAACAGCCGTGCAGAATTTTCTGTACCAAACATGCGCTGTTTTATCATCACACGCGCGGGGGCTGTTGCATGCAAGTTCTGCGCTTTATTTGTCCAAACCAGATCAGTGTAGCTGCGCGTGAGTCACACACACAAGTCAGGAGAGTGGTCTTCCAGCGCGGGCCCTGTGACTTTCCTCACATGCATGCATACGACCAGGTGCAACAAAACAATATAAAAAGGCTAGCCCACCTGCTGTAGTCTCCTGGTCAATTTCGTACTTATATTATTTCCCGAACCGATTTTAATTATTATTCCAGCTGGGCTCTATATAATTGTAACAATTATTTTAGCCTTGAAAAAAAAACACATCTAGGTTATTAATTTAGGGATCGAAAAATATTATATAGACACAACTTTGTAAACACTTTCTTCTGGAGATTTTTTTGGGAGAATATTTATTTTCTTTGAAGATCAAGATTAAAGGTTTTTCTTCTATTCTTATAATTATGTGTTCAATTATTAATTCTTGTTTTGTTAATTCAATTATGAGTGAGTAGATAATTAATCTAGGGTTAAGTAGAACCCTAGTTATGATTGATGTGTGAATTTCCAATTCCCCCAATTTGATTGTTTAATTGCTCTTGCTTATTGAGTTGTTTTAATTAGCAATTACAAATCAGACGTGATTATGTGTATTGTTTGAACCAATATCTAATTATCAACGAGAGTTGGATTAGATGGTTGTGATTTATCCAGTAAGAACATGAAATTCTCCATGAGAATAGGTAGAATGGATTGTTAGGAATTTAGGGTGCTGTAATTAATGTCTCTAAATTACATGATACCATGAGAATAGGCTTGATTGTATTTTAAGAGAAGCCATTAATACTCGAGAGAGGTTATTGGTATTTATAGGGCGCATCTTTCCTGTTGAGCAGCGTACGATTAATTGGGGCGGGAATTCACAATTGCATCAATTCATGCTAGCGGGGACACTTAATTCTGGATGTTTTTAATATTTGATTAATACAAACACAATTCTCTTTAGTATAAAATTAGTTTAATAATCTCTCAATATTTATTGTGTTACTTGCTTAGCCGAATTAAATCAGAAACAACTAGTGATTGATACGTTTGTCTCTGTGGGATCAACTCTGACTTACCCTACTACATAGTTAGAAGGATTTGTTAGATTTATTATTTGAAAGGCACGCGACAGCCTTGTCACATACAGATATACACTCTCTCCAAATATATACTCCCTCGGCCCAGGATATTTGAGGGTTTAATTTTGATTTGGATTCAAGCTTCGATTGGATTCAAGGATTTGGGTTCAAGTTTTTTTTTGGGTCCAGAGATTTCAATTTAAGCTTCAATAACAGTTTCAATTTTGAGGTACTTCACTTTAGGGTTTCGAATTTAATTATACATGTTCGATTTAAACTATCTTGTTTGTGTATTATTTATCAATAATTTGTGTATTATTTGATTTAAAAAACTGGTCGGTCTCCATCTTTAATGGAAAAGTGGATTTGCGATGAGGCTTCCTAAGTACGGTCTTATAGCTTCGGTTACTGGAGCTCTGGCGAAAAGAATTTTAAGATATTTTTTGGTGCTTTTGTATTTATGACACATTGCCATTTTTATGTGCGTGCGTGTTTGTTATGTTGTGTTGATTTACTTGCCTGAAAACAATCTTTTATGACCCAAAATATATTCCGATTACGGTGCGCACTACTATAGAACTGTCTTTTAGCGTCGCACTTTTAGCGTCGGTTATATAGAGAGCCGTGGCCTAAACATATTTTAGGTGTCGGTTGCTAGCTTAACCGACGTTTAATGTCATTTTTGTTTGACCTTTTGCGTCGGTCATGAAACAACCGACGCCTAAAACTTACTCTTTAGCGTCGGTCTTCACTCAACCAACGCATAAAACCGTCCTTTAGCGTCGGTCTTAAACAACCGACCCTCTAGCGTCGTTCTTTACTCAACCGACGCTTAAAAATGACCCTTTCATTTTATCATTATTAATATTTTGCTTCATGATTACTGTTTTTTGTAAATGTTTTATAAGATCAAAAGTTATGTTATTCCCAAAAGTATTTTCCTTTATAACAAAAAAAAGTTATGCGTTAGTTCTTTTAAATTCGACGCTATAAACATGTTTTAAGCGTCGGTTCTTGTAATGCCGACGCTATTGGATCTGATTTAAAAAAAACATATAATAGTAAATTTTAAAACATATTAGTCACCTTCCTCACCCTCAACATTCCTGCGACCTCAACTCATACAAATCACATACCAAAAACTCTCCCTCTGCTTTCTTCCTCCCAAGTCATACAAATCTGCTTCCGTATTCATGCTAATTGAATTCTTATTGGGTTCAATTTTTCGGGCTTTAGTTCACAAGTAATTGATTTATTGTGCTCAATTTCTTGTCTCTCTCAACCAAACCTAGGCCTTCTCTGTATCGACAAAAAGAGGGATTTCTTGGTGGTTATATATCTATCCCTTTCTTCTATAGATTTATGTGTATCTAAAACCATCAATTTCTTGCCTGAAACCCCCAATATTGAAGAACTTATCTAAAAATTTAATCTTTTTGATGCCCATTTCTTGATTTGTTGATTTGTATTAGTGTATATAGTGGATTGATTTTCTTTGGTTGATATTTTAGCAGGTAGGTTCTTACTTCGTTACCCAGTACTACAATGTTCTTCGCCAGCAACCTGATTTAATTTATTAGTTTTATAACGAGTAAAGTTCTATTATTCGGGTTGATGGGGATTCTGTAGCTTCGGAAATCCGGGTAAGTATTAGTTTGATTTTTCTAAAGATATTTTTTGGTTCGTTGTTAACTTGTTAATTACAACAGGTGTTTGTATGTATATTAGTAATAGTTGTCACTTACCAGATTAAATTTGTGTACAACTTGTCTTAACTTTTGTTGGCTGATTTTAAAGGTACGTGTAATGTTAGAAGTAACATATCTATAGATAATACATCCAGCCATCTGTCATGTATGTATTCTTGCTTTAGATTACCAAGGCTGCATTGTAACAAAGGCTTATGTTCTGTGATAATAACCTTGCATTTTTTTACCATCCACACAATGGAGCTCTTTATTTTTTTTGTTTTTATCAGCGGTATTGACTTTTATACTTGTTAAGCTATATTGTATTTGCTATAGCGTGAACTGATTTGTGTAACCACTCTTTTTTTCTTGTTATTTAGTTCTGTTTTTTGTACTACCATCATGTTTGATGGATCCTTTGATTACCAGAGAAAAGTTGAATACCAGCAATCAACACCCTTATATTCGGATAACAATGTTGATTACCAGCACTCGGCAACCGAATATTCAGAGAACATAGTTGATTACCAGCATTATCCAGGACAGACACTACATGATGACTGAGACTACCAGCAGGCGGCACCTGTATATTTCGACAATGGAGTTGATCCCAGCAGACAAATCATAGTGCATTTTCTGAGTCACAAGGTATTGTGGCTTTGTCTTGATGTCTTCACTGTATTATCTTGCTCCTTGTTTAATGGCAGTTAAGTGTAGTGCATGACGTAACTGAGTACCTAACTCTCATTGGCATGACCTGTTTAATTCTAGCCTACTAAGTCTCTTCCTGTTCTAATGGCAGGAAAATTGTTATAAAAATGTGTAATACTTATAGTGTTCTTAATGCCCGGCCTCAAAATGTAAATGGTCAAACTTCAAACGACCAGGTAATATCTTGCTTTCCTGTTTTCCTCTACTTCACAAGTGAACCTCAACTCCAAATCTTTAAATTCTCATAAACAGTTATACTTGTTTTCTTACAGTACAGATCCTTTTAAAATTACTTTGACAATCTTTTTTCATGAATCGGTGGTGGTGATCATGAATCATCGATGTTGCTTTGCTTCGTAGTGTGCCCATGCTTGGAGGCACACTACTGCAATTGTTGTCAAGTGCATCATCTATCTTCTTACGTATTCAGATATGTTATCTTCAGTATGTTATTAATTAGATCTGTAATTTGTTCCTCCATTAGGTCGAGAATCTAGATTGATTTCATTATTTTTACTTGAATTATTAAAGTTGTGGGCACAGTATACAATGTGTTATTTTTAGAATAGTGGTGTGATAACTGCACTTGCTTTGTTGTAATGATTATTTTTTGGTTTTTGAACTGGATAATATTTTTAGGGTCACTTGTATTCTGTAACTGCTATTTTATAAAGTAAAGTATACATGGTCATTCCTCAGTTAAAATCATTTTTATAAATTTTAAGTTAGTGTGGTTCTAATAGAATTGTACAGGAAAGAGATTGAAAAGCGATTGAAGTATATTGTAAAAGAACCATTTGTTCTGGTTATGGGTCTAGTTCTTTATATGTGGATGATTGGTATAGTAGACAGGGTATCTAATATATTTAATATTACTTCTAGATATGCTATTCTTTACTATCTCAAACGTCCTGACGTGGATATCGGTTTAGTTTCAACGTGATATTTGATCCTCAAAATAAATGGACTATCATCAGGAAGGACAATTTACAAGTGCAGTTTAGATAACTAAGTTAATTTCATTTCTGGGTGTCATTTGTAGTCACACTGTTATTTCTTGTCTTTTTTTATTGACTGAAAACTCCAAGCTTTTGATTTCACTTACCTAAATGTCTTCATAAGGAGCAAAAAGAATACTAAAGTCATGGCTTACTAAGCTAACTTCTATAGTGTATAACTAATTTCATTCACATATATCTTAATTACTTAGTACATGTCGAATGACTCGACATGTCCTAATTCCTCCTTATTGATCATTCTGCATGTAATCATCTCACTGACTAGTGAATTCAATCCTTATTTATTAGTGTTAGGATTTCATGTTCTCCCCATTTTTGGTTATGCTTGTTCAACAGAATGATTTTAGCTTGACTGTGTAAAGTTTATATACAGTACAACTTTCACCGGTAGCAGGTTGCATATGCATCCAGGTTTCTGAAATCGACAGATATCGACCAATAAGGGCCACTAGAAAAACAATTAGCAATTTCCATAAATTTAGATCATCCAAGTTTATAACGCCTTAGAAAATTTCGATTTTAATATTATTTATTTATTATAAATTGTAAATTATATTATGTGAATATAGTTGTAAAGGTGAAATATATATATATATATATATATATATATATATATGAAGTTGTGTTTATGTGTTTATATGATGATTTGTATGAGCTGTGAAGGTCAGTATATTTTTATTTGTATTTTTGAGGATTTAAAAAAAAAAATAAAAAAATAAATATATTTAAATCATGTATTTTTGATCCCCTGTAGATTTTATAAAATTATCGGAGGGATTAAAAATCATGAAATATTTTGTAATATTTTCTTTATATATTTATTGAGTTTTTTAAAATTGTTGGGTGGATTAATTTGGAAGTTTCGGTATTTTAAAATAATTTTAAGAGTTTTATTGCAATCAACGGGTCAAAACTTGTAAAATTCATATTTGATTCATTTTCGATCCGAAAAATATTTTAAAAATATGGGGAGGTAGCTAATTTCAATCTTTATATTTTAAAAATGATTTTGTGATTTTTCTCAGATATTACCCAATTATTTTCTATTTTTTTTCAATGCAAATTTGAATTGTTTTTAATTAGAACTTTCTAAATTGTTCCTTATTCTTTTTAACCCCCAAACCCAGTTCTCCCCATTTCAGTCTCTCTGCTCTCGGTTCTGTTCTTTGAAGAATTCTCTAGAATTCTCTCGCTCAATCTCAAATCTTCTACCTCTCTCTCCTATTTTTCTTCTACTTTTTCCGGTTTATTCTTCCCGAGGCTGGTCTGCTCGGTTCGTGTGGGTAAAGCTCTCTATTCTCCCCATGGTTTCCTACCAATTTCGTATGCCTGTTGTATTGATGTTTATTCTTACGACTTAATCTCTCCTCCTCCCCTGCCTTATTGTACTCGCCGGGCATAAATCTTTGCGTGTGGTTTTGAGGTTGTGTGTATGTTACGTGTGTACACTGTGGGTCGAGAGTGTGTTGGTGTTCTCGGGTTGTGTTGTTCAGAGGGAAGAAACAGGGGAGAGTGAAGGGGGAAAGTAAAGAATTAATGTGAGATTAAGGAGGAGATGCGCAGGTGTGGGTGTTAATAGCGTGTATGTGTATGGCGAGGTGTGTGTACGTTATAGTCAAGGGTCGAATGATTGGGTTCTTTCTGTTATTGAGGTCGATGGTGGTTTGATGTTGCTGCTGTGCGTGTGTACCGAGGGTGGGTATGAGTGTTTTGAAGCTGTAAGTGTGGAGTGTGTGCGTTCAACTGCGAGAGTATGTGTGTAATTGATCGTATGGAGACTTGATTGGAGGTTGGGAGTCACTGGGCAGGAAGAGAGTCTCGACTGAAAACCAAGGATTCTGTTTTTGGTTTTAATGAGTGTGCGATGTAAATGTTTAAGCAGCTGAGTGTGGGTCGCGTCTGGATGGTAAAAGGCTGATGGTAGAGGGTTTTGATGGTGATCTTGGTGCCGTATGGTTCGAAGGGAGAAGAGGCGGTAAGGAGGGTGGCTATGTTTATGTGTGGGTATTGCAAAGAAAATAGTGGGTATGTTGTGTGAGTAGTATGTGAGCTGTTGTATGTTAAGAGATGGGCTAAAGGGCCAAAAGTGAGAAAAAAATAAAAGGAGAAAGAAACAAGGAATAATTGGTATGGTTCGAAATTGGTATGAAATGGAAATTCAATTGTCAATTGTTTGTGTATATATATATAATGTGCAAGACAGTGATTGTATTACGGTTTTAAGAGGGTGACAGTTTGTTAACAAATAGTAAGCCTAAAGGTAGGCGTGATGATTGTTATTATTGAGGACAGTGTATCTAGCAGAGTCCGAAGTTGTAGTCCAAGTTCTTGATTATGTTCGAATAATGATAAAAGGGAAAAACAAGATAGTGATCGTTGGTGGGTTGTAAAATAAATAAACTTGTCAAGTTGGAATTGCAGTGATGTAATCAACATAGTGTTTGGAATTTGGTTTAAAGGAAGTATTTGTGGTGTAGATCATAACATGAATTCAAGAATAGTTTTAAGTCAGTGAGTATTTGCTTACTTTCATTTTGGTTAAGACTTCAATTTGGTAAGGTGTAAAAAAAGGATTTGTTTTGTTTCATATGTGTAACCGTACAAAAGGGCACTTACGTGAGCTACTTGGTTTCGTTAGTATAATTGATATATATATAACTCTATGTGCTAAACGTTATTGCTTTTATACGAGATCAGGAACGTATGGGTAGATTAGATTAAACATGTGAGATTTTGGTTGGTTGCGTACTGAAGTAGTACCTTACCTGTATATAGGTACGCATAGGAGGCGAGCTAAGAGTCAGAGCATGTGGAAGTGGAATGTAGATGAAGGGAATTGACAAGTGTGCTCGTGGAGCGACTGACAAGTTATAGAAGAAAGACAGATGTAGGACGGAGTAAAGGCCAACGAATGGGAAATAGAGACTAATGTACAATGAGTAAAGAATCGAGATGTTGGAATTTGAAATTTCAATTATTGAGGCAAGTGTTTTGCTCTTCACTTATCTTTCAAGTGATGCAGTTCAATTTCTTGTTGTAGTATATGAAGAGAATAAAGTATATTTAGAAAATGTAATGTTTCTTTAATTAGTGGGAAAATGTTTATTTTCCCACCCTAAGTTCAACTATGGAATTTTAATAAACCTCACCAATAACTTTTCTACACAATGCCATTTCCTTATTTCTTTCGATTATGTTAAGAAATTTGTTGAATAGAGAAGAATCCAGATTTCAAAATCCTTATAAATATCTGTTAACAAAATTGCCGATTTTAGTATATTTAACCCAAGTGACCTTAACTTATTTCTTCAATTATATCGAACATTGTTTCATTGGTACTTAATCATACAACCCTACTTCTGTAGATACATCATGTTGTGTTGATTTACTTTCTCTTTTGATATCAAGTCAATTCATTAATGCAGAATCACATTCCTTTGATCGTATTCACTTGATTCTATGTATGTTGAACCTGAATTATTATTTCTCGTTTGAAAATGGAATTTCTCCTTGCCTAATATGTTGTGGTTATAATTTGAAGTATTCGTAACGATTTTGTTGATACCTTTTTGAGTTGACGTTCTTTATAATTTCCCCTATGTGGTATCGAACTTGTCGATACCAGACGATGATGTCGTTTCTTATTAATTCTTAATCATAAGTTGTTATTCTGGACGTGAGTTCCAGTTATTGTTGAACCAGGGTAGTCGATTGTCCCGACCCCTGGCCTGAGTATTAAAGATAGAATTGGAAGTTTTTATTAAATAAAAAAAAATGTTTTCATGACTGAGGACGCCAGTCAGAGTATGAATATGATATTTTAGGCCAAAAGAGGCCTCGGATCCAGTTGAGTATTTGGATATACCAAGAGAGTATATCCGGAGTTTTAGTGTGACTAATCATCCACTTTAACTCGTTGCATCGAAGTGAAAAATCCAATTCTAATCTATAAATTGAGTATCCAGTGGACCTTGATTCTCATCGCTTAACCTTGAATTCCCAAGTATTATTATCGATTGATATCATTTGACTTTGAGTTTCGATTATCAGTATTGAATAGTTAAAGCCTGGTTTCCTAGAAGTTTATAATGCTTATTTTGGTTGAACAAAACTCTTATCTGTTCTAGTTCCTATTGCACCTCATTTATGGTGAAGTATTAGCCTTCGTGGCAATTTAAAAATAATATCACAGATTCTTTCACAGTATGAGTTGAAATTCTCTTGTTATCAGTATTGTTCCGATATTGAAATTATTATCACTTTATGAACTTGCTGAGCATTGTTGGCTCACTCTTGCTTTTGTTTTATTTTCTCCAGTTAATAGTGAAGTTTAGTAGACCTAGTAGAGGACAATGAGTATTGATCTCCGGGCAGCGAGAAGAGATAGTCGAGTTATGGACTTCGCCAGATAGTGGGTTGAGAATTGTCAAGGTTGGAGGTATAGTCAGACAGTGGGTTGTATATTCACGAAATGCATAATATTTTATTATTCTAAGATTGAGTTGTAGTAATGTAATTCGATAGTTTGTTTCATACCATAACCTGTAAGAGATCTTGGTTTAAGGGGTTTTTATTATTAATGTTGTTTATTTTCAGAGATGTTTAATATTGTTTATTGGTTAGTGGCCCCATATCTGTACCCCGGATTTTGGGATGCTACAAGTTGGTATCAGAGCTACAGGTTATGGTCACTGAAACAGATTAGGAGGGTTAGGGTACGAGTATAAGATAGGAGTCGGGTAGAACGGTTTAGGATAAGGATCGCGTTAGGATACTACGGCAAGCGTCGTGACGTTAATCGGTCTTTCGGCATATCACGCGAGTAGAAGTTCGAATCGTTTAAGGATCGAGCTATTAGCAAAACATTGAACCTGAAGCAGCCTAAGCTAAGTGGGCAGCTGGAGTTATCAGTCTGGGAACATTATCTTGAGATTTTCGCGTAGAATTTAGGACACTACGAGATTAGTTTCGATGTGAACGTTTCGGAGATGGTACGAGAAGGTTAAGAATGCGAAGTGAGAAGCGATTATTAGCAAGAATCGGAAGTTAAGCGTAGCTGTGCGCCCTTAATCGTTGATTCCGTTCAGTTTATTGTCCAGAGAAATTTCATATTCTTCCTTTGAATTGTTGTAAATTAATTCCCGGTTGGTATCGTGGCTGAGGCATTCGTTGCGCAGTGACGGTCCAAAATCAAGAATGAATTGAGATCTTCTTATTTATTCAACTCATTTTGTCAGGCCGGTTTGGCAGCTAAGTATATTAGTGCTTAGCCGACATGAGTGAGGATATGAATAATTAGGAATTTCTTGAATGTTTGCTTGATTAATCATTGAAGCATCTGTTAAAAAGTCTTTTATCCATCAATCGATGATGAGTTCGTATATCAGATTTATTTGAATTCAGTCCCATTCTTTCGAGATATATATTTTCAAATGGTATTTGATCCAGTTTTACAAGGAATATTTTGAGACTCTTGAATCCCTTTTCATTATCATGAATACTTGATTTTCTCTATTCCAGCTGAGATGAACAACCTATGCAGATAGGGATTCAGGGACATCTTATCTTTGTGATAGAAGTCTAGTGGGACGCCACTGATTGTGTTTGTCATGAAAGTACTAAAGACTGGCCATCTTTATGTACTATGGTGGTTAACCTAGTGACAAATGCAACCTGAAAATAGTTCAAAGATCATAATTGATCTCTCGGTTGAATTCCTTTCTAAAGGTTTTGTCAAACAAATTCAGTATATATTCATAATGATACCCCATTCATTCGTTGACCTCCTTTGTCGGAGAGTTGATGATTTCAAAATTTCTAATGATAACGAGATACGAAGTTCGACGCGATGACGTCTTAAGTGATGTAACTACGATGGTGCTGATGAAGAATTGGTTATGTAAGTTCAAGAATCAAGGGTTAAGACTGAATGAGGGATAAGGTGAATATGTGGAGTAAATGACTTATGCAAAGCTAGTGTAAGAAGTCATGGTTAACAAAGATGGTGGAAAGTTAATCAAGATGAAGTAGAATGTCAGTAAGGTGGAAGGCAGAGAAATCAGAAAGTTCCGGAAGTGACTAAATAAGACATGCAGGATTTAGTTAAGAAAGGAATGTGGAATCCTGAAGATGTGGAGTTAGAAGAGAAAAGACACCGTAGTTGCCTATAGAAAGAGAATAACGAGATCCCATGGTCAGAAGGTTAGATTTCGGGTGTAGAATCCCTAAAGATTTTATTAAGATAAATGTGAGAAGTTGTGGTTTTAACCAGAAGGGTAGTGTGGTAACAAGAAGCTGAATCAGAAGTTCAAGCTATGTGTTATGAGTTTGGAAAGGTGGGAATCTTTGCCAAAAATAGTATCATATCAATCTCGGTGGAATTATGAAGGAAGTAATAAGACTACTGCTATAATTATCAAAGGATTGGGAAATTCAATGCGATTATAAAGGAAGTTATCAGAAAATGGATTGTGATGATTATAAAAAGAGTCAAATTCGAGGACTCGCCAAGTATGCAAAGTTATGAATTGGAAGAAACTCTGAGGATGCAAGACAGTGAAGTCATAAACGAGTTTTAAATATGTTGTACCATAAGGAATTAGGTCGAAGCCAAGGTCATGGTTTGCTAATTGATTTTTTTTAAAAATTTTCAAAAATATTTTGGTTCCAAAAGGTTTTTTTTTTGATTAAAACCCTATTATTTTAAATGTTTTCTCTTAAAATGATTTTCTAAAATATCTTTCAAAAGGATTTTCAGTTGATTCAAATGATTTTTAAATTGTTTTAAATCAACAAAATATTGAGGCTTTCTTTTAAATGTTTTAGCAAACCGATGTTGTATGAAGGTAGAAATTTAGTATTAAACCGAATGGTGGCTGGCGCAAATGCCATGCGATAAGAGTTGCACTTGTTGTTTACGTTCAAATTGCAATTGGGAATGGATGATATAGGGTTAATTTTCCAGGATAAGTACTCACTGAAACAATGAGATGAAGGATGGATAGAAGTTTCCGATTATTCCCTTCTCAAGTAACATTGCACGTGAAAGATAAGAACGATCGGGGAATTTCTTGATGTTCATTTTCTCAAAGTTTTAATTGAGGAAGATTTTGTTTTAAGATATATCAAAAAGTGATGATGTATGTTAAGTGGAAGAATCATGTTGATAAAAACGAGAGCTTGTTAAGAATTGATTCATGATTAATATCGAATAAGGTTGTGACCTCAGAAGAATTGATATTATAGATTGAACTCATTTCAACTTTGTTTTGGTATTGAGTGAAGTCACAGTCAAGGTGACGAGTATGTTAGTTATCAAGAGCTATAAATGATCAAGGCTATACTTCAAAAGACTTAGCAAAACGAAATATTTTATAAGAGTGAAAAATCGAGTTGTTAATTGAATTATGTCATCTAAGGACGTATGTGGTTGGTTATAGTATTCGGTTGCAAAGATGCGACAGAGAATGTACCAAATGATATTAAGTTTCCCGATTGGGTACTCGGTAAAATAGGGAACCAAAGGCAAAAAGAAACTTTTTGATTATTCTCTTCTTGATCGGCATAGTACTTGAAAGCGGAGTGGAAGCGATCAGAAAAATTTCTGGAGATTCTTTCTCGAAGTTCTAATTAAAATCGTGTGATTATAAGTAAAGCGTGGGAATGATACCAAGAGTAAATCGTGGTAAACTTAGGCAAAATGCACGGTAGTATTATTGCGAAAGATTTGCGTGGTAGTATAGTTTTGACGCAGAGTATAGTTCATTATGCGAAAAAGTATATCGATTGTCGGGGAAAGATATTGTTTCCTTGAGTTAAGCGTCTAAAGTTAGAAAGACTCGGAAGTCAAAGTTTAAGGTTATTTCGGAATTGGAGGGCTCACAGAATGAGCTCATTAAAGTTTGAGTTGATATGAGGGAATCCTAGAGGTTGAAAGATACAACTTGGGAGTGAAAGTAAGGTGTTTGAGAAAATTGTTACTGATGTCCTTAGCGTTGATTCTGAGGACAGAATCCTATTAAGGGGGAAGGATATAACGCCTTAGAAAATTTCGATTTTAATATTATTTATTTATTATAAATTGTAAATTATATTATATGAATCTAGTTGTAAAGGTGAAATATATATATATATATATATATGAAGTTGTGTTTATGTGTTTATATGATGATTTGTATGAGCTGTGAAGGTTAGTATATTTTTATTTGTATTTTTGAGGATTTAAAAAAATATATATATTTAAATCATGTATTTTTGATCCTCTGTAGATTTTATAAAATTATCGGAGGGATTAAAAATCATGAAATCTTTTGTAATATTTTCTTTATATATTTATTGAGTTTTTTAAAATTGTTGGGTGGATTAATTTGGAAGTTTCGGTATTTTAAAATGATTTTAAGAGTTTTATTGCAATCAACGGATCAAAACTTGTAAAATTCATATTTGATTCATTTTCGATCCGAAAAATATTTTAAAAATATGGGGAGGTAGCTAATTTCAATCTTTATATTTTAAAAATGATTTTGTGATTTTTCTCAGATATTACCCAATTATTTTATATTTTTTTCAAAGCGAATTTGAATTGTTTTTAATTAGAACTTTCTAAATTGTTCCTTATTCTTTTTAACCCCCAAACCCAGTTCTCCCCATTTCAGTCTCTCTGCTCTCGGTTCTGTTCTTTGAAGAATTCTCTAGAATTCTCTCGCTCAATCTCAAATCTTCTACCTTTCTCTCCTATTTTTCTTCTACTTTTTCCGGTTTATTCTTCCCGAGGCTGGTCTGCTCGGTTCGTGTGGGTAAAGCTCTCTATTCTCCCCATGGTTTCCTACCAATTTCGTATGCCTGTTGTATTGATGTTTATTCTTACGACTTAATCTCTCCTCCTCCCCTGCCTTATTGTACTCGCCGTGCATAAATCTTTGCATGTGGTTTTGAGGTTGTGTGTATGTTGCGTGTGTACACTGTGGGTCGAGAGTGTGTTGGTGCTCTCGGGTTGTGATGTTCAGAGGGAAGAAACAGGGGAGAGTGAAGGGGGAAAGTAAAGAATTAATGTGAGATTAAGGAGGAGATGCGCAGGTGTGGGTGTTAATAGCGTGTATGTGTATGGCGAGGTGTGTGTACGTTATAGTCAAGGGTCGAATGATTGGGTTCTTTCTGTTATTGAGGTCGATGGTGGTTTGATGTTGCTGCTGTGCGTGTGTACCCAGGGTGGGTATGAGTGTTTTGAAGCTGTAAGTGTGGAGTGTGTGCGTTAAACTGCGAGAGTATGTGTGTGGTTGAAGTTGGTGGTCGATTTCTGTAGTGTAATTGATCGTATGGAGACTTGATTGGAGGTTGGGAGTCAGTGGGCAGGAAGAGAGTCTCGACTGAAAACCAAGGATTCTGTTTTTGGTTTTAATGAGTGTGCGATGTAAATGTTTAAGCAGCTGAGTGTGGGTCGCGTCTGGATGGTAAAAGGCTGATGGTAGAGGGTTTTGATGGTGATCTTGGTGCCGTATGGTTCGAAGGGAGAAGAGGCGGTAAGGAGGGTGGCTATGTTTATGTGTGGGTATTGCAAAGAAAATAGTGGGTATGTTGTGTGAGTAGTATGTGAGCTGTTGTATGTTAAGAGATGGGCTAAAGGGCCAAAAGTGAGAAAAAAATAAAAGGAGAAAGAAACAAGGAATAATTGGTATGGTTCGAAATTGGTATGAAATGGAAATTCGGTTGTCAATTGTTTTTGTATATATATATAATGTGCAAGACAGTGATTGTATTACGGTTTTAAGAGGGTGACAGTTTGTTAACAAATAGTAAGCCTAAAGGTAGGCGTGATGATTGTTATTATTGAGGACAGTGTATCTAGCAGAGTCCGAAGTTGTAGTCCAAGTTCTTGATTATGTTCGAATAGTGATAAAAGGGAAAAACAAGATAGTGATCGTTGGTTGGTTGTAAAGTAAATAAACTTCTAAGTTGGAATTGCAGTGATGTAATCAACATAGTGTTTGGAATTTGGTTTAAAGGAAGTATATGTGGTGTAGATCATAACATGAATTCAAGAATAGTTTTAAGTCAGTGAGTATTTGCTTACTTTCATTTTGGTTAAGACTTCAATTTGGTAAGGTGTAAAAAAAGGATTTGTTTTGTTTCATATGTGTAACCGTACAAAAGGGCACTTACGTGAGCTACTTGGTTTCGTTAGTATAATTGATATATACATAACTCTATGTGCTAAACGTTATTGCTTTTATACGAGCTCAAGAACGTATGGGTATATTAGAATAAACATGTGAGATTTTGGTTGGTGCGTACTGAAGTAGTACCTTACCTGTATATAGGTACGCATAGGAGGAGAGCTAAGAGTCAGAGCATGTGGAAGTGGAATGTAGATGAAGGGAATTGACGAGTGTGCTCGTGGAGCGACTGACAAGTTATAGAAGAAAGATAGATGTAGGACAGAGTAAAGGCCAGCGAATGGGAAATAAAGACTGATGTACCACTACACCAAATGTGGGCTGTTGCAACACCAAAAAAGTGTATCATTAGGCTCCAAAAGTGTTACAATAGATGTTTATGCAACACTTTTGCTAAAAGTCAGTGTTGCATTTGCCGGCGTGGCAACAGCCTTCTATAGCAACGCTTTTTGTGTTTATTGCAACGCTTTTCAAAGTATTACAAAAAGAGTTTGGTGTAGTTTGTTGTAACACTTTTGCATGTTTTAGCAACATTTTGAATATGTTACAACAGACGAATGCAACACTTTTTTGCAACATTAATTGACTTAAAAATGTTACAAAGTGAGTTTATTGCAACATTATTATGCATTTTGCAATACTTTTGGTTTTTTTTGCAACATTTATGTGCAACATTTTGGAACCTTTTGCAATACTTTTTGATATTTTTGCAACATTTCTCTGCAACATTTTAATTACTATTGTAATACTTTTAAATTTTATTGGCAACACTTTTTTGCAACATTTTTATTAGTTCACATTGCAATGTCCTATTTGAAATTTCATATATGAATATAGTTTTATTGGCAACACAAACATTGTACTACTTAGTCTAAAGTCGAAACATATGTCGACTTACATTACAATTCTACATTAAACTTGGTCTTTCTCAAAATACCAACCTACTACCAAAAGTGTACACATAGAAAATATAAGTAGTTAAGTATTGCAAAGACTGCATCGACCTCCCTGTAGACTGCTGCTCTTGCACTGCTCTTGCAAAGACTGTTACACACTTTTCGCACAGCAATCATTCGTTGTGACTCTTCTTGCGCACTATGAGCCTGCCACAACATTTTAAAATGTAGAATTTTATATCAAAAGGTGGCCTAAACTGGATTACTTACATATTCAAAAGAAGGTCGGAATGTATTTCTATATCTTTGTTGAGGTTAAGTGCCTATACTGCTAGTTTTATCTTGAAGTAATATCAGAAGCTTTAATGTCATTGATCACTAGTTACTAATAATATTACCCTACCATTTTATAATTCTACCTCTTCAACCGTAATCCGACTTCACATTTACGAAGTAGCAACCAAAGGTGCATCAAATTAAAGCTAGATAAGGAATATGACATTCAAATTTCAAGGACATCACTTGCAATGTTCATAACTTTATGTACATTGTACAGGCTCCAACAGTGTAGAGAATGGCACCGATATGGACATAACAATCAAGAGCATGATAAAGATGAGTACTAGCATTTAGTATGTATGACAGAAACTGAAACTAGATCTTCCAATATGACAATATGCATCTTAGTTACCGTCAAGTCTAAACATTGACTATTTTCTAAAATCAGCGGTAGTAAAAGTTGTATTGCTAAACTTTCTATGTTGCTGCTCTACTCTTACTAGAGCTAGAATTAGTGTGCTGAGGATCAACAGACAACTTTTGACATTCAATATTATGACCTATGCGCCAGTGAGCATCCTGTGTAAAGCATTAATTACAGAACCTAATAAGACAACTGCCAATAATATATATAATAATGAGAGATAATTTGACTTAAATAACCTGATGCTTCTCAGAACAGTAACGTGTACTTTTGCAATTGCCACAAACACTGCATCCTTTCCAGGTCCCGCACCAACTGCGTTATGCAGCTATAACAAGAAGGAATACCAAAAATATCACAAGGATACATTTTAAATGCTACAACAGAAGGAATAGTCAGGATGCAGATTCTTTTCTATGACATAAAATGCATCATCAGATGCAATTACCCTTTTTTCAATTAGATAAAGCTATTAACCTTTCTCAGTATAACATGAGTATCGATTTCTTTTCCATGTAGTGACCAAAGAAAGTAATAGAAGCGGTACTGGCGATAAGTCTGTCATGAGTATCGATTTCTTTTCAATTAGAAATGCAGAAGTCTGTCACTCCTTTGCATTTGCAAGTACTGGCGATTATCTGTAAGTGCATCAAGGTTATTGCACGCCCGTTGAGAAGAAAAATCAACATCAAGTGCGATATGAAACGTAAGAAATTTACCAGCGGCTTTAGATTTGAAGAAGCTCAAGCAACCAACCTGAGTCCCCCACAATTTCTCTGCCTGTTATAGACAAGAAGAGAAATTTAAAATCTAAACACAGAATACTTGTACAACAATGTAGCGTAAACAACTAGCTCATCAAATATATATATATATATATATATAAATATGTTGATATTTATAAAAGGTAGCGAGATCGAAGTCCTCAACTGGAAAGTCCAAACTTGTCTGAATTTTCGATGTGTACTGTGTAATATAGTGATGTAGTGATGTAATGTTCATAATGAAATGTAGCCATTTATTTCATATATCACAGTCCAGGAAGATTAGTTTTACACAAGCAAGAAGATTTCCCTACCTCCTTAATAGTAGCACCAGGAGAGGCCGAGCCTAATGCTTTCATAAGTGATGCAGGTTTAGGCACACTCTCTTTCGAGGACCAGCCAACCCACAAGTGAAAAACACACATAAACACAAGCAACTGAAAAACTATGTCACAAGCAAACCCTCCATCACGTTGGCTTCATAGAATAAAATCCTTATACTACTAGCCTTTTTACTCTTAATTTTTCACTACATTTCACTACAATAATAATGCATTTAAGATTAGTTTTTGTTCCAAAGAAAGAGTTCAGTTTAAACTGATGGTAGCACTAAATGCTATAGTCTAATATCATAATCGCATTGTCATGCTATTAATTTTGTCAAGAACCTCCTATTATCTGGTGTTTCAATAAGAAATCTAATCCATTAATATGGAAGATGTGAGCCAGGCAGCAAATGATACTTTTTTTAGGACATAATGATAATATACACGTAACAAATCATAGCATAAGCTAATAAACCAGCAACCTGCTCATTGTAAAATAAAGCTCTCCGCCAGATTCTCTGTTGAATTTCTGAAATTCATACAAGTTCACTTGTAGAAGTTCACAAACAATGAAGAGATGCTCCTGTGAATTGTTAAACACAGACATAAGGCAACATATTTCTGAATGATAAAAAAACTATAATATTATACCACGAATCTGACTCAAAGTAAACACAAGTGAAAAACTGACTCAAATCTGCCAAAACTATTAAAGACTGACCTTCCCTAATCATCATTCGTTGCTCTACACGCATAAACTCTCCACTTGTAATTTTAGAACAGCCCTTTGTTGCTCATCAACTGTTTTCTGAACAGCCTGTTTCCTCAAATTAATGAGATGATTGTACTTTTTTTGGGCATTCGTCGCACGAACAACTGCAGGATATTGTTATTTCATTAGAATCAAATGTTTTAGTGTTTGTTTCATTGACAGAAATGAGTTCTTCAAGTGCAAAAGAAGTTATCAGATAAACTTTTCAGATTTTATTTTAGTTTTTTAATTACACTCTGCACATGTAAATTCCTTACAGAAACACCAAAAGTATCTGCATTTCGGAAATTAGCTTAAACATAAATTAAAGAAGGCCAAAAAGAGTGTGTGTGATCTTACATGATTGCAGTGATATGACCCCTCTCTTCAGTTCGTGGAAGTAGCGACGAGTCTGATGACAACGGAAGCATTTCTGCACCTCAAGTGTGCCTTGCAAAACTTGTTTTCTTGCTTCCTCTAATGCATCATTCTAATAGGTACTGAACATGTTAGAGATACTAATAAACTTGATAATCGCATGTAAATGCTGAGGACCAAAATGCAATTCAAATTTACCTAACAAACATACATCTCACTGTTTCAAATACAGGTAACATGGCTAAAAAAAATTTCTGCCAGAGATTTCAGTAAGGTTTTTATATCTGCTTCATTTATTTATTTTTTGGCCTGGAGGTTCTGTTCAGAGTCATTCTCCGAAATAAGCCAGATAACAGAATTCGACATGGAAAGTAAAGGTCAAAATGTGATAAAAAAAATTAATAAATAATTAACTTCAACATAAAAATAAGAAGATTTGTCCAAAAAGAATTATGGTGGAAAGTGTTTTTGAAGATATAACTGAAAAATTGGTCTCTCGCAAATATATGTAACAAAGAAATAACGAAGATTCTATTGGTTTTGATTTTGATGTACCAAACAAGTTCGACAATGAAATCATCAACGTTGATCACAGATCAATAAATTTTGATAAAAGTTGATTTTCTTTGTTTATATTTATTAATTTTTTTATATATATCAACTTTCATTAAACAACTAAATTATAGTTAATAAGTACAAATTGTGTAACAATTAATGAATGATTTGGATGATTGATAAAAATGAAACAAGATAAAAAGCCCATAATTAAATTGTAGATTATTATTATAGAAAATTTTAGATATAAACATATAATCAATATATTTTTATTTCATTGGCCATGGCTATACTTTTTATATGAATTAATCTTCTTTTCTGAATATCACATTTTATTTATATAACTTATAACCGGCGCATATCACATTTTATTTATATAACTTATAACCGGCGCATATCACAGTTACTTTTAAATAGGTATACTATCTCGCCTAATTGCTTAGGTATATTATCACCCAATTACTTCATAAAGTACACTGAAACACTTGTTTTAGTTTAAACAACTACAGCAAAGTGATAGTAAATTCTGGGGAAAAAAATGTAGCTTGTTTAATGCATAGATAAAATTAATGGATAAATGAAAAGAAGTATGTTAACTGTATATGTTTAAATTAATTTGCTAATTGCTAAATAAGTACATATATATCATGAATTGTTGTTTACAATATCCAAACTTGAAGGATATATGTAAAAGGTCATCTTATTTCATTTTTAGGGTTGGAAGTGTCTTAAACCATAACATTGCCATAATTATTAGCGGTACCAACAAAACCATTACAAAAGTGAGTGTGAAGAAACATACGTTGAGCTTGATTGATTCTCCTTGACCACCAATTAATGTATATATCTTGGATTGTTAGAATTAAGGTAAACTGGAGGATAATCGGTATATTGCACAAAAAAAGTATCAGCAAATAATTTACATTGCACAAATTGTTAATCAAACATATTTTTATGGTTAAATCTTGAATAGACATCAATGAATATAAGTAGAATATGCTTTGACTAGATTAATTATATGAAACAAACACGTACCACATCAACAATCTAATTATTTATTTAAGTTGTAGAAATTGTCTGAGGAATCATAATTAACCCTATAATAATTTAAATTAAAAATGTTTAAATATTAAACCTTGGTATATTTATAATCTGTAGAAATTATATGCTTATTGTAGGTTACTGAAGTATTTTGATCAGATTTAATCATTTTTTGTGGTGTTGAGACAATTTTTTTTAAAAACTCTATTATAATATAATTTTTACATAGATAAGAAGCATCAACACACAACAACAATTATCAAACATTATTAAAAAATCAATTAAAGACATCCAGTAGTAAATTACGAGCAGTGACTCGCCCTAAATATGTACATTGTTAATTAGTTCATTTTGGCAAATATTTCCTCTAATAATATGTACATTGTTCTCTTTTCTATATCTCATAACAATTCTTTGAGCAAAACTTTAACTTCATTTTTATTTATCACTAATAAGGTGCGGGTGTGGAGAATTTTTGTAATATGTTAAAGAGAATCAGAGTTATTTATTTATATGTTTCATATGTGGGCTAGTTGTGTATTAATTATGCAGGTAATTTTAAAAAAGCAATATCTATATTAGATTTGATTATTGGAATGTATTTGAATATTGAATTGGCATGGGTTCTGATCCATAACTTTACTCCTTTCTGCAATTGGAAATCCTTGGTTATTGGGTTTTGTGTTGTTAATCCACCCAATTAAATCTATGTTTTGTTCATTTTTAGCTCATATATCCATCTTTCTTAAAGCTTTCCTGCATCAATCACCTTTATTACATTAAGTTCATCATGTCTTTTGGATTTACTGTAAAATCTCTATAAATTAATAATGTTGCGACCGGGAAATTTTGGCAAATTTATTAATTTATAGAAAAATTTTAACCTTCTTTTTCACAATTTACAAATTTTCTATGTTTAGTAATTTAGCTGGAACTTATCAATTTAGATCGTTGAATAATTCTTAAATTCTAGCACGTAGGATTTGGAAGGAAGTTAGCATGTTTTTATTTTTGACCAGCTTATATATGAATGACCACAAGTTTCCGACCTCAATCTTTTTGATTTATTTCATTACTTGGTTGGAAGGTATATTTTGTATAAAAATTTTAAAAAAGCAATGTAGGTGGAGTTAAACTAGAAAAGATTAGACTACGAGAAAATGTATTTTTTATTCACAATTATGCAAAAAACAGTCCTAAAAAAAGCATATAGAAAGCAATAAATTTAGAACAAAGCAAGTAGACCAATGTACATGGATGTTGGCTGATTTCACCCCTGTCAATTTAGTTACTAGTCGTTCTTCATAAAATATTAAATTATTAATTATTAAAAAAATTATTTTTTATTATTTGAGTTTCAAAGTGCCATTTTAACTTATTTGGTCTTTTTCCATCAATATACATGTATTAAGTAAGGAAAAACATTGGTACGATAAAAATTAAACAAAAATTAATAACAAAAACTATAGGTAGAATTTTTAATTTGAATTCTTTTATTTTTGGGAGAATAAATAATTGAGAAAATTGAGTTTGAGGACAACCTCAAGGATCTCTGGTATACAGATATGTACCTATAAAATAAGGGCCCGCATAACATTTTTGTAAATATTAACTTTTTTGAGTATGAACCCTGAGGTCACCCTCAGAAACCTAAATAAATATTTGTTTATTTAATCACCATTTTGTTGATGGGGATCACTTTTTAATCGGCCATAAATTTACTACTAATTCCCTTACAAAATAGTGGTCCAATTTTGAAATAAAAAATATTTCTAATTAATTGTCCTTTTCAACTTTTAATGTAATTTTTAAATAAATTGTCAAAAATACGTTTTAATTTCCTATTTCCAAAATGAACTCTCTGTTTGAGATATATTCAATTTACATTTAAAAGATTAACTATTCCACATATGTTATTCAATTAATGCAATAAAAATTACATGTAAATGAAAGGTTTCTATTAGCAATAAATTCTCATAATATGCCTAATTTTTGAAAGTGGATTAGTATACTGAAATGGAGAGAATATTTTTATTTTACATTACATAAAAGTTTTGAAAGAAAATGATCTAAACTAATTTTAGTTCTTACAAAATGTAATTAGTTTTATGTTAAGAAATATGAAAGTAATGATTTAGAAGATCTAAGAAAACGGCAATTTAACTAATATCAAAGTTGGTTGGGTTCTCTAAAAAATTATTTAATTGACAAATATACTTTGCTATTTGAGTCTAAAAGTATGGTTTTAAAATCAACTAACATTTTTTATTTTTGGAAATTAAAAGTAACTATTGTTTTGGGCCATTTTCAATTTTGGCATGAGCCCAAGTTCCAGCCCAAATCTCACATATATGTATGGGATTAGGTCTAGGACAAGTCGGTCTATGATTTCTTCCTACATTACATTTAACCTAATGGCCGCCACGGATGATCTCATATTAAATACACTTTCTTGGCTGCTGTACTTTCTCCTCTACTTCAAACCTGTTTGAGAATATGGAGTAAGATCATCTCTAGCCCTGAATTTGTCCAAATTCACCTTGCCAATTTCCACAAAAAGTAGCATTCTGTTCTACCCCAAAATGGTCAAAAGTCCAAGGATGACGATTCAATTAGGCTCAACTTGCCACAATATCCTAATGGTATGTTTCTTCACAGGGACTTTTGTAATGGTTTTGTTTGTACTGCTAATGATTTTGGTAATGTTATGGTTTAAGACACTTCCAACCCTAAAAATGGAATCAGGCGTTTTATATGCTTAGGGTTTGGATGAAAATGAGAGACTACTTTCAAGAAGCATCTCTCCAATTCACCATGCATGTCGACATGAACAATCAATACTAAGTGATGTATAATTTAATACTCTTTTCTCTATGCGATTTTGATGACACCCTTGTTTAGTTCAGTTGCTATAGTGTTTTGGGGTTTTAGACCAGGAATTAGTGGCTGGAGATATATTATTTTTTTACTTTTTGTTGGTAAAAGAATTTTAGAACAAACATAATTTCTCCATAATGGTGACCTTCAAATTATTTTGCACATCATGTACATTCTAACGTTATTTAATGGATTGTGCACAAAGGGTATATATCTCATTTTTATTAATACTCATATAGGCTTTCAAATGAAGAAAATAGAGGAGATCGATTGTGAAAGAATTTGGATTATAACAAATTGCTATTAATAAAGAACCTAGTTACTCATTGGTGATCCTCTATTTTTAGGAGTATTTGGGTTTTGGCCTCTTTCTGCAGACCAATGAGGAGTTGGTGAAAATGGTTGATGAGTTAACCGAATGTCGAGATTCACTAACAAGAATGAGTACCTCTTTTTATTTTCTTTTATGTGTTGGGGTTTAGTTACTTTGTTCATTACTGGTTAGTCAAGCATGATGAACTTTGTTCTTATAAACAAATATTGCACCAGATAGGCATGATGAACTCGTAAATGTTGTGGCTCCTGGCGCGACAAAGCTCCCGTATTAGTTCATCTTCCAAATTGGGAAATTTTCTGCAACATTATCATTGTTGGCAGGTTTGAAAAGTACTTGAACTGGAATTGCAATATTCTTCCAGCAAGTTCCTCTATCATGAAAATTTGATAATATCTTGCTTATCTTTGCCATAGCAGATATTTCTTCGGATCAATTATATTTAAAGTTACTTTGTAACTACATCTCATACCTTAAATTGGTAATACGGTCGTTAATGCATGGCATATGGTATCAAAGATATTTTGAACTGTTATATATTATTACTGTTCAGTTATATTCTTTTAGGTGGGCTATTGCTCACCCTTGCTTTATTTATTTATATCACAACAATAGCTAGATCAGATGGCCGCGCAAGGCGCACTCAGCGTAAGCAGGTGACAGCCGTCAGAGGAATAATCGCTGAGGTCATAGCTACCATTGCTGAAGAGGCAGCTACTGGTAGGCTAGTTGTTAGCATTTGAGTATCAAGTGTAATTATTATATGGCATATACAAATGGATGGCAAAGAGTTTGTAATGGTTAATTGTAATTCTTTGGGTTGAAAGAACTCAAACTTGTGATTAATAATATTGTTGGTTACTCTGATTTCATCTCTGGGACTATAACGGGTGTGTTTTATGTTGTTGTTTTGGGTCACAAGGTTGTAATTTAGATTATGTTGGTTTTGTGGATGGATATTGAGATCGTAACGACCAGATCCCTGACCCCGGATCTGGGGGTGTTACAGAAATGGTATCAGAGTGTTCGCACTTATTCACGCAAGAGAACGTGGTCAACAAGTAATATACGGTAAATAGGATTCGTTCCCACAGAGACTCAAATTGTTCGTTTTGTTCACTTATACACCAGCTTATGATTTACACTCACTGCCAAGACAATCACAATTTTGGTTTTGCTTAACTAATGACTAATTACCAACTATGGAAATTACGAGAAAATAACTTAACTCTTAATTTATAATAAACAAACATGGGATTTCAATTTCATTAACCACTTCATCTAGAATCTTATGCCCTTTAACCCAGTATATGATAGAGATGATTACTGATTAGATGCACTAAACTGATACACACCAACTTTCGTTGTGCATATACCATCCTACTGATCATCCACAATTGATAGAAGTCAAGTAGTCACCAAATATGTGTAGTTCCTATATGTCTATAGCAATTGAACACATACCGGTTAAAAATCAAGCATCCATTAAACCACATAGTCAATGCAAGACGGTTATAATTACACCACAAATTAATACATGTTCTTCACATGCAAAAACCTATGCTAGCATAAATTGTTCTAAACCCTAGATCCACTTTCGCATTCACCAGGATTTAACACATAATTACAGATGTTCGCGACTCACCCATAACGAATAAGCATAATCATACTAGGCAATCAATTCAATCCATCACACACCAAGGCATAAATAACACTCAATTACTAGAATCCATAGAAAAATCCATTAAAATCCCATGATAACGATTTAGCCCATAATCGACCTCATCGCCATCATGGGTTCAATTGATAACATAATTCTAGAAAACAAATAATAATAAAAGAGAAATAAGGTTAGAAATAAATCCCCAATAGTGAGAAAGAGTATCCAAAGATTAAGCCTCCTTGCTTGTCACTAGCTTGGAGAACCCCTCTTGAAAAATTGTTCTAAGAAAAATAATGATCGATGATCCCCAAGTACCTACTCTACTGATGAGAGATATGTTTTTTAGGTTTCTAACGATACTCAAATAGTCTCAGGAAAAGCCCCAAATAAAATAGGCCCAATACAAAGTGACCCGATAAAAACAATCTAACATTAAACCGAAAAATAACTCGAGCGCAACTGCCCCTTCCTGGAGCGCCATTGCGCTTACTTTCTCCTGGAAACGCACACACGCACAGCGCTATTGCGCTCTCCTGACATGCGCCTCTGCGCCCCAACTAGCGCTGTTGCGCCTTATACTTCCTGGAAATTGCTATCTTGAGCGCTGCTGCGCCCAGAAACTGCGCTGCTGCGCTTGTACACCCCTGAACAGATTTGTAGACATTTCTCTCCTCTTCGCGTGGACAGCTTACGGGCCTCAAACGGACTTCTAGAAGTCAAGATATGGCCAAAACAGTGATGAATGCGCATTGAGATCAAATTCCCGAGTTCTCTTGCCCTGGACTTCCTGTAATTTCTACTTTAAGCTCACAGAATACCACCAATACTTCACCAACACCACCAATGCCGCCCGACTATGCAACCTACACAAATTAGATGAAAACACATCAAACTAACACGAAACTTGAGAACTTGCAATCGTTTTAAGTACGAATGGAATGCCAAATAGTGGATATAAAATCCACTTATCAAACCCCCAAACTTAAACCGTTGCTTGTCCTCAAGCAATGCAAACTCAACCCTAAAATGATGCATGAATGCAACTAAAAATTAAATGTCATGATAATGCAAAAATGTCCTAATGCAATGATCCCACACAAATGATCCGAAACCAACTCAACAAGCAAGCGCCTCAACGAATGCAACAAATCCAAACAGAGCTCGACTAAGCCCCGTATACTAACAATACATGCTCGGAAATGTGGTGTGTGCATTTCTCACTAGATATACTCTCGAAACTAGATCAAAGGCATAACCAATTCTTCGCCAAGACAATCACATGTTTATAAACAGAATAGACTTTAGACACTCCATGACTCAAAGACACCGTCATCATCATTTAAGGTAGACAAGGATTCATGCTTTACTACATAAAACACCACAAAACACAAAACACAAAACACACATGCTTTTGACTGTGCAATGGGTGAGACCCCTAAAGGCTTATACAATAGCACCCTTGTAGCGAGCGTTAGGTTAGTGGATCCCAGACCGGAAAAGTCTTAGGTCACTAGGCATAAAATCCCCTCGAACTTACTTGCTCGAGTACTAAAGAGCTCACCCTAGCCAATTAGCATACACACACTGTTCGCACTTATTCACGTAAGAGAACGTGGTCAACAAGTAATATAGAGTAAATAGGATTCGTTCCCACAGAGACTCAAATTGTTCGTTATCACTTATGCACCAGCTTATGATTTACACTCACTGCTAAGACAATCACAATATTGGTTTTGATTTACTAAAGATTAATTACCAACTACACCAATTACGAGGAAATAACTTAACTTTAACTTTATAATAAACAAACATGGGATTTCAATTTCATTTACTACTTCATCTAGAATCTTATGCCCTTTAGCCTAGCATGTGACAGAGTTGATTACTGATTAGATGCACTAAACTGATACATACCAACTTTCGTTGTGCATATACCATCCTACTGATCATCCACAATTGATAGAAGTCAAGTAGTCACCAAATATGTGTAGTCCCTATATGTCTATAGCAATTGAACACATACCGGTTAAAAATCAAGCACCCATTAAACCACATAGTCGATGCAAGACGGTTAGAATTACACCACAAATTAATACATGTTCTTCACATGCAAAAACCTATGCTAGCATGAATTGTTCTAAACCCTAGATCCACTTTCGCATTCACTAGGATTAAACAAACAATTACAAGTGTTCGCGACGCACTTATAACGAATAAGCATAAACATACTAGGCAATCAATACAATCAATCACACACCAAGGCATAAATAACACTCAATTTCTAGAATCCATAGCAAAATCCATTAAAACCCCATGACAACGAATTAGCCCATAATTGACCTAATTGTCATCATGGGTTCTATGGAAAACATAATTCTAAAATAAACAAGTAAAAATAAAGAAGAAGAAATAAGGTTTAGAATTAAATCCCCAAAATAGAAGAGTACAAAGGTTCCAAGAATAATCCTTGCTTGTCACTAGCTTGGAGAAATTCCTTATCTCCTTTTCTCTCTTCCCAAGAACTAGGTTATAATACGTAACGTGTGTCCTATGATTACAAGGGTTGGATGTTTATATAGGCTCTACCTCTCTTGCCCAATAAGAAAAATACCTTAAATACAACTAGGAAACGATTTTTGTGTCAAAAACCACTTAAAATACAATTTCAGATCGAATAAGGGCAAAACTGGAAAATCAGCACGACCCCGAGCAATCTGCTCAAGACTGGCGCAAACTGCTCAGGCCAATTCTGGTCCCTGGCGCAGACTGCCCAAGAACGGCGCAGTCTGCCCAGCCCTCTTCTGGTCACGTTTTTTCCTCCTTCGTTTTTTAGCTTTTTCTCCTTCGTTTTTGCTCCGTTTGCTCCCGTTCTTTTTGCATTTTCTTCCGTTTTCAATCCTCTATGCTTGGAATCCTCATGGTGAACCCTAACAAGACTCCATTCTATATTATTAAGCCCGAATCCAACTCCAAAAGTAACGGAAACAACGATCTTAACCAACATTATTCCAACCCTGCACAATTAAACAAACACATCAAAACTACCACAATCTTGAGGTCAAAACAATCAATTTAAGCCGATTTAGAATGTTCCAAGTGGATATAAAATCCACTTATCACACCCCCAAACTTAAACTGATGCTTGTCCTCAAGCATATACAATTACAACTAACTAACTAATTAGTACCACTTCCGTAGGTGATCACGGTTGCATTTGGCATATGCAACAAGCCCTTTAAACCCCTAGGCAGCCCTAGTGGACGAGTAAGGTCTCGTGAGGGCCTATAGTGAATGTACCCACAAAATCCAATGCAATGCAATGCATGAATGCAACTACTATGAAAATGCAAAGACCCCCTTCAAACTCACCAAAACCAACTAACAAACAAATATCTCGACGAATGCAACAAATCCAAGCAGAGCTCGACTAAGTCCCCGTATACTAACAATACATGAACAGAAACGTGCGTGTGTGCAATGCTCATCAGAAATACCCCCAGAACTAGGTCAAAAATCATACATGCTTTCCGTCAAGACAATCATAGGTTTATAACTAGAATAGACTGTAGACACTCCATAGCCTAGGAACACCTCCACCCTCATCCAAGGTAGACAGAAACTCATGCTTTATTACTATACTACGACACTACATATACAATACGCATGCTTATTTAACCGTGCAATGAATGAGACCCCAAAAGGCTTATACAATAATACCCATGTAGCGAGTGTTGGGTCAGTGGATCCCAGACTATAAAGCCTTAGGTCACTAGGACTAAGTCCCCTCAGACTTAATTACTCGAGTATTAAAGAGCTCACTCTGGTTAATTTTGCATTAACAAACAACACTTGACTCTTTTTTTTTTCTTTTTTCTTTCTTTTTTTTTCTTTTATATTTTTTTTTTCCGCAATCTGGAATGAGCCTTTCTCATTTCCAACCCTAGACTACTCATATAAATATGAGCTGGCTACTAGCCATTTGACGCCTAGCCTTTATTGACAAATATTAACAACTAGCATGAAAATTCCTGGTTTCCCCCAAACTTAGACTTTAATGTTCCTACGCTATAAAGGGAATAACGAAAATTCTAAATATAAACAAGTGATTAAATCTCAAAACATCCCACAAGCATGACCCTAACCTAGCCCAACGGCACCCCAATGAGACTGTGTAATAAATTTTGTTCCCGTAACATGCAAGTCAATTTCATAGAAACTATAAATCAGCCCTCTACTCATCATCATCACACCCAAATCAACATCCACCTATCAATCAGAATCAGCTCGTCCTAAGGGATCATGAAAACTAAATGAAAATGCAACTAAATGAAAACTCACATGGTATACGAAAATAAAACAAAATGTCCTATATGAACAAACGTAGATAATACGAACATAACAATCATGCATGAACTATCACTACTATGCAACATGATATCCTATATGACCACAAAATACAACAATACATACAACTACTATCCCCCAAATCACCCCCAAACTTAAAAATTGCAATGTCCTCATTGAAGGTAAATTAAAAGGGTACAAGAGATACTCCCCTACACGCCGGCATCTCCACCCCCCTCGGGTGGTGTGTCTGGTGGTGGATAGACGTGGTGCGCTCCAACACAACTGTTGTTTTATTCGAAAGCATGAAATCATGGGTTGCCTCCCACGAAGCGCCTTTCTTTAACGTCTTTAGCTAGACTTGGCCACAATTTTCCTCTTGAAAATTTCTGCACCGTATCTCTATAAGGCCATTTAATGATCTTCTTCGGAGCAACGTCATTGACGACAAGCTTCAACCTCCTTCGCTCTTCCAAAGTGCCCGTGACATTGTTCCCACACCATATTTGAATAACCAACGAATAGATGATATCCTGATTATCTGAAATCATCCATCCACTACCTGTATGTTTTTGTAAAGCCGCCAAACGTACTTCTTCCTTATCAGGCGGTAAATCTGCTGAAATAATAGTGGATAAGGTTGGAGATGTCAACCTTCTCTGCTTCTCAACAAAACCAATCGCATTGTCCACTACAAAATTTTGCATATCTGCAGAGCGCATACTGTCACGAAAATTTGAAATAACCCTTTCAAAATTCTTGTCCGGAGGTAATTCTGCTGAGATGATGATAGAAGATGATACAAATGAACTCGAATCAAACTCCTGAGATTGAGAGGATATCAACTGCAGTTCCAAGTCAGGTGGTTCCTTGATAGAGGCTTTTGGAGGTTTGCCTTCGGCAGATAGCACTTCTAGTGACTCGAAACAATGCATCATTCCAACACTTTGCGAATTATCCTCTAACAACGTTAGATGCTCGTCTTCATTCTTCTCAGGTCCCAATTCTAGAAACATAGGCTGCTTTAGTGGATTTTCATACAAATTATCCTCTAATTTATCATAAACCAGAACATCCTTCATTGATATTGTTGAAGATTCTTCCACATATCCTTCATGTTCAGAATTTAATTGAGACACCTCAACAAGTTCATGGCTCTCAACTAACACAATTTCAAAATTCTTCTTCTCAACATCTTCAACATTTTCAGATTGCAAAGGATGTGGTTGTGGCTGAATATTCAGAACTGCATTTTCTGACCTTTCTTCCTTATCAGCTTCCTGTTCTGCTTCTTCCTCATCTTCGCCCTCAGACTCTCCTTTCTGAACATCGATCAAAGTCTCACTTGTGGCTAAGAATGGCTCATCAAGATTGATAGGCATGTTATTGTCCTCCTGCTCTGCCTCTAGGTCTCTCGTGTCACTTGGAAGGGTTCCCTGAAGACTGTTTAGCAAGGTTGCTAATTGACCAATCTGATTTCCTATTTTCTGGAGAGACAATGCATTGCTTTTATCCATCAACCTCAATTCTTCTAATTCAGCTTCTTCGGTCGACTGTTGGATAGACCAAGTCTGAAATTGCTGCTGCTGAAATTCAGGAGGTTGAAAGTGTTGATGCACTGGGGCATACTGATGCTGAAATTGTTGCCCCTGTTGCTGCTGAATTCCCCATGGATTGTATGGCTCATCTTCAAACTGCTGATTTTGGAGCGGGTAGGATGGATATTGGGATTGCTCCATACCACTCTGATTGTAGTCCCAGCTGAAATTTGGCCGGTTTCTGTTATACTCACATTGATGAGTGTAATGTCCACCTGCACACAGCTCACAAACAATTACGAATTCATGCTCCCAACAATCCATCAAATAAAAAGAAAAAAAACGTCTGAGTCAGTGAATTTAACCCAAATTGATGACAAGATCATAAACTAAACAAACAATGAACCGAGTCCCCGGCAGCGGCGCCAAAAACTTGTTCGCACTTATTCACGCAAGAGAACGTGGTCAACAAGTAATATAGAGTAAATAGGATTCGTTCCCACAGAGACTCAAATTGTTCGTTATGTTCACTTATGCACCAGCTTATGATTTACACTCACTGCTAAGACAATCACAATATTGGTTTTGATTTACTAAAGATTAATTACCAACTACACCAATTACGAGGAAATAACTTAACTTTAACTTTATAATAAACAAACATGGGATTTCAATTTCATTTACTACTTCATCTAGAATCTTATGCCCTTTAGCCTAGCATGTGACAGAGTTGATTACTGATTAGATGCACTAAACTGATACATACCAACTTTCGTTGTGCATATACCATCCTACTGATCATCCACAATTGATAGAAGTCAAGTAGTCACCAAATATGTGTAGTCCCTATATGTCTATAGCAATTGAACACATACCGGTTAAAAATCAAGCACCCATTAAACCACATAGTCGATGCAAGACGGTTAGAATTACACCACAAATTAATACATGTTCTTCACATGCAAAAACCTATGCTAGCATGAATTGTTCTAAACCCTAGATCCACTTTCGCATTCACTAGGATTAAACAAACAATTACAAGTGTTCGCGACGCACTTATAACGAATAAGCATAAACATACTAGGCAATCAATACAATCAATCACACACCAAGGCATAAATAACACTCAATTTCTAGAATCCATAGCAAAATCCATTAAAACCCCATGACAACGAATTAGCCCATAATTGACCTAATTGTCATCATGGGTTCTATGGAAAACATAATTCTAAAATAAACAAGTAAAAATAAAGAAGAAGAAATAAGGTTTAGAATTAAATCCCCAAAATAGAAGAGTACAAAGGTTCCAAGAATAATCCTTGCTTGTCACTAGCTTGGAGAAATTCCTTATCTCCTTTTCTCTCTTCCCAAGAACTAGGTTATAATACGTAACGTGTGTCCTATGATTACAAGGGTTGGATGTTTATATAGGCTCTACCTCTCTTGCCCAATAAGAAAAATACCTTAAATACAACTAGGAAACGATTTTTGTGTCAAAAACCACTTAAAATACAATTTCAGATCGAATAAGGGCAAAACTGGAAAATCAGCACGACCCCGAGCAATCTGCTCAAGACTGGCGCAAACTGCTCAGGCCAATTCTGGTCCCTGGCGCAGACTGCCCAAGAACGGCGCAGTCTGCCCAGCCCTCTTCTGGTCACGTTTTTTCCTCCTTCGTTTTTTAGCTTTTTCTCCTTCGTTTTTGCTCCGTTTGCTCCCGTTCTTTTTGCATTTTCTTCCGTTTTCAATCCTCTATGCTTGGAATCCTCATGGTGAACCCTAACAAGACTCCATTCTATATTATTAAGCCCGAATCCAACTCCAAAAGTAACGGAAACAACGATCTTAACCAACATTATTCCAACCCTGCACAATTAAACAAACACATCAAAACTACCACAATCTTGAGGTCAAAACAATCAATTTAAGCCGATTTAGAATGTTCCAAGTGGATATAAAATCCACTTATCACACACTCTCACAATCCCTCATTTTTTTATTCTCACAACTCTTTTTTTTTTATATTTTTTTTTCTCTTTTTTTTTCCTTTTTTTTTGACTCTTTTTCTTGCCTTTTTTTTTTTTCACATGGGTGCACTATCTCACCCTCCTAGACTACTCATATCAAATATGAGCCGGCTACTATCCATTTGACGCCTAGCCATTATTACACTACGACACGACACTTAGCATGAAATCCCTGTTTTCCCCCAAACTTATACTTAAGTGCTCCTACGCCATCGAGGGAATAACGAAAATTCTAGATATAAATAAGTGATTAACTCCCAACAACCAAACCAGGTATGACTCGATCTAGCTCAAAAGCAAACAGTGAGACCGTGAAAAGATTGTGTTCCCGACACATGCAAGTCAATTTCATAAGTACTTAAATCAACCCTCTATTCATTGTCATCACACTCAAATTAACGTCGACCTATCGAGCCAGAAATAGACACTCATATGGAATCATATGAAATGCATGAACAACATGATATTACAATCCTAATTAAAGCTATATGACATGGCATCCTAAATGCAATCTAAATGGCATAGCAAAGCTAAATGCACAAATACTACATGAATATGCATGAATATGCAACTATATGCAATGCAATGACTCTTGATACCCTACAATCACCCCCAAACTTAAAAATTGCAATGTCCTCATTGAAGGTAAAATTAAAGGGTACAAGAGATACTCCCCTACTCGTCGGCATCTCCACCCTCCTCGGGTGGTGTGTCTGGTGGTGGATAAACATGGAGCTCCAACACAACTGTTGTTTTATTCGAAAGTAAGAAATCATGGGTTGCCTCCCACGAAGCGCCTTTCTTTAACGTCTTTAGCTAGACTTGGCTACGATTTTCCTCTTGAAAATTTTCAGCACCGCATCTCTATAAGGCCATTTAATGATCTTTTCTGGAGCGACATCTTCAACGACAAGCTTTACCCGTATTCGCTCCTCACAAGATCTCTTAACAACATTCTCCCGCCTACCTGAAAAGTTAGCAGCAATAACAATAGCAAGCAAAGGATTTGAATTACAAGAAACATACCCCAGGTGAACTAGCAATGTTTTGAGCTCGAGTTCGGGAGCTCCTTCAATTGATGGCTTAAGGCGCACCTGAGAATTCCAGAGATCTTCCACTCCAAGCAACTTATGTAGAATACGTAGCCCCATTAACCAAGGCACTGTAATCCTCAGTTGGCCATGCTTTGCCTTCTCCTTCTCCGTGTCATACTTTTTACTCTGCCCTGCATCAACCAATTTCAAGCTAAAACACTCCTCATCCTCCGCCGGCAAATTCATGGCTAGAGTTTGCTTCTGAAGCCTTTGTGGATATGGAGGAGGAAAATCGATTTGGACGATCTCTGTAGTCTTCTCCGGAGTAGATTTGTCAACAGGAGTGATGCTCTTTTCCTCTTCGGCCTCCAGCTGGTCGAAGTCAGATTGCAACGGAGCGGCATTCAACAACTGAACATGCTCTTCTAATTCATCATCTTCCACACTGAGACACTCTTCATCCTTCGAAGGAAATAGCATAGCCGCTTGAGCCTTGGAATTTTCTTGATCTTGGGCTGATTCTTCAAAATTTTGAGATTGCAAAGTAAGTGGTTGCGGCTGATTATTCAGAATCGAATTTTCTGGACATTCTGAATTTTCTGATTGGTTTGCCTCCGACTCTGCTTCCTTATCAACTTCATGTTCTGCTTCTTCCCCATCTTTGCCCTCAGACTCTCCTTCCTGAACTTCGATCATGGTCTCACTCGTGGCTAAGAAAGGCCAGTCAAGACTGATAGGAAGGTTCTTGTCCTCCTCCTCTACAGCTAGGCCTTCTGTGTCACTTGCAATTTGATTCAATGTTTTTAATGCATTTGCAATTTGACCAATCTGATCTCCTATTTTCTGGAGAGACAATGCATTGCTTTTGGCCATCAACCTCAATTCTTCTAATTCAGCTTCTTCGGTCGACTGTTGGTTAGACCAAGTCTGAAATTGCAGCTGCTGAAATTCAGGAGGTTGAAAGTGTTGATGCACTGGGGCATACTGATGCTGAAATTGTTGCCCCTGTTGCTGCTGAATTCCCCCTGGACTGTATGGCTCATCTTCAAACTGCTGATTTGGAGCGGGTAGGATGGATATTGAGATTGCTCCATACCACTCTGATTGTAGTCCCAGCTGAAATTTTGCCGGTTTCTGTTATACTCACATTGATGAGTGTAATGTCCACCTGCACACAGCTCACAAACAATTACGAATTCCTGCTCCCAATAATCCATCAAATAAAAAAAAACGTCCGAGTCAATGAATTTAACCCAAATTGATGACAAGATCATAAACTAAACAAACAATGAACCGAGTCCCCGGCAGCGGCGCCAAAAACTTGTTCGCACTTATTCACGCAAGAGAACGTGGTCAACAAGTAATATACGGTAAATAGGATTCGTTCCCACAGAGACTCAAATTGTTCGTTTTGTTCACTTATACACCAGCTTATGATTTACACTCACTGCCAAGACAATCACAATTTTGGTTTTGCTTAACTAATGACTAATTACCAACTATGGAAATTATGAGAAAATAACTTAACTCTTAATTTATAATAAACAAACATGGGATTTCAATTTCATTAACCACTTCATCTAGAATCTTATGCCCTTTAACCCAGTATATGATAGAGATGATTACTGATTAGATGCACTAAACTGATACACACCAACTTTCGTTGTGCATATACCATCCTACTGATCATCCACAATTGATAGAAGTCAAGTAGTCACCAAATATGTGTAGTTCCTATATGTCTATAGCAATTGAACACATACCGGTTAAAAATCAAGCATCCATTAAACCACATAGTCAATGCAAGACGGTTAGAATTACACCACAAATTAATACATGTTCTTCACATGCAAAAACCTATGCTAGCATAAATTGTTCTAAACCCTAGATCCACTTTCGCATTCACCAGGATTTAACACATAATTACAGATGTTCGCGACTCACCCATAACGAATAAGCATAATCATACTAGGCAATCAATTCAATCCATCACACACCAAGGCATAAATAACACTCAATTACTAGAATCCATAGAAAAATCCATTAAAATCCCATGATAACGATTTAGCCCATAATCGACCTCATCGCCATCATAGGTTCAATTGATAACATAATTCTAGAAAACAAATAATAATAAAAGAGAAATAAGGTTAGAAATAAATCCCCAATAGTGAGAAAGAGTATCAAAAGATTAAGCCTCCTTGCTTGTCACTAGCTTGGAGAACCCCTCTTGAAAAATTGTTCTAAGAAAAATAATGATCGATGATCCCCAAGTACCTACTCTACTGATGAGAGATATGTTTTTTAGGTTTCTAACGATACTCAAATAGTCTCAGGAAAAGCCCCAAATAAAATAGGCCCAATACAAAGTGACCCGATAAAAACAATCTAACATTAAACCGAAAAATAACTCGAGCGCAACTGCCCCTTCCTGGAGCGCCATTGCGCTTACTTTCTCCTGGAAACGCACACACGCACAACGCTATTGCACTCTCCTGACATGCGCCTCTGCACCCCAACTAGCGCTGTTGCGCCTTATACTTCCTGGAAATTGCTATCTTGAGCGCTGCTGCGCCCAGAAACTGCGCTGCTGCGCTTGTACACCCCTGGACAGATTTGTAGACATTTCTCTCCTCTTCGCGTGGACAGCTTACGGGCCTCAAACGGACTTCTAGAAGTCAAGATATGGTCAAAACAGTGATGAATGCGCATTGAGATCAAATTCCCGAGTTCTCTTGCCCTGGACTTCCTGTAATTTCTACTTTAAGCTCACAGAATACCACCAATACTTCACCAACACCACCAATGCCGCCCGACTATGCAACCTACACAAATTAGATGAAAACACATCAAACTAACACGAAACTTGAGAACTTGCAATCGTTTTAAGTACGAATGGAATGCCAAATAGTGGATATAAAATCCACTTATCACAGAGCGAGCGTTATAAATCCCAGAGATGACGTGACGTTAAAACAATAAATTCATTAAGATAATAAGAACTCTTGCCAAGTTCATAGTCAGACTACATAATGTAGTATTGACATATAAAACCCTTATGGGAACCCTAAAGTATCATGATAGTAACTTAGCTCGTTCTTGTATCGACTAGTAAGGCGACAGACCTTGGGGATTACGAGCAGTAACATAATGATGCTTGTTTTGATGTTTAAGATCGGATGGTGGATTCGATAGAGCACCCTACTGAGGACCCGGTTGAGGTCCCAGCAGAGGAAGGGAATATTGATAATATAAGGAGTTTACACTTAAGGAAATGAGGGCTACAGCCAGAGAGACTGTAAGAGTTAAGGTATAGTGCTCATAAAAGTGAGCATACAGAACTGAGATATTATTAAAAGAACTAAGGATGCGTATTGGATTCGTAGCTAGACTGCTAGATGAAGTACCAGCAGGCAGGATGGATTTGAGGAATTATTTGAGATCCTATATAGGGATAGATTAAAATCCTTAGAGACCTTTAGATTAATGAGGAAAGAGATAGAGTGGTACATGATTATCAAAGTCAACAATAGAGGACAAGGAGCAGAGTCTCCAGGAGCAGTTAAGATAGAGACAGCAAGTGCCATATCAGGTGATAAATGAATTAGTGTGAATATTGTAATGATAATTCGCCATGAGAAGGCAGATTTCATAAGTGATAATTTGTAAAGTCAAACTTAGATTGATAAGGTGGTTGGGTTCAAGGAAATGTCCATTTTATGAATGGATCAACTTAGAAAATAAAGACATTGAAAGGTGATGGCATGATTGAATAAAGTATATAAGGAAGTAGTAAGCGAGACAAGGATCTCAGAACCTACAAGAGGAGAAGACCAATGAGTCTGTGACATACTAGTAATAAGGCTATCGTCAGGAACCAAGTAAAGTCTAGTTCAATTCAGTGGAATGATGAACCAGAAACATTAGATGCATGTGATTTAAAGGAATAGTAAATTCCTTCTTCTCCTTGAATGGATTATGGTAGTTACCTTAAGTTTATTTTGACACTGAATCATAAATGGATTGAGTAAGGCAAGCAGTGGTTGAGATGAAATTGAGAATGCTTTTAGATGAAACCTGAATGAACAGGTGTAGGCCATGTTCTCGAAGTGAGAGTTTTGGCAAAATAAAGTCCAGACAGTAGGACATATGATTAATAGGAAGTAGTGATTAATTGACCCCACCAAATTAAAGACAGTTTCAAATGGAGATTGGCCAACCACACCGACAAAGGTGATAAATTTCATAAGATTTACAAGGTATTACCAAAGATTTGCTCAGGATTGTACAAAGAGTGAAGTCCCGTAACCCGACTTATTGGTAAGACTAAAAGTTTGAATGGACAAGATAAATGGGGGAAAATCTCCCTGGAGTTAAAGATAAAAACTGATGACGATCCTGCATTGGCGTTACCTAATGGAAGAAGGAAAATTTTGGAATATAATTAGGATGCACCTCGTACAGGTTTAGGTGTTGTGCTTGTACAATAGGACAACATAATTTTTTAACACAATTGGACAACACGGTTCATCATATTCGGATGACCTTGGTAGTGCAAATTCTGGGAAGCGACTGGCCCCGATGGTAGTGTTCCTTCCGAGACTAGTCATTACGTAGACTGGTATTCGGTAGTATCGACTATTAGGACAAACACGTATCGGGGAGGTATGGCATGTTTAGTTTGAAACTTTGGATTCCCCTTCTAGGGAAGATGTATATTTGGTTTCCTTCTAATGGTTAAACTCCCAGCTTTATGTCAATCATCGCTACTGTAACTGTTTATGGTTCGACCAGCTCGGATGTTCATAGAAATATTCTTTGGGTATCAAATTTGATTTTCTTAATGTAACCAGTGGGTGGATAAATTGACTGGAATTTCCCTAATCCTGGAAAGGAATTTGACAAAATTTGGCAAACCTTGTCTTTCTGATTATCTGAATACATCACTGAGGAAAGTGGAAACTGAAGCAAACCCTATGAATTGGGTACGGTAGCCGCTATACGGATTGGTATATAGATCCCGATTATTACGATTGATTCTAGAAATAAACTAATGAAGATAAGATTGGATGGTAAAAAGTGAAATGTAAAGAAGGAACAAGCCGGACTAAGAAAGTTCGGGATGGACTTAAATGAAAAAGTTGTCATGCCAGAAATGTTAAGCTTTTGTGGCACATGAAATTGATAAGAGTAACTAGAAGAATAAAAGAAAAGGAAAGGTGACCGGAGATGGCACCGAGAAGTCGATTGAGACTTATATGGAGTGAAGTTTTGAAAAGATCAAAAGGTATCAAAGTAGAAGGCACTATGCCAGCAATTGCTAGAAAAGTAATGCTATTAGCCGACCCCTAAACTCACATATTTAGCATGGCCAGATGGGGCCAAGTCACTAAGGATTATCAAGTGACTGAACCAGCAATGTAAGGACAAAGCGGGGTGCTTCTAATCAAGTGCCAACCGCGAGGGCTTTTGATATAAATTTAATTAAGATACAGGATGATGGATTTTATATATACTATGGATTGAGGGTAGTGACCACTGAAAAGTTACGAAGATTGCCAAAGTCAGTGCAGTATGATGCATAAATGTTATCTGAAACTTAGTGTCCTCAAAAAGAGCATTAGGCACTAAGAGATTCACGTTGAACAAGACCAATATCTTCCAGAACATCCTTGCTACCATTACCAAGTTCTGTATGAAAGAGTAGATAGACATATGTTGTCTTTTGGAAGGTCATGTAGACCGACATTCGTTTGAAAGAAAGGTTAACATGAGCTACCTATAGATTATTAAGATGAGAATGATTGAAAACAGACCCTTATTAAGGGTACATGATTTGATTGCCAATTTCAGGGTAATGTAAGTATTCCTTGAAAATAGAATTGAGGGTAGAGCATCCATAAATTAAGACGAACCCTGGGGATGCACAAAGGATAGCATCACCCCTAATAAAGACATTTTGAATTCAGACGATGTAAGTTGAATCGACCAAAGTATAAAGAGCCTGTAAGGAATTGTGGAAAGGAGTCTCGAAAAGTACATAGACAGAATTGTTATAAAATTGATTATTGATGTTCGATATACCCTGTACCCAGAAGATACAGGAGGAATGATGAGGATGACCTAAGAGACCCTATAAGGGAAGAGGTAATGTTCTGAACTTCAAAGGGGAAGTTTGGTAAGGAATGTATGGCATAGTAATAATAAGGCCAGATGAAGCATGTGTGAAACCATGAGGAAGTATGGATTGAACCAATAAGGTTGAGATTATCCTAAAACGAGAAGGGAGTTAAGTAAGGAAATATCCTAGGTATGATTGGGAGTACCTGTAGTAAAGTTCACACCAGAAAGGTGGAAGCAATGACTTTTGGAAAAGACTGATATATGCTTTCTCCCATTCAGCAGAATTTAAGGGAGAATGCTTTCACCTTGAGTTGGAATAAATCCAGAAAACGTTGACTTCAAGAAATTATTATATTCAGGAAAGGCCAATGAGGTGGCCGACACTTTAAGTATAAGGAAGTAAGTATATATGCCCATACTAAAGGAATAGCGTGAAAATGAGAATGGCCTTGAAGGTCAGATTATGAGGAATTTATGTTCCCCGATGATGGTGCGAGAACCAACTATAAGGATAGTTTAAGTAAACATTCGACTCCTGATTTTGTCTGAAGCACATTACCGACACTATAAGATTCTGCGACAGGCCAGAGCAAAATTCCCCAAGCGACTCTCCCGTATTTTAGAAAGAAAGAGGAGAGATGAGTTAATAAGGGATGATTAAATACAGAAGTTGGATTGGTACGGATATTGATAAGCTATTGGCATGACGATGAATGACAAGCAAGTTTATGTTGATGTATTTCTGTGTAAACAAGATAGAGGATTATGAGGTTGGAGAATCGTGATGCTGAAAAGTATCCTTGTGAGAAGGATTAACGAGGTTCGGAAAAGTGATTAAGTGAACTGCTAAGCTTCCAGTCTTATACTGGAGACATATGATTAATAATCTCACCAGCTTGTTCCAGCTACGATGCTGGAAGCTCTTCTGTAATTTTATCTGCTTCATGTAATATCTACATCAAGTTCAGGAAGCATTCCCTATGGATAGGGAATATTGATTATTTTGTTTTCCTAGAGGATCTTGAATTGACAATTATGAAACCCGCATGTTTAGTGATTCAAGCACTGTGTAAACGATAAGCGATGGTGATTCTCCTGAGAAATTAGGTGATAACGACTGTGGAGATGTCGAATTGAATCTAAGTTAGAGAAATCATCCAGGTTTATTTTGGATGGTTTAATTTTGAAACAACAGGATATTTGAAATAAATGATTAGGCTATGATGGATCATAAAATGATTATAGTAGAAATAAAGACAAGTGACGGATAGAGATGGAAATAGAGTTGAGAATCAATAAGAGAGTCAGATAGGCGGGCTCATGAGAAGCTCCAGTAATGAAGCGAGAAAAGTATGGAATTGGCAGGGCAAGGGTATTGGCCAAAACAGAAAGTTGGAATTAGGAGCAAAAATGACATACAAATTGACTCCTTTTAAGTTTGGAAAATTCGAAGAAATATGGAATAGATTGATTGAGTAATAAAGAGACTCATGGAATGAGAAGGTGAAATCTAGATGGTTGAACAAAGGAAAATTTGACCCAAACGTGTAACACGTATTGAGTAAAGGTGACGAGTGTCTCAATACTGAGATGACGGTGGAAGTTAACCAACAGAAGTAAATAAGAATTAGATAATACGAAGAATGTGATTGATAAAGAAAAAATTGGGTAATAATGGAATGTGAAGCAAGAAATGTTATGAATGGATTGATGAATGAGTTTTCTAATGAACTCTCGGAATGACAACCTGATAGTGTTAGTATTATGAATAAGAAAGATCCAGTTTCGTGGCGTGAAATGTCAGTTATAATAAAGTCAAGCGAGAAATCCAAGATTTAACCTGAAAGGTTGAAGGATTTTCCAAAAGTAAATGATGCTAATATCGAACAAGAGTATAGGTCCATAGAATGATGGACAGAGCAGTAAGGACATGTGATATGTGAGATTATGATAAAGTAGTATTTGATATGAATACGATTATCTTTCTTCGCTAATAAACCTCTATAGTTCAGAGGTGAATTCTAAGTATGATATTTCGACAATCATGAAAATTTTCTTATATAATTCTTTGAAATTCTTTTCTTTTCTTCTTCCTTATTTATTTTCTTTTAAATTGAGAAGAACAACCCTTTAAGGAGGGGAGGTACTGCTACGTGACGATCTGTATGTGTGATAGAAGTCTAAGTGGAATGCCATTAATTGTTTAATTGTTTGTCAAGTACTAAAGGCTGGCCCCCTTCTGTACTAACTATGCAATATAACAAATGTTCATTGATCATACTGATCTCTCAATAAATTCTTCTAATTCTATATATTGAGCGAGATTGCGAAGATTAAAGCAGTCAGGAATTGCAAAATTACGAGTGAGGTTATCTCCGGAATTCGTAGCGCGTTAGTGATACCGAAGTCACTGCACGTACCAATAAGGTTAATAGTATAAGACCGGACAAGAGCGTATACCGGATAATGTGTTGTGCGAAAGTACCAAGGAATTGGTAGAACGTATAAAGGGTGTATTGTAACACCAGTACGATGCGCTTTAGAAAGATTGGAATGTGTAAGGATCGACCAGAGAATTGGAAATTGAAATAACCAATAAGTACCCAATTGTCTTCTACCTGATTCCGGGACGGAATCCTTTTAAGGAGGGGAGACTGTAAGAACCCCGAATTCTCGGTAAAATTAAAACTTTTTATATGTTGATGAAAGAATGCACAGTGACTCCGACTACAAGGTATTAACAATAAATGTGAATGGGTATAGATTTAAATGATTATATGTCATGAAGAATGCAATGGGTTGATAACCTAGATTAGAATAATCTATCTCCTAAGAAATAAGTTATGGCACTCCAAAGAGGAAGGAGATATTCTTGTGTCATCCAAATAAATATCTGCTGTTAGTCCAGTGATTCCGTAAAAGGGTTAAGGAATGCCCGAAAGAGAGCAAGGACATTATTATAAATATAAGGAATAAGGATGGAATAAAGAATGAATAGTGTTTTTGGTAGAAATACGAATATTATTAGACGACGTTATATAGAAGTATTCATAATGGAATTCTGAGTTCGTATTCATAATCCAGGGGCGAAATAAGTGTATGTAAACGACATCGGATTCTGAAAAGCAACACTTTTATTTTTCTCCGAGATTCCCTGGACACTGCTAGACTTAAGTATTTATTAAAGGGATTTAAGGAATTTAAATTCGAGAAGTATTAAGAAAGATGGGGAATGGTATTATAATTATTAAGAAGGTTTCCGGTAAAATCCTAACTAGAAACGAATGAGTTATTCTTCCGAACAAGCAAGGGAATTGAGTAATAACCGGGCAAAGAAACGAACAAAATAACCAAGAGACAAACAATTGCAATTGGTGGAAAAAGGAGAAACCTAAGTGACATGTTTGTAAGTCAACTACAAGCTAGGTGATATAAGTGAACTTTTGCAAAAATGGACTTGTTTAATGTGGAAGCAACACATGGTCCAATAAGAAGCCAACAAGTGGCACCTATAGATGAGTGACAACACATTAAGAAGAGATGCATCCATTATATATCAAGTGTATAGCATTATTATCACCAAAACACAAAAAACAAAAACCACCACCACCAAGCTACAAGAGCTCTCGGCCTTGCTCTTTTCCAAAGGGAGATTTCCACTTCCAGCCATCCATTCACTTCAATCTTGAGCTTAAATCAAAGCTAGTATCAAGTAGAAGGTAAATCCAAGAGATCATCAACAACCAAGGTGTTTAACTAGATCAAAACCATGATCAAAGTTCTTGATGAATAGTGTTCTTATGAACTAACTTTTCTTTTCTTGATTTCTTTGGCTAGATCAAGCTATATTAAGGCTAGATAAGGACTAACCAAGGATTACTAAGTTCATTCATACATCAAGGAAGGTATAACACTTGTAGCCTTTGGATGAAACATGAGTTTTCATGGAGTTTTATAGTTATATGCATGTTTAAGACATTAAGTTTATGTTTGGGCTTTGATAATTGTTAAATTAGTTTAGATGAACGGAAAGACATTGCTTGGTCTTAGTTCATGGTTGAATAACATGTATATGTTGTTTGGAGTGGAAACTATGATTATTGGATGGTTTGAAATTTGGAAATCATGTAAACATAGCCGTCGTAATGCCCGATTGTCGTTAACCTTAAGAAACCGTGATTAGCAGTAGCCTTACCTTACTGTCCAGTCCCGGATTTTGCTATGTTTAGTTAGTTCATGTTATGAGCTTCGTTTTGATATAAAGATCGAGTGAAATGGATATACGGTTTAGGAGTTATGGTCGAATTAAGATAAGTGGTTCGTAAACGAGAGCACCAGTTCGTAATCGGAATTGAACCTGTATAAATTCGGTAATGCAGTAGCGAACCATCGAAATTAAATACTAGAGATGATAAGGAAGGTGTGAGAGAAAACCTTGCGTTAAAAGGATCGTTTTACGATTTTATAAAAATGTTCGAATCAAGGTTAAACGCGAACGAACCCCTAGAAGCATGCTTGATTATGACTTTGGTTAATAACTTAGAAAACGGACGATAAAACTCGTAGTACAATCTTGATTCGTAAATGATCGATATTAAAACTTACATGGCTTAAGTACGTATTAAGTGTGGGTACAATGACGGGTCATAACAGCGAACGTATGTCGAACCGCATCGGTGATAAAAAGAGTTACACTAAGAGGTGTATAACGAAATAATTCGAGCAACGTGTTTCGACTTAAGTGAAGTTTATATTTAACCTTGTAAAGTGTTAAGTGATTAATCCCGAATGCCTTGGCTCTTTATAGATCACCAGACTGACCCGGGACACGCTACCACTACCCCTACCCACACTCGATTTCCAGGCAAGTTTCAAATCCTTCTAATAGGCTGTTGTTGTGAATATATATATATGATTTCTGTTACACATATGCCATATCATGCATGCCTATTTTCAAGTTATATTGTGATACTTGTTCCCTGATTTATTGTTGGCTTATAAGCTAGATAGATATATATCAGTTATAAGCCGGAAATTATTTAGACCCTTAATCGAAGGGTAGTGAATCTCATCCTTTGATTATAGACCGGGAGTCGATAATTCTTGATATATATAGATATTATTTTCAGAGGAAAATAATTAAGTAAATGTTTCCCATTTATTATCTGGCGAATATTATTGAGATATTCCTTTGAGATTATTTGATAAATATTATTCGGGTTATTCATCAGATATTTGTTTATTCAATGAACATTATCTTTAATGTTCATCTAAAGTCGATTAAATATTCGAATATTATTTCGAACTCTCAGTTAAGTTATTTAATTAGAGAATATTCATTCTCATTTACTCGATAAATATTATTTTGAATATTCATTCGAGTTTATTTATTTAATGAATATTATCTTAATATTCATTCGAGCCTTATTTATTTAAATGAATATTAATTCGAATATTCATTCAATCTCTATTTATTTTATAAATATCAGTTGAACATTGATTCGAACTCCAATTATTCGATAAATATTACTGTGAATATTCCCTTGAGATAAGGAATTTTATATTCGACCTTTATTTAAATTCGATTCAATTATTGAACATAATTTCGAATATTCATCCGATAATCATTTCTTCGATAAATATTATTATTATTGAATATTCATTATTTATTTAATGAATATTGTCTCAAATATTCAGTCGACAATTATCTCATCAATAAGTATCATTCTTAAGTTGAATATTCAGTATTAATTCAATGAATAATATATCAAATATCCAAGGGATGTTTATTTCACCAATAAACATTATTATTTTCAAATATCCATTTAAGATTGGATTTATTTAGTGAACATTATTTTAAACATTTATTTGAGTTTATTTAATTAATGAATATTATTTTGAATATTCATATAAAGAAGAGAGTTATTTAGTAAATAATTCTAAATATTCATTCGAGGATTACTTACGAGTAATATTATGATTTATTCATATTCCTTAATTAATATTGAGTTAATTAATATTCTTGGAATATTTATTTAAATCCTTTTAAGTTCTTTTATAATGATTCATATTATTCAAAGATTATCTGTCACCTTCAGATATGGTGTAAAATATTTTGGAGTATTTTATGATTATTTTTATCAAGGGGAGGTTCCCAAAACTTTATTTTTATTTAAATCTATCTTAAAGAAGATTTAAATACTCGCTCAACTTCCAAACGTATATAAGGGGACCTCACTTGAGAGATGTTATTTATTGGACTGCCCGGTCCTATACTTGCGAAACTATCTTGTCACTCACATCTTGATTCTTTCAAACATCAATATGAGTCTGTTTGGTTACCTCTTCAACGCTCGAGGGGTAAGATTGATGGAACAAGTTTATATCCATTAACAAGCACCAGCTTGGGAAATATTGGTGAAATTTTCCTTTCCAATTAGATACGACTACTTTGTGGAGTCCTATCAACAAGTACTATACTTGGGGAAAGGGGGACGAACTTTATGTTTCAGAGTTATGGATGTTATTCGAACTAGGAGACGCGTAAGTGGCCGAGTGGCGCCGGTCCAGCAACTAATGGCCCAACCGTTGGCCGGGGGGTTCCAGAGGGCGGGCGATCCGTCGGTGCTTCCTTCTACATGTAGAGAACAAATGATGGGGAGCATGACATGCGACTGATCATCGTAAGTGTTGTGGCTCCTGGCGCGACAAAGCTCCCGTATTAGTTCATCTTCTAAATTGGGAAATTTTCTGCAACATTATCATTGTTGGCAGGTTTGAAAAGTACTTGAACTGGAATTGCAATATTCTTCCAGCAAGTTCCTCTATCATGAAAATTTGATAATATCTTGCTTATCTTTGCCATAGCAGATATTTCTTCGGATCAATTATATTTAAAGTTACTTTGTAACTACATCTCATACCTTAAATTGGTAATACGATCGTTAATGCATGGCACACTAGTACAGAATAGGCTTTTAGCGTCGGTCAAAATAGCCTTTAGGCATCGGTTATTTGGCGTAGTATATGAAGGCGACGCTATAGGTATAGGCCTATGGCGTCGGTTAATTGGGCGATGCATATAATGTACTAATAGCGTCGGTTATTTAAATAACCGACGCTTAAAGTCTGTTTTAGGCGTCGGTCATTTAAACAACCGACGCTTAAAGTCTGTTATAAGCGTCGGTCATTTAAGCAACCGACGCTTAAAGTCTGGTTATAGGCATCGGTCATTTAAACAACCGACACTTAAAGTCTGTTATAGGCGTCGGTCATTTAAATAACCGACGCTTAAAGTCTGATTATAGGCGTCGGTCATTTAAACAACCGACACTTAAAGTCAATTTTTTTAAAAAAAAAAATAAAAATTGCAATTCTATTATGAAACAATACATTTTCAGAAACATAATACATGATACAAAATCAAGAATGAGATCTAATTAATAAACACCAAATTATATACAAAATCAATCTATACATGATGCATAATCAAGAATGAAATCTAATTAATAAACAATATATAAGACTACTCTACATTTTACAAGTCAATACTGATTACAAAGTACACAAACTGATCTAATTTCTCTAAGTTCTTCAGTAGCCTGAATACACAAAAAAAACTCAGATAACATTTTTCCTCCCATGACTGCAACAATGGTACACATAGCTCCTGGGCTGCCAAGCTCAATACTGGCTCCTGGGCTTAATACGTCTGTATACAGCTCCTGGGCTGCCAAGCTCGCTACTGGCTGTGTAAACTAGGTACACAAGGATCACTAGAACCACATGCACTGAAATCATATGAAAAGTAAAGCTCTTGAGTTGTATACTGAGACCCTTCCATAGTATTTAATCCAATGGACAAGTTAGTTTAGTTAAAAATGTACAGAGATATTTGCTTAAGGATGCTAATTTATGCAAACTTTTATAATTTCATTTTGGAAGGATAAAATTAGAGGGTAAAATGTACCTATCACAGAATGTATGTAGCTTGCCAAAAAGGTGGCTTTTAATCCTCCAGCCAGAGTGTAGACAATAACACCAAGCGGAATTAGGAAACTTGCAGCATATATATTAACTCCTGTGATAGCATTCACGACAGCAGATCCCCCAAGAAGCAACATAGCTGTCACAATGATATTTGTCAAGAAGCAGAAAGTCAGAAATACAAGATGAGCAGCAGTCCCCCATCTGAAAACAAGCATAATTGATTCAATCAGTTCCATATTAATAAGGTTTGGATTGTAGAGCTTTAAGTAACATACCGAGCCTTCACAATTTCACACACAGTATGAGCATGAGGAGCCTTTCTCTTAATTTCTATGGCCATTACACCAAACAAAAGTACCTGCTTTTAAACTAACATTAGGACTTGTAACAGAATTCATCTAGTCTCCACTGTGTTGGTATGAGAATATAATCTTATAAAGTCTCATGATATCACATTAAGCCCGGAAATAACACCAGCATCCTTAGTTGCCTGCCTCTGCGAATCATTGAAGTAAGCAGGGACAGTAACCACAGCATTCTTCACCGTCTTGCCAAGGAAAGCCTCAGCAATCTCCCTCATCTTGGTAAGAACCATGGACGATATCTCTTCTGCAGCAAATTGCTTCTCCTCGCCCTTGTAATTGACAACAATCATTGGCTTGTCAGCAGGTCCGGGAACAACTTTGAATGGCCACAACTTCATGTCACTCTGCACCGAAGCATCACTGAACCTCCTTCCAATCAACCGCTTAGCATCTGAAAAAATACATCGCAATGAGATCAATACTCACATAATCAACAATCAGTAATCCAATCACAACTTAAGACAATAAAGCTATGCTCCAGCATCAATAGTCTAATATAGTTCACAAATCTTGTTAATTCAATGATTATAGCCACGAAAATTCATAATCCACATCTTGAAATCTCTACAAAAAAATCAAATAATAATAGCTACTGGTGGAAAAAAAAGAGCATAAATTTCAATGTTAATTGACATATAAAATCACATGTTTTGTCAAACTATAACTACTGATTAAACATAAAGCATTATTTAATTTTCCGATGTTAAGTAACAAATTAAATCCACCTGTCAACAACTACTGATGAAGCTAAAAGCAACAATTGAAATCTTAATTGACAAATTAAATCAACTTTTAGACATATGCTTCACAACACACACAAATCTGTTGAACAGGTGATTAAACAACTAAAAAGCCCTAGCAAAAAAAACATATATCATCTATTATGCAGGACATTACACAAACACAACGAACTATTTCCGCAAATAAACACGATCACTACAATTCAACCACTGCAAAAACTTAACAAATATCATCTACGAGAAGGCGACAGGGTTATTAAAATCTACATCTACAATTCACAACCAATGCAAATCAAAACAAACAATCGACATTCATAAATAAAAAACCAAAAATCATAAATCTGGAAAGAGGAAAACATACCGAAAACAGTGTTGATAGGATTCATAGCGACTTGATTCTTAGCAGCATCACCAATCAACCTCTCAGTATCAGTAAACGCCACATAAGACGGCGTCGTCCTGTTCCCCTGATCATTCGCAATGATCTCCACCCTATCGTGTTGCCAAACTCCCACACACGAGTACGTCGTTCCCAAATCAATTCCGATCGCCGGTCCTTCGCCTTTTCCCGCCATTACAAACAAAAAATATATTAGAGACTTTGTAAATCGCTGTTGTGTTTTGCTGTTTGTTGAGTGTATTTGTGTAATTCTATTTACCAATCAACCAAAGGAACCGAAAACAACTCCCCACTACCTTGTTACTTGTACTTCGACCTCCGAACCCTACTCAGGCGTCGTCTTCTCCGGCTAACCATGGTAACTCCGGGACCTCAAGCGAAACTCCAACAACTCTCCGACAGCTTCTCTCCCGTGGATTCAGAGAGAGAGAGAGTCGAACCTCTTTGGTACGATGAGAGAGACGACGAAGGTAGATTAATTTGAAGATTAATCGAAGAATTGAGAGCAAATTGAGAGAATTATAAAAAGGAGAAAGCGAAGAGAAATAGATTTGAAGCGGCGGAGAATAAAAGAGATTAGGTTTTGTGTATATAATTGAACACGGGTAATTCTAAACGGGTCGGATTGAACGTGAAATTACTTAATGACCCCTTTTGTATTTGTTTATTGACTTGGAGTGTGGGTGTGGAATGAGGGTATACTGGGAATATTAGAATTTGTAGCTGGTGTGTGTGGCTACAAATTTTTTTTCAAAAAGTTAAATTAGTACAACTAGCTTATAGCCCGTGCAAAGCACGGATTACTTTTAATTTAGTTATAGTTTAGTATATATAATATTATAAACATTACTTTTAATATGCTGGAAGATTTCAAATTTTAGACCTTTGTATATAAATAATTTTTAGTGTTAAATTTAAATTAATATATTGTTGGTGGGAATCGAACTTTCAACCTTTCTATATAACATAATGTAGTATTAATTTTATATTAAAATGTTGTTGGGATTCGAACCTTAGACCTCCAACTTTTAGTATTGTTGTATCAAACGTTCATGATCTATTTGAGTTGAAGATCAAACGGTTATGAATGGAGGATAACCAAAAATGAGGAACCAAAATAAGGAGTAGCCAAACTACAAATTATACCCCTTTATCTTATTATATAATATATAGCTAGCTTGTAACCCGTGCGATGCACGAGTTTCTTTTAATATGTCATAAATTTTAATGAAATTTATATATAATACATTTTTATACAAACATCATTTTCAATATTTTTTTTAATTTTAATTTAATGTAATTTGATATATTCATGTTTAATGATTAAACTTATGTTTTTTTATTATAAACAATGTATAATGATTTTTTTGGATATATATTAATGATTGCAAGATTGATTTTAAATTAAAAGATAACGTATTCTAATTAGAAAAGAAATATTAATGATTGAAAGATATGGTATGAAAAGGGAATCGAATCTTAGACTTCTAAATATAACAACTTTTAATATTGTCCTATCTAACGGTCATGATCTGTTTGAAATGAAAATCTAACGGTTATGAATAGTTTGGTTAACCAAACTACCAACTACAAAAGATCTCTAGTTTGCTTATAATAATATAGTATAGATTACAATTAAAATGGTATATTTGGATGGATAAAATTTCAAAAATTGACAAATATCGATCAAAAATTAGATCTACAAGTTTAATATATTTAATTTTTTGATTTATTTGACAAACTAGTTAAAAAAGTGGAAAAATAAAAAAAAAATGGAAAATTAGTGAAAGTATGTTAAAATTCATCACACAAATAGTGAGTATGACTACTTTGGTGTGTATGAATTTATTTTCAAAAATTGTGATTTTCCCTATTTTTATTTAATTTTTTGATTTATTTGACAAACTAGTTAAAAATGGGGAAAAAATAAAAAAAAATGGAAAATTAGTGAAAATAAGGTAACATTCATCACACAAATAGTGAGTATGAGTACTTTGGTGTGTATGAATTTATTTTCAAAAATTGTCATTTTTCCTATTTTTATTATATTCCCACATTCCCGTATCGTCTGTTTGTCTCTTATCACTTCTACTTGGGAAAAAACATCAACTGCTCTGCTCCCGCGTGCTCTTTAAAAATTATACAAAAAAATTTAGTTTAGGCGTCGGTTAAATTAAGACCGACGCTTAAAGTACAGTTTTAGGCATCGGTTGCTAATGACCGACGCTTAAAGTACAGTTTTGGTCGTCGGTTGTTTTCGACCGACGCTAAAAGTTCGGTTTTAGGCGTCGGTTAAGTAAAGACCGACGCTAAAGATACAGTTTTAGGCGTCGGTTGTTATGACCGACGCTAAAGATAGTCCTAAGGCGTCGGTTGAGTAAAAACCGACGCTTAATGTTCAACTTTAGGCGTCGGTTATTTTATCACCGACGCAAAAAGTCCAGCATAAATGACTTTAAGCGTCGGTTAATGTAGCAACCGACGCTTAAAGTAAGTATAGGCCACGGTTCTCCATTTAACCGACGCTAAAAGTGCGACGCTTAAAGCCTATTCTGTACTAGTGGCATATGGTATCAAAGATATTTTGAACTGTTATATATTATTACTATTCAGTTATATTCTTTTAGGTGGGCTATTGCTCACCCTTGCTTTATTTATTTATATCACAACAACAGCTAGATCAGATGGCCGCGCAAGGCGCACTCAGCGTAAGCAGGTGACAGCCGTCAGAGGAATAATCGCTGAGGTCATAGCTACCATTGCTGAAGAGGCAGCTACTGGTAGGCTAGTTGTTAGCATTTGAGTATCAAGTGTAATTATTATATGGCATATACAAATGGATGGCAAAGAGTTTGTAATGGTTAATTATAATTCTTTGGGTTGTAAGAACTCAAACTTGTGATTAATAATATTGTTGGTTGCTCTGATTTCATCTCTGGGACTATAACGGGTGTGTTTTATGTTGTTGTTTTGGGTCACAAGGTTGTAATTTAGATTATGTTGGTTTTGTGGATGGATATTGAGACCGTAACGACCAGATCCCTGACCCCGGATCTGGGGGTGTTACACATCCCGTAATGATATGGTTGAAATGGGCATCAGAAAAGATTTGGCTCCACAAAATGTCGGGAAAAAAAAACCTACCTGCCCCCTTCATCTTTTACTCTTTCAACGACAGAAAAAAGAAAATTGTTATCATCACTCTCTTCAATGAAACTTCCTAATGGGTATTCATCGAACATTAAAAATTGTGTATCGATGTCCGATTTAAAGTTGTTTGGGTTGAAGTCCCACGACTGTCATGTACTCCTTCAACAGTTGCTCCCAGTTGCAATTCGTTCCATTCTCCCAAAAAATGTTAGGGTCAGCATTATAAGGTTGTGTTTCTTTTTCAACTCGTTGTGCAACAAAGTTGTAGATGTATCAAAATTGGATAAGTTGCAGTCAGATATAGTATTAACCTTGTGCGAGTTGGAAAAGATATTCCCTCCCTCATTTTTTGATGTAATGATACATCTCACAGTCCACTTGGTTAGGGAATTGCGTTTGTGTGGACCAGTTTTTTATAGATGGATGTATCCATTTGAACGGTTCAATAAAGTGTTGAAAAGTTATGTGCGTAATCGTTATCGTCCGGAAGGTTGTATAGCCGAAAGTTATCTAGGGGAAGAATCTGTAGAATTTTGCACAGAGTTTGTTCGGCAGAGTTGCAAAACTGCAGGTCTTCCGACGGATAAAGGTGATCTTTCTGGTCCATTATCTGCAGCTGTAATGAAGTCGGTGGAAGAAAAAGAGCGAGATGAGGCTCATCTACATGTTCTTCTAAACAACCCTGAAGTGTATCCGTACGTTATGTAAGTTAAATTAATTATAGTTTTTACCATTTATCTACTTTTATCAAGTATGTAGTTAGTTTCTAAATTAATATATGTATTTTGCAAGGATGCACAAGGATTTTCTAGAAAGAACTTACCGAGGGAAAAAGAAGACTGTGTAGTGGCTGATTGGAGAGCACAATCGGCAATTTGCTAATTGGTTTGAAAAAAAAGTTAGTGAAATGATATGCAATGGCGAAGCTGTTTCAGAAACGATAAGATGGTTGGCTGGAAAACCGTCTTTCTCTATTTTGACTTATGAAGGTTTTGTCATTGATGGGGTCCGATACTTCACAAAAGAGCGAGATGATGAAAGGGCTGTTCAAAACAGTGGTGTCGTTGTAGTTGCTAAGACAGTCCAAGTGTCTAGTGCCAAGGATTTAAATCCTGTTGATAGTGATATGACATTTTATGGCATGATTGAAGAAATATGGGAGCTGGATTATCATGCATTCAAAGCCCCATTGTTCTTGTGTAAATGGGCAGATAGCGACAGAGGCGTCAAGGTGGATGATCTTGGCTTCACACTTGTTGACTTCAGTCGACAAGTGTAACACCCCTAGATCCGGGGTCGGAGATCCAGGCTGTCACTATATCCTTAATTCCCATTTTAATAAACATTACTCTCAATCTTCCTTTTAGCATGCTGTGACCCCTTAGTCAAACATAACATTTACAGATTATAGGCTCAGAGATGAAATTAAAATGTTACTAAGTTATTACAACCATCTTAAAATAGATATTACAAACCCAAATTGTCATAATCTTAAAAGTTCAAATTAAAAGGATTACCATCTAAGACGGCATCTACAGCCACAATACGGTTTGGTTTTGAGAAGCTTACACAAGTCATGCTTGTAAATAAACCTAACCAACCTAAGCTGTAAACCTATCCAACTTAGTCTGCTCACCTGTGGTAATGCTACTGAGTGTGACCTCGACACCTGCCTCGTAAATAGTCTCCTATACTGCTGACCGGTTAGCACGCTTTTGCGGGGGGTCTGACTTGTTCTTGCCATGCTTATCTGTTGTTGTGTGGTGGTATATATAAAAGAAAAGCAAGAGTGAGCAATATAGCTCAGCCATATAATAATAGTTCTCAAAGTACTTTTGTTAACGTAAACCATAAAACATATCGTATACTGACATTGTATTATCCTTAAACATTTTCATTCTTTCTCCAGAAATATAACGAAAAATTTCTGAGGTACTTTGAATAGTTCATCATTCTGTCAACACTATCGGTAACTGAGCACCTAGGCTTTTATTACAGTGTTGCAATACAATTCCAATTGGAAGAATGGGATTATGCTGAAGCCTCTTCCACGATATTTGGTGATCAGCCAATATACCGTGCCTTTGCTTCTCTACTAGTAGAAGGACGACGTTCCCTTATCGGGTTGCACCCTGACCGCATATGGGCCTTATCATTTGGACTACGCTCAAAGGCGATGTCCCCTCTTCCTCCAATCCCTTAGAGAATTCTATGCATCGTAGGAACAGAATTTAATTCAGTTTCCCCCAAGCACAAAGCTTGACGACTGGTTTAATAATCATTACTACCTTTACTTCCATGAGTAATTGAGGAAGTAACTCTGATGTGTGGGTTGACTTTAGTCAACATATTTCGATTACTAAGAATCGCCTCATCAACATAACTTGGGAGTTGGTCGGAGTTTTGAGTGTTTAGTCAAACCTGAGCCCCTCCTTACTAGGTAGGGTGCATTTCTTGCTGGTAGCGAAGGGAGAAAATAATTAATACTAGCTCCCAATACCTTGGGTTCCCGAGTTTTGATAAGTTGAGTGAAGTAGCGATACTTTTTCGATGAGTGTAGCTATAGTCCATGAAGAAATGGGAACACGTCCTATTTTTAAATACTTTTTCGACGGTCAGAAAATATTTAAAATACTTTTTAAAATTTTTAAATCACTTTTAAAAATAAATAATATGATTTTTAAATCATCCTGGAATATTTAATAAATATTTAAATAATATTTATTAAATAAATAGTCAGCTTAGAATATTTAATAAATATTTAAATAATATTTATTAAATAAATAAACCTTCAGACTATTCTCAATAAGAAAATAATATTCAAATTATTAATAAATATTCAAATAATATTTATTAATATCTTCAAAGAAATTTTTAATCCGAAAATACCCAATTTATATTTATTGGAATATTTAAAAAATATACGTCATATAACCCTTCCGGTGACTTCCGGGTTTTATGCCTTATCCTGACGAAATATCTCCGACTCCCTTACTAAGAAAAGGTATTATCATACCCTACTGGGAACTTGTAACACATCACCATATACATATATATAAGAGTCTATGCATACGTACATACTTAACAGGTTTATAAATCCCCGTAAATGACCATACATCATATGCTGATTCGCAAAAATACTATCAAGCAGCTCATAGCATTTATACCACAACAACAACAGTTTGTAAATACTTGAAATACAAGTTTCTAAAACTTGCCTGATCGTGTCGGAATAGTCTGGGCTATGCCTCTAGTGCGATGATCTATAACAACCAATAAGGTTTGGTTAGTTCGTTAAACAATCCCGTCAAATCGACTATTCACGTAAAGACACAACTTCGTAACCATACATCCTTATTACACGTTTGGCTTATTATACGTCTATGATATACTTTAACCACTTTTGGATAATTATTGGTCTCGTAACGACTTTCATTAAAGGTCATTTTCAACGAAACTAAAGTTTGTCTCGTATCGTCCCCTAAAAGAGTTTTTCACTTGCGCAACTTCAATTCGAAAAATTCTTTAAAATTGAAAAATAAACTTTTTCATGAAATTCTTTTTCTCACTTCTTCTTAACTGTCCAGAGGATTTTTCATCCAAATTTCATAATTAAGAACATCTTTTTAATATCTCAATTGTTGCTCTAAATATATCTTCTTTCTGCAGTGGGTTCTCATGCGCATTCTTGACTTAAACATTTCTATAAAATCGAAAATTAAGCCTTTTGTCTTCAAATTTTTACAGGGACTTAACCACTGACTAAGTTAACCCCTGTAAAAATTTCATAATCACAGACCATTTTTAAAGGGCTCGTTTGACTTGGTAAAGTCAGTCCATCTTAACGATTCGTCTGTTTTATCCGGTTTCACTAAAACGAGCATATCTCATAAACCGTAAATCGTAATCACATGATCTTGGTGTCAAAACAAACTACAAAACAATTCCTACTGGTTTATGGCCAAAAACTTACCAAGAAAACATTTGTTGAATTCGGTATTACTGCTCAAATGATCTAATGAAATTTCGACATTATAACGACAATAAACCGAACATTTCCAAATTCCATGAACTCCATCTAACCACTTAATTCAACCACACACCATCAAGATCATATAAACATCATCAAGGATCTATAAAACCAGTGGTAACATCCATTTATCACTATCCAAAATTTTACACATACTTATAAAGTTTAAAACATCACAATCCCCTTAAACATGTACGTACTTGCATCAACCTTTCAAATCAACTTATAGCTCATAAGGTTTAAGGTGGGTGTGAGTGTTTTACCTTCCTTGGAGTCTTAACAACCTTAACCAAGCTTGACTTTCCTTAAAAACACCTTAGATAGCTTTAACAACCTTTAATCTTCAAGACCTAAACAACCAAGTTTAAATTTTCGTAGTCAGCATCACCACTCTTGAAAGAACTGGAAAAACGAGGGTCTTACCTTCCCTATCTAAACGAGACTCCTGAATAAGAGTTGTAGAGAATCTCAATACCTTTCCAGAAAGCTATAGAACACAAAATTTCATTGCGAAATGAGGGAGTTATGGCAGGTTGAAGTGGCTGCTCTGATTTTGGCCGAAAATAGAGAAAATGGAGGGGGAGAGCTTTTGCTATCTTTTCTTATGTAATTGATAAAATGATATGTATAATTGATATATATCAATCATACTTCAGCACTTATCAATTACCCAAGGTAATCTCCAAAGTGATTTTGCAAAAGAAAGGTAATTGGCAATTTGTCCCAAAAATGGTATACAATGCTTGGTTTAAATTATCATAACTTGTCTTATTTGATTAGCATCCAATGCTCCTTGCCTTGCATGGCTTGCATGGCTATCACATGGTAAATTGCAGGTATATTAATCACCTATTAATCAACCAATGCTTACCATTTAATTCCATATGCAAGTTTAGAGATTTTCTTGTAAAAGCGTTTCGTCGCGTAGAAATTTCTTTCATCGTTCTTGAACATTTGCCTTTGAAATTCTTCTAATAAATTACATAATTTCTTGCCTTGGTATTTAACTTAGCTTAAAGATTTTCTTAACCTCAATATCCCATATTTATACCAATTTTTAATAAAAATGAAAATCTACGTAATCTGACAGTTTCTACATTCCCTTTCTTCTTGGTACAACGATACTTTATCCATAAAAGTATAAATACTTCTTCATTCATATAATATGATCTTAAAAACTTTACATAACCTCCACCAATCACCGTTTATGATCATTTTAGAAATATTACAAAAACCTGGGTTCTTACAACCTTCCCTCCTTAAAAGGATTCCGTCCCGGAATCATTTCTAGAACAGATGGGGGTACTTCTCTTGCATGGCGCTTTCCAATTCCCAGGTTGATTCCTCGACATTGTGATTAGTCCACAAAACTCTTACTAGGCTGATGGTCTTGTTTCTGAGTACTTGCTCTTTCCGGTCTATGATTTCCACCGGTCTCTCGACGTAGGACAAATCTGGCTGTAAATCTACATGCTCATGTTCCACTATATGTTTGGCATTGCGATTGTACTTCCTCAGCATAGACACATGGAAAACATTATGTACTTGTTGCAGACTTGGAGGTAAGGCTAACTCGTAAGCCACTTGTCCAATCCGCCTTAATATCTCGAAAGGTCCGATGTATCTCGGACTCAACTTTCCTTTCTTCCCAAACCTCATCAGTCCTTTTCAGGGAGATACTTTTAGCAGCACCATATCTCCTACTTCATATTATCTATCCTTCCGAGATAAGTCGGCATACTTACGTTGTCTATCTTGGGCTGCTGCCAGTCTTCCCCTGATTAGAACTATCACATCTCTTGTCTGTTGTACCAGTTCTGGTCCTAATATTTTCCTTTCACCAACTTCTTCCCAACATAAGGGAGAACGACATTTCCGGCCATAAAGGGCTTCATACGGGGGCATACCAATACTTGAGTGATAACTGTTATTATAAGAAAATTCAATCAGTGGTAAGTGCTCTTCTCAACTTCCCTTGAAATCTATAACACACACTCTCAGCATGTCCTTTAAGGTCTGAATTGTTCTTTCACTTTGTCCATCAGTCTGGGGTGGTATGCAGTACTCATATTTAGCTGGGTTCCCACACAGTCTTGAAAGCTCCTCCAGAACCTGGAGTTAAACCTTGGGTCTCTATCGGACACAATGGTCACGGGAACTCCATGTCGTACCACAATTTCTCTTATATATATGTCTACTAATTTATCAACAGTGTACCTCTCGTTGATTGGGAGAAAGTGGGCGGACTTAGTCAACCTATCGACGATTACCCATATCGCATCGTGGTTAGTCTTGGTCCTTGGGAGTCCTACTACAAAATCCATGGCTAGGTGCTCCCACTTCCATTCTGGAATCTCTAGGGGTTGCAGTAGTCCACTAGGTCGCTGGTGTTCTACCTTTACCCGTTGGCAGGTCAAACATCTATTCACCCATTCTGTCACATCCTTCTTCATGTTGGGCCACCAATAGTATTCTTTCAAATCTCTATACATCTTCGTGGTACCTGGGTGCACAGAGTACCTTGAGTTATGTCCTTCATATAGGATTTCATCCTTTAGTTCCTGAACATTTGGGACCCAAATTCTCATTGCATATCTCATGATTCCTCCTGCATCTCTTTCGCACTTAATTTCCTCCCCGGTCAATATCTCTTCCTCCGAGTTCTTTTCCTCTTCCATCTTTTGCTCTTGGCACATTCGAATCTTTTCCAATAACGGAGGCTGGATTTGAATTCCCATTAACACTTCTTGGCTACTTCCCGATGTCTTAACTTCGATTTCTAGCTTCTCCATTTCTTTTATCAATTATTCCGTTGAAGTCATCATCTTGAGCCTTTCCTTTCTACTAAGGGCATCGGCCACCACATTTGCCTTTCCTGGATGATAACGAATTTCACAATCATAATCCTTGATTAATTCCAGCCATCTTCTCTGTCTCATATTCAATTCTTTCTGGGTAAAGATGTACTTGAGACTTTTATGATCTGTGTAAATTTCACATTTTTCTCCATATAGGTAGTGTCTCCATATCTTTAACGCGAAGACTATTGCAGCTAGCTCTAAGTCATGGGTAGGGTACCTTATTTCATACTCCTTCAATTGTCGGGAAGCATATGCAATTACCTTATCGTGCTGCATGAGCACGCAACCTAGTCCTTTATGCGATGCATCACTATAGATCACAAAGTCCCCCTTATCATCTGGCAGTGCCAACACTGAGGCGGTCATTAATCTTTTCTTTAGCTCTTGAAAGCTCTCTTCACATTTCTCATTCCATACAAACTTTTCAGTCTTTCTGGTGAGTCGGGTCAATGGGGCTGCCAGCTTGGCAAAGTCTTGTACAAACCTCCTATAATACCCGGCTAGTCCCACGAAACTTCTTACTTCGGTCGGGGTGGTCGGTCTTTCCCATTTTGATATTGCCTCTATTTTGGCAGGGTCAACCAGTACTCCTTCACTACTAACCACATGACCTAAGAATTGCACTTCTTTCAACCAAAATTCGCATTTCGAAAATTTGGCATACAAATTTTCTTCCCTCAAGATTCCTAGGACTATCCTCAAGTGTTCTGCATGTTCTTCCTCAGTCTGAGAATAAATCAAGATATCGTCAATGAAAACTATGACGCACTTGTCTAGGTACTGTTTGAATACTCGGTTCATCAAGTCCATGAATGTCGCGGGTGCGTTTGTCAGTCTAAAGGACATCACTAGAAACTCATAATGGCCGTACCTAGTGCGAAAAGCAGTCTTGGGTATATCTTCCAGTTTGATCTTTAACTGATGGTACCCCGTTCTCAAGTCTATCTTCGAAAAGTGAACTGCTCCCTTGAGTTGGTCAAAAAGGTCGTCAATCCTAGGCAAGGGGTACTTGTTTTTTATGGTTAACTTATTCAGCTCTCTGTAGTCTATACATAGCCTCATGCTACCATCCTTTTTCTTTACAAACAACACTGGGGCACCCCACGGGGACACACTTGGTCTTATCATGCCCTTGTCCAACAGTTCTTGCAACTGAGTGGCTAGCTCTTTCATTTCAACGGGGGCCAATCGATAGGGGGCTTTAGAAACTGGTGCGGTTCCTGGTGCTAATTCTATTGCAAACTCGATTTCCCTATCGGGTGGTAACCCAGGAAGGTCTTCTGGAAACACATCTTTAAATTCCTTGACAACTGGAATGTCCTTCAATTCAGGTGTTCTTCTCTTCGTGTCTACTACATAGGCTAAGTAGGTCTCACTACCATTTCATACTAACTTTTTGGCTTGAGCAACAGTCAAGAATTTTTGAGTCTGTCGCTGTCCTTTAAATATGACCTCTTTCTTTCCTGACACCTTTATCCTAACTTTCTTGCTCTTGCAATCAATCTGGGCACCATTACTTGCCAACCAATCCATTCCTAAGATGACATCGAATCCACCTAACTTAAACGGAATTAGGTCTACCCGAAAGTGGTGATCTCCTATTACTATATCGCAGTTAGGATATATCTGGCTTACAGGAACCACTTCGTGGTTAGCTATCTCTACCATTAGCCGATCCTTTAACATTTCTGGTTTCAAGTTCAGTTTACATGCAAAATCTTGCGATATAAAAGATTTGGTAGCTCCAGAATCAAACAAAGTATTTGCACTCAAGGTGTTAAGGGAAAGGGTACCTGCGATGACATCCTCATCCCTTACTGCATCCTGCACTGTCATGTTGAAAGTCCTAGCGGTGGGTGGTCGGTTGGATGCAGTACTGCTCATCCTTGATCCTGTCGGTTTCAGTTTAGGGCAGTCTTTCTTCCAGTGGTCCGTGCCTCCACACTGATAGCATTTCATGAGTGAGTTCCTCTGGGGGCAATTGTTGGCATAGTGTCCGGTCTGTCCACACTTAAAACATGTCGTCGTACCCTGGAGACATACCCCCGAATGTTTCTTACCACAAGTCTTACAGTTGGGTAGGGGAGGGCGCGACTGTCCTGATATGGGTGCCCTGGTTGATCCACCTCCTTGGCCAACACTCTTGCTTTCTGCTCTGTTAAACCCTGTGCTTTTGGCTGGCTGGGACACCGTTCCTCTAACAAACTTGTTGGAGAAACTCCCACTTATAGCACCACTACTTCGACTTTCAAACTTCCTTTTCTTCATGATCTTGTCTTTCTGGGACTGCTCACTTCCTGCCTCTACAATCGATGCCTTCTGTACTAGAGTGGCGTAATCCGAAATTTCTAATACCGTGATGCGGTTCTGAATCCACTGTTTCAATCCTTGTTGAAACCTCCTTGCCTTCTTAATTTCAGTGTTTACATAATCTGGAACGAACCTTGACAGCTCAGTGAACCTAGCCTCATATTTAACTACAGTCATATTGTATTGTTTAAGCTCTAGGAACTCGAGTTCCATCTGGGTCTCCATAAACCTTGGAAAGTACTTTTCCAAGAATAACTCTGTGAATCTATCCCATGTAACCACTCCAGCTGGTTCCATATTTTTCTTGGCCTCCCACCAGTAGTTGGCCTCTCCCTTAAGCAGGTATGTAGCAAAGATAGTCTTCCTATCCGAGGGAAAGTACTACGTGATCAACATCACTACCAAAAGTAAAGCTACTACCACCTCCCTCTATACTAGAAGGCCGAACTGGTCATCCATCTATCAATTAGTCTGCATGAAGCGTATTGCCGGTCTAACTCGGCTCATAGTCCTAGAAAGGACACTCTCTGCATCACTCCGGCGGATCCTCCTACTGTGGCGGGAACGTGGAAGTGCTCTGAGTCAGGTATGAGCCTTCCTCTCAATCTCTAGTACTACCCGCCTCATCCGTCTAGCTCTTGAGTCTCTCCCCTGGGAGTATAGTCTCGCTCGTCTCTTCTCAGTTAGCTGGAACCTCAGCTCCGCTACTCGGGCCTCCACTGCCACCAGATCGGTGGTCATCCGGGTCACCATCCAATCATACTCGGTGGATCTAACAACCTGTATGGGAGGACTAACCGGCTCGCTCTCCGGGGCAACCTCAGTTTCAGCATCCTCTGGTATAGGCTCCTCAGAGTCACCCTCCAAATCTGTGTCCCAATGATATCCAATAGGGGATAAATCCTCTCTGAGAGGAGGGGAATGCATAGGAATATCAGTCTACACCACCTCCTCATCCTCAGGCTCTTCTCCGGGTGCGGGGTCAGCTGGAACATCGTCCATGGGGTCCTCCTCTGGATCCTCCTCTGGATCACTTTGAGTCCACTGGGTCCTCTATGGGCATAGGGTCATCATCACTGGGATCCTCCTCGGGATCCTCCTCCTGGACTATCTCTCTCTCTCCCTCCTACTGAGGGTCAGTCTCTGTCTCAACATCAGGCTCATCTACAACTCTCAGAAGTGCATCATCATGCCGCTGCTCGGAACTCTCAGGTAGCTCTACATCCTCATGTGTCCACACAAAAAGGAAAAATGTTACTATCCTTGAGGTTCTGATAAGTAGTTCCTAGGGATGGCAAAAATACCCGACCCGATGGATACCCGACCCGATCCGATCCGTTTGGGTCTACCCAAACCCGATTTTTTGGATTTGGATTTGGATCTTATTTTTGGACCCGAAAAAGTTTGGATCTGGATTTGGATCTTAGGTATCCCGATCCGAGACCCGACCCGAAACCCGAAATCCGATCCAAACCCGATCCGAACCCGAAACCCGATTAAAAACCCGATATATATATATATATATAATGAACTATTAAATATATTAATATCTTACTTAATTTTATAACCATGATACATAATTTACAACATTTCACTAATTATTGTATCATTTCATTATACCACATGTTTCTTACTTTATGAATAGTACTTTTGGGTACTATTCATGAATAGTAATTTCGGTTACTATTCATGAATAGTAATTTCGGTTACTATTCATATGAATAGTATTATTCATATGAATAGTGATTTCGGTTACTATTCATGTGAATAGTGATTTCGGTTACTATTCATATTAATAGTGATTTTGGATACTATTCATTTTCTCTCTTCTGTTTATTCTGCTGTTTTAATTTACCTCAGAAAATAATTCAAGTACCAGATTAATTTAATTATTTTGTTATAAATAATTAATTAATCTGTTACTTATTTAATTTTCAGAGTAAATTAACTTTTGACAATACCTTGAGATATTATGTCTATCCTTGATCGTCAATAGGCTTTGGCAATTCTTTCTATGAACTAATGTGTTGATCCTTCCCGTATGTGTTGACACTTGGTGCACTGGTCTGGTTCACAAGTGACTAGCACTGATCTTGATCTTCACACCTTCGTTACATTCCAATTTATTAGCCTGCAACAATATCTTCAAATACATGAAATCTTTTGGCCCTTCAACTGAATCATCTGTACATTTTATTCTGTCACTGAGGCTTGATCATGTTAATGAACTTCTTTCAGCGGCTTGATCCTTGTTGGTGCCTGTTCTTCAAATTTCACGATCCCTGTATAGAGTTAATATTATTTATCTTTTATCCTAGTTGAGTTATATATGTCCTCCATTACATATTACATTTCATTTTGTTTTACATTGTTATATTGACATATCGAATCACTTCTCGAATAGCTCTTTTCTTCAGGATTTCTTGAGATGTCGAATAGAGCATTTGACTTGTCGAATCCTTGAGATGTCGAATAGCTTTCTAAGTCCTTGAGATATCGAATGGTACTTTGACTTGTTGACTCCTTGAGAACTCGAATACCACTTTGACTTGTTGACTTCTTGAGTTCTCGAATAGAGTAATAGACATATCTAATCCCTGAGATATCGAATGAGATATCGAACAGTGTATCCAGAGATATCGAATAGTGTCTTGAGATATCGAAACCCTGACTTCTCGAATGCTAGACTTCTCGAATAGACAAGTATACTTCTCGAATTGGTACTTAGGCAAATTCTTCATTTCTTCAAATCGCAACTGTGATTATTTGACAGTCTTTATCTCTTTGCTTGAGGCATGAACCTTGGAACTTCTTTCAAGCATTATTCTTGACTATACAAGTAAAGTTACACAACTAGGGTTTGATGCCTACTTAAAGTACAGAACAAACAGAAACTCTACAACTAGAGGTTCCCTCAGATAAGAGGTCATGTAAGTAATGCAAAGCATTACAAACAATTATGCTTGTTATTAGATGTATACAGGCATGCCTCTGTGACTAACACGTTTCTTACTTAAACATTATCCTTTATTTAAAAGAGATCATTGAAAAATTGTGTAGTGATTCACTAACTATTCTTTCCTAATATGTTCTTTCCAAATGCACTGATTTGATTTATTAGTATGTGATTGTATTAGCTCATTTCCAAATTTAACATACATTTTTTTAAAATTTGAATTTGAAATCTATCAATCAATTTGGGAATCAATTATGATGCAAATATAAAATAGTTGGCTGTTAAAAAATCATAAATTTAACTTTATGATTTCATTAAATTGACATCTATTTCCAAAACAAACTTGTGTCATATATCATTTTTACATGTTATATTCTTAACAATTATAAACCATACTTGGTGTATTCAAAATTGACGTTGTCTCATATATACTCCAACGAATCAAATGAGATCACTTATTGTTAAGAACTTTAGGTTACATATAACCTCGGTAGAATACTATCAAGAACCCTTTAGAGAACACTTTTTTTAGGTTGTACCTTTTTACGTTGTATCGATGAGAATGTTTTAATTTGTTATTATAAGTAATCAAAATTTTTAGAAATTTCATTGATATAATTCGTAATCAATAAAAATAGTAACTAATAGAATTAATTATATGAAAAGTAATTGATAACGATTAAATGGAAAGTGTAAAGTTGGTAGTTAAAAAAATCACATCAAATCTTTGCAAATATGGTAATAAATTTAGAAATATACGTATGTTTTGTGATGTATTTTCTCTTATCATATACTGCCGTTATATTCAAATATCATAAATACTAATAGATTTGTACACAATCTGAACCTAGGATTAAAATCAAATCAATGGTAAATATGTTGGTTCTCTGGTTCTCTTGCTAAGAAGAGTTCTATATATATATATATATATATATATATATATATATATATATATATATATATATATATATATTGGTCTCCGTGCCCACCAAGGATGTAAAGATCCCAGTGGGATGGAGGGAGTAGTTCTTTACACAACAGCCTCAGTCAATAACCATCGATCAATAACCTATCAGAAAAGAAAACCCAACAACATTCTTGCCAACCTTTACTCTGTGCATCTCTTGCATCTCTATGGAAAAAGTTGATACAACAAACATAAAAAAATCATACATAAAAAGCACAAACTTTAATTTTGTTAGGAACACGTTATGGATTTGCCTGGTCCATCAAAATTTAGCTACGAACGAGGAATTCAACATAACAAACGATGTCATGAAGCATATACAATCAAACGGAAGAGGAGCGAAGCCAAAGAAATGTTGGGAATTATTACTAAAACAGCAACATAGAGGCAGTTATATATCGTATTTAACAAGTCCAGGCCAAGCATAAAATTAGCGAAACAAAACATGAAGGTAAAACACATGCGTGTCAGTAACTGATAGAACAAAGAAAAGTCAGAAAACATACCAGTAGCCATAGCTATATCAGTATGTAACACAAGTAAAAACAAACAGCTGAGTCGTCAGGATTTGCTAGAAAGCCTGACTGCTCTTGAAGAGATAATTGCCCCCACTTACAACTGTGTTGGGATGCTTGCAACACCTCTCCCAGGATAAAATAGCTCCGAGTACAGTGATCACAGCAATCAGAATACTCAACTTCGACTAGCACCTCAGTCGCCAGAAAACCCTAAGTAATATATACTATAACAGGAGGAGAACAAAGAGTGTAGAGAAGAGAAGAGAATGTAGGGTGTGGTCTGTATATTCAGTATATATCCAATCAGTAGCTTAGCTCTCTATTTATAGGAGATGCCAAACTGATGCCACCCAATTAATATTGTAACTGCCGATTTACATTTAATAAAATGAAACGGCTGATTTAATAAAATCAAAATGGTTGATTTAATAAATCGTAACTGTCACGTTATATTTATCCACACATATCAGTTTTTATTTTAATTATACGAATATATATATTATCAAATTCTGACCCAACATCAGGATCTGATCCATCAGGATTTTCGTCCGTCAGGATCTGATGTCCATCAGCATTTGATCGTTCATCAGGATCTGATACCGTCAGGACTTGAGGTCCATCAGTATTTGATCCAGCTTCAGGATCTGGTAGTACCATCAGGATTTCATCAGGACTTGGCCCATCAGTATTAGATGTCTGACCAGTTACTGATTCATTCCAAGTACTGATCCCGAACGATATATATATTTATTCTAATTAAAATATTATTTAAACACAGAAATAAAATCTCTCGCCCAGGTCGTCTCGCGTACGCGAGACGCCGAGACATTCGCCCAAATCGCCCTTTGACCGAGCCGACCCGAGTCGAGACGTGACGTGGCGTGGCAAGGCGTGGCGAGGCGGGCGGCGGCGGTGGCGCGCATGTGTGTGTGCGCGCGCGTGGAGCACACAGTAACACCATGCACCATCATACACCTTAGTAGTTGTACACTACCCATATGTGTGATTCTATATAAAGCCAACAACCCCCTTTATTCATTTCAATGTGGGACAAATACACATTCTCATTTCAAGCTTATTCAAGCTACTAACTTCAACTCCATTTCTCTATGGGTTTCACTAAAAAAATTACTTAGACCCATATATGAAATTTTAAGTCCTCATAATAAGGAACAATTTCCGATAGTTAAAATCCGGAATTAACATCAAGAACATAAAATACTTATGCTCTAAAAACTCCATTTTCTAACAATCCCCCACAAATCCATATAGAAATGTTTCAGGTTTTCCATCATGACTTGTTTTTCAGAGTCGGTACCCTTCCGGGTTTGAACCCTCCTAAGTCCCCTACTTCAATGATTACCGGATTCAGATGGAATGTTTCACCTTGAATCTTAATCCGTTTGATGTAATCATATTCCATAGACGACGACAAGTCAAAGTCTATGGTGCCAATCTACGGCTTTGAGACATTAATGGTCTTGTCTCGATCCTGTTCATCGAATGCTTCAAGGAATAACCCTTTCCTCTAATTGCGACCACACAATTACATTCGCTTAGCTGGGCATCTCCAGAGATGTACTGCTACCATCTTGTCGAATGACTTGACCCCATTCAGAGTTATAATAACTCTTGCTAACAAGCAGCGTCAGTACCTTCTAGGTTCACAGGGGATAGACTCAGATACAACAGTATCATCTATGTAGCAAAGGTACTACCAATTCATCCTTACAGCTTGTTATTACCACATTGAATACACTTCAAGGGATCTCCTCTCATGTGTATTGGGTTCCCACTGATGATGAACTATGATGGGTTGGCAGCCCCATCCCCAACCTCGACTTAAGGACCACTGCAGGTTCCAGTCCTTTAGTTAAAGGATCAGCTATATTATTCTGAGTTCCTATGAACTCTACAGCAATAATCCTATCAGACACTAAACCCCTAATAGACTTTAGTCTAACTTGGATGTGCCTCTTTGTTTTAGCATTATACTTCTTACTGCTAATCTTGTCGATAGTTGTTTTACTATCACAATGAATAGCAAACGCAGGAAGCGGTCTGCTTACTACAGGTATCGCGGACATAAGTCCATGTAACCATTCAGCCTCCGTCCCCGTGGCATCAAGCGCACACAACTCAGCCTCAAAAGTAGACCGAGTTACTATAGTCTGTTTGGTCGACTTCCAGGATATTGCCCCACCTGCTAAAGTGAACACGTATCCTGTCACTCCATTGGAACCAGACTTCTTAGCTATCCAACTTGCATCACTGTTATAACGCCCTAGAACATATCGTATTTATAATTATTATTATTTAATATTAAATGTGGATTATATGAGGTGAATTTTTTTTAGAATTGAATATATGTGACATCATGTTTACATGCTTATATGATATATATATATATATATATATATATGAAATGTGAGTCCGTGTATTTTTATTTGAATATTTTGATGATTTAAATCTATTTAAATTATGCAATATTGATCTTTTGAGAATTTTATAAAATCATCGGAGTTATTAAAAATTATGAAATCTTTTATAATATTATCTTTGTATATTTATTTAGTTTTAAAAATTAGTGGGAGAATGATTTTCGGTGTTTACGTATTTTAAAATTATTTTAAGAGTTTTATTGTATCTAAAGGATCAATATTTGTAAAATTCATATTTAATTCATTTTTTGTCCTAAAAATATTTTAAAAATATGGGGAGGTAGATAATTTTATTTTCTATATTTAAAAATAATATTGAGATTTTTCATTAATTTTATTCATTTATTTTGAAATTTACAAAGCTGGGTTAAATTGTTCCTTTTATCAGAAAAGTTTTGTGAAATTCGTAAATTACCCATTTTCTTTCAAAATCCCTAAATAGGCAACATTGTTTCCCCAATTCAGATTTTTGTTGCAGCTGGTGTTCTGGAACTCTCTCAAAATCTCTCGAACTCTCTCCATCCCTCTCTCGAGTTCTCTTCCTCAATCTCTCTTTAAATCTCTCTCTCGCGTCTCTTTTATCTCTCTCGCACAAACTCTTTTCCTCTCCCCTGTTCTCTCTTCCATCCTCCCCTGCAGTCCACGTGTTTATGTCGAGCAGTGTATGTGAAGAATGTGTGCTTCAGTGGTGTGTGTACGCGTGTGTTATGTGCCTATACACTTTGGGTACGGCTGGATTTTGTCAAGCAGCTTATGGTTTAGCCTGCCTCTATTTTGTTCCCTTGTTCTTGATGTTTCGTTGTTGTTGTGATGTGGGTATACGCTATGCGTATGTGTGTGTGTGTGTGGAGTCAGGACAGTGTGTGCGTGAGTTCACTGTGTGTTATGTATTCGGCTATTACTGGCAGCTATGGTTTCTTTACAACGATTCTCTGATGAATCAAATCGATTATGATGTTTATTGCTGTTCAAGTGTGTATTACCTTGTTCTCTGTTAAAAGCCGAAAGTGGTCTTGGATTTCTTGATTTGGTTTTGTCTCGTTCGATTGTAATTTCTATGATGAATTCCGGTTTTAAATCAATGTGCGAGTTACTTGGTGGTGTAAATTGCTTGATATGTAACAAAACTATTTCTGGATATAAATCTTATTGTATGTCGGGAAAGTTAAGTGCACATTAATAGTATGGATTTTATGTGCATTATTGGTTCGAAATGTTAAGGTGTAATTGAGTGATTTCTTGTTAGTGAGTTTGTGATTGTAGGTGAACAAGTTGAAATGTAGTTTAGGGTAATATATTGACCACTCGGATTACTAAAGTTATAACACTAGCTTGTGTTCGCAGTTGTATTGTAATTGTCAGTAGGATTAAAGTTGATAGTAGACAATGGGAGTGAATGAATTAATGCTTGGGTCGAATGTATTGAGACAGGTAGTGTGGTATTACAAAGGAGGTGCTGTCCAAATTTTCTTGGAATTATTTTGTATCTATTCTGTAATCTGAAAAGGAGTATTTGTGAATATATATGAATAATTCGTGCTAAGTGCTTATATGAATATGTGATTATATGTTATTATTTCGAGGATATGATCTATATGAACTATACATGTTAATTGTAAAGCGTAATAGGACACGATTGGGTAGAATAGAATTAGACGGTTAAGGTTATAAGCGCACTGAAGTAGTAATTTACCTTTCTATAGGTACGAATAGGAGGCCGACTAAGGGTCAGCGCAAATGAAGAGGGAATCCTGAGCAATGGAACAATTATCGGAGTTGACGCGTGTGCTTGTATAGCAGTTGATAAGTAATGAAAGAAAGACGAAAGTATGACCGAGTAAAGGCCAGCGATTGGGAAATAAAGACTGATGTACAATGAGTAAAGAATAGAGATATTGGAATTGGAAACTTCAATTATTGAGGCAAGTTACTATCCCTCACTTATTGTTCAAGTGATGTGAAACCTTTTGTGTTATTTATTTGTTCTTTCGAAATTCTTTCTTGCAATCAATTATATTCTTCATATTTATTTTGAATAATGTGAACCTGTTCTGTTAATTATGCGATGTTCCTTTCAAATCATTTTGTTAGTGCATATACCTTTCATTTTTATTCCAGTAACATTCTTCTTCTATTAATTTACAGACATTCATTCTCAAATTATTTTGTCATTGTTTATTTTCATCACCTATCTTTCAGGTGTTAATTTCTTTTAAAATTATTTTATATCAATATTCATCGTCTTTATTAATTTTCCTCAAAGAACGTTTTTCTTCGAATTGTTGTAAATTAATTCGAGATTTATACTGTTGTTGAAGCATGTGTTGCTCAGTGATGGTTAAAATCGAGAATGAATTGAGATCTTCTTAATTATTCAAACTCATCATTGTCAGGCCGGTTCTGGCAGCTAAAACCTATGGGTTCTTAACCGACAAGAGTGAGACTTTGTGTAGTTGAGAATTTCTTAAATCTTCTCTTGAATTCAGATTTCCCCGATTCCATGATTCCTTATAAATTGCGGTGAATTTATAAAATCTTGACAATTGATTTGTTCCTTAAATTATTAAAGTTTCCCCTGTTGATATTTGATTCTGCTTTGTTGTATCATAACATGCTTAGTTTAATCTTATTGCTTTGTCGTTCATGAACCCTTATATCACCTGCTTCCCTGAATCTTAATTTTATTGATGTGTTGTTCATGATTCCTTATATCGATTGCTTCCCTGATTCTTAATCTTTTATTACTGCTCATTAAAATGGATTAATTAAAGATGATTTTTAAATTTCCTTATACTGGGCTGGTCTTTTGCCAGTGAGTTTAAGGACTGAAAAATGTTTTAAAATGTTTTTAAAGGTTTAATAGATTGGAGAAGCGTAAGAGGCTGGGGGAGTGCCCAGTCCAGCATTTTTAGCGTAAGAGGCTGGGGGAGTGCCCAGTCCAGCATTTGAAAGGCCAATGTGTTGCCTAATTGGGAACCCAATTTCAAAGGAAGGGGGACTTTACGTGGCTGATCACCCGTATTGTCCGATGTTAAAGGAAAGATTCCAATCAAATTAAATGTTTTTAAAAAGGTTTTATGAAAAGTATGTTTCAAAAAGGGAATGGTTTTAAAGAAATGAATGTTTTGATAGAATATATATATGTGTTTCAAGGTAAATGATTTTTAGTTTCAAAATTGTGGATATCAGAGTTAGTTGTTTCTACTTGATAAAAATTTGGAAACTCAGTAAAGCAATGAGATTAAGGATGGATAGAAGTTTCCCAGTTATTCCCTTCGCGAGTAACATTGTACGTTGAAAGTGGAGTAAGAATGATTGGGGGATTTCTTGATATTCTTTTTCTCAAAGTTTTATCTGAGGCAGTGATGGTTTGTAGTAAATGGAAAAAGTTTTACCTTATGATTGAAATTGAATGATCTCTTGAGATAAAATATTCATTGATATTGTTCATCAATGAATTATTGTAATACAGTTGTTTCACTATATTATTAACTTGCTGAGCGTTCTTTGGCTCACTTTTGTTTTGTTTTACCTAACCCTTTGCAGTTAGGATTAAAGATGATCTACTACATTTATCCCTGCGAATGAGAGCGTTGAGGCATTCTATACAGGATAGATTTCGGAGATAGAGCAGGTAAGCACAGATTGGGATTGCGCTACATATTAGACGGTATAGTGATTTGTATTTAGAGCTGAGATAGAAGTTGTAATATTTTGTATAGTATAGATTTTTGTTTCATACCATAACCTGGAATCGATCCTCGGTGAGGAATCGTGGTTGTATTAAGTTTTATTTGTATTAGTTAAATGGGAATTTGGTTTGGGTTGAATTACAGGTGGATAGTCCGAATTACGAATACTTCATGTCGAAATTTTCTAAAAATCCCATGTATCAAAGTCTATTTTATTATAAAAAGTATATTTTCAGTATTGGGAAGTCGGGGCGTTACAGGTTGGTATCAGAGCGACAGGTTATGGTCACTGAAACAAGTTAGGATGATTAAGTATGCTTATTTAAGTGGGACGTTAGATAGAACGATTTAGGATAAGATTCGCTTTAGGTTATTACGACAATGGTTGCGATGTTAGTTAGTATTTCGACATATCGCGTGAGCCAGAATTCGATTCATTCAAAGGTACGACTTTGGACGAGGCAGTTGATTCGGCGTCGCCTAAATTAATTAGACGACTGGAGTTATCAGCTTGGAGGATGCTACGTGTAGACCTTCGTGTATGTTCTAGAATTTCTTTTGCGACATTAGTTACCACGTGAACGACATAGAAAGTGTGAAAGGACGGTAAACAAGATGCGAAATGTGATTTCTGTCATGTGATGGAGTAAGGACATGGTTATTCATTACTAGCCGTTGATATCATTTAATTTATTGATTAAGCAGATTTAACCTTTCTTTCTGTTTCTTCTTATCTTGATAATACCCCATCACCTTTAATAATCAACTATATTTCAATTGATGACGAATTTTTCAAATTTATTTAAACACATTTCTATTTTTCAAAGATACCTCTATTTTCCAGGGGATCACTTGATTCAACATGATGCATGTAAATTATTGAGATCCTTGAATTCTTTCTAATTTCCTTGAATATTTGATATTCCTTATTCAACATTGTATATCTATAAATTTTTTGAAACTTTTGAATTCTTTTGTTTCTCTTTGAATACTTAACCTTATTTATTCTGACTGGGATGAACAACCCTATGTATATAGGGGATTCAGGGACATCTTATCTATGTGATAGAAGTCTGGTGGGACGCCACTGATTGTGTTTGTCATGAAATTACAGAAGGCTGGCCCCCTTCTTGTGCTATAGCGGTTGACCTAAGTGACAAATGCAACCTGAAATTAGTTCAATGATCATATTGATCTCAGTTAAATTATTTTATAAAATTCCTATCAAACAAACTCATCTTATATTCATACAAGTTAACCCCTATCTATTTCAATGCTTCTTTTTGGTTATAAATCCTTATGTTTCCTAAAGTGACCAGTGATTGAAAGTAGAAAAGATGGAGATGTTTGTCGATTCAGAATTTGATGATCATGTTTGAGAATTGAGGTTAAAGCAGAGATTGAATATCAAGTTAGATTACGCAGTGGATTGACAACACACGTACAAGATTCGATAATACGTAGAGATTGATTTTTGATAAGGAGCAGATGACAAGGACATGAGAAGAGCATATATACGATTTCTAAGTACGAGCTTTGCGATTGGAAGAACTATAATTTTCAGGATATGACGAGAGGATCGAAGTGAATGCCGTGACGACGAAGCAGTAATGAATCGGGAAAGGCCTAAGGCGCCAGTATGGATCGAAAACTTTGAAGTACCAGCTAAGGATTATCGAAGGTTGTCAAAGATTTTACCAAGATAGCTACAGTAGTGGACAAGCCTACCAATCAGGAAACGAAGGGATAAAGGTGGAGAAAGCTTTCAGGAGTCAGTGAAGAGATTGAAAACCGTCCCAGAGTCAATGCAACCGGATGAACAAAGAAAGGATGAGTTGGAGCGTGAAAGTGGTATTAATTGTTAGTCGCGTTGATTTCGTTTTAAAGATTTTAATTATTTACCTTATTATTTCAAGTCAAGGTAGATTTCTTCGTTTATACTGCAAGTCAAGGCAGGGTTTGTTGTAGTATTGTATATGAAGGAATTATTATGGATGATTGGGTCAGTAATGGAGGCGTTGTGTGCAGGACATAGTCCATTATAAGAATATGTCACGTCCGATTTTCGGTAGAAAAGGATCGTCACGTACGAGTGATAAGTATCTAGAATTAACGAGACATGTAAAGCAAAGGTTTAAGTTTATGTTGGAAATTACGGACTTAAAGGACGAGCCTAGTGAGTTATGAATTGAGATAAAGAAATTCTTGAAAAAAAGAAATGACTTGGAAATTGATAGAGAAATGTTTGAGAGACTGTTATATGTTTTCTTACGGTCGATTCTGAGGACAGAATCCCATTAAGGGGGGAATGATATAACGCCCTAGAAAATATCGTATTTATAATTATTATTATTTAATATTAAATGTGGATTATATGAGGTGAATTTTTTTTAGAATTGAATATATGTGACATCATGTTTACATGCTTATATGATGATATATATATATATATATATATATATATATATATGAAATGTGAGTCCGTGTATTTTTATTTGAATATTTTGATGATTTAAATCTATTTAAATTATGCAATATTGATCTTTTGAGAATTTTATAAAATCATCGGAGTTATTAAAAATTATGAAATCTTTTATAATATTATCTTTGTATATTTATTTAGTTTTAAAAATTAGTGGGAGAATGATTTTCGGTGTTTACGTATTTTAAAATTATTTTAAGAGTTTTATTGTATCTAAAGGATCAATATTTGTAAAATTCATATTTAATTCATTTTTTGTCCTAAAAATATTTTAAAAATATGGGGAGGTAGATAATTTTATTTTCTATATTTAAAAATAATATTGAGATTTTTCATTAATTTTATTCATTTATTTTGAAATTTACAAAGCTGGGTTAAATTGTTCCTTTTATCAGAAAAGTTTTGTGAAATTCGTAAATTACCCATTTTCTTTCAAAATCCCTAAATAGGCAACATTGTTTCCCCAATTCAGATTTTTGTTGCAGCTGGTGTTCTGGAACTCTCTCAAAATCTCTCGAACTCTCTCCATCCCTCTCTCGAGTTCTCTTCCTCAATCTCTCTTTAAATCTCTCTCTCGCGTCTCTTTTATCTCTCTCGCACAAACTCTTTTCCTCTCCCCTGTTCTCTCTTCCATCCTCCCCTGCAGTCCACGTGTTTATGTCGAGCAGTGTATGTGAAGAATGTGTGCTTCAGTGGTGTGTGTACGCGTGTGTTATGTGCCTATACACTTTGGGTACGGCTGGATTTTGTCAAGCAGCTTATGGTTTAGCCTGCCTCTGTTTTGTTCCCCTGTTCTTGATGTTTCGTTGTTGTTGTGATGTGGGTATACGCTATGCGTATGTGTGTGTGTGTGTGGAGTCAGGACAGTGTGTGCGTGAGTTCACTGTGTGTTATGTATTCGGCTATTACTGGCAGCTATGGTTTCTTTACAACGATTCTCTGATGAATCAAATCGATTATGATGTTTATTGCTGTTCAAGTGTGTATTACCTTGTTCTCTGTTAAAAGCCGAAAGTGGTCTTGGATTTCTTGATTTGGTTTTGTCTCGTTCGATTGTAATTTCTATGATGAATTCCGGTTTTAAATCAATGTGCGAGTTACTTGGTGGTGTAAATTGCTTGATATGTAACAAAACTATTTCTGGATATAAATCTTATTGTATGTCGGGAAAGTTAAGTGCACATTAATAGTATGGATTTTATGTGCATCATTGGTTCGAAATGTTAAGGTGTAATTGAGTGATTTCTTGTTAGTGAGTTTATGATTGTAGGTGAACAAGTTGAAATGTAGTTTAGGGTAATATATTGACCACTTGGATTACTAAAGTTATAACACTAGCTTGTGTTCGCAGTTGTATTGTAATTGTCAGTATGATTAAAGTTGATAGTAGACAATGGGAGTGAATGAATTAATGCTTGGGTCGAATGTATTGAGACAGGTAGTGTGGTATTACAAAGGAGGTGCTGTCCAAATTTTCTTGGAATTATTTTGTATCTATTCTGTAATCTGATAAGGAGTATTTGTGAATATATATGAATAATTCGTGCTAAGTGCTTATATGAATATGTGATTATATGTTATTATTTCGAGGATATGATCTATATGAACTATACATGTTAATTGTAAAGCGTAATAGGACACGATTGGGTAGAATAGAATTAGACGGTTAAGGTTATAAGCGCACTGAAGTAGTAATTTACCTTTCTATAGGTACGAATAGGAGGCCGACTAAGGGTCAGCGCAAATGAAGAGGGAATCCTGAGCAATGGAACAATTATCGGAGTTGACGCGTGTGCTTGTATAGCAGTTGATAAGTAATGAAAGAAAGACGAAAGTATGACCGAGTAAAGGCCAGCGATTGGGAAATAAAGACTGATGTACAATGAGTAAAGAATAGAGATATTGGAATTGGAAACTTCAATTATTGAGGCAAGTTACTATCCCTCACTTATTGTTCAAGTGATGTGAAACCTTTTGTGTTATTTATTTGTTCTTTCGAAATTCTTTCTTGCAATCAATTATATTCTTCATATTTATTTTGAATAATGTGAACCTGTTCTGTTAATTATGCGATGTTCCTTTCAAATCATTTTGTTAGTGCATATACCTTTCATTTTTATTCCAGTAACATTCTTCTTCTATTAATTTACAGACATTCATTCTCAAATTATTTTGTCATTGTTTATTTTCATCACCTATCTTTCAGGTGTTAATTTCTTTTAAAATTATTTTATATCAATATTCATCGTCTTTATTAATTTTCCTCAAAGAACGTTTTTCTTCGAATTGTTGTAAATTAATTCGAGATTTATACTGTTGTTGAAGCATGTGTTGCTCAGTGATGGTTAAAATCGAGAATGAATTGAGATCTTCTTAATTATTCAAACTCATCATTGTCAGGCCGGTTCTGGCAGCTAAAACCTATGGGTTCTTAACCGACAAGAGTGAGACTTTGTGTAGTTGAGAATTTCTTAAATCTTCTCTTGAATTCAGATTTCCCCGATTCCATGATTCCTTATAAATTGCGGTGAATTTATAAAATCTTGACAATTGATTTGTTCCTTAAATTATTAAAGTTTCCCCTGTTGATATTTGATTCTGCTTTGTTGTATCATAACATGCTTAGTTTAATCTTATTGCTTTGTCGTTCATGAACCCTTATATCACCTGCTTCCCTGAATCTTAATTTTATTGATGTGTTGTTCATGATTCCTTATATCGATTGCTTCCCTGATTCTTAATCTTTTATTACTGCTCATTAAAATGGATTAATTAAAGATGATTTTTAAATTTCCTTATACTGGGCTGGTCTTTTGCCAGTGAGTTTAAGGACTGAAAAATGTTTTAAAATGTTTTTAAAGGTTTAATAGATTGGAGAAGCGTAAGAGGCTGGGGGAGTGCCCAGTCCAGCATTTTTAGCGTAAGAGGCTGGGGGAGTGCCCAGTCCAGCATTTGAAAGGCCAATGTGTTGCCTAATTGGGAACCCAATTTCAAAGGAAGGGGGACTTTACGTGGCTGATCACCCGTATTGTCCGATGTTAAAGGAAAGATTCCAATCAAATTAAATGTTTTTAAAAAGGTTTTATGAAAAGTATGTTTCAAAAAGGGAATGGTTTTAAAGAAATGAATGTTTTGATAGAATATATATATGTGTTTCAAGGTAAATGATTTTTAGTTTCGAAATTGTGGATATCAGAGTTAGTTGTTTCTACTTGATAAAAATTTGGAAACTCAGTAAAGCAATGAGATTAAGGATGGATAGAAGTTTCCCAGTTATTCCCTTCGTGAGTAACATTGTACGTTGAAAGTGGAGTAAGAATGATTGGGGGATTTCTTGATATTCTTTTTCTCAAAGTTTTATCTGAGGCAGTGATGGTTTGTAGTAAATGGAAAAAGTTTTACCTTATGATTGAAATTGAATGATCTCTTGAGATAAAATATTCATTGATATTGTTCATCAATGAATTATTGTAATACAGTTGTTTCACTATATTATTAACTTGCTGAGCGTTCTTTGGCTCACTTTTGTTTTGTTTTACCTAACCCTTTGCAGTTAGGATTAAAGATGATCTACTACATTTATCCCTGCGAATGAGAGCGTTGAGGCATTCTATACAGGATAGATTTCGGAGATAGAGCAGGTAAGCACAGATTGGGATTGCGCTACATATTAGACGGTATAGTGATTTGTATTTAGAGCTGAGATAGAAGTTGTAATATTTTGTATAGTATAGATTTTTGTTTCATACCATAACCTGGAATCGATCCTCGGTGAGGAATCGTGGTTGTATTAAGTTTTATTTGTATTAGTTAAATGGGAATTTGGTTTGGGTTGAATTACAGGTGGATAGTCCGAATTACGAATACTTCATGTCGAAATTTTCTAAAAATCCCCTGTATCAAAGTCTATTTTATTATAAAAAGTATATTTTCAGTATTGGGAAGTCGGGGCGTTACAACTGTACCCTTCAAGCACACCAGGAAATCTCCTATAGTGTAAACTAAGGTACATTGTGCCTTTCAGATATCTAAGTACTTGATCAAGAGCATCCCAATGAGTTCTGTTTGGACAGCTTGTATACCTAGCCAACTTAGACACGGAGTATGAAATATCTGGTCTAGTACAGTTAGCAAGATACTGCAAACTCCCTATAATCTGAGAATACCTTAATTGAGACACAGGTACTCCTGAAGTATTCTTAACAAGGGCAACTTTAGGATCATAGGGTGTACTAGCGATTCTACACTGTGAATAACCATATTTCGCAAGTATAGATTTCTCTATATAATGAGATTGCGATAAAGTTATTCCCTCAGCTGACTGAGTCAGTTTGAGACCAAGAATCACACTAGCCTCACCCATATCCTTCATTTCAAAGTGCCTTTTCAAGAAAGCTTTTGTCTCGTTAATAATCTCAATATTGGTTCGAAACAATAGTATGTCATCTACATATAGGCACATGATGACACACTCACTACCTTTAACTTTAGTGTAGGCACACTTGTCACTATCATTAATATCATAACTGAACGGCACTATAGTTTCATCAAACTTTTTATGCCAATCCCTAGGAGCTTGTTTCAAGCCATAGATGGATTTGATCAACTTACATACTTTCCTTTCGTTACCAGATGCAACAAATCCCTCAGGCTGATCCATATAAATCTCTTCTTCAAGTTCACCATGAAGAAAAGCTGTCTTTACATCCATTTGATGGATGATAAGACCATGTACGGAAGCCAATGCTACAAGCATTCGGATTGTTGTCATCCTAGCTACAGGAGAGTATGTATCAAAGTAATCAATACCCTCCATTTGCTTAAAACCCTTAGCTACCAGTCTAGCTTTGTACTTATCTATTGAGCCGTCAGGGTTCAACTTCCTTTTAAAGATCCATCTGCACCCGATAGTAGAACACCCAAGAGGGAGATCAACTAACTCCCATGTTCCATTAGAAACAATAGAGTCAATTTCACTCTTTACAGCGCCCTTCCAGTGCCTAGACTCTGAAGAATCCATAGCTTGTCGGAAAGTTAAAGGTTCGTCCTCGACATTGTAAGTGATAAAATCACTTCGAAAATCCTTGACTACCTTTGCACGCTTACTCCTTCGTGGTTCCTCTACCTCCTTAGGAGTAGACCTACTACTAGGTTCCACCCCCACATTTGTCATCTTTTCCACATGATCAGGAATAGAACTTGATGTGTGAGTAGGATCTTCATTAGAAGCAACTAGAGGCATACCAGTCTTCATAGGGTAAACATCCTCAAAGAATGTAGCATCACGAAACTCAACTATCGTGTTTGCCACTATACCATCTATGTCAGATTTTAATACTAAAAATCTCATAGCTGTAGTGGTCTCAAGATAGCCCAGAAAGATACAATCAACAGTCTTCGGACCTATTTTCTTTCTCTTGTGTTCAGGGACAAGTACCTTGGCAAGGCACCCCCACACACGAAGATACTTAAGACTAGTCTTCTTGCTCTTCCATAACTCATAGGGTGTCTTATCCATGTGTTTTAGAGGAACTCTATTCAGAATATGGCAAGCCGTATTCAGAGCTTCTCCCCACATGTATTTAGGCAACCCAGAATTAATAAGCATACTATTAATCATATCTTTAAATGTTCTGTTCTTTCGCTCAGCAACCCCATTAGACTCAGGTGTATATGGCGGGGTAACTTCATGAACTATACCATTGCTTGCACAAAATTCATTAAAAGCATTACTCGTATACTCGCCACCTCTATCAGATCTCAACCGTTTAAGTACCTTACTAGTTTGTTTTTCTACTTCAGTTTTATATATAATGAATTTACTAAGTGCTTCATCCTTATGTCTAAGTAAATAAACATAACAGTATCTACTACTATCATCTATAAAGGTAATGAAGTATCTAAACTGGTCCTTAGTCAACACACCACCAAATTCACAAATATCAGTGTGTACTAAATCTAACAAGTCTGAATCCCTAACAATATTATGAAAAGGTTTCATTATTTGTTTAGCAGACACACATACTTGACATTTAGAATTCTTTTCTATAGTGTGTTTTGGAATCAACTCTAAGTTCATCATATTTTTAAGAGCACCAAAATTTAAGTGACCAAGTCTAGCATGCCATAAATCAGAAGATTCAATACAATTAACAGAAGGAGTAATATTATTAATCAATCCACCCAAAACGGGTTCAGCATTTATCACAAATAAACCATTTGACAAGTAACCCTTGCCAAAGAAAGTACCAGTATGAATAAGAACTACTTTATTACATTTGAGAGAAACTTCAAAGCCATTAGCTACTAAACAACTACCACTTATTATATTTCTACGCATGTCGGGAACATGATGCACTCTCGTCAGGGATAGAATACGTCCCGAAGGAAACTTCAGGTCCACGTTTCCTACTCCATGTACTTGAGCAGCACTTGCGTTCCCCATCGTCACTGTCAAGCTATGACTCTGTTGATAAGATACAAATAAACTAATGTCAGCATAAATATGCATATTAGCTCCAGTATCAATCAACCATTCATTTAACAGATAAGTGGAAAATAGTACAGGGTTGTAGGTAACATACCGGTCTACGTTGGTTTCAGAAGCCAAAGCCTCACCAACAACCATGTTCGCTACAGGCCCACTTGAGGTTCCAAGCACAGCATTCGCTTGAGCTACCCCCTCGGCTTTCTTCGCTTTCTTTGTAGGGCAGTCCTTACTCCAGTGTCCAACCTGCCCACAAGACCAACATGGTTTGTTTGCCTTTGGTTTCTTGGCCTTATCCTTGTCACTCTTAGGTTTATTACTATTACCCTTCTTAGAGACAGCCTTCCTTTTCTGTCCTACAGTTGCTATATTTACCTTCGAACTTCCATGCTCAGTTGGCATCACATGTCCCTGTTTGGACTTGTGTTGTTCTTGCACCGAGATGTCCAACATAAGGTTGGTCCAGGTGATCTCTCATTTCTGTCTTTTCAGGGAGAGAGAGAACTCTTCCCAAGACTTTGGGAGCTTTTCAATCACACTCATCACCTTAAACTTTTCGGGGAGGTCCATTCCAGACTCCTTCAAAGCATGCACTATCATCTCGAACTCATGCACTTGCTCAGTCATGGACTTATTGTCCACCAGCTTGTAATCAAGGAACCTCGCCACAGAATACTTTTCCAGACCTTGTGAGTCAGTATTGTGTGTCTGGTCCAGCTTCTCCCATAAGAGTTTTGCGGTGTAGGCATCATAGGAGTACACATCAAACAATGTGTTGGTTAGAGCAGCCAGAATTGCTGCCCTAGCAACCCCATCCTTTTCAGCCCACTTCGCATAACTCTTAACTGATTCAGCCTTCTCTTGATCCACAACCGGCTTCTCATATTCCACAACAGGCCATAGACCCTTCACAGTCAACCACAACTTCATCCTTTTCTGCCAACGAGAAAAGCCAACGCCCCCATTGAATTTCTCAGGCAAGCCAGTCAATTCAACAGGTTATGGAAAACTGTAAGTGGTCCAATCAATGACCCCAGCAGATGCAATGGAACTACCACTAGCAGGAATCTCACTCTCGTTAACCATTATGCTAAATACTATATAACAAATTATCTCTTCAAGAATGTTGGGAATTATTACTAAAACAGCAACATAGAGGCAGTTATATATCGTATTTAACAAGTCCAGGCCAAGCATACAATTAGCGAAACAAAACATGAAGGTAAAACACATGCATGTCAGTAACTGATAGAACAAAGAAAAGTCAGAAAACATACCAGTAGCCATAGCTATATCAGTATGTAACACAAGTAAAAACAAACAGCTGAGTCGTCAGGATTTGCTAGAAAGCCTGACTGCTCTTGAAGAGATAATTGCCCCCACTTACAACTGTGTTGGGATGCTTGCAACACCTCTCCCAGGATAAAACAGCTCCGAGTACAGTGATCACAGCAATCAGAATACTCAACTTCGACTAGCACCTCAGTCGCCAGAAAACCCTAAGTAATATATACTATAACAGGAGGAGAATAGAGAGTGTAGAGAAGAGAAGAGAATGTAGGGTGTGGTCTGTATATTCAGTATATATCCAATCAGTAGCTTAGCTCTCTATTTATAGGAGATGCCAAACGTAACTGATGCCACCCAATTAATATTGTAACTGCCGATTTACATTTAATAAAATGAAACGGCTGATTTAATAAAATCAAAACGGTTGATTTAATAAATCGTAACTGTTACGTTATATTTATCCACACATATCAGTTTTTATTTTAATTATACGAATATATATATTATCAAATTCTGACCCAACATCAGGATCTGATCCATCAGGATTTTTGTCCGTCATGATCTGATACCGTCAGGACTTGAGGTCCATCAGTATTTGATCCAGCTTCAGGATCTGATACTGTCAGGACTTGAGGTCCATCAGTATTTGATCCAGCTTCAGGATATGATACCGTCAGGACTTGAGGTCCATCAGTATTTGATCCAGCTTCAGGATCTGGTAGTACCATCAGGATTTGGCCCATCAGTATTAGATGTCTGACCAGTTACTGATTCATTCCAAGTACTGATCCCGAACGATATATATATTTATTCTAATTAAAATATTATCTAAACACAGAAATAAAATCCCTCGCCCAGGTCGCCTCGCGTACGCGAGACGCCGAGACATTCGCCCAAATCGCCCTTCGACCGAGCCGACCCGAGTCGAGACGTGGCGAGGCGTGGCGAGGCGGGCGGTGGCGCGCGCGTGGAGCACACAGTAACACCATGCACCATCATACACCTTAGTAGTTGTACACTACCCATGTGTGTGATTCTATATAAAGCCAACAACCCCCTTTATTTATTTCAATGTGGGACAAATACACATTCTCATTTCAAGCTTATTCAAGCTACTAACTTCAACTCCATTTCTCTATGGGTTTCACTAAAAAAATTACTTAGACCCATATATGAAATTTTAAGTCCTCATAGTAAGGAACAATTTCCAATAGTTAAAATCCGGAATTAACATGAAGAACATAAAATACTTATGCTCTAAAAACTCCATTTTCTAACAAGAAATAAACAAAGACGTGCCCAAATAAATAAACATAAGAGTGGTATACAACAGGAAGTTAACACCATTAATTTCTTAATCCATCATTAAAAATTCTACAAAATTACTATTAATAACTTACATTTGTTACAACCTTACTACCTATTAAAAGTAAATAAAAATTTATAATATATATTGGAATAGTTAACAATTATATATTTAAATTTGTTAAAAGTAAAATATTAAATTTATCAAAAAAATTAAATAAAATCCATGGATCACACAGGCTACAAGCTAGTATAAGTAATAATTGTAGCATAATGGTTCGTATATACTAACATGAACGTTTGTAAATTCATGTGATTGGAGTGTAATAAAAATAAATATTTTAAATCAAATCAAAGAGAGAAATGGTAATACCTAGAATCACTTTTTTCTAACTAAGATTTCTAACTTTTTTCTGAAAAAGTCGTCTTTTTTTCAACTTATGAAATCTCAAACATATATTAAATACTTGTATAAAAAAATTAGAGTAATTTACTTTTTGCATCCCTTTGGTTTTGGAATTTTGCACTTGGGGTTTAATAGTTTTGGAATCAACACTTTGCATCCCATGACTTTAATATTCGTAACATTTTTGACCCCTTGTGCTGATTTCCGTCAAAGTTGACCGTTAATATTAGTCAACGGCGATATTGGCAAGGGTATTTTAGTCATTTACTTAAATAAATATTTTCAAAAATTTTAAAAAAAATCAGAAAACATAATATTTTGTAAATTTTATATTTGTAAAATTAACAATTGTACAAATTTCATTAACATTATTTTTAAATAGGTCTAACAAAATTTTTGAATGTTTAAAAAATTTTAAATTAATTATAATAAATTAAAATTATTATACTTTCAGAAAGATAAATGAACTACTTATATTTAATTTTATTTCATTTTTTACAAATTATATTCAATTATACTTAACAATTTTTTAAGAAAAATATTGAAAAAACAAATTTTAAAATTATTTTATTTTTGATGATAAAAATATATTGTATCTAATGAGTGAAATGCCCTTTAGTTGACTAACATTAATGGTCAAAATTAACGACAATTTGTTAAAGAGGTGTATAATGTAATGGGTTACAAAAATAAGGGATTTGAATAGACCTGGCAATTCGTTCGTTTCGTGTACTTTCGTGTTTCGTGTACGTAATATCAAATCCAAAGCCGACCCGTTAAGGATTCGTTTCGTTTCGTGTTCGTGTACATTTATTTCGTGTACATTTCGTGTCGTGTTTCGTATAATTTTTGAATTAAAATAAAAATATTTAAATATTAAATTTTTACTAGTCGGGTCTTAAGTCAATATGTTATAAAGAATCAAGTTTGCCTAAGTATTGTGAAACAAAAATTTGAAACTATTTTGTATTTATCTTATGTAAAAATTATATATAAAATATTATTTTAAAATATGTATTTATTTGATTTTAATAAAATTATTTAAATATTTATTTATTTCGTATATTTTCGTTTCGTGTCGTGTACCCAGGATAAACCCAAAACCGACACTAAATTCATCCGTGTAATTTCGTGTTTGTGTACTTTCGTGTTCGTGTACCGCAAAGGTCAACCCAAACCCATAATTTTCTTGTCGTGTTTTCGTGTCGTGTACGAAATTGTCGGCTCTAGATTTGAAGTATTAATTTACAAAATATAAAACCCAAACTGCTATTCTCTAAAAAAGGGATGCAAAATGTAAATTGTCAAAAAAATTATTAAAATATGAAATTTTTGCCCTAAAATAAATAAACAAGAATTTATTTTAGTGAGGTTTCCAAACAGATGTTTATGTACTTCAATTCCTAGCAGGACAACGGCAACTACTTCAATTCCTAGCAGGAAATTCGTCGGATGGCTTCCTCTGAGCAAAAGTAAGTACTCTTCGCGATTTCTAGCTGGAAATACGTGCTTGTATTTTGTTTATCATTCATATATGTATTTTGTTTATCATTCATATATATACATACGGGTATGTGCGATTGTTAATTGTGATTTACACTTGTGATTCATAAAGTACACTTGTAATACACTGGTATTTACACTTGTAATTGTGTAGTTTATGTTTGTTAATTTTGGCGTTCTGGGGTTGTTGCAGTTGATTGTGGGTTGTTTATCAAGGGGTTAAACTGCTAGCAACGAGTAGTATTGTGTGCATACATATGTGACTGATTGGCTAGAATTGCTGAATGTATAGTAGTTAGCAAGGGGTTATACATGACCTTGATTACTCTGTTTTACTCTGTCATGATCTGGGCAGTTGGTGTTGGTGAATACATGGATAAAAGTAATAAAAGAAAATAACAAGAAAATAAAAGACAAGATAACTTAATTGTTCATTTATCTTCCATTCTTTCCAAGAGCATGGTACAAACATATATATATGAATAACATAACCTAACAGGCTAATGTAATGGGCTTATAAGTTTTGAACCCGGCCCAATAGAGTCCTTAGCCCAATAACTATTTAATGACCTTTCCAACTGGGCCATTTGTGACAATTCCCACTTCTTCAAAACATCCTTGTCCTCAAGGATGAAAAAGAACCCTTCTGTCATGTTCTCCCAAGCAACACACCAACGAATAAATGCCCTCTTGGCATACATTAGATCAAACTTAGTATCAATCCTTGAATATACCTCAGCCACACTAGTTGAATTGGAAATCATACACACAGCCCTTTGCACCTTAGCCAAATCACCTGCAGGTACAATAGTTGGAGATTGCTGATTAAATCCACACTTGAACCCCGTCGGACACCAATCCCCAAACTGAATGGTCCTCTGGGTCTTGATTGTGCCCACAGCTGCATTCACATCTTTGGGCACCACGTCACCTCGGTACTTCAGACAGCAAGCCATGTACTTTCCATGGCGAGGATCACACTTGGCCATCATAGAAGAGGGCTCAAATGCACTGTTGGTGATCTCTGCAACAGATAGCTGTTCATGGTAGGCCTTCTCAGCGGAGATAACAGGGGCATAAGAAGAGAGCATGAAGTGGATCCTTGGGTATGGCACCAGATTAGTCTGGAACTCAGTCACATCAACATTCAAGGCTCCATCAAACCTCAAGGAAGCGGTCAAAGAGGAAATGACCTGAGAAACCAATCGATTAAGGTTGGTATAGGTGGGTCGCTCAATGTCAAGGGAACGCTTGCAAATATCATATATGGCCTCATTATCCAGCAGCACAGAAACATCGGTGTGCTCCAAAAGTGAGTGGGTCGACAGCACACTGTTGTAAGGCTCAACAACAGAGGTTGAGATCTGTGGTGAAGGATAAACAGTGAATCCAAGTTTTGACTTTTTGCCATAGTCCACGGATAGACGTTCCAGAAGAAAGGAACCCAAACCAGAACCAGTGCCTCCTCCAACAGCATTAAAAACAAGGAAACCCTGGAGACCAGTGCAATTGTCAGCAAGCTTCCTGATGCGATCCAGGTAAAGATCAACAATCTCCTTTCCAATGGTATAGTGTCCACGAGCAAAGTTGTTAGCTGCATCTTCTTTTCCGCTAATCAGCTGTTCAGGATGAAAGAGCTGACGATATGTTCCAGTCCTCACTTCATCAATGACAGTGGGCTCAAGATCCACAAAGATTGCTCGAGGCACATGCTTTCCAGTACCAGTTTCACTAAAGAAAGTGTTGAAAGCATCATCACCTCCACCGACAGTTTTGTCACTTGGCATTTGGCCATCAGGCTGAATGCCGTGCTCGAGACAGTAAAGTTCCCAGCAAGTGTTACCAATCTGAATACCGGCCTGACCGATGTGAACTGAAATGCACTCCCTCATTCTCGACAAGATCTGTTTTATAGCTTCTGAAAGGACTTCATAAGCCCGTGCATCCTTTAATAAACTAAAATGCGCCATAATATCAGACACGTTTACCCTGAGTAAGTTCATTTTCATCTCTGAGGTCATTAAATCGCAATAAGACTGCACAAAGTCCTTCCACTCAGCAGAAGAAGCATTTTTCTTGACATTGCCACCCTTCTTCCACTCACCTATTTCCTGACCAGGGCCAGAAGACTGATCTAAGACATTATCACTATTGTCTTGTTCAAGCACCAACTCTGACTTTTGCTGCAACAGCCTCACAGCAGCAACACGAACCTTAATCCCTTTTCTCTGCTCCTCGAGCATCTTGGGTGCCTTCTTAATATCATTGGCTCTCCTCGCTTGAACCAACTCCACATCCAGCGGATCCTCCAGAACTCTCCTCGGCTGAATAAGATGAAGCCTGTCCCCATGTCCTACATTTTCCATAAGCGATTGAATCGAATAAAAATTTGCTCTCTGCATCAACCCCCGTAACTCCTTCAGCACAAAACTTATGCTCTCATTACTCGTCATCACCTTCAAACACTTCTCCTGAAAACTCTCTAAACCAGGATCCACCGGATTCTTACCCCCCAACACACGCTTATACTCCTCAATACGACTACCTATTCCGCCTTCTCCGCTTACATTACCTTCTACGTTCCCAACATCTCCACTCTTCATGTTTTCGTCCCTCGAACCAATCAACCCTCCTATCTTCTGCGTCTTCTTCCATTGCCCATTATGAGAATAACAGGGTAAAACGGCCTTCCTACCCGGGACATCTCTCACGGGCATTTTATCAGACACCTTCATCGCGGACCCGAAAAAACCCATATCCTCATGACCTGCAATATCCTCAACATTATCCATTTCTCCGTTCTCTTTAACTTCACCATCTTCTTCTATTTCATTGTCCCAATCCCATGACCTATCCCACAGCTCACATCCCTCTGAAGTATCCCAATTCTGCTCACCCTCCTCACAAACATCTCCACTATCCCTAAAAACAACCTTTCCACCAAGAACCGACTCACTATCATCTTCAACTGCAGTTTCTATTTCAACATCACTCTCATCGTCCCAATCCCACTCCTTATTCCACGGCTCGTACCCCACTGTATTCTCCTCACCCCCATCATTTTTAACACCTAATTCACTCGCAACAATAACATCATTTCCTCTCCTCACCTCTCCAGTAGCAACGGGTAACAAAACAACCTTTCGGACTCTCTCAGGACTTTCATCAAACATGAGAGGGGCAGTAGAAGCAAGAGTAGAAACATGTGTAGGAGTTGGGGAAAACTCACTTACCATATCTGAAGAAACTTTTGATTGTTGAAGCTCACTGCAGTCGTCACCAGCTTTAATGGCGTAATACGATTGTTCAGTGGAGAGAGTGTACGGTGGTGCATAGAAAAAAGGTGATGTTTGAACATATGAGAAAAGAGGTGGTGTTTTGGGTGTATAGTCCGGTGGTGGTTGAGATGGGTGGTAGAAATAAGGTGGTGTATACTGGTTGAGATGGGTGGTATAAGGTGGTGTATACCAGTTAGGGTTTGGAATTTGAGCTGGGCTTGCCGTGCCGAGGACGGACTGGCTCTGAATACCAATTGTCATGATCTGGGCAGTTGGTGTTGGTGAATACATGGATAAAAGTAATAAAAGAAAATAACAAGAAAATAAAAGACAAGATAACTTAATTGTTCATTTATCTTCCATTCTTTCCAAGAGCATGGTACAAACATATATATATGAATAACATAACCTAACAGGCTAATGTAATGGGCTTATAAGTTTTGAACCCGGCCCAATAGAGTCCTTAGCCCAATAACTATTTAATGACCTTTCCAACTGGGCCATTTGTGACATACTCCTGGATGCTTTTGTCATTTACTTATATCTGCAACTGATCCGTGTTGCAAGTGAAATCTTACTTTGCCTTGCAAAAGCATCACATTGCAACAGCTCTTATGTGTAACATGACTTATCTATGCAATGTGATATGTGTTATTGAGCTCTGTGACTCATCTTGTAGCTTTGTATTGTCTGCAACATTGTCAATCTCTTGCTTCTTGCATAGTTCGGGGTTTTTGGTTGTATAAATATTGAGCTATATCTTCCTTGAGACCACTAATAAAGTTGTCTATATAGTATGATTCTCTATGAAACCCTTCTTCAGCCATAACATAATTTCTTAACTCATCAAATTGGGTAATATAATCCTCAACCTTCCCTCTTTGTGTTAATTTATTGAATTGTCCCACAATGTTCTCATACCCCATCTTAGAGAATCTCTGGCAAACTAGATTACAGAACTCTGGCCATAGCAAATTTGCTTTCTCTCTCTCAATTGTTCTATACCAAATATCGGCTTCTTCTTCCTTGTGTATTGCTGCACATAGTACTCTGGTTCTCAGGTCTGTTGTTGGGTTTAGTTGGAAAAAATTTTCACACTTGTTAATCCAGCCTCTAGGGTCTTTTCCATCAAATCTTGGAAAGTCCAGCTTGGGGGTTTTGTATGGGTTGGGTGCTGTTGGTAAGAACCAAGAGTTTTGTTGTGTTTGGCTTGTAGTCGGGTTAGGGTATAGATTTTGCGGAATATAGGTGACTGTGGGTTGACTAAAGGAAGAAGAGTGTGGTGTTTGTGGCGTTGATATGAGTTTTGAGTGAAGTGTGGGTAAATGGGTAGAGCGTAAGGGTTTAGGATGGACTGTATGTATTGTTGTGGTAAGGGTACTAGTGTGTTGGTGGTTGCAGGCAAGGTAGTAAGAGGGTTTGGTTGGAGGGTTGAAAAACCTGTGGCTGAGAAATACAAAACTCAGGATTTGTGGTTGGATTAATAACAGTAGATGATGCCTGAACTGTCTGTGTGATTGGGGTGCTACTTGACCCTCCCCAGTTAATACTACGAGTATTACTCATGTTGCAAGCACCAATAGGACTATTCATAGTAGCTATGTGTGTAGGAGTTTGGGGCTGAGAACTTACCAAGACACTGCTCTCCATTGTTCTTGAGATCTGGTCACTGGTTTCTTCCTGCACTTTTGGTCTATTCATTATCTCCTTCTTCAACAGCTCGGTCAGTTCAATGAGACGGTGATTGACCTCAAAATTTCCTTGTTTCAAAACTGCAATATCCATCTTAATCTGACCCATCTGCTCCTAACTTCACTCTGTATCCCCTCAACAGAAGTAAGCTTTGTCTGCATTGTTGCAATGGATTTTTCATGTTTTTGAAGTGAAAGCTTTTCCTTGTCCACCATTTGATTATGTTCCGAGAACCGGTAGCTTTGATACCAGATTGTGAGACTTTTGATGATTTTTGTTAGGGTTTTGAATTTGATATTTTTTTTGGTTTTTCTATGAAATAAGAACAAGAGAAAATAAAAGGTAAAAACAGACAATTTCATTTCACATGCCAGAAAATGTTCAGCCATAGTCTTTTAAGTACAGGCCCTATTCTCCCTTGCCATGCGGCAACAATTCATTTGCTCTGTTATAATAGAAATTACCACTACTGAAACATAGACAGTAAATATAATAATTAATTTACTAAGCTATAACGACATCGTATTAATTCGACTCCAAGTTGATAAATCCCGCCAAGCCTGGATCATGACATTAAACTGCTAGCAATGAGTAGTATTGTGTGCATACATATGTGACTGATTGACTAGAATTGCTGAATGTATAGTAGTTAGTAAGGGGTTATACATGACCTTGATTACTCTGTTTTACTCCTGGATGCTTTTGTCATTTACTTATATCTGCAACTGATCCGTGTTGCAAGTGAAATCTTACTTTGCCTTGCAAAAGCATCACATTGCAATAGCTCTTATGTGTAACATGACTTATCTATGCAATGTGATATGTTATTGAGCTCTGTGAGTCTGTGACTCATCTTGTAGCTTTGTATTGTCTGCAACATTGTCAATCTGTATGATCTGTCCCTAAGCATGTGTATGTATAAGTCATTAGGCTACCTCTGTGAAGTGGTATTTGTGATTTGTTAACTTTAGTGGTGAAGCATAGTTATGACTGTGTTTACCATGTATGCTCACACACACATCCTTAGTGTTACAAACTATGTCATACTTCTTGACTATCCTCTGTTGATCATGAATGTGGTACTTGTATCTTAATTATCTTGTGTGAGATGCATGCCATAGTGAGAGTTGTTTTGGTAATGTTGTTGTTTTTACAGAGATATAAAAAATAAACAAGCGCTGCTCAAATCCAAATGCAGCCCCAAGGCCTTAGTAAAAGTAATGGAAATGATAAAAGAAAATGAGGTGCTGATGAAAGGAATTGATGCCATGGGTTTTATATCTCTAAAACATCTTCAGCCAATACAAATGGACTTCGAGTTGATTAGACAGCTTTTAGACAGTTTTGATTTGAATACATGCTCCGTTTCTGGGTTTAAAATAAAAGCCGAAGATGTTGCAAGCATATTAGGAGTCCCAGCAGGGACAAACCTAATTCCCACATTATCAAATGACGAGCAACAGAAATTCAAAACCAAATTCAAGAAAAGTTCCCTCCCATCGTTAACAAACGACATAGTGAAGTTCAAGGATGTGGAAGAAGTTGATCTCTCCTTTAAGGAGACCTTTATGTTGTTCTCACTGGGCCATTTTTTTTGTCCAACCACAAGTGATATTCCATCCGTAAAGCTTTATAGAGCCTTGTCTATTTTGCCTCGTGCTCGAGAGTACAACTGGGCACAATTTATCCTTGACTTCCTTCTTGAGGGAATCAAGGAATACCAAAAAAAAACTCGAGGTGCAGAGAAAATAGTGCGAAATATAGGGATATGTGGCTGCACTTTCTTTCTTAAGGTACGTTAATTTTTTTTTATTTGTCTCACACTTCCTTTCTTGTAAATTTTGGTATGTTTAATTACTTGTATTATTTCTTTCTCAGGTTTTCTTTCTCCAGAAAATGGATCCACTTGTTGTTGAGAGTGGTATGCCAATTTTCTCAGCTTGGACAAGTGAAAAGATAAGGCTTGCATCGAAAAAAAATCTGACAAAGAAAGCGAGAGGACCTCCTGAAAAGGACACGAAGTCTGAATTTCTAGAAGCTATCGAAAATAATCTTCAGCAAAGGACTAGTTTGGTATCAAGCGATAATTGTAGGTTTTGCAATATTTGTGGTGGGCAATACAATGGCATGCGTCATGGAGATGCTAACTTTGTTGATAAAGACAAAGTAAATGATATTCAAAGGAAACAAGAGGTATAATCATAAATTTCTGGCTATTGTTAGTTGTTTATAATTGTTTAGTTGAACTCTAATGTTAATAAAAGTAATTTATAAACATTACTCAAATCCTAAAAGGAGTAATAACTTTAGTCAAAGTAAATTTCTGCTTAATTATTTTATTTACTATATGTTTATAATTGAACTCTGGCCATAGCAAATTTGCTTTCTCTCTCTCAATTGTTCTATACCAAATATCGGCTTCTTCTTCCATGTGTATTGCTGCACAGAGTACTCTGGTTCTCAGGTCTGTTGTTGGGTTTAGTTGGAAAAAAATTTCACACTTGTTAATCCAGCCTCTAGGGTCTTTTCCATCAAATCTTGGAAAGTCCAGCTTGGGGGTTTTGTATGGGTTGGGTGTTGTTGGTAAGAACCAAGAGTTTTGTTGTGTTTGGCTTGTAGTCGGGTTAGGGTATAGATTTTGCGGAATATAGGTGAGTGTGGGACTGTGGGTTGACTAAAGGAGGAAGAGTGTGGTGTTTGTGGCGTTGATATTGAGTTTTGAGTGAAGTGTGGGTAAATGGGTAGAGCGTAAGGGTTTAGGGTGGACTGTATGTATTGTTGTGGTAAGGGTACTAGTGTGTTGGTGGTTGCAGGCAAGGTAGTAAGAGGGTTTGGTTGGAGGGTTGAAAAACCTGTGGCTGAGAAATACAAAACTCAGGATTTGTGGTTGGATTAATAACAGTAGATGATGCCTGAACTGTCTGTGTGATTGGGGTGCTACTTGACCCTCCCCAGTTAATACTACGAGTATTACTCATGTTGCAAGCACCAATAGGACTATTCATAGTAGCCATGTGTTTAGGAGTTTGGGGCTGAGAACTTACCAAGACACTGCTCTCCATTGTTCTTGAGATCTGGTCACTGGCTTCTTCCTGCACTTTTGGTCTATTCAGTATCTCCTTCTTCAACAGCTCGGTCAGTTCAATGAGACGGTGATTGACCTCAAAATTTCCTTGTTTCAAAACTGCAATATCCATCTTAAGCTGACCCATCTGCTCCTTAACTTCACTCTGTATCCCCTCAACAGAAGCAAGCTTTGTCTCCATTGTTGCAATGGATTTTTCATGTTTTTGAAGTGAAAGCTTTTCCTTGTCCGCCATTTGATTATGTTCCGAGAACCGGTAGTTTTGATACCAGATTGTGAGACTTTTGATGATTTTTGTTAGGGTTTTGAATTTGATATTTTTTTTGGTTTTTCTATGAAATAAGAACAAGAGAAAATAAAAGGTAAAAACAGACAATTTCATTTCACATGCCAGAAAATGTTCAGCCATAGTCTTTTAAGTACAGGTCCTATTCTCCCTTGCCATGCGGCAACAATTCATTTGCTCTGTTATAACAGAAATTACCACTACTGAAACATAGACAGTAAATATAATAATTAATTTACTAAGCTATAACGACATCGTATTAATTCGACTCCAACTTGATAAATCCCGCCAAGCCTGGATCATGACATTAAACTAGTATTGTGTGCATACATATGTGACTGATTGACTAGAATTGCTGAATGTATAGTAGTTAGCAAGGGGTTATACATGACCTTGATTACTCTGTTTTACTCCTGGATGCTTTTGTCATTTACTTATATCTGCAACTGATCCGTGTTGCAAGTGAAATCTTACTTTGCCTTGCAAAAGCATCACATTGCAACAGCTCTTATGTGTAACATGACTTATCTATGCAATGTGATATGTGTTATTGAGCTCTGTGACTCATCTTGTAGCTTTGTATTGTCTGCAACATTGTCAATCTGTATGATCTGTCCCTAAGCATGTGTATGTATAAGTCATTAGGCTACCTCTGTGAAGTGGTATTTGTGATTTGTTAACTTTAGTGGTGAAGCATAGTTATGACTGTGTTCACCATGTATGCTCACACACGCATCCTTAGTGTTACAAACTATGTCATACTTTTTGACTATCCTCTGTTGATCATGAATGTGTTACTTGTATCTTAATTACCTTGTGTGAGATGCATGCCATAGTGAGAGTTGTTTTGGTAATATTATAATTACCCACAGTCTAGACCAGTAAAACAAGAGGTATGATCATAAATTTCTGGCTATTGTTAGTTATTTTTTCATGAAGACTATAACTTGGGAAGATTTACTTACTATTTTTTCCAGGAATTAGAATCTTCTTTTAAAGAGACAAAGCAACAAGTTCAGCAGGCTCATTTAACCTGGAAACAAGAACTTGACATGCTTGGTAATATTCTGGAGGTCCTAGTCATTACTAATTAATAATAGATCAGCTTCATTAAATCTGTTTTTCTTTGTAAATGGCTTTTGCTTAAGAATAATTGTCGCTCGTATTTTGACAGTTAATCATACCAAGAGCCTTGAAGTGGCTGCTTCTTCATACCATAGGGTTCTGGAAGAAAACCGCCTTCTACGCAATCAAGTTCTAGACTTGAAAGGTGAGTGATTAGTCCCTGCTACAACATCATAATGAAAGATGTATTGATTGATTTCATCTCTTAGAAATTCATGATAATTCTCCCTAATATTCGCTTCTTATTCGGGAACAATCAGAGTTTATTGTAGGGTGAAGCCTGTAGCCTCCGGGCCAGATGATGCAAAATCCACAGTGGAATACATAGGAGAAAATGGAGACATTTTGATTGTGAATCCACATAAACAAGGAAAAGATTCAAGAAGGATTTACTCTTTCAACAAGGTCTTTGGAGGAAATACGACACAACGTAGGTTCCCATTTTCCCATTTTGTCTTCTATTGAACAACTGCATGGCAACATGTGATCGCTAGCATCTCACTTTTTAACTTTATCATGTAATCATGCTTGACACGGTCAATAATGGAAAAGATGCAATAATATTGGAGGAAAGTGATATATCTCTAGTTTGTTATTGTTTTCCTGGCAAAATTTCTGTTTGTTGTTTGCACATCTTATGTACTTAAGAGTGGTTGATTTTTTCTCTTTGTGGCCAAAAATGCCCTGTAAAGTTTTCTGATTATTGGTCACTGTATGCAGAACAAATATATGTAGATACTCAACCGCTGATAAGATCTGTGCTTGATGGTTATAATGTTTGTATATTTGCTTATGGACAAACCGGCTCAGGCAAGACATACACAATGGTAAGCTCAAACCTTAATTCTTTTCATTGGTTGCACTGTCTTGATAATGCATATTTGAAATTCGAGTGGGCACAATATATTTAACTGTCAAGTAAATGAGACTGTCTCAATTGATAAAGAGACCGTCTCATTTGATAAAGAGACTGTCTCAATTGATAACAGAATGAAAAAGCAACAAAAAATAAATGACAGAATATAAAACAAGAACACCAGGAATTTTCACTTGGTTCGGCCCCTACCCAATCTATGGCCTACATCCAAGTCCCTATGCCAACTAGCACAGAGATTATATTATTATAAAAAAAATATAAAGCTTACAGTTTTTCCCCGATTACAAGTTTAAAGCCTCTTGAAAGAACCCTTCCCTTCCCTTGACAAACCTGTCACCTAGCAAACCTGCTACCTAGCCCACTGGCTACCTTGGCTTATGACTTGCAATCCCTATCTAGTTGCCACAACCCGGCACAAGTATATGTAGAATAAATAAACTTTTACAACTCGATGAATGAAATTCTAAACAAAGTGTGTATAAACTTGAATGTCTGTGTATAGAAGTTGTATTGCAGAGAAGCTTCGAGTCGTCCTTGCTGAATGAGCGAATATATATAGCACTAGAAGATGTAGCCGTTGGGGATTTGAATTCCTAAAATCATAGCTTTTAAAGAATAAATCAATTAGATGTAAATTAGTGATTTCACATGATTAGCAATCAATCAGAATAATTATGTTGCTAAGTCAAACGGCTCTATTAATAAGATTAGGGATTTGAATGCAAATCAAATCACACAATATTCCTGAAAGATATCCTGAGATATATCTCTGATATATTACCTTAAATAGATAGATATGATATCCCTGAAATATGGCAAATGACAGATTATATTCAAGATATTCGTTAGACACATGGAATCAAATCTCTAGAATTTAATTCGAAAATAATTCAAAGTATCATCCTAAAAACATGGTACTAACAATCTCCCCATTTTTTATGATGATGAACAACTTTGAATTAGTTGCTCTTCTTGTCTTGCTCCCCCTGTCAAAAACACTTGAAGAGGCGTTAAGCATATTGCACATAATCTGTATATTTAAGCAAAGACATATATGATCTTGTAAAGATACGTAAGTATATATTATAAGCAACTATTTGCTCCCCCTGCCAAAAGTGGTGTTACCTTTTGTTTAAACCAATATTCAAATATTAAACTTCTCCCCCTTTCATCAACATAAAAAAAATAAACCACAGTTAAGTATGAATGGAGCATTTATCAAATAGTATACATACCAAGCGCTTACCACTTGCTCTAAAAGCCCGAGTTTTTAAGCAGACCTGCAAACACACATATATATTTATGTCTTAGGTACCCACCTTAAATTGGGTCCTGTTTTGTTAGTGTCCACAATCTTATATAAGTGCTTTTCCGATTTTTTAATCCATATTCGAGCAACATTAACAGAGACATGCATATACGGATTATATGGTTTAGAAGTGTGGCCCTTGATACCACAGAACTTGGATTCTACCGAAATGTGTCCCCTTTTTCCGCAATCTGTACATTTCTCATAGGGCATACTATACTTCATAGTAGTTCTCTTCTTTGTCTTTTGAAATACATTCTTTTTGACGGAGTTGAAGCCCAGTCCTTCTTTACCCAAGGAAGATTTTTGACCTGCCAACATTATGTCTAATGTGCCTTCACCATGCACGAACTTAGCCAGATCTTTCTTTAGACGATCGATCTTTTCCTGTAATTCAGAGAATTTTTGTTCTGTATCCTCTTTTTTGCCTTCAGTTTCCTTGAGAGAGTCTGTTTCCTGCCTTAGTGTGGCTAAGCATGCATCTTTTATCTCAATCTCATTTTTCATATATGTATTTTCTTCAGAGAGCTTGGCTATTCTTTCAGTGAGCAACTTGTTTTCATCAGCAAACGATTCCTCTTTCATCGAATCATCCATTTCACTTAGCACTTCATTTAGAGCTTGCTTTAAATATGCATTTTTGTTGCGCAACTTTCTATTTTGTGCCTGCAGAGTTAGTAAATCTTCAGAAACAAATGATTTTAAAGGAGTAGAATATACCTCTTCGTCTTCACTGGAGCTTTCCTCAATTCCAGCAAAACATAGTTGAGAAACTTCATCATCAGAGTCAATTTCTATATCAGATTCATCGTCGCTCCATGTGAGTAATGCTTTACTCTTTTTCTTCTCCTTATCTTTTTCCTTTGTTCCAGAAGCTCTCGATTTCGCCTTGAATTGAAGACAATTCTTTTTAAAATGACCTTTCTTGCCGCATTCGAAACAGACTTCATCGTTTGTGTTGTTTCTTAATTCCTTTTTGGGTCGGCTAGCAGCTTTCTTCTTGGCTAGAAACTTCTGAAACCTCTTTGTTAGAAGATCAATCTCCTCGTCTGAATCCTGACTGGAGTCTGTATTAATATTGAGGGCTAGATTCTTTTTCTTGGGCATTGTTTCTTCCTCATCATACCTTCGAAGCTGGTTCTCAAACTCTTCTAACTTGCTGAAGAGGGTGAGAGTCTCCATTTTTGAGATCAAGGGAGAATCCTGCAAAGTTGTTACCTTTCGAGCAAAACTTTTGGGCAGTGATCGTATGATTTTTCTATTAATTTCTGACTGAGGAATATGCATTTCCAGGAGAGAAATAGAATTCATAAGAGTAAGAAACCGTCCATGTGCTTCGTTTATACTTTCATCCTTTTCTAGTCTAAAGCTTTCATAATCGCTCAGAAGAAGATCAAGCTTGACCTCACGAATCTTTGAAGTGCCTTCATGACTTACTACAATAGTATCCCAAACTTGTTTGGCCGAAGTGCATGCTGACACTTTTCGAAGTTCAGTAGCACACAGTCAGTAAAGAATTCATAGCTCGAGTTATAATTCAGAGAATTGACTTCATCAACAGTGAGATCCTTTACTGGTTTGGGTTTGCCATCCTTCATGGGAATAGTAATGCCATTTTCAACAGCATCCCATTCGTATGTATCCCTCTGGAGAAATATTTTCATAAGAAACTTCCAATCGTTATAATTTTTTGTTCCAAGCAAGAGTGGTGGAACATTGATTGAGCGTCGTTCTTGCCAACCTGATTGTGCCATGGATCTAGCAAAATAAACACTTAAACAAGGGTTAAATGCACCTGCTCTGATACCAAATGAAATTCGAGTAGGCACAATATATTTAACTGTCAAGTAAACGAGACTGTCTCAATTGATAAAGAGACTGTCTCAATTGATAACAAAATGAAAAAGCAGCAGAAAATAAATGACAGAATATAAAACAAGAACACCAGGAATTTTCACTTGGTTCGGCCCCTACCCAATATATGGCCTACATCCAAGTCCCTATGCCAACTAGCACAGAGATTATACTATTATAACAATAATATAAGGCTTACAGTTTTTCCCCGATTACAAGTTTAAAGCCTCTTGAAAGAACCCTTCCCTTGACAAACCTGTCACCTAGCAAACCTGCTACCTAGCCCACTGGCTACCTTGGCTTATGACTTGCAATCCCTATCTAGTTGCCACAACCCGGCACAAGTATATGTAGAATAAATAAACTTTTACAACTTAATGAATGGAACTTCTAAACAAAGTGTGTATAAACTTGAATGTCTGTGTATAGAAGTTGTATTGCAGAGAAGCTTCGAGTCGTCCTTCTTCTTGCTGAATTGCTGAATGAGCGAATGTATATAGCACTAGAAGATGTAGCCGTTGGGAATTTGAATTCCTGAAATCATAGCTTTTAAAGAATAAATCAATTAGATGTAAATTAGTGATTTCACATGATTAGCAATCAATCAGAATAATTATGTTGCTAAGTCAAACGGCTCTATTAATAAGATTAGGGATTTGAATGCAAATCAAATCACACAATATTTCCTGAAAGATATCCTGAGATATCTCTCTGATATATTACCTGAAATAGATAGATATGATATCCCTGAAATATGGCAAATGACAGATTATATTCAAGATATTCGTTAGACACATGGAATCAAATCTCTAGAATTTAATTCGAAAATAATTCAAAGTATCATCCTAAAAACATGGTACTAACAATATCCTGTGTTCACTAAGAAGAAAGATGCTTTTGATAATTCATCATCATCATCTGTGTCTCTTGCATTTAGTCACCAATCATTCAGGAATTCCTTTCTCTTTTGAGATTTGACACTCGCAAAAAGAGTGAAGTAAAAAATTATATTGAGATGCTATATTGAAGAATATGTATATTTTTCTTTTTATGTATTTGACTTAGTAATTTATCATTTTTATGTCTACAGAGTGGCCCTGACTTGACAACACAGGAAACATGGGGTGTCAACTATCGAGCTTTACGAGATTTATTTGAAATTTCAAAAGAAAGGGCAAATGCTATAGAATATGAAGTTGGTGTGCAAATGATTGAAATTTATAATGAACAAGTGAGAGATCTACTGGTCACAAATAGCTCTAACAGAAGATATCCTTTCACAAAACTTGCTATTCTAAATAATTGAGGAGTTTTGCTTTGTATATATACAGTTCATTCAGTTATATCTTTACTTACAGTTTTTTCAGCACCAACAGAATCATTCAATGTTAATAAACCTTAACTATTTATACGCTCGAAATACGGAACAATTCTCAGTTGAACGGTCTCAACGTTCCTGACGCGTCTTTGGTCCCAGTTAAATGCCCTCACGATGTTCTTGATTTAATGGAAATCGGCCTTAAGAATTGTGTTATTGGAGAAACTGCTTTAAATGTGAGGAGTAGTCGTTCTCACAGGTACATATTTTATTAAATGAAATAAGAGTTCATATTATATTGCTTTAATTGTGTTGTTGTGACAGAAATACATGATGTTGTCAGTTATTAATGTTATCAATTCTAATGTTATCAATTCTGACCCCTTATTTTTTCCCTACAGTATACTAACTATTCATGTTCGAGGAAAGGACCTAGTTTCCGGGTCCATATTAAAGAGTTGTCTTCATCTTGTTGATCTAGCTGGAAGCGAAAGAGTGGATAAATCTGAGGCAATAGGTGAGAGATTGAAGGAAGCTCAACATATCAACAGATCTCTATCTGCACTTGGAGATGTCATCGCTGCTCTTGCACAAAAAAGTACACATATTCCCTACAGAAATAGCAAGCTAACCCAAGTACTCCGAGAATCATTGGGTATTACTTTTTTAAAATTATTGAATTTTTTTTATTAGCGGAACATACATTTGCGCGGCTAATTTACTTTATTAATAGCTAATCCTTTTTCATCTGCTTTTTTAGGTGGACACGCAAAAACTTTAATGTTTGTGCATATAACTCCTGAGGTTAATGCCATAGGAGAGACTATCAGTACCTTGAAGTTCGCTGAGAGGGTTGGTTCAATTGAACTTGGTGCAGCTAGATCTAATAAAGAAACTGGTGAAATCCGAGATATCAAGGAGGAGGTATAATTGATGATTTTCTCAATTAATTAAGGCTTCTTTGATTAAAAATTAAGTTGCCATAATTTTTTTGCTTTCCAAAACTTAGATTTCGCATTTGAAGCTGGCCCTAGAGAAAAAGGAGGCTGAACTTGAACAACTGAGAAAGACAAATCTTCGAGGGGCATCATCGATTCGAGTGCCAAACATTACTACTTCCAGCTTGAAGCCTGCTCTTTTTCAGCGGAGTGTCGACAACACCAAAGACTCTAAGGCAAGTTTTAGAGTTCATTAAAATGGAAATCACAAACTGTAATGAAGTTTAATCTGAAATTAAGTTATATCGTTTACTTTAAATTTAATATACTATTAATGCTTGCTGTTTGCTATAAATTTTTCTTGTGGTTTAAACTCTATTTTCAGATTGGCTGTTCCTCGGGTAGACAGATACATAGAAAGTATCGCCTCCCCTCTAAATTTACAGACAAGGATGTACTACCAAAATTGTCTTTCTTACCGGAGGAGAGATCAACATGTTCCGGAAAACCAAGGTCACCTTCACCCCCTGTTAGGAGATCATATCAACAGACAGGGGAGCTCTCATGAGAAGGAATTTTGGCTGATCTCAAAGACAAACTCCGAAGCTCTAAATGGTTTCAACATTATGTGCACCTAGACTTGTATAGATGGTTGTGCATTTGATTAGTTAGTTCGATAGCTGCTTGCTGTAAGGGGCTGTTTACCTTCTTTTGTTCTTTCTACTTATAATCTAGCATATAGGTTAGATTGTTAGTAGATAGCTCTCTCTTTGCTTGGCTTAGAGCAAGGGTCAACCCCTGTATATTCTCTTCTATTTATATATAGTACAATTTAGCGAAAAAAACTATTGAAAGTCATATTGAGCTAAGCGAAAAGGTCGAGACTCGCCAAGTATTAAAGATGAGATTGAACCATTCAAAATTTATTATTTCGTAGAACAATTTTTATATTTTAGTTCTCAAAAAAGGAATTAAACTACCTACATCTAAGAAGGAAAAAAAAACACTTGTCTTGTAATGCAGCCATGCTAACAGGCCGGGTAGAAGGTGAATGATAGAAGAATGCAACTTGTATAGAAAACCACGATAGTATTTTGATGGAGTTCAAGAAACTTCCTTTCCTCTAGAATTTATATCTCTTAAAGCAGATGATTATAAAAGCCAGGAACATCTGTAGTAATTTTCAATATGTATGCTCTCTTCCTTACATTTACTACTGTATCCTTTTTGAACAAGAAAGTCCTTCAAGTCTCAAGATAGACTAAACCAAGTTATAGTCAGAATTTGTTTTGCGTCACTGCCCTGACAGTTCACTGTCACACCCTGGCTACTTCAATAGTAGGCTCTGTGTAGATATCACAGCCGTGATACAGATTGTCATGGAATATGCCACTAAGTTACCGTCAGTCATGGCCATGCCTCCTTTTTGTCACAGTCCTGATCCGTATACTTTTTTTCTGGTTCTGCATCTCTGTTATGTTCGGACTGGCTCCTCATAGCAATGAGACTTTTTACTTTTGATGACACCTGACTGGTCTCTCCTAAGTCCTAAGGATGACCGTGTTGACTTCTAAACACATTAAATTCAAGCATTTACCATATTTTCTTTGTATAAGTGTATATTGTCTGAAAGTTCTTATATTCATTTAATGGGGAATTTGTGAGTTATATAAATAAATTTGTACGCTCAAATTTTTAATATCATGCAACAGCTTTATTTTTCGATTGATGTTTACTAATATTTTTTTTTACCAGAGACTTGAGCTTCAACAACTTCAGTGGAAGGATTCCAAACTCACTATTCAATTTGAGTTCACTTTCATTTCTGTAATACATACCAACTTGTTCCTTTTCAGTCACGTGATCTGTTCTTCTGCACATTTCAGTCACGTGATCTATGATAAATTGTTTAGTTCTTTTGCACTACTTTAAGTTGAACTTAAGCATGTTTTTGTACTTCTGTTGTCAGGTTTATTGGAAACAATAAGTTATCTGGGACACTACCTTCGCAAAAGAGTCCATCTCTTAGGAATATGTGAGTAAACTTGTCTTTAGAATGTGAATTATTTAAAAGAACTGAAGTGGCCAGGTTGATTATTAGCTCTAGTCTCATCATTTGATCATTTCAGTAACTCCTTGTGACTTGTGTTGTTGCTCTAAATAGGCTTCTCAATTCTTTCAGTAGTCTACTTTCAGATAAAGAATTTTATTTATCTCACAAGGGTGGCAAAACATAATAACATCTCACTTCATAATGCCTTACCATATTACACAAACATGTTTTAGGGAGTGGGTGTGGAGGATGCTTTACACTTTAGGGATCACTTATACAGTAGTATGTTATTTTATGTTGTGCAAATGTGGGATAATAGATTGATAAAGGGGATGGTTTTTGTTTTGTCAGGGAGCAGTAGGAGTGTTCCGGGTAACGTTTTTGCATATATGTTCGAGGAAAAATAAAAAAATAGGAAGGTTTGACTTATCTTGGTTTGAACAAGTAAGATCTACCGATCACTGTCCATGTACACCATTAAACCTTATTGTGGGGAAGTGCACTATAAGTCTTGAATTCCCGAAAATGGTCTACATTGTTAAGTGAGATCCCAGACTCAAAGTCTTTTCCTTTGCCAAACTTAAAATCACTTGATTAAAAACAAAATTGGTGCCTCCTGATAGAAATCTTAGCAATTGAGTTTTTTCTTTATCAAATTTTCCCACCGGCCAGATCTAGAAGATATACATAATTCCTTCACCTTTGAACTCTGTTTTGCATCATTATCTAGTGCAGGATCATACTTTATGTAGCTTCCCTCCATTTAGAAGAAATATTACGTCAAAATGTCGGGCCCTGCTTCATTTGAAATACGGTTGCAGATCATAGATAAACTTTTTAACTTCAGCCAAGTAATTTTGCCTCTTAAGTGGTTAAATTAAGGTCTGCTTGTATTCTTATTTCCTCCGTGGTGTATAGTCTATGAAGATAAGATGCTCTTCTAATCAACTCGGGGTTGTAGTCTTGTAGATGTAATATTTGAATGGATCATTAATACATTAGTAGGTTGCACACTCTGTTATATAAGTGGATACTTTTAGTATTGAAAGGAAAGGGAGAAACTTAAGTTCTACCATTTTATGATGGGACTCGTTCCACAGCCCCCGGGGATATCCCCTGATCCCTCTGCCCGAAATGAAACATGGCGGGCGTATTCTTGTGAAAATTAAATTAAAAATAGAAAAATAGTGATATTTAGTTGAAATTCATCCCAAAATTAGTGACTACCACTAATTGAGTGTGTATGAATTTTGAATTCGAATGTAATATTTTCTTTCTTTTTAATTAATTTTATAATATATTTCACAAACTAGATAAAAATTATTGAAAAATCAAGAAAATAGAAAAATAGTGATATTGAGTTGACATTCATCCCAAAATTAGTTGAAATAGCAGGCGGGTAGGTCCCATGTGGAGAACGCCATGGGCCCAGGTATTGCTTTAAACATTCTCGTACCTTCAAGATTCCTGTGTCTTTACCACCCACCGTATTTATCGTGCACATAGCCGGGGGTCTTCACGGAAACAGCCTCCCCGCCTTAAAAAGCGAGGGAATGGTCTGCGTACAACTTACCCTCCCCAGACCCTGCTCTGAGCGGGATATACTGGGTATGTTTGGTTTGGTTTGGTTTATTCATCCCAAAATTAGTGACTACCACTAGTTGAGTGTGTATGAATTTTTATTTCGAATTTAATATTTTCTTCCTTTTTAATTAATTTTATATTATATTTCACAAACTAGATAAAAATTATTGAAAAAACAAGAAAATAGAAAAATAGTGATATTGAGTTGACATTCATCCCAAAATTATTGACTACCAAAAATTATTGAAAAATCAAGAAAATAGAAAAATAGTGCTTTGTCCCGAATTGTTGTTTCTATTTTTTAAAAAATACTTATCGACGATCCAACCGTACGGATGTTAAGATATATCTAATATATTGATATTCCCAAATTTTCAAAAAATAAAAAATTAATTTGGTTGGAGATCTTAGTAGATCACTGGTATATTTACAAGTACCCGTAACTCGTGCTTTGTCACTGATTATTGTTTCTATTTTTTAAAAACTTTTTCTCGACGATCCAACCGTACGGATGTTAAGATATATCTAATATAGTGATATTCCCAAGTTTTCAAAAAATAAAAAATTAATTTTGTTGGAGATCTTAGTAGATCACTAGTATATTGACTAGTACCCGTAACTCGTGTTTTTTCACTGATTATTGTTTCTATTTTTTAAAAACTATTTCTCGACGATCCAACCGTACGGATGTTAAGATATATCTAATCTATTGATATTCCCAAGATTTCAAAAAATAATAAATTAATTTGGATGGTAAAAATGGTAGTCAATTATCGATTTGACCCGTACTTCTAACTAGTGCTTTGTCCCGGATTGTTGTTTCTATTTTTTAAAAAATACATATTGACGATCCAACCGCACATAAGTCAATATATATCTAATTTAGTGATATTCCCAAGATTTCAAAAAATAATAAATTAATTTGGATGGTAAAAGTGGTAGTCAACTATCGATTTGACTCGTACTACTAACTAAGTGAATCTAATGTATAAAATCTAAAAAATAGAAAATTAGTGAATTTAATATAAAATTAATCATAAAATTAATGAGTACTAATATTTGAATTTTTATGAATTTTAATTCAAATTTTATCTTATTTTTCTATTTTTAATTAATTTTAACAAAATTACGCCCGCAATGAAACATGGCGGGCGTATTCTTCTCACTGATTATTGTTTTTATTTTTTAAAAACTATTTCTCGACGATCCAACCGTACGGATGTTAAGATATATCTAATATATTGATATTCCCAAATTTTCAAAAAAAAAAAATTAATTTGGTTGGAGATCTTAGTAGATCACTGGTATATTTACAAGTACCCGTAACTCGTGCTTTGTCACTTATTATTGTTTCTATTTTTTAAAAATTATTTTTCGACGATCCAACCGTACGGATGTTAAGATATATCTAATTTATTGATATTCCCAAGTTTTTAAAAAATAAAAAATTAATTTGGTTGGAGGTCTTATTAAATCACTAGTATATTGACGAGTACCCGTAACTCATGCTTTGTCACTGATTATTGTTTCTATTTTTTAAAAACTATTTCTCGACGATCCAACCGTACGGATGTTAAGATATATCTAATATATTGATATTCCCAAAATTTCAAAAAATAAAAAATTAATTTGGTTGGAGGTCTTAGTAGATCACTAGTATATTGACTAGTACCAGTAACTCGTGCTTTGTCACTGATTATTGTTTCTATTTTTTAAAAACTATTTCTCGACGATCCAACCGTACGGATGTTAAGATATATCTAATATATTGATATTCCCAAATTTTCAAAAAATAAAAAATTAATTTGGTTGGAGATCTTAGTAGATCACTAGTATATTGACGAGTACCGTAACTCGTGCTTTGTCACTGATTATTGTTTCTATTTTTTAAAACTATTTCTCGACGATCCAACCGTAAGGATTTTAATATATATCTAATATATTGATATTCCAAAATTTTCAAAAAATACAAAATTAATTTGGTTGAAGATCTTAGTAGATCACTAGTATATTGACCAGTACCGTAACTCGTGCTTTGTCACTGATTATTGTTTCTATTTTTTAAAAACTATTTCTCGACGATCCAACCGTACGGATGTTAAGATATATCTAATATATTGATATTCCCAAATTTTCAAAAAATAAAAAATTAATTTGGTTGGAGATCTTAGTAGATCACTAGTATATTGACGAGTATCGTAACTCGTGCTTTGTCACTTATTATTGTTTCTATTTTTTAAAAACTATTTCTCGATGATCCAACCGTACGGATGTTAATATATATCTAATATATTGATATTCCAAAATTTTCAAAAAAATAAAAAATTAATTTGGTTGGAGGTCTTAGTAGATCACTAGTATATTGACTAGTACCGTAACGCGTGCTTTGTCACTGATTATTGTTTCTATTTTTTAAAAACTATTTCTCGACGATCCAACCGTACGGATGTTAAGATATATCTAATATATTGATATTCCCAAGTTTTCAAAAAATAAAAAATTAATTTGGTTGGAGATCTTAGTAGATCACTAGTATATCGACGAGTACTTGTAACTCGTGCTTTGTCACTGGTTATTGTTTCTATTTTTTAAAAACTATTTCTCGACGATCCAACCGTACGGATGTTAAGATATATCTAATATATTGATATTCCCAAAATTTCAAAAAATAAAAAATTAATTTGGTTGGAGGTCTTAGTAGATCATTAGTATATTGACTATTACCCTTAACTCGTGCTTTGTCACTGATTATTGTTTCTATTTTTTAAAAACTATTTCTCGACGATCCAACCGTACGGATGTTAAGATATATCTAATATATTGATATTCCCAAATTTTCAAAAAATAATAAATTAATTTGGTTGGAGATCTTAGTAGATCACTAGTATATTGACTAGTACCATAACTCGTGCTTTGTCACTGATTATTGTTTCTATTTTTTAAAAACTATTTCTCGACGATCCAGCCGTACGGATGTTAAGATATATCTAATATATTGATATTCCCAAATTTTCAAAAAAAAAAAATTAATTTGGTTGGAGATCTTAGTAGATCACTGGTATATTTACAAGTACCCGTAACTCGTGCTTTGTCACTGATTATTGTTTCTATTATTTAAAAATTATTTTTCGACGATCCAACCGTACGGATGTTAAGATATATCTAATATATTGATATTCCCAAGTTTTTAAAAAATAAAAAATTAATTTGGTTGGAGATCTTATTAAATCACTAGTATATTGACGAGTACCAATAACTCGTGCTTTGTCACTGATTATTGTTTCTATTTTTTAAAAACTATTTCTCGACGCTCCAACCGTACGGATGTTAAGATATATCTAATATATTGATATTCCCAAAATTTCAAAAAATAAAAAATTAATTTGGTTGGAGGTCTTAGTAGATCACTAGTATATTGACTAATACCCGTAACTCGTGCTTCGTCACTGATTATTGTTTCTATTTTTTAAAAACTATTTCTCGACGATCCAACCGTACGGATGTTAAGATATATCTAATATATTGATATTCCCAAATTTTCAAAAAATAAAAAATTAATTTGGTTGGAGATCTTAGTAGATCACTTGTATATTGACGAGTACCGTAACTCGTGCTTTGTGTAACAACTCGAAAATTTATTATTTAAATTATTATTTAAATACTTTACTGGTTTTTCCATAAAGGGGGAAATATGATTGTGGATTTTTTTTTTGTTCCAATTTGATGTGTTGTCTGCTAAATGAATAGTGAGTTACATATTTATGTGATGATTTAGGAGTGCCAGTGTGAGCCTGTATATTTTAATTTCATATTTTTTCTGTGATTATATCCATTAAAAACATGCTATATTTATCTTCTGGAAATTTTATAAAATCATTGAAGTTGATAAAAATCATGAAATCTTTTGTGTTATTATCTTTATGATATTATTATGTTTTTAAAATTTATTGGGAGAATTATCTTGGGTGTTTAAGGGTTTTAACCTGATTTTACGGGTTATATTGCATTTAAAAGATTAAAACTTGTAGAATTCATATTTAATTCGTTTTTGGTCCTAAAAATATTTTAAAAATATGGAATTGTTTGTAATTCCATAAACTTTATTCTAGAATTCTTAAATTTAAATTTTCACTTATTTTCCATTTAATTTCAATTTTAGAAATGATTTAAAATTGTTAAAAGGTAGATTTTCAGCATGATTACGATTCTACCCTTGGTGTTTTTAATTGAAAAACCCAGGAGTGTCTAGAGGATTCAGGCGTGTTCTTTCTGTCTAATCTCTTTGTCTAATCTCTTGAACTCTCATTTCTCTAAAAAAAAAAAATCTCTCTCACTCTTCTCTCTCCCTCCCCAAATTATCTCTCTCATAATCTCTCCCATCTCCTTAATCTCTCTGGCGCAAAACCTCTCTCTAGTGTTTCTCTCACTGTTAATATGTTCTGCTCCAACTATGTATTCGGGGTGTGAGTAGATGTGCAGCAGGGACAGTGGTATGGATTGTGTGTAAATCGTAAGTCTACTGTAGTGTTGTGTTTAACAACTTGGGGGTTTCCCGTGTTGTGCTTATTGTGTTGTTGTGGGTAATCGAGCGTGGGTGTGTCGAGTGATGTGGTAGTTTACAGGTGGAGCCTGATTTTGTTCTAGGGAGGCAGGGGAATAAGGAACAAAGCTGGAAGGAAATTAAGTGGAGAGGAGAAAAGAAGGAGCATAGGGGAGCAGTAGGTGGGTGCGTAAGGAGCAAGGTGATGTTGGTGATGTGTGTAGTTGTGCAGGTGCAGGGCAAGGGAATCGAGGGAGATTGTTTGCAGGGTATAAGGTCGGGTGGTGGTGTGTTTATGTTATGATGCAGATTTGTAGAGGGAAGGAGACAGGGGTATGTAATTAGTTGTAAGGTTGTGTTGTATTGTGGTCATTTCGAACTGATATTTAGAATGAGTCCATATATACTGATCCATGTTGCGTTGTCTTGTGATATTCAAATGGTTAAATGTATATGTAACGTATGTGGGTGTTAGACCTGTGGTGCAGGGTTTAAAGCAATTGGAGTATTAGTTAAGACTATGGGGTTGAGGAAGGTAAATAAAGGAGGCAGAGTAAGGTGATCGAAAGAGTGGACAGTAAGAGAGGGAATAAACGCTGGGATTGTGTATTGTCAGGGGTATGTGGAGGCGTGTGTCTGCTGGTGTAAGTAGTTATGAGTGTGATTGTGGTACAGAACCATGTGTGGGCTGATTCTAGTTCTTTCCCTGTGTTAATTTGATTTCGGACTGGTGCGAGTGTAGTGAAGTTGTATGTGTTGTGTGGGTATGTGCAGCGTGGGTGCTACGCGTGCTACTGTGTGTATGTGTAATCCAAGTGCTCATGTACGATGTGTGTTTGTGAATGGTATAGAGTTGGTGTGTGAGTGCAGGTCGTGTGTGTGTTTTAAGATTTTACGTATGTGAGGAGACAGGGGGAGACAAGGGAGGTGTTATATGTGTCATGTATGAGGGGGGGAGAAGAGTGCAGTTTATGTGTGTGTCCTGTTCGTGTGTGTCCTGGTGTGTAAGCAGGGAAGAGAGAGGCTGCTGTAGAGTAGAAAATGAGAGATGGTAGTATGTGTATTATCAAAGGTGATGGTGGTGGTTTGGCTTGATGCAGAGGACTGAAACGAGGCACACAGAGCTAAGGGGAAGCCACCTGTAAGACTATATTTTTTATTTTATTAATGGAATATTTAGAGTAAATTTTGGGAATTTTAGTTTATAATCGGAGAAGAGTTTGTGTTTGAGGATTTGTGGATAAATCGAGTAAATAACATAGTATTTGATTAATTTATTAGGTGATTAAATGGATTTTGGGATTTTAGTTTAAAATTTTGGTAAAATGAATAAAAGAAAGAACTTGGGATGATTTTATAAAATAGTGGAGAAGTTGGGTTTTGGAATTTATGATTTTATTTGGCTAGAGGATTTTATGAGGAACATTATGGTAATTTTTGGATGATTTTATGAGAAGCGGAAATGGAGATATGAATTTTATTTTAAGAATAGAATAAAATGATTTATTAAGCTACTTTGTGTAATTTGGAAACTTGGTTGAATTATATTAAATAATGGATATGGTGAAAAATTCTGAAATTTGGTTATTAAATCAAGGAGTATATGTAGTAATTTCTAAGATATTTGGGAGTGGTAGGAGTAATCGGATTAATTAGTTATTAAATTCGGAAAATGATTAAAATAGAGACTTTGAGGAATTCTTATAAATGGTGGGAGGTTTGATTTTTGGAGGAAGTAATTTTATTTGGCTTTGGGGTAATATTAGAAATTTATGGAGATTTTTATTTGATTTAACGATGAAGATCGATGGAGTTATAGATTTTACTAGATAAACGGATTATTAAATGGTCATTTATAAGGAGTAAATAGTATTTTAATTAATTAAAATACTTCCTGAACTCGGAAATTTACGTATAATATATGGACACGACCGTATCGAGATGTACTATTTAATTAGATGGATTTCATTCGGAGATTCTGAAGAGGATATCCTGTGTTAAAGGAGAGAACAGATTAAAGGGTTAAGTAGCAACGACAACAATTTTGTTTGGATATTCACTGTGTTAGTTGTCTATATTACATAGATACTGAATTGAGAGTTCCTAATTGAAGCATGGTTAATACGTGTGAGTTGAGTTTATAAGCGTTTATAGAATATTATAATTGTCGTCCGGAGATTGAATTTCCCGTATTATGTTTAACTATAGAAGTTGACGCGCGGGCTCGATATCGGAAGATCAGACTCATGAAAATGGCAAGAGCGTCATATCAATGCATGATTGAAAGAGAAGATTGTGATGCCGTAAGATAGAAGCAGAAAATAGTATTACTTCGACGTTACGTAATAGCTAAGGACCAGAGGCAAGTGTTTCTATCCCTCACTTATTGTTCAAGTGAGTTGTTTCTTTAATTGTGATACAAATAATGATGAGTAAGTATATATCATACCTGCTTTATTGTTGAAGATTTGATTAAAATATTCTGTTAAATATCAGATGATTTATTGACGAGAATTGACTATTTTTGCAATAATATTGTGAATCAGTGATATTTCCTTGTGGAAGTAAAACTAAACCAATTGCTTAGCTAGTCGGGATCCCACTAGTGAAACATTGAACCTGTCATGTCTGATTACACAGTCCATACTTTCTTTTAATGCTTATCTTGTGATTTGAGCTTCTGACAAAAGATATTTGTTTTATTAGTCATGAATTATTAATATCCCTGTTTTACTATACACATGCTGAGCATTTCTTCCGCTCATACTTGCTTGTTTTGAAATTCTAACTTTTCAGTTAAGTAATTTGGCGAGACTTACCCGCGTAGTTCGGAAAGGGAAGTGACATACGCTATTTTGAAGAAGACTTTACTCGGGAGGTCTGTATCTAGTGTAAGATCTATTTCATATAGTTGGACCTTAATAATTATTATTATTATGTAATAGATTAGTTGGCCTGGTATACTTCTTGTCGAAGTTATACTATTGGTTTAAGATTTGATTAAAAGAGATTGTTGTAAAGATGAAAGTATTTATTTAAATGGAATTTGGATTCTTGTTTCTAGCACTATAACCTAAAAGATCTTGGATAGTTGGGGTCACAGATGTTATAGTTCAATTTCGGACAATTATGAGGAATAATGTTTTATTAAACAGGTGATTACATTTTGAGGATTTTCGCGTAACGACCAAATCTCCTGACCCCGGATTTGGGGGTGTTACATATTGTTTCTATTTTTTAAAAACTATTTCTCGACGATCCAATCATACGGATGTTAAGATATATCTAATATATTGATATTCCCAAGTTTTCAAAAAATAAAAAATTAATTTGGTTGGAGATCTTAGTAGATCACTAGTATATTGACTAGTACCAGTAAATCGTGCTTTGTCACTCATTACTGTTTCTATTTTTAAAAAACTATTTCTCGACGATCCAACCGTACGGATGTTAAGATATATCTAATATATTGATATTCCCAAAATTTCAAAAAATACAAAATTAATTTGGTTGAAGATCTTAGTAGATCACTAGTATATTGACCAGTACCCGTAACTCGTGCTTTGTCACTGATTATTGTTTCTATTTTTTAAAAACTATTTCTCGACGATCCAACCATACGGATGTTAAGATATATCTAATATATTGATATTCCCAAAATTTCAAAAAATAAAAAATTAATTTGGTTGGAGGTCTTAGTAGATCACTAGTATATTGACTAGTACCCGTAACTCGTGCTTTGTCACTGATTATTGTTTCTATTTTTTAAAAACTATTTCTCGACGATCCAACCGTACGGATGTTAAGATATATCTAATATATTGATATTCCCAAATTTTCAAAAAACAAAAAATTAATTTGGTTGAAGATCTTAGTAGATCACTAGTATATTGACGAGTACCGTAACTCGTGCTTTGTCACTGATTATTGTTTTTATTTTTTAAAACTATTTCTCGACGATCCAACCGTACGGATTTTAATAAATATCTAATATATTGATATTCCAAAATTTTCAAAAAATACAAAATTAATTTGGTTGAAGATCTTAGTAGATCACTAGTATATTGACCAGTACCGTAACTCGTGCTTTGTCACTGATTATTGTTTCTATTTTTTAAAAACTATTTTTCGACGATCCAACCATACGGATGTTAAGATATATCTAATATATTGATATTCCCAAATTTTCAAAAAATAAAAAATTAATTTGGTTGGAGATCTTAGTAGATCACTAGTATATTGACGAGTATCGTAACTCGTGCTTTGTCACTTATTATTGTTTCTATTTTTTAAAAACTATTTCTCGACGATCCAACCGTACGGATGTTAATATATATCTAATATATTGATATTCCAAAATTTTCAAAAAAATAAAAAATTAATTTGGTTGGAGGTCTTAGTAGATCACTAGTATATTGACCAGTACCGTAACGCGTGCTTTGTCACTGATTATTGTTTCTATTTTTTAAAAACTATTTCTCGACGATCCAACCGTACGGATGTTAAGATATATCTAATATATTGATATTCCAAGTTTTCAAAAAATAAAAAATTAATTTGGTTGGAGATCTTAGTATATCACTAGTATATCGACGAGTACCCGTAACTCGTGTTTTGTCACTGATTATTGTTTCTATTTTTTAAAAACTATTTCTCGACGATCCAACCGTACGGATGTTAAGATATATCTAATATATTGATATTCCCAAAATTTCAAAAAATAAAAAATTAATTTGGTTGGAGGTCTTAGTAGATCATTAGTATATTGACTATTACCCTTAACTCGTGCTTTGTCACTGATTATTGTTTCTATTTTTTAAAAACTATTTCTCGACGATCCAACCGTACGGATGTTAAGATATATCTAATATATTGATATTCCCAAATTTTCAAAAAATAAAAAATTAATTTAGTTGGAGATCTTAGTAGATCACTAGTATATTGACTAGTACCATAACTCGTACTTTGTCACTGATTATTGTTTTTATTTTTTAAAAACTATTTCTCGACGATCCAACCGTACGGATGTTAAGATATATCTAATATATTGATATTCCCAAATTTTAAAAAAATAAAAAATTAATTTGGTTGGAGATCTTAGTAGATCACTGGTATATTTACAAGTACCCGTAACTCGTGCTTTGTCACTGATTATTGTTTCTATTATTTAAAAATTATTTTTCGACGATCCAACCGTACGGATGTTAAGATATATCTAATATATTGATATTCCCAAGTTTTTAAAAAATAAAAAATTAATTTGGTTGGAGATCTTATTAAATCACTAGTATATTGACGAATACCAATAACTCGTGCTTTGTCACTGATTATTGTTTCTATTTTTTAAAAACTATTTCTCGATGCTCCAACCGTACGGATGTTAAGATATATCTAATATATTGATATTCCCAAAATTTCAAAAAATAAAAAATTAATTTGGTTGGAGGTCTTAGTAGATCACTAGTATATTGACTAATACCCGTAACTCGTGGTTCGTCACTGATTATTGTTTCTATTTTTTAAAAACTATTTCTCGACGATCCAACCGTACGGATGTTAAGATATATCTAATATATTGATATTCCCAAATTTTCAAAAAATAAAAAATTAATTTGGTTGGAGATCTTAGTAGATCACTTGTATATTGACGAGTACCGTAACTCGTGCTTTGTCACTGATTATTGTTTCTATTTTTTAAAAACTATTTCTCGACGATCCAATCATACGGATGTTAAGATATATCTAATATATTGATATTCCCAAGTTTTCAAAAAATAAAAAATTAATTTGGTTGGAGATCTTAGTAGATCACTAGTATATTGACTAGTACCAGTAAATCGTGCTTTGTCACTCATTACTGTTTCTATTTTTAAAAAACTATTTCTCGACGATCCAACCGTACGGATGTTAAGATATATCTAATATATTGATATTCCCAAAATTACAAAAAATACAAAATTAATTTGGTTGAAGATCTTAGTAGATCACTAGTATATTGACCAGTACCCATAACTCGTGCTTTGTCACTGATTATTGTTTCTATTTTTTAAAAACTATTTCTCGACGATCCAACCGTACGGATGTTAAGATATATCTAATATATTGATATTCCCAAAATTTCAAAAAATACAAAATTAATTTGGTTGAAGATCTTAGTAGATCACTAGTATATTGACCAGTACCCGTAACTCGTGCTTTGTCACTGATTATTGTTTCTATTTTTTAAAAACTATTTCTCGACGATCCAACCATACGGATGTTAAGATATATCTAATATATTGATATTCCCAAAATTTCAAAAAATAAAAAATTAATTTGGTTGGAGGTCTTAGTAGATCACTAGTATATTGACTAGTACCCGTAACTCGTGCTTTGTCACTGATTATTGTTTCTATTTTTTAAAAACTATTTCTCGACGATCCAACCGTACGGATGTTAAGATATATCTAATATATTGATATTCCCAAATTTTCAAAAAACAAAAAATTAATTTGGTTGAAGATCTTAGTAGATCACTAGTATATTGACGAGTACCGTAACTCGTGCTTTGTCACTGATTATTGTTTTTATTTTTTAAAACTATTTCTCGACGATCCAACCGTACGGATTTTAATAAATATCTAATATATTGATATTCCAAAATTTTCAAAAAATACAAAATTAATTTGGTTGAAGATCTTAGTAGATCACTAGTATATTGACCAGTACCCATAACTCGTGCTTTGTCACTGATTATTGTTTCTATTTTTTAAAAACTATTTCTCGATGCTCCAACCGTACGGATGTTAAGATATATCTAATATATTGATATTCCCAAAATTTCAAAAAATAAAAAATTAATTTGGTTGGAGGTCTTAGTAGATCACTAGTATATTGACTAATACCCGTAACTCGTGGTTCGTCACTGATTATTGTTTCTATTTTTTAAAAACTATTTCTCGACGATCCAACCGTACGGATGTTAAGATATATCTAATATATTGATATTCCCAAATTTTCAAAAAATAAAAAATTAATTTGGTTGGAGATCTTAGTAGATCACTTGTATATTGACGAGTACCGTAACTCGTGCTTTGTCACTGATTATTGTTTCTATTTTTTAAAAACTATTTCTCGACGATCCAATCATACGGATGTTAAGATATATCTAATATATTGATATTCCCAAGTTTTCAAAAAATAAAAAATTAATTTGGTTGGAGATCTTAGTAGATCACTAGTATATTGACTAGTACCAGTAAATCGTGCTTTGTCACTCATTACTGTTTCTATTTTTAAAAAACTATTTCTCGACGATCCAACCGTACGGATGTTAAGATATATCTAATATATTGATATTCCCAAAATTACAAAAAATACAAAATTAATTTGGTTGAAGATCTTAGTAGATCACTAGTATATTGACCAGTACCCATAACTCGTGCTTTGTCACTGATTATTGTTTCTATTTTTTAAAAACTATTTCTCGACGATCCAACCGTACGGATGTTAAGATATATCTAATATATTGATATTCCCAAAATTTCAAAAAATACAAAATTAATTTGGTTGAAGATCTTAGTAGATCACTAGTATATTGACCAGTACCCGTAACTCGTGCTTTGTCACTGATTATTGTTTCTATTTTTTAAAAACTATTTCTCGACGATCCAAACGTACGGATGTTAAAATATATCTAATATTTTGATATTCCTGAATTTTCAAAAAATAAAAAATTAATTTGGTTGGAGATCTTAGTAGATCACTAGTATAATGACGAGTACCGTAACTCGTGCTTTGTCACTGATTATTGTTTCTATTTTTTAAAAATTATTTCTCGACGATCCAACCGTACGGATGTAATATATATTTAATATATTGATATTCCCAAATTTTCAAAAAATAAAAAATTAATTTGGTTGGAGATCTTAGTACATCACTGGTATATATACAAGTACCCGTAACTCGTGCTTTGTCACTGATTATTGTTTCTATTTTTTAAAAATTATTTTTCGACGATCCAACCGTACGGATGTTAAGATATATCTAATATATTGATATTCCCAAGTTTTCAAAAAATAAAAAATTAATTTGGTTGGAGATATTAGTAGATCACTAGTATATTGACTAGTACCATAACTCGTACTTTGTCACTGATTATTGTTTTTATTTTTTAAAAATTATTTCTCGACGATCCAACCGTACGGATGTTAAGATATATCTAATATATTGATATTCCCAAATTTTCAAAAAATAAAAAATTAATTTGGTTGGAGATCTTAGTAGATCACTGGTATATTTACAAGTACACGTAACTCGTGCTTTGTCACTGATTATTGTTTCTATTATTTAAAAATTATTTTTCGACGATCCAACCGTACGGATGTTACGATATATCTAATATATAGATATTCCCAAGTTTTTAAAAAATAAAAAATTAATTTGGTTGGATATCTTATTAAATCACTAGTATATTGACGAGTACCAATAACTCGTGCTTTGTCACTGATTATTGTTTCTATTTTTTAAAACTATTTCTCGACGATCCAACCGTACGGATGTTAAGATATATCTAATATATTGATATTGCAAAATTTTCAAAAAATACAAAATTAATTTGGTTGAAGATCTTAGTAGATCACTAGTATATTGACCAGTACCGTAACTCGTGCTTCGTCACTGATTATTGTTTCTATTTTTTAAAAACTATTTCTCGACGATCCAACCGTACGGATGTTAAGATATATCTAATATATTGATATTCCCAAATTTTCAAAAAATAAAAAATTAATTTGGTTGGAGATCTTAGTAGATCACTTGTATATTGACGAGTACCGTAACTCGTGCTTTGTCACTGATTATTGTTTCTATTTTTTAAAAACTATTTCTCGATGATCCAATCATACGGATGTTAAGATATATCTAATATATTGATATTCCCAAGTTTTCAAAAAATAAAAAATTAATTTGGTTGGAGATCTTAGTAGATCACTAGTATATTGACTAGTACCAGTAAATCGTGCTTTGTCACTCATTACTGTTTCTATTTTTAAAAAACTATTTCTCGACGATCCAACCGTACGGATGTTAAGATATATCTAATATATTGATATTCCCAAAATTTCAAAAAATACAAAATTAATTTGGTTGAAGATCTTAGTAGATCACTAGTATATTGACCAGTACCCGTAACTCGTGCTTTGTCACTGATTATTGTTTCTATTTTTTAAAAACTATTTCTCGACGATCCAACCGTACGGATGTTAAGATATATATCTAATATATTGATATTCCCAAAATTTCAAAAAATAAAAAATTAATTTGGTTGGAGGTCTTAGTAGATCACTAGTATATTGACTAGTACCCGTAACTCGTGCTTTGTCACTAATTATTTTTTCTATTTTTTAAAAACTATTTCTCGACGATACAACCGTACGGATGTTAAGATATATCTAATATATTGATATTCCCAAATTTTCAAAAAATAAAAAATTAATTTGGTTGGAGATCTTAGTAGATCACTAGTATATTGACGAGTACCGTAACTCGTGCTTTGTCACTGATTATTGTTTCTATTTTTTAAAACTATTTCTCGACGATCCAACCGTACGGATTTTAATATATATCTAATATATTGATATTGCAAAATTTTCAAAAAATACAAAATTAATTTGGTTGAAGATCTTAGTAGATCACTAGTATATTGACCAGTACCGTAACTCGTGCTTCGTCACTGATTATTGTTTCTATTTTTTAAAAACTATTTCTCGACGATCCAACCGTACAGATGTTAAGATATATCTAATATATTGATATTCCCAAATTTTCAAAAAATAAAAAATTAATTTGGTTGGAGATCTTAGTAGATCACTTGTATATTGACGAGTACCGTAACTCGTGCTTTGTCACTGATTATTGTTTCTATTTTTTAAAAACTATTTCTCGATGATCCAATCATACGGATGTTAAGATATATCTAATATATTGATAATCCCAAGTTTTCAAAAAATAAAAAATTAATTTGGTTGGAGATCTTAGTAGATCACTAGTATATTGACTAGTACCAGTAAATCGTGCTTTGTCACTCATTACTGTTTCTATTTTTAAAAAACTATTTCTCGACGATCCAACCGTACGGATGTTAAGATATATCTAATATATTGATATTCCCAAAATTTCAAAAAATACAAAATTAATTTGGTTGAAGATCTTAGTAGATCACTAGTATATTGACCAGTACCCGTAACTCGTGCTTTGTCACTGATTATTGTTTCTATTTTTTAAAAACTATTTCTCGACGATCCAACCGTACGGATGTTAAGATATATCTAATATATTGATATTCCCAAAATTTCAAAAAATAAAAAATTAATTTGGTTGGAGGTCTTAGTAGATCACTAGTATATTGACTAGTACCCGTAACTCGTGCTTTGTCACTAATTATTGTTTCTATTTTTTAAAAACTATTTCTCGACGATACAACCGTACGGATGTTAAGATATATCTAATATATTGATATTCCCAAATTTTCAAAAAATAAAAAATTAATTTGGTTGGAGATCTTAGTAGATCACTAGTATATTGACGAGTACCGTAACTCGTGCTTTGTCACTGATTATTGTTTCTATTTTTTAAAACTATTTCTCGACGATCCAACCGTACGGATTTTAATATATATCTAATATATTGATATTGCAAAATTTTCAAAAAATACAAAATTAATTTGGTTGAAGATCTTAGTAGATCACTAGTATATTGACCAGTACCGTAACTCGTGCTTTGTCACTGATTATTGTTTCTATTTTTTAAAAACTATTTCTCGACGATCCAACCGTACAGATGTTAAGATATATCTAATATATTGATATTCCCAAATTTTCAAAAAATAAAAAATTAATTTGGTTGGAGATCTTAGTAGATCACTAGTATATTGACGAGTATCGTAACTCGTGCTTTGTCACTTATTATTGTTTCTATTTTTTAAAAACTATTTCTCGACGATCCAACCGTACGGATGTTAATATATATCTAATATATTGATATTCCAAAATTTTCAAAAAAATAAAAAATTAATTTGGTTGGATTTTAATATATATCTAATATATTGATATTGAAAAATTTTCAAAAAATACAAAATTAATTTGGTTGAAGATCTTAGTAGATCACTAGTATATTGACCAGTACCGTAACTCGTGCTTTGTCACTGATTATTGTTTCTATTTTTTAAAAACTATTTCTCGACGATCCAACCGTACAGATGTTAAGATATATCTAATATATTGATATTCCCAAATTTTCAAAAAATAAAAAATTAATTTGGTTGGAGATCTTAGTAGATCACTAGTATATTGACGAGTATCGTAACTCGTGCTTTGTCACTTATTATTGTTTCTATTTTTTAAAAACTATTTCTCGACGATCCAACCGTACGGATGTTAATATATATCTAATATATTGATATTCCAAAATTTTCAAAAAAATAAAAAATTAATTTGGTTGGAGGTCTTAGTAGATCACTAGTATATTGACCAGTACCGTAACGCGTGCTTTGTCACTGATTATTGTTTCTATTTTTTAAAAACTATTTCTCGACGATCCAACCGTACGGATGTTAAGATATATCTAATATATTGATATTCCCAAGTTTTCAAAAAATAAAAAATTAATTTGGTTGGAGATCTTAGTATATCACTAGTATATCGACGAGTACCCGTAACTCGTGCTTTGTCACTGATTATTGTTTCTATTTTTTAAAAACTATTTCTCGACGATCCAACCGTACGGATGTTAAGATATATCTAATATATTGATATTCCCAAAATTTCAAAAAATAAAAAATTAATTTGGTTGGAGGTCTTAGTAGATCACTAGTATATTGACTAGTACCCGTAACTCGTGCTTTGTCACTAATTATTGTTTCTATTTTTTAAAAACTATTTCTCGACGATACAACCGTACGGATGTTAAGATATATCTAATATATTGATATTCCCAAATTTTCAAAAAATAAAAAATTAATTTGGTTGGAGATCTTAGTAGATCACTAGTATATTGACGAGTACCGTAACTCGTGCTTTGTCACTGATTATTGTTTCTATTTTTTAAAACTATTTCTCGACGATCCAACCGTACGGATTTTAATATATATCTAATATATTGATATTGCAAAATTTTCAAAAAATACAAAATTAATTTGGTTGAAGATCTTAGTAGATCACTAGTATATTGACCAGTACCGTAACTCGTGCTATGTCACTGATTATTGTTTCTATTTTTTAAAAACTATTTCTCGACGATCCAACCGTACAGATGTTAAGATATATCTAATATATTGATATTCCCAAATTTTCAAAAAATAAAAAATTAATTTGGTTGGAGATCTTAGTAGATCACTAGTATATTGACGAGTATCGTAACTCGTGCTTTGTCACTTATTATTGTTTCTATTTTTTAAAAACTATTTCTCGACGATCCAACCGTACGGATGTTAATATATATCTAATATATTGATATTCCAAAATTTTCAAAAAAATAAAAAATTAATTTGGTTGGAGGTCTTAGTAGATCACTAGTATATTGACCAGTACCGTAACGCGTGCTTTGTCACTGATTATTGTTTCTATTTTTTAAAAACTATTTCTCGACGATCCAACCGTACGGATGTTAAGATATATCTAATATATTGATATTCCCAAGTTTTCAAAAAATAAAAAATTAATTTGGTTGGAGATCTTAGTATATCACTAGTATATCGACGAGTACCCGTAACTCGTGCTTTGTCACTGATTATTGTTTCTATTTTTTAAAAACTATTTCTCGACGATCCAACCGTACGGATGTTAAGATATATCTAATATATTGATATTCCCAAAATTTCAAAAAATAAAAAATTAATTTGGTTGGAGGTCTTAGTAGATCATTAGTATATTGACTATTACCCTTAACTCGTGCTTTGTCACTGATTATTGTTTCTATTTTTTAAAAACTATTTCTCGACGATCCAACCGTACGGATGTTAAGATATATCTAATATATTGATATTCCCAAATTTTCAAAAAATAAAAAATTAATTTGGTTGGAGATCTTAGTAGATCACTAGTATATTGACGAGTACCGTAACTCGTGCTTTGTCACTGATTATTGTTTCTATTTTTTAAAACTATTTCTCGACGATCCAACCGTACGGATTTTAATATATATCTAATATATTGATATTGCAAAATTTTCAAAAAATACAAAATTAATTTGGTTGAAGATCTTAGTAGATCACTAGTATATTGACCAGTACCGTAACTCGTGCTTTGTCACTGATTATTGTTTCTATTTTTTAAAAACTATTTCTCGACGATCCAACCGTACAGATGTTAAGATATATCTAATATATTGATATTCCCAAATTTTCAAAAAATAAAAAATTAATTTGGTTGGAGATCTTAGTAGATCACTAGTATATTGACGAGTATCGTAACTCGTGCTTTGTCACTTATTATTGTTTCTATTTTTTAAAAACTATTTCTCGACGATCCAACCGTACGGATGTTAATATATATCTAATATATTGATATTCCAAAATTTTCAAAAAAATAAAAAATTAATTTGGTTGGAGGTCTTAGTAGATCACTAGTATATTGACCAGTACCGTAACGCGTGCTTTGTCACTGATTATTGTTTCTATTTTTTAAAAACTATTTCTCGACGATCCAACCGTACGGATGTTAAGATATATCTAATATATTGATATTCCCAAGTTTTCAAAAAATAAAAAATTAATTTGGTTGGAGATCTTAGTATATCACTAGTATATCGACGAGTACCCGTAACTCGTGCTTTGTCACTGATTATTGTTTCTATTTTTTAAAAACTATTTCTCGACGATCCAACCGTACGGATGTTAAGATATATCTAATATATTGATATTCCCAACTTTTCAAAAAATAAAAAATTAATTTGGTTGGAGGTCTTAGTAGATCACTAGTATATTGACCAGTACCGTAACGCGTGCTTTGTCACTGATTATTGTTTCTATTTTTTAAAAACTATTTCTCGACGATCCAACCGTACGGATGTTAAGATATATCTAATATATTGATATTCCCAAAATTTCAAAAAATAAAAAATTAATTTGGTTGGAGGTCTTAGTAGATCACTAGTATATTGACTAGTACCCGTAACTCGTGCTTTGTCACTAATTATTGTTTCTATTTTTTAAAAACTATTTCTCGACGATACAACCGTACGGATGTTAAGATATATCTAATATATTGATATTCCCAAATTTTCAAAAAATAAAAAATTAATTTGGTTGGAGATCTTAGTAGATCACTAGTATATTGACGAGTACCGTAACTCGTGCTTTGTCACTGATTATTGTTTCTATTTTTTAAAACTATTTCTCGACGATCCAACCGTACGGATTTTAATATATATCTAATATATTGATATTGAAAAATTTTCAAAAAATACAAAATTAATTTGGTTGAAGATCTTAGTAGATCACTAGTATATTGACCAGTACCGTAACTCGTGCTTTGTCACTGATTATTGTTTCTATTTTTTAAAAACTATTTCTCGACGATCCAACCGTACAGATGTTAAGATATATCTAATATATTGATATTCCCAAATTTTCAAAAAATAAAAAATTAATTTGGTTGGAGATCTTAGTAGATCACTAGTATATTGACGAGTATCGTAACTCGTGCTTTGTCACTTATTATTGTTTCTATTTTTTAAAAACTATTTCTCGACGATCCAACCGTACGGATGTTAATATATATCTAATATATTGATATTCCAAAATTTTCAAAAAAATAAAAAATTAATTTGGTTGGAGGTCTTAGTAGATCACTAGTATATTGACCAGTACGGTAACGCGTGCTTTGTCACTGATTATTGTTTCTATTTTTTAAAAACTATTTCTCGACGATCCAACCGTACGGATGTTAAGATATATCTAATATATTGATATTCCCAACTTTTCAAAAAATAAAAAATTAATTTGGTTGGAGATCTTAGTATATCACTAGTATATCGACGAGTACCCGTAACTCGTGCTTTGTCACTGATTATTGTTTCTATTTTTTAAAAACTATTTCTCGACGATCCAACCGTACGGATGTTAAGATATATCTAATATATTGATATTCCCAAAATTTCAAAAAATAAAAAATTAATTTGGTTGGAGGTCTTAGTAGATCATTAGTATATTGACTATTACCCTTAACTCGTGCTTTGTCACTGATTATTGTTTCTATTTTTTAAAAACTATTTCTCGACGATCCAACCGTACGGATGTTAAGATATATCTAATATATTGATATTCCCAAATTTTCAAAAAATAAAAAATTAATTTGGTTGGAGATCTTAGTAGATCACTAGTATATTGACCAGTACCGTAACTCGTGCTTTGTCACTGATTATTGTTTCTATTTTTTAAAACTATTTCTCGACGATCCAACCGTACGGATTTTAATATATATCTAATATATTGATATTGCAAAATTTTCAAAAAATACAAAATTAATTTGGTTGAAGATCTTAGTAGATCACTAGTATATTGACCAGTACCGTAACTCGTGCTTTGTCACTTATTATTGTTTCTATTTTTAAAAAATATTTCTCGACGATCCAACCGTACAGATGTTAAGATATATCTAATATATTGATATTCCCAAATTTTCAAAAAATAAAAAATTAATTTGGTTGGAGATCTTAGTAGATCACTAGTATATTGACGAGTATCGTAACTCGTGCTTTGTCACTTATTATTGTTTCTATTTTTTAAAAACTATTTCTCGACGATCCAACCGTACGGATGTTAATATATATCTAATATATTGATATTCCAAAATTTTCAAAAAAATAAAAAATTAATTTGGTTGGAGGTCTTAGTAGATCACTAGTATATTGACCAGTACGGTAACGCGTGCTTTGTCACTGATTATTGTTTCTATTTTTTAAAAACTATTTCTCGACGATCCAACCGTACGGATGTTAAGATATATCTAATATATTGATATTCCCAAGTTTTCAAAAAATAAAAAATTAATTTGGTTGGAGATCTTAGTATATCACTAGTATATCGACGAGTACCCGTAACTCGTGCTTTGTCACTGATTATTGTTTCTATTTTTTAAAAACTATTTCTCGACGATCCAACCGTACGGATGTTAAGATATATCTAATATATTGATATTCCCAAAATTTCAAAAAAAAAAAATTAATTTGGTTGGAGGTCTTAGTAGATCATTAGTATATTGACTATTACCCTTAACTCGTGCTTTGTCACTGATTATTGTTTCTATTTTTTAAAAACTATTTCTCGACGATCCAACCGTACGGATGTTAAGATATATCTAATATATTGATATTCCCAAATTTTCAAAAAATAAAAAATTAATTTGGTTGGAGATCTTAGTAGATCACTAGTATATTGACGAGTACCGTAACTCGTGCTTTGTCACTGATTATTGTTTCTATTTTTTAAAACTATTTCTCGACGATCCAACCGTACGGATTTTAATATATATCTAATATATTGATATTGCAAAATTTTCAAAAAATACAAAATTAATTTGGTTGAAGATCTTAGTAGATCACTAGTATATTGACCAATACCGTAACTCGTGCTTTGTCACTTATTATTGTTTCTATTTTTTAAAAACTATTTCTCGACGATCCAACCGTACAGATGTTAAGATATATCTAATATATTGATATTCCCAAATTTTCAAAAAATAAAAAATTAATTTGGTTGGAGATCTTAGTAGATCACTAGTATATTGACGAGTATCGTAACTCGTGCTTTGTCACTTATTATTGTTTCTATTTTTTAAAAACTATTTCTCGACGATCCAACCGTACGGATGTTAATATATATCTAATATATTGATATTCCAAAATTTTCAAAAAAATAAAAAATTAATTTGGTTGGAGGTCTTAGTAGATCACTAGTATATTGACCAGTACCGTAACGCGTGCTTTGTCACTGATTATTGTTTCTATTTTTTAAAAACTATTTCTCGACGATCCAACCGTACGGATGTTAAGATATATCTAATATATTGATATTCCCAAAATTTCAAAAAATAAAAAATTAATTTGGTTGGAGGTCTTAGTAGATCACTAGTATATTGACTAGTACCCGTAACTCGTGCTTTGTCACTAATTATTGTTTCTATTTTTTAAAAACTATTTCTCGACGATACAACCGTACGGATGTTAAGATATATCTAATATATTGATATTCCCAAATTTTCAAAAAATAAAAAATTAATTTGGTTGGAGATCTTAGTAGATCACTAGTATATTGACGAGTACCGTAACTCGTGCTTTGCACTGATTATTGTTTCTATTTTTTAAAACTATTTCTCGACGATCCAACCGTACGGATTTTAATATATATCTAATATATTGATATTGAAAAATTTTCAAAAAATACAAAATTAATTTGGTTGAAGATCTTAGTAGATCACTAGTATATTGACCAGTACCGTAACTCGTGCTTTGTCACTGATTATTGTTTCTATTTTTTAAAAACTATTTCTCGACGATCCAACCGTACAGATGTTAAGATATATCTAATATATTGATATTCCCAAATTTTCAAAAAATAAAAAATTAATTTGGTTGGAGATCTTAGTAGATCACTAGTATATTGACGAGTATCGTAACTCGTGCTTTGTCACTTATTATTGTTTCTATTTTTTAAAAACTATTTCTCGACGATCCAACCGTACGGATGTTAATATATATCTAATATATTGATATTCCAAAATTTTCAAAAAAATAAAAAATTAATTTGGTTGGAGGTCTTAGTAGATCACTAGTATATTGACCAGTACCGTAACGCGTGCTTTGTCACTGATTATTGTTTCTATTTTTTAAAAACTATTTCTCGACGATCCAACCGTACGGATGTTAAGATATATCTAATATATTGATATTCCCAAGTTTTCAAAAAATAAAAAATTAATTTGGTTGGAGATCTTAGTATATCACTAGTATATCGACGAGTACCCGTAACTCGTGCTTTGTCACTGATTATTGTTTCTATTTTTTAAAAACTATTTCTCGACGATCCAACCGTACGGATGTTAAGATATATCTAATATATTGATATTCCCAAAATTTCAAAAAATAAAAAATTAATTTGGTTGGAGGTCTTAGTAGATCATTAGTATATTGACTATTACCCTTAACTCGTGCTTTGTCACTGATTATTGTTTCTATTTTTTAAAAACTATTTCTCGACGATCCAACCGTACGGATGTTAAGATATATCTAATATATTGATATTCCCAAATTTTCAAAAAATAAAAAATTAATTTGGTTGGAGATCTTAGTAGATCACTAGTATATTGACTAGTACCATAACTCGTACTTTGTCACTGATTATTGTTTTTATTTTTTAAAAACTATTTCTCGACGATCCAACCGTACGGATGTTAAGATATATCTAATATATTGATATTCCCAACTTTTCAAAAAATAAAAAATTAATTTGGTTGGAGATCTTAGTAGATCACTTGTATATTTACAAGTACCCGTAACTCGTGCTTTGTCACTGATTATTGTTTCTATTATTTAAAAATTATTTTTCGACGATCCAACCGTACGGATGTTAAGATATATCTAATATATTGATATTCCCAAGTTTTTAAAAAATTAAAAATTAATTTGGTTGGAGATCTTATTAAATCACTAGTATATTGACGAGTACCAATAACTCGTGCTTTGTCACTGATTATTGTTTTTATTTATTTAAAAACTATTTCTCGACGCACCAACCGTACGGATGTTAAGATATATCTAATATATTGATATTCCCAAAATTTCAAAAAATAAAAAATTAATTTGGTTGGAGGTCTTAGTAGATCACTAGTATATTGACTAATACCCCTAACTCGTGCTTCGTCACTGATTATTGTTTCTATTTTTTAAAAACTATTTCTCGACGATCCAACCGTACGGATGTTAAGATATATCTAATATATTGATATTCCTAAATTTTCAAAAAATAAAAAATTAATTTGGTTGGAGATCTTAGTAGATCACTTGTATATTGACGAGTACCGTAACTCGTGCTTTGTCACTGATTATTGTTTCTATTTTTTAAAAATTATTTCTCGACGATCCAATCATACGGATGTTAAGATATATCTAATATATTGATATTCCCAAGTTTTCAAAAAATAAAAAATTAATTTGGTTGGAGATCTTAGTAGATCACTAGTGTATTGACTAGTACCCGTAAATCGTGCTTTGTCACTCATTATTGTTTCTATTTTTAAAAAACTATTTCTCGACGATCCAACCATACGGATGTTAAGATATATTTAATATATTGATATTCCCAAAATTTCAAAAAATACAAAATTAATTTGGTTGAAGATCTTAGTAGATCACTAGTATATTGACTAATACCCGTAACTCGTGCTTTGTCACTGATTATTGTTTCTATTTTTTAAAAACTATTTCTCGACGATCCAACCGTACGGATGTTAAGATATATCTAATATATTAATATTCCCAAAATTTCAAAAAATAAAAAATTAATTTGGTTGAAGATCTTAGTAGATCACTAGTATATTGACCAGTACCCGTAACTCGTGCTTTGTCACTGATTATTGTTTCTATTTTTTAAAAACTATTTCTCGACGATCCAACCGTACGGATGTTAAGATATATCTAATATATTGATATTCCCAAAATTTCAAAAAATAAAAAATTAATTTGGTTGGAGGTCTTAGTAGATCATTAGTATATTGACTATTACCCTTAACTCGTGCTTTGTCACTGATTATTGTTTCTATTTTTTAAAAACTATTTCTCGACGATCCAACCGTACGGATGTTAAGATATATCTAATATATTGATATTCCCAAATTTTCAAAAAATAAAAAATTAATTTGTTTGGAGATCTTAGTAGATCACTAGTATATTGACTAGTACCATAACTCGTACTTTGTCACTGATTATTGTTTTTATTATTTAAAAATTATTTTTCGACGATCCAACCGTACGGATGTTAAGATATATCTAATATATTGATATTCCCAAGTTTTTGAAAAATAAAAAATTAATTTGGTTGGAGATCTTATTAAATCACTAGTATATTGACGAGTACCAATAACTCGTGCTTTGTCACTGATTATTGTTTTTATTTTTTAAAAACTATTTCTCGACGCTCCAACCGTACGGATGTTAAGTTATATCTAATATATTGATATTCCCAAAATTTCAAAAAATAAAAAATTAATTTGGTTGGAGGTCTTAGTAGATCACTAGTATATTGACTAATACCCGTAACTCGTGCTTCGTCACTGATTATTGTTTCTATTTTTTAAAAACTATTTCTCGACGATCCAACCGTACGGATGTTAAGATATATCTAATATATTGATATTCCTAAATTTTCAAAAAATAAAAAATTAATTTGGTTGGAGATCTTAGTAGATCACTTGTATATTGACGAGTACCCGTAACTCGTGCTTCGTCACTGATTATTGTTTCTATTTTTTAAAAACTATTTCTCGACGATCCAACCGTACGGATGTTAAGATATATCTAATATATTGATATTCCCAAAATTTCAAAAAATAAAAAATTAATTTGGTTGGAGGTCTTAGTAGATCATTAGTATATTGACTATTACCCTTAACTCGTGCTTCGTCACTGATTATTGTTTCTATTTTTTAAAAACTATTTCTCGACGCTCCAACCGTACGGATGTTAAGTTATATCTAATATATTGATATTCCCAAAATTTCAAAAAATAAAAAATTAATTTGGTTGGAGATCTTAGTAGATCACTAGTATATTGACTAATACCCGTAACTCGTGCTTCGTCACTGATTATTGTTTCTATTTTTTAAAAACTATTTCTCGACGATCCAACCGTACGGATGTTAAGATATATCTAATATATTGATATTCCCAAGTTTTTAAAAAATAAAAAATTAATTTGGTTGGAGATCTTATTAAATCACTAGTATATTGACGAGTACCAATAACTCGTGCTTTGTCACTGATTATTGTTTCTATTATTTAAAATTTTTTTTCGACGATCCAACCGTACGGATGTTAAGATATATCTAATATATTGATATTCCCAAGTTTTTAAAAAATAAAAAATTAATTTGGTTGGAGATCTTATTAAATCACTAGTATATTGACGAGTACCAATAACTCGTGCTTTGTCACTGATTATTGTTTTTATTTTTTAAAAACTATTTCTCGACTCTCCAACCGTACGGATGTTAAGTTATATCTAATATATTGATATTCCCAAAATTTCAAAAAATAAAAAATTAATTTGGTTGGAGATCTTAGTATATCACTAGTATATCGACGAGTACCCGTAACTCGTGCTTTGTCACTGATTATTGTTTCTATTTTTTAAAAACTATTTCTCGACGATCCAACCGTACGGATGTTAAGATATATCTAATATATTGATATTCCCAAAAATTCAAAAAATAAAAAATTAATTTGGTTGGAGGTCTTAGTAGATCATTAGTATATTGACTATTACCCTTAACTCGTGCTTTGTCACTGATTATTGTTTCTATTTTTTAAAAACTATTTCTCGACGATCCAACCGTACGGATGTTAAGATATATCTAATATATTGATATTCCCAAGTTTTCAAAAAATAAAAAATTAATTTGGTTGGAGATCTTAGTAGATCACTAGTATATTGACTAGTACCAGTAAATCGTGCTTTGTCACTCATTACTGTTTCTATTTTTAAAAAACTATTTCTCGACGATCCAACCGTACGGATGTTAAGATATATTTAATATATTGATATTCCCAAAATTTCAAAAAATACAAAATTAATTTGGTTGAAGATCTTAGTAGATCACTAGTATATTGACCAGTACCCGTAACTCGTGCTTTGTCACTGATTATTGTTTCTATTTTTTAAAAACTATTTCTCGACGATCCAACCGTACGGATGTTAAGATATATCTAATATATTGATATTCCCAAAATTTCAAAAAATACAAAATTAATTTGGTTGAAGATCTTAGTAGATCACTAGTATATTGACCAGTACCCGTAACTCGTGCTTTGTCACTGATTATTGTTTCTATTTTTTAAAAACTATTTCTCGACGATCCAAACGTACGGATGTTAAGATATATCTAATATTTTGATATTCCCGAATTTTCAAAAAATAAAAAATTAATTTGGTTGGAGATCTTAGTAGATCACTAGTATAATGACGAGTACCGTAACTCGTGCTTTGTCACTGATTATTGTTTCTATTTTTTAAAAATTATTTCTCGATGATCCAACCGTACGGATGTAAGATATATTTAATATATTGATATTCCCAAATTTTCAAAAAATAAAAAATTAATTTGGTTGGAGATCTTAGTAGATCACTGGTATATATACAAGTACCCGTAACTCGTACTTTGTCACTGATTATTGTTTTTATTTTTTAAAAACTATTTCTCGACGATCCAACCGTACGGATGTTAAGATATATCTAATATATTGATATTCCCAAAATTTCAAAAAATAAAAAATTAATTTGGTTGGAGGTCTTAGTAGATCACTAGTATATTGACTAATACCCGTAACTCGTGCTTTGTCACTGATTATTGTTTCTATTTTTTAAAAACTATTTCTCGACGATCCAACCGTACGGATGTTAAGATATATCTAATATATTGATATTCCCAAATTTTCAAAAAATAAAAAATTAATTTGGTTGAAGATCTTAGTAGATCACTAGTATATTGACCAGTACCGTAACTCGTGCTTTGTCACTGATTATTGTTTCTATTTTTTAAAACTATTTCTCGACGATCCAACCGTACGGATTTTAATATATATCTAATATATTGATATTCCAAAATTTTCAAAAAATACAAAATTAATTTGGTTGAAGATCTTAGTAGATCACTAGTATATTGACCAGTACCGTAACTCGTGCTTTGTCACTGATTATTGTTTCTATTTTTTAAAAACTATTTCTCGACGATCCAACCGTACGGATGTTAAGATATATTTAATATATTGATATTCCCAAAATTTCAAAAATTACAAAATTAATTTGGTTGAAGATCTTAGTAGATCACTAGTATATTGACCAGTACCCGTAACTCGTGCTTTGTCACTGATTATTGTTTCTATTTTTTAAAAACTATTTCTCGACGATCCAACCGTACGGATGTTAAGATATATCTAATATATTGATATTCCCAAAATTTCAAAAAATACAAAATTAATTTGGTTGAAGATCTTAGTAGATCACTAGTATAATGACGAGTACCTGTAACTCGTGCTTTGTCACTGATTATTGTTTCTATTTTTTAAAAACTATTTCTCGACGATCCAAACGTAAGGATGTTAAGATATATCTAATATTTTGATATTCCCAAATTTTCAAAAAATAAAAAATTAATTTGGTTGGAGATCTTAGTAGATCACTAGTATAATGACGAGTACCGTAACTCGTGCTTTGTCACTGATTATTGTTTCTATTTTTTAAAAATTATTTCTCGACGATCCAACCGTACGGATGTAAGATATATTTAATATATTGATATTCCCAAATTTTCAAAAAATAAAAAATTAATTTGGTTGGAGATCTTAGTAGATCACTGGTATATATACAAGTACCCGTAACTCGTTCTTTGTCACTGATTATTGTTTTTATTTTTTAAAAACTATTTCTCGACGATCCAACCATACGGATGTTAAGATATATCTAATATATTGATATTCCCAAAATTTCAAAAAATAAAAAATTAATTTGGTTGGAGGTCTTAGTAGATCACTAGTATATTGACTAGTACCCGTAACTCGTGCTTTGTCACTGATTATTGTTTCTATTTTTTAAAAACTATTTCTCGACGATCCAACCGTACGGATGTTAAGATATATCTAATATATTGATATTCCCAAATTTTCAAAAAATAAAATATTAATTTGGTTGAAGATCTTAGTAGATCACTAGTATATTGACCAGTACCGTAACTCGTGCTTTGTCACTGATTATTGTTTCTATTTTTTAAAACTATTTCTCGACGATCCAACCGTACGGATGTTAATATATATCTAATATATTGGTATTCCAAAATTTTCAAAAAAATAAAAAATTAATTTGGTTGGAGGTCTTAGTAGATCACTAGTATATTGACCAGTACCGTAACGCGTGCTTTGTCACTGATTATTATTTCTATTTTTTAAAAACTATTTCTTGACGATCCAACCGTACGGATGTTAAGATATATCTAATATATTGATATTCCCAAGTTTTTAAAAAATAAAAAATTAATTTGGTTGGAGATCTTAGTAGATCACTAGTATATCGACGAGTACCCGTAACTCGTGCTTTGTCACTGATTATTGTTTCTATTTTTTATAAACTATTTCTCGACGATCCAACTGTACGGATGTTAAGATATATCTAATATATTGATATTCCCAAAATTTCAAAAAATAAAAAATTAATTTGGTTGGAGGTCTTAGTAGATCATTAGTATATTGACTATTACCCTTAACTCGTGCTTTGTCACTGATTATTGTTTCTATTTTTTAAAAACTATTTCTCGACGATCCAACCGTACGGATGTTAAGATATATCTAATATATAGATATTCCCAAATTTTCAAAAAATAAAAATTAATTTGGTTGGAGATTTTAGTAGATCACTAGTATATTGACTAGTACCATAACTCGTACTTTGTCACTGATTATTGTTTTTATTTTTTAAAAACTATTTCTCGACGATCCAACCGTACGGATGTTAAGATATATCTAATATATTGATATTCCCAAATTTTCAAAAAATAAAAAATTAATTTGGTTGGAGATCTTAGTAGATCACTGGTATATTTACAAGTACCCGTAACTCGTGCTTTGTCACTGATTATTGTTTCTATTATTTAAAAATATTTTTCGACGATCCAACCGTACGGATGTTAAGATATATCTAATATATTGATATTCCCAAGTTTTTAAAAAATAAAAAATTAATTTGGTTGGAGATCTTATTAAATCACAAGTATATTGACGAGTACCAATAACTCGTGCTTTGTCACTGATTATTGTTTCTACTTTTTAAAAACTATTTCTCGACGCTCCAACCGTACGGATGTTAAGATATATCTAATATATTGATATTCCAAAAATTTCAAAAAATAAAAAATTAATTTGGTTGGAGGTCTTAGTAGATCACTAGTATATTGACAAATACCCGTAACTCGTGCTTCGTCACTGATTATTGTTTCTATTTTTTAAAAACTATTTCTCGACGATCCAACCGTACGGATGTTAAGATATATCTAATATATTGATATTCCCAAATTTTCAAAAAATAAAAAATTAATTTGGTTGGAGATCTTAGTAGATCACTTGTATATTGACGAGTACCGTAACTCGTGCTTTGTCACTGATTATTGTTTCTATTTTTTAAAAACTATTTCTCGACGATCCAATCATACGGATGTTAAGATATATCTAATATATTGATATTCCCAAGTTTTCAAAAAATAAAAAATTAATTTGGTTGGAGATCTTAGTAGATCACTAGTATATTGACTAGTACCAGTAAATCGTGCTTTGTCACTCATTACTGTTTCTATTTTTAAAAAACTATTTCTCGACGATCCAACCGTACGGATGTTAAGATATATCTAATATATTGATATTCCCAAAATTTCAAAAAATACAAAATTAATTTGGTTGAAGATCTTAGTAGATCACTAGTATATTGTCCAGTACCCGTAACTCGTGCTTTGTCACTGATTATTGTTTCTATTTTTTAAAAACTATTTCTCGACGATCCAACCGTACGGATGTTAAGATATATCTAATATATTGATATTCCCAAAATTTCAAAAAATACAAAATTAATTTGGTTGAAGATCTTAGTAGATCACTAGTATATTGACCAGTACCCGTAACTCGTGCTTTGTCACTGATTATTGTTTCTATTTTTTAAAAACTATTTCTCGACGATCCAAACCTACGGATGTTAAGATATATCTAATATTTTGATATTCCCAAATTTTCAAAAAATAAAAAATTAATTTGGTTGGAGATCTTAGTAGATCACTGGTATATATACAAGTACCCGTAACTCGTACTTTGTCACTGATTATTGTTTTTATTTTTTAAAAACTATTTCTCGACGATCCAACCGTACGGATGTTAAGATATATCTAATATATTGATATCCCCAAAATTTCAAAAAATAAAAAATTAATTTGGTTGGAGGTCTTAGTAGATCACTAGTATATTGACTAGTACCCGTAACTAGTGCTTTGTCACTGATTATTGTTTCTATTTTTTAAAAACTATTTCTCGACGATCCAACCGTACGGATGTTAAGATATATCTAATATATTGATATTCCCAAATTTTCAAAAAATAAAAAATTAATTTGGTTGAAGATCTTAGTAGATCACTAGTATATTGACCAGTACCGTAACTCGTGCTTTGTCACTGATTATTGTTTCTATTTTTTAAAACTATTTCTCGACGATCCAACCGTACGGATTTTAATATATATCTAATATATTGATATTCCAAAATTTTCAAAAAATACAAAATTAATTTGGTTGAAGATCTTAGTAGATCACTAGTATATTGACCAGTAACGTAACTCGTGCTTTGTCACTGATTATTGTTTCTATTTTTTAAAAACTATTTCTCGACGATCCAACCGTACGGATGTTAAGATATATCTAATATATTGATATTCCCAAATTTTTAAAAAATAAAAAATTAATTTGGTTGGAGATCTTAGTAGATCACTAGTATATTGACGAGTATCGTAACTCGTGCTTTGTCACTTATTATTGTTTCTATTTTTTAAAAACTATTTCTCGACGATCCAACCGTACGGATGTTAATATATATCTAATATATTGATATTCCAAAATTTTCAAAAAAATAAAAAATTAATTTGGTTGGAGGTCTTAGTAGATCACTAGTATATTGACCAGTACCGTAACGCGTGCTTTGTCACTGATTATTGTTTCTATTTTTTAAAAACTATTTCTCGACGATCCAACCGTACGGATGTTAAGATATATCTAATATATTGATATTCCCAAGTTTTCAAAAAATAAAAAATTAATTTGGTTGGAGATCTTAGTAGATCACTAGTATATCGACGAGTACCCGTAACTCGTGCTTTGTCACTGATTATTGTTTCTATTTTTTAAAAACTATTTCTCGACGATCCAACCGTACGGATGTTAAGATAAATCTAATATATTGATATTCCCAAAATTTCAAAAAATAAAAAATTAATTTGGTTGGAGGTCTTAGTAGATCATTAGTATATTGACTATTACCCTTAACTCGTGCTTTGTCACTGATTATTGTTTCTATTTTTTAAAAACTATTTCTCGACGATCCAACCGTACGGATGTTAAGATATATCTAATATATTGATATTCCCAAATTTTCAAAAATATAAAATTAATTTGGTTGGAGATCTTAGTAGATCACTAGTATATTGACTAGTACCATAATTCGTACTTTGTCACTGATTATTGTTTTTATTTTTTAAAAACTATTTCTCGACGATCCAACCGTACGGATGTTAAGATATATCTAATATATTGATATTCCCAAATTTTCAAAAAATAAAAAATTAATTTGGTTGGAGATCTTAGTAGATCACTGGTATATTTACAAGTACCCGTAACTCGTGCTTTGTCACTGATTATTGTTTCTATTATTTAAAAATTATTTTTCGACGATCCAACCGTACGGATGTTAAGATATATCTAATATATCGATATTCCCAAGTTTTTAAAAAATAAAAAATTAATTTGGTTGGAGATCTTATTAAATCACTAGTATATTGACGAGTACCAATAACTCGTGCTTTGTCACTGATTATTGTTTCCATTTTTTAAAAACTATTTCTCGACGCTCCAACCGTACGGATGTTAAGATATATTTAATATATTGATATTCCCAAAATTTCAAAAAATAAAAAATTAATTTGATTGGAGGTCTTAGTAGATCACTAGTATATTGACAAATACCCGTAACTCGTGCTTCGTCACTGATTATTGTTTCTATTTTTTAAAAACTATTTCTTGACGATCCAACCGTACGGATGTTAAGATATATCTAATATATTGATATTCCCAAATTTTCAAAAAATAAAAAATTAATTTGGTTGGAGATCTTAGTAGATCACTTGTATATTGACGAGTACCGTAACTCGTGCTTTGTCACTGATTATTGTTTCTATTTTTTAAAAACTATTTCTCGACGATCCAATCATACGGATGTTAAGATATATCTAATATATTGATATTCCCAAGTTTTCAAAAAATAAAAAATTAATTTGGTTGGAGATCTTAGTAGATCACTAGTATATTGACTAGTACAAGTAAATCGTGCTTTGTCACTCATTACTGTTTCTATTTTTAAAAAACTATTTCTCGACGATCCAACCGTACGGATGTTAAGATATATCTAATATATTGATATTCCCAAAATTTCAAAAAAATGCAAAATTGATTTGGTTGAAGATCTTAGTAGATCACTAGTATATTGACCAGTACCCGTAACTCGTGCTTTGTCACTGATTATTGTTTCTATTTTTTAAAAACTATTTCTCGACGATCCAACCGTACGGATGTTAAGATATATCTAATATATTGATATTCCCAAGTTTTCAAAAAATAAAAAATTAATTTGGTTGGAGATCTTAGTAGATCACTAGTATATTTACTAGTACCAGTAAATCGTGCTTTGTCACTCATTACTGTTTCTATTTTTAAAAACTATTTCTCGACGATCCAACCGTACGGATGTTAAGATATATCTAATATATTGATATTCCCAAAATTTCAAAAAATACAAAATTAATTTGGTTGAAGATCTTAGTAGATCACTAGTATATTGACCAGTACCCGTAACTCGTGCTTTGTCACTGATTATTGTTTCTATTTTTTAAAAATTATTTCTCGACGATCCAACCGTACGGATGTTAGATATATTTAATATATTGATATTCCCAAATTTTCAAAAAATAAAAAATTAATTTGATTGGAGATCTTAGTAGATCACTGGTATATATACAAGTACCCGTAACTCGTACTTTGTCACTGATTATTGTTTTTATTTTTTAAAAACTATTTCTCGACGATCCAACCGTACGGATGTTAAGATATATCTAATATATTGATATTCCCAAAATTTCAAAAAATAAAAAATTAATTTGGTTGGAGGTCTTAGTAGATCACTAGTATATTGACTAATACCCGTAACTCGTGCTTTGTCACTGATTATTGTTTCTATTTTTTAAAAACTATTTCTCGACACTCCAACCGTACGGATGTTAAGATATATCTAATATATTGATATTCCCAAAATTTCAAAAAATAAAAAATTAATTTGGTTGGAGGTCTTAGTAGATCACTAGTATATTGACTAATACCCGTAACTCGTGCTTCGTCACTGATTATTGTTTCTATTTTTTAAAAACTATTTCTCGACGATCCAACCGTACGGATGTTAAGATATATCTAATATATTGATATTCCCAAATTTTCAAAAAATAAAAAATTAATTTGGTTGGAGATCTTAGTAGATCACTTGTATATTGACGAGTACCGTAACTCGTGCTTTGTCACTGATTATTGTTTCTATTTTTTAAAAACTATTTCTCGACGATCCAATCATACGGATGTTAAGATATATCTAATATATTGATATTCCCAAGTTTTCAAAAAATAAAAAATTAATTTGGTTGGAGATCTTAGTAGATCACTAGTATATTTACTAGTACCAGTAAATCGTGCTTTGTCACTCATTACTGTTTCTATTTTTAAAAATTATTTCTCGACGATCCAACCGTACGGATGTTAAGATATATCTAATATATTGATATTCCCAAAATTTCAAAAAAGGCAAAATTAATTTGGTTGAAGATCTTAGTAGATCACTAGTATATTGACCAGTACCCGTAACTCGTGCTTTGTCACTGATTATTGTTTCTATTTTTTAAAAACTATTTCTCGACGATCCAACCGTACGGATGTTAAGATATATCTAATATATTGATATTCCCAAAATTTCAAAAAATACAAAATTAATTTGGTTGCAGATCTTAGTAGATCACTAGTATATTGACCAGTACCCGTAACTCGTGCTTCGTCACTGATTATTGTTTCTATTTTTTAAAAACTATTTCTCGACGATCCAAACGTACGGATGTTAAGATATATCTAATATTTTGATATTCCCAAATTTTCAAAAAATAAAAAATTAATTTGGTTGGAGATCTTAGTAGATCACTAGTATAATGACGAGTACCGTAACTCGTGCTTTGTCACTGATTATTGTTTCTATTTTTTAAAAATTATTTCTCGACGATCCAACCGTACGGATGTAAGATATATTTAATATATTGATATTCCCAAATTTTCAAAAAATAAAAAATTAATTTGGTTGGAGATCTTAGTAGATCACTGGTATATATACAAGTACCCGTAACTCGTACTTTGTCACTGATTATTGTTTTTATTTTTTAAAAACTATTTCTCGACGATCCAACCGTACGGATGTTAAGATATATCTAATATATTGATATTCCCAAAATTTCAAAAAATAAAAAATTAATTTGGTTGGAGGTCTTAGTAGATCACTAGTATATTGACTAATACCCGTAACTCGTGCTTCGTCACTGATTATTGTTTCTATTTTTTAAAAACTATTTCTCGACGATCCAACCGTACGGATGTTAAGATATATCTAATATATTGATATTCCCAAATTTTCAAAAAATAAAAAATTAATTTGGTTGGAGATCTTAGTAGATCAATAGTATATTGACTAGTACCATAACTCGTACTTTGTCACTGATTATTGTTTCTATTTTTTAAAAACTATTTCTCGACGCTCCAACCGTACGGATGTTAAGATATATCTAATATATTGATATTCCCAAAATTTCAAAAAATAAAAAATTAATTTGGTTGGAGGTCTTAGTAGATCACAAGTATATTGACTAATACCCGTAACTCGTGCTTCGTCACTGATTATTGTTTCTATTTTTTAAAAACTATTTCTCGACGATCCAACCGTTCGGATGTTAAGATATATCTAATATATTGATATTCCCAAATTTTCAAAAAATAAAAAATTAATTTGGTTGGAGATCTTAGTAGATCACTTGTATATTGACGAGTACCGTAACTCGTGCTTTGTCACTGATTATTGTTTCTATTTTTTAAAAACTATTTCTCGACGATCCAATCATACGGATGTTAAGATATATCTAATATATTGATATTCCCAAGTTTTCAAAAAATAAAAAATTAATTTGGTTGGAGATCTTAGTAGATCACTAGTATATTTACTAGTACCAGTAAATCGTGCTTTGTCACTCATTACTGTTTCTATTTTTAAAAACTATTTCTCGACGATCCAACCGTACGGATGTTAAGATATATCTAATATATTGATATTCCCAAGTTTTCAAAAAATAAAAAATTAATTTGGTTGGAGATCTTAGTAGATCACTAGTATATTTACTAGTACCAGTAAATCGTGCTTTGTCACTCATTACTGTTTCTATTTTTAAAAACTATTTCTCGACGATCCAACCGTACGGATGTTAAGATATATCTAATATATTGATATTCCCAAAATTTCAAAAAATACAAAATTAATTTGGTTGAAGATCTTAGTAGATCACTAGTATATTGACCAGTACCCGTAACTCGTGCTTTGTCACTGATTATTGTTTCTATTTTTTAAAAACTATTTCTCGACGATCCAAACGTACGGATGTTAAGATATATCTAATATTTTGATATTCCCAAATTTTCAAAAAATAAAAAATTAATTTGGTTGGAGATCTTAGTAGATCACTAGTATAATGACGAGTACCGTAACTCGTGCTTTGTCACTGATTATTGTTTCTATTTTTTAAAAATTATTTCTCGACGATCCAACCGTACGGATGTAAGATATATTTAATATATTGATATTCCCAAATTTTCAAAAAATAAAAAATTAATTTGGTTGGAGATCTTAGTAAATCACTGGTATATATACAAGTACCCGTAACTCGTACTTTGTCACTGATTATTGTTTTTATTTTTTAAAAACTATTTCTCGACGATCCAACCGTACGGATGTTAAGATATATCTAATATATTGATATTCCCAAAATTTCAAAAAATAAAAAATTAATTTGGTTGGAGGTCTTAGTAGATCACTAGTATATTGACTAATACCCGTAACTCGTGCTTCGTCACTGATTATTGTTTCTATTTTTTAAAAACTATTTCTCGACGATCCAACCGTACGGATGTTAAGATATATCTAATATATTGATATTCCCAAATTTTCAAAAAATAAAAAATTAATTTGGTTGGAGATCTTAGTAGATCACTAGTATATTGACTAGTACCATAACTCGTACTTTGTCACTGATTATTGTTTCTATTTTTTAAAAACTATTTCTCGACGCTCCAACCGTACGGATGTTAAGATATATCTAATATATTGATATTCCAAAAATTTCAAAAAATAAAAAATTAATTTGGTTGGAGGTCTTAGTAGATCACTAGTATATTGACTAATACCCGTAACTCGTGCTTCGTCACTGATTATTGTTTCTATTTTTTAAAAACTATTTCTCGACGATCCAACCGTACGGATGTTAAGATATATCTAATATATTGATATTCCCAAATTTTCAAAAAATAAAAAATTAATTTGGTTGGAGATCTTAGTAGATCACTAGTATAATGACGAGTATCGTAACTCGTGCTTTGTCACTGATTATTGTTTCTATTTTTTAAAAATTATTTCTCGACGATCCAACCGTACGGATGTAAGATATATTTAATATATTGATATTCCCAAATTTTCAAAAAATAAAAAATTAATTTGATTGGAGATCTTAGTAGATCACTGGTATATATACAAGTACCCGTAACTCGTACTTTGTCACTGATTATTGTTTTTATTTTTTAAAAACTATTTCTCGACGATCCAACCGTACTGATGTTAAGATATATCTAATATATTGATATTCCCCAAATTTCAAAAAATAAAAAATTAATTTGGTTGGAGGTCTTAGTAGATCACTAGTATATTGACTAATACCCGTAACTCGTGCTTTGTCACTGATTATTGTTTCTATTTTTTAAAAACTATTTCTCGACGCTCCAACCGTACGGATGTTAAGATATATCTAATATATTGATATTCCCAAAATTTCAAAAAATAAAAAATTAATTTGGTTGGAGGTCTTAGTAGATCACTAGTATATTGACTAATACCCGTAACTCGTGCTTCGTCACTGATTATTGTTTCTATTTTTTAAAAACTATTTCTCGACGATCCAACCGTACGGATGTTAAGATATATCTAATATATTGATATTCCCAAATTTTCAAAAAATAAAAAATTAATTTGGTTGGAGATCTTAGTAGATTACTTGTATATTGACGAGTACCGTAACTCGTGCTTTGTCACTGATTATTGTTTCTATTTTTTAAAAACTATTTCTCGACGATCCAATCATACGGATGTTAAGATATATCTAATATATTGATATTCCCAAGTTTTCAAAAAATAAAAAATTAATTTGGTTGGAGATCTTAGAAGATCACTAGTATATTTACTAGTACCAGTAAATCGTGCTTTGTCACTCATTACTGTTTCTATTTTTAAAAACTATTTCTCGACGATCCAACCGTACGGATGTTAAGATATATCTAATATATTGATATTCCCAAAATTTCAAAAAATGCAAAATTAATTTGGTTGAAGATCTTAGTAGATCACTAGTATATTGACCAGTACCCGTAACTCGTGCTTTGTCACTGATTATAGTTTCTATTTTTTAAAAACTATTTCTCGACGATCCAACCGTACGGATGTTAAGATATATCTAATATATTGATATTCCCAAAATTTCAAAAAATACAAAATTAATTTGGTTGAAGATCTTAGTAGATCACTAGTATATTGACCAGTACCCGTAACTCGTGCTTTGTCACTGATTATTGTTTCTATTTTTTAAAAACTATTTCTCGACGATCCAAACGTACGGATGTTAAGATATATCTAATATATTGATATTCCCAAGTTTTCAAAAAATAAAAAATTAATTTGGTTGGAGATCTTAGTAGATCACTAGTATATTTACTAGTACCAGTAAATCGTGCTTTGTCACTCATTACTGTTTCTATTTTTAAAAACTATTTCTCGACGATCCAACCGTACGGATGTTAAGATATATCTAATATATTGATATTCCCAAAATTTCAAAAAATACAAAATTAATTTGGTTGAAGATCTTAGTAGATCACTAGTATATTGACCAGTACCCGTAACTCGTGCTTTGTCACTGATTATTGTTTCTATTTTTTAAAAATTATTTCTCGACGATCCAACCGTACGGATGTTAGATATATTTAATATATTGATATTCCCAAATTTTCAAAAAATAAAAAATTAATTTGATTGGAGATCTTAGTAGATCACTGGTATATATACAAGTACCCGTAACTCGTACTTTGTCACTGACTATTGTTTTTATTTTTTAAAAACTATTTCTCGACGATCCAACCGTACGGATGTTAAGATATATCTAATATATTGATATTCCCAAAATTTCAAAAAATAAAAAATTAATTTGGTTGGAGGTCTTAGTAGATCACTAGTATATTGACTAATACCCGTAACTCGTGCTTTGTCACTGATTATTGTTTCTATTTTTTAAAAACTATTTCTCGACACTCCAACCGTACGGATGTTAAGATATATCTAATATATTGATATTCCCAAAATTTCAAAAAATAAAAAATTAATTTGGTTGGAGGTCTTAGTAGATCACTAGTATATTGACTAATACCCGTAACTCGTGCTTCGTCACTGATTATTGTTTCTATTTTTTAAAAACTATTTCTCGACGATCCAACCGTACGGATGTTAAGATATATCTAATATATTGATATTCCCAAATTTTCAAAAAATAAAAAATTAATTTGGTTGGAGATCTTAGTAGATCACTTGTATATTGACGAGTACCGTAACTCGTGCTTTGTCACTGATTATTGTTTCTATTTTTTAAAAACTATTTCTCGACGATCCAATCATACGGATGTTAAGATATATCTAATATATTGATATTCCCAAGTTTTCAAAAAATAAAAAATTAATTTGGTTGGAGATCTTAGTAGATCACTAGTATATTTACTAGTACCAGTAAATCGTGCTTTGTCACTCATTACTGTTTCTATTTTTAAAAATTATTTCTCGACGATCCAACCGTACGGATGTTAAGATATATCTAATATATTGATATTCCCAAAATTTCAAAAAAGGCAAAATTAATTTGGTTGAAGATCTTAGTAGATCACTAGTATATTGACCAGTACCCGTAACTCGTGCTTTGTCACTGATTATTGTTTCTATTTTTTAAAAACTATTTCTCGACGATCCAACCGTACGGATGTTAAGATATATCTAATATATTGATATTCCCAAAATTTCAAAAAATACAAAATTAATTTGGTTGCAGATCTTAGTAGATCACTAGTATATTGACCAGTACCCGTAACTCGTGCTTCGTCACTGATTATTGTTTCTATTTTTTAAAAACTATTTCTCGACGATCCAAACGTACGGATGTTAAGATATATCTAATATTTTGATATTCCCAAATTTTCAAAAAATAAAAAATTAATTTGGTTGGAGATCTTAGTAGATCACTAGTATAATGACGAGTACCGTAACTCGTGCTTTGTCACTGATTATTGTTTCTATTTTTTAAAAATTATTTCTCGACGATCCAACCGTACGGATGTAAGATATATTTAATATATTGATATTCCCAAATTTTCAAAAAATAAAAAATTAATTTGGTTGGAGATCTTAGTAGATCACTGGTATATATACAAGTACCCGTAACTCGTACTTTGTCACTGATTATTGTTTTTATTTTTTAAAAACTATTTCTCGACGATCCAACCGTACGGATGTTAAGATATATCTAATATATTGATATTCCCAAAATTTCAAAAAATAAAAAATTAATTTGGTTGGAGGTCTTAGTAGATCACTAGTATATTGACTAATACCCGTAACTCGTGCTTCGTCACTGATTATTGTTTCTATTTTTTAAAAACTATTTCTCGACGATCCAACCGTACGGATGTTAAGATATATCTAATATATTGATATTCCCAAATTTTCAAAAAATAAAAAATTAATTTGGTTGGAGATCTTAGTAGATCAATAGTATATTGACTAGTACCATAACTCGTACTTTGTCACTGATTATTGTTTCTATTTTTTAAAAACTATTTCTCGACGCTCCAACCGTACGGATGTTAAGATATATCTAATATATTGATATTCCCAAAATTTCAAAAAATAAAAAATTAATTTGGTTGGAGGTCTTAGTAGATCACAAGTATATTGACTAATACCCGTAACTCGTGCTTCGTCACTGATTATTGTTTCTATTTTTTAAAAACTATTTCTCGACGATCCAACCGTTCGGATGTTAAGATATATCTAATATATTGATATTCCCAAATTTTCAAAAAATAAAAAATTAATTTGGTTGGAGATCTTAGTAGATCACTTGTATATTGACGAGTACCGTAACTCGTGCTTTGTCACTGATTATTGTTTCTATTTTTTAAAAACTATTTCTCGACGATCCAATCATACGGATGTTAAGATATATCTAATATATTGATATTCCCAAGTTTTCAAAAAATAAAAAATTAATTTGGTTGGAGATCTTAGTAGATCACTAGTATATTTACTAGTACCAGTAAATCGTGCTTTGTCACTCATTACTGTTTCTATTTTTAAAAACTATTTCTCGACGATCCAACCGTACGGATGTTAAGATATATCTAATATATTGATATTCCCAAGTTTTCAAAAAATAAAAAATTAATTTGGTTGGAGATCTTAGTAGATCACTAGTATATTTACTAGTACCAGTAAATCGTGCTTTGTCACTCATTACTGTTTCTATTTTTAAAAACTATTTCTCGACGATCCAACCGTACGGATGTTAAGATATATCTAATATATTGATATTCCCAAAATTTCAAAAAATACAAAATTAATTTGGTTGAAGATCTTAGTAGATCACTAGTATATTGACCAGTACCCGTAACTCGTGCTTTGTCACTGATTATTGTTTCTATTTTTTAAAAACTATTTCTCGACGATCCAAACGTACGGATGTTAAGATATATCTAATATTTTGATATTCCCAAATTTTCAAAAAATAAAAAATTAATTTGGTTGGAGATCTTAGTAGATCACTAGTATAATGACGAGTACCGTAACTCGTGCTTTGTCACTGATTATTGTTTCTATTTTTTAAAAATTATTTCTCGACGATCCAACCGTACGGATGTAAGATATATTTAATATATTGATATTCCCAAATTTTCAAAAAATAAAAAATTAATTTGGTTGGAGATCTTAGTAAATCACTGGTATATATACAAGTACCCGTAACTCGTACTTTGTCACTGATTATTGTTTTTATTTTTTAAAAACTATTTCTCGACGATCCAACCGTACGGATGTTAAGATATATCTAATATATTGATATTCCCAAAATTTCAAAAAATAAAAAATTAATTTGGTTGGAGGTCTTAGTAGATCACTAGTATATTGACTAATACCCGTAACTCGTGCTTCGTCACTGATTATTGTTTCTATTTTTTAAAAACTATTTCTCGACGATCCAACCGTACGGATGTTAAGATATATCTAATATATTGATATTCCCAAATTTTCAAAAAATAAAAAATTAATTTGGTTGGAGATCTTAGTAGATCACTAGTATATTGACTAGTACCATAACTCGTACTTTGTCACTGATTATTGTTTCTATTTTTTAAAAACTATTTCTCGACGCTCCAACCGTACGGATGTTAAGATATATCTAATATATTGATATTCCCAAAATTTCAAAAAATAAAAAATTAATTTGGTTGGAGGTCTTAGTAGATCACTAGTATATTGACTAATACCCGTAACTCGTGCTTCGTCACTGATTATTGTTTCTATTTTTTAAAAACTATTTCTCGACGATCCAACCGTACGGATGTTAAGATATATCTAATATATTGATATTCCCAAATTTTCAAAAAATAAAAAATTAATTTGGTTGGAGATCTTAGTAGATCACTAGTATAATGACGAGTATCGTAACTCGTGCTTTGTCACTGATTATTGTTTCTATTTTTTAAAAATTATTTCTCGACGATCCAACCGTACGGATGTAAGATATATTTAATATATTGATATTCCCAAATTTTCAAAAAATAAAAAATTAATTTGATTGGAGATCTTAGTAGATCACTGGTATATATACAAGTACCCGTAACTCGTACTTTGTCACTGATTATTGTTTTTATTTTTTAAAAACTATTTCTCGACGATCCAACCGTACTGATGTTAAGATATATCTAATATATTGATATTCCCCAAATTTCAAAAAATAAAAAATTAATTTGGTTGGAGGTCTTAGTAGATCACTAGTATATTGACTAATACCCGTAACTCGTGCTTTGTCACTGATTATTGTTTCTATTTTTTAAAAACTATTTCTCGACGCTCCAACCGTACGGATGTTAAGATATATCTAATATATTGATATTCCCAAAATTTCAAAAAATAAAAAATTAATTTGGTTGGAGGTCTTAGTAGATCACTAGTATATTGACTAATACCCGTAACTCGTGCTTCGTCACTGATTATTGTTTCTATTTTTTAAAAACTATTTCTCGACGATCCAACCGTACGGATGTTAAGATATATCTAATATATTGATATTCCCAAATTTTCAAAAAATAAAAAATTAATTTGGTTGGAGATCTTAGTAGATTACTTGTATATTGACGAGTACCGTAACTCGTGCTTTGTCACTGATTATTGTTTCTATTTTTTAAAAACTATTTCTCGACGATCCAATCATACGGATGTTAAGATATATCTAATATATTGATATTCCCAAGTTTTCAAAAAATAAAAAATTAATTTGGTTGGAGATCTTAGAAGATCACTAGTATATTTACTAGTACCAGTAAATCGTGCTTTGTCACTCATTACTGTTTCTATTTTTAAAAACTATTTCTCGACGATCCAACCGTACGGATGTTAAGATATATCTAATATATTGATATTCCCAAAATTTCAAAAAATGCAAAATTAATTTGGTTGAAGATCTTAGTAGATCACTAGTATATTGACCAGTACCCGTAACTCGTGCTTTGTCACTGATTATAGTTTCTATTTTTTAAAAACTATTTCTCGACGATCCAACCGTACGGATGTTAAGATATATCTAATATATTGATATTCCCAAAATTTCAAAAAATACAAAATTAATTTGGTTGAAGATCTTAGTAGATCACTAGTATATTGACCAGTACCCGTAACTCGTGCTTTGTCACTGATTATTGTTTCTATTTTTTAAAAACTATTTCTCGACGATCCAAACGTACGGATGTTAAGATATATCTAATATTTTGATATTCCCAAATTTTCAAAAAATAAAAAATTAATTTGGTTGGAGATCTTAGTAGATCACTAGTATAATGACGAGTATCGTAACTCGTGCTTTGTCACTGATTATTGTTTCTATTTTTTAAAAATTATTTCTCGACGATCCAACCGTACGGATGTAAGATATATTTAATATATTGATATTCCCAAATTTTCAAAAAATAAAAAATTAATTTGATTGGAGATCTTAGTAGATCACTGGTATATATACAAGTACCCGTAACTCGTACTTTGTCACTGATTATTGTTTTTATTTTTTAAAAACTATTTCTCGACGATCCAACCGTACTGATGTTAAGATATATCTAATATATTGATATTCCCCAAATTTCAAAAAATAAAAAATTAATTTGGTTGGAGGTCTTAGTAGATCACTAGTATATTGACTAATACCCGTAACTCGTGCTTTGTCACTGATTATTGTTTCTATTTTTTAAAAACTATTTCTCGACGCTCCAACCGTACGGATGTTAAGATATATCTAATATATTGATATTCCCAAAATTTCAAAAAATAAAAAATTAATTTGGTTGGAGGTCTTAGTAGATCACTAGTATATTGACTAATACCCGTAACTCGTGCTTCGTCACTGATTATTGTTTCTATTTTTTAAAAACTATTTCTCGACGATCCAACCGTACGGATGTTAAGATATATCTAATATATTGATATTCCCAAATTTTCAAAAAATAAAAAATTAATTTGGTTGGAGATCTTAGTAGATTACTTGTATATTGACGAGTACCGTAACTCGTGCTTTGTCACTGATTATTGTTTCTATTTTTTAAAAACTATTTCTCGACGATCCAATCATACGGATGTTAAGATATATCTAATATATTGATATTCCCAAGTTTTCAAAAAATAAAAAATTAATTTGGTTGGAGATCTTAGAAGATCACTAGTATATTTACTAGTACCAGTAAATCGTGCTTTGTCACTCATTACTGTTTCTATTTTTAAAAACTATTTCTCGACGATCCAACCGTACGGATGTTAAGATATATCTAATATATTGATATTCCCAAAATTTCAAAAAATGCAAAATTAATTTGGTTGAAGATCTTAGTAGATCACTAGTATATTGACCAGTACCCGTAACTCGTGCTTTGTCACTGATTATAGTTTCTATTTTTTAAAAACTATTTCTCGACGATCCAACCGTACGGATGTTAAGATATATCTAATATATTGATATTCCCAAAATTTCAAAAAATACAAAATTAATTTGGTTGAAGATCTTAGTAGATCACTAGTATATTGACCAGTACCCGTAACTCGTGCTTTGTCACTGATTATTGTTTCTATTTTTTAAAAACTATTTCTCGACGATCCAAACGTACGGATGTTAAGATATATCTAATATTTTGATATTCCCAAATTTTCAAAAAATAAAAAATTAATTTGGTTGGAGATCTTAGTAGATCACTAGTATAATGACGAGTATCGTAACTCGTGCTTTGTCACTGATTATTGTTTCTATTTTTTAAAAATTATTTCTCGACGATCCAACCGTACGGATGTAAGATATATTTAATATATTGATATTCCCAAATTTTCAAAAAATAAAAAATTAATTTGATTGGAGATCTTAGTAGATCACTGGTATATATACAAGTACTCGTAACTCGTACTTTGTCACTGATTATTGTTTTTATTTTTTAAAAACTATTTCTCGACGATCCAACCGTACGGATGTTAAGATATATCTAATATATTGATATTCCCAAAATTTCAAAAAATAAAAAATTAATTTGGTTGGAGGTCTTAGTAGATCACTAGTATATTGACTAATACCCGTAACTCGTGCTTTGTCACTGATTATTGTTTCTATTTTTTAAAAACTATTTCTCGACGCTCCAACCGTACGGATGTTAAGATATATCTAATATATTGATATTCCCAAAATTTCAAAAAATAAAAAATTAATTTGGTTGGAGGTCTTAGTAGATCACTAGTATATTGACTAATACCCGTAACTCGTGCTTCGTCACTGATTATTGTTTCTATTTTTTAAAAACTATTTCTCGACGATCCAACCGTACGGATGTTAAGATATATCTAATATATTGATATTCCCAAATTTTCAAAAAATAAAAAATTAATTTGGTTGGAGATCTTAGTAGATCACTTGTATATTGACGAGTACCGTAACTCGTGCTTTGTCACTGATTATTGTTTCTATTTTTTAAAAACTATTTCTCGACGATCCAATCATACGGATGTTAAGATATATCTAATATATTGATATTCCCAAAATTTCAAAAAATAAAAAATTAATTTGGTTGGAGGTCTTAGTAGATCACTAGTATATTGACTAATACCCGTAACTCGTGCTTCGTCACTGATTATTGTTTCTATTTTTTAAAAACTATTTCTCGACGATCCAACCGTACGGATGTTAAGATATATCTAATATATTGATATTCCCAAATTTTCAAAAAATAAAAAATTAATTTGGTTGGAGATCTTAGTAGATCACTTGTATATTGACGAGTACCGTAACTCGTGCTTTGTCACTGATTATTGTTTCTATTTTTTAAAAACTATTTCTCGACGATCCAATCATACGGATGTTAAGATATATCTAATATATTGATATTCCCAAGTTTTCAAAAAATAAAAAATTAATTTGGTTGGAGATCTTAGTAGATCACTAGTATATTTACTAGTACCAGTAAATCGTGCTTTGTCACTCATTACTGTTTCTATTTTTAAAAACTATTTCTCGACGATCCAACCGTACGGATGTTAAGATATATCTAATATATTGATATTCCCAAAATTTCAAAAAATGCAAAATTAATTTGGTTGAAGATCTTAGTAGATCACTAGTATATTGACCAGTACCCGTAACTCGTGCTTTGTCACTGATTATTGTTTCTATTTTTTAAAAACTATTTCTCGACGATCCAACCGTACGGATGTTAAGATATATCTAATATATTGATATTCCCAAAATTTCAAAAAATACAAAATTAATTTGGTTGAAGATCTTAGTAGATCACTAGTATATTGACCAGTACCCGTAACTCGTGCTTTGTCACTGATTATTGTTTCTATTTTTTAAAAACTATTTCTCGACGATCCAAACGTACGGATGTTAAGATATATCTAATATTTTGATATTCCCAAATTTTCAAAAAATAAAAAATTAATTTGGTTGGAGATCTTAGTAGATCACTAGTATAATGACGAGTACCGTAACTCGTGCTTTGTCACTGATTATTGTTTCTATTTTTTAAAAATTATTTCTCGACGATCCAACCGTACGGATGTAAGATATATTTAATATATTGATATTCCCAAATTTTCAAAAAATAAAAAATTAATTTGGTTGGAGATCTTAGTAGATCACTGGTATATATACAAGTACCCGTAACTCGTACTTTGTCACTGATTATTGTTTTTATTTTTTAAAACTATTTCTCGACGATCCAACCGTACGGATGTTAAGATATATCTAATATATTGATATTCCCAAAATTTCAAAAAATAAAAAATTAATTTGGTTGGAGGTCTTAGTAGATCACTAGTATATTGACTAATACCCGTAACTCGTGCTTCGTCACTGATTATTGTTTCTATTTTTTAAAAACTATTTCTCGACGATCCAACCGTACGGATGTTAAGATATATCTAATATATTGATATTCCCAAATTTTCAAAAAATAAAAAATTAATTTGGTTGGAGATCTTAGTAGATCACTAGTATATTGACTAGTACCATAACTCGTACTTTGTCACTGATTATTGTTTCTATTTTTTAAAAACTATTTCTCGACGATCCAACCGTACGGATGTTAAGATATATCTAATATATTGATATTCCCAAAATTTCAAAAAATAAAAAATTAATTTGGTTGGAGGTCTTAGTAGATCACTAGTATATTGACTAATACCCGTAACTCGTGCTTCGTCACTGATTATTGTTTCTATTTTTTAAAAACTATTTCTCGACGATCCAACCGTACGGATGTTAAGATATATCTAATATATTGATATTCCCAAATTTTCAAAAAATAAAAAATTAATTTGGTTGGAGATCTTAGTAGATCACTTGTATATTGACGAGTACCGTAACTCGTGCTTTGTCACTGATTATTGTTTCTATTTTTTAAAAACTATTTCTCGACGATCCAATCATACGGATGTTAAGATATATCTAATATATTGATATTCCCAAGTTTTCAAAAAATAAAAAATTAATTTGGTTGGAGATCTTAGTAGATCACTAGTATATTTACTAGTACCAGTAAATCGTGCTTTGTCACTCATTACTGTTTCTATTTTTAAAAACTATTTCTCGACGATCCAACCGTACGGATGTTAAGATATATCTAATATATTGATATTCCCAAAATTTCAAAAAATGCAAAATTAATTTGGTTGAAGATCTTAGTAGATCACTAGTATATTGACCAGTACCCGTAACTCGTGCTTTGTCATTGATTATAGTTTCTATTTTTTAAAAACTATTTCTCGACGATCCAACCGTAAGGATGTTAAGATATATCTAATATATTGATATTCCCAAAATTTCAAAAAATACAAAATTAATTTGGTTGAAGATCTTAGTAGATCACTAGTATATTGACCAGTACCCGTAACTCGTGCTTTGTCACTGATTATTGTTTCTATTTTTTAAAAACTATTTCTCGACAATCCAAACGTACGGATGTTAAGATATATCTAATATTTTGATATTCCCAAATTTTCAAAAAATAAAAAATTAATTTGGTTGGAGATCTTAGTAGATCACTAGTATAATGACGAGTACCGTAACTCGTGCTTTGTCACTGATTATTGTTTCTATTTTTTAAAAATTATTTCTCGACGATCCAACCGTACGGATGTAAGATATATTTAATATATTGATATTCCCAAATTTTCAAAAAATAAAAAATTAATTTGATTGGAGATCTTAGTAGATCACTGGTATATATACAAGTACCCGTAACTCGTACTTTGTCACTGATTATTGTTTTTATTTTTTAAAAACTATTTCTCGACGATCCAACCGTACGGATGTTAAGATATATCTAATATATTGATATTCCCAAAATTTCAAAAAATAAAAAATTAATTTGGTTGGAGGTCTTAGTAGATCACTAGTATATTGACTAATACCCGTAACTCGTGCTTTGTCACTGATTATTGTTTCTATTTTTTAAAAACTATTTCTCGACGCTCCAACCGTACGGATGTTAAGATATATCTAATATATTGATATTCCCAAAATTTCAAAAAATAAAAAATTAATTTGGTTGGAGGTCTTAGTAGATCACTAGTATATTGACTAATACCCGTAACTCGTGCTTCGTCACTGATTATTGTTTCTATTTTTTAAAAACTATTTCTCGACGATCCAACCGTACGGATGTTAAGATATATCTAATATATTGATATTCCCAAATTTTCCAAAAATAAAAAATTAATTTGGTTGGAGATCTTAGTAGATCACTTGTATATTGACGAGTACCGTAACTCGTGCTTTGTCACTGATTATTGTTTCTATTTTTTAAAAACTATTTCTCGACGATCCAATCATACGGATGTTAAGATATATCTAATATATTGATATTCCCAAGTTTTCAAAAAATAAAAAATTAATTTGGTTGGAGATCTTAGTAGATCACTAGTATATTTACTAGTACCAGTAAATCGTGCTTTGTCACTCATTACTGTTTCTATTTTTAAAAACTATTTCTCGACGATCCAACCGTACGGATGTTAAGATATATCTAATATATTGATATTCCCAAAATTTCAAAAAATGCAAAATTAATTTGGTTGAAGATCTTAGTAGATCACTAGTATATTGACCAGTACCCGTAACTCGTGCTTTGTCACTGATTATTTTTTCTATTTTTTAAAAACTATTTCTCGACGATCCAACCGTACGGATGTTAAGATATATCTAATATATTGATATTCCCAAAATTTCAAAAAATACAAAATTAATTTGGTTGAAGATCTTAGTAGATCACTAGTATATTGACCAGTACCCGTAACTCGTGTTTTGTCACTGATTATTGTTTCTATTTTTTAAAAACTATTTCTCGACGATTCAAACGTACGGATGTTAAGATATATCTAATATTTTGATATTCCCAAATTTTCAAAAAATAAAAAATTAATTTGGTTGGAGATCTTAGTAGATCACTAGTATAATGATGAGTACCGTAACTCGTGCTTTGTCACTGATTATTGTTTTTATTTTTTAAAAACTATTTCTCGACGATCCAACCGTACGGATGTTAAGATATATCTAATATATTGATATTCCCAAAATTTCAAAAAATAAAAAATTAATTTGGTTGGAGGTCTTAGTAGATCACTAGTATATTGACTAATACCCGTAACTCGTGCTTCGTCACTGATTATAGTTTTTATTTTTTAAAAACTATTTCTCGACGATCCAACCGTACGGATGTTAAGATATATCTAATATATTGATATTCCCAAATTTTCAAAAAATAAAAAATTAATTTGGTTGGAGATCTTAGTAGATCACTAGTATATTGACTAGTACCATAACTCGTACTTTGTCACTGATTATTGTTTCTATTTTTTAAAAACTATTTCTCGACGATCCAACCGTACGGATGTTAAGATATATCTAATATATTGATATTCCCAAAATTTCAAAAAATAAAAAATTAATTTGGTTGGAGGTCTTAGTAGATCACTAGTATATTGACTAATACCCGTAACTCGTGCTTCGTCACTGATTATTGTTTCTATTTTTTAAAAACTATTTCTCGACGATCCAACCGTACGGATGTTAAGATATATCTAATATATTGATATTCCCAAATTTTCAAAAAATAAAAAATTAATTTGGTTGGAGATCTTAGTAGATCACTTGTATATTGACGAGTACCGTAACTCGTGCTTTGTCACTGATTATTGTTTCTATTTTTTAAAAACTATTTCTCGACGACCCAATCATACGGATGTTAAGATATATCTAATATATTGATATTCCCAAGTTTTCAAAAAATAAAAAATTAATTTGGTTGGAGATCTTAGTAGATCACTAGTATATTTACTAGTACCAGTAAATCGTGCTTTGTCACTCATTACTGTTTCTATTTTTAAAAACTATTTCTCGACGATCCAACCGTACGGATGTTAAGATATATCTAATATATTGATATTCCCAAAATTTCAAAAAATGCAAAATTAATTTGGTTGAAGATCTTAGTAGATCACTAGTATATTGACCAGTACCCGTAACTCGTGCTTTGTCACTGATTATAGTTTCTATTTTTTAAAAACTATTTCTCGACGATCCAACCGTACGGATGTTAAGATATATCTAATATATTGATATTCCCAAAATTTCAAAAAATACAAAATTAATTTGGTTGAAGATCTTAGTAGATCACTAGTATATTGACCAGTACCCGTAACTCGTGCTTTGTCACTGATTATTGTTTCTATTTTTTAAAAACTATTTCTCGACGATCCAAACGTACGGATGTTAAGATATATCTAATATTTTGATATTCCCAAATTTTCAAAAAATAAAAAATTAATTTGGTTGGAGATCTTAGTAGATCACTAGTATAATGACGAGTACCGTAACTCGTGCTTTGTCACTGATTATTGTTTCTATTTTTTAAAAATTATTTCTCGACGATCCAACCGTACGGATGTATGATATATTTAATATATTGATATTCCCAAATTTTCAAAAAATAAAAAATTAATTTGATTGGAGATCTTAGTAGATCACTGGTATATATACAAGTACCCGTAACTCGTACTTTGTCACTGATTATTGTTTTTATTTTTTAAAAACTATTTCTCGACGATCCAACCGTACGGATGTTAAGATATATCTAATATATTGATATTCCCAAAATTTCAAAAAATAAAAAATTAATTTGGTTGGAGGTCTTAGTAGATCACTATTATATTGACTAATACCCGTAACTCGTGCTTCGTCACTGATTATTGTTTCTATTTTTTAAAAACTATTTCTCGACGATCCAACCGTACGGATGTTAAGATATATCTAATATATTGATATTCCCAAATTTTCAAAAAATAAAAAATTAATTTGGTTGGAGATCTTAGTAGATCACTAGTATATTGACTAGTACCATAACTCGTACTTTGTCACTGATTATTGTTTTTATTTTTTAAAAACTATTTCTCGACGATCCAACCGTACGGATGTTAAGATATATCTAATATATTGATATTCCCAAATTTTCAAAAAATAAAAATTAATTTGGTTGGAGATCTTAGTAGATCACTGGTATATTTACAAGTACCCGTAACTCGTGCTTTGTCACTGATTATTGTTTCTATTATTTAAAAATTATTTTTCGACGATCCAACCGTACGGATGTTAAGATATATCTAATATATTGATATTCCCAAGTTTTTAAAAAATAAAAAAAATAATTTGGTTGGAGATCTTATTAAATCACTAGTATATTGACGAGTACCAATAACTCGTGCTTCGTCACTGATTATTGTTTCTATTTTTTAAAAACTATTTCTCGACGATCCAACCGTACGGATGTTAAGATATATCTAATATATTGATATTCCCAAAATTTCAAAAAATAAAAAATTAATTTGGTTGGAGGTCTTAGTAGATCACTAGTATATTGACTAATACCCGTAACTCGTGCTTCGTCACTGATTATTGTTTCTATTTTTTAAAAACTGTTTCTCGACGATCCAACCGTACGGATGTTAAGATATATCTAATATATTGATATTCCCAAATTTTCAAAAAATAAAAAATTAATTTGGTTGGAGATCTTAGTTGATCACTTGTATATTGACGAGTACCGTAACTCGTGCTTTGTCACTGATTATTGTTTCTATTTTTTAAAAACTATTTCTCAATGATCCAATCATACGGATGTTAAGATATATCTAATATATTGATATTCCCAAGTTTTCAAAAAATAAAAAATTAATTTGGTTGGAGATCTTAGTAGATCACTAGTATATTGACTAGTACCAGTAAATCGTGCTTTGTCACTCATTACTGTTTCTATTTTTAAAAAACTATTTCTCGACGATCCAACCGTACGGATGTTAAGATATATCTAATATATTGATATTCCCAAAATTTAAAAAAATACAAAATTAATTTGGTTGAAGATCTTAGTAGATCACTAGTATATTGACCAGTACCCGTAACTCGTGCTTTGTCACTGATTATTGTTTCTATTTTTTAAAAACTATTTCTCGACAATCCAACCGTACGGATGTTAAGATATATCTAATATATTGATATTCCCAAAATTTCAAAAAATACAAAATTAATTTGGTTGAAGATCTTAGTAGATCACTAGTATATTGACCAGTACCCGTAACTCGTGCTTTGTCACTGATTATTGTTTCTATTTTTTAAAAACTATTTCTCGACGATCCAAACGTACGGATGTTAAGATATATCTAATATTTTGATATTCCCAAATTTTCAAAAAATAAAAAATTAATTTGGTTGGAGATCTTAGTAGATCACTGGTATATATACAAGTACCCGTAACTCGTACTTTGTCACTGATTATTGTTTTTATTTTTTAAAAACTATTTCTCGACGATCCAACCGTACGGATGTTAAGATATATCTAATATATTGATATTCCCAAAATTTCAAAAAATAAAAAATTAATTTGGTTGGAGGTCTTAGTAGATCACTAGTATATTGACTAGTAGCCGTAACTCGTGCTTTGTCACTGATTATTGTTTCTATTTTTTAAAAACTATTTCTCGACGATCCAACCGTACGGATGTTAAGATATATCTAATATATTGATATTCCCAAATTTTCAAAAAATAAAAAATTAATTTGGTTGAAGATCTTAGTAGATCACTAGTATATTGACCAATACCGTAACTCGTGCTTTGTCACTGATTATTGTTTCTATTTTTTAAAACTATTTCTCGACGATCCAACCGTACGGATTTTAATATATATATAATATATTGATATTCCAAAATTTTCAAAAAATACAAAATTAATTTGGTTGAAGATCTTAGTAGATCACTAGTATATTGACCAGTACCGTAACTCGTGCTTTGTCACTGATTATTGTTTCTATTTTTTAAAAACTATTTCTCGACGATCCAACCGTACGGATGTTAAGATATATCTAATATATTGATATTCCCAAATTTTCAAAAAATAAAAAATTAATTTGGTTGGAGATCTTAGTAGATCACTAGTATATTGACGAGTATCGTAACTCGTGCTTTGTCACTTATTATTGTTTCTATTTTTTAAAAACTATTTCTCGACGATCCAACCGTACGGATGTTAATATATATCTAATATATTGATATTCCAAAATTTTCAAAAAAATAAAAAATTAATTTGGTTGGAGGTCTTAGTAGATCACTAGTATATTGACCAGTACCGTAACGCGTGCTTTGTCACTGATTATTGTTTCTATTTTTTAAAAACTATTTCTCGACGATCCAACCGTACGGATGTTAAGATATATCTAATATATTGATATTCCCAAGTTTTCAAAAAATAAAAAATTAATTTGGTTGGAGATCTTAGTAGATCACTAGTATATCGACGAGTACCCTTAACTCGTGCTTTGTCACTGATTATTGTTTCTATTTTTTAAAAACTATTTCTCGACGATCCAACCGTACGGATGTTAAGATATATCTAATATATTGATATTCCCAAAATTTCAAAAAATAAAAAATTAATTTGGTTGGAGGTCTTAGTAGATCATTAGTATATTGACTATTACCCTTAACTCGTGCTTTGTCACTGATTATTGTTTCTATTTTTTAAAAACTATTTCTCGACGATCCAACCGTACGGATGTTAAGATATATCTAATATATTGATATTCCCAAATTTTCAAAAATAAAAAATTAATTTGGTTGGAGATCTTAGTAGATCACTAGTATATTGACTAGTACCATAACTCGTACTTTGTCACTGATTACTGTTTTTATTTTTTAAAAACTATTTCTCGACGATCCAACCGTACGGATGTTAAGATATATCTAATATATTGATATTCCCAAATTTTCAAAAAATAAAAAATTAATTTGGTTGGAGATCTTAGTAGATCACTGGTATATTTACAAGTACCCGTAACTCGTGCTTTATCACTGATTATTGTTTCTATTATTTAAAAATTATTTTTCGACGATCCAACCGTACGGATGTTAAGATATATCTAATATATTGATATTCCCAAGTTTTTAAAAAATAAAAAATTAATTTGGTTGGAGATCTTATTAAATCACTAGTATATTGACGAGTACCGTAACTCGTGCTTTGTCACTGATTATTGTTTCTATTTTTTAAAACTATTTCTCGACGATCCAACCGTACGGATTTTAATATATATATAATATATTGATATTCCAAAATTTTCAAAAAATACAAAATTAATTTGGTTGAAGATCTTAGTAGATCACTAGTATATTGACCAGTACCGTAACTCGTGCTTTGTCACTGATTATTGTTTCTATTTTTTAAAAACTATTTCTCGACGATCCAACCGTACGGATGTTAAGATATATCTAATATATTGATATTCCCAAATTTTCAAAAAATAAAAAATTAATTTGGTTGGAGATCTTAGTAGATCACTAGTATATTGACGAGTATCGTAACTCGTGCTTTGTCACTCATTACTGTTTCTATTTTTAAAAAACTATTTCTCGACGATCCAACCGTACGGATGTTAAGATATATCTAATATATTGATATTCCCAAAATTTCAAAAAATACAAAATTAATTTGGTTGAAGATCTTAGTAGATCACTAGTATATTGACCAGTACCCGTAACTCGTGCTTTGTCACTGATTATTGTTTCTATTTTTTAAAAACTATTTCTCGACGATCCAACCGTACGGATGTTAAGATATATCTAATATATTGATATTCCCAAAATTTCAAAAAATACAAAATTAATTTGGTTGAAGATCTTAGTAGATCACTAGTATATTGACCAGTACCCGTAACTCGTGCTTTGTCACTGATTATTGTTTCTATTTTTTAAAAACTATTTCTCGACGATCCAAACGTACGGATGTTAAGATATATCTAATATTTTGATATTCCCAAATTTTCAAAAAATAAAAAATTAATTTGGTTGGAGATCTTAGTAGATCACTGGTATATATACAAGTACCCGTAACTCGTACTTTGTCACTGATTATTGTTTTTATTTTTTAAAAACTATTTCTCGACGATCCAACCGTACGGATGTTAAGATATATCTAATATATTGATATTCCCAAAATTTCAAAAAATAAAAAAATAATTTGGTTGGAGGTCTTAGTAGATCACTAGTATATTGACTAATACCCGTAACTCGTGCTTCGTCACTGATTATTGTTTCTATTTTTTAAAAACTATTTCTCGACGATCCAACCGTACGGATGTTAAGATATATCTAATATATTGATATTCCCAAATTTTCAAAAAATAAAAAATTAATTTGGTTGAAGATCTTAGTAGATCACTAGTATATTGACCAATACCGTAACTCGTGCTTTGTCACTGATTATTGTTTCTATTTTTTAAAACTATTTCTCGACGATCCAACCGTACGGATTTTAATATATATATAATATATTGATATTCCAAAATTTTCAAAAAATACAAAATTAATTTGGTTGAAGATCTTAGTAGATCACTAGTATATTGACCAGTACCGTAACTCGTGCTTTGTCACTGATTATTGTTTCTATTTTTTAAAAACTATTTCTCGACGATCCAACCGTACGGATGTTAAGATATATCTAATATATTGATATTCCCAAATTTTCAAAAAATAAAAAATTAATTTGGTTGGAGATCTTAGTAGATCACTAGTATATTGACGAGTATCGTAACTCGTGCTTTGTCACTTATTATTGTTTCTATTTTTTAAAAACTATTTCTCGACGATCCAACCGTACGGATGTTAATATATATCTAATATATTGATATTCCAAAATTTTCAAAAAAATAAAAAATTAATTTGGTTGGAGGTCTTAGTAGATCACTAGTATATTGACCAGTACCGTAACGCGTGCTTTGTCACTGATTATTGTTTCTATTTTTTAAAAACTATTTCTCGACGATCCAACCGTACGGATGTTAAGATATATCTAATATATTGATATTCCCAAGTTTTCAAAAAATAAAAAATTAATTTGGTTGGAGATCTTAGTAGATCACTAGTATATCGACGAGTACCCGTAACTCGTGCTTTGTCACTGATTATTGTTTCTATTTTTTAAAAACTATTTCTCGACGATCCAACCGTACGGATGTTAAGATATATCTAATATATTGATATTCCCAAAATTTCAAAAAATAAAAAATTAATTTGGTTGGAGGTCTTAGTAGATCATTAGTATATTGACTATTACCCTTAACTCGTGCTTTGTCACTGATTATTGTTTTTATTTTTTAAAAACTATTTCTCGACGATCCAACCGTACGGATGTTAAGATATATCTAATATATTGATATTCCCAAATTTTCAAAAATAAAAAATTAATTTGGTTGGAGATCTTAGTAGATCACTAGTATATTGACTAGTACCATAACTCGTACTTTGTCACTGATTATTGTTTTTATTTTTTAAAAACTATTTCTCGACGATCCAACCGTACGGATGTTAAGATATATCTAATATATTGATATTCCCAAATTTTCAAAAAATAAAAAATTAATTTGGTTGGAGATCTTAGTAGATCACTGGTATATTTACAAGTACCCGTAACTCGTGCTTTATCACTGATTATTGTTTCTATTATTTAAAAATTATTTTTCGACGATCCAACCGTACGGATGTTAAGATATATCTAATATATTGATATTCCCAAGTTTTTAAAAAATAAAAAATTAATTTGGTTGGAGATCTTATTAAATCACTAGTATATTGACGAGTACCGTAACTCGTGCTTTGTCACTGATTATTGTTTCTATTTTTTAAAAACTATTTCTCAACGATCCAATCATACGGATGTTAAGATATATCTAATATATTGATATTCCCAAGTTTTCAAAAAATAAAAAATTAATTTGGTTGGAGATCTTAGTAGATCACTAGTATATTGACTAGTACCAGTAAATCGTGCTTTGTCACTCATTACTGTTTCTATTTTTAAAAAACTATTTCTCGACGATCCAACCGTACGGATGTTAAGATATATCTAATATATTGATATTCCCAAAATTTCAAAAAATACAAAATTAATTTGGTTGAAGATCTTAGTAGATCACTAGTATATTGACCAGTACCCGTAACTCGTGCTTTGTCACTGATTATTGTTTCTATTTTTAAAAACTATTTCTCGACGATCCAACCGTACGGATGTTAAGATATATCTAATATATTGATATTCCCAAAATTTCAAAAAATAAAAAATTAATTTGGTTGGAGGTCTTAGTAGATCACTAGTATATTGACTAGTACCCGTAACTCGTGCTTTGTCACTGATTATTGTTTCTATTTTTTAAAAACTATTTCTCGACGATCCAACCGTACGGATGTTAAGATATATCTAATATTTTGATATTCCCAAATTTTCAAAAAATAAAAAATTAATTTGGTTGGAGATCTTAGTAGATCACTAGTATATTGACGAGTATCGTAACTCGTGCTTTGTCACTTATTATTGTTTCTATTTTTTAAAAACTATTTCTCGACGATCCAACCGTACGGATGTTAATATATATCTAATATATTGATATTCCAAAATTTTCAAAAAAATAAAAAATTAATTTGGTTGGAGGTCTTAGTAGATCACTAGTATATTGACCAGTACCGTAACGCGTGCTTTGTCACTGATTATTGTTTCTATTTTTTAAAAACTATTTCTCGACGATCCAACCGTACGGATGTTAAGATATATCTAATATATTGATATTCCCAAGTTTTCAAAAAATAAAAAATTAATTTGGTTGGAGATCTTAGTAGATCACTAGTATATCGACGAGTATCCGTAACTCGTGCTTTGTCACTGATTATTGTTTCTATTTTTTAAAAACTATTTCTCGACGATCCAACCGTACGGATGTTAAGATATATCTAATATATTGATATTCCCAAAATTTCAAAAAATAAAAAATTAATTTGGTTGGAGGTCTTAGTAGATCATTAGTATATTGACTATTACCCTTAACTCGTGCTTTGTCACTGATTATTGTTTCTATTTTTTAAAAACTATTTCTCGACGACCCAACCGTACGGATGTTAAGATATATCTAATATATTGATATTCCCAAATTTTCAAAAATAAAAAATTCATTTGGTTGGAGATCTTAGTAGATCACTAGTATATTGACTAGTACCATAACTCGTACTTTGTCACTGATTATTGTTTTTATTTTTTAAAAACTATTTCTCGACGATCCAACCGTACGGATGTTAAGATATATCTAATATATTGATATTCCCAAATTTTCAAAAAATAAAAAATTAATTTGGTTGGAGATCTTAGTAGATCACTGGTATATTTACAAGTACCCGTAACTCGTGCTTTATCACTGATTATTGTTTCTATTATTTAAAAATTATTTTTCGACGATCCAACCGTACGGATGTTAAGATATATCTAATATATTGATATTCCCAAGTTTTTAAAAAATAAAAAATTAATTTGGTTGGAGATCTTATTAAATCACTAGTATATTGACGAGTACCGTAACTCGTGCTTTGTCACTGATTATTATTTCTATTTTTTAAAACTATTTCTCGACGATCCAACCGTACGGATTTTAATATATATATAATATATTGATATTCCAAAATTTTCAAAAAATACAAAATTAATTTGGTTGAAGATCTTAGTAGATCACTAGTATATTGACCAGTACCGTAACTCGTGCTTTGTCACTGATTATTGTTTCTATTTTTTAAAAACTATTTCTCGACGATCCAACCGTACGGATGTTAAGATATATCTAATATATTGATATTCCAAAATTTTCAAAAAAATAAAAAATTAATTTGGTTGGAGGTCTTAGTAGATCACTAGTATATTGACCAGTACCGTAACGCGTGCTTTGTCACTGATTATTGTTTCTATTTTTTAAAAACTATTTCTCGACGATCCAACCGTACGGATGTTAAGATATATCTAATATATTGATATTCCCAAATTTTCAAAAAATAAAAAATTAATTTGGTTGGAGATCTTTGTAGATCACTGGTATATTTACAAGTACCCGTAACTCGTGCTTTATCACTGATTATTGTTTCTATTATTTAAAAATTATTTTTCGACGATCCAACCGTACGGATGTTAAGATATATCTAATATATTGATATTCCCAAGTTTTTAAAAAATAAAAAATTAATTTGGTTGGAGATCTTATTAAATCACTAGTATATTGACGAGTACCGTAACTCGTGCTTTGTCACTGATTATTGTTTCTATTTTTTAAAAACTATTTCTCAACGATCCAATCATACGGATGTTAGGATATATCTAATATATTGATATTCCCAAGTTTTCAAAAAATAAAAAATTAATTTGGTAGGAGATCTTAGTAGATCACTAGTATATTGACTAGTACCAGTAAATCGTGCTTTGTCACTCATTACTGTTTCTATTTTACAAAACTATTTCTCGACGATCCAACCGTACGGATGTTAAGATATATCTAATATATTGATATTCCCAAAATTTCAAAAAATACAAAATTAATTTGGTTGAAGATCTTAGTAGATCACTAGTATATTGACCAGTACCTGTAACTCGTGCTTTGTCACTGATTATTGTTTCTATTTTTTAAAAACTATTTCTCGACGATCCAACCGTACGGATGTTAAGATATATCTAATATATTGATATTCCCAAAATTTCAAAAAATACAAAATTAATTTGGTTGAAGATCTTAGTAGATCACTAGTATATTGACCAGTACCCGTAACTCGTGCTTTGTCACTGATTATTGTTTCTATTTTTTAAAAACTATTTCTCGACGATCCAAACGTACGGATTTTAAGATATATCTAATATTTTGATATTCCCAAATTTTCAAAAAATAAAAAATTAATTTGGTTGGAGATCTTAGTAGATCACTGGTATATATACAAGTACCCGTAACTCGTACTTTGTCACTGATTATTGTTTTTATTTTTTAAAAACTATTTCTCGACGATCCAACCGTACGGATGTTAAGATATATCTAATATATTGATATTCCCAAAATTTCAAAAAATAAAAAATTAATTTGGTTGGAGGTCTTAGTAGATCACTAGTATATTGACTAGTACCCGTAACTCGTGCTTTGTCACTGATTATTGTTTCTATTTTTTAAAAACTATTTCTCGACGATCCAACCGTACGGATGTTAAGATATATCTAATATATTGATATTCCCAAGTTTTCAAAAAATAAAAAATTAATTTGGTTGGAGATCTTAGTAGATCACTAGTATATCGACGAGTACCCGTAACTCGTGCTTTGTCACTGATTATTGTTTCTATTTTTTAAAAACTATTTCTCGACGATCCAACCGTACGGATGTTAAGATATATCTAATATATTGATATTCCTAAAATTTCAAAAAATAAAAAATTAATTTGGTTGGAGGTCTTAGTAGATCATTAGTATATTGACTATTACCCTTAACTCGTGCTTTGTCACTGATTATTGTTTTTATTTTTTAAAAACTATTTCTCGACGATCCAACCGTACGGATGTTAAGATATATCTAATATATTGATATTCCCAAAATTTCAAAAAATAAAAAATTAATTTGGTTGGAGGTCTTAGTAGATCACTAGTATATTGACTAGTACCCGTAACTCGTGCTTTGTCACTGATTATTGTTTCTATTTTTTAAAAACTATTTCTCGACGATCCAACCGTACGGATGTTAAGATATATCTAATATATTGATATTCCCAAATTTTCAAAAAATAAAAAATTAATTTGGTTGGAGATCTTAGTAGATCACTAGTATATTGACGAGTATCGTAACTCGTGCTTTGTCACTTATTATTGTTTCTATTTTTTAAAAACTATTTCTCGACGATCCAACCGTACGGATGTTAATATATATCTAATATATTGATATTCCAAAATTTTCAAAAAAATAAAAAATTAATTTGGTTGGAGGTCTTAGTAGATCACTAGTATATTGACCAGTACCGTAACGCGTGCTTTGTCACTGATTATTGTTTCTATTTTTTAAAAACTATTTCTCGACGATCCAACCGTACGGATGTTAAGATATATCTAATATATTGATATTCCCAAGTTTTCAAAAAATAAAAAATTAATTTGGTTGGAGATCTTAGTAGATCACTAGTATATCGACGAGTACCCGTAACTCGTGCTTTGTCACTGATTATTGTTTCTATTTTTTAAAAACTATTTCTCGACGATCCAACCGTACGGATGTTAAGATATATCTAATATATTGATATTCCCAAAATTTCAAAAAATAAAAAATTAATTTGGTTGGAGGTCTTAGTAGATCATTAGTATATTGACTATTACCCTTAACTCGTGCTTTGTCACTGATTATTGTTTCTATTTTTTAAAAACTATTTCTCGACGATCCAACCGTACGGATGTTAAGATATATCTAATATATTGATATTCCCAAATTTTCAAAAATAAAAAATTAATTTGGTTGGAGATCTTAGTAGATCACTAGTATATTGACTAGTACCATAACTCGTACTTTGTCACTGATTATTGTTTTTATTTTTTAAAAACTATTTCTCGACGATCCAACCGTACGGATGTTAAGATATATCTAATATATTGATATTCCCAAATTTTCAAAAAATAAAAAATTAATTTGGTTGGAGATCTTAGTAGATCACTGGTATATTTACAAGTACCCGTAACTCGTGCTTTATCACTGATTATTGTTTCTATTATTTAAAAATTATTTTTCGACGATCCAACCGTACGGATGTTAAGATATATCTAATATATTGATATTCCCAATTTTTTAAAAAATAAAAAATTAATTTGGTTGGAGATCTTATTAAATCACTAGTATATTGACGAGTACCGTAACTCGTGCTTTGTCACTGATTATTGTTTCTATTTTTTAAAAACTATTTCTCAACGATCCAATCATACGGATGTTAAGATATATCTAATATATTGATATTCCCAAGTTTTCAAAAAATAAAAAATTAATTTGGTTGGAGATCTTAGTAGATCACTAGTATATTGACTAGTACCAGTAAATCGTGCTTTGTCACTCATTACTGTTTCTATTTTTAAAAAACTATTTCTCGACGATCCAACCGTACGGATGTTAAGATATATCTAATATATTGATATTCCCAAAATTTCAAAAAATACAAAATTAATTTGGTTGAAGATCTTAGTAGATCACTAGTATATTGACCAGTACCCGTAACTCGTGCTTTGTCACTGATTATTGTTTCTATTTTTTAAAAACTATTTCTCGACGATCCAACCGTACGGATGTTAAGATATATCTAATATATTGATATTCCCAAAATTTCAAAAAATACAAAATTAATTTGGTTGAAGATCTTAGTAGATCACTAGTATATTGACCAGTACCCGTAACTCGTGCTTTGTCACTGATTATTGTTTCTATTTTTTAAAAACTATTTCACGACGATCCAAACGTACGGATGTTAAGATATATCTAATATTTTGATATTCCCAAATTTTCAAAAAATAAAAAATTAATTTGGTTGGAGATCTTAGTAGATCACTGGTATATATACAAGTACCCGTAACTCGTACTTCGTCACTGATTATTGTTTTTATTTTTTAAAAACTATTTCTCGACGATCCAACCGTACGGATGTTAAGATATATCTAATATATTGATATTCCCAAAATTTCAAAAAATAAAAAATTAATTTGGTTGGAGGTCTTAGTAGATCACTAGTATATTGACTAGTACCCGTAACTCGTGCTTTGTCACTGATTATTGTTTCTATTTTTTAAAAACTATTTCTCGACGATCCAACCGTACGGATGTTAAGATATATCTAATATATTGATATTCCCAAGTTTTCAAAAAATAAAAAATTAATTTGGTTGGAGATCTTAGTAGATCACTAGTATATCGACGAGTACCCGTAACTCGTGCTTTGTCACTGATTATTGTTTCTATTTTTTAAAAACTATTTCTCGACGATCCAACCGTACGGATGTTAAGATATATCTAATATATTGATATTCCTAAAATTTCAAAAAATAAAAAATTAATTTGGTTGGAGGTCTTAGTAGATCATTAGTATATTGACCGTTACCCTTAACTCGTGCTTTGTCACTGATTATTGTTTCTATTTTTTAAAAACTATTTCTCGACGATCCAACCGTACGGATGTTAAGATATATCTAATATATTGATATTCCCAAAATTTCAAAAAATAAAAAATTAATTTGGTTGGAGGTCTTAGTAGATCACTAGTATATTGACTAGTACCCGTAACTCGTGCTTTGTCACTGATTATTGTTTCTATTTTTTAAAAACTATTTCTCGACGATCCAACCGTACGGATGTTAAGATATATCTAATATATTGATATTCCCAAATTTTCAAAAAATAAAAAATTAATTTGGTTGGAGATCTTAGTAGATCACTAGTATATCAACGAGTACCCGTAACTCGTGCTTTGTCACTGATTATTGTTTCTATTTTTTAAAACCTATTTCTCGACGATCCAACCGTACGGATGTTAAGATATATCTAATATATTGATATTCCCAAAATTTCAAAAAATAAAAAATTAATTTGGTTGGAGGTCTTAGTAGATCATTAGTATATTGACTATTACCCTTAACTCGTGCTTTGTCACTGATTATTGTTTCTATTTTTTAAAAACTATTTCTCGACGATCCAACCGTACGGATGTTAAGATATATCTAATATATTGATATTCCCAAATTTTCAAAAATAAAAAATTAATTTGGTTGGAGATCTTAGTAGATCACTAGTATATTGACTAGTACCATAACTCGTACTTTGTACTTTGTCACTGATTATTGTTTTTATTTTTTAAAAACTATTTCTCGACGATCCAACCGTACGGATGTTAAGATATATCTAATATATTGATATTCCCAAAATTTCAAAAAATAAAAAATTAATTTGGTTGGAGGTCTTAGTAGATCATTAGTATATTGACTATTACCCTTAACTCGTGCTTTGTCACTGATTATTGTTTCTATTTTTTAAAAACTATTTCTCAACGATCCAATCATACGGATGTTAAGATATATCTAATATATTGATATTCCCAAGTTTTCAAAAAATAAAAAATTAATTTGGTTGGAGATCTTAGTAGATCACTAGTATATTGACTAGTACCAGTAAATCGTGCTTTGTCACTCATTACTGTTTCTATTTTTAAAAAACTATTTCTCGACGATCCAACCGTACGGATGTTAAGATATATCTAATATATTGATATTCCCAAAATTTCAAAAAATACAAAATTAATTTGGTTGAAGATCTTAGTAGATCACTAGTATATTGACCAGTACCCGTAACTCGTGCTTTGTCACTGATTATTGTTTCTATTTTTTAAAAACTATTTCTCGACGATCCAACCGTACGGATGTTAAGATATATCTAATATATTGATATTCCCAAAATTTCAAAAAATACAAAATTAATTTGGTTGAAGATCTTAGTAGATCACTAGTATATTGACCAGTACCCGTAACTCGTGCTTTGTCACTGATTATTGTTTCTATTTTTTAAAAACTATTTCACGACGATCCAAACGTACGGATGTTAAGATATATCTAATATTTTGATATTCCCAAATTTTCAAAAAATAAAAAATTAATTTGGTTGGAGATCTTAGTAGATCACTGGTATATATACAAGTACCCGTAACTCGTACTTTGTCACTGATTATTGTTTTTATTTTTTAAAAACTATTTCTCGACGATCCAACCGTACGGATGTTAAGATATATCTAATATATTGATATTCCCAAAATTTCAAAAAATAAAAAATTAATTTGGTTGGAGGTCTTAGTAGATCACTAGTATATTGACTAGTACCCGTAACTCGTGCTTTGTCACTGATTATTGTTTCTATTTTTTAAAAACTATTTCTCGACGATCCAACCGTACGGATGTTAAGATATATCTAATATATTGATATTCCCAAGTTTTCAAAAAATAAAAAATTAATTTGGTTGGAGATCTTAGTAGATCACTAGTATATCGACGAGTACCCGTAACTCGTGCTTTGTCACTGATTATTGTTTCTATTTTTTAAAAACTATTTCTCGACGATCCAACCGTACGGATGTTAAGATATATCTAATATATTGATATTCCTAAAATTTCAATAAATAAAAAATTAATTTGGTTGGAGGTCTTAGTAGATCATTAGTATATTGACTGTTACCCTTAACTCGTGCTTTGTCACTGATTATTGTTTTTATTTTTTAAAAACTATTTCTCGACGATCCAACCGTACGGATGTTAAGATATATCTAATATATTGATATTCCCAAAATTTCAAAAAATAAAAAATTAATTTGGTTGGAGGTCTTAGTAGATCACTAGTATATTGACTAGTACCCGTAACTCGTGCTTTGTCACTGATTATTGTTTCTATTTTTTAAAAACTATTTCTCGACGATCCAACCGTACGGATGTTAAGATATATCTAATATATTGATATTCCCAAATTTTCAAAAAATAAAAAATTAATTTGGTTGGAGATCTTAGTAGATCACTAGTATATCAACGAGTACCCGTAACTCGTGCTTTGTCACTGATTATTGTTTCTATTTTTTAAAACCTATTTCTCGACGATCCAACCGTACGGATGTTAAGATATATCTAATATATTGATATTCCCAAAATTTCAAAAAATAAAAAATTAATTTGGTTGGAGGTCTTAGTAGATCATTAGTATATTGACTATTACCCTTAACTCGTGCTTTGTCACTGATTATTGTTTCTATTTTTTAAAAACTATTTCTCGACGATCCAACCGTACGGATGTTAAGATATATCTAATATATTGATATTCCCAAATTTTCAAAAATAAAAAATTAATTTGGTTGGAGATCTTAGTAGATCACTAGTATATTGACTAGTACCATAACTCGTACTTTGTACTTTGTCACTGATTATTGTTTTTATTTTTTAAAAACTATTTCTCGACGATCCAACCGTACGGATGTTAAGATATATCTAATATATTGATATTCCCAAAATTTCAAAAAATAAAAAATTAATTTGGTTGGAGGTCTTAGTAGATCATTAGTATATTGACTATTACCCTTAACTCGTGCTTTGTCACTGATTATTGTTTCTATTTTTTAAAAACTATTTCTCGACGATCCAACCGTACGGATGTTAAGATATATCTAATATATTGATATTCCCAAATTTTCAAAAATAAAAAATTCATTTGGTTGGAGATCTTAGTAGATCACTAGTATATTGACTAGTACCATAACTCGTACTTTGTCACTGATTATTGTTTTTATTTTTTAAAAACTATTTCTCGACGATCCAACCGTACGGATGTTAAGATATATCTAATATATTGATATTCCCAAATTTTCAAAAAATAAAAAATTAATTTGGTTGGAGATCTTAGTAGATCACTGGTATATTTACAAGTACCCGTAACTCGTGCTTTATCACTGATTATTGTTTCTATTATTTAAAAATTATTTTTCGACGATCCAACCGTACGGATGTTAAGATATATCTAATATATTGATATTCCCAAGTTTTTAAAAAATAAAAAATTAATTTGGTTGGAGATCTTATTAAATCACTAGTATATTGACGAGTACCGTAACTCGTGCTTTGTCACTGATTATTGTTTCTATTTTTTAAAACTATTTCTCGACGATCCAACCGTACGGATTTTAATATATATATAATATATTGATATTCCAAAATTTTCAAAAAATACAAAATTAATTTGGTTGAAGATCTTAGTAGATCACTAGTATATTGACCAGTACCGTAACTCGTGCTTTGTCACTGATTATTGTTTCTATTTTTTAAAAACTATTTCTCGACGATCCAACCGTACGGATGTTAAGATATATCTAATATATTGATATTCCAAAATTTTCAAAAAAATAAAAAATTAATTTGGTTGGAGGTCTTAGTAGATCACTAGTATATTGACCAGTACCGTAACGCGTGCTTTGTCACTGATTATTGTTTCTATTTTTTAAAAACTATTTCTCGACGATCCAACCGTACGGATGTTAAGATATATCTAATATATTGATATTCCCAAATTTTCAAAAAATAAAAAATTAATTTGGTTGGAGATCTTTGTAGATCACTGGTATATTTACAAGTACCCGTAACTCGTGCTTTATCACTGATTATTGTTTCTATTATTTAAAAATTATTTTTCGACGATCCAACCGTACGGATGTTAAGATATATCTAATATATTGATATTCCCAAGTTTTTAAAAAATAAAAAATTAATTTGGTTGGAGATCTTATTAAATCACTAGTATATTGACGAGTACCGTAACTCGTGCTTTGTCACTGATTATTGTTTCTATTTTTTAAAAACTATTTCTCAACGATCCAATCATACGGATGTTAAGATATATCTAATATATTGATATTCCCAAGTTTTCAAAAAATAAAAAATTAATTTGGTAGGAGATCTTAGTAGATCACTAGTATATTGACTAGTACCAGTAAATCGTGCTTTGTCACTCATTACTGTTTCTATTTTACAAAACTATTTCTCGACGATCCAACCGTACGGATGTTAAGATATATCTAATATATTGATATTCCCAAAATTTCAAAAAATACAAAATTAATTTGGTTGAAGATCTTAGTAGATCACTAGTATATTGACCAGTACCTGTAACTCGTGCTTTGTCACTGATTATTGTTTCTATTTTTTAAAAACTATTTCTCGACGATCCAACCGTACGGATGTTAAGATATATCTAATATATTGATATTCCCAAAATTTCAAAAAATACAAAATTAATTTGGTTGAAGATCTTAGTAGATCACTAGTATATTGACCAGTACCCGTAACTCGTGCTTTGTCACTGATTATTGTTTCTATTTTTTAAAAACTATTTCTCGACGATCCAAACGTACGGATTTTAAGATATATCTAATATTTTGATATTCCCAAATTTTCAAAAAATAAAAAATTAATTTGGTTGGAGATCTTAGTAGATCACTGGTATATATACAAGTACCCGTAACTCGTACTTTGTCACTGATTATTGTTTTTATTTTTTAAAAACTATTTCTCGACGATCCAACCGTACGGATGTTAAGATATATCTAATATATTGATATTCCCAAAATTTCAAAAAATAAAAAATTAATTTGGTTGGAGGTCTTAGTAGATCACTAGTATATTGACTAGTACCCGTAACTCGTGCTTTGTCACTGATTATTGTTTCTATTTTTTAAAAACTATTTCTCGACGATCCAACCGTACGGATGTTAAGATATATCTAATATATTGATATTCCCAAGTTTTCAAAAAATAAAAAATTAATTTGGTTGGAGATCTTAGTAGATCACTAGTATATCGACGAGTACCCGTAACTCGTGCTTTGTCACTGATTATTGTTTCTATTTTTTAAAAACTATTTCTCGACGATCCAACCGTACGGATGTTAAGATATATCTAATATATTGATATTCCTAAAATTTCAAAAAATAAAAAATTAATTTGGTTGGAGGTCTTAGTAGATCATTAGTATATTGACTATTACCCTTAACTCGTGCTTTGTCACTGATTATTGTTTTTATTTTTTAAAAACTATTTCTCGACGATCCAACTGTACGGATGTTAAGATATATCTAATATATTGATATTCCCAAAATTTCAAAAAATAAAAAATTAATTTGGTTGGAGGTCTTAGTAGATCACTAGTATATTGACTAGTACCCGTAACTCGTGCTTTGTCACTGATTATTGTTTCTATTTTTTAAAAACTATTTCTCGACGATCCAACCGTACGGATGTTAAGATATATCTAATATATTGATATTCCCAAATTTTCAAAAAATAAAAAATTAATTTGGTTGGAGATCTTAGTAGATCACTAGTATATTGACGAGTATCGTAACTCGTGCTTTGTCACTTATTATTGTTTCTATTTTTTAAAAACTATTTCTCGACGATCCAACCGTACGGATGTTAATATATATCTAATATATTGATATTCCAAAATTTTCAAAAAAATAAAAAATTAATTTGGTTGGAGGTCTTAGTAGATCACTAGTATATTGACCAGTACCGTGACGCGTGCTTTGTCACTGATTATTGTTTCTATTTTTTAAAAACTATTTCTCGACGATCCAACCGTACGGATGTTAAGATATATCTAATATATTGATATTCCCAAGTTTTCAAAAAATAAAAAATTAATTTGGTTGGAGATCTTAGTAGATCACTAGTATATCGACGAGTACCCGTAACTCGTGCTTTGTCACTGATTATTGTTTCTATTTTTTAAAAACTATTTCTCGACGATCCAACCGTACGGATGTTAAGATATATCTAATATATTGATATTCCCAAAATTTCAAAAAATAAAAAATTAATTTGGTTGGAGGTCTTAGTAGATCATTAGTATATTGACTATTACCCTTAACTCGTGCTTTGTCACTGATTATTGTTTCTATTTTTTAAAAACTTTTTCTCGACGATCCAACCGTACGGATGTTAAGATATATCTAATATATTGATATTCCCAAATTTTCAAAAATAAAAAATTAATTTGGTTGGAGATCTTAGTAGATCACTAGTATATTGACTAGTACCATAACTCGTACTTTGTCACTGATTATTGTTTTTATTTTTTAAAAACTATTTCTCGACGATCCAACCGTACGGATGTTAAGATATATCTAATATATTGATATTCCCAAATTTTCAAAAAATAAAAAATTAATTTGGTTGGAGATCTTAGTAGATCACTGGTATATTTACAAGTACCCGTAACTCGTGCTTTATCACTGATTATTGTTTCTATTATTTAAAAATTATTTTTCGACGATCCAACCGTACGGATGTTAAGATATATCTAATATATTGATATTCCCAAGTTTTTAAAAAATAAAAAATTAATTTGGTTGGAGATCTTATTAAATCACTAGTATATTGACGAGTACCGTAACTCGTGCTTTGTCACTGATTATTGTTTCTATTTTTTAAAAACTATTTCTCAACGATCCAATCATACGGATGTTAAGATATATCTAATATATTGATATTCCCAAGTTTTCAAAAAATAAAAAATTAATTTGGTTGGAGATCTTAGTAGATCACTAGTATATTGACTAGTACCAGTAAATCGTGCTTTGTCACTCATTACTGTTTCTATTTTTAAAAAACTATTTCTCGACGATCCAACCGTACGGATGTTAAGATATATCTAATATATTGATATTCCCAAAATTTCAAAAAATACAAAATTAATTTGGTTGAAGATCTTAGTAGATCACTAGTATATTGACTAGTACCCGTAACTCGTGCTTTGTCACTGATTATTGTTTCTATTTTTTAAAAACTATTTCTCGACGATCCAACCGTACGGATGTTAAGATATATCTAATATATTGATATTCCCAAAATTTCAAAAAATACAAAATTAATTTGGTTGAAGATCTTAGTAGATCACTAGTATATTGACCAGTACCCGTAACTCGTGCTTTGTCACTGATTATTGTTTCTATTTTTTAAAAACTATTTCACGACGATCCAAACGTACGGATGTTAAGATATATCTAATATTTTGATATTCCCAAATTTTCAAAAAATAAAAAATTAATTTGGTTGGAGATCTTAGTAGATCACTGGTATATATACAAGTACCCGTAACTCGTACTTTGTCACTGATTATTGTTTTTATTTTTTAAAAACTATTTCTCGACGATCCAACCGTACGGATGTTAAGATATATCTAATATATTGATATTCCCAAAATTTCAAAAAATAAAAAATTAATTTGGTTGGAGGTCTTAGTAGATCACTAGTATATTGACTAGTACCCGTAACTCGTGCTTTGTCACTGATTATTGTTTCTATTTTTTAAAAACTATTTCTCGACGATCCAACCGTACGGATGTTAAGATATATCTAATATATTGATATTCCCAAGTTTTCAAAAAATAAAAAATAAATTTGGTTGGAGATCTTAGTAGATCACTAGTATATCGACGAGTACCCGTAACTCGTGCTTTGTCACTGATTATTGTTTCTATTTTTTAAAAACTATTTCTCGACGATCCAACCGTACGGATGTTAAGATATATCTAATATATTGATATTCCTAAAATTTCAAAAAATAAAAAATTAATTTGGTTGGAGGTCTTAGTAGATCATTTGTATATTGACTATTACCCTTAACTCGTGCTTTGTCACTGATTATTGTTTTTATTTTTTAAAAACTATTTCTCGACGATCCAACCGTACGGATGTTAAGATATATCTAATATATTGATATTCCCAAAATTTCAAAAAATAAAAAATTAATTTGGTTGGAGGTCTTAGTAGATCACTAGTATATTGACTAGTACCCGTAACTCGTGCTTTGTCACTGATTATTGTTTCTATTTTTTAAAAACTATTTCTCGACGATCCAACCGTACGGATGTTAAGATATATCTAATATATTGATATTCCCAAATTTTCAAAAAATAAAAAATTAATTTGGTTGGAGATCTTAGTAGATCACTAGTATATTGACGAGTATCGTAACTCGTGCTTTGTCACTTATTATTGTTTCTATTTTTTAAAAACTATTTCTCGACGATCCAACCGTACGGATGTTAATATATATCTAATATATTGATATTCCAAAATTTTCAAAAAAATAAAAAATTAATTTGGTTGGAGGTCTTAGTAGATCACTAGTATATTGACCAGTACCGTAACGCGTGCTTTGTCACTGATTATTGTTTCTATTTTTTAAAAACTATTTCTCGACGATCCAACCGTACGGATGTTAAGATATATCTAATATATTGATATTCCCAAGTTTTCAAAAAATAAAAAATTAATTTGGTTGGAGATCTTAGTAGATCACTAGTATATCGACGAGTACCCGTAACTCGTGCTTTGTCACTGATTATTGTTTCTATTTTTTAAAAACTATTTCTCGACGATCCAACCGTACGGATGTTAAGATATATCTAATATATTGATATTCCCAAAATTTCAAAAAATAAAAAATTAATTTGGTTGGAGGTCTTAGTAGATCATTAGTATATTGACTATTACCCTTAACTCGTGCTTTGTCACTGATTATTGTTTCTATTTTTTAAAAACTATTTGTCGACGATCCAACCGTACGGATGTTAAGATATATCTAATATATTGATATTCCCAAATTTTCAAAAATAAAAAATTAATTTGGTTGGAGATCTTAGTAGATCACTAGTATATTGACTAGTACCATAACTCGTACTTTGTCACTGATTATTGTTTTTATTTTTTAAAAACTATTTCTCGACGATCCAACCGTACGGATGTTAAGATATATCTAATATATTGATATTCCAAAATTTTCAAAAAATAAAAAATTAATTTGGTTGGAGATCTTAGTAGATCACTGGTAAATTTACAAGTACCCGTAACTCGTGCTTTATCACTGATTATTGTTTCTATTATTTAAAAATTATTTTTCGACGATCCAACCGTACGGATGTTAAGATATATCTAATATATTGATATTCCCAAGTTTTTAAAAAATAAAAAATTAATTTGGTTGGAGATCTTATTAAATCACTAGTATATTGACGAGTACCGTAACTCGTGCTTTGTCACTGATTATTGTTTCTATTTTTTAAAAACTATTTCTCAACGATCCAATCATACGGATGTTAAGATATATCTAATATATTGATATTCCCAAATTTTCAAAAAATAAAAAATTAATTTGGTTGGAGATCTTAGTAGATCACTAGTATATTGACTAGTACCAGTAAATCGTGCTTTGTCACTCATTACTGTTTCTATTTTTAAAAAACTATTTCTCGACGATCCAACCGTACGGATGTTAAGATATATCTAATATATTGATATTCCCAAAATTTCAAAAAATACAAAATTAATTTGGTTGAAGATCTTAGTAGATCACTAGTATATTGACTAGTACCCGTAACTCGTGCTTTGTCACTGATTATTGTTTCTATTTTTTAAAAACTATTTCTCGACGATCCAACCGTACGGATGTTAAGATATATCTAATATATTGATATTCCCAAAATTTCAAAAAATACAAAATTAATTTGGTTGAAGATCTTAGTAGATCACTAGTATATTGACCAGTACCCGTAACTCGTGCTTTGTCACTGATTATTGTTTCTATTTTTTAAAAACTATTTCTCGACGATCCAAACGTACGGATGTTAAGATATATCTAATATTTTGATATTCCCAAATTTTCAAAAAATAAAAAATTAATTTGGTTGGAGATCTTAGTAGATCACTGGTATATATACAAGTACCCGTAACTCGTACTTTGTCACTGATTATTGTTTTTATTTTTTAAAAACTATTTCTCGACGATCCAACCGTACGGATGTTAAGATATATCTAATATATTGATATTCCCAAAATTTCAAAAAATAAAAAATTAATTTGGTTGGAGGTCTTAGTAGATCACTAGTATATTGACTAGTACCCGTAACTCGTGCTTTGTCACTGATTATTGTTTCTATTTTTTAAAAACTATTTCTCGACGATCCAACCGTACGGATGTTAAGATATATCTAATATATTGATATTCCCAAGTTTTCAAAAAATAAAAAATAAATTTGGTTGGAGATCTTAGTAGATCACTAGTATATCGACGAGTACCCGTAACTCGTGCTTTGTCACTGATTATTGTTTCTATTTTTTAAAAACTATTTCTCGACGATCCAACCGTACGGATGTTAAGATATATCTAATATATTGATATTCCTAAAATTTCAAAAAATAAAAAATTAATTTGGTTGGAGGTCTTAGTAGATCATTAGTATATTGACTATTACCCTTAACTCGTGCTTTGTCACTGATTATTGTTTTTATTTTTTAAAAACTATTTCTCGACGATCCAACCGTACGGATGTTAAGATATATCTAATATATTGATATTCCCAAAATTTCAAAAAATAAAAAATTAATTTGGTTGGAGGTCTTAGTAGATCACTAGTATATTGACTAGTACCAGTAACTCGTGCTTTGTCACTGATTATTGTTTCTATTTTTTAAAAACTATTTCTCGACGATCCAACCGTACGGATGTTAAGATATATCTAATATATTGATATTCCCAAGTTTTCAAAAAATAAAAAATTAATTTGGTTGGAGATCTTAGTAGATCACTAGTATATCGACGAGTACCCGTAACTCGTGCTTTGTCACTGATTATTGTTTCTATTTTTTAAAAACTATTTCTCGACGATCCAACCGTACGGATGTTAAGATATATCTAATATATTGATATTCCCAAATTTTCAAAAATAAAAAATTAATTTGGTTGGAGATCTTAGTAGATCACTAGTATATTGACTAGTACCATTACTCGTACTTTGTCACTGATTATTGTTTTTATTTTTTAAAAACTATTTCTCGACGATCCAACCGTACGGATGTTAAGATATATCTAATATATTGATATTCCCAAATTTTCAAAAAATAAAAAATTAATTTGGTTGGAGATCTTAGTAGATCACTGGTATATTTACAAGTACCCGTAACTCGTGCTTTATCACTGATTATTGTTTCTATTATTTAAAAATTATTTTTCGACGATCCAACCGTACGGATGTTAAGATATATCTAATATATTGATATTCCCAAGTTTTTAAAAAATAAAAAATTAATTTGGTTGGAGATCTTATTAAATCACTAGTATATTGACGAGTACCGTAACTCGTGCTTTGTCACTGATTATTGTTTCTATTTTTTAAAAACTATTTCTCGACGATCCAACCGTACGGATGTTAAGATATATCTAATATATTGATATTCCCAAATTTTCAAAAAATAAAAATTAATTTGGTTGGAGATCTTAGTAGATCACTGGTATATTTACAAGTACCCGTAACTCGTGCTTTGTCACTGATTATTGTTTCTATTATTTAAAAATTATTTTTCGACGATCCAACCGTACGGATGTTAAGATATATCTAATATATTGATATTCCCAAGTTTTTAAAAAATAAAAAAATAATTTGGTTGGAGATCTTATTAAATCACTAGTATATTGACGAGTACCAATAACTCGTGCTTTGTCACTGATTATTGTTTCTATTTTTTAAAAACTATTTCTCGACGCTCCAACCGTACGGATGTTAAGATATATCTAATATATTGATATTCCCAAAATTTCAAAAAATAAAAAATTAATTTGGTTGGAGGTCTTAGTAGATCACTAGTATATTGACTAATACCCGTAACTCGTGCTTCGTCACTGATTATTGTTTCTATTTTTTAAAAACTGTTTCTCGACGATCCAACCGTACGGATGTTAAGATATATCTAATATATTGATATTCCCAAATTTTCAAAAAATAAAAAATTAATTTGGTTGGAGATCTTAGTAGATCACTTGTATATTGACGAGTACCGTAACTCGTGCTTTGTCACTGATTATTGTTTCTATTTTTTAAAAACTATTTCTCAATGATCCAATCATACGGATGTTAAGATATATCTAATATATTGATATTCCCAAGTTTTCAAAAAATAAAAAATTAATTTGGTTGGAGATCTTAGTAGATCACTAGTATATTGACTAGTACCAGTAAATCGTGCTTTGTCACTCATTACTGTTTCTATTTTTAAAAAACTATTTCTCGACGATCCAACCGTACGGATGTTAAGATATATCTAATATATTGATATTCCCAAAATTTCAAAAAATACAAAATTAATTTGGTTGAAGATCTTAGTAGATCACTAGTATATTGACCAGTACCCGTAACTCGTGCTTTGTCACTGATTATTGTTTCTATTTTTTAAAAACTATTTCTCGACGATCCAACCGTACGGATGTTAAGATATATCTAATATATTGATATTCCCAAAATTTCAAAAAATACAAAATTAATTTGGTTGAAGATCTTAGTAGATCACTAGTATATTGACCAGTACCCGTAACTCGTGCTTTGTCACTGATTATTGTTTCTATTTTTTAAAAACTATTTCTCGACGATCCAAACGTACGGATGTTAAGATATATCTAATATTTTGATATTCCCAAATTTTCAAAAAATAAAAAATTAATTTGGTTGGAGATCTTAGTAGATCACTGGTATATATACAAGTACCCGTAACTCGTACTTTGTCACTGATTATTGTTTTTATTTTTTAAAAACTATTTCTCGACGATCCAACCGTACGGATGTTAAGATATATCTAATATATTGATATTCCCAAAATTTCAAAAAATAAAAAATTAATTTGGTTGGAGGTCTTAGTAGATCACTAGTATATTGACTAGTACCCGTAACTCGTGCTTTGTCACTGATTATTGTTTCTATTTTTTAAAAACTATTTCTCGACGATCCAACCGTACGGATGTTAAGATATATCTAATATATTGATATTCCCAAATTTTCAAAAAATAAAAAATTAATTTGGTTGAAGATCTTAGTAGATCACTAGTATATTGACCAATACCGTAACTCGTGCTTTGTCACTGATTATTGTTTCTATTTTTTAAAACTATTTCTCGACGATCCAACCGTACGGATTTTAATATATATATAATATATTGATATTCCAAAATTTTCAAAAAATACAAAATTAATTTGGTTGAAGATCTTAGTAGATCACTAGTATATTGACCAGTACCGTAACTCGTGCTTTGTCACTGATTATTGTTTCTATTTTTTAAAAACTATTTCTCGACGATCCAACCGTACGGATGTTAAGATATATCTAATATATTGATATTCCCAAATTTTCAAAAAATGAAAAATTAATTTGGTTGGAGATCTTAGTAGATCACTAGTATATTGACGAGTATCGTAACTCGTGCTTTGTCACTTATTATTGTTTCTATTTTTTAAAAACTATTTCTCGACGATCCAACCGTACGGATGTTAATATATATCTAATATATTGATATTCCAAAATTTTCAAAAAAATAAAAAATTAATTTGGTTGGAGGTCTTAGTAGATCACTAGTATATTGACCAGTACCGTAACGCGTGCTTTGTCACTGATTATTGTTTCTATTTTTTAAAAACTATTTCTTGACGATCCAACCGTACGGATGTTAAGATATATCTAATATATTGATATTCCCAAGTTTTCAAAAAATAAAAAATTAATTTGGTTGGAGATCTTAGTAGATCACTAGTATATCGACGAGTACCCGTAACTCGTGCTTTGTCACTGATTATTGTTTCTATTTTTTAAAAACTATTTCTCGACGATCCAACCGTACGGATGTTAAGATATATCTAATATATTGATATTCCCAAAATTTCAAAAAATAAAAAATTAATTTGGTTGGAGGTCTTAGTAGATCATTAGTATATTGACTATTACCCTTAACTCGTGCTTTGTCACTGATTATTGTTTCTATTTTTTAAAAACTATTTCTCGACGATCCAACCGTACGGATGTTAAGATATATCTAATATATTGATATTCCCAAATTTTCAAAAATAAAAAATTAATTTGGTTGGAGATCTTAGTAGATCACTAGTATATTGACTAGTACCATAACTCGTACTTTGTCACTGATTATTGTTTTTATTTTTTAAAAACTATTTCTCGACGATCCAACCGTACGGATGTTAAGATATATCTAATATATTGATATTCCCAAATTTTCAAAAAATAAAAAATTAATTTGGTTGGAGATCTTAGTAGATCACTGGTATATTTACAAGTACCCGTAACTCGTGCTTTATCACTGATTATTGTTTCTATTATTTAAAAATTATTTTTTGACGATCCAACCGTACGGATGTTAAGATATATCTAATATATTGATATTCCCAAGTTTTTAAAAAATAAAAAATTAATTTGGTTGGAGATCTTATTAAATCACTAGTATATTGACGAGTACCGTAACTCGTGCTTTGTCACTGATTATTGTTTCTATTTTTTAAAACTATTTCTCGACGATCCAACCGTACGGATTTTAATATATATATAATATATTGATATTCCAAAATTTTCAAAAAATACAAAATTAATTTGGTTGAAGATCTTATTAAATCACTAGTATATTGACGAGTACCGTAACTCGTGCTTTGTCACTGATTATTGTTTCTATTTTTTAAAAACTATTTCTCGACGATCCAACCGTACGGATGTTAAGATATATCTAATATATTGATATTCCCAAATTTTCAAAAAATAAAAATTAATTTGGTTGGAGATCTTAGTAGATCACTGGTATATTTACAAGTACCCGTAACTCGTGCTTTGTCACTCATTACTGTTTCTATTATTTAAAAATTATTTTTCGACGATCCAACCGTACGGATGTTAAGATATATCTAATATATTGATATTCCCAAGTTTTTAAAAAATAAAAAAATAATTTGGTTGGAGATCTTATTAAATCACTAGTATATTGACGAGTACCAATAACTCGTGCTTTGTCACTGATTATTGTTTCTATTTTTTAAAAACTATTTCTCGACGCTCCAACCGTACGGATGTTAAGATATATCTAATATATTGATATTCCCAAAATTTCAAAAAATAAAAAATTAATTTGGTTGGAGGTCTTAGTAGATCACTAGTATATTGACTAATACCCGTAACTCGTGCTTCGTCACTGATTATTGTTTCTATTTTTTAAAAACTGTTTCTCGACGATCCAACCGTACGGATGTTAAGATATATCTAATATATTGATATTCCCAAATTTTCAAAAAATAAAAAATTAATTTGGTTGGAGATCTTAGTAGATCACTTGTATATTGACGAGTACCGTAACTCGTGCTTTGTCACTGATTATTGTTTCTATTTTTTAAAAACTATTTCTCAATGATCCAATCATACGGATGTTAAGATATATCTAATATATTGATATTCCCAAGTTTTCAAAAAATAAAAAATTAATTTGGTTGGAGATCTTAGTAGATCACTAGTATATTGACTAGTACCAGTAAATCGTGCTTTGTCACTCATTACTGTTTCTATTTTTAAAAAACTATTTCTCGACGATCCAACCGTACGGATGTTAAGATATATCTAATATATTGATATTCCCAAAATTTCAAAAAATACAAAATTAATTTGGTTGAAGATCTTAGTAGATCACTAGTATATTGACCAGTACCCGTAACTCGTGCTTTGTCACTGATTATTGTTTCTATTTTTTAAAAACTATTTCTCGACGATCCAACCGTACGGATGTTAAGATATATCTAATATATTGATATTCCCAAAATTTCAAAAAATAAAAAATTAATTTGGTTGAAGATCTTAGTAGATCACTAGTATATTGACCAGTACCCGTAACTCGTGCTTTGTCACTGATTATTGTTTCTATTTTTTAAAAACTATTTCTCGACGATCCAAACGTACGGATGTTAAGATATATCTAATATTTTGATATTCCCAAATTTTCAAAAAATAAAAAATTAATTTGGTTGGAGATCTTAGTAGATCACTGTTATATATACAAGTACCCGTAACTCGTACTTTGTCACTGATTATTGTTTTTATTTTTTAAAAACTATTTCTCGACGATCCAACCGTACGGATGTTAAGATATATCTAATATATTGATATTCCCAAAATTTCAAAAAATAAAAAATTAATTTGGTTGGAGGTCTTAGTAGATCACTAGTATATTGACTAGTACCCGTAACTCGTGCTTTGTCACTGATTATTGTTTCTATTTTTTAAAAACTATTTCTCGACGATCCAACCGTACGGATGTTAAGATATATCTAATATATTGATATTCCCAAATTTTCAAAAAATAAAAAATTAATTTGGTTGAAGATCTTAGTAGATCACTAGTATATTGACCAATACCGTAACTCGTGCTTTGTCACTGATTATTGTTTCTATTTTTTAAAACTATTTCTCGACGATCCAACCGTACGGATTTTAATATATATATAATATATTGATATTCCAAAATTTTCAAAAAATACAAAATTAATTTGGTTGAAGATCTTAGTAGATCACTAGTATATTGACCAGTACCGTAACTCATGCTTTGTCACTGATTATTGTTTCTATTTTTTAAAAACTATTTCTCGACGATCCAACCGTACGGATGTTAAGATATATCTAATATATTGATATTCCCAAATTTTCAAAAAATAAAAAATTAATTTGGTTGGAGATCTTAGTAGATCACTAGTATATTGACGAGTATCGTAACTCGTGCTTTGTCACTTATTATTGTTTCTATTTTTTAAAAACTATTTCTCGACGATCCAACCGTACGGATGTTAATATATATCTAATATATTGATATTCCAAAATTTTCAAAAAAATAAAAAATTAATTTGGTTGGAGGTCTTAGTAGATCACTAGTATATTGACCAGTACCGTAACGCGTGCTTTGTCACTGATTATTGTTTCTATTTTTTAAAAACTATTTCTTGACGATCCAACCGTACGGATGTTAAGATATATCTAATATATTGATATTCCCAAGTTTTCAAAAAATAAAAAATTAATTTGGTTGGAGATCTTAGTAGATCACTAGTATATCGACGAGTACCCGTAACTCGTGCTTTGTCACTGATTATTGTTTCTATTTTTTAAAAACTATTTCTCGACGATCCAACCGTACGGATGTTAAGATATATCTAATATATTGATATTCCCAAAATTTCAAAAAATAAAAAATTAATTTGGTTGGAGGTCTTAGTAGATCATTAGTATATTGACTATTACCCTTAACTCGTGCTTTGTCACTGATTATTGTTTCTATTTTTTAAAAACTATTTCTCGACGATCCAACCGTACGGATGTTAAGATATATCTAATATATTGATATTCCCAAATTTTCAAAAATAAAAAATTAATTTGGTTGGAGATCTTAGTAGATCACTAGTATATTGACTAGTACCATAACTCGTACTTTGTCACTGATTATTGTTTTTATTTTTTAAAAACTATTTCTCGACGATCCAACCGTACGGATGTTAAGATATATCTAATATATTGATATTCCCAAATTTTCAAAAAATAAAAAATTAATTTGGTTGGAGATCTTAGTAGATCACTGGTATATTTACAAGTACCCGTAACTCGTGCTTTATCACTGATTATTGTTTCTATTATTTAAAAATTATTTTTTGACGATCCAACCGTACGGATGTTAAGATATATCTAATATATTGATATTCCCAAGTTTTTAAAAAATAAAAAATTAATTTGGTTGGAGATCTTATTAAATCACTAGTATATTGACGAGTACCGTAACTCGTGCTTTGTCACTGATTATTGTTTCTATTTTTTAAAACTATTTCTCGACAATCCAACCGTACGGATTTTAATATATATATAATATATTGATATTCCAAAATTTTCAAAAAATACAAAATTAATTTGGTTGAAGATCTTAGTAGATCACTAGTATATTGACCAGTACCGTAACTCGTGCTTTGTCACTGATTATTGTTTCTATTTTTTAAAAACTATTTCTCGACGATCCAACCGTACGGATGTTAAGATATATCTAATATATTGATATTCCCAAATTTTCAAAAAATAAAAAATTAATTTGGTTGGAGATCTTAGTAGATCACTTGTATATTGACGAGTATCGTAACTCGTGCTTTGTCACTCATTACTGTTTCTATTTTTAAAAAACTATTTCTCGACGATCCAACCGTACGGATGTTAAGATATATCTAATATATTGATATTCCCAAAATTTCAAAAAATACAAAATTAATTTGGTTGAAGATCTTAGTAGATCACTAGTATATTGACCAGTACCCGTAACTCGTGCTTTGTCACTGATTATTGTTTCTATTTTTTAAAAACTATTTCTCGACGATCCAACCGTACGGATGTTAAGATATATCTAATATATTGATATTCCCAAAATTTCAAAAAATACAAAATTAATTTGGTTAAAGATCTTAGTAGATCACTAGTATATTGACCAGTACCCGTAACTCGTGCTTTGTCACTGATTATTGTTTCTATTTTTTAAAAACTATTTCTCGACGATCCAAACGTACGGATGTTAAGATATATCTAATATTTTGATATTCCCAAATTTTCAAAAAATAAAAAATTAATTTGGTTGGAGATCTTAGTAGATCACTGGTATATATACAAGTACCCGTAACTCGTACTTTGTCACTGATTATTGTTTTTATTTTTTAAAAACTATTTCTCGACGATCCAACCGTACGGATGTTAAGATATATCTAATATATTGATATTCCCAAAATTTCAAAAAATAAAAAATTAATTTGGTTGGAGGTCTTAGTAGATCACTAGTATATTGACTAGTACCCGTAACTCGTGCTTTGTCACTGATTATTGTTTCTATTTTTTAAAAACTATTTCTCGACGATCCAACCGTACGGATGTTAAGATATATCTAATATATTGATATTCCCAAGTTTTCAAAAAATAAAAAATTAATTTGGTTGGAGATCTTAGTAGATCACTAGTATATCGACGAGTACCCGTAACTCGTGCTTTGTCACTGATTATTGTTTCTATTTTTTAAAAACTATTTCTCGACGATCCAACCGTACGGATGTTAAGATATATCTAATATATTGATATTCCTAAAATTTCAAAAAATAAAAAATTAATTTGGTTGGAGGTCTTAGTAGATCATTAGTATATTGACTATTACCCTTAACTCGTGCTTTGTCACTGATTATTGTTTTTATTTTTTAAAAACTATTTCTCGACGATCCAACCGTACGGATGTTAAGATATATCTAATATATTGATATTCCCAAAATTTCAAAAAATAAAAAATTAATTTGGTTGGAGGTCTTAGTAGATCACTAGTATATTGACTAATACCCGTAACTCGTGCTTCGTCACTGATTATTGTTTCTATTTTTTAAAAACTATTTCTCGACGATCCAACCGTACGGATGTTAAGATATATCTAATATATTGATATTCCCAAATTTTCAAAAAATAAAAAATTAATTTGGTTGAAGATCTTAGTAGATCACTAGTATATTGACCAATACCGTAACTCGTGCTTTGTCACTGATTATTGTTTCTATTTTTTAAAACTATTTCTCGACGATCCAACCGTACGGATTTTAATATATATATAATATATTGATATTCCAAAATTTTCAAAAAATACAAAATTAATTTGGTTGAAGATCTTAGTAGATCACTAGTATATTGACCAGTACCGTAACTCGTGCTTTGTCACTGATTATTGTTTCTATTTTTTAAAAACTATTTCTCGACGATCCAACCGTACGGATGTTAAGATATATCTAATATATTGATATTCCCAAATTTTCAAAAAATAAAAAATTAATTTGGTTGGAGATCTTAGTAGATCACTAGTATATTGACGAGTATCGTAACTCGTGCTTTGTCACTTATTATTGTTTCTATTTTTTAAAAACTATTTCTCGACGATCCAACCGTACGGATGTTAATATATATCTAATATATTGATATTCCAAAATTTTCAAAAAAATAAAAAATTAATTTGGTTGGAGGTCTTAGTAGATCACTAGTATATTGACCAGTACCGTAACGCGTGCTTTGTCACTGATTATTGTTTCTATTTTTTAAAAACTATTTCTTGACGATCCAACCGTACGGATGTTAAGATATATCTAATATATTGATATTCCCAAGTTTTCAAAAAATAAAAAATTAATTTGGTTGGAGATCTTAGTAGATCACTAGTATATCGACGAGTACCCGTAACTCGTGCTTTGTCACTGATTATTGTTTCTATTTTTTAAAAACTATTTCTCGACGATCCAACCGTACGGATGTTAAGATATATCTAATATATTGATATTCCCAAAATTTCAAAAAATAAAAAATTAATTTGGTTGGAGGTCTTAGTAGATCATTAGTATATTGACTATTACCCTTAACTCGTGCTTTGTCACTGATTATTGTTTCTATTTTTTAAAAACTATTTCTCGACGATCCAACCGTACGGATGTTAAGATATATCTAATATATTGATATTCCCAAATTTTCAAAAATAAAAAATTAATTTGGTTGGAGATCTTAGTAGATCACTAGTATATTGACTAGTACCATAACTCGTACTTTGTCACTGATTATTGTTTTTATTTTTTAAAAACTATTTCTCGACGATCCAACCGTACGGATGTTAAGATATATCTAATATATTGATATTCCCAAAATTTCAAAAAATAAAAAATTAATTTGGTTGGAGGTCTTAGTAGATCATTAGTATATTGACTATTACCCTTAACTCGTGCTTTGTCACTGATTATTGTTTCTATTTTTTAAAAACTATTTCTCGACGATCCAACCGTACGGATGTTAAGATATATCTAATATATTGATATTCCCAAATTTTCAAAAATAAAAAATTAATTTGGTTGGAGATCTTAGTAGATCACTAGTATATTGACTAGTACCATAACTCGTACTTTGTCACTGATTATTGTTTTTATTTTTTAAAAACTATTTCTCGACGATCCAACCGTACGGATGTTAAGATATATCTAATATATTGATATTCCCAAATTTTCAAAAAATAAAAAATTAATTTGGTTGGAGATCTTAGTAGATCACTGGTATATTTACAAGTACCCGTAACTCGTGCTTTATCACTGATTATTGTTTCTATTATTTAAAAATTATTTTTTGACGATCCAACCGTACGGATGTTAAGATATATCTAATATATTGATATTCCCAAGTTTTTAAAAAATAAAAAATTAATTTGGTTGTAGATCTTATTAAATCACTAGTATATTGACGAGTACCGTAACTCGTGCTTTGTCACTGATTATTGTTTCTATTTTTTAAAACTATTTCTCGACAATCCAACCGTACGGATTTTAATATATATATAATATATTGATATTCCAAAATTTTCAAAAAATACAAAATTAATTTCGTTGAAGATCTTAGTAGATCACTAGTATATTGACCAGTACCGTAACTCGTGCTTTGTCACTGATTATTGTTTCTATTTTTTAAAAACTATTTCTCGACGATCCAACCGTACGGATGTTAAGATATATCTAATATATTGATATTCCCAAATTTTCAAAAAATAAAAAATTAATTTGGTTGGAGATCTTAGTAGATCACTTGTATATTGACGAGTATCGTAACTCGTGCTTTGTCACTCATTACTGTTTCTATTTTTAAAAAACTATTTCTCGACGATCCAACCGTACGGATGTTAAGATATATCTAATATATTGATATTCCCAAAATTTCAAAAAATACAAAATTAATTTGGTTGAAGATCTTAGTAGATCACTAGTATATTGACCAGTACCCGTAACTCGTGCTTTGTCACTGATTATTGTTTCTATTTTTTAAAAACTATTTCTCGACGATCCAACCGTACGGATGTTAAGATATATCTAATATATTGATATTCCCAAAATTTCAAAAAATACAAAATTAATTTGGTTACAGATCTTAGTAGATCACTAGTATATTGACCAGTACCCGTAACTCGTGCTTTGTCACTGATTATTGTTTCTATTTTTTAAAAACTATTTCTCGACGATCCAAACGTACGGATGTTAAGATATATCTAATATTTTGATATTCCCAAATTTTCAAAAAATAAAAAATTAATTTGGTTGGAGATCTTAGTAGATCACTGGTATATATACAAGTACCCGTAACTCGTACTTTGTCACTGATTATTGTTTTTATTTTTTAAAAACTATTTCTCGACGATCCAACCGTACGGATGTTAAGATATATCTAATATATTGATATTCCCAAAATTTCAAAAAATAAAAAATTAATTTGGTTGGAGGTCTTAGTAGATCACTAGTATATTGACTAGTACCCGTAACTCGTGCTTTGTCACTGATTATTGTTTCTATTTTTTAAAAACTATTTCTCGACGATCCAACCGTACGGATGTTAAGATATATCTAATATATTGATATTCCCAAGTTTTCAAAAAATAAAAAATTAATTTGGTTGGAGATCTTAGTAGATCACTAGTATATCGACGAGTACCCGTAACTCGTGCTTTGTCACTGATTATTGTTTCTATTTTTTAAAAACTATTTCTCGACGATCCAACCGTACGGATGTTAAGATATATCTAATATATTGATATTCCTAAAATTTCAAAAAATAAAAAATTAATTTGGTTGGAGGTCTTAGTAGATCATTAGTATATTGACTATTACCCTTAACTCGTGCTTTGTCACTGATTATTGTTTTTATTTTTTAAAAACTATTTCTCGACGATCCAACCGTACGGATGTTAAGATATATCTAATATATTGATATTCCCAAAATTTCAAAAAATAAAAAATTAATTTGGTTGGAGGTCTTAGTAGATCACTAGTATATTGACTAGTACCCGTAACTCGTGCTTTGTCACTGATTATTGTTTCTATTTTTTAAAAACTATTTCTCGACGATCCAACCGTACGGATGTTAAGATATATCTAATATATTGATATTCCCAAGTTTTCAAAAAATAAAAAATTAATTTGGTTGGAGATCTTAGTAGATCACTAGTATATCGACGAGTACCCGTAACTCGTGCTTTGTCACTGATTATTGTTTCTATTTTTTAAAAACTATTTCTCGACGATCCAACCGTACGGATGTTAAGATATATCTAATATATTGATATTCCCAAATTTTCAAAAATAAAAAATTAATTTGGTTGGAGATCTTAGTAGATCACTAGTATATTGACTAGTACCATAACTCGTACTTTGTCACTGATTATTGTTTTTATTTTTTAAAAACTATTTCTCGACGATCCAACCGTACGGATGTTAAGATATATCTAATATATTGATATTCCCAAATTTTCAAAAAATAAAAAATTAATTTGGTTGGAGATCTTAGTAGATCACTGGTATATTTACAAGTACCCGTAACTCGTGCTTTATCACTGATTATTGTTTCTATTATTTAAAAATTATTTTTCGACGATCCAACCGTACGGATGTTAAGATATATCTAATATATTGATATTCCCAAGTTTTTAAAAAATAAAAAATTAATTTGGTTTGAGATCTTATTAAATCACTAGTATATTGACGAGTACCGTAACTCGTGCTTTGTCACTGATTATTGTTTCTATTTTTTAAAAACTATTTCTCGACGATCCAACCGTACGGATGTTAAGATATATCTAATATATTGATATTCCCAAATTTTCAAAAAATAAAAATTAATTTGGTTGGAGATCTTAGTAGATCACTGGTATATTTACAAGTACCCGTAACTCGTGCTTTGTCACTGATTATTGTTTCTATTATTTAAAAATTATTTTTCGACGATCCAACCGTACGGATGTTAAGATATATCTAATATATTGATATTCCCAAGTTTTTAAAAAATAAAAAAATAATTTGGTTGGAGATCTTATTAAATCACTAGTATATTGACGAGTACCAATAACTCGTGATTTGTCACTGATTATTGTTTCTATTTTTTAAAAAGTATTTCTCGACGCTCCAACCGTACGGATGTTAAGATATATCTAATATATTGATATTCCCAAAATTTCAAAAAATAAAAAATTAATTTGGTTGGAGGTCTTAGTAGATCACTAGTATATTGACTAATACCCGTAACTCGTGCTTCGTCACTGATTATTGTTTCTATTTTTTAAAAACTGTTTCTCGACTATCCAACCGTACGGATGTTAAGATATATCTAATATATTGATATTCCCAAATTTTCAAAAAATAAAAAATTAATTTGGTTGGAGATCTTATTAAATCACTAGTATATTGACGAGTACCGTAACTCGTGCTTTGTCACTGATTATTGTTTCTATTTTTTAAAAACTATTTCTCGACGATCCAACCGTACGGATGTTAAGATATATCTAATATATTGATATTCCCAAATTTTCAAAAAATAAAAATTAATTTGGTTGGAGATCTTAGTAGATCACTGGTATATTTACAAGTACCCGTAACTCGTGCTTTGTCACTGATTATTGTTTCTATTATTTAAAAATTATTTTTCGACGATCCAACCGTACGGATGTTAAGATATATCTAATATATTGATATTCCCAAGTTTTTAAAAAATAAAAAAATAATTTGGTTGGAGATCTTATTAAATCACTAGTATATTGACGAGTACCAATAACTCGTGCTTTGTCACTGATTATTGTTTCTATTTTTTAAAAACTATTTCTCGACGCTCCAACCGTACGGATGTTAAGATATATCTAATATATTGATATTCCCAAAATTTCAAAAAATAAAAAATTAATTTGGTTGGAGGTCTTAGTAGATCACTAGTATATTGACTAATACCCGTAACTCGTGCTTCGTCACTGATTATTGTTTCTATTTTTTAAAAACTGTTTCTCGACGATCCAACCGTACGGATGTTAAGATATATCTAATATATTAATATTCCCAAATTTTCAAAAAATAAAAAATTAATTTGGTTGGAGATCTTAGTAGATCACTTGTATATTGACGAGTACCGTAACTCGTGCTTTGTCACTGATTATTGTTTCTATTTTTTAAAAACTATTTCTCAATGATCCAATCATACGGATGTTAAGATATATCTAATATATTGATATTCCCAAGTTTTCAAAAAATAAAAAATTAATTTGGTTGGAGATCTTAGTAGATCACTAGTATATTGACTAGTACCAGTAAATCGTGCTTTGTCACTCATTACTGTTTCTATTTTTAAAAAACTATTTCTCGACGATCCAACCGTACGGATGTTAAGATATATCTAATATATTGATATTCCCAAAATTTCAAAAAATACAAAATTAATTTGGTTGAAGATCTTAGTAGATCACTAGTATATTGACCAGTACCCGTAACTCGTGCTTTGTCACTGATTATTGTTTCTATTTTTTAAAAATTATTTCTCAACGATCCAACCGTACGGATGTTAAGATATATCTAATATATTGATATTCCCAAAATTTCAAAAAATACAAAATTAATTTGGTTGAAGATCTTAGTAGATCACTAGTATATTGACCAGTACCCGTAACTCGTGCTTTGTCACTGATTATTGTTTCTATTTTTTAAAAACTATTTCTCGACGATCCAAACGTACGGATGTTAAGATATATCTAATATTTTGATATTCCCAAATTTTCAAAAAATAAAAAATTAATTTGGTTGGAGATCTTAGTAGATCACTGGTATATATACAAGTACCCGTAACTCGTACTTTGTCACTGATTATTGTTTTTATTTTTTAAAAACTATTTCTCGACGATCCAACCGTACGGATGTTAAGATATATCTAATATATTGATATTCCCAAAATTTCAAAAAATAAAAAATTAATTTGGTTGGAGGTCTTAGTAGATCACTAGTATATTGACTAGTACCCGTAACTCGTGCTTTGTCACTGATTATTGTTTCTATTTTTTAAAAACTATTTCTCGACGATCCAACCGTACGGATGTTAAGATATATCTAATATATTGATATTCCCAAATTTTCAAAAAATAAAAAATTAATTTGGTTGAAGATCTTAGTAGATCACTAGTATATTGACCAATACCGTAACTCGTGCTTTGTCACTGATTATTGTTTCTATTTTTTAAAACTATTTCTCGACGATCCAACCGTACGGATTTTAATATATATATAATATATTGATATTCCAAAATTTTCAAAAAATACAAAATTAATTTGGTTGAAGATCTTAGTAGATCACTAGTATATTGACCAGTATCGTAACTCGTGCTTTGTCACTGATTATTGTTTCTATTTTTTAAAAACTATTTCTCGACGATCCAACCGTACGGATGTTAAGATATATCTAATATATTGATATTCCCAAATTTTCAAAAAATAAAAAATTAATTTGGTTGGAGATCTTAGTAGATCACTAGTATATTGACGAGTATCGTAACTCGTGCTTTGTCACTTATTATTGTTTCTATTTTTTAAAAACTATTTCTCGACGATCCAACCGTACGGATGTTAATATATATCTAATATATTGATATTCCAAAATTTTCAAAAAAATAAAAAATTAATTTGGTTGGAGGTCTTAGTAGATCACTAGTATATTGACCAGTACCGTAACGCGTGCTTTGTCACTGATTATTGTTTCTATTTTTTAAAAACTATTTCTCGACGATCCAACCGTACGGATGTTAAGATATATCTAATATATTGATATTCCCAAGTTTTCAAAAAATAAAAAATTAATTTGGTTGGAGATCTTAGTAGATCACTAGTATATCGACGAGTACCCGTAACTCGTGCTTTGTCACTGATTATTGTTTCTATTTTTTAAAAACTATTTCTCGACGATCCAACCGTACGGATGTTAAGATATATCTAATATATTGATATTCCCAAAATTTCAAAAAATAAAAAATTAATTTGGTTGGAGGTCTTAGTAGATCATTAGTATATTGACTATTACCCTTAACTCGTGCTTTGTCACTGATTATTGTTTCTATTTTTTAAAAACTATTTCTCGACGATCCAACCGTACGGATGTTAAGATATATCTAATATATTGATATTCCCAAATTTTCAAAAATAAAAAATTAATTTGGTTGGAGATCTTAGTAGATCACTAGTATATTGACTAGTACCATAACTCGTACTTTGTCACTGATTATTGTTTTTATTTTTTAAAAACTATTTCTCGACGATCCAACCGTACGGATGTTAAGATATATATAATATATTGATATTCCCAAATTTTCAAAAAATAAAAAATTAATTTGGTTGGAGATCTTAGTAGATCACTGGTATATTTACAAGTACCCGTAACTCGTGCTTTATCACTGATTATTGTTTCTATTATTTAAAAATTATTTTTCGACGATCCAACCGTACGGATGTTAAGATATATCTAATATATTGATATTCCCAAGTTTTTAAAAAATAAAAAATTAATTTGGTTGGAGATCTTATTAAATCACTAGTATATTGACGAGTACCGTAACTCGTGCTTTGTCACTGATTATTGTTTCTATTTTTTAAAACTATTTCTCGACGATCCAACCGTACGGATTTTAATATATATATAATATATTGATATTCCAAAATTTTCAAAAAATACAAAATTAATTTGGTTGAAGATCTTAGTAGATCACTAGTATATTGACCAGTACCGTAACTCGTGCTTTGTCACTGATTATTGTTTCTATTTTTTAAAAACTATTTCTCGACGATCCAACCGTACGGATGTTAAGATATATCTAATATATTGATATTCCCAAATTTTCAAAAAATAAAAAATTAATTTGGTTGGAGATCTTAGTAGATCACTAGTATATTGACGAGTATCGTAACTCGTGCTTTGTCACTCATTACTGTTTCTATTTTTAAAAAACTATTTCTCGACGATCCAACCGTACGGATGTTAAGATATATCTAATATATTGATATTCCCAAAATTTCAAAAAATACAAAATTAATTTGGTTGAAGATCTTAGTAGATCACTAGTATATTGACCAGTACCCGTAACTCGTGCTTTGTCACTGATTATTGTTTCTATTTTTTAAAAACTATTTCTCGACGATCCAACCGTACGGATGTTAAGATATATCTAATATATTGATATTCCCAAAATTTCAAAAAATACAAAATTAATTTGGTTGAAGATCTTAGTAGATCACTAGTATATTGACCAGTACCCGTAACTCGTGCTTTGTCACTGATTATTGTTTCTATTTTTTAAAAACTATTTCTCGACGATCCAAACGTACGGATGTTAAGATATATCTAATATTTTGATATTCCCAAATTTTCAAAAAATAAAAAATTAATTTGGTTGGAGATCTTAGTAGATCACTGGTATATATACAAGTACCCGTAACTCGTACTTTGTCACTGATTATTGTTTTTATTTTTTAAAAACTATTTCTCGACGATCCAACCGTACGGATGTTAAGATATATCTAATATATTGATATTCCCAAAATTTCAAAAAATAAAAAATTAATTTGGTTGGAGGTCTTAGTAGATCACTAGTATATTGACTAATACCCGTAACTCGTGCTTCGTCACTGATTATTGTTTCTATTTTTTAAAAACTATTTCTCGACGATCCAACCGTACGGATGTTAAGATATATCTAATATATTGATATTCCCAAATTTTCAAAAAATAAAAAATTAATTTGGTTGAAGATCTTAGTAGATCACTAGTATATTGACCAATACCGTAACTCGTGCTTTGTCACTGATTATTGTTTCTATTTTTTAAAACTATTTCTCGACGATCCAACCGTACGGATTTTAATATATATATAATATATTGATATTCCAAAATTTTCAAAAAATACAAAATTAATTTGGTTGAAGATCTTAGTAGATCACTAGTATATTGACCAGTACCGTAACTCGTGCTTTGTCACTGATTATTGTTTCTATTTTTTAAAAACTATTTCTCGACGATCCAACCGTACGGATGTTAAGATATATCTAATATATTGATATTCCCAAATTTTCAAAAAATAAAAAATTAATTTGGTTGGAGATCTTAGTAGATCACTAGTATATTGACGAGTATCGTAACTCGTGCTTTGTCACTTATTATTGTTTCTATTTTTTAAAAACTATTTCTCGACGATCCAACCGTACGGATGTTAATATATATCTAATATATTGATATTCCAAAATTTTCAAAAAAATAAAAAATTAATTTGGTTGGAGGTCTTAGTAGATCACTAGTATATTGACCAGTACCGTAACGCGTGCTTTGTCACTGATTATTGTTTCTATTTTTTAAAAACTATTTCTCGACGATCCAACCGTACGGATGTTAAGATATATCTAATATATTGATATTCCCAAGTTTTCAAAAAATAAAAAATTAATTTGGTTGGAGATCTTAGTAGATCACTAGTATATCGACGAGTACCCGTAACTCGTGCTTTGTCACTGATTATTGTTTCTATTTTTTAAAAACTATTTCTCGACGATCCAACCGTACGGATGTTAAGATATATCTAATATATTGATATTCCCAAAATTTCAAAAAATAAAAAATTAATTTGGTTGGAGGTCTTAGTAGATCATTAGTATATTGACTATTACCCTTAACTCGTGCTTTGTCACTGATTATTGTTTCTATTTTTTAAAAACTATTTCTCGACGATCCAACCGTACGGATGTTAAGATATATCTAATATATTGATATTCCCAAATTTTCAAAAATAAAAAATTAATTTGGTTGGAGATCTTAGTAGATCACTAGTATATTGACTAGTACCATAACTCGTACTTTGTCACTGATTATTGTTTTTATTTTTTAAAAACTATTTCTCGACGATCCAACCGTACGGATGTTAAGATATATCTAATATATTGATATTCCCAAATTTTCAAAAAATAAAAAATTAATTTGGTTGGAGATCTTAGTAGATCACTGGTATATTTACAAGTACCCGTAACTCGTGCTTTATCACTGATTATTGTTTCTATTATTTAAAAATTATTTTTCGACGATCCAACCGTTCGGATGTTAAGATATATCTAATATATTGATATTCCCAAGTTTTTAAAAAATAAAAAATTAATTTGGTTGGAGATCTTATTAAATCACTAGTATATTGACGAGTACCGTAACTCGTGCTTTGTCACTGATTATTGTTTCTATTTTTTAAAAACTATTTCTCGACGATCCAACCGTACGGATGTTAAGATATATCCAATATATTGATATTCCCAAAATTTCAAAAAATAAAAAATTAATTTGGTTGGAGGTCTTAGTAGATCATTAGTATATTGACTATTACCCTTAACTCGTGCTTTGTCACTGATTATTGTTTCTATTTTTTAAAAACTATTTCTCGACGATCCAACCGTACGGATGTTAAGATATATCTAATATATTGATATTCCCAAATTTTCAAAAATAAAAAATTAATTTGGTTGGAGATCTTAGTAGATCACTAGTATATTGACTAGTACCATAACTCGTACTTTGTCACTGATTATTGTTTTGATTTTTTAAAAACTATTTCTCGACGATCCAACCGTACGGATGTTAAGATATATCTAATATATTGATATTCCCAAATTTTCAAAAAATAAAAAATTAATTTGGTTGGAGATCATAGTAGATCACTGGTATATTTACAAGTACCCGTAACTCGTGCTTTATCACTGATTATTGTTTCTATTATTTAAAAATTATTTTTCGACGATCCAACCGTACGGATGTTAAGATATATCTAATATATTGATATTCCCAAGTTTTTAAAAAATAAAAAATTAATTTGGTTGGAGATCTTATTAAATCACTAGTATATTGATGAGTACCGTAACTCGTGCTTTGTCACTGATTATTGTTTCTATTTTTTAAAAACTATTTCTCAACGATCCAATCATACGGATGTTAAGATATATCTAATATATTGATATTCCCAAGTTTTCAAAAAATAAAAAATTAATTTGGTTGGAGATCTTAGTAGATCACTAGTATATTGACTAGTACCAGTAAATCGTGCTTTGTCACTCATTACTGTTTCTATTTTTAAAAAACTATTTCTCGACGATCCAACCGTACGGATGTTAAGATATATCTAATATATTGATATTCCCAAAATTTCAAAAAATACAAAATTAATTTGGTTGAAGATCTTAGTAGATCACTAGTATATTGACCAGTACCCGTAACTCGTGCTTTGTCACTGATTATTGTTTCTATTTTTTAAAAACTATTTCTCGACGATCCAACCGTACGGATGTTAAGATATATCTAATATATTGATATTCCCAAAATTTCAAAAAATAAAAAATTAATTTGGTTGGAGGTCTTAGTAGATCATTAGTATATTGACTATTACCCTTAACTCGTGCTTTGTCACTGATTATTGTTTCTATTTTTTAAAAACTATTTCTCGACGATCCAACCGTACGGATGTTAAGATATATCTAATATATTGATATTCCCAAATTTTCAAAAATAAAAAATTAATTTGGTTGGAGATCTTAGTAGATCACTAGTATATTGACTAGTACCATAACTCGTACTTTGTCACTGATTATTGTTTTTATTTTTTAAAAACTATTTCTCGACGATCCAACCGTACGGATGTTAAGATATATCTAATATATTGATATTCCCAAATTTTCAAAAAATAAAAAATTAATTTGGTTGGAGATCATAGTAGATCACTGGTATATTTACAAGTACCCGTAACTCGTGCTTTATCACTGATTATTGTTTCTATTATTTAAAAATTATTTTTCGACGATCCAACCGTACGGATGTTAAGATATATCTAATATATTGATATTCCCAAGTTTTTAAAAAATAAAAAATTAATTTGGTTGGAGATCTTATTAAATCACTAGTATATTGACGAGTACCGTAACTCGTGCTTTGTCACTGATTATTGTTTCTATTTTTTAAAAACTATTTCTCAACGATCCAATCATACGGATGTTAAGATATATCTAATATATTGATATTCCCAAGTTTTCAAAAAATAAAAAATTAATTTGGTTGGAGGTCTTAGTAGATCATTAGTATATTGACTATTACCCTTAACTCGTGCTTTGTCACTGATTATTGTTTCTATTTTTTAAAAACTATTTCTCGACGATCCAACCGTACGGATGTTAAGATATATCTAATATATTGATATTCCCAAATTTTCAAAAATAAAAAATTAATTTGGTTGGAGATCTTAGTAGATCACTAGTATATTGACTAGTACCATAACTCGTACTTTGTCACTGATTATTGTTTTTATTTTTTAAAAACTATTTCTCGACGATCCAACCGTACGGATGTTAAGATATATCTAATATATTGATATTCCCAAAATTTCAAAAAATACAAAATTAATTTGGTTGAAGATCTTAGTAGATCACTAGTATATTGACCAGTACCCGTAACTCGTGCTTTGTCACTGATTATTGTTTCTATTTTTTAAAAACTATTTCTCGACGATCCAACCGTACGGATGTTAAGATATATCTAATATATTGATATTCCCAAAATTTCAAAAAATACAAAATTAATTTGGTTGAAGATCTTAGTAGATCACTAGTATATTGACCAGTACCCGTAACTCGTGCTTTGTCACTGATTATTGTTTCTATTTTTTAAAAACTATTTCTCGACGATCCAAACGTACGGATGTTAAGATATATCTAATATTTTGATATTCCCAAATTTTCAAAAATTAAAAAATTAATTTGGTTGGAGATCTTAGTAGATCATTGGTATATATACAAGTACCCGTAACTCGTACTTTGTCACTGATTATTGTTTTTATTTTTTAAAAACTATTTCTCGACGATCCAACCGTACGGATGTTAAGATATATCTAATATATTGATATTCCCAAAATTTCAAAAAATAAAAAATTAATTTGGTTGGAGGTCTTAGTAGATCACTAGTATATTGACTAGTACCCGTAACTCGTGCTTTGTCACTGATTATTGTTTCTATTTTTTAAAAACTATTTCTCGACGATCCAACCGTACGGATGTTAAGATATATCTAATATATTGATATTCCCAAGTTTTCAAAAAATAAAAAATTAATTTGGTTGGAGATCTTAGTAGATCACTAGTATATCAACGAGTACCCGTAACTCGTGCTTTGTCACTGATTATTGTTTCTATTTTTTAAAAACTATTTCTCGACGATCCAACCGTACGGATGTTAAGATATATCTAATATATTGATATTCCTAAAATTTCAAAAAATAAAAAATTAATTTGGTTGGAGGTCTTAGTAGATCATTAGTATATTGACTATTACCCTTAACTCGTGCTTTGTCACTGATTATTGTTTCGATTTTTTAAAAACTATTTCTCGACGATCCAACCGTACGGATGTTAAGATATATCTAATATATTGATATTCCCAAATTTTCAAAAATAAAAAATTAATTTGGTTGGAGATCTTAGTAGATCACTAGTATATTGACTAGTACCATAACTCGTACTTTGTCACTGATTATTGTTTTTATTTTTTAAAAACTATTTCTCGACGATCCAACCGTACGGATGTTAAGATATATCTAATATATTGATATTCCCAAATTTTCAAAAAATAAAAAATTAATTTGGTTGGAGATCTTAGTAGATCACTGGTATATTTACAAGTACCAGTAACTCGTGCTTTATCACTGATTATTGTTTCTATTATTTAAAAATTATTTTTCGACGATCCAACCGTACGGATGTTAAGATATATCTAATATATTGATATTCCCAAGTTTTTAAAAAATAAAAAATTAATTTGGTTGGAGATCTTATTAAATCACTACTATATTGACGAGTACCAATAACTCGTGCTTTGTCACTGATTATTGTTTCTATTTTTTAAAAACTATTTCTCGACGATCCAAACGTACGGATGTTAAGATATATCTAATATTTTGATATTCCCAAATTTTCAAAAATTAAAAAATTAATTTGGTTGGAGATCTTAGTAGATCACTGGTATATATACAAGTACCCGTAACTCGTACTTTGTCACTGATTATTGTTTTTATTTTTTAAAAACTATTTCTCGACGATCCAACCGTACGGATGTTAAGATATATCTAATATATTGATATTCCCAAAATTTCAAAAAATAAAAAATTAATTTGGTTGGAGGTCTTAGTAGATCACTAGTATATTGACTAGTACCCGTAACTCGTGCTTTGTCACTGATTATTGTTTCTATTTTTTAAAAACTATTTCTCGACGATCCAACCGTACGGATGTTAAGATATATCTAATATATTGATATTCCCAAATTTTCAAAAATTAAAAAATTAATTTGGTTGGAGATCTTAGTAGATCACTGGTATATATACAAGTACCCGTAACTCGTACTTTGTCACTGATTATTGTTTTTATTTTTTAAAAACTATTTCTCGACGATCCAACCGTACGGATGTTAAGATATATCTAATATATTGATATTCCCAAAATTTCAAAAAATAAAAAATTAATTTGGTTGGAGGTCTTAGTAGATCACTAGTATATTGACTAGTACCCGTAACTCGTGCTTTGTCACTGATTATTGTTTCTATTTTTTAAAAACTATTTCTCGACGATCCAACCGTACGGATGTTAAGATATATCTAATATATTGATATTCCCAAATTTTCAAAAATAAAAAATTAATTTGGTTGGAGATCTTAGTAGATCACTAGTATATTGACTAGTACCATAACTCGTACTTTGTCACTGATTATTGTTTTTATTTTTTAAAAACTATTTCTCGACGATCCAACCGTACGGATGTTAAGATATATCTAATATATTGATATTCCCAAAATTTCAAAAAATAAAAAATTAATTTGGTTGGAGGTCTTAGTAGATCATTAGTATATTGACTATTACCCTTAACTCGTGCTTTGTCACTGATTATTGTTTCGATTTTTTAAAAACTATTTCTCGACGATCCAACCGTACGGATGTTAAGATATATCTAATATATTGATATTCCCAAATTTTCAAAAAATAAAAAATTAATTTGGTTGGAGATCTTAGTAGATCACTGGTATATTTACAAGTACCCGTAACTCGTGCTTTATCACTGATTATTGTTTCTATTATTTAAAAATTATTTTTCAACGATCCAACCGTACGGATGTTAAGATATATCTAATATATTGATATTCCCAAGTTTTTAAAAAATAAAAAATTAATTTGGTTGGAGATCTTATTAAATCACTACTATATTGACGAGTACCAATAACTCGTGCTTTGTCACTGATAATTGTTTCTATTTTTTAAAAACTATTTCTCGACGCTCCAACCGTACGGATGTTAAGATATATCTAATATATTGATATTCCCAAAATTTCAAAAAATAAAAAATTAATTTGGTTGGAGGTCTTAGTAGATCACTAGTATATTGACTAATACCCGTAACTCGTGCTTCGTCACTGATTATTGTTTCTATTTTTTAAAAACTATTTCTCGACGATCCAACCGTACGGATGTTAAGATATATCTAATATATTGATATTCCCAAATTTTCAAAAATAAAAAATTAATTTGGTTGGAGATCTTAGTAGATCACTAGTATATTGACTAGTACCATAACTCGTACTTTGTCACTGATTATTGTTTTTATTTTTTAAAAACTATTTCTCGACGATCCAACCGTACGGATGTTAAGATATATCTAATATATTGATATTCCCAAAATTTCAAAAAATAAAAAATTAATTTGGTTGGAGGTCTTAGTAGATCACTAGTATATTGACTAGTACCCGTAACTCGTACTTTGTCACTGATTATTGTTTCTATTTTTTAAAAATTATTTCTCGACGATCCAACCGTACGGATGTTAAGATATATCTAATATATTGATATTCCCAAGTTTTCAAAAAATAAAAAATTAATTTGGTTGGAGATCTTAGTAGATCACTAGTATATCAACGAGTACCCGTAACTCGTGCTTTGTCACTGATTATTGTTTCTATTTTTTAAAAACTATTTCTCGACGATCCAACCGTACGGATGTTAAGATATATCTAATATATTGATATTCCTAAAATTTCAAAAAATAAAAAATTAATTTGGTTGGAGGTCTTAGTAGATCATTAGTATATTGACTATTACCCTTAACTCGTGCTTTGTCACTGATTATTGTTTCGATTTTTTAAAAACTATTTCTCGACGATCCAACCGTACGGATGTTAAGATATATCTAATATTTTGATATTCCCAAATTTTCAAAAATAAAAAATTGATTTGGTTGGAGATCTTAGTAGATCACTAGTATATTGACTAGTACCATAACTCGTACTTTGTCACTGATTATTGTTTTTATTTTTTAAAAACTATTTCTCGACGATCCAACCGTACGGATGTTAAGATATATCTAATATATTGATATTCCCAAATTTTCAAAAAATAAAAAATTAATTTGGTTGGAGATCTTAGTAGATCACTGGTATATTTACAAGTACCAGTAACTCGTGCTTTATCACTGATTATTGTTTCTATTATTTAAAAATTATTTTTCGACGATCCAACCGTACGGATGTTAAGATATATCTAATATATTGATATTCCCAAGTTTTTAAAAAATAAAAAATTAATTTGGTTGGAGATCTTATTAAATCACTACTATATTGACGAGTACCAATAACTCGTGCTTTGTCACTGATTATTGTTTCTATTTTTTAAAAACTATTTCTCGACGCTCCAACCGTACGGATGTTAAGATATATCTAATATATTGATATTCCCAAAATTTCAAAAAATAAAAAATTAATTTGGTTGGAGGTCTTAGTAGATCACTAGTATATTGACTAATACCCGTAACTCGTGCTTCGTCACTGATTATTGTTTCTATTTTTTAAAAACTATTTCTCGACGATCCAACCGTACGGATGTTAAGATATATCTAATATATTGATATTCCCAAATTTTCAAAAATAAAAAATTAATTTGGTTGGAGATCTTAGTAGATCACTAGTATATTGACTAGTACCATAACTCGTACTTTGTCACTGATTATTGTTTTTATTTTTTAAAAACAATTTCTCGACGATCCAACCGTACGGATGTTAAGATATATCTAATATATTGATATTCCCAAATTTTCAAAAAATAAAAAATTAATTTGGTTGGAGATCTTAGTAGATCGCTGGTATATTTACAAGTACCCGTAACTCGTGCTTTATCACTGATTATTGTTTCTATTATTTAAAAATTATTTTTCGACGATCCAACCATACGGATGTTAAGATATATCTAATATATTGATATTCCCAAGTTTTTAAAAAATAAAAAATTAATTTGGTTGGAGATCTTATTAAATCACTAGTATATTGACGAGTACCGTAACTCGTGCTTTGTCACTGATTATTGTTTCTATTTTTTAAAAACTATTTCTCAACGATCCAATCATACGGATGTTAAGATATATCTAATATATTGATATTCCCAAGTTTTCAAAAAATAAAAAAATAATTTGGTTGGAGATCTTAGTAGATCACTAGTATATTGACTAGTACCAGTAAATCGTGCTTTGTCACTCATTACTGTTTCTATTTTTAAAAAACTATTTCTCGACGATCCAACCGTACGGATGTTAAGATATATCTAATATATTGATATTCCCAAAATTTCAAAAAATACAAAATTAATTTGGTTGAAGATCTTAGTAGATCACTAGTATATTGAACAGTACCCGTAACTCGTGCTTTGTCACTGATTATTGTTTCTATTTTTTAAAAACTATTTCTCGACGATCCAACCGTACGGATGTTAAGATATATCTAATATATTGATATTCCCAAAATTTCAAAAAATACAAAATTAATTTGGTTGAAGATCTTAGTAGATCACTAGTATATTGACCAGTACCCGTAACTCGTGCTTTGTCACAGATTATTGTTTCTATTTTTTAAAAACTATTTCTCGACGATCCAAACGTACGGATGTTAAGATATATCTAATATTTTGATATTCCCAAATTTTCAAAAAATAAAAAATTAATTTGGTTGGAGATCTTAGTAGATCACTGGTATATATACAAGTACCCGTAACTCGTACTTTGTCACTGATTATTGTTTTTATTTTTTAAAAACTATTTCTCGACGATCCAACCGTACGGATGTTAAGATATATCTAATATATTGATATTCCCAAAATTTCAAAAAATAAAAAATTAATTTGGTTGGAGGTCTTAGTAGATCACTAGTATATTGACTAGTACCCGTAACTCGTGCTTTGTCACTGATTATTGTTTCTATTTTTTAAAAACTATTTCTCGACGATCCAACCGTACGGATGTTAAGATATATCTAATATATTGATATTCCCAAGTTTTCAAAAAATAAAAAATTAATTTGGTTGGAGATCTTAGTAGATCACTAGTATATCGACGAGTACCCGTAACTCGTGCTTTGTCACTGATTATTGTTTCTATTTTTTAAAAACTATTTCTCGACGATCCAACCGTACGGATGTTAAGATATATCTAATATATTGATATTCCTAAAATTTCAAAAAATAAAAAATTAATTTGGTTGGAGGTCTTAGTAGATCATTAGTATATTGACTATTACCCTTAACTCGTGCTTTGTCACTGATTATTGTTTCGATTTTTTAAAAACTATTTCTCGACGATCCAACCGTACGGATGTTAAGATATATCTAATATATTGATATTCCCAAATTTTCAAAAATAAAAAATTAATTTGGTTGGAGATCTTAGTAGATCACTAGTATATTGACTAGTACCATAACTCGTACTTTGTCACTGATTATTGTTTTTATTTTTTAAAAACTATTTCTCGACGATCCAACCGTACGGATGTTAAGATATATCTAATATATTGATATTCCCAAATTTTCAAAAAATAAAAAATTAATTTGGTTGGAGATCTTAGTAGATCACTGGTATATTTACAAGTACCCGTAACTCGTGCTTTATCACTGATTATTGTTTCTATTATTTAAAAATTATTTTTCGACGATCCAACCGTACGGATGTTAAGATATATCTAATATATTGATATTCCCAAGTTTTTAAAAAATAAAAAATTAATTTGGTTGGAGATCTTATTAAATCACTAGTATATTGACCAGTACCAATAACTCGTGCTTTGTCACTGATTATTGTTTCTATTTTTTAAAAACTATTTCTCGACGCTCCAACCGTACGGATGTTAAGATATATCTAATATATTGATATTCCCAAAATTTCAAAAAATAAAAAATTAATTTGGTTGGAGGTCTTAGTAGATCACTAGTATATTGACTAATACCCGTAACTCGTGCTTCGTCACTGATTATTGTTTCTATTTTTTAAAAACTATTTCTCGACGATCCAACCGTACGGATGTTAAGATATATCTAATATATTGATATTCCCAAATTTTCAAAAAATAAAAAATTAATTTTGTTGGAGATCTTAGTAGATCACTTGTATATTGACGAGTACCGTAACTCGTGCTTTGTCACTGATTATTTTTTCTATTTTATAAAAACTATTTCTCGACGATCCAATCATACGGATGTTAAGATATATCTAATATATTGATATTCCCAAGTTTTCAAAAAATAAAAAATTAATTTGTTTGGAGATCTTAGTAGATCACTAGTATATTTACTAGTACTAGTAAATCGTGCTTTGTCACTCATTACTGTTTCTATTTTTAAAAAACTATTTCTCGACGATCCAACCGCACGGATGTTAAGATATATCTAATATATTGATATTCCCAAAATTTCAAAAAATACAAAATTAATTTGGTTGAAGATCTTAGTAGATCACTAGTATATTGACCAGTACCCGTAACTCGTGCTTTGTCACTGATTATTGTTTCTATTTTTTAAAAACTATTTCTCGACGATCCAACCGTACGGATGTTAAGATATATCTAATATATTGATATTCCCAAAATTTCAAAAAATACAAAATTAATTTGGTTGAAGATCTTAGTAGATCACTAGTATATTGACCAGTACCCGTAACTCGTGCTTTGTCACTGATTATTGTTTCTATTTTTTAAAAACTATTTCTCGACGATCCAAACGTACGGATGTTAAGATATATCTAATATTTTGATATTCCCGAATTTTCAAAAAATAAAAAATTAATTTGGTTGGAGATCTTAGTAGATCACTAGTATAATGACGAGTACCGTAACTCGTGCTTTGTCACTGATTATTGTTTCTATTTTTTAAAAATTATTTCTCGACGATCCAACCGTACGGATGTAAGATATATTTAATATATTGATATTCCCAAATTTTCAAAAAATAAAAAATTAATTTGGTTGGAGATCTTAGTAGATCACTGGTATATATACAAGTACCCGTAACTCGTACTTTGTCACTGATTATTGTTTTTATTTTTTAAAAACTATTTCTCGACGATCCAACCGTACGGATGTTAAGATATATCTAATATATTGATATTCCCAAAATTTCAAAAAATAAAAAATTAATTTGGTTGGAGGTCTTAGTAGATCACTAGTATATTGACTAATACCCGTAACTCGAGCTTCGTCACTGATTATTGTTTCTATTTTTTAAAAACTATTTCTCGACGATCCAACCATACGGATGTTAAGATATATCTAATATATTGATATTCCCAAATTTTCAAAAAATAAAAAATTAATTTGGTTGGAGATCTTAGTAGATCACTAGTATATTGACTAGTACCATAACTCGTACTTTGTCACTGATTATTGTTTTTATTTTTTAAAAACTATTTCTCGACGATCCAACCGTACGGATGTTAAGATATATCTAATATATTGATCTTCCCAAATTTTCAAAAAATAAAAAATTAATTTGGTTGGAGATCTTAGTAGATCACTGGTATATATACAAGTACCCGTAACTCGTACTTTGTCACTGATTATTGTTTTTATTTTTTAAAAACTATTTCTCGACGATCCAACCGTACGGATGTTAAGATATATCTAATATATTGATATTCCCAAAATTTCAAAAAATAAAAAATTAATTTGGTTGGAGGTCTTAGTAGATCACTAGTATATTGACTAATACCCGTAACTCGTGCTTCGTCACTGATTATTGTTTCTATTTTTTAAAAACTATTTCTCGACGATCCAACCGTACGGATGTTAAGATATATCTAATATATTGATATTCCCAAATTTTCAAAAAATAAAAAATTAATTTGGTTGGAGATCTTAGTAGATCACTAGTATATTGACTAGTACCATAACTCGTACTTTGTCACTGATTATTGTTTTTATTTTTTAAAAACTATTTCTCGACGATCCAACCGTACGGATGTTAAGATATATCTAATATATTGATCTTCCCAAATTTTCAAAAAATAAAAAATTAATTTGGTTGGAGATCTTAGTAGATCACTGGTATATTTACAAGTACCCGTAACTCGTGCTTTGTCACTGATTATTGTTTCTATTATTTAAAAATTATTTTTCGACGATCCAACCGTACGGATGTTAAGATATATCTAATATATTGATATTCCCAAGTTTTTAAAAAATAAAAAATTAATTTGGTTGGAGATCTTATTAAATCACTAGTATATTGACGAGTACCAATAACTCGTGCTTTGTCACTGATTATTGTTTCTATTTTTTAAAAACTATTTATCGACACTCCAACCGTACGGATGTTAAGATATATCTAATATATTGATATTCCCAAAATTTCAAAAAATAAAAAATTAATTTGGTTGGAGGTCTTAGTAGATCACTAGTATATTGACTAATACCCGTAACTCGTACTTCGTCACTGATTATTGTTTCTATTTTTTAAAAACTATTTCTCGACGATCCAACCGTACGGATGTTAAGATATATCTAATATATTGATATTCCCAAATTTTCAAAAAATAAAAAATTAATTTGGTTGGAGATCTTAGTAGATCACTTGTATATTGACGAGTACCGTAACTCGTGCTTTGTCACTGATTATTGTTTCTATTTTTAAAAACTATTTCTCGACGATCCAATCATACGGATGTTAAGATATATCTAATATATTGATATTCCCAAATTTTCAAAAAATAAAAAATTAATTTGGTTGGAGATCTTAGTAGATCACTAGTATATTGACTAGTACTAGTAAATCGTGCTTTGTCACTCATTACTGTTTCTATTTTTAAAAAACTATTTCTCGACGATCCAACCGTACGGATGTTAAGATATATCTAATATATTGATATTCCCAAAATTTAAAAAAATACAAAATTAATTTGGTTGAAGATCTTAGTAGATCACTAGTATATTGACCAGTACCCGTAACTCGTGCTTTGTCACTGATTATTGTTTCTATTTTTTAAAAACTATTTCTCGACGATCCAACCGTACGGATGTTAAGATATATCTAATATATTGATATTCCCAAAATTTCAAAAAATACAAAATTAATTTGGTTGAAGATCTTAGTAGATCACTAGTATATTGACCAGTACCCGTAACTCGTGCTTTGTCACTGATTATTGTTTCTATTTTTTAAAAACTATTTCTCGACGATCCAAACGTACGGATGTTAAGATATATCTAATATTTTGATATTCCCAAATTTTCAAAAAATAAAAAATTAATTTGGTTGGAGATCTTAGTAGATCACTGGTATATATACAAGTACCCGTAACTCGTACTTTGTCACTGATTATTGTTTTTATTTTTTAAAAACTATTTCTCGACGATCCAACCGTACGGATGTTAAGATATATCTAATATATTGATATTCCCAAAATTTCAAAAAATAAAAAATTAATTTGGTTCGAGGTCTTAGTAGATCACTAGTATATTGACTAGTACCCGTAACTCGTGCTTTGTCACTGATTATTGTTTCTATTTTTTAAAAACTATTTCTCGACGATCCAACCGTACGGATGTTAAGATATATCTAATATATTGATATTCCCAAATTTTCAAAAAATAAAAAATTAATTTGGTTGAAGATCTTAGTAGATCACTAGTATATTGACCAGTACCGTAACTCGTGCTTTGTCACTGATTATTGTTTCTATTTTTTAAAACTATTTCTCGACGATCCAACCGTACGGATTTTAATATATATCTAATATATTGATATTCCAAAATTTTCAAAAAATACAAAATTAATTTGGTTGAAGATCTTAGTAGATCACTAGTATATTGACCAGTACCGTAACTCGTGCTTTGTCACTGATTATTGTTTCTATTTTTTAAAAACTATTTCTCGACGATCCAACCGTACGGATGTTAAGATATATCTAATATATTGATATTCCCAAATTTTCAAAAAATAAAAAATTAATTTGGTTGGAGATCTTAGTAGATCACTAGTATATTGACGAGTATCGTAACTCGTGCTTTGTCACTTATTATTGTTTCTATTTTTTAAAAACTATTTCTCGACGATCCAACCGTACGGATGTTAATATATATCTAATATATTGATATTCCAAAATTTTCAAAAAAAATAAAAAATTAATTTGGTTGGAGGTCTTAGTAGATCACTAGTATATTGACCAGTACCGTAACGCGTGCTTTGTCACTTATTATTGTTTCTATTTTTTAAAAACTATTTCTCGACGATCCAACCGTACGGATGTTAAGATATATCTAATATATTGATATTCCCAAGTTTTCAAAAAATAAAAAATTAATTTGGTTGGAGATCTTAATAGATCACTAGTATATCGACGAGTACCCGTAACTCGTGCTTTGTCACTGATTATTGTTTCTATTTTTTAAAAACTATTTCTCGACACTCCAACCGTACGGATGTTAAGATATATCTAATATATTGATATTCCAAAAATTTCAAAAAATAAAAAATTAATTTGGTTGGAGGTCTTAGTAGATCACTAGTATATTGACTAATACCCGTAACTCGTACTTCGTCACTGATTATTGTTTCTATTTTTTAAAAACTATTTCTCGACGATCCAACCGTACGGATGTTAAGATATATCTAATATATTGATATTCAAAAATTTTCAAAAAATAAAAAATTAATTTGGTTGGAGATCTTAGTAGATCACTTGTATATTGACGAGTACCGTAACTCGTGCTTTGTCACTGATTATTGTTTCTATTTTTAAAAACTATTTCTCGACGATCCAATCATACGGATGTTAAGATATATCTAATATATTGATATTCCCAAATTTTCAAAAAATAAAAAATTAATTTGGTTGGAGATCTTAGTAGATCACTAGTATATTGACTAGTACCAGTAAATCGTGCTTTGTCACTCATTACTGTTTCTATTTTTAAAAAACTATTTCTCGACGATCCAACCGTACGGATGTTAAGATATATCTAATATATTGATATTCCCATAATTTAAAAAAATACAAAATTAATTTGGTTGAAGATCTTAGTAGATCACTAGTATATTGACCAGTACCCGTAACTCGTGCTTTGTCACTGATTATTGTTTCTATTTTTTAAAAACTATTTCTCGACGATCCAACCGTACGGATGTTAAGATATATCTAATATATTGATATTCCCAAAATTTCAAAAAATACAAAATTAATTTGGTTGAAGATCTTAGTAGATCACTAGTATATTGACCAGTACCCGTAACTCGTGCTTTGTCACTGATTATTGTTTCTATTTTTTAAAAACTATTTCTCGACGATCCAAACGTACGGATGTTAAGATATATCTAATATATTGATATTCCCAAATTTTCAAAAAATAAAAAATTAATTTGGTTGGAGATCTTAGTAGATCACTAGTATATTGACGAGTATCGTAACTCGTGCTTTGTCACTTATTATTGTTTCTATTTTTTAAAAACTATTTCTCGACGATCCAACCGTACGGATGTTAATATATATCTAATATATTGATATTCCAAAATTTTCAAAAAAATAAAAAATTAATTTGGTTGGAGGTCTTAGTAGATCACTAGTATATTGACCAGTACCGTAACGCGTGCTTTGTCACTTATTATTGTTTCTATTTTTTAAAAACTATTTCTCGACGATCCAACCGTACGGATGTTAAGATATATCTAATATATTGATATTCCCAAGTTTTCAAAAAATAAAAAATTAATTTGGTTGGAGATCTTAATAGATCACTAGTATATCGACGAGTACCCGTAACTCGTGCTTTGTCACTGATTATTGTTTCTATTTTTTAAAAACTATTTCTCGACACTCCAACCGTACGGATGTTAAGATATATCTAATATATTGATATTCCCAAAATTTCAAAAAATAAAAAATTAATTTGGTTGGAGGTCTTAGTAGATCACTAGTATATTGACTAATACCCGTAACTCGTACTTCGTCACTGATTATTGTTTCTATTTTTTAAAAACTATTTCTCGACGATCCAACCGTACGGATGTTAAGATATATCTAATATATTGATATTCCCAAATTTTCAAAAAATAAAAAATTAATTTGGTTGGAGATCTTAGTAGATCACTTGTATATTGACGAGTACCGTAACTCGTGCTTTGTCACTGATTATTGTTTCTATTTTTAAAAACTATTTCTCGACGATCCAATCATACGGATGTTAAGATATATCTAATATATTGATATTCCCAAATTTTCAAAAAATAAAAAATTAATTTGGTTGGAGATCTTAGTAGATCACTAGTATATTGACTAGTACCAGTAAATCGTGCTTTGTCACTCATTACTGTTTCTATTTTTAAAAAACTATTTCTCGACGATCCAACCGTACGGATGTTAAGATATATCTAATATATTGATATTCCCATAATTTAAAAAAATACAAAATTAATTTGGTTGAAGATCTTAGTAGATCACTAGTATATTGACCAGTACCCGTAACTCGTGCTTTGTCACTGATTATTGTTTCTATTTTTTAAAAACTATTTCTCGACGATCCAACCGTACGGATGTTAAGATATATCTAATATATTGATATTCCCAAAATTTCAAAAAATACAAAATTAATTTGGTTGAAGATCTTAGTAGATCACTAGTATATTGACCAGAACCCGTAACTCGTGCTTTGTCACTGATTATTGTTTCTATTTTTTAAAAACTATTTCTCGACGATCCAAACGTACGGATGTTAAGATATATCTAATATTTTGATATTCCCAAATTTTCAAAAAATAAAAAATTAATTTGGTTCGAGGTCTTAGTAGATCACTAGTATATTGACTAGTACCCGTAACTCGTGCTTTGTCACTGATTACTGTTTCTATTTTTTAAAAACTATTTCTCGACGATCCAACCGTACGGATGTTAAGATATATCTAATATATTGATATTCCCAAATTTTCAAAAAATAAAAAATTAATTTGGTTGAAGATCTTAGTAGATCACTAGTATATTGACCAGTACCGTAACTCGTGCTTTGTCACTGATTATTGTTTCTATTTTTTAAAACTATTTCTCGACGATCCAACCGTACGGATTTTAATATATATCTAATATATTGATATTCCAAAATTTTCAAAAAATACAAAATTAATTTGGTTGAAGATCTTAGTAGATCACTAGTATATTGACCAGTACCGTAACTCGTGCTTTGTCACTGATTATTGTTTCTATTTTTTAAAAACAATTTCTCGACGATCCAACCGTTCGGATGTTAAGATATATCTAATATATTGATATTCCCAAATTTTCAAAAAATAAAAAATTAATTTGGTTGGAGATCTTAGTAGATCACTAGTATATTGACGAGTATCGTAACTCGTGCTTTGTCACTTATTATTGTTTCTATTTTTTAAAAACTATTTCTCGACGATCCAACCGTACGGATGTTAATATATATCTAATATATTGATATTCCAAAATTTTCAAAAAAATAAAAAATTAATTTGGTTGGAGGTCTTAGTAGATCACTAGTATATTGACCAGTACCGTAACGCGTGCTTTGTCACTTATTATTGTTTCTATTTTTTAAAAACTATTTCTCGACGATCCAACCGTACGGATGTTAAGATATATCTAATATATTGATATTCCCAAGTTTTCAAAAAATAAAAAATTAATTTGGTTGGAGATCTTAATAGATCACTAGTATATCGACGAGTACCCGTAACTCGTGCTTTGTCACTGATTATTGTTTCTATTTTTTAAAAACTATTTCTCGACGATCCAACCGTACGGATGTTAAGATATATCTAATATATTGATATTCCCAAAATTTCAAAAAATAAAAAATTAATTTGGTTGGAGGTCTTAGTAGATCATTAGTATATTGACTATTACCCTTAACTCGTGCTTTGTCACTGATTATTGTTTCTATTTTTTAAAAACTATTTCTCGACGATCCAACCGTACGGATGTTAAGATATATTTAATATATTGATATTCCCAAATTTTCAAAAATAAAAAATTAATTTGGTTGGAGATCTTAGTAGATCACTAGTATATTGACTAGTACCATAACTCGTACTTTGTACTTTGTCACTGATTATTGTTTTTATTTTTTAAAAACTATTTCTCGACGATCCAACCGTACGGATGTTAAGATATATCTAATATATTGATATTCCCAAATTTTCAAAAAATAAAAAATTAATTTGGTTGGAGATCTTAGTAGATCACTGGTATATTTACAAGTACCCGTAACTCGTGCTTTGTCACTGATTATTGTTTCTATTATTTAAAAATTATTTTTCGACGATCCAACCGTACGGATGTTAAGATATATCTAATATATTGATATTCCCAAGTTTTTAAAAAATAAAAAATTAATTTGATTGGAGATCTTATTAAATCACTAGTATATTGACGAGTACCAATAACTCGTGCTTTGTCACTGATTATTGTTTCTATTTTTTAAAAACTATTTCTCGACGCTCCAACCGTACGGATGTTAAGATATATCTAATATATTGATATTCCCAAAATTTCAAAAAATAAAAAATTAATTTGGTTGGAGGTCTTAGTAGATCACTAGTATATTGACTAATACCAGTAACTCGTGCTTCGTCACTGATTATTGTTTCTATTTTTTAAAAACTATTTCTCGACGATCCAACCGTACGGATGTTAAGATATATCTAATATATTGATATTCCCAAATTTTCAAAAAATAAAAAATTAATTTGGTTGGAAATCTTAGTAGATCACTTGTATATTGACGAGTACCGTAACTCGTGCTTTGTCACTGATTATTGTTTCTATTTTTAAAAACTATTTCTCTACGATCCAATCATACGGATGTTAAGATATATCTAATATATTGATATTCCCAAATTTTCAAAAAATAAAAAATTAATTTGGTTGGAGATCTTAGTAGATCACTAGTATATTGACTAGTACCAGTAAATCGTGCTTTGTCACTCATTACTGTTTCTATTTTTAAAAAACTATTTCTCGACGATCCAACCGTACGGATTTTAATATATATCTAATATATTGATATTCCCAAAATTTAAAAAAATACAAAATTAATTTGGTTGAAGATCTTAGTAGATCACTAGTATATTGACCAGTACCCGTAACTCGTGCTTTGTCACTGATTATTGTTTCTATTTTTTAAAAACTATTTCTCGACGATCCAACCGTACGGATGTTAAGATATATCTAATATATTGATATTCCCAAAATTTCAAAAAATACAAAATTAATTTGGTTGGAGATCTTAGTAGATCACTAGTATATTGACCAGTACCCGTAACTCGTGCTTTGTCACTGATTATTCTTTCTATTTTTTAAAAACTATTTCTCGACGATCCAACCGTACGGATGTTAATATATATCTAATATATTGATATTCCAAAATTTTCAAAAAAATAAAAAATTAATTTGGTTGGAGGTCTTAGTAGATCACTAGTATATTGACCAGTACCGTAACGCGTGCTTTGTCACTTATTATTGTTTCTATTTTTTAAAAACTATTTCTCGACGATCCAACCGTACGGATGTTAAGATATATCTAATATATTGATATTCCCAAGTTTTCAAAAAATACAAAATTAATTTGGTTGGAGATCTTAATAGATCACTAGTATATCGACGAGTACCCGTAACTCGTGCTTTGTCACTGATTATTGTTTCTATTTTTTAAAAACTATTTCTCGACGATCCAACCGTACGGATGTTAAGATATATCTAATATATTGATATTCCCAAAAATTCAAAAAATAAAAAATTAATTTGGTTGGAGGTCTTAGTAGATCATTAGTATATTGACTATTACCCTTAACTCGTGCTTTGTCACTGATTATTGTTTCTATTTTTTAAAAACTATTTCTCGACGATCCAACCGTACGGATGTTAAGATATATTTAATATATTGATATTCCCAAATTTTCAAAAATAAAAAATTAATTTGGTTGGAGATCTTAGTAGATCACTAGTATATTGACTAGTACCATAACTCGTACTTTGTACTTTGTCACTGATTATTGTTTTTATTTTTTAAAAACTATTTCTCGACGATCCAACCGTACGGATGTTAAGATATATCTAATATATTGATATTCCCAAATTTTCAAAAAATAAAAAATTAATTTGGTTGGAGATCTTAGTAGATCACTGGTATATTTACAAGTACCCGTAACTCGTGCTTTGTCACTGATTATTGTTTCTATTATTTAAAAATTATTTTTCGACGATCCAACCGTACGGATGTTAAGATATATCTAATATATTGATATTCCCAAGTTTTTAAAAAATAAAAAATTAATTTGATTGGAGATCTTATTAAATCACTAGTATATTGACGAGTACCAATAACTCGTGCTTTGTCACTGATTATTGTTTCTATTTTTTAAAAACTATTTCTCGACGCTCCAACCGTACGGATGTTAAGATATATCTAATATATTGATATTCCCAAAATTTCAAAAAATAAAAAATTAATTTGGTTGGAGGTCTTAGTAGATCACTAGTATATTGACTAATACCAGTAACTCGTGCTTCGTCACTGATTATTGTTTCTATTTTTTAAAAACTATTTCTCGACGATCCAACCGTACGGATGTTAAGATATATCTAATATATTGATATTCCCAAATTTTCAAAAAATAAAAAATTAATTTGGTTGGAAATCTTAGTAGATCACTTGTATATTGACGAGTACCGTAACTCGTGCTTTGTCACTGATTATTGTTTCTATTTTTAAAAACTATTTCTCTACGATCCAATCATACGGATGTTAAGATATATCTAATATATTGATATTCCCAAATTTTCAAAAAATAAAAAATTAATTTGGTTGGAGATCTTAGTAGATCACTAGTATATTGACTAGTACCAGTAAATCGTGCTTTGTCACTCATTACTGTTTCTATTTTTAAAAAACTATTTCTCGACGATCCAACCGTACGGATGTTAAGATATATCTAATATATTGATATTCCCAAAATTTAAAAAAATACAAAATTAATTTGGTTGAAGATCTTAGTAGATCACTAGTATATTGACCAGTACCCGTAACTCGTGCTTTGTCACTGATTATTGTTTCTATTTTTTAAAAACTATTTCTCGACGATCCAACCGTACGGATGTTAAGATATATCTAATATATTGATATTCCCAAAATTTCAAAAAATACAAAATTAATTTGGTTGAAGATCTTAGTAGATCACTAGTATATTGACCAGTACCCGTAACTCGTGCTTTGTCACTGATTATTCTTTCTATTTTTTAAAAACTATTTCTCGACGATCCAACCGTACGGATGTTAAGATATATCTAATATATTGATATTCCCAAATTTTCAAAAAATAAAAAATTAATTTGGTTGGAGATCTTAGTAGATCACTAGTATATTGACTAGTACCAGTAAATCGTGCTTTGTCACTCATTACTGTTTCTATTTTTAAAAAACTATTTCTCGACGATCCAACCGTACGGATGTTAAGATATATCTAATATATTGATATTCCCAAAATTTAAAAAAATACAAAATTAATTTGGTTGAAGATCTTAGTAGATCACTAGTATATTGACCAGTACCCGTAACTCGTGCTTTGTCACTGATTATTGTTTCTATTTTTTAAAAACTATTTCTCGACGATCCAACCGTACGGATGTTAAGATATATCTAATATATTGATATTCCCAAAATTTCAAAAAATAAAAAATTAATTTGGTTGGAGGTCTTAGTAGATCATTAGTATATTGACTATTACCCTTAACTCGTGCTTTGTCACTGATTATTGTTTCTATTTTTTAAAAACTATTTCTCGACGATCCAACCGTACGGATGTTAAGATATATTTAATATATTGATATTCCCAAATTTTCAAAAATAAAAAATTAATTTGGTTGGAGATCTTAGTAGATCACTAGTATATTGACTAGTACCATAACTCGTACTTTGTACTTTGTCACTGATTATTGTTTTTATTTTTTAAAAACTATTTCTCGACGATCCAACCGTACGGATGTTAAGATATATCTAATATATTGATATTCCCAAATTTTCAAAAAATAAAAAATTAATTTGGTTGGAGATCTTAGTAGATCACTGGTATATTTACAAGTACCCGTAACTCGTGCTTTGTCACTGATTATTGTTTCTATTATTTAAAAATTATTTTTCGACGATCCAACCGTACGGATGTTAAGATATATCTAATATATTGATATTCCCAAGTTTTTAAAAAATAAAAAATTAATTTGATTGGAGATCTTATTAAATCACTAGTATATTGACGAGTACCAATAACTCGTGCTTTGTCACTGATTATTGTTTCTATTTTTTAAAAACTATTTCTCGACGATCCAACCGTACGGATGTTAAGATATATCTAATATATTGATATTCCCAAAATTTCAAAAAATACAAAATTAATTTGGTTGAAGATCTTAGTAGATCACTAGTATATTGACCAGTACCCGTAACTCGTGCTTTGTCACTGATTATTCTTTCTATTTTTTAAAAACTATTTCTCGACGATCCAACCGTACGGATGTTAAGATATATCTAATATATTGATATTCCCAAATTTTCAAAAAATAAAAAATTAATTTGGTTGGAGATCTTAGTAGATCACTAGTATATTGACTAGTACCAGTAAATCGTGCTTTGTCACTCATTACTGTTTCTATTTTTAAAAAACTATTTCTCGACGATCCAACCGTACGGATGTTAAGATATATCTAATATATTGATATTCCCAAAATTTAAAAAAATACAAAATTAATTTGGTTGAAGATCTTAGTAGATCACTAGTATATTGACCAGTACCCGTAACTCGTGCTTTGTCACTGATTATTGTTTCTATTTTTTAAAAACTATTTCTCGACGATCCAACCGTACGGATGTTAAGATATATCTAATATATTGATATTCCCAAAATTTCAAAAAATAAAAAATTAATTTGGTTGGAGGTCTTAGTAGATCATTAGTATATTGACTATTACCCTTAACTCGTGCTTTGTCACTGATTATTGTTTCTATTTTTTAAAAACTATTTCTCGACGATCCAACCGTACGGATGTTAAGATATATTTAATATATTGATATTCCCAAATTTTCAAAAATAAAAAATTAATTTGGTTGGAGATCTTAGTAGATCACTAGTATATTGACTAGTACCATAACTCGTACTTTGTACTTTGTCACTGATTATTGTTTTTATTTTTTAAAAACTATTTCTCGACGATCCAACCGTACGGATGTTAAGATATATCTAATATATTGATATTCCCAAATTTTCAAAAAATAAAAAATTAATTTGGTTGGAGATCTTAGTAGATCACTGGTATATTTACAAGTACCCGTAACTCGTGCTTTGTCACTGATTATTGTTTCTATTATTTAAAAATTATTTTTCGACGATCCAACCGTACGGATGTTAAGATATATCTAATATATTGATATTCCCAAGTTTTTAAAAAATAAAAAATTAATTTGATTGGAGATCTTATTAAATCACTAGTATATTGACGAGTACCAATAACTCGTGCTTTGTCACTGATTATTGTTTCTATTTTTTAAAAACTATTTCTCGACGCTCCAACCGTACGGATGTTAAGATATATCTAATATATTGATATTCCCAAAATTTCAAAAAATAAAAAATTAATTTGGTTGGAGGTCTTAGTAGATCACTAGTATATTGACTAATACCAGTAACTCGTGCTTCGTCACTGATTATTGTTTCTATTTTTTAAAAACTATTTCTCGACGATCCAACCGTACGGATGTTAAGATATATCTAATATATTGATATTCCCAAATTTTCAAAAAATAAAAAATTAATTTGGTTGGAAATCTTAGTAGATCACTTGTATATTGACGAGTACCGTAACTCGTGCTTTGTCACTGATTATTGTTTCTATTTTTAAAAACTATTTCTCTACGATCCAATCATACGGATGTTAAGATATATCTAATATATTGATATTCCCAAATTTTCAAAAAATAAAAAATTAATTTGGTTGGAGATCTTAGTAGATCACTAGTATATTGACTAGTACCAGTAAATCGTGCTTTGTCACTCATTACTGTTTCTATTTTTAAAAAACTATTTCTCGACGATCCAACCGTACGGATGTTAAGATATATCTAATATATTGATATTCCCAAAATTTAAAAAAATACAAAATTAATTTGGTTGAAGATCTTAGTAGATCACTAGTATATTGACCAGTACCCGTAACTCGTGCTTTGTCACTGATTATTGTTTCTATTTTTTAAAAACTATTTCTCGACGATCCAACCGTACGGATGTTAAGATATATCTAATATATTGATATTCCCAAAATTTCAAAAAATACAAAATTAATTTGGTTGAAGATCTTAGTAGATCACTAGTATATTGACCAGTACCCGTAACTCGTGCTTTGTCACTGATTATTCTTTCTATTTTTTAAAAACTATTTCTCGACGATCCAACCGTACGGATGTTAAGATATATCTAATATATTGATATTCCCAAATTTTCAAAAAATAAAAAATTAATTTGGTTGGAGATCTTAGTAGATCACTAGTATATTGACGAGTATCGTAACTCGTGCTTTGTCACTTATTATTGTTTCTATTTTTTAAAAACTATTTCTCGACGATCCAACCGTACGGATGTTAATATATATCTAATATATTGATATTCCAAAATTTTCAAAAAAATAAAAAATTAATTTGGTTGGAGGTCTTAGTAGATCACTAGTATATTGACCAGTACCATAACGCGTGCTTTGTCACTTATTATTGTTTCTATTTTTTAAAAACTATTTCTCGACGATCCAACCGTACGGATGTTAAGATATATCTAATATATTGATATTCCCAAGTTTTCAAAAAATAAAAAATTAATTTGGTTGGAGATCTTAATAGATCACTAGTATATCGACGAGTACCCGTAACTCGTGCTTTGTCACTGATTATTGTTTCTATTTTTTAAAAACTATTTCTCGACGATCCAACCGTACGGATGTTAAGATATATCTAATATATTGATATTCCCAAAATTTCAAAAAATAAAAAATTAATTTGGTTGGAGGTCTTAGTAGATCATTAGTATATTGACTATTACCCTTAACTCGTGCTTTGTCACTGATTATTGTTTCTATTTTTTAAAAACTATTTCTCGACGATCCAACCGTACGGATGTTAAGATATATCTAATATATTGATATTCCCAAATTTTCAAAAATAAAAAATTAATTTGGTTGGAGATCTTAGTAGATCACTAGTATATTGACTAGTACCATAACTCGTACTTTGTACTTTGTCACTGATTATTGTTTTTATTTTTTAAAAACTATTTCTCGACGATCCAACCGTACGGATGTTAAGATATATCTAATATATTGATATTCCCAAAATTTCAAAAAATAAAAAATTAATTTGGTTGGAGATCTTAGTAGATCACTGGTATATTTACAAGTACCCGTAACTCGTGCTTTGTCACTGATTATTGTTTCTATTATTTAAAAATTATTTTTCGACGATCCAACCGTACGGATGTTAAGATATATCTAATATATTGATATTCCCAAGTTTTTAAAAAATAAAAAATTAATTTGATTGGAGATCTTATTAAATCACTAGTATATTGACGAGTACCAATAACTCGTGCTTTGTCACTGATTATTGTTTCTATTTTTTAAAAACTATTTCTCGACGCTCCAACCGTACGGATGTTAAGATATATCTAATATATTGATATTCCCAAAATTTCAAAAAATAAAAAATTAATTTGGTTGGAGGTCTTAGTAGATCACTAGTATATTGACTAATACCAGTAACTCGTGCTTCGTCACTGATTATTGTTTCTATTTTTTAAAAACTATTTCTCGACGATCCAACCGTACGGATGTTAAGATATATCTAATATATTGATATTCCCAAATTTTCAAAAAATAAAAAATTAATTTGGTTGGAAATCTTAGTAGATCACTTGTATATTGACGAGTACCGTAACTCGTGCTTTGTCACTGATTATTGTTTCTATTTTTAAAAACTATTTCTCTACGATCCAATCATACGGATGTTAAGATATATCTAATATATTGATATTCCCAAATTTTCAAAAAATAAAAAATTAATTTGGTTGGAGATCTTAGTAGATCACTAGTATATTGACTAGTACCAGTAAATCGTGCTTTGTCACTCATTACTGTTTCTATTTTTAAAAAACTATTTCTCGACGATCCAACCGTACGGATGTTAAGATATATCTAATATATTGATATTCCCAAAATTTAAAAAAATACAAAATTAATTTGGTTGAAGATCTTAGTAGATCACTAGTATATTGACCAGTACCCGTAACTCGTGCTTTGTCACTGATTATTGTTTCTATTTTTTAAAAACTATTTCTCGACGATCCAACTGTACGGATGTTAAGATATATCTAATATATTGATATTCCCAAAATTTCAAAAAATACAAAATTAATTTGGTTGAAGATCTTAGTAGATCACTAGTATATTGACCAGTACCCGTAACTCGTGCTTTGTCACTGATTATTGTTTCTATTTTTTAAAAACTATTTCTCGACGATCCAAACGTACGGATGTTAAGATATATCTAATATTTTGATATTCCCAAATTTTCAAAAAATAAAAAATTAATTTGGTTGGAGATCTTAGTATATCACTAGTATATATACAAGTACCCGTAACTCGTACTTTGTCACTGATTATTGTTTTTATTTTTTAAAAACTATTTCTCGACGATCCAACCGTACGGATGTTAAGATATATCTAATATATTGATATTCCCAAAATTTCAAAAAATAAAAAATTAATTTGGTTCGAGGTCTTAGTAGATCACTAGTATATTGACTAGTACCCGTAACTCGTGCTTTGTCACTGATTATTGTTTCTATTTTTTAAAAACTATTTATCGACGATCCAACCGTACGGATGTTAAGATATATCTAATATATTGATATTCCCAAATTTTCAAAAAATAAAAAATTAATTTGGTTGAAGATCTTAGTAGATCACTAGTATATTGACCAGTACCGTAACTCGTGCTTTGTCACTGATTATTGTTTCTATTTTTTAAAACTATTTCTCGACGATCCAACCGTACGGATTTTAATATATATCTAATATATTGATATTCCAAAATTTTCAAAAAATACAAAATTAATTTGGTTGAAGATCTTAGTAGATCACTAGTATATTGACCAGTACCGTAACTCGTGCTTTGTCACTGATTATTGTTTCTATTTTTTAAAAACTATTTCTCGACGATCCAACCGTACGGATGTTAAGATATATCTAATATATTGATATTCCAAAATTTTCAAAAAAATAAAAAATTAATTTGGTTGGAGGTCTTAGTAGATCACTAGTATATTGACCAGTACCGTAACGCGTGCTTTGTCACTGATTATTGTTTCTATTTTTTAAAAACTATTTCTCGACGATCCAACCGTACGGATGTTAAGATATATCTAATATATTGATATTCCCAAGTTTTCAAAAAAATAAAAAATTAATTTGGTTGGAGGTCTTAGTAGATCACTAGTATATTGACCAGTACCGTAACGCGTGCTTTGTCACTGATTATTGTTTCTATTTTTTAAAAACTATTTCTCGACGATCCAACCGTACGGATGTTAAGATATATCTAATATATTGATATTCCCAAGTTTTCAAAAAATAAAAAATTAATTTGGTTGGAGATCTTAGTAGATCACTAGTATATCGACGAGTACCCGTAACTCGTGCTTTGTCACTGATTATTGTTTCTATTTTTTAAAAACTATTTCTCGACGATCCAACCGTACGGATGTTAAGATATATCTAATATATTGATATTCCCAAAATTTCAAAAAATAAAAAATTAATTTGGTTGGAGGTCTTAGTAGATCATTAGTATATTGACTATTACCCTTAACTCGTGCTTTGTCACTGATTATTGTTTCTATTTTTTAAAAACTATTTCTCGACGATCCAACCGTACGGATGTTAAGATATATCTAATATATTGATATTCCCAAATTTTCAAAAATAAAAAATTAATTTGGTTGGAGATCTTAGTAGATCACTAGTATATTGACTAGTACCATAACTCGTACTTTGTACTTTGTCACTGATTATTGTTTTTATTTTTTAAAAACTATTTCTCGACGATCCAACCGTACGGATGTTAAGATATATCTAATATATTGATATTCCCAAATTTTCAAAAAATAAAAAATTAATTTGGTTGGAGATCTTAGTAGATCACTGGTATATTTACAAGTACCCGTAACTCGTGCTTTGTCACTGATTATTGTTTCTATTATTTAAAAATTATTTTTCGACGATCCAACCGTACGGATGTTAAGATATATCTAATATATTGATATTCCCAAGTTTTTAAAAAATAAAAAATTAATTTGATTGGAGATCTTATTAAATCACTAGTATATTGACGAGTACCAATAACTCGTGCTTTGTCACTGATTATTGTTTCTATTTTTTAAAAACTATTTCTCGACGCTCCAACCGTACGGATGTTAAGATATATCTAATATATTGATATTCCCAAAATTTCAAAAAATAAAAAATTAATTTGGTTGGAGGTCTTAGTAGATCACTAGTATATTGACTAATACCCGTAACTCGTGCTTCGTCACTGATTATTGTTTCTATTTTTTAAAAACTATTTCTCGACGATCCAACCGTACGGATGTTAAGATATATCTAATATATTGATATTCCCAAATTTTCAAAAAATAAAAAATTAATTTGGTTGGAGATCTTAGTAGATCACTTGTATATTGACAAGTACCGTAACTCGTGCTTTGTCACTGATTATTGTTTCTATTTTTTAAAAACTATTTCTCGACGATCCAATCATACGGATGTTAAGATATATCTAATATATTGATATTCTCAAGTTTTCAAAAAATAAAAAATTAATTTGGTTGGAGATCTTAGTAGATCACTAGTATATTTACTAGTACCAGTAAATCGTGCTTTGTCACTCATTACTGTTTCTATTTTTAAAAAACTATTTCTCGACGATCCAACCGTACGGATGTTAAGATATATCTAATATATTGATATTCCCAAAATTTCAAAAAATACAAAATTAATTTGGTTGAAGATCTTAGTAGATCACTAGTATATTGACCAGTACCCGTAACTCGTGCTTTGTCACTGATTATTGTTTCTATTTTTTAAAAACTATTTCTCGACGATCCAACCGTACGGATGTTAAGATATATCTAATATATTGATATTCCCAAAATTTAAAAAAATACAAAATTAATTTGGTTGAAGATCTTAGTAGATCACTAGTATATTGACCAGTACCCGTAACTGGTGCTTTGTCACTGATTATTGTTTCTATTTTTTAAAAACTATTTCTCGACGATCCAAACGTACGGATGTTAAGATATATCTAATATATTGATATTCCCAAAATTTCAAAAAATACAAAATTAATTTGGTTGAAGATCTTAGTAGATCACTAGTATATTGACCAGTACCCGTAACTCGTGCTTTGTCACTGATTATTGTTTCTATTTTTTAAAAACTATTTCTCGACGATCCAACCGTACGGATGTTAAGATATATCTAATATATTGATATTCCCAAAATTTCAAAAAATACAAAATTAATTTGGTTGAAGATCTTAGTAGATCACTAGTATATTGACCAGTACCCGTAACTCGTGCTTTGTCACTGATTATTGTTTCTATTTTTTAAAAACTATTTCTCGACGATCCAACCGTACGGATGTTAAGATATATCTAATATATTGATATTCCCAAAATTTCAAAAAATACAAAATTAATTTGGTTGAAGATCTTAGTAGATCACTAGTATATTGACCAGTACCCGTAACTCGTGCTTTGTCACTGATTATTGTTTCTATTTTTTAAAAACTATTTCTCGACGATCCAACCGTACGGATGTTAAGATATATCTAATATATTGATATTCCCAAAATTTCAAAAAATACAAAATTAATTTGGTTGAAGATCTTAGTAGATCACTAGTATATTGACCAGTACCCGTAACTCGTGCTTTGTCACTGATTATTGTTTCTATTTTTTAAAAACTATTTCTCGACGATCCAACCGTACGGATGTTAAGATATATCTAATATATTGATATTCCCAAAATTTCAAAAAATACAAAATTAATTTGGTTGAAGATCTTAGTAGATCACTAGTATATTGACCAGTACCCGTAACTCGTGCTTTGTCACTGATTATTGTTTCTATTTTTTAAAAACTATTTCTCGACGATCCAACCGTACGGATGTTAAGATATATCTAATATATTGATATTCCCAAAATTTCAAAAAATACAAAATTAATTTGGTTGAAGATCTTAGTAGATCACTAGTATATTGACCAGTACCCGTAACTCGTGCTTTGTCACTGATTATTGTTTCTATTTTTTAAAAACTATTTCTCGACGATCCAACCGTACCGATGTTAAGATATATCTAATATATTGATATTCCCAAAATTTCAAAAAATACAAAATTAATTTGGTTGAAGATCTTAGTAGATCACTAGTATATTGACCAGTACCCGTAACTCGTTCTTTGTCACTGATTATTGTTTCTATTTTTTAAAAACTATTTCTCGACGATCCAACCGTACGGATGTTAAGATATATCTAATATTTTGATATTCCCGAATTTTCAAAAAATAAAAAATTAATTTGGTTGGAGATCTTAGTAGATCACTAGTAAAATGACGAGTACCGTAACTCGTGCTTTGTCACTGATTATTGTTTCTATTTTTTAAAAATTATTTCTCGACGATCCAACCGTACGGATGTAAGAAATATTTAATATATTGATATTCCCAAATTTTCAAAAAATAAAAAATTAATTTGGTTGGAGTTCTTAGTAGATCACTGGTATATATACAAGTACCCGTAACTCGTACTTTGTCACTGATTATTGTTTTTATTTTTTAAAAACTATTTCTCGACGATCCAACCGTACGGATGTTAAGATATATCTAATATATTGATATTCCCAAAATTTCAAAAAATAAAAAATTAATTTGGTTGGAGGTCTTAGTAGTTCACTAGTATATTGACTAGTACCCGTAACTCGTGCTTTGTCACTGATTATTGTTTCTATTTTTTAAAAACTATTTCTCGACGATCCAACCGTACGGATGTTAAGATATATCTAATATATTGATATTCCCAAATTTTCAAAAAATAAAAAATTAATTTGGTTGAAGATCTTAGTAGATCACTAGTATATTGACCAGTACCGTAACTCGTGCTTTGTCACTGATTATTGTTTCTATTTTTTAAAACTATTTCTCGACGATCCAACCGTACGGATTTTAATATATATCTAATATATTGATATTCCAAAATTTTCAAAAAATACAAAATTAATTTGGTTGAAGATCTTAGTAGATCACTAGTATATTGACCAGTACCATAACTCGTGCTTTGTCACTGATTATTGTTTCTATTTTTTAAAAACTATTTCTCGACGATCCAACCGTACGGATGTTAAGATATATCTAATATATTGATATTCCCAAATTTTCAAAAAATAAAAAATTAATTTGGTTGGAGATCTTAGTAGATCACTAGTATATTGACGAGTATCGTAACTCGTGCTTTGTCACTTATTATTGTTTCTATTTTTTAAAAACTATTTCTCGACGATCCAACCGTACGGATGTTAATATATATCTAATATATTGATATTCCAAAATTTTCAAAAAAATAAAAAATTAATTTGGTTGGAGGTCTTAGTAGATCACTAGTATATTGACCAGTACCGTAACGCGTGCTTTGTCACTCATTACTGTTTCTATTTTTAAAAAACTATTTCTCGACGATCCAACCGTACGGATGTTAAGATATATCTAATATATTGATATTCCCAAAATTTCAAAAAATACAAAATTAATTTGGTTGAAGATCTTAGTAGATCACTAGTATATTGACCAGTACCCGTAACTCGTGCTTTGTCACTGATTATTGTTTCTATTTATTAAAAAATATTTCTCGACGATCCAACCGTACGGATGTTAAGATATATCTAATATATTGATATTCCCAAAATTTCAAAAAATACAAAATTAATTTGGTTGAAGATCTTAGTAGATCCCTAGTATATTGACCAGTACCCGTAACTCGTGCTTTGTCACTGATTATTGTTTCTATTTTTTAAAAACTATTTCTCGACGATCCAAACGTACGGATGGTATGATATATCTAATATTTTGATATTCCCGAATTTTCAAAAAATAAAAAATTAATTTGGTTGGAGATCTTAGAAGATCACTAGTATAATGACGAGTACCGTAACTCGTGCTTTGTCACTGATTATTGTTTCTATTTTTTAAAAACTATTTCTCGACGATCCAACCGTACGGATGTTAAGATATATCTAATATATTGATATTCCCAAAATTTCAAACAATAAAAAATTAATTTGGTTGGAGGTCTTAGTAGATCACTAGTATATTGACTAGTACCCGTAACTCGTGCTTTGTCACTGATTATTGTTTCTATTTTTTAAAAACTATTTCTCGACGATCCAACCGTACGGATGTTAAGATATATCTAATATATTGATATTCCCAAATTTTCAAAAAATAAAAAATTAATTTGGTTGAAGATCTTAGTAGATCACTAGTATATTGACCAGTACCGTAAATCGTGCTTTGTCACTGATTATTGTTTCTATTTTTTAAAACTATTTCTCGACGATCCAACCGTACGGATTTTAATATATATCTAATATATTGATATTCCAAAATTTTCAAAAAATACAAAATTAATTTGGTTGAAGATCTTAGTAGATCACTAGTATATTGACCAGTACCGTAACTCGTGCTTTGTCACTGATTATTGTTTCTATTTGTTAAAAACTATTTCTCGACGATCCAACCGTACGGATGTTAAGATATATCTAATATATTGATATTCCCAAATTTTCAAAAAATAAAAAATTAATTTGGTTGGAGATCTTAGTAGATCACTAGTATATTGACGAGTATCGTAACTCGTGCTTTGTCACTTATTATTGTTTCTATTTTTTAAAAACTATTTCTCGACGATCCAACCGTACGGATGTTAATATATATCTAATATATTGATATTCCAAAATTTTCAAAAAAATAAATAATTAATTTGGTTGGAGGTCTTAGTAGATCACTAGTATATTGACCAGTACCGTAACGCGTGCTTTGTCACTGATTATTGTTTCTATTTTTTAAAAACTATTTCTCGACGATCCAACCGTACGGATGTTAAGATATATCTAATATATTGATATTCCCAGGTTTTCAAAAAATAAAAAATTAATTTGGTTGGAGATCTTAGTAGATCTCTAGTATATCGACGAGTACCCGTAACTCGTGCTTTGTCACTGATTATTGTTTCTATTTTTTAAAAACTATTTCTCGACGATCCAACCGTACGGATGTTAAGATATATCTAATATATTGATATTCCCAAAATTTCAAAAAATAAAAAATTAATTTGGTTGGAGGTCTTAGTAGATCATTAGTATATTGACTATTACCCTTAACTCGTGCTTTGTCACTGATTATTGTTTCTATTTTTTAAAAACTATTTCTCGACGATCCAACCGTACGGATGTTAAGATATATCTAAATATTGATATTCCCAAATTTTCAAAAAATAAAAAATTAATTTGGTTGGAGATCTTAGTAGATCACTAGTATATTGACTAGTACCATAACTCGTACTTTGTCACTGATTATTGTTTTTATTTTTTAAAAACTATTTCTCGACGATCCAACTGTACGGATGTTAAGATATATCTAATATATTGATATTCCCAAATTTTCAAAAAATAAAAAATTAATTTGGTTGGAGATCTTAGTAGATCACTGGTATATTTACAAGTACCCGTAACTCGTGCTTTGTCACTGATTATTGTTTCTATTATTTAAAAATTATTTTTCGACGATCCAACCGTACGGATGTTAAGATATATCTAATATATTGATATTCCCAAGTTTTTAAAAAATAAAAAATTAATTTGGTTGGAGATCTTATTAAATCACTAGTATATTGACGAGTACCAATAACTCGTGCTTTGTCACTGATTAGTGTTTCTATTTTTTAAAAACTATTTCTCGACGCTCCAACCGTACGGATGTTAAGATATATCTAATATATTGATATTCCCAAAATTTCAAAAAATAAAAAATTAATTTGGTTGGAGGTCTTAGTAGATCACTAGTATATTGACTAATACCCGTAACTCGTGCTTCGTCACTGATTATTGTTTCTATTTTTTAAAAACTATTTCTCGACGATCCAACCGTACGGATGTTAAGATATATCTAATATATTGATATTCCCAAATTTTCAAAAAATAAAAAATTAATTTGGTTGGAGATCTCAGTAGATCACTTGTATATTGACGAGTACCGTAACTCGTGCTTTGTCACTGATTATTGTTTCTATTTTTTAAAAACTATTTCTCGACGATCCAATCATACGGATGTTAAGATATATCTAATATATTGATATTCCCAAGTTTTCAAAAAATAAAAAATTAATTTGGTTGGAGATCTTAGTAGATCACTACTATATTGACTAGTACCAGTAAATCGTGCTTTGTCACTCATTACTGTTTCTATTTTTAAAAAACTATTTCTCGAGAAGGTGGCATCTGCATCAAAAGCGAATAAAGCATGGGAGATTCTCCAGAATAATTTTAAAGGTGCTGACAAAGTAAAAAAGGTACGATTACAAACTCTACGAGGAGAATTTGAAACACTGCATATGAAAGAAACGAAATCAGTCCCAAATTATTTCACGAGGGTTTCCTCAATTGTAAATCAAATGAAGAATTATGGAGAAAAGATTGAAGATGCTCATATTAATGAAAAGATATTGAGATCTTTGAATACAAAATTGCAATTTGTTGGTATTTCCATTGAAGAATCAAATGATACAGAAACTATGACAGTTGATCAACTTATAGGATCTCTGCAAGCATACTCAGAAAGATTATTAAAGAAGGAGGAGACAGAATCTTAAGTGTTGAAAACTGATGTCTCAGTTGAAGAAAAGATAAAGTATTGTATACACAATACAGTAGAGGAAGAGGACGTGGACGTGCAAGACAGAATTTTACTCGAGGCAGAGGACGAGGTCCTGTGAGCAACAGATTTGAAGAGGTGGTGTAGACAAATCAACAAAACTGGTGTGGACAAGGACGTGGTCGTGGCAGAGGTGGAAGATCAAACCCTAGAAGAGGTAGCAGATCAATGGAGTGTTACAATTGTGGAAAATCTGGACACTTTTCCAAAGATTGCTGGTTTAACAAGAAGGTTGAAGAAAAGGCAAATTTAGTCGAAATGGAGGAGCAACAAGAAAAGGGAGTGTTGTTAATGGCCTGCAAAGGTATGATTCCTGAAGATGATATTATTTGGTATCTTGATAGTGTGGCCAGCAACCATATGACTGGCCTCAAACATCTCTTTACCGATTTGAAGGAAATAAATTCTGGAGTTGTGTCATTTGGAGATTCATCGAAGATAGAAGTAAAAGGAAAGGGCGAAGTATGTTTTACTAGAAAGGATGGCAGACAAGGAAAAATTGAAGATGTGTATTATGTTCCTGACATGAAGAACAATATTCTGAGCCTTGGATAGCTAATTGAAAAAGGATACTCAATTTTTATGGGAGACAAAGTCATGTGCTTGGAAGACAAATATGGCAGGACAATTGCTAAAAGTGAAATGTCTCAAAATCGGATGTTCAAATTGAATTTGAAAAACATACAGGAGAAGTGTTTGCAAGCAAAGTCAGAGGATAAGGCAACTTTATGGCATAAGAGACTTGGACACTTACACTATGGTGGTTTGAAGGAGATGACAAATAAAGGAATGGTTCATGGAATACCAAGCACGGATCATGCAGGAAGTTTTTGTGAAGATTGTGTGCTGGCAAAACAAACAAGGAGCTCATTCCATAAAAAGGCAACTTATCGTGCTACAAAGCCTCTCGAGCTGGTGCATACAGACATATGTGGTCCTATCACACCTGAATCATATAGTTCCAAGAGGTATTTCATCACTTTCATCGATGATTATTCTCGAATAACATGGGTTTATTTTTTAAATGAAAAATCTGAGGCATTAAAAATATTCAAGAAATTCAAAGTGTTGGTAGAAAAGAAGGCAGGAATGCATATCATAGGATTGCATTCTGATAGAAGCGGAGAATATACATCAAAAGCTTTTACGGAATACTGTGAAGAACATGGCATTAGAAGGTTCTTAACAGCCCCTTATTCATCACAGCAGAATGGCGTGGCTGAACGTAAAAATCGGACAATCTTAGACATGGTTCGATCAATGTTAAAGAGCAAGGAACTACCAAAAGAATTCTGGACGGAAGCTGTGTAGTGTGCCGTTTATATTCAAAATCGATGTCCACATTCAAACTTGGGGATGAAACACCTCAAGAATTATGGAGTGGAAGGAAGCCTACTGTTTCTCACTTGAAAGTTTTGGGAGTGTGGCATATTCACATGTTCCTGATCAAAGGAGAACAAAATCGGATGACAAGAGCAAGAAATACATTTTCATTGGGTATGATGAGAAAACAAAAGCCTACAGACTTCTTGACCCGGTTGCTATGAAGGTTGTTGTGAGTCGAGATGTGAAGATACAAAAAGATGATGCATGGAACTGGAGTAAAGCACATGGAGAAGAAACAAAAGAAGATGATATTTAAATTTCTAAAATCTCAACAACAAGTTCTAATGCATCTGAAGAAGAAGAATGGTGAAGTGCACCTAGTGTGTTTGGTGGTTGAGCCCAGGAATCCTAGAATGAGAAGTTTACAAGATATATATCAGCATGGTGAAGTGCACCTAGTGTGTTTGGTGGTTGATGCAGAAAATGTAGGCTATGAAGTAGCAGTGAAAGACAAGAAGTGGAAGGCTGCAATGGATGAAAAAATCAAAGCAATTGAAAAGAACAAAACCTGGGAACTTGTTGAACCTCCAGAAGGATGTAAACTCATCGATGTTAAATGGGTTTATAAGAAGAAAATGAATGATCAAGGAGTAGTAGAAAGATATAAGGCGCACTTGGTTGCAAAGGGCTATCTACAAAAAGCAGGAATAGATTACGATGAGGTTTTCGCACCTGTTGCAAGAATGGAGACAATACGACTTTTAATCTCACAAGCAGCTCAATACAAGTGGCCTATTTACCAGATGGATGTGAAATCTGGGTTCTTAAATGGATTGCTCGAAGAAGTGGTGTACGTAAACCAGCCACCCGGATATGAAAAAGTAGGGAAAGAAGGAATGGTGTTAAAATTATACAAGGCATTGTATGGTTTAAAACAGGTTCCACGAGCTTGGAACACTCGCATTGATGCCTACTTCAAAAAGAATGGATTTGTGCAATGTCCTTATGAAGCTGCCCTGTATGTCAAAGAAAGGCAAGGTAATTTACTACTCGTTGCACTTTACGTTGATGATCTTATTTTTATGGGGAACGATGAAAATATGATTAAAGACTTTAAAAAGGAAATGACCCTTTAACAAAAAAAAATGAAATGACCCAAGAGTTCGAGATGATAGATTTGGGCTTGATAGGATATTTTCTTGGCATTGAGGTGAAGCAAGATAAGTCAGGTATTTTTATTTCTCAAGAAGCATATGCAAAGCAACTCCGATGGAACAGGGTGTAAAACTCTCTAAATTTGAGGGAGGAAAGTCAGTAGAAGCAAATTTGTATCAAAGTTTAGTTTGGAGTTTGAGATATCTAACATGCACAAGACCTTACATAGCTTATAGTGTTGGAATTCTGAGCAGATTCATGGAAGACCCAAAACAGTCACACTGGAAAGCTATAAAAAGGATTCTGCGATACATTCAAGGAACATTATCATTGGGATTATTTTATACCAGAACAGAGGACTACAAATTACTTGGCTATTCTGATAGTGATTGGTGTGGAGACATAGATGATCGCAAAAGTACGTCTAGATACATGTTTTTTTATGGGAGAAACAGCTTTCAAGTGGTATTCTAAAAAACAGCCTATAGTTGCATTGTCAGCCTGTGAGGTAGAATATGTGGTAGCATCTTATTGTGTTTGTCATGCTATATGGCTAAGGAGGTTAATTCATGAGCTAAGGATCCCACAACCAAGGTCAACTGAAATTTGAATTGATAACAAGTCTGCGATTGAGCTTGCCAAAAATCCAGTGCATAACGAAAGGAGCAAACACATTGATGTTCGATTCCATTTTATTCGGGAGCATGTAAAGGAGAAGAATGTGCATTTACGTCATGTTGCTAGTAGAGATCAGATTGCAGATGTGCTCACCAAACCAATGTCCAAACCTCTCTTGATACTTACAAAAGGTTGATGGGCATGAAGGATCGAAAAGAGTTAGTTTAAGGGGGAAATATGTTGAATAAACTAAACTCTTGAGTTTTGGAATATGTAAGAACACATTAAATGTGATTCATAGAACTGAAAAGATGTATCTGATTTAATATCCTTGTTTGATGGTTTATATTCTCCTACTATAAATGGAGAAGTTTGTGTTATCTTTTATGTAGAACATAATTGAAGAATAAGAAAAGTAGTAGAAAAACCAAACTATTCTGTGCACTGTTCCGTTCTATCTCCCATATACTGAAATCTGATTTGAAAGCATAGAACAGAAACCTTAATACCCTAACAAAAACGAGAAAAAAGGTTGAGTTGTTAGTTGCCAAAAAAAAAAGTTGAGTTGTTATAATGGTTCTTTTTTATCTTATTGACCTACAATGTGTAAAATTATGATTGTTTGTACAATTTCTAACTAGTGAAATGGACGTGCTTCATAATAAAGAATAGCATCACTAGCTGTAAGTGGGTAGAAAATGTAATTGACATCCTCAAATTTGTGCAGAGATGTATCATACAATGACCTTTCTGGGACATTTCCCACGTAGATCAGCGAACCAAACATACAGATGTATGTACATATATATGTATATATCATATAGTGGTTTCCTTGCTTCTTTCCATTGTCATATTATATTGCAGTGGAAACTGTACTATTCCAAACTAACAGTGAGAGCTTTATGGTATAATATGCAGTAACTTAGCTGTCAATAACTTCACAATTGAAGGATCAAATAGCAGGTGATTCTCAATCATCTAGTTTTTCCTAATCTAATGCTATTTTAATATTGCAATTTCTGATGCATGATAATTATGCTTCTAAGTGTGTTAATAATTTGTTCACTCATCGCCCAAGCTAGTAATCCACATCTATCTAATTAGCCATTCAAAATTTTAAATCAAATTTATTCTCGCTGCAGTAGCATTTCATAAGTGCCGGTGCATATAGATTAGAGACTAGTCACATGTTTGAAGTTGGGCAAAGATGTTTTGTGCAAAATCATTGTCTGTAATTTAAAAGTATATGGCTAGTGGATTCGGTATAAGTGCTTTTCATGGCTGGAGAAGCACATACACTACAAGAAAACCCAGATTTAACAACAGAAAATTCCGTTGGTATGTTAAAGAAATCCGTTGGGAAAACCCTTTACCAACGGAATGACTACCAAATCTGTCTGTCGGAGGAAACCTTGTTGGGAAATCATTACCAACGAAATTGTTTTCGTTACTAAACTTACCAACGGAATACCAAGAGACCAATAACAGAACTCTTGTTTTACCATCAACCATGTTATAATGAAGGGACAACGAATTTGTTTTCGTTACTAAACTTACCAACGGAATACCAAAAGAACAATAACATAATTCTTGTTTTATTATTCTGTTGGTATATTTAGCAACAGCATGACAACAAAATTCCGTTGTTAAATGTAATAAAAATTCCCAACGGATAGTGCTTAGCAACTCTATGCCAACGGAATAATTTCTCAGTAGTCCTCCAGGTAACACTATACCAATGGAAATTGGTAACACTATACCAACGGAAATACAATGTAACACAATGCCAACGGAATAATAATAACTATACTAAACCATTCCAATTGATATATATGATTTTTCAATTTTCTAGACCAGTACAATCTACATATTCATAAAACAAAACTTCAAAAGATTATAAGTCTCTTTTCATAATACTGCCATTTCAGTAGATAGTAGAAATTCAAAATGGAGCTTACAGAGTTCATCACTCAAGCCCTACAAAATACTAGGTTGTACATATCCAATGTCCAAAAATAGCTAACATGGACAACTTGAACTACTGCTAAAACCACCAGACCAAGATCTTTCCCAATGTCATAAGCAACATAATTACATAAGTCAAAAGATTGAGTAGGTACTCGCGGCCCAGATTGAGTAGGTACTCGCTTTCCAGATTGAGCTTGTACGTTGTGTCCAGAGTTTGCCGATTGATTTTTAGCATGATTCTTTAACCTCCTAAGTTTCGCCTGTAATACACAAGATAACAAAAGTTAAACTGAATGGGTTCAGAAATTGTTGTTAACTAAATATAACGAGATTTTTAATTTGATTGTTAAAGAACAATGGTAGTACAATAAGCATCCAGACAAGCTGAGTAAAACAGAACAATATCATCTATTTGTTATCTTGTTACTTCATCCACCTCCTAGTTTTGGATTCTCTTCGGAATGCCAACTTGATGATAAAGGTAACAAAGTAGCCAGGGAAACAACTTGATAAATGACATATTCACTTTAAAGTTTAAGGGTATCCTATAGTTCAAATGGTATCCTCTAGTTTAAATATACCAACAAATTGAGCTGATAAAAGTTAAGGACTGAGAAGCAAACGGCAAAACCCAACAAATTTTACACCATTTTAGATAAGATTGAATTGCCTGCAACTGAATATCAAAGAACAAAAAACCTCGCTCTAAAAAATATAAATTAGTTCAGACACAACTATACAGTATATAGCATTTTATGTAAAACATATAGGAAGCAGTAACTAGCACCTTTACATGGAGCATGCGTAATATTTGACACAAACTGAATGTTATCTCATCACAGCCATCAGTCCCAAAACTTGTACCGTCGTTGCGTTTCTTTGGACTCGAAAATTGAGCAAAGCCTACATCCTTAACACCAATACCCTCAGCACCAAGATTTGCAGGTTCGAGGGATGATTTTGGGTCATTCATAATCTAAAAACACATAAATGAACATATAATAACCTTAATCGAAGAACACATGCCAAGTAAATCGTCCATTATTTACATATGCGGTTACTTTGACACTTGAATATAGGCCGCATAAAACTCCATAAAAACACCACTCAAGTCTGATCTTCATAATAAACTGCACCCAAGTACTTTTTATTCATAACAAACTCATCCACATTACTACATAATATAATGCCTCAAGTACCAACGAGGACTTGGCATGTAAGTGATCATGAATCTCTGCACATATAGAGAGCTCAGATGCCCTGTACAGAGACTGTGAATCAACATGATATCAGCTCTGAGATATATAATCAAGTATAAGATGATTCTTTCATAAGAAAGCTGACCATCTATGTCAAGAACCCTGCCTGTTTAAGTTTTATACTCCTTTATATGTTATTACATTAGTAATAAAACCATTTCTGGCTTATTCTGATAACTAAATAGTGAATGATTTCACAAAATCTTGTAAGAGATTACCAGCAACCTTCCACTACCTCTAAGCTAGGTTTATAGGCACTGATCCAGTCCTATACAAAAAAGAAGACACCTCAACTACATACAATATCAACTTTTTTTTACACAAATTACAAGGCATAAAAGATTGACAAACCTGTTCTTGAAATTTGGTGGTAAACCCAGATTGACAAGTTAGCCTGTTCTTGTTGATTTCAGTTTTTCCCCTAGAATAAAATGCAAATATTCATCTGTTCCAAACGGTGTGATTCCCATTGCCTTACACAAATCCGCCATGAAAGGCCTGTTAAACAGAACAAAGGGTAACTATAAATGCTTATCAAGCAAACAAAAGAAAATGACAACAAATTGAATTGTAAGAATTAATTCAACTTAGATTGTTGTAGGTCACACCTGCTAACGTGATCCAAAGTAAACTGGAAAATGTCCTCAATGGAGACAGGTCTACATACTCCAAACTGCACCAGAATAAGAAATGGTTAGTAAGTTACATAACTAAAATTTTGAAGTTTATAAGGAATGGAAATTAAAACAATCACTGACCTCAACCCAAACTCTTATAAATTCTTCAGCCATTGGTTTGATGTGTCCACCCTGCGAATTTTGAGCTACTTTGGCCATTTTAGTGGCCGTCTCCCGAAGAAATTTGGCATATTCTGTTCTTGCCTTTAGCTTCCTCATCACCTGTTCTTGTAGTGAACTGACTGAGAAGGAGGCTACCTATGGAATGCTTACAAGGTTAAAGAATAACATAAAAGCAATACGACCAGAAGAAAAATATGTATTTATATATAGGGGGAGAGAACCTGTCATGTTGTCTTGTCTTGAATGCTTGGTGACAAGATGTTGGGGTAGAATCTGAGGAGCAGGGGCAACAAACTGTATAGAAGGAACAACAAGAAACATAGAGCCCGGAACAAGCTGGAATATATCAGCCGTGGCTCGTGTAAGTAGCTGCCTCTCTCTTCTCGACAAACACTTGCCTTGAGTAATCTTTGTGAGCAACCTTTTAATGATAAGTAACAATTTTGAACAGGTTGGACTTAGGTTATATCATCTTTTTCCTAAATGCGAGATGAACAAAGGTGTTAGATTTAGGGATTTGTGTGTGAGAGTTGCCTGGTGTATGTATGCTCTCGATTTAGGGTTTTTAATGTAGCATCCCAAAATCCGGGGTACAGATATGGGGCCACTAACCATAAACAATAATATAACTCTGAATATAAACATTATATAAACTGATAAAACATTAAAACCCCTTAACCAAGATCGCATACAGGTTATGGTATGAAACAAACTATCGAACTACATCATTACAATTTAATCTCAGAATAAAAAATATAATACATTTCTGCGAATAAATAAAATCACTATCTACTCTATCTCCAACCTCGAAAATTCTCAATCCACTATCTGGCGAGATCCATATCTTGAATGTCTCTTCTCCCTGCCCGGAGGTCACTACCCACTGTCCACTACTAGGTCTACTAACTCCACTATTAGCTGGAGAAAACAAACAAAAGCAAGAGTGAGCCAACAATGCTCAGCAAGTGTAAATAGTGATGACAATTTCAATAACGACAATTTTGATAAGCAAAAGAATTTCCTTTCATCATTTGAAAGAATCAGTGATATCAGCTTTTAGATTGCCACGAGGGTCAACAATTCACCATTCATAAGGTGCATCAGAAACTAGAATTGAAAAGGATTCCAATATCAAAAATATTATTCAAACAGGCTTTCAAGAAGTCAAAAACTGAACATCTCAATCTCAAAGTATAGATTAGAATTGGAATTTTTATTTATTTTAAAAAAAGCATCAAGGTTAGGCTGCTGATCAGTCACGCACTAACCCCGGACAAACGCACACAGCAATGTCCTTATTTGGATCCATGGCACACATTGGCCTTATTAACTTCCGACCACGAATCTGGTCCGATCTTACGGTCCAAAAATATTTTTATCACGACCACAATAGGGTCCGACCTTACGGTAAAAAATATTCCAATTCTATATCGAACGCACTAGGTGTCGGAACAATCGACAACCTTACCACATCAACCAATTGGAAAACTCACGTTCCAGAACAACTAATAATCCAAGAATTAATGAAGAATTCAGGATCAACATGTGTCGACAAGTTCGACACGATAATTGGGTGATAATTAAAGCATAATAAGCTCTAATGGTATCGACAAGTTTGATACAATAAATGGTAAAAACTGCATAATCAAGATCATCAACAAGTATCGACGAGTTCGATACAATACAGGAAAATAACCAGATAATCAAGATCTTTAATAAATACCGACAAGTTCGATGATAAGTGGGGTGGAGAATATATATAACAGCAATTAAATGAATATCGACAAGATAAGAATAAATAGATGGGAACGTAACATCATTAAATTGATTGAAGGAATAATTGACTAGAGCAACAATAGTAAATATAAATTGCGACAAGATTATCATCAATTGGAATTCTAAGTTAGAGCAGGGAAATAATTGATCACCACGATTTAAATAAAATCTTACAACACAATAAGGCTTGATTTCACATAAGCGAGTAAAACAGCTTAAACGGTTATTTGTGAAAAGATAGTTTTAGGATAATTAATTTTAAATCATTTTGAAGAAAACATTTTAAGAAGAAAGGGTTTCTCTGGTGAGATTATGCTAAAACCAGAAATTTCAATAACAGGTATTTGTAGAGGTTTAAAACATGGATTCTCTCTATTTAGAGAGCCCCTTAACATTTTCAAGAAAATGAAAGGAAAGTCCTCCACTAAGGAAGCTTTAACATTCCTTGGATGAAATAGTTTGGGGAAAAATATTAGTAAGGTCCTTGGAAAGATTTGATATTTGAGCTCTGGGTGGGGAGAATTAACTATATTGTGCAAGCTGGAAGAGTTCATCACTTTCTAAACATGCTTGACCAATCTATCTTATTCAACAAAGAAATTGAATTGCATCACTTGAAAAATAAGTGAATAGCAATAACACTTGCCTTGTCATACGAAGTCCTCGATCCTACCATGGATCCTTGACTCAAGTTCACATCAGTCTTTACTTTGTAATTTGCTAACTTCACATCCATACCCCCGTCGGCTTTGCTAATTACCCTTTTGTTCCAATTTTCGCTTATCCTTGCACTCCTCTCGGACAGGTCTCTTACTCGTACCTTTTCCAATTCAAGTACCGTTTCAGTGTCAAATCAAGCAAAATCTTATTTGCTCTATTCTACCCATACGCGTCCTATAACGCTTATACATATATCACATATATACATATCCAATTATATTTATAGAATAGTTCTAGTATAATCAACTAGATCAAATAAACATCTAACACATATATCCTCTTAACACTTGAATACTGTCCAGGCATCCACTTTATAGCAAAAATCACACTTCAACTTTCACGCCAACTATTACACATCCATTTAGACTTTCGAAAATCATATACTTTGAAATCAAATAAATTAAATATATTTTTAAATAAATTAGCAGGGAATTTTTAGAAAATTTCGGCATGAAATATTCGTTTATCGGACTATGGGCACAGCCCCTCAATATCAATCAAAAATCAATTCAACCCAGTTTTTGCAAAAATAAAGCTGCCTCAACTTGCAGCAACATAAAAGTAAACAAATAAGAAAAGTACCCGCCCAGACATGCGACACCTAGCACATAATGATTTACATTAACACTACTACTTACGCTACACCAATGATCGTATTTCCCACGCATTTAAATGATACACGTGACAACCAATCATTGATATTCGTAAGCCCTAGGGAACAACCCCTAGCACTAACTATTACTTACGCTATATCAATGATCGCATCACTCAAGTATATTAATTATACTCGTGATAGCTAATCATGGATATTCGTAAGCCCTAGGGATTAGTCGAAAAGAATTACACAAGTCCTTTAAATATTGACATTTAAAAACTTATGATCTTCTCATAACCCCTAGCACAATTCTAATTATTATAAAATTCTAACATTTAACATGTATCACATATTCTCATACTTACCATTGACCCACGTACACACATAACATATCATATTCATAATTAGTAAAGTCATCAAATACTACGACTCGATTTATACCATCTAACATATAAACATTTCCGACACCATAAGCAACTAGCATTTAACAATTAACATTTACAATTTGAACTAACAACTAGCAATTTCTCCACTAAAACACTAACTTTATTCACTAAGATTATTTAGCACATACTCTAGCAATTTAAACTAATTAACTTACAACCAACAATTAGCAATATCCATACTTTACAACAATTAACACCAACTCGCAATTAATACCACTAATTGCAATTAACAAACATATACACTCCGAATAATCACGGACTTTAAAACAATAAACTCACAATTTAAAACTAATTAAAATTACAACAATTAAATAATTAATCTAATATGCAAACTAAACAATTTACAACTAACTAAATTTACAACTTACTAGAATTACAACAATTAATCTATACATCATAATTTACCACTAATTAAATTACCACAATTAACTAATTAAAATACGATAAATAAATACATAATAAAAAAAATATAAAAATTATACCATTTCATTTCCGTCCCGAAAACAAGCCACCGGAAAGATTTCCACCATTTCTCTCCCTCTCCCTCTCTCTCTCTCTCTCACTCACTCTCTCTCTCTCTCTCTCTCCCTCTCTCCCTCTCTCCCTACACACCAACAATACATCAACCCACTTCTACCATCTCCCCCAATCTGCTCCTCCACCGTGCGCCTGCTGCCGTGGTACCAGCTCCGACCGGCGCCGCCTCCCCGCTGCCGCCGCTGCTCCCACCGCGGCCACCACTGCCCAGCCTCTTCCCCACACATACACGCACATATATATGCATACATACACTAATTAATCTCATAATCTTCCCCAATCTCTCTTTTCTTCTTCCCATTTTCTCTCTTCCATTTTTTTTTTCTCTCCCGTTGTTTTTCAGTCGAGTGTGTATATTTGCGTGTATTGTGTCTCTCTCGAGCCTTCCCGAGAGTTCCAACTGCTGGGCTCCTCTTTACATCTCTTAATGGGCTTGGCCCATAACTTTATAACTCTACTTATTCACTTTAATACTCACAATCGACTTAATAATTTACGGTTAAATAATATATTCGAAAATTTTAAACTTCTTATTTCTTTTAAAATAAAGAGTATAAAATTACGAGCACACACATATTTTTAAAATATTTTTCGGATCAAAAATGAATTAAATATGAATTTTCAAAGTTTTGATCCTATAAATACAATTAAAACTCTTAAAATCATTTTAAAATACTCAAGCATCCAAATTAATCAACCCAACAATTTTAAAAACTCAATAAATATATAAAGATAATATTTCAAGAGATTTCATGATTTTTAATTCCTCCGATAATTTTATAAAATTAACAGAGGATCAAAATACATGATTTAAATATAATTAAATCCTTAAAATAAATTAATCATACAACCTTCACAACTTACCCCAAATCATCATATAAACACATAAGCATCAATTCACATACATTCCACCTTTACAATAATATTCACATATAATAATTTATAATTTATAATAAATAAATAATTTAAAAAAAAATCAAAATTTCTAAGGCGTTATATCCTTCCCCCCTTAATAGGATTCTGTCCTCAGAATCAATCATAAGGACACAAATGACAATTCTCATCAAACATCTTACTTCCACTTCCCAGGTTGTATCTTTCAACCTCTAGGATTCCATCATACCATCTCATAAATTTATAAGCTCATTCCTTGAGTCCTCAATTTTACCGAAATAACCTTAAGCTTTGGTCTTCGAGTCATTTTTAACTCTAGACGCTTATCACATGTGAACGAATATCTTATTTTCGAAATCAACATGACCTTCGTATAACGAACTATACCCCGCCTTAGAACTTATATCACCACGCCAATCCTTTGCAATAATAACATTGTGCAATTTGCGTAAATTTACAACGACCTACACTTTGGTACAACTCCCACGCTTTACTTATAATCATATGATTTCAAAGAGAACTTCGAGGAAAGAATCACAAGAAATCCTCTGATCGCTTCCACTCTACTTCCACGGACTATGTCGATCGAAAGGGAATAATTAAGAAATTTCTACCTGACTTTAGTCCCACAATTTTACCGAGTACCCAATCTGAAAACTTAACATCATTTCGTCCATCCTCAGTCACATCCTTGCAATGGAATACTATAATCATATATACATCCTTAGACGTACATAAAGCATACTTCAACTAACAACTCGATTCTCACTCTTATCAAAATATTCTGGTTTGCTAAATCTTTTGAAACATAGCCTCGATTATTTGCAGCTTTTGAAAACTAATACACCCATCACCTTGACTGTAACTCCACTCAATACAAAAACAAAGTTAAATAAGATCAATCTGTAATATCAGTTCTCCTGAGGTCACAGCTTCACTCCATACCAATCATGAAACAATTCTTTAATAATTTCCAACAAGCTCCCACTTTGTCATATGAATCTTCCACTCATCATGCATCACTATTTATTTACATCTCCTAAAATAAACCTTCCTCAGATAAAATTGTGAGAAAAGAATATCAAGAAATTCTCAATCATTCTTACTCCTCCTTTACGTGCAATGTTACTTGAGAAGAGAATCATCGGAAACTTCTATCCATCCTTCATCTCATTGTTTTACTGAGTACCTATTCTGGAAAATTAACCTTATATCATTTCTTCTCAGTCGCATTTTGAAATCGAACAACACGATCCATTCTCACAGTATGGTATACACATCAACCACTATTCGGTTCACAATTCCATTTTTCTACCTTCTTACAACATCAGCTTATTAAAGCATTTGGAAGAAAACCTCGAATATTTTGTAGATTTAAAACAAAGAAAATCCTTTTTTTTTTGAAAATCATTTTAAAAACATTTAAGATAATGAAGTTTTAAATAAAAAGCTTTTGAAACAAAATATCTTTGAAAACATTTTATCCTTGACATTTACAGTTTTGAAAACTAGTAAACTCCATAACCTTAGCTTCGACATAACTTCCTCCAATAACAAATTACTTAACCAACTCGTTTTGTGGCTTCACTGTCTCGTATCCTCCGAAATCACTTTCGGATCACAATTTTATATACTTGATGAGTCCTCAAGTTTGACTCTACATCTTACGACTTCAACATTTGGCACCACTTTCATTAACTACAAAATCATGACATTCGAAATTCACACTAAAACTCTTATGCAAAAATTTTCTTCCTTTTCTTGTAAACCCTTAAAATCACTCTCGAATGATTTGCATACGCTTCCTGATTCTTCGATCATCTTGTTATGTGATCTACAATCCTATTAAATTCTTCATCAGAATATTGTTTGAAATCTTATTCATTGGAATATGCTTTAACTTAATCATCTCCTTTTTGCTACCTTCTTCTTATACAAAACGACTTCATTCCTTTGATATAACAATTTCTTGATCTGCTTGAATGCTAAGACTTCTATATCTTCTTTCGACTTCAAAACATCACTTTCACATTTCTTAAGATCAAAATCTCCCCTTCATTAATAGGAAAAGAAAATCTAATCCTGAATCATATTTGACTCTCTTTATAGTCATCACCATCCATCACCTGATAACTTACTTTATAATCGCATTGAATTTCTCGATTCTTGATAATTATACAATAGTCTTATTATTCTCTTCATAATTCCACTAAGATTAATATGATACTATTCTGGCCAAAAATTTCATCTTTCCACGCTCATAACTCATAGCTTTAACTTCTAACGCTGTTACTTGTCACCTCACTGCCTTTCTGGTTATAGCCACAACTTCCCACATTTATCTTAATAAAATCTCTAGGGACTCTACTCCCGAAATCTTATTTTTTGATCATGGGGTCTCGTTAATTTCTACTAATTTTATTTTTATAGGCAACTCCAGTGCCCTTTTTCTTCTAACTTTACATCTTCGGAATTCCACATTCCTTTCTTAACTAACTTTTATATATCCTCTATTTAATCACTTCTGGAACTTTCTGGCTTCTCTGTCTCTTTTCCTTATTGACTTTTATTCCATTTTGGTCAACTTTCCACCGTCCTTGATAATCATGACTTTCTACACTGACTTACCCCACGTAATCATCTTACCCCTCATTCAGTCTTGATTCTTCTTGTTAATTCTCACAAACCATTCAGTTTCACTTCACCCTGCTTTCCTCAAGTCATCCTTCTTGTTTCTAGCATTTTACATCCAACAAAGACTCCAACATTCAAAATCTTATGATATTCTATCTACTATCTTTGCCCTTCAATAGGTGTCCAAAACAATCTTGCTTCAGCATTGAACATCTCATACCCAACATCTTCGTCACCATTCTCTTTTCTTCCTTTAACCGTATGTGTAATCATGCATTCTTATTCACGATCCTTCTTCCAGTATTAGATTCTCATTAGCCTCAGACCTTGTCCATGCTTTATCGGTTCGGTAATGATTCCAATTTGACACGACATAACTGTCTTAATCACCCAATTCTTAAACTTGCATAATCACTTGTTTGTCAATGCATTTGTAGTTTTAATCATTTAAGATGTCGTCACGTCTATCTTCGAACTTCTTCCTCATTAAGAATTTTGAAATCATCGAATTTTTGACAAAGGAAGCCAATAAAAATGAATGGGGCAGCAAGTATGAATATACACCGAGTTTATTTGGTAAAACTTTTATAAAGGAGTTCAACTGAGAGATCAATATGATCTTTGAACTATTTTCAGGTTGCATTTGTCACTAGGTTTACCACCACAGTACCTAAAGATGGCCAGTCTTTAGTACTTTCATGACAAACATAGTCAGTGGCGTCCCACTGGACTTCTATTACAAAGATAAGATGTCCCTGAATCCCCTATCTGCATAGGTTGTTCATCCCAGTTAGAATGAAGAAAATCAAGCATTCATGGAAATGGAAAGGAATTCAAGAGTTTCAAAATTCTTCTTGTAAAGATGGATCAAGTGTTCTCTGAAAAATATCAATATTCCTGAAAGAAATGAGATTGAATTCGAATGAATCTGATATACAAAACTCGTCATCAATTGATGGATATTAGACTTTTTCATAGATGCATCAACTACTGATTTAGGCAAACATTTAAGAAATTCCTAATTATTCATACTCTCACTCTTGTCGACTAAGCACTACTATACTTAGCTGCCAAACCGGCCTGACAATAATGAGTTGAATAAATAAGAAGATCTCAATTCATTCTCGATTTTGGACCGTCACTGCGCAACGAATGCCACAGTAACGATACCAATCGGGAATTAATTTACGACAATTCAAGAGAAGACTAAGAAATTTCTTTAAGCAGTGAATTTGAATGAATCAACAATCCAATTCTTGCTTATAATCGCTTCTCACTTCGCATTCTTAACCTTCTCGCACTATCTCCGAAACGTTCACATCGAAACTAATATCGTAGAAAGTTCTAAATTCTACACAAAATCTCAAGATAACGTTCCCCGGACTGATAGCTCCCGCTGCCCACTTATCTTATGCCGCTTCAGGTTTGCTGTTTTGCTAATAGCTCAATCCTTAAACGATTCGAACTTCTACTCGCGCGATATGCCGAAAGATCGATTAACGTCACAACGCTTGCCGAAGTATCCTAACGCGATCCTTACCCTAAAGCGTTCTACCCGACTCCTATCTTATACTCGTACCCTAACCCTCCTAATCTGTTTCAGTGACCATAACCTGTAGCTCTGATACCAACTTGTAGCATCCCAAAATCCGGGGTACAGATATGGGGCCACTAACCATAAACAATAATATAACTCTGAATATAAACATTATATAAACTGATAAAACATTAAAACCCCTTAACCAAGATCGCATACAGGTTATGGTATGAAACAAACTATCGAACTACATCATTACAATTTAATCTCAGAATAAAAAATATAATACATTTCTGCGAATAAATAAAATCACTATCTACTCTATCTCCAACCTCAAAAATTCTCAATCCACTATCTGGCGAGATCCATATCTTGAATGTCTCTTCTCCCTGCCCGGAGGTCACTACCCACTGTCCACTACTAGGTCTACTAACTCCACTATTAGCTGGAGAAAACAAACAAAAGCAAGAGTGAGCCAACAATGCTCAGCAAGTGTAAATAGTGATGACAATTTCAATAACGACAATTTTGATAAGCAAAAGAATTTCCTTTCATCATTTGAAAGAATCAGTGATATCAGCTTTTAGATTGCCGCGAGGGTCAACAATTCACCATTCATAAGGTGCATCAGAAACTAGAATTGAAAAGGATTTCGATATCAAAAATATTATTCAAACAGGCTTTCAAGAAGTCAAAAACTGAACATCTCAATCTCAAAGTATAGATTAGAATTGGAATTTTTATTTATTTTAAAAAAAGCATCAAGGTTAGGCTGCTGATCAGTCACGCACTAACCCCGGACAAACGCACACAGCAATGTCCTTATTTGGATCCATGGCACACATTGGCCTTATTAACTTCCGACCACGAATCTGGTCCGATCTTACGGTCCAAAAATATTTTTATCACGACCACAATAGGGTCCGACCTTACGGTCAAAAATATTCCAATTCTATATCGAACGCACTAGGTGTCGGAACAATCGACAACCTTACCACATCAACCAATTGGAAAACTCACGTTCCAGAACAACTAATAATCCAAGAATTAATGAAGAATTCAGGATCAACATGTGTTGACAAGTTCGACACGATAATTGGGTGATAATTAAAGCATAATAAGCTCTAATGGTATCGACAAGTTCGATACAATAAATGGTAAAAACTGCATAATCAAGATCATCAACAAGTATCGACGAGTTCGATACAATACAGGAAAATAACCAGATAATCAAGATCTTTAATAAATACCGACAAGTTCGATGATAAGTGGGGTGGAGAATATATATAACAGCAATTGAATGAATATCGACAAGATAAGAATAAATAGATGGGAACGTAACATCATTAAATTGATTGAAGGAATAATTGACTAGAGCAACAATAGTAAATATAAATTGCGACAAGATTATCATCAATTGGAATTCTAAGTTAGAGCAGGGAAATAATTGAGCACCACGATTTAAATAAAATCTTACAACACACAATAAGGCTTGATTTCACATAAGCGAGTAAAACAGCTTAAACGGTTATTTGTGAAAAGATAGTTTTAGGATAATTAATTTTAAATCATTTTGAAGAAAACATTTTAAGAAGAAAGGGTTTCTCTGGTGAGATTATGCTAAAACCAGAAATTTCAATAACAGGTATTTGTAGAGGTTTAAAACATGGATTCTCTCTATTTAGAGAGCCCCTTAACATTTTCAAGAAAATGAAAGGAAAGTCCTCCACTAAGGAAGCTTTAACATTCCTTGGATGAAATAGTTTGGGGAAAAATATTAGTAAGGTCCTTGGAAAGATTTGATATTTGAGCTCTGGGTGGGGAGAATTAACTATATTGTGCAAGCTGGAAGAGTTCATCACTTTCTAAACATGCTTGACCAATCTATCTTATTCAACAAAGAAATTGAATTGCATCACTTGAAAAATAAGTGAATAGCAATAACACTTGCCTTGTCATACGAAGTCCTCGATCCTACCATGGATCCTTGACTCAAGTTCACATCAGCCTTTACTTTGTAATTTGCTAACTTCACATCCATACCCCCGTCGACTTTGCTAATTACCCTTTTGTTCCAATTTCCGCTTATCCTTGCACTCCTCTCGGACAGGTCTCTTACTCGTACCTTTTCCAATTCAAGTACCGTTTCAGTGTCAAATCAAGCAAAATCTTATTTGCTCTATTCTACCCATACGCGTCCTATAACGCTTATACATATATCACATATATACATATCCAATTATATTTATAGAATAGTTCTAGTATAATCAACTAGATCAAATAAACATCTAACACATATATCCTCTTAACACTTGAATACTGTCCAGGCATCCACTTTATAGCAAAAATCACACTTCAACTTTCACGCCAACTATTACACATCCATTTAGACTTTCGAAAATCATATACTTTGAAATCAAATAAACTAAATAGATTTTTAAATAAATTAGCAGGGAATTTTTAGAAAATTTCGGCATGAAATATTCGTTTATCGGACTATGGGCGCAGCCCCTCAATATCAATCAAAAATCAATTCAACCCAGTTTTTGCAAAAATAAAGCTGCCTCAACTTGCAGCAACATAAAAGTAAACAAATAAGAAAAGTACCCGCCCAGACATGCGACACCTAGCACATAATGATTTACATTAACACTACTACTTACGCTACACCAATGATCGTATTTTCCACGCATTTAAATGATACACGTGACAACCAATCATTGATATTCGTAAGCCCTAGGGAACAACCCCTAGCACTAACTATTACTTACGCTATATCAATGATCGCATCACTCAAGTATATTAATAATTCTCGTGATAGCTAATCATGGATATTCGTAAGCCCTAGGGATTAGTCGAAAAGAATTACACAAGTCCTTTAAATATTGACATTTAAAAACTTGTGATCTTCTCATAACCCCTAACACAATTCTAATTATTATAAAATTCTAACATTTAACATGTATCACATATTCTCATACTTACCATTGACCCACGTACACACATAACATATCATATTCATAATTAGTAAAGTCATCAAATACTACGACTCGATTTATACCATCTAACATATAAACATTTCCGACACCATAAGCAACTAGCATTTAACAATTAACATTTACAATTTGAACTAACAACTAGCAATTTCTCCACTAAAACACTAACTTTATTCACTAAGATTATTTAGCACATACTCTAGCAATTTAAACTAATTAACTTACAACCAACAATTAGCAATATCCATACTTTACAATAATTAACACCAACTCGCAATTAATACCACTAATTGCAATTAACAAACATATACACTCCGAATAATCACGGACTTTAAAACAATAAACTCACAATTTAAAACTAATTAAAATTACAACAATTAAATAATTAATCTAATATGCAAACTAAACAATTTACAACTAACTAAATTTACAACTTACTAGAATTACAACAATTAATCTATACATCATAATTTACCACTAATTAAATTACCACAATTAACTAATTAAAATACGATAAATAAATACATAATAAAAAAAATATAAAAATTATACCATTTCATTTCCGTCCCGAAAACAAGCCACCGGAAAGATTTCCACCATTTCTCTCCCTCTCTCTCTCTCTCACACTCTCTCTCTCTCTCCCTCTCTCCCTCTCTCCCTCTCTCCCTACACACCAACAATACATCAACCCACTTCTACCATCTCCCCCAATCTGCTCCTCCACCGTGCACCTGCTGCGGTGGTACCAGCTCCGACCGGCGCCGCCTCCCCGCTGCCGCCGCTGCTCCCACCGCGGCCACCACTGCCCAGCCTCTTCCCCACACATACACGCACATATATATGCATACATACACTAATTAATCTCATAATCTTCCCCAATCTCTCTTTTCTTCCTCCCATTTTTCTCTCTTCCATTTTTTTTTTCTCTCCCGTTGTTTTTCAGTCGTGTGTGTATATTTGCGTGTATTGTGTCTCTCTCGAGCCTTCCCGAGAGTTCCAACTGCTGGGCTCCTCTTTACATCTCTTAATGGGCTTGGCCCATAACTTTATAACTCTACTTATTCGCTTTAATACTCACAATCGACTTAATAATTTACGGTTAAATAATATATTCGAAAATTTTAAACTTCTCATTTCTTTTAAAATAAAGAGTATAAAATTACGAGCACACACATATTTTTAAAATATTTTTCGGATAAAAAATGAATTAAATATGAATTTTCAAAGTTTTGATCCTATAAATACAATTAAAACTCTTAAAATCATTTTAAAATACTCAAGCATCCAAATTAATCAACCCAACAATTTTAAAAACTCAATAAATATATAAAGATAATATTTCAAGAGATTTCATGATTTTTAATTCCTCCGATAATTTTATAAAATTAACAGAGGATCAAAATACATGATTTAAATATAATTAAATCCTTAAAATAAAATAATCATACAACCTTCACAACTTACCCCAAATCATCATATAAACACATAAGCATCAATTCACATACATTCCACCTTTACAACAATATTCACATATAATAATTTATAATTTATAATAAATAAATAATTTAAAAAAAAATCGAAATTTCTAAGGCGTTATATTTAAAAGCACTGAATTGCCCCTGAATTGCAAATCTCGATCTAAAACAAATAAAAAAGGATACAGAGAGAGAGCGAGAGAGAGAGAGAGAGAGAGAGAGAGAGAGAGATACAGAGACAAAATCGAAACAATCGAATCAATTGAACCTAAACTAAGAAATCAATTGAATATAAAGTAAAAACCAATTGAAACAGAGAAAGCTGGGTGAAATGAGGAAGATGGAAAAGAGAGGCGGCTGAGCCTATATCATGTGTGTGGCTGAGGGGTGGGAAATAAAAATTTGATAAAGGGGGGAAATTAAAATTTGATAAGGGGGAAATGAAATATTCAGTGGGTGGGAAATAAAAATTTGATAAGGGGGAAATAATAATTTAGTAGTTGACTATTAAAATATTATATATGATAAATTTGAATTTTTTAATTATTTTGCACATCACTAAAATGATAAACACTCATTTTAGTGTTAAGAAAAAATTATCGAAAAATAAAAAAGGCCAGGTTGTACGAGATTTTAACAAAAGAGTAGTAAAAGTGTTACTTCCTATAACGGGACACGATCCATGTTCATTGAATAATTTGTTTGAATGATTTATTTGATGATCGAACTGTACGAAAGTTAATAAATACTCATTTTAGTGTTGAAAAAAAATAATCAAAAATAAAAAGTGGTAGTCAACTATCGATTTGACCTGTACTGCTAACTAGTGCTTTGTCCCGGATAGTTATTTCTGTTTTTTTAGAAAATACTTATCGACGATCCAACCACACGTATGTCAATATATATCTAAATTAGTGATATTCTTAAGTTTTTAAAAAATAATAAATTTATTTGGATGGTAAAAGTGGTAGTCAACTATCGATTTGACCCGTACTACTAACTAGTGCTTTGTCCCGGATTGTTGTTTCTATTTTTTAAAAAATACTTATCGACGATCCAACCGCACGTATGTCAATATATATCTAGTTTAGTGATGTTCCCAAGATTTTAAAAAATAATAAATTTATTTGGATGGTAAAAGTGGTAGTCAACTATCGATTTGACCCGTACTGCTAACTAGTGCTTTGTCCCGGATTGTTGTTTCTATTTTTTAAAATATATTTATCGACTATCCAACCGCACGTATGTCAATATATATCTAAATTAGTGATATTCCCAAGTTTTTAAAAAATAATAAATTTATTTGGATGGTAAAAGTGGTAATCAACTATCGATTTGACCCGTACTGCTAACTAGTGCTTTGTCCCGGATTGTTCTTTCTATTTTTTAAAAAATATTTATCGACGATCCAACCGCACGTATGTCAATATATATTTAATTTTGTGATATTCCCAAGTTTTTAAAAAATAATAAATTTATTTGGATGTTAAAAGTGGTAGTCAACTATCGATTTGACCCGTACTGCTAACTAGTGATTTGTCCCGGATTGTTCTTTCTATTTTTTAAAAAATACTTATCGACGATCCAACTGCACGTATGTCAATATATATCTAATTTCGTGTTATTCCCAAGTTTTTAAAAAATACTAAATTTATTTTGATGGTAAAAGTGGTAGTCAACTATCAATTTGATCCGTACTGCTAACTAGTGCTTTGTCCCGGATTGTTGTTTCTATTTTTTAAAATATATTTATCGACTATCCAACCGCACGTATGTCAATATATATCTAAATTAGTGATATTCTCAAGTTTTTAAAAAATAATAAATTTATTTGGATGGTAAAAGTGGTAATCAACTATCGATTTGACCCGTACTGCTAACTAGTGCTTTGTCCCGGATTGTTCTTTCTATTATTTAAAAAATACTTATCGACGATCCAACCGCACGTATGTCAATATATATTTAATTTCGTGATATTCACAATTTTTTAAAAAATAATAAATTTATTTGGATGTTAAAAGTGGTAGTCAACTATCGATTTGACCCGTACTGCTAACTAGTGATTTATCCCGGATTGTTCTTTCTATTTTTTAAAAAATACTTATCGACGATCCAACTGCACGTATGTCAATATATATCTAATTTCGTGTTATTCCCAAGTTTTTAAAAAATACTAAATTTATTTTGATGGTAAAAGTGGTAGTCAACTATCAATTTGATCCGTACTGCTAACTAGTGCTTTGTCCCGGATTGTTGTTTCTATTTTTTAAAAAATACTTATCGATGATCCAATCGCACGTATGTCAATATATATCTAATTTAGTGATATTCCCAAGTTTTTAAAAAATAATAAATTTGTTTGGATAGTAAAAGTGGTGGTCGAGTTGACCCGTACTCCTAACTTATAACGGATTAGTAACGGAAATATTTCAAATTGTAACAGATTAGTAACGGAAAATGTATGACCGTTCTAGTACTACCAACAGATTAGTAACGGAAAATGTATGACCGATCTAAATTCCCAACGGAATATTCCGTTGGCAACTCGTTGCTAGAAATGGGCGGGTTTTTTTGGTTCTTTTAGCGCCCATTTTTTTCATTTTTAATTGGGGGGAAATTAGCCGGGTTTTTTCATTGCTTAGCGCCTATTTTTTTTTTCTTTTTTCATTCTAATATTACCAACGGATTAGTCACAGAAAAGAGTATGACCGATCTAAAATTCCCAACGGAATATATCATTGGTAAAGCATTGTTAGGTCCTTGGTAAATTATTGTTATTCTGTTAGTACTCTTTCCGTTGGCATCTCATTGCTAGAAATGGGCGGCAATTTTAGCACCAAAATTTTGATAAATGTTCATTAATAATTCGTTGGGTATCTGTTTTTAGAGCATTTGTAAGAACCCGAATTTTCGGTAGAATTAAAACTTTTTATTTATTGATGAAAGAATGAGCAGTGACTCAGACTACAAGGTATTAACAAAGAATGTGAATGGGTATAGATCTAAATGATCATATGTCATGAAGAATACTTTTGGTTGATAGCATAAATAAGAATAATCTATCTCCTAAGGATATAAGTTATATTATTCCAAGAAAGATTATGCTTGTATCATCCAAATCAATATCTATTATAAGTACAGCGGTTCCGTAAAAAGGTTAAGAAACACCCGAGAGTAAACCAGGTTCATTTTTCCTAATTATAGGAATTAAATAAAAATAAGTGATGAATAGTGATTTTGGTGGAATTTGGAATATTATTGTAATAATGCTATATCCGGTATTCGGAACGGATTTCTGAGTTCGTATTAGTGATCCAGGAGGAAAATAAGTGTTTGTAAAAGCTGTCGGATTCAGAAAAAGAGCACTTTTATTTTCTCCGAGAATTCCCTGGACACTGCCAGACTTAAGGATTTATTAAAAGGGGTTTAAGGAATTTAAATTCGAGAAGTACTAAGAAAGATGAGGAATAGTATTATAAATATTAGAAAGGTTTTCGGTAAAACCCTAACTAGAAACGAATGAGTTATTCCCTCGAACGAACAACGAATTAAGCAATAAACGGACAAAGAAACAAGTAGAGGGAGTAAGAGTCATACATGTGACATCCCATAATCCGGGGTACAGATATGGGGCCACTAACCACAAACAATATTACACAACCCTGGATATAAACAATTTAAAATGATAAAAACCCCTTAACCAAGATCGCTTACAGGTTATGGTATGAAACAAACTATTAACTTACATCTTTACAGTCTAATCTCTGAATAAAATTATTATACAAATTAATAACAACTAAGTCCTTCTATTGAATCAGCTAACCAACCTCTGACGAGCTCAAACCACTACCCGGCGAAACCAACAACTCGAACATCACCTCTCGCTGGAATAGGATAACTCATCAACACCAGGTCCACTAATCTCCTCCATTAACTGAAGAAAAATAAACAAGCAAGAGTGAGCCAACAATGCTCAGCAAGTGTAAACAGTGATAGCAATATCAAGAATAATATAGGTTCTGATCAACAAGAATAATCATCATACGATACGAAAGAAATCAGCTGAAGAAATTAAATATTGTAACTCCCAGATGAGCCAACAGGACTCCACTAAAATAAAATGCATCAACAATAAGAACTGATAAAAGTTCTGATAATTAAAGGTAATCATAATAGGCTTCAAGGGAATCAGGTTTGAAGTAACTCAACCTCAATGTATGGATTAGAATTGGACTTTTATATATTTTAAAAACAATAAGGTTAGGCTGCTGATCAGTCACGCACTAACCCCGGACAAACGCACACAGCAATGTCCTTTAATGGATCCACGGCACACATTGGCCTTAACTTCTGACCACGAATCTGGTCTCCCCGAAGGGACATCTGTTGATCATTAAACTGGTCTCCCCGAAGGGACATCTAAAAAAAAAATATTCCAATTCTAAATCCGATGCACTAGGTGTCGGAACAATCGACCACCCTTAACACAACAACTAACTGGAAACTCACAACCACATCCTTAAACTCACTGATAACAGATCAGCCCAGTATAAGGAATTCCAATTATATAACGAACGCACCAGGGGTCGGAACAATCGACAACCCTTGCCATATCAACTAACTTGGAAACTCACGTTCCAGAATAATTCAAATTTCGAGAGTCAATGCAAAATTCATAATCAACAGGAGTCGACGAGTTCGACATGAGAAATGGGTAATAAATGAAGAACAACAATCTAAAAAGGTATCGACAAGTTCGATACGAATAATTGGGGTCATAACATCATTAAATAAATTGACAGAAGTATTTACTAGCAACATGATTAAAAACAACTGAGGATATACGACAAAACAAGGATATAGTCAAGTGCTAATCATTTAATAAATTTCTCCAACATCTAGAAAAGTTTGGACTAAATTGGGTAAGTTAAGTGGTTCAAAACGAACATTTGTAAGATAAGTTCAGGATAATTAATCGTAAATCAGTTTGAAGAAAACGTCCCTTAAAGAGGGTCCATCGGGTAAAAATATGTCAAAAATCAGGAATTATGCCAAAAGACTTTTATAATAATTAAAATCTTGGATTTCCTCTGTTTCGAAAGGTTCTTAAATGTTTTCGAAGGAAATAAAAGAAAAGGCACTCTACTGAGGAATCCAATAACATACCATGATTTAAAATATCTTTGAAGAAAAAGGGTCTTTGTAAGATCATATGAAAATTTGCACTTGAGCTATAGGTAGAATTATACACATTTGCACATCATTTGAGAAGGACGTCACTTTGTAACCATAATTTGACCGACACATTGATATATAAATAGAACAGAATTGCATCACTTGAACAATAAGTGAGGAGCGAGAACACTTGCCTCAATACATAGTTTCCAATATCAACATCTCGATCCGTGGTTAACTCCACGTCAGTCTCTACTTCTCTACACGTCGTCATCTACTCGCTTATATAACTGTCCTTTGCAATAACCATATCCTTCTTGCGCTTCCATCTACACGTGCACTGCTCTTGGCCAGGCCTCCTACTCATACCTACATATGGTAACGCGCTACTTTAGTACAACTCAACCAAAATCTTAATGTCGATCTAATCTATCCATACGCGTCCTATAACATTGTACAACTTAATACATATAGTACATTGGTTCACAAATAGTTCTGGTCCAACTACTATAAGAATTAGAAAAATATTTTAAAGAAAATTGGACAGCACCTCCTTTATACGGGTACACTACCAATCGGAACTCAGCCGACACCAACAAACAACAATTACCACACATGAACATAATTACCACGACTACTGCACCTCAACATTCCGAATCAATAATGCAATTAAAATTAACACTTGTAATTGGCACTTAAATCTTTCCGACATAATAAAATTCATATCTGGGAATAATTGTTTCGTAATTTAATTCAAAGGTGCCCGCAAATTCGGATTTCCAATCTCACACCCTACCGATTAATAATTAAAATTGACTAAAACCGAATTCATCACAAAAAAGAAAATGAACACAGAACCGTAACCCAGCAGAAATCCAAACTCACTTTTCGGTTTCCATTCAATTCGAACCACAAGAACAACACTTGCTCACACGACTCGACCCACCAGAACTTACATAATTCATACACACAGCAGCGTACACATATACTACCATAAAACACCCATACACAATGCTCGTACATTCACAAATGAGGTACACACTTCACACCCACTTCACATACATGGACCCAGACATGATCCAAACCCCTTACACAGCCTCCCGAACACTCCCCTGCTTTCACTAGATCATCATCACAGTCCAAGAGCCCCAACACGCACACGGACAATCATACCCACACTATACCACAAGCACATACACCCCTCTTCACGGACACATACACATTACACGTACATAATTACTTTCACATTGATTACCACATACTACCGTACCTTTCCCTCACTGCTTCACAGCCTTCCAACACCAACACCCACCTATATACACACTCATTTGCACACCTTCGTCCTTAATCTCACCCTCCAAACCCCACACTTCAATCCACACCGACACACCCACCTCCCGAAGCACACACACCCAGCTGCGACTAACACACACTCGAATTATACTCACACCATACACCACTGTACACCCACTTAATTGAGCCCCCAAATTTGACCCACTGGACATACAAACAACACAGCTGCAACACTTAACCACCACCACTGCCCACAACCGCCAAAATACACACAACTATACACCCATTAACACGAGACCACACTGAAACCCACTGAAACCCAGCAGCAAACACACGCACCCACGGCGGCGACAGACACACACACGGCGATAGCTTACTCAGCTTGAACAGAGCCAAGAATAGGGGAATACGCACGCACCCACACCTGGTTACACACACAAGAATCGGTCACACAGAGGAGGAGAGGAAAAGATTGATTTCGCGAGAGAGACAGAGATATATGCGAGAGAGACCGGGAGAGATATTAGAGAGAAATGGGAGATATTGAGAGAACTCGAGAGAGTTCTTGAGAAGCCTCTGAAAATAACGAATTGGGGAAAAATCCAGCAATTTAGAGATTAAAGAGACAGGGCATTATAGTAATTCCACTTCACTGAAAAAAAATCAATTTTAAAACAATTACATAGTTTTTGATAATTCGAAATTAAATAGGAAAATAATAAAAAAGTAAAATTTCCATTTTTAGAATAAAGAGTATAAAATTATGAATACTCACATATTTTTAAAATATTTTTAGGATAAAAAACGAATTAAATACGAATTTCGCAAGTTTTGATCCTCTAAATTCAACAAAAACTTTAAAATCATTTTAAAATACGTAAACACCCAAAATAATTCTCCCAAAAATTTTAAAAATAAATAATATCAGAAAGATGATAACACCAAAGATTTCATGATTTTTAACAACTCCGATAATTTTATAAAAATCTTAGAAGAACAATAATGCATGATTTAAATACATTTTAATCATCAAAGTACAAATAAAAATACACTGACTCACACGGCATAATTAAATCATCATTTAAACATATCAACACGGCATCCCGCATAATACACATATAAGGATTTTTTTTTTCCAACCACTATGACTCACATCCTCAGATACCAATTAACACTTAGCACATTGACTCGTCAAACCGGAACAAAATAATTTAAAATATTTTATCCAATTTACGAAAAATAGTAACTAAATAAATTTAATAATCATGGTTCTTACAATCTTCCCCCCTAAATAGGATTCTGTCCTCAGAATCAAGACAAACAACCAAGTGGGGAGACTCCTCCGACATCACACTATTAGTTCCCAATACCTTCCCGTCCTAGGACTCTGTCACAACACGCTTTACTGACAACAAAGTACCGACTTACTTTCTAACACTCTGCCTCTGACTTTACCAGTCATATTCTATACCTCAACAAAATCAACATTCGTTTCAATTTCCTCAATTAGGACTCCCCCATATTAACTCATATATTAATAGGCTCATCTTGTAAGCCTTCAAACTCAAAGATAAACTTAAACTTATCCTTACAAATTCCGTTAATTCGAAACGTTTACTATTCTTCGACAAATGCCTGATCTACAGAAAATCGGGCATGACCTATTCATATAATGGACTATACCCTGCGTAATCACTTCAAATACCAACCCAATCATCCACACACAATTCATTTCCATTTATTCACCATCTAAATTTAATCATATACAGTGCTAACATGAAATCTACCTTGACTTGCAGTAAACAAGCAATTGAACAATCCATGATACCTTGATTCAATCTGTCAACCAAACCTCATGTCATCCTTTCTCGATTGTGTCTTTGAAATCGAATACTGCAATCAAACACATACGTCATTAGATACACTTCAACATGATTCGATTAACAACTCCATTCTCACTCTTATAAAAACATTTTTATCCTCGATATTTACAGTTTTGAATCTAATAAACTTCATAACCTTGACTTTAACATAATCCACTACAAGAACAAAATCTTGAATAACTGGTTTGTAATATCAATTATTCCGGTGTCACAGCCCCCCCTCAATACCAATCACAAAACGCTTTTATTCCAACAATTTCCAACAAACTCTAACTTTAATTAATCATGAAATTTGACTTAAAATACGTCAACTCCATTACACGTCTTCAACAAATAACTCACAATCTTAAAAAAAAAAAAATCCTCTAAACTATACTTATTTCGCATCTTCAAAATTAATTTCTGAAACATAACTCTACTTACTCACAAATTCTCAAACTTGACTCTACGCATTATATCCCCAATCACTTTATACTACTCAATTTAACCACAGAAAATTGCGGCATCTATTCATCGCTCGCATTTCGAGATATTACGAAATAAAGTACACATTCACCACTTATCCTTTAGACTGTCCAATTCCTCAACCGTTAACTCATTCACATTCTGGTTCATCACCTCATCTCGGTACCTCTTAATTCTCTAATAATTCAGGCTGAAATGCCACGATATCGATCACCTTCGTTGTAGACTAGGCGTTCAAACTTCCACATCTGACTTCTCAACTCTTAGAAACTCTCTTCACACTTCACTGTCCATTCAAAACCTTTTTGTTCTCTCTGGTAAAATTGATTACTACTGTAGCTATCTGAATAAAATCTTCGATAATCTTTAATAGTCCCTAGTTACTCTCACAAAACTTCCGACCTCTGTTGGCCGGCCTTTTAGGTTTTTCCCACTTCATTACTGCTTCATCTTTACAAAATTCACTTTGATCCTTTTCATTTCCAACTACATGTCTTGAAATTAGGTTCCTCCTTATCTAAAATTCATATTAAATTCTTGTGCAAAATTTTCTTCCTTTTCTTGGAACTCTTACAATCATTCTCGATTGATTTGCATACGCCTCACAAGTCTTCGAATATCTTGAAATGTCATCTATGAACAAAATTAAATTCTTCATCTAATTACTTCTTGAAATCTTATTCGTTGAACCTATAAAGCGGTAATTGCTCTTGTCCAATCAAACACCATCACCAATAATTCATCATGTCCATATCAACTCGGAATGCTGCTTCAAAAATATCTTAGGATTTCTATCTTCAGATGGTCTTAATCTAGTCATAGATCAACTTTAGGCAAAACATACACCTTTCACCTAGTTAAACAACTCATCCAACCAAGGTAAAAAGTTCCTCGTTACTACTTGTCTACTTATTCTATTCAAGATTCAATGTATACTTCAAATTATCTTCTTCCTCTTCACGAACAGTACTGGTGCATCCTTCTGAGATACACCGAGTATTACTACTCCTTTTCTTGCGAAAATCCTTTAATCAAATTACTACTCCAACATTTCCTTCCATGTCATCCGATATTGAACACCTTGAAACTAATTTTATTTTTTTAGAAAATGAATAAGAACAAACTCTTCATCCTTACCTGGTGACAATCCGGGTAATTCATCGAAATATACACTCAAAAATTTTTAACCACTGAAATTGCTTCGATTTAATTGTTTCCTTTCTGATATTTCTTTCTGTGCAAAACAACTCCATCATCTTGTATAATAATCTTTTGATCTTCATGCTCGTTTAAAACACCACTTTACATCCCTTGATAATCCTAACCTCACTTTCTTGCCCTCACAATTTGTTTGTACTTCGTAGTTAACTACTCCATCCAATACTAAATCATCCTTACCTCTTTTCACTGCCATCACAATCAAATTCTTGATAACGTCATTCATGGCCAAAATAAGTTTCTAGCTTTCTAGTAATTTTATTAAAAAAAAAACAATTCTATTACCCTCATCCTTTGGTCCATTGAGACTGGTATGATATAATCTCTGGCAACTGTCTTATCTTCCCACACTTATGGCATATAACTTGACTTCTGACTCGGTCACTTTCTACCATGATATTCTTTCCAGTTGTATTTACATTATCTGCGTTTACCTCAACACATTTTCAATATACTTTCTCACGAAATCTTATCTTTCGACCGTGGGATCTTATTCATCTCTGCTAATTCGCATCTTGTGGGCAACTATTGTGCCCCCACTCTTTCGAATTTAGATTTTCTAAATTCTACATTCTTTCCTTGACTAAATCACATTTCTTTAAAATAATTGTGAAAATTCTCTGGTTCTATGTCTTTTTCTTCTTATCATCTTACTCCATCTTGGTCAACTCTCTTCCATTCCTACTAACCATGATTCTTTAACTGGCTCACACAAGTTATTAATTCCAAAACAATCATTGTGTTTCTTATTCAAGCTTCTATTCCTTCTAATAACTCTTACAGACAAATCCGTCCTGCTTCACTTAAGTTATTTTGGTTTGAGTTCTAAAATTTATACCCAATCATTAGCCTCAAAACATTCCAAATCCTATGACATTCTATTTACTATCTCTAAAATTTAACCGATGTCCAAAGCAATCTTTCATCAACAATAAACATCACATACCAAACATCTTCATCATCATTTTATTTTCAATCTTTAACAAAATCTATAATCTTGTGCCCCTTGATAACTACTCCTCTTCTTTTTTTTTTTTCAACTTAATCGCAGCTTTGACCACTTAGGATGTCGTCGCGTCAATCTTCACAGCTCTTCATCACTGGTAATCCAAAATAATCAGGATTTCTGACAAAGAAAGTCAATGGAATGAATAGGTATCAATATGAATGTACACTGAATTTTGTTTGATAAAACTTTTTGTGAAAGGATTTAACCGAAAGATCAATATGATCTTTGAACTGTTATCAGGTTGCATTTGTCACTTAGGTCAACCACCATAGTACATAAAGATGGCCAGTCTTTAGTACTTTCATGACAAACACAATCAGTGGCGTCCCACCAGACTTCTATCACAGAGATAAGATGTCCCTGAATCCCCTATATACATAGGTTGTTCATCTCAGCTTGAATAAAGAAGATTAAATATTCATGGAGGAAATGAAAAGAGTTCAAGAGTCTCAAAATTTCCAAGTATAGAGTTGGATCAAGTTACCTTTAAAAATAAGGATATTTCTGAAAGAATAAATTGAATTCAGGTGAATCTAATATACAAACTCATCGTCAATGGAAGTATAGTCGATTAAACAAACGTTCAAGAAATTCATAATTATTCAAAATCTCACTCTTGTCGGCTAGGCATTAATATACCTAGCTGCCAAAACCGGCCTGACAATAATGAGTTGAATAAATAAGAAGATCTCCATTCATTCTCGATTTTAACCGTCACTGCGCAACAAATGCTTCAGCGACAATATAAACCGTGAATTCGTTTAAAGCAATTCAAAGCAAGAACAAGAATCAATTCAACTGCCCAAATGGATTATCAATTAAGGATTCAACCGAGATCAACGGCTAGTAGCGTGCAGCTATGCCCTCACTTCCAACTCATTCCAACAATCGCTTCCCACATCTTATTTCTAGTCTTCTCGTATTCTCTCTATAACATTCACACTGAAGCTAAAGTCGTAGAAAAGCTCTAGAAGGTACGTGAAAGTCTCGAGATAATGTCCTCCAAACTGGTAACTCCAACAGCTCCCTTAGCTCAAGTGGCTCTAGATTATCTGTCTCGCTCGTCCACTAGTCTTCAAACGAATCGAACTCCTACTCGCGCGATATGTCAAAAGATCGTACAACGTCGCAATATTCGTCTGAATATCCTAAGGCGAACCTTATCCTAAATCGTTCTATCTAACGTCCGTATCACACACGTATACCACCCATCCTAACTGTTTCAGTGACCATAACCTGTAGCTCTGATACCAACTGTGACATCCCATAATCCGGGGTACAGATATGGGGCCACTAACCACAAACAATATTACACAACCCTGGATATAAACAATTTAAAATGATAAAAACCCCTTAACCAAGATCGCTTACAGGTTATGGTATGAAACAAACTATTAACTTACATCTTTACAGTCTAATCTCTGAATAAAATTATTATACAAATTAATAACAACTAAGTCCTTCTATTGAATCAGCTAACCAACCTCTGACGAGCTCAAACCACTACCCGACGAAACCAACAACTCGAACATCACCTCTCGCTGGAATAGGATAACTCATCAACACCAGGTCCACTAATCTCCTCTATTAACTGAAGAAAAATAAACAAGCAAGAGTGAGCCAATAATGCTCAGCAAGTGTAAACAGTGATAGCAATATCAAGAATAATATAGGTTCTGATCAACAAGAATAATCATCATACGATACGAAAGAAATCAGCTGAAGAAATTAAATATTGTAACTCCCAGATGAGCCAACAGGACTCCACTAAAATAAAATGCATCAACAATAAGAACTGATAAAAGTTCTGATAATTAAAGGTAATCATAATAGGCTTCAAGGGAATCAGGTTTGAAGCAACTCAACCTCAATGTATGGATTAGAATTGGACTTTTATATATTTTAAAAACAATAAGGTTAGGCTGCTGATCAGTCACGCACTAACCCCGAACAAACGCACACAACAATGTCCTTTAATGGATCCACGGCACACATTGGCCTTTACTTCTGACCACGAATCTGGTCTCCCCGAAGGGACATCTGTTGACCATTAAACTGGTCTCCCCGAAGGGACATCTAAAAAAAAACATTCCAATTCTAAATCCGATGCACTAGGTGTCGGAACAATCGACCACCCTTAACACAACAACTAACTGGAAACTCACAACCACATCCTTAAACTCCTTGATAACAGATCAGCCCAGTATAAGGAATTCCAATTATATAACGAACGCACCAGGGGTCGGAACAATCGACAACCCTTGCCATATCAACTAACTTGGAAACTCACGTTCCAGAATAATTCAAATTTCGAGAGTCAATGCAAAATTCATAATCAACAGGAGTCGACGAGTTCGACATGAGAAATGGGTAATAAATGAAGAACAATAATCTAAAAAGGTATCGACAAGTTCGATACGAATAATTGGGGTCATAACATCATTAAATAAATTGACAGAAGTATTTACTAGCAACATGATTAAAAACAACTGAGGATATACGACAAAACAAGGATATAGTCAAGTGCTAATCATTTAATAAATTTCTCCAACATCTAGAAAAGTTTGGACTAAATTGGGTAAGTTAAGTGGTTCAAAACGAACATTTGTAAGATAAGTTCAGGATAATTAATCGTAAATCAGTTTGAAGAAAACGTCCCTTAAAGAGGGTCCATCGGGTAAAAATATGTCAAAAATCAGGAATTATGCCAAAAGACTTTTATAATAATTAAAATCTTGGATTTCCTCTGTTTCGAAAGGTTCTTAAATGTTTTCGAAGGAAATAAAAGAAAAGGCACTCTACTGAGGAATCCAATAACATACCATGATTTAAAATATCTTTGAAGAAAAAGGGTCTTTGTAAGATCATATGAAAATTTGCACTTGAGCTATAGGTAGAATTATACACATTTGCACATCATTTGAGAAGGACGTCACTTTGTAACCATAATTTGACCGACACATTGATATATAAATAGAACAGAATTGCATCACTTGAACAATAAGTGAGGAGCGAGAACACTTGCCTCAATACATAGTTTCCAATATCAACATCTCGATCCGTGGTTAACTCCACGTCAGTCTCTACTTCTCTACACGTCGTCATCTACTCGCTTATATAACTGTCCTTTGCAATAACCATATCCTTCTTGCGCTTCCATCTACACGTGCACTGCTCTTGGCTAGGCCTCCTACTCATACCTACATATGGTAACGCGCTACTTTAGTACAACTCAACCAAAATCTTAATGTCGATCTAATCTATCCATACGCGTCCTATAACATTGTACAACTTAATACATATAGTACATTGGTTCACAAATAGTTCTGGTCCAACTACTATAAGAATTAGAAAAATATTTTAAAGAAAATTGGACAGCACCTCCTTTATACGGGTACACTACCAATCGGAACTCAGCCGACACCAACAAACAACAATTACCACACATGAACATAATTACCACGACTACTGCACCTCAACATTCCGAATCAATAATGCAATTAAAATTAACACTTGTAATTGGCACTTAAATCTTTCCGACATCATAAAATTCATATCTGGGAATAATTGTTTCGTAATTTAATTCAAAGGTGCCCGCAAATTTGGATTTCCAATCTCACACCCTACCGATTAATAATTAAAATTGACTAAAACCGAATTCATCACAAAAAAGAAAATGAACACAGAACCGTAACCCAGCAGAAATCCAAACTCACTTTTCGGTTTCCATTCAATTCGAACCACAAGAACAACACTTGCTCACACGACTCGACCCACCAGAACTTACATAATTCATACACACAGCAGCGTACACATATACTACCATAAAACACCCATACACAATGCTCGTACATTCACAAACGAGGTACACACTTCACACCCACTTCACATACATGGACCCAGACATGATCCAAACCCCTTACACAGCCTCCCGAACACTCCCCTGCTTTCACTAGATCATCATCACAGTCCAAGAGCCCCAACACGCACACGGACAATCATACCCACACTATACCACAAGCACATACACCCCTCTTCACGGACACATACACATTACACGTACATAATTACTTTCACATTGATTACCACATACTACCGTACCTTTCCCTCACTGCTTCACAGCCTTCCAACACCAACACCCACCTATATACACACTCATTTGCACACCTTCGTCCTTAATCTCACCCTCCAAACCCCACACTTCAATCCACACCGACAGTGGAAACTGGAGTGAACCCTACGGTTTGGGTAAAGTAGCCGCTATACAGGTGGGTAGACATACCCCGATTATTACAGTTGAATGTAGGGATAAAAATTATGAAGTTGAATGTAATTAAGAAACAAGCCGGACGGAGAAATTCTGGGATTGACTTAAATGAAAAGGTTGTTATGCCAGAAGTGTTAAGCTTTTGTGGTACGTGGAATTGATAAGATTAACTGAAAGAATAAAAGTGAAGGAAAGGTGACCGGAGACGGTACCGAGAAGTCGAGTGAGACTTATATGGAGTAAAGCTTTGGAAAGATCAAAATGTATCAAAGTAGAAGGCAATATGCCAGCAATTGCTAGAAAAGTAATGCTATTAGCCGACCCCTAAGCTCACATATTTAGCATGGCCAGATGGGGGCCAAGTCACTAAGGATTATCAAGTGACTGAACCAGCAACGTAAGGACAAAGCGGGGTGCTTCTAATCAAGTGCCAACCGCGAGGGCTTTTGATATAAATTGAATTGAGATACAGGATGATGGGTTTTATATATACCATGGACGTATTAGGATTGAGGGTAGTGACCACTGAAAAGTTACGAAGATTGCCAAAGTCAGTGCAGTATGATGCATAAATGTTATCTGAAGCTTAGTGTCCTCAAAAAGAGCATTAGGCGCTAAGAGATTCACGTTGAACACGACCAATATCTTCCAGAACATCCTTTCTACCATTACCGAGTTCTGTATGAAAGAGTAGATAGACATATGTTGTCTTTTGGAAGGTCATGTAGACCGACATTCGTTTGAAAGAAAGGGTAACATGAGCTACCTATAGATTATTAAGATGAGAATGATTGAAAACAGACCCTTATTAAGGGTACATGATTTGATTGCCAATTTCAGGGTAATGTAAGTATTCCTTGAAAATAGAATTGAGGGTAGAGCATCCATAAATTAAGACGAACCATGGGGATGCACAAAGGATAGCATCACCCCTAATAAAGACATTTTGAATTCAGACGATATAAGTTGAATCGACCAAAGTATAAAGAACCTGTAAGGATTTGTGGAAAGGAATCTCGAAAAGTACATAGACAGAATTGTTATAAAATTGATTATTGATGTTCGATATACCATGTACCCAGAAGATACAGGAGGGATGATGACAATGACCTAAGAAACCCTATAAGGGAAGAGGTAATGTTCTGAACTTCAAAAGGGAAGTTTGGTAAGGAATGTATGACCTAGTAATAATAAGGCCAGATGAAGCATGTGTGAAACCATGAGGAAGTATGGATTGAACCAATAAGGTTGAGATTATCCTAAAACGAGAAGGGAGTTAAGTAAGGAAATATCCTAGATATGATGGGGAGTAACGGTAGTAAAGTTCACACTAGAAAGGTGGAAGCAATGACTTTTGGAAAAGACTGATAGATGCTTTCTCTCATTCAGCAGAATTTAAGGGAGAATGCTTTCACCTTGAGTTGGAATAAATCCAGAAAACGTTGACTTCAAGAAATTATTATATTCAGGAAAGGCCAATGAGGTGGCCGACACTTTAAGTATAAGGAAGTAGGTATAAATGCTCATACCAAAGAAACGTAATGGTATTGAGAAGGACTTTGAAGGTCAGAAATTGGTGGAGGAATTTAAATTTCCTCTAATGATTGTGCAAGAATCAACCATAAGAATAGTTTAAGTAAAGATTCGATTCCTGATATCGTCTTAAGCATATTACCTGCGTTAGGAAGTCCTATGTCAAGGTAAACCAGGACCTGGTGCGAAATTAACTAAGTAAACCGTTAGCTTCCAGTCTTCTACTAAAGAAATATGATTGATAATTCCATCAACTTGGCATAGCTACGATGCTTGAAGCTGTAAGAACCCAGATTTTTGGGTAGAATTAAAACTTTTTATTATGTAATAATATGGGAATGAATAGTGGTTATGACTGCGATGTAACGACTGTCTATTTAATGAATGGAATGGATTTGAATTCAATTATTATATGTCATGCAGAATACCTTTGGTTGACAACATAGATAAGAATGATCTATCTCCTAAGAATATGAGAAGATTACTTCAAGTAAGATTATTCTCGTGTCATCCAAATCAATATCTATTATAAGTCCAGCGATTCCGTAAGAAGGTTAAGGAACACTCGAGAGTGAACCAGGTTCATTTTCCTAATTATAGGAATTAAATAAAAATAAGTGATGAATAGTGATTTTGGTGGAATTTGGAATATTATTAGAATAATGCTATATCCGGTATTTGGAACGGATTTCTGAGTTCGTATTAGTGATCCAGGAGGAAAATAAGTGTATGTAAAAGCTGTCGGATTCAGAAAAAGAGCACTTTTATTTTCTCCGAGAATTCCCTGGACACTGCAAGACTTAAGGATTTATAAAAGGGAATTAAGGAATTTAAATTCGAGAAGTATTAAGAAAGATGAAGAATAGTATGAGAAATATTAAGAAGGTTTTCGGTAAAACCCTAAGTAGAAACGAATGAGTTGTTCCCTCGAACGATCAACGAATTAAGCAATAAACGGACAAAGAAACAAGCAAAGGGAGCAAGAGTCTTGTGCAAGCCACTAGAAAATATCTAGTAACCAATATAGTTACAAGAGTAACTAGACAATTGAAGCATAAACCAAGTACTTAGAAATCCAACCAATACTTAGCATGGAAACCACTTAAACATCAACACATGGCTTGCAAAATGCATCACTCCATGCATCATCACTTTAATAAAGGTGTTTTAGATGAGATATTATCCAAGGCCATCCACTTTATGCATTATTGATCAAGATTAACCAAGCAAAATATCAAACTCTCCACAAAAACCTTCCATTCGGCTATTCTTGAATTTAAAGAATCAAAATCAAGCTTCCAACCATCATTTGATCTCCAAACTTTTATGGTGAGTTCTATATTTCATAAAAGTGATCTCCTAAAAATCCTAGCTTCAATCTCCTCTTTTTCCATTTTCAAAAAAATCAAGAAAGATGAGGGTGAATAGTGTTTCTTAAGAACTAATCTTGGTTTTCATGTTTCTTATGATTGATCTAGCAAGCTTAAGGCAATCCAAGGACCATACCAAGCCTGGTAAAACTAGTTCACACTCCAAGGAAGGTATAAACTTCAAGAATCCAAGTTTTTAATTTGAGTTTTAATGGAGTTTTAGATGAGATTTGATGATGATGTTAGTATAAGCATGTTTACATGATCATGTAGTTGTTCTTAGTAGTTATTTAGTCATGATTCAAGTCCTTGATGACTTTGAGGTTAATACCAGTGGTGCTAGGACTTGTGGATATGAGAATCATGTTTATGAGTTGTGTTGATGCCCGGTGTGGCTTGGTTGTGTTGTTACGATTTTTAGAACGTCCGATTCATAGCCGTTATAATGCCCAATTTTCGTTAACCTTAAGAAATCAAGATTGACAGTAGCTTTAACTCACGGTCCAGGTTCTTATTCTGCTATGACAAGATAGAGGATGTTACAAGCTTCGTTTTGATATAAAGATCGCATGAAACGGACTTACGGTTTAGGAGTTATGATTAAATTCGTAAAAGTGGTTCGGAACCGTAATCAAAAGTTCGTAACCGAAATTGGATCCCTTTAATATTACGAAATCAGTGGCGAATCTTACTAATTAAATATTAGAGGTAAAAATGAAGGTGTGGGAGAAGACCACATGTCGAATGGATCGTTTTCCGATTTTATAAAAATGTTCGAATCATGGTTAAGTACGAAAGTACCCCTAAGAGGTATACTTGGTTATAACTTCGGTAAACCACTTAGAAAACGATCGATAAATATCGAGGTCTAATGTTTTGACTTTAAAACTTATACGATTTAAGTACTTACCATATGTAAGTGTAATGTCATGCTTTAGTAACGAACAAGTATCGGGTAATAAAAGCAATAATAAGAGTGAATTAGAGGGGTATAACGAAACGACTTGAAAACGTGTTTCGATTTAAGTTAAGTTTATACTTAACCTTTTGAAAGGTGTTAAGTGATTAATCCCGAATGCCTTGGCTAATTATAGATCATCAGGCTGACCCGGGACACGCTACTACTACCCCTACTCGTACTCGATTTCCAGGCAAGTTTCAAATCCTTTTTAAAAGACTGTTGTTGTGAGTATATATATATATGTATGCTTTCTGTTATACATATGCCATAGCACGCATGCCTACTTTCAAAGTCATATTGATATACTTGTTCCCTGAATTATTGTTGGCTTATGAGCTAGATAGTTATTATATCAGTTATAAGCCGGAAATTTATAAGAACCTTAAACGAAGGGCATCTGAACCTCATTCCTTGATTATAGACCGGGAGTCGTTATTTCTTGATATATTGACTTTATTTTCAAAGGAAAATAATTAAGTAAATATTTCCCATTTATTATCTGGCGAATATTATTGAGATATTCCTTTGAGATTATTTGATAAATATTATTCGGGTTATTCATCAAATATTTAATTATTCGATGAACATTATCTTTAATATTTATCTAAAGTCGATTTAATATTCGAATATTATTTCGAACCCTCAGTTAAGTTATTTACTTAGAGAATATTCATTCTTATTTCTTCGATAAATATTATTTTGAATATTCATTCGAGTTTATTTATTTAATGAATATTATTTTAATGTTCATTCGAGCCTTATTTATTTAAATGAATATTATTTCGAATATTCATTCAATCTCTATTTATTTTATAAATATTAGTTGAACATTGATTCGAACTCCAGTTCATCGATAAATATTATTTTGAATATTCCCTTGAGACGATAAATATTATCTTCGACATTCATTTAAAGTCGATTCAATTATTGAACATAATTTCGAATATTCATTCGATAATCATTTCTTCGATAAATATTTTTAAGTTGAATATTCATTATTTATTTAATGAATATTGTCTCAAATATTCAGTTGACAATTATTTCATCAATAAATATCATTTTTAAGTTGAATATTCATTATTAATTTAATGAATATTATATCAAATATCCAAGGGATGTTTATTTCACCAATAAACATTATTATTTTCAAATATCCATTTAAGATTGGATTTATTTAGTGGGTGATGGCCCAAAATATTCATATGGGAGCCATGCTGGCCCTTTTTACTGACTGAAAACGCTACACCGTCTATCGTGATATAAGGGGTGTTGCGGAAGACCGTGTTCCGTATCATGGGGTGTTGCGGAACACCGTGTTCCGTATCATGAGGTGTTGCGGAACACCATATTCCGTATCATGGGGTGTTGCGGAACACGGTGTTCCGTATCATGCTAATACGGAACACGGTGTTCCGTATCATGCATAATACGGAACACGGTGTTCCGTATTATGCTAATACGGAGGACGATTCTCCGTATCCCGTCGGTATTTCGGGCCATTTTTTTCAAAATCAGTATTTTGGACAAAAACTTGTGAAAAATAGGCATTTTGGTAATTCTCTCTTATTTAGTGAACATTATTTTAAACATTTATTTGAGTTTATTTAATTAATGAATATTATCTGGAATATTCATATAAAGAAGAGAGTTATTTAGTAAATAATTCTAAATATTCATTCGAGGATTACTTACGAGTAATATTATGATTTATTCATATTCCTTAATTAATATTGAGTTAATAAATATTATTGGAATATTTATTTAAATCCTTTTAAGTTCTTTTATAATGATTCATATTATTCAAAGATTATATGTCACCTTCAGATATGGTGTAAAATATTTTGGAGTAGTTTATGACTATTTTTATCAAGGAGAGGTTTCCAAAACTCTATTTTTATTTAAATCTATCTTAAAGAAGATTTAAATACTCGCTCAACTTCCAAACGTATATAAGGGGACCTCACTTGAGAGATGTTATTTATTGGGCTGCCCGGTCCTATACTTGCTAAAACTATCTTGTCACTCACATCTTGATTCTTTCAAGCATCGATATGAGTCTGTTTGGTTACCTCCTCAACGCTCGAGGGGTAAGAATTGATGGAACAAGTTTATATCCATTAACAAGCATCAGCTTGGGAAATATTGGTGATTTTTCCTTTCCAACTAGATACGACTACTTTGTGGAGTCCTATCAACAAGTAATATACTTGGGGAAAGGGGGAGGAACTTCACGTTTCAAAGTTATGGATGTGAAATGAACTAGGAGATGCGTAAGTGACCCAGTGGCGCCGGTCCAGCAAATGGCCCAACCGTTGGCCGGGGGGTTCCAGAGGGCGGTAGACAAGTAAATCCGTCGGTGCTTCCTTCTACATGTAGTAAACAAGAGGTGGGGAGCATAACATGCGACTGATCATCGTGTAAATGCTATGTCTCCTGGCGCGTCAAACTCCAGTATTAGTTCATCTCTCAATGTTGGAAATTTCCTGCAGCCTTATCATTATTGGCAGGTTTGAAAAGTGTTTGAATTGGAATTGCAATATTCTTCCTGCAAGTTCCTCTATTATGAAAAGTTGATAATATCTGGCTCATCTTTGACATAGCAGATATTTATTCAAAACAAATATATTTTGAGTTACCTTGTAACTTCATCTCATACCTTATATTGGTACTACATCGTTAATGCATGGCATATGGTTTCAAAGATATTTTGGACTGTTATATATTATCACTGTTCAATTATATTTTTGGTGGGCTATTGCTCACCCTTGCTTTATTTATTTATATCACAACAACAGCTAGATCAGATGGCCGCGCAAGGCGCACTCAGCATAGCAGGTGTTAGCCGTCAGAGGATTAACCGATGAGGTCATAGCTACCATTGCTGAGGATGCAGCTTCTGGTAGGCTTGTTGTTAGCATTTGATCCTCTAATGTATTTATATATATGGCATATATCAATGGATGGCAAAGAGCATGTAATTGTAAAATTGTAATTCTTTGGGTTGTAAGAACTCAAACTTATGATTAATAATATTAATGGTTACTCTGATTTCATCTCTGGGACTATAACGGGTGTGTTTTATGTTGTTGTTTTGGGTCACAAGGTTGTAATTTAAATTATGTTGGTTTTATGGATGGATATTGAGACCGTAACGACCAGATCCCTGACCCTGGATCTTGGGGTGTTACAGAAATGGTATCAGAGAGGGCGTTATAAATCCCAGAGATGACGCGACGTTAAAACAATAAATTTATTAAGATAATAAGAACTCTTGCCAAGTTCATAGTCGGACTACTTAATGTAGTATTGACATATAAAACCCTTGTGGGAACTATTAAGTATCATGATAGTAACTTAGCTCGTTCTTGTACCGACTAGTAAGGCGACAGACCTTGAGGCATACGAGCAGCAGCACGATGATGCCTGATTATAGGCTGACGATCGGATGGTGGATGCGATAGAGTACCCTACTGAGGACCCGGAAGAGGTTCCAGCAGAGGAAGGGAATATTGATAAGTATAAGGAGTTTACCCTTAAGGAAATGAGGGCTACAGCCAGAGTGACTGTAAGAGTTAAGGTACAGTACCCAGAGAAGGGAGCGTAAAGAACTGAGATATTATTAAGAGAACTAAAGATGCATAATGGATTCATAGCTGGACTGCCGGATAAAGTACCAGCAATTAAGTCAAATTGGAAAGATTACTTGAGGTCTTATATGAGGATAGGTAAAGATCCTTAGAGACCTTCAGATTAAGGAGAAAAGAGTTAGAGTGATTCATGATTATCAAAGACATCGATATATGTTGGGAAGTAGAGTCCCAGGAACAATGGAGATAGAGGCAAGAAGTGTAATATCATTTGATAAATGGGTTAAGTTTGAATATTGTCAACAATAATTTGCCATGAGAAAGAAGATTTCATAGGTTGTAATTTATAAAACCAAATTGAGATTGATGAGTTGGTTTATCCAGTGAGATGTCCATTTTATGAATGGATCATCTTAGAAAGTAAAGATAGTGGAAAGCAATGGCCTGAATGGATAAAGTTACATAAGGAAGTAGCAAGCGAGACAATGATCTCGGAACCTACAAGAGGAAAAGACCAGTAAGTCAATGATAAACTTGTAACAAGACTACTGTCAGAGACCAAGTATAAGTTTAGTTCAATCCAGTGGAAGGATGGACCAGAAACATTAGATGCATGTGATTCAGAAGAATATTAAATTCTTTCTTTTCCTTGAATGGATTATGGTAGTTACCTTAAGCTTATTCTGACACTGAATCATAAATGGATTAGGCAAGGCGAGCAGTGGTTGAGATGTAATTGAGAATGCTTTTAGATACAACCTGAAAGAACAGGTGTAGGACATGTTCTCGAAGTAAGAGTTTTGGCAAAATGAAGTCAACTTAATAGGACATATGATCAATAGGAGTAGTGTTGGTCGACCCCACCAAGTTAAAGACAGTTTCAAATGGAGAAAGACCAACCACACCGGCAAGGGTGAGGAATTTCATAAGATTCACGAGGTATTACCAAAGATCTGCTCAGGACTTTACAAAGAGTGCAGTCCCATAACCCGACTTATTAGTAAGACTAAAAGTTTGAATGTACAAGATAAATGGGGGAAAATCTCCCTGGAGCTAAAGATAAAATTGGCAATGACCCAGCATTAGCGTTATCTATTAGAGGAAGGAAAATTTTAGAATTTATTAGGATGCGCCTCGTACAGGTTTAGGTGCTGTGCTTGTGCAACACGGCAGTGCAATTGTAGATGCATTCGGACAGCACGGTTTATCAGATTCGGAAGGCCCTGGTAGTGCCAGTTTCGTGGAATGACTAACTTGACGGTAGTGTTCATTCTAAGACTAGATTTTAGGTAGACTAATATTCGATAGTATCGACTATTAGGACGATTATGTACCAGGAAGATTTGGTATGTTTCAGTTTGGAAACTTTGATTTTCTCTTCTAAGGGAAGTATATATATTTGGTTCCTTCCAATGGTTAGACTCCCAACTTTATGTCAAACGTACCGTTACTCTAACTGCCTACGGTTCGACCTGTTTGGATGTCCCTAGAGTTTTCTTCGGGTTTCGAAATGAATCTTCGTAGTGTTACCAGAGGGTGGATAGATTGACCAAATTTCCCTGATCCTGGAAAGGAATTTGACAAATTTTAGTAAACCTTGTCTTTCTGATTATCGGAATACGTCGCTAAAGAGAGTGGAAACTGGAGTGAACCCTACGGATTGGGTAAAGTAGCCGCTATACAGGTGGGTAGACATACCCCGATTATTACAGTTGAATGTAGGGATAAAATTATGAAGTTGAATGTAATTAAGAAACAAGCCGGACTAAGAAATTCTGGGATTGACTTTAATGAAAATGTTGTTATGCCAGAAGTGTTAAAGCTTTTGTGGCGCGTGGAAGTAATAAGAATAGTTGAAAGGATAAAAGTAAAGAAAAGGGCGACCGGGCGTGGCACCGAGAAGTCGATTGAGACTTATATGGAATAAAGTTTTGGAAAGATCAAAATGTATCAAAGAAGAAGGCGCTATGCCGGCAATCGCTAGAAAAGTAATGCTAGTAGCCAACCCCTAAACTCATATATTTTAGCATGGCTAGATGGGGCCAAGTCACTAAGGATTATCAAGTGACTGAACCAGCGATGTAAGGACAAAGCGGGGTGCTTCTAATCAAGTGCCAACCGCGAGGACTTTTGATATAAATTGAATTGAGATACAGAATGATGGATTTTCTATATACCATGGACGTATTTGGATTGAGGGTAGCGACCACTGAAAAGTTACGAAGATTGCCAAAGTCAATGCAGTATGATGCATAAATGTTATATGAAGCTTAGTGTCCTCAAAAAGAGCATTAGGCACTAAGAGATTCACGTTGAACACGACCAATATCTTCCAGAACATCCTTGCTACCATTACCAAGTTTTGTATGAAAGAGTAGATAGACATATGTTGTCTTTTGGTAGGTCATGTAGACCGACATTCATTTGAAAGAAAGGTTAACATTAAGCTACCTATAGATGATTAAGATGAGAATGATTGAAAAGTGACCTTTATTAAGGATATATGATTGGATTTCCAATTACAGGATATAAGTATTCCTTGAAGATAGAATTGAGGATAGAATGTCCATATATTAAGACGAACCCTGGGGGATGCACAAAGGATAACATCACCCCTAATAAAGACATCGTGAAATCAGATGATATAAATGAATCGACCAAGGTGTCAATAACCTATAAGGAATTGTGGAAAGGAGTCTCAAAAAGTATATAGACAGAATTGTTATAGAATTGATTGATGATGTTTGATATACCCTGTACCCGGAAGATACAGGAGGAATGATGAGGATGACCTAAGAAACCTTATAAGGGAAGAGGTAATACTCTGGGTTTCAAAAGGGAAGTTTGGTAGAGAATGTATGATATAATAATAATGAGGTCGGATGAGGCATGTAAGAAACCATGAGAAGGTATGGATTGAACCAATAAGGATGAGATTGTTTTAAAGCAAGAAAGACCTGAGACAAAAGATATCCTAGACCTGATGAGGATATTAGCCGGGATAAAAGTCACATTTAAGGATTAAGGCAATAACTTATGGAAAAAGACTGATGGATATTATTCTCCTTCAGCAGAATTTAAGGAAGAATACTTTCACCCAACAGTGATGGGAATAAGGTAGAAAAAGTTGAGTTGAATAGATCAAGAAAACATTTATTGCAAGAAATTATTATCAGGAAAGGCCAATGAGGTGGCCGACACTTTAAGTATTGAGGAGTAATTATGAATGCTCATACCAAAGAGACGAAATGATATTGAGAAGGACTTTGAAGGTCAGAATGGGGTGGAGGAATTTACATTCCCTCTATTGATTGAGCAAGAATCAACCATAAGAGTAGTTTAAGTAAAGATTCGATTCCTGATGTCGTCTTAAGCATATTACCTGCGTTAGGAGGTCCTATGTTGAGGTAAACCAGGACCTGGTACGAAATTGACTAAGTAAACCGTTAGCTTCCAATCTTCTACTAAAGGTATATGATTGATAATTTCGTCAACTTGGCATAGCTACGATGCTTGAAGCTCTTCTGCAATTTTATCTGCTTCATGTAATATCAACATCAAGTTCAGGAAGCGTTCCTTATGGATAGGGAATAGTGATTATTTTGCTTTCCTAGAGGATCTTGAATTGACAATTATGAAACCCGTACGTTTAGTTATTCAATCATTGCGTAAACGATAAGCGATGGTGATCCTTCTGAGAAATTAGGTGGTAACGACTGTGGAAATGTCGAATTGAATCTAAGTTAGAGAAATCATCCAGGTTTATTTCGGATGGTGTAATTTCTGGAATGACGGGATATTTGAAATGAAGAATTAGGTTATGATGGTTCATAAGATGATTATAGTAGAAATAAAGACAAGAGACTGATAAGAGACGGAAATAGAATTGGGAATTAATAAGAGAGTCAGATAGGCGTACTCATGAGAATCTCCAGTAATGAAGCGAGAAAAGTATGGAATTGGCAAGGTAAGGGTATTGGCCAAAACGAAAAGTTAGAATTAGGAGCATGAACGACATACAAATTGACTCCTTTTAAGTTTGGAAAATCCGAGGAAATATGGAATAGTTGATTGAGGAATAAAGAGACTCATGGAATGAGAAAGTGAAATCTAGACGGTTGAACAAAGGAAAATTCGACCCCAAACGTGTAACACGTATTGAGTAAAGGTGGCAAGTGTCTCAACACTGAGATGACGATAGAGTTAAACAACAAGAGTAAATAAGAATTAGATAATACGAAGGATGTGCTTGATAAAAAAAAAGGATTAGGAAATAATTATGGAATGTGAAGCAAGGAATGTTATGAAAGGATTGATGAATGGGTTTTCCTAACGAGCACTCAGAATGACAACCTGATAGTGTTAGTATTATGAATATGAAAGATCCAGTTTCGTGGCGTGAAATGCCAGTAATAATAATGTCAAGCGAGAAATCCAAGATTTTAACCTGAGAGGTTAAAGGATTTTCCAAAAGTAAGTGATGCTAATATCAAACAAGACTATAGGTCCACAGAATGATGGACAGAGCAGCAAGGAATGTGATATGTGAGATTACGAAAAAGTATTATTTGATACGTATATGATTATTTTCTTCTCTAATAAACCTCTATAGTTCAGAGGTAAATTCTAAGTATGATATTTTGACAATCATGAAAAATTTCTTATATAATTCTTTGAAATTCGTTCCTTTTCTTCTCCCTTATTTATCTTCTTCTAAATTGAGAAGAACAACCCTTTAAGGAGGGGAGGTAATACTACGTGACTCTCTGTCTGTGTGATAGGAGTCTAAGTGGAATGCCATTAATTGTTTAATTGCTTGTCAAGTACTAAAGGCTGGCCCCCTTCTGTACTAGCTATGCAATATAACAAATGTTCATTGATCACAGTGATCTCTCGATAAATTTTTCCACCTAAATATATATACATCGAGATTGCGAAGATTAAAGCGATTAGGAATTGCAAAATTACGAGTGAGGTTATCTCCGGACTTCGAGGCGCTTTAGAAAAATTGGAATGTGTAAGGATCGACCAGAGAATTGGAAAGTAAAATAACCAACAAGTACCCAACTGTCTTCTACCTGATTCCGGGACGGAATCCTTTTAAGGAGGGGAGACTGTAAGAACCCAGATTTTTTGGTAGAATTAAAACTTTTTATTATGTAATAATATGGGAATGAATAGTGGTTATGACTGCGATGTAACGACTGTCTATTTAATGAATGGAATGGATTTGAATTCAATTATTATATGTCATGCAGAATACCTTTGGTTGACAACATAGATAAGAATGATCTATCTCCTAAGAATATGAGAAGATTACTTCAAGTAAGATTATTCTCGTGTCATCCAAATCAATATATATTATAAGTCCAGCGATTCCGTAAGAAGGTTAAGGAACACTCGAGAGTGAACCAGGTTCATTTTCCTAATTATAGGAATTAAATAAAAATAAGTGATGAATAGTGATTTTGGTGGAATTTGGAATATTATTAGAATAATGCTATATCCGGTATTCGGAACGGATTTCTGAGTTCGTATTAGTGATCCAGGAGGAAAATAAGTGTATGTAAAAGCTGTCGGATTCAAAAAAGAGCACTTTTATTTTCTCCGAGAATTCCCTGGACACTGCAAGACTTAAGGATTTATAAAAGGGAATTAAGGAATTTAAATTCGAGAAGTATTAAGAAAGATGAAGAATAGTATTAGAAATATGAAGAAGGTTTTCGGTAAAACCCTAAGTAGAAACGAATGAGTTGTTCCCTCGAACGATCAACGAATTAAGCAATAAACGGACAAAGAAACAAGCAGAGGGAGCAAGTGTCTTGTGCAAGCCACTAGAAAATATCTAGTAACCAATATAGTTACAAGAGTAACTAGACAATTGAAGCATAAACCAAGTACTTAGAAATCCAACCAATACTTAGCATGGAAACCACTTAAACATCAACACATGGCTTGCAAAATGCATCACTCCATGCATCATCACTTTAATAAAGGTGTTTTAGATGAGATATTATCCAAGGCCATCCACTTTATGCATTATTGATCAAGATTAACCAAGCAAAATATCAAACTCTCCACAAAAACCTTCCATTCGGCTATTCTTGAATTTCAAGAATCAAAATCAAGCTTCCAACCATCATTTGATCTCCAAACTTTTATGGTGAGTTCTATATTTCATAAAAGTGATCTCCTAAAAATCCTAGCTTCAATCTCCTCTTTTTCCATTTTCAAAAAAATCAAGAAAGATGAGGGTGAATAGTGTTTCTTAAGAACTAATCTTGGTTTTCATGTTTCTTATGATTGATCTAGCAAGCTTAAGGCAATCCAAGGACCATACCAAGCCTGGTAAAACTAGTTCACACTCCAAGGAAGGTATAAACTTCAAGAATCCAAGTTTTTAATTTGAGTTTTAATGGAGTTTTAGATGAGATTTGATGATGATGTTAGTATAAGCATGTTTACATGATCATGTAGTTGTTCTTAGTAGTTATTTAGTCATGATTCAAGTCCTTGATGATTTTGAGGTTAAGACCAGTGGTTCTAGGACTTGTGGATATGAGAATCATGTTTATGAGTTGTGTTGATGCCCGGTGTGGCTTGGTTGTGTTGTTACGATTTTTAGAACGTCCGATTCATAGCCGTTATAATGCCCGATTTTCGTTAACCTTAAGAAATCAAGATTGACAGTAGCTTTAACTCACGGTCCAGGTTCTTATTCTGCTATGACAAGATAGAGGATGTTACAAGCTTCGTTTTGATATAAAGATCGCATGAAACGGACTTACGGTTTAGGAGTTATGATTAAATTCGTAAAAGTGGTTCGGAACCGTAATCAAAAGTTCGTAACCGAAATTGGATCCCTTTAATATTACGAAATCAGTGGCGAATCTTACTAATTAAATATTAGAGGTAAAAATGAAGGTGTGGGAGAAGACCACATGTCGAATGGATCGTTTTCCGATTTTATAAAAATGTTCGAATCATGGTTAAGTACGAAAGTACCCCTAAGAGGTATACTTGGTTATAACTTCGGTAAACCACTTAGAAAACGATCGATAAATATCGAGGTCTAATGTTTTGACTTTAAAACTTATACGATTTAAGTACTTACCATATGTAAGTGTAATGTCATGCTTTAGTAACGAACAAGTATCGGGTAATAAAAGCAATAATAAGAGTGAATTAGAGGGGTATAACGAAACGACTTGAAAACGTGTTTCGATTTAAGTTAAGTTTATACTTAACCTTTTGAAAGGTGTTAAGTGATTAATCCCGAATGCCTTGGCTAATTATAGATCATCAGGCTGACCCGGGACACGCTACTACTACCCCTACTCGTACTCGATTTCCAGGCAAGTTTCAAATCCTTTTTAAAAGACTGTTGTTGTGAGTATATATATATGTATGCTTTCTGTTATACATATGCCATAGCACGCATGCCTACTTTCAAAGTCATATTGATATACTTGTTCCCTGAATTATTGTTGGCTTATGAGCTAGATAGTTATTATATCAGTTATAAGCCGGAAATTTATAAGACCCTTAAACGAAGGGCATCTGAACCTCATTCCTTGATTATAGACCGGGAGTCGTTATTTCTTGATATATTGACTTTATTTTCAAAGGAAAATAATTAAGTAAATATTTCCCATTTATTATCTGGCGAATATTATTGAGATATTCCTTTGAGATTATTTGATAAATATTATTCGGGTTATTCATCAGATATTTAATTATTCGATGAACATTATCTTTAATATTTATCTAAAGTCGATTTAATATTCGAATATTATTTCGAACCCTCTGTTAAGTTATTTACTTAGAGAATATTCATTCTTATTTCTTCGATAAATATTATTTTGAATATTCATTCGAGTTTATTTATTTAATGAATATTATTTTAATGTTCATTCGAGCCTTATTTATTTAAATGAATATTATTTCGAATATTCATTCAATCTCTATTTATTTTATAAATATTAGTTGAACATTGATTCGAACTCCAGTTCATCGATAAATATTATTTTGAATATTCCCTTGAGACGATAAATATTATCTTCGACATTCATTTAAAGTCGATTCAATTATTGAACATAATTTCGAATATTCATTCGATAATCATTTCTTCGATAAATATTTTTAAGTTGAATATTCATTATTTATTTAATGAATATTGTCTCAAATATTCAGTCGACAATTATTTCATCAATAAATATCATTTTTAAGTTGAATATTCATTATTAATTTAATGAATATTATATCAAATATCCAAGGGATGTTTATTTCACCAATAAACATTATTATTTTCAAATATCCATTTAAGATTGGATTTATTTAGTGAACATTATTTTAAACATTTATTTGAGTTTATTTAATTAATGAATATTATCTGGAATATTCATATAAAGAAGAGAGTTATTTAGTAAATAATTCTAAATATTCATTCGAGGATTACTTACGAGTAATATTATGATTTATTCATATTCCTTAATTAATATTGAGTTAATAAATATTCTTGGAATATTTATTTAAATCCTTTTAAGTTCTTTTATAATGATTCATATTATTCAAAGATTATATGTCACCTTCAGATATGGTGTAAAATATTTTGGAGTAGTTTATGACTATTTTTATCAAGGGGAGGTTTCCAAAACTCTATTTTTATTTAAATCTATCTTAAAGAAGATTTAAATACTCGCTCAACTTCCAAACGTATATAAGGGGACCTCACTTGAGAGATGTTATTTATTGGGCTGCCCGGTCCTATACTTGCTAAAACTATCTTGTCACTCACATCTTGATTCTTTCAAGCATCGATATGAGTCTGTTTGGTTACCTCCTCAACGCTCGAGGGGTAAGAATTGATGGAACAAGTTTATATCCATTAACAAGTATCAGCTTGGGAAATATTGGTGATTTTTCCTTTCCAACTAGATACGACTACTTTGTGGAGTCCTATCAACAAGTAATATACTTGGGGAAAGGGGGAGGAACTTCACGTTTCAAAGTTATGGATGTGAAATGAACTAGGAGATGCGTAAGTGACCCAGTGGCGCCGGTTCAGCAAATGGCCCAACCGTTGGCCGGGGGGTTCCAGAGGGCGGTAGACAAGTAAATCCGTCGGTGCTTCCTTCTACATGTAGTAAACAAGAGGTGGGGAGCATAACATGCGACTGATCATCGTGTAAATGCTATGTCTCCTGGCGCGTCAAACTCCAGTATTAGTTCATCTCTCAATGTTGGAAATTTCCTGCAACCTTATCATTATTGGCAGGTTTGAAAAGTGTTTGAATTGGAATTGCAATATTCTTCCTGCAAGTTCCTCTATTATGAAAAGTTGATAATATCTGGCTCATCTTTGACATAGCAGATATTTATTCAAAACAAATATATTTTGAGTTACCTTGTAACTTCATCTCATACCTTATATTGGTACTACATCGTTAATGCATGGCATATGGTTTCAAAGATATTTTGGACTGTTATATATTATCACTGTTCAATTATATTTTTGGTGGGCTATTGCTCACCCTTGCTTTATTTATTTATATCACAACAACAGCTAGATCAGATGGCCGCGCAAGGCGCACTCAGCATAGCAGGTGTTAGCCGTCAGAGGATTAACCGATGAGGTCATAGCTACCATTGCTGAGGATGCAGCTTCTGGTAGGCTAGTTGTTAGCATTTGATCCTCTAATGTATTTATATATATGGCATATATCAATGGATGGCAAAGAGCATGTAATTGTAAAATTGTAATTCTTTGGGTTGTAAGAACTCAAACTTATGATTAATAATATTAATGGTTACTCTGATTTCATCTCTGGGACTATAACGGGTGTGTTTTATGTTGTTGTTTTGGGTCACAAGGTTGTAATTTAAATTATGTTGGTTTTATGGATGGATATTGAGACCGTAACGACCAGATCCCTGACCCTGGATCTTGGGGTGTTACAGAAGCTCTTCTGCAATTTTATCTGTTTCATGTAATATCTACGTCAAGTTCAGGAAGCATTCCCTATGGATAGGGAATATTGATTATTTTGTTTTCCTAGAGGATCTTGAATTGACAATTATGAACCCCGCATGTTTAGTGATTCAAACACGACGTAAATGATAAGCAATGATGACCCTTCTGAGAAATTAAGTGTTTACGACTATGGAAATGTCGAATTGAATCTAAGTTAGAGAAATCATCCAGGTCAGTTTCGGGTGGTTTAATTTTGGAGACGACGGGATATTTGTAATAAATAATCCGGATATGATGGTTCATAGAATGATTATAGTAGAAATGAAGGCAAGGGACTGATAGAGATGAAAATCAATAAAAGAGTCAGATAGGACTCATGAGAAGCTCCAGTAATAAAGCGAGAAAAGTATGGAATTGACAGTACAAGGGTATTGACCAAAACAGAAAGTTGGAATTAGGAACATAAATGACATACAAATTGACTCCTTTTAAGTTTGGAAAATTCGAGGAAATACGGAAAAGATTGATTGAGTAATAAAGAAACTCATGGAATGAAAAAGTGAAATCTAGATGGTTGAACAAAGGAAAATTTGGCCCCAAACGTGTAACACGTATTGAATAAAGGTGACGAGTGCCTCAACCCTGAGATGACGGTGGAGAAAAACAACAAAAGTAAGTAAGAATTATATAATACGAAGGATGTGATTGATAAAGAAAAGATTGGGAATTAATTATGGAATGTGAAGCAAGGAATGTTATGAATGGATTGATGAATGGGTTTTCCTAACGAGCTCTCGGAATGACGACCTGATGGTGTTAGAATTATGAATATGAAATGGCCAGTGTCATGGCGTGAAATGTCAGTAATAATAATGTCAAGCGAGAAATCTAAGATTTAACCTGAGGGGTTGAAAGATTTCTGATGATGAGTGTTGCTAAGATTGAACAAGAACATAGGTCCATAGAAGGATGGGTCGAGCAGCGAGGATATGTTGACTTGTGAGATTACGATATAGTGGTATTTGATACGATTACGATTATTTTTCTTCTCTGATAAACCTCTATAGTTCAGAGGAAAATTTTAAGTATGATATTTAACGATCATGAAAAATTTCTATAATTCTCTGAAATTCTTTTCTTTTCTCCACTCCTATTTATCTTCTTCTAAATTGAGAAGAACAACCCTTTAAGGAGGGGAGGTACTACTATGTGACTCTCTGTCTGTGTGATAGAAGTCTAAGTGGAATGCCATTAATTGTTTAATTGCTTGTCAAGTACTAAAGGCTGGCCCCCTTCTGTACTAGCTATGCAATATAACAAATGTTCATTGATCACAGTGATCTCTCGATAAATTTTTCCACCTAAATATATATACGTCGAGATTGCGAAGATTAAAGCGATCAGGAATTGCAAAATTACGAGTGAGGTTATCTCCGGAATTCGTAGCGCGTTAGTGATACCGAAGTCACTGCACGTACCAATAAGGTTAATAGTATAAGACCAGACAAGAGCGTATACCGAATAATGTGTTGTGTGAAAGTACCAAAGAATTGGTAGAACGGATAAAGGGTGTATTGTAACACCAGTACGATGTACTTTAGAAAGATTGGAATATGTAAGGATCGACCAGAGAATTGGAAAGCGAAATAACCAACAAGTACCCAATTGTCTTCTACTTGATTCCGGGACGGAATCCTTTTAAGGAGGGGAGACTGTAAGAACCCAGATTTTTGGGTAGAATTAAAACTTTTTATTATGTATTGATGTAAGAGTGAATTGTGGTTACAACTACAATGGAATACTGGCTTTATTGAATGAATAATGGAAGGATATATATTCCAAGGTTATATGTCCTAAGGGATGCTATTGGGTGATAACTTAGATTAGAATAATCTATCTCCTAGAAAGTTAAGATAAGATTCCCTAGAGAGAAATAGATACCCTCATGACATCCAAATCAATATCTATTATAAGTCCAGCGGTTCCGTAAAAAGGTTAAGAAGCACTCGAGAGTAAACCAGGTTCATTCTCCTAATTATAGGAATTAAATAAAAATAAGTGATGAATAGTGATTTTGGTGGAATTTAGAATATTAGTATAATAATGCTATATCCGGTATTCGGAACAGATTTCCGAGTTCGTATTAGTGATCCAGGAGGAAAATAAGTGTATCTAAAAGCTGTCGGATTCAGAAAAAAAGCACTTTCATTTTCTCCGAGAATTCCCTGGACACTGCCAGACTTAAGGATTTATAAAAGGGATTTAAGGAATTTAAATTCGAGAAGTATTAAGAAAGATGGAGAATGTTATTATAAATATTAAGAAGGTTTTCGGTAAAACCCTAACTAGAAACGAATGAGTTATTCCCTCAAACGAGCAACGAATTAAGCAATAAACGGACAAAGAAACAAGCAGTAGAGAGCAAGATGCATGCATGTGCAAGTGATAAATATCTAGTAACTACATAGTTACTCAAGTAACTAGCATGATTGGAGATTAAACCAAACACTTAGACAACAAACCACTTGGTTAGCCTTAAACCATCAAAAGATTAACACTTGTCCCTTTAAACTACATCATCCATGACCAAGCACTTTAATAAAGTGGCTTTATCATAGATATTATCTAAAACACTTCACTTTATGCAAGATTACCAAGCAAGCCAAGCAAAAGAAACCTCATCTCTCCCATTTCCAAGCCATTCGGCTTTTAAAGAAATTCAAGGAGCAAAATCCATCTTCCCACCATTGTTTGATCTTGTAATTTTTATTGTGAGTCCTATATTTCATAAAAGTGATCTCCTAAAAATCCTAGCTTCAAACTCATCTTTTTCCATTTTCAAAAAAATGATTCAAGAGGAGGGTGAATAGTGTTTTCATGAACTAATCTTTGATTTTCTTGTTTTCATGGTTGATCTTAGCTAACTTAAGGCTATCCAAGGACCATACCAAGCTTAGTAAGGCTAGATCATACTCCAAGGAAGGTATAAGTCTTGAAAACCCTAGATCTTACTTTGAGATTATGCTTGTTCTTGATGATTTTGGAGTAGTATGTTCATGATAATGTTATAAGCATGATTAGTTAAGTGGTTTAGTTGATTTAAGAAGCATGATGATTTTGATGCTAAGATCAGTAGCTTCTGGACTTTTTGAGATGATGAACATGTGTATAAGTTGGATTTGTGCCCGGTGTGGCTTGGTATTGTTGTTATAATTTTTAGAACGTTCGATTTATAGCCGTCGTAATGTCGAAATTTCGTTAACCTTAAGACCACGAACTTGACAGTAGATGTAACTCACTGATTATCTTCGATTTATGCCATGATAAGCTAGAGTATGTTATGAGCTTCGTTTTGATATAAAGATCGCATGAAACGGACTTACGGTTTAGGAGTTATGATTAAATTCGTGAAAGTGGTTCGGAACCGTAATCAAAAGTTCGTAACCGAAATTGGATCCCTTTAATATTGCGAAATCAGTGGCGAATCTTAATAATTAAATATTAGAGGTAAAAATGAAGGTGCGGGAGAAGACCACATGTCTAATGGATCGTTTTCCGATTTTATAAAAATGTTCGAATCATGGTTAAGTACGAAAGTACCCCTAAGAGGTATACTTGGTTATAACTCCGGTAATCCACTTAGAAAACGATCGATAAATATCGAGGTCTAATATTTCGACTTTAAAACTTATACGATTTAAATACTTACCATATGTAAGTGTAATGTCATGCTTTAGTAACGAACAAGTGTCGGGTAATAAAAGCAATAATAAGAGTGAATTAGAGGGGTATAACGAAACGACTTGAAAACGTGTTTCGATTTAAGTTAAGTTTATACTTAACCCTTTGAAAAGTGTTAAGTGATTAATCCCGAATGCCTTGGCTCTTTATAGATCACCAGACTGACCCGGGACACGCTACTACTACCCCTACCCACACTCGATTTCCAGGCAAGTTTCAAATCCTTCTTTAAGGCTGTTGTTGTGAATATATATATGTATATATATGTTTCTGTTACAGTACATATGCCATAGCATGCATGCCTACTTTAAAAGTCATATTGATATACTTGTTCCCTGATTTATTGTTGGCTTATAAGCTAGATAGATATATATCAGTTATAAGCCGGAAATTATTTAGACCCTTAATCGAAGGGAAGTGAATCTCATTCTTTGATTATAGACCGGGAGTCGTTATTTCTTGATATATTGATATTATTTTCAGAGGAAAATAGTTAAGTAAATATTTTCCATTTGTTATCTGGTGAATATTCTTGGGATATTCCCTTGAGATTATTTGAGAAATATTATTCGGATTATTCATCAGTTAATTATTTATGCGATGAATATTATCTTTAATGTTCATATAAAGTCGATTAAATATTCGAATATTATTCGAACCCTCAGTTGAGTTATTTACTTAAAGAATATTCATTCTTATTTACTCGATAAATATTATTTTGAATATTCATTCAAGTTTATTTATTTAATGAATATTATTTTAAATATTCATTCGAGCCTTATTTATTTAAATGAATATTAGTTCGAATATTCATTCAATATTTAGTTATTTTATAAATATTAGTTGAACATTGATTCGAACTCCAGTTATTCGATAAATATTATTTTGAATATTCCCTTGAGATAAGGAATATTATCTTCGACCTTTATTTAAAGTCGATTCAACTATTGAACATAATTTCGAATATTCATTCGATAATCATTTCTTCGATAAATATTATTAAGATTGAATATTCATTATTTATTTAATGAATATTGTCTCAAATATTCAGTCGACAATTATTTCATCAATAAATATCATTTTTAAGTTGAATATTCATTATTAATTTAATGAATATTATATCAAATATCCAAGGGATGTTTATTTCACCAATAAACATTATTATTTTCAAATATCCATTTAAGATTGGATTTATTTAGTGAACATTATTTTAAACAGTTATTTGAGTTTATTTAATTAATGAATATTATCTGGAATATTCATATAAAGAAGAGAGTTATTTAGTAAATAATTCTAAATATTCATTCGAGGATTACTTACGAGTAATATTATGATTTATTCATATTCCTTAATTAATATTGAGTTAATAAATATTCTTGGAATATTTATTTAAATCCTTTTAAGTTCTTTTATAATGATTCATATTATTCAAAGATTATATGTCACCTTCAGATATGGTGTAAAATATTTTGGAGTAGTTTATGACTATTTTTATCAAGGGGAGGTTTCCAAAACTCTATTTTTATTTAAATCTATCTTAAAGAAGATTTAAATACTCGCTCAACTTCCAAACGTATATAAGGGGACCTCACTTGAGAGATGTTATTTATTGGACTGCCCGGTCCTATACTTGCTAAAACTATCTTTTCACTCACATCTTGATTCTTCAAACATCGATATGAGTCTGTTTGGTTACCTCCTCGACGCTCGAGGGGTAAGAATTGATGGAACAAGTTTATATCCATTAACAAGCATCAGCTTGGGAAATATTGGTGATTTTTCCTTTCCAACTAGATACGACTACTTTGTGGAGTCCTATCAACAAGTAATATACTTGGGGAAAGGGGGAGGAACTTCACGTTTCAAAGTTATGGATGTGAAATGAACTAGGAGATGCGTAAGTGACCCAGTGGCGCCGGTCCAGCAAATGGCCCAACCGTTGGCCGGGGGGTTCCAGAGGGCGGTAGACAAGTAAATCCATCGGTGCTTCCTTCTACATGTAGTAAACAAGAGGTGGGGAGCATAACATGCGACTGATCATCGTGTAAATGCTATGTCTCCTGGCGCGTCAAACTCCAGTATTAGTTCATCTCTCAATGTTGGAAATTTTCTGCAACATCATCATAGTTGGCAGAGTTGAAAAGTATTTCAAACTGGAATTGCAATATCTTTCTTGCAAGTTCCTATTTTTATGAAAATGATGCTATCTTGCTTACTTTGGCATAGCATATGCTTCCACGAAATATATACCTGTTGAGTTACCTTGTAACTTCATCCTTTATATTAAACTGGCAATATTTTCTCTAATGCATGGCATATGATTTCAAAACATATCTTTGAACTGTCTTATATATCACTGTTCAATTATATTTTTGGTGGGCTATTGCTCACCCTTGCTTTATTCATTTATATCACAACAACAGCTAGATCAGATGGCCGCGCAAGGCGCACTCAGCATAGCAGGTGTTAGCCGTCAGAGGATTAATCGCGGAGGTCATAGTTACCATTGCTGATGATGCAGCCTCTGGTAGGCTAGTTGTTAGCATTTGTGCACCAAATGTATTTATATATATATATGGCATATACCAATGGATGGCATTGTTAACTCGAATAACTTGTAGAAGGGGGGGGGGTTGAATACAAGTTATATAATCGTGTCTGATTTTTGCTTGATTATATGAACAAGAATAAACGAATGAATAAAACTCTGTCTGTATTAATAAGATCAAATACAAACTCTACCAAAGGTGTACAATACCTTTAGCAGCTGCTGACAATACAAATATCTCTCTGTTTGTTTCGTACTCTCGAATACAAACCTTATACAGAGCTACGCACACGGACTCACAACTTCGTCCGCTCTTTACAATGATATTGAGAGAATATTTATAATGCTACCTATCAACTAATAACAGAAAGATATAATCTATACATGACAATGTTCTGCCTTCTAGTTGATAGTTTCCTTCAATAGAAAACTCTTTCCTTCATAATATCTTCTTGCTTGTTCTTCAAACAATGATCCTATTTTATAGCACTTGCCAGTTTCTGTAGCATCCATAATGACATCATCAGTAACACGACTGATATCAGGATCTGTACACTGCATCAGTATCTGATCAACCATCAGTATTGGACCGTCATCAGGATTTGCTCTCTATTCCTGACATGTAGTCTCCGATACACTGTTCATTCCTGACTAAACTATACAGATAACTGTCTTACACATAAAACCTAAATACAGTGCTAAATCCTTTATAAGATCAGGATTACAAGAAGCATAATGTGTAAATTCTATTCTTAACATCACAACTTATGAATTATTCCTAACAATCTCCCCCTATTTATGCTTTACAATCTGAAGCATAAATCTAAGTTGTGGATGTCAAAACATATAACAATACAACCAGAATAGAATTTATGAATGTAGAATTATGAAGTTAAGTACCTCCTTCTCAGATGTAGACGTTTATCTAGTACTTAGAAGAAAGAATTTTAACTATTAATGCTGCTCTTCCTTTACCTCTTCCTAGCTGAGATTCACCACTGTCACTCCTGGTTCTTCTTTTTACTACCATTTGTCTGATCTTTATCTCCCCCAGCTTTATCTTTATCTCCTTCAGTCTGGTAGTGTTGTTGTTGTCTTTGAATTGTCTTTATCTCCCCCTTTTTGACATCAGCAACATTAATTCCAAGAGATTCAGAAACAGAACAAATGAGATTCATAAGAACTGCTTGATTTTCCATAATTGTGACTTGGTTATCTTCAAGTGATTGAAGTCTTGTTTGAATAGCAATTTGAGAATTCTGAATATCTTTCAAAACATCAGAATGAACTTCAAAATTGGAAGTGCTTCTAGAATCTTCAGTATCAGAATCAGAAAGAACTTTATCTTCAAGTCTTGTAGAAGAAGTTGCTTGAGTTGTATGATATTCAAGTAATAAAACCTGATTAGAAGTATCAACGTCTTCATCTTTCTGTTCTGGAACTGAACCATGATCATCATCTCCTTCACCAGTATTCTGTGTACTAACATCTTCAAATCCTGACTCCTCCTTAGAGTGATCAGAGACTGTTGATGTCTCAATTCTAGCTGATATTGGAAGTACATACAAAGGAACACTAGGATCATTAGGATCTTCATCTGGTACATATGTATCAAGAGATTGCTTTATCCTGACACCTCTCCTGTTAATGATTTCTGCAAGCCTCTCTTTTTGCTTCTGAGCTTTAACTTCTGGCTTTGCATTGTGATGTGCTAGGTCATTCTTCTGATACATTTTGATGAATGAATAAGTACCAGCATCCATACCCAAATTTTCAGACCAAGATTCAGGAAAAACCTGATCCCAGAAATCAAATGATGGTTTCCTAATTTTCTCTCCCTCACTATGGAGTTGATCATCCATACCCTCATTCTCACTTTGACTTACTAAAGTCAACACTCTTTCTACCTCACCTTTTGCCTGGTCAGGAGCCAGCCGCTCAAATTGTGGATCAATATCCATCTTTTCAAGTGTATCACTCAAATTTGGATAAGTGCTCTCATGACCTACAGAAAAATAGAGTTTAGAAGGAGTTTTTATACCTAAACTCACATGGAGAGAGGGTTCCTCATATGGCATGTGGCTTGAGGTTTTCTCCAAGGAGTGAGCTGCTATAGTCTCTGAACCCATACAATCATCTTCTTTCCTTTCAGAAACTACAGGCTCCAGTATACCACTTTCAGGTTCTTTACTAGACTCTGATGTCTTCAGTAATACTTCATTAGACACCATAGTTAGTACATCACCATCTTTAAGTGTTGTTTGCTGAGACAAACCCTCAAGGTGGATAGACTCTGACTGAACAAAATTTGTTTGATCTTCATAAAAATCAACCAAAGTCATTCCTCCCATATCATAGGGTATCTCACTTGCATTCTCAGTCATCACAGAAGACCTTTCAACATCAGCTATCACAGCTCCTGAGTCATCCTTTCTCTGACTAGATGGTTCTTGTGTTGCAGTGACCGTGATCTGATCTTTCCTACTACTCACCACTGGTGCAATAGTATCTTCTGTTGACTGCTTCCCTCTATCTACTTCCTCCAGTTGTTCACCTTGAGCTGAAACATCTTCAATAATTACATCCTTGTCAAATAAATATGCATGAAGTGATTGAAGTGCAACATGCTTCGAGAGTCCAAATTTCTTGACTAATTGTCTTCTGACAGATACATAGAAATACATCTTCATTAAGTCAAGCCTTTGATGTAGAAGTCCATATTCATCTGGAAATAAAAGTTTTGGTACTCTTTCAATTAGAAAGTCTAGAACAGGCCTTGACAACTTCACTTTGAGAGAAATTAGTCCCATAGCCAGTCTGTATGATAATGTAGTTTCCCATGAAGAATCAATATCCAGATCTCTCTTGTCAAATACTGACATAGACGTAGCTTGATTTGTAGAAACCTGCATGATATTAGTTGGACTAGACTCTGTGTGTGTAGGTGACAATTGAATCTTTCTCCTTGTTCTCCTGATATAGTGAGCAAAATATTTATCCTGAGAAGACTCAAGAGGTGTAGACACAGAAGTGATCTTGGGATGAGATCTTTGTTCAATAGACACAATCTTTTGAGAGACAGTATCCAGTAACTGTTTTCCCTTTTTAAGAACTACAGCCTTTTGTGAGACTGCAGCCTGGCTGTGACTAGGTTTTTCATCTCTTTGTACTAACACAGAAAGTTGAATTGCAGCCTTCAATTCTGCTCTCTCTGCAAGAGTTAAATCATCATCATCTTCACTAGAATTACTACTACTACTTGACACAACAAATCTTCTCTTCCTTACAACTGATGTCTTTTGAGAAACACCAGAGGTTGGTTTCTTTGAAACAATAGGCTGTGGATCAAAATTTGGTTCTTGAATTGTTTCAGAGACTATAATGTTTTGGGCTACTTGGGTAGACACAGGTGGGTTCTCCTCCAATTGAGATTCCTGAGCCATTTCACCACAAAAGAAAGAAGAATTGTAGAGAGTAGGAAGATGAGTTTTAAGAATTACCTGAAAATGATGTGGATAATGAATTGCAGGTATTTCATCTAGATTCTTTTCATTGTCCTTCTTTGTAATGTCAGAGAAAATTCTCTTTTGCTGTTCATAAGAAGAAACACAATGTTCTCTACCAAATCTAGTTTCAACATCAGGAATAAAATGGTTAATAAACAATTGCATAAATCTATGATAATAAACCATTTTCCTGTTTTGATCTCTTGACCCAAGTTTAATACTCATCTGACTTAAGATAATATGACCAATGTTAATTACTCTGTCATAAAGCAAACTATAAGCAATATGAGATGTAACAGAAGTAATTTGTTGAAAAGAACTACATTTGCCAGTAAAACATTTAGCAATTTGATCAAAATAAAAAGACCATTCCTTTCTTAGAAAAGACCTATTCAACTGGCTCATGTTATCTAGAGGTCCACTATAACCTAATTCAGACAACATAGTTCTTATATTATCATCAGATGGTACATTCTCATAACTATCAGTAACAGGTAAGCAAAGTACTGAACTAACAACAGATTCAGTAATGTCAAATGAATCTTGTCCTAAATGTAGAACAATCTTACCTGATTGACTCTGAGTAGAATCAATTACCTCAGCATTCTCCCAAGCTTGTGAAACAGCTACTTGATTAATCTGTGTAGATGCTGTCAATGCATAACTTAATGGTCCATACGCCAGAAAGTCCATGATTGGATGAAAATCAGATGACACTCCTTCCTTGTTGGTGATAGCTGCAACATGATCGTTTGTCATAAAATCAAAGTCACCAAACTTGAAGGCTACTGATTTAGGTAATCTTCTCTGAGCTGCCATTCTTGATCTGAAAAGAAACTTGAAAAATTCTTGAAATGGATTAGTGATTTTGAAAACTCAAGAGTGATTTTTGCTTTAGAGAATGTAAGATTAGAGAAAGCAATTACACGATTAGAGTTTCAAAACAAATATATTTCACAAATCTTTCAGACCACTATCCCACGTTGACACGTAGATTGACAGGTGTCAGTCCCTGAAAAATGCGGTTACCCATGATTTTTGGAAAATAAAATCCAAAATTGATTTTCATGAAATAAATCAGGGTATGAATAAGTAATACTGATCAGCTTCCTTTTCCTGATGACCTCTCATCAAAATAATCACAAGATGCAATGTGATTTAAAAATATAATTTTCAAATCCTGATGATTACTCATGAAATCCTGATCAATATCATCAGAGACTTAATATGGAGTTTTCCACGTGGCATCATCTTTCTTTTATCTGAAAAAGAAAATAAACAATTAATCTGAACAGAAAATCAATTGGTTAGATATTTTCAATATTTCTTGAAACAAGAAATACAGTCTCATGCAATAATTAGCATTTGACTTCATTAAGACTTCCAAGTGACTGCTCAGCTTCTCACGTCTTCCTTTAAAAGAACCAAACGCCTTGTGCCATTCTCCATAACCTTTCAATTTCTTTTCTTCTCAACAATGCTTCTCAAACCAAAAATCCCTTCAAACCCATTTTTAAGATTTTTCTTGGTCGATGAACATCCTGTTCTTGATCATCTCTTTGAACAAACGACTCTTCTCATCGAACTAATCATGAATGGATTGGTTTTCGATAATATCCAGAGGTTTCTTCTAGAACATCCATCTGTTGGATACAATCTTCCCCTAACCTCCTCAAAACTTGAGGATAAAGAATTTGGCCGAGAGTCTGAGGTTGATCTTGATGGAGATGCTATTCATTTAAGTTAGCTGCTCTCATTCAAGTCGCCCAGACAAGGAATCCAAGAGCAAACGAGGCTTTCATCCCCTGATGGATTTCTTGAGATGCTCCTTGTCCTGTACCTCAGAGTTCATATCAAAGACAAGTATAGAATAGAAATTTAGACAAAAAGATGTTGTATTTCATTTCCATGTAATGATTTTTATTAATGAAAATACAATTTCTTGTTATCTGATTGTCTTTTGATTTTTGAATGATGTATAAATTATCAGTATGCAAATATCAAAACTTGCTAGCATAGACTTAACATATCAGAGAATCAGATTATTGCACAAAGTAAACGTCAGGATCTGAAGCAATTTTCATAATCCTGATACTGACACAATACTGATGACGTCAGCATCCTGATGACAAATCTAATCCTGATGATTATTAACAAGTCTATCATACTGAAATTTATCAAGGCAATGTGTTATAGCTCAAGCATTTAACAATCAAATATAGATCCTGACAGAAATATCAAGTCTATAAGCTAAGAACAACATACCTTGCTACTTTTGCAGATGTTAAAGATCTAAAAGTTTAACATTCCTAACTCACTTAATAGTCTACTGAATGTAGTCTCATCAAGTGGTTTAGTCAGAATATCTGCAAGCTGTTTGTCAGTAGGAACAAAATGAAGTTCCACAGTACCATTCTCAATATGTTCTCTAATAAAATGATACCTGACATCAATGTGCTTAGTCCTTGAATGTTGAACTGGATTTTCTGCAATTTTAATAGCACTAGTATTATCACAAAACATAGGAATATTACTAAGTGTCATACCATAATCCAGCAACTGATTTCTTATCCAAAGGAGCTGTGCACAACAACTGCCTGCTGCTATGTACTCAGCTTCTGCAGTTGAGGTTGAAACAGATTGTTGCTTCTTGCTTGCCCAAGAAATCAATCTATTTCCCAAAAATTGACATGTACCTGTAGTGCTTTTCCTGTCTATCTTACACCCTGCATAATCAGAGTCTGAATAGCCAATTAGAAAGAAATCAGATTCTCTAGGATACCACAAACCAAGATTTGGAGTTCCTTTGAGATATCTAAAAATTCTCTTCACAGCAATTAAATGAGATTCCTTAGGATTACTTTGGAATCTAGCACATAAACAGGTAGAAAACATTATATCTGGCCTACTTGCAGTTAGATATAACAATGAGCCTATCATGCCTCTATAACTAGTATTATCCACACTCTTCCCCTTAGGATCAGAGTCTAGTTTAGTGGCTGTTGCCATGGGTGTTTTTGCAACTGCACAGTCTTGAAAGTCAAACCTTCTTAAAAGATCTTTGATATACTTTGACTGATTAATGAAAATACCAGTCTCAGTCTGTTTGACCTGCAAGCCTAAGAAATAATTTAGTTCACCCATCATGCTCATCTGATACTTAGACTGCATAAGCTTGCTAAACTTAGCACACAACTTTTCATTAGTAGAACCAAAGATAATATCATCAACATAAACTTGAACTAAAAGCAATTCACCTTTTATCTTTCTAAAGAATAGAGTTTTGTCAATTGTACCTCTTGTGAAGCCATTTTCAAGAAGAAATTTAGACAAAGTCTCATACCATGCTCTTGGTGCCTGCTTTAGTCCATAGAGTGCCTTGTCAAGTTTGTAGACATGATTTGGAAACTTTTGATCAACAAATCCAGGTGGCTGTTCTACATACACTTCTTCATCAAGTTTGCCATTTAGAAAAGCACTCTTTACATCCATCTGGTATACCTTGAATTTTGAATGAGCTGCAAATGCAAGAAACATTCTGATTGCTTCCAATCTTGCTACAGGTGCAAAGGTCTCATCATAATCAATGCCTTCTTCCTGAGAATAACCTTTGGCCACCAGTCTTGCTTTGTTTCTTACAATCATACCAGATTCATCTAGCTTGTTTCTGAAAACCCATCTTGCACCAACAATAGATCTATCTTTAGGTCTTGGTACCAGTTTCCAAACTTTGTTTCTCTCAAACTCATTTAACTCCTCCTGCATTGCAATTACCCAATCAGGATCCTGTAAGGCTTCTTCAACCTTCTTAGGTTCATTCTTTGAGAGAAAGCAACTATACAAGCATTCATTTTGAATTGATCTTCTAGTTCGAACACCACTATTTGGATCACCAATTATCAAATCTTCAGTATGATCCTTTGTCCATTTTCTAACAGGTGGTAAATCAACTCTGCTAGTCTCTCCCCCTAAGTTAGTGGTATCTCTTGTAGAAGAATTCTCTCTACCTTCAAAAACTCTCCTTTGATCAATAGAATCAGTAGATTCCATATTGCTGCTAGTTACTGATCTTTCCTCAGTAGACTCTGAAAGGTCAGTTCCTGATGGAGTAGACTCTGAAACATCAATTCCTGATGGAATAGATTCTGAAAGACTAGTCTGCTCCTGATGATCACTGTGTTCTCTCTGATTTATTTGCTCCCCCTCAACAGTAGCATTCCTTTGAGAAGCAATAGAAATTTCTTCTGGAGAACCTTCATCATCACTTGAGAGTATCTCAGAATTCTTCAGATTTTCAAATTCCAATTTGTCATGGCTTTCATCAGTTTGCAAAATTCCAAACTTCTTATCATCAAATGCAACATGAATTGATTCCATAACAATGTGAGTTCTGAGATTATAAACTTTGAAGGCCTTAGATGCTGAATATCCTAGAAAAATTGCTTCATCCGATTTGGCTTCAAATTTTCCAAGTTGTTCTGGATGAACTTTTAGGACATAGCATTTGCATCCAAAGATGTGAAAATATTTCACACTTGGTTTCTTTCCTTTGATCATCTCATAGGGAGTTTTTCCATGACTATTTACCAAGGTACAGTTCTGAGTGAAACATGCAGTGTTAATAGCTTCTGCCCAAAAGTAGGTTGGAAGTTTTGCATCTGCAAGCATGGTTCTTGCTGCCTCTATGAGAGTCCTGTTCTTTCTTTCCACTACACCATTTTGTTGAGGTGTACCAGGTGCAGAAAACTGTTGAGTGATTCCATTGTCTGCACAAAACCCCTCCATTGTAGAATTCTTGAATTCTGTACCATTGTCACTCCTAAGTACTTTGACTTTGTACTCAGAGTTATTATGAATATTCTTGATGAGTTCAATGATTTGCTGAGGAGCTTCATCCTTCTTGTGTAGAAAGAACACCCATGTGAACCTTGTGAAATCATCCACCATAACTAGAGCATATCTTTTCTTGCTGATAGACATAATGTTTACTGGACCAAACAGATCAAGATGTAGCATGTGAAATGGTTCAGTAATTGAATTTTCAGTCTTGCTCTTGAAAGTGGTTCTTCTTTGCTTTCCAAACTGACATGCATCACAAAGTCCATCTTGCACAAAATTCGCCTGAGGTAGGCCTCTCACCAAATTGTGTTTAACAAGTTGATTAAGCTTCTTGAAATTAAGATGTGAGAGCTTCTTGTGCCAATTCCAGCTTTCATCACTTGTTGCTTTGCTGTAGAGACATCTAACAATTCCTTTAGATGTATCACTTAAGCTGGCTTCATATATGTTACCATGCCTTTGACCAGTTAGAACAATGTCTCCATTCTGCATATTCAAGACTTTGCATCCTTCTCTGTCAAAGATTGATTTGTAACCTTTATCACCCAGTTGACTTATGCTTAAAAGAGTATGTTTCAAGCCTTCAACCAGTGCTACATTTTCTATGATGACATTCCCCAAAACAATTGAGCCATATCCCAGAGTTTCTCCTTTGTTGCCATCTCCAAAAGATATTACTGGGCCAGCTTTCCTCTCAAACTTTGTAAGCAGGGACTTCTTTCCAGTCATATGTCCAGAGCATCCGCTGTCCAAGATAATTGAATGCTTCTTTCCTGTGCCCTGCAAACAAAAAGTAACTAGTTAGAATTTTTTAGGACCCAACTTTGATTGGATCCTTTCTTACTAGATTTAGAGACAACAGACTTTGAAGATTTTGCATTTATTTTACCTGTTGCAGAGTCAACTTTAGACTCTGATCTCACAAGCTGTTTGTGACTAGGAGTTTCAGATTTCAAAGAATAATAGTCATAATACAGTTCATGATATTCTCTACACATGTAAATGGAATGAAGTAAACTACCACAATGATAACAAGCTTTTTGTGGTTGGTATTGAATTTTCTGAGTCTTGGGGAATCTGGACTCAGTTTTCCAAGAAGGTTTTTGATTGCAGTCTAGGGCCAAATGATTATGATTTCCACACTTATAGCATTTTTTCCTAGGTGCATCAGGTACATTCTTGTAATTATTCTCTTTGTTAATACCTTCTTTTCCATTCCTATTTCTCTTGATCTTGCTAGACTCTGAAAGACCATCTAATCTCTGTTTCAACTGAGACTTAGACAGAAACCCTATGTTTACATTCTTAGGTTTCTCTAACACTTTCTCATCTGAATAACTATTGTTAATTCTCTTGTGTACAACAGGGGTACCTTTTGAATCAACAAATTTAACATGATTAGGTTCAGAAACAATTTTCTTACCTTCAGATTTAGATGTGTTAGCTTCTACCTTACTATCATCATTGACAATAGCTACTTTTTCTTCTTGTCTAGCCTTATCAAAACCTAAACCATTAACCTTACCACGAATTCCAGTCTCAAAGATTTCTATTGTCTTCTTACTGGAATTGTTAATGGTCTTAATCACATCTCTCTCTTCTTCTAGTTCTTTTCTGACATAGTCATAAGCCTCAAGAATTACACTATAATCATGCTTAGCTTTATCAGAACTCAACTTGTATTCTTCCATTTGAATTAATTCAGATTCAAGAAAATTATTTCTATCAACTAATTTATCATTCTTAACCTTAAGTTCATCTCTTTCACAAGTAAGAATTCTAAAATTAGTCATAAGATTCTTAAACTCAGCATGGATAGATCTAATTTCATCAGAATTTAAGCTATCAAATGAATCAAGAGAGTGAAGTGATACCTTATCAGAGGATGGAGAAGTTTTCTTTGGAGATCCAGGTTTGTCTGAACTATTGGCCATCAATGCAATGTTTTCATAATCCAATTCATCTTCAGAGTCACTGGAATCAGCCCAATCCTTCTGTGTGACCATAAGTGCATTACCCTTTCCTGAATTCCTAGGCTTCTTACACTCACTAGCAAAGTGTCCAAGCTCGCTGCAGTTAAAGCACTTGATCTTGGCCTTATCAAGCTTGACAATTGTACTTTTGCTCTTGTCACTCTTCTTCTCCTCCTTCTTTTGAAAAGGTCCTTTGCTAAATCTTCTCCTGTTGAATCTGCCTTTCTTGAAGGCCTTAGCAAACATAGCAAAGAGTTCTTGCATCTCAGATTCAGAATCATTGTTGTCAGAGTCCATATCAGTAGTTTCTGACTCAGAACTTTCTTTGCTTTTCTTCTTCCTCGAATTCTTTACAGCAATCTCTTCATGCTGTTCTTCAGGAAGCTTCTTTACTTCAGATTGAGCAGTAAGTGCAATAGTCTTCATCTTTCCTTCACTCCTGCTCTTCTTCTGCTGCTTGTCAAGTTCATAAGCTCTCAATTTTCCATAGACTGCCTCTAATGAAATCTCATCCAGATCATTAGCTTCCTCAATCGCAGATATCTTCTCATTGTAGAAATCAGGCAAAGCTTTCATGAACTTTGTATTCATATCCTCCAAGTCATAATATTTACCATGCATGGCCATCTCATTGATGAGTTTTGTAAACCTATCAAAGGTATCAGTAAGTGACTCACCAGACTTGGATTCAAAGTACTCATACTGTTGTATAAGTAATGTCCTCATATTCTTCCTGACAGGCTTAGTTCCTTCACAGTGAACCTTAAGATTGTCCCATATATCCTTAGCAGTTTTACAAGAGAGAACATAATTAGTGAGAACAGAATCAAGACTATTGAATAATATGTTTCTCACTTTAGCATCTTTAAGAACACTCTCCTTGTCCTTATCTGACCATTCAGATTTTGGCTTCTCTGCTGTATGTTCTGGAACAACCTTACCATCAACAGTTGCTTGTCCAATGACCTTTGTTGGAACAAAAGGTCCATCTCTGATTCTGTCAAGATAATCAGGATCTGTTGCTTCCAGATGATGCAACATCTTTACTTCCCATAGAGTATATTCGTTTCTCTTGAGCATAGGAATCTTAGTATTCCCATCCTTGTAACCAGACATGATTGCAGATCTTTATGATTATTCGAAATCAACCTGCTCTGATACCAATTGTTAACTCGAATAACTTGTAGAAGGGGGGGGTTGAATACAAGTTATATAATCCTGTCTGATTTTTGCTTGATTATAAAAACAAGAATAAACGAATGAATCAAACTCTTGTTTGTATTAATAAGATCAAATACAAACTCTACCAAAGGTGTACAATACCTTTAGCAGCTGCTGACAATACAAATATCTTTCTGTTTGTTTCGAACTTCTCGAATACAAACCTTATACAGAGCTACGCACTCGAACTCGCAATTTCGTTTCAAACTTTATATGTTTTGGCGAATCGAATCGAGCAATAACCGGACAAAAGAGCAAGCAGAGACTAAGATGCATGCATGTGCTATGTATAAAATATCTACTAACCAAACTAGAATCAAGGAACTAGAACCATTAGAGATCAACTAGTACTTAGCAAATCAAATCACTTGGTTAAGCCTTAAACCATCCAATCTTCAACACTTGTCCTCCCATTTTCATCATCTAGTGCATCACACTCCACTAACACCACTTGAAGGAGATATTATCTAAGTAAACATCACTTTATGCATTATTACAAAAAATCAACCAAGCAAGAACTCATCTTCTCTCCAAAAACAAAGCATTCGGCAAATGCCTTAATTCCAAAATCAAAATTCAACTTCCAACCATTTGTTGATCTTGAAACTTTTATGGTGAGACTTACATTTCATATAAATGATCTCCTCAAAATCCTAGCTTCAATCTCTTCTTTTTCCATTTTCAAAAAAATGATTTAAGAGGAGGGTGAATAGTGTTTTCATGAACTAATCTTGTTTTTCCTTGTTTTTCATGGTTGATTTAGCAAGCTTAAGCACTTCTAAGGATCATACCAAGCATAGTGAGGCTAGATCATACTCCAAGGAAGGTATAACAACTTGAAACCCTAGACTTTACCTTGAGATTTTGCATGCTCTTGATGGGTTTTAGTATAAGATGTGATATTAGCATGATTATAAGCATGATTGTGATTTAGATTTGATAAATGTTAAAAATAGTTTAGATGAATGGAAAAGCATTGCTTAGCCTCAGTTCATGGTGGTATATCATGTATATGTTGTTTGGGATGGATACCTTGATTATTGTAAGGTTTGGAATTTAGATATATTCGATTTATAGCCGTCGTAATGCCGAAATTTCGTTAACATTAAGAACACGAATTTGACAGAAGGTATAACTCACTGATTAGCTTCGACTTTTGCCATGATTAGCTAGATTATGTTATGAGCTTCGTTTTGATATAAAGATCGCATGAAACGGACTTACGGTTTAGGAGTTATGATTAAATTCGTAAAAGTGGTTCGGAACCGTAATCAAAAGTTCGTAATTGAAATTGATTCCCTTTAAGGTTGTTTAATCAGTGGCGAATCGTAATAATTAAATAATAGAGACAAAAAGGAAGGTGTGGGAGAAGACCGCATGTCAAATGGATCGTTTTCCGATTTTATAAAAATGTTCGAATCAGGGTTAAGTACGAAAGTACCCCTGAGAGGTATACTTGGTTATAACTTCGGTAAACCACTTAGAAAACGATCGATAAATATTGAGGTCTAATCTTTCGACTTTAAAACTTATACGATTTAAATACTTACCATATGTAAGTGTAATGTCATGCTTTAGTAACGAACAAGTATCGGGTAATAAAAGCAATAGTAAGAGTGAATTAGAGGGGTATAACGAAACGACTTGAAAACGTGTTTCGATTTAAGTTAAGTTTATACGTAACCTTTTGAAAGGTGTTTAGTGATTAATCCCGAATGCCTTGGCTAATTATAGATCATCAGGCTGACCCGGGACACGCTACTACTACCCCTACTCGTACTCGATTTCCAGGCAAGTTTTCGAACCTTTCTTTTTAAAGGTTGTTGTTGTGAATATATATATATGTATGTGTTTTCAGTATACATATGCCATAGCATGCATGCCTGTTCTCGAATTATTTTGAAAATGCTTGTTCCCTGAATTATTGTTGGCTTATAAGTTAGATAGCTAGTATATCAATTATAAGCCGGAAATTACTAAGACCCTTAAGCAAAGGGCATCTGAATCTCATTCTTTGACTATAGACCGGGAGTCGTTATTCCTTGATATATTGATATTATTTTCAGAGGAAAATAACTAAGTAAATATTTTCCCTTTATTATCTGGCGAATATTGTTGGAATATTCCCTTGAGATTATTTGATAAATATTATTCGGATTATCCATCAGATGTTTATTTATTCGAGTAATATTATATATTTAATATTCATCTAGAGTCGATTAAATATTCGAATATTATTTCGAACTCTCAGTTAAGTTATTTAATTAGAGAATATTCATTCTTATTTACTCGATAAATATTATGTTGAATATTCATTCGAGTTTATTTATTTAATGAATATTATTTTAATATTCATTCGAGCCTTATTTATTTAAATGGATATTAGTTCAAATATTCATTCAATCTCTACTTATTTTATAAATATCAGTTGAACATTGATTCAAACTCCAGTTATTCGATAAATATTACTTTGAATATTCCCTTGAGATAAGGAATATTACCTTCGACCTTTATTTAAATTCGATTCAATTATTGAACATAATTTCAAATATTCATTCGATAATCATTTCTTCGATAAATATTATTAAGTTGAATATTCATTATTTATTCAATGAATATTGTCCCAAATATTAAGTCGATAATTATTCCATCAATATGTATCCTTCTTGAGTTGAATATTCTCTGTTGATTCGATAAATACTATCTCCAATGTCCATCTGACGGTTACTCCATCAATAAACATTGTTATTGATTTGAATATTCATTATTTGTTCAATGAATATTATTCTGAATATTTATTCAAAGATTATTCCGAGCAACCCTTTTTCAATATCTATGATTTAATAAATATTCTTGGAATATTTAATTAATTCTTCTAACTCGTTTCAAAGATACTTGGTTTCATTCACATAGTATCATTACCCCTCGAATGTTATATAAATTATTTTAGAGTCCTATTATTATTATTATATTATCAAGGAAGGTTCTCAGTGATTCCATTCTCCCTTCGATTCTATTGTAAGGGAACCCTACTTGAGGAATGTTATTTATCTCGTGACTGCCCGGTCATAAATTATTCGTTCACTCGCAACTTGGTCGCTATTATTCATGGTATTACGTGTACCCACTCATTATTCGGGGGGTAGGAATGTTGGAACAAGTCATTATCCATTAACAAGCAGCAGCTTGGGAAATATTGGTAAATTTTCCTTTCTATTTAGATATGACTACCTGGTGGAGTCTTATCAACAAGTATTATACTTGGGGAAAGGGGGACAAACTTTACGTTTCAAAGTTATGGATATGGAATGAACTAGGAGACGCGTAAGTGGCCGAGTGGCGCCGGTCCAGCAATAGCCCAACCGTTGGCTTAGGAGTTCCAGAGGGCGGTAAACAAGTAAATCCGTCGGAGCTACCTTCTACATGTAGAGAACGACTGATGAGATGCATGACATACGACTGATCCCCGTAAATGTCAGGGCATCTGGCGCGGCAATGCTCCCGTATTAGTTCATCACTCAATGTTGGAAATTTTCTGCAACATCATCATAGTTGGCAGAGTTGAAAAGTATTTCAAACTGGAATTGCAACATCATTCTACAAGTTCCTATTTTTATGAAAATGATGCTATCTTGCTTATTTTGGCATAGCATATGCTTCCACAAAATATACATCTATTGAGTTACCTTGTAACTTCATCCTTTATATTAAACTGGCAATATTTTCTCTAATGCATGGCATATGATTTCAAAACATATCTTCGAACTGTCTTATATATTACTGCACAGTTATATATTGTTGGTGGGCTGTTGCTCACCCTTGCTTATTTATTATGTCACAACAACAGCTAGGTCACATGGCCCGCGTCAGGCGCACTCGGCGCAAGCAGGTTACCCGCCCCACAGGGCTACCCGTTGATGTCATCGCTGCCATTGCTGAGGTAGCATAGCTCAGCAGCCTTTGATTACCAGTTTAATTATATGTATCAATAATGATTAATCAACGGCAAAACTTTTAAACTTATGATGTTATCTTTTTGGCTTGTAATAACTTTTATTCGTAAACCAGTAATGCAAGACTTATTTCAATTTCATCTCTGGGACTATAACTGTGTGTGTGTGAGTGGTTATTATTGTGGGGTCACAGCAGGTGATTTATTTATTGTGGACTCAAATAAAGTATTAATCATGGAAAATAAGACCGTAACGACCCGATCCCGGACCCCGGATCTGGGGGTGTTACAGAAATGGTATCAGAGAGAGAGTTATAAATCCCAAGAGATGATGCGACGCTATACAATAATAAATTCACTAAGATAATAAGAACTCTTGCCAAGTTCACTTAAAACCCTTATGGGAACTTTTAAGTATCATGATAGTAATATAATTCGTCATTGTGTAGGCGAGCGACATCTCGGATCCGGAGGAGTATGAGAGACAGCACGATGATGCGATCCAGGCCGCCGAGGGCTCGGCGATGGTAGATTCAGATACTGATGTCATGGAGTCAGAGGAGGAGGACCCTGAGGAGGTCCAGGTTGATGCTGATACTGATGTTGTTGAGTCAGAGGAGGAGGTCCAGGCCGTAGGGGATGCTGAGTTAGTTGCTGAGGATGTTGATGATGAGGACCCTGAGGAGGACCAGCTTATACCTGAGGGTAGAGAGATTGGGGAGGACTTTTGGGTTGTGACTCAGATTAGGACTTTGGAGGAGGATACTGACATGACCACGGATCAGGTGGTGCCGGTAGATGAGGGTGATGAGGGAGATATAGATGAGCCAGTAGTTGGTATTGTAGAGAGTTCTGGACTTCTTGTGCCACTCCTCTCTGATGAGAGAGCCCCTACCCCGCCACCATTACCTATGAGCCCATTGTCAGATGAGTTTGAGGCATTGACCCCAGAGCCACAGCAGGCAGAGGCTGCCCTTCCAGCAGATCCAGCCCCTCCACCCCGTGGTCCGACAGGGGACGTCCCAGCATGTTTCCACCACTATATTGTGGGCAGACTTACTTCTGAGGTAGCCGTGGCTGAGGCCAGGCTGGCAGAGTCCCGTAGAGAGCTAGCCGCAGAGAGAGAGGCCCGGTTGAGGCACCTGGGTGGTAGGCGTGCCAGAGCTAGAGATATGTATAGGCAGGTGACCGGCATAGAGCTGAGGGCCCGTGTGAGGGTGCGACAGTTACCCAGTGATGGGCATGGCATGGTATCCAGGGCTGATGCAGAGGAGATTTTCCGCCTTGCTATGAGGAGGGTTCTAGATTTGGCCCGCCGTCGTGGCTGACTGCAGGGATAGTGATGTATTGGTCTAGTTGTCTAGTCTTGTACGGTCATAGTAGTGCCGATTTTTGGTAGGGATAGTTTCAGCTTGTAGTTCCCTGTTGCAGACTAGACAGATAGACAGCTTATTTCACTTTTGACTAGTTATTATTCGGATGGTTGTATTTCTTTTAAAACTGTTGTTGTATGTCGGATGTTGTACCGTTTGGTACTTGGTATATATTTATTTCCCTTTTCAGTCATTTCAGTCTTTTTATGACGCGATCACTAGTTTATTATATTATATCTGTCCGTACTGCTTTCGGCTAAAACTGCCATGATATATAGAACTGTGGGATCCTAAATCCATTTATGCATCGATATTGTGAGGAAAACCCTCTGAAATAGGTAAATGAACCTAATGTATATTGTCCAAATTTTCAGTAAAATGCCTCCGAGAAGAATGGGTACTAGGGCTAACCCTCACGAATCTACTGACCAAGAAAGTCACAATCAACATGAGGAAAATTTTGAGTATAATGAAGAACAGGATCAGGACTATAATGAGCAGGAGGATTCCCATTATAGGATGGGGGATGAAACTTTCTATACTGCAGAGTTTGAAGAGGAAATAGAAGAAGGGGAAACTGAAGTCGAGCATCAGGGGGAGAACCAGGGCGGAAACCCCATGGGACAATTTATGGATCTGCTCAGGCAGAATTTGAACCAACATCCCCAACCAGCCCAAGGAAACAATACCACTGTGGCCAATTCCTTTAGAGCCTTCAAGTCCCTCAAACCCCCAGAGTTTCACGGATCGGCTGACCCCGTAGAGGCAAGGGCCTGGGTCAAGGAAATGGAGAAATCTTTCGAGATTCTGAGTATTGGGGAAGCCCAAAAGACTGTCTTTGCTACCTACTTGCTAAAAGGAGAGGCCAACTATTGGTGGGAAGCTAAGAAGAATATGGAGACCGATGCTATTGTAACCTGGGATAGGTTTAAACAATTGTTTCTAGAGAAGTATTTCCCAAAGTTTATGAAAACCCAGATGGAACTTAAGTTTTTGGAACTGAAGCAGAACAATATGACAGTGGCTGATTATGAAGCCAAGTTTACTGAGTTATCACGATTTGTACCAGAGTTTGTGGACACTGAAGAAAAGAAAGCTAACAGGTTTCAGCAAGGGCTGAAACAGTGGATTCAGAACAGAGTGGCCGTTTTAGAGATTACTGATTATGCCACCTTAGTGCAAAAGGCAACCATTGTGGAAGCAGGGAGCGATCAGATGCAAAGAGAGAAAGAGAAGGGGGGATTAAAGAGAAAGCATGCCAGCATGGGCGGAGGTTCCGTAGGGGGAAGGCCCCCGAATAGGTTCAACCGAGGAGCAGTTTCCCTACCTGGGAGGAGTGTTGGGTTCAAACCATCTGGGAGTGCAACTGTGAGCCAGGGCGGCCAACAAGCAGGTGTGTCCCGTTCCCATCATTCCAGACCTCCACTGTAATAACCCGGATTTTTCAAGAAATGATTTTATTATTATTTCAATAATAATAATGTTTTCCTAAAATGAGGAGGAATTTTTTTTTTTTTATTTAATTATTTAATTATTTTCGGTTAAGTGGAACCTGGTCCTCCCTTTTAAAATATTATTGACCGAGTAGATATCTCGAGTCAATAGTTTATTCGAGCAAAGATTTAATTTTTGGAGTGTGGAATTATTTAGCAAAGATTTTATTATAAATTACTAAATAATTTAGAGATTTTAAAATCCTTAGAAAATGATTGTTTTAATTATTTGGGGAATTGCAGAAATTACTTGATTAATATATAAAATCAAGAATTTGAGATTTTACTAAAACAATAATGTTTGTGGTATTTTATAAAGCCCTGTAAATTGTGATTTATGAATCACAATTATTATTTTTATGATTTGTTTTTATAAATTATTAATATTTGTAAAATACATATCAATTTAGAAAATTGAGATTTAATTCTAATTCTTTCTCCAAAAGTCTTTAAAAATATTCTAGTATTTAATTATGCTAGAAATTTTATTTTTTTTACAAATTAGAGCTATTAGTGTAAAATATTATTTAAAGTATGTAGTAATTAAAGGTATTGCTTTTTAAATAGTGTTGGGCTTAGGCCCATTAGGTTAGCCACACAAAACACAACAGATGCATACACGACCACATACATACACGCACAAACAGCCGCGCAGCAACTCATGGGGGGAGAGAAAAGAGAGAGATTTTGGGGTTTGATTTTGAATTAATCGAACATATACTTATATATATATATATGCGTGTGTGTGTAAGTGTATGATTCGTGGGTGTGTGTGTGTATACGCGTGAGTGGTGTGTACAGCAAGGGGAAGGGGTCACACGGTGGTTCCGGCCGGCGGCAAGGGCGGCTCAGCCGCGGGTGGTGGCAGCGGTAGCAGTAGGGGGTGAAGGAGAAAGGAAGAAGAAGGGGAGGAGACTGCCTTGTTGGTGTGTGCAGCGGGAAAGAGAGAGAGAGAGAGAGAGAGAGAGAGAGAGAGAGAGATGGGGGAGAATGAGTTTTCGGTAGTTTGATTTTTGGGCGAGTCGAATCGGAACCGAAATGGTATAATTTCGCCTTTTATTTATTTAATTTTCGTATTAAATTAGTTGTACATTTCGATGTAGATTAATTGTTGTAATTTAATTAGTTTAAATTGTGAGATTATTGTTGTGATTAAATTAGATTTAATTTGTGAGTTTAATGTGTAAATTTTTGTGGTTAAATTAATTCCCGAGATTTAATTCGGAAGGTCTATACTTGTTGATTATAATTTTTGAGATTTATAGTAGGCCCGATTAAATGGGCGGGGTAGTGATTGTTAAATGTTAAGTGCTAATTGCTAATTGTTAGTTTCCAATTGAAATTGTTAATTGCTAAGTGCTAAGTGCTAAGTGCTAATTGTTATCGCCATATAATGTAGTCATAAGAGTTGGATAGCTTGTAAATGTCTACGTGCTAAATGGTATGAATCAAGTTATAGTATATGTTGATAGTATAAGTGCCAACTACGTGGTGTTGGCTTAAATGTGGATAACCTAGTTTACTTTCCTTACATGTTGAGGTGCCGCATGTCTGGGCGGGTACTTTTCCTTATGTGCTAGTTGCCGCATGTCTGGGCGGGTACTTTTCCTTATGTGCTAGTTGCCGCATGTCTGGGCGGGTACTTTTCTTACTTGTTTACTTTGCTGCAAGTTGAGGCAGCTTTATTTTTATTTAAAACAGGGTTGAAATGTTTTGATTGGCATGGAGGGGCTGTGCCCATAGTCCGATAAACGAATACCTCATGCCGAAATTTTCTAAAAATCCCCTGCATTTAAATTTATTTAACTTATTTAATATCAATGGTCTAGAAGCATGAAATGGATATTAATTGTTATGTGAATATGTGCTAAGTGGACTATCCGAGGGTTAATGGTTGCTCCGAGGATTATGTGCTAATTCGAGGATTAAATGTGTCTTGAAGATTAAATGAGTATTATGAGCCTTTATCGAGGACTAAGTATGTTTTGAGGATTACATATTAATTAAGTTGTCATAGAATTTCAATGGTATTATAGTTGTGAATGTTAAGTAAAATTGATTAAGTGGTATGGTTTGGGGTGGTTAGCACCAGGAAATGTCTACTTTAAAAAGGGGACTCTTCCATGTCTTTTCTTTACTAAATGTGTTATGTGTATTAATTGATATTTGAGTAGTCAACTATAGGGATAACAACTATAGTACGACTTTATGTGATTTAGTGATGATCCCGAGTTGTGTCTACTCGAGATACGAGGTAGGACTGACACGTACTCGTAACCAATTACAGTATCGTTAAGGCATGATCAAATTGGAGCGATGTGCATCCGAAAAAGGAAGATCGAGACGTCAGGTAAGGTCCATGGAATTGCTTGGACGAGATGCGAAGAATTTGATTTGCGGTTTCTGCTTTCTGCTAAGGACCAGAGGCAAGTTTAATTATGCATACTCTATCGTTCAGAGTATCGGTATTTTCGAATATATGAAATGTGTGGACTAGATTTAAATCCATAGTTGCAAGTTTTCCAATCATGTGCTTACTCATCAAAACCAGTATATTTTTGGGCCTTGCTAATGTTATTAAATTCTGCTTATGCCAATTGTCATAAATCCCATGACTTATAATGTTGTCGATGGAGACCGATAAACTATGACTCACCCCCCCTTAATCGGTATCTTGTTCATAGAATATTGAAAATATTATACTTGGGATATTTTTCGATTAAAAATATCTAGAAGGATATTGATGTATGCCATTTGGAAGAGTTATTTAATTCAACGAATATTATTTATCCTTTTCATTTAAAAAAAAAAGATTTTCATATCTAGCATTTACTTCCTATTAACTGAAAGTCAGTGATAATTATTTTGATAAAGTACTTAAGTCCGGGAACTGCCGGAGAGATAATGTCTTGGTTTTGAATAGAAATATTCCAAGAGTTACATTTGGGTCTTTTGAGGTTATTACATATTTCGATATTAGTAGTAAAAATTATTTGAATATTCACTATATTAGCGATTAGTCATTTAAATTTTCCTTTAATAATGGGCTATTGAATATTTTTATTCAATATCATTATGTATTTAATTATTAGATACCCTAATTGTTTTAAAGGGTATAAAATGTTATTGGGAGGTTATTTAAATACTTTCATAGTTATTAAAATATTATAGTTTGATTCTATCTATGCAAGTATCAAAACCTATACCTTGTAATATTATTTGATACTGCATTTGCCAGGGAATATTGTTAAACAGTTTTGCTATAATCTTATTTCCTGTTGAAATAGAATTTGACATTTGGATTATATGCGGTATTTAAAGTTAAGTATTTACGAACCGGTATATCTTGTAGCTCTAGATATAAGAGCATATTCATTGTTTTCGACTTTAAACCGGGAGTTGGTATTTTGTGAATATAGTGATAGTCGTGGAAACCCGGAGGGATTCCAGCGGCAAAGTACTAGTCATCTTGAGGAATACTATTAATAAACACTAATTATATTTCCAGAAAGGATTAAGTACTTGGAAATGATTTGAGGAATGTTATTTATAAACATTATTATATTTCCATAAAGTATTAATTACTTGGAAACCATTCGAGGATTACTATTTGAATACGATATCATTCGAGGAATTGTATTTGCTTGCTAAATCTTTCGAGTAATATTATTTGAGTATTATCTCAGTCGAGAAATATCCTATGAATTTTATTTCTGTTAAATATGCTATTGGAAGGCATAACTATTTTCAAAAGTATATTATGATACTTGATTACGATTTGGTAATTGGCTTATAAGCTAGAATTGAGATATTAGTTATAAGCCGGGTTTTGCAATGCCTTTAGTGAAGGACGTATGACTTAAATTCCTTAAATATAGATCAAGAGTCGGTATTTCTTGATATATCATGATTACTTTCAGAGGAAAATATTTAAGTAGATATTTTCCCTTATTTATTTAATGATTATTATTTTAAATATTCAATTGAAATAGTTACTTAATGAATATTATTTTGAATATTCATTCGAGATTAATTAGTAAATGAATATTATGTTAAATATTCGTTTTAACTTTATTTAATGTATATCATCTTTAATATTCACTCAGGGTCGATTTATTCATCGAATATTATTTTGAATATTCCTTAAGGATTTAATTAAGTTAAATAATGAATATTATTTCGTATATTCATTCGATCATTATTTATTTAATCAATATCTTTTCGAATATCCAGTTGAGCCATATTTTATATTAAGATTATTCCTTCAATATTTTTGACTTAATAAATATTCTTTGGAATATTTAATTAATTCTTCTAACTCGTTTCAAGAATGATTTACTTCATTCAAATGCTATTTCCGACCTCCAAATATTATGTAAATTATTTTGGAGTCTTATTATTAATACTATTATCAAGAAAGGTTCTCAAGATTTCATTCTTCATTCAATTTTATCTGTTAAATCGTAAGGGAACCTTACTTGAGAAATGTTATCTATCTTGATGACTTCTTGGTCATAATTTCTTTGAAACTATTCTTTTCGTTCGCAACTGGGTTGCTACGAGACATTGAATCTTGTGTACCCACTCATCATTCGAGGGGTAAGATTGTTGGAACAAGTTTATGTCCATTAACAAGCATCAGCTTGGAAATATTGGTGAATTTTCCTTTCCAACTGGATACGACTACTTTGTGGAGTTTTATCAACAAGTATTATACTTGGGGAAAGGGGGATAAACTTTATGTTTCAGAGTTATAGATGTCAATTGAACTAGGAGACGTGTAAGTGGTCGAGTGGCGCCGACCCAGCAATAGCCCAACCGTTGGCTTAGGAGTTCCAGAGGGCGGTAGACAAGTAAATCCGTCGGAGCTACCTTCTACATGTAGAGAACGACTGATGAGATGCATGACATACGACTGATCATCGTAAACGTCAGGGCATCTGGCGCGGCAATGCTCCCGTATTAGTTCATCTTTCAAAATTGGAAATCTTCTGCAACACCATCCGTGTGGGCAGGGTTAAAAAGTGTTTGGAACTGGAATTGCAATATCTTTCTTGCAACTTCCTCTTTTATGAAAATGATGATATCTTGCTTATCTTTGGCATAGCAGATATTCCCTCGGAAATATAATTTGAGTTACCTTGTAACTTCATCCTTTATCTTACAATTGATGACTCTGTTGATACCTTACATAACATGAGTTGTGATAAGGAGGTTTTTGATATTGGATCACCTTATAACTTCATCTTTTAAGTTATATGTTGATATTCTGCTTATTTTTATATAGTAGATATTTTCCGAAAAGGTTATATTGAACTATCTTATAACTCCATCTTTTACAATATACTAGCACCATGTCCGTCAATGCATAGCATACAGTTTCAAAGATATTTTAGAATTGTTATTATATTGCTGAGGTGCAGTATCTTGATCCATCCAATGTTTTGGCGAAAATGATATACATATATATAAACATTTTCAAGCTTGAGAAGTATTGATTTGGTACCTTATAAATGGGTCATTTCAAAAGCGTTGACTCTCTTGCTATCAGTTACCTATGAATCTTAAACTTATCAAGTGGTTAAAGAAGTTATATCCCATACAGAATATTGAACTGTAGGGTGTTGTGATAAAAATGATATACTTATATGTATACACTTTCAGACTTGTGGAATACTAAAAAGGGGATCTTTTTATATTTTGGTTTCTATTTGATGAAAACACTTGTAGTAGCAGTATATTGAACTGTATATTTTGAAGAGTTTTTATTAAAGGATATTGAGACTACAACTTATACCATTTTGCTAAGGTATGAAGCTTACTATGGTTATTATGATCTCAGATTGTTCATTTGATGTTATATCAAAGGTTAAACTTCCCTTATTGAAATTCCATAGTTAAATGTTTCAAAAATGATATTAAATATCGTTAGACATTGAATACCCTTGTGTGTATTGGTTTGTATAATGTTAAGTTTTATTATTACCTTGCTGAGCAATTCTTTCGCTCATTCTTGCTTGTTTCAATTATTAACCTTTCAGAGGAAGATAGTTGGTTGAGGCTTATCTGCATGGCTCGGAAGAAGCAGGCAGTACGCCCTTATGAAGATGATATGATCTAGAAAAGCTATAGCTGGAGTAAGTTATATGTAGGTACATTGATGTGTATTATATATTACTTTGTACTGAGTAGTACTAGTTGCTGGTGTACTTCCCAACGAAGCTATACTAGTAGTATAAGATTTGTATGACATAGTGCGATGTAAAGATTTTAGTTCTTGTTTCTAGCCCTATGACCTAAAAGATGCTTGGTGGTTGGGGTCGTAGAGTTATATTTCAGTTTTAATGATTATAGATGGCTTAATGTTGTTAAACAGGTAATTTGACATTGAAGATTTCCGCGTAGCTACCAAATCCTTGACCCCGGATTTGGGGGTGTTACAGAAATGGTATCAGAGCTTAGGTTATAGTAAACTAGAAACGAGAGTGAGTAGGAGCGTGTATAGTTATGTGAGAACGTCAGAACTCATGTAGAGTTCCTGTTGGACTATTGGATATAGTACCAATGATTAAGATAAGATTTTGAGGAATATGTTGAGATAGACTTCACCTCTTATGGTGATGGATGTCTGCTAAAGAACTCTTAGAGACAAGTGTTGGTTGGCAGGGGCATAGAGCGCCCGAGGCCTAAATTTAAAATGATTTTAGGGGATTCATGGAGACAGTTATGTATTCCCCGAACTATAGGGAATTTCAATATGATGGTGAATGATAGGAAGATGATATCTAGTATTATGGCAAGGATGTGTTGAGAATGTACTCATACTGTTAAAATTCCAAAAAAAAGGGAAGCAAAACAAGATCACTATGAAAGGTTATCAGTCGAAGTTGCGGGTATTTAAAACCCTCTCGAGCTTGATAGAGTTTAAGGTAATATTATGAATGGATTGGTGGATAGACACCGATTGTCTCAAAATTATAGAAGTAAAAAGGGTGAAGATGAGATTGATCAATAAAGATGAAATATGTTTTAAGAATCAAGACAGACTGAGAAAGTCTGAGAAAGACTAGTACGAAGGCTGTTATGCCAAAAAGGGATAAGTTTAAGTAGCACACGGAATTGTCATGAAAAAAAAAAAAGGGAATATGTGGTATAAAGACAATTATAATGGTGACTGGATTTAAATATGCATTGTCTAGCGATGTTCTGGGTTTCCGCCTGTTTGAAGCGTGGAATTCATCATTGTTAGGGGCGACACCGGTATCGAAGTCTTCTCAAAGAATAAAACGCTTGCGTGAGATGCTTGCGCCGAGTCGAATAGAACTCCTTAATATCGTAAAATGCCGATGGTTGAATCTTCAGCGACTATTACGAGTCGACGATGACATCGGTTATCGAGCACCTTAGGGTGTGCGCGGAAAAGAGAGCGCTATAATCGAACAATTATCCGTCAGAGGAGTCGATATAAAAAGGCATCCGTAGAGACCTTGGCAGTACCCTCCCCATTTGGGAATCATTTTGATTATCTCCCCAATCTGAATTGTTTGACATCTCCCCATTTGCAAATTATGTTTATTACCTCCCCAATCTGTAAATTATTTGACACCTCCTCGCGCATAAATTATATTGATTACCCCCTATCTATGACCTATCTTGACGTCTCTCCAAGAGAGAATTTTTAATAAAGAATATACTCCCTCTTCGAAGTTGTTCTTTAATACTTCTGTTAAACCATATTTAATGTCGATTGTGCCAGAAGCTGTCATTATTCCTACCTTCAGATTTCTGAAGCCCTGTTGAATGATGTTATCTTAAACTTCCACTTTCCTTCAATAGTGGATGATTCTATGGTGGTATAGCACCACTTGCTTGTTGAATACCTATATCTTTCTGGTTATCCTTTTCTTTGGAAATTACACCTTTGGAATCCGTTCAATTCAACTCCAAGGTGTCCCTTTGAGAATTAATTGTCAAAATACAATAACTATTAACTTGACTTTGAATTGCTTTCATACTTCTCAACTTCCACTGAGACGAACAACCCTATACATATGGGGGCCACAAGGACTTTCGGTCTATGTGATAGAAGTCTGACGGGACGCCGTCACTTGTGAGTTGTGAAATACAAGAAGGCTAATTACCTTTAGTAATGTCTTAACTGAGACACACAACGTGAGTTCTTATGATCATATTGATCACTCAGTAAATTCTCTTATTTCAAATAAGGTTTACTTTAATACTCATAACCTTATGATCATCAATGTGTGGCAATAGCCTTGATATGACAGCTATCTTTTCAAAGTTTCATAATTCTTATTATCTCTAATAAATTTGAAGGGGATACCAACCAGGTCTGCCAAGTCATAAATTCGCTGATAGAAACTAGATTCGCATTGGAATCGCCAAGAGTAGAAGCGAACCCCAAGGCGAGTAGAATATCAGTGACGTATCAATAGAATTAGTTGGTTCTTTCCCTCTCAATGATATTATGTTAATGGAATTAGTGCATTCTCTCTCTCAAGGATGTTTTGTGAATAGAATCAGTGAACTCTCTCTCTCTCAAGGATAGTATGATAATCGAAAGTTGGTCAAGATATATGTGTGAAAAGAATAACGTGGTAAGACTCCAAGTGATAACTGTGTCAAATAGAGATCCTATGGTTGGATTGAGGTTTCGGAGAAGTTGTTTACAAATGGACACTATCTCCGGTTAGGCAGAATAAGTGTTGATGATGAAAGAGTTAAGGAATCCCAGTAGTGGCCTTAGCTGATTCCGTGGACGGAATCCTTTTAAGGAGGGTAGACTGTAATAACCCGGATTTTTCAAGAAATGATTTTATTATTATTTCAATAATAATAATGTTTTCCTAAAATGAGGAGGAATTTTTTTTTTTTTTATTTAATTATTTAATTATTTTCGGTTTAGTGGAACCTGGTCCTCCCTTTTAAAATATTATTGACCGAGTAGATATCTTGAGTCAATAGTTTATTCGAGCAAAGATTTAATTTTTGGAGTGTGGAATTATTTAGCAAAGATTTTATTATAAATTACTAAATAATTTAGAGATTTTAAAATCCTTAGAAAATGATTGTTTTAATTATTTGGGGAATTGCAGAAATTACTTGATTAATATATAAAATCAAGAATTTGAGATTTTACTAAAACAATAATGTTTGTGGTATTTTATAAAGCCCTGTAAATTGTGATTTATGAATCACAATTATTATTTTTATGTTTTGTTTTTATAAATTATTAATATTTGTAAAATACATATCAATTTAGAAAATTGAGATTTAATTCTAATTCTTTCTCCAAAAGTTTTTAAAAATATTCTAGTATTTAATTATGCTAGAAATTTTATTTTTTTTACAAATTAGAGCTATTAGTGTAAAATATTATTTAAAGTATGTAGTAATTAAAGGTATTGCTTTTTAAATAGTGTTGGGCTTAGGCCCATTAGGTTAGCCACACAAAACACAACAGATGCATACACGACCACATACATACACGCACAAACAGCCGCGCAGCAACTCATCGGGGGAGAGAAAAGAGAGAGATTTTGGGGTTTGATTTTGAATTAATCGAACATATACTTATATATATATATATGCGTGTGTGTGTAAGTGTGTGATTCGTGGGTGTGTGTGTGTATACGCGTGAGTGGTGTGTACAGCAAGGGGAAGGGGTCACACGGTGGTTCCGGCCGGCGGCAAGGGCGGCTCAGCCGCGGGTGGTGGCAGCGGTAGCAGTAGGGGGTGAAGGAGAAAGGAAGAAGAAGGGGATGAGACTGCCTTGTTGGTGTGTGCAGCGGGAAGAGAGAGAGAGAGAGAGAGAGAGAGAGAGAGAGAGAGAGAGAGAGAGAGAGAGAGAGAGAGAGAGATGGGGGAGAATGAGTTTTCGGTAGTTTGATTTTTGGGCGAGTCGAATCGGAACCGAAATGGGATAATTTCGCCTTTTATTTATTTAATTTTCGTATTAAATTAGTTGTACATTTCGATGTAGATTAATTGTTGTAATTTAATTAGTTTAAATTGTGAGATTATTGTTGTGATTAAATTAGATTTAATTTGTGAGTTTAATGTGTAAATTTTTGTGGTTAAATTAATTCCCGAGATTTAATTCGGAAGGTCTATACTTGTTGATTATAATTTTTGAGATTTATAGTAGGCCCGATTAAATGGGCGGGGTAGTGATTGTTAAATGTTAAGTGCTAATTGCTAATTGTTAGTTTCCAATTGAAATTGTTAATTGCTAAGTGCTAAGTGCTAAGTGCTAATTGTTATCGCCATATAATGTAGTCATAAGAGTTGGATAGCTTGTAAATGTCTACGTGCTAAATGGTATGAATCAAGTTATAGTATATGTTGATAGTATAAGTGCCAACTACGTGGTGTTGGCTTAAATGTGGATAACCTAGTTTACTTTCCTTACATGTTGAGGTGCCGCATGTCTGGGCGGGTACTTTTCCTTATGTGCTAGTTGCCGCATGTCTGGGCGGGTACTTTTCCTTATGTGCTAGTTGCCGCATGTCTGGGCGGGTACTTTTCTTACTTGTTTACTTTGCTGCAAGTTGAGGCAGCTTTATTTTTATTTAAAACAGGGTTGAAATGTTTTGATTGGCATGGAGGGGCTGTGCCCATAGTCCGATAAACGAATACCTCATGCCGAAATTTTCTAAAAATCCCCTGCATTTAAATTTATTTAACTTATTTAATATCAATGGTCTAGAAGCATGAAATGGATATTAATTGTTATGTGAATATGTGCTAAGTGGACTATCCGAGGGTTAATGGTTGCTCCGAGGATTATGTGCTAATTCGAGGATTAAATGTGTCTTGAAGATTAAATGAGTATTATGAGCCTTTATCGAGGACTAAGTATGTTTTGAGGATTACATATTAATTAAGTTGTCATAGAATTTCAATGGTATTATAGTTGTGAATGTTAAGTAAAATTGATTAAGTGGTATGGTTTGGGGTGGTTAGCACCAGGAAATGTCTACTTTAAAAATGGGACTCTTCCATGTCTTTTCTTTACTAAATGTGTTATGTGTATTAATTGGTATTTGAGTAGTCAACTATAGGGATAACAAGAATAGTACGACTTTATGTGATTTAGTGATGATCCCGAGTTGTGTCTACTCGAGATACGAGGTAGGACTGACACGTACTCGTAGCCAATTACAGTATCGTTAAGGCATGATCAAATTGGAGCGATGTGCATCCGAAAAAGGAAGATCGAGACGTCAGGTAAGGTCCATGGAATTGCTTGGACGAGATGCGAAGAATTTGATTTGCGGTTTCTGCTTTCTGCTAAGGACCAGAGGCAAGTTTAATTATGCATACTCTATCGTTCAGAGTATCGGTATTTTCGAATATATGAAATGTGTGGACTAGATTTAAATCCATAGTTGCAAGCTTTCCAATCATGTGCTTACTCATCAAAACCAGTATATTTTTGGGCCTTGCTAATGTTATTAAATTCTGCTTATGCCAATTGTCATAAATCCCATGACTTATAATGTTGTCGATGGAGACCGATAAACTATGACTCACCCCCCCTTAATCGGTATCTTGTTCATAGAATATTGCAAATATTATACTTGGGATATTTTTCGATTAAAAATATCTAGAAGGATATTGATGTATGCCATTTGGAAGAGTTATTTAATTCAACGAATATTATTTATCCTTTTCATTTAAAAAAAAAGATTTTCATATCTAGCATTTACTTCCTATTAACTGAGAGTCAGTGATAATTATTTTGATAAAGTACTTAAGTCCGGGAACTGCCGGAGAGATAATGTCTTGGTTTTGAATAGAAATATTCCAAGAGTTACATTTGGGTCTTTTGAGGTTATTACATATTTCGATATTAGTAGTAAAAATTATTTGAATATTCACTATATTAGCGATTAGTCATTTAAATTTTCCTTTAATAATGGGCTATTGAATATTTTTATTCAATATCATTATGTATTTAATTATTAGATACCCTAATTGTTTTAAAGGGTATAAAATGTTATTGGGAGGTTATTTAAATACTTTCATAGTTATTAAAATATTATAGTTTGATTCTATCTATGCAAGTATCAAAACCTATACCTTGTAATATTATTTGATACTGCATTTGCCAGGGAATATTGTTAAACAGTTTTGCTATAATCTTATTTCCTGTTGAAATAGAATTTGACATTTGGATTATATGCGGTCTTTAAAGTTAAGTATTTACGAACCGGTATATCTTGTAGCTCTAGATATAAGAGCATATTCATTGTTTTCGACTTTAAACCGGGAGTTGGTATTTTGTGAATATAGTGATAGTCGTGGAAACCCGGAGGGATTCCAGCGGCAAAGTACTAGTCATCTTGAGGAATACTATTAATAAACACTAATTATATTTCCAGAAAGGATTAAGTACTTGGAAATGATTTGAGGAATGTTATTTATAAACATTATTATATTTCCATAAAGTATTAATTACTTGGAAACCATTCGAGGATTACTATTTGAATACGATATCATTCGAGGAATTGTATTTGCTTGCTAAATCTTTCGAGTAATATTATTTGAGTATTATCTCAGTCGAGAAATATCCTATGAATTTTATTTCTGTTAAATATGCTATTGGAAGGCATAACTATTTTCAAAAGTATATTATGATACTTGATTACGATTTGGTAATTGGCTTATAAGCTAGAATTGAGATATTAGTTATAAGCCGGGTTTTGCAATGCCTTTAGTGAAGGACGTATGACTTAAATTCCTTAAATATAGATCAAGAGTCGGTATTTCTTGATATATCATGATTACTTTCAGAGGAAAATATTTAAGTAGATATTTTCCCTTATTTATTTAATGATTATTATTTTAAATATTCAATTGAAATAGTTACTTAATGAATATTATTTTGAATATTCATTCGAGATTAATTAGTAAATGAATATTATGTTAAATATTCGTTTTAACTTTATTTAATGTATATCATCTTTAATATTCACTCAGGGTCGATTTATTCATCGAATATTATTTTGAATATTCCTTAAGGATTTAATTAAGTTAAATAATGAATATTATTTCGTATATTCATTCGATCATTATTTATTTAATCAATATCTTTTCGAATATCCAGTTGAGCCATATTTTATATTAAGATTATTCCTTCAATATTTTTGACTTAATAAATATTCTTTGGAATATTTAATTAATTCTTCTAACTCGTTTCAAGAATGATTTACTTCATTCAAATGCTATTTCCGACCTCCAAATATTATGTAAATTATTTTGGAGTCTTATTATTAATACTATTATCAAGAAAGGTTCTCAAGATTTCATTCTTCATTCAATTTTATCTGTTAAATCGTAAGGGAACCTTACTTGAGAAATGTTATCTATCTTGATGACTTCTTGGTCATAATTTCTTTGAAACTATTCTTTTCGTTCGCAACTGGGTTGCTACGAGACATTGAATCTTGTGTACCCACTCATCATTCGAGGGGTAAGATTGTTGGAACAAGTTTATGTCCATTAACAAGCATCAGCTTGGAAATATTGGTGAATTTTCCTTTCCAACTGGATACGACTACTTTGTGGAGTTTTATCAACAAGTATTATACTTGGGGAAAGGGGGATAAACTTTATGTTTCAGAGTTATAGATGTCAATTGAACTAGGAGACGTGTAAGTGGTCGAGTGGCGCCGACCCAGCAATAGCCCAACCGTTGGCTTAGGAGTTCCAGAGGGCGGTAGACAAGTAAATCCGTCGGAGCTACCTTCTACATGTAGAGAACGACTGATGAGATGCATGACATACGACTGATCATCGTAAACGTCAGGGCATCTGGCGCGGCAATGCTCCCGTATTAGTTCATCTTTCAAAATTGGAAATCTTCTGCAACACCATCCGTGTGGGCAGGGTTAAAAAGTGTTTGGAACTGGAATTGCAATATCTTTCTTGCAACTTCCTCTTTTATGAAAATGATGATATCTTGCTTATCTTTGGCATAGCAGATATTCCCTCGGAAATATAATTTGAGTTACCTTGTAACTTCATCCTTTATCTTACAATTGATGACTCTGTTGATACCTTACATAACATGAGTTGTGATAAGGAGGTTTTTGATATTGGATCACCTTATAACTTCATCTTTTAAGTTATATGTTGATATTCTGCTTATTTTTATATAGTAGATATTTTCCGAAAAGGTTATATTGAACTATCTTATAACTCCATCTTTTACAATATACTAGCACCATGTCCGTCAATGCATAGCATACAGTTTCAAAGATATTTTAGAATTGTTATTATATTGCTGAGGTGCAGTATCTTGATCCATCCAATGTTTTGGCGAAAATGATATACATATATATAAACATTTTCAAGCTTGAGAAGTATTGATTTGGTACCTTATAAATGGGTCATTTCAAAAGCGTTGACTCTCTTGCTATCAGTTACCTATGAATCTTAAACTTATCAAGTGGTTAAAGAAGTTATATCCCATACAGAATATTGAACTGTAGGGTGTTGTGATAAAAATGATATACTTATATGTATACACTTTCAGACTTGTGGAATACTAAAAAGGGGATCTTTTTATATTTTGGTTTCTATTTGATGAAAACACTTGTAGTAGCAGTATATTGAACTGTATATTTTGAAGAGTTTTTATTAAAGGATATTGAGACTACAACTTATACCATTTTGCTAAGGTATGAAGCTTACTATGGTTATTATGATCTCAGATTGTTCATTTGATGTTATATCAAAGGTTAAACTTCCCTTATTGAAATTCCATAGTTAAATGTTTCAAAAATGATATTAAATATCGTTAGACATTGAATACCCTTGTGTGTATTGGTTTGTATAATGTTAAGTTTTATTATTACCTTGCTGAGCAATTCTTTCGCTCATTCTTGCTTGTTTCAATTATTAACCTTTCAGAGGAAGATAGTTGGTTGAGGCTTATCTGCATGGCTCGGAAGAAGCAGGCAGTACGCCCTTATGAAGATGATATGATCTAGAAAAGCTATAGCTGGAGTAAGTTATATGTAGGTACATTGATGTGTATTATATATTACTTTGTACTGAGTAGTACTAGTTGCTGGTGTACTTCCCAACGAAGCTATACTAGTAGTATAAGATTTGTATGACATAGTGCGATGTAAAGATTTTAGTTCTTGTTTCTAGCCCTATGACCTAAAAGATGCTTGGTGGTTGGGGTCGTAGAGTTATATTTCAGTTTTAATGATTATAGATGGCTTAATGTTGTTAAACATGTAATTTGACATTGAAGATTTCCGCGTAGCTACCAAATCCTTGACCCCGGATTTGGGGGTGTTACATCCACTACCAGTATGTGCCACTTGTGGGAAGAGACATTCCGGGGTGTGTACTCAGAAACAGACGGTCTGTTATAAGTGTGGGCGAGCAGGCCACTATGCCCACCAGTGTACCGCGATTGCTCCTACTGCCAGCAAAGGCACTACTTGTTTTCAGTGTGGTCGTCCAGGTCACATGAGGAGGGATTGCCCAATGAACAAACCAGCAGCCTCAGGGGCAAGCAAAGCTGCCTCCAACCGGCCACCAACTGCTAGAACTTTTAACATGACAGTACAAGATGCCGTGAGGAACACGGATGTGATAGCAGGTACATTTTCCCTCAATTCAGTCAGTGCAAATGTTTTATTTGATTCTGGGGCAACTAAGTCTTTTATATCTAGAGATTTTGCACATAAATTGAAACTTAAAACTCAACCACTAAGGGAGTCTTTGCAAGTAGAGATAGCTAATCAGGAAGTCGTTCCAGTTAATCAGATTCACTCAGATTGCCAAATAGAAATAGGAGGACGATCCTTCTGTGTTGATTTGATCCCTTTTAAGCTAGGGGAATTCGATGTTATTTTGGGAATGGACTGGTTGTCTCGTAATAATGTGCAAATAGATTGTAAAGGGAAAAAGGTTAAGTTGAAAACCCCAGGAAATAAGAAAATAGTGTTTAAAGGGTTACGACAGACCCAGAACATTCTAACCATGGCACAGACCAAGAGACTGCTACAAAAAGGAAACGAAGCTTATTTAGCTTACGTTATCGACACCCAGAAAGAGGCGCCCAAGAAACAAGACATTCCGGTGGTTAACGAATTTGAAGATGTGTTTCCTGAAGATCTTCCTGGATTACCACCAGATAGAGTGATTGAGTTTGCTATCGAGTTAGCCCCGGGGACGGCGCCAGTTTCAAAGGCCCCATACCGATTAGCACCAGTGGAAATGAAAGAGCTAGCAAAGCAATTACAGGAATTGTTGGATAAGGGTATGATAAGACCCAGTGTGTCGCCTTGGGGCGTACCAGTATTGTTCGTCAAGAAAAAGGACGGGAGTATGAGGTTATGCATCGACTATCGAGAGTTGAACAAGCTAACAATAAAGAATAAGTACCCGTTGCCCAGAATTGATGATTTGTTTGACCAGCTAAGAGGAGCTGTGTATTTCTCCAAGATTGACTTGAGAACCGGATATCACCAGTTGAAGATTAAACCTGAAGATATTCCAAAGACTGCATTCCGTACTAGGTATTGACATTATGAGTTCTTGGTGATGTCATTCGGATTGACCAACGCCCCAGCAGCTTTCATGGATTTAATGAATAGGGTGTTCAAGGAATATTTGGACCAGTTTGTTATAGTCTTTATTGATGATATTTTGATCTACTCAAAGACAGAGGAAGAACACGCTGAACATTTGAGGATAACCTTAGAGACGCTCCGGAAAGAGCAATTATATGCCAAATTCTCAAAGTGTGAATTCTGGAAAAATGAAGTACAATTTTTAGGGCACGTAATCAACAAAGAAGGAGTGCTAGTTGACCCCTCCAAGATAGAGGCAGTTTCAAATTGGGAGCGACCAACCACTCCAACAGAGGTAAGGAGTTTCATAGGGTTAGCAGGATATTATAGACGATTTGTTCAAGATTTTGCAAAGATTGCAGCCCCGTTAACTCGACTTACCCGGAAAACTGAGAAATTTGAATGGACTAAAAATTACGAGAAGAGTTTTCAAGAGCTGAAGAAGAGGTTGGTAACGGCCCCAGTATTGGCGTTGCCTGATGGAAAAGGAGATTTCGTGATTTACAGTGATGCTTCGCATAAGGGATTGGGATGCGTGCTTATGCAGCACGGCAAGGTAATAGCATATGCGTCAAGACAATTGAAGGATTACGAGATCCGATACCCCACCCATGATCTGGAATTAGCTGCAATTGTTTTTGCCTTAAAAATTTGGAGGCACTACTTGTATGGAGAGAAGTGTGAGATTTACACTGACCATAAGAGCCTCAAGTACATTTTTACGCAGAAAGAGCTTAACATGCGCCAGAGAAGATGGCTAGAGCTAATCAAGGATTACGACTGTGAGATTCGTTACCGGGCAAAGCCAATGTGGTGGCTGACGCCCTTAGTAGGAAAGAGAAGCTCAAAATGATAACTACAGAGGAAGAATTGATAAAAGACTTTGAGAGGCTGGAAATTGAGATTAAGATACCTGAAGAAGGTCAAGAAAAGTTGATGGAAATTTGGATCCAGCCTCTACTGTTGGAAAAGATTAGGCTATGCCAAGAACAAATGATGGAAGCAGAAAAGAACTCGACAGAGGAATTAATGACTGGGGAAGAAATCAAGTGTGAAAAAGATAAAGGAGGAATCATGAGATATATGTGGAGAATATGGGTCCCAAACGATCAGGAACTCAAGGAAGAAATTCTATATGAGGCACACAACTCAGGATACTCAGTGCACCCCGGTAGCACCAAGATGTATAGAGATTTGAAAGAGTACTACTGGTGGCCCAACATGAAAAAGGACGTGGTAGAATGGGTAAGCAAATGCTTGACATGCCAGAAAGTGAAAGCAGAGCACCAGAGGCCTAGTGGACTTCTACACCCCTTGGAGATTCCCGAATGGAAATGGGAACATATAGCTATGGACTTCGTAGTAGGTTTGCCAAGGACCAAAGCGAATCATGATGCCATATGGGTGATTATAGACCGACTAACAAAGTCAGCTCACTTCCTACCGATTAACGAAAGGTACACGGTTGATAGGCTTGTAGACCTCTACCTCAAGGAAATAGTGGCGCGACATGGAGTCCCAGTCGCCATAGTATCTGACAGAGATCCCAGATTTAACTCCAGGTTTTGGAGGAGCTTTCAGGAATGTGTGGGAACCAGGCTAAACATGAGTACAGCTTACCATCCCCAGACAGACGGGCAAAGTGAAAGGACCATCCAGACACTAGAAGATATGTTGAGAGTCTGTGCTATAGACTTTAAAGGAAATTGGGATGATCACTTGCCATTGATTGAGTTCTCCTACAACAATAGCTTTCATTCAAGCATAGGGATGCCGCCTTACGAGGCCCTTTATGGAAGGAAATGCCGATCTCCCTTATATTGGGATGAAGTTTGAGAGCGAAAGATGCTCGGGCCTGAGATGGTCCAACGGACTAAAGATGCAGTGGATCTAATCAGAGGACGGCTGGTAGCAGCCCAAGACCGACAAAAGAAATATGCCGACTTAGCTCGGAAAGGAAAAGAATATGAGGTGGGAGACCTAGTGTTCTTGAAGGTATCTCCTTGGAAGGGTTTAATGAGGTTTGGAAAGAAAGGGAAGCTGAGCCCTAGATATATTGGGCCATTCGAGATCTTAAGACGTATTGGGGAGCTAGCTTATGAACTGGCATTACCCCCAAACCTGCAGTAAGTGCACAATGTGTTCCATGTCTCAATGCTAAGGAAATATAACCCAGATGCCAAGCACATAGTGGAATATGAGCACGTGGACATGCAACCAGATTTGACCTACGTAGAGCAACCTGTGGAAATCATAGACAGAAAAGATCAAGTGCTCCGAAACAAGGTCATCAAGCTTGTCAGAGTTTTATGGCAAAATCACAACATAGAAGAATCAACCTGGGAGCTAGAAAGTGCAATGATGGAAAAGTACCCCCATTTATTTTCAAGCTGATTCCGGGACGGAATCCTTTTAAGGAGGGGAGACTGTAAGAACCCAGATTTTTGGTAGAATTTAAAACTTTTATTATGTAATAATGTGGGAATGAAAAGTGGTTATGACTGCGATGTAACGAAGATCTATTAAATGAATGGAACGGATTTGAATTCAATTATTTATATGTCATGCAGAATACTTTTGGTTGACGGCATAGATAAGAATGATCTATATCCTAAGAATATAAGTATATTACTTCAAGTAAGATTATTCTTATGTCATCCAAATCAATAGCTATTATAAGTCCAGCGGTTCCGTAAAAAGGTTAAGAAGCACTCGAGAGTGAACCAGGTTCATTTTCCTAATTATAGGAATTAAATAAAAATAAGTGATGAATAGTGATTTTGGTGGAATTTGGAATATTATTATAATAATGATATACCCGGTATTCGGAACGGATTTCTGAGTTCGTATTAGTGATCCAGGAAGAAAATAAGTGTATGTAAAAGCTGTCGGATTCAGAAAAAGAGCACTTTTATTTTCTCCGAGATTTCCCTGGACACTGCAAGACTTAGGGATTTATAAAAGGGAATTAAGGAATTTAAATTCGAGAAGTATTAAGAAAGATGAGGAATAGTATTATAAATATTAAGAAGGTTTTCGGTAAAACCCTAACTAGGAATCCATGAGTTATTCCTACGAACGATCAATCGAATCGAGCAATAACCGGACAAAAGAGCAAGCAGAGACTAAGATGCATGCATGTGCTATGTATAAAATATCTACTAACCAAACTAGAATCAAGGAACTAGAACCATTAGAGATCAACTAGTACTTAGCAAATCAAATCACTTGGTTAAGCCTTAAACCATCCAATCTTCAACACTTGTCCTCCCATTTTCATCATCTAGTGCATCACACTCCACTAACACCACTTGAAGGAGATATTATCTAAGTAAACATCACTTTATGCATTATTACAAAAAATCAACCAAGCAAGAACTCATCTTCTCTCCAAAAACAAAGCATTCGGCAAATGCCTTAATTCCAAAATCGAAATTCAACTTCCAACCATTTGTTGATCTTGAAACTTTTATGGTGAGACTTACATTTCATATAAATGATCTCCTCAAAATCCTAGCTTCAATCTCTTCTTTTTCCATTTTCAAAAAAATGATTTAAGAGGAGGGTGAATAGTGTTTTCATGAACTAATCTTGTTTTTCCTTGTTTTTCATGGTTGATTTAGCAAGCTTAAGCACTTCTAAGGATCATACCAAGCATAGTGAGGCTAGATCATACTCCAAGGAAGGTATAACAACTTGAAACCCTAGACTTTACCTTGAGATTTTGCATGCTCTTGATGGGTTTTAGTATAAGATGTGATATTAGCATGATTATAAGCATGATTGTGATTTAGATTTGATAAATGTTAAAAATAGTTTAGATGAACGGAAAGGCATTGCTTGGCCTCAATTCATGGTGGTATATCATGTATATGTTGTTTGGGATGGATACCTTGATTATTGGAAGGTTTGGAATTTAGATATATTCGATTTATAGCCGTCGTAATGCCGAAATTTCGTTAACATTAAGAACACGAATTTGACAGAAGGTATAACTCACTGATTAGCTTCGACTTTTGCCATGATTAGCTAGATTATGTTATGAGCTTCGTTTTGATATAAAGATCGCATGAAACGGACTTACGGTTTAGGAGTTATGATTAAATTCGTAAAAGTGGTTCGGAACCGTAATCAAAAGTTCGTAATTGAAATTGATTCCCTTTAAGGTTGTTTAATCAGTGGCGAATCGTAATAATTAAATAATAGAGACAAAAAGGAAGGTGTGGGAGAAGACCGCATGTCAAATGGATCGTTTTCCGATTTTATAAAAATGTTCGAATCAGGGTTAAGTACGAAAGTACCCCTGAGAGGTATACTTGGTTATAACTTCGGTAAACCACTTAGAAAACGATCGATAAATATCGAGGTCTAATCTTTCGACTTTAAAACTTATACGATTTAAATACTTACCATATGTAAGTGTAATGTCATGCTTTAGTAACGAACAAGTATCGGGTAATAAAAGCAATAGTAAGAGTGAATTAGAGGGGTATAACGAAACGACTTGAAAATGTGTTTCAATTTAAGTTAAGTTTATACGTAACCTTTTGAAAGGTGTTTAGTGATTAATCCCGAATGCCTTGGCTAATTATAGATCATCAGGCTGACCCGGGACACGCTACTACTACCCCTACTCGTACTCGATTTCCAGGCAAGTTTTCGAACCTTTCTTTTTAAAGGCTGTTGTTGTGAATATATATATATATATATATGTATGTGTTTTCAGTATACATATGCCATAGCATGCATGCCTGTTCTCGAATTATTTTGAAAATGCTTGTTCCCTGAATTATTGTTGGCTTATAAGTTAGATAGCTAGTATATCAATTATAAGCCGGAAATTACTAAGACCCTTAAGCAAAGGGCATCTGAATCTCATTCTTTGACTATAGACCGGGAGTCGTTATTCCTTGATATATTGATATTATTTTCAGAGGAAAATAACTAAGTAAATATTTTCCCTTTATTATCTGGCGAATATTGTTGGAATATTCCCTTGAGATTATTTGATAAATATTATTCGGATTATCCATCAGATGTTTATTTATTCGAGTAATATTATATATTTAATATTCATCTAGAGTCGATTAAATATTCGAATATTATTTCGAACTCTCAGTTAAGTTATTTAATTAGAGAATATTCATTCTTATTTACTCGATAAATATTATGTTGAATATTCATTCGAGTTTATTTATTTAATGAATATTATTTTAATATTCATTCGAGCCTTATTTATTTAAATGGATATTAGTTCGAATATTCATTCAATCTCTACTTATTTTATAAATATCAGTTGAACATTGATTCAAACTCCAGTTATTCGATAAATATTACTTTGAATATTCCCTTGAGATAAGGAATATTACCTTCGACCTTTATTTAAATTCGATTCAATTATTGAACATAATTTCAAATATTCATTCGATAATCATTTCTTCGATAAATATTATTAAGTTGAATATTCATTATTTATTCAATGAATATTGTCCCAAATATTAAGTCGATAATTATTCCATCAATATGTATCCTTCTTGAGTTGAATATTCTCTGTTGATTCGATAAATACTATCTCCAATGTCCATCTGACGGTTACTCCATCAATAAACATTGTTATTGATTTGAATATTCATTATTTGTTCAATGAATATTATTCTGAATATTTATTCAAAGATTATTCCGAACAACCCTTTTTCAATATCTATGATTTAATAAATATTCTTGGAATATTTAATTAATTCTTCTAACTCGTTTCAAAGATACTTGGTTTCATTCACATAGTATCATTACCCCTCGAATGTTATATAAATTATTTCAGAGTCCTATTATTATTATTATTATTATATTATCAAGGAAGGTTCTCAGTGATTCCATTCTCCCTTCGATTCTATTGTAAGGGAACCCTACTTGAGGAATGTTATTTATCTCGTGACTGCCCGGTCATAAATTATTCGTTCACTCGCAACTTGGTCGCTATTATTCATGGTATTACGTGTACCCACTCATTATTCGGGGGGTAGGAATGTTGGAACAAGTCATTATCCATTAACAAGCAGCAGCTTGGGAAATATTGGTAAATTTTCCTTTCTATTTAGATATGACTACCTGGTGGAGTCTTATCAACAAGTATTATACTTGGGGAAAGGGGGACAAACTTTACGTTTCAAAGTTATGGATATGGAATGAACTAGGAGACGCGTAAGTGGCCGAGTGGCGCCGGTCCAGCAATAGCCCAACCGTTGGCTTAGGAGTTCCAGAGGGCGGTAAACAAGTAAATCCGTCGGAGCTACCTTCTACATGTAGAGAACGACTGATGAGATGCATGACATACGACTGATCCCCGTAAATGTCAGGGCATCTGGCGTGGCAATGCTCCCATATTAGTTCATCACTCAATGTTGGAAATTTTCTGCAACATCATCATAGTTGGCAGAGTTGAAAAGTATTTCAAACTGGAATTGCAACATCATTCTGCAAGTTCCTATTTTTATGAAAATGATGCTATCTTGCTTATTTTGGCATAGCATATGCTTCCACAAAATATACATCTATTGAGTTACCTTGTAACTTCATCCTTTATATTAAACTGGCAATATTTTCTCTAATGCATGGCATATGATTTCAAAACATATCTTCGAACTGTCTTATATATTACTGCACAGTTATATATTGTTGGTGGGCTGTTGCTCACCCTTGCTTATTTATTATGTCACAACAACAGCTAGGTCACATGGCCCGCGTCAGGCGCACTCGGCGCAAGCAGGTTACCCGCCCCACAGGGCTACCCGTTAATGTCATCGCTGCCATTGCTGAGGTAGCATAGCTCAGCAGCCTTTGATTACCAGTTTAATTATATGTATCAATAATGATTAATCAACGGCAAAACTTTTAAACTTATGATGTTATCTTTTTGGCTTGTAATAACTTTTATTCGTAAACCAGTAATGCAAGACTTATTTCAATTTCATCTCTGGGACTATAACTGTGTGTGTGTGAGTGGTTATTATTGTGGGGTCACAGCAGGTGATTTATTTATTGTGGACTCAAATAAAGTATTAATCATGGAAAATAAGACCGTAACGACCCGATCCCGGACCCCGGATCTGGGGGTGTTACAGTTAAGTTTATACTTAACATTTTTAAATAGTGTTAAGTGATTAATCTCGAATATCCTAATTGTTTATAGATCACCGAGCAGACCCAGGACACGCTACCTCGACCCACACCCGATTACCAGGCAAGTTTCCAATACTTGGAACTGTTGTTATGATAATATATATAATGATTGTTGTATACATATGCCATAGCATGCATGCCTACTTTCAAGTCTATTGATATGCTTGTTCCCTGAATTGATATTGGCTTATAGACAAGATATGAATTATCAGTTATAAGCATGATCGTTTTGCTAAGACCCTTAGTGAAGGGCGTATGATATTCATTCTTTCAATATAGACCGGGAGTCGGTATTTTGGGATATAGAGTTAGTCGTGGAAACCCGGAGGGATTCCAGTGACAGTTTATTTGAGGAATGTTATTTATGAACGTTATTTATATTTTCATAAAGTATTGATTACTTGGAAATTATTCGAGGAATGCTATTTGGATATTATCTCAATCGAGAGGTACTATATGAATATTATTTTGAATATTCATTCACGTATATTTATTTGCTGAATATTATTTTAATATTCATTCGAGCTTTAATTACTTAATGAATATTAGTTTCGAATATTCGTTTAGAGTTTGATTATTCAATGAGTAATTACTTTAATATTCTTGGAAATTTATTTAATGAATATTATCGTGAATATTCATTTAAGATTTTATGTACTTGATGAATATTATTCTAAGATACTCATTCGAAGTTCTAGTTACTTAAGGAATATTACTTCGAATATTCCTTTAAAGTTTGATTGCTAAAAGAATATTATTTGGATATTTATTTAGAATATTATTTATTAAATGAATATTATTTTCAAATATTCATTTAAGGTTTGATTTATTTAGTGAATATTATTTTAAACATTTACTTGAGCTTATTTAATTAATGAATATTATTTTGAATATTCATTTAAAGAAGAGAGTTATTTAGTAAATAATTCTACATATTCATTCGAGGATTACTTACGAGCAGTATTATGATTTATTCACATTCCTTAATTATTAATGATTTAATAAATATTCTTGGAATATTGATTTAAATTCTTTTAAGATCTTTTTATGATGATTCATATTATTCAAGGATTATCTTTCACCTTTAGATATAGTGTAAAATATTTCGGAGTCTTTTATGACTATTTTATCAAGGGGAGGTTCCCAAAAAACTCCATTTTCATTTAAATCTATCTTATAAGAAGATTTAAATACTCGCTCAAAGTTCCAAAAATATATAAGGGGACTTCACTTGAGAGATGTTATTTATTGGACTACCCGGTCCTATACTTGTTAAAACTATCTTGTCACTCACATCTTGATTCTTTCAAACATCGATATGAGTCTGTTTGGTTACCTCCTCAACGCTCGAGGGGTAAGAATTGATGGAACAAGTTTATATCCATTAACAAGCATCAGCTTGGGAAATATTGGTGAATTTTCCTTTCCAATTAGATACGACTACTTTGTGGAGTCCTATCAACAAGTGTTATACTTGGGAAAAGGGGGACGAACTATATGTTTCAAAGTTATGGATGTGAAATGAACTAGGAGATGCGTAAGTGACCCAGTGGCGCCGGTCCAGCAAATGGCCCAACCGTTGGCCGGGGGGTTCCAGAGGGCGGTAGACAAGTAAATCCGTCGGTGCTTCCTTCTACATGTAGTAAACAAGAGGTGGGGAGCATAACATGCGACTGATCATCGTGTAAATGCTATGTCTCCTGGCACGTCAAACTCCAGTATTAGTTCATCTCTCAATGTTGGAATTTCCTGTAACCTTATCATTATTGGCAGGTTTGAAAAGTGTTTGAATTGGAATTGCAATATTCTTCCTGCAAGTTCCTCTATTATGAAAAGTTGATAATATCTGGCTCATCTTTGACATAGCAGATATTTATTCAAAACAAATATATTTTGAGTTACCTTGTAACTTCATCTCATACCTTATATTGGTACTACATCGTTAATGCATGGCATATGGTTTCAAAGATATTTTGGACTGTTATATATTATCACTGTTCAATTATATTTTTGGTGGGCTATTGCTCACCCTTGCTTTATTTATTTATATCACAACAACAGCTAGATCAGATGGCCACGCAAGGCGTACTCAGCATAGGCAGGTGTCAGCCGTCAGAGGATTAACCGCTGAGGTCATAGCTACCATTGCTAAGGATGCAGCCCCTGGTAGGCTAGTTGTTAGCATTTGTGCATCAAATGTATTTATATATATGGCATATACCAACGGATGGCAAAGAGCATGTAATTGTAAAATTGTAATTCTTTGGGTTGTAAGAACTCAAACTTGTGATTAATAATATTGATGGTTACTCTGATTTCATCTCTGGGACTATAACGGGTGTGTTTTATGTTGTTGTTTTGGGTCACAAGGTTGTAATTTAAATTATGTTGGTTTTATAGATGGATATTGAGACCGTAACGACCAGATCCCTGACCCTGGATCTGGGGGTGTTACAGAAATGGTATCAGAGAGAGCGTTATATATCCCAGAGATGACGCGACGTTAAAACAATAAATTCACTAATATAATAAGAACTCTTGCCAAGTTCATAGTCGGACTACTTAAGGTAGTACTGACATATAAAACCCTTATGGGGACTCTTAAGTATCATGATAGTAACTTAGCTCGTCCTCGTGCCGACTAAGTAAGGCGATAGACCTTGAGGTGTACGAGCAGTAACACAATGATGCTTGGTTTGATGCTGAAGGTCGGATGGTGGATTCGATAGAGTACCCTACTGAGGACCCGGAAGAGGTTCCAGCAAAGGAGGAAAATCCTGATAAGGATAAGGAGTTTACCCTTAAGGAAATAAGGGCTACAACTAGAGAGACTGTAAGAATCTAGATATAGTGCTTAGAGAAGTGAGCGTAAAGAACTGATATATTATGAAGAAAATTAAAGAGGTATATTGGATCTATAGCTGGACTGCCGGATAAAGTACCAGCAAACAAAACGGATTCGGGGAATTACTTGAGATCTTATATGGGGTTAGATAGAATCCTTAGAGACTTCCAGATCAGAGGGAAAAGAGTGAGAATGATGCATGATTATCAAAGGCATCAATATATGTCAGGGAGCAGAGTCTCCAGGAGCAGTTGAGATAGAGGCAGCAAGTGCCACATTATTTGATAAATGGATTAGTGTGAATCTTATTAATGATAATTCGCCATGAGAAGGCAGATTTCCTAGGTTATAATTTATAAAGTCAATTGAGATTGATGAGGTGGTTTATCCAATGAGATGTCCATTTTATGAATGGATTAGCTAAGAAAGTAAAGATAGTGGAAAACAATGGCCTGAATGGATAAAGTTACATAAGGAAGTAGTAAGCGAGACAATGATCTCGGAACCTACAAGACTAAAAGACCAGTGAGTCTATGATAAACTAGTAATGAGGCTATCGTCAAGAAACCAAGTATAAGTTTAGTTCAATCCAGTGGATTGATGAACCAGAAACATTAGATGCATGTGATTCAAAGGAATATTAAATTCCTTCTTTTCCTTGAATAGATTATGGTAGTTATCTTAGGTTTATTTTGACACTGAATCATAAATGGATTGAGTAAGGCAAGCAGTGGTTGAGATGAAATTGAGAATGCTTTTAGATGAAACCTGAATGAACAGGTGTAGGCCATGTTCTCGAAGTGAGGGTTTTGGCAAAATAAAGTCCAGACAGTAGGACATATGAGCAATAGGAAGTAGTGATTGATTGACCCCACCAAATTAAAGACAGTTTCAAATGGAGATTGGCCAACCACACTGGCAAAGGTGAGAAATTTCATAAGATTCACAAGGTATTATCAAAGATTTGCTCAGGACTTTACAGAAAGTGTAGTCCCGTAACCCGACTTATTGTAAGAATAAAAGTTTGAATGGACAAGATAAATGTGAGAAGATCTTCCTGGAGCTAAAGGTAAAGTTGGTGATGACCAGGGTTGGCGTTGCCTAATGGAAGAAGGAAACTTTGGGAGATATTATGATGCAACTCATACAGGTATAGGTCTGCGCTTATGCAGCACGACAGCGTAATTTCGAATACATTTAGACAGCGCGGTTCATCGGATTCGGATGGCCTTGGTAGTGCCAATGTTGAGGAACGACTAACCCCGACGGTAGTGTTCCTTCTGAGACTAGTTGTTAAGAAGACTGGTATTTGGTAGTATCGACTAATAGGACGAATATGTATCGGGAAGATGTGGCATGTTACTAGTGGGTGAATAGATTAACTGAAATTTTCCCAAATTCTGGAAAGGAATTCAACGAATTTTGGCAAACCTTGTCTTTCTGATTATCAAAAGAATGTCACTAAAAAGGGTGGAGACCAAAGCAAACCCTATGGATTGGGTAGGATAACCGCTATGCGGGCGGGTAGACAGACCCCGATTATTATGACTGATTATAGGGATAAAATAATGAAGTTGAGATTTGAAGGAAAAAGGGAAATGTAATTAAGAAACAAGCCGGACTGAGAAATTCCGGGATTGACTTAAATGAAAAGGTTGTTATGCTAGAAGTGTTAAGCTTATGTGGTACGTGAAATTGATAAGAGAAGTTGAAATGATAAAAATAAAGGAAAGGTGACCGGAGACGGTACCAAGAAGTCAAGTGAGACTTATATGGAGTAAAATTTTGAAAAGATCAAAAGGTATCAAAGAAGAAGACACTATGTCGGTAATTGCTAGAAAAGTAATGATAGTAACTAAACTCACATATTGTAATGTGGCTGTTGAGGCCAAGTCACAAGTAAATATCAAGCGACTAGACCAGCAATGAAAGGACAAAGCGGGGTAGCTTCTAACCAAGTGCCAACCACGAGAACTTGATATAAAATAAATTGAGATACATAATGATGGACTTTATAAATGCCATGGGTGTATTCGGATTAAGGATAATGACCAATGAAGGTTATGTAGATTATCAAAGATAATGCAGTGTGATGCAAAAATGTTATCTGAAACTTAGTATCCTCAAGAAAAGTAATAAATGCTAAGAGATTAACGTTGAACACGACCAATATCTTCCAGAACATCTTTGCTACCATTACCAAGTTCTGTAAGAAAGACAGGTAGACATATGTTGTCTTTTGGAAGGTTATATAGACTGACATTCGTTTGAAAGGAGAGGTAACATTAAGCTACCTATAGATTATCAAGATTGGAATGATTGAAAAGAGACCCTTATTATGGATATATGATTAAAATTGCCAAGTACAGGATGTAAGTATTCCTCGAAAATGGAATTGAGGATAGAATGTCCATAGATTAATACGAACCCTGGGGGATGCACAAAGGATAGCATCACCCCTAACAAAGACATCGTGAATTCAGACGATATAAGTTGAATCGACCAAAGTATCAATAACCTGTAAGGATTTGTGGAAAGGAGTCTCCAAAAGTACATAGACAGAGATGTTATAGAATTGACTAATGATGTTTGATATACCCTGTAACCAGGAGATGCAGGAGGAATGATGAGGATGGCCTAAAAAACCTTATAAGGGAAGTGCTAATATTCTAAACTTCAAACGGGAAGTTTGGTAAGGAATGTATGACATAGTAACAATAAGGCCAGATGAAGCATGTGTGAAACCATGTAAAAGTATGGATTGAACCAATAAGGTTGAGATTATCCTAAAAAAAAAAAACAAGAAGGGAGTTAAGTAAGGAAATATCCTAGGTATGATTTGGAGTACCTGTAGTCAAGATCGCACTAGAAAGGTGGAAGCAATGACTTTTGGAAAAGACTGATAGATGCTTTCTCTCATTCAGCAGAATTTAAGGGAGAATGTTTCCACCCTGAGTTGGAATAGATCCAGAAAACATTGATCTCAAGAAATTATTATAATCAGGAAAGGCCAACGAGGTGGCCGACACTTTAAGTATATGGGAGTAAGTATAAATGCTCAGACCAAAGAAATAGAATGATAATGTAAGGACCTTGATGGTCATAATGTGGTAGAGGAAGTTACATTCCGTCTAATGATTTTGCCAGGATCAACTATAAGAATAGTTTAAGTAAAGATTCGATTCCTGATGTTGCCAGTAGCACATTACCGACATTAGGAGGCTCTACGACAGACCAGACCAAATTCCCCAAGAGACTCGCCTTTTCTTTGGAAAGAGAGAGGGGAGGTTAAGTAACAATGAATTGGTAGTAAATGACCAGAAATAGAGAGGGTACAAATACTGATAAGCCAAATGGCACAATGATGAATGACAAGCAAGTTTATGTTGGTGTATTTCTGTGCAAACAAGATAGAGAATTATGAGGTTGGTAAGCGATTAAGCAAACCGCTAAGCTTTTAGTCTTCTACCGGAGATATATGATTAATAATCTCACCAGCCTGTTCCAGCTGCGATGCTGGAAGCTTTCCTGCAATTTTATCTGCTTCATGTAACATCTACGTCAAGTTCAGGAAGCGTTCCTTATGGATAGAAAATATTGATTATTTTGTTTTCCTAGAGGATCTTGAATTGACAATTATGATGCTTAGTTATTAAAGCACTGCGTAAACGATAAACGATGGTGATCCTTCTGAGAAATTAGGTGGTAACGACTGTGGAAATGTCGAATTGAATCTAAGTTAGAGAAATCATCCAGGTTTATTTCGGATGGTGTAATTTCTTGAACGACGGGATATTTGAAATAAATGATTAGGCTATGATGGTTCATAGAATGATTATAGTAGAAATGAAGACAAGCAACTGATTGAGATGAATGAAGAGTTGAGGATCAATAAGAAAGTCAGATATGCGGACTCATGAGAAGCTCCAGTAATGAAGCGAGAAAAGCATGGAATTAAGAGGGCAAAGTATTGGCCAAAATGGAACGTTGGAATTAGAAGCATAAATGACATACGAATTGATCCCTTTTTAGGTTGGGGGAAGTCGAGGAAATTTGGAATAGATTGATTGAGTAATAAAGAGACTCGTGGAATGAGAAAGTGAAATCTAGATGGTTGAACAAAGGAAAGTTTGACCCCAATCAAGTGACGCGTATTGAGTAAAGGTGACGAGCGTCTCAATAAAGGGATGACAACGGAGTTAAATAACCGAAGTGAATGAGAATCAGATAATAAGAAGGATGTGATTAATAAAAGAAAAGATTGGAAAAACAATTATGAAAATGTGAAGCAAGGAATGTTGTGAATGAACTTCCTAACGAGCTCTCGGAATGACAACCTGATAGTGTTAGTATTATGGATATGAAAGCTATAGTAGCGTGGCATGGAATATTAGTGACAATGATGTCAAGCGAGAAATCCAAGATTTAACCTGAGAGGTTGAAGGATTTTCCAAAAAGTAAGTGGTGCTAATATCGAGCAAGAATATAGGTCCATAGAATGATGGACAGAGCAGCAAGGACATGTGATATGTGAGATTACGAAAAAGTAGTATTTAATACGAATATTATTATTTTCTTCTCTAATAAACCTCTATAGTTCAGAGGAAAATTCTAAGTATGATATTTTGACAATCATGAAAACTTTCTTATATGATTCTTTGAAATTCGTTCCTTTTTTTTCCTTATTTATCTTCTTCTAAATTGAGAAGAACAACCCTTTAAGGAGGGCAGGTAATACTACGTGACTCTCTGTCTGTGTGATAGGAGTTTAAGTGGAATGCCCTTAATTGTTTAATTGCTTGTCAAGTACTAAAGGCTGGCCCCCTTCTGTACTAGCTATGCAATATAACAAATGTTCATTGATCACAGTGATCTCTCGATAAATTTTCCACCTAAATATATATACATCGAGATTGCGAAGATTAAAGCGATTAGGAATTGCAAAATTACGAGTGAGGTTATCTCCGGACTTCGTAGCGCGTTAGTGATACCGAAGTCACTGCACGTACCAATAAGGTTAATAGTATAAGAACGGACAAGAGCATATACCGGATGATGTGTTGTGCGAAAGTATCAAAGAATTGGCAGAACGGATAAAGGGTGTATTGTAACACCAGTATGATGTGCTTTAGAAAGATTGGAATGTGTAAGGATCGACCAGAGAAGTGGAAAGCGAAATGACCAACAAGTACCCCATTTGTCTTCTACCTGATTCCGGGACGGAATCCTTTTAAGGAGGGGAGATTGTAAGAACCCGAATTTTCGGTAGAATTAAAACTTTTTATTTATTGATGAAAGAATGAGCAGTGACTCAGACTACAAGGTATTAACAAAGAATGTGAATGGGTATAGATCTAAATGATCATATGTCATGAAGAATACTTTTGGTTGATAGCATAAATAAGAATAATCTATCTCCTAAGGATATAAGTTATATTATTCCAAGAAAGATTATGCTTGTATCATCCAAATCAATATCTATTATAAGTACAGCGGTTCCGTAAAAAGGTTAAGAAACACCCGAGAGTAAACCAGGTTCATTTTTCCTAATTATAGGAATTAAATAAAAATAAGTGATGAATAGTGATTTTGGTGGAATTTGGAATATTATTGTAATAATGCTATATCCGGTATTCGGAACGGATTTCTGAGTTCGTATTAGTGATCCAGGAGGAAAATAAGTGTATGTAAAAGCTGTCGGATTCAGAAAAAGAGCACTTTTATTTTCTCCGAGAATTCCCTGGACACTGCCAGACTTAAGGATTTATTAAAAGGGGTTTAAGGAATTTAAATTCGAGAAGTACTAAGAAAGATGAGGAATAGTATTATAAATATTAGAAAGGTTTTCGGTAAAACCCTAACTAGAAACGAATGAGTTATTCCCTCGAACGAACAATGAATTAAGCAATAAACGGACAAAGAAACAAGCAGAGGGAGCAAGAGTCATACACAAGCCACTAGAAAATATCTAGTAACCAATATAGTTACAAGAGTAACTAGAATCAAGTGGATCAACTAAGTACTTAGCAACCAAACTACTAGTTAGCCTTAAACCACCACAATCTCAACACTTGTCTTGCAAATACCTCATTCCATGCATCATCCTCACTTTAATAAAGCAACTTGGATGAGATATTATCTAAAGCAAATCACTTTATGCATTATTGTTCAAGAGACAAGTCAAGCAAACTCCATTTTCTCTCATCCTCTCAAACTGCTCAGCAAGAACAACCTTCAAAGAAAAATTAATATCTCCATATCTATCCATGATAAAATCACCAAATTTTAACCCAAGCCTCTCCACTCCATGGGCAAGATTCGCTCAAATTTTCATGGCAATCTAATGGGTGTAGCCTAGTCAAATCTCCTCCCCAAGTTGAAGAAGCAAACTGTCCTGGTGCTTGACAGTTTCTGGGACGATTTTCAATCGGACATATCTCCTTCATTACTCAATGGATTTTGGTGTTCTTTAGCTTGTTGGAAATCTGGTTAGATGCTCTACAACTCTCCTTTAGAAGTCGTGATCAGAAAACCTCGGTAAGGCCCTCGTTTTTCATGATCTTTCCACTGCGTTATAGAAACTCCGAAAATCTCTAAGTATATTCTTGATGTTTCTTGATAGTTTAAGCTTGGTTAAGGAGTTCTAAGGAATAAACAAGGTTTATCAAGGCTAGTACTCACTCCAAGGAAGGTATAACCACTTGAAACCCTAGATCTTACTTTGAGACTATGCATGTTCTTGATGATTTAGTGTAGTTAGGGTGTTAGCATGATTATAAGCATGATTAGTTAGTGATTTGAGTTGATCTATGTAATTTGATGGGTATGTTGTTAAGGTCAGTGGATGTTGGACTTGTAAGATGGATAATATGATTATGAGATGTATGGTATGCTCGGTGTGGCTTGGTTTTGATGTTACGATTTTTGGAATATCCGAATTATAGCCGTCGTAATGCCCGATTTTCGTTAACACCTAGAAAACCGTGCATCACAGTAGCTCTAACCCACTTTTTAGATTCGTTTTCTGCCATGATAAGCTAGATAATGTTATAAGCTTAGTTTTGACATAAAGATCATGTAAAATGGATTTACGGTTTAGGAATTATGGCCGATTTACTAAAAGTGGTTCGAAACCGTAAATGCGAGTTCGTAATAAAAATTGGATTCCATTAACGTAGTTAATTCAGTTGCAAATCGAGGTAATTAAATACTAGGGATAAAAAGGAAGGTGTGAGGAGAAACCGCATGTCAAATGGATCGTTTTTCGATTTTATAAAAATGTTCGAATAAAGGTCAAGTACGAACAAACCCCTAAAAAGGATATTTGGTTATAATTTTACAAAACCACTTAGAAAACGATTGATAAATCTCGAGGTATAATCTTTCGACCTTAGAACTTATACGGCTTACGTATACACTAAATGTAAGTATGATGACATGTCTTCGTAACGAACAAATATCGGATCGTATCGGTGAAAAAAAGAGTTTCGTTAAAGGGTGTGTAACGAGACAACTGGAAAGCATGTTTCGACTTAGTTAAGTTTATACTTAACATTTTTAAATAGTGTTAAGTGATTAATCTCGAATATCCTAATTGTTTATAGATCACCGAGCAGACCCAGGACACGCTACCTCGACCCACACCCGATTACCAGGCAAGTTTCCAATACTTGGAACTGTTGTTGTGATAATATATATAATGATTGTTGTATACATATGCCATAGCATGCATGCCTACTTTCAAGTCTATTGATATGCTTGTTCCCTGAATTGATATTGGCTTATAGACAAGATATGAATTATCAGTTATAAGCATGATCGTTTTGCTAAGACCCTTAGTGAAGGGCGTATGATATTCATTCTTTCAATATAGACCGGGAGTCGGTATTTTGGGATATAGAGTTAGTCGTGAAAACCCGGAGGGATTCCAGTGACAGTTTATTTGAGGAATGTTATTTATGAACGTTATTTATATTTTCATAAAGTATTGATTACTTGGAAATTATTCGAGGAATGCTATTTGGATATTATCTCAATCGAGAGGTACTATATGAATATTATTTTGAATATTCATTCACGTATATTTATTTGCTGAATATTATTTTAATATTCATTCGAGCTTTAATTACTTAATGAATATTAGTTTCGAATATTCGTTTAGAGTTTGATTATTCAATGAGTAATTACTTTAATATTCTTGGAAATTTATTTAATGAATATTATCGTGAATATTCATTTAAGATTTTATGTACTTGATGAATATTATTCTAAGATACTCATTCGAAGTTCTATTTACTTAAGGAATATTACTTCGAATATTCCTTTAAAGTTTGATTGCTAAAAGAATATTATTTGGATATTTATTTAGAATATTATTTATTAAATGAATATTATTTTCAAATATTCATTTAAGGTTTGATTTATTTAGTGAATATTATTTTAAACATTTACTTGAGCTTATTTAATTAATGAATATTATTTTGAATATTCATTTAAAGAAGAGAGTTATTTAGTAAATAATTCTACATATTCATTCGAGGATTACTTACGAGCAGTATTATGATTTATTCATATTCCTTAATTATTAATGATTTAATAAATATTCTTGGAATATTGATTTAAATTCTTTTAAGATCTTTTTATGATGATTCATATTATTCAAGGATTATCTTTCACCTTTAGATATAGTGTAAAATATTTCGGAGTCTTTTATGACTATTTTATCAAGGGGAGGTTCCCAAAAAACTCCATTTTCATTTAAATCTATCTTATAAGAAGATTTAAATACTCGCTCAAAGTTCCAAAAATATATAAAGGGACTTCACTTGAGAGATGTTATTTATTGGACTGCCCGGTCCTATACTTGTTAAAACTATCTTGTCACTCACATCTTGATTCTTTCAAACATCGATATGAGTCTGTTTGGTTACCTCCTCAACGCTCGAGGGGTAAGAATTGATGGAACAAGTTTATATCCATTAACAAGCATCAGCTTGGGAAATATTGGTGAATTTTCCTTTCCAATTAGATACGACTACTTTGTGGAGTCCTATCAACAAGTGTTATACTTGGGGAAAGAGGGACGAACTATATGTTTCAAAGTTATGGATGTGAAATGAACTAGGAGATGCGTAAGTGACCCAGTGGCGCCGGTCCAGCAAATGGCCCAACCGTTGGCCGGGGGGTTCCAGAGGGCGGTAGACAAGTAAATCCGTCGGTGCTTCCTTCTACATGTAGTAAACAAGAGGTGGGGAGCATAACATGCGACTGATCATCGTGTAAATGCTATGTCTCCTGGCGCGTCAAACTCCAGTATTAGTTCATCTCTCAATGTTGGAAATTTCCTGCAACCTTATCATTATTGGCAGGTTTGAAAAGTGTTTGAATTGGAATTGCAATATTCTTCCTGCAAGTTCCTCTATTATGAAAAGTTGATAATATCTGGCTCATCTTTGACATAGCAGATATTTATTCAAAACAAATATATTTTGAGTTACCTTGTAACTTCATCTCATACCTTATATTGGTACTACATCGTTACTGCATGGCATATGGTTTCAAAGATATTTTGGACTGTTATATATTATCACTGTTCAATTATATTTTTGGTGGGCTATTGCTCACCCTTGCTTTATTTATTTATATCACAACAACAGCTAGATCAGATGGCCACGCAAGGCGTACTCAGCATAGGCAGGTGTCAGCCGTCAGAGGATTAACCGCTGAGGTCATAGCTACCATTGCTAAGGATGCAGCCCCTGGTAGGCTAGTTGTTAGCATTTGTGCATCAAATGTATTTATATATATGGCATATACCAATGGATGGCAAAGAGCATGTAATTGTAAAATTGTAATTCTTTGGGTTGTAAGAACTCAAACTTGTGATTAATAATATTGATGGTTACTCTGATTTCATCTCTGGGACTATAACGGGTGTGTTTTATGTTGTTGTTTTGGGTCACAAGGTTGTAATTTAAATTATGTTGGTTTTATGGATGGATATTGAGACCGTAACGACCAGATCCCTGACCCTGGATCTGGGGGTGTTACAGCATTGACTTGTCAACAATTTATTTTTCGTTAGGAATCTGTTAGCAATCACCAACGGAAATTTCCGTTACTAAATATCCGTTACTGAATCGTTGCGAATGTGTTATTTTATAATTGGCTTTTCAGAATAATCATATGGGTGAGTAATCCGTTAGTAAATAGCAACGGGCACGTTTCCGTTGGGAAATTTCGTTAGCAAAACTGGGATTTCTTGTAGTGATATTCAAACATGTATTTCTTAAAATTAGTAGCCACAATATACAAATTCTCTAGTGGAACTTTTTTTCTTGGCATATATCTTCGAATGGTAGTTCTTGTATTTATGTTGTTTTAGTTGACCTGCATTTTCTGCTCTCAGCATTCTCCCTGTAGGATTGAACTGTTTGCAGAGGGGTTTTCCTTGCAATCGTGATTCTCCAAGATGTAAGTGCAACTTAAATTTTTTTAACAGATTATTATAATTTTTGGTGATTGAGGTGTACCCTAATAGTCATTGAACACCTGCAAATATGAATTGATGTAGCGCCTTGTACCATCTAATTTTTTCCTAGCTTATTAATGTGTCAGACATTTTTTTATTGTTAAAAAAAATAGTCAATCTCATGTATTAGCAGTTAAGAGTATGTCTAAAATTCAGTACACTTGCTCCAATATGATCTAGGGTATGAGAAGGATGAAATCTAGAGGTTCATCAACCCACTGCAGAGTCCAATATTGGGAAATTAGGTTTCTAAAATGTTTTAGAAGACAACTCACTGCTGTTTTGCAGAAAAGCACCTACTACTTTGATCAGGAAAAAAGACATTGGACACATTGAGCCAATTAAATTTGGGATATCTATTTATACTTTCAACTCGAAAACCATTGACAGATCAAAAATAATTGCCTAATGGGAGCCAAGGGGATAAAATCTTCTGTCCCATTGTTGATTGACGAGCCCAATAAGTTTATCATACTTGTATAAGATTGTATTGCATCCAGAATTCAAATATTGTGTATATATTAAAAAATATTGTATTAATAATAATTGATGGCAAAGCAATATTTTATGCTTAAAAAACCGCACTACAAGAAAAAATCAATGACACAAGGGTTTTTCACCGTCGTCTGAAGCCCTTCAAAACCGATGTCTATCTCGATGCCGTTTGTTACACATATCAGACAACAGTAGCATAATCGTTGTCTATGTTGCAGACAGATAACATATGTGGTTTCAAAACTGTTGTAAGAAGCTTGGGTCATACAACGATTAAGTTTTTGAAAATGTTGTGTGTATTACATTAAGACAACGACAGCGTTTCTTAAAAACGTTGTGTAATACCTGGATCATACAATGGTGTTTTAAATTTGGTCTATTGTCTGATTATGTTTTTAACAAGGGTTATTTTAGAAATGTCTGTTGTGTAACACCTGGATCATACAATGGTTTTTAAAATTTAATTTATTGTCTGATTATGTTTTGAACAAGGGTTATTTCCGACATGTCTATTGCGTACTACCTGGATCATACAATGCTTTTTAAATTTGGTCTATTGTATGTTATTTTGCCATCTACAAACAATGGTTTGTTTAATTTGAACTATTATTTCTGCCATATACAGACAATGGTTCCCAAAAAATAAAGCATTGTCCCTTCGTTATGTTCACAATGATTTCTTGAAAGATAGCCATTGTTAGAGATCTTAGCACACAATGGTATTAATCATCCAAATCATCATTTTTATTTGATTCACACAATGGTTTAATTTAGACTATTTTCCATATATGTATTCATAAACAATGCTTTACCAAGACAAAAATACAAAATCAGAGCATTTACAAAAATTCCAAATATTAACAAAATTACAAATACAAAGCTTGTCCACAAAACTAAAACAAAAGGACATTAGTTGATAAGCCCAGTGGACGGCCATTACATATTCTACATAATGATTCAGAACTTTTATTAGGCTGAGAGGCATGATTCATTGCCATTTTCCAGTTAGAAATAGAGCTTACATTGTTCTGCTTTGAGGAGATGCATGATTCAGTACTCTTATGATTATGACCAAAAGAGTTCTGATTAGGGCCCTCAATAGCTATGGTAACCTCCTTATTTCGCCTTGCAAGTTCTCCAGCAAGTAGAGTAATGATGTGTTCCACGTCGTACCTTGAGATGTCAAAGTTTGTAACAACATTTATACCACGAAACTTGATTGCTACTACATCATATGCCTCTGCTACTTCCTCTTGGGTGCGTGCATTAGTTTGATTCAACAAAACCAGGACAATAAGTTTCGTAAACTCATAATATTAGAGTCTGTACATGAAGTGGCAAAAAGATTAATACCCAAATTAAGCAAGTGACCAATGACCATGTTGATGGTGTCTGCTAAAGTAAAAAACAGAAAACCAAGATTTCAAAACAACGTTTATTTTAACATTCACAAGTTTAAATTAGGAATAATCAGAACATTAAGACCTTGTCACTCCTCTGTACATAGAAGCTCCCCTAGAGAAGCCACTACTTTTCCTGCAAAATATACTAGTACATTAATATAATGGACAATGATAAAGAAGGTCCAAAAATAGCAAATGAAACTGCACCTGAAAATCCACTTTTGTTAGCAATGACTTGTTTTTAAGAGAATGATTAGGTGCTCCAAGTAGTTTTCTCTGGAAAAATTCTTACCCAGGTACACTTTTATTTGATGAAAATGGCAAACCAGCAAAAATCGACCCATGAAAAAAATTGGTAACAGCAAAATAGTTCATTAAGTGAATAATAATCGTATGAAACATTGCAGATTCACCTTCTTAAGTAGAGGGATCATTTTTAATTGCTAACCTTGTCTTCCTTTCCTACTTTGTCCTTCTTGCAACTATTGTCAAGCTGATTAAAGAAGGCAAATATAAATTTATTATAATCTCAAGTCTATCCTAAAATTTAGCAAATGAAAATTAGTGATTATTAGTGTCATAAATACTAACAATTGAACCGGGCATATGAGACCAGAAAAGCAGAGACATGGTTATACAGTGTATAAGCATGAGACCAACCTTAGTCAAAGTTGGTAGATGGACATGCTTCAGCCCTTTGTAAATTCCAAAAAGGTCAACTGCTGTGAATACTGATTATATAGCAAATGGTAAACCTGCTTGCAATCTTTCACAACGTCAAGAAGTTGTGAGACATTAGAAAAATGATTTTCGAAAATCAAATCAGTTAATATGACCTTCTTTACATAATCATTGCAGACAATAAGTACTTACAAGTGCAGTTGTTAACAGAACAAGGATAAACATGCCACAAAAATGTAGTATTTGTTTGTGTTTATGTTTATCACTAAATCTTCACTAGATCCTAATTACTTGTTTGTGTTTATCAACCCTGTCTTGATTGTTTAACTTAAAGTAGTATTTGTTTTTCCGAAACCATGTTATTCCTGTAACATATGTAAATGAAATCATTAGGAAAAAAAGACAAATCAACATTCAAGAAAACCCATGTACAACACCTGGATAGGAGCAGGATGCATATAGCAAATATTTCATTCCTTAAAAATGCAAACACCGTTCGAGACAACAAACAAAACTAGGACTTCACCAAACTAAAAAGATAAATGTACTAACCAAAGCACTAACATTTGCCAATATAAAAGATAGCAATGGCATAGGTATTTACAACACAAACTTCTTCAAGACCAAGAGGCAATATGATCATATATTATGACCTCGAGGAGTACAAAAAATAATATTTTAACAACAAAAAAAACGAGGTCGGGAGTCTAGCCTAGTGGCAAAGGCATTAGGCACTCCTCCCCTCTCACAAAAATTAAATATATATATATATAATGCTACTATATCACTAAATAGTCTTCATAAAAAAATGATCTCGCTTGTGTTATGCGGTAAGATGCATTTATGTGCATACAGTAGTATTACATGAGTGCACTACAGATAATATATAAGACTATGTGTTGTAACATACCAATAGGATCAGATCCATCAATAATGATTGCATCATACTTCCCTTCAGGTGCATTCCTTAAAAATTCAGCACCTATAAAAGTAATGAAATATGTTAAAAAAGAAGCTTCAAATTTAATAATATCATGTCAGGTTACTCTTTGACACTGGACTAATAAACATACCTCTCTACCATCGTCAAACTACTTATAATAGTTATTGGCTTATTGCCTTCTCGGGCAATCCTGATCTCTTGCAGTTATTTTTACCTGCAACAAGGAAACAGGTGTAAGACTACAGTTAACAGGAGCATAAAACACACATTAGTAGATAAGGTCTTCCTCTGAGCATACTATTCCATTATCTTGTGTGTCAATGCCTTCGACACCAGTTTCTTCAATGATACTCTTCACCTTCGTTCCACCAGATCCAATGATTAGATTTACTTTTGATGCTTTGACCTAGAAATCAGGTGCAAAAAGAGTTCATAACTATATCTATTCTGATTACCATAGATAACAATTAAAAAATGATTTGAAACATCAACCTTCATAACATGAATAAGTGGGGCATATCCAGAAAGCCTCTTTGAAGGAGGAGGTGAGCATTTGGACATCTCAGCTGGAAAAAAAAAGATGAGAGAAAAGGAATGTACCTAAAGATCCTAAAGCAAATAAAATGGTAGTAGTTAATGTACACGAGTATACAAGACTATGATTAAGTAATTTTATTAGTAATTATAGCATCTATGTATTACATGAACTGCTCTCAAAGTTTTACAGAAATGCGCTACATATCAATAAAGAAAATCAGAGAGCATATCTGTATCGCAAAAAACTCTTTCAGACACCCTAACTCCAGAACATAAAAAAACATTTTGATACAAATTACAAATCGAAGAAGCATACAAATTACAAATCGAAGTGAGAGGATATAACCTGAAATTGAAACTCAGATTCAAGAAAATCCCTAACTGTAAGAACCCAGATTTTTCGGTAGAATTAAAACTTTTCTTATTAAGAATAAGTGTATACGTGAATAGTGTTGTCATGCGTGAATAGTGATTTTGAGGATTAAGAAAATTTTTCATGTCATCTATGTACGAGACATAGGATGGATATTCTGAAGTCATATTAGTGATCTACAGAGCAAATAAGTGTATGCAAAGACGATCGGAATTCAGAAATTCCAATTTGTATTTCGGTGTAATATTTGACCGGGCAGTGAATTATATATTATTATATTCAAGAAATGAGATATTAATTTTGAGGAATTAAGGATTTAATATGTTAGGATTTTGTTATATTTGATTTGAGGATTTAGAACGAAAACCTCTGAGACAGTGAAATGCACGTTCTAGAAACCGCTGAGTTATTAAAACGAGATTAAGCGATTGAGCGAACGAATCATGGATTAAGGATATGGTATATCAAGAGTCAAAGGAAGGATTTATTAAAAAGATTTAAGGGATTTACATCCAAGAATTATAAAGGAGGATTAAATATATTAGTGTTATTATTAAGAAGGTTTCCGGTAAAACCCAAAGTAGAAATCCTTGAGATATTCTTTCAAACGATTAGCGAAATTGAGCAATAACCGGACAAAAGAAACAACCAGAGGAAGCAAGAGTCATGCATAAGCCACTAGAAAATATCTAGAAACCAAGTGGGCTCAAGTAACTAGCTTGGTTATGGAATGAACAAGTACTTAGCTAAATCCAACTCCAAGTTAGCTAGCAACCATTTAAAACACAACACATGTCTTGCCCAATTGCATCATCTAGTGCATCACACTCCACTAACACAACCATTTTCCTAAACCTGCCCAGCAAGAAGCACTATGAAATAAAAATTCATATCTCCCAATCTAGAGAGTCTAAAATCACCATATTTTAACCATAGCTTCTCCACTCCATGGACAAGGTTCGTTCAAAATTTCATTGCAATCCAAGTAGTATAACCTAGTCAAATCCATGCTCAAAGTTGGGAAACCCAATCTGACTAGTTTCTATCCAGTAGGAAAAACGGGTTCAAAACCATAGCTTCCAAGCTTCAAATTTCATGATCTATAGCTCAAAAAAAAGCTTATGAAGAACCCAGGATGTGGTAAAATTTTGAGAGCTAAACTCTTGTTTTTCGATTTTTTATGATTTTTACAAGTTGAGTGATGAATAGTGTTCTTCAAGAACTAATCTGGTTTTCTTTGATTCTTATGGTTGATTTAGCTAGCTTAAGGCCACTCAAGGATCATACAAAGCTTAGTGAGGCTAGAAAATACTCTAAGGAAGGTAGACCTCTTGAAACCCTAGCATTTGATTTGAGATTTATATATGTTTTTGATGGTTTTAGCCTTGTATGATTATAGTGGTGATTATAAGCATGATTATTTAGTTAGTTATGTGATTTAAGAAGCATGATGATTTTGAGGTTAAGATCAGTGGTTCTAGGGTTTGTTGAGATGAGAATCATGTTTATAAATTGTATTGATGCCCGGTGTGGCTTGGTGGGATGATTATGATTTTTGGAACGTCCGAATTATAGCCGTCGTAATGCCGAATTTTTGTTAACACTTAGAAACCGAGCATGGCAGTTAATATAAATTCCTGACCTTGGTAATGTTATGACTTGTCCTTGTATATCTCGAGCCATAGATCGTTTTGGCGTGAGAATTGAAACAATCCGACTTACGGTTTAGGAGTTATGGTCAAATTACTAAAATTGGTTCGAAACCGTGTAAAGCATGTTAATCAGTGGAGAATCTTGGTAAATAAATACTAGAGATCATATGGAAGGTATGAGAGAAAACCACATGTCAAATGGATCGTTTTTCGATTTTATAAAAATGTTCGAATCAAGGTTAAGTGCGAAGGAACCCCTTAGAGCACTTGGCTATAACTTTGAGAACCACTTAGTAAAACGAGCGAACGAGATCCAATTGCTAAAACGAATATTCGACCTAAGTATTTGTTGATTAACATGGACCTAGTACGAGCCTAAAGCAAGCTAGTAGTACTATAGTTGTGTCTCGCTTATGTGTTTAAGCGTTGATGTATAAATAGAGTATCCAAGAGATTAACCTAATGTTTTCTTTGACCTTGTCTAGATTGTTCGACATTGTCACGTGCCCTACTACTTCTCGAATACCAGGCAAGTGTTCTAAACCATACTTTGTAGTATTGGTTCTATATTCCTATTTTTCCATGTATAGAGTTACACAGTTTTGCAGTTATTGCTTATATTGCCATACATATATATATAGTTGGCCTTCTGATTCACATATAAGATTTAAGATGAATAGTTATGAACCGGTGGATCTTGTAGCTCTAAGTATAAGAGCATACTTCTTGTGTTCGACTCTAGACCGGGAGTCGGTATTTGGATATATGTAAATAGTCGTGGAAACCCGGAGGGATTCCAGCGGCAAAGTACTATGTACTCTGAGGAATGTTATTTAGTATTATTACTATAATTTCAAAAAGTATTTATTACTTGAGTCAGATTCAAGGATTGTTATTTGAGTATTATCTCACTTGAGGAATATTAATCAAATACTATTTCATTAAGAGTATTATTGAATATTTCACGATATACGATGCAAGGTATATGCATAGTTGTTTTGACTTAATATATTGTCATACTTGAAGTGAAATTTTTAATTAGACGACTTATAGACTAGAGGTGATCTAGTAGCTATAAGCTGGGTTTATGATAGCCCTTAGTATAGGGCATATGTTTCGACTAATTTGTTACGAACCGCGAGGTGGTATATCGTGTACGTATTACAGTTATTTTCTGAGTATTATTTATTTAGTAAATAATATTCGAGGATTATAATTACATGGAAAACATCGTTTCAAAGGTTTATTTAAAGTATGATTTCATAATCATACGCGAGTTATTTATTTAAATGATCTTAATTCGGATTTTCATTTAAAGGTTTCTAGTTATCTTTAAATGTCTATTTACTTAACGAATATTATCCTAAATATTCATTTAAAGTTTTCCTTATTATTAATAAGGGTTGTTTATTTGACGAACATTATTTCGAATATTCATTTAAAGTTATTGAATATTATTTTGGATATTCATTTAAATACTTTATCATTATTATTAAGGGCTATTTTATTGATGAATATTATTTCGAATATTCATTTAAAGGTTGTTAATTATAAATTATTTCATTATTTATTTATTAAATGAATATTATTTTGAATATTCATTTAAAGGCTTTTTGAATAATCATTTAATGATTATTTATTTAATGAATATTATTTTGAATATTCACTTCTGGGTTTAAGCGTAATTATTTTATTTAAATATATTCTTTAAACATTCTTGATTTAATAAATATTATCTGAATATTTATTAAATACTTTTAATATAGATGGAATAGTTTATGTATTTAAAAGCATATTTGACTTCAATAATTATAGAGTATATTTCTGAGTTTTATTAAAAGTATCTCGAATACTTTCGATCTTCTGGGTTTTCCCTAAATAACGTTGAGCACCTAATCTATGTTGCTTAACAACGATTTTCCAAAAAGTATTATAAGGTTTCCCTGATGATCTTAAATCAACTCCTAGCCTGCAATGGCGTCGTTTTCCTTCAAAACTGGGAAATTCTATTTTACCTGACTTCTGAGTCACGAAAAATGTCGAGAACTTATTTTGAGCCCAGTTATTATGAGTCAGGGGACTCTGGCTACTTCCTCAACACTCGAGGAGTAGGATTGCTGTAACAAGTGTTAATCCATTAACGAGCTACTGCTCGGGAAATATTGGTAAATTTTCCTTTCCAATTAGATACAACTACTTTGTGGAGTTGTATCAACGAGTTATTACTCGGGGAAAAGGAGGACGAACTTTACGTTTCAGAGTCATGGATTTTACTCGAACTAGGAGTATGTGTGTATGAGGCTGTGAATCAGTCCATCACTGATAATCGTGTAAGAGGCCGTGAGACGGTCCATCATTATTAAAAGGGGTCCGAGTTGCGCTGGTCCCGACTATGCCCAACCGTTGGCGGGAGATCAAGAGGGCGGTAGACAAGTAAATCTGTCAGTTCTTCCATCTACATGTAGAGAAACAAAATTTGGAGATGCACAACTTATGACTGATCATCGTAAGGTTGTGACATCTGGCGCGAGATACTCCCGTATTAGTTCATCATCCAATTGCGGATATTTCTGCAACATGTACTGAAAGGTTTGCCGGTCATGTTGGTAGGGTTTTAAAAAGTGTGAAAACTGATGTTACAATAACCTTCCTTATAAATTCATCTTTTAAGTTATATGCTGATATTCTGCTTATGGTTGATATAGCAGACATGATTTTATAAAAAGGTTATTGGTGTGTTTTGAAACCTCATCCTTTTATAAAATGCCAGAACTATTCATATTGCGATAAAGATTACAGATATATCATGAAAGATGATATTTATATATTGATTTTCTGCTTATCTTCTTTTCATAGCAGATATTTTGACGGAAAGGTCATTATTGTGATTATGAACTTATCATGTTCATTTAATGATTATTTTAATCATTATACTTTCCCTATTGAGGTTTCTTGGATACATATATTTTATTAATGATATTAAGTATCCGTGGTATTATGAAAACCCCATGTATATGATGGGAGATTTTTGTGAACACTAGTAACCACTTGCTGAGCAATTCTTTCGCTCATACTTGTTTTTTGTTTTATATATTAGCCTTTCAGAAAGAGGTAAACGGATGAGAATTATCTGCATAGCTCGGAAGAAGCAGGCAGACAAGGTACCCTTATGAAGACGACGTGATCCAGAACATCTATAGCTGGAGTAAGTTAAATATGGTTTTATTAATGTGTAATATATATATCACATTGTATAGAGTAGAACTAGTTGCTGGTATACTTCTCAACAAAGCTATACTAGCGGAATAAGATTTGTAAGACACGGTGTAATTTGATTCAATGGATGTAACGAAGTGAGTAATGTAAAGACTTTAGTTCTTGTTTCTAGCCCTGTAACCTATAAGATGCTTGGTAGTTGGGGTCTCAATGATTGTATTTCAGTTATCCAATGATTACAGATGGATTAATGTTGTTAAACAGGTGAATTGTTAATGAGAATTTCCGCGTGACGACCAAATCCCTGACCCCGGATTTGGGGGTGTTACAGAAATGGTATCAGAGCTGAGGTTATAGTAAACTAGAAACGAGAGTGAGTAGGAGTGTGTATAGTTATGTGAGAACGTTAGAACTCATGTAGAGTTCATGTTGGACTATTGGATATAGTACCAACGGTTAAGTTAAGGTGTGAATGCTACGTTGAAGAATATGATGATGTAGACCTCGCTTCTTGTGGTGATGAATATCTACCAAAGAATGCTCAGAGATAAGTATTGGTCGACAGGGGCATAGATCGCCCGAGACATGAATTTAAGATGATTTGAGGGAATTCATGGATGCAGTTATGTATTCCCCGAACTATAGGGAATTTTCAAAATGATGATGAAGTATAGAAAGTTGACATCGGATATTGTGGTAGAGAGGGTTGAGATACCGAACATGCCAGACCCCGAGGCCTCCGAGCAGACACATAATGATGTGTTCCTTGAGATGGACGCTGGCCCGATAGAGGAGGATCCAGAGGAGGATCTAGAGGAGGATCTAGAGGAGGACCTCATGGAAGGTCAAAGGAATAATCTTGTAGAGAACGAGCCTATTGATAAATATGTGATATGTTCACTTGAGGACCGATAGAATCCTTAGAGAGTGATTAAGTGACAAGACAAGAATTTGGAGTCGATTATGATTCATCAGGAGATATGATGAAGTGAATGGAGTAGAGTTTTAAGAAAAGACGAGATAGAGGTAGTATCAACTGTTGCCCACGACTGGATCGTTGGGAACTTGGCTATTGATTTGATTGGAATAAATACAAAGACAAATGAGTAGAGGACCCGGCTGGCGGCCGAGAAGGAAATTACGAGGATAGAACTGAGAAGCCGGAGTCAGATCCGGGTACTGCCGGTTTTGATGAATGACTAGTTATAAAGCAATGTTCCCTGTAAGTGGGGGGGTTAAGTAAACTGACTGTTGGTAATATGGACTACTCGGACGTATATGTATCAGGAAAATGTGGCATGTTCCGTGTGAAACCTTTGATTTCCCTTCTATGGGATGTATATATGGTGTTCCCTTTCAGTGGTTGAATTTCCAACTTATGTCAATTATTCTGTTATCATGACTGCTTACAATTTTACCTGTTTGGATGTTCATAGAATTGTTCTTCAGGTTTCGAAATTGATTTCCTAGTATTACCAGTGGATAAATAGACTGACCAAATTTCCCTGATATTGGGAAGAGATTCGACAAATTTTTGGCAAACCTTGTCTTTCTGATTATCAGGGAATGTCACCAAAGAGAGTGAAAACTAGAGTAAACCTGGTCGATTGGTTAAGGTAACCGCCATATGGATGGGTGGACAGACCCGGATTGTTAAAATGGATTGTAGAGATAAAATGATGAAGTTGATATTGGACGATAAAGGCGAAATATAATTAAGGACCAAGACCAAATGAGGAATTTGGAGATTGACTTAAATAAAAAGGTTGGTATAAGGATGATTGAGATAGATACCGGATTTAAGCATGTATTGTCTAACGATCTTCCGGAATACCACCTATTAGAGGAATAGAATTCGCCATTACTGAGGGCGGCACCAATATTGAAGTTTTCGTGTAAAATGGAACATTTGCTGAGAGGATTGCGCCAAGTTGGATAGAACTCTTTACGATGGTAAATGCGGATGGTTGAGACTTTAGCGTCTAGTATGAATCGACAATAACGTAAGTTATCAAGCACTCCAAGGTGTATCCAGAAGAAAACTTTAGAATGGAACGATTATCTATTAGATGAGCCGACATAGAAGGCATCCGTAGAGACATTGGCAGTACCCTCCCCATTTGTGAATCATTTTGATTACCTCCCCGACCTATGAATTATTTGACATCTCTCCAAGCGAGAGCTTCCTTATATGGGATATGCTTCTTCTAAAGATACATTGTTGTACTTGTGTTCATCCGTACTGGGTTTCAGTAGTGCCAGAGGCTGTCATGATACCTACTTTCAGGTTTCTGAAGCCCTGTCAAATGAAGCTATTCAAACTTCCACTTTCCTTCAATAATGGATAGTCTTAAGGTGGTACAACACCACTTGCTTGTTATAGATACCAGTATCTTCTGGTTATTCTTTCGTTTGAAATCGCACCTTGGAAATTTCTTCCAGGTGTCCCTCTGAGAATTATTTATCGAAAGACGATAATTTATTACCTTGATTTTGAATTACTTCATATTTCTCTTCTTCCACCGAGACGAACAACCCTATTCTTATAGGGGCCACAAGGACTATCTGTCTATGTGATAGAAGTCTAATGGGACGCAATCACTTGTGTGTTGTGAAATACAAGAAGGCTAATTACCTTTAGTAATGTCTTAACTGAGGCACGCAACGTTAGTTCTTTTGATCATATTGATCTACTTGGTAAATTCTCTTATCTCAAATAAGATTTGCTTTAAAATTCATAATCTTATGATCACCATGGTGTGACATTTGTCTAGATATGGCAGCTATTTTATTCATAGCTCCATGATTCTTGTTATCTCTAATGAATTCCAAGGGGATGCCAACCAGGTCAGATAAGCGAAATTCGTTAATATAGATTAGATTCGAAATGGAATCGCCGAGGATAAGAGCGAGTCCCAAAACGATTAGTATACCAGCGACATATCGATAGAATCAGTTTACTCCTCCTCAAGGAGATTATACGAATAAAAATTGGGTCAAACTATATCTGAAAGGAATGACGAAGTAATGGGAAACTTCAGTGACAACGGTGCCCGATAGAGGCACCATAGTTGGATTGGGATTATGGAAAAGTTGTTTATGAACAAACGCTAGTTCTTAAATTGCAGAATAAGTGTTGAGGTGAAGGGTTAAAGAACCCTGACAATTGACAAGTTCGATAACGTATTCCAATGAATCTACCTAGATTACCATCGGACCGGGAAATAGAAACTGTTATGGATTAACCCTAGTAGAAAGGAAAGAGTAGCGAATCAGTGACAAATGATGGGCAAGAGTATGATAAGACCCAGTGCATCACCGTGGGGAGCCTCGGTGTTGGTTGTGAAAATGAAATGATATGTATTTTCCGAGATTGAATTGAGAACTGGATGCCACCAGTTAAAGATTAAACCGGAGGATATACGCAATACTGCATTTGCAATAGGTATAGACACTATGAGCATTTAGCAATGTCATCTGGGTGATTAACGCACCCGTAGTTTTATGGATTCAGTGAATCAAGTGTTCAAGAAATATTTAGATAAGCTCGTTATTGTATTTATTGATGACGTCTTGATATATCCAGAGGACGAACAATTAAAAATTGTTTTAGAGTTAATATGAGAAGAGCAGTTGCATGCCAAATTCTCAAAGTGTGAATTATGGTTTAATGAAGCCCAATTTCTAAGTCGTGTGGTTATTACCAAGGGAGTATTAATGGATCCTGCTAAAATATAAGTTGTTTCAATTGGGAGAGACCAACTACACCCACAGAGGTGAGAAGTTTTATAGACCTGACAGGCTATTATAGGAAATTCGTGCAGGACCTTGCTAAGATAGCAGCACCGTTGACACGATTTACGAGAAAGACTGAGAAGTTGGAATGGACTCCTAAGTGTGAGGAGAGTTTGCAAGAATTGAAAAGAGGTTGGTGTCAACCCAGTTTTGGCCCTACCAGATAGTAAGGAAGACTTTGTGATATATAATGATGCATCTCATAAAGGTTTAGATTGTGTGCTGATACAGCACCGTAGAGTAAGCGTGTATGCATTCAGACAGTTAAAAGAGTGAGAGACTAGATACCCACCCATAAATTGGAATTAGCAGCGATGGTTTTCGCTCCAAAAGATTTGGAAACATTATATGGACCTTAAAAGCCTCAAGTATATATTATGCAGAAGGAAAGAGCAAGGAAAATTTTCAAGAAAGACGGTAAAGTATATGCCCGTTTAAGTACAAACAGGAAATATAGATTATAACCAATATTTTCTTACAATTGTTTCAAGGAGTATTTTTAGAGCTTATTTTATGAAAATTTTTACAGAGAAGATATATTTAAAGGTCGGAGCATTAAGACCTTATGTCATGATAGAGATCAAGATACGACTATAAGATGCTCTACCATTCAGGGGAGGCCAATGTGATGGCCAATGTCTTAGTCAAAAGGAGAAAAGAGATGGACTCCGAAGATTCGGGGATTCAAGGATGAGATTTTACACAAGACCCATAGTCCAAGGTATTAGATGCACCTAGACGGCACCATAATGTATAGGGATACCACCTTACGAGGCCGTTGTGAGAAGAGTTGTCGCTCTTCCTTGTGTTGGAAGGAGGCTGGCAAGATAAAGATACTGGAAACCGAGTTAATTCGACAAGCCAAAGAGACAAAAGATTTTACCAGCAAACGGCTAGTGAAATCCAAGATGGATAGAGTTAGTACTGCTATTGATAAGCTAAATGGCATGTTGAAGAATGACAAGCCAGTTCATATAGGTATATTTCTGCGCAAACAGGATAGAGAATATGAGATTGGAGATGCGTGATGCTAAAGGTATTCCTGTGGAAATCATGGTTAGAAATGTGCAAGTGTTAAGGAACAAGGTTTTCAAACTAATAAGGAATTGTGAGAAGATCAAGATGTGGAAGAATCCACCTGGAAGTTGAAAGAGTGAAACAAAGAAGGAGTAACCCCAGTGATTCCTAAACTGATTCCGGGACGGAATCCTTTTAAGGAGGGGAGACTGTAAGAACCTAGATTTTTCGGTAGAATTAAAACTTTTCTTATTAAGAATAAGTGTATACGTGAATAGTGTTGTCATGCGTGAATAGTGATTTTGAGGATTAAGAAAATTTTTCATGTCATCTATGTACGAGACATAGGATGGATATTCTGAAGTCATATTAGTGATCTACAGAGCAAATAAGTGTATGCAAAGACGATCGGAATTCAGAAATTCCAATTTGTATTTCGGTGTAATATTTGACCGGGCAGTGAATTATATATTATTATATTCAAGAAATGAGATATTAATTTTGAGGAATTAAGGATTTAATATGTTAGGATTTTGTTATATTTGATTTGAGGATTTAGAACGAAAACCTCTGAGACAGTGAAATGCACGTTCTAGAAACCGCTGAGTTATTAAAACGAGATTAAGCGATTGAGCGAACGAATCATGGATTAAGGATATGGTATATCAAGAGTCAAAGGAAGGATTTATTAAAAAGATTTAAGGGATTTACATCCAAGAATTATAAAGGAGGATTAAATATATTAGTGTTATTATTAAGAAGGTTTCCGGTAAAACCCAAAGTAGAAATCCTTGAGATATTCTTTCAAACGATTAGCGAAATTGAGCAATAACCGGAGAATAGAAACAACCAGAGGAAGCAAGAGTCATGCATAAGCCACTAGAAAATATCTAGAAACCAAGTGGGCTCAAGTAACTAGCTTGGTTATGGAATGAACAAGTACTTAGCTAAATCCAACTCCAAGTTAGCTAGCAACCATTTAAAACACAACACATGTCTTGCCCAATTGCATCATCTAGTGCATCACACTCCACTAACACAACCAAGATGAGATATTATCTATCAAAGGATCACTTTATGCATTATTACCACAAAACAAATCAAGAAAACACAATCTCTCTCCATTTTCTTAAACCTGCCCAGCAAGAAGCACTATGAAATAAAAATTCATATCTCCCAATCTAGAGAGTCTAAAATCACCATATTTTAACCATAGCTTCTCCACTCCATGGACAAGGTTCGTTCAAAATTTCATTGCAATCCAAGTAGTATAACCTAGTCAAATCCATGCTCAAAGTTGGGAAACCCAATCTGACTAGTTTCTATCCAGTAGGAAAAACGGGTTCAAAACCATAGCTTCCAAGCTTCAAATTTCATGATCTATAGCTCAAAAAAAAGCTTATGAAGAACCCAGGATGTGGTAAAAGTGTAACACCCCTAGATCCAGGGTCAGGGATCTGGTCGTTACGGTCTCAATATCCATCCATAAAATCAACATAATTTAAATTACAACCTTGTGACCCAAAACAACAACATAAAACACACCCGCTATAGTCCCAGAGATGAAATCAGAGTAACCAACAATATTATTAATCACAAGTTTGAGTTCTTACAACCCAAAGAATTATAATTGTACAATTACATACTCTTTGCCATCCATTAATAGATACCATAATATAAATACATTGAGGCTCAATTGCTAACAACTAGCCTACCAGTAGTTGCATCCTCAACAAAGGTAGCCAAGACCTTAGCGGTAAACCTCTGACGGTTGACACCTGCTTACGCTGTGTGCGCCTTGCGCGGCCATCTGATCTAGCTGTTGTTGTGATATAAATAAATAAAGCAAGGGTGAGCAATAGCCCACCAGAAATATAATTGAACAGTGATAATATATAACAGTCCAAAATATCTTTGAAACCATATGCCATGCATTAACGATGTAGTACCAATATAAGGTATGAGATGAAGTTACAAGGTAACTCAAAAATATATTTGTTTTGAATAAATATCTGCTATGCAAAAGATAAGCAAGATATTCTCAATTATCATAAAAGAGGAACTTGCAGGAAAAATATTGCAATTCCGGTTTCAACACTTTTTCACCTTGCCAACACCAACAGTGTTGCAGAAATTTCTTACTTTTAGAAGATGAACTAATACGGGAGCATTGCCGCGCCAGATGCCCTGACGTTTACGATGATCAGTCGTATGTCATGCATCTCATCAGTCGTTCTCTACATGTAGAAGGTAGCTCCGACGGATTTACTTATCTACCGCCCTTTGGAACTCCTCAGCCAACGGTTGGGCTATTGCTGGACCGGCGCCACTCGGCCACTTACGCGTCTCCTAGTTCGAATATCATCCATGACTCTGAAACGTAAAGTTCGTTCCCCTTTTTCCCCAAGTGTAACACTTGTTGATAGGACTCCACAAAGTAGTCGTATCTAATTGGAAAGGAAAATTCACCAATATTTCCCAAGCTGATGCTTGTTAATGGATATAAACTTGTTACATCAATCATACCCCTCGAGCGTTGAGGAGGTAACCAAAAGACTCATATCGATGCTTGAAAGAATCAAGATGTGAGTGACAAGATAGTTTTAGCAAGTATAGGACCGGGCAGTCCAATAAATAACATCGCTCAAGTGAGGTCCCCTTATATACGTTTGGAAGTTGAGCGAGTATTTAAATCTTCCTTAAGATAGATTTAAATGAAATTAAAGTTTTGGGAACCTCCCCTTGATAAAATAGTCATAAAAGACTCCGAAATATTTTACATAATATCTGAAGGTGAAGGATAGCCTTCGAATAATATAAATCATTATAAAAAGAATTCAAAGGAATTTTATTAAACATTCCAAGAATGTTTATTAAATCAATAATAATTAAGGAATATGAATAAATCATAATATTGCTCGTAAGTAATCCTCGAATGAATATATAGAATTATTTATTAAATAAGTCTCTTCGTAAATGAATATTTAAAATAATATTCCTTGAATAAATAAACTTAAATAAATATTTAAAATAATATTTACTGAATAAACCAAACCTTAAATGAATATTTGAAAATAATATTCATTCAATCAATACATTCCAAATGAATATCCAAATAATATTCATTTAGTAATCAAAACTTTAATGGAATATTCGAAGTAATATTCCTTGAGTAAATAGAACTTCCAATGAATATTTTAAAATAATATTCATTAAGTAAATCAAACCTTAAATGAATATTCGAAAGTAATATTCATTAAATAAATAAAGATCAAATGAATATTCAAGATGATATTCGATAAATAGATAAACTCAAATAAATATTTAAAATAATGATTATTAAGTAAATAAAAACTTAAATGAATATCCAAATAATATTCATTTAATAAATATTATTCTAAATGAATATCTAATTAATATTCATTTAGTAATCAATACTCTCAAGGAATATTTGAAATAATGTTCCTTAAGTAATTAGAATTTCAAAGAAATATCTTAAAGTAATATTCATTGAATAGATAAAACCTTAAATGAATATTCGAAAGTGATATTCATTTAATAAACGATATTCTAAATGAATCTTGAAATAATATTCATGAAATAATCAAACTCTAAATGAATATTCGAAATAATATTCATTTAATATTTCTCGACTGAGATAATACTCAAATAACATTTCTCGAAAGATTTCCAAGTAAATAATACTTTATGGAAATACAATTAATGTGTAATAATAACATTCCTCAAAAGGAATACTAATCTGTCGTTGGAATCCCTCCGGGTTTCCAAGACTATATCTATATCTCAAAATACCGACTCCCGGTCTACATTTAAAGAATGAATATCACATGCCCTTCACTAAGGGTCTTAACCAAAAATCCGGCTTATACTGATATATCGTATCTAGTCTATAAGCCAATATCAGTTCAGGGAACAAGTATTGCAATATAACTTGAAAGTAGACATGCATGCTATGGCATATGTATACAACAATCATCATATATATATATTATCACAACAACAGTTCCAAGTATTGGAAACTTGCCTGAGAATCGAGTGCGGGTAGGGGTAATGTGTCCCGGGTCAGCTCGACAATCTATAAACAATCAGAATATTTAAGATTAACCACTTAACGCTTATTAAAAGGCTAAGTATAAACTCCACTTAAATCGAAACATGTTTTCGAGTTATCTCGTTACATCTCTTTTAGTGTAACTCTTTTTATCCCCGATACGATCCGACATTCGTTCGTTATCAAGACATGTCATCATGCTTATACTTGGTATATACTTAAGTCGTATAAGTTCTAAGGTTGGTCGTTTACGAATCAAGATTATACCTCGAGTGTTATCGCCCGTTTTCTAAGTTATAACCAAAGTCATACCTTTAAGGGGTTCGTTCGCGTTTAACCTTGATTCAAACATTTTTATAAAATCGGAAAACGATCCATTCGACATGTGGTTTTCTCCCACACCTTCCTTTTTACCTCTAATATTTAATTAATAAGATTCTCCACTGATTAAACGACATTTAAGGGAATCAATTTCAATTACGAACTTTCGATTACGGTTTCGAACCTCTTTTACGAATTTAATCATAACTCCTAAACCGTAAGTCCATTTCATACGATCTTTATATCAAAACGAAGCTTATAACATAATCTAGCTTATCATGGAAGAAATCGAAGTTAATCAGTGGTTTATACCTACTGTCAAACTCGTGTTCTTAAGGTTAACGAAATTTCGGCATTATGACGGCTATAAATCGAACGTTCCAAAAATCATACAATCAAACCAAGCCACACCGGGCATACCATTCATTATTCATCAAAAACTCATCTCCTAAGTCAAGGCTACTGATTATATATCAAGTCCATCATACCTCTTTAAATCACAAAAATCAATCACTTAATCATGCTTAAAACATCACCAAGATCATACTAAACTAACAATCATCAAGAACAAGCATATACTTAAAATCAAGCCTAGGGTTTCAAGAGTGTTATACCTTCCTTGGGGTGTATGTGAGTCTAAAAATCCTTGATCTAGTCCTTAGAACACCTTAATATGGCTTAGATCATCAAAAGAAAACAAGAACTCAAAGTTAGTTTCTTGGATTTACTATTCATCATCAATCTTGTAAAATTCATAATAATTCGAAAAATGAGAGTTTAATGCTCAAATTTTTACCACATCTTGGCCTCTTCATAGGCTTTGTTTTGAGTCCTAGTTCATCAAATTTGAAGCTTCCTAGCTAGGGTTTTGAGCCCCCTTTTTCCGTTGGTCAGAAACTGTCCAGAACATGGCAGTTTGGTTTCTTCAACTTTGAGCAAGGATTTGACTAGGCTATACTACTTTATTTGCGATGAAATTTTGAACGAACCTTACCCATGGAGGGAAGAGGCTTGGGTTAAAATTTGGTGATTTTATCATGGATAGAAATGGAGATATGAATTTTCTTCTTCTTGATGGTCCTGCTGGACAGTTTGTTCAAAATGGAGAGAATGGAGTGCTAGGCTTGTTCTCTTGCTCTTATCTCCACTAAAATGAATTATTGTGTTTGTATGGATAATATCTTCCATAAAGCTACTTTATTAAAGGTGGTGTGGTCATGGATGATGCAAATTAAAGGGACAAGTGTTGCATTCTTGTGATAAGGTGTGTGTTGTAAGCTAAGTGTTTGGTTGGTTTTCTAATAATGCTAGTTAACTTGTAACTAGCTTGGTTACTTGGCTTTATCCACTAGCACATGTATGTACCTTGGTCCTCTGCTTGTTTCTTTGTCCATTTATTGCTTAATTCGTTGATCGTTCGAGGGAATAACTCATTCGTTTCTAGTTAGGGTTTTACCGAAAACCTTCTTGATATTTATAGTACTATTTTCCATCTTTCTTAATACTTCTCGAATTTAAATTCCTTAAATCCCTTTTATAAATCCTTAAGTCTTGCAGTGTCCAGGGAAATCTCGGAGAAAATAAAAGTGCTCTCTTTCTGAATCCGACAGCTTTTACATACACTTATTTTCCTCCTGGATCACTAATACGAACTCAGAAATCCGTTCCGAATACCGGATATAGCATTATTATAATAATATTCTAAATCCCACCAAAATCACTATTCATCACTTATTTTTATTTAATTCCTATAATTAGGAAAATGAACCTGGTTCACCTTCGAGTGTTCCTTAACCTTTTTACGGAACCGCTGGGCTTATAATAGATATTGATTTGGATGACATGAGGGTATCTATTTCTCTCTATGGAATCTTATCTTAACTTTCTAGGAGATAGATTATTCTAATCTAAGTTATCACCCAATAGCATCCTTCAGGCCATATAACCTTGGAATATACATATCCTGTCATTATTCATTCTTTAAAGCCAGTATTACATTGTAGTTGTAACCACTGTTCACTCTTACATCAATATATAATAAAAGTTTTAATTCTACCCAAAAATCTGGGTTCTTACAGTCTCCCCTCCTTAAAAGGATTCCGTCCCGGAATCAGGTAGAAGACAATTGGGTACTTGTTGGTTATTTCGCTTTCCAATTCTCTGGTCGATCCTTACACATTCCAATCTTTCTAAAGCACATCGTACTGGTGCTACAATACACCCTTTATCCGTTCTACCAATTCTTTGATACTTTCGCACAACACATCATCCGGTATACGCTCTTGCCCGTTTTTTTTATACTATTAACCTTATTGGTACGTGCAGTGACTTCGGTATCACTAACGCGCTACGAAGTTCGGAGATAACCTCACTCGTAATTTTGCAATTCCTAATCTTCGCAATCTCGATGTATATATATTGAATTAGAAGAATTTATTGAGAGATCACTATGATCAATGAACATTTGTTATATTGCATAGCTAGTACAGAAGGGGGCCAGCCTTTAGTACTTGACAAGCAATTAAACAATTAATGGCATTCCACTTAGACTTCTATCACACAGACAGATCGTCACGTAGCAGTACCTCCCCTCCTTAAAGGGTTGTTCTTCTCAATTCAGAAGAATATGAATAAGTGAGAAGAAAAGAAAAGAATTTCAAAGAATTATATAAGAAAATTTTCATGATTGTCAAAAATATCATACTTAGAATTTACCTCTGAACTATAGAGGTTTATTAGAGAAGAAAATAATCGTATTCGTATCAAATACTACTTTGTCGTAATCTCATATATCACATGTCCTTGCTGCTCTGTCCATCATTCTATGGACCTATACTCTTGTTCGATATTAGCATCACTTACTTTTGGAAAATCCTTCAACCTCTCAGGTTAAAATCTTGGATTTCTCGCTTGACATTATTATTACTGGCATTTCACGCCACGACACTGGCCATTTCATATTCATAATTCTAACACCATCAGGTTGTCATTCCAAGAGCTCGTTAGGAAAACCCATTCATCAATCCATTCATAACATTCCTTGCTTCACATTCCATAATTATTTCCCAATCTTTTCTTTATCAATCACATCCTTCGTATTATCTAATTCTTATTTACTTCTGTTGTTTATCTCCACCATCATCTCAGGGTTGAGACACTCGTCACCTTTACTCAATACGCGTTACACATTTGGGGCCAAATTTTCCTTTGTTCAACCATCTAGATTTCACTTTTTCATTCCATGAGTCTCTTTATTACTCAATCAATCTATTCCATATTTCCTTGAATTTTCCAAACTTAAAAGGAGTCAATTTGTATGTCATTTATGCTCCTAATTCCAACTTTCTGTTTTGGCCAATACCCTTGCCCTGTCAATTCCATACTTTTCTCACTTCATTACTGGAGCTTCTCATGAGTCCTATCTGACTCTCTTATTGATTTTCAACTCTATTTCCATCTCTATCAGCCACTTGTCTTCATTTCTACTATAATCATTCTATGAACCATCATAGCCGGGTCATTTATTACAAATATCCCGTCGTCTCCAAAATTAAACCATCCGAAATTGACCTGGACGATTTCTCTAACTTAGATTCAATTCGACATTTCTGCAGTCGTTAACACTTAATTTCTCAGAAGAATCACCACCACATTAATGTAGTCCATGGTTGAATCACCTCGTTTGTCCTCTACATAGTGCTTTAATAGCTAATCCTACAGGTTTCATAATTGTCAGATTAAGATCCTCTAGGAAGACAAAATCATCACTATTCCTTATCCATAAGGAATACTTCCTGAACTTGATGTAGATATTACATGAAGCAGATAAAATTGCAGAAGAGCTTCAAGCATCGTAGCTATGCCAAGTTGACGAAATTATCAATCATATATCTTCAGTAGAAGACTGGAAGCTAACGGTTTACTTAGTCAATTTCGTACCAGGTCCTGGTTTACCTCAACATAGGACCTCCTAACGCAGGTAATATGCTTAAGACGACATCAGGAATCGAATCTTTACTTAAACTACTCTTATGGTTGATTCTTGTACAATCATTAGAGGGAATGTAAATTCCTCTACCACATTCTGACCTTCAAAGTCCTTCTCAATACCAATCCGTTTCTTTGGTATGAGCATTCATAATTACTCCTCACTACTTAAAGTGTCGGCCACCTCATTGGCCTTTCCTAATAATAATTTCTTAAGACCAATGTTTTCTGGATCTATTCCAACTCAGGGTGAAAGCATTCTCCCTTGAACTCTGCTGAATGAGAGAAAACATATTCCAGTCTTTTCTATAAGTTATTGCTTCCACCTTTCTGTGTGATCTTCACTACTGTTACTGCTAGTCATACTTAGGATATTTCTATTCTTAGTTCTAGAATAATCTCAACCTTTATTGGTTCAATCCTTACTTTCTCATGGTTTCACACATGCTTCATCTAGCCTTATTATTTATCTACATTCCTCACCAAACTTCCATTTTGAAGTTCAGAATATATTGCCTTTTTCTTATAAGGTTTTCTTAGGTCATCCTTATCATTCCTCCTGTATTTCCCGGGTACAGGGTACATCAAAATATCAATAATTAATCCTATAACAATTCGGCCTATGCATTTTTCGAGGCTCCTCTCAACAAATCCTTACAGGTTATTGATACCTTGGTCGATTCAACTTAAATCGTCTGATTTCACAATGTCTTTATTAGGGGTGATGCTATCCTATATGCATCCCCCAGGTTTCGTCTTAATCTTATGGACATTCTATCCTCAATTCTATTTTCAAGGAATATTTACATCTTGTACTTGGCAATTCAATCATATGTCCTTAATAAGGGTCTCTTTTAATCATTCTCATCTTGATAGTCTATAAGTAGACTAATGCTAACCTCTTCTTTCAAACGAATGTTAGTCTATATGACCTTCCAAAAGACAACACATGTCTATCTGCTCTTTCTTACAGAACTTGGTAATGGTAGCAAGGATGTTCTGGAAGATATTGGTCGTGTTCAACGTGAATCTCTTAATGCCTAATGCTCCTCTTGAGGACACTAAGTTTCAGATAACATTTTTGCATCATACTGCACCATCTCTGACAATCCTCTTAACCTTTACTGGTCACCATCCTCGTTCCTAACACATCCATGGTATTTATAAAATCCATTATCATGTATCTCAATTCGTTTTATATCAAAAGTCCTTGCGGTTGGCGCTTGATTAGAAGCACCCCGCTTTATCCTTACCTTGCTGGTTCAGTCACTCGATAATCTTTAGTGACTTGGCCCCAACTGGCCATGCTAAAATATGTGAGTTTAGGGGTCGGCTAATAGAATTACTTTTCTAGCAATTGCTGGCATAGTGCCTTCTACTTTGATACCTTTTGATCTTTTCAAAAACTTCACTCCATATAAGTCTCAATCGACTCCTCAGTGATGTATTCATATAATCCGAAAGACAAGGTTTGCCAAATTTTGTCCAATTCCTTTCCAGGATTAGGGAAACTTCAGTTAATCTATTTACTCACTAGTAACATGCCACATCTTCCCGATACATATTCGTCCTATTAGTCGATACTACCAAATACCAGTCTTCTTAACAACTAATCTCAGAAGGAACACTACCGTCGGGGTTAGTCGTTCCTCAACATTGGCACTACCAAGGCCATCCGAATCCGATGAACTGTGCTGTCTAAATGTATTCGAAATTACGCCGTCGTGCTGCATAAGCGCAGACCTATACCTGTATGAGTTGCATCATAATATCTCCCAAAGTTTCCTTCTTCCATTAGGCAATGCCAACCCTGGTCATCACCAACTTCACCTTTAGCTCCAGGAAGATCTTTTCACGTTTATCTTGTCCATTCAAACTTTTATTCTTATAATAAGTCGGGTTACGGGACTACACTTTCTGTAAATTCCTGAGCAAATCTTTGGTAATACCTTGTGAATTTTATGAAATTTCTCACCTTTGCCAGTGTGGTTGGCCAATCTTCATTTGAAACTGTCTTTAACTTGGTAGGGCCGACCAACACTACTCTTATTGATCATGTGTCCTATTGCTGGACTTCATTTTGCCAAAACTCTTATTTCGAGAACATGTCCTACACCTGTCCTATCAGGTTGCACCTAGAAGCATTCTCAATTACATCTCGACCACTGCTCGCCTTGCCTAATCCATTTATGATTCAGTGTCAGAATGAACTTAAGGTAACTACCATAATCCATTCAAGGAAAAGAAAGAATTTAATATTCTTCTGAATCACATGCAACTAATGTTTCTGGTTCATCATTTCACTGACTTGAACTGAACTTATACTTGGTTTCTTGACGATAGCCTCATTACTAGTTTATCATAGACTCACTGGTCTTTTAGTCTTGTAGGTTCCGAGATCATTGTCTCGCTTACTACTTCCTTATGTAACTTTATCCATTCAGGCCATTGCTTTCCACTATCTTTACTTTCTTAGCTAATCCATTCATAAAATAGACATCTCACTGGATTAACCACCTCATCAATCTTGATTGACTTTATAAATTATAACCTAGGAAATCTGCCTTCTCATGGCGAATTATCATCACTAAGATTCACACTAATCCATTTATCAGATAATGTGGCACTTGCTGCCTCTATCTCAACTGCTCCTGGAGACTCTGCTCCCTGACATATATTGATGCCTTTGATAATCATGCATCATTCTCACTCTATCCCCATATAAGATCTCAAGTAATTCCTCAAATCCATCTTACATGCTGGTACTTCATCTAGCAGTCCCGCTATGAATCCAATACGCATCTTTAATTCTCTTAATAATATCTCAGCTCTTTATGCTCACTTTTCTGAGCACTGAACCTTAACTCTTACAGTCTCTCTGGCTGTAGCCCTCATTCCTTAAGTGTAAACTCCTTATACTTATCAATATTCTCCTCCTCTGCTGGAACCTCTTCCGGGTCCTCAGTAGGGTACTCTATCGAATCCACCATCCGATCTTCAACATCAAAACAAGCATCATTATGTTATTGCTCGTAATCTCCAAGGTCTGTCGCCTTACTAGTCGATACAAGAACGAGCTAAGTTACTATCATGATACTTTAGGGTTCCCATAAGGGTTTTATATGTCAATACTACATTATGTAGTCTGACTATGAACTTGGCAAGAGTTCTTATTATCTTAATGAATTTATTGTTTTAACGTCGCATCATCTCTGGGATATATAACGCTCTCTCTGATACCATTTCTGTAACACCCCTAGATCCAGGGTCAGGGATCTGGTCGTTACGGTCTCAATATCCATCCATAAAATCAACATAATTTAAATTACAACCTTGTGACCCAAAACAACAACATAAAACACACCCGCTATAGTCCCAGAGATGAAATCAGAGTAACCAACAATATTATTAATCACAAGTTTGAGTTCTTACAACCCAAAGAATTATAATTGTACAATTACATACTCTTTGCCATCCATTAATAGATACCATAATATAAATACATTGAGGCTCAATTGCTAACAACTAGCCTACCAGTAGTTGCATCCTCAACAAAGGTAGCCAAGACCTTAGCGGTAAACCTCTGACGGTTGACACCTGCTTACGCTGTGTGCGCCTTGCGCGGCCATCTGATCTAGCTGTTGTTGTGATATAAATAAATAAAGCAAGGGTGAGCAATAGCCCACCAGAAATATAATTGAACAGTGATAATATATAACAGTCCAAAATATCTTTGAAACCATATGCCATGCATTAACGATGTAGTACCAATATAAGGTATGAGATGAAGTTACAAGGTAACTCAAAAATATATTTGTTTTGAATAAATATCTGCTATGCAAAAGATAAGCAAGATATTCTCAATTATCATAAAAGAGGAACTTGCAGGAAAAATATTGCAATTCCGGTTTCAACACTTTTTCACCTTGCCAACACCAACAGTGTTGCAGAAATTTCTTACTTTTAGAAGATGAACTAATACGGGAGCATTGCCGCGCCAGATGCCCTGACGTTTACGATGATCAGTCGTATGTCATGCATCTCATCAGTCGTTCTCTACATGTAGAAGGTAGCTCCGACGGATTTACTTATCTACCGCCCTTTGGAACTCCTCAGCCAACGGTTGGGCTATTGCTGGACCGGCGCCACTCGGCCACTTACGCATCTCCTAGTTCGAATATCATCCATGACTCTGAAACGTAAAGTTCGTTCCCCTTTTTCCCCAAGTGTAACACTTGTTGATAGGACTCCACAAAGTAGTCGTATCTAATTGGAAAGGAAAATTCACCAATATTTCCCAAGCTGATGCTTGTTAATGGATATAAACTTGTTACATCAATCATACCCCTCGAGCGTTGAGGAGGTAACCAAAAGACTCATATCGATGCTTGAAAGAATCAAGATGTGAGTGACAAGATAGTTTTAGCAAGTATAGGACCGGGCAGTCCAATAAATAACATCGCTCAAGTGAGGTCCCCTTATATACGTTTGGAAGTTGAGCGAGTATTTAAATCTTCCTTAAGATAGATTTAAATGAAATTAAAGTTTTGGGAACCTCCCCTTGATAAAATAGTCATAAAAGACTCCGAAATATTTTACATAATATCTGAAGGTGAAGGATAGCCTTCGAATAATATAAATCATTATAAAAAGAATTCAAAGGAATTTTATTAAACATTCCAAGAATGTTTATTAAATCAATAATAATTAAGGAATATGAATAAATCATAATATTGCTCGTAAGTAATCCTCGAATGAATATATAGAATTATTTATTAAATAAGTCTCTTCGTAAATGAATATTTAAAATAATATTCCTTGAATAAATAAACTTAAATAAATATTTAAAATAATATTTACTGAATAAACCAAACCTTAAATGAATATTTGAAAATAATATTCATTCAATCAATACATTCCAAATGAATATCCAAATAATATTCATTTAGTAATCAAAACTTTAATGGAATATTCGAAGTAATATTCCTTGAGTAAATAGAACTTCCAATGAATATTTTAAAATAATATTCATTAAGTAAATCAAACCTTAAATGAATATTCGAAAGTAATATTCATTAAATAAATAAAGATCAAATGAATATTCAAGATGATATTCGATAAATAGATAAACTCAAATAAATATTTAAAATAATGATTATTAAGTAAATAAAAACTTAAATGAATATCCAAATAATATTCATTTAATAAATATTATTCTGAATGAATATCTAATTAATATTCATTTAGTAATCAATACTCTCAAGGAATATTTGAAATAATGTTCCTTAAGTAATTAGAATTTCAAAGAAATATCTTAAAGTAATATTCATTGAATAGATAAAACCTTAAATGAATATTCGAAAGTAATATTCATTTAATAAACGATATTCTAAATGAATCTTGAAATAATATTCATGAAATAATCAAACTCTAAATGAATATTCGAAATAATATTCATTTAATATTTCTCGACTGAGATAATACTCAAATAACATTTCTCGAAAGATTTCCAAGTAAATAATACTTTATGGAAATACAATTAATGTGTAATAATAACATTCCTCAAAAGGAATACTAATCTGTCGTTGGAATCCCTCCGGGTTTCCAAGACTATATCTATATCTCAAAATACCGACTCCCGGTCTACATTTAAAGAATGAATATCACATGCCCTTCACTAAGGGTCTTAACCAAAAATCCGGCTTATACTGATATATCGTATCTAGTCTATAAGCCAATATCAGTTCAGGGAACAAGTATTGCAATATAACTTGAAAGTAGACATGCATGCTATGGCATATGTATACAACAATCATCATATATATATATTATCACAACAACAGTTCCAAGTATTGGAAACTTGCCTGAGAATCGAGTGCGGGTAGGGGTAATGTGTCCCGGGTCAGCTCGACAATCTATAAACAATCAGAATATTTAAGATTAACCACTTAACGCTTATTAAAAGGCTAAGTATAAACTCCACTTAAATCGAAACATGTTTTCGAGTTATCTCGTTACATCTCTTTTAGTGTAACTCTTTTTATCCCCGATACGATCCGACATTCGTTCGTTATCAAGACATGTCATCATGCTTATACTTGGTATATACTTAAGTCGTATAAGTTCTAAGGTTGGTCGTTTACGAATCAAGATTATACCTCGAGTGTTATCGCCCGTTTTCTAAGTTATAACCAAAGTCATACCTTTAAGGGGTTCGTTCGCGTTTAACCTTGATTCAAACATTTTTATAAAATCGGAAAACGATCCATTCGACATGTGGTTTTCTCCCACACCTTCCTTTTTACCTCTAATATTTAATTAATAAGATTCTCCACTGATTAAACGACATTTAAGGGAATCAATTTCAATTACGAACTTTCGATTACGGTTTCGAACCTCTTTTACGAATTTAATCATAACTCCTAAACCGTAAGTCCATTTCATACGATCTTTATATCAAAACGAAGCTTATAACATAATCTAGCTTATCATGGAAGAAATCGAAGTTAATCAGTGGTTTATACCTACTGTCAAACTCGTGTTCTTAAGGTTAACGAAATTTCGGCATTATGACGGCTATAAATCGAACGTTCCAAAAATCATACAATCAAACCAAGCCACACCGGGCATACCATTCATTATTCATCAAAAACTCATCTCCTAAGTCAAGGCTACTGATTATATATCAAGTCCATCATACCTCTTTAAATCACAAAAATCAATCACTTAATCATGCTTAAAACATCACCAAGATCATACTAAACTAACAATCATCAAGAACAAGCATATACTTAAAATCAAGCCTAGGGTTTCAAGAGTGTTATACCTTCCTTGGGGTGTATGTGAGTCTAAAAATCCTTGATCTAGTCCTTAGAACACCTTAATATGGCTTAGATCATCAAAAGAAAACAAGAACTCAAAGTTAGTTTCTTGGATTTACTATTCATCATCAATCTTGTAAAATTCATAATAATTCGAAAAATGAGAGTTTAATGCTCAAATTTTTACCACATCTTGGCCTCTTCATAGGCTTTGTTTTGAGTCCTAGTTCATCAAATTTGAAGCTTCCTAGCTAGGGTTTTGAGCCCCCTTTTTCCGTTGGTCAGAAACTGTCCAGAACATGGCAGTTTGGTTTCTTCAACTTTGAGCAAGGATTTGACTAGGCTATACTACTTTATTTGCGATGAAATTTTGAACGAACCTTACCCATGGAGGGAAGAGGCTTGGGTTAAAATTTGGTGATTTTATCATGGATAGAAATGGAGATATGAATTTTCTTCTTCTTGATGGTCCTGCTGGACAGTTTGTTCAAAATGGAGAGAATGGAGTGCTAGGCTTGTTCTCTTGCTCTTATCTCCACTAAAATGAATTATTGTGTTTGTATGGATAATATCTTCCATAAAGCTACTTTATTAAAGGTGGTGTGGTCATGGATGATGCAAATTAAAGGGACAAGTGTTGCATTCTTGTGATAAGGTGTGTGTTGTAAGCTAAGTGTTTGGTTGGTTTTCTAATAATGCTAGTTAACTTGTAACTAGCTTGGTTACTTGGCTTTATCCACTAGCACATGTATGTACCTTGGTCCTCTGCTTGTTTCTTTGTCCATTTATTGCTTAATTCGTTGATCGTTCGAGGGAATAACTCATTCGTTTCTAGTTAGGGTTTTACCGAAAACCTTCTTGATATTTATAGTACTATTTTCCATCTTTCTTAATACTTCTCGAATTTAAATTCCTTAAATCCCTTTTATAAATCCTTAAGTCTTGCAGTGTCCAGGGAAATCTCGGAGAAAATAAAAGTGCTCTCTTTCTGAATCCGACAGCTTTTACATACACTTATTTTCCTCCTGGATCACTAATACGAACTCAGAAATCCGTTCCGAATACCGGATATAGCATTATTATAATAATATTCTAAATCCCACCAAAATCACTATTCATCACTTATTTTTATTTAATTCCTATAATTAGGAAAATGAACCTGGTTCACCTTCGAGTGTTCCTTAACCTTTTTACGGAACCGCTGGGCTTATAATAGATATTGATTTGGATGACATGAGGGTATCTATTTCTCTCTATGGAATCTTATCTTAACTTTCTAGGAGATAGATTATTCTAATCTAAGTTATCACCCAATAGCATCCTTCAGGCCATATAACCTTGGAATATACATATCCTGTCATTATTCATTCTTTAAAGCCAGTATTACATTGTAGTTGTAACCACTGTTCACTCTTACATCAATATATAATAAAAGTTTTAATTCTACCCAAAAATCTGGGTTCTTACAAAAAGTTTGAGAGCTAAACTCTTGTTTTTCGATTTTTTATGATTTTTACAAGTTGAGTGATGAATAGTGTTCTTCAAGAACTAATCTGGTTTTCTTTGATTCTTATGGTTGATTTAGCTAGCTTAAGGCCACTCAAGGATCATACAAAGCTTAGTGAGGCTAGAAAATACTCCAAGGAAGGTAGACCTCTTGAAACCCTAGCATTTGATTTGAGATTTATATATGTTTTTGATGGTTTTAGCCTTGTATGATTATAGTGGTGATTATAAGCATGATTATGTAGTTAGTTATGTGATTTAAGAAGCATGATGATTTTGAGGTTAAGATCAGTGGTTCTAGGGTTTGTTGAGATGAGAATCATGTTTATAAATTTTATTGATGCCCGGTGTGGCTTGGTGGGATGATTATGATTTTTGGAACGTCCGAATTATAGCCGTCGTAATGCCGAATTTTTGTTAACACTTAGAAACCGAGCATGGCAGTTAATATAAATTCCTGACCTTGGTAATGTTATGACCTGTCCTTGTATATCTCGAGCCATAGATCGTTTTGGCATGAGAATTGAAACAATCCGACTTACGGTTTAGGAGTTATGGTCAAATTACTAAAATTGGTTCGAAACCGTAAGTAAAAGTTAGTAACTTGAATTGAACCCTCGTAAAGCATGTTAATCAGTGGAGAATCTTGGTAAATAAATACTAGAGATCATATGGAAGGTATGAGAGAAAACCACATGTCAAATGGATCGTTTTTCGATTTTATAAAAATGTTCGAATCAAGGTTAAGTGCGAAGGAACCCCTTAGAGCACTTGGCTATATCTTTGAGAACCACTTAGTAAAACGAGCGAACGAGATCCAATTGCTAAAACGAATCTTCGACCTAAGTATTTGTTGATTAACATGGACCTAGTACGAGCCTAAAGCAAGCTAGTAGTACTATAGTTGTGTCTCGCTTATGTGTTTAAGCGTTGATGTATAAATAGAGTATCCAAGAGATTAACCTAATGTTTTCTTTGACCTTGTCTAGATTGTTCGACATTGTCACGTGCCCTACTACTTCTCGAATACCAGGCAAGTGTTCTAAACCATACTTTGTAGTATTGGTTCTATATTCCTGTTTTTCCATGTATAGAGTTACACAGTTTTGCAGTTATTCCTTATATTGCCATATATATATATATATATAGTTGGCCTTCTGATTCACATATAAGATTTAAGATGAATAGTTATGAACCGGTGGATCTTGTAGCTCTAAGTATAAGATCATACTTCTTGTGTTCGACTCTAGACCGGGAGTCGGTATTTGGATATATGTAAATAGTCGTGGAAACCCGGAGGGATTCTAGCGGCAAAGTACTATGTACTCTGAGGAATGTTATTTAGTATTATTACTATAATTTCAAAAAGTATTTATTACTTGAGTCAGATTCAAGGATTGTTATTTGAGTATTATCTCACTTGAGGAATATTAATCAAATACTATTTCATTAAGAGTATTATTGAATATTTCACGATATACGATGCAAGGTATATGCATAGTTGTTTTGACTTAATATATTGTCATACTTGAAGTGAAATTTTTAATTAGACGACTTATAGACTAGAGGTGATCTAGTAGCTATAAGCTGGGTTTATGATAGCCCTTAGTATAGGGCATATGTTTCGACTAATTTGTTACGAACCGCGAGGTGGTATATCGTGTACGTATTACAGTTATTTTCTGAGTATTATTTATTTAGTAAATAATATTCGAGGATTATAATTACATGGAAAACATCGTTTCAAATGTTTATTTAAAGTATGATTTCATAATCATACGCGAGTTATTTATTTAAATGAATCTTAATTCGGATTTTCATTTAAAGGTTTCTAGTTATCTTTAAATGTCTATTTACTTAACGAATATTATCCTAAATATTCATTTAAAGTTTTCCTTATTATTAATAAGGGTTGTTTATTTGACGAACATTATTTCGAATATTCATTTAAAGTTAATGAATATTATTTTGGATATTCATTTAAATACTTTATCATTATTATTAAGGGCTATTTAATTGATGAATATTATTTCTAATATTCATTTAAAGGTTGTTAATTATAAATTATTTCATTATTTATTTATTAAATGAATATTATTTTGAATATTCATTTAAAGGCTTTTTGAATAATCATTTAATGATTATTTATTTAATGAATATTATTTTGAATATTCACTTCTGGGTTTAAGCGTAATTATTTTATTTATATATATTCTTTAAACATTCTTGATTTAATAAATATTATCTGAATATTTATTAAATACTTTTAATATAGATGGAATAGTTTATGTATTTAAAAGCATATTTGACTTCAATAATTATAGAGTATATTTCTGAGTTTTATTAAAAGTATCTCGAATACTTTCGATCTTCTGGGTTTTCCCTAAATAACGTTGAGCACCTAATCTATGTTGCTTAACAACTATTTTCCAAAAAGTATTATAATGTTTCCCTGATGATCTTAAATCAACTCCTAGCCTGCAATGGCGTCATTTTCCTTCAAAACTGGGAAATTCTATTTTACCTGACTTCTGAGTCACGAAAAATGTCGAGAACTTATTTTGAGCCCAGTTATTATGAGTCAGGGGACTCTGGCTAGTTCCTCAACACTCGAGGAGTAGGATTGCTGTAACAAGTGTTAATCCATTAACGAGCTACTGCTCGGGAAATATTGGTAAATTTTCCTTTCCAATTAGATACAACTACTTTGTGGAGTTGTATCAACGAGTTATTACTCGGGGAAAAGGAGGACGAACTTTACGTTTCAGAGTCATGGATTTTACTCGAACTAGGAGTATGTGTGTATGAGGCTGTGAATCAGTCCATCACTGATAATCGTGTAAGAGGCCGTGAGACGGTCCATCATTATTAAAAGGGGTCCGAGTTGCGCTGGTCCCGACTATGCCCAACCATTGGCGGGAGATCAAGAGGGCGGTAGACAAGTAAATCCGTCAGTTCTTCCATCTACATGTAGAGAAACAAAATTTGGAGATGCACAACTTATGACTGATCATCGTAAGGTTGTGACATCTGGCGCGAGATACTCCCGTATTAGTTCATCATCCAATTGCGGATATTTCTGCAACATGTACTGAAAGGTTTGCCGGTCATGTTGGCAGGGTTTTAAAAAGTGTGAAAACTGATGTTACAATAACCTTCCTTATAAATTCATCTTTTAAGTTATATGCTGATATTCTGCTTATGGTTGATATAGCAGACATGATTTTACAAAAAGGTTATTGGTGTGTTTTGAAACCTCATCCTTTTATAAAATGCCAGAACTATTCATATTGCGATAAAGATTACAGATATATCATGAAAGATGATATTTATATATTGATTTTCTGCTTATCTTCTTTTCATAGCAGATATTTTGACGGAAAGGTCATTATTGTGATTATGAACTTATCATGTTCATTTAATGATTATTTTAATCATTATACTTTCCCTATTGAGGTTTCTTGGATACATATATTTTATTAATGATATTAAGTATCCGTGGTATTATGAAAACCCCATGTATATGATGGGAGATTTTTGTGAACACTAGTAACCACTTGCTGAGCAATTCTTTCGCTCATACTTGTTTTTTGTTTTATATATTAGCCTTTCAGAAAGAGGTAAACGGATGAGAATTATCTGCATAGCTCGGAAGAAGCAGGCAGACAAGGTACCCTTATGAAGACGACGTGATCCAGAACATCTATAGCTGGAGTAAGTTAAATATGGTTTTATTAATGTGTAATATATATATCACATTGTATAGAGTAGAACTAGTTGCTGGTATACTTCTCAACAAAGCTATACTAGCGGAATAAGATTTGTAAGACACGGTGTAATTTGATTCAATGGATGTAAAGAAGTGAGTAATGTAAAGACTTTAGTTCTTGTTTCTAGCCCTATAACCTATAAGATGCTTGGTAGTTGGGGTCTCAATGATTGTATTTCAGTTATCCAATGATTATAGATGGATTAATGCTGTTAAACAGGTGAATTGTTAATGAGAATTTCCGCGTGACGACCAAATCCCTGACCCCGGATTTGGGGGTGTTACACTAACTGAATCCCTAATTTGAACCCAAATCCAAGAAGCCCCAACTTAAATCAAACCACCAATCGAACCCTAAATCAAGTGAATGAGAGAAAAGCTTTGACGCAGTGAGACAGATCGATTATTGCGGACACGTCATGCTTTTGTGGGAGAGTTCTGTGTGTATACAAGAGAGAAGTAAGTTGTGGGTGTTTGGGTGAGCGGCTGTTTAAAAATAAGGGGGAAGTAAAAGGGTAAATGAAATGATGGGGAAGAGGGAAATCAAAATTTCGTAAGGGGGAAATGAATTATTGGTTGAGAGGGAAATAAAAACACATGAAATATCTGATAGGTGCCTATTCTTAAGACCAAGTATGAACAAATGTAGCATCATAAATCACAATAATCAAACTTTTTCTCTCTTCTCTCTCATGAGAGTCGAGTAACGCCTCCCCCCGCCCCCTCCGCCTCCCCTCCCCTCCCCTCCTCTCCTATCCTGCTATCCATTCTTCCACCTTCGTCCCATTTTCCCTCTTTTTTCCAATTTTCACAGTTTTTAATTCAATAAAGCTCCGAAAATTCCTTCGAATTTTCTCAGATCTGTTCCGATCTTGAGCTAGTTTGTGAATCCAGCAGAGCTTAAATCATCAGAGTTTCCGTTGTCCTTCTTCTCAGGTTCAAGCGGGTGGATATTCAGTTCCTCTTGTTTTTGTGGTTTCGCTCCGGATCTAAGGATTTCTTGTTTTAATTGATCTAAGTTTAATTCGAATCTAAGGTTTCTAAGCCTTTTCCGATTGTAAGATCGATTTTGTTTGTTGTCTCACCTTGGTGTGAGTTTGATATTGTCTCACCGCTTGTTTGTGTGAGTTTGCTTTTGTCTCACCGTTTGTGTGAGTTTTGGTGCTGGATTATATTATCTTGGAGGCTTGTACGGATAATATCGATAAACACTTTGATGAAGTGTTAGTGTATTACACACATAGGTCTGCGAATATTGTAGCTCATTACTTAGCGAGGGCGACATATTCTATGTCAGGTCTTTCGGAGTGGAATGTTTCTGCTCGAGATTGTATCATCTGTAACCTTGAGATATTTTAATGCAAGTACGATTTTATCAAAAAAAAAACACATGAAATAAATTTTGGTTTCATTAATAATTTGGGAGGCAATAAAATTATTTAAAATAAATTTAATATTATAAAAATATAATTATTGTTAATTTGGTAGATTCAAAAATTTAATAAAAATTATTCTTTGGGGTTCCTCAAAAGTCAAACCAAGTTTTGTTAATATTAATTAGTTCTAAAAGTAAATAATTATTCAATTTTGAAGATTTATATTATAAAATCATATAAGAAAATTTTGAAAATTTCTAATTTTTTGTGTACATCACTAAAATCTTTAGATATTAAAATTTGTACAGTTGGATCGTCGAAAAAAAATATTAAAAAAATAGATCATGTTCAATCGGTACGATACTAGTTAGAGGGAGTAGTACTTTTGGCAGATGTAACTAGTGCTTTGTTACGGATTGAAACTTCTATTTTTTTAAAAATATTTCTCGACGATCCAACCGTATGGATGTCAAGATATATCTATATAATGATATTCACAAATTTTCAAAAAATAAAAAATTAATTTGGTTTGTAAAATTTAATATTTAATTAAACGAAGTGGTTATTTGTCAAATACCGTTGTCTCGAGTGATACCAGACAACAATTTTGGACAAATAAACTATTGTCTGATAACTGACAACGGTATTTTAATAAATACAGTTGTAATGTGAAGCTTTAGACAACGATATGTTATAAAGATACCGTTGTTTGACATTAGTCATGTTTTTTTAACATAAATATAAATTAACATAATACCGTTGTCTCGAGTGATACCAGACAACGATTTTGGACAAATAAACCGTTGTCTGCTAACAGGAAACTGTATTTTAATAAATACATTTGTAATGTGAAGTTTCAGATAACGATATGTTATAAAGATACCGTTGTCTGACACTAGTTATGTTTTTTTTAACATAAATATAAATTAGCAAATAAATTTGAAAATTTTTAATGATATATTCAGTCACATTTCTCGAAGATCCAAACGTACGGATGCCAAGATATATCTAATATATTGATATTCTCAAATTTTCAAAAAATAAAAAATTAATTTGGTTGGAGATCTTAGTAGATCACTAGTATATTTACTAGTACCCGTAACTAGGGCTTTGTCACGGATTGTTGTTTCTATTTTTTAAAAAAATTTCTCGACTAATCCAACCTTAAGGATTTCAAGATATATCTAATATAATGATATTCACAAATTTTCAAAAAATAAAAATTTAATGTGGTTTGTAAACTTTAATATTTAATAAATGAAGTGGCCTTGCTAAACGAAGTGGTTATTTGTTAAATACCGTTGTCTCGAGTGATACCAGACAACGATTTTGGACAAATAAACCGTTGTTTGATAACAGACAACGGTATTTTAATAAATACAGTTGTAATGTGAAGCTTCAGACAACGATATGTTATAAAGATATCGTTGTTTGACACTAGTCATGTTTTGTTTTAACATAAATATAAATTAACATAATAAACCGTTGTCTGATAACAGCTAATATTTTCTTAATCTAACGGCTAATATCTAATCTCATTTAAATCAAGGGCTCTTATTTCGCCATCTCAGCAATCCAGGTAAAAGATTTTCCACCAATCACGTGTTGTCACATCAGACAACGGTATATTTGTAAAACGCTTGTATAGATAAGTTTATGACAACAGTTTAAATTTGAAAAAGCTTGTCTGAAAGTGTTGAAGACAACGGTTTTATATACAAACCCATTGTGCGAACATATATATATATATATATATATATATATATATATATTCTTCTTAATCTAACGGCTAATATCTAATCTCATTTCAATCAAGGGCTCTTATTTCGCCATCTCAGCAATCCAGGTGAAAGATTTTCCACCAATCACGTGCTGTCACATCAGACAACGGTTTATTTGTTAAACACTTGTATAGATAAGTTTATGACAACAGTTTAAATTTGAAAAAGCTTGTCTGAAAGTGTTGAAGACAACGGTTTTATATAAAAACTCGTTGTGCGAACATATATATATATATATACACACTACGCCATAAACGCACAAATGCAACACCATGTTTACTGTTGCTTTAGGCCAAAAAAGCATTGCGTTAGACCAAATGCAACACCAGGGGGCGTTGCATCCGCCACCGTCCTGTTAGACCCCCGAAGGCAACGCTTTTTGGCATCTAAAGCAACATCAATAAGCGTTGCATCTGACATATAATGCAACACCAGAGCATTCAAATGCAACACCAAAAGGGCGTTGCATTTGACATTAGATAAAATTACAATTTCACGTCACTAAGTGGGTCCCACTAGCTTGCCAGGTCACCAATGGGTCCAGCTGGCATGCCACGTTAGCAACAATCAAGTTGGCATGCCACGTCAACAACAGTCCAGCTGGCATGCCACGTCAACATGTGGGGGCCCACTTGCCACGTCAGCAGTGGGGCCCACTTGCCACGTCAACAGTGGGTCCCACGTGCCACATCAGTACAGGGTACCACGTGCCACGTTTGCAGTGGGCCCAGGTGCCACGTCAGCACTGGGGCCCACAGCTATGTAATGCAACGCTTTTATTTGCTTTTTAAAACACTAGTATCTTATCAAAAGCAACACTATATTTACCAAATGCAACACTAAAATATCTAATGCAACGTTATATTTCCTTATGCAACACTAGAAATGCAACACTAAAAATATCAAATGCAACACTGTAAATTTTCGACAATATATTGTTTCATACATAAAGAAACCAATCCAAAACATCAACATACATTCAAATCCATCCTACTAGCCATCCAAATAGTGTTCATCCCATCCACACCATACAAATACTTCTCAAAATATAACTAACTACCAAAACTAACCACATAACATAATACAAGAAAAAGTCTAATATTCAATTCTAATTCAACGTATGTGTATCTCATGTGAGAATGAAGCTGAGTTGGCGAGCACTTGAATTGATGTTGTTTGCACACCTTTACATCTCAACTTGACTTCGAAAAAAGCCTGAGAAAATGAAACAAAAAATATATGCTTTTAAAATATGGCAATAGCAAGGCATGGTGAATGTTCATAATTTTAGAACCTGATACTGTATAATGAATTTAAAATATAATGAATTTAAAATTTAGAAGTGCATTGCAAGAAGAAACAAATAAGCGAGTTGTAAAAAGAAATTTAGAAAAACATGCCCACCTATGATATCATAAAAGTGGCAGTTGTCGTCCATAGTGCCCACAGTGCCTTGCTGTGGCAAACAAGAGATGAAAGAACTTAAGACAATAACTATTTGGTTATTAAAAAAATTGGAGATGGTAAAATGATCAATGATGCCTCTCTAACCTTGTAATAATGTAGTCCTTTCGGATTGACAACTCCAGTTCAATCTTCTAGTAAAATGGCCATCATGCCTGAGAATACAATTAAATCAATACCAGCATTAAGTAATTATAAGAAAGGTGTGCATACTCGGAATAAGTCTTGACCATGAAATGGAGAACCTATATGCCTATAGGCCAGTCTCCTCCATCAGATGGACATCTTCCTGCCACAAAATATTGACTCAACAAGCAAGAGAAAATATTCTAAAGAATCGGGGTATATATATATGCATAATTTGCTTTGTCAAGTTATAATTCTGCAGAACAATAAATTTTCAGCTTAAGAATTTATCTTTCATGCAGCAGAAGTGTAGGACTGCCTGCCCTTATATGTACACAAAAGATAAGATACTATATTATCTTACTAGAAGTAGTCACTAGCGTATTATGGAATTACCCAGAGGTATTTCATTCTAGTGACATCACAGCTTTGAAGTAATGGGCTTAAAACTTTTTTTACTGAGCTTCAAGCATAACCCAATAGGGAAAATATTAAATAAATAATAATTGTACAGACCTTGTATTTGTGATACTGATCACATGCAACATCTCCATTAGCTCAATTTGTATATCCTGAAAGTATAAACTGAACCTCAGGTACTCTATTTGCGATTAAAGAAATTATCAACTGGTAATGCGACAAGGCTGATTTAAACATAAGCTATAATGCAAAATTATGATCATAATCCAGACATTCTGTCTAACCCTTTACCAGTTCAATGTTCAAACATATACTGAGTGAAATGATCAGTGTATATTTATTATATGTTTACAGAGTACTGCTCAAAATTATAAAATACATAAACGGGAGAGAAGCACTGTTGGTGTCATATTCTTATTTTTTACATTGTTGGTGTCTTTTACATTGTTTGTAAAAGACAGAGCAAGGCACAAGTAACCACCTATGCATTCTAATGTTGTAATTAAGATCAGTTAACAGTTGCAAGTTGCCAGGTGGAAATATGATTAAAAAACTTACTACTCAATTCACAATAGACATTCAGAAACCACATGAGCATACGCCAAATGAATAAGCTAAAAGGCTGCAAATTTTGCAGTAATTCAAGACAATACATCATGCTCTACTTTTATTTAATTGCATCAACTTATTTAGGTTTGCCAATGTTTCAGCTGCTAAATGTAACCATGGAATGTCTATGCCACAAAAATGGCACCTTCCCATCTTTAAAAACACAATAAAATCATTAACCAAACTAATATGAAGCACGAGAACAACAACTGCTTACACCAACAACAACAATAACCATCAATTAACTTTTTCATAATCGAGTAGCAGTCAAAGAAATAGTAAAATATCATAAATAAATAACCAAAAACTGAAGAGGTACTGACTTGTTGTTTCTCGGATTCTTGATGTGGGGTTTCAGTTTTATTGCTAGAGTTATTTTGCTACAACTGTTACAAGTAGTTTTAAACGAGTATTAAACATGTATGGCACATATATACTATCCCTAATCAGAGTCAACATTCAAATCAGCTAGAAATTATCATATATTACTAAGTGCATTCAAGAATCAGTTTTATCAATTACTAATCATCACATAAATCCGAATTCTACAACTGTAAATGAATTAAACAGACAATTTTGATACAAAACCTGAGTCCAAGGCTTCGAATCACTTGGAATCTTACCTTTTATTACAGAACCAGCTTGACTCGGTTGAACTCGGACGATTGACTCACTGAGTTGACTCGGCGACTCACTGAGTTTACACGAGTTGATGGTCATTTTCATTTGTTCCCTCCATTTTTCCTCGATTCCTTTTCGCATCTTATCATTTCTTCATGAATCTGCAAGAAAACTCCTTAAAACAATTAGGGTTTTGAGTGATAATAGAGATACATGACTCACATTCGATATGTATATGTATAATCGAATTGATTAGACTATATATATCAAATTCATGAATCGATTGTAGTGCACAAGCTAGGGTTTTGAAAAAGCCCCAATTTAAACAACTGAAATCATGATATATACATGTATCTTCTATCGATTTAGATGATAAACTCGAGATTTATTTGTTAAATCACGAGTACAATTGCATCTAAAACTCAATTTTTTTGTTCCGGCCCGATCCAAAATCTTAGTAAATCATATGATATAAATGATTTGTTGAGTGTAGTAACGATTATGGTTTGAGAAAAGGTGTTTATGATAATCGAATGATTGAATATCATCGGAAGAATAGAAGAAATTGTTCGAAAAAAGCAAGAATCGCCGATCTAGATACAATATAGATCGAAGAACATGTATATAAGGGAAGAAAATATTGGGAGCAAGAAAGAATGCAGGAAGTGAAGAGGGAAAGAGTGGGTGAGGATAGATATTTGGTGTGTGTGTTTGAGATTTGGGCGTTCAAAAAAGAGAGCGGGATGTGAAAAAGTAGAGAGCGGGATAATTAGCCGCCCATCTGATTTCATTTTGTTTCTATCAAAAATTACACAATTATTTTTATTTTATTAAATTACATATATTTCCTATTTCATTTAATTTTGTGGATTATATATATAATTTCAATTACATATATATATATATATATATATATATTAAAATGTTAAAACTACTTTTTAATGTAAAAAATAATTTAAAAAAATAGAATTATCATTCGGAAAAAGACTAGTTAAAATGAAGGTCTACTTTGACCGGTTTGATCGTTACAAAAGCAAACCAAATACATCTAGCAAATTTTTTGAAAATTTACCACTTCACTAAAATCGTTATATCTCGACATCCTTACGATTGGAACGTCGAAAAAAAAAATTAAAAAATAGTTTCATCATTCCGGACAAGACTAGTTAAAAGGAAAGTCTACTTTGACCGGTTTGACCGTTATAAAACCAAACCAAATACATCTAGCAAATTTTTCGAAAAATTACCACTTCCTAAAATCGTTATATCTCGACATCCTTACGATTGGAACGTCGCAAAAAAGAATTTAGAAAAATAGTTTCATCATTCCGGACAAGACTAGTTAAAAGGAAAGTCTACTTTGACAGGTTTGACCGTTATAAAACCAAACCAAATACATCTAGCAAATTTTTCGAAAATTTACCACTTCACTAAAATCGTTATATCTCGTCATCCTTACGATTGGAACGTTGAAAAAAGAATTTAAAAAAATAGTTTCATCATTTCGGACAAGACTAGTTAAAAGGAAAGTCTACTTTTACCGGTTTGACCGTTATAAAACCAAACCAAATATATCTAGCAATTTTTTCGAAAATTTACCACTTCACTAAAATCGTTATATCTCGTCATCCTTATGATTGGAACGTCGAAAAAAGAATTTAAAAAAATAGTTTCATCATTCCGGACAAGACTAGTTAAAAGGAAAGTCTACTTTGACCGGTTTGACCGTCATAAAACCAAACCAAATACATCTAGCAAATTTTTCGAAAATTTACCAATTCACTAAAATCGTTATATCTCGACATCCTTACGATTGGAACGTCGAAAAAAGAATTTAAAAAAATAGTTTCATCATTCCGGACAAGACTAGTTAAAAAGAAAGTCTACTTTGACCGGTTTGACCGTTATAAAACCAAACCAAATACATCTAGCAAATTTTTCAAAAAATTACCACTTCACTAAAATCGTTATATCTCGACATCCTTACGATTGGAACGTCGAAAAAAGAATTAAAAAAATAGTTTCATCATTCTGGTAAAAGAAGTATATAATGCAACGCTTCTAAATAGCAAATGCAACATCTTTTTCACCTAATGCAACGCTTCTGCCACGTCAGCAAATGCCATGTCAGCAATTGTGGGCCCCACATCTACCACATCAACAATTGTAGGCCCCACACTTGCCACGTCAGCATCCGTGGGCCTCCTGCCACGTCACCCTGGTGGGCCCCACACTGACACGTCACCCATGTGGGTCCCACAACTGCCACGTCAGCATTTATTAAAAATTCAAAAATAGCTAATGCAACGCTTTTAAAGGCAAATGCAACACCTTTTTCACCTAATGCAACATTTCTGCTACGTCAGCCAATGCCACGTCAGTAAATGTGGGCCCCACATCTGACACATCAGCAATTGTGGGCCCCTCAGTTGCCACGTCAACATCTGTGGGCCTCTGCCACATCACCCTAGTGGACCCCACACTGCCATGTCACCCTAGTGGGTCCCACAATTGCCACGTCAGCATTTATTAAAAATTCAAAAATATCTAATGCAACGCTTTTAAACAGCAAATGCAACACCTCTTTCACCTAATGCAACGCTTCTGCCACGTTAGCAATTGTGGGCCCCACACTTACCACGTCAGCAAATGCCACGTCAGCACGTGTGGGCCCCACTGCTGCCACATCAACATTTTTTAAAATTAAAAAATATCTAATGCAACGCCAGCTTTTAGTGTTTCATTATGTGAAACACCATGGATCAAATGCAACACTAAATTATATGTAATGCAACACCAGTTCAAGTTCTGTTTCGTTAGAGCCAAAATTTCATACCTAACGAAACACTTTCAGTGAAACACTTTCTAAAAGCGTTGCATATGAGCATTTATGGCGTAGTGATATATATATATATATATATATATATATATATATATATATATATATATATTCTTAATCTAACGGCTAATATCTAATCTCATTTCAATCAAGGGCTCTTATTTTGCCATCTCAGCAATCCAGGTGAAAGATTTTCCACCAATCACGTACTATCACATGAGACAACGATTTATTTATAAAATGCTTGTATAAATAAGTTTATGACAACAGTTTAAATTTTTAAATGCTTGTCTAAAAGTGTTGAAGACAACGATTTATTGTACAAAACCATTATGTATTGCATGCAATTCAGACAACAGTATTCACAAACCATTATCTGATTACATTTTATGCAACGTCTTATCAAAACACTTGTCTGATTTTAACAACATTTTTGGAAAGCATTGTCTAAAGTTTCTTCAGACAATACTTTCAAAAACCGTTGTTAAAATCAGACAATAGTATTTAGTCACCGTTGTGTGACTACTTTTGAAGCAATATCTGATAAAAACAGCCGTGTAAGTTTTACAACGCTTTTGAGGACCATTGTAAGACAAACTGTTAGACAACACTATTTTCAAAAACCGTTGTAAAACGGATGTCTATTTTGATCAAAGCTCGGCTCGGTTCGTGTAAGATCAAAGCTCGGCTCGGTTCGTTAAGATCAAAGCTCGGCTCGTTTCGGTCAAAGCTCGGCTCGACTCGGTTGGTGAACAGCCCTAAATGAGACCCTTGGTCCTGCCACATATTTTGTTAACACCGCAAACATGTGGGCCGTCAATAATGCTGGCTTGCATGCAGGGAGTAATAATCCACAATATATATATATATGTTGTTATAACCAGATTTCCGTCAAGCCTTGCTTCGGTCGGACCTGCAAGTGAGAAGAATGCGAGGGTTGGTGTAACACCCCTAGATCCGGGGTCGGAGATCGAGGTTGTCACTATATCCTTAATTCCCATTTTAATAAACAATACTCTCAATTTTCATTTTAGCATGCTGTGACCCCTCAGTCAAACATAACATTTACAGATTATAGGCTCAGAGACGAAATTAAAACATTACTAAGTTATTACAACCATCTTGAACTAGATATTACAAACCCAAATTGTCATAATCTTAAAAGTTCAACTTAAAAGGATTACCATCTAAGGCGGCATCTACAGCCACAATACGGTTTGGTTTTCAGAAGCTTACACAAGTCATGCTTGTAAATAAACCTGACCAACCTAAGCTGTAAAACTATCCAACTTAGTCTGCTCACCTGTGGTAATGCTACTAAGTGCGGCCTCGACACCTGCCTCGTAAATAGTCTCATATACTTGTTGACAGTATTTTTCAATGTATAAGTTCGTTCGCAGGGAAGGACTATTAATACAAGTTCAAGTTTTAGTTTCTTACAATCTAGAAGTGTAGAAGAATAATTTGGTGTTTTGTTTCTAACTAAATTTAACTAAAATAAGCAATTAAAACTAAGTTTTATCGATGAGGAAAGTAACCCGAGAACTAGGTTTCTTCAATTGGTTCCATAATGTTGATGTGATGCTATATCTATTTCTCGTACTTCGCTAAAAACAATCCTTCTAAATTCTACAATGTTCTCTCCCAAGATACAAAATAGTGTCTATAATTATATCTCAAAAGTCACTCCCATGATCAATCAAAATATAATTTTAGATTATTAAGACCCAAGAATTATAAGTTTCATAGTCCTCTTATTAATCTCCCGATTCAATAATTGCACTATGTCTATCAAATCATGAACAAGAATTATGACTCCTTTCCCAATTTATCATAATCCCTATGAATACAATTAAAGGTTAGCTACTCCCTTAGATGGGTTAAGCCCTCAATGATAGATTAACAAAAGTAGAGAATTAGCATCACAATCAAACAAATATATATCACCAATGAATACTACCTAATTCTCGGATTATAGAATTAGTTACACATGATATATAAAGAACACAAACATATATATAAAATAAAAACCATATTTACAAGAGTGTAGAGTTAAGAAAGATACAATTTTGAAGAAATCTGTAAGTCTGAATTGAATCCCTTCAACCCTTGCCCAAGCTCTTCTTCGAAGTATTTTCTTCTTCTCTACTTTTATTATCTACCCCTACACTAAACTAACTACTAAACTGAAAAAATGAGCAGTGCTCTGTCTACAAAAGCTGGTCCTCAATCTCTCGAAATTGCTTCCTATTTATAGGAAAATATAGCACACCATCTACAATAATTAATTTGGCCAAAAGCAAGATACAACAACACAAAATTGAAAAGTAAGCGGCGACTACAAGCTTGCCGACAGCTTGTGCAGGAAAGTTTGACAGACAAAGTTTTAACATTTGATTTGTATAAACAATTCGTCACACAAACCAACTTGGCATCTTCTGGTGGAAAAACAATTCATGTGCTTTTAACTTTTGAACGGGCTCCGTATAAATGCTTTTTAACCCGCACAACTTATAATCTTTAATTAATAAATAATTAATTAAATCTAGAAATTATAAAAATATATATCTAATATCATTAGATATTTATAAATATAATTTTCTAAATAAATTAAATATTTATTAATATAAATAAATCCTTAAATCCTAAGCTGCGGACAATTGAGGGCTTGGAACCGGACTCCTTTTGCTTCACAAAAATTATATTAATTCCAACCGGGATTCCTGCTTTAAGAATATATCACTTTCCATATTTTAGTGACAATTCTTATTTCCTCCTTGTTCATCCAGGATTAATCTACGGTCTCTTGGTGATGTGCAATCGGGCTCCTTTTTCTTCCAAAATTATCCAAAAACATAAAAAATCATCTTAGCATCCAATCCAAATTAAAATGCTACTAACATGCTAATCAAGGACAAAATTATTACAAACTAAGGCTAAATGAGAGATAACATGCTATAAAATGTACATAAAATTAGCATGTATCAAATACCCCCCAACTTCACCTTTACTCGTCCTCGAGTAAACCACTATAAAATAACTACTTATTAATACCACTTCGTAGGTGACACGATTGCATTGAGCACATGCAACAAGCCGTTAAACCCCTAGGTAGCCCTAGTAGGACGAGTTTTGTCTCGTGAGGGCCTATAGTGAATGTACCCACAAAATCCATCTAGCTCATGTAAAAGATCGAATGCCAATACAACACCACACATACAAGTCCTCTCATGCCACATCAACTTAAGAATCAAAGTGAATAATGCAATTCCTTGGTGTCAATGGTACAAGTATTCGCATAGTCTACTCAAAGAAGATGCATAAGTTCTCAAAAGTTTATGTCAAATGTAAGAATAAGTTGGTAACCATGCTAAGCCCACAAGATTACATTTTTGAGTCAAAACTTGGGATCTCAAATGCAAAATACAAGTAATAACTCACCTTTCACTCACAAAAGAATATTCACTCAAGAACAAGGGTAAGTGTATCACTCAATTCCAACAAAATCATAAGCATGCTTGAAATTTGGTATCGATCTAACTTTAACACAACATACATCACTGATGATAATCAAAAGGTCTTTATTCGGGTTGTACTGGGGCTAGGGACAAGGTATGTCAAATAAAGCCAAATAAGGTGAAGTGTCAAAAGCTAGAATTCATGATACAACGCTCACAACCCCTCATATATCCTCCTCATTCATTTCTACCCCTGCAATTTCCTTATTTATTTAATTTTTTTTTCCGAAGGCATTTACTTTTTTTTTTAAGCCTTCCAATTTATTTATTATTTTTTTTAACTCAATATTTTCCCAATGCAATGATCAAAAGATACATCTCACACACCTTATTACCCCCTCAAAAACTCAACTAGCCTTTGACAAAAAGTGATCAAGTTAGTGTTTAAGGCTAATATACAAGAAAAAGGTTTAGGCAAATAATGTGGTGTGTCACTGAAAAATAAGATTCAGCTCAAAGGGGCAACTAATTGATCATGTATAAATGGTGTGGTAATATGGGAATTATGAGGTTATACCTAACTGCCTTTATCATCTTATCATCAAATAATGTCATGTATTTCAAGAAAGACCTCAAACAAGTGCTAGCAATGCAAACAACATGTGGACACTCAAGCAAACGAATATGAAATGCAAAAGATATGCATATAGGCTCAAAACTCACTTGGTGCGGCAAAACATAATCAATCTCAAGTAAAGGTCTCTCTAATGCACCTACTTGTACTCAAAGCATGCAAACCAAGTCATCTTGCACATATTCATGTCCTTTTAATCACTTACAACCTTCAAAAGGTCTACCAGTTTCAACTTGCTAGTGAAAGTGTGTGCACAAGAACAAAGCACGTCACTTCTCATACAAAAGCGTCAATAACACAAGATTCTTTTAGCATGCATGGATGTATCAAGCTAACTTACCACAAGTAATCTTCACAAGGCTAGAATTATTTTTGTGATTTTTAATTTTTTTTTTTTTAAACACCAAATAACCCAATAAGGTTCTATCTAGATGAACACACTCCCCCAACTTATCACGTTTCTTGTCCACAAGAAACAACACACAATGGACTAATATGCGAGGAAGAAAAGAAAGAACTCCCCTAAGTCATGGTCGAGGTGGTAGTGTGCAACAAAGAAATCATGATTCAGACCCTGAAATTAATTTCAAGCCTTTGAATTCTTCTGCAATGCCCCATCAATTTTTTACTTGCCACATGCTTCCATCTCCCTGCATAGTCCAAACACACAAGACTATTATACAAATCTTAACAAATAATTCAAACAACAAAATTCCTTGGGTTGCCTCCCAAATAGCGCTTGTTTATTGTCATTAGCTCGACTTATTTTCACAAACAATAATTCTAGTGAGGAGAAAAAGCAAATAAATGCACATATCTATGAATTAGTAATAAAACCATAATGTGCAAATAAACCTTAGATTCATTGAAAGGTAGGAAAACTTTCATGAATCTCACATGCTCAGGAGACTTGCAAAAGTAGCCAGAAAAGTCGTCAGAATAATCATCATAAATACGACTCATAAACTCCTCCCAAATCGGATCCTTATATTCTAACGCAAGATTTTCAACTTCATCAATCTTAACTTCCTTCTCTTTTATAATTGGACACTCATCAATTTTAATCTCTTCTACCAATGTATTAAGCTCAAAATTTTCTAGATTTGGTAGAATTTCAATTGCATCCAAATTATCATTAATGCGCATGGGACAATTATCAACTACACAAGTAGACTCATCAGACACAACATTATCATAAATTGCTAAACAAGAATCATGGCATAGAGGAAAATTGACACAAGGGGGAGTTCGATAACAGCCGTCATGCCACACTCCTCGAACTTCCCAAATAAAATTATTTAGTTTAGCATTCTCCTCGTACCAAGCTATTGAATCACATGGAATATCATTATCACTAGCAATTTCTAATGGTGGGTCCTCAAAGTGATTAAAAACTCTCATCGAAAGTAAAGAAGGATCATATTGAATTACACTTGTATCAACATCATTGCACATATATGGATTAAAATCATCATGATATTGATTTTCTAAGGCAAATGAAAAATCATTGCTAGGGGGGTATTGTAACACCCCCAGATCCAGGGTCAGGGATCTGGTTGTTACGGTCTCAATATCCATCCATAAGACCAACATAATTTAAATTATAACCTTGTGACCCAAGACAACAACATAACACACCCGTTATAGTCCAAGAGATGAAATCAGAGTAACCATCAATATTATTAATCACAAGTTTGAGTTCTTACAACCCAAAGAATTACAATTTTACAATTACATGCTCTTTGCCATCCATTGGTATATGCCATATATATAAATACATTTGATGCACAAATGCTAATAACTAGCCTACCCGAGGCTGCATCCTTAGCAATGGTAGCTATGTCCTCAGCGGTTAATCCTCTGACGGCTGACACCTGCCTATGCTGAGTATGCCTTGCGCGGCCATCTGATCTAGCTGTTGTTGTGATATAAATAAATAAAGCAAGGGTGAGCAATAGCCCACCAAGAATATAATTGAACAGTGATAATATATAACAGTCCAAAATATCTTTGAAACCATATGCCATGCATTAACGATGTAGTACCAACATAAGGTATGAGATGGAGTTACAAGGTAACTCAAAATATATTTGTTTTGAATAAATATCTGCTAGGTCAAAGATGAGCAAGATATTATCAACTTTTCATAATAGAGGAACTTGCAGGAAGAGTATTGCAATTCCAATTCAAACACTTTTCAAACCTGCCAATAATGATAAGGTTGCAGGAAATTTCCAACATTGAGAGATGAACTAATACTGGAGTTTGACGCGCCAGGAGACATAGCATTTACACGATGATCAGTCACATGTTATGCTCCCCACCTCTTGTTTACTACATGTAGAAGGAAGCACCGATGGATTTACTTGTCTACCGCCCTCTGGAACCCCCCGGCCAGCGGTTGGGCCATTTGCTAGACCGGCGCCACTGGGTCACTTACGCATCTCCTAGTTCATTTCACATCCATAACTTTGAAACGTGAAGTTCCTCCCCCTTTCCCTAAGTATATTACTTGTTGATAGGACTCCACAAAGTAGTCGTATCTAGTTGGAAAGGAAAAATCACCAATATTTCCCAAGCTGATGCTTGTTAATGGATATAAACTTGTTCCATCAATTCTTACCCCTCGAGCGTTGAGGAGGTAACCAAACAGACTCATATCGATGCTTGAAAGAATCAAGATGTGAGTGACAAGATAGTTTTAGCAAGTATAGGACCGGGCAGCCCAATAAATAACATCTCTCAAGTGAGGTCCCCTTATATACGTTTGGAAGTTGAGCGAGTATTTAAATCTTCTTTAAGATAGATTTAAATAAAAATAGAGTTTTGGAAACCTCCCCTTGATAAAAATAGTCATAAACTACTCCAAAATATTTTACACCACATCTGAAGGTGACATATAATCTTTGAATAATATGAATCATTATAAAAGAACTTAAAAGGATTTAAATAAATATTCCAAGAATATTTATTAACTCAATATTAATTAAGGAATATGAATAAATCATAATATTACTCGTAAGTAATCCTCGAATGAATATTTAGAATTATTTACTAAATAACTCTCTTCTTTATATGAATATTCCAGATAATATTCATTAATTAAATAAACTCAAATAAATGTTTAAAATAATGTTCACTAAATAAATCCAATCTTAAATGGATATTTGAAAATAATAATGTTTATTGGTGAAATAAACATCCCTTGGATATTTGATATAATATTCATTAAATTAATAATGAATATTCAATCTTAATAATATTTATCGAAGAAATGATTATCGAATGAATATTCGAAATTATGTTCAATAATTGAATCGACTTTAAATGAATGTCGAAGATAATATTTATCGTCTCAAGGGAATATTCAAAATAATATTTATCGATGAACTGGAGTTCGAATCAATGTTCAACTAATATTTATAAAATAAATAGAGATTGAATGAATATTCGAAATAATATTCATTTAAATAAATAAGGCTCGAATGAACATTAAAATAATATTCATTAAATAAATAAACTCGAATGAATATTCAAAATAATATTTATCGAAGAAATAAGAATGAATATTCTCTAAGTAAATAACTTAACTGAGGGTTCGAAATCATATTCGAATATTAAATCGACTTTAGATAAATATTAAAGATAATGTTCATCGAATAATTAAATATCTGATGAATAACCTGATACTCCTTAAGTTTTGATGATCACAAACAGTAAGCTATTTGTCCTTTAAGTAGATATAAAACAGCATGCTATTTGTATATGTACTAACTTGGTTTTGCAGGATACTCTAGCTTACTGATTGTATAATCAGTCTGTCTAACAGCAAGCCATTTGGTGTTACAAAAGTGACAGTTTGGCAAGCCATTTGTACACATTCTCACAAACAGCAAGCTATTTCCAACTGTTCAGAATTCCTGTAGATAAAGATCAACTATACATATCTATGCTCTCAGGAAACTTGGTTGATGATATGAAAGGGCAAAGACTCAAACAGCAAGCCAAATGCATGGACAAACAGCAAGCTATTTTCACAAACAGCAAGCTGTTTGTGTCTGTCAGATTTAAAGAACAGTGCGGTTTTTAAGGAGAAATTTGTGGGAAACATCTTTAGGATTATTGTAAAAGTCCTCTGAATTATTCTAGCACGCCAGCACACATTTCAAATATATTGGGGGACAATATATTCCTTGCTTTGAATAAGGAAAGTAGCATGACATCTTTGAATTTTCTTTTCCAACCACATGCTCTTGTCTCTTCCTCATCATATCAAATATTCCTCTCCATGTTCTACACGCTCCATCTCTTGACTATCATCTGAAAACAAGCTTCTTCATTATCTTAAACACAAAAACACTTCTAACGGCTTCAAGATTAATTCTATCCGTTGGAGCCTTTCAAAATAGTTTTTTAATTGTTCTTGTTCACCTATTTAAGAGCTGATCATTCTCAGTTCTTGTTAACAATTGAATATCCATCAAGTGTAGAAACAAGATATACACATACAACTTCAAAGCTTTCTTTGCAAAATCTGTTCAAACCTCTCAAACTATATACATACACGTACTTATACATTCAGAGGGTTTATAGTTGAGTTGTATTTATTCAAATCATTGTATTGTTCAAGTTGTAATTGATTTGCTGTTGTACAAGGTTGGCTTAAGGTTTTGGGTGGGTCGAACTAGGCTAGAGAAGGATACTTGGGAAGTATTGCTTAGAGAGTTAGTTCAGCACAGCAAACAGCAAGCCATTTGTAAACAGCAGGGTGTAAGGGAGATATATTGTTGTATCTTGTAATTGGATTATAGTTGATCAATAATATATTCTCTTACCAAGTTTGGTAAGGGACCAGGACGTAGACCATAGGGGATTAGGGGTCGAACCTGGCTAAAAGATCTCGTGTCATTGTTAATTTTCTGCATATTTCATACTACACTGCACAAACAGCACGCTACTTATAAACTGCATTATCACAAACAGCAAGCTGTTTCTGGTTAATTTTAAAAACAGGTCATAAATAACCATTGTTAGCTATAAACACCTATTCACCCCCCCTCTAGGTGTTGTTTTCAATTGGTATCAGAGAGAGGTATACTAACAATTCTGTAACAGGAAAGTATCGATCATGGCCGAGCATTATCTTGAAGCAAAAGCCGATTATAGAGCTCCTCTCCTCACTGGATCAGAAAATTACAACTGGTGGAAATGTAGAATGGAAACATTCTTATCCAAAAGGCCACTGGTGTTAAGAGTTGTAAAGAAAGGAGATTATCAATTCTTGGATGAAAAGAATCAACCAAAAGATGTAGATGATCTCACTATGGAAGAGATTATCAAATGTGGTTATAATGGAGAAGCTAGAAATTCTATAATGAATGCTCTAGATCAAGCTGAGTATGATAAAGTCTCTTCTCTAAAGACGGCAAAAGAAATGTGGGATGCATTGGAAACTTATCATGAAGGCTCTACAACCTTGAGAAAAGTGAAGCTTAGCAAATTAATGAATGATTTCGGAAACTTCAAGCTCAAAGATGATGAGACTATCAAAGAAGGTCAAGCAAGATTTCAAGTCACTATAAACTCATTAAAGAGACTTGGAAAAGATATTCCACAAGATGAAATTAACATGAAAGTGTTAAGTGCGGTACCCTTTATCTATGAAGCTAAGGTCACGGCCTTAGAATCATCCTCAACAATCGACACCATGGATCACCTAGCTGTTTTTGCTGAGCTAGAACAGTTTGAAAGTAAGATAAACAAAAGTCAGATTGAAGGTGTTCAGGTTCCTGTAGCCAAAATGAAGAATTTGGCTCTTCATTCTACAAACAGTAAGCCAGTTGCTACAAACAGCAAGCTGTTTGAATCTGATGAAGAATCTGATGAAGAAATGGCACTCATCTCACAAAAGATCAAGAGGCTGATTGAAAAGAAAAATAGAATGAAAAGGGAAAGAGGTGATTTCTCCAAAAAGAAAGCCAAGGAGCAAACTTGTTTCGAATGTGGCAAGCCAGGCCATTTTAAGAAGGACTGTTTTAAGTTAAAGTCCAAACAGCAAGCTGCTTTCAAAGATAAGAGAAAATCAAAGGCCTTACTGACTTGGAGTGATGATGATTCAGACTCTAGTGATGACTCAAGTGAAGACATGGTGAATTTGGCTCTTGTAGGTCTAATTGATGAAGAAAGCTCACTAGGATCCATAAAGGAAGACTTTGTGGATAGTGATTATTCGAATTCAGAAGATGATGCAAGTGAGGTAAACTCAATTAATTCTGATCTATCTTCCTCTCCTATTATACTAGAAGAACTAACCATGCAGGTACCAAGTAATGTCTCTATTATTGAGTTCATGGAATTGAAAAATAAGAATAGCAAGCTGGAAAAGAAAAACAACCAGTTGAAGAACATTATTTCTGAGTTAATGGCTGAGAAGGCTCCAGAATTAAATAATGATGATCTTATCACTGATTTAAAGGAGAAATTGATTCAATTCGAAGGAGTAAACAAAGTGATTCTACAAAGAAATGAGGTTCTAATGAAAGAACTTAGAAAATTGAAGTCAGAGATTGAAGAAAAGAATGAATGCATACAATCATTCAAGCACAAAGAGTCCAGCCAAGCCGAATCCTCAAAAACTGCTGAGAAGAGAAAACAGCAAGCTGAACTTATCAAACAGCAAGCTGAATTGATTTCTCTTCTAGAAAAAGAAGTCAAAGACCTTCAGAAAGGGATGGAAACATTTGTTCAAGGTGAAGACAGCTTAAAGACAATGATGAAGAAGGCAAATGTCCCTTTGGTTAGAGAAGGAGTTGGCATGAAATCAAATAATAAACTTGGTGCACTCAAATACGATGGAAGAAATGGCATACCATACAATTATGCCATGCCATGGAAGATATGCAACAAGTGTGGAGGAAAAGGCCATCTGGAAAAACACTGTGTAGTTCAAGTAAACCCTAAAGGGAAAACAGCTTACCAGAAGAGGCCAGTCAGAAGACAAACAGCACGCTGGAATGCTCCTGACAGAAGACAAACAGCATACCAACAGTCACCAAAAGTGATCCAAAAGTGGATCAAGAAAGCTGATTTAAATGTGTTATATATTCTTGCTACTAACCAATCTGGACCCAAACCTATATGGGTACCAAAACATTAAGTTGGTGTTTGTTTGTTTTGTAGATATGTCTTGCCGCCAAAATAAAGTCGAAACAATGGATTTTGGATAGTGGTTGCACTAGACATATGTGTGGAGACAAGTCTCAGTTCATAAGTCTCAACATGAAGAAAGGTGGAAGAGTTACAATTGGTAATAGTAAGACTCTTCGAATTCTTGGTATTGGTTCTATTGGTAATAGTAATATTTCGATTGATAAAGTTCAATATGTCAAAGGTCTTTCATATAATTTACTTAGTGTCACTCAATTATTTGATGATGGACATTTTGTTAAGTTTGGCATAGATAAATCAGTTATTAATATTGGTGCTAACAAAATCCCCCTAGTTGCTAGAAGGGAAGGAAATATATATGTATTAGACTTCGAAATGCAGGAAACAGCATGCTGTTTGGCTGCAATCGACAATGATCCATATATATGGCATAGGAGGTTGGGACATGCACACATGGACCTGCTTAATAAGTTATCAAGCAAGAATCTAGTAAGAGGGCTACCAAAACTGAAATATTCTAAGGTTGAAGTATGTTCGGCATGCCAATTGGGTAAGCAAATTCGAAGTACTCACAAAGCAAAGAAAATGGTATCCACTTCTAAACCTTTAGAGCTACTGCATCTAGATCTTTTTGGTCCAGAGTCTTATAAGAGTATTGGAGGTAAACAATACGGTTTTGTAATTGTAGATGATTATTCTAGATTTACTTGGGTATTATTTCTTCCTACTAAAAATTGTGCTTTTAAAGAATTTGAGAAACTGATTAAATTACTTGAGAACAAGCATGATACAAGACTTGTAGGTATAAGAAGTGATAGAGGAGGTGAATTCGTCAATGAGAAATTCATTACATATTGTGAACAAAGAGGAATCTCCCATGAATTTTCTGCTCCAAGGACTCCACAACAAAATGGAGTGGTGGAAAGGAAGAATAGGTCACTTCAAGAAACAGCAAGGACTCTACTGCAAGAAAGCAAGCTTCCTAGAAGTTTTTGGGCCGAAGCTGTGAATACAGCATGCTATTTGTTAAACAGAATTATAATCAGGCCTATTTTGGATAAAACTCCATATCAATTGTTGAGAAACAAGAAGCCAAATATCAGTTACTTCAAGATTTTTGGTTCTAAGTGTTTTGTGCTCAAGACAATTGGTAAAGATGGTAAATTCGATGCTAAATCCTATGAGGCTATATTTCTTGGTTATTCTTTAACAAGTAGAGCTTATAGAGTTTACAATGTTAATAAACATATTGTTGAAGAATCTATTGATGTTACTTTTCAAGAACCTAACAATGATCTACCAAGAGATGAGGAAGAATTTGCAGGTGAAAGAGATAGTATGCAACCTCAAGTTTTTGTCAACCAGCAAGCTAGAAGTGAAAATCAGCAAGCTGGAAGTACAAATCAGCAATCTGGAAGTGAAAAACAGCAAGATGGAAGTTCAAATCAGCAAGCGGAAGATGAAAGTGACACTGAAAGTCAGAAAGTCAAAGAGGATGCAGACTCTGACAAACAGCAAGCTGGAAGTTCAAAACAGCAAGCTGAAGTGGAAGATACAATCACAAAAATAGCAAAAATGACTTTGGAAGGTCCTAGAGGCTCTAGGGCTGCTGAAAAATTGCCTCTATATGATGGAGAAGAACAACCACCACCATCAAAGTCAAGAAAGACAACTCATGAAGAAATAGCTCAACATTCTTTACCAAGGGCAACAAGAACGGTCAAGAATCATCCACCAGAGTTGGTCATTGGGGATATTACTGATGGAATTACTACAAGAAGAGGGAAGGCAAATTATTGTGCTCATGCAGCTTTCCTAGCTCAAGAAGAACCCAAAAATATCAATGAAGCATTAGAAGATGAGAATTGGATCATGGCTATGCAAGAAGAATTAAATCAGTTTGAAAGATGTGAAGTTTGGGAACTTGTTAAGCCACCAGAAGATGCTTCAATCATTGGAACAAAATGGGTGTTTAAGAACAAAGTTGATGAATTTGGCACCGTTACTCGAAATAAAGCAAGGCTTGTGGCTCAAGGATATAATCAACAAGAAGGCATTGACTTTGATCAAACTTATGCTCCTGTTGCTCGTTTGGAATCAATAAGGATGCTTCTTGCCTATGCATGTTTCAAGAAATTCAAGCTATATCAAATGGACGTAAAGAGCGCATTCCTAAATGGCTTGCTAGAAGAGGAAGTTTATGTCAAACAGCCTCCTGGATTCGAACATGAACAGTATCCAGACTATGTTTTCAAGCTAAAGAAGGCTCTTTATGGTTTAAAGCAGGCTCCAAGGGCTTGGTACAAAAGGCTTAGTAAGTTTCTTATCAAAAATGGATTTATTCGAGGTAAAATCGATCCCACATTATTTATTAAGCAAGATCGTAAAGACATTCTTATTGTACAAATATATGTGGATGATATTATTTTTGGAGCTACTAATGAATCTATGTGTAAGTGGTTTTCTAAGTGTATGCATAGTGAATTCGAAATGAGCATGATGGGTGAGCTCAATTATTTCTTGGGTCTTCAAATCAAGCAATCTAAGGATGGAATTTTTATACATCAATCCAAGTACACAAAGAATCTACTCAAGAGATTCGGTTATGAAGATGTTAAATCAAAATCAACACCTATGATCCAAAACAGCAAGCTGTTTGCAGATGAAAGTGGTAAGGATGTTGATATTAAAAGATATCGAGGTATGATTGGAAGTTTACTATATTTAACTGCTTCTAGACCTGACATAATGTATAGTGTATGTGTTTGTGCAAGGTTTCAATCAAACCCTAAAGAGTCTCACTTAAATGCTATTAAAAGAATATTTCGATATTTAAGTGGTACCATTTCTCTTGGTTTGTTCTATCCTATCACAAATACTTTTGATCTTGTTGGGTATAGTGATGCAGATTATGCAGGTTGTCTAGTTGATAGAAAGAGTACTAGTGGTGTTTGTACATTCCTTGGACAAAGCCTAGTTTCATGGCAATGCAAGAAACAAACTTCGGTTGCTTTATCCACTGCAGAAGGGGAATATCTAGCAGCAGGAAGCTGTTGTTCTCAGCTTCTATGGGTGATTCAAACTCTAAGGGACTTTGATATCAAGTGTAGAAAGGTTCCAATAAACTGTGACAACACTAGCACCATTAGCATTTCTAAAAATCCGGTGAATCACTCAAGAACGAAGCATATTGATGTTCGACACCATTTCTTGAGAGATAATGTTGCTAAGGGCAAGATAGAGTTGCTCTTTGTTCCAACTGAATTCCAACTAGCTGATATTTTCACAAAGCCTCTTGCAGAAGAAAGATTTTCAGTCATTCGAATGCAACTTGGTATGTGCTCTATGTAAATCAGCACGCTGGAAGGTAATTTCTTAAGATTTTTAGTTTTTTGATGGATTAAGGGGGAGAACTTTAGGAGAATGGCTTCTGAACATGCATGTTTTAACATATGATCTTTATGATCTTTAGTGTTATATTTCTTACATGTTAGATCATCGTTTTATATCTAATTTTGAGATGCAGGGATTTAGGGGGAGTTATTCTAATTCTCCTAAATTAGTTGTAATCATCAAAAAGGGGGAGATTGATACTCCTTAAGTTTTGATGATCACAAACAGTAAGCTATTTGTCCTTTAAGTAGATATAAAACAGCATGCTATTTGTATATGTACTAACTTGGTTTTGCAGGATACTCTAGCTTACTGATTGTATAATCAGTCTGTCTAACAGCAAGCCATTTGGTGTTACAAAAGTGACAGTTTGGCAAGCCATTTGTACACATTCTCACAAACAGCAAGCTATTTCCAACTGTTCAGAATTCCTGTAGATAAAGATCAACTATACATATCTATGCTCTCAGGAAACTTGGTTGATGATATGAAAGGGCAAAGACTCAAACAGCAAGCCAAATGCATGGACAAACAGCAAGCTATTTTCACAAACAGCAAGCTGTTTGTGTCTGTCAGATTTAAAGAACAGTGCGGTTTTTAAGGAGAAATTTGTGGGAAACATCTTTAGGATTATTGTAAAAGTCCTCTGAATTATTCTAGCACGCCAGCACACATTTCAAATATATTGGGGGACAATATATTCCTTGCTTTGAATAAGGAAAGTAGCATGACATCTTTGACTTTTCTTTTCCAACCACATGCTCTTGTCTCTTCCTCATCATATCAAATATTCCTCTCCATGTTCTACACGCTCCATCTCTTGACTATCATCTGAAAACAAGCTTCTTCATTATCTTAAACACAAAAACACTTCTAACGGCTTCAAGATTAATTCTATCCGTTGGAGCCTTTCAAAATAGTTTTTTAATTGTTCTTGTTCACCTATTTAAGAGCTGATCATTCTCAGTTCTTGTTAACAATTGAATATCCATCAAGTGTAGAAACAAGATATACACATACAACTTCAAAGCTTTCTTTGCAAAATCTGTTCAAACCTCTCAAACTATATACATACACGTACTTATACATTCAGAGGGTTTATAGTTGAGTTGTATTTATTCAAATCATTGTATTGTTCAAGTTGTAATTGATTTGCTGTTGTACAAGGTTGGCTTAAGGTTTTGGGTGGGTCGAACTAGGCTAGAGAAGGATACTTGGGAAGTATTGCTTAGAGAGTTAGTTCAGCACAGCAAACAGCAAGCCATTTGTAAACAGCAGGGTGTAAGGGAGATATATTGTTGTATCTTGTAATTGGATTATAGTTGATCAATAATATATTCTCTTACCAAGTTTGGTAAGGGACCAGGACGTAGACCATAGGGGATTAGGGGTCGAACCTGGCTAAAAGATCTTGTGTCATTGTTAATTTTCTGCATATTTCATACTACACTGCACAAACAGCACGCTACTTATAAACTGCATTATCACAAACAGCAAGCTGTTTCTGGTTAATTTTAAAAACAGGTCATAAATAACCATTGTTAGCTATAAACACCTATTCACCCCCCCTCTAGGTGTTGTTTTCATAACCCGAATAATATTTATCAAATAATCTCAAAGGAATATCTCAATAATATTCGCCAGATAATAAATGAGAAATATTTACTTAATTATTTTCCTCTGAAAATAATGTCAATATATCAAGAAATAACGACTCCCGGTCTATAATCAAGGAATGAGGTTCAGATGCCCTTCGTTTAAGGGTCTTATAAATTTCCGGCTTATAACTGATGTAATAACTATCTAGCTCATAAGACAACAATAATTCAGGGAACAAGTATATCAATATGACTTTGAAAGTAGGCATGCATGCTATGTCATATGTATAACAGAAAGCATACATATATATATACTCACAACAACAGTCTTTTAAAAAGGATTTGAAACTTGCCTGGGAATCGGGTGCGGGTAGGGGTAGTGTGTCTCGTGTCGATCCAGTGATCTATAAGTAGTCACAACAACCGAGGTCAATCACTTAACATTTCGAAGGTTAAGTATAACTTAACTTAAGTCAGGTAAGTTTAGTCCAAAACACACCTCGAACCCACCCTTAATGTCAGATTTTTCGTATATCTTACTTAATCAATTATAACCTCGTACTTTGCACCAATATGTGGTCTTGATAATTCTTAACAAGTTTCGTGTTTTAGTCAACTCGAAATTCCCTTTTTAACTTAGCCAAAAAGGGTGGCCAAAGTAGTATCCCTAGAGGTGACTTTTCTGAGAATCACTATTCCGTGACTCGCACTTCAACACTTTTAATAAATCACTGGAAACGTATTTAATTATGAAACCACTTCTAAAATCATCTTTGGTATTTGTAATATTTATCATAAAATTTCCAATTCGAAGCCACGGGTCTAGATAGGTGAAATGTATTTTCGAAGTTCGGTCGACTACGGATCTTTACTATTCACACCTCTTTCACTAAAACGTTCATAACTCGGTAACCGTTAACTCAAATGACGCACCGTTTTCACGTACATGATCTAGAGAATGTCTAGAAGGTAGCTAACTCAAAATTGGACTTAGATCAGAAGATTAATTTTTTGGAGTTTTGCCAAAACAGGGCAGGAGCTTCTAGTGAATAGTGTTACCTCCGAAAAGTGGTTTCTTCGCACTTAACCTCGATTCGAACATTTTTATAAAATCGGAAAATGATCCATTTGACTTGTGGTTTTCTCTCACGCCTTCCTTATGACCTCTAATATTTAATTACTATGATTCCTCACTGACTTAGTCATGTTAAGGGATTCCAATTTCAGTTACGAACTTATGATTACGGTTTCGAACCACTTTTACGAATTTAATCATAACTCCTAAACCGTAAGTCCATTTCATACGAACTTTATATCAAAACGAAGCTTATAACATAATCTAGCTTATCATGGCAAAAATCGAAGCTAAACAGTGAGTTATAGGTTCTGTCAAATTCGTTTTCTTAAGGTTAACGAAATTTCGGCATTACGACGGCTATAAATCGAATATTTACCAAATTCCAAACCTCCCAATAATCATGACATCTACACCAAACAACATATACATGATTTATAACCATGAACTGAGGCCAAGCAATGCCTTTCCGTTCATCTAAGCTATTTTTAACATTTATCAAAACCCAATCTTAATCATGCTTATAATCATGCTTTAACCTTAACATAACCATAACTAAGCTATATCCATCATAAACATGCTTAAATCTCAAACAAGAGTTAGGGTTTCAAGAGGTTGTACCTTCCTTAGAGAGTGATATAGCCTTACTAAGCCTTGTATAGTCCTTGTATAGCCTCCATGAAGCTTGGATCATCAACCAAAATCAAGATCCATGAATTTTGTTCTTGAGGTTACTATTCATCATCATCTTTGATGATTTTATTAGCTAGGCTAGGAATGGATTTTGAGGCTAAGATTTCTAGGAGATCTTTCTTATGATTTATAAGACTCCCATGATTTATCTTGTAATTGTTTGATGGTTGGAAGTGGGGTTTGGTTTTGGAAAAATTCCAACCGAATGGTTTGGAAGAGAAATGGAGAGGATGAAGTTTCTTGCTTGGCTTGCTCTTGATCTCATCTTGTACATGTGACCAATAATGCTAGATATTTGCTTGGTTAACCATGGTCTAGTTGATGGTTAAGGCTTGGTTAAGGGTTTGATAACATGTGAGCAAGTATTGGTGCCTTATGTTGCATCCTCATGCCAACTAGTTTAGTTTGTTTCCAATTGTGCTTGTATGTATGAAACTTGCTTGGTTCCTTGCATTATTGATGCATCCAAATAATATCAAGGCCATAAAGTGGCTTTATTAAAAGTGGTGTGTCAAGGAAGCTTCATAAATCAAGTGGACAAGTAGCATCTTAAGAGATAATATCTTGTATGCTTGGTTTAATCCTAAGTGTGCTAGTTACTCCTTGCCACTAGCTTAGTTACTTACTCCACCCACTTGCACATGCATGTATCTTAGTCCTCTGCTTGTTCTTTTGTCCATTTATTACCCAATTTGATTGATCGTTCGAAGGAATATCTCAAAGATTTCTAGTTAGGGTTTTACCGAAAACCTTCTTAATATTTATAATACCAATCTCCATCTTTCTTAATACTTCTCGAATTTAAATACCTTAAATATTAAATATTAAATCCTTAATCTATCAGTGTCTAGGGAAAATCTCGGAGAAAATGAAAGTGCTGTTTTTCAGAATCCGACAGTCTTTACATACACTTATTTTCCCCTCGGATCACTAATACGAACTCAGAAATTCATTCCGGGTACTTCTATATAGTGTCGTCTCATAATATTCTTATTTCCATCAAAAACACTATTCATCACTTATTCTCTTTTTAGTCCTGGTACTTAGAAATATCTTTGTGCTTCCTCGAGCGTTCCTTAACTCTTTCATGGAACCTTCGTACTTGTAACCGTTATCGATCTGGATGACATGAGGGTATCTATTTCTCTCTAGGGAATCTTATCTTAACTTTCTAGGAGATAGATTATTCTAATCTAAGTTATCACCCAATAGCATCCCTCAGGACATATAACCTTGGAATATATATCCTTCCATTATTCATTCATTAAAGCCAGTATTACATTGTAGTTGTAACCACTATTCACTCTTACATCAATACATAATAAAAAGTTTTAATTCTACCAAAAAATCGGGGTTCTTACAGTCTCCCCTCCTTAAAAGGATTCCGTCCCGGAATCAAGTAGAAGACAATTGGGTACTTGTTGGTCATTTCGCTTTCCAATTCTCTGGTCAATCCTTACACATTCCAGTCTTTCTAAAGCACATCATACTGGTGTTACAATACACCCTTTATCTGTCCTACCAATTCTTTGATGCTTTCGCACAACACATCATCCGGTATACGCTCTTGTCCGTTTTTATACTATTAACCTTATTGGTACGTGCAGTGACTTCGGTATCACTAACGCGCTACGAAGTTCGGAGATAACCTTACTCGTAATTTTGCAATTCCTAATCTTCGCAATCTCGATGTATATATATTGAATTAGAAGAATTTATAGAGAGATCACTATGATCAATGAACATTTGTTATATTGCATAGCTAGTACAGAAGGGGGCCAGCCTTTAGTACTTGACAAGCAATTAAACAATTAATGGCATTCCACTTAGACTCCTATCACACAGACAGAGAGTCACGTAGTATTACCTCCCCTCCTTAAAGGGTTGTTCTTCTCATTTTAGAAGAAGGTAAATAAGGGAGAAGAAAAGGAAAGAATTTTAAAGAACTATATAAGAAAATTTTCATGATTGTCAAAAATATCCTACTTAGAATTTAACTCTGAACTATAGAGGTTTATTAGAGAAGAAAAATAATCGTATTCGTATAAAATACTACTTTTTCATAATCTCACATATCACATGTCCTTGCTGCTCTGACCATCATTCTGTGGACCTATACTCTTGTTCGATATTAGTATCACCTAATTTTGGAAAATCCTTCAACCTCTCAGGTTAAAATCATGGATTTCTCGCTTGACATTATTATTACTGGCATTTCACGCCACGACACTGGCCATTTCATATTCATAATTCTGACACCATCAGGTTGTCATTCCGATAGCTCATTAGGAAAACCCATGTAAGAACCCAGATTTTTGGTAGAATTAAAACTTTTATTATGTAATAATGTGGGAATGAATAGTGGTTATGACTGCGATGTAACGAAGATCTATTAAATGAATGGAATGGATTTGAATTCAATTATTTACATGTCATGCAGAATACTTTTGGTTGATGGCATAGATAAGAATGATCTATCTCCTAAGGATATAAGTATATTACTTCAAGTAAGATTATTCTTGTGTCATCCAAATCAATATCTATTATAAGTCCAGCGGTTCCATAAAAAGGTTAAGAAGCACTCGAGAGTGAACCAGGTTCATTTTCCTAATTATAGGAATTAAATAAAAATAAGTGATGAATAGTGATTTTGGAGGAATTTGGAATATTATTATAATAATGTTATACCCGGTATTCGGAACGGATTTCTGAGTTCGTATTAGTGATCCAGGAAGAAAATAAGTGTATGTAAAAGCTGTCGGATTCAGAAAAAGAGCACTTTTATTTTCTCCGAGATTTCCCTGGACACTGCAATACTTAAGGAATTATAAAAGGGAATTAAGGAATTTAAATTCGAGAAGTATTAAGAAAGATGAGGAATAGTATTATAAATATTAAGAAGGTTTTCGGTAAAACCCTAACTAGGAATCCGTGAGATATTCCTATAAACGATCAATCGAATCGAGCAAAAACCGGACAAAAGAGCAAGCAGAGACTAAGATGCATGCATGTGCTATGTATAAAATATCTAGTAACCAAACTAGAATCAAGGAACTAGAACCTTAGAGCATGCAACCAAGCACTTAGCAAGTAACTAACTAGTAAGCTCTAAACCACCATAAACTCAACACTTGTCATGGTGTTTCCTCATCCAACACTTCATAACTTTAATAAAGTAGCCTTAAGATGAGATATTATCTAAAAACCTCACTTTACACATCATTATTCAAAGAGCAACCAAGCAAAAACAATAGACTCTCTCCAAGAACACCATTCGGCCTTTTGGCTAATTCAAAAACAAAAATCAAGCTTCCAACCATCACTTGACCTTGTAATTTTTATGGTGAGTTCCATAATTCATAAAAGTGATCTCCTAAAAATTTCAAAGCCAAACACCTTTGTTTCCATTTTCAAAGAATTCATCAAAGAGGAGGGTGAATAGTGATTCTATGAACTAATCTTGTTTTTTCTTGTTTTTCATGGTTGATTTAGCAAGCTTAAGCACTTCTAAGGACCATACCAAGCATAGTGAGGCTAGATCATACTCCAAGGAAGGTATAACAACTTGAAACCCTAGGCTTTACCTTGAGATTTTGCATGTTCTTGATGGATCTAGCTTAGTTAGTATTATGTTCATGTTATAAGCATGATTGTGATTTAGATTTGATAAATGTTAAAAATAGTTAAGATGAACGGAAAGGCATTGCTTGGCCTCAGTTCATGGTGGTATATCATGTATGTGTTGTTTGGGATGGATACCTTGATTATTGGAAGGTTTGGAATTTAGATATATTCGATTTATAGCCGTCGTAATGCCGAAATTTCGTTAGCATTAAGAACACGAATTTCACAGAAGGTATAACTCACTGATTAGCTTCAACTTTTGCCATGATTAGCTATATTATGTTATGAGCTTCGTTTTGATATAAAGATCGCATGAAACGGACTTACGGTTTAGGAGTTATGATTAAATTCGTAAAAGTGGTTCGGAACCGTAATCAAAAGTTCGTAATTGAAATTGATTCCCTTTAATGTTGTTTAATCAGTGGCGAATCGTGGTAATTAAATAATAGAGATAAAAAGGAAGGTGTGGGAGAAGACCGCATGTCAAATGGATCGTTTTCCGATTTTATAAAAATGTTCGAATCATGGTTAAGTACGAAAGTACCCCTAAAAAGTATACTTGGTTATAACTTCGGTAAACCACCTAGAAAACGATCGATAAATATCGAGGTCTAATATTTCGACTTTAAAACTTATACGATTTAAATACTTACCATATGTAAGTGTAATGTCATGCTTTAGTAACGAACAAGTATCGGGTAATAAAAGCGATAGTAAGAGTGAATTAGAGGGGTAAAACGAAACGACTTGAAAACGTGTTTCGATTTAAGTTAAGTTTATACGTAACCTTTTGAAAGGTGTTAAGTGATTAATCCCGAATGCCTTGGCTAATTATAGATCATCAGGCTGACCCGGGACACGCTACTACTACCCCTACTCGTACTCGATTTCCAGGCAAGTTTTCGAACCTTTCTTTTGAAGGCTGTTGTTGTGAATATATATATATATATATATATATATATATATATATATATATATATATATATATATATATATATATATATATATATATATGTTTCTGTTACAGTACATATGCCATAGCATGCATGCCTACTTTTAAAGTCATATTGTGATACTTGTTCCCTGATTTATTGTTGGCTTATAAGCTAGATTGATATATATCAGTTATAAGCCGAAAATTATTTAGACCCTTAATCGAAGGGCAGTGAATCTCATTCTTTGATTATAGACCGGGAGTCGATATTCCTTGATATATTGATTTTATTTTCAGAGGAAAATATTTAAGTAAATATTTTCCATTTGTTATCTGGCAAATATTGTCGGGATATTCCTTGAGATTATTTGATAAATATTATTCGGATTATTCATCAGATGTTTATTTATTCGAGGAATATTATATGTTTAATATTCATCTATAGTCGATTAAATATTCGAATATTATTTCGAACTCTCAGTTAAGTTATTTAATTAGAGAATATTCATTCTTATTTACTCGATAAATATTATTTTGAATATTCATTCGAGTTTATTTATTTAATGAATATTATTTTAATATTCATTCGAGTCTTATTTATTTAAATGAATATTATTTCGAATATTCATTCGATCTCTATTTATTTTATAAATATTAGTTGAGCATTGATTCGAACTTCAGTTATTCGATAAATATTATCTTCGACATTCAGTTAAAGTCAATTCTATTATTGAACATGATTTTAAATATTCATTCGATATTCTTTTCTTCGATAATTATTATTAAGTCGAATATTCATTATTTATTCAATGAATATGGTCTCAAATATTCAATCGATAATTACTTCATCAATAAGTATCATTCTTAAGTTGAATATTCATTACTTATTCAATGAATATTATTTCAAATATCCATTTGACGATTATTTCATCAATAAAATACTATTATTATTAATGGGAATACTCATTATTCGTCCAATGAATATTATTCTGAACAGTTATTCAAAGATTATTCCGATCAACACCTTTCCAATACCCGTGACTCAAGAAATATTCTTGGAATATTTATTTAATTCTTCTAACTCGTTTCTAAGATACTTGGTTTCATTCACATAGTATCATCAACCCTCGAATATTATATATAAATTATTTTAGAGTCCAATTATTATTATTATATTATCAAGGAAGGTTCTCAGTAATTCCATTCTTCCTTCGATTCGAATATAAGGGAACCTGACTTGAAGAATGTTATTTATCTTGTGACTGCCCGGTCATAAATTATTCGTTCACTCGCAACTTGGTTGCTATTATTCATGATATTACGTGTACCCACTCATTATTCGAGGGGTAAGAATGTTGGAACAAGTCATTATCCATTAACAAGCAGCAGCTTGGGAAATATTGGTAAATTTTCCTTTCCATTTAGATATGACTACCTGGTGGAGTCTTATCAACAAGTATTATACTTGGGGAAAGGGGGACAAACTTTACGTTTCAAAGTTATGGATATGGAATGAACTAGGAGACGCGTAAGTGGCCGAGTGGCGCCGGTCCAGCAATAGCCCAACCGTTGGCTTAGGAGTTCCAGAGGGCGGTAAACAAGTAAATCCGTCGGAGCTACCTTCTACATGTAGAGAACGACTGATGAGATGCATGACATACGACTGATCCCCGTAAATGTCAGGGCATCTGGCGCGGCAATGCTCCCGTATTAGTTCATCACTCAATGTTGGAAATTTTCTACAACACCATCATAGTTGGCAGAGTTGAAAAGTATTTCAAACTGGAATTGCAACATCATTCTGCAAGTTCCGATTTTTATGAAAATGATGCTATCTTGCTTATTTTGGCATAGCATATGCTTACACAAAATATACATCTATTGAGTTACCTTGTAACTTCATCCTTTATATTAAACTGGCAATATTTTCTCTAATGCATGGCATATGATTTCAAAACATATCTTTGAACTATCTTATATATTACTGCACAGTCGTATATTGTTGGTGGGCTGTTGCTCACCCTTGCTTATTTATTATGTCACAACAACAGCTAGGTCACATGGCCCGCGTCAGGCGCACTCGGCGCAAGCAGATTACCCGCCCCACAGGGCTACCCGTTGATATCATCGCTGCCATTGCTGAGGTAGCATAGCTCAGCAGCCTTTGATTACCAGTTTAATTATATGTATCAATAATGATTAATCAACGGCAAAACTTTTAAACTTATGATGTTATCCTTTTGGCTTGTAATAACTTTTATTTGTAACCAGTAATGCAAGACTTATTTCAATTTCATCTCTGGGACTATAACTGTGTATGTGTGAGTGGTTATTATTGTGGGGTCACAGCAGGTGATTTATTTATTGTGGACTCGAGTAAAGTATTAATCATGGAAAATAAGACCGTAACGACCCGATCCCAGACCCCGGATCTGGGGGTGTTACAACCCATTCATCAATCCATTCATAACATTCCTTGCTTCACTTCCATAATTATTTCCCAATCTTTTCTTTATCAATGACATCCTTCGTATTATCTATTTCTTATTTACTTTTGTTGTTTATCTCCACCGTCATCTCAGGGTGGAGGCACTCGTTACCTTTATTCAATACGTGGCACGTTTGTGGTCAAACTTTCCTTTGTTCAACCATCTAGATTTCACTTTCTCATTCCATGAGTCTCTTTTATTACTCAATCAAACTATTCCATATTTCCTCGGATTTTCCAAACTTCAAAGGAGTCAATTTGTATGTCATTCATGCTCCTAATTCCAACTTTCCGTTTTGGCCAATACCCTTGCCTTGCCAATTCCATACTCTTCTTGCTTCATTACTGGAGCTTCTCATGAGTCTGCCTATCTGACTCCCTTATTAATTCCCAATTCTATTTCCATCTCTATCAGTCTCTTGTCTTTATTTCTACTATAATCATCTTAGGAACCATCATAACCTAATTCTTCATTTCAAATATCCCGTCGTTCCAGAAATTACACCATCCGAAATAAACCTGGATGATTTCTCTAACTTAGATTCAATTCGACATTTCCACAGTCGTTACCACCTAATTTCTCAGAAGGATCACCATCGCTTATCGTTTACGCAGTGATTGAATAACTAAACGTACGGGTTTCATAATTGTCAATTCAAGATCCTCTAGGAAAACAAAATAATCACTATTCCCTATCCATAGGGAATGCTTCCTGAACTTGACGTAGATATTACATGAAGCAGATAAAATTGCAGAGAAGCTTCAAGCCTCGTAGCTATGATAGGTTGAGGAGATTTTTAATCGTACATCTCTAATTGAAGACTGGAAGCTCAGCGTCTTACTTAATCACTTTCGAATCTTGATAATCCTTAATACAGGGATACCCTTTAGCATCACGAATCTTTAACTTCATGTACTCTATCTTGTTTACGCAGAAATACACCAACATAAACTTGCTTGTCATTCATCATCGTGCCATTTAGCTTATCAGTATTTGTACCCTCTCTATTTCTGGTCATTTACTACCAATTCATTGTTACTTAACCTCCCCTCTCTCTTTCCAAAGAAAAGGCGAGTCTCTTGGGGAATTTGGTCTGGTCTGTCGTAGAGCCTTCTAATGTCGGTAATGTGCTACTGGCAACATCAGGAATCGAATCTTTACTTAAACTATTCTTATAGTTGATCCTGGCACAATCATCAGACGGAATGTAACTTCCTCTACCACATTATGACAATCAAGGTCCTTTACACTATCATTCTATCTCTTTAGTATGAGCATATATACTTACTCCCTTATACTTAAAGGGTCGGCCACCTCATTGGCCTTTCCTGATTATAATAATTTCTTGAGATCAATGTTTTCTGGATCTATTCCAACTCAGGGTAGAAGCATCCTCCCTTAAACTCTGCTAAATGAGAGAAAACATATTCCAGTCTTTTTCAAAAAGTCATTGCTTCCACCTTTCTGTGTGAACTTTATCACGGTTACTCCCAATCATACATAGGATATTTCTTATCCTAGTCTTTTCTTATCTTAGGATAATCTCAACCTTATTGGTTCAATCCATACTTTTTCATGGTTTCACACATGCTTCATCTGGCGTTATTGTTACTATGTCATGCATTCCTTACCAAACTTCCCTTATAAGGTTTCTTAGGTCATCCTCATCATTCCTCCTGTATCTTCTGGTTACATGGTATATCAAACATCATTAATCCATTCTATAACAACTCTGTCCATGTACTTTTCGAGACTCCTTTCCACAAATCCTTACAGGTTATTGATACCTTGGTCGATTCAACTTATATCGCCTGAATTTACAATGCCTATTGTTAGGGGTGATGCTATCCTTTGTGCATCCCCCAGGGTTCGTCTTAATATATGGACATTCTATCCTCAATTCTAGTTTCAAGGAATACTTATATCCTGTACTTGGCAATTCAATCATATATCCTTAATAAGGGTCTCTTTTAAATCATTCTCATCTTGATAACCTATAGGTAGCCTAATGCTAACCTCTTCTTTCAAAAGAATGTCAGTCTATATAACCTTTCAAAAGACAACATATGTCTATCTATCTTTCTTACAGAACTTGGTAATGGTAGCAAGGATGTTCTGAAAGATATTGGTCGTGTTCAACGTGAATTTCTTAGTGCCTAATACATCTAGGGTATTTATAAAATCCATCCTCATGTATCTCAATTCATTTTACATCAAAAGTTCTCGCGGTTGGCACTTTGTTAGAAGCACCCCGCTTTGTCCTTACATTGCTGGTTCAATCACTTGATAATCCTTAGTGACTTGGCCCAACTGGCCATGCTAAAATATGTGAGTTTAGGGGTCGGCTAATAGCATTACTTTTCTAGCAATTACTGGCATAGTGCCTTCTACTTGATACCTTTTAATCTTTTCAAAAACTTCACTCCATGTAAGTCTCAATCGACTCCTCAGTGATGTATTCAGATAATCCAAAAGACAAGGTATGCCAAATTTTGTCCAATTCCTTTCCAGAATCAGGGAAATTTGGTCAATCTATCCACCTTCTGGTAACACTACGAAGATTCATTTCGAAGCCCGAAGAAAACTCTAGGAACATCCAAACAGGTCGAACCGTAAGCAGTTAGAATAACGGTACATTTGACATAAAGTTGGGAGTCTAACCATTGGAAGGAACCAAATATATATACCTCCCTTAGAAGAGAAAATCAAAGTTTCCAACTGAAACATACCAAATCTTCCTGGTACATAATCGTCCTAATAGTCGATACTACCGAATACTAGTCTACCTAACAACTAGTCTCAGAAGGAATGCTACCATCGGGGCCAGTCGCTTCCCAGAATTGGCACTACCAAGGTCATCCGAATCTGGTGAACCGTGTTGTCCAATTGTATTCGAAAATTATGTTGTCATGTTGCACAAGCACAACACCTAAACCTCTACGAGGTGCATCCTAATATATTCCAAAATTCTCCTTCTTCCATTAGGTAACGCCAATGCTGGGTCATCACCAGTTTTTATCTTTAACTCCAGGGAGATTTTCCCCCATTTATCTTGTTCATTCAAACTTTTATCCTTACAATAAGTCGGGTTACGGGACTGCACTCTTTGTAAAGTCCTGAACAAATCTTTGATAATACCTTGTGAATCTTATGAAATTTCTCACCTTTGCCGGTGTGGTTGGCCAATCTCCAATTGAAACTGTCTTTAATTTGGTGGGGTCAATCAATCACTACTTCCTATTGCTCATATGTCCTACTGTCTGGACTTTATTTTGCCAAAACCCTCACTTCGAGAACATGGCCTACACCTGTTCATTCAGGTTTCATCTAAAAGCATTCTCAATTTCATCTCAACCACTGCTTGCCTTACTCAATCCATTTATGATTCAGTGTCAAAATAAACCTAAGATAACTACCATAATCCATTCAAGGAAAAGAAGGAATTTAATATTCCTTTGAATCACATGCATCTAATATTTCTGGTTCATCATTCCACTGAATTGAACTAGACTTATACTTGGTTCCTGACGATAGCCTTGTTACTAGTTTATCACAGACTCATTGGTCTTCTCCTTTTGTAGGTTCTGAGATCCTTGTCTCGCTTACTACTTCCTTATATACTTTATCCAATCATGCCATCATCTTCCTATGTCTTTATTTTCTAAGTTGATCCCTTCTTAAAATGAAAATTTCCCTGAACCAACCATCTCATCAATCCCAGTTTGACTTTATAAATTATAACCTAGGAAATCTGCCTTCTCATGGCGAATTATCATTAACAATATTCGCACTAATCCATTTGTCACATATTGTGGCACTTGCTGCCTCTATCTCAACTGCTCCTGGAGACTCTGCTCCCTGTCCCCTATCTGTGTCTTTGATAATCATGTGCCACCCTAACTCTTTTCTCATTAATCTGTAGGTCTCTAAGGATCTTTATCTATCCCCATATAAGACCTTAAGTAATCTTTCCAATTCGTCTTAATTGCCGGTACTTCATTCGGCATTCTGGTTATAAATCCAATATGCATCTTTAGTTCCCTTAATAATATCTCAGTTCTTTACGCTCAATTTTCTGAGCACTATACCTTAACTCTTACAGTCTCTCTGACTGCAACTCTCATATCCTCGAGGGTAAACTCCTTATCCTTATCAGGATTTTCCCCCTTTGCCGGAACCTCTTCCGGGTCCTCAGTAGGGTACTCTATCGAATCCCCCATCCTATTGTCAACATACCATAAAGCATCAAAACGAGCATCATTGAGTTACTTCTCGTAATCCCCAAGGTCTGTCGCCTCACTAGTCGGTACAAGAACGAGCTAAGTTACTATCATGATACTTAATAGTTCCCATAAGGGTTTTATATGTCAATACTACATTAAGTAGTCCGACTATGAACTTGGCAAGAGTTCTTATTATCTTAATAAATTTATTGTTTTAACGTCGCGTCATCTCTGGGATATATAACGCTCTCTCTGATACCATTTCTGTAACACCCCCAGATCCAGGGTTAGGGATCTAGTTGTTACGGTCTCAATATCCATCCATAAGACCAACATAATTTAAATTATAACCTTGTGACCCAAGATAACAACATAACACACCCGTTATAGTCCAAGAGATGAAATCAGAGTAACCATCAATATTATTAATCACAAGTTTGAGTTCTTACAACCCAAAGAATTACAATTTTACAATTACATGCTCTTTGCCATCCATTGGTATATGCCATATATATAAATACATTTGATGCACAAATGCTAATAACTAACCTACCCGAGGCTGCATCCTTAGCAATGGTAGCTATGTCCTCAGCGGTTAATCCTCTGACGGCTGACACCTGCCTATGCTGAGTATGCCTTGCGCGGCCATCTGATCTAGCTGTTGTTGTGATATAAATAAATAAAGCAAGGGTGAGCAATAGCCCACCAAGAATATAATTGAACAGTGATAATATATAACAGTCCAAAATATCTTTGAAACCATATGCCATGCATTAACGATGTAGTACCAACATAAGGTATGAGATGGAGTTACAAGGTAACTCAAAATATATTTGTTTTGAATAAATATCTGCTAGGTCAAAGATGAGCAAGATATTATCAACTTTTCATAATAGAGGAACTTGCAGGAAGAGTATTGCAATTCCAATTCAAACACTTTTCAAACCTGCCAATAATGATAAGGTTGCAGGAAATTTCCAACATTGAGAGATGAACTAATACTGGAGTTTGACGCGCCAGGAGACATAGCATTTACACGATGATCAGTCGCATGTTATGCTCCCCACCTCTTGTTTACTACATGTAGAAGGAAGCACCGACGGATTTACTTGTCTACCGCCCTCTGGAACCCCCCGGCCAACGGTTGGGCCATTTGCTAGACCGGCGCCACTGGGTCACTTACGCATCTCCTAGTTCATTTCACATCCATAACTTTGAAACGTGAAGTTCCTCCCCCTTTCCCCAAGTATATTACTTGTTGATAGGACTCCACAAAGTAGTCGTATCTAGTTGGAAAGGAAAAATCACCAATATTTCCCAAGCTGATGCTTGTTAATGGATATAAACTTGTTCCATCAATTCTTACCCCTCGAGCGTTGAGGAGGTAACCAAACAGACTCATATCGATGCTTGAAAGAATCAAGATGTGAGTGGCAAGATAGTTTTAGCAAGTATAGGACCGGGCAGCCCAATAAATAACATCTCTCAAGTGAGGTCCCCTTATATACGTTTGGAAGTTGAGCGAGTATTTAAATCTTCTTTAAGATAGATTTAAATAATGGAAAATGCTAGGTACCCCAAATTGGTACACCAAATTCCTTTCCCAAATGACATGGCAAGTAATTATTGGTTATAATTATGATGGGCCCGCCAGGGCCATCCAATTAAAATAATCCAAAATGCCAATTAATTAATGCCACATCATTTGGTGTCAAAATTTGGTACCCAATTTGGGGTCTGTAGCACTACTCTTAAATAAAAATAGAGTTTTGGAAACCTCCCCTTGATAAAAATAGTCATAAACTACTCCAAAATATTTTACACCACATCTGAAGGTGACATATAATCTTTGAATAATATGAATCATTATAAAAGAACTTAAAAGGATTTAAATAAATATTCCAAGAATATTTATTAACTCAATATTAATTAAGGAATATGAATAAATCATAATATTACTCGTAAGTAATCCTCGAATGAATATTTAGAATTATTTACTAAATAACTCTCTTCTTTATATGAATATTCCAGATAATATTCATTAATTAAATAAACTCAAATAAATGTTTAAAATAATGTTTACTAAATAAATCCAATCTTAAATGGATATTTGAAAATAATAATGTTTATTGGTGAAATAAACATTCCTTGGATATTTGATATAATATTCATTAAATTAATAATGAATATTCAATCTTAATAATATTTATCGAAGAAATGATTATCGAATGAATATTCGAAATTATGTTCAATAATTGAATCGACTTTAAATGAATGTCGAAGATAATATTTATCGTCTCAAGGGAATATTCAAAATAATATTTATCGATGAACTGGAGTTCGAATCAATGTTCAACTAATATTTATAAAATAAATAGAGATTGAATGAATATTCGAAATAATATTCATTTAAATAAATAAGGCTCGAATGAACATTAAAATAATATTCATTAAATAAATAAACTCGAATGAATATTCAAAATAATATTTATCGAAGAAATAAGAATGAATATTCTCTAAGTAAATAACTTAACTGAGGGTTCGAAATCATATTCGAATATTAAATCGACTTTAGATAAATATTAAAGATAATGTTCATCGAATAATTAAATATCTGATGAATAACCCGAATAATATTTATCAAATAATCTCAAAGGAATATCTCAATAATATTCGCCAGATAATAAATGGGAAATATTTACTTAATTATTTTCCTCTGAAAATAATGTCAATATATCAAGAAATAACGACTCCCGGTCTATAATCAAGGAATGAGGTTCAGATGCCCTTCGTTTAAGGGTCTTATAAATTTCCGGCTTATAACTGATGTAATAACTATCTTGCTCATAAGCCAACAATAATTCAGGGAACAAGTATATAAATATGACTTTGAAAGTAGGCATGCATGCTATGGCATATGTATAACAGAAAGCATACATATATATATACTCACAACAACAGTCTTTTAAAAAGGATTTGAAACTTGCCTGGGAATCGGGTGCGGGTAGGGGTAGTGTGTCTCGTGTCGATCCAGTGATCTATAAGTAGTCACAACAACCGAGGTCAATCACTTAACATTTCGAAGGTTAAGTATAACTTAACTTAAGTCAGGTAAGTTTAGTCCAAAACACACCTCGAACCCACCCTTAATGTCAGATTTTTCGTATATCTTACTTAATCAATTATAACCTCGTACTTTGCACCAATATGTGGTCTTGATAATTCTTAACAAGTTTCGTGTTTTAGTCGACTCGAAATTCCCTTTTTAACTTAGCCAAAAAGGGTGGCCAAAGTAGTATCCCTAGAGGTGACTTTTCTGAGAATCACTATTCCGTGACTCGCACTTCAACACTTTTAATAAATCACTGGAAACGTATTTAATTATGAAACCACTTCTAAAATCATCTTTGGTATTTGTAATATTTATCATAAAATTTCCAATTCGAAGCCACGGGTCTAGATAGGTGAAATGTATTTTCGAAGTTCGGTCGACTACGGATCTTTACTATTCACACCTCTTTCACTAAAACGTTCATAACTCGGTAACCGTTAACTCAAATGACGCACCGTTTTCACGTACATGATCTAGAGAATGTCTAGAAGGTAGCTAACTCAAAATTGGACTTAGATCAGAAGATTAATTTTTTGGAGTTTTGCCAAAACAGGGCAGGAGCTTCTAGTGAATAGTGTTACCTCCGAAAAGTGGTTTCTTCGCACTTAACCTCGATTCGAACATTTTTATAAAATCGGAAAATGATCCATTTGACTTGTGGTTTTCTCTCACGCCTTCCTTATGACCTCTAATATTTAATTACTATGATTCCTCACTGACTTAGTCATGTTAAGGGATTCCAATTTCAGTTACGAACTTATGATTACGGTTTCGAACCACTTTTACGAATTTAATCATAACTCCTAAACCGTAAGTCCATTTCATACGAACTTTATATCAAAACGAAGCTTATAACATAATCTAGCTTATCATGGCAAAAATCGAAGCTAAACAGTGAGTTATAGGTTCTGTCAAATTCGTTTTCTTAAGGTTAACGAAATTTCGGCATTACGACGGCTATAAATCGAATATTTACCAAATTCCAAACCTCCCAATAATCATGACATCTACACCAAACAACATATACATGATTTATAACCATGAACTGAGGCCAAGCAATGCCTTTCCGTTCATCTAAGCTATTTTTAACATTTATCAAAACCCAATCTTAATCATGCTTATAATCATGCTTTAACCTTAACATAACCATAACTAAGCTATATCCATCATAAACATGCTTAAATCTCAAACAAGAGTTAGGGTTTCAAGAGGTTATACCTTCCTTAGAGAGTGATATAGCCTTACTAAGCCTTGTATAGTCCTTGTATAGCCTCCATGAAGCTTGGATCATCAACCAAAATCAAGATCCATGAATTTTGTTCTTGAGGTTACTATTCATCATCATCTTTGATGATTTTATTAGCTAGGCTAGGAATGGATTTTGAGGCTAAGATTTCTAGGAGATCTTTCTTATGATTTATAAGACTCCCATGATTTATCTTGTAATTGTTTGATGGTTGGAAGTGGGGTTTGGTTTTGGAAAAATTCCAACCGAATGGTTTGGAAGAGAAATGGAGAGGATGAAGTTTCTTGCTTGGCTTGCTCTTGATCTCATCTTGTACATGTGACCAATAATGCTAGATATTTGCTTGGTTAACCATGGTCTAGTTGATGGTTAAGGCTTGGTTAAGGGTTTGATAACATGTGAGCAAGTATTGGTGCCTTATGTTGCATCCTCATGCCAACTAGTTTAGTTTGTTTCCAATTGTGCTTGTATGTATGAAACTTGCTTGGTTCCTTGCATTATTGATGCATCCAAATAATATCAAGGCCATAAAGTGGCTTTATTAAAAGTGGTGTGTCAAGGAAGCTTCATAAATCAAGTGGACAAGTAGCATCTTAAGAGATAATATCTTGTATGCTTGGTTTAATCCTAAGTGTGCTAGTTACTCCTTGCCACTAGCTTAGTTACTTACTCCACCCACTTGCACATGCATGTATCTTAGTCCTCTGCTTGTTCTTTTGTCCATTTATTACCCAATTTGATTGATCGTTCGAAGGAATATCTCAAAGATTTCTAGTTAGGGTTTTACCGAAAACCTTCTTAATATTTATAATACCAATCTCCATCTTTCTTAATACTTCTCGAATTTAAATACCTTAAATATTAAATATTAAATCCTTAATCTATCAGTGTCTAGGGAAAATCTCGGAGAAAATGAAAGTGCTATTTTTCAGAATCCGACAGTCTTTACATACACTTATTTTCCCCTCGGATCACTAATACGAACTCAGAAATTCATTCCGGGTACTTCTATATAGTGTCGTCTCATAATATTCTTATTTCCATCAAAAACACTATTCATCACTTATTCTCTTTTTAGTCCTGGTACTTAGAAATATCTTTGTGCTTCCTCGAGCGTTCCTTAACTCTTTCATGGAACCTTCGTACTTGTAACCGATATCGATCTGGATGACATGAGGGTATCTATTTCTCTCTAGGGAATCTTATCTTAACTTTATAGGAGATAGATTATTCTAATCTAAGTTATCACCCAATAGCATCCCTCAGGACATATAACCTTGGAATATATATCCTTCCATTATTCATTCATTAAAGCCAGTATTACATTGTAGTTATAACCACTATTCACTCTTACATCAATACATAATAAAAAGTTTTAATTCTACCCAAAAATTGGGGTTCTTACAGGTATGGAGCATAAATTGAGTTCTCAGAATAGAACGAATTCACCTGATATGCATTACAATCCTCATAAGTATCGAACTGTGGGTAAGGATTGAAGTCTTGATATCGTTCTTGACTGTTGTAGAAATTCAGAGCGTTGTTCCAACCAAAGTTGTACTCCATGTAATCTCTCTCCTCAAAAGCTTGCTCTAGATTACTCACTTTTTTTTTCTTTTATTTATTTATTTATTTATTTAATTTTTCAACAAAACTTAAATAAAAGTGACAAGAACAAAAATTATATTAAGCTAAAAATTCTAAATTCCAATTAAAACTAAATTTTATTCTTAAACCTTTTTTTGTTTTTTTTTAGAAATTGGACATGACTTGTTTGAAAATGTGACTTCCAATAACACAACCAAATCAAACTCTATGAAAACTCAGGCAGCTATTCGCACAACAACCACAAAAACGAATTCTTGACTAAACCAAAACTAGGAATCTGTACAAACTAAATAAAACACAAGAATTTCAACCAACATTCAACTCCAACTCAGACGAACATGAGACAAGATTCAGAGACTCGGAAACTGGATACTAAAATGAACAAAAACAACTGGTGACTTGGTAAACAAACTCGGAAAACTCGCAACCATTAAACCGATTGAACCTCAGAAAACAGTGATTCGACTTAGTTTAGTAAATCGAAACTAACGACAAGGAAAACTCCACCATGAAAACAGACGTGGAAGCAATACTCGCAGGAGACTCAGAACTCGGCATTTATAACCTCAACAATGAACCACATGGTAGCTCAACTCGTCGAAAATGCAAGATCAAAACCCACCCATCAACACAACCAGCGACACTGCAACAGATGAATCAACAGAACTCAGCACTCGGAAAACAAAACTCAACCAATTTACAGGACTCGAAAACTCGATAATCAACATTACAATCAACATCACTCGGAAAACAACAGCTCGACGGGAACTGTAAATGCACTCACAGCTCTGAAAACGCATAAAGACTCGGACTCGATCAAAACAACAAAACTCACAGCGACTCAGTACTCAAACCACAAGAATACCCAGAAATTCACTAAACTAAATACACAAAATCGAGCAACGACTCAAGAACAAGGGAACCGGCAGTAAGAACAACACACTCACAACGCTGCAAACTAAAACTCGAATTTGAACTCAACGACTCAGTGATTACAATTAAACTCAGCGGAACGAACAGCTCAATGTCAAAACAGAACTACAACGAAACAATTCTAAAGACTCTAAAACTCGACGCAAAAATCAGACATGGACAAACAACAAAACTCAGACGCCCACAGAAATTCAACCATGTCCCAATCGTCTTAACCAAAATCGACAATAAACAGAGGAGATCAGATGGTTGTGGCGGAAGTAGATGGGTGGAGAGGATTTTGTGGGTATTTCGAAATTGACAAGGGAGGAGGAGGAAGGGCTGTGTTGAAAAACGAGGTAGTGGGTGGAGAATGGTAGACGGAGTGGGAATGCTGTATGCCGGGTTTGTAAGTGGTGGAGGCTGGCGGTGCGATGTGGAGGTGAACAGAGGAGGAAGATGCGGTGGGGCGTTGAAAAGGGGTTGAGGTTTTCTGCAGCGGGAGGAAAGAAACGAGGGAAAGAGGGAAGGAGGAGAGAAAGAGAGAGATGAGGAGGTTGTGGGTGTGTGGTGGTTGAAGGGGAAGAAAAAAAATATGGTGCTGGGTTTGTAAAAAGATGAATAGAGCTGGGTTTTGAATAAAACAGGGGAGATGGGTTTGCTTCGAATTATACAGAAAATACGAATAGATACGTACTAGAATTTAACACTAATATTTTTGTTATTTTAATTTTTTTTTTACACAGAACAAAATAAAATCTAAACTATAAGAAATAAATAACCTAAACTTAATATTACTGCCTTCCCCGGCAGCGGCGCCAATTTGTTGATAGTATTTTTCAATGTATAAGTTCGTTCGCAGGGAAGGACTATTAATACAAGTTCAAGTTTTAGTTTCTTACAATCTAGAAGTGTAGAAGAATAATTTGGTGTTTTGTTTCTAACTAAATTTAACTAAAATAAGCAATTAAAACTAAGTTTTATCGATGAGGAAAGTAACCCGAGAACTAGGTTTCTTCAATTGGTTCCATAATGTTGATGTGATGCTATATCTATTTCTCGTACTTCGCTAAAAACAATCCTTCTAAATTCTATAATGTTCTCTCCCAAGATACAAAATAGTGTCTATAATTATATCTCAAAAGTCACTCCCATGATCAATCGAAATATAATTTTAGATTATTAAGACCCAAGAATTATAAGTTTTATAGTCCTCTTATTAATCTCCCGATTCAATAATTGCACTATATCTATCAAATCATGAACAAGAATTATGACTCCTTTCCCAATTTATCATAATCCCTATGAATACAATTAAAGGTTAGCTACTCCCTTAATTGGGTTAAGCCCTCAATGATAGATTAACAAAAGTAGAGAATTAGCATCACAATCAAACAAATATATATCACCAATGAATACTACCTAATTCTCGGATTATAGAATTAGTTACACATGATATATAAAGAACACAAACATATATATAAAATAAAAACCATATTTACAAGAGTGTAGAGTTAAGAAAGATACAATTTTGAAGAAATCTGTAAGTCTGAATTGAATCCCTTCAACCCTTGCCCAAGCTCTCCTTCGAAGTATTTTCTTCTTCTCTACTTTTATTATCTACCCCTACACTAAACTAACTACTAAACTGAAAAAATGAGCAGTGCTCTGTCTACAAAAGCTGGTCCTCAATCTCTCGAAATTGCTTCCTATTTATAGGAAAATATAGCACACCATCTACAATAATTAATTTGGCCAAAAGCAAGATACAACAACACAAAATTGAAAAGTAAGCGGCGACTACAAGCTTGCCGACAGCTTGTGCAGGAAAGTTTGACAGAACAAACCAACTTGGCATCTTCTGGTGGAAAAACAATTCATGTGCTTTTAACTTTTGAACGGGCTCCGTATAAATGCTTTTTAACCCGCACAACTTATAATCTTTAATTAATAAATAATTAATTAAATCCAGAAATTATAAAAATAAATATCTAATATCATTAGATATTTATAAATATAATTTTCTAAATAAATTAAATATTTATTAATATAAATAAATCCTTAAATCCTAAGCTGCGGACAATTGAGGGCTTGGAACCGGACTCCTTTTGCTTCACAAAAATTATATTAATTCCAACCGGGATTCCTGCTTTAAGAATATATCACTTTCCATTTTTTAGTGACAATTCTTATTTCCTCCTTGTTCATCCAGGATTAATCTACGGTCTCTTGGTGATGTGCAATCGGGCTCCTTTTTCTTCCAAAATTATCCTAAAAACATAAAAAATCATCTTAGCATCCAATCCAAATTAAAATGCTACTAACATGCTAATCAAGGACAAAATTATTACAAACTAAGGCTAAATGAGAGATAACATGCTATAAAATGTACATAAAATTAGCATGTATCAATACTGCTGACCGGTTAGCACGCTTTTGCGGGGGGTCTGCCTTGTTCTTGCCATGCTTATATGTTGTTGTGTGGTGGTATATATAAAAGAAAAGCAAGAGTGAGCAATACAGCTAAGCCATATAATCATAGTTTTCAAAGTACTTTTGTTAACGTAAACCTTATGACATATGGTATACTAATATTGTATCATCATTAAACATTTTCATTCTTTATCCAGAAATATAACGAAGAATTTCTGAGGTACTTTGAATAGTTCATCATTCTGTCAACACTATCGGTAACTGAGCACCTAGGCTTTCATTACAGTGTTGCAATACAATTCCAATTGGTAGAATGGGATTATGCTGGAGCCTCTTCCACGATATCTGGTGATCAGCCAATATACCGTGCCTCTGCTTCTCTACTAGTAGAAGGACGTCGTTCCCTTATCGGGTTGCACCCTGACCACATATGGGCCTTATTATTTGGACTATGCCCGAAGGCGATGTCCCCTCTTCCTCCAATCCCTTAGAGAATTCTATGCATTGTAGGAACAAAATTTAATTCAGTTTCCCCCAAGCACAAAGCTTGACGACTGGTTTAATAATCATTACTAGCTTTACTCCCATGAGTAATTGAGGAAGTAATTAACTCTGATGTGTGGGTTGACTTTAGTCAACAGATTTCGATTACTAAGAATCGCTTCATCAAACATAACTTGGGAGTTGGTCGGAGTTTTGAGTGTTTAGTCAAACCTGAGCCCCTCCTTAATAGGTAGGGTGCATTTCTTATTGGTAGCGAAGGGAGAAACATAATTAATACTAGCTCCCAAAACCTTGGGTTCCCGAGTTTTGATAAGTTGAGTGAAGTAGCGATACTTTTTCGATGGGTGAAGATATAGTCCATGAAGAAATGGGAACCCGTCCTATTTTTAAATACTTTCCTGACGATCAGAAAATATTTAAATACTTTTTAAAGTTTTTAAATAAATTTTAAAATAAATAAAATGATTTTTAAATCATCCTGGAATATTTAATAAATATTTAAGTAATATTTATTAAATAAATAATCAGCTTAGAATATTTAATAAATATTTAAATAATATTTATTAAATAAATAAACCTTCAGACTATTCTCAATATGAAAATAATATTCAAATTATTAATAAATATTCAAATAATATAATACTAATATCTTCACAGAAATTTTCAATCCGAAAATATCCAATTTATATTTATTGGAATACTTTTTTTAAAAAAATATACGTCATATAACCCTTCCGGTGACTTCCGGGTTTTATGTTCTTATCCGGACGAAATATCTCTGACTCCATTACTAAGAAAAGGTATTATCATACCCTACTAGGAACTTGTAACACATCATCGTATACATATATATAAGAGTCTATGCATACGTACATACTTAACAAGTTTATAAATCCACGTAAATAACCATACATCATATGTTGATTCGCAAAATACTATTAAACAGTTCATAGCATTTATACCTGTTAGGTCCAAATGTGTTGTAGAGGGGGGGTGAATACAACTTTTCGATTTTGAGAAGCAATAAATACGATGCAATAAATGAACACACAGATTCAAGGAATATATTTCTTTATATATAACTTGAAAAGGTTGCTACAACATTCATTACAAAGTATAACAGAAGTTGAGAGAGAAGTGAATGATTCTAAGCTCTGTGAATACTCTCTCTCTTTTTCTTGTGTTTTTCTCAGTATTGCTCACTAACTAAAACATTACACAAGTGCTTCTATTTATACTACTTGTAATCTATGACCTGTAGTCTTCAAAGACTAAGATGTACGTGGCCCAATGATGTCCACATAAATCTTGCCTTATCTTGAAAGCTTGGAAATCTGCCAATCAGAAGATGCCATGTGTCATGTTGAAGCTGCACTCTAAGTAGAACTTCTACTTGAGAATTTCTACTTAGCCATCTCGAAATTCTAAGTAGAACTTCTACTTGAGAATTTCGACTTAGCCATCTAGAACATTTAGTACTTAGAAAATATTCTGGTCTTCAACTTGAAACTTCAATGCACATCTTGAGCTTGTGATATCTTCATATCTTCTTTGTTCTTCTACAAGCTCTTGAACATGGATCTTTATTACTGACATAAACTTGCTATCAATGTCCTGACACTTGATGCACTGGTCTGGTTCATAAGTGACTAGTCTTGATAGTGTTTCTGCTTCTTGAATAAATTACCATATTCACTTAGTAACTTGGCTTTCCAATATTTGCTTTCCTTCTTGTTCACTTGAAATCAATTGGTCTTGTTGATACTGATAGTTATGATCTTGAATCTCGAATTCTCAAATCACTGAGGCCTGAACAACTTTGACTTGAACTTCTCTCAATGATTTCTTCTTGGCTTGATCATAGTTAACATGTTCAATTGTATCAATTACCTTGTCTTCATTTAGTGTTGATTCCTTGTGACTTCTTGTTCTTGATTGTCTTCTGGTTAAGTATCTTTTCGTCTAATTGAGTTACATTAGTTATAGTGTTACAAGTTAATACACTCTGCCTTTCAATCTCCCCCAATTTGATTGTCTAACAATGACATTCAAATTAATGAAGGATAACTCAACTAAACAATGAGACGAGAAAAGATAATTAACATTACAGTCTTGAAAAATATACAATTTACAAGTACATGAAAACAATACAAAGGACTTAAACTAGAAACAGAATTCGAACCTCGAATTAAAGATCATTTGAATGATTCCTATCACCTGGATTATTTCATATCTTTTAGTCAAACTTATATCACCTTATTGGATTCATTCTAAGATGAATTTCCTCAAGTGAGTTAAAGCAACCGAAAGACATGAAGTTTTTCCAACTTCAAGTTCACACCACTCTGACCTTTAACCCTAATTCCGTTTCCTTTTCCTAGCTTCAGCAGCTTGATCTTTTTCTTCTTTCTGCCTTTTGCGCTTCTCCTCCTGCTGCTTTTGTTTCTTATATACTGGATTATGAAGTTGCGTCCACCTAGTATTCAACAAACTTACTGCTTCCATCTCTAGAGGGTTCCTGGGTTCTGGGTAAGGATGTTTAAAAAGCCTTCTGAGTTTGTCCACCTCCTGAGTAGTTCTGATCTCTGGAATGTCCTCAAATTTCTTCATTATAAGCCGAGGTTTCCTATGAGTTTTATCAGATTTAAACTGACAGTAGATCATTTTGGGATAGCCTATGACACGGTTAGTATTGTGGACACTAGCCGCATCTCGCTCCAATCGCTTCATTTCCACTACTACATCAGATAGGTAACTCACGAGTCTCTGCTTTTCATTTACATACTTAACATCCACATCTTCCCATTTGAACACATATAACACTTTCTCCAGAAATGCAGCATCTTGAGTCTGTTGCAGCCATTGTCTACTCATATGCAAGAGTGTTTGCTTCTGGTCTGCATCTATGAATACTAAGGCATCAGCTGTATTATCAGCAAAAGAATGTATCCAGTATACGCTGTCTCTTCCTGGAACACCAACTGCCTCCCTTATCTCTCCTTGTTCCAGTTCTCCAGTAGGAAGATTCAGAGCTTCATCAACGTTCTTCATTGCTTGAAGAATATTCCAATTCCTCTCTATCAGCTCTGGTTCAATCTTCACATTATCAAGAGGGTTCGGAGCAATGACATCACACTTCCACACCTCATTGCTCTTCTTTAGTATGACACTTTCAATGGTCTTCACTGTTTTATCCTTAAGCACAGAAGCGAATCCCTTACCCATCATTTGCCTACAGACGGCCTTAAGAGATTCCACTGAAAGTTCCATTAATTCCTTTTCCTCCAGGCTCACCCTCTTCAATTTACTGTCAACCACCATCCGGACAACATTTGGATATGCTGAGAATTCTGGACCCTTGTCCTCTGCTAGCCGCATTAACTGATCCCTATACAGAATGCTTAGATTCTCAGAATGAGAGTATTGAATTTTTGTTGCTAGCAAGAACAACTCTGATGCAGATCTTCTCGTCATGAATTGATCATCCACATACATGAAAGACATCGGGACTCCTTCTGTGAAAGACAAAATAACCTGCCACTCCTTTTGCGTTGAATTGTATCCAACCCTGACTTTAGAAATTAATCTCTTTAAAGCATTTATGTAGTCAGCAGCCATTGGATTCTGCAAATTTAGTTGGTAGAACAGATCATCTGCCTCCTTGTTATGCTCTCCTTTTGTACATGGTCCCATCAAAATCTTTCTTGCGTCATCCCACTTCTTTCCTATCCTTCTATTGTCCAGATCGATTTGAGGATCAGCTAGCCTTGCAAGCTCATAATCGTACTGCTTTCCTTGTAGCTCCGCTTTCTTTTCCTGAAACGCAGCACGACCTTGCATTTGCTTCATTTTAAAGAACTCAGCTTGATCCAAGGCTAACTGTTGAGCTTCAAGAGTTTCCTCATCGACAGTAATTTCTTCAGGCAATCCGAAAGACATTCCAGCACCTCCACCTTGATCCTTCAATGATCTCTTTATAGCATGTTTCAACGGTGCGTCTTCCATATCGGAATCTGAGTCAAGTACCTCCTGTACTTTTTCTTGATGACTCAGATCAACGAATGGCTCATCTGGCTCAATCGCTATTGCCTTACCCTTTTTCCTTCTTAGAGCCTCTTCATCAATGGACGGCTCAACTTCCATTTCTTTTACAAGATCAGCATGTTCTTGAATTTCTTCGATTTGAACTCCCTGCTGTCTCGTCTCCTTTATACTCTCCCCCTTAGGTGAGTTATCCTGAACTCCACCCTGGTCTCCAGATCCACCAGCTGTATCAAAATCTTCAAACCCGGAACCATAGGCTCCTGCTCCACTAGCACCACCTGTACCAGCATCGGGGGGAGGTTGTTGCGGCGCGAAACATTCCTGGGGCACAAAACTTCTGATTGCGAACATAACTCTGCTTATCTCCACAGCCAGAGTATCCATTGTAAGCTCCATTGCTCCCATCCTGTCATTCAGGGTGTTTCCCAAGACACCAGCAGCATGGCCCATGTCATTTACCTGATTTTTCAAATCAGTAAAAGCTGAAGCTTGAAGTGCCATTCGTGCTGCGTAGTCGTCAAGTGCCCTTTGATTATCTCCAACATTCATCCCTAACTGCCCCATTGACTGCCCAAACTGCTTCATTTGACTTTCCATAGAAGACATACGAGATTCAAGATTTTCAGAATTAAGGGACGGTGTTTGGTTTAGGTGACCTCGCTCTAATACTCGTTCTGTTGGTATTTGGCGCTCGGATTCGGGCCTTAAAAATGAAGGTCCCTCTCTCCCTAACCTCTCACACACACTCCCTGTCTCACGCTCGTGTATGTCTTCAATAATTGATCCAAAACATGAAGCAGTACCTGCAGAAACTTGATAAGAAATATAATTTGCAGTTACGGGATCAATTGCTGTTTGTTCCTGAGTTGGAATCTCAGGCTGAGAGGCTACAAAGTGTTCTTGTACAACATCAGAACCGATCCTCTTTGTAGCATCAGTACGTACCGGTGAAGGTACGGCTGAAGTTTTTAAAGCTTCATGTCCTTTTGAAGTAACAGCATCTTCAAAAGGTACATAATTATCATCAAAATCAAAATCCCTATGTGCAGATTGTTCAAGGGGTGAACCACTCTCGTGAGGTGGAGTGGTTGCGTGTGACACTCTAGGGTTTGACTGACGTTTAGAAGTAGCAGCATGAGAAGTTTTGGCTTTCTTTCGAATAAGTTGCTGCTCTTCGGGTTCACTCTCCTCATCATTTCCTACATCTATATGTGCTGGCTGTTTGGATTCCGGTGACTTAGGTGACAAGGAATTAGAAATGTAGCTCTCACCCTGGGATAGATCCTGCGGGCTAGCAGTCTCTTGGGTCTGGGAATCAGAAACATAGGAAGAGGAATGAGTAGAGTGTCGAGAGAGATTACCTGATTCATTACCTTGTTCGTCTCCGCTTTGTTCATCAGGAATCGCTTCAAATGCCTCAGCATGAGCAGACCGATTCTGAGCATGTGATGAAGCTTGCGAGAATTCCATCAAAGTGGTAACTCCCTCATCATATGTAAGCCACTTTTGTAAGGTATCAGGAATAGACATCGGTTTTCCATGATGTTTATCCTGATTTTCAACTGTTGAAAGTGACTTAGTGCCCATCCCTAGCGGTGCAGATGATGGACCACTGGCAAAACTCCGTCTAACAGCAAGAGCATCCTTCGGTACTAAATGATTAATCAGCATCTGTAAGAACCGAGGAAACCAGCAGACAACATCTGTGGTGTTGAGGTCTCTGCTTGCAGGAGATCCCATCACAGCCACTATCTCAGAGAGAACTATTCGTCCATAATTGATATCCAGCTCTCTTGCTAGGGCAATTCCGAGGTTTTGCATGGGAATGGAAATTTGATGGTAATCGCTTTCTCGTGCCCGAAAACATCTTGTTATGGCCTCGAAAAAGTAATTCCATTCCACATGAAGAAATTGTTTTTGGATGTTTCCAGTGATCCGGCCAGTCGGAGGATAACACCCTATTTCTTCAAAGAATTTGAGGCGATCTGCAGCTGTAGGTTCTGGATCATAAGCATCTTTAACAGGGAATCCAAGAACCTTGTTGACAATTTGTTCAGTCACCACATATTCTTGACCCGCTAAGGTAAACCTGAAACCAAAGGGGGTTGATTTGCTCCCAAAAGAAACCGCACTAGTCCATAATTGCTGTAAAGCATCATGCACTAGTGTAGGTTTAGCAGAAAAAGCATCGCTAGCTTTGGAATACAAATTTAGAAATCGTATCCAAGACTTAAAGCGCGGGAGTTGATCACCAATTTCCGTAGAAATATTATAAAAATTGTTTTTGGCAAGTGAAAATTGGTGAGCCATTTTAATTAAAAGTTTTTCTTTAAAAAGATGTGAAATTTTAATTTTAATTTCTGAAAAACAATTAATCTTTAATTAACAGTTTTATCCCTTTTAATTTATCAAGAACAACAATAGTCCCTTTTCAGAAAAATTAAACTACGGGATTAAAACAATGAATTTTAGAATAAACCGTTAAATCCCTTTTAATTTATCAAGAACAACAAAAGTTCCTTTTTGAGAAATCAAACTACGGGATGCAATTAACAGTTAATGGAAGGCAAATTTCAAACCAATGATTAACTCTCCACTAACAGTGAAATGCGTGTGTGAAATCGTGTATGAACAGATCTGTGAAATTTGTTGTGTGTATATACGTGTGTGTATATATCAATGAAGATGAACAGAGATACAAGACACAATCACAGATAGATGATGACACACAGGTAAGAGGAGTCAAAAATCGGGCATTAATTTGTTGTCCGTAAGAGATTAGTCACAAAAATCACAAATCAATGGTTGGAAATATGAAATCGCCTGTATGTATATGTGCGGCTGTAAAACTCAAATTAGGTAAAAGTGAAAGAAAACATCGAGTTAAAGATGTATATATAGACATTACTGTGAAATGACTAAATTGTCCCTGTTAAAAATCATGAGAACTCTAAGTACATACAGGGAGAACTCTATCTCGAAGTCTTATCTCGAAGTCTATCTCGAACTTTTTTTAAGTCGAACTTCGAGATAGAGTTCGAGATAGCTGTAACTCGAAAAACTTGAACCATTTGACTATTAAGATCATGTAAACAGCCCACATCACCAACATTATTATGGAAATCTATCTCGAAATTCAAGTAAAAATTCGAGATAGACTTCGAGTTAGGAGTTAACTCGAAATAAATCCCCTTGAACACAACTGAGAGCTCTATCTCGAACATCAAGTCGAAATTCGAGTTGAATTTCGAGATAGAGTCTAACTCGAAATTATTCAATAACTCGAAATTTTCTCAGTTCTTTTCAAAAATATCTCCAAAAATGGAAACTTATCTCAACCTTCGAGATAAAGTTCGAGATAGAAATTATCTCGAATATTTTGAAGAAAATAAAAAATAGGCACACTGGTAACTCTAAGTCGAACTTTAAGTCGAATTTCGAGTTGAATTTCGAGATAGAGTCTAACTCGAAATTCTTCCCAGACTTAGAATTTTCAAAACTTCACTCTGGAAGCTCAAATCGAAATTCAAGTCGAATTTCTAGATGAGTTTCGAGATAGAAACTAACTCGAAATTTTGAAGATACTTGGATTAATTTGACAATTTTTCTTTGAAAAACACAACAATTAATTTTGTCAAATTAATATAAATATCAATTCAAGGATTTTAATATATGACATAATTAAAACATTCCTTGATAATTCTAAGGCCTCTAATTACATGAAAAACACAGGTAAATTCATCTAAAAATCATGCAAAATTTAGAATATTATGAATTTAACTCCCCCTATGTTCATGCAATCTAACAAGCATAAATTCACAGATTTGTGCTATAAAAGACACTTAAAACACACTGAATTCATGCAAAATCACACTATATGCATCCTATAATAATCATTAATTAGGCATTTTAAAGTCTAAACACATAATGATTAAATAGCCTGCATATACCAACATAACCATGGATTTTACAGAGAGAAGGCTTTACTAACTTGTGTTAAGCATTCCCAATTCACCAACCAACCTATTGAATGTTACTTCATCAAGAGGTTTGGTGAATATATCTGCAATTTGTTGCATTGTGGGCACAAAATGTAGCTCCACAGTCCCCTCCTCGACATGTTCTCTTATGAAGTGATACCTGATGTCGATGTGCTTTGTTCTTGAGTGATCTACAGGATTGTTGGTTATGGCAATGGCACTTGTGTTGTCACACATAATTGGAATTTTCTTGTGCTCCATGCCATAATCCTTCAATTGGTTCCTCATCCACAGTATTTGAGCTACACAGCTTCCAGCAGCAATGTACTCAGCTTCAGCAGTAGAAGTAGATACTGTATGTTGCTTTTTACTTTGCCAGGACACCAATCTTCTGCCAAGAAATTGACAAGCACCAGATGTGCTTTTCCTATCAATCCTGCAACCTGCATAATCTGAATCCGTATAGCCAATTAGATTAAAACCTGTATCTCTTGGGTACCAAATTCCTAGATTTGGTGTGCCCTTGAGATACCTAAAAATTCTTTTGACGGCTATGAGATGTGATTCTCTAGGATCCGCTTGGAATCTTGCACATAAACAAGTCGCGAACATTATATCGGGTCTACTTGCAGTTAAATAGAGAAGTGAGCCAATCATACCTCGATAGCTAGTGATGTCAACTAGTTTACCTGATTTGTCTTCATCAAGCTTCGTGGTTGTTGCCATGGGAGTCTTAGCTGCTGATGCATCTTCTAGATTGTACTTCTTGAGTAAATCTCTGACGTACTTGGATTGACAGATAAAGATACCATCTTTTCTCTGACTGATCTGTAATCCAAGGAAGAAGGACAGCTCTCCCATCATGCTCATCTCATATTTCTCTTGCATTAGCTTAGCAAATTTCTCGCACAAGCGCTCATTCGATGACCCGAAGATAATATCGTCCACATATACTTGAACAAGTATTAAATCATTCTTCACATTCTTATAGAACAATGTTTTGTCAATTACTCCCCTAGTAAAACCACTTTCAATTAAGAATACGGATAGGGTTTCATACCAACATCTTGGGGATTGCCTGAGGCCATAGACAGATTTGAAGAGAAGATACACAAAATCTACAAATTCTGGATCAATGAAGCCAGGCGGCTGTTCCAGATACACTTCTTCTTCTAACTCTCCGTTCAGGAAGGCACTTTTCACATCCATCTGGAAAACCTTGAAGTTCTTATGTGCTGCAAATGCCAAAAACATCCTGACTGCCTCAAGTCTTGCAACTGGTGCATAGGTCTCATCATAATCAATTCCTTCTCGCTGAGAATAACCTTTTGCAACCAAACGAGCCTTGTTTCGTGTTACAAGTCCGTTTTCATCCATTTTATTTCTGAATACCCACCTAGCTCCAATTACTGATTTGTTCTTTGGTCGGGGTACCAGCTTCCAAACTTTCTACCTTTCAAACTGATTGAGTTCCTCTTGCATTGCAATCACCCAATCAGCATCACCAAGAGCTTCTTCTATTTCTTTAGGTTCAAGCTTGGATAAGAACCCAGAATATAAGCAAATATTAGCCAGGTCAGCTCTTGCATTTCTTCTAGTAGACACACCAGCATCTGGATCACCAATAATCAATTCAAACGGATGGTCTCTATTCCATACTCGTTCTCTTGGAAATTGTCTCGATGATTCAGCATGACTTTCTGAATTGTGGTGCTGACTACTTTGAATACTTTCACTAACTCCCCCTGAGTTAGTGCCAGCTCCTACAGAACTAGAGTCAACTCGACTCGAGCCTTGAACAGTAGTCCTTGAGCTGCTATTTACTCCCCCTGAGTTGTTGCCGGTTCGTACTGAAGAAGTCTCTCCTGATCTTGTAGAATTAGCTTGTTCACTAGACTCAGGTTCTTCACGTACACTTGGAACATTTAATGGGACAACCAACTCAGGTTCATCTTCAAGATCTTCTAAGTCCAGATTCTGAAATTTTAGGGACTCAGGTTCACTAGAATCTCTTGAAATTGATGAGAGTTTGGTATCGTCGAATCTGACGTTGTAGCTTTCAGTCACTTTTCGATCATTCACTAAGAACACCCTATAAGCTGCTACCACATCTGTGGAGTAACCAACAAAGATTCCTTCACGAGCTTTTGCTGCAAACTTACCTAGATTTTCATCATCTATAAGTACATAGCATTTTGCTCCAAATACATGAAAATATTTGATTGTTGGTCTTCTGCCGTTCATTAGCTCACATGGTGTCTTTTCTTTATCTTTTATAATCAAGGATCGATTTTGAGTGTAACACACGGTACTCACTGCTTCTGCCCAGAAATACAGAGGAAGTTTCGAATCACACAACAAAGTTCTTGCTGCTTCAACCAATGTTCTATTCTTCCTTTCAACCACTCCATTTTGTTGTGGAGTTCTCGGGGCTGAGTACTGACGACGTATTCCTTTAGATACACAGAAGTCATTTAGCACTGCGTTTTTGAATTCAGTGCCATTGTCTGATCTAATCGTCTTCACAGTAAGTGTTGAAACATTCTCAATTTGAGTGATGTGATCAATGATTAGGAAAGGTACTTCGTCTTTCGTCATTGCGAACAATACCCATGTATACTTAGAGAAGTCATCCACGATTACCAAAGCATATCTTTTCCTAGACAAAGATAGGACATTCACTGGGCCAAACAAATCCATATGAAGAAGTTGCAGAGGCTCAGTGATACTAGAAATTTCTTTGCTTTTATGCGAGGCTCGCTTCGACTTTCCCATTTCACAGGCTTCACAGAGTCCTTTCGGAGCGAACTCCATTTGAGGTAGATCTCTCACCAATTCTCGCCTCGCGAGAGCATTCATCGTTTTGAAGTTTAAGTGAGATAACTTTTTGTGCCATAACCAGCTTTCATCATCCGAAGCTTTGCTGTAGAAACAGGTGACTTCATTCTGATTTGCTGAATCCATGTCTGCAACAAAAAGATCTGCCTTTCGAACTCCTCTCAAAGCCAGTGAACCTTCCTTGATGTGAGTGATTGATACACCTTTCTTGTTGAAGACAATTTCGTAACCTTTGTCACAGAATTGACTGATACTCAACAAATTATGCTTTAATCCCTCAACATAGGAAATATCTTCAATGATGACATTGCCAGTTTTCAGTTTGCCATATCCCTTTGTCACACCTATGCTGTCATCTCCAAAGGTAACATAAGGGCCAGCTTTCATAACCAACTCTGTAAGCAGGGACTTGTTTCCAGTCATATGCCTCGATGCTCCACTGTCTAGCACCCATATAACTTTATTTCTCTTTTGCTTAATGCCCTGCAATGACAGATTGGTTAGACTTTCTTCGGAACCCAACTTTGATTGGGCCCGGCTTTTCGATAAGATTTAGAATCAACAGATTTAACAACTGGAGATGCACTTTTCTTAACATAACTAGAGCTTTCGACTTCCTCCTTTCCTTTCTCAGACTTGACATATTTATCAGTCCTAGGAGAAGGTTTGTCACTCCTAACTTTAGGAGGACTGACAGTCTTAGCTCTCCCAAACTTCTTTTTGATGTTTGAACTAGCAGCAGTATTTGAACATGACTGGCTAGATGCATTCATTAAATTCACAAAAGTTTGCATGACGTTAAAAGTGCATGGCATACAATTAGGTTGACCACACTGTGCATGATTCTGATGCAGATTATTCATTGTATGTGTGACAGGCATGGCATGTGTAGCAGTGCATGCATAAGAAAGATGTTCAGTAGATTTACAGTGATAACATGCTTTCTTTATTCGTTCAGCCTTAACCTCTTTTATGCCTTTCTTCCCTTGTTGTTTAACAGCCTTAGCTCCTATTCCTAGTCTAGATTCATCACTAGGGAAATTGATTTTAACTTGTTTAATAGGAGTTATAGGTTGTGCTTTCTGACGATCTTCCATCTCAATCTCATATCTAGCTATCAATTCAGTCTCTTCTTCTTCTATTCTAGGAACAAGGTGTTTGTAGATGGGTTTGACAGATGGTTTAAAGATGCTAGGAATATCTTTTTTAAGGTCACTGGAACTAGTGTCTATAGGTCTCTTCCCATCTTTCTTAGAAAGATTAGAATAATCAAGTCCTACACCTACTCCAGTTATCTTCTTAAACACATCATTATCTACATACACTTTACTAGCAGCTAGTTTGTAAGCTTCACATTTAGTTTCTAACTCAGCTAGTTTGTTCCTTAAACATGATTCTATTTCCTCCTTAAGGACGAGCTTGTGTTCCAAAGATTTAATAAAATCTCTTAGAGAAGTATCTACAGTGCAAGCAGCCTCTAACTCTTCCACTTTTGCCTCAAGCATTCTGCTTTTGGCAACAAGTGTTTTCTGTTCCTTTTGAGAAGTGTCTAGGCTTTTGCACAACATGTAGATCTCTTCGCTAAGAGCCCCGTTCTGTTCCTTATAATCATCAATAGACATTTCTACTTTAAGGGTTAGAACTGGTACCTCTGGTTCCTCTGATGTCTCAGCCATGAGCGCAAAGTTTGCTACATGAGTAACATCTTCCTCATCTGAATCATCCCAAGCTCTTCCTTCTGTTACTACTAAAGCTCTTTTACCATGTTTTTCTTTCACCAGCGATTCATACTTGCTTTTGAGGGCTTCAAATGTCTCTTTTGGATAAGTCTGTTTAGGCTTTTTGCAGTCTGAGGCAAAATGTCCAGGTTCACCACAATTATAGCAATTGAACTTCATTTTGAAATCCAACGGAGATTTGTAGCTGGTACTCTTGCCTTTGCTTTTGTAGCCTGATGAACTACCACCACCCTTAGCAGCCCGATAATAAGATGAAGAATTTCTTTGTGGTCGGTTGCTCTTTCTGAATCTCATGTTGCTGAACTTCCTTGCCATGTATGCCACGACACTATCGTCCATGTTGTCCAGCTCTTCTTGGGTGAAGTAGTCATCATCACTGTTAGATGCACACTCGTCATCATTATCAACTTGATGCGGTGCAGGTGATGATTTAGGCTTTGCTGCAACCATTGCCTTCTTAGACTCTTCCTCATCAGCAACTAATCCTGATGCAGTTTCTTTTCCCTTTGAATCATTGTCCCATGCTTGATCTTGAAGAGTTTCCAGCTCATAGGTCTTCAGGATTCCATAATATTCTTCCAGAGAAGTTGTATGCAAATCTCTGGTTTCTCTGATTGCGTAGACTCTATGTTCAATGCTCTTTGGCTGGTTCCTCAAATATCTTGTATTGGTTTCAACCATGGGGAGAGTAACACCTCTCAGATTCAAATCCAATACCAACTGACTGAATCGTAGGTAGACATCTGTTATGCTTTCTCCCTTTCGTATTCTAAAGGTGTCATACTCCATCTTGAGTATAAGTGTCTTGTTGCTTCTGACCTCTGCAGATCCTTCCATGACAACTTCTATTTTGTCCCAAATCTTCTTTGCTGTATTCAAACCCTTGACTATGTTGAACATTTCATGATCGAGAGATTCCATCAAGGTTTGTCTTACAGAAGTATCATAAGCTATTTGCTCCTTGTCAGCATCCGTAAAGTCCGCTGCCTTTTTAGGCTCAGACCGAGCAGGTATAACCTCCTCTCCTTCCGTACGCTCAGGAATAGCTTTCATTGGAACAAATTTACCCTTTTCAAGGACTTCCAGATACTCAGGGTTAATAGTCTCTAAGTAGAGTCTCATTCTGAAAACCCATTCTTCATAGTGATCTCGGTTGAACATTGGGATCTTGAAAGAATTTTTAGGAGCCATTTCAAATCTTGTCACTAAAAAATTCTAAGTACCCAAGACTAGGCTATGTAGAATATCTATGTAGAACTTCTGCCAAGTCGAAATTTTTCTAAGTAGAAATTTTGCTCAAGTCGAAATTTCTCTAAGTAGAAATTGTCCAAGTCGAAATTCACCAAGTAGAAATTGTCCAAGTCGAAATTCTATGTAGAAAATCTCAAGTAGAAATTCTATGTAGAACTTTTTGTCCTTAGAATAATTTTCTGCAGATTACTTTAATATTGAATAAACAATATCACCTTTTTGACTTTTGATTACTTTACACACCGAAAGTGACTAACCCACTTGCTAAGCACTGAGTACACTTTCTTTTGCTTTCGGCCAAGGAATAATAATCAAATCAAAAGTACAAAAACACCTTTTTGACTATCTTTGTTTGTTTGAAAAAGGAGATCAAAAAGTTGTTGGGTTATCTTCTTTGACAAGAACAGATGATGAACACTCAAGAACACCAAATATCAATGAACCCAGATTAATTCACAAAAATTAATTAAAATACACCCAAGCTAAATAATCACACCTGGAGTATTTAAATAATTTTTCCCGGATGAGTTTTCACTGGAAACGAATTAAAGCACACTTTTCGAAAAAATGAAAAGTAGATCTAGAAAATGAAAACTCACGATTCTTCTACCAAACACAAGGATCTATGTTTTGTATGTTAAACATCCGCTCTGATACCAATTGTTAGGTCCAAATGTGTTGTAGAGGGGGGGTGAATACAACTTTTCGATTTTGAGAAGCAATAAATACGATGCAATAAATGAACACACAGATTCAAGGAATATATTTCTTTATATATAACTTGAAAAGGTTGCTACAACATTCATTACAAAGTATAACAGAAGTTGAGAGAGAAGTGAATGATTCTAAGCTCTGTGAATACTCTCTCTCTTTTTCTTGTGTTTTTCTCAGTATTGCTCACTAACTAAAACATTACACAAGTGCTTCTATTTATACTACTTGTAATCTATGACCTGTAGTCTTCAAAGACTAAGATGTACGTGGCCCAATGATGTCCACATAAATCTTGCCTTATCTTGAAAGCTTGGAAATCTGCCAATCAGAAGATGCCATGTGTCATGTTGAAGCTGCACTCTAAGTAGAACTTCTACTTGAGAATTTCTACTTAGCCATCTCGAAATTCTAAGTAGAACTTCTACTTGAGAATTTCGACTTAGCCATCTAGAACATTTAGTACTTAGAAAATATTCTGGTCTTCAACTTGAAACTTCAATGCACATCTTGAGCTTGTGATATCTTCATATCTTCTTTGTTCTTCTACAAGCTCTTGAACATGGATCTTTATTACTGACATAAACTTGCTATCAATGTCCTGACACTTGATGCACTGGTCTGGTTCATAAGTGACTAGTCTTGATAGTGTTTCTGCTTCTTGAATAAATTACCATATTCACTTAGTAACTTGGCTTTCCAATATTTGCTTTCCTTCTTGTTCACTTGAAATCAATTGGTCTTGTTGATACTGATAGTTATGATCTTGAATCTCGAATTCTCAAATCACTGAGGCCTGAACAACTTTGACTTGAACTTCTCTCAATGATTTCTTCTTGGCTTGATCATAGTTAACATGTTCAATTGTATCAATTACCTTGTCTTCATTTAGTGTTGATTCCTTGTGACTTCTTGTTCTTGATTGTCTTCTGGTTAAGTATCTTTTCGTCTAATTGAGTTACATTAGTTATAGTGTTACAAGTTAATACACTCTGCCTTTCAATACCACAACAACAACAGTTTGAAAATACTTGAAATACAAGTTTCGAAAACTTGACTGATAGTGTCGGAATAGTCTGGGCTCTGTCTCTAGTGTGATGATCTATAATAATCAATACGGTTCGGTTAGTTCGTTAAACGATCCCGTCAAATCGACTATTCTCGTAAAGACACAACTTCATAACGTTACATCCTTATTACACGTTTGGCTTATTACAAGTCCATGATATCCTTTAACCACTTTTGGATAATTAATGGTCTCATAACGACTTTCGTTAAAGGTCATTTTCAACGAAACTAAAGTTCGTCTTAATTCGTCCCCTAAAAGGGTTTTTCACTTGCGCAACTTTAATTTGAAAAATTCTATAAAATTGAAAAATAAACTTTTTCATGAAATTCTTTTTCTCACTTCTTCTTAACTGTCCAGAGGATTTTTCATCCAAATTTCATAATTAAGAACATCTTTTTGATAGCTCAATTGTTGCTCTAAAAGTAGCTTCTTTCTACAGTGGTTTCTCATGCGCATTATTGACTTAAACATTTCTATAAAATCGAAAATTAAGCCTTTTGTCTTCAAATGTTTACAGGAACTTAACAACTGACTAAGTTACCCCCTGTAAAAATTTCATAATCACAGACCATTTTTAAAGGGCTCGTTTGACTTGGTAAAGTCAGTCCATCTTAACGATTCGTCCGTTTTAACCGATTTCACTAAAACGAGCATATCTCATAAATCGTAATCACATGATCTTGGTGTCAAAACAAACTACAAAATAATTCCTACTGGTTTATGGCCAAAAACTTACCAAGAAAACATTTGTTGAATTCGGTATTAACTGCTCAAATGATCTAATGAAATTTCGACATGATAACGATTATAAACCGAACATTTCCAAATTTCATGAACTCCATCTAACCACTTAATTCAACCACACACCATCAAGATCATATAAACATCATCAAGGATCTATAAGACCAGTGGTAACATCCATTTATCACTATCCAAAACTTTACCCATACTTATAAAGCTTAAAACATCACAATCCCCTTAAACATGTACATACTTGCATCAACCTTTCAAATCAACTTATAGCTCATAAAGTTTAAAGTGGGTGTGAGTGTTTTACCTTCCTTGGAGTCTTAACAACCTTAACCAAGCTTGACTTTCCTTAAAAACACCTTAGATAGCTTTAACAACCTTTAACCTTCAAGACCTAAACAACCAAGTTTAAAATTTTCGTAGTCAGCATTACCACTCTTGAAAGAACTGGAAAAACGAGGGTCTTACCTTCCTTATCTGAACGAGTCTCCTGAATCAGAGTTGTAGAGTATCTCAATACCTTTCCAACAAGCTAAAGAACGAAATTTTCTACTAAGAAATGAAGGAGATACGGAATTTTTAGTGTGCTCCTCTATGCCTTGGCCGAAATGGAGAGTTCTTGGGGTGTTACTTGCTTCAATCTTGGCTACTACTTGTTTGAAATGGTTGTAATGCCTTCTATCATAACTTAGCTGGTCCTTTAACAAATAAATCAATTACCCATAACATAATAATTATAGTGAATTACTTTTGCTAATGGTAATGGACCTTGTCTCCTTAATTGCAAAGTTGACTTCCTTGATTGCCAATTAGCTTCCTTGTATTCTCTTCCACTAACTAATGGTATAATACACCACTTAATACTATAATTCATTGTATACATGTATGTATTTAATTTATTCTACATCATACTATTCTCGCGTATTCCCGGTACAACATTTATTCCTTAATTTCCATGCTAATCTTCAATAATCCTTAAAATGTTCTTGGTTCAACATTCTAATTTCTTTATCCTAGTACTTTGGTTGCATGGTCATTTTCAAATTATATAACTCTTGGGCTTGTCATAGTACTCTTATTTATCGATACCTCATGAAACGTAGGTCGTTAGGATTCTTCAAATTCCGACGATTTTTACATACACTTATTTCGCTTAAGGAATCATAATATGAACTCAAATCTTAAATATTCATCATAAATAAGTGGTGGTTGGAATCATTCTCCTAAATTAATAAAATTACTATTCATTCGGGACATTTTACAATAGTACAAAAAAATCCGGGTTCTTACAGTTGGGCCCCCCGATTCACCTCCGTTGTGAGAATAAGTTAACTGGTTTTTGTAAGGTAATATTGAACGTAGAGAGTCCGTGTTCTTGTGTGTAATTGTGTGGCAATGAATGTTCAAACCTCAATTAACCTTATTCTCTTTCTTTTGGCAGTTACCGAAGGATGGGCCACGTCTGTCGTCGTGTCCCACTAACTCAGGGAAACGTAACCGAGTGACCGTTATCTTTAGATGGGCCGAATGAATGTGGGCTTTCCTTCGGATTCGAGGTGCTGGGCCTTTGGTTCGGCCTATTAAGGAAGTGGGCCTCCAACATGTCCCTGACTTCGTTCGGAGTTATTCTCAGGACGGAGGCCAAAACCTAAGCCCACCTTCAGAATCAACTCTTCAGACGTCTTCTTCGGATATGGATGACAGCTCGTGGTGACAAGATGGCTCATGGGGAGTTGTGTCCCTTTAATGTTGACAACTGTCCATCCTCGAGATTTGTGCTGAAATCTCGGCCGTCAAATTCGAAGCGATCCTTGTCCAACCGACACTTCCCCCTTCTTAAACCCCCAAAACTTTTCATTTTAATTTTACAGTTACGAAGTAACCCCAAATCTTAGAGCAAAACTTTCTTCAAGAACTTCTCCGAGAACAAGGATTGGAAACGTCGCATCTTTTCCGGCCAAACTCAGCCCCTCGATTCTGGTAGCAGTTCGTCTTCAAAAAAGATTTCCACAGGAACGTGATCTTATCGCTCATTGGCAAACAAGTAAGTTCTTTTTCCCTTCTTTTCTTGAGATTATTCATTTTTGTTCTCGTTCCTTTGTTATTGCTAATCTGCGTTCCATATCCATATGCATGTATTTGTATATACTTGTGCATAAAATTGCCTACAACTTTCCCCAGAATGTTATAATGTTTGTAAGGCTTTGAGTTTTAGATCCACCATTTCCTTTTTGTGCGATTTCGATCCCTTTTATCCCTGACTAGCCTTCTTTCAAGATTCTGGGATTTGCCTGGAGGTTGCTGGGGCAAAAATGTCCTTCGGGACCTTTGAGTCTCAAGAACCTCCTTCGGACTGTCCCAATCTCGAACTTGTAGATCTTTAGATCCCTTGACTTGTTTCGTCTTTAAGTTTTAGGATGTCTCTGACCGATCCGGCCCGTTGTACTCGGCCTTTTCTCTTTTTATTTTCTTTATTCTGTCCAAGTACATGGCTAACGTCTCTTCATTTCTGAATGCAGGGACATGGATCGGTCACCCAAACCGGTAGATCCGATGGTTTCTCCTTTCAGTAACACCGAAATATATCCGGTCGCCAACCATCGGTCGAAGCTGACCGAAGATGACGTCGCTCATTTCTGGAATGAGTACGTTGTGGAGATGCATACGTGGCACTTTTTCACACCGAGGAAGAGGGATAGGATCTGGTATAATCCCGAAGTCCCTGTGTCTTACGGGAAGGGGGGGCTTCACCACGGGCGTATCCAAGATTGCATTCAAGTGTGGATTTCGGTTGCCCATGTTGCACCTTCTCAAAGCATCTTGAAGCAGACGGGCGTTGCCATAGGACAATTAGACCCGAACAGTTTCTTTCACATAAATGCCTTCCATGCCCGATGTTTGGCAGCAAAGATGATGCCTCAGACGGTCTTATTCTGGCATCACTACGAGTTTCGTAGGAATCCGAAGAGCCGGGGTTTCTACACCATCGCCCGTCGGCATGGTAGGGCCAACATGGCCCAGACAAACTCGAGCAACAAGAAAACTCATGATCATTGGGTCTTCGTCTCGGGCCCGATGATGCAGAAGCGCGGCGTCTGGAAAGAGGTTGAGCCTTCGAACATTAGATATGCGGAGCTTTCGGAGGCGGATAAGCACGATTACCGCCTTCTCTGCAAGCTTAATATGGACAGGGTGCCCTTGACTGACAATCGGGATAACGACTGGTTAATCGGCCTTTGGGGTAGTGGTAACATCTTTTATTTTACCTTCGTAAATTTTTCCTTTGCGAACCATGTATTTCTCCTTGCGACGTGTATTTAACTTGTTTTATTTTGTACAGTGTCTTCACCTGAAGAAATCTTGGAACGCAAACGGAGGAAGGCGGCCGAACGTGCTGCCGCTACCATTGCTGCCGCCGAAGCCGGGGCTTTTGTTTAGGCGGACGATGGTTCTGAAAAGTCTGCTCCCGAACAAAGGGAATTTGAGCATAATTACCACTCCACCTGCTTCCTCTCCTCCGAATACGAAGTCAGGGAACAGATTCGGTCACTCCGAACGATCCGAGGAAAAGGCCCCGTCCAGATGGGGTAGAGCTGAAAGTATATTCACCTCAATGGGGAGTTTGGAGAGTGACAAGATGATAATCCCTGCTCCTCAGTCGGCTACGATCCTGGGCCCCGATCTTTGCCGGGATCTCGTTCTTCCGGCCGATAGGCCGACGTTCGCCCATGCGAATGACCTTGAGGCTTGCACTGAAATGATGGCCACAGAAGAAAGGATGGAAAAGTAATGTGGAAAACTCCTTGCAAGTGAATTAAAATATTGAGCAGGAGGTAAGGGGAAATAGGCGGTTAAGGGATTAATGATAGCGTGGACCTACATATGCCCTAGAAGACGAATGATTCTCTACATCAATTGTAGAAAAAACTAAACTTTATGATGGCTGAAATTATCGAGAAAGGCTATGATTGTAGAGGCAAAAGGTAGAAGAATTGTCATGGTCATGACCTGATTAAGTGTTTGGGGCTTCAGGGAAAATTCTATAAATTACTATAACCAAATGATATCAGTATACTCCTAATGCATCCTTTTGTCACCACATGTCATGGAGGTATTTTTGTAGTCTGCACTGGCTAGTCTAGTTCATCTTATTGTTATCATGTTTTCTTCTGTCATTTGGTGCTTTCCAATGTTCTACATTGTTATAACAAAAATTCGGTTTGGGTATTTTTCAGGATGGATTCGGGTCAAATACGGGTTCAATTTGGGAATTCTAGGTTTAATTAGGGTTTTGGCAGAAAATGGGGAAGACAGGCCGCGCCCTCTCCTTTTCTACAAGGAGGGCACGCCCTAAATACAGAAACATGGTAGCAAATCTATTTAAGTTGATTTTCTAAGACATTGAAGGAATCTCTTCTAGGATTCCACTCAAGTGTGGATTCCGTTCAAGATGGGATTCTACTTAAGCTGGAATTACAGAAAGTTGAAGAATTCGTTCCTGTCGTATCTCAGGAGGGGGATGTCCGTCGCAGAAGGCCTCCAGGGGTTTGCCTGGATATTAGGACCCTTCTTAGACACTAAGGGCGCGCCCTAAGGTGGAAAGATGGGGACTTTTTGGTGTGTGCTTTGGGAGCTCTGTTCCTGTAGCCAATGGGCGCGCCCTCATTGGGGAACTTTGGAGTAATCCTGCACTTTGCACCCAAAAGCTCTGGATCACCTGTCCTGCTATCTGGTGGGTGCTTCTCATTCGGGGGACAGGGATGCGTTCTGCACTTGGGGTAAACCACGGCTATACCTGCACCCTTGAAATCAAGAAATAGCTGGTAACGAATAGGACTAGTCCTCGACAGGGGAAGTTTCCTAATTCGTGAAGTCTTGAGATCTTGGATGAGCCTTGGGCCTTTGTGGTTAGGCCTCAAAGTAGAACATTCCGGAAGCTGGTTCGATATTCAAGCCCATTTGGGTTTCTTGCTCTCCAAGAACTACGCATGGCTTGATCCCCTATAAATACCGGGGTACGTAGGCCGATTGAGGGGTCGAAAGTTGAGAGCTCAAGGGCAACCCTTACGAACCCTAATCAATCTTAGCCACCACTTACTTACAGCCACCCACACAATCACTTTTTCCGACGAAGAACCCTAATCAATCTTAGCCACCACTTACTTACAGCCACCCACACAATCACTTTTTCCGGCGACGTACCCGAAAATTTGTTGTTCCCAAATTCCTCCGTCAACAAATTGACGCTAGAAGGAGGGGAGCCAATCAAGATCTTCATCTTAGGAGGAAAAGATGTCTCATAATCAGGGCAGAGGTTCTCATGGAGGAGAGGATTATGATTCTGAAGATAGCATGGGGGTAATCCAACCCACCATGAAGCCTATGTTCCGGAGGAGATCTATGTTCCTCCGCGCACTCATGAAACTCCTGTTACAGTTGGAGGACAGCCGCCTATTCTTATCAGTAACGCGTCATTAATGGAACAGTTGTACCGTATGGGAGATGCCTTAAATAATTTCGGTGCAAGATTGATTTCTGTGGAGGAAAATCAGGAATCAAGGAGAAAATCTCGAAGTATCCCGCGAAATCATCACCGATCAGGCAAATCCCCTCAGATTGAAGAAGATTCCCGAAGGAGGGAGGAAAATCAGGAAAGGAGATTTCAGCTGGTCACTCCTAGAAGGTTAGATTATTCTGATCCAATTGTTGAATATCCTAGTGAAGATAACTGTGAGCGCAGGTTGTCAAATCCTCAAGAGAGGGCGCGCCCTCATCCTCATCGTTCGGGACGCACTCCTGGTGAGATTCAAAGGGATGAGGAGCAGATAGCTAGAGAAAGGAAAGATTATGCCAGCTTGAAGGAACGCCTTGGAATAAGGCTTAATGATGACGATTTGAGGATGGTACTCCTTGAGCAACAGAAGAAAAGTAAATATTTAGAATCGCGGCCCCATGATCCACAGCGCGTGCCCCCTGACAACAGGTCGAGGCCCCTTGGACATGAGCGAGCCCTTCCACAGAGTCATGATCCACAACGCGCGCCCCCTGACAACAGGTCGAGGCCCCTTGGACATGAGCGATCTCTTGCTCGCAACAATAATCCACAACGCGCGCCCCCTGTTCACAACAGGTCGCGGCCCCTTGTGTAAGAACCCAGATTTTTGGGTAGAATTAAAACTTTTATTATGTATTGATGTAAAAGTGAACAGTGGTTACAACTACAATGTAATACTGGCTTTAAAGAATGAATAATGAAAGGATATATATTCCAAGGTTATATGGCCTGAAGGATGCTATTGGGTGATAACTTAGATTAGAATAATCTATCTCCTAGAAAGTTAAGATAAGATTCTCTAGAGAGAAATAGATACCCTCATGTCATCCAAATCAATATCTATTATAAGCTCAGCGGTTCCGTAAAAAGGTTAAGGAACACTCGAGGGTGAACCAGGTTCATTTTCCTAATTATAGGAATTAAATAAAAATAAGTGATGAATAGTGATTTTGGTGGAATTTGGAATATTATTATAATAATGTTATACCCGGTATTCGGAACGGATTTCTGAGTTCGTATTAGTGATCCAGGAGGAAAATAAGTGTATGTAAAAGCTATCGGATTCAGAAAAAGAGCACTTTTATTTTCTCCGAGATTTCCCTGGACACTGCAAGACTTAAGGATTTATAAAAGGGAATTAAGGAAATTTAAATTCGAGAAGTATTAAGAATGATGAAGAATAGTATTAGAAATATTAAGAAGGTTTTCGGTAAAACCCTAATTAGAAACGAATGAGTTATTCCCTCGAACGATCAACGAATTAAGCAATAAACGGACAAAGAAACAAGCAGAGGGAGCAAGAGTCTTGTGCAAGCCACTAGAAAATATCTAGTAACCAATATAGTTACAAGAGTAACTAGAATCAAGTGATCAACCGAGTACTTAGCAATCTAACTACAAGTTTGCCTTAAACCACCACAAGATCAACACTTGTCCTCACAAAAACATCATTCCATGCATCATCACTTTATTAAAGGTGTTTTAACACAAGATATTATCTAAAACCATTTCACTTTATGCATTATTCAAGAAGCAACCAAGCAAAATACTCTCCCCCTCCATAAAACACTCCATTTGGCTATTTCCTTAATTCAAGGATCAAAATCCTACTTCCAACCATCATTTGATCTTGAAACTTTTTATGTGAGTCCTATAATTCATAAAAATGATCTCCTCAAAATCCTAGCTTCAATCTCTTCTTTTTCCATTTTCAAAAAAATCATTAAAGAGGAGGATGAATAGTGTTCTTCAAGAACTAACTTTGATTTTCATGTTTCTTTGGTTGATCTTAGGTTTGTTAAGGCTAGACAAGGACCATACCAAGCTTTGTAAGGCTATATCACACTCTCAAGAAGGTATAATGATCTTGAAACCCTAGGTCTACTTTGAGTATTATGCATGTTCTTGATAGATTTAAGTGTTAGTAGCATGTTAGTGATGTTATAAACATGATTATGTAGTAGATCTAATGGATTTAAGAGAGGGTGATTATGTTGGTATAATACTGTGTTCTTGAACTTGTTGAGATGAGAATCATGTGTATAAGTTGTATTGGTGCCCGGTGTGGCTTGGTTTTAGTGTTAAGATTAGTAGAACGTTCGAATTATAGCCGTCGTAATGCCCGATTTTCATTTAATCTTGAAATCCGAACTTGAAAGTTAATAAAACTCACTGTCCAGGTTCATATTTTGCCATGGTTAGCTAGATCATGTTACAAGCTTCGTTTTGATATAAAGATCGCATAAAATGGACTTACGGTTTAGGAGTTATGGCCGATCGAATATAAGTGGTTCGAAACCGAGAATGCGAATTCGTAATTGAAATTGAACCGTATAAAAATAAGTATCGCAGTGGCAAATCTTGGTAATTAAATATTAGGGATCATAAGGATGGTGTGAGAGAAGACCTCGTATTAAAAAGATCGTTTTTCGATTTTATAAAAATGTTTGAATCAAGGTTAAGTACGAAAGTACCCCTAAAGAGTATACTTGGTTATAACTACGGTAAACCACTTAGAAAACGATCGATAAATCTCGAGGTATAATCTTTCGACTTTAAAACTTTTACAAATCGAATACTTACCATATGTAAGGGTAGTATCATGCTTTATTAACGAACAAGTGTCGGATAATAAAAGCAATAATAAGAGTGAATTAGAGGGGTATAACGAAACGACTTGAAAACGTGTTTCGATTTAAGTCAAGTTTATACTTAACCTTTTGAAAGGTGTTAAGTAATTAATCCCGAGTGCCTTGGCTATTTTTAGATCATCAGGCTGACCCGGGACACGCTACCACTACCCCTACCCATACTCGATTCCCAGGCAAGTTTCAAATCCTTTTTAAAAGACTGTTGTTGTGAGTATATATATGTATGCTTTCTGTTATACATATGCCATAGCACGCATGCCTACTTTCAAAGTCATATTGATATACTTGTTCCCTGAATTATTGTTGGCTTATGAGCTAGATAGTTATTATATCAGTTATAAGCCGGAAATTTATAAGACCCTTAAACGAAGGGCATCTGAACCTCATTCCTTGATTATAGACCGGGAGTCGTTATTTCTTGATATATTGACATTATTTTCAGAGGAAAATAATTAAGTAAATATTTCCCATTTATTATCTGGCGAATATTATTGAGATATTCCTTTGAGATTATTTGATAAATATTATTCGGGTTATTCATCAGATATTTAATTATTCGATGAACATTATCTTTAATATTTATCTAAAGTCGAATTAATATTCGAATATTATTTCGAACCCTCAGTTAAGTTATTTACTTAGAGAATATTCATTCTTATTTCTTCGATAAATATTATTTTGAATATTCATTCGAGTTTATTTATTTAATGAATATTATTTTAATGTTCATTCGAGCCTTATTTATTTAAATGAATATTATTTCGAATATTCATTCAATCTCTATTTATTTTATAAATATTAGTTGAACATTGATTCGAACTCCAGTTCATCGATAAATATTATTTTGAATATTCCCTTGAGACGATAAATATTATCTTCGACATTCATTTAAAGTCGATTCAATTATTGAACATAATTTCGAATATTCATTCGATAATCATTTCTTCGATAAATATTATTAAGATTGAATATTCATTATTTATTTAATGAATATTGTCTCAAATATTCAGTCGACAATTATTTCATCAATAAATATCATTTTTAAGTTGAATATTCATTATTAATTTAATGAATATTATATCAAATATCCAAGGGATGTTTATTTCACCAATAAACATTATTATTTTCAAATATCCATTTAAGATTGGATTTATTTAGTGAACATTATTTTAAACATTTATTTGAGTTTATTTAATTAATGAATATTATCTGGAATATTCATATAAAGAAGAGAGTTATTTAGTAAATAATTCTAAATATTCATTCGAGGATTACTTACGAGTAATATTATGATTTATTCATATTCCTTCATTAATATTGAGTTAATAAATATTCTTGGAATATTTATTTAAATCCTTTTTAAGTTCTTTTATAATGATTCATATTATTCAAAGATTATATGTCACCTTCAGATATGGTGTAAAATATTTTGGAGTAGTTTATGACTATTTTTATCAAGGGGAGGTTTCCAAAACTCTATTTTTATTTAAATCTATCTTAAAGAAGATTTAAATACTCGCTCAACTTCCAAACGTATATAAGGGGACCTCACTTGAGAGATGTTATTTATTGGGCTGCCCGGTCCTATACTTGCTAAAACTATCTTGTCACTCACATCTTGATTCTTTCAAGCATCGATATGAGTCTGTTTGGTTACCTCCTCAACGCTCGAGGGGTAAGAATTGATGGAACAAGTTTATATCCATTAACAAGCATCAGCTTGGGAAATATTGGTGATTTTTCCTTTCCAACTAGATACGACTACTTTGTGGAGTCCTATCAACAAGTAATATACTTGGGGAAAGGGGGAGGAACTTCACGTTTCAAAGTTATGGATGTGAAATGAACTAGGAGATGCGTAAGTGACCCAGTGGCGCCGGTCCAGCAAATGGCCCAACCGTTGGCCGGGGGGTTCCAGAGGGCGGTAGACAAGTAAATCCGTCGGTGCTTCCTTCTACATGTAGTAAACAAGAGGTGGGGAGCATAACATGCGACTGATCATCGTGTATATGCTATGTCTCCTGGCGCGTCAAACTCCAGTATTAGTTCATCACTCAATGTTGGAAATTTTCTGCAACCTCATCTTAGTTGGCAGAGTTGAAAAGTATTTCAAACTGGAATTGCAATATCTTTCTTGCAAGTTCCTATTTTTATGAAAATGATGCTATCTTGCTTATTTTGGCATAGCACGTGCTTCCACGAAATATATACCTGTTGAGTTACCTTGTAACTTCATCCTTTATATTGAACTGGCAATATTTTCTCTAATGCATGGCATATGGTTTCAAAATATATCTTTGAACTGTCATATATATTACTGTTCAGTTATATTCTTGTTGGTGGGCTATTGCTCACCCTTGCTTTATTTATTTATATCACAACAACAGCTAGATCAGATGGCCGCGCAAGGCGCGCTCAGCATAGCAGGTGTTAGCCGTCAGAGGATTAATCGCGGAGGTCATAGTTACCATTGCTGAGGATGCAGCCTCTGGTAGGCTAGTTGTTAGCATTTGTGCACCAAATGTATTTATATATATGGCATATACCAATGGATGGCAAAGAGCATGTAAATTGTAAAATTGTAATTCTTTGGGTTGTAAGAACTCCAACTTGTGATTAATAATATTAATGGTTACTCTGATTTCATCTCTGGGACTATAACGGGTGTGTTTTATGTTGTTGTTTTGGGTCACAAGGTTGTAATTTAAATTATGTTGGTTTTAGGGATGGATATTGAGACCGTAACGACCAGATCCCTGACCCTGGATCTGGGGGTGTTACAGAAATGGTATCAGAGAGAGCGTTATATATCCCAGAGATGACGCGACGTTAAAACAATAAATTCATTAAGATAATAAGAACTCTTGCCAAGTTCATAGTCGGACTACTTAATGTAGTATTGACATATAAAACCCTTATGGGAACTATTAAGTATCATGATAGTAACTTAGCTCGTGCTTGTACCGACTAGTAATGTAATAACCCTAACTTCAGTAATGCTACAGTGATCCTATGAATAGTAAATTTCGAGGATGTAGAGAAATGGTATATAGGTACTCTATAATGGAAATGGAAAATGAATAAACAGAAACCATATTAGTAGTGTACATTGAAAATAAGTGACTCAAAATGACGTTAGATTTCAGAAATTCCTGAAGCATGAAATTTTGAGGATTTTGAATTCGAATAAGCTTCTATTGGACACTAAGGAGCATGGAAACATTATAAGAATTATATATTGAGGGATTAGTGAATTTAGAATTGAGCCAGGGGATTTTTAAGTTAAGAGAATACTAATGGAATTTGGATTGTTAAATGATCTCAAAACCACTGAGATAATGAGGTACATTCGTAACGAACCACAATTAGACGAATATGGAGATTAAGCAACCAAGATTTATAATATGACAAGGATACATACCACATTATAATTACCAAGAGTGCTAGCATTATAACTAGAAAAGAAAATCAAGAAAAAGGAATTATGATATCACCAAAATGACATCACATTCCACTAACACTAACTTAAGGGCAAATTAGTAATTTCACATGGTTATAATCACAAAATATCTTACTAATCTTCCAAGACAAGCTAGAGGATCAAGATTAAACCAAGCAAAACTCTCTCCCCTTCTTGTTAGCAACATTCGGCCAAGTAGAAAAAAAAAAAGAAAGAAAGAAAAAAATCAAAATCAAAACCCTAGTTAGCATCAAGATCAAATCCAAGGAAAAATCATGGAGGTTCTTGGAGACTAGAAAGAGATATCCACCAAGTTTCATAGCCATCTAACATCATTTTCCAAGGTAATAAAATCATTTAAGTGCAAGATGAATAGTAGTGAATAGTAGTTTTCAAGTTTTAATCTTTGTTTTTATGGCTCCTTTAGTTAATCCAAGCTAATTCAAGGTTGTTCAAGGTGTGTACAAGGATTATTAAGGATTATTAATTGTTCTTCAAGCTTCAAAGAGGTATAACAACCCTTGCCTTTTGTATTTATAGTAGATATTGAAGTGATTAGTAGTTAAGTGTGGTTAATGGAAAGTTTATGATGAATATGTGTTATGAATGGTTGGGTGTGATATGAAATTTGTGTTGTGAACTTGGAACCATGGCTGGAATGTAGTCCACATGGTGTGGGGTTTGATTATGGTGTTTGATGATGGTTTTGGAGTGGTGAAATTTTGGAAAGTATGAAATTACAGCAGTTATAATGTCCGATTTTCGTTAGAACTATAAACTGCCCTGTTTTTGGACACCAATGCAGTACGGTACCTTACTGTCTAGCACACTTAGTGACCATGAAATGATAGAGCTTAGTTCATAGATCGTTTTGACATAAGGTGCGTTAAAATCTGACGTACGGTTTAGGAGAAAAGTCAGTTTTAGTGAAAGACGTTCGAAAGTCGAGAAATCGTAATTGTACCAAATTTGAGGTTATAGTTACCATACTTTAACATGTTTAAAAGCCACGAAATTTTGGGATATGGTAGTAGTGTGGTCAAAGAACTAATACCAGTTGACCTTGCATTAAAATTCGAATTCTAAAATTTATAAGAAATTTTACAGTCGAGTGTGGTTGTTAGGGGAAATGGTAAAAACCCCTGAAACTTCGATTGAGCTTATAAATGGTTAAGTTCTTGAACCTTTGGGATAATAATAACACATTAAACATATGTTGAAGTGTAAAGGGTTTTGTTATACAAGAGGATAGTGAGTAAGAGATGTAGTGTTCTAATGACGGTCCTTTTTGTGTTTATAGAAATTCCGGAGGAGGAACCAGCCCCACTGTCAGGATACAGAAATCGAGGCAAGATCCTTCTAACCCTACTTTAAAAATTATTTATCTTCGGAATAATAATGATATCATGGAATATATTTATGTATATGTGATGCTTTTGTTGCTATATTGCAAAGAATATATTTTCTTGATTGTGGGAAGTTAAAGAGAGATGAATATGTTTTCTGAAATATGAATATAGAGATGATTATGAATGGAGCGAATATGCTCTAGGGTAAAAGAGATATGAAAGAGAATGGTATCAGTTGTTATCTAGGGTTATATGATTTATAATGCTATATTATAAACATTCTTTTAGTGTATGTTATATACATATATTTTATAGAAGTAATGTGCGAGAATGGAAATGAGATAAGTGAATGACATATGGAAATGTGAAATGGTGTTGATAAATTGAATGATGATCTTATAAAAAGGAGGATTAGCAACAAACTTGCATAAGAGGCTATGTCAGGGCTGTGTGCGACATAGTCTAGTATTCATGATTCGGCACGAAGATGCCAAGGGAGGATGTTAGCAGGTGCCTTCCTCCAGGAGGATGTTAGCAGGTGCCTTCCTCCAGGGATGATGTTAGCAGGTGCCTTCATTCCTTCTACTAGTAGTAAACAGAGAGCGGATACAGTCAGGCGACTGATCATCGTCCTACGTATCTGGCGCCAGTATATATCCCCAAAACTTGAAAGAAAGAATTGAAAATGGTTTTCAGATTTCTATAATTGAAAACAGAAAAGTGATATGAAGCGATGAAATTATTGATATAGATGAAGAGAAACTGATTTTATATTAATTTATAAAATTTCTGTACAGGAGGGAAATGAGAAGATGATAGTGAGAGATTTACTCAAGTATTTATGTTATTTTAAAATATTACACTGAAAGGGTATGTTGGTTGTTATAATATTTAATAAGAGAAACTGATACTGTATTACTTTGGATTTCTTTCTTATAATAGTAAGTGGATGATGTATTATTAGATAAGAGTTTTATTCTTCCTTAAAGTTTATAAATTGGTTACTGCTTACATATGTATATATATGTATACTTGGTTACATTTTAAATTCTAGTTTTCAATATTATCTTGCTGAGCTATTATAGCTCACTCTTGCTACTTATCTATATACAGCTAGGTATGCCCATACTACGCAGAACGCCCCGCAAGAGGGTAAGGGAAAGGCGACCTTCTGAGAGCTCGTTAGCATCAATCCCCGAGGTAGATGACCATCGCAAGGGGTTTAGTGGGCTTATGTATATTAAGTGTGTAAGTTTGAAAGATTGTAATAAATTTGGTTGTTGAAATGCTTCTTGTAGAAGCATCACTCAACAATGTACTGAAGTATGATTCTGGGTTGTAATAACTTTTTAAATTCTAAACTCTTATTATGGTGAATGTTGTTCTCTGAGCATATGACTGGTGTGTGTGTGTATATTACTGTGGGGTCAATTGCATAAGTATTTAAAAAAAAAAAAACCAAGAGATATTGAATTTGAATGGAAGTTGGTTCATGATGGCCCAAATTCATGACCCCGGATTTGGGGCTGTCACAGTTGGTATCAGAGCTAAGAGTCATAATGCTCAGGAACAAGAGTGATAATAATATTGTATCATTTATAATATTAAATTTTGAACTTCCATCAAGTTCAGGGGTGGTATAACGCAGGTAGTATTTATTTTAAGTATTGTTTATAATTTTATAGACCGTTACTAATATAGTTTATGTTTACCTTATAGGGAGAGGAGATGGGAGAGCCCAGTCATGTTCGTGAGATTGGAGAGCCGGGTCAGGACCCCCAGTGGCTAGGACTACCTGAGCAGGAGATTAGAGACTTGTTGCTGGTAGGTGTAGAGGTTCCAGAGTATGCTATCACTGACCTCAGGAGGAGAGTTCGCGCAGAGGCCATGGAGAGACACCAGATCAGGATGAGACTTGAGGAGGCAGAGGAGCGCAGACAGAGGGATGCTGTGGCCATAGTGCCATACACTGGTAGACCATATGTAGGACCTGATGGGGCCGGTCCTTCCCGAGTGCGGTCGGATATTCCTGAGGAGGAGATGCCCTTGCGTAAGAGGCCTAGGTTATCTGTTATACCTGAGGAGCCGATTGAGTGGAGGGACATTCACGTGACTCCTACTCCTGCCCCACCTGTCCCAGTGCCATCACCAGTTCCATCTCCTCTACCTAGCCCCGACCCTTTTGAGGATCCAGTTGAGCAGTTCACTCCACCAGGACACTTTATCTTATCAGAGGATGAGTTGGAGGATGACCCTTCCGAGGATGCGGACACAGAGCCAGTTCCTCCATCTTCACCATTTGCACCACCACCACCTCCACCAGTGGATGCACCCCCACTTGTAGACGTACCTCCCCCAGATGCTATGCCACCTCAGGAGGCACCTATGTTTCCAGCTGGCCAGTTGCCAGCTATTTTCTTGTCAGAGTACTTTGCCCTTCAGGGACAGCTGGATGAGTCCCGTCGGACTATAGATACGCTTATACAGAGGTTAGACAGGACGAGAGGAGGAGGAGGTGTGATACCAGATGGGTTGAATTTGAGCATAATCAGTATCGAGCTACGGGCACTCGGTGATATTAGGACGATGTTGGGAGACAGAGGGGATCCAGTATGGAGGGCTCAGATAGTTGATACAGTCACCACTATGGTAGCGCAGATCAGGGACGTTATCAGGGCGTCGTTACCATGATTAGGAGTAGTAGTTTTGGATACTAATCAGACTAGTCATCTTGTGGATGTCATTTTGGGGATTAGGTTAGTTGTTTACTGTCTTAATCCCAGACTGATTAGAGGACAGCTAGTAGTGCTTTTGTTATAGCGAGTTAGTATGTATAGTTATGCTTTTGGGGTTTCGAACCTTGTACCTTATGATGTATGATATTAGTAGTAAAAGACGTTGTACCCAAGTTGTAAAATATTATGTAAATTAATGAAGTTTATGTACTTTGCCTAATTTATTCGTATTTTGATATTAAATGTTGAGATTCGAAAATGTTGATATATATGAGGTGATTGACTTAAATGAAAAGGTTATTGTGCTAAAGGTACTAAGCTTATTTGTCAAAGTTGTATTATGACTAAATATTACTTGTGTGGAGTTAAAAATACTGGGATACATAAATAAGATTAACTAATGATATAGTGTGCATATATGGAAATGATGTATATTGTACCCTAAATTTGGGTGATTAATGAAGAATACTATTATATACAGAATCATGCCGCCTAAGCGTAATAATAGGATGAATGCAAGGGAAAATGAGAGAGAGGAAGCAAGTCAGAATAGGCAGGGTGAAAATGCTCATAATGAACAAGATCATGAGGAAGAAGAAGATGAATCAACTGGCCAACAGGGAAATCAGGATGGTAACCCTTTTAACCAATTTATGGAACTATTGAGGCAGAATTTAGTTAATCCACAGAATCCACCACAACCACCTGTTCTTCCCAACCAGGCAGCTAACTCCTTTCGTGCTTTTAAGTCACTAAAACCCCCAGAGTTTGAGGGAACTGTTAACCCAGTAGCAGCCAGGGCATGGCTGAAAGAGATGGAAAAGGCTTTTGAGATACTGAGGGTAGAGGAAGATCAGAAGACAGTTTTTGCAGCCTATCTCTTAAAGGGAGAGGCAAATTACTGGTGGGAAACTAAAAAGAATCTGGAAGGAGCGGGAGTGATAACTTGGGAGCGTTTCACTAGGGTGTTTCTAGACAAATATTCCCCTAGGTACTTGGAGAACCAGATGGAAATAAAATTTTTGGAGCTTAAGCAGGAAAACCTATCAGTGGCAGAATATGAAACTAAGTTTACAGAACTGTCTAGGTTTGTTCCAGAATTCGTGCGTACTGAAGAGCAACGAGCGAAAAGGTTCCAACAAGGATTGAAACCATGGCTACGTACTAGAGTGGCACCATTTGAGTTGACCGAGTATGCTGCAGTAGTTCATAAGGCATCCATTATCGAAGCTGAGAGTGAACAGACTCAAATAGTACGAGAGAGTAAGAAAAGAAAATTTGAAGGTCAGAAGGGAGGTTCAAGTGAGGGAAGCTATTTTAACAAATTTGGTAAAGGACAAAAACCCCAGTTTGGAGGAAAGTCAGGGAATAATAAGACTACCAGTGAGACTGTGAATCAGGGTGGTAGATCCACAGGAACTTTTCAATCTAGTCAATCTCGAACACCATTTCCAGACTGTAACACGTGTGGTAGGAAGCATACGGGAGTGTGTAAAGCGTTAGAAATAAACTGCTATAACTGTGGACAAAAAGGACACTATTTTAGCCAGTGCCCATCTGCTAATACCAATCCTAAGAGGGACATCAAGTGTTACCAGTGTGGGAAACTAGGACATATTGCCAGAGATTGTCGTTCCGGGGGATCATCCGTGCCAGAACAGAGTGTGACTGCTTCAAATAAACCTACTGCCAGGGTGTACAATATGACTTTAGGGGAGGCATTGAGAAGGCCGGATACAGATGCAGGTGAGCATTTTTCTAGTATTTAAATTTTTAGTGTAAATGTTTGGTTAGGGATCAATGTGGTCAATGAATGGTATAGGTAGGTTGATAATTTAGATAAGGAAAATCAGTATCTGTTAGGGGTTAGAAATTCTATGAAAAGGAGAATAATAGTATTTTGGGGGTAAACCACAGACTTGTTTATATACGAACAGGAAATATATATTATAGGTAATATTTTCTTACAATTGTTTCAAAGAATCTTATTCTAGTCGGATTTCTGGAAGATTTTACAGAGCCAAGATATAATAAGAGCGAAATATGTATATTTTATGTCATGATAGAGATCAATATAGGAATAAACCATAAGTGAGATACACTACCAGTCAGGAGAGGCCAATGTGGTGGCCGATACCCATAATTAAAAGAGGAATGTTGATGAATGACAAGCAAGTTTATGTTGGTGTAATTCTGCGCAAACAAGATAGAGATATTATGAAGGAAAAAGGATGGAGAAAGTGATATAGAAGTTATAAGGTGTAGATAAAAAGGTATCTATGGACAATTCTGACGTGATTCCGGGACGGAATCCTTTTAAGGAGGGAAGGATGTAATAACCCTAACTTCAGTAATGCTACAGTGATCCTATGAATAGTAAATTTCGAGGATGTAGAGAAATGGTATATAGGTACTCTATAATGGAAATGGAAAATGAATAAACAGAAACCATATTAGTAGTGTACATTGAAAATAAGTGACTCAAAATGACGTTAGATTTCAGAAATTCCTGAAGCATGAAATTTTGAGGATTTTGAATTCGAATAAGCTTCTATTGGACACTAAGGAGCATGGAAACATTATAAGAATTATATATTGAGGGATTAGTGAATTTAGAATTGAGCCAGGGGATTTTTAAGTTAAGAGAATACCAATGGAATTTGGATTGTTAAATGATCTCAAAACCACTGAGATAATGAGGTACATTCGTAACGAACCACAATTAGACGAATATGGAGATTAAGCAACCAAGATTTATAATATGACAAGGATACATACCACATTATAATTACCAAGAGTGCTAGCATTATAACTAGAAAAGAAAATCAAGAAAAAGGAATTATGATATCACCAAAATGACATCACATTCCACTAACACTAACTTAAGGGCAAATTAGTAATTTCACATGGTTATAATCACAAAATATCTTACTAATCTTCCAAGACAAGCTAGAGGATCAAGATTAAACCAAGCAAAACTCTCTCCCCTTCTTGTTAGCAACATTCGGCCAAGTAGAAAAAAAAAAGAAAGAAAGAAAAAAATAAAAATCAAAACCCTAGTTAGCATCAAGATCAAATCCAAGGAAAAATCATGGAGGTTCTTGGAGACTAGAAAGAGATATCCACCAAGTTTCATAGCCATCTAACATCATTTTCCAAGGTAATAAAATCATTTAAGTGCAAGATGAATAGTAGTGAATAGTAGTTTTCAAGTTTTAATCTTTGTTTTTATGGCTCCTTTAGTTAATCCAAGCTAATTCAAGGTTGTTCAAGGTGTGTACAAGGATTATTAAGGATTATTAAGTGTTCTTCAAGCTTCAAATAGGTATAACAACCCTTGCCTTTTGTATTTATAGTAGATATTGAAGTGATTAGTAGTTAAGTGTGGTTAATGGAAAGTTTATGATGAATATGTGTTATGAATGGTTGGGTGTGATATGAAATTTGTGTTGTGAACTTGGAACCATGGCTGGAATGTAGTCCACATGGTGTGGGGTTTGATTATGGTGTTTGATGATGGTTTTGGAGTGGTGAAATTTTGGAAAGTATGAAATTACAGCAGTTATAATGTCCGATTTTCGTTAGAACTATAAACTGCCCTGTTTTTGGACACCAATGCAGTACGGTACCTTACTGTCTAGCACACTTAGTGACCATGAAATGATAGAGCTTAGTTCATAGATCGTTTTGACATAAGGTGCGTTAAAATCTGACGTACGGTTTAGGAGAAAAGTCAGTTTTAGTGAAAGACGTTCGAAAGTCGAGAAATCGTAATTGTACCAAATTTGAGGTTATAGTTACCATACTTTAACATGTTTAAAAGCCACGAAATTTTGGGATATGGTAGTAGTGTGGTCAAAGAACTAATACCAGTTGACCTTGCATTAAAATTCGAATTCTAAAATTTATAAGAAATTTTACAGTCGAGTGTGGTTGTTAGGGGAAATGGTAAAAACCCCTGAAACTTCGATTGAGCTTATAAATGGTTAAGTTCTTGAACCTTTGGGATAATAATAACACATTAAACATATGTTGAAGTGTAAAGGGTTTTGTTATACAAGAGGATAGTGAGTAAGAGATGTAGTGTTCTAATGACGGTCCTTTTTGTGTTTATAGAAATTCCGGAGGAGGAACCAGCCCCACTGTCAGGATACAGAAATCGAGGCAAGATCCTTCTAACCCTACTTTAAAAATTATTTATCTTCGGAATAATAATGATATCATGGAATATATTTATGTATATGTGATGCTTTTGTTGCTATATTGCAAAGAATATATTTTCTTGATTGTGGGAAGTTAAAGAGAGATGAATATGTTTTCTGAAATATGAATATAGAGATGATTATGAATGGAGCGAATATGCTCTAGGGTAAAAGAGATATGAAAGAGAATGGTATCAGTTGTTATCTAGGGTTATATGATTTATAATGCTATATTATAAACATTCTTTTAGTGTATGTTATATACATATATTTTATAGAAGTAATGTGCGAGAATGGAAATGAGATAAGTGAATGACATATGGAAATGTGAAATGGTGTTGATAAATTGAATGATGATCTTATAAAAAGGGGGATTAGCAACAAACTTGCATAAGAGGCTATGTCAGGGCTGTGTGCGACATAGTCTAGTATTCATGATTCGGCACGAAGATGCCAAGGGAGGATGTTAGCAGGTGCCTTCCTCCAGGAGGATGTTAGCAGGTGCCTTCCTCCAGGGATGATGTTAGCAGGTGCCTTCATTCCTTCTACTAGTAGTAAACAGAGAGCGGATACAGTCAGGCGACTGATCATCGTCCTACGTATCTGGCGCCAGTATATATCCCCAAAACTTGAAAGAAAGAATTGAAAATGGTTTTCAGATTTCTATAATTGAAAACAGAAAAGTGATATGAAGCGATGAAATTATTGATATAGATGAAGAGAAACTGATTTTATATTAATTTATAAAATTTCTGTACAGGAGGGAAATGAGAAGATGATAGTGAGAGATTTACTCAAGTATTTATGTTATTTTAAAATATTACACTGAAAGGGTATGTTGGTTGTTATAATATTTAAGAAGAGAAACTGATACTGTATTACTTTGGATTTCTTTCTTATAATAGTAAGTGGATGATGTATTATTAGATAAGAGTTTTATTCTTCCTTAAAGTTTATAAATTGGTTACTGCTTACATATGTATATATATGTATACTTGGTTACATTTTAAATTCTAGTTTTCAATATTATCTTGCTGAGCTATTATAGCTCACTCTTGCTACTTATCTATATACAGCTAGGTATGCCCATACTACGCAGAACGCCCCGCAAGAGGGTAAGGGAAAGGCGACCTTCTGAGAGCTCGTTAGCATCAATCCCCGAGGTAGATGACCATCGCAAGGGGTTTAGTGGGCTTATGTATATTAAGTGTGTAAGTTTGAAAGATTGTAATAAATTTGGTTATTGAAATGCTTCTTGTAGAAGCATCACTCAACAATGTACTGAAGTATGATTCTGGGTTGTAATAACTTTTTAAATTCTAAACTCTTATTATGGTGAATGTTGTTCTCTGAGCATATGACTGGTGTGTGTGTGTATATTACTGTGGGGTCAATTGCATAAGTATTTAAAAAAAAAAAAAAACCAAGAGATATTGAATTTGAATGGAAGTTGGTTCATGATGGCCCAAATTCATGACCCCGGATTTGGGGCTGTCACAAGTAAGGCGACAGACCTTGAGGCATACGAGCAGGAGCACGATGATGCCTGACTATATGCTGACGATCGGATGGTGGATTCGATAGAGTACCTTATTGAGGACCCGGAAGACGTTCCAGCAGAGGGGGAGAATCCTGTTAGAGACAGGGAAGTCTACCTTGAGGAGATGAGGGCCGCAGCCAGAGAGACTGTAAGAGTTAAGGTATAGTGCTCAGAGAAGTGAGCGTAAAGAACTGAATTATGAAGAGAATTAAAGAGGCATATTGGATTCATAGCTGGACTGCCGGATGAAGTACCAGCAAGTAAGAATGATTCATGATTATCAAAGACATCGATATATGTTGGGAAGTAGAGTCCCAGGAACAATTGAGATAAAGGCAAGAAGTGTCATATCATTTGATAAATGGGTTAAGTTTGAATATTATCAAGTAGTAATTCGCCATGAGAAGGCAGATTTCATAGGTTATAGGTTGTGAAGCCAAAATGAGATTGATAAGGTGGCTTATTCAGTGAGATGTCCATTTTATGAATGGATCAGCTTAGAAAGTAAAGATAATGGAAAGTGATAGCCTGAATGGATAAAGAATATAAGGAAGTAGTAAGTGAGACAATGATCTCAGAACCTACAAGAGGAGAAGACCAGTGAGTTTGTGATAAACTAGTAATAAGGCTACCGTCAGGAAACCAAGTATAAGTCTAGTTCAATTCAGTGGAATGATGAACCAGAAACATTAGATGCATGTGATTCAAAGGAATATTAAATTCTTTCTTTTCCTTGAATGGATTACGGTAGTTACCTTAAGTTTATTCTGACACTGAATCATAAATGGATTAGGCAAGGCGAGCAGTGGTTGAGATGTAATTGAGAATGCTTTTAGATGCAACCTGAAAGAACAAGTGTAGGACATGTTCTCGAAGTAAGAGTTTTGGCAAAATGAAGTCCAGTTAATAGGACACATGATCAATAGGAGTAGTGTTGATCGACCCCACCAAGTTAAAGACAGTTTCAAATGGGGAAAGGCCAACCACATCGGCAAAGGTGAGAAATTTCATAAGATTCACGAGGTATTACCAAAGATTTGCTCAGGACTTTACAAAGAGTGCAGTCCCGTAACCCGACTTATTAGTAAGACTAAAAGTTTGAATGTACAAGATAAATGGGGGAAAATCTCCCTGGAGCTAAAGATAAAATTGGTAATGACCCAGCATTAGCGTTATCTATTAGAGGAAGGAAAATTTTGGAATTTATTAGGATGCACCTCGTACAGGTTTAGGTGCTGTGCTTGTGCAACACGGCAGTGCAATTGTAGATGCATTCGGACAGCACGGTTCATCAGATTCGGAAGGCCCTGGTAGTGCCAGTTTCGTGGAATGACTAACTTGACGGTAGTGTTTGTTCTAAGACTAGATTTTAGGTAGACTAGTATTCGGTAGTATCGACTATTAGGACGATTATGTACCAGGAAGATTTGGTATGTTTCAGTTTGGAAACTTTGATTTTCTCTTCTAAGGGAGGTATATATATTTGGTTCCTTCCAATGGTTAGACTCCCAACTTTATGTCAAACGTACCGTTACTCTAACTGCTTACGGTTCGACCTGTTTGGATGTTCCTAGAGTTTTCTTCGGGTTTCGAAATGAATTTTCGTAGTGTTACCAGAAGGTGGATAGATTGACCAAATTTCCCTGATTCTGGAAAGGAATTGGACAAAATTTGGCAAACCTTGTCTTTCGGACTATCTGAATACATCACTGAGGAGAGTGGAAACTGAGGCAAACCCTATGAATTGGGTAAGGTAGCCGCTACACGGATTGGTAGATAGATCCCAATTATTACGATTGATTGCAGAGACAAAATTTTGAAGTTGAGATTGGACAGAAAAAGGGAAATGTAATTAAGAAACAAGCCGGACTGAGAAATTCTGGGATTGACTTAAATGAAAATGTTGTTATGCCAGAAGTGTTAAGCTTTTGTGGCGCGTGGAATTAATAAGAATAGTTGAAAGGATAAAAGTAAAGAAAAGGGTGACCGGGCGTGGCACCGAGAAGTCGATTGAGACTTATATGGAATAAAGTTTTGGAAAGATCAAAATGTATCAAAGAAGAAGGCACTATGCCGGCAATCGCTAGAAAAGTAATGCTAGTAGCCAACCCCTAAACTCACATATTTTAGCATGGCCAGATGGGGCCAAGTCACTAAGGATTATCAAGTGACTGAACCAGCAATGTAAGGACAAAGCGGGGTGCTTCTAATCAAGTGCCAACCGCGAGGACTTTTGATATAAATTGAATTGAGATACAGAATGATGGATTTTATATATACCATGGACGTATTAGGATTGAGGGTAGCGACCACTGAAAAGTTACGAAGATTGCCAAAGTCAGTGCAGTATGATGCATAAATGTTATATGAAGCTTAGTGTCCTCAAAAAGAGCATTAGGCACTAAGAGATTCACGTTGAACACGACCAATATCTTCCAGAACATCCTTGCTACCATTACCAAGTTCTGTATGAAAGAGTAGATAGACATATGTTGTCTTTTGGAAGGTCATGTAGACCGACATTCGTTTGAAAGAAAGGTTAACATTAAGCTACCTATAGATGATTAAGATGAGAATGATTGAAAAGTGACCTTTATTAAGGATATATGATTGGATTTCCAATTACAGGATATAAGTATTCCTTGAAGATAGAATTGAGGATAGAATGTCTATATATTAAGAAGAACCCTGGGGGATGCACAAAGGATAACATCACCCCTAATAAAGACATTGTGAAATCAGATGATATAAATGAATCGACCAAGGTGTCAATAACCTATAAGGAATTGTGGAAAGGAGTCTCAAAAAGTATATAGACAGAATTGTTATAGAATTGATTGATAATGTTTGATATACCCTGTACCCGGAAGATACAGGAGGAATGATGAGGATGACCTAAGAAACCTTATAAGGGAATAGGTAATACTCTGAGTTTCAAAAGGGAAGTTTGGTAGAGAATGTATGATATAATAATAATGAGGTCGGATGAGGCATGTAAGAAACCATGAGAAGGTATGGATTGAACCAATAAGGTTGAGATTGTTTTAAAGCAAGAAAGACCTGAGACAAAAGATATCCTAGACCTGATGAGGATATTAGCCGGGATAAAAGTCACATTTAAGGATTAAGGCAATAACTTATGGAAAAAGACTGATGGATATTATTCTCCTTCAGCAGAATTTAAGGAAGAATACTTTCATCCAACAGTGATGGGAATAAGGTAGAAAAAGTTGAGTTGAATAGATCAAGAAAACATTGATTGCAAGAAATTATTATCAGGAAAGGCCAATGAGGTGGCCGACACTTTAAGTATTGAGGAGTAATTATGAATGCTCATACCAAAGAGACGAAATGATATTGAGAAGGACTTTGAAGGTCCGAATGGGGTGGAGGAATTTACATTCCCTCTATTGATTGAGCAAGAATCAACCATAAGAGTAGTTTAAGTAAAGATTCGATTCCTGATGTCGTCTTAAGCATATTACCTGCGTTAGGAGGTCCTATGTTGAGGTAAACCAGGACCTGGTACGAAATTGACTAAGTAAACCGTTAGCTTCCAATCTTCTATTGAAGGTATATGATTGATAATTTCGTCAACTTGGCATAGCTACGATGCTTGAAGCTCTTCTGCAATTTTATCTGCTTCATGTAATATCAACATCAAGTTCAGGAAGCGTTCCTTATGGATAGGGAATAGTGATTATTTTGCTTTCCTAGAGGATCTTGGATTGACAATTATGAAACCGGTATGTTTAGCTATTAAAAACACTACGTAAATGATAAGCAATGATGACCCTTCTGAGAAATTAAGTGTTAACGACTGCGGAAATGTCGAATTGGATCTAAGTTAGAGAAATCGTCCAGGTCAATTTCGGATGGTTTAATGTTGGAGACGAAGGGATATTTGTAATAAATGATCCGGCTATGATGTTTCATAGAATGATAATAGTATAAATGAAGACAAGTGACTGATAGAGATCGAAATAGAGTTGAAAATCAATAAAAGAGTCAGATAGGCGGACTCATGAGAAGCTCCAGTAATGAAGCGAGAAAAGTATGGAATTGACAGGGCAAGGGTATTGGCCAAAACAGAAAGTTGGGATTATGAGCATAAATAACATACAAATTGACTCCTTAGTAAGTTTGGAAAATTCAAGGAAATATGAAATAGATTGATTGAGTAATAAAGAGACTCATGAAATGAGAAAGTGAAAATTTGATGGTTGAACAGAGGAAAATTTGACCCCAAACGTGAAACACGTATTAAGTAAAAGTGATGAGTGTCTCAACCCTGAGATGACGGTGGGGTTAAATAATAGAAGTAAATAAGAATTAGATAATACGAAGGATGTTCTTGATAAAGAAAAGATTAGGAAATAATTATGGAATGTGAAGCAAGGAATATTATGAATGGATTGATGAATGGGTTTTCCTAACGAGCACTCGGAATGACAACCTGATAGTGTTAGTATTATGAATATGAAAGATCCAGTTTCGTGGCGTGAAATGCCAGTAATAATAATGTCAAGCGAGAAATCCAAGATTTTAACCAGAGAGGTTGAAGGATTTTCCAAAAGTAAGTGATGCTAATATCGAACAAGAGTATAGGTCCATAGAATGATGGACAGAGTAGTAAGGACATGTGATATGTGAGATTACGAAAAAGTAGTATTTGATACGTATATGATTATTTTCTTCTCTAATAAACCTCCATAGTTCAGAGGTAAATTCTAAGTATGATATTTTGACAATCATGAAAACTTTCTTATATAATTCTTTGAAATTCGTTCCTTTTCTTCTCCCTTATTTATCTTCTTCTAAATTGAGAAGAACATCCCTTTAAGGAGGGGAGGTAATACTACGTGACTCTCTGTCTGTGTGATAGGAGTCTAAGTGGAATGCCATTAATTGTTTAATTGCTTGTCAAGTACTAAAGGTTGGCCCCCTTCTGTACTAGCTATGCAATATAACAAATGTTCATTGATCACAGTGATCTCTCGATAAATTTTTCCACCTAAATATATATACATCGAGATTGCGAAGATTAAAGCGATCAGGAATTGCAAAAATTACGAGTGAGGTTATCTCCGGAATTCGTAGCGCCTTAGTGATACCGAAGTCACTGCACGTACCAATAAGGTTAATAGTATAAGACCGGACAAGAGCGTATACCGGATAATGTGTCATGCGAAAGTATCAAAGAATTGGTAGAACGGATAAAGGGTGTATTGTAACACCAGTACGATGTGCTTTAGAAAGATTGGAATGTGTAAGGATCGACCAGAGAATTGGAAAGCGAAATAACCAACAAGTACCCAATTGTCTTCTACCTGATTCCGGGACGGAATCCTTTTAAGAAGGGGAGACTGTAAGAACCCAGATTTTTGGGTAGAATTAAAACTTTTATTATGTATTGATGTAAGAGTGAACAGTGGTTACAACTACAATGTAATACTGGCTTTAAAGAATGAATAATGAAAGGATATATATTCCAAGGTTATATGGCCTGAAGGATGCTATTGGGTGATAACTTAGATTAGAATAATCTATCTCCTAGAAAGTTAAGATAAGATTCCCTAGAGAGAAATAGATACCCTCATGTCATCCAAATCAATATCTATTATAAGCTCAGCGGTTCCGTAAAAAGGTTAAGGAACACTCGAGGGTGAACCAGGTTCATTTTCCTAATTATAGGAATTAAATAAAAATAAGTGATGAATAGTGATTTTGGTGGAATTTGGAATATTATTATAATAATGTTATACCCGGTATTCGGAACGGATTTCTGAGTTCGTATTAGTGATCCAGGAGGAAAATAAGTGTATGTAAAAGCTATCGGATTCAGAAAAAGAGCACTTTTATTTTCTCCGAGATTTCCCTGGACACTGCAAGACTTAAGGATTTATAAAAGGGAATTAAGGAAATTTAAATTCGAGAAGTAATAAGAATGATGAAGAATAGTATTAGAAATATTAAGAAGGTTTTCGGTAAAACCCTAATTAGAAACGAATGAGTTATTCCCTCGAACGATCAACGAATTAAGCAATAAACGGACAAAGAAACAAGCAGAGGGAGCAAGAGTCTTGTGCAAGCCACTAGAAAATATCTAGTAACCAATATAGTTACAAGAGTAACTAGAATCAAGTGATCAACCGAGTACTTAGCAATCTAACTACAAGTTTGCCTTAAACCACCACAAGATCAACACTTGTCCTCACAAAAACATCATTCCATGCATCATCACTTTATTAAAGGTGTTTTAACACAAGATATTATCTAAAACCATTTCACTTTATGCATTATTCAAGAAGCAACCAAGCAAAATACTCTCCCCCTCCATAAAACACTCCATTCGGCTATTTCCTTAATTCAAGGATCAAAATCCTACTTCCAACCATCATTTGATCTTGAAACTTTTTATGTGAGTCCTATAATTCATAAAAATGATCTCCTCAAAATCCTAGCTTCAATCTCTTCTTTTTCCATTTTCAAAAAAATCATTAAAGAGGAGGATGAATAGTGTTCTTCAAGAACTAACTTTGATTTTCATGTTTCTTTGGTTGATCTTAGGTTTGTTAAGGCTAGACAAGGACCATACCAAGCTTTGTAAGGCTATATCACACTCTCAAGAAGGTATAATGATCTTGAAACCCTAGGTCTACTTTGAGTATTATGCATGTTCTTGATAGATTTAAGTGTTAGTAGCATGTTAGTGATGTTATAAACATGATTATGTAGTAGATCTAATGGATTTAAGAGAGGGTGATTATGTTGGTATAATATTGTGTTCTTGAACTTGTTGAGATGAGAATCATGTGTATAAGTTGTATTGGTGCCCGGTGTGGCTTGGTTTTAGTGTTACGATTAGTAGAACGTTCGAATTATAGCCGTCGTAATGCCCGATTTTCATTTAATCTTGAAATCCGAGCTTGACAGTTAATAAAACTCACTGTCCAGGTTCATATTCGGCCATGGTTAGCTAGATCATGTTACAAGCTTCGTTTTGATATAAAGATCGCATAAAATGGACTTACGGTTTAGGAGTTATGGCCGATCGAATATAAGTGGTTCGAAACCGAGAATGCGAATTCGTAATTGAAATTGAACCGTATAAAAATAAGTATCGCAGTGGCAAATCTTGGTAATTAAATATTAGGGATCATAAGGATGGTGTGAGAGAAGACCTCGTATTAAAAAGATCGTTTTTCGATTTTATAAAAATGTTTGAATCAAGGTTAAGTACGAAAGTACCCCTAAAGAGTATACTTGGTTATAACTACGGTAAACCACTTAGAAAACGATCGATAAATCTCGAGGTATAATCTTTCGACTTTAAAACTTTTACAAATCGAATACTTACCATATGTAAGGGTAGTATCATGCTTTATTAACGAACAAGTGTCGGATAATAAAAGCAATAATAAGAGTGAATTAGAGGGGTATAACGAAACGACTTGAAAACGTGTTTCGATTTAAGTCAAGTTTATACTTAACCTTTTGAAAGGTGTTAAGTAATTAATCCCGAGTGCCTTGGCTATTTTTAGATCATCAGGCTGACCCGGGACACGCTACCACTACCCCTACCCATACTCGATTCCCAGGCAAGTTTCAAATCCTTTTTAAAAGACTGTTGTTGTGAGTATATATATGTATGCTTTCTGTTATACATATGCCATAGCACGCATGCCTACTTTCAAAGTCATATTGATATACTTGTTCCCTGAATTATTGTTGGCTTATGAGCTAGATAGTTATTATATCAGTTATAAGCCGGAAATTTATAAGACCCTTAAACGAAGGGCATCTGAACCTCATTCCTTGATTATAGACCGGGAGTCGTTATTTCTTGATATATTGACATTATTTTCAGAGGAAAATAATTAAGTAAATATTTCCCATTTATTATCTGGCGAATATTATTGAGATATTCCTTTGAGATTATTTGATAAATATTATTCGGGTTATTCATCAGATATTTAATTATTCGATGAACATTATCTTTAATATTTATCTAAAGTCGAATTAATATTCGAATATTATTTCGAACCCTCAGTTAAGTTATTTACTTAGAGAATATTCATTCTTATTTCTTCGATAAATATTATTTTGAATATTCATTCGAGTTTATTTATTTAATGAATATTATTTTAATGTTCATTCGAGCCTTATTTATTTAAATGAATATTATTTCGAATATTCATTCAATCTCTATTTATTTTATAAATATTAGTTGAACATTGATTCGAACTCCAGTTCATCGATAAATATTATTTTGAATATTCCCTTGAGACGATAAATATTATCTTCGACATTCATTTAAAGTCGATTCAATTATTGAACATAATTTCGAATATTCATTCGATAATCATTTCTTCGATAAATATTATTAAGATTGAATATTCATTATTTATTTAATGAATATTGTCTCAAATATTCAGTCGACAATTATTTCATCAATAAATATCATTTTTAAGTTGAATATTCATTATTAATTTAATGAATATTATATCAAATATCCAAGGGATGTTTATTTCACCAATAAACATTATTATTTTCAAATATCCATTTAAGATTGGATTTATTTAGTGAACATTATTTTAAACATTTATTTGAGTTTATTTAATTAATGAATATTATCTGGAATATTCATATAAAGAAGAGAGTTATTTAGTAAATAATTCTAAATATTCATTCGAGGATTACTTACGAGTAATATTATGATTTATTCATATTCCTTCATTAATATTGAGTTAATAAATATTCTTGGAATATTTATTTAAATCCTTTTTAAGTTCTTTTATAATGATTCATATTATTCAAAGATTATATGTCACCTTCAGATATGGTGTAAAATATTTTGGAGTAGTTTATGACTATTTTTATCAAGGGGAGGTTTCCAAAACTCTATTTTTATTTAAATCTATCTTAAAGAAGATTTAAATACTCGCTCAACTTCCAAACGTATATAAGGAGACCTCACTTGAGAGATGTTATTTATTGGGCTGCCCGGTCCTATACTTGCTAAAACTATCTTGTCACTCACATATTGATTCTTTCAAGCATCGATATGAGTCTGTTTGGTTACCTCCTCAACGCTCGAGGGGTAAGAATTGATGGAACAAGTTTATATCCATTAACAAGCAACAGCTTGGGAAATATTGGTGATTTTTCCTTTCCTACTAGATACGACTACTTTGTGGAGTCCTATCAACAAGTAATATACTTGGGGAAAGGGGGAGGAACTTCACGTTTCAAAGTTATGGATGTGAAATGAACTAGGAGATGCGTAAGTGACCCAGTGGCGCCGGTCCAGCAAATGGCCCAACCGTTGGCCGGGGGGTTCCAGAGGGCGGTAGACAAGTAAATCCGTCGGTGCTTCCTTCTACATGTAGTAAACAAGAGGTGGGGAGCATAACATGCGACTGATCATCGTGTATATGCTATGTCTCCTGGCGCGTCAAACTCCAGTATTAGTTCATCACTCAATGTTGGAAATTTTCTGCAACCTCATCTTAGTTGGCAGAGTTGAAAAGTATTTCAAACTGGAATTGCAATATCTTTCTTGCAAGTTCCTATTTTTATGAAAATGATGCTATCTTGCTTATTTTGGCATAGCACGTGCTTCCACGAAATATATACCTGTTGAGTTACCTTGTAACTTCATCCTTTATATTGAACTGGCAATATTTTCTCTAATGCATGGCATATGGTTTCAAAATATATCTTTGAACTGTCATATATATTACTGTTCAGTTATATTCTTGTTGGTGGGCTATTGCTCACCCTTGCTTTATTTATTTATATCACAACAACAGCTAGATCAGATGGCCGCGTAAGGCGCGCTCAGCATAGCAGGTGTTAGCCGTCAGAGGATTAATCGCGGAGGTCATAGTTACCATTGCTGAGGATGCAGCCTCTGGTAGGCTAGTTGTTAGCATTTGTGCACCAAATGTATTTATATATATGGCATATACCAATGGATGGCAAAGAGCATGTAAATTGTAAAATTGTAATTCTTTGGGTTGTAAGAACTCCAACTTGTGATTAATAATATTAATGGTTACTCTGATTTCATCTCTGGGACTATAATGGGTGTGTTTTATGTTGTTGTTTTGGGTCACAAGGTTGTAATTTAAATTATGTTGGTTTTAGGGATGGATATTGAGACCGTAAAGACCAGATCCCTGACCCTGGATCTGGGGGTGTTACACCTTGGATCTAAACAAACTCTTCATCACGACGACACTGGAGCAAGAGGAAACCGTGATAATGGTGATAGAAGAATGGATTGGAATCAAGGAAATAGGCGCCCCCATCATCAGGGCGCGCCCTCAGGTGGAAGATCCCCCCGTATCCATCAAATTCCCTCAAGTACTTCTGGTGAGTCTAGGTCAAGGACGCGCCCTCACTCAGGAGAACAGTATCAGAGAAATTCTCAGGGGGATCCGCAACCTCATGGAAATCCTTAAGGTCAGCAAACACAAACTCAAACTCAAGAGGATGTTGTGGTTCAGCCACAAGCAGGAGCTCAAGGAGGCGTTGAGACAGCGGTTCCACCTCCGCCTCTACCCTCGGGGGGTAATCATATTGCAGCACAACCAAATATCCAGAATATTCCCGGAGTAGGAACATTCAATGTGGATGATTTAAAGAAGCTCTTGGCCCATTTGGATGGAGGAAGAATATCCGCTACGGCACAAACATCCTCTCCCTTTTCAACTGAAGTCAGGGAGGCACATCTTCCTACTGGGTATAGATCTATGACTAATGATCTGCGCTTTCATGGTAATGCAGATCCTGTGGAATTTCTGGGACGCTTCGATATTGAGATGTATGTATATCAAGTAGCAGAACTGGCTAGATGTAGGTTGCTGGCAGCGACTTTCAGGGAAGGTGCTCAACAATGGTTTCAGAAACTTGGTCCGGGAGTGATTACATCTTGGCACGTCATGAGGAATTTGTTTTTGACTAAATTCCAAGCGGCAGTGAAGTATGCCCCTCCAGTCACAACTTTGGCTAATATCAAGCAAAGGGAAGGAAAAAATTTGCAATCTTATTTCAAAAGATTCAACTCAGAGTCTACTTTGGTGAGAGGAACGACTGATGAAACACTCAAGAATTTCTTAATAGTTGGATTGTCAGTAGAAACTGATTTCTGGAAGCATCTTCAAGGGCAAGATCCACCTACTCTGGCCGATGTGTTTGCATAGGCTGAGTCTTTCAAGGTCGTAGAGCAATCCTTAGCAGACAATCGAAAATCGGATTCTCAAAGTGGTGTTAAGGGAAAGACTAATAAGAGGAAGGACAGGACACCTAGCCCGACACGTCGTATAGCGACCGGTGCTAATCGAGTGAATTTAGCTGATTCTGGAGGAAATTGGGGTCCCCCAGATACTTACACCTACGATCAAAGGCCGGGTAATTATACTCCCCTGGCAGCCTCCATTGAACATATCTTCGAAGTAAACAAAAATAAAGGATTCTTCAGGAAGCCAAAGCCTCTCTCTTCTTGGCAAAGCAAAGACAAGAGGAAGTACCGTGAATTCCATGAGTCTTCAGGGCACAATACTCATGAGTGTCGTCAATTGAAGGATGAAATTGAAGATTTGATCAAAGAAGGATATTTGACAGAATGGATTGTCAGAAAGGTGAAAAAACATAGGGAGAATCCTGATAAGAGAGATAGAGGGCGCGCCCTCCATGGTGATGGCAAGCTTGAAGAGAAGAAGTTCGTCAAGGAAGGAAGTATTCACACCATCTTTGGTGGATATCACCTGGGAGGTGACAGCAATCATGCTATGGAGAGGTATGCTAGGGAAGCAAGATACCGACCTCTTACAAATGTGAATAGTTTGGAATTGAGGCCGCCTAAATTGTTCAAAGGAGAATGTGCCGATATCACTTTCACTGAAGAAGAAGCAAGGTGGGTACACCATCCTCACAATGATGCTTTGGTGGTGGCAATTCAGATTGGATCCAAGAATGTGCATCGAGTTTTTGTCGATAATGGAAGTTCAGTGAATATTCTATATTACAGCACTTACCAAAAGCTGGGACTCCTAGATAAGGATATGATTCAAGACAACGGATGGATCTATGGTTTTTCGGGCGAGTCTGTAAAGGTAATGGGAGCCATCAAGCTACCAGTAACTCTCGGGGAAGGAACTCTTTCTGTGACACAAATGATGGATTTCATGATTTTGAATGTGGAATCGTCACACAATGCTTTGGTAGGACGTCCCTTGTTGAAAGAAATGAAGGTTGTGACCTCCATCTATCATCTTGCAATGAAGTTTCCTACGCCAAACGGTGTGGGAACAATCCGAGGATCCCAGCATGACTCGAGAGACTGTTATCACAAGGCAATCAAGGGATTCAGGAGACAGCGGGATGGAGGGCGTGCCCTCCTTGAAAGTAGTTCAGGAGTTATGAGTATTGCTCCTGGAGAAGTGAAAGTCCATTATCTTGTTCAAGAGCCAGAGGAAGAAACGCCTTGCTACAGGGCGCGCCCTGAGGAGAGAATTCCAATACTTGATGATCTTCAAGATGGAATTCTAGAGGAAATTGAAGAAGATTCAGAAGTGATTTCAGTTAATATCAGAGGTGAGCAGGTCGAAGGAAGGCGAATGTTACTTGAAGGTTTGGTGCATACCCTTGTTGAGGAAGACTTCCCCCTTAAAGAGGACGCGCCCTCCAACGATGCAACACCGATCGAGGATCCTCGAAGTTTTGATTTTGATCTTGATCCGAGAACACCACAACCTGTGGAAAAGACTGGTCCTGCAGAGGATATTATTTCAATTATGGTGGATGAGAGGGATTCGAGTAAGGTTTTGAAAATCGGATCTCAGTTGAATTCCAAGTTGAGAGGAATGCTCACTAATTTTCTCTTGAATAATCTAGATGTCTTTGCTTGGAGTCATGCTGATATGGTGGGAATCGATCCAAAGATTATGTGTCATTATTTGAACATAGATCCCACCAAGAAAGGAATTCGCCAGAAACGTCGACCTGTGAGTGGAGAAAGAGCTATAACACTGAAAGAAGAAGTTGATAGACTTCTAGATGTTGGTTTGATCAAGGAGTCATACTATCCAGATTGGTTGGCAAATCCGGTTCTTGTCAAGAAGCCTAATGGAAAGTGGAGAACTTGTGTGGATTTCACGGATCTGAACAAGGCATGCCCTAAAGATAGTTTTCCCCTCCCTCGGATTGATCAGTTGGTGGATGCTACCGCTGGCCACGCTCTTTTGAGCTTCATGGATGCTTATTCAGGTTACAATCAGATTCCTATGTACGAACCTGATCAAGAGCACACTTCTTTCATCACGGATAGAGGTTTGTATTGTTATATAGGAATGCCATTTGGTTTGATCAACGCTGGAGCTACTTATCAGAGGTTGGTAAATATGATGCTTAAAGATCTGATAGGGAAAACTATGGAAATGTATGTGGATGACATGCTTGTCAAATCCTTGAGGGCGGAGGATCATATAAAGCATTTGGAGCAGATGTTCGGAGTATTGAGGAAGTTCAGGATGAAGTTGAATCCTCAAAAATGCGTGTTTGGAGTGGAATCCGGAAAGTTCTTGGGATTCATTGTCAACCATCATGGGATCAAGGCGAATCCAACCAAGATTAAAGCCTTACTTGACATGAAATCTCCATCTAGTGTGGAGCAAGTTCAAAGTTTGGCTGGGAGAATTGCGGCGTTAAATCGCTTTGTGTCAAAGTCTTCAGATAGATGCAGAGAATTCTTCAAGGCGATCAAGGGAGCATCCAAAGATTTTGTGTGGACTCCTGAGTGTGAAGAAGCTTTTCAGAAAATCAAGGAGCAGTTGGGGAATCCTCCGCTCTTAGCCAAGCCCGTGGAAGGAGAAACTTTGATATTGTACTTGGCGGTTTCGGAGTATTCCGTGAGTGCAGTGTTGGTAAGAGAAGAGATTGATCATCAGTCCCCAGTTTACTATGTGAGTAAGCGTTTGCATGATGCAGAAACTCGATATACCAGCATGGAAAAGTTGGTTTACGCTTTAATCTTGGCGGCAAGGAAGCTTCGTCCTTATTTTCAAGCTCACAAAATCGAGGTTCGTACTGCTTACCCGTTGAGAGGTATCCTTCATAAACCGGAAGCTTCGGGGAGAATGTTGAAGTGGGCTATTGAGTTGGGACAGTTTGATTTGGAATATACACCAAGAACAGCAATTAAAGGACAGGCTTTGGCAGATTTCATCCTGGAGTTTGATTAAGAGACTGAGGAAAAATCACTTGTCTTGGTGGAACCCGGAATTCCTCTCGAGAGGGCACGCCCACTTGAGGAAGTCCCACAACCTTGGTGGAAGTTGCATGTAGACGGAGCTGTGAACAACGGAGGAGCTGGTGCAGGTGTAATTCTGGTAACACCCGAAAGAAATCAACTCATGAGTGCCATCCATTTCAAATTTGAGGCAACTAATAATGATGCGAAGTACGAAGCTTTGATTAATGGATTGAAGATGTCTTTGGAGATGAAGGTAGCCAATTTGATAGTGTCAAGTGATTCCGAGTTAGTAGTCAGGCAAATCAAAGGGGGATTCCAGTGTAGAGGTCCAAGAACAGAGCTTTACATGAAGTGTGTCCGGCGTTTGATCTCGAAGTTTCGTGAAGTAAGACTAGATTGCATTCCTCGGGATGAGAATTGCAATGCAGATGTTTTAGCCAAGTTGGGGTCTCAAAAAGATGCAATGTTATTAGGAACTGTTCCCTTGCAAATTCAGGAGGTGCCCAGTATTCCGGAGATAGAGGTTATGAAAGTAGAAAACATTCCTCAAGTTACTTGGATGACACCAACTCTAGAGTATCTCCGTAAGGGGATTCTCCCAAGCGACAAAATTGAAGCAAGGCGTCTTCGGTATCATGCTGCCAGGTTTGTAGAGTGCGATGGAATTCTATACAAGAGAGGTTTCAATCAACCACTTCTGAAATGCATAGATGGAGATGAGTGCAATTATATCCTAAGGGAAGTGCATGAAGGAATTTGTGGCAATCACTCGGGGGGTGGTTCGTTGGCAATGACAAGGCTATTATTGGCCTACTATGAAGAATGATGCCTATGAGTTTGTCAAGGCATGTGATAAATGTCAGAGGTTTGCCAACTATTCAACAATTCCAGTAACTACCTTGACTTCCATGATGAGTCCGTGGTCGTTCGCTATGTGGGGGATTGATCTCATTGGAGAACTCCCTAAGGCCAAGGGGGTGTCAAGTATGCTGTGGTTGCTGTTGATTACTTCACCAAGTGGGCAGAAGCAATGCCATTGGCAACAATCACTGCAAAGAAAATTAAGGAATTCCCTACTAACTTATATCGGATAATGGAAAACAGTTTGATAGTAAGGAATTATGGAAACTATGCGAGGATTTGGGAATCAAGAAAGAGTTTGCGGCTGTGTATCATCCCTAAAGTAATGGGCAAACTGAAGCTATCAATAAGATAATCAAGCATACCTTGAAGACCAAGCTAGAAGAAAGCAAGGGGAATTGGCCAGAGGAACTCCCTATGGTTCTATGGTCGTATAATACAACTCCGAGAACCACAACTGGAGAATCTCCTTTCATGTTGTCTTATGGATGTGAGGCAATGGTGCCGATGGAAATTGGAGCAGGATCATTTCGAAGAGATTTCTATGATGAAGAGTTGAATATGATAAATCAAAGGCTGAATCTTGATTTCTTAGAAGAGATGAGGGGAAATTCGCAGTTGAGGTTGGCAACTTATCAGCAAAGAATTGTAAGATACTATAAGAGGAAGGTGAAGACTCGTCCTTTTAATATAGGTGATCTGGTTCTACGGAAAGTCATGCCAAATACAAGAGTAGCAGCCCATGGAGTCTTTGGTCCCAACTGGGAAGGACCTTACAAGATCAAGTCTATCATCTGGGAAGGCACTTATCATTTGGAAGATTTGGATGGCAACACAATCCCAAGAGCATGGAATGCGGAGCATTTGAAGAAGTATTATCAGTAGGGTGTGGCTTTAGCCCCCTATTTTATAAAGGCTTATATATAAGTTAGACTAGTATCAATAATTGTTCTCCTAGTGTAGGGGGGTAGTACATATACGCCTTCCTTAGTTCTAGTCGAGACTTGCTTGTTTTTATTCCATATTTTTTCGAAGTTTGTTCTCCTTAGCTCGGGGGGTAGTACATGTATACATTCCCTTGTTCTGTCGAGACTTGAATTTAATAAAGAATTTTAAAGATTTTTCAGGACATTTTTCAAGTTTTTGAAGAAATTTTGGTTGAAGTACAAAGGGTCGTGCCCCATGTCTTAGGGCGCGCCCTGTGAAGTTCTGCGTAATTATAAGCAAATTTTGACAAGTTAAAGGAATTCTAAAAAGGGTAAAGCCTTAGGGCGCCCCCTCAACATGTATGTGAAGATTCTTGGTGTTTTTCTGTCAAGGTTAAAGACATTTTCTTGAACGAAATTATGAAGAAAAGGTCACGCCCCCGTGAAGGGCGCGCCCTTATTGGAAGAATTTAACAAGAAAAGTAAAAGCATGGATGAGTAATAAACACATTAAAGTTCAAAAAATATTAAAGTTAGGAATTACAACTTGCAGGGTTTTACAAAGGACCCACACCTTAAAAATTCAAATGTTAAGAGAGCAGATATTGAAATAAAGTAATCTTTAGGGCGCACCCTTAGGGGAGGACGCGTCCTGGTTATCTGAAGGATGAACGGTGATGTTTGGAGATGTCTTTTCCGAAGTGGAAGTCCTGGCTTGATTTACTGGGGAAGGAGATTTCTGAGCATCTTGGTTTGGAGGGGAAAGGATGTTCTCAATTGAAGGCGCGCCACCACACACTGATTGTACACACACACACACCTCTGTTTTGCTCACTCACACACAACCCTTTATACATACACGCACACTGCACATCTCAGCCCAACTATGCACAACCACAACACTGAGTTCGAAACTGAACTCTTGCAAGAATCACACTCACACACACATCACGTATACACGGACACACAGCATCTCACACCGAAATGATACACTCGCTGTTGGGATAAAAAGAACGAAGAGGAGGGAGCTCGGAAGAGTGAAGAACGTGGGAGAGAGATTTGGGCGAGAGATTAGAGAAAAGGTGGAGAGAATTAGAGAGACATCGAGAGAGTTCTAGAGGAGCCTGACTGAAATTAACAATTTGGGAAAAACACAGCCAATTTAGGGATTGAAAACAGGGGCATCTACTACATTTCACCATTTTTGAATTCAATTAAAATCAATTCTAAACCACTTCTAAAATTTGAAATAAAAAGGAAAATAGATGAAATATTAAACTTTAAAATTTTAAAATAAAGAGTATAAAATTAGCAGCAACCACATATTTTTAAAATATTTTTAGGATCAAAAATGAATTAAATATGAATTTTGCAAGTTTTGATCCATTAAATCCAATAAAACTCTTAAAAGCATTTTAAAATACCGAAACACCCAAATTAATTATCCCAATAATTTTAAAACTAAATAACTATACAAAGATAGTATTACAAAAAATTTCATGATTTTTAATAACTCCACTGATTTTATAAAATTCTCAACAGATCAATAATGCATATCTTAAATAGATTTTAATCGTAAAAAATACAAATAAAAATACACGGACTTACAAATCATACATAAAACATCATATAAACATACAAACACGATATCATACGTATTCCACCTTTTCAAAAATATTCACATAATATAATCCACATTTAATATTAAATAATAATAATTATAAGTACGATATTTTCTAGAACGTTATACTATTGACTACAGGAAGAATAGAAAGAAGGAAATTGAGAGACCTAGATCAGGACTTAGGAATCCAGTTAGATATAAGCCACAAAATTCTTGTTTTCATTGTGGTAGTGAATGACATTCTATTTACACATGTAAAGAGTACCATAGTTTGTATTTTGATTATTATGAACTATTGCCTCATTTGAATAAAATTCCCGTTACTTCTACATGTGCCTCAAATTCCAAGCATACTGTTAACTCTGGTAATAAGAAATCAGTAAATGCAAATTCTGATCATGCAAACTCTGATAACTTACCATCTGATAAAAATGCTTCTGCTGCTAAAGTTAACAAACTTAAAAAGAAAGGACCCAAACTTGTTTGGGTCCCTAAAGTGACTAATTAAGTTGTATGCATGATTGCAGGGAAACATGAAAAACATCCTAGTAATAGATAGTGGATGTTCTACACACATGACTAGAAATAAATCCCTGCTTTCAGAGTTTGAGGAGAAGGCTGGTCAAACAATATCCTATGGAGATGGCAACATGGGAAGAACACTGGGATATGGCAACATAATAATTGGGAATGTCATCATTGAGAATGTAGCTCTGGTTGAAGGACTCAAACACAATTTGCTAAGTGTGAGTCAAATGACAGACAGAGGTTATTCTGTAAATTTTCATGAATCACATTGTGAAGTTATCAGCAAAAAGACTAGCAAAGTGGTTCTAATTGGTTACAGACATAACAACCTATTTGAAGCCAGTTTGGAAACAAATACTGATGGCCCTGTTACTTGTCTAGTTAGCAAGGCATCTTCTGAGGAAAGCTGGAATTAGCACAAGAGACTTTGCCATCTAAATTTTGGTAATATCAATGAATTGGCAAGGAAGGATCTTGTGAGAGGACTGCCCAAAGCTCAGTACAATTCAAATGGCCTATGTGACTCTTGTCAAAAGGCTAAGCAAAGGAAAACTTCTTTCAAAAGCAAAACTAGTCCTCTATTGAAGAACCATATCACTTACTACATCTTGATTTGTTTGGTCCAGTGAACATCATGTCTATTGGAAAGAAGATATATACTCTGGTAATTGTTCATGAGTATACAAGATTTACTTGGGTTTATTTCTTACTAAAAAAGGATGAAACTTCTGATATCATTTTTGATCACATTACATTGGTTGAAATTAATCAGAGTTTACAGTTAAAGCTATAAGAAGTGATAATGGAACAGAGTTTAATAACTTTGATATGGAAGAGTTCTGCACAAAGAAAGAAATTATTCAACAATTCCCTGCACCTGGAACTCCACATCAAAATGGTGTTTGTTAACACAAAATCACGTAAGCGTACGTGGTCACAAGTAATATAGAATAAAGTTGAGTTCGTTCCCACAGAGATCTAGTTATGGTTTTAATTCAGTAGATGTACCTATGCAACAATGTATGATTATTATTCACTACTAAGACAATTGACAAATTTGGGTTTTAATTAACTAAAATTAACTAAGGAAGTAAATTAACAAACTAAGAATTAACTAACTAACGAGAATTTAAATCAAATTACTTATGCAAGAGAAAACATGGGATCTTAACTTCATTAAATACTTTGCTTAGATCTGACACATTTAATCACTATATGCAATGGTTATGATATCTAATCAGACAACACAAAACAAGTATACGCTACTTCTCAGTATACGAATACCAAACTAAACATACATCCACAAAAGAGATAGAAGATGAATAGACACCAATTATAAACCCTATATCTTTATAAGATTTGAAAACATAACGGTTGAAAAACAAGTTGTCTATTAAGATCACATAGGGCAGCATAATATCTCTATTTACGCTACAAATCATGATGTTAAAACATCAACATATCCTATGCTAGCATGGCAAGTTCTAAATCTCAAGATCCACTCTCGTTTCGCAAGAGATTAACAAATTAGATGTTAGCTACGCATTTAAATTCATAAAGCACAATCATACGAGGATATCAAATATACATCACACACAGATCTTTAAAGCATCAAGATACTAAACTCCATAAATAAATCCGTTAGAATCCCATGACAACGATTAGTTCGTAATTGAACCTCTCGTCATCACGGGATCAAGTGAAACCATGATAATAAAACAAGATATGAATTCTATGTTATAATATTCTAACTAATGATAAAAATTACAATGGTAGGATGTGTTTATATAGGCCCTAGAAGTCTTGACCAGCAAGAAAATACCCAAAATATAGTTAAAATAGAATTTCTGCAATTTAGCACAAAATACGTTTCCTAAACTGATTCTATTTTTTAGGAAAATTCGTTGCTGACTTTTCTTCAGTATTTCTGGGCCGTTCCAGTTGTAATTGGACATCTGGACCACTTTAGAATGATAGAGAATCTCGTTAGCTTCGCGTGGACTGTAAGATCGCCCAAAACGGACTTGTAGAACTCAAGATATGGCCAAAATAGTGCATCAGCAATTCTGTCAGCATTCCGAGCGTTGCCAGCGCCCAGCTTCCTGCCTAAGGTTGTAGAAAATTTCGTTGTCTTCGCGTGAGCTGTAAAATCGCTGAATTCGGACTTCTAGAACTCAAGATATGGCCAAAACAGTGTAGACTACGCAACCTCCCCGGAAAATCCGAATTTTGATCAATTTAACCTCAAACTCTTAGTTCAGCAAAACTCAATGAAAACACATTAAACACACCACATACTTGAGGTCAAGTAATCAATTTAAGCCGATACGAAGCATTCCAAGTGGATATAAAATCCACTTATCAGTGTTCTTGAAAGAAAGAACGGAACTCTCATTGAAGCTGCAAGAACCATGTTGGATGAGGCAAAGCTACCTACATACTTTTAGGCAGAAGCTGTAAGTATTGCATGTCTCACAAAAAACAGCACTTTGATCAACAAACATGGTAAAACTCCTTATGAGATGATAAAATGTAGGAAGCCAACTGTGAAATATTTTCACATATTTGGATGCAAGTGCTTTGTTCTTAAGACAGATCCTGAACAGCTTAGCAAGTTTGATCTAAAAGCTGATGAAGGGATCTTTCTTGGCTACTCAAGAAAATCAAAGGCATTTAGGGTGTATAATCTAAGGACAAGAACAGTCATGGAATCAATCAATGTCTCTTTTGATGAAAGGAAGTTTACTGGAATCCATGATGAAGACGCACAAGAAAGTCTGAGATTTGAAAATGAAGAATCAAAATTCAAGACATTGGCAAACCCTGAAAAAACAAACTCTGATTCTCCAGACTCTGACAATTCATCAAACACTGAATCTGATTATCTTCAACGTGACTCATAAATTAAATGCAGATGTTGAGGGGGAGCAACACACTAATTCTAATCCCATAACAATTTTTTCAGACATATCATAGTCTAGTAAAACTCTGACTGAATCAAACTCTGATAGCTCAAATCCTGAAAACTCAAATTCTGAAGAAAGCACAGGTTCAGGGGGAGGATCAAATTCTGATGGCAATACTGGTCACAACAATAACAACCAGGACATGGATTATGGGGGAGCATAAAGTTCAAGGACACAGTTGCCTCATGCCAGAAAATGGACAAGGGATCACACTCTTGATCTCAGTATTGGTGATCCTGAGAGTGGTGTAAGGACTAGGAAAGCTACTCAGAATGAATGTCTTTTTCATACATTTCTATCTCAGACTGAACCAAAGAAAGTTGAAGAAGCTCTCAAAGATGCAGACTGGGTGACTGCAATGCAAGAAGAATTAAATGAATTTGAGAGAAATGAAGTATGGACACTTGTCCCAAGGCCCAAAAATAGGTCAATTGTTGGAACCAAATAGGTAATCAGAAACAAGACAGACTCTGATGGAGTCATAACCAGAAACAAGGCAAGTTTGGTTTCCAAGTGATACTCACAACATGAAGGTATTGACTATGATGAAACATTTGCTCCTGTTGCTAGACTTGAAGCAATAAGAATTTTTCTTGCTATGCTGCACACAAGAAATTCAAGGTCTTTCAAATGGATATCAAAAGTGCATTTTTGAATGGAGAACTTGAGGAAGAAGCCTACAGATTGGATAAGGCATTATATGGACTTAAATAGGCTCCAAGGACATGGTATGAAACTCTAGCTCAATTTCTTTTGGAAAGTGGCTTCACTAGAGGTACCACTAATAAAACCTTATTTTATAGAACTCATGGTAAGGACCTGTTGTTAGTTCAAATATATAGGTTTCTAGGTTTCCATTCTAAGGTGGTTTCTATTTGATCAATAATATATATATATATATATATATATATAGAGAGAGAGAGAGAGAGAGAGAGAGAGAGACCCCAAAACCTCACACGCAGGGGACGGGTGAGGTTCGAACCCGTGACCCTTTGGATCAAATTTGTCGTTTTGGATCAAATTTGTCGTTTTCTGAGGCATATTTCCCGGAGGTGACGCCATCTGGAAACAATTCATCCTGGGATGTACCCTGCTGGGCCCAAATGGACTATTTAATCCTAGGCCGGGCCGAATTCCCGAAATGGGCCAGAATTGGGTTGTTATAGCCTATCAGGTAATAAACACAATTTAATCAGTACAAACGTAGGAATCTTCGAACTTTTATTCTCTAATCTTTTTTTTGGATTGATTTCTGTAAACTTTAGAAATGTAACAATTAAAAAAAAGAACTAAATTAAGGAATTCGAAGTGATCCGATGCCCATCCCTAAAGGAGATCCTTCGTTTTCAATTTTTTAACAAGCCACAACCACCTAGCAGTAAAGGTATTCGTAGGGGCATCAACAAAACAGCAAGCCAGGTCATTGTGACTCCAGATCACTGCTGCTTCTTTGCATTCAAAAAGCGTGTGGATAATTGTTTCTCGGCTTGCACCGCAAATTGTACAAGTAGAATCCTAGACAGCCATACTCCCTTTACATGCCCTCCACAGAAAGTGTCATAGAAAAATTATCACTTAACCACCTACTATGATGAGATTATCACTTTTCTTTTGAGTTTCCAAAAACAAAGTTGACATTCCGAAGAACCAACTTTAGCCAGTGTAATGTTGCTAGTAATATATAACTATGTAATGACATTTGGGGCAGATCGGCCAAAATATTCTTGCATTTTCGACTTGAGAGATGTTGGTTGGGGCACATAGGCCAGTTAACTTGAGAGCAACATCAACCTGTAATTACAAGATAGTTATACCAGTGCCACAAATAAAATTATAAAATATTTCAGAGTAAGCTATGAGGTATATGCAGTAAAGGCTTAAAATTACTAACCAGAGGAGCAAGTGCATATTGAGAGTCTCTTCCGAACTTCGATGGATCCTTTTCATAATGCTCGATATAAAGACGAATAGTAGCACCCTAAGAGCCAGAATCTGATAAATGGAAAACCTACAAATGCAATTCAACAAATACCTTGTAATTTCAATCATTTCTTAAACTAGACAAACATAGATGCCAAAGCTTATATTGAGTGGTGAAGGTTATTAGGGGCTTATACCAATTGCGATCCATCTTCAAACAGATATCTAACACCCTGATGCTTTGAGTTAGAGCAATCGCCAGGATCTTTGTATTTGAATTCGTCGGCAATTGCAACATTTGACACATCGGGCCTTATTTTTTTGACAATGCTACAACAGAAACATTGAAACAAAGCGAATAAATGATTTGCCTTGTCAAATTTAAAGGTATGTCCTGATATCATGAATATTTCATATTATAATGTTCTCTTTCTATCACTATATCATATTCCAAAGCCCAGTTGGCCAGCGTAACAACATTACTATTACTCTTGAGGAATTTCATGGAACATTAGGAAGAAAATAAAGTTCATAAGGACTAGAATGAAATCAAAACTTCCAAAATTTTGTTCTTTAAGTTCCTTTAGCAAGATTGAGAGGATATCGACTATAACACAAGGTTTTCTAGTTTAAGCTCATCCTTTTTTTTCTGTAGATAGAGGATTTTACATATTATAATCCTTAAAGTTCTCTTAAAAAGAGAAACATCATACAATCCTTAATGTTCTCTTAAAAAGAGAAACATCATACAATCAGCACAGTCGCATAGTAAAGTAGTAAAGCTTATCAGGACGCTGAACAGAAATTTAAAACAAGAGGAGAAGATGAAGAGTCCAATAAATGTATTTTCCTTCAGAAAATGCTATATCTTCTGAAAACAAGAAGGTAAAAGACAAGGCGTCAACATTTCAGTTATAACGTGTACCTAAGAACTGTCTAAATTAATACAGAACGCATGGCGGACATCTCACACATAAAATAGCCACAAATTCTATCAGAAATATACACCACAAAAGTATTATACTTGCATAAACAAAAATGAATAAATGAAAACATTATGGTAATTGCTATATATATTGAAGAAACATGCACATTTCAAATCAGCCTACTTGTTAACGTCGTCGAGAGAAGATTGCAATTTGACCAAGTATGCCTTTGCTTCACCTGCATTAACATTCTTTAAAAGGCAAAGTATTTAGAATCACAAACTTAATCGACTTTCTTTTTAAAAACATGTTTTTAAGGCCATAGATCATAAAAACCTCATAATCATATCGTGTATAGTAGTGTCGTCCATAGTCAACCCAATGCTGGTCCACAATATCTTCAACAGTCGCAAGCTTTTCCCCACCGATATTCTCCTTATTCTTATAAGCAAGGATAGATAACCAAGCTAAAACAGTCCGTATGTCATCTTCCTCATGAATATGGTTTGAGCCTATTTTATATGTAAAACAGATATTTTAAATGCTACATATATGTTTTCTTTTTTCTGGTTAAACGCTCAATAGTGAGAGACGGGTGCTTACCACTTCCAAAACTTTCTTTACCACAAACTGAACAAGCATCCATCAATTTACCAAAGAACTTCCATCCAGTGGGCACCTTACATGGGGATCGGTATCATTATATTCGTATAGTAGAGGCAAAAGAGAAAAAAAGTGTGGACAGGAGTATTACTAAAATCTAAGTGTGCAATGAATACCTCAAATAACTTCAAGTTTAGACGTTTGGCTATAGCATCAAGAGCAGCTGATGTACTAGGCATACTTCTGCAAGAAGAAAATGACACCTTAGGTTTAATATTGTGTTTAAAGATTTTGTAAGTGCAGAACAAGCTAGTCTGAAAGGCAATCAAACTCTAGCAAGATTGAGCATCTAATTGTTATAGGTCAAAGCACAATTTAGCAAGAAAAAAAAGGGTGCATGTGTCTGCCTGTCTGCGAACCTCAGGAACCGGCATGCACAAGTAGGCACATACACCCTTAAAAAAGAAAGAATCTTAAAATGTATAAAACCTGGCAACTCCCGTCAGACCAGATGAAAAGTAAGGTATGGATTCGACTGCATTTACAGATATAATAGAAACTGAATCAGACGGAGTCACAAAAGACCTGGCCATTACCAAAAGAAGTGGGAACTGAGAGGTGAACAAGTCAGCAGTTGTAATTTAACATCAATTGATACGCTACCTTTTACCGAGGACCATGTTACAATCTGCATCACCATCAGCAGCAGCACCAAATTCTGGTGGCTTCTGATCAGCCTGTGATTTACCCACCCCCATACCTGGTACTAACTCCACATAGGTCAGACTGGGATCTAGGTGTCCTCCGCCAGAATCCTCCTATTTGCAGAAATCGTACAAGACAAAAAATAAACTAAGGAACCATACTGAACTCTGAACTACATGAGAAACAATTAATTAGTTAAAAAAACAAAAAAAAACCTCCGGCACACAGTTTAACAATGAGCTTTCCTGCACACCAAGTTCTTCAACAAATATACGTTTAGCATAAGGACCGGTGACTCCATGAAGTGCATCATAACTAAGAATACTGGCAACTCCATAAAGTGCATCACGACTAAAAAATGGCAAAAAAAAGGGGAAATTGATAAAGCCAGTAAATATTTAGGAACCAATATATTGCCCAAGGAAGAACAATCACAAGCAAATTGCTTTTCTTTACACAAAATCTGACCAAGCTGCTAGCTACATACCAAAATGAGAATTGTGGAGATGCAACTAACTTCTGGATAGACTGGAAATCAAATATTGACCTGATGATTTAAACAAGCAATTAGTTTAAGGTATATAATCTCGATAGCAGGGGCAAACAAATTCAAAATTTAATATTAATGCAACAATTGCGTTAAAGTTGAATAAAATCACGACTAGAACCCATCATCAACAACTTAATATTTTTAAGTATCACCAAAGATATTTTCAGCAAGAACAGGGAAGATTACTGATATCATACTTCATCAACTTCACATAATCACTAGCCGAATCGAATACATCAACATCAAATTTCCACTTAGGATAAGGACCCACAAATTTTGTTATCCCAACTACGGAGATATCCACCTGAAACACACAAAAACTGTAGGTTACCTATGTGATATGTATGCAAATGATAAAAAATAAGGAATGAAAGTCAGTTTACGATGGTCATACTGGCAGGTGTTGGGCAATCAACAAGTCCTTTATTTTTTTTGTGTTCTCATAGATTTTGTCCATAAATTCTTCAGAAGCAGGTCCACCATTGATCATATTATATTTTATATCAAAGACCTGTAGCAGAAAAGGACAGAATTGAGCTTAAGAATCAGTTCTGGTGTCCGACATACAAAGAACAAAGCTAAAAGTGTTGTCATTTTTTCTTTCCTTTTTTCCTCCGAATGAAGGAACCTTAGATTTGTGATAAACTTTCAAGTGATTATAAACTACAAAGAGTAGTCAGTAGAGGGACTATCAATTTTATTTTATTTTGAATTATTCATCATAACTGGCTAGAACGTAATTGCTTTATAAGTCGTTTTTAAGTATAATTTGCAATCTCCAAGTATAAAACGATTTAAAGCAAAGTTGGCCTATTTAAGTCTGTCTACTAGGGGAATATGTATTACATTGGTAGGTGGGTTGGTTCTAAGTCAGTCCACGAACATACTTATAAGTAGATTTTTCCTTGTGAAAGATAAAGATACAATGCCACTTTCGTAAGGAAAGGAAGTTCGAAGAGGTTCTAGCCATCTCCCAAACAATTATGTTCATTTGTTTCATCAAAATTAACTAGGGCAGATATGGTATTACATACCTTAGTGAGCGCATAGCAAGACTAAAATATACTCAATTAACAGGGAATATAAGCAATTATAGCAGGTCAACTTACATACCTTATTGGGCGCATCTGAGTTCTCAGTCAATATAAATGCTCCAGATGCCTTGGATCCCTGTTTCAACATGTATAATGTAAATCAAAAAATACTTTTTAACTTGTGTAACATTATGTAGCAAGACTAAAATATACTCAAGAAACAGGGAATATAAGCAAACTATAGCAGGTCAACTTACATCAGCCCCAACCCTTTTTCGTATTACAGCTGATACAGCACGAGTTGATAGCAGTCCATTTTGACCAACCCAGACACGTCTTACTCTATTTGCAGCAGCCATTTTAATTATTACCGTCCAGTTTTACACACAAAAATTGTCAAAATGGTCAAAAAATCAGATTGAAGGTGTAACTACATATTGATGCAAATAAACAGTAACATTTTATAGGCTGGAATGGCAAAATAAAGTACCTGGATAGCCATGTTTGTTAAGTAGCCTCCAAAGTGTTGCACCTATCAAATAAAGACAATTAGAAAATTGAATATTATACAAAAAAATAAAATTACCAGTATAAGCCAAAACTAGACAGAACACACATAAACAATCCTTTTGGTCCACAGAATGTCTGCGAACTATATCAGAAATACTGCATGACAAACCTCAAAAAAAAAAGTGCATGATTATAGTTCAATTCTAATTTGACTTTGTTCAAACTCCAGACAACGTGAATAGTGGAAACCCCTACCTCTTACTTCATAGCTTGAAAGGGCATTGAAGGTAGACTGAACAAATTTTTCCAAGTAAAGAGATTTTTTGGACCCATACACATGCAATATACATCCCGCGAATATTGATCAGCATTTAAATACAGGATATCACCCAGATGACAGATCAATAAAAACAAATTTGTTAACATCCTCCCTCCCAAAGCTGCTAGAAATGGTGTAATTAAACACAGGTCTGATACCGTAAAACTTTGCAAGCACAATCCCCACCCCCAAAAAAAAAAAATCTAGACTTTACTACTTGGCATGTGGAGTATATAATAGAGGCCGGTTAATATATTAAATCGACATAAGTCTAGGTGTGCAAGCCAACAAGGTCAAGTAGAATTCAATTATTATTAGCTAGGAGTTGTTGCAGTATGCTTAACACCATCACTTGCTCATCCATATCTATGTTCTAATAATCGGCAAATTTTTTTATATTAGGAAAGTCCAAAAATCATTTGGTTGTGTTCAATCATATGGTTGTTGTCAAGTGAACACAACCTTAGTGTTTCTTTTAAAACCTCAGCTATTAAAACCTCAGCTATACCGCTATACGTCTGTAACTTATATACTCCACTTAACTACTATTATACCCACCTAGCAATAAACCAAATCCAATCAAGTGCAGAAATGCCACTATATACATAATACATAGATAGCTTAACTGAAAGCATGCAATGTTCCTATAAACTAAAATATAATGTCCACGATAATGTAACTAATCATATCAACTACTCAAAACTAAAATATGATGTCCACAAATTTTTTCGATAGCGCATATCTCATGCAAATATGTATCACTAACATAAATCATCAGCATATATAAACAAATATATTATTCAATAGCAACAATCAAAGCACGATTGAAATGAATACATGATATGACATGTGTGTACCTCTTTACTCGAGCTTGGTTTTTGGTCATCAAATGACGCTTCAACAACACTAATCATGAAACGCCTCACTAAAACATCCAAATCTAAGCTTTTTTTATCTAAATCATAGACATTGTTCTTCAGGAACTATTTTTCAAAAGAATCATCGATATTCGAATCAGATAATTTCAGTACCCAAAACAATTTCAAAAATTCATCTTCATTCAATCTGACTCCGTCAAGCAAAACCCCATATCTCGAACACCCACCCGCCCTACGTACCTTGGAGGCAAATGACCAGCTAAGATGCATTTTACAATATTTCTTTGAAATTGGACGACCATGTCCCTTATTGAACATGTCCACAATTTCAATTGTCTGGGCTTTCAAACGAATAGATTCAGATATAAAAACGGCACCGAAACACCCAAACTCGCCTGCTATTTGGGTATCTTCAAACCTGAAGTCTAATATCCTATCAAACATTTTCTTAAGTGATTTTTTGCCCATTAAAATGTCACTTTTATGTTTATTGGCAGCGGTTTGAAGAGGGGTGTAACTGCTCCCGATACCCAAATTGATGTATTCATCCAAGCCATAGGATTCTAAGCACTCATAAACATATGGCTTTCTGGGCTCTGAGGGTATCATGGGTTTTATAAATTGTCAGGATCTGTAGGTTCGGTTTTTAATAGCCTCCTCTACATTTTTTATATATAAAGCCTGTGAACAATTATAATAAGCCATATCCCTCTCATACTCGACCATTCTCTCTTCATAAGTTAGGATTTGGTCATTGTCAAACAAATAGACTGCTCCATCATTAACTTGGAAAGCTTCGAAAAAAAGGGTACCTGCCAGGAAGAGAAGAGTGATATGATCCGATTCCTTCAACCTAACGAAGTACACCATCTTCCTCCCATCAACACCCGGGGGATTAAATTTAGCATATTCACTGAACTCCGACACACTTATCCCCGGCACCTCCTCCTTCCCACACACCATATTTTTTGAACTTTCATAAAATTTCATAAGAGCCTCATGGAGGCACTTTAGGGGAGGTGCTAATTGATATTAGTACTTTAGGGGAGCATGATGCTCTTATGAAATTTTATGAAAGTTTAAAAAATATGGTGTGTGGGAAGGAGGTGTCGGGGATAAGTGTGACGGAGTTCAGTGAATATGCTAAATTTAATCCCCGGGTGTTGATGGGAGGAAGATGGTGTACTTCGTTAGGTTGAAGAAGGAATCGGATCATATCACTCTTCTCTTCCTGGCAGGTAACCTTTTTTTCGAAGCTTTCCAAGTTAATGATGGAGCAGTCTATTTGTTTGGCAATGACCAAATCCTAACTTATGAAGAGAGAATGGTCGAATATGAGAGGGATATGGCTTATTATAATTGTTCACAGGCTTTATATATAAAAAATGTAGAGGAGGCTATTAAAAACCGAACCTACAGATCCTGACAATTTATAAAGCCCATGATACCCTCAGAGCCCAGAAAGCCATATGTTTATGAGTGCTTAGAATCCTATGGCTTGGATGAATACATCAATTTGGGTATCGGGAGCAGTTACACCCCTCTTCAAACCGCTGCCAATAAACATAAAAGTGACATTTTAATGGGCAAAAAATCACTTGAGAAAATGTTTGATAGGATATTAGACTTCAGGTTTGAAGATACCCAAACAGCAGGCGAGTTTGGGTGTTTTGGCGCCGTTTTTATATCTGAATCTATTCGTTTGAAAGCCAGGCAATTTATTGCGGATATGTTCAATAAGGGACATGATCGTCCAATTTCAAAAAAATATTGTAAAATGCATCTTAGCTGGTCATTTGCCTCCAAGGTACGTAGGGCGGGTGGGTGTCCGAGATATGGGGTTTTGCTTGACGGAGTCGGATTGAACGAAGATGAATTTTTGAAAATGTTTTGGGTACTGAAATTATCTGATTCGAACATCGATGATTCTTTTGAAAAATAGTTCCCGAAGAACAATGTCTATGATTTAGATAAAAAAAAAGCTTAGATTTGGATGTTTTAGTGAGGCGTTTCATGATTAATGTTGTTGAAGCGTCATTTGATGACCAAAAACCAGTCTCGAGTAAAGAGGTACACACGTCATATCATGTATTCATTTCAATCGTGCTTTGATTGTTGCTATTGAATAATATATTTGTTTATATATGCTGATGATTTATGTTAGTGATACATATTTGCATGGGATATGCGCTATCGAAAAAATTTGTGGACATCATATTTTTGTTTTGGTTTTGAGTAGTTGATATGATTAGTTACATTATCGTGGACATTATATTTTAGTTTATAGGAACATTGCATGCTTTCAGTTAAGCTATCTATGTATTATGTATAGGGTTTTGGTCCATGACAAATGATTGTCATGGACCTGTTAAATAACAATCAGTTTCTAAACCATTGGATCGTTGATCCAACGGCCCCCCTGGATTACAAAATTTTTTTACTGTCCGCTATAATTTTCCGCGGACAGGCGCGGAAATTTTCCGCGGATAGGCAATCTGCCTATCCGCGGAAAATTATAGCGGACAGTAAAAAAAAATTTTTTTTAATCTCAGCCGTTGGATCGTTGATCCAACGGCTATGGAACCGATTGTTAAATAACCGGTCCCTGACAATCATTTGTCAGGGACCAGGACCCGTATGTATATAGTGGCATTTCTGCACATGATTGCATTATGTTGGATTTGGTTTATTGCTAGGTGGGTATAATAGTAGTTAAGTGGAGTATATAAGTTACAGACGTATAGCGGTATAGCTGAGGTTTTAATAGCTGAGGTTTTAAAAGAAACACTAAGGTTGTGTTCACTTGACAACAACCAAATGATTGAACACAACCAAATGATTTTTGGACTTTCCTAATATAAAAAAATTTGCCGATTATTAGAACACAGATATGGATGAGTAAGTGATGGTGTTAAGCATACTGCAACAACTCCTAGCTAATAATAATTGAATTCTACTTGACCTTGTTGGCTTGCACACCTAGACTTATGTCGATTTAATATATTAACCGGCCTCTCCTGACAGAGATTTCATATTATATACTCCACATGCCAAGTAGAAAAGTCTAGATTTTTTTTTGTTGGGGGTGGGGATTGTGCTTGCAAAGCTTTATGGTATCAGACCTGTGTTTAATTACACCATTTCTAGCAGCTTTGGGAGGGAGGATGTTAACAAATTTGTTTTTATTGATCTGTCATCTGGGTGATATCCTGTATTTAAATGCTGATCAATATTCGCTGGATGTATATTGCATGTGTATGGGTCCAAAAAATCTCTTTACTTGGAAAATTTTGTTCAGTCTACCTTCAATGCCCTTTCAAGCTATGAAGTAAGAGGTAGGGGTTTCCACTATTCACGTTGTCAGGAGTTTGAACAAAGTCAAATTAGAATTGAACTATAATCAAGCACTTTTTTTTTGAGGTTTGTCATGTAGTATTTCTGATATAGTTCGCAGACATTCTGTGGACCAAAAGGATTGTTTATGTGTGTTCAGTCGGTCTCTTGAACATTCAGGTAGATTCACAGTAAAGAGTGCATACAGAAGATTGCAAGAGATGGAGGGTGATTTAAGGAGGAATATGTCTGATTTTTGGAAGAGATTTTGGAAGATTCGTGTGCCTCCAAAGGTAAAAGATATGGTTTGGCGAGCTTGTACTAACTGCCTCCCAACTAAAGTTCAGCTTCGACAAAAACATGTCAATATTGATTGCATCTGTCCTTCCTGTCAAGTCGAGAGGGAGTCAATTTCTCATATTTTGATAGAATGCTCATTTGCTAAAGCATGCTGGGTTAAGACTGGAATCACAGTCCCATCTATAGTTCAAGGATCTTTTACAGGTTGCCTTGATTCGATTTTATCCCAGGCAGAACAGGAGAAGAGGTCTATTGCTTTCATGACATGTTGGGCTATATGGAAAGCAAGGAATGATCGAGTTTGGAATAAATCTGGGATTACTGTAGCGGCTGTCACTCTCATGGCTCAAAGCTGTTTAGAGCAGTGGTCAAAGGCTCAAGTGAACAGAGAAATTTGTAATGCTGCATTTTTATCTCATGCAGATGGTATGGAGTATTGGTCTCGTCCATCTCTATTCTTCACCAAAATAAATGTTGATGCTTCATTATTTGAGATTTGAGAATGAAGGAAAATACAGTATTGCATGCGTGGCTAGAGACTGCTCAGGAGACCTCATAGAAGCAACTACTTACTGTAGAATTGGAAATTCAGCTCCAGAGTTAGTGGAGGCTATAGGAGTTAAGGAGGCACTGCAGTGGATCAAACGAAAGGAATGGTATAGATCTACGGTAGAAACAGATTGTCTTATAGTAGTTCAAGCATTCGTAGTAACTTTAGCATGGAGTCTAATTTTGGTAGTGTTATTGATGAATGTAAAAGGTTATTAAGTGATTTAAGTGATGTTTCAGTGTTTAAAACGATCTGCAAACAAGGTGGCTCATCTTCTAGCGAGGGCATCTTGTTTTCAAGCTGATAGTGTAATTAGGAGGGGAGATATCTTTCCTGATTTACAAGTCTGTACTCTTGGAGGATTGTAACTATTAATGAAAGTTTATATGTTTCAAAAAAAAAGATATAAAACAAAAATACATAATATAGGAGATACCTGGATCCAGTCCTCATCATCATCCTCTAAATCCTCATCCGCCTCGAAATCAAAACCCGCCTCTAAATCCTCATCTACAGGCAGATCTGGGTCCGGAGATTCCAACATTTTTCTCATCCTCTCTCCAAAACGGAAGGGAAGGGTGAGAGAGGGTGAAAATTCAGAACCATAGATGCCATTAAAACCCGCCTCTAAATCCTCATCCTCATCTAAATAAAAATCTACAGGCAGATCTGGGTCCGGAGATTTCAACACTTTTCTCATCCTCTTTCCAAAACGGAAGAGAAGGGTGAGAGAGGGTGAAAATTCAGAACCATAGATGCCATTATATATTGCCCATGCGGCATCCATCTTTACATCACACTCATCCTTTTCAAGAGACTCATCCCTTTCAAGCAGTCTGCAGAGAGGCTCTATCAATCTGGCCTTATGCATTTTCTGTTAATTTCAGTTTCAGGATTAAATAGCTTAAAATACCCAAAATATGTACATGTTTACACAAAAGATATAACTTCCAACGTAATCTGGTAATTGATAATATATAATACTAACTTCAATTAATCCGTGCGTTCTTGCAGCTATGTTTGAAATTATTTGGCAAGCTTCCATCTTAATCTTCTTAGAACCAGCCATCATGACCATCCCAAGGCTTTCCAGAATCTCAGAATCTGAAGTGAAAATCTGAAAGAACGTATAGTTTATTAGACACAACGCAAACACCCATAAAGAAGAATGTACCATGAGGAACACCATTACCGTCAGAGATCAAGACATTTCACAAACTCAACAGTAATTAAAAGAATATTTCATATTTCAAAATATTCATATCTAAACACAGATGCATGATAAATTTTTCTTTTTTACTTTTGAGTGGGTAGTCATGTTTGTAAATGTGGGTTTTAGGCATACACTTGAGTATATATATAAAAAACAAATTGGAGGCAAATGTAGGTTTAAAAGCGGTAAGGAGGTCATTTAAGCATACTTCAACGTTTCATTGATGTTTGAGTAACATAAATGTACCGTATATACAAAATCGTAAATACAAGGGTATTTGAGCAAAAAGGCAATGTCACCATTGTCAAAAGCCAGTATTACAATATACTATTAATTAGAATAGTTATATTATATATCACTATCTTGATAACAATCTTATGGTAATATTTAACTATCAATAATATATACTATTGTAGATTTAGAATTGCACTTAAATCAGATCCAAACAAAGTATTCAATGTTAGCAAACATACTTTACCAGTGGTTTACCCAGTAGCACGCAAACTCAAAAAAGAAAAATACAAGAATCAGAGGCCTTTAGCCCATGAGCAGGCAAAACTTAAAAAAAAAAAACTCTAATTAGTTCACGAGTGAAATAAACAAACCAAAGGGTTTCAGCCCACGATCACGCAAAACTAAAAAGGAAACTCTAAGTCGTAAATGACAGCACATACACGTGGTTTGCATACACACACAACATAATATTTAATTGTATTGCATAAAAAAGTTTGTTGCATGATCATACCTTAATTTGGTCAGAACTTCCCCATATCGCATCCCAATATTTCCAATTACTGCAAGTGCATAACCGGGAAACCGGCAATCATCACGGGGAGGCTTGCTGAAACACCAGCAAGCATAACAGGTACTAAGTAAAAATTGCAAGTAAATATGGCCAACAATAGAAAACAAACCCAACCCACTTACTGGATGATCCCAATAAGCATTCCAATAAGATTCATCAACGCTATTTCTTTAATTTGCAGCTCCTTCTCGTAAGTAAGATACTGGAATGTGTAGCATGCTTGCTCTAGATGGTGTTCACTAAATACCCTTGCGTCAAAGATCATTTCCAATGTGGTAAGAGCATCTACCTGCCAACAATTTGCAGTTGTCTAAGAACGCACGGGGTTCTTATAAATGGCTCTACAGAAAAAAAATCACTCAAACAGATCTAATAACCTTATCAAGATGAGAGAGACCTCCTTTTCGACAAACAGCTGCCAAAAACATGGCTATACGATCAATCATCACACCTGTATAACGCACCAAGAGAACCCTCTTCACACGCTCCAAAGCACCGCTCTTTAGTATATCTCTTATAAACATGGGCAGAGCCTTGGCTATATTCGTCAATGTTAATACAGCCTGCACATTTATATTGCATCACCATTTAACTAACACATGCTTTAATTGACCAATATGGGGAAACTGAGAATCTAATTTAGTAATGATTACCTGATGCGTCCTTGCATAGTTATAATTATTACAACCCTTCACATCAATAACCTTCACAAGTAGTTGAATTCTAGCTGTTGTCACTGCATTCTCGTGTGCAATAAAGTTTACGCACGAGAGGATTCCAACAACCACACTCTGTAATACAAGTGCAAAATTGTTTCAGAGACGTGCCATTAAAATAGAAAAGATTCCTCATAACATTCAGAATATGCACAACACATGAGCACATTTGACCTGGATATCTTGCCGCGGCGTGTACTTCTCCAAAAGTTCAAAAAGGAGCACAACATGATCATGCTTTAGACGGTCTGCTAATACCTGGTCTGCTTGTAATTATCTCAGTATACAAAACTTTAATTGTATTAATTAGCTAATAAAAAAAATACACTAAAAATCTTTTACCTTTAACGCAAGATGAATATGCTCTGGCCGTCGCTAACAGGTCCTCATCACTCTGATACTTTAAGAGCGTGACAACGCAAAAATCGAAAAATAACTTCTGAAATTTAGAATCAACATATATGTAAGAGAGCCTATAGAACAAATGTTCTTACACTTAAACAATTACCAAAAGGCTGAAGGAAATTTCCCTTTAGCAAACTGTCAGAAGTAAACCATCAATACATAAAAAGTATTTGACTTAATTTGTCGCCACTTAACAAAATCTATGGATATGAATCAATAGACTCATCACATCAACAGAGACATTTAAAACAGAAGTAGTCTTGAAGTACATCATACAATGAACACACTATAAAATACAAACTTCATTTACTTGCAAAACAACACATATACAAAAGTGCAAACACACACACACACAGTACACAGATATATATATATATATATATATATGTGTGTGTGTGTGTGTGTGTGTGTGTGTGTGTGTGCGTGTGTGTGTGTTTCAGTGTACAGACCCTTCTCTTGATGTAGTTCAACACTTCAGTGGCAAGATGAGAACGCTGCACATACACAAAATTCGATGGCTTTATGAATATTTTTTTTTCACGCATTCTCGTTATGCGGCATGGGCATGGGAAAGATCGAGCCCTGAAGGTAAACAATAAAAACTGTTAACATATTAGTGATTTTAGATTACATGTAGGACGAAGATAAAATTATTTTATTTTGCGACTTAAAAGAACAGAATTAATGACGTGATTGATTTTTATTAAGTGAGATAGTGGAGACAAACAGTTCAAGGTCAACTCGAAAAACCGATCTTAAATTTAGCAATTTTAATATTGTAATTATAAATATTATAAACAAAATTTGAGATGCTTACATTTTTTGTTAAAAACTACTTTTGAGATACGAGTTATAACTATGATATAATATATTATTAATAAATTTAAAAAGGAACATATAAATAACACTAGAGCTACATACACAACATCAAATCATTCAAATTTGTTGATATACCCTTCAGATAATTTCTTATTATTAATCCAGTGATAGTCTTGTGTGCTGATAAACTCTGTCTTGATCTCCGTGGGACTTTTTCCCTTGACCATGCTCACCAATGTTTGACACGTCGCATCCATTAGGCTCTTATTCTGAAAATGGTGTGCTGCCTGGATTTACAAAAAATAAATCAATAATACAACAATACACAATCCTTAGAAAACATGTAAGCAATCAAGTCAACCATATTGCAGCTTCCTGGACATCATTTCTGACAAAATTACAGTTGATATTTTTCTGAATCTACGCCTAATTCACACACTGCAATCATTAATCAATCAAAAAGTTCACCATTAGAAAGTGCAAAACTTGATGTGGAACGTACACAATATAGAAATCAACATCAGTTGGAGAAAAAAGACCGGATATCGGTACCCAACCCCTCCACAAGTATATACCCTCCTACGATATAATTAACTTTGAGTACTCCGCATTAACTTCATTTCTGTGCCCTGCGTGCCTGTCACCAACTACTATTATCATTCCACTTCACTGCTAAAACTATACTAATGAGAATAGATTTTATTTACTAGCAATACTGGACACTAACACACATTTCCTACACGCTTTCTGTGGAAGGCCCAGTAGACCAACAATAAAATCATCCATGTCTTGCTATTAAGATTTATTTATTACCCTAAAAAAGACTTAAAAAAAATATCAGGGTCATGCACAAAGGAATTTTATGAAAATAAAATGAAACAGGCAACATATACATTTTGCCGCACGAAACAAATTCAAAGTAGTGGCGCCTTTTGACAAATATTATAATTCAGTCATGTAAAATATATTAGGGGCACAAAAATGTAGAGCATGAATTAATCGTTTGCCCACAAAATATAACATAACAAAAAATAAAAAGGGAACCGGAAGTTTCAATGACAAATATCCTAAAAACAATAGAGTTAATCTTTAAAACTGGTATACTTGATAAACGAAACATTGTAATCATTATCACGAAACATTGTAATCATTATCACAAAACATATTCCGACGTGTAACACCTATGAACATAGAAAAATAAACATGCATGAACGGAACACAGTGCAAAAAAAGGTTAAGGAACCATAGGTAGGTAGCAGATAAGAACCTGTTACCTGAATGAGATCAAAGAGAGTCAGTGGATCAACATTTATGAAGAATTCATTATCGGGGCGGCTGCAATAATCAAAAACCAATCTCATAAATTTCTTTGTTATACCGGGAAGAAAGTAAGTCGGACATTCCCTACTGCCGTTTTGGATGGCGTCCTTGGGTAACTTCAACCGGAGATCCACCATCATCTTCTCAGGCACCTCCACCTCATACAAATCCTGTAAAGAAATAGGTATATTTTGATTGACTAATTAAGATGAGGATGATTAGATATAGGAGAATGAAAAAGAAATTTTTTAATCTATTTTAGACAACGAATGAAGAAGATTAATATATCTTGATACAAAATCTGTGTCTGAAATATAAATGCCTTGTAATTAATTATCTTATTAAATATGCAGTTGGTTATCATAATTTGTTGCTAATGGCATTGAAAACATCAAGTGCATATCTTAAAGCATCATATACTAAGCTTAACCACCTGATATCCGATACAGATATTGCTGGCCATCATGTATATATAAACCACCTGTGAAGAGAGTGAGTAAGATATATAAATTCAGAATACTTAAAATCTTAAAACGACAAAATAAGTTAGCTTAATAAGACCATGATAGACACATTCATATTTTATATAGTTGTCTGTGTGTAAGGTTTACTAATTTGTTGTATCAATCTAAAGAGTCTTTCTTGCAACAAGTTAAACATATTTATAAGATCTCAAATACCAGGTTTACATTAATCACTATCATCATCATCTCGATCACCAATTATAAATCATAAGCACAAAAACAGAACATCCAGCCTACTACTACTCGACCAGATTTGGTTAATTTTTAACACCAAAAAAAGTATCATCAAAATACTACACTAGATGTAAATTTACAGTTAAAGGAATAAAGATCCAAACTTGACAAACAACAAAAACAGATTAAAAGTTTACAACACAATCAATATCTCTAACAAATCGCCTACCTTCAAAATTAGATCGACAAACAGTTAAGATAATTAGATCCAACCTTTACAAACAACAAAAACAGAATAAAGTCTACACACACAAATTTTTTTTAAAAAAAATACCTCTTTCCTCCGAGAGCAACACAGACAATCTCTCCAACAAATTCAAATTAAATCGACAAGGTAATTAACTCCTCTCAAGATCCAAACTTCACAACCAATTTACAAGTTTAAAAAAAAAATCAAAAAATTACCTTTTCTCGACCACAACCCCTCTCCCTTTTCTTTCCTGCCCAACTACCGCTAGTCAATGATAACTAGTAATATTGGCCGGCGGCCGGTGATGTTTTATGCTCGACCTCTGGTTCTAACAGACCAAGTAAATAGATAAAGACCGAGAGCCTATTCTCGGAATAATGTCACCAATATCATAACACAATTTTGAAAGCAAATGGTCTCAAATATCAAACTTAAAATATCACTCTAAAATACATTTTAATATAACGTTTTCTTCTTTTTTTTTTTAGCAGAGACGCTTAATCATACTTGGTTTTGAAAGGATTGGTTACACCAACGCCACTTTATGTGGCGTTTTGGTGTATTTTTCTTTTTTCTTTTTTAATTTTTAGTTAAAATTGTATTTTTTAAATTTAAAAAGTACAATTTAATTAAATTTAGGGATTCAACAATTAACTTTTGGGGTTCAATGTTTCCATTTTGGGTTTTAGAAATATTCGGAACGATGAATAAACCGTATATGAACTTAAGGTTAGATAACCCTAAACCCTAATTAATCCTGATTTTTAAACGATTTATCGTTTAAAAATCAGGCCGCCGGATTCAATTTTTTAATTAAAAATTTTAAACTAAAAAAAATTTAATTAAATTTAGGGGTTCAACAATTAACTTTTGGGGTTCAACAATTCCATTTTGGGTTTTAGAAATATTGAGAACGACGAATAAACCGTATACGAATTTAGGGTTTAGGGTTTAGGGTTGTTTACAACCCTAAACCCTACCTGGACGGGTTATGAGAAAATAGAATTATCACCAGAAAATGGAAAGTGATATATTTTTAAAGCTGGAATCCCGGTTGGAATTGATATATTTTTTGTTAAGCAAAAAGAGTCCGGTTCCAGATCCTCAGGAGACCGCAGCTTAGAGCTTAATAATTTATTTATATTAATAAATATTTTATTTAATTAGAAAATTATATTTATAAATATTTAATAATATTATATATTTATTTTTATAATTTCTGAATTAAAATAATTATTTATCAATTAAAGATTATAAACTATGCGAGTTAAAAAGAATTTATACGGAGCTAATCAAATAAAAGAACCAACGGAAAACAAACATTTCAAGGGCAGGTGGTTTATGTTGTTAAATGAATCAATCAAGTGATGACACGTGTCCAAAGAAGTGAAAAAGAAGAATTAAACAAAAAGTGGCCAGAATGTGTTGCCGATTGTCTTGTTAGTACAGAAGCTGTTAATACAAGAGTGGTCTTGCCGATTGTCTTGCTAATACAGAAGCAAGCCACCAGTACAAGTCTTGTCTTGGCGATTGTCTCGAAAGCTTGGAGATTGTCTTGAAGGTTTATTATCTGCCAGGACAAACTTTGTCCTACCGATTGTCTTGAAGAAAGAAAAGAAATCAGCAGTACATGTCATGTATTGCCGATTGTCTTGATAAAGGAAAAGCCAGCCACCAGTACAAAGAATGTACTACCGATTGTCTTGCTGTGCAAATAAGTGAAGCAGTCGATACAAGTTTCGTCTTGACGATTGTCTTGATGAAAAATCAACCAAGGCGGCCAGTGATGAAAAATAAAAACATAACATTTTCACAACTTCATATCTCTCAAAAACACACCCGAAACAGACAGAGCCGAGAGAGAAAAAGACACAGAGAGATACAGAGGACCAAGAGAGATAAAGAGGGGAGAAATAGAGAGACCCAAAGAATTATTTTCTTCTCCCCTCTAGAGCTTCAACTTAGTTTTAATTATTTGTAAATTCATCTCTGTTGACGGAGGAATTTGGGAACAACAAATTTTCGGGTACGTCGCCGGAAACAAGATCTGTAGCAGCGGTTCTTTGTCGGAAAAAGTGGTTGTGTGGGTGGCTGTAAGTAAGTGGTGGCTGAGATTGATTAGGGTTCGTAAGGGTTGCCTGTGAGCTCTCAACTTTCGACCCCTCAATCGGCCTACGTACCCCGGTATTTATAGGGGATCAAGCCATACGTAGTTCTTGGAGAGCAAGAAACCCAAATGGGCTTGGATAACGGACCAGCTTCCGGAATGTTCTACTATGAGGCCTAACCACAAAGGCCCAAGACTCATCCAGGATCTCAAGACTTCACGGATAAGGAAACTTCCCTCGTCGAGGACTAGTCCTATCCGCTACCAGCTATTTCTTGATTTCAAGGATGCAGGTATAGCCGTGATTTACCCCAAGTGCAGAACGCATCCCTGTCCCCCGAATGAGAAGCACCCACCAGATAGCAGGACAGGTGATCCAGAGCTTTTGGGTGCAAAGTGCAGGATTACTCCAAAGTTCCCCAATGAGGGCGCGCCCATTGGCTACAGGAACAGAGCTCCCAAAGCACACACCAGAAATTCCCCATCTTTCCACCTTAGGGCGCGCCCTTAGTGTTTAAGAAGGGTCCTTATATCCAGGCAAACCCCTGGAGGCCTTCTGCGACGGACATCCCCCTCCTGAGATACGACAGGAGGGAATTCTTCAACTTCTGGAATTCCAGCTTGGGTAGAATCCCACCTTGAATGGAATCCACTCTTGAGTAGAATCCTAGGAAAGATTTCTTTAATGTCTTCAAAAAATCACCTTGAATCAATTTGCCTCCATATTTTATATTTAGGGCGCGCCCTCTTTATTGAGAAAGAGAGGGCGCGGTCTGACTTTTCCCCTTTCTGCCAAAACCCTAATTAATCCTAGAATTCCCCAAATTTAACTTGTATTTGACCCGAATCCATCTTGAAAATACCCGAACCGAATTTTGGCTATAACAACTAAACCCCAATTCCATATGAAATCAGAGATAAAATATGGAATTTTCTTCAAAAATACAAAATTCCCACAGTATTTCATCAGGGCGCGCCTTGGAAGAGGGCGCGTCCTCAGAATTCCAAACGGTTTACAGCTGTAATCCACTATCTTTTTAAACCCCTATAAATACCCCCCCTTCTCTCTTACTTTACTCTTTTTCTATTTTCTCTCTACAGAAACTTACTCCGGCGATTTCTTCTTTTCCGAGCGAAAATTCGGCTAATCTCGACAGTTTTCTTCAATTTTCTTCCACCAATCTCGTTCCAGAACTTCTAAGGTACATTTTTATACCTTTAACTTGCGTTTTTACCATGTATATTGTCCGATTTTGCGATTTGACCTTTGGTCATTTTCGTGTTCTTCAAAACTGATTGTATGTATATATGTATGCATGTGCATTTAATCTCTTTTTGTTGTTGTAATTTTTCTAAAATATGTTTCTGGTAAATCGATACGGCTAATTAATTCTCAGGGCGCGCCTTTAACACAGGGCGCTTCTTGGATTCTTCTAATATCACAATGTAACTTTAAGTTTGATTCTTCATTAAATCTTTCTCGGGCGCGCCTTCTATCCAGGACGCGTCTTCAATAGAAATCAGGGTAAAATATACAACATGCCTTAGATTTTTAGAATAGCTCTTGCAAACGTCCTTCGATCTCAATTTGTAAAAAACTTCTTCTGTTTATTTAATTCTTGGACGCGCCCTAAGTCCTCTTTTTCATTTAATTTTGCAGCTGGAGGGCGCGTCTCCACCTTTTCACCCATTTAGGGAATTCAACGATCGTTTAGGGATCCATTCTCCATTACCACCCCCCTTATCTCCTGAACCTTATAGGAGCCCTTTCTCGTTTATTTCTCCTGAAGACAAGGCGCGCCTTATTGAAGATTTTAACGAAGGCAGGATGAATTTCTCCAGTGAAGATTCCTTTGATGGTATTCCCCTCAACACTCAAATACCTGAAAAAATTCCAACACCAATATCTGAAAAGACTTCAAATCTCATATACACAGACCCATCTGATAATGATTATACTCCGGACTCCAATTCTCCTAGTGACACGCATTCTTCTGATACATATTCCTCTGAGGGCGCGCCTTCCGCCTCGTCTATCTCACCAGTAATCAATTCTGAACCAACATCTCCACCTTCATCACCTACCCCATTCGAACATTGGGAAGTCCTTGATGCAGAGATTGACATTGAATGGGGCAGATATAATGAAATATCTGAAAAAGAAAAGAACCAACTTAGAAATAAACAGGGCAAATTAGCCTGTATGAGCATGTCTTCTACCGCCACCAATGATGAAGTGGAATGGGCTATGAAATACTATGGCCAAGAAGGACTCTGGGCAATTCCTCACTCCCACCATCGACCTCATATTTTCAACTATGGTGGAGATTTCAAAATTCCAAGGATGGTTCTTACCCCGAGACTCATTGCTCTAGGTGTGGGCGCGCCTTTACATCCCTACTTAAAAGAGATCCTTGAATGGTATGATCTAGCTCCAATCCAACTTTCTCCCAACAACTATAAACTCGTTCTAGGCTTATTTATTCTCTACCATGACCTGGGTTTCGGGGCACCCTCCATGCCAGAAATCAGCTATTTCTTTAGCATCCGTCAATCAAGCATTGGGTATTATTATCTGGTAATCAACAAACCTCATAACAACAAAGGTTTTTCTGAGGGAAGAGTCAGCCACACCAAAAGATGGAAGGAACCTTTTTTCTTCATTTGGGATGTTCCTCGAGTTCGTCTTCAATTCAATACAGATCCCTGTAAGTGAGGGCGCGCCCTACACTCTTCCTTTCTCCTATTTCGACTTTCTTTTAACTTTAATTAATTTCTTTAAACTAAAATAGATAGAAGAGTTCAAAAAGAACTTCAGGGCGCGGCCTCGTCCCGGGCCAGAGTCATCCTAAAAGTTGCAGCGGAGAAATTTAATCTCCAAACTCTAATCACTGAAGAAAATTTAAAAAAAGGTTGGAATTCTTCCCAACAGGGTTGGTTCCATTTGCAAATTTAAAAAATTTAGAAATGGCATCGCCGTTCCCACTTCTTCATCTAGTGATAGCGAAAATGAAAATTCTGATTCTGACGAAGGTAATAGTTATAATGTAGGATAGGGCACGCCCTAACCGTTTCTTTTTCATTTCTTATGTTTCATTTTATACTTTGCCTTCTTTACCCAGGGCGCGGCCTAACCTTTCTTCTCTTTTGTCTTGTACAGGTATGGCTCCTAAAATTCCCCGCGGCTTCGGTGCTGCCAAGAAAAATAACAAGTCACAGCATGAAGGCGAGACCGATGCCTCTGTTTTCAAGGGAAATCTTGTACAACCACAACAGCCTTCCCCAGTAATTCCACCTTTTGGATCTTCAAAAAGGAATGCTGAGACCCATGCACCCCCTGTGAATAAAGGCAAGAGACAGAGAACTAAGGGCGCGCCCTCTTATGTGGAAACCCTTATCGGGCCGGTTGCTGCTTCACTTGTCACTGAGAAAGAAATTGATCTCTGGCAGAACATGGATACCGATAATGAAACCAATTCCATGATTAAAGCTTCAGTCCAACTCCTGGTTCAGTCTCTAGGGCGCGCCCAAAAGGTGCACAAAGAAAAGCTTCACATTAACAGGGTTGAGGCTGAAAACAGGAAATATTCAAAGATGATTGTTGAAAATGACAACAAATGGAAGAAAGATCTGGATGCCAAAAATGATAGAATTGCTGATCTGAAGCATGAGCTGGATGAATCCATTGAACATCGCACTCTTTTGAATACCAAAAATGACAAATTAGAGAAAGAGGTGGAGGAATTGAAGGTACGGTGTGACTCTCTTGAGATTGAGAAAGCCGATTGTTGGAAAGATGAGAAACAGGCCATGGAAGATCGAAACTTCCAAGCTGGGTTTGATTTCTATCTTCTTGGTTTTTTAGCAAACGATCCTGATTACAATTGGGAAGAGAAATTCGGCCGAGAAAGTGCTGAAGATATTGAAGATTTCAAAAGGGTGCATGCAGATGCCATCAAGGCAAAAAGGATTGAACTAGGGTTGGACAAGGATCCTGAAGGCGCGCCTTCCACTGAGAAAGTTCCAGCAGCCCAGGATATTCCTAATTCAAGTTCTACAGCTATCCCCAATCCAAGCTCTCCTCCCGAAGATGTATCTCCCCTTATAGTTATTCGTCCAGACAATACTCAGGGCGCGCCCCCTTCACCTCCCAAGGACGCGTCCTAGGGTTCTATATTCAAATTGTCCGAACTTTTACTTTTAACTTCTAAGGTGCGGGTCCTTTGTAAAACCCTGCAAGTTGTAATTCCTAACTTTGAATTTTACTATGTTTATCCCTTTTCCATGCTTTTACTTTTCTTGTTAAATTCTTCCAATAAGGGCGCGCCCTTGATGGGGGCACAATGTAAGAACCCAGATTTTTGGGTAGAATTAAAACTTTTATTATGTATTGATGTAAGAGTGAACAGTGGTTACAACTACAATGTAATACTGGCTTTAAAGAATGAATAATGAAAGGATATATATTCCAAGGTTATATGGCCTGAAGGATGCTATTGGGTGATAACTTAGATTAGAATAATCTATCTCCTAGAAAGTTAAGATGAGATTCCCTAGAGAGAAATAGACACCCTCATGTCGTCCAAATCAATATCTATTATAAGCCCAGCGGTTCCGTAAAAAGGTTAAGGAACACTCGAGGGTGAACCAGGTTCATTTTCCTAATTATAGGAATTAAATAAAAATAAGTGATGAATAGTGATTTTGGTGGAATTTGGAATATTATTATAATAATGTTATACCCGGTATTCGGAACGGATTTCTGAGTTCGTATTAGTGATCCAGGAGGAAAATAAGTGTATGTAAAAGCTGTCGGATTCAGAAAAAGAGCACTTTTATTTTCTCCGAGATTTCCCTGGACACTGCAAGACTTAAGGATTTATAAAAGGGAATTAAGGAATTTAAATTCGAGAAGTATTAAGAATGATGAAGAATAGTATTAGGAATATTAAGAAGGTTTTCGGTAAAACCCTAGTTAGAAACGAATGAGTTATTCCCTCGAACGATCAACGAATTGAGCAATAACCGGACAAAAGAATCAAGCAGAGGGCCAAGGGGCAACCATGTGCTAGTAGATAAGAGATTTATTATGTCAAGGAATTAAGGATTTTATTTAATTATGATTTGAGAAATTAGAATGAAAATCCTCGAGTTAGAATGATAAGCGTTTTAGAAATCGCTAGAACTTTATAACGAGATTAAGCGATAAAGCGAACGCGAAACGAATTACGGATTAAATATATAACGAGATGAGAAACACCACATGATCATCTAGGGTTTACTAATATTAGATTGGTGGAAAAGAAATGAGAAAAGAAAAGAAAAAGGAAAGGATGAGGTGTGTGATTTAGAATGAAACAACAAGGCTACATGTCACCACTCTTTTCTAACACACCATCAAGTCTTGACACTTGTAATTAGAGTGTATTAGCAGCTATAACACCCCACAAATATCACAAAATCATTTCACCAACAAGTCAAAAGAGAAAAAGGAGAGAAAGATCAAAAAACAACACCACCACCACCAAAACAATACCATTCGGCTTTTCTTGGAATTCAAAATCCAAAATCCCTCTTCCACTCCTTTTTTGATCTTGAAACTTTTATGGTGAGACTTACATTTCATATAAATGATCTCCTAAAAATCCTAGCTTCAATCTCTTCTTTTTCCATTTTCAAAAAAATCATTAAAGAGGAGGGTGAATAGTGTTCTTCAAGAACTAACTTTGATTTTCATGTTTCTTTGGTTGATCTTAGGTTTGTTAAAGCTAGACAAGGACCATACCAAGCTTTGTAAGGCCATATCACACCCTCAAGAAGGTATAATGATCTTGAAACCCTAGATCTTACTTTGAGACTATGCATGTTCTTGATGATTTAGTGTAGTTAGGGTGTTAGCATGACTATAAGCATGATTAGTTAGTGATTTGAGTTGATCTATGTAATTTGATGGGTATGTTGTTAAGGTCAGTGGATGTTGGACTTGTAAGATGGATAATACGATTATGAGATGTATGGTATGCTCGGTGTGGCTTGGTTTTAGTGTTACGATTAGTAGAACGTTCGATTTATAGCCGTCGTAATGCCCGATTTTCGTTCAATCTTGAAATCCGAATTTGACAGTAGATAAAACTCACTGCATAGCTTCGACTTATGCCATGATTAGCTAGATTATGTTATGAGCTTCGTTTTGATATAAAGATCGCATGAAACGGACTTACGGTTTAGGAGTTATGATTAAATTCGTAAAAGTGGTTCGGAACCGTAATCGAAAGTTCGTAATTGAAATTGATTCCCTTAAATGTCGTTTAATCAGTGGCGAATCTTATTAATTAAATATTAGAGGTAAAAAGGAAGGTGTGGGAGAAAATCACATGTCGAATGGATCGTTTTCCGATTTTATAAAAATGTTTGAATCGAGGTTAAACGCGAACGAACCCCTTAAAGGTATGACTTTGGTTATAACTTAGAAAACGGGCGATAACACTCGAGGTATAATCTTGATTCGTAAACGACCAACCTTAGAACTTATATGACTTAAGTATATACCAAGTATAAGCATGATGACATGTCTTGATAATGAACGAATGTCGGATCGTATCGGTGATAAAAAGAGTTACACTAAAAGAGACGTAACGAGATAATTCGAAAACATGTTTCGATTTAAGTGGAGTTTATACTTAGCCTTTTTATAAGCGTTAAGTGGTTAATCTTAAATATTCTGATTGTTTATAGATTGTCGAGCTGACCCGGGACACATTACCCCTACCCGCACTCGATTCTCAGGCAAGTTTCCAATACTTGGAACTGTTGTTGTGATAATATATATGATGATTGTTTTATACATATGACATAGAATGCATGCCTACTTTCAAGTTAATATTGAATTACTTGTTCCCCGAATTGATATCGGCTTATAGACTATATATGAAATATCAGTTATAAGCCGGATTGTTTGGTTAAGACCCTTAGCAAAGGGCGTATGATATTCATACTTCAAATATAGACCGGGAGTCGATATTTTGTAATATATAAATAGTCGTGGAAACCCGGAGGGATCCCAGCGACAAATTTATTACTTCGAGGATTTTTATTCGATTACGAATCCTTCGAGGAACGTTATTTGAGTATTACCTCAGTGAAGGAGTATTTAATGAATATTATTTTAATATTCATTTAGAATGTCATTTATTTAATGAATATTATTTTAATCATTCATTGGAGTTATTTAGTTAATGAATATTATTTTGAATATTCATTAGAGTTATTTAGTTGAAGAATATCATTCCCAAATATTCATTTGGCTTACTTATTATTATTTGGAATATTCATTTGATCTTTATTTATTTAATGAATATTACTTTCGAATATTCATTTAAGGTTTGATTTACTTAATGAATATTATTTTAAAATATTCATTGGAAGTTCTATTTACTCAAGGAATATTACTTCGAATATTTCTTTAAAGTTTTGATTACTAAATGAATATTATTCGGATATTCATTTAGAATATTATTTGTTAAATGAATATTATTTTGGATATTCATTTAGAATATTATTTGTTAAATGAATATTATTTTGGGATATTCATTTAGAATATTATTTGTTTAATGAATATTATTTGGATATTCATTTGGAATGTTAATTGTTAAATGAATATTATTTTCAAATATTCATTTAAGGTTTGATTTATTCAGTAAATATTATTTTAAATATTTATTTAAGTTTATTTATTCAATGAATATTATTTTAAATATTCATTTAAGAAGAGATTTATTTAATAAATAATTCTATATATTCATTCGAGGATTACTTACGAGCAATATTATGATTTAATAATATTCCGTAATCATTATTAACTTAATAAATATTCTTGGAATATTTAATTAAATTCTTTTGAATTCTTTTTGTAATGATGTATATTATTCAAAGGTTATCCTTCACCTTCAGATATTATGTAAAATATTTCGAAGTCTTTTATGACTATTTATATCAAGGGGAGGTTCCTAAACTTTAATTTCATTTAAATCTATCTTAAAGAAGATTTAAATACTCGCTCAACTTCCAAACGTATATAAGGGGACCTCACTTGAGTGATGTTATTTATTGGACTGCCCGGTCCTATACTTGCTAAAACTATCTTGTCACTCACATCTTGATTCTTTCAAGCATCAATATGAGTCTTTTGGTTACCTCCTCAATGCTCGAGGGGTATGATTGATGTAACAAGTTTATATCCATTAACAAGCATCAGCTTGGGAAATATTGGTGAATTTTCCTTTCCAATTAGATACGACTACTTTGTGGAGTCCTATCAACAAGTGTTACACTTGGGGAAAAGGGGAACGAACTTTACGTTTCAGAGTCATGGATGATATTCGAACTAGGAGACGCGTAAGTGGCCGAGTGGCGCCGGTCCAGCAATAGCTCAACCGTTGGCTGAGGAGTTCCAGAGGGCGGTAGATAAGTAAATCCGTCGGAGCTACCTTCTACATGTAGAGAACGACTGATGAGATGCATGACATACGACTGATCATCGTAAACGTCAGGGCATCTGGCGCGGCAATGCTCCCGTATTAGTTCATCTTCTAAAAGTGAGAAATTTCTACAACACTGTTGGTGTTGGCAAGGTGAAAAAGTGTTGTAACCGGAATTGCAATATTTTTCCTGCAAGTTCCTCTTTTATGATAATTGAGAATATCTTGCTTATCTTTTGCATAGCAGATATTTATTCAAAACAAATATATTTTTGAGTTACCTTGTAACTTCATCTCATACCTTATATTGGTACTACATCGTTAATGCATGGCATATGGTTTCAAAGATATTTTGGACTGTCATATATTATCACTGTTCAATTATATTTCTGGTGGGCTATTGCTCACCCTTGCTTTATTTGTTTATATCACAACAACAGCTAGATCAGATGGCCGCGCAAGGCGCACGCAGCGTAAGCAGGTGTCAACCGTCAGAGGTTTACCGCTAAGGTCTTGGCTACCTTTGTTGAGGATGCAACTACTGGTAGGCTAGTTGTTAGCAATTGAGCCTCAAATGTACTTATATTATGGTATCTATTAATGGATGGCAAAGAGTATGTAACTGTACAATTGTAATTCTTTGGGTTGTAAGAACTCAAACTTGTGATTAATAATATTGTTGGTTACTCTGATTTCATCTATGGGACTATAACGGGTGTGTTTTATGTTGTTGTTTTGGGTCACAAGGTTGTAATTTAAATTATGTTGGTTTTGTGGTTGGATATTGAGACCGTAACGACCAGATCCCTGACCCTGGATCTGGGGGTGTTACAGAAATGGTATCAGAGAGAGCGTTATAAATCCCAGAGATGACGTGACGTTAAAACAATAAATTCATTAAAATAATAAGAACTCTTGCCAAGTTCATAGTCAGACTACATAATGTAGTATTGACACATAAAACCCTTATGGGAACTCTAAAGTATCATGATAGTAACTTAGCTCGTTCTTGTATCGACTAGTAAGGCGACAGACCTTGGGGATTACGAGCAGTATCATAATGATGCTTGTTTTGATGTTGAAGATCGGATGGTGGATTCGATAGAGTACCCTACTGAGGACCCGGAAGAGGTTCCAGCAGAGAGGGAGAATCCTGTTAGAGAGAGGGAAGTTCACCTTGAGGAGATGAGGGCTGCAGCCAGAGAGACTGTAAGAATCTAGATATAGTGCTCAGAGAAGTGAGCTTAAAGAATTGAGATATTATTAAGAGAATTAAAGAGGCATATTGGATTCATAGCCGGACTACCGAATGAAGTGCCAGCAAGTAAGATGGATTTGAGGAATTACTCAAGATCTTATGTAAGGATAGATAAGAATCCTTGGAGACTTTCAGATTAATGAGAAAGGAATTAGAATGATGCATGATTATCAAAGACATTGATATAGGACGGGGAGCAGAGTCCCTAGGAACAGTTAAGACATAGGTGGCAAGTGCCATATCTTCAGATAAATGAATTGGTGTGAATCTTATTAATGATAATTCGCCGTGAGAAGACAGATTTCATAGGTTTTAAATTATGAAACCAAATTGAGATTGTTAAGGTGATTTTATTCAGGGAAATGCCCATCTTATAAATGGATCAACTTAGAAAGAAAAGACATTGGGAAGTGATGGCCTGAACGGATAAAGTATATAAGGAAATAGTAAGCGAGACAATGATCTCAGAACCTACAAGAGGAGAAGACCAGTGAGTCTGTGATAAATTAGTAATAAGGCTATCATCAGGAACCAATTATAAGTTCAGTTCAATTCAGTGAAATGATGAACCAGAAACATTAGATGCATGTGATTCAGAAGAATATTAAATTCTTTCTTTTCCTTGAATGGATTATGGTAGTTACCTTAAGTTTATGCTGACACTGAATCATAAATGGATTAGGCAAGGCGATCAATGGTTGAGATGTAATTGAGAATGCTTTTAGATGCAACCTGAAAGAACAGGTGTAGGACATGTTCTCGAAATAAGGGTTTTGGCAAAATGAAGTCCAGCAATAGGACACATGATCAATAAGAGTAGTGTTGGTCGGCCCTACCAAGTTAAAGACAGTTTCAAATGGAGATTGGCCAACCAAACTGGCAAAGGTGAGAAATTTCATAAAATTCACAAGGTATTACCAAAGATTTGCTCAGGACTTTACAGAAAGTGTAGTCCCGTAACCCGACTTATTATAAGAATAAAAGTTTGAATGGACAAGATAAACGTGAGAAGATCTTCCTGGAGCTAAAGGAAAAGTTGGTGATGACCAGGGTTGGCGTTGCCTAATGGAAGAAGGAATCTTTGGGAGATATTATGATGCAACTCATACAGGTATAGGTCTGCGCTTATGCAGCACGACAGCGTAATTTCGAATACATTTAGACAGCGCAGTTCATCGGATTCGGATGGCCTTGGTAGTGCCAATGTTGAGGAACGACTAACCCCGACGGTAGTGTTCCTTCTGAGACTAGTTGTTAAGAAGACTGGTATTTGGTAGTATCAACTAATAGGACGAATATGTATCGGGAAGATGTGGCATGTTACTAGTGGGTGAATAGATTAACTGAAATTTTCCCAAATTCTGGAAAGGAAATCAACGAATTTTGGCAAACCTTGTCTTTCTGATTATCAAAAGACGTCATTGAAGAGAGTGGAAACTGGAGCGAACCCTGTGGATTGGGTAAAGTAGCCGCTATGCAGGCTGGTAGACAGACCCCGATTATTATGACTGATTATAGGGATAAAATTATGTAGTGGAGATTTGAAGGAAATAAGGGAAATGTAATTAAGAAACAAGCCGGACTAAGAAAGTTCGGGATTGACTTAAATGAAAAGGTTGTTGTGCCAGAAATGTTAAGCTTTGGTGGCACGTGAAATTGATAAGAATAACTAGAAGAATAAAAGAAAAGTAAAGGTGACCGGAGATGGCACCGAGAAGTCGATTGAGACTTATAAGGAGTGAAGTTTTGAACAGATCAAAAGGTATCAAAGTAGAAGGCATTATGCCAGCAATTGCTAGAAAAGTAATGCTATTAGCCGACCCCTAAACTCACATATTTTAGCATGGCCAGTTGGGGCCAAGTCACTAAAGATTATCGAGTGACTGAACCAGCAAGGTAAGGACAAAGCGGGGTGCTTCTAACAAAGTGCCAACCGCAAGAACTTTTGATGAAGAATGAATTGAGATACATGATGATGGATTTTATAAAAACCATGGATGTGTTGGGAATGAGGATGGTGACCAGTAAAAGTTACGAAGATTGCCAAAGTCAGTGCAGTATGATGCATAAATGTTATCTAAAGCTTAGTGTCCTCAAAAAGAGCATTAGGCGCTAAGAGATTCACGTTGAACACGACCAATATCCTCCAGGACATCCTTTCTACCATTACCAAGTTCTGTATGAAAGAGTAGATAGACATATGTTGTCTTTTGGAAGGTCATATAGACCGACATTCATTTGAAAGAAAGGTTAACATGAGCTACCTATAGATTATTAATATGAGAATGATTGAAAACAGACCCTTATTAAGGGTACATGATTTGATTACCAATTTCAGGGTAATGTAAGTATTCTTTGAAAATAGAATTGAGGGTAGAGCATCCATAAATTAAGATGAACCCTGGGGATGCACAAAGGATAGCATCACCCCTAATAAAGACATTTTGAATTCAGACGATATAAGTTGAATCGACCAAAGTATCAATAACCTGTAAGGATTTGTGGAAAGGAGTCTCCAAAAGTACATAGACAGAATTGTCATCGAATTGATTAATGATGTTTGATATACCCTGTAACCAGGAGATACAGGAGGAATGATGAGGATGGCCTAAGAAACCTTACAAGGGAAGAGGTAATATTCTGAACTTCAAAAGGGAAGTTTGGTAAGGAATGTATGACATAGTAACCATAAGGCCAGAGGAAGCATGTGTGAAACCATGTAAAAGTATGGATTGAACCAATAAGGTTGAGATTATCCTAAAAACAAGGAGGGAGTTAAGTAAGGAAATATCTTAGGTATGATTTGGAGTACCTGTAGTCAAGATCGTACTAGAAAGGTGGAAGCAATGACTTTTGGAAAAGACTGATAGATGCTTTCTCTCATTCAGCAGAATTTAAGGGAGAATGCTTCCACCCTGAGTTGGAATAGATCTAGAAAACATTGATCCCAAGAAACTATTATAATCAGGAAAGGCCAACGAGGTGGCCGACACTTTAAGTATGGGGGAGTAAGTATAAATGCTCAGACCAAAGAAATAGAATGATAATGTAAGGACCTTGATGGTCATAATGTGGTAGAGAAAGTTACATTCCGTCTAATGATTTTGCCAGGATCAACTATAAGAATAGTTTAAGTAAAGATTCGATTCCTGATGTTGCCAGTAGCACATTACCGACATTAGGAGGCTCTACGACAGACCAGACCAAATTCCCCAAGAGACTCGCCTTTTCTTTGGAAAGAGAGAGGGGAGGATAAGTAACAATGAATTGGTAGTAAATGACCAGAAATAGAAAGGGTACAAATACTGATAAGCCAAATGGCACGATGATGAATGACAAGCAAGTTTATGTTGGTGTATTTCTGTGCAAACCAGATAGAGAATTATGAGATTGGCAAGCGATTAAGCAAACCGCTAAGCTTTTAGTCTTCTACCGGAGATATATGAGTAATAATCTCACCGGCCTGTTCCAGCTGCGATGCTGGAAGCTTTCCTGCAATTTTATCTGCTTCATGTAATATCTACGTCAAGTTCAGGAAGCATTCCCTATGGATAGGGAATAGTGATTATTTTGTTTTCCTAGAGGATCTTGAATTGACAATTATGATGCTTAGTTGTTACAGCACTAAGTAAACGATAAACGATGGTGATCCTTCTGAGAAATTAGGTGGTAACGACTGTGGAAATGTCGAATTGAATCTAAGTTAAAGAAATCATCCAGGTTTATTTCGGATGGTGTAATTTCTGGAACGACGGGATATTTGAAATGAAGAATTAGGTTATGATGGTTCATAAGATGATTATAGTAGAAATAAAGACAAGAGAGTCAGATAGGTGGGCTCATGAGAAGCCCCAGTAATGAAGCGAGAAAAGTATGGAATTAGCAGGGCAAGGGTATTGGCTAAAACAGAAAGTTGGGATTAGGAGCATAAATGACATACAAATTGACTCCTTAGTAAGTTTGGAAAATTCGAGAAAATATGAAATAGATTGACTGAGTAATAAAGAGACTCATGAAATGAAAAGGTGAAATCTAGATGACTGAACAAAGGAAAATTTGGCCCTAAACGTGTAACACGTATTGAATAAAGGTGACAAGTGCCTCAACTCTGAGATGAAGGATTTTCCAAAAGTAAGTAATGCTAATATCAAACAAGAGTATAGGTCCATAGAACGATGGACAGAGAAACAAGGACATGTGATATGTGAGATTACGATAAAGTAGTATTTGATACGAATACGATTACTTTCTTCCCTAATAAACCTCTATAGTTCAGAGGTAAATTCTGAGTATGATATTTTGACAATCATGAAAATCTTCTTATATAATTCTCTGAAATTCTTTCCTTTTAATATCCCTTATTTATTTTCCTCTAAATTGAGAAGAACAACCCTTTAAGGAGGGGAGGTACTACTACGTGACTCTCTGTCTGTGTGATAGGAGTCTAAGTGGAATGCCATTAATTGTTTAATTGCTTGTCAAGTACTAGAGGCTGGCCCCCTTCTGTACTAGCTATGCAATGTAACAAATGTTCATTGATCACAGTGATCTCTCGATAAATTTTTCCACCTAAATATATATACATCGAGATTGCGAAGATTAAAGCGATCAGGAATTGCAAAATTACGAGTGAGGTTATCTCCGGAATTCGTAGCGCGTTAGTGATACCGAAGTCACTACACGTACCAATAAGGTTAATAGTGTAAGACCGGACAAGAGCGTATACCGGATAATGTGTTATGCGAAAGTATCAAAGAATTGGTAGAACGGATAAAGGGTGTATTGTAACACCAGTACGATGTGCTTTAGAAAGATTGGAATGTGTAAGGATCGACCAGAGAATTGGAAAGCGAAATAACCAACAAGTACCCAATTGTCTTCTACCTGATTCCGGGACGGAATCCTTTTAAGGAGGGGAGACTGTAAGAACCCAGATTTTTGGGTAGAATTAAAACTTTTATTATGTATTGATGTAAGAGTGAACAGTGGTTACAACTACAATGTAATACTGGCTTTAAAGAATGAATAATGAAAGGATATATATTCCAAGGTTATATGGCCTGAAGGATGCTATTGGGTGATAACTTAGATTAGAATAATCTATCTCCTAGAAAGTTAAGATGAGATTCCCTAGAGAGAAATAGACACCCTCATGTCGTCCAAATCAATATCTATTATAAGCCCAGCGGTTCCGTAAAAAGGTTAAGGAACACTCGAGGGTGAACCAGGTTCATTTTCCTAATTATAGGAATTAAATAAAAATAAGTGATGAATAGTGATTTTGGTGGAATTTGGAATATTATTATAATAATGTTATACCCGGTATTCGGAACGGATTTCTGAGTTCGTATTAGTGATCCAGGAGGAAAATAAGTGTATGTAAAAGCTGTCGGATTCAGAAAAAGAGCACTTTTATTTTCTCCGAGATTTCCCTGGACACTGCAAGACTTAAGGATTTATAAAAGGGAATTAAGGAATTTAAATTCGAGAAGTATTAAGAATGATGAAGAATAGTATTAGGAATATTAAGAAGGTTTTCGGTAAAACCCTAGTTAGAAACGAATGAGTTATTCCCTCGAACGATCAACGAATTGAGCAATAACCGGACAAAAGAATCAAGCAGAGGGCCAAGGGGCAACCATGTGCTAGTAGATAAGAGATTTATTATGTCAAGGAATTAAGGATTTTATTTAATTATGATTTGAGAAATTAGAATGAAAATCCTCGAGTTAGAATGATAAGCGTTTTAGAAATCGCTAGAACTTTATAACGAGATTAAGCGATAAAGCGAACGCGAAACGAATTACGGATTAAATATATAACGAGATGAGAAACACCACATGATCATCTAGGGTTTACTAATATTAGATTGGTGGAAAAGAAATGAGAAAAGAAAAGAAAAAGGAAAGGATGAGGTGTGTGATTTAGAATGAAACAACAAGGCTACATGTCACCACTCTTTTCTAACACACCATCAAGTCTTGACACTTGTAATTAGAGTGTATTAGCAGCTATAACACCCCACAAATATCACAAAATCATTTCACCAACAAGTCAAAAGAGAAAAAGGAGAGAAAGATCAAAAAACAACACCACCACCACCAAAACAATACCATTCGGCTTTTCTTGGAATTCAAAATCCAAAATCCCTCTTCCACTCCTTTTTTGATCTTGAAACTTTTATGGTGAGACTTACATTTCATATAAATGATCTCCTAAAAATCCTAGCTTCAATCTCTTCTTTTTCCATTTTCAAAAAAATCATTAAAGAGGAGGGTGAATAGTGTTCTTCAAGAACTAACTTTGATTTTCATGTTTCTTTGGTTGATCTTAGGTTTGTTAAAGCTAGACAAGGACCATACCAAGCTTTGTAAGGCCATATCACACCCTCAAGAAGGTATAATGATCTTGAAACCCTAGATCTTACTTTGAGACTATGCATGTTCTTGATGATTTAGTGTAGTTAGGGTGTTAGCATGACTATAAGCATGATTAGTTAGTGATTTGAGTTGATCTATGTAATTTGATGGGTATGTTGTTAAGGTCAGTGGATGTTGGACTTGTAAGATGGATAATACGATTATGAGATGTATGGTATGCTCGGTGTGGCTTGGTTTTAGTGTTACGATTAGTAGAACGTTCGATTTATAGCCGTCGTAATGCCCGATTTTCGTTCAATCTTGAAATCCGAATTTGACAGTAGATAAAACTCACTGCATAGCTTCGACTTATGCCATGATTAGCTAGATTATGTTATGAGCTTCGTTTTGATATAAAGATCGCATGAAACGGACTTACGGTTTAGGAGTTATGATTAAATTCGTAAAAGTGGTTCGGAACCGTAATCGAAAGTTCGTAATTGAAATTGATTCCCTTAAATGTCGTTTAATCAGTGGCGAATCTTATTAATTAAATATTAGAGGTAAAAAGGAAGGTGTGGGAGAAAATCACATGTCGAATGGATCGTTTTCCGATTTTATAAAAATGTTTGAATCGAGGTTAAACGCGAACGAACCCCTTAAAGGTATGACTTTGGTTATAACTTAGAAAACGGGCGATAACACTCGAGGTATAATCTTGATTCGTAAACGACCAACCTTAGAACTTATACGACTTAAGTATATACCAAGTATAAGCATGATGACATGTCTTGATAATGAACGAATGTCGGATCGTATCGGTGATAAAAAGAGTTACACTAAAAGAGACGTAACGAGATAATTCGAAAACATGTTTCGATTTAAGTGGAGTTTATACTTAGCCTTTTTATAAGCGTTAAGTGGTTAATCTTAAATATTCTGATTGTTTATAGATTGTCGAGCTGACCCGGGACACATTACCCCTACCCGCACTCGATTCTCAGGCAAGTTTCCAATACTTGGAACTGTTGTTGTGATAATATATATGATGATTGTTTTATACATATGACATAGAATGCATGCCTACTTTCAAGTTAATATTGAATTACTTGTTCCCCGAATTGATATCGGCTTATAGACTATATATGAAATATCAGTTATAAGCCGGATTGTTTGGTTAAGACCCTTAGCAAAGGGCGTATGATATTCATACTTCAAATATAGACCGGGAGTCGATATTTTGTAATATATAAATAGTCGTGGAAACCCGGAGGGATCCCAGCGACAAATTTATTACTTCGAGGATTTTTATTCGATTACGAATCCTTCGAGGAACGTTATTTGAGTATTACCTCAGTGAAGGAGTATTTAATGAATATTATTTTAATATTCATTTAGAATGTCATTTATTTAATGAATATTATTTTAATCATTCATTGGAGTTATTTAGTTAATGAATATTATTTTGAATATTCATTAGAGTTATTTAGTTGAAGAATATCATTCCCAAATATTCATTTGGCTTACTTATTATTATTTGGAATATTCATTTGATCTTTATTTATTTAATGAATATTACTTTCGAATATTCATTTAAGGTTTGATTTACTTAATGAATATTATTTTAAAATATTCATTGGAAGTTCTATTTACTCAAGGAATATTACTTCGAATATTCCTTTAAAGTTTTGATTACTAAATGAATATTATTCGGATATTCATTTAGAATATTATTTGTTAAATGAATATTATTTTGGATATTCATTTAGAATATTATTTGTTAAATGAATATTATTTTGGGATATTCATTTAGAATATTATTTGTTTAATGAATATTATTTGGATATTCATTTGGAATGTTAATTGTTAAATGAATATTATTTTCAAATATTCATTTAAGGTTTGATTTATTCAGTAAATATTATTTTAAATATTTATTTAAGTTTATTTATTCAATGAATATTATTTTAAATATTCATTTAAGAAGAGATTTATTTAATAAATAATTCTATATATTCATTCGAGGATTACTTACGAGCAATATTATGATTTAATAATATTCCGTAATCATTATTAACTTAATAAATATTCTTGGAATATTTAATTAAATTCTTTTGAATTCTTTTTGTAATGATGTATATTATTCAAAGGTTATCCTTCACCTTCAGATATTATGTAAAATATTTCGAAGTCTTTTATGACTATTTATATCAAGGGGAGGTTCCTAAACTTTAATTTCATTTAAATCTATCTTAAAGAAGATTTAAATACTCGCTCAACTTCCAAACGTATATAAGGGGACCTCACTTGAGTGATGTTATTTATTGGACTGCCCGGTCCTATACTTGCTAAAACTATCTTGTCACTCACATCTTGATTCTTTCAAGCATCAATATGAGTCTTTTGGTTACCTCCTCAATGCTCGAGGGGTATGATTGATGTAACAAGTTTATATCCATTAACAAGCATCAGCTTGGGAAATATTGGTGAATTTTCCTTTCCAATTAGATACGACTACTTTGTGGAGTCCTATCAACAAGTGTTACACTTGGGGAAAAGGGGAACGAACTTTACGTTTCAGAGTCATGGATGATATTCGAACTAGGAGACGCGTAAGTGGCCGAGTGGCGCCGGTCCAGCAATAGCTCAACCGTTGGCTGAGGAGTTCCAGAGGGCGGTAGATAAGTAAATCCGTCGGAGCTACCTTCTACATGTAGAGAACGACTGATGAGATGCATGACATACGACTGATCATCGTAAACGTCAGGGCATCTGGCGCGGCAATGCTCCCGTATTAGTTCATCTTCTAAAAGTGAGAAATTTCTACAACACTGTTGGTGTTGGCAAGGTGAAAAAGTGTTGTAACCGGAATTGCAATATTTTTCCTGCAAGTTCCTCTTTTATGATAATTGAGAATATCTTGCTTATCTTTTGCATAGCAGATATTTATTCAAAACAAATATATTTTTGAGTTACCTTGTAACTTCATCTCATACCTTATATTGGTACTACATCGTTAATGCATGGCATATGGTTTCAAAGATATTTTGGACTGTCATATATTATCACTGTTCAATTATATTTCTGGTGGGCTATTGCTCACCCTTGCTTTATTTGTTTATATCACAACAACAGCTAGATCAGATGGCCGCGCAAGGCGCACGCAGCGTAAGCAGGTGTCAACCGTCAGAGGTTTACCGCTAAGGTCTTGGCTACCTTTGTTGAGGATGCAACTACTGGTAGGCTAGTTGTTAGCAATTGAGCCTCAAATGTACTTATATTATGGTATCTATTAATGGATGGCAAAGAGTATGTAACTGTACAATTGTAATTCTTTGGGTTGTAAGAACTCAAACTTGTGATTAATAATATTGTTGGTTACTCTGATTTCATCTCTGGGACTATAACGGGTGTGTTTTATGTTGTTGTTTTGGGTCACAAGGTTGTAATTTAAATTATGTTGGTTTTGTGGTTGGATATTGAGACCGTAACGACCAGATCCCTGACCCTGGATCTGGGGGTGTTACACACAACCTTATATTCATAATTTCGTTCAAGAAAATGTCTTTAACCTTGACAAAAACACAAAAAATCTTCATTCATGTTGAGGGCGCTGTTATTCCCAGATTACACACTTGTATAATTGTAGAAGGGGGGGTTGAATACAATTCTTGATTATTATAAATTTCTGATAAGAACCACAGAAATCTATGAGGAAATAATTGCTGAATAAGAAATGGTTCACAAACACATAAAAAATCAGGTGGTTAAATGTACCACCTGAGACTTTTATTCGAAGAAAACCCTGTGATACAAGTGTACACAGCTTCTGTGTTTACAACTCTTTGCTTCTAAAGATATTCAAGAAACCCTAAGCAAATGTGTATGTTTTCTTACTTCCTAAAGAGTTGCTACACTTGGTTATATATTCCAAGTTTACAAGTGCTACAGGAATAAGATAATATTAATCTAATTCAAGTTGACTTGCTACTCCACTCCAAATCCACATGTAGCCGAAAGGTTGTCCTTGTGAACAGATATGTCCCCTGCACCTTTCTTGTATGTACTGTGTAAATGGAATGCTTCTTTCTTCTGTGTTTCCAAAGTATGGCTGCCATATTGCTTTTTATACCTACTATCAACCCATGTGATCTGTCAGTCAAACCTGTCCTTATCAACTGCTAATTCCTAGCATAGGATAAAGTGACAATGATTATCCGTTGATGTTGTGTCTACTTATCCGTTGATGGTAGTTTGAGCTGTATCCGTTGATCGAGTAGATTTGAGTTGTATCCGTTGATAGAGCCCTGTTCTCATCCGTTGATACATTTTCACTTAGACAGAATTACATAGCATAGCTTATTTACAATTGGCTACCCTATTCTGCCTATCCATTGATGGTCAACATGACTCTGAATAAAGACACTATCAACTGATAGATAGAGATATTGCAGTATGCTACAAAACCTCATCCGTTGATGAGCTACCTGTCAACGGATAGAGTTATAAGGTCTTATCCGTTGACAGTTACAAAACTTGACTTGTACAATTTTGCTTGAATGTTAAGTTATCATCAACTACAACATATTCCTAACAGGCGCGCCTTAAGGCATTACCCTTTTCAGGATTCCTTTAACTTGTCAATTACTACATAGCAAATCTTCATATATGTTGAGGGCGCGCCCTAAGAAATGGGGCACGACCTCTTATACTTCAATCAAAAAATCTTCAAAAACCTTGAAAAAATGTCTTGATATACTTTATTAATCTTCAAATAATCTCAAATCTCAACAGAACAAGGGAAGGTATACATGTACTACCCCCCAAGCTAAGGAGAATAAACTTCGAAAAACAGCAAGTCTCGACTAGAACTGAAGAAGGCGTATGTGTACTACCCCCCTAGACTAGGAGAAGATTTATTTATGCTAGTCTATAACTTAAATATAAGCCTTCATACCATAGGGGGCCAAAGCCGCACCCTACTGATAATACTTTCTCAAATGCTCTGCATTCCATGCTCGTGGGATTATGTTGCCATCCAAGTCTTCTAGATGATAAGTTCCTTCCCAGATGATAGACTTGATCTTGTAAGGTCCTTCCCAGTTGGGACCAAAAACTCCATGTGCTGCTACTCTTGTATTATGCATGACTTTCCGCAGAACTAGATCACCCACCTTGAAAGGCCGAGTCTTCACCTTCTTATTATAGTACCTTGCAGCCCTCTGCTGATAAGTTGCCAACCTCAACTGCGAATTTGCCCTCATCTCTTCTAGGAAATCAAGATTTAGCCTTTGATTTATCATATTCGATTCTTCATCATAGAAATCCCTTCGGAATGACCCTGCTCCAATTTCCACCGGCACCATTGCCTCACATCCATAAGACAGCATGAAAGGAGATTCCCCAGTTGTGGTCCTTGGTGTTGTGTTGTAAGACTATAAGACCATAGGAAGTTCCTCAGGCCAATTCCCTTTGCTTTCTTCTAACTTGGTTTTCAAGGTATGCTTGATTATCTTGTTGATAGCTTCAGTCTGCCCATTACTCTGAGGATGATACACAGTTGTGAATTCCTTCTTGATTCCCAATTCTTCGCACAGCTTTCGCAACTCCTTGCTGTCAAATTGTTTCCCATTATCTGAAACAAGCTTGTAAGGAATCCCGAATCTGCACACAATAGAGTTAAACATAAAATCCTTGATTTTCTTCGCTGTAATTGTTGCCAAGGGCATGGCTTCCGCCCATTTGGTGAAATAATCTACTGCAACAACAGCATACTTAACTCCTCCCTTAGATTTAGGGAGTTCTCCAATAAGATCAATTCCCCACATAGCAAATGGCCAAGGACTCATCATAGAAGTCAAGGTAGTTACGGGAATCGTGGAATAATTGGCAAACCTCTGGCATTTATCGCATGCCTTGACAAACTCATAGGCATCCTTCTTTAGAGTAGGCCAATAATAACCTTGCCTTAACACCTTCATTGCCAACGAACCACCCCCCGAGTGATTGCCACAAATTCCTTCATGTACCTCCCTTAGGATATAATTGCATTCATCTCCATCTATGCACTTCAGAAGTGGTTGATTGAAACCTCTCTTGTACAGAATCCCATCATACTCCACAAACCTGGCAGCATGATATCGAAGATGCCTTGCTTCAATTTTGTCGCTTGGGAGAATCCCCTTACGGAGATATTCTAAAATAGGAGTCATCCATGTAACTGACGGAGCACTCTCCACTTCCATAACTTCCACTTCTGGAATACTTGGCACTTCTTGAATTTGTAGAGGTACTGTTCCTAACAACATAGCATTCTTCTGGGATCCTAGCTTGGCCAAAACATCTGCAGAGCAATTTTCATCTCGAGGAATGCATTCCAACCTTACTTCACGAAACTTCTGAATTAATCGTTGTGCACACTTCATGTAAAGCTCTGTTCTGGGACCTCTACACTGAAAACCTCCTTTAATCTGCCTGACTACTAATTCCGAATCACTCGATACGATCAAATTTGCTACCTTCATTTACAAAGCCATCTTTAATCCGTTAATCAAAGCTTCATACTCCGCATCATTATTAGTTGCCTCGAATTTGAAGTGAATTGCACTCATGAACTGATTTCCTTCAGGCGTTATCAAAATTACTCCTGCACCAGCTCCCCCATTATTCACAGCTCCATCTACATGCAACTTCCACCAAGGTTGGGGAACTTCCTCAAGAGGGCGCGCCCTCTTAGGAGGAATTCCAGGTTCCACTAATACAATCGACTTTTCCTCGATCTCTGAATCAAACTCCAGGATGAAATCCGCTAAAGCCTGACCTTTAATTGCTGCTCTTGGTGTATATTCCAAATCAAACTTCCCTAATTCGATGGTCCATTTCAACATTCTTCCTGAAGCTTCCGGTTTGTGAAGAATACTCCTCAATGGATAAGCAGTACGGACCTCGATCTTATGAGCTTGAAAGTAAGGACGAAGTTTTCTTGCCGCCAAGATTAAAGCGTAAACCAACTTTTCCATACTGGTATATCGGGTCTCTGCATCATGCAAACGTTTGCTCACATAGTAAACCGGAGACTGATGATCAATCTCTTCTCTTACCAATACTGCACTAATGGAATATTCTGATACTGCCAAATATAATATCAAGGTTTCTCCCTCCACAGGCTTGGCTAAGAGTGGAGGATTCCCCAACTGCTCTTTGATCTTCTGAAAAGCCTCTTCACACTCAGGAGTCCACACAAAATCTTTGGATGCTCCTTTGATCGCCTTGAAGAATTCTCTGCATCTATCTGAAGATTTTAACACAAAGCGATTTAGCGCTGCAATTCTCCCAGCCAAACTCTGAACTTGCTTCACAGTAGATGGAGATTTCATGTCAAGTAAGGCTTTAATCTTGGCTGGATTCGCCTCGATCCCACGATGGTTAACAATGAATCCCAAGAACTTTCTGGATTCCACTCCAAACACACATTTTTGAGGATTCAACTTCATTCTGAACTCCCTCAATACTCCGAACATCTGCTCCAAATGCTTTACATGGTCCTCCGCCCTCAAGGATTTGACAAGCATGTCATCCACATACACTTCCATGGTTTTCCCTATCAGATCTTTAAACATCATGTTCACCAACCTCTGATAAGTAGCTCCAGCGTTGATCAAACCAAATGGCATTCCAATATAACAGTACAAACCTCTATCCGTGATGAAAGAGGTGTGCTCTTGATCAGGTTCGTACATGGGGATTTGATTGTAACCCGAATAAGCATCCATGAAACTCAAAAGAGCGTGGCCAGCGGTAGCATCCACCAACTGATCAATTCGAGGGAGAGGAAAATTATCTTTAGGGCAAGCCTTGTTCAGGTCCGTGAAATCCACACAAGTTCTCCACTTTTCATTAAGCTTCTTGACAAGAACAGGATTAGCCAGCCAATCTGGATAATATGATTCCTTGATAAAACCAACATCTAAAAGTCTATCAACTTCCTCTTTCAATGCTATAGCTCTTTCTCCACTCACAGGTCGACGTTTCTGGCGAATTCCTTTCTTGGTGGGATCTATGTTCAAATGATGACACATAATCTTTGGATCGATTCCTACCATATCAGCATGACTCCAAGCAAAGACATCCAGATTATTCAAGAGAAAATTAGTGAGCATTCCTCTCAACTTGGAATTCAATTGAGATCCGACTTTCAAAACCTTACTCGAATCCTTTTCATCCACCATAATTGAAATAGTATCCTCTGCAAGACCAGTCTTTTCCACAGGTTGTGGTGTTCTCGGATCAAGATCAAAATCAAAGTTTCGTGGATCCTCGATTGGTGCTGCATCCTTGGAGGGCGCGTCCTCTTTAAGAGGGAAGTCTTCCTCAACAAGGGTATGCACCAAGCCTTCAAGTAACATTCGCCTCCCTTCAACCTGTTCACCTCTGATATTAACTGAAATCACCTCCTCTGAGTCTTCTTCAATTTCCTCCAGAATCCCATCCTGAAGATCATCCAACACTGGAATACTCTCCTCAGGGCGCGCCCTAAATGGGGGCGCGTCTTCTACTGGTTCTTGGATAAGATAGTGTACTTTTACTTCTCCCGGGACAATACTCATAACCCCTGAACTACTTTCATTGAGGGCGCGCCCTCCATTCTGCAGCTTCCTGAATCCCTTGATTGCCTTATGATAACAATCTCTCGAATCATGCTGGGATCCTCGGATTGTTCCCACACCATTTGGTGTAGGAAATTTCATGGCAAGATGATATATGGAGGTCACAACTTTCATTTCTTTTAACAAAGGACGTCCTACTAAAGCATTGTGTGATGATTCTACATTCAAAATCATGAAATCCATCATTTGAGTCACAGAAAGAGTTCCTTCCCCGAGAGTTACCGGTAACCTGATAGCTCCCATGATCTTTACAGATTCGCCCGAAAAACCATAGATCCATCCGTTATCTTGAATCATATCCTTATCTAGAAGTCCCAGCTTTTGGTAAGTGCTGTAATACAGAATATTCACCGAACTTCCATTATCAACAAAAACTCGATGCACATTCTTGGACCCAATCTGAATTGCCACCACCAAAGCATCATTGTGAGGATGGTGTACCCATCTTGCTTCTTCTTCAGTGAAAGTGATATCAGTAAATTCTCCTTTGAACAATTTAGGCGGCCTTAATTCCAAACCATTCACATTTGTAAGAGGTCGGTATCTTGCTTCCCTAGTATACCTCTCCATAGCATGATTGCTATCACCTCCCAGGTGGTGTCCACCAAAGATAGTGTGGATACTTCCTTCCTTAACAAACTTCTTCTCTTCAGGCTTGTCATCAACATGGAGGGCGCGCCCTCCATCTCTCTTATCAGGATTCTCCCTATGTTTTTTCACCTCTCTGACAATCCATTCTGTTAGATATCCTTCCTTGATTAGATCCTCAATTTCATCCTTCAATTGACGGCACTCATGAGTATTGTGCCCAGAAGACTCATGGAATTCACAGTACTTTCTCTTGTCTTTACTTTGCTAAGAAGAGAGAGGCTCTGGTTTTCTGAAGAATCCTTTATTTTTGTTCACTTCAAAAATATGTTCAATGGAGGCTGCCAGAGGTGTATAACTACCTGGCCTTTGATCATAGGTGTAAGTATCTGGGGGACTGATAAGTGGATTTTATATCCACTAATTGGCTTCCGTTTGGACTTTAATCGTTTGCAAGTTCTCAAGTTTCGTGTTAGTTTGATGTGTTTTCATCTAATTTGTGTAGGTTGCATAGTCGGGCGGCATTGGTGGTGTTGGTGAAGTATTGGTGGTATTCTGTGAGCTTAAAGTAGAAATTACAGGAAGTCCAGGGCAAGAGAACTCGGGAATTTGATCTCAATGCGCATTCATCACTGTTTTGGCCATATCTTGACTTCTAGAAGTCCGTTTGAGGCCCGTAAGCTGTCCACGTGAAGAGGAGAGAAATTTCTACAATTCTGTCCAGGGGTCTACAAGCGTAACAGCGCAGGCAGGAGGCGCAACAGCGCTGGAAGTGAAGCGCAACAGCGCTCGTTTAGGCGCAATGGCGCTATGGATGTGTGCGTTCCAGGAGAATACAAGCGCAATGGCGCTTCAGGAGGAGCTATGGCGCTCGAGGGAGTGTTTTCCAGGGGTTTGCTAGCGCTCTTGCGCGTGTTGAGGAGCCGTTGCGCTTGGTTTAGGCGCAGCTGCGCTTGGTTTAGGCGCCATGGCGCTTTGGTGTGGGTTTGAGCAGTTTTCTGTTGCCTTGTATCGGGTCAAGTTGGTTTTGGGCCTATTATTAGGGCATCTTTATATGTATTATTGGAGACCTAAAAACATTATCTATCGTATTTCTTAGTTTTTTCTTGGCGACTATCAACACTTTGCATCTAGATTTCAAGAACAATTTCAAGGAATTTCTCCAAGCTAGTGACAAGCAAGGATTACTCTTTGGAATCTTTGTACTCTTCTATTTTGGGGATTTAATTCTAAACCTTATTTCTTCTTCCATATTTACTTGTTTATTTTGGAATTATGTTTTCCATAGAACCCATGATGGCAATTAGGTCAATTATGGGCTAATTCGTTATCATGGGGTTTTAATGGATTTTGCTATGGATTCTAGTAATTGAGTGTTATTTATGCCTTGGTGTGTGATTGAATGTATTGATTGCCTAGTATGTTTATGCTTATTCGTTATAAGTGAGTCGCGAACACTTGTAATTGTTTGTTTAATCCTAGTGAATGCGAAAGTGGATCTAGGGTTTAGAACAATTCATGCTAGCATAGGTTTTTGCATGTGAAGAACATGTATTAATTTGTGGTGTAATTCTAACCATTTTGCATCGACTATGTGGTTTAATGGGTGCTTGATTTTCAACCGGTATGTGTTCAATTGCTATAGACATATAGGAACTACACATATTTGGTGACTACTTGACTTCTATCAATTGTGGATGATCGGTAGGATGGTATATGCACAACGAAAGTTGGTGTGTATCAGTTTAGTGCATCTAATCAGTAATCAACTCTGTCACATGCTAGGCTAAAGGGCATAAGATTCTAGATGAAGTAGTAAATGAAATTGAAATCGCATGTTTGTTTATTATAAAGTTAAAGTTAAGTTATTTCCTCGTAATTGGCTTAGTTGGTAATTAATCTTTAGTAAATCAAAACCAAAATTGTGATTGTCTTAGCAGTGAGTGTAAATCATAAGCTGGTGCATAAGTGAACATAACAAACAATTTGAGTCTCTGTGGGAACGAATCCTATTTACTCTATATTACTTGTTGACCACGTTCTCTTGCGTGAATAAGTGCGAACAAGTTTTTGGCACCGCTGCCGGGGACTCGGTTCATTGTTTGTTTAGTTTATGATCTTGTCATCAATTTGGGTTAAATTCACTGACTCGGACATTTTTTTTCTTTTTATTTGATGGATTATTGGGAGCAGGAATTCGTAATTGTTTGTGAGCTGTGTGCAGGTGGACATTACACTCATCAATGTGAGTATAATAGAAACCGGCCAAATTTCAGCTGGGACTACAATCAGAGTGGTATGGAGCAATCCCAATATCCATCCTACCCGCTCCAAAATCAGCAGTTTGAAGATGAGCTATACAATCCAGGGGGAATTCAGCAGCAACAGGGGCAACAATTTCAGCATCAGTATGCCCCAGTGCATCAACACTTTCAACCTCCTGAATTTCAGCAGCAGCAATTTCAGACTTGGTCTATCCAACAGTCGACCGAAGAAGCTGAATTAGAAGAATTGAGGTTGATGGCTAAAAGCAATGCATTGTCTCTCCAGAAAATAGGAAATCAGATTGGTCAATTAGCAACCTTGCTAAACAGTCTTCAGGGAACCCTTCCAAGTGACACGAGAGACCTAGAGGTAGAGCAGGAGGACAATAACATGCCTATCAATCTTGATGAGCCATTCTTAGCCACGGGTGAGATTTTGATCGATGTTCAGAAAGGAGAGTCTGAGGGCGAAGATGAGGAAGAAGCAGAACAGGAAGCTGATAAGGAAGAAAGGTCAGAAAATGCAGTTCTGAATATTCAGCCACAACCACATCCTTTGCAATCTGAAAATGTTGAAGATATTGAGAAGAAGAATTTTGAAATTGTGTTAGTTGAGAGCCATGAACTTGTTGAGGTGTCTCAATTAAATTCTGAACATGAAGGATATGTGGAAGAATCTTCAACAATATCAATGAAGGATGTTCTGGTTTATGATAAATTAGAGGATAATTTGTATGAAGATCCACTGGAGCAGCCTATGTTTCTAGAATTGGGACCTGAGAAGAATGAAGACGAGCATCTAACGTTGTTAGAGGATAATTCGCAAAGTGTTGGAATGATGCATTGTTTCGAGTCACTAGAAGTGCTATCTGCCGAAGGCAATCCTCCAAAAGCCTCTATCAAGGAACCACCTGACTTGGAACTGCAGTTGATATCCTCTCAATCTCAGGAGTTTGATTCGAGTTCATTTGTATCATCTTCTATCATCATCTCAGCAGAATTACCTCCGGACAAGAATTTTGAAAGGGTTATTTCAAATTTTCGTGACAGTATGCGCTCTGCAGATATGCAAAATTTTTTAGTGGACAATGCGATTGGTTTTGTTGAGAAGCAGAGAAGGTTGACATCTCCAACCTTATCCACTATTATCTCAGCAGATTTACCGCCTGATAAGGAAGAAGTACGTTTGGCGGCTTTACAAAAGCATACAGGTAGTGGATGGATGATTTCAGATAATCAGGATATCATCTATTCGTTGGTTATTCAAATATGGTGTGGGAACAATGTCACGGGCACTTTGGAAGAGCGAAGGAGGTTGAAGCTTGTCGTCAATGACGTTGCTCCGAAGAAGATCATTAAATGGCCTTATAGAGTTACGGTGCAGAAATTTTCAAGAGGAAAATTGTGGCCAAGTCTAGCTAAAGACGTTAAATAAAGGCGCTTCGTGGGAGGCAACCCATGATTTCTTGCTTTCGAATAAAACAACAGTTGTGTTGGAGCCTCCACGTCTATCCACCACCAGACACACCACCCGAGGAGGGTGACGATGCCGGCGACTAGGGGAGTATCTCTTGTACCCTTTTAATTTACCTTCAATGAGGACATTGCAATTTTTAAGTTTGGGGGTGATTTTAGGGTATTAAGAGTCATTGCATTGCATATAGTTGCATATTCATGCATATTCATGTTAGTATTTTTGCATTTAGTTTTGCATATTCATATCCATTTAGATTGCATTTAGGATGCCATGTCATATAGCTTTAATTAGGATTGTAATATCATGTTCATGCATTTCATGCATTTCATATGATTCCACTTGAGTGTCTGTATTTGGCTCGATAGGTCGACGTTAATTTGAGTGTGATGACAATGAATAGAGGGTTGATTTAAGTACTTATGAAATTGACTTGAATGTGTCGGGAACACAATCTTTTCACGGTCTCACTGTTTGCTTTTGAGCTAGATCGAGTCATACCTTGTTTGGCTGTTGAGATTTAATCACTTATTTATATCTAGAATTTTCGTTATTCCCTTGATGGCGTAGGAGCACTTAAGTATAAGTTTGGGGGAAAACAGGGATTTCATGCTAAGTGTTGTGTCGTAGTGTAATAATGGCTAGGCATCAAATGGCTAGTAGCCGGCTCATATTTGATATGAGTAGTCTAGAGGGGTGAGATAGTGCACCCATGTGAAGTAATCTTCAAATCCCGAGAATTATGTTCATGCATTTCATGCATTTCATATGATTCCACTTGAGTGTCTGTATTTGGCTCGATAGGTCGACGTTAATTTGAGTGTGATGACAATGAATAGAGGGTTGATTTAAGTACTTATGAAATTGACTTGCATGTGTCGGGAACACAATCTTTTCACGGTCTCACTGTTTGCTTTTGAGCTAGATCGAGTCATACCTTGTTTGGCTGTTGAGATTTAATCACTTATTTATATCTAGAATTTTCGTTATTCCCTTGATGGCGTAGGAGCACTTAAGTATAAGTTTGGGGGAAAACAGGGATTTCATGCTAAGTGTTGTGTCGTAGTGTAATAATGGCTAGGCATCAAATGGCTAGTAGCCGGCTCATATTTGATATGAGTAGTCTAGGGGGGTGAGATAGTGCACCCATGTGAAAAAAAAGAAAAGAAAAGGCAAGAAAAAGAGTCAAAAGAAAAAAAAAAGAAATAAAAAAAAAAGAAAAAAAAAAGAGTTGTGAGAATAAAAAATGAGGAATTGTGAGAGTGTGTGTATGCTAATTGGCTAGGGTGAGCTCTTTAGTACTCGAGCAAGTAAGTTCGAGGGGATTTTATGCCTAGTGACCGAAGACTTTTCTGGTCTGGGATCCACTAACCTAACGCTCGCTACAAGGGTGCTATTGTATAAGCCTTTAGGGGTCTCACCCATTGCACAGTCAAAAGCATGTGTGTTTTGTGTTTTGTGATGTTTTATGTAGTAAAGCATGAGTCCTTGTCTACCTTAAATGATGATGGCGGTGTCTTTGAGTCATGGAGTGTCTAAAGTCTATTCTGTTTATAAACATGTGATTGTCTTGGCGAAGAATTGGTTATTTCTTTTATCTAGTTTCAAGAGTATATCTAGTGAGAAATGCACACACCACGTTTCCGAGCATGTATTGTTAGTATACGGGGCTTAGTCGAGCTCTGTTTGGAGTTGTTGCATTCTTTGAGGTGTTGGCTTGTTGAGTTGGTTTTGGTAACTTTTGTGGGATCATTGCATTAGGACATGTTCGCATTATCATGACATTTAATTTTAGTTGCATTCATGTATCATTTTAGGTTGAGTTGCATTGCTTGAGGACAAGCAACGGTTTAAGTTTGGGGGTTTGATAAGTGGATTTTATATCCACTAATTGGCTTCCGTTTGGACTTTAATCGTTTGCAAGTTCTCAAGTTTCGTGTTAGTTTGATGTGTTTTCATCTAATTTGTGTAGGTTGCATAGTCGGGCGGCATTGGTGGTGTTGGTGAAGTATTGGTGGTATTCTGTGAGCTTAAAGTAGAAATTACAGGAAGTCCAGGGCAAGAGAACTCGGGAATTTGATCTCAATGCGCATTCATCACTGTTTTGGCCATATCTTGACTTCTAGAAGTCCGTTTGAGGCCCGTAAGCTGTCCACGCGAAGAGGAGAGAAATTTCTACAATTCTATCCAGGGGTCTACAAGCGTAACAGCGCAGGTAGGAGGCGCAACAGCGCTGGAAGTGAAGCGCAACAGCGCTCGTTTAGGCGCAATGGCGCTATGGATGTGTGCGTTCCAGGAGAATACAAGCGCAATGGCGCTTCAGGAGGAGCTATGGCGCTCGAGGGAGTGTTTTCCAGGGGTTTGCTAGCGCTCTTGCGCGTGTTGAGGAGCCGTTGCGCTTGGTTTAGGCGCAGCTGCGCTTGGTTTAGGCGCCATGGCGCTTTGGTGTGGGTTTGAGCAGTTTTCTGTTGCCTTGTATCGGGTCAAGTTGGTTTTGGGCCTATTATTAGGGCATCTTTATATGTATTATTGGAGACCTAAAAACATTATCTATCGTATTTCTTAGTTTTTTCTTGGCGACTATCAACACTTTGCATCTAGATTTCAAGAACAATTTCAAGGAATTTCTCCAAGCTAGTGACAAGCAAGGATTATTCTTTGGAATCTTTGTACTCTTCTATTTTGGGGATTTAATTCTAAACCTTATTTCTTCTTCCATATTTACTTGTTTATTTTGGAATTATGTTTTCCATAGAACCCATGATGGCAATTAGGTCAATTATGGGCTAATTCGTTATCATGGGGTTTTAATGGATTTTGCTATGGATTCTAGTAATTGAGTGTTATTTATGCCTTGGTGTGTGATTGAATGTATTGATTGCCTAGTATGTTTATGCTTATTCGTTATAAGTGAGTCGCGAACACTTGTAATTGTTTGTTTAATCCTAGTGAATGCGAAAGTGGATCTAGGGTTTAGAACAATTCATGCTAGCATAGGTTTTTGCATGTGAAGAACATGTATTAATTTGTGGTGTAATTCTAACCATTTTGCATCGACTATGTGGTTTAATGGGTGCTTGATTTTCAACCGGTATGTGTTCAATTGCTATAGACATATAGGAACTACACATATTTGGTGACTACTTGACTTCTATCAATTGTGGATGATCGGTAGGATGGTATATGCACAACGAAAGTTGGTGTGTATCAGTTTAGTGCATCTAATCAGTAATTAACTCTGTCACATGCTAGGCTAAAGGGCATAAGATTCTAGATGAAGTAGTAAATGAAATTGAAATCGCATGTTTGTTTATTATAAAGTTAAAGTTAAGTTATTTCCTCGTAATTGGCTTAGTTGGTAATTAATCTTTAGTAAATCAAAACCAAAATTGTGATTGTCTTAGCAGTGAGTGTAAATCATAAGCTGGTGCATAAGTGAACATAACAAACAATTTGAGTCTCTGTGGGAACGAATCCTATTTACTCTATATTACTTGTTGACCACGTTCTCTTGCGTAAATAAGTGCGAATAGGGACCCCAATTTCTGCTAGATTCAGTTAAGTTCACCCGATTGGCACCAGTTGCTATCCGGCGAGTTGGACTAGGAGACCTATCTTTCCTCTTTCCGACCTTTACCTTAGAACTGTTTTGATTATCGGTCTTTCGATTATCTGCCAAAGACTATTCCACAATCTTGAAAGATTCAGCTTGTGCAAACACATCAGCCAATGTCGGTGGATCTCGTCCTTGAAGATGTTTCCAGAAATCAGTTCCCACCGATAATCCAGCTATTTGAAAACTCTTGAGCGTTTCATCAGTTGCTCCTCTCACCAGAGTTGATTCCGAGTTAAACCTCTTGAAGTAGGATTGCAGACTTTCACCTTCCCTCTGCTTGATATTGGCCAAAGTTGTTACTGGAGGAGCATATTTCACTGCCGCCTGGAATTTAGTCAAAAACAAATTCCTCATCACCTGCCAAGATGTAATAACTCCCGGGCCAAGTTTCTGAAACCATTGCTGAGCACTCTCCCTGAAAGTTGCTGCCAGCAATCGACACCTAGCCAGCTCTGTCACTTGATAGACATCCATCTCGATATCAAAGCGTCCGAGGAATTCAACAGGATCTGCATTTCCATGAAAGCGCAAATCATTTGTCATAGATCTATACCCAGTAGGAAGTTGCGCCTCTCTTACTTCGGTTGAGAATGGAGAGGATGTTTGTGCAGTAGCAGATATTCTTCCTCCATCCAAGTGAGCAAGAAGCTTCTTCAAGTCATCCACATTGAAAGTCCCAACCCCGGGAACATTTTGAATATTTGGTTGTGCCACAGTTTGAGTACCCCCTGGGGGTGGAGGTGGAGCCGCTATCAGAACACCTTCTTGAGTTCCTGCTTGAGGCAGAACCTCGACATCCCCTTGAGTTTGAGTTTGCTGACCTTGAGGATTTCCCTCATTCTATGGATTTCCCTGAGACCGTTGATTCCCTCGAGGTTCTGGATTTTCTCGCGATCCTCTTTGATGTTGTCCCCCTGAGTTAGGGCGCATCCTTGACCTGGACTCACTTGAAGTGCTCGAAGGAACTTGGTGAATGCGAGGGGGTCTATAACCTGAGGGCGCGCCCTCTCTATTACGAGGTTGCACGTCTCCTCTGTATAGCTCCATTCTTCTATCACCGTCAGCACGGTTATTTCGCCTTCCAGCATTGCTTCTGTAAGGAGCTTGTTCAAGTCCAAGGGGCCGCGTCCTGTCATTGACAGGGGGCGCGCGCTGTGGATTTCCATTCTGAGGAAGGGCTCGCTCATGTCCAAGGGGCCTCGACCTGTCACCGACAGGGGGCGCGCGCTGTGGATCACGGGGCCGCGATTCCAAATTTTTATCTTTCTTCTGAAGTTCGAGGAGATATATCCTAAGGTCATCGTCACTAAGCCTTATTCCAAGGCGTTCTTTCAAACTTGCAAAATCTCTCTTCTCCTTAGCAATCTGTTCTTCATCCCGCTGAATCTCACTAGGGGTGCGCCCTGACCGGTGAGGGTGAGGGTGCGCCCTAGCTTCAGGATTCGACAACATGCGCTCAGAATTATCTTCACTAGGATGTTCAATAATAGGATCAGAGTATTCTAACCTTCGAGGAGTAATTAGCTGAAATCTCTTCTCCTGCACTTCGCTGTCTCTATGAGAGCTTTCCTCAACTTGAAGGGCTTTCCCGGTTCGATGATGATTTCGTGGGATATTCCGAGATTTTCTCCTTGATCCCTGATTTTCCTCCACGGAACACAATCTTGCCCCGAAATCGTTTAGGGCATCACCCATGTTGTACAATTGTTCCATTAATGCCGCGTTACTGATAAGAACAGGCGGCTGACCACCCACGGTGATTGGAGTTCCATGGTGGTGTGGGGGAACAAGGATTTCCTCCGGAACGTAAGCTTCGTGACGAGCTTGGTTACCCCCCAAGCTATCTTCGGAATCGTAATAATCTTCTTCGTGAGAACCTCTGCGTTGATTGTGAGACATCTTTTCCTCCTAAGATGAAGATCTTGATTGGCTGCCCTCCTTCTAGCGCCAATTTGTTGACGGAGGAATTTGGGAACAACAAATTTTTGGGTACGTCGCCGGAAACAAGATCTGTAGCAGCGGTTCTTTGTCGGAAAAAGTGGTTGTGTGGGTGGCTGTAAGTAAGTGGTGGCTGAGATTGATTAGGGTTCGTAAGGGTTGCCTGTGAGCTCTCAACTTTCGACCCCTCAATCGGCCTACGTACCCCGGTATTTATAGGGGATCAAGCCATACGTAGTTCCTGGAGAGCAAGAAACCCAAATGGGCTTGGATAACGGACCAGCTTCCGGAATGTTCTACTATGAGGCCTAACCACAAAGGCCCAAGGCTCATCCAGGATCTCAAGACTTCACGGATAAGGAAACTTCCCCCGTCGAGGACTAGTCCTATCCGCTACCAGCTATTTCTTGATTTCAAGGATGCAGGTATAGCCGTGATTTACCCCAAGTGCAGAACGCATCCCTGTCCCCCGAATGAGAAGCACCCACCTGATAGCAGAACAGGTGATCCAGAGCTTTTGGGTGCAAAGTGCAGGATTACTCCAAAGTTCCCCAATGAGGGCGCGCCCATTGGCTACAGGAATAGAGCTCCCAAAGCACACACCAGAAAGTCCCCATCTTTCCACCTTAGGGCGCGCCCTTAGTGTTTAAGAAGGGTCCTTATATCCAGGCAAACCCCTGGAGGCCTTCTGCGACGGACATCCCCCTCCTGAGATACGATAGGAGGGAATTCTTCAACTTCTGGAATTCCAGCTTGGGTAGAATCCCACCTTGAATGGAATCCACTCTTGAGTAGAATCCTAAGAAAGATTTCTTTAATGTCTTCAAAAAATCACCTTGAATCAATTTGCCTCCATATTTTATATTTAGGGCGCGCCCTCTTTATTGAGAAAGAGAGGGCGCGGTCTGACTTTTCCCCTTTCTGCCAAAACCCTAATTAATCCTAGAATTTCCCAAATTTAACTTGTATTTGACCCGAATCCATCTTGAAAATACCCGAATCGAATTTTGGCTATAACAATCTCTAGGATTCATTGTAATATCTTAATGGCTAGAGTTTGATTACTTGTATTGTTGGAACTATCCAGCGAGTTTTTACTCCTAGAACTTATCTCTCGAATTGCTTTTAGCATTCGATCTTTTTATTACAAATATAGAAAAGTTCATGTCGAATTTTTTAAAGAATTTGTAATAATTAGTTTGGTCATCAAATCTTGTAATTTGTACCCGTGTATTTAGACACACCCCATCAAGTTTAATATAATTTTATATTTAACTTGAAATATCGGTATTCGTTTTATTCCGCATCGTAGTGTTTAAAAATTAATATACATCCAAAGAACAATTTCGATAAAACGGTATAGTTTGTATTCAACCCCCCCTTCTACAAACTATTTTGGACCTAACAGTAAGGTTCTTTAAAAATTTCATGGCAATCCAAGTAGTATAGCCTAGTCAAATCCATGCTCAAAGTTGGGACTGGATAGTAACTCCAAAATTTCTAACTTGTTTTCTTGTTTTGTTCTTAAGGTTTAAGCTATATAACGACTATATAAGGCTTGTTAAGTGTTTATAAACACTTGATAGTGTTGCTAGAGCTTCCAAGAAGGTAAAACCCTAACCCACCTTTGAGATTTATGTCAGTTTTGAAGTGGTTTTGATGTCGATGTAAAGTTAAGATCATGATTAAGTGATTTGATGATTATTTAGCTTTGTAAAATGTGTAAAATGATGGGTGTTGGATTTGAGCTTCACCACTGATCTTAGAGGTGTATGATGAGTGTTTTTTTGTGTAAAGGATGTATGGTATGTCTTGGTGGTTGGTTTGGAGTGTTCATAAAATGTAAATGTTCGATTTAGAGCCCGTCGTAATGCCCAAAATTTTTGTACCATGTTGACAGTAGCCATCCGAGACCCTAATCATGTTTAAATTGTGACCACTGACCATATTGAGTATTTTTTGGTGTCTAGTTTATGTGTCCGCAAGAATCGTGTCAAAAGAGTTTACGGTTTATGAGTTATGGCCGTTTTAGTGAAAGCGGCTCGAGAAACAATGTCGCAGAGATGCATCAACTTTGAGGTTAAGTTTGAGACCCTTAAAAATGGAATTAGAGTGTAATATAGAAAAGTATAAGAGGTGGTTTCGAGTCCAAAAGATTATTTTTTGATTTTATAAAGATGAAACAGCAGAGGTTGCGCAAGTGAAAACCACTAAGAACGCGACTTAGAAACCAATGTTCTAAATGGTTAAATATAACATGAATTCGAGGATCGATTTCGAACTAAAATTATGACATAAGCGTTTGTCGATTAACATGGACTTAGTACGAGTCTAGAGGGACCCCTTAGTGCCTTGGTTGTGATTTGCTTACATGTTTTAGTATCGAGTTATAAGTGGATCGTATAGGGGATTAATCGCGTGTTTTCTTGACTTTATTTAGATTGTCGGACCCTGCTACGAGCCCCTACTACATCCAGAGTACCATGCAAGTTTACTAGTACATACTCTATTGTTCAAAGTATTTATATATTTTAAATGCATAAGTATGCTAATTAAGTTTTCAAAACACAAATGCAAGTATTCTATCTAGTTGTTTATATCGGGTTTTATTCATGCAATTTACATGCATATATATTATTGTTGAGCTGTTATCCGGATATTATTACTCGAGATGTTCAAATTTATTTCATGAGTTGGTCCATATTGTTTGGACGTTTATCGAGATACTTCATTCGTACTCGCAGAGGAGATGATATAGATATATTAAATAATATTTTCATACTATAAAATATTGATATTTAAGAGTGGAATTATATATATATAGAGAGTAAGTTGAGAATACTGACATGGGTTACCTCATTCTGAATCCATGATCAGAACAGTTTTTCATAAATATTTCCTCTACTCATTCGAGAGGAAAACCAATTATTGGAGGTGTTTATCGTTCATTGTTTCTAAATGATATTGGAGTAGTATTTTATTGAGAAGTAAATAAAGGTGCACGTGTTCTTTTACCATGACACCTAAGCGAATTATTGTTGAAGGTGATCGAAGATTCCGACACATAATATTCTGGACTGAAAATAGCTTAAGAGACCGGGACAGGGCCGTCCCAGCATAATAATAATTAAAATAAGTGATCGGAGTAACGCACCGGCCCAAATTGAGGAGTTTAGGGTGTGTTCAAGACGTCGGCTCATCCTTCTATATATCGATAGAAAACGAGGTGTGACAATGGACTGATCAATCCATTACTTGAGGAGGCGCTTTGAGGAGAAAGTCCAATCATCGATACCCTAACTATTAACCGATGCCTTCGTGGTTCTGTTAACTAGGGTGTTGATCCGAGCAGTTGTTGAAATTTTATTCATTCCAATCAATTGAGCAGTTCTATAGAGTTATTGATTTATATTTGAGTAGTACTTTGAGAAGTTATTGAGATATATTTATTCCTTCATATGAGTAGTATTTCGAGATTGATAAGGACTTTAGAGTTAACTTCTTTTCAAAAGTATATATATATTTATGAGTGGTGAAGTTTTTATAAAGAGGTAAAAGCATATTTTTTTAGCGAGTTGTTGTTATTTAATATGGTATCTATATACTTGCTGGGCATTCTTTTTTCTCATTCTTGTTATTTAAATATTATTAAACAGCGGCATCCGGAGCTGGCGCTAGTACGGTGAATCGAGCTAAAGGGAAGGGGAAAGGCTACTAGCCCAACACATTAGCCTTATAGTATCTGAGAGGGGTGCAAGCTGGAAAGAATCGTGTAATGCTTTATTATCTAGTATTTGAAGTTGTAATAATATTTCAGAGATTCTGGGAGGTGAACTTGTGTTGTAATAACTTTTGAATTATGGAGTACTTGTTCTAAGAATATAACCCGTGGAGTAAAATATGGAGTTTATTATAAATATTGTTGTAGATTATATTGTGAGCAGGTGATTGAATATTCTGCAAGAGATGTGACGACCTGAATTCCTGTAGGGGATTTGGGGGCGTTACATAGATGCTGAATCAGTGTTTATGCATACAATAAATCAAGGAATCTATTACATTCGTAAAGTTTTTTAACAAGTTACTCCAAGCTTGTTGTACCGTACCTAAAAATTTCATGATTAGATTCGAGTAGTGAAGTAAACCAACTGCAAATTTTTTCCCTTACAAGACATTCATTTAGATCACCTCGTACGTTATTATATAGCATGGTTGACTTAGTGGATTAAAATCATCTTTCAGGCCCATTGAGAAGTTGTGCTGCTTAAGCAATTGGTTTTATCGATGTGATGATTGATTACTCTAGAAAGAATGTACCCTTGCAAAAAGAATAACTAAACAATAGTTATAAGAGATATCCAGAAAGCATTCTCTTTATAAGATGTTTTTGTTCATTATATCAAATGTTAAATGTACTTTTAATTTTGAGAGATAAATATAATCTTTCATTGTTTGATCGATTCACGTATTGACGATACATATTGATTTCTTGTTTAACAAGCAAAAGTTGAAGAATTATGTCCATTTTGGTATAGTCTTCTGAGCTACATGTTTGTAATGACATATCAATAGCTGGTCTTTGCTATTCATGAGGCATATTCCAAAAAGAGCATCATCGGAAGTCATCGCTAGATTTAAGTATTCCTTCAAATTCTCTATATCATCGGAAGTTATATTTTATCGTATGTATGGTACTTTGATGAAATTTCTTGGTATGTTTTTTTGGTACTTTGTCATATTTTGTTTGGTACTTGGATGATATTTTGGCGAAGTGATGGAAGGTTGTATTAGGAAGTTGGTATTTAGGTTATATTTTAGTAAGTGGTGGATTATGGAAGAAGTTGGATTATATTTTGGTTAAGTGGTGGATGATTGTAGGAGATCCATATTGTATTGATTAGTGATGTAATCTGTTCTTTGAATTGGTTGGTTTTGTAATAGGATTAATATATGTAGGAATCAGATATTGTAAAATTTTCGACATTAGTGTTGAGATTGCTATTGTTATTAATTGCAAACTTTAATTATTATTAATGTTGCAAACTTTAATTGTTATTAATGTTGCAAACTTTAATTGCTATTGTAAACTTTAATTTTCGACATTAATGTTACCCTAATAAACAGGCTTAGTGTTACATTATAAGACAAAGTATTACATTAGCCCTATTTTGTATTGCTTAAAAGATATAAGCTAGTGTTGCAAAAACAATATCTAGTGTTGCACTAGGTAACTATTTTGTGTTGCAAAATAAAGTGGGGCCCACAAGTGAGACCCACTTGACTGGGGCCCACATTGTGGGTCACCTAATATTTTTTGTGTTAAATGAGGCAACACTCTGCTGCTGTTGCATTTGTTTAATTTAGTGCTACTCTATTGCCCTAAGGTAATGCTTTTACTGGTGTTACCATTGAGAACAAAAGCATTGCATTTTAGGTCAAAGGTAACATTACTGAATGAAATGGTTAAAGTGCGTTACCTTTGACCTAGTGCAACATTTTTCGTGTTTAAAACAACAATAAGAGTGCTTTGCATCAAGCCATTTATGGCGTAGTGTCAAGTCTATCTCTTTCCTCTTCTAGTTCCTTTCTCACACAGTCATATGCCTTCAAAATTTCACAGTAATTATGCTTGGCCTTTTGACATTCAATTTTTTATTCATCCATTTGAACTAGTTCTGCTTCTAGAAAGTTATTTTTAGTTACTAACTTATCATTCTCCTCTTTTAGCTCATCTCTTTCATTGGTAAGAATTCTAAAGTTAGTCATCAAGTTCTTAAACTCAACATGAATAGTTTTGTTGTCATCAGAATCTAGTTTATCAAAAGAATCAAGTGAGAATAATGATACCTGTTTTGTTGAAGATGGTGTACTCTTTGGAGAACGAGGATTATCCCCAGATACGGCCATAAGAGCAATGTTCTCATAGTCAAAGTCATCTTCAGAATCACTTGAGTCAACCCAATCTTTTTAAGTTACCATGAGTGTTTGTCATCTACCTTTGTTTCTTGACTTCTTGCACTCTCCAACAAGGTGCCCTAATTCACCACAGTTGAAACACCTGACTTTTGCCTTGTCAAACTTAATGATTATGCTTTTGCCTTTCTTAATTTTCAGGCCTTCACCTTTTGAGAAGGGTTTCTCATTGAACCTTCTCTTGTTGAATCTTCCTTTCTTGAAGGTCCTGAAAAATAGAGCCATTAGCTTGTCCATATCTGAATCTGACTCTGTATCATCAGGGTCTGCATCACTGGACTCTGACTCAGGCTCAACTTTTTTTTCTTTTTCTTTAAGTCTTTTCCGGCTGACTAAAGACTTGATTCTTTTTCATTTTCTTCATTAACAGCAAGAGCCACTGAATTAGTCTTGCCTTCATGTCTCTTCCTTCTCTGTTGCTTATCAAGTTCATAAGCTCTCAACTTCCCATAAACAACCTCCAATGAAATATCATCCAGATCATTGGTTTCTTCAATAGCAGAGATCTTCTCATCATAGAACTTGGGGAGAGCCTTCATGAATTTCGCATTCATGTCCTCCAAATCATAGTATTTTCCATGCATAGCCATCTCAGTGATGAGTTTGGTGAACCTATCATATGGTTTCAATAAGTGTCTCACCACTTTTGGCTTCAAAGTACTCATATTCCTGTATCAGCAAGGCTCTCATGTTCGTTCTCACAAGCTTGGTTCCTTCACATTGAACCTTCAATTTGTCCCACATCTCTTTTGCAGTTTTGCAAGAGAGAACATAGTTGGTGAGAACATAGTCCAAACTGTTAACCAGTATGTTTCTTACCTTTGCGTCTTGACAACACTCTCTTTGTCCTAAATAGACCTTAGATTTGGGCTTTTCAACAGAGTGTTCGTAGATGACCTTCCCTTCAACAGTATCTTGAGGGACAACCTTCGTTTGGACAAAAGGTCCATCACTGATCCTGTCAAGATAATCAGGATCAATTGCTTCAAGATGATGAAGCATCTTAACTTCCCAATGAGTATATTCATTCCTCTTAAGCATGGGAATCTTTGTGTTGCCATCCTTGTAACCAGACATGTTTTTGATCATTTTGATTTGAATTAAATCAAACCTACTCCGATACCACTTGTTAAACTAAAAGTACTTGTAAAATGGGGGTTTGAATACAAGTACTAATATGTCTAGCTGTTTTTGTGTATATAAAACTCAAAATAAACTACGGAAGATAAGAACACAAAACAAAGATACAACAATGATTTGTATTGAATAACCAAAGTTACAAACTCTACCAAAGGTGTACAATACCTTTAGGAAAACCTATTACAGCAACTGTATAAACCTCTCAGCTTATAAACCCTAATATAAACTGTAAGGCTTCGACATCTAACAATGAATACAACCGAGAGTATTTATACAAATTCTATCAACTAAACAGCATACTAATCAATTACATGAAATGTGGGATTATATCCCTTTCATTTAACTAATAATTTCCGTTCCAAACTTATCTTTAACTAGCTTCAATTCCCGTGCAAGGCACGGGATTGCTTTATTTTATAACTGGTATTGGTATTGCAGTTTTTCTCGTTACATTTTGATTTTAATATTAGCAATTGATATTGTGACGATTAAAATTCTTTAGTTTGTCGCGTTCTTATATAATTAATTGAAATGTAACGAAAGTGTTATAATTAAGTATATAGCATTAAATAAACATATTAAATACGAATTTTAATTGATGTGTATTAATGATTACAGAGGGTGAAAATAGTAATTTAAGATGGATTAAAATGGTACATGTTGTGGTATTATATATTTAAGAGATAAGAGATTGCTATCATATCTTCTATTATTTCTGTAACTGTTTCGCCTTCATCTCCAAGACTTTCCATTCTAAATCATTGATAATTTCCAATTTTGCAACTCTACTTTATAGACTCTTACAGATTGCAGACTATGGTAGGCCTTGTAGACTCGGACAAACCTGCACTGTAGTAAACTCTGGTACATAGACTCTTGTACACAAAATCTAACAGAAGGATACAACTATTATAGTTTACATCATCACTTTATTCCTAACAAAAAATATTCGGAACCACGTTTTTTGAGCTCGTGAAAATGCCAGCAAAACCATTTTTTATCGAAAAATGTAATTTTTTCCTATTTTTCGGGGTAAAAAACGTATTTTCGAAAATTATTTTTTCTCATTTTTTGTTCCATACGATGATTTGGTCCCCTTATTTTGGCACGGGACAAAAAAATCGGAAGAAGAATGTCCGGAACCAGGTTTTTTGACAGCGTGAAAATGCTAGCAAAACCAAATTTTGTCGAAAAAATTGATTTTTTTCAATTTCTGGGGGTCGAAAAAATATATTTCGGAAAATGATTTTTTCGTGTTTTTTGTTCCATATGATGATTTGATCCTATTTTGGCACGTGACAAAAAATCGAAAGAAAAATGTCCGGAGCTACGTTTTTGAACACGTGAAAATGCTAGCAAAACCAAATTAATCCTATTTCCTTGCACACATGAAAACAAATCAATTTCATTTCGGTACCCAAGTTTAGGGGTGTGCATTCGGTTCGGTTAACCGAAAACCGAACCGAATAACCGAAATTTTCTCGGTTCGGTTAACCATATTTTAATTTTCGGTTCGGTTTTCGGTAGGCATATTTCTGAATTTCGGTTTTCGGTTATTCGGTTTTTAACCGCGGTTAACCGAAAAACCGAAGTAAAAACCGAATTTTATATATTTAAAAAGAGAAAAAGGGTCCTGAGGTTACCTCAGGAGAGTTACCTGAGGCAGTAGTGTAAATATTTGTGGCATTTTTGTAAATATTGAATTTTTTTTAAAAAAATCCTGTAATTACAATTATACCCTCGTGCATTAATATGAAAAATCTATGTTATCTCAGGTAATTTTCCTGAGATTACCTCAGGAACATCAAACCCATTTAAAAAATATTATTATTTAACATACAAATACAATTATTATCATTTATCACTGATTCAGTTTCACTGTATGGGACTGTGTTTACATCAGCTGTTTAGCTCAACATCTGACCATTCTGACATGTAGTAATTACTGTATGAAATTTACATGGATTTCAGGGATTACATCATCGAACTTAGATTTACAGAAGTTTCTTTATCTTGTATCTTTATGTAGTAATCAGTTCTGTTTTGTGTACTCAGTAGGGGTACATGCAGTATATCCTCATTTGTATCTTCCTAGCTAGATCTTCTACTCAGTATTCTTATGGCATAAGCATTAGAAGTCATTTTGAATGCATGTATTAATTAGGTCCCGATGAAGAACTGCTTACATGCCATTCCAGCTGCAATTGAACATCTGACCAATTCACAGTTTAATTCCCGCAGCATGTTAAAGATTTAGGCCTTATTTAGGCCTTGATTTATCACTAATAATTTTGTAATTGCAACAACTTTTTTGAAATTTCGGTTTTTAATATCGGTTTTCGGTATTAACCGAAGTAAACAATTCGATTCGGTTACAAAACCGAATATAATCCGGTTCGGTTTACGGTGGGCATTTTTCCAACTTTTCGGTTTCGGTTAACCGAAAAAAAATTCGGTTCAGTTCGATTTTTACCGAATGCACAACCCTACCCAAGTTTACTTGGGTTCATCCTTCTTAATTGCATTCTTTAACTTATCATCCCTCAATTAGTGGGACTTAAGTCCACTATAACTTTAAGGATTGATTCTAAACCATAGAATTTTCAATTTGAAAATAATTAGCAAACCGACTATTTTCAAGATGCAAATTCCCTCCCCCCTTACACACGCATTCCAACACCCCACACTCACACACTCTACTACACTACTTTAATTAATTTGATTTTGATTCCGGATTTTAGTCAAAACCCAATCGCATCTATACCCAGTATGCATAATATTTATAATGATTTAATTAATTAATATTAACATTTATCTAATATAAATTATAAAATACTAATAAGAATTGCATTGGTTTTGAGATCCAATTCAATACATTGTCCAGAAAAATTAGATCTTAAATAATTTTGCAAAATATTAATATTTATAGCGATTGATCGCTAAATTCTAGAAATTGATATGCATGTTTATTGTGGACTTTGAATCCGCAATACAATTAAATGTATCTATTACTTTGCTAGTTTGCTTTATAATTTTAATAACTAAATTTTAAACTTTTGAATAATGACAATTGGGAAACATATACATGACAAATGTTCGAGTTCATCATGAAAAATGAAAAAAATAATTAGTAAGTATGGCCATTGACGATGTCGATAGAGCCATCCGACCAAGTCTCAATCCAATTTAGAAACCACTCATTTTCTTGAATAACGGTCCACAATGACCTTGGCATTTTGTGGTGCAAAGAATCGTGACTGCACAAAATCATTCATAGGGGTGAAGGCCCAAAATGCCCACCTCCCAATTTCCATGGCCCTGCCTACCTCATTTCAAAATTTGGGCCCTAAATACCCACCTGATACGGGACTGCGTCCTCCGCAACACATGATACGGGACTGCGTCCCCCGCATCAAGAGATGATACGGCAGCTTGGTTTCCGCATTAGTCTGTAATACGGATGTTCCTCCCCCGCATTAGGTAGATGCGGCATGTGGTGTTCCGCAACAACTTACAATGCGGTACACGAGACTCCGCAGCAGGCCTTGTTTCTGAAAAAAATGACACGGAAGGCGATCTTCCGTATCCAGTGGGTAGTGCAGGGCCATGGTTCTTCAAATATGGTTATTTAGGGCAATTTCTCCATTCATAGAGATTGAGAGTTATTAAATTTTGACTTCATTAGCCTTCTCTACTTTACTACCATTTCCGAAAGTACAAAATACTTCAAATCTTTGATGTCAATTTGAAAAGCACCAACGTGAAGCAAATGGTAAAAGTTCGGATGCAGTCAATCACACTTACTTGTATAAACATCCTCTCAGCTGCTCCAGCATTACCATTTTCTTTTAATATAATTCCCTGTTAAAAGCCAAACGTTATTAACTTCTATCCAAGTTTTGCCTATATACAGACAGCTTTTACTAGAAGTTGTTGCAATATTATTAGTAAAACTAATAAAATTGACTACAAGTCTCCATGCACAATAGCTGTAAACCTCACACTACTAGGATCTAACAGAGTATGTTACAATGTATGTATTCGGAGAGGAAATTAAAGAAAGGTGAAAAAACTTAGGGATATATTTGGTATTGTTATTGTAGATAGCAATAACTTTTTGATTAAAAGCAATTAAAAACTATTGGGTAAAATTTCAAAACAATTTTTCTAAAAATTGGTTTTGGTCTAAAAGCTAGTTTTAAAGAAAGCAATGTTCACCCATACTTCCGAGAAAAGTTGATTTTCAACTTTTGCGGGGATCAGCTACATATTTCATGATCAAACCTCAGCACACTATTTTATATATTATATTTCAAAACATGCACATGTCAAAACCCAACAGTCATTTGATTTTTTTACTTTTCTAACTTTTTCTAACGACACTTTTGTTAGTGTATACTGAAAATATTTATTTTAAGTATATACATTTATTTCTGGCCCGGTTTTATTGAGAATCATTTGAATGTTTACATGCTGTCTAATATTATATATTGTGGACAATCTAGTATCAAATGGGATACAGAATATTAGATTGTTAAATACGGTTTATATAATATAATAAGCTTCACAGCACAGGTGGTGTTGGACAATCCACTGGTATGACTGTAATATTATTTAGACTAGCGTTTTACCCGTGCTACGCACCGAGTGGTAAAATTAAAAAATTAATATAAACATATTATTTAAATCATAATTTAGAAAAAAATTATTTTATTAAAATTTAAGTAAAAAATAATCTTCAATTTAGACCAATTGCATTAATATCAATATTATCAAACAATTATCATAACATTCACATCCCCGCACAAACTTACTAAGCCACTCTTTATTGTTTTTTCTTAATTTTATTTTTCATTTGATTTCTCTCTTTTTTGAGAATCTTTCAACCAAGTTCATAAGTTTTTTACCCATATTTTAAGTTTTGTTGTTTAGAAAATTTGGAATATTTAAATGTGCAGTACAGTGGGTTTCTATAATTTTTATTATATTAATACATTCAAAATATTTGCATGGATCCCGATCAATTTTTCGAATATATATTAAAATTCATAAACACTTATTTCTAACGACCGTTTTAAATTATTAGATTGCCTCTCACCGATATGAGAAAGGATCAATACTGTGCAATAACATTAAACGAACGTAGTTCTGATAAAGAAAAACTCTCATCTAATCTAGTTTTCTATGTGTTTGTTCAATATCATTTACAAATTTTATATTCTTTTATTAGTGAAGTGATTTACTATAGAAAGATAAACATTATCAATTAACCAAACAAATCCAATATATCTCATTCTTTGAGTAAGATATGACACTTAGAGTATATGGTTATAATTTGAAACTATTTTATGTAATATTTTAGATGTATGACATATAATTATTCATTTTTATTCAAATATTTTATTAGAAATAATCAATACTAATTTAGTAATTAGGACTTCTTTTCTAAATCTCAAATTTTATTGATGTATTTATGATGTGATTTTCTTTTCTTTACATAGAATTTTCCATTTATGTTGTATACAAAAATATTTTTTTTAACATATATTAAATTTTACTTCGTATGTTCAATCGTATAATATGTTATATTTTACCACTTAATTTAATCATTTTAATTTTTTAATTATTTTATAAATAAATTTAATATTGTTTGGGTGTAGTAATTATTTTAATTTTGGCTACACTATTACTAATTCTGGATACCAAAAAAAACCAGATCTAATCCGAAATCCGATGAATTTGGTTTTGGATAGTGAGTTTTGGATTTGGATTTATTTTTAAAACCCAAAAATATTTGGAATGAGTTTGGATTTTACAAAATTCGGATCAAACCCAACCCATTGTCATCCTTATGCGTAAAATAAGATATTTTGAAAATGAGTACCACCTATCTTTTTTTTATTTGACTAACATTTTAAAATAGAAAACTGTACATGAAACTAAAATCAAATGTTTAATATATAAACACGTAATCACATTATTATATATATGTCCTTGTAATTTAATTTTCGGGTAAAAAATATGAAATTCATTTTCGTTTAACAGTGAGTATATTTTTTCAACATATATTCAAAGAAAGTGCTTACGTAGATCTGGAAAATCGTTTATGTTATCTACATGCATGCCATGTATCTTTGGGATCTTGCATGAAAATGACATGAAATTATTTTGTCTACCCAAAATGCAATCACAAAATACTACTAAATTATACATTTTTTTTTGTACACGAAACGAAAATAATATGCGAAAAGAAAAAATATGACAATTACATGTAATGTTGCTCTTTGCCAAAGTTATCTAAGTATTTTACTATGTTATTGAAAACAACATTGAGATGCCACAAAATAAAACAAAGAATAAAGTACATAAAATGAAGCCCTCATGTTTTTTTATTTAATTTTGTTTAATGTTAATATATATCTCTGTTTGTTTAGAATCTATATACCAACTAATTAAATTTTTTACCAATATTTAAGATTTTGTTGATATTAAAATAAATATTATTAACCAACCAAGCAAATTCGGTATGTCTGCTCTTAGATTAAGATATGATAATTGAGTACTATTACTTGAATTCAAGAATACAAAATTAAAATGGGCACCTTTTATTGAAAACTATATATAATTTATATGTATCGACCTATCTAGTTAGTGATTTTTAAACGATTGACATAACCGTTTCCTTCTCTCCTCCTCTCCCAAAAATACTAAACTAAAGTTTAGGGGCTGAAATCTGCACTTTGGTTGATGGTAAGCCCCATTATATTTTTTCCCCTTGATTTTACATTGTTTTTCAATAATCATCTCTCTTTATTGAGAGTCTAGTACCACGTTAGTGGATTTTATCTACTGATATATTGAATTTTGTACTTTCTCCTTGTGAATGATAATTCCCGTTTCTTTTCTTGATTTTACTTTGTTTTACAATAAATATATTTCTTTCTTGAGAGTCTAGTACCCCGTTAGTGGATTTTGTCTATCCATATATTGAGTTTTGTTCTTTCTCTTTGTGAGAGTAGGTTCCTTTATTTTGGCATCCGGGATCTGAGATTTACAGGATTTTGTTATATTGGTTTATTGATTTGGACCGTATAGAATCGCAATTATGCTCAGTTGTTCGAATACGTTCTCACAAATCACATATGTATTTTCCTCACGATTAGAATATATTGTTGGATTATCTCGCCAGAAAGGCTATATTTTTCAATGATATAAGCGAGAGATGTACCACAATTTAAGATCTGATCAACGATTTTAGTTTTGATTAAGGAAACCTTGTTACCTTGATATGATCTATTTGAATATGTGTTTGTCTGATCTTGATTATTTTTAAAAATGTAATATTTACCTATAAAAAATAGTGATTTAAAAGAAAATTTGATTGATTAGTTGTATAGATGGCGTATGCCCTTTTTTTGATAAATTAATTATCTATCAAAAAATAGTGATTTATTAGAATTTTTGCGCTGAATTTACCTGCTATAAAAATATCAACTAACAATACTTTTATTGACTCAGTAATGAATTTCATTTTTTGAATTGATAATCTATACACCAAATAATGTCTAATACTATTTTAGAGTCTATTCAGTATCTTGAATAATTCAAATATATTGTCAAGTCAATTTGTTTGTCCCATTAATTCTTGCATAACTAAAAAATACTGATAAGCAAATGTTAATGAAAATTGGTTTGAAAGTCATTTTTTAATATTTTAGTTGGTTGAATTTAGTTTTTTTTAAATAATTGATTAATTTAAAAGTTTATATAACTTAAATTTTGATTGTGTATTTGGAATATTGTATTAAATATTTTTAAAATTAATAAATATTTAATTTAATAAGAATAGATTTATTCAACTTTCCTTAAATTTTGATTGATTAATTTAATAAGAATATTTAATACACTATTCCAAATACACAATCAAGATTTTAATTTAATTACATTTTTAAATTTTCTTATTAATATTTATTCAAATTTTCTTATTAAATTTCTCATTAAATTTTAAAATATTTTTTGATTGATAATTTATATACCAAATAATGTCTAATACTATTTGAGAGTATATTTAATATTTTGAATAATTCAAATATATTGTCAGGTTAATTTGTTTGTCCAGTTAATTATTGCATAACTAAAAAATATGTATAGTTAAAATGTTAAAGATAATTGGTTTAAAATTCATTTAATTATTTTAATTGGTTGAATCTATTTTTTTTAATAATTGAGTAATTTAAAAGTTTATATAACTTAAATTTTGAACGCGTATTTAGAATATTGTGGTAATTATTTTTTATTTTTTAAATTTTTAATTTAATGATTGTTGATTAATTTAAATTTTATTACACCTTATGATTGTATATCGAGAGTTTGTGATATTTAAATATTATGTTATATAATGTAGATAAAATAGACTCAAGTTTTAAAATAATATATTCATATTATCCATTGATAAATACACAATTTTGGAAATGGCTTTATAATTACAGAGTGGCGCAAAGAAGGGTGATGATCCAAAATATTCATATGGGAGCCATGATGGCCCTTTTTACTGATGGGACACGTTAAATCGTGTACCGTGACAGGAAGGGTAATACGGTACTTCGTGTACCGTGATAGGAGGTGATACGGAACAACATGTACCGTGATAGGTGGTGATACGGAACACCATGTACCGTGATAGAGGTGATACGGAACACCATGTATCGTGATAGAGGTGATACGGAACACCATGTACCGTGATAGAGGGGATACGGAACACCATGTACCGTATCCAGCTAATACGGAGGACGAAACTCCGTATCCCGTCGGTATTTCGGGCCATTTTTTCCAGAATCAATATTTTGGGCAACTTCATCCCAAAAATCAGTATTTTGGTAATTCTCTCCGCAAGGAATGTATGTGCCAGTAAATAATAATATAATTGTGATTGATTTTAAATTAAAAATTATGATTAATTAGTTCATAAGTATTTATGAAAATTAATCTATAATATATAATTATATATTATAGTATATGATTGTAGTTGATATTTATGAAAATTAGTTCGTAATATATAATAGTCCAATTTTGATTACTTCAAATTAAAAGATTGATCAAGTTAGTAAACATTTAATCACTTTAAAAAATATATAATTTATGCATGTTCTAAATAATATAAATTTTATACTTCAAAAAAAAATTGTTAAATAACCACGATAAGTAAATAAGGATGAGAATGATATGATTAATTTAATTTTAGTGGTAAATTCTGATTTGCTCTTACATATATTTATGAAAATTAATCCATAATTTATACTAATGTAATTTATTATAATGTAATTACGATTAATTTTAAATCAAAAGAGTGGAAATTATATTGCGAAAATTGCTGAATATTATATATTTGTAATCCTGATTGATTTTAATTTGAATATTAATTTATTATAATAATTTTTTCATTAAAAAATATTTAATATATGGATATGTTAAATCAAGTAACTACTATGTTTAAATTAGAATTGTTTAATAACCACATTTTAGGATGAGCATGATAAGTATGGAAAATTTTTAATATAAAATGAATGGTTTAAAATTTAGGAATCACATCTGATTGGTCCTAAAATAATTCATAATTTTTTGATTGGCTAACTACATCCATATTTTTATATTATGAAGTATGGATAACAAATTAGTGTATATTGAAGCTAATTTATTAGTAGACAATTAGATAATGGCTATATGACATGACATGTGACTTGACATTTAAAAATAATTTTGATGAAATCGGATTGCTAATCTTCTATCTTATAACTGGATTATGAGGTTGAATTGTTATCTAGGTTCAAATAAAATAAAATTATCACACATAATGGAGTCCCATAAAAATTAATGGGGGAGGGGAGCGTGATTTTTTTCCCGTTTATTAGAACATGATTTGTTATTTAAATATTGGTACCTTGCTACTTCTATGCTAATGTTTCCATGTTGGTTGAGTTATTACCATAATTAGCGTAATTCCAAAGATATATAGTTGTTATTTAATAAAAGTTAAAATAAATTATATAAGAAATTTATTATCAAATACATTTTTGATTAAAAGTATATATAATATATAAGCATGTTAAATTAAATAGTTAGTATATTTTATTTAGAATTATTAACTAACTACAGCTAGTAAAGTGGGTATAGAAAGATAAATAAGGAAATTTTTTAATATGATATGATTGGTCTAAAATTTAGATAATTTAGAAGTGGATTATGATTGGTTCTAAAATAATTCAAAGTTTTCTGATTGGTTAACTGGATATTGGTTAAAAGATAGCAAGTTAAATTATATAAGGAAACAAATTTGTTTTAATTTGATTGGTCCATAATTTAGAAGTGGCTTATGATTGGTTCTAAAATAATTCAAAGTTTTCAGATTGGTTAATTGGATATATGGTTAATTAACTGGATGGTGTGGTAGACTCGGGTATGATAATAAAGGATTAGTTTATATTGACTAATAAATAATACTAGTATACTTTGTGTATATTGAACAGGATCAAATTTAGAATTGTTCCCTTATACTGATTAAGAAGGAGAACTAAGATTCTATGTTATTATTAATGTTTAGGTTCTTAATCCGGATATAGTAATTGACACGTGTATATTATTTACATGCTTTGATTTATATATGAAATAATTCTTTTGAATTATATCAATATATTTTGGGTGATGGAATTATATACATGGTGAATATTATTTATAGAAGGAATCCATGTCCTGATAATATTCGGGTTAATGATGTCCCCTTGAAAGCTCAAAAAGATTTAATTATGTGAAACCCTGCAGGTGGATTTATTCCGACATAATTAAATAAAGGTTGAGTGGATAATCAAGGATAAAAGATATTAATTAAATAAATTATCAGTAATTTATTTAATTAATGGGCATTCGCTATTTTAAACATGGGGAATTTAATAAGCAAATAATATTGGAACCCAATTAAATAATTAAGTTGCGGTATTAGGAAAGGTAGTGCAAATATTAATTCTTTAGTGAATTGAATTAATATTTAATTACATTGGGCTAGGTCCAAGATGTAATTAGAAGGTGTTGAGTATACAACAACGAAAGCAAAACCCAAAGCGAATAAACAAGAACAAGAAAATAAACGACAATCACACAAGACAAAGATTTAACGTGGTTCGGAAATTCCTACTCCACAAGCCGCACTAATTTTGTATTGATCTCTCACAATTGTGTTGTGTTGTTATGTTACAATTACATGAGTATTTATAAGAGAAGAAACTGGGCCTAAACCAATCAGAGTCTAATTCTGAAATTCTTAACTCTAATTAGAGTCCAATTCTGGAATTCCCAAGTCAAATCAGAATCCAATTCTGAATCCTAATAGACTCCACAAACCCAACAATCTCCCACTTGGAGTCTGACCACATCTTCACTTCACTCTTGTAAATCTAGTAACACCATCCTTCGATCAATAACTCTAACTAGTGCAGCGCCTTCTCATCAATTAGTTCTGAAGGCCAGTTGAAGCTATGCAAAGCTTCAACTTTTCATTAGTAACCACCTTAGTCAACATATCTGCAGGATTCTTTGAACCAAGGATTTTCTTCAAGGACAAAGTACCATTGCTAATCAACTCTCTTGTAAAGTGATATCTCAGCTGAATATGCTTCGTCCTAGCATGAAACACAGGATTCTTCGCAAGATGAATAGCACTCTGACTGTCGCTATACAAAGCACTGTCCGCCTGTTTCTTGCCCAACTCCTCAAGAAAAGTCTTCAACCAAATCATCTCCTTGCTAGCTTCAGAGATAGCCATATATTCTGCTTCTGTGGTTGAAAGAGCAACACTCTTTTGAAGTCGAGACATCCAACTAACTGCTGTGCCACCCAAAGTGAAAATATATCCCGTAGTACTTTTTCTTGTATCCAAACATCCACCTAAATCTGCATCAGAGAACCCTTCCAAGATAACATCTTTCTTGCTGAAACATAATGCAACCTTGGATGTGCCTTTCAAGTAGCGCAACAACCACTTGATTGCTTCCCAATGTTCTCTTCCTGGATTAGACATGAACCTGCTAACAACTCCCACTGCATGAGCAATATCTAGCCTTGTACACACCATAGCATACATCAAACTGCCAACTGCAGATGCATACGGAACTTTAGCCATATCTTTCTTGCCTTCATCCGTTTTAGGTGACTGCTTCTTCGTGAGATTAAAGTGAGTCGCCAACGGTGTACTTCTGGTCTTCGCATCCTGGACACTGAATTTCTGCAACAATTTCTCAATATACTTCTCTTGAGATAATTTTAAAGTACCTTCAGATCTATCCCTTATGATGCTCATACCAAGTATCTGTTTTGCTGCACCCATATCCTTCATCTCAAACTCCTCAGACATCTGTCTCTTTAACCTGTTGATTTCCCTCATGTTTGATCCTGCTATCAACATGTCATCAACATACAATAACAATATGATATAAGATGAATCAAACTGTTTAAAATAGCAACAATGATCCATAGCACTTCTCGTGTACCCATTCTTCATCATAAAGCTGTCAAACTTCAAGTACCACTGTCTTGGTGCTTGCTTCAAACCATACAAGCTTTTTATAAATTTGCAAACAAGGTTTTCTTTCCCAGCTACCTGAAATCCCTCTGGTTGTACCATGTAGATGTCTTCCTCAAGATCACCATGTAAGAACGCGGTCTTAACATCTAGTTGCTCTAGATGTAACTCCTCTACAGCCACAATACTTAGCACAATTCTAACAGTAGTCATCTTAACAACCGGAGAAAATATATCAGTATAGTCAATACCCTTTTTCTGTTGATAACCCTTGACTACTAACCTCGCCTTGTATCTCTTGCTGCCATCAGGTTCTTCTTTGATCCGGAACACCCACTTATTCTGTAAAGCCTTCTTTCATGCTGGTAATTATGTTAAAGACCAAGTCTCATTCTTCTCAAGAGAACTCATCTCTTCTTCCATGGCTGATTTCCACTGAACTGAATCATCCACCTGAACTGCCTCTGAATAACACTGAGGCTCTCCATCCTCGGTCAATAACATATAATATGCTGAAGGAGAAAATATTTGTGGTGGCCTCACAATTCTGCTAGATCTTCTTACCTCAGCTTGTGGAGTAACTGGAACCGTGTCATCACCATTCCCCGAACTCCCACTATTTCCTGCAAGATCTTCTTCTGTAATATCTTCAAGCACTACTTTCTCTTTCTCAGGTTGTTCCTTTGCCAACTCAGAATCGACTGCAAGCTTATCCTTGTACACTGCACTTTCGTTAAAAGTAACATCTTTACTTCTAACGACCTTCTTCGTTAATTCATCCCAGAAACGGTAACCCATATCATCTGAGCCATAACCAATGAAGATACACTTCTTTGCTTTCGGATCAAGCTTGTCTCTGTCAGAATCTTTAACACGTACATAAGAAACACAACCAAAAACTCGCAAGTGTGAAAGATTTACCTCCTTTTTCTGCCACTCTTCTTCAGGAATCTTGAACCCCAAAGGAACTGAAGGTCCTCTGTTTATGAGATACGCTGCTGTGCTAACTGCATCTGCCCAAAAAGTCTTTGGCAACCCTGCATGCAACCTCATACTCTTGGCCCTCTCATTCAAGGTTCTATTCATGCGCTCTGCAACACCATTCTGTTGCGGTGTCTCTGGAATTGTTTTGATCATTCTAATCCCATATTCTGCGCAATAGCTTTTAAACTCATCACTACTGTACTCACCACCATTATCTGACATCAAACTCTTAACCTTCAAACCAGTCTGATTTTCAACTTCGGTCTTCCACTTCTTGAAAGTAGCAAACACATCTGATTTATTCTTCAAGAAATAAACCCATACCTTTCTAGTGCAATCGTCAATGAAAGTGACATAGTAGCGAGATCCTCCCAACGACGCAACTGTTGTTGGACCATATACATCTGTATGAACCAGCTCTAACCTCTCAGCCTTAGGTGTCCTCCCTGATTTTGCAAAAGTAACTCGTTTCTGCTTTCCAAGAACACATGGCTCACAGAACCCAACTTCCACATTCTTCAGCTCTGGAATCTTCCCCTTCGAAGTTAACAGCTTCATACCCTTTTCACTCATATGACCAAGTCTTTGGTGCCACAAAGTTAAAGACCCAATCTCATCAGCAACTACATTTGCTTCATAGCTAGATTGTTCAACTATGTACAACGTCCCCTTTTTCTCTCCACGAGCAACAACTAGATTCCCCTTTATAACCTTCCACTGCCCGTCTCCGAAAGTAACTCGATACCCTTCCTTATCTAACTGACCCACAGATATCAGCATCTTCTTCAGTCCAGGAATGTATCTTACATCTTTCAACGTCCAGCTAGTCCCCAAAGAGGTCTTGAGATTAATATCTCCCATGCCCGCAATATCCAAAGTCTCATCATCAGCAAGACGGACTTTACCAAAATTTCTAAGTCTGAAATTTAACATCAAATCCTTGCAAGGGGTAGCATGGAATGATGCACCAGAATCCATAACCCATGATTCAACCGAACGTTCAACACAACAAATCAAAGCATCGTCACTCACCACCTCTTCAACTACATTAGCTGAATTATCCTCTTTCTTCTTTCCTTTAGGAGCTGCGGGAGCCGTACACTGATTTCTGAAGTGACCTTTCTTCTGACAATTCCAACAAACAATCTCCTTGCGATCTTTGGACTGTCCTCTCTTCTGTGACTTCGATCTGCTACGCCCCTGATTCTGCCCCCTATCGGACTTTCTGCCTCTACTCTCGGTACTCAACAAGGAACCTGATGACTCTCATGAGTTTCTCCTACGAATATCTTCTCCAAGAATCGCATCTCGAACTCCATCAAAAGTCATCTTACTGCTCCCAGATGAATTACAAATAGCAGTGACAAATCCTGACCAACTGTCAGGTAACGAGGATACCAACAACAAGGCTTGTATTTCATCATCGAATTTAATATCCACTGAAGTCAGGATAGAGTTAAATTCGTTCACATGATCAGCAACACAATCACCTTCATTCAATCTCGTGGCAAACAACGAACGACACAAATATACCTTATTTGAAGCAGACGGCTTCTCATGCATATTTGATAACGCCTTGATCAATCCATAGGTTGTCGTTTCCTTGACGATATTGTAAGCAACGTTCTTCGCCAAAGTCAACCTGACAACACCCAGAGCCTGCCTATCCAATAGATTCCAATCTTTGTCATCCATCTTTTCTGGCTTCTTCTCCTCCAGCGGTTCGTGTAGTTTTTTCTGATACAAATAATCTTCAATTTGCATCTTCCAATACCCAAAATCTCTGCCATCAAATTTTTCGATCTTTACTTTCCCTTCTTCTGCCATCGCTCCCACTCGCCTGAAAACCTAGGCTCTTGATACCAGTTGTTGAGTATACAACAACGAAAGCAAAACCCAAAGCGAATAAACAAGAACAAGAAAATAAACGACAATCACACAAGACAAAGATTTAACGTGGTTCGGAAATTCCTACTCCACAAGCCGCACTAATTTTGTATCGATCTCTCACAATTGTGTTGTGTTGTTATGTTACAATTACATGAGTATTTATAAGAGAAGAAACTGGGCCTAAACCAATCAGAGTCTAATTCTGAAATTCCTAACTCTAATCCTAACTCTAATTAGAGTCCAATTCTGGAATTCCCAAGTCAAATCAGAATCCAATTCTGAATCCTAATAGACTCCACAAACCCAACAGAAGGCCCAACCTAATTATCCATGATCCCTATTGTAGCCCTATATATATTCTTATTCTCTTCTTGCTAGGGTAAGGTTAAGAAAAATATTGTAGCCATCTAGGAGCAAGAAGAGAGGTTAACTTGAGAAGACGAAGGCCACACTTCGCTCAAGGGAATTTGGGAATACAATAGAAGAGCGTGGAATCAACCGTTAACAAGGTGATTTTTGTTTTTGTACTCGTTAATTTATTGTATCAAAAATCACAGGGCCACGATCTAATTGTCCCAACAATTGGCATCAAGAGCAAGGTTTTATGGTTCTGCGATTTTTGATACGATGTCCATGTCGTAATTATATATGCATGTATATAGTGGTAGGCTTGTATATTCTGTTTTGCAGGTTGTTATCCATTATTATGGCCATGTTTTTATAATTATGTGTTTGGATCCCACGTGGTTTAATCGTGGTTATTTTGTTTGGTTTCCACGTGGTTTATCGTGGTTGTAAACACGAGGGTTGATCGTGTTAGATTAGTTTTTACAAAATTAGTTTTGTATTAGATCTATTTTTCTTGTAAATGTTTGATAGATTTTGTATAAATCCGGAACAATTACGTGCGATCGGAAATCAAAACGGAGAAAAGAATTTGTTCCGCTGTGTAACTCATGGGGCTGCTGTTATTCATATCTAACAAGTGATGAGGAGCAAAGAAGCAAAAGGCGGCTGCTGGAAAAGCAACAGGCGCGTAAAACATCTGCTGAAATCCTGTAACGCAGGTCTGGTCTGCGTTACAAGTGAAAACTGGTGGTGCGCAAGACCAGCCTGCGCAACAGGTCTTCCAGGTGGTGTCACGCATGGCCCTCATGCGCAACAGGGTGCGGCTTCAACAAGTTGATGTCCCGCAGTCAGTACCTGCGCAACTTAACTGGAAGGCAGAATTTTTTTTTCCAGCTGATTCACGCGTGGGCAACAGTGTGATTTTTTTTTTCAAGCCTGCAGGAAATTCATTTAATTTGGGGCCATAATAGTGGAAATTTTCATTTTAATTTTTTCCACTATTTTTTTAATTATTGCTTTAAATAATTTTTATGTGTGTTGTTAATAATGTGTGTAATTTTTAATTGCATGTTTAACATAATTAGGACGACATGGACATAGATATTTTATTTATTGCTTTAATTAAATGTTTTATGTTAAATTATGTGTGTATTTTGAATGCATGTTAGACATAATTGTAACGACATAGGCCCCATTTAATTTTTTAAAATTCCTCATTTTAAACAAAAATTCTAAGTGGGTGAGGGAATTAATTAGGAATTAAATCCCACGGTCTCCATTATTTTGTATGTAATATAACCTTTTAAATAATGTAGATGGTATATATGATCACCTATCGTGGCGTACTATTTACGGTATTATTAAAAGGTTATGGAAATTACTAGAACAAAATTCTTAAATTAAATTACGAATATTGAAAGGTATACATGCCACCCAACGTGGCGTACCAAGTTTCATAGAATTCGATTAATTAGAATGGTGCGATTGAATATAGATTTTCGATATTGAGAGAAAGGATGATTCTATCTAGAAAGGGGTCTTAAGTGACGCCTCTTGACAATGCTCCCCCCGATCTGGGAATTATCCTATTATCGATTATTGATTTGAAATATTTAATGGTGGCATCCGGTCTTATTGTTATTAATTTAAGATTTGATAATGGTATACACTTAGCTATGAAAAATAATATATAGTCCACCCTAACGTGGCGTATTATTTAGTAATTGGATCGAAGTAATATTTAAACGAATTTAAGTGGTATATATGTCACCCATCGTGGCGTACCAGATACTTATGGTGTTTAAATATTAGTGCATTAATTTTAATTAATTGTTAGAGGAAACCAATAGGCATTAAAATTTGTGCAACTCTCTGATTACGTGTTACTGTTAAAAATAAGACCCTAGCTATGCTAAGGAATGAACACCAGAAATTGTTCTGTATTAATATTCTGTGTTATTGATTACAAGAGCTCCTAAACCCTATTTATAAGCTTAATTAGCCTTCATCTACGTAACTGATTACATCACAATTACTATGGATCTTCTGACTATGACTTACTATAGCAAGTAGACTTATTGTAGCACACAATATTTGACACGCCCCCTCACCCGAAATCCCATCTTCGGATGAAAGACCTTTCTTGGGATTGAAGAGTGGACACTAGTAGCCCTTGAGCTTAATCTGAGCATCCAACTATACCCATTTTTAGGATCGACCGATCTTGAATTTATTGAGTCTTTTGGGATACCGGGACTCGAACTTGCGACCACACGGTATATTTTAGGCCATGTCAAAATCATAAAAAAATGCTGCTTTTCAGCACAACGGTGGATGACCACCAATAAGTCCTTGAACTGATTTTTAAGAAACCGAGACTCGACTTTGTGATCACTCGGTATTAACAAGATATAGCAGTGAACTGTGTGTATGTCTGTATACATACTACTACTTCTGCTGCTTTGTTGTCATGGCAGTGAACTGTGTGTACATCTGTATATACACTACTTCTGTTGCTTGCTTTTTTATTTGTGGCAGTGAACTGTGTTGTTTGAATATACAACTACTTCTTCTGCTCATTTGGAATAACGCCCCCTGAACTATTTAATTTGTAGCATCGTAATAAATTGGAGTGATACCGTAATATCAACTACCACTTGAATACTACACAATTAAATCTATAACCGGGCAAACTCTTAAAATCAAAGTGATACATTTTTAAAAGATCCCGATTTTTTTTTAAAAAAAATATTAACACTACTTTCCCTTAAGAAAACAAATGTAAAATAATTTTTTTTATCGGATCTAAAATCATAAAATCACTGATTTTTTTTATCTTTTCTTTCTTTTCTTTTGTATCCTTTTTTTTTTTACTGCAACCAGCCTCGTGGTCGACAACAATTTTTTTTCTAGCATCTTCCCTTTTTTTTTGGATGCTTTTGCTTTACTTTTTTTTAGTGGATGCTTTTACTTTAGCATCTCCACCCTTTATATTTTTTTTCCTCACAACCTCTTCATCAGACTATACGTACAAAATTCAATATATTATATAACCATGGGCTTTCCACAAGGCTACACAGACCTATTCTTCCCCAAGCTCCTAATCCACACTCTAACACTCCTCGGCCTGCTCAGTAAATTCATCTCCATCTTCCTCATCTCTCTTTCCTCTCCCTACATCTCTCTCTCTGTATCGATTTGTGGTTGAGATGGCCGGCAGAAAGATATATATATATATATACGTGTATATATAATTAATATCAACTGTTCTGAATGAAGAGGATATTACCACGAAAAAGCTAGGCTAGGAGAGGCGAGCAACTTCGCCGGAAGAACAGTCGCCGCAAAACGTCTGGAAGAGGCCCCACGCGCCGGCGCGTGGCACGCGTGGACGGCGTCTGCCGCGCGTGGGGCGGCGCGTGAGAGCGCGTGTGGCTGTTTTTTCAGATCGGAAAAATTCTGGGAGGTCGTCTTTCAATGGTCTGTACTGTGGTGTCTTTGTATTTCCGCTTTGTTGTGTTTTGTATTTTCGATTTCTTAGCAGAGGTCTCTGTTTTCTTCCTGTTTTCTTGAAAACCAGGAGCTGATTTCTGATGAATCTCACGTTAAACCCGCTCTGATACCATGTTAAAAATAAGACCCTAGCTATGCTAAGGAATGAACACCAGAAATTGTTCTGTATTAATATTCTGTGTTATTGATTACAAGTGCTCCTAAGCCCTATTTATAAGCTTAATTAGCCTTCATCTACGTAACTGATTACATCACAATTACTATGGATCTTCTGACTATGACTTACTATAGCAAGTAGACTTATTGTAGCACACAATATTTGACAGTTACATGTATGATTCTCAGGATTAGATCATTATGGGCTTTAATCCACTACTCACCATACTTAAGGATAACAAACTTACTGGACCAAACTATATTGAATGGAAACGTAATTTGGACATTGTGTTGACTGCTGAGGAGTACAAATTTTGTACTTATGAACCCAAGCCAGATCAGCCTGCTGAAGATGCTCCTGAAAGTGAGAAGGAGTATTATAAGCGGTGGGTTAAGGCTGATGAGATGTCGCGATGTTACATTCTGGCAGCAATGTCGGGTGTTTTGCAGCATCAGCATAAAGCTATGGCCACAACTTCAGATATGCTCTTTAATCTCAAGGAACTTTTTGGGGAGCAGAATAGGGCTGCTAGGCAAGTAGCAATGAAGGCTTTAATGAACACTCAGATGGCTGAAGGAACACCTGTAAGGGATCATGTTCTCAGGATGATGTCTCATCTGAATGAGATGGAGATCCTTGGTGCTGATATTGATGGGGAAACCCAGATCGATATCATCCTTATGAGTCTGCCCAAAAGTTTTGAGCAGTTTCGCTTGAATTACACTATGAACAAAATGATGTATAGTCTCGCGGAACTTCTGACAGAACTTCAGGCAGCTGAAGAACTCTTTAAGCAGAATGTTCAAGTGAATGTGGCTGAGAAAGCTTCTTCCTCTAAGCCGAAAGGCAAGAAGAAGAAAAAGGTTCAGACACAGAAAGCTGGAAAGGTTGCTAATGCAGTGGGAGTTCAAGGTGGTGTGAAAAAGCCTAAGGGCAAGTGCTTCAGGTGCAAGCAGTCAGGTCACTGGAAACAGGATTGTCCTCTTCCTAAGAAGACAAACAATACTGGTATGTCTCTTTCTCTAGTTACAGAAACATATATAGCGGCTATATCTACGAGCACTTGGTGTGTAGATACAGGAGCCACTGACCATGTTTGTAACTCTATGCAGGGGTTCCAGGAAACCAGAATGCTTAGAGATGGCGAGATATATGTGTTCATGGGAGATGCTACGAAAGTAGCAGTAGTTGCAGTTGGAATAATTACATTATCTTTTGGCGATGATAGGATTTTGGTTTTGAACAATTGTCTTTATGTACCTTCATTTAGAAGGAATTTGATTTCGGTTTCTAAACTTGCCATGGATGGTTATAATGTTTGTTTGGATCGTAATGTTTCTATTATGATGAATAAACGAGTTATATGTTCTGGTACATTGCAAGACAATTTATATATTATTAATCCTATCCAACCAATGCTGCAACAAAAGGAATCTAATAACATTCTTTCTAGCTCAAATAAAAGAAAGAAACCTTCTGAATTGAACCAAACATATCTTTGGCACTTAAGATTAGGTCATATTAACTTGAGGAGGATTCAAAGACTGGTAGTAGATGGGCCATTAGGCTCGTTGGCAGTGGAGCCATTTCCAGTTTGCGAATCCTGCTTGGAAGGTAAGATGACTAATAGGCCTTTTAAAGCAAAGGGGAATAGAGCCAAAGAAGTGTTAGAATTGGTTCATACTGATTTATGTGGACCTATGAATATCCAAGCAAGAGGTGGTTATGAATATTTTGTCACTTTTATTGACGATTATTCTAGATATGGATACATTTATTTGTTGCGCCGTAAATCAGAATGCTTTGACAAATTTAAGTTGTTCAAAGCTGAAACGGAGAAACGACATAGAAAATGTATCAAGTCACTGCGATCAGATCGTGGTGGTGAATACTTGCTTGGAGAATTTAGGGAATATTTATCAGAAAATGGGATTACATCCCAGTTGTCTGCACCTGGCACACCTCAGCAGAATGGTGTAGCAGAGAGAAGGAATCAGACTCTTTTAGAGAGTGTTAGATCGATGATGAGTTATTCAGATTTACCCAAGTCGTTCTGGGAATATGCTATAGAAACAGCGGCTTACCTTCTGAACTTGGTACCTTCTAAGTCGGTTCCCAAGACTCCAATAGAATTGTGGACTGGTAGTAAACCAAGTCTAAGACATATTCGGATTTGGGGTTGTCCAACACATGTGCTGAACAAGAACGCGACCAAGCTAGAATCTCGTACCGAAGTAAGGCTGTTTGTAGGCTATCCCATGGAAACGAAAGGTTATTCATTTTATAGTCCTAGGGGTCGAGATATCATTGTTAGCACCAATGCTAGATTCTTAGAGGAAGACTATATAATGAATCACAAACCCATGAGTAGTGTTGTTTTAGAGGAACTAGTGGGAGGGACAGATAATCCCCAAGTGCCAATAGTACAAGTAGAACAACCACAAGAAAATGCACAACTTGACACTAGTACCGCACCAGTGCCTCGTCGTAGTGGGAGAGTTGTTCAACAACCAGAAAGATTCATGTTTTTGGGAGAGTCCTCGGACTTGGTCTCTGGTTAACAAGGTGATTTTTGTTTTTGTACTCGTTAATTTATTGTATCAAAAATCGCAGGGCCACGATCTAATTGTCCCAACAACTTTTTCCACTAGCATTTTCAGCACAACAATTTTGAACAACAATGCAATGCTTTTTCTAATAGATAGCCTTCAATAATGTGTTTGCCTTCACTTTGATGCATCTAAACGTGATTAGTTTGCATATAATATTCAATACAAAATAACATATGAACTACAGATATTAATGCTTAAAACCAAGGGTTGACAATGTACTCCTTAGTTCTCATAGTGACTTATTTGAAACCCTAGTTCCAATGTTAAACAATTGATACTAGACAATTGCCGAGTTTTACTATTATTGATGAATTCGGAGTTTAACACTAAAAGCGGGCATAGGAATCAAAGTACCATTGCCATTCAGACGAGAACTATAAGACCCAATTTACGCAATACGTATACAGGGACAATACTCGTGCAGGGCTTCTTGTGATGTTTGGACTAATCAATAAAATCTTAAATATATCTTCACCCAAAAGGAGCTAAATATGAGGAAACAAAGAATACTCGTTTTGATTAAAAGACAGTGGGGATTCAGTGTTAAGGCTAATGTTGTTGTAGATGCACTTAGTGTTGGGTTTGTGGAGTCTAAAGGTTTTAGAATTGGATTCTGATTTGAGTTAGGAATTCCAGAATTGGACTCTAATTAAAGTTAGGAATTTCAGAATTAGACTCTGATTTGTTTAGGCCCAATTTCTTCTCTTATAAATATTCTCATGTAATTGTAAAACACAACACAATTGTGAGAGATCAATACAAAATTAGTGCGACTTGAGGAGTAGGAATTTCCGAACCACGTAAATCTTTGTCTTGTGTGATTGTCGTTCATTTTCTTGTTCATTTTTATTCATTTTGGGTTTTGCTTTCGTTGTTATATACTCAACACTTAGTCATAAAATTTCTGGTTAGCTTTCATTTTTGTATGTATTGCCTAAAAGTTGCAAAAAGAGGTACAAAAAATGGAGTTGGCTCTTCCCATCCATGGTATGAATGGTGTGTTGGCTAATTTGCAAAAGCGGCCAACACTGATCTCCAGAATCAAGGAGGCACGTAAGGAGGACTTATAGATTCAAGGGATTGTCTGAAACACTGAAGATGGTAAGCAACTGGAGTTTAGCTTGGATGATCATGGGGTTGTTTGGTATATGGATCGATTTTTCTTTCCAAGGTCAGCTAACGAGAGGAACTTTTAGCAGAATCTTAAAACTCGCCATTAACTGTACATCCCAGTAGTGGCAAAATGTAAAAGGACATGAAAGATAGATTTTGGTGGAGTGGCATAAGAAGGGATATTGTTCACTGTGTCAAATTGCATTACTTGCCAACTTGTTTAATAAATCACCAAAGGTCATGTGGTGAGTAGCATTCACTGGAAATACCTATACCTAGGTGGAAATTTGAGCATACATGCATGGACTTTCTTATGGATTTACCTAGGACACTGAAGCAACATGATGTTATTCAGGTGGTTATGGATCGACATATTGAATCTACCCACTTACTTGCAATATGTGCGATTGAATTCGGTAGAAATTACGAGATTGCATAGGGTTCTATTTAGTGTGTGTCACATAGAGATCCACGATTCACATCTTGATTTTGGGAAGAATTTCAATGGTTAAACTGCAAAATTTGGAAAAGTTTGCTTAACTGCAATGGTTAAACTGCAAAATTTGGAAAAGTTCAATGGTTAAACTGCAAAACTTGCTTAACTGCAATGGTTAAACTGCAAAACTTCAATGGTTAAACTGCAAAATTTGGAAAAGTTCAAAATTTGCTTAACTGCAATGGTTAAACTGCAAAACTTCAATGGTTAAACTGCAAAATTTGGAAAAGTTCAATGGGTTTTTTGGCAGATAACTCTTTACCATTTGTGGAGTTTGCTTACAATAATAGTTGGCAAGCTAGTATTGGGATGAGACCTTATGAATTATATATAGGATAAGGTGTAGAACACCTATCTATTGAGAGAATGTTGGTGAAACAACGTTAGAGGGGAGTGAGATAGCTCAAGAGACTTATACCAAAGTAAAAATTGTATGAGACAGATTGAGACAAGCTCAAGATCGACAAAGAAAATATTTTGAAGTGCATCGTAAAGGTTTGAGTTTTAAGCATGTTTAGAAGGTGTTTTCAAAATTTCTCCACGGAAGGGAGTGCATCGTTCTAGTTCAAAAGGAAGGTTGGCTTTCTTGCGTCAATTGTCAAGGATTCATAATGTGTTTCGCGTGTCTTCGTTGCAAGGATATAAATCATCCATCGCATGTCGTAAGTTGTGCCTTAGAAAAAAGTGTGGCCAGATTTAACTTTTAAGAAGGATTCGAAAGAATTTTGGAATGTGAAAAAAGGTAATGCATCGAAGTACAATTCTTTTTCCGAGTGTATTATGGTAAAATTATTCAAAACTAAAGGCTACTTGGGTGATAGAGAAAATTGTCTGTGCACGTTACTCGCACCTTTTTGAGCAAAGGCATGTATATGATAAATTTTGTTAGAATATTAATATAAGATCCTGGTAAGGCCTTCCTCTAACACCTTAAGGTTTTAGAGTGACTGGTTCCTTTACATGGTATCAGAGCTCAGGCACACAGAGGTCTCAGGTTCGATTCTCTATGACCCCCAATATTCTCAAAATTTAATATGGACACGAAGGCAAGTTATGCTCCAAAAATGAGCACCCGTGATCCACTCTTCGACCCATAAATGGGCTTTCGAGTGAGGGGGTGTTAGAATATTAATATAAGATCCTGGTAAGGCCTTCCTCTAACACCTTAAGGTATTAGAATGACTGGTTCCTTAACAAATTTCGAGGATGAAATTTTTTTTAAGGGGAATAACGTATTATGATTAATAATATCATTAATACTATTACTAGCTTATACCATGTGCGATGCATGACTTTGTTTTTTAAATATATAAATAATTTTTTAAAATATATTTTTGTGGGTTTCAAACATTAAATTTATGAAAAAAATATATTCAATAAAATATAGAATATTCCAATATTTTACATCCACGATTTTTTTATTTTAAGATATAACGGTTCTTATTACTTTGTAAAACTATACTGTGATGATCGACATTCTATACAAGTCCATTGTTACATTTATATATATATATATATAAATATATATATATATATATATATATAAATATATATATAAATATATATATATATATATATACATATAAATAAATATATATATATATATTTATATACTGTTGCACTACATGAAGAACACCTTATATAAAGAACAATAAAGAACACCATTATAACACTCATATTTAATCTAATCTAAGAGTTCCGTCATGACACCCAATACAAAAAGTTCTTATTTTTTTACCATCTATCCATTCAGCAAAAAAAAAAATTCACTGTTCATGATGACTGATCATCATGAACAGTGAATTTTTTTATATTTTTTTTTGCTGAATGGATAGAGGGTAAAAAAATAAGAACTTTTTGTATTGGGTGCCCCTGCGGGGCCATTGGATCTATTGGAATAAATGATTCCATAGTGTTCTTTATTTTTCTTTATATAAGAGTGTTCTTTATGGAGCAATGACCTATATATATATATATATATATATATATATATATATATAATTTATAATATTAGCTATAGTAGTTATTTTATATATAGAATAACCGTGATCGATACATGTGCGCACATACATCGTTAATATATATTTGTTTTTAATGAACGTGTTATATTTTTGTTTAATAAATTTTACATATTCCAAAATTAAATATTTTGTGACATAAACCAGTCAGTAAGTTTAGTTGGGATTATAGTTTTAATTTAAAAATCATATCTCTATTTTTGTAGCAGAGTTCTAGAAATTATTTTTCTTCATAATTAGCGATGAATTTATTATTTCATAAGAAATAATATTTTGTTAAATATTCTTCATAAATTAGAATATATAAAATTTTCATATGCTTTTATTCTCATATGATTTTATAATTGTGAGTAACATTTATATGTCGATGTAAGTGTACTTTTTTGAGTCTTTTGTCTTTTTCTATGTTGTCCACTATTTCCTTTCCAAAATATTAGTTTAAACCGATAGTCATCATATCTATTCATTCCTCACTTTGACATTGTTTTATATCTATGTGAACCTTTTGCTCATTTCCGGTCCTTTGTTTTTTTATTTTCCCTCGCACGAAATCAAAATTAGGTGGGAAGAGTGTGAGTTCTGGAACTTTGAAAAGTTCGTTTATTCCTCAAGATTCAGTTAGACTTAATAAATGTGGATTTAGACCTAATTTTGAATAATTCAGATTTATATTTCACTTCATGGATTGTAAGTTGGACTAAGGATTTGTACCGTTTTATAGGAATTTGGTGGTTTTTTAAATAGTGAAATTTGGATTTATTATATTTTTTTGAGTTACCCTATAACTTGGGATGTTAAAAGAACTGAACTTGAATGGTGAAAAATAAAATAATAATAATAATCAATGGAATATAAACCTTTGCCAAGTAACCCCGGAAATCATCAGGATTGCTGGAAATGAGATGATCATAAACAGAAACAGCATCACTGACATGACCCCAATCTGCATAAGCTTTTCCTAGAAGCAAATCAACCTGAAAATATGAACAAATCATGAGACAATTCCACAGAGCAGAAAAAAAGGAGAACATATAATATAGCCAATCTTCTACTCATTTCATAAAGAATATATGTATACAAACACAATAAGTTATATTATGGACATTTGGTTGCCAGTTAATCTCATTTGTTTAATAGAATGTTTTGGTGCACTAGTGTACTATTGTTACATTATGATTATGTAGAACAATTATATCCTACCTTTCCCAAATCCAAGTTATTACCATCATATCACTAGTTGAGTCAAAGTTTTACATATAAAAAGAGAAGCTACAATTCTAGACAGACCCTTGTAAAGTTTGGAGTATAATATCTTAAGCATGTGTGCAAATCAAAGGAAATATTACTCAAGTTGTATGTTTCAATGAACCAAGTGCAGGCTCAGCCTAGCATTTCAATTCTGAAATTTGCATTGTCTTGGCATGTCCCAAGAAGGAAGCTCTTGATGGGGGTAGGAGGGTTAGGGAAAACAGACATGGGATGACTTTACACATAGGAATAGATAAAATTCAACTGGTTTCAAAGTCATAATAATCTAATTAAAGTACAAGAATGACTTTCTCTTTACAATAGAACTACACAAACTTTCCTAATAACAAGCTAATACAAAATTTTTAAACTTCTTTAACTATTGGTACGGCTAGTTGCACAGATGTTATATCTCTTGTGTCCAGAATATGGGCTTAAGAGAGAAGTCCCATATAAATCCTTATGGCATATCATTATGTTATTAAAAAAAACTATAGTTTTCTAGAGGTGTTTGTTACATTTACTGCTAGAAAGCTACTGATATGGTTATGTACCACTCAAGGTTCGTCAGATCATATTAAAGCGTCCAAGGAATGCAAGTCGAGGTAGATGTCATGGATATTGTGAGTGCTAATACATACATGATTGTTAAAGGGTCAATTACCAAGGACTTCACACATAGGGTCCAAATGTATAAAGTGAGTCACTCATTGCAAAAGTGACTGAACTAAATCACTAGTTAGAAAATTTGTATCAACTTGGTCATAACAAAATTAAAAATTTGTATCAACTTGGCCATTGACAGATGGTCTTCTTGATACAAATTTTCAAGTTAGTGACTAAGTTGGGTCACGTTTGCAATAAGTGACTCGCTTGATACATTTGGACCAAACGAATGATGTCTTTAATAATAGCATATGTACCCTTGTGCCACACCCACGAAGAAATCATCAACTTTCATTACTCCAAAGTGTATGACCATGTTCCTTCAATCTTCTATTTTAAGGAGTTGAGTTGGCCCGGTGGATAGGTGCCCAACTCATGACCTCTTGGGTTCGATTCCTTATCTGATGTCATGGGCATGACCCCGGCTTTCTTTCAGAAGAATTGGAAGGTAGTGGGTAAGGATATTGTAAAAATGGTGAGAAGGTTCTTTACGGAAGGTAAGATGGATACGGGAATAAATGTAACCAACATTGTTTTGATTCCTAAGAAGAAAAGTCCTACTGTTATTACTGACCTTAGACCGATCTCTTTGTGTAATATCACGGTGAAAATTATTACGAAGGTGGTGGCAAATCGGTTCAAGCAAACACTGGAATCGGTGATAGAAGAGAATCAGAGTGCGTTTATGACAGGGAGACTTATAACAGATAATGTGATGGTGTCATATGAAGTTATGCATTTTTTGAAACGCAAACGGAGGGGGAAAAAAGGTCACATGGCTATAAAACTCGATATGAGTAAAGCCTATGATAGGATCGAGTGGACGTTTTTGAGAGCTATTTTGTGCAAGATGGGGTACACTGAAGGGTGGGTTAAGTTGATTATGCAGTGTGTAAGCTCAGTATCATATAATGTTTCACAGCCAAATGGCGATATTGGTCCTATTTTCCCAAGTCGAGGGCTTCGACAAGGGGATCCGTTATCACCATATCTGTTCATTGTGTGTGCTCAAGGCTTGTCAGCGTTAATTCAGAACTATGAGCGAAGAAAATGGATTCAAGGTATTAAAGTGTGCAATAAGGCGCCAAGAATTTCACATATGCTGTTTGCAGATGATTGCTATTTGTATTGCAATGCAGATGAGGTGGAAGGTGATAATATGAGACGTTTGTTGCAAGTGTATGAGCAAGCCTCTGGCCAAAAGGTGAATTTGAATAAGTCGATGGTGTTCTTCAGCACGAATGTAAAACAGGAGGAAAGAGAACAGATGTGCAACAGGTTACAAATGGAGGAGGCTGGGGATAATGGTACGTATTTAGGGTTGCCTAATATGATGAAGAATAATAAATCTGCAACGCTGGGTTTTGTGAAAGAAAAGGTGAAGAACAGAATGTTAAGTTGGGATGGTAAGTGGTTTTCTCAGGGTGGCAAGAAGATTTTAGTAAAGGCAGTGGCTCAGTGTTTACCAAATTATGCCATGAGCTGTTTTCTTTTACCAGCTGAAATTACTAGAGATATTGAGAAATCTATAGCTCGATTCTGGTGGGGTCCTAATTCAGGCGAAAAGAAAGGTATACATTGGATGAGTTGGTCACGGCTGAGTAAACATAAGTCGAGAGGGGGAATGGGTTTTAAGGACTTCAAGGATTTTAATTTAGCTCTTATAGGAAAACAAGGTTGGAGATTACTGTCATCACCTCATAGCTTGGTTAGTAGGATTTATAAGGCGAGGTATTTTCCAAACAGTAATTTCTTAGAGGCAACAGTGGGGCACAATCCCAGTTTTATTTGGAGGAGTTTGTTGGCAGCTAGAGAGGTTGTTGCAGATGGTGCAAGATGGAAGGTAGGAAATGGGAAGGAGATAAATGTGTTAAGACAACCTTGGTTGACAGGTGAAAACCCTTATATTAGCTCAGATTCGCCCTCGTTGGTAAACTGTAAGTTGATTTCTATAATGTCGGAAGATCAGAGGGGCTGGGATGAGGAAATCCTGAGAGATCTGTTTAATGACAGAGATCAAAGGTGCATCAAGAAGGTAAAGATAGGGGAATTTGATACGGAGGACAGGGTGTATTGGTCGCAGATGTTGACTAAAATGATATAAATATTAATTATGTAAAATTTACTTAACATGTAAAGCATTGTATTTCGATGAAATTGACTATAATGATTGAATTTATTTTAAAATAGTATGTCATCATTATTTGAAGTTGTTATAAATAAAATATATTCTTTTAATATGACAAAGGGCTGATCTTTGAATAGGAAAAAGAGTGGATCTGCAGGGTCCCAAATGAATTGGCTTAGTGTAATTAATGAAATATCTTTTTCTCATTGATATAAGTTTTATTCTAAAAAGTAAATTTTATTAAATATTAATTACGTAAATTCATAAATCAAAACTGTAAGTTGATTTCTATAATGTCGGAAGATCAGAGGGGCTGGGATGAGGAAATCCTGAGAGATCTGTTTAATGACAGAGATCAAAGGTGCATCAAGAAGGTAAAGATAGGGGAATTTGATACGGAGGACAGGGTGTATTGGTCGCAGGAGCATCATGGGAATTATTCAGCACGGAGTGCGTATAGATTACTGTAGAGACAAAAAGGCTACTGGGAGGAATCGGATAATAATAGTGTCTGGACTCTGGAGGAAGTTGTGGCGTATTAAAGCTCCAGCGAAAGTATTAAGAGGGTGTTTGGCTTAACTTAAAAAATGTTACTTATCACTTAAAGTGCTACTTACTCACTTTAAGTGAAAAGTGATAATTTTTACTTAAAGTTAGGTGTATCTGTTTGGCTAATTCCACTTAAAGTAAATTTATTTTTAAAAAATTAATTAAAAAAAAAGAAATTTAAATTTTTTTGAAAGTATAAAATACAAATATATGAAAAGAATACAATACAAGTTAAATGGTGACTCAAATACATAAAAATTGATATACGAAAAAAAATAAGTGGAAAAAAAGTACCTCCAAGCTACTTTTTTTTTTTAGCCTACTTTCCACTTTAAGTGGCTCCACTTTAAGGAGAGCCAAACACCTCCCATCAAACTTTAAGTGAAAAAAAAAAATAAAAATGGGGGCCAAACGGGCTCTAAATCTGGTATGGAGAGCCTTATCATATTGTTTGCCCACAATGTCAATACTTGGTCAGAAAAGAGTGGTGGTAGAGACTATTTGTCCAGTTTGCAAGATTGAGGCTGAAACAGTAGAGCATGTTTTTCTGAGATGTACGGTGGCAATTCAGTGTTGGTGTCTAGTTATACCTGGTATGCAGTACATAGGTCAGAATTTACAGCAGTGGTGGGAGCAGGTTATGGACATGGCTGATAGCGGAAAAAGAGCAGAAATTGCTGCGGCTTGCTGGTCAATTTGGAAGGCCAGAAACGAGGTGGTGTGGAATAAAAGATATACTCAGGTTTATGTAGTGCTTGCTCGTGCCAAACAGTTTCTTGATCAATGGAGAAACGCCCAAAAAAGTGCTGCTTGCACTAGTTGTCCTCAGCTGATTGAAGGGGATGGCAGTAGTATTTGGGTGAAGCCACAGGAGTCAATGATCAAGGTGTCGGTTGATGCATCTACATTTACTGAGTTCAATGCTTCTGGAATGGGTATGGTAGCTAGAGATGATAGTGGAGGGGTGTTGCTAGCTAGGACAGTGCGCATCAACGAGCTTAAGACTGCTGAAATGATAGAAGCCATGGCGTTTAAAGAAGCTCTCAGCTGGGTCAAGGACCAGGGGTGGCAAAGGGTTATAGTCGAATCGGATAGTCTGATAGTAGTCCAGGCAGTTCGAAGCAAAGTGCAACTGTCATCTCCTTTTGGTGCTATCATTATGGATTGTAGAAGTATGTTAGTTGAATTAAACACAACGTCAGTGTCTTTTATAAAACGATCTGCTAATATGGTTGCACACGAATTAGCTCGTGCAGCATATTCATTCCCAGATCGATTTTTCTGTAGGAGTTCTGTTCCTATTGATGTAGCTATGGCCTTGGAAAGTGATTCTTATTAATGGAAATTTACTTGTTCGTCAAAAAAAAAAACACCTTAAGGTTTTAGAGTGACTGGTTACTTAACATGGTATCAGAGCTCACAGAGCTCAGATTGGCAGAGGATTTAGGTTCGACTCTCTGCCACCCCCAATATTCTCAATATTTATTATGGACACGAAAGGCAAAATTATGCCTCAAAGATGGGTTCCGTGATCCAATTCTCGACCCATAAATGGGCTTTTGAGTGAGGGTGAGTGTTAGAATATAATATCCAGTTGTGGCCTTCCTTTAACACCTTAAGGTATTAGAGTGACTGGTTACTTAACATCTTGCAAGAGAATTCCAACATAATACATCTCAAATCTTGATCCCTCTGGCTACCCCCTATTAAGTGCAAGATATCTTTAACACTTACTATACCTTTATTATTCTGGAAGGTATTTGAATAGTATTAATTTTTTTAACAATATTAGCCATATTTTCTTTTTATATGGCATAGGGGTATCCCATATCTTTTAGGGAAAATAAATTCTTTAGTCCCTGAACTATACCGATTTTATTGTTTTAGTCCCTGAACTAAAGATTCTGTATTTTACGTAATTAAACTTTTGAATTTTTCTGATTTAAGTCCTTTCGTTAAAAAGATTCTAACGAACGTTAGAATCTTACTTAATGGAATCTTAGTTCTTCACCAAAATACAAAATCAAACTGCCTTTTCGTAGTGATTTTGGTGTCCATATCGAGCGTGTGAATATTCAAAACAACCGTCTTTCCACCCTCTATCCACCCCATCATCAAAATCAAGTTTCGATAAGCTTTAATTTTTGGCATTACCGAAGTTCTTATTTTTTACCGGAAATTATTTTTATTTAATAGCTTGAAGGTTTTGCTTGTATATACGTATAGATCCATGTAGTTGGAAGGTTATCTAATTTTTTCAGAATTTTTGGGCTTGTTTTTGGTTCGCCGGAAAATGGATGTGTCACCGAATTTTGTTGTTATTGTGAATGGATTTTGATGTAATTATGGGTCGTAGTTGTTTATAAGGGTGTATAGATTGTAAGATATTTAATTTCTTAAGTTTTGAGACTGTTTTACAGATTTTTGGTGGCCGGTTTCTGGTCATTTTCCAGATTCCGGTCAGTTTAACGTCCATCAGAATCTTTTAGACGGAAGGACCAAAACCAGAAAAATTCAAAAGTTTAATTACGTAAAATACGGAATCTTTAGTTCATGGACTAAAACAATAAAAACGGTATAGTTCAGGGATTAAATAATTTATTTTCCCATATTTTTTATTTTAATATGGGATACGCATTTGCCAAACAGATATCCCATTTATGAAAGACGCATTTGGAAACTGGGTCTCTCAAGTTTCTTTTGTTTTTTGAAGTATGCATTTATGGATGCAAATATTATTAATAAAGGTAGTGCAAAAATAATAACTCATTATTAGAATTACTTATACAAAAAATTGCTAAAACTAAAGCTACAAACAAACACAACAAACAGTACACATCCTCCATGTTATTATCTACACTACATTATTAAAACTAACATTAAATGTATGTGTCTTTTGGCCAATAGTCCTATTTTTTTTTTTTTTTAATTAGAACGCGTTTAACTACGCTAATTTAAACACATCTCTATAGTCCATATTTTAAAACCTTTTTTCCGACAGGCCCGCTTATTTTAAAACCTTTTTTAACGAGCCTAAATATTAAATAAGCTACTTTAGCAATTATAATTAAATTATAAACCTATTATAAATTCAAAGAGTGATGGCCCTAACTACCCAGATTTGGGAAACAATGGCCCGATATGCCCATATCCAATCTGCACGGCCCTAAATACCGACCGGACACGCATCTTGTATCGGAGTGTCCGAACACGCATCTTGTATCGGAGTATTCTTCACAAAACTGAATTTTTTACGCATGAACAGTACTTGGGTCATGCATTTTGAAAATGCGTGTCTTGAGATACGCATGTTCAACATGCGTGACCAAAGTACTGTTCACCGTCTTCTCCAGTTGCCGCCGTCGTGTTTTGCCCGATTTTTTTCAACCAATTCGTTCGTCCTCTACAGACAACTAGCACTCGCATATTGTACACCAAAATGATCGTCGTTTCATACTCTACATTCCTATGTCCTTGGATTGTAGTTTCGTTCGCCGGATTAAAAATACCCAAATCGGAGCTTTTTTCCGATTTCGTTCGTCGATCTGTTCTTCCATGCCCCTGCGGGGCATAAAATCGTCAAATGAAGATATGAAAATGTAGAGGAAGGCCTGTGCATTCTTTTGTTGTAATCAGTTGTTGTGGAATGTGCCGGATTGTGAACAACGGAGGTGGGCGATGTTTTGGGCGATTTTTGGTCGCCTTGGTCGCCGGAGCTGAGGATTGTTTTCTGAGGTGCTGACGTCATCACGCATCTTGCAGATGCGTGACTTGTGATACGCAACACAGAGATGCGTATCCCAGGACACGCATCTGAAAGATGCGTGAGCCGTGGGTATTTCGGGCCGGAGATCCCGACTTTCAGCATTTCGGGCCTTCAGTCCCCAAATCTAGGCATTTTGGGCATTTTCTCTAATTCAAAGACATAGCTATTAAATTTTAAACACATCTCTACGACCTACTCATTTTAAAAACCTATTTTAACGGGTCTAATTTTTTTTAATAACTTATTCTAATTTAAACACATACAATTATTCAAACACATCTTTGGAACAAAAAAATATTAAAATACAAATAAATAGATAACAAACATTAAAAATAACTCGTGCAATGCACGGTACAAAAATTTTATTTAAAAAGAAATTTGGTCACCGTATTATTGTTAGCATATTTATCTCGTTGACCAATATACTTGATTACAACCTTCTAGGACTGTAAATTGATCCGGATTATCCGGTATCTCGAATTATATCCGACTCGAAAATATGATATATGACCCTATCGAAATATGATCCATTATCCGTATTCGGTTCAAACTAAAAGATAAACAATAATTTTAACCCATTACATTTCTAAGTAAATAGCCATTTTATAATTTCGTAACATCTTTTATAAGTTTGTATTTTCACAAAATATGATTTATTGACCCTTATAGTGGAACACTTATCATCATATGTACTTAATGCATCATATATTTAAATTTTTAATTCGTGATTATTATATTTTAAATAATATTACATTTATTTTAGAATAAATAATCATTCATATTGTTCAAATAAAAAATATATTTAATGTTGGTGGATCATATTTGACTCATATTCGATGGATCACAAAAAAACCGGGTTAGAAACAATAAAATACGATACTGGCTCATATTTGGTTTGGATCCGGACCTCAATACCTAGGATCACTTTGTATCCAAATAAAATGATATTGGACCCAGATCTGTGCACTACAAAAATAAAATGATCCGAGACTTGAGCAAAGGGGTGTTTGGTTCTACCCGGCTCATTTTACACCCCAACAACCTTCTAGATGATAATATAGCTTTATCAAAATTCATACTTACATGAAATTAACTAAAAAACATTGTTAAAAGAGTGAAATCTACTACAAAATGCCTATCACTGATCTAACTAGCACAAAACTAAACTTGACATATTTTACAATATTTTTCACTATATTCGACTCTCTTTCTTTCTAATATAGTGCAAAGAGCAGGAATGTCATGTGTAACTGTACTTTAGCCAACAGAACACTTGCAATATTACATTTTCAAATTCACCACTTCCAGTACCCAAAGTTCACATTTTTTCTACTTAAGGTATTACAGATGTTTGCCCCCACCAATAAATATGGACGTTGAATTAGGAAATGGACAAAAAAGTCCTCACAGAGTTGGTTGAAATAGACGTAAGGTGCATAAATGTAACAAAATGTGAATTTTGGGAGAACAAGTAATAGTTTCAAAAGTATAGTACTGCAAGTGGTATGTCAGCCAAAGTGCAGGTTTGCATAACGCACAATACTCTACTTTAAATGCACATAATCAATTATAGTAAAAGTTGATTCTATGCAGTTCGGTGAAGTATTATTTTGTTAATATTAACTTACTTGAATAGGATCCACCTCCAATTCTCCAATTGCACTATCATCAACCTTGGTAGTAACACCTTGTGATTTTTCCGAATGAAGACGTTCACGCAAGACTAAAAGAAACTGAACAGCCTGTATGAGCCATAAAAGGGTATTCATAATCCTTTTAAAGCTGTAGATGAAGATGATGCAAAGTAAAACTGTACAACTATGAGGACTAGGCAAGTAGCTTTGATAGATGACCTCACACACATATATATGCACAATCATGTACATATTCATTATCAAATTTAACTGGATACATAAACGCACAAATATGTAAATATCGATGACCCTATAAATGCGGAGAAACGTTGATGTTTTTAGCACAAAGACAATAAATTAAAGGTATGCGTCCAGCCCACTTGTGGATTCTGGGTTCCTATAGCCGTATTTTTATGGGGAAGGCAACAAGGTAAACGGTCTATGTATGTAAGAAAGTTACACAAAAAAAATTTACAAAATCACAAAAATATCGCTTATTCAAAGTAGTTCATACGGTGCTGTATCTTTACATACATGATTCATACAACATATCTATTTATTCACAGTGTTGTCCTTTGCTACTTTCGACTTTCACTGAAAACAATATATCATGAACTTCTCACAAACCAAAAGCAAGATAAATAAGCAATAATTGTTGTACACGGCATAATTTGGTTTTAGATACTCTGTTAAACGAGGTTAATAGAAATATATTAAAAGCTGTCTAGAAAAACTAGTTTATTCCTTCTCATATATAGTCTCATTTGGAATCTTTTTCTAATACATCTGTGAAACCATAAAAATTAATTTAACAACCATAAATTAATTAATTAGTTTATATAGTGATCTACTCAAATAACTACCAATTTGATAGTTAAGTTTCTAAAAGATCCAAATCAAAATTCGACTTAGGATGTCAAAAAGGGTGTTAATGATTGTCTAACTAGATAGAGAAGATAGAGCACACCATGTATGCATTGACGATAGTGCACACCATGTATGCAATTTGTACAACTACATGATGTGTTACAAATAAGAATAACAGCACCGGTTGCTGGAAATGTATTATATTTGAAGGAGGGAAGTTGAGGAGCGAAGAAGGCTTGACCAAAAAATCTGTGGAATAACTTGAAGGAAAAAAGGGTGCCCTGGAAGGACGGACTGGGCCCTGTGGGATGGAGCGAGAAAGAATGAAAACAACCCCCACACCAACTAAGAAGTCATAGCTAAGAATGGTCTGCATTCACAAGTACTATAATATATCCTAATGTCAGATATATGCAGATGCTTAGCTTCCATTACTTCCAGTTCTTATCGATGCAACTGTCTAACTACAAACTACATACAGTTGCTACTGCAGATAAAGATATGTGAGACAATTTTTTACTGTTAACAAGTGACAAGTGATATTGCATTTACACTTCCCTATCCTAATAATAGGAGAAAACTAACCTCATCTGGTCTTTTAGCTGCAAGCAATGCATTTGTGAGGCCGCGCACCACTTCAAAATTAACAGATTTAGCCATCTGCCAGGAAAAGAGAGCAAGACACTGGAAATCACTCTTCAGCACAATTTTCAACAGTTTTAATCAATGGAACAACTAGATTAAAAATGCAGTAGTTGAGCTGCCAGTCTTAATTTACTCCTGAACATGCAATCCACTCCCCCCCCTTTTGGCCCTGAAAATAAATCTACGATGAAATTTACTAAAAATGTGTTGTCTACAGCCTGGGCTTCTCGTCCTCCAATCAAACCTTAGAGGCATTATACTTACATAATGACTGAGATGTCCCAAACACTTCCTTTTTCTAATCCAAAAGATCATATAATACGTTTACTTCTGTTGTAATTTGAATACTGTAAGCTTCAATCAATATGCTACACTTCTCATGTTGGGTTTCAACCCAATATGATAGTATAAGCTTGGGTGATTCTAGACAAACATGGGTAGTATAATATTTATGCGTAGACAATTATAATAGATGGCATGTCTTGCTCACAAAGTTAGATGGTTAGGTACTACAACAAGTCCAGTAGACTTGTACAACAAGTATGGTTAGTCTTGGTGCTAAGTTTGTGATGGCTATATATACATAGTCATATCATGTTTGATAAGGAAAAATGCTTGAGATGTAGATTGAAGTATCGGTCGAGAGCGGATGCTTAAGTAATATTAGGTTTAAGTATCCATGATTGATGTTTTATTGATGACAATTTTGATTAATAATACAAGTTGGGATGTGGTTGTTTCCACGTTAAATTTGGTGCTCTTGTTTTGCTTTTACTTTTTGATTTTATAAGTAGAAGTGAATTATGAATAAGGCGTGACCACGTCTTAGTGGAACTTGTCAACTAATCATTTGGTTTGGTGTGTGCTCTGCATTGTGAATCTCGTATTTGTGCATCTGCCTAACAAGGGCCAAGGTTCATGATGGATGAGGTTAGAGGAAAGTTTGAGAGTCAATTGATATGGCAAAGTACAATGAAGGTTCATGATGGATGAGGTTAGAAGAAAGTTCAAGAGTCAATTGATATGGCAAAGTACAATGAAGGATGTGCCGACAAGAAGCTTAATAAAAGGGGAAGATACAAAGCTTAATCGTTTATTTTGGTGTGTGCTCTGCATTGGTGGTTGTGAATCTTGTATTTTGTATTCCCTAACATCTCAAACACTCTTGCTAACGAGTTTGGAATAGTCGTTGCTGTGATTCACAAAGAATTTGCATGCCATCAATTCTTGTGAAGTACAGTAGCGATGGTGTTGAGCTTGCAAACTGTCATGGAGCAAGCGGTGAAGTTCAGAGTAGCGATGCAGTGCAGGAGGGTGTCGACAATGGATATTGGGAGTGGTGAAGTGATGGCATTAGCGGAGTTATTAGTGGTTTTAAGGAGGTAATGAAGGAGAGCTTCCACTGGCTGTGGTGATTGGAGATTGGTCATTTGTGCAAAGGAGGTTGGATTATTTGTAGAAAGAAGAGTCAAGGCACCAACTTAACCCTAAACAAAGCTCAAATGCAAGTCAGATGCTAAAAGTAGGAAAGTTCACTAGAAGATTAGTTACTTGAATCATAAATGTGAATATTCTGTGAAACATAAAGGCCCGCATCCTTCTATTGACGTAAGTGATAAATTTGAAGGTGCATTCAGTCTAACCAATATTTATTACAAAACAGGAAACGCTCAGCAAGACTACAGTTTTGCACAAATATTGACCATGCTTACTGTTGCTGAGCTCTTGTATGCAGCAGCACTTCCTTCATAATCCATCAAATTAAATTTTACTTCTCCAAGCAAACGAAAAGCATCAGAACTAGGTTCATTCTGTTGAGGAAAAAAAATGATTTACTACAGTTGAACTTCTGATACCTTACATTTATTTATCACATAAGATCAGTCAAGAACTAACTTTGATGATATCTTCAAGCAGAGAAGCTGCCCGAGTATACTCTCCTAATTCCGCTAAGATTACTGCCTCTCCCTGCATATAAATCAGAACAGCTCGAGTAAGTTCGTAGCATCGCAGATATGTATAATGTTGGAAAACTTAGCATTTGGCTTACTTCATATATATCTGGGAGATCATTTAATAGAGTTGAATACCCCAATTGATGCATGGAAATTCTTTGATGCCAGAATTATTCAGCAGATGCTTAACAACATGATAATTAGATCTATAATTTGATAATACAGGCATTGTGTAATGTGCAAGTATCTAGGTGGTAAACATTGATGAATCAGTTGTAGATCTATAATTTGATAATACAGGAATTGTGTAATGTGCAAGTATCTAGGTGGTAAACATTGATGAATCAGTTGATGACGCTGTGGGATGAAATGAACCAACAAAAGCAGTACTTAATAAACTTTTGACTCCAATTTCGACCACCGCCAGGAAGGATTGTGAAGATTAACCACGAAGAAGGTTTGAAAATAAAAGAAATGCAACCACAGTTGGTGTTGAATGTTTGATGGTAGCTATAAAAGAATCTACGTAACGAAAAAAATTGTACACTTCAATTGGTAGGAATAGGAAAAAGTAAAACCAGATGTCAGTAACAGCTTTTAGTCTGTTGTGGATGCTAAAAACACTGACTCGTTTATGTAGTTGATCAACTGAATACATTAAAGAGATAGCTAACATCTAGCTCCCAAGTTCTAAGAAATATTAAAAAAGAAAGTAGGTTTTCATTACAAGAGCAGGGAACAAATCTGATCATTGTCATATCTAGCAATGCATCTCATAAGAATAAATCATCTGGAGGTCAAACTTACAAGCACATCTTTAGCTATGCCCAGTGGTGCATACGAACTCAATTATAATATGGAAGAAATAAATAAAACACGGACCAATTTACTAAGCACTCTGACATATACGAATAGAGAAATTATTCTGTTGGCTTATATTTTCAGACACAAAAGTGAAGATAGTCTGCCTCCTAAAAACTGCAACTATAGGAATTTTACCAACTAGTAAACTGGACAACTTAGATGCTCAATTGATCGCATGGAGGATAAAACTGCAACATTTAAAAAGATAAAGATGATACAGAAATTGACTTGCAGATGGAGGGAAGAAACTTTAAAGATTTACATTGATCGCATGGAGGATAAAACTGCAACATTTAAAAAGATAAAGATGATACAGAAATTGACTTGCAGATGGAGGGAAGAAACTTTGAAGATTTACATGGAGAAAGACATATAGATGAAATTAAACAAGTTCTTCATAAAGGCATACAAAAGAAATGAGACAAGAAAATAGCATGAAAAGCTTAAACAGCCCGTCTTATCTCACTTCCAAGGCAGTTGAATCTTTTGGAGAGATCTTTAGTGTTTCTTCAAAATTTTGCATTCTGGCCTGCAATGAAAAGAAAAACAATTCTTTAAGAGTGCTGAATTAATTTGCAAATACAGGGACCCAAATTTAGGAGACCAATAAAATTATGTCTAAAGTAGCAGATTATCTAGATTTTGCCCCTATGGCAGATTGTTGTGTTGAAAGCCATGACTTCTCCCCCTATAACGCATTGGTGTATCAATTCCTTTTATAAAGTTCTTTCTCCCTAAATGATACCATGTTACCAAATTATCTATTTACACTCAATTCTTTTTCCCGCTATAACGCATTCTAAACATGTGTGATAATATTATATAAATATGTTTTCCCATTTTCTTTCAACGTGGATTCATTGCATGTATGACGACTCCCCCAAATCTTATGTTAATGCATCTTTGTCTTCTTGTGTATGTCATATAACGTCACATTCCGTCTCCAATTTATTAGATCTATCATTGACTACTCAATAGTCGGAAGCATGTGGCTAAGATTCTTTAAGGATGCTCATGAAGTAATAAATAATTAGAAGATTTTAAACTTTGAGTGTTACGAGGTCTATATGAGAAGACATGTTATATGAGTCTAAACTACAACACACCAGCTCTATATTGTTTTTTCGTTTTCGTTAAGTGAATTTTATCATAAACTTCGATGGATCGGTGAGGCTAGAGGATAGGTAAATATATTAAAATAAAAAAAAAGTATCAGGGCATACCACTTGGCAGGAAAGTTCTTTATAAAATACAATCGATACAATTTTCAACATTTATTAAGTGCCACTTCCTTATATAATTGAAAAACCATGACCCTTATATTAAAAAAGATGCTGATGACATCTTTTTTATATAGGTAAATTATTCATATAAGTACTGTTATGTTCAACGCACATCTATGTTACCTGGACTCGGGTAGAGGTGTCGGACATTGGAGCAGATCCAAGTGTCGGACTCTTAGTTTCTAAAAAACTAGGATTCGTGGATATGGATCAGAAATTGGACACGGGTACGGGGATTCAACATACAACCTTCAAATAAATGAATTTAAACCTGCTTTTGATATATTTTACATCAATTAGTTAGTGTCTTGTACCAATAAAAAAGTATATACATAATTGTTTATGTGAAGTTGATTGCATAAATTAAAAGGATAATATAGAAATAGTAATCTATGAACATCCCCCTCTAGAAACTATTTGTTATGAGGCATTATAAATCATTCTGAACTAGATTGCTTAAAGTTGAAGTGTATGGTTATCATGGTTGTTAAGTCGACAAGTCGACAAGTCGAGCCCGAGTACCGTGGAATTGACTAGTCGACAAGTCGCCCGACTAGTCGTAAAAAGTCGACAATACCCTATTTAGAGTAATTATAATACATAATATAGGTAAACATAATTCAATTTCATAATTCAAATAAAAATTAATAGATAATAAATTCGATCTTGCCTCATAATTCAAATAAAAATTAATATATAATATATATTACCAATTTACAAAATATAATTAATATTTTTTGTTTTAAATTATTATTCTTGATCAAAGTGGTACAATTGTACAAACATACAATATAATAAAAAAAATAGTGTGTGAGTGAATTTTTTACATGTAACAATTAACAACTCTTGTAGGATTGTTTCAAAAAAAAAAAAAAAAAACTCTTCTAGGAAAAAACAAACAGGAAACAAAACACACTAACGACCCACTACAAGAGCCACCAAAAAGAAAGGGAAAGCCAAATAAAAAAACAATATAAGCAAACCACCCCTGGACACTTTGTCAAAAAGGGTAGGGAATAAACTACAAAAAAAACACCCACCACATGACTAATTATGACAGCCATCATAAAAAGAAGGAAATAGACAAAAATTCCAACTCTTCTAGCCAAGCAAGCATGGGCACTAAAGCAACACCATCCACATGACTGCATCTTGAGCACACAAAATAACCCGGCCACATGCTGACCATTACAATAATCCATTATCTATTCTTCTCCTTGTTTACTTCTTCTTCTTTATCTACACAACCACACACATATATATACACAGTACACACACAGACATACATTTACACAGTAGTACACACACAAAAAATTAAAATACACACACAGAAAAATATATACACACACAGAGAAAAATATATACACACAGATGAAGAAGAAAGAAGAAGAGATGAAGAAGAGAGAAGAAGAAGAGAGAGAAGATACAGATCGAAGAAGACGATGGATCGAAGAAGAGGCCGCTGGAGGCGTCAGTCGGGTCAACGGGACGGATTTGGGCCGGGTTTCGGGTCGGACCCGGGTCGGGTCCGGGTAATAACCCATGGACGACTAATACATAAGTCGGGCTTCGACTTTTTCTCATTTGTCGACTACTCGACTAGTCGCCGACTAGTCGCCGACTAGTCGTCGACGTGACAACCCTGATGGTTATCATATGAAATTCGGTATAAACGATGGCTACCGATTTGTCATTTGTAAATCTCAAAGTGTAGCCACACTATTGAAACTCAGCAAAAACTTGGCCACCGATTCGTAAATTTCAAACTACAACCACCACTTTAAAACTCGGTATAAACAATAGCCACCAAAATGCAACCTAAACATATACAACTAATTCAACAGGCTTGTAGTGATTGTATTTTTAAAAAAAAATGTATTTGATCTAGACTTATATATATACACATAGTAGCATATTTTATTATAAAATACTGGAGAATGAGGATTCAAACCCATGACTTAGTCATAAAAAGATACACACATACCTTCATCCTAGATAATACTTAGAAATACAATTACAACTAAATTTTTATATAAAGGTCAAGATCAAACCAAGAACTTTATTATGAATTAAACATAGAAACCAATATTCAACCTTAGATGTTTGCTTCATTAGCAACTCACATTTATTCGTTTTGTTGCAGTAACAATTTGGTTGGTTTCAATGTCGTACACGATGTTTTTTTGTGAAATATAAAATATGGTATACTACAATGCATAATATTTTTTCCTAAATCACCCACTTGTTGTTTTTTAACAAGTAAAATATTTTTTTACACATTATTTTTCAATTTTATAAAACAATAAAAAATCCAATATTGCAAAAAAAACAAAAACATAACATTGTGTATTTCATGAAAAAGGTATCACGTTTTGCACAAAAATGTATTAGCTCTAGTTCGAGCACCAAGCTGATTCTAACTGGAACTTAACCACGGATGTTTTTTAATCAACTCATAATTATTTGTTCTATTGTTGTACACGGTGTGGTTTGTTGTAGTACAACATGATGCTTTTTGTGAATTATAGAATATGTTGTACTTTTACAACACACTGTGTTCTTTCTACATTACGTAATTTGTTTTTAATCAACTTATTATTTGACATGGCAATTTATTTATCAACCTTGAAACGTTCTAGAACGATGATGCAAAAAAAAAATTATTTATCAAGTATTTTATGAAATAGATATTAGGTTCTACAAAAAATATATAAATTATTTCTAAGGTTCTAACACTAAGGTGAGTTAAAAAACGAACCATATATTTGGTACCTGTTTTTTGGTACCAGTTTTTTGGTACCTATTTTTTGGTACCTGTTTTTTGGTACGCTGTGAATTTACTAAATTACCCTTACCTTTACACATTAAATTTATAAGTTAATACAAATTACCCTTCAATTCAATTAATTTTACTATTATCGATTACATTCAAAACAAAACTAACAAAACAAAACCTAAACAAAACTTTTTGTTCCGACATTCTCCTGCTCCGACATCCTCCTGCATCCAATTCGTTATCCTCCTCCTGCATCCAATTCGTTATCCTTTGTCAATTAAGGTGATGTTTGCAATCTCCTCAATTTATCAACTGATGCAATCCCAATTTTTCTCTTATCTTCAACTAATTCAATTGATTCATACATACTTTGGATATTGGATATATGTGTTTGTAATATGTATTGATTTTTTAATTTACTAACCCAGTGTGTTTGATATAGTAGTATAGATGTGTACCTCCCTCCTACATCTAATCTCCTAATTTGCCCAATTCGTTATACTCTACCTTATAAATTAGATTGCATATCAACAACTAACTAGTTGTTTCATGCTCTAAATTTGGTGGAGCCCCCCATCCGCCATTATTCATTATATGACGGATAGGGATTAAAGCTACATGTTACTTAGACTCGGGATATGGAGTGTCGAAAACGACACATATCCGAGTGTTGGATTCGGCACACTCAAAAGGAAAGGACACTGTCCGAATTTTGGACACGGGGAATATGGCATACTTTAAACAAAATTAATTGGGAAAATTAATTCATTGGTCCCTGAACTATAGCCCGTTTATGATCTAGGTCCCTGTACTATAAACCCAAATGTTTGATATCTTAATTTTCAAAAAATTTGATTTGGGTCCTTCCGTCAGATTTTGACTAACGGATGTTAGTCAACGCTGACGTGGAAAATTGAAACTTCACTGATTGAAGTGAAATTTTGATATGTTAATCTATGAGTGATTACAAGAACACGGGTGATGAAAGTTTTCGATTTCGAATTCACTAACATATAGCAATCTGCACTTTAATTTCAAGAACACACGAAAAACTTATGAAAATATCCAAATTTCTATATGTTAGTGAACTCGAAATCGAAAACTTTCAACACCCGTGTTCTTATAATCACTCCTAGATTAACATATCAAAATTTCACTTCAATCCGTGAAGTTTCGATTTTCCACGTCAGCGTTGACTAACGTCCGTTAGTCAAAATCTGACGGAAGGACCTAAATCAAATTTTTTGGAAGTTAAGGTATCAAACAATTGGGTTTTATAGTACAGGGACCTAGACCATAAATGAGCTATAGGTAAGGGACGAATGAATTAATTTTCCCAAATTAATTAATTTTATATAATAAGGTTAAATGTAGATTTATATTTTTTGTAAAAAATATTATTCAGTTAGTATAAATTATGTAACGTATTATTTTTTTTAATTAATGTATAGTACTTAATTTCAAAACTTGTAAGCATTAGATGCACGAAAAAGACTGGCAGTCTTTTATGGAAAACAACTCTAACAATAACTTAGAATAATTTAATAATCAATGAATCTGGACAATATGTAGTCCACATGCATTCATTATATGTTATACTACTTTATCATATAATCAATGTATTTAGAATGTCTTCGCTTTCTTAGATTGTCTTCTTCTCTTTTATTTTCTTAGAGCAAGTCCAACAATGTCCTAGTACGTTACTTAAAAAAATTATATAATAATGAGTCCTAGTGATTTAGGGAGTTGATTTTGCATATCAACTCCAACAACATTACTTATATTCATTCCTTGTTATTATTATAATAATATAATAGCTTATAACCCGTACGATACAAGAAAGATTTTAAATATTTTTATCTTAATATTTAATATTTTTAACTCACTATTCAAAATTTTAATATTTGCTTTTTAGTTAGTAAGAAAATAAATTATAGAAGATAATAAAATATAATAATAAGTATTTGATAGTATTCTAAAAGATAGTTTTTGCTTGTATATTAAAAATTGATAAATAATTTTTTTAATTTAATATGTTATTGACGGGAATTGAACCTTGAAATTCTTGGAGTAGTTTATAATATAATATAAATGTTTAATACTAATATGGTGAAAATAGATGATATAAATTTTTAACTAAAATATGTTAAGGGGAATCGAACCTTAAACTTCTAGGAGTGGTTTATAAGATGATATAAATGTTTAATAATAATATGTTGTTGAAGGAATTCGAACCTTGAACCTATAACAGTATTTTATATAATATAAAAAGAATATTCTTTTCTCATTAATTTGTCTCAAAATCCAACGGTTGCTAAAGTGTACTAAACTACCAAAAAAAAAGTATACCAAACTACCAACCAAATAGAGGCTAGTTTGCTAATAATAGTATAGTATAGATTTGAAAAGAGAGAAAAAAGGAATAGAAAAAAGAGAGAAAAGAGGTAGAGAAAAGGAGGGAAATGAATTTTTTATTCATAAAAATGAAATAAGTAATGGTTAATGGTTAATGGTTACTTATAATTATAAATAAGTAATTGGATGCTTGTCCTAGTGATTTAAGTAATCACTAGGACATTGTTGGAGTGCCATTTTTTGGTAGATTACTTACATTTGGGCTTAGAACATGTTATAAGTAAGTTATTGGACTTGCTCTTATGCATCTAATTCTCCCTCTTTCTTTATTATCTCCAAACTACAATTCTATACCTCTGTAACATCTGTTAGGAGTCGTCCCACATCGTTTGTGGAAGGGACAGATAGATAGTTTATAAAGCAGCCAGATAACTCCATTAGAATGAGGCCTTTTGGGAGTTACCCAAAAACAAATCCGTGCGGGCTCGGCCCAAAGCGAACAATATCATACTAATGTGGAGTTAAGGCCTGCTTGGCAAGCCCAACAAGTGGTATCAGAGCTATGGTTGTAACGATCCGTAACGATCTCAACGGGCTCCCGAATGGATCCAAGGAAAAGGCAGATGGGCTATCCCAGGTTGGGCTTAAGGGGGAGCAGGTGGGCTTTCCAGTATGGGCCTAGGGTAGCCAGATGAATTTCCAGTATGGTTCGAGGGGGAGCCAGATCACACAGAATGAGGCAGATTCGGCAGGTGTCAAGCCCGATGTGTGAAGGGGGAGATTGTTAGGAGTTATCCCACATCGTTTGTGGGAGAGGCAGAGAATGAGGCCTTTTGGGAGTTATTCAAAAACAAATATGTGCGAGCTCGGCCCAAAACGGACAATATCATACTAATGTGGATTTAAGGCCTGCTTGGCAAGCCCAACAACATCATCACAAAGCCTTCCCTGCGATCATGACATTCCGAAAATTTCGACGACCACGGAAAGAAGTGTCTGATTTCCAACCCACGAAACTGACACGTATTTCGGATCGGGTCGACACGGATACAACCATTAGGAGTTCCGCGTCAGAGTAACATAGGATAGAATTAACCAAAAAAGCTAGATAAACAATAAAATGCATAGTGATACAAATAAACACAAAAACTTGTATAAATAATGGGCACATTAACTTTGGGGTAAAAATACCATCTCACATAATTTATGTTTAGGCTATAGAGGATGATTAAATATTGTCTGATACCTAAGTAGTTTAGTAAAGTATAACATAAGGCAACTTAAAAAACCAAGGCACTAATCTCTTTTCATTGTTAACCCTATGCCTTGTGCTGAATTCTAGGTAGGAACGTATTCACAATGACTCAACCCTTATTGGTTATAAACCTAAATAACATTAATAATATTATATCACCCAAGAGCGGACCCCAATCCACCATAACTCATTACATGATAGATATAAATAACCATAAAAACACAAATAAACTAAAATTAATAAATATTGGTACATATTAACACAAACGCTAGTCAACTCTATGCATCGGGTAACATGCATATCACATCTAACATTAAAATTCAGCCAGAAGTTGTCAATAGAATGTGTATAATTATGAAAAGTAGAAGCTTTCTCTAACTAAACTTTGTATCACAAGATAAACTTTCATCGCGAGAGTTCAACAAGTTTCACCTGAAGGTTAGCCTTGTCGTCTTCGAACATTTTGATATTGACTCCAACCTCACTCGAGCTAACAATAAAACAACGGGGACGAAGAATGGTTATCACATAATATTGTAAAAGTTAAACTGAAAACAATGCATGAATTATTATTGTTTTCGATACACATGTTATATGCTATCTTCTTGATATAAATGCTACAATTTGTTATATTTTATTTATGGGATTAAGTCTGATAATAAACGGCTTAGGGTATTAATAAAAAGAACTTTCCTAAACAATGGTATCTCTTTTTCAATTGATTGTATAGGTTTATGATCTTATCGAAAGGGAGTGAACGCACTACTAGTCGTTTTCACGGAATAAATATGAGCAAGTACAAGAAATTGGCCCCACTCCTCTTTTCTTAAAACCATGGACCGCCCATTGTCCAAGATTCCCTATTGCTACCCCCCCCCCCCAGCCCGGGAAGGGGAGAGTGGTTGTTGGAAGGCCTACCCACTTGACAAGCAGAAACCTTTACCAGATGCTTAATAATACTATATTCTTTTAAGCTAGCCACTTGCAGATAACCTGTGAGGATATACTCTATTAAAATATACAAAGTGGTTTTGCTTGGTTGCTATCCGTACAAAATTTTATTGAAAATTTTTATTTAGTTAATATAGCTAGTACTATACACCAGCTTGTACATAATAAAGACATGAACTAAAAGCCGCTCACCCATGTTAATTGATTGAACCTCTAAGGGGGCAAGTACAACTTAACTCGACAATAGTATCATACTATCCACTTCAGGGCCAACCCCACATGAATACAATAGTTACTGGGCACTAATATTCAAGGTAATTCTCCCTTGACTTCTCAAGGTGGTAATACCCAAGAAACCCTCATCTCCCAAATTATTAGTCGTATATATATATATATAGGGTTTGATTCAAATGAGACCCACTATCTAAAAGAGAACCGGAGAATCATTGGATCCTACTACAGAACCTATTTTGTTTCGTAATAAAAATATAGTGTTCTGCTACTGAATTTCAAAATTATGCACATGAAATAAAAATTTCTACAACTGAACTTGCTTCTACTAGAAAATTCTACAACCGAACTTACTTACCATTGAGTTCTACTGCAAATCTATTTTATTTCGTACTAAAAATATAGTGTTAATTTACTGAATTTCAAAGTTATGCACGTGAAATTAAAAGTTCTACAACTTAACTTACTTTTTCTAAAAAGTTCTACAAATGAACTTACTTTTTTAACAAACATCCTGCTCCTGAACTTAAAAGTCTGAATTTAAAGTTATACACATGAAATTAAAATTTCTACAAATGAACTTGCTTCTTCTACAAAATTCTACAACTGAACTTACTCACCATTTAGTTCTATTGCAAAATCTATTTTTTTCGTACTAAAAATATAATTTTTTGCTACTGAATTTCAAAGTTATGCGCATGAAATTAAAAGTTCTACAACCGAACTTGCTTTTTCTACAAAGTTCTACGACTGAACTTACTTTTTTCAACAAACATTCTGCTGCTAAACTTAAAAGTTATGCATCTGAATTTTGAAGTCAAACACATGAATTCTAAAGTTCTGCTACTGAACTTATTAGAGTTCTCAGGTTCTGCGTTTAATGGTTCTCCAAGGAACATGACCCTATATATATATGTATAAGAGAAGATTGAACAAAATCGGAAGCCAAACGTTTTATATGATTAAATCTCGCTATAGAGATACAATTTTAATAATAAATTTAAAAAAACTAATTAGTTGCAATTTGGTGCAAAATATTAATTAAAACACATTCCAAAACAATTTTTTGTTTACAACAATCTTTTTTCTTTCAATGAACTCCTTATGCATTACAAGGTCAAGAGTTAGGAAATGGTACTCTTTCATCGTAATTTTCATGAAGCAAATACACATATTTGATAATTCAATCATCAATAACCGAAATATAATCCTAAATATGATACTGTTAAACATTAGATACCTCATTGGATGCTACATTGGATGCCTCTTGGATGCCTAACCTAGTGCTAATATCATTATTATGTATCATTATTATGTTCCTTGTATTATCTATATATTAGGTGCTAAGTTCTTTGTTGTATAACATCTGAATATATGAAATCAATCAATTCTCTCCATTCTCCTATCTGTTATCATGGTATCAGAGCAGGTTAGGAGGATTTTTTAAAGCTTGAAGGCTTCTCAAGGAGAGCTAAAACTGCTACATTACTACTGAAGCTACTGCCCAGTTTTTTAATTTTCTGTTTCAACCCAAAACAAAACCAAACCTACATAACTATAAAGAAGAACTGAAGAGAAGACAGACACAAAAATCCGGTCACCAGCAGCCGTCTGACGCACCGCCACGCGCCGCCGGAAGATCATATACTTCGCCGGACGCGCCCCACGCGCCGGCGCGTGAGGTTCCCTGCAGTCTTTTTCCGGCGAACTTGCAGAAGGCTTTCCTGTTTGTCTGGTCCGTTCGATTCCAACAGTGGTATCATCTTCCAATTCTGAGAAGTTTTTTATTTTTCTGATATATAGTCGTATATATATCTGCGTATATATATGATGTTTTTCTGAAAAACCGAAAACATAATTCCTTCGTTATATATATCTTGGGTAGTTAAGACTTGACTAAGATTTAAGGGAGGAATATTATTTTATAATGACGGATACCGGTGAATCCACAATTTCAAGCAAAAGTACTGCTATAAGTAGCAGTAAATTGGGGTTCCATAGTACTCCATTTGTAAGTCCTAAATTCGATGGGAAGAATTTCCTTGAATGGTCGAAAGCCTGCACAATGGCTCTTAAATCCCATAAATTAATGAAATATATTAATGGGAAAGCCAAGCAACCCCTGGAGGCGGACGAAGATTATGATGATTGGGATTCAGAAAATGCCATGGTGTGTTCTTGGTTGTCCAACTCTATGGAGGTACATATTCGCAAAAGCTATATCTTTATTGACACAGCCGAAGAAGTGTGGAATTCTCTTACCCGGACATATTCTTTTTCCGGAAATGTGGCCAAGCGATTTGAAGTAAATCGGAAGATATGGGCATTGGCTCAAGAAGGAAGAACTCTTGCTCAATATTACTCAGAGCTGACATCTCTATGGAGTGAATTAGCTCATTACACTATATTTGCATGCAAAAGTGCCGAAGATCAGGAGAAATATCAAAAATTGGTGACTGAAGAACGGGTGATGAAATTCCTGGATGGTCTGTCTGATGAGTATGACTCAATCAAAAATCAACTTATCGGACAGGTTCCCTTTCCGACTGTAGAGGATGCATATGGCCGTGTTCAATTAGAGGAAAGTCGAAAGCGAAGCATGGCTCCAACGACTCCCTCTGATAGATCTGCACTTATAACTGGAAAAATTCCGCAACCTGAGCTTGAAAAAGAAGAGCAGTCTCCAGTGGCTCTTATGGGTGAAAGATCTACTCTTCAGTGTGATTATTGCAACAAGATGAATCACACCCGTGAGAATTGCTTTATCTTACACCCTCACCTAAAAATCAGAGGACGTGGAGGACGCAGCCGAGGTGGCTATCGAGGTGTATCATCCAGAGGAACAGGCAGGAATACAGCCAGGGGCAATCTTTTTAATGCTCATTATGCAGGGTCAGAATATGAGGTGCCTCCTTCAACAGGAACAATGACCCCTTCAGAACTCAACAACTTTCGACAGTTAATGTTACAATTGAACACTACTCCATCAACACCCACTGCTAACTCTGCTCATGGAGGTATATCTTGTCACTTTACCTCTGATAAAAGTTCTAGTTCATGGATTATTGATTCCGGAGCATCGGCACATATGACTGGAAATTCTAGTTTCCTAGAATCATATAATGGTGAAACAGGCAATATTCGTGTTGCCAATGGAGCTATTGTACCTATTCATGGACAAGGCACTTCTCACTGCTTCTCATCATCATTGCCGTTATCTGATGTGTTACATGTTCCTTCCTTAACAGCAAACTTATTATCTGTTCAACGTATTACTGAAAATCTTAATTGTTCAGTAACTTTTTTTTCTTCTCACTGTGTGTTTCAGGATCTGGCGACAGGCAAGGTCCTTGGCAGTGGTAAAGTGGTAGATGGGCTATATATTATGGAAGGTAATTCTGTTATGCCTTCAACAAGTTATCAGGTGTCATCTACATCTAATCCTACATCTAGCCCTGTTTTAGAATCCTTGTACCAATGGCATAGGCGATTAGGCCATCCATCTTTTGGTGTTTTATCACATCTTTTTCCTACTTTAGCATCAAAATGTAAAAAGGAGGAATTTTTCTGTGAACCATGTCAATTGGCCAAACATAAAAGGTCATCTTATCCATCAAGAAATAAAAGAAGTTCTACTCTTTTCTCTACAATTCATACGGATGTTTGGGGTCCATTTAGACATCCTACATATGATGGGTATAGGTGGTTTGTTGTCTTTGTTGATTGTCATTCTCGACTTACTTTTGTATATCTTCTTAAACACAAAAGTGAAGTATTTGGATGTTTTAAATCCTTTCACCAAATGATACAAACACAGTTCAATGCCTCTGTTAAAATTCTTCGGAGCGATAATGGTACTGAGTATGATGGGCCATTTACGTCTTATTTAGACACATATGGGATTCTTCATCAAACTACATGTGTTAAAACCTCTCAGCAAAATGGGGTTGCTGAAAGGAAAATTGGTCATTTACAACAGGTAGCACGGTCCCTTATGATAACTATGCATGTACCGAAATATCTTTGGGGCGAGGCAGTCATGACTGCGGCATATCTGATCAACCGTCTCCCTTCATGTGTTCTACAATTCAGAACACCATTGTCTTTTGTTCCTGCACCTTCCTCTCATCCATTGCCTCTTCAGTTATTTGGGAGTGTTTGCTTTGTTCATAATCATTCTCCCTTACGGGACAAACTTGATTCTCGTGCTCTCCGATGTGTTTTCATTGGTTATACACCAACTCAAAAGGGATATAAGTGTTATCATCCTCCATCACACCGCACTTTTGTCAGTCATGACGTTACTTTTTGGGAGTCAATTTCGTATTTCTCTCCTGGCTCCTCCTCTTTGCTTCAGGGGGAGATTAATCAACAAAGTCTTGATAATAGTGAAACAACAGAGGAGATCCAATCACTTCCATTCATAAATGTGCCTAGTAAGGAACCAAGTCCAAACACATCATCCAATCACTTCCATTCATAAATGTGCCTAGTAAGGAACCAAGTCCAAACACATCCCCTAGTGAACCAAATGATCTGGATAGATTTAACAGGCCGGATTTGATCACATATTCCAGACGAAGGAATGATGATATTATCACTTTACCACATCCAGAGACTTCTGACCTCGAGGCAGATCCTACAGCTCCTGTAATTGAGCCTCTTGATCCCACTCTGGATCTTCCTATTGCTGTTAGGAAGGGTAAACGCTCTTGTACTAATCATCCTATCTCAAACTTTGTTTCTTATAATGCATTATCTCCTTCTTCACTTGCTTTTGTGTCATCTTTGTCTAGTGTTTCTATTCCACATACTTGGCAGGATGCTTTATGTGATCCTAAATGGAAAGATGCCATGATAGAAGAGATGAATGCATTGAAACATAATGGCACTTGGGAGTTAACTCATCTTCCTGCTGGAAGGAAGGTAGTAGGATGTAGATGGGTGTTCACTGTGAAACAGAAACCTAATGGGCTGATTGATAGGTACAAAGCAAGACTTGTTGCAAAAGGGTATACTCAAACTTACGGGATTGATTATCAGGAAACTTTTGCTCCAGTAGCAAAGATGGCTTCTATTCGAGTCTTGATATCATGTGCAGCAAATCTTGGATGGGAACTTCAGCAATTGGATGTAAAAAATGCATTCTTACATGGAGACCTGAAAGAAGAGGTTTACATGGATATTCCACCGGGTTTTTCTACAGCTGCGACCATTGGGAAAATATGCAAGCTAAAGAAAACTATTTATGGGTTAAAACAGTCTCCAAGGGACTGGTTTGGCAAATTCCAGAGAGCAATGATTAAATTTGATTACAAACAGAGCAACTCGGATAACACCATGTTCGTGAAAAGACGAGATGGAAAAATCACAGTGTTGATTGTTTATGTCGATGATATTGTGATCACCGGCAACGACACATGTGAGATTGCTAATGTTAAACGCAAGCTTGCCTCTGAATTCGAGATGAAGGACTTAGGAAAACTACGGTATTTCCTTGGCATTGAGGTCTCTAGAAGTCCGGGTGGTATCTTCCTCTCACAACGGAAGTATACACTCGATCTTCTGAATGAAACTGGGATGTTGGGATGTAGACCTGCAGATTCTCCCATAGAAGCAAATCATAAGCTTTGTGGAGATGTTGGTGAAATTGTCGATAAATCTCAATATCAAAGATTAGTTGGACGATTAATCTACCTTGCACATACAAGGCCAGACATAGCATATGCGGTGGGAATTGTTAGCAGGTACATGCATGATCCTCGCCAACCTCATTTGGATGCAGTTTATATGATATTAAGGTATCTTAAAGCTGCTCCTGGAAAAGGAGTAATGTTTACCAAAAACAAACATCTTGAGGTTGAGAGCTATACAGATGCAGATTGGGCCGGATGTCAAGACGATAGACGATCGACTTCGGGATATTGTACATTTGTTGGTGGCAATTTGGTTACTTGGCGAAGCAAGAAACAACCTGTGATTGCCTTGTCCAGTGCTGAGGCAGAATATAGAGCTATGGCTAAAGGTGTACGAGAATTATTGTGGATAAAATTGTTTCTACAAGAATTGGGTCTTGCATCTGCAACTCCAATGAAATTGCATTGTGATAACAAAGCCGCTATTGCCATTGCTCATGATCCAGTTCAACATGATCGGACCAAACATATCGAAATTGATCGACACTTCATTAAAGAGAAGATCAATAATGATACCATTGGTATTCACTTTGTAAGATCAGAGGACCAGATAGCTGACATATTTACCAAAGGTCTAAATCGGAAGATGCTTCATCCTCTTATTTGCAAGTTGGGCATGAGCGATATATATGCATCAACTTGAGGGGGAGTGTTAAACATTAGATACCTCATTGGATGCTACATTGGATGCCTCTTGGATGCCTAACCTAGTGCTAATATCATTATTATGTATCATTATTATGTTCCTTGTATTATCTATATATTAGGTGCTAAGTTCTTTGTTGTATAACATCTGAATATATGAAATCAATCAATTCTCTCCATTCTCCTATCTGTTATCAGATACAACTTCATATACATTCGTATACTGGACACTGGGTAGATTAATTTAGAACCCAAACAATTATCTAGAATCATAAATAACTATTACCAATATTCTTGATATAATATATAGATAATTCATTTGCATCATAATAATAGTCTAAAAATTAAAAAAATTAGCAATCATTTTAGTTAGCTATGTGATATAATCCTCACCTCATTTGGAAAAAGATTAAACCTCGAATTATGTAAGAATAATTTACAAACCTCAAACGAAAAGAACGATCTTAGACTTGCGGACTCTATTTATAGATTTTACAAACTAACTTGATTTTCGTGCATTATGTAGCAACAAAATTTAACCAGACTATTTCGATGAGATCTTTGTCATCTTTAGAGACTTATAAGCATCGGTATCCTTTTTTACAACCTTTCCATCATCAGCTTGTACCTCTTCTGCAAGAACATGAACATCAATTGGACGATAAACAGGCTCTTCATATAACTTGTACATCCGAACTAGCTCCACGAGTATCCTCACTTTCAAAATATCGGGGTTCTCAATTTTGTTTTCTAAAAAAAAAATATATTCAGCTTCAAAAGACACAGATTGTTGGTCAACTTAGCCTGCACACCATCATAGAGTTGTGCTCGATGGGCTTCCTCATACTCAACGAATGATTCTTCCTAAAAAAAAAAAGAAGAGTAAATCTTATTTATATCTACTTTTCCATATTAATCTTTTACCATTATTAAATAAAGGAAAAAAATCCTTTTACGACTTACCATTTTACTATAAATTTAGAATAATCCTAATAATCTACTTGTTTAAAATAACTACATTCCTATTTAGTTACAATTATTTTTATTTTTGAATAACAATATAATAATAAAAATACAAATTAATCTAGTGATTCGCTTGTCTGCATCATTCACCCTTCCTTGGAAACCCAACCATGAACTTTTTACAAACAAGAATACATAATCCTGGAATGGGTCTTCCCCTTATGCATACATGAACTTTTTGGAATGCATTGTTATATATCAATCATTGTTAAACTTCAATGAAGTATTCTGGTATTACAAAGTCAATATGGCCGCAAGGAAAGTCCCTTTGACATCTTCAAGAAGAGGCTTGAAATCACTGAATACCAGTTGTACGATCTCTTTATCATCAAATTGTACATCCAAATCATCTTTAGTGTTCATACTTGTGTTGATATTTGGAGTTGTGATGTTCACTTCCTCCACGTTACAACCCTTCGAAGGACTTAGGAGTTTTGTCAACTTGCTAAACAAATCATCTAATAGTTACGCTCGACTCATCTTGGCTTTTTCATACTCAACATAAACGTGTTCACACTCTATCTTTTCAGGATATATCAATAGCTCCCCAATAGTATCAACTATCATGTGGATATCATTGTGGAAGGATACTTTTTAAAACATAATGTAGCCCAGCAAGTGGAAACTGTTTAACCTTAAGAGTACTAAGAAATCCATGTAAAGACATCTCGATTTAACGTTTAATTACTAACGAGAATTACAGAGTTTACATAGAAATCTTATTACTTGGAAGCCAAGTATATTCCTAATAAATTAACTAATTCTTATCCAAGTCTACTTTCCAATTTTAATCTTCTACCAAATTAAATAGAGGAACCAAATTCTTTTATGATCATTTCCATATTACTATATACCGTTAATTTCTCTAGCAAATCTTGATTGCCAGACCAATAAATTAAAATTTTGTGTTGGTGCTGGTTAATCGAGGTTTTCTTGGGGTACTTCAGGATTTCCTGCATGACTCCCTTTGAATTTTAAAACTGGAACATTACTCTATATATAGACGTACAAGTTAGACAGACACTCACTGATACAAACAGAAAAGCAATTGAGTATTGCAGTGTTAACATATACCTTTGGGTAGGAATAAAGTCTCCGAGAGCAAAAACGAACCCAAAGACCACTAAAGCAAACCCTAATCCAATCTGTGTAAAATTTAGAATCAGTGATGTTCAAAAAATTTACAAATCATATTAATCTTGCAAACAATGGTAGGAGTCAAATTCAATGAATGTGAGAGTGCTACCTTAGTACCAAGTTCAGTCTTGGTACGTGCTGATTTCACTGGAACATCATATTCGATTTTTCCAAATTCTTCAATTTGTTCGGCCTTCTTCTGATCGAGTGTGGACCTAAGTGATGTACATAAATTCAAAACAGGGTCACTGAAAGTCAATGAAATGAAACACGAAAATCACTTGGTAAAAAAAAAAATGGAAAGAGTATACATTATTGATAATTTAAAGATCTTAATTGTAAGTTGCAACATGTTTCAACAATACAAAACAAGAAAAAGTGGGTTAAATAGTGAGAAAAACCTTTCAGGTAATTAATGTGAAAACACAAGCACCACAACACTATAATACACTTATGATAAGAACACTGCTCATCAAGTCAGGGACCGAAATTTAAGTCATGACCAGTATATTTCATACATGTATATTGGTGACCAGGAGTCCTCCCAAGAGAAAAGATACGTGTATATTGGAGACCAGGAGTCCTCCCAAGAGAAAAGATACATGTATATTAGATAAAAGGAACTAAACAAAATCGAGCATCAATGAGGTTCTTACAAATGTGACTATGTGAGTACCTGTTAGACCCTTAAGAGATTTTCATGCCCTAGTGTTGGGTGTAGAGGCGAAGGCGTGCCAAAGTTTCGCGATTCTGTCTTGGGCATGAACACTAGACGAAGTCAAGTATGGGACTTGACATAAAAAAGCTAAGGCATTGAGATGAAGTGGGCATTTGAGGCACTTACACGGATTGGGCTTGTCTAAGGCATGAAGCATTCAACCAGGCATAGAGAATGTGGGCTTGAGCAGAGGCACACTTGGGCTTAGGAGAGTCATGAAGCATGGCGCAAGGGGAAGAGAGGCAAAGCACGGGCCCGGCCAGCCCAAAGCATTGGGCCTCCATGACACACATGCGACATGGGAGAAGAGTCTTCTAGTTCAAATACAGTGAGGCAAAGCTGGGCCAAAATTCTATAGTTGGGCCAGGTTCAAAGCAGGATGCAAATGAGAGACTTGGGCCAAGGTTTAGGGTGTAAACGGGCTTATCAGATTTAGGATAAGACCATATCTTTGGAGATCATTCTAGAAGAATCAATTTGGGATTGCAATCTTCTGCAGGAAGGGAAAGTCTATCAGAATCAAAGATACGATCAGGGTGGATCTTTTATGGGAGGAAAGGCAATCAAGAAGATTGAGGATATCTTGAAGATCTCAGGCGAAGATGGAAAGTAGGGTTGGGCTTAGCCTAGCCCAAAGCTACCTATATAAGGAGGAGCTTCTTCATTCTCATTCATTCAGATACACAGTAAATAGTTGTAGAGAGAGTGAGAGCATATACAGAGAGAGCTAGCCTTGTAGTTGGGCTTTCTTGTATTTTAGCAGTTAGTGGGTAGCTGTGCCGACGTGTGGGCAGCAGGCCTATATTGTTAGTCCTTTTTGTTGAAGTAATAAAAAGGCACAAAGGTTAGTTGCGCATTGCTGGCCAGGCTCTAGGTTGGGGAGTTGGCGCATCACTAGGCGACAAGTTTGTGAAAAATTTCGCGCTTCCGCACGCCTACGTGACAGTTGGCATCAGAGCTAGAATGGTGTTTTTTAGAGCACAGTCGGCAAAAGATTATTATGGCTGGTCCTAAAGTTGCTGCACTTGGTGAGAAGGTTGCTAGGCTTGAGGAGTTGATTGGCATACCAGAGTCGACCAATGTTCGACCATTACAGACCCAATGTGAGAACATGAAGGCTGATCTTGATCAAATCAGGCTGATCTTGGAGACTCACATGCGTGAGGCTGAAGAGAGGATTGTTCAGTTAGAGACTTCTCATTCAGAACTCTACGAAGAAGTGACGATCCTAAGGAAGGCGGTGGCTGTTGGTGGCAGTACCTCGAGTGATGGGGCAAGAAAGTTCAAAGTGCCAGACCCGAAGATGTTTGAGGGAGGGCGTGATGCCAAGGCATTGGAGAATTTCTTGTGGGACATGGAGCAATACTTCAAAGCATCTCGTATTGGAGAGGTGGAGCAGGTAACTGTGGCTAGTATGTTCCTTGCAGGTGATGCTAAGTTGTGGTGGCGCACTCGCATGGAGGATGTCGATGGCACAGGGAAACCCCGTATTCAGACTTGGGAGGTCATGAAAAAGGAGCTTAGGGACCAGTTCTTGCCTAATAATGCTGCGTGGATGGCTAGGGAAAAACTAAAGCACCTAAAGCAGACGGGGTCTGTGCGAGAGTATGTGAAGGTATTCACTTCTAATCTATTGGACATTCGTGACATGGCAGAAGCGGACAGGTTGTTCAACTTCATTTCTGGGTTGAAGCCATGGGCACAGGCTGAGCTGAGGAGACAGAATGTCAAGGACTTGACAGCAGCTATTGTAGCGGCAGACAGCTTGGTGGACTTTGCAACAAGTTCTAATAGCAAGGGAAACCAACCCAAGGGGCTAAAGAGAAGGGGCAGAAGTTCAAAGGCAAGAAAAAGGTCCAAGATGAGGAATCTAGCAAAGCCAAGAATGGTGGTGGGCAAACAAAGAAGCAACTGAAGTGCTTTATTTGTGATGGTCCTCACATGATGAAAGATTGTCCAAAGAGGGAGAAGCTGAATACTATGACCTAATGACCGTGTCAGAGGGAGAGGAACCAGGGAGGGTGAATCCGCTCAGGATGGTCAATGCACCACAGACAAAGGAGGCAGTGAAGTCATCTAGTTTGTTGTATGTGCAGGTTGAGATAAATGGTCATGAGGTGATGGCTATGGTAGATACTGGAGCTACCAATAATTTTGTGGCTGACAGGAGTGTGGAATCTCTTGGCTTCGTTTTGGGAGCAAGCACCAGCTGGGTGAAAGCGGTAAATTCTGAGGCACAGGTGATCAAGGGATCAACTGAGGCAGAGCTTAGAATGGAACCATGGACTGTAAAGGTAACTCTCTTGGCTGTTCCTTTAGATGATTTCGATCTTATATTGGGGATGGACTTCTTAAGGAAAGCTAAGGCATCGGTGATGCCACATCTTGGTGGGGTGATGATTGGAGAGGAAAGCAACCCTTGCTTTGTGAAGGGTGTTAGTCCTTTTTGTTGAAGTAATAAAAAGGCACAAAGGTTAGTTGCGCATTGCTGGCCAGGCTCTAGGTTGGGGAGTTGGTGCATCACTAGGCGACAAGTTTGTGAAAAAATTTGCGCTTCCGCACGCCTACGTGACAGTACCTAACAAGGTTGTCAGCCAGTAGCCGATTTCACAAATCTTACCCAACACCAAATAATAAAGTACTAATAGTGTTTTAGCATCAAATCACCAATTAAGTTACAACTCATTCCACCAAAATACCAAAAGGCAATAAAAAGATTGAATCCTAATTGAGTAACTCCTTTGAAATCCTTTAAGTTAAAAGGCCCCAGTTAAGCACAAAATTGTACAATATCACATGAATGACAAGCATAGAGGAAGTTCTAAACTTCTAATCCTTACCTTCCTTTCCAACTAAGTCCCAAAACATTCTTCATGATAGCAACATCATTGATGCATATGCATATCACTATATAGTTACTCTTTCCATCACTAAAAGTCTAAAACTATCATATCTAAAAATCGGCATCAAATAATTGTCCGGAGATGAAAAAAATCTTTTTGCCTTTCTTTAGCGGGGTATTGTTGGATTCAGGGTAATCAGTACGCAAATTGCAGCAATAATGCAGCATTCAAATCCATAGGTTCTACTTTAAAAAATAAATGATGCATCATAACATCTAGGAAACACCAGCAAATGCAGAAAAAATTATTGCAAAAGGGATGGGTCCATATATCAATATCATGCAACATTTGATTGAAAATTAAAGATGATTCAGAAGGCTTAAAGAATTGGTTTTTCGTTGGTCTTGAGCCCAAGAATATAGAGAAACAAAGGCCACAGAAATAGAATAATTCTGGCTAACAATAGAGTGGAGAAAATGCAAGGAAGGACAAGTGGAAAGGGTAGAGAGCAGGACTACATATTTTGAAAGTTACGGAGCATGAGAGAGATGTGAACAAAAACTTTGGTTCCATTCATCACTTATTGCATTTAAATGAATATAAAATAGATCCTTACCTTGAACTTGTTGGTGTTCTATACCTTGAACTTGTTGGTGTTCTAGACTACTAAAAGAAGAGAGAAAAATATAGAGAACGAGAGAAATAATATTAGATGCATACTTCACACTTATTCCAGATAACCAACTTGTGGTTTTATACACAAAAAAAACATTTAACAAACTAATCAACACAAATTCAAATATTTTTGAATTATTCTCAACAGAACTAGACATGTTTCTGCTATTCAAAGGTTATCATAGGTTTTCCTCGACCAGATAATTATTTAATTTTATTTTTGGAAAGGAGGCAGAGGTTAATCTTAAATAAATTATGAAACCTTACTTCTGGCTGAAAAAAAGACCCTCGAAACAGGAGCAACCAAAGAAACCCCGTATTGCCAAAACCAGGGGAAACAAGGAGAAGGAAATTGATTGATAAGATGAGTGCAAATAAAGCTTTTCAATTTCCTTTTAAAAATAGGCCAGAATCCAATTAATAAATGGATCCACACTATTTATTAATAGTCAAAACCTATTTTTGTGGAACACACAACAGAACCAAATTTTGGTTCACCATTATATTTATAATTTAAAGTTCACAATTTATACGTATACTTAATTTATTAAACTCTAAAACCATTACAATAAATTTCCTCGTTCTTATTAGATCATTGTACTCACAATTATTAGAATCCCATTCACATATGTTTTTACTTTCACCTCTTAAATTTACTTAATACCGATTAGCATCATATTTTTTTCCCCATCACTTTTAGTGTTTCACCCTATGTATATCTAGGAAAATTTCGGGTTCGATTTCAGACAACTAGAAAATTTTACAAATTATTTATGAAAAAAAATCTATACTCTTACAAATCCCTTTCCCGTGATATCTCTCATTGTATAATATTTGGCATCACCCCTTTGAATTATATGTCTATTCTTATTTAATAAAAATTTCAGATTTAAAATAACAATTCTAATAAATTTATCATTTATGACTTAATTGCACTTAAATGGCCATAATTATTATTCTTTTGCATAAAAATGGCTGTTTATAAAAGTGGACATTTTATTAGCTGAACTACTTTATTTTAACAGATAATTGCATTCCGTTAAATTTTGTTAACAGACATCAATTAATTAAGGGCAAAATTGTCTAATTCATATTTTATTTTATTTTATTTAAAAAGTAATAATTTAATACACCACACAATGAACACACGCACACATATACTAATTAGACGACTGTCGGCTTTCCGGTGACCTTGTTGACTTCCTTTCACCTACCGTAACTGCCCCCACACAAATACACACATATACACTTACGCTTTCTCTTTCAAAAAGTAATAATATCTTTTTTTTGTGGGATTTGTGATTAAAGATTAGAGCCTATCTTTTTTGTTGGTTTTGTGATGAATCAATCAATATTTATGTTGAAATATTGAGACAAGATGTTAGGTTTGAAAAATTGAGATGACTTTTACTTTCACCTTTGTATTGAGCTCTTGTGCTAAAAAAAGATGGATTTTTTTAGGGAGTTCAGGTTCCTGTATATGTTGTGAAGATAGGTTTGAGGAAGATGTGTCTATATATTACAGTTTGATGCTTTTTCATTGTGAGAGCGATAGGTTGATAAATGGAGGAAAGTGGTCGATTAAATGTCTAAGAGAGTTATTTTTACCTTGGACTAGTTTAATACTTTAATTTGTGGGTGGACTAGTTGCGGTTGTGCTGAGGATGTTGTTTGTTTTATGAATTGGTGAACAAGAAATGTGGCCTCCTATAATTTGCTTGCAGCTCTTACATGGGACTGTTATTCAGCCCACTGCCAAGGATGTAAAAAATAAAAACATCACTGTAGATGTCCTATTCTGTATAGTGGATGAAGAAATTGAACATGAAGTTGTATGAGTTCACTTAAATTTGGCCCTTTAGGACATCCAAAAACATCAAAACCACCCGCTTTTAAAGAACCCACACCGTCCATCACTGTACTATGTAAACCTCAGTTGTATAAACGTAAGTCAGGTCATTGCTCCGCAGCTCCTAGCATTCGACCCGAACACTGGTATGAGAACCATTATAGATTTGGGAACGGTCATAACTCGATTGGCGATTTGCCCCATTTTACACTGCACCAAGGGATGAGTTCAGGAAACAAACAAAAGATTTCGGTATCTCATAAGGAGCATCTGACACATGCTTTGCAGCAGGAAATGAGTTTGGCAATGCAATCATTTAACACAGTATTGCGGGAACAATAATGTGTTTGGCAATGACAGCATCACCAAATTATGTGAATGTTGTGACAAATGTGATAGCGAATTTGCAGCAACCCTCATGGTACTACCTAAGATTTAATTTGTTTTGTTGCCACCAATAAGTTGTTTATGCCGCCGCCATCAGTGACCGGACAATGTCATGGCCGTGTGCTTGAGTATGACAGCGAGTTTATGTATATAAAACATATATGTGTGGGTGTTAATAATGTACACGTGTGTGTGTACTTAATAATAATTTTGTTGAGTAATAATAAAAGTAAAAAAAATAAAAAAAAATAATTAGACAAATATACCCCTAATTAGATAACGGTCGTTAACAAGATTTGACCGAATGCAATTATTTGCTAAGAAAAAAAATATTTTGGTTCATAAAATATCAACTTTTATATATTAGCCATTTTCATGCAAAAAAATAATAAATGAGTCCAACAAAATGCAATTAAGTCTAAATTTATTATTTATTAGAAACCTATCATTTTTTCTAATTAATATTATTGTTTTGCCCCAGTAAATATTTTGCAGATATACCGGGGTCGACTTTTAACAACAATCTGAAAAAGGTTTTATGTAAAACAAATTTTAAGAGACTCAAGTTCGGTCCCTAACAACTACAAAGAAAACTTTTCTTGAATAATGTTAATTTTTTTGGAGTAAAGTGCATTAGGTATCACTTTAGAGAGTACCCAAAAACCACTTGCAATACTACACTTACGAAACTACCATTTGCAATACTGAAGCTCACATTTTATCTGTTCTAACTATTTAAGGACATTTTTTATCTAATACACATTATAGCGACCATATCTATATCATATATGTTCGATTCAACCCAAATATATAGTTATTAAAATAAAAATGGACGAAAAAGTTCTAAAAACATTGGTTAACATATGCAAAATGTGTATAAATGTAACCAAATGCAAACTCTAGAATCGCAAATGATGATTTTGAAAATATAGTATTACAAGTGGTATCATAATGCACTTTACTTTTAATCTTACATATACCCCTTTTGAGCACTACATAAGTTTTCACTAATATGCTATTATTTACACTCTTGAAATAATATTTTAAGAGATTTTTTGTTGATATGTCATTATAACACTATATTTTGGTTCACCCACTTTTAATTAAATTATATCTATATTAAATTATTTTAGCCCTACAAACTTGTTTTTGATTTTTCAAATCTTTCTTACTTAAAATCCTAATACATTCCTTAGCAACTAGACGATACTATTAAAATACTACTAGAAGTGTTAAAAACTTATAAATAACAGAAAAAATAGTATGATAAACAAGTATGGTAACAAAAATTTATGTTTAGGTTACCTAGTTACATTATACTAGCTTATAACCTGTGCGATACACGGGCTTCTTTTAAATATGATATAATTTTTCTTATAATAAAATTAAATTTTTATCTAATTTTCTAGTTTAATAGTTATTTTAATTTTAATTTAATATATATTAGTCAAAAACTCATGTATTGTTTAGAACTAATAATATAAATTCTTAACTTTAATTTGTTGTTAATGGGATTCGAACCTTGGATTTTCATTAAATTAGCACATATATGCAATATTCCTTAGTGTTAGATCTAACGGTTCTTATCGATTTACTAAAAATCTAACGGTCACTATTGTTTGTATGGTTGAACCATCGAACCAAACTCCATATTCTTTAGTGTTAGATCTAACGGTCCTCATCGATTTACTAAAAATCTAACGGTCACTATTGTTTGTATGGTTGAACCATTGAACCAAACTACGAACAATTATCCCCTAGTTTGCTTCTTATAGTTTAGTATAGAAGTATATAAGCATAGTAATTAGATTGATTAATATTAATATTTATATGAGACAATTATATCTTATTACCAAAAACTATCTCAATCCGTGTTTAGCACGAGCTACGTGGTGGTAGACTACATACAACTGTTTTAGAAAGAGAGAAAAATTTACTCTATAGGATTGTACAATATGCTATTACCCCAAAGTTTAAAATAATATATTTACTATCATGCCATCACATGGAGTATATAAGGAACAAAAGTCAATCCCTACATATCTACCATTTAACAACCAAGACTCGTTTTATTCAAAACTAGAAATACTTGCTAGTTTCTTGCTTGACAAAAGAAGTATCTAAAGACAAACTATAAGAACTTATGTCTACGATGTACTAAACTAACTACTTTGACTAGGTCTACAGGTGCATTTACTATTAAGTATCATGACGATTGTCCGCACCAGGCTATGCGAGATATATCAGTGCTGCAAAACATCAGAGAGCAACCTTTCTAACATGAGAGAGTTTAGAAGAACTGTCAACCATTCTCTTCAGAACTCAGACGGTTCTTATAATATTCTGGTAAGCAGAAGATGCAAAGTATAATATTTAATGACAGGTTCACGTAAACATGCATAATCACATCGAGAGCTACAAAACGAATGTGCAATTCTCTCTAGGAAAATGATTAGGCAGCGAGATATACAAGTCACAAGTCATGTAACCTTTTTATTGCTTTCAGGCGTTCCTCAAATTGCAGGTCCCGAGAAACATTGTTTTGGATGCCATTAGATCTAGAACTCCACCAAGGTGCCCCTAAAAGGGGAAAAACACCACTTCAATCATATATCTTCATGGTAAGATTGTGTAATTAACTCTTTAAAACTTAATTTCTGATAATTGGCATAAATCAGTCTTCTTAAAAGACAAGACAAATTTAAAGTGACAAGATTAATATATATTGAAATTCTGAAGGAACTAGGTAAAAATACAGCATTTCAAATAGGGCTCAAATATGCTTCTATTTTGGAGTTAAATCATGGGTAAACTATTTAGTTTCATATATAACCAGAAAACCACCGGATATTTACAGTGTAAAACTTGGATACAAAGAAGTGGAGGCATATTAGTCTCTAAATATTTGTTCAATGATTCCTAAGGGAATAATACAGGCCACCTAATTTAAATATTTCTAAAAAAATTATCAAGAAAAAATACATGTTAGCATAACAATGCAATAATACCATGCAAACGTCTTAAACGATAATATTCAATGCTTGAAGCACGATAATGACATCTACCACTGCAAAATAATCAGTTCAGTGCAGCGGTGCAGGGCAAGGCACATAATAGCAATAATAATTGTTCAATAAAATTGAGTAGGGAATATTAGCTTGCTTACGTTTAGGTGCAGCACCAGATTGTTGGGAGTTTGATTTCCTGCACAAAAACATCAATATGATTTATTCATCAAAACTATTAAACATCGATATGATTTATTCATCCAAGTCAGAACTCAATAGAGAGAACATTAGAATAAGAAAATATGCAATAATAATGCCTAGGCCGTATGAAGTACGAAATTGGAGACTAGATACAGTTTCCAATTTGAGTTTGGTCTGTGAAGTTCCTAGTAGTATATCATTATTACTCATTAATGACCAAGCACCAGCTTACATCTATGATTGGGTACCTTAGACGCGAGGAACCACCATCCGAGACCTTGTCCGCCTGAGCATACACAAAATGATCAAATTATTCCTAAAACTTGATAATGATGACTCTAATAGACCTTTGTGATAGCAAATTTGACAAGGCAGGATTGGATTTCAAACACATCATGTAATAAAATGATATAACACATATTATATCTATATATGTAGGACGGTAAACATACATCTTTGCGGTCTTGTTGAGGACCAAAGCCACGTTTTGGGTCGGAGTCGGAGCAGCATCGAATTCGAGTATAAGCTGTTGGAGACTTCCTAAATAAGGTGTCTATTGTTGACAAAGTCAGGGTGGCGGCCATAGACAAAGAGGACATTGGTTAGTCGGAGGTGTTGGCGAATGGCCACGGACGGCTATCCTATCATAGATGTCTCAATAGACGAATGGAGAGGTTTATTGAACATTGAATTTTTCTTTTTCCTTTCAATTCTATTTACATTTACTTTTATTTTTATTTTTTTAATATAGTTCACTAAATCATGAATAGATAATTTTTTTTTTAAGTGAACTATTAATTTGAAATGAAAAAAATAATATTATTATTACTATTGCAATAAATTAGTTTACTAAATCATGAATAGATAATAATAATTATTTTAATAAAGTAATTTCCTAAATCATGATTATAATTAAGCTTATAATCAAAAAAATAATGAATAGATAATTACAATACTATATAAATTAGTTGGGGTAATATTTTATATTGTTCGTTCAAGAGTAAATTACATAGTGGTGGCTGTATTTTACACCAATTTTCAAAATAGTGGCCAAATTTTCAGATTCTCAAAAGAGTGGTCAACTTTTCTTTCCGATTTTCAAAAGAGTGGCTGCCGTCAACTTTCGTTAAATTTTCACCGTTAACTAATATATTTAAATAGTAAATTACAGAATGGTGGCCATACTTTAAAATTATTTTCAAAATAATTAACGGTGAAAATCATTAAATAGCCAATATTTTGAAAATCATTGTAAAGTATGGCCACCATTCTGTAACTTATTCTTTAAATATATTAGTTAACGGTGAAAATTTAACGGAAGTTGACGGCAGTCACTCTTTTGAAAATCGGAAAAAAAAAAGTTGACCACTCTTTTGAGAATCTGAAAATTTGGCCACTATTTTGAAAATTGGCGTAAAATACAGTCACCACTATGTACTTTACTCTTCGTTCAATGAATAAATTTCAATTTCTCTATATGATAATATATTATATTTACCTATTTTTAAAAAAAATTATGTTCAGTCATCCTTTTTTTTTTTGAAAAAATGTTCAGTCATCCTTTTAAATACTTTTTCTATTATTGTCATATACTCCCTCCGTCTCATAATGCTACTCTCATTTAATATGTCAGGACTGTTCATAACAGGAGATAAATTACTAATTTACGTCTAATCTATAAGATCAAATATAGTTATGAGTGATCTTGTTGGATTCGTATTTTTGAGTACTTTAATACAGTGAAGTTTTTATATTTAATACTAATACGAAATTGAAGATATTAATGATTAAAAATGTGCATTGACAAACGTGTCCAACTCAAATGAGTAAAGTATTTAAAGACGGAGGGAGTATTACTCTTGTTAGTTACAGAGGCATGCCTGTATACATCTAATAACAAGCCTAATTGTTTGTAATGCTTTGCATTACTTACATGACCTCTTAACTGAGGGAACCTCTAGTTGTAGAGTTTCTGTTTGTATTGTACTTGTAATAGGCATCAAATCCTAGTTGTGTAACTGTACAAATAGAGTCTAGAATAATGCTTGAAAGAAGTTCCATGGTTCATGCCTCAAGCAAGGAGTTAAAGACTGCCAAATAATCACAGTTGGGATTTGAAGAAATGAAGAATTTGCCTAAGTACCAATTCAAGAAGTATATTTGTCTATTCGAGAAGTCCAGCATTCGAGAAGTCAGAGATTCGATATCTCAAGACACTATTCGATATCTCTGAATACACTGTTCGATATCTCATTCGATATCTCAGGGATTCGATATGTCTACTACTCTATTCGAGAACTCAAGAAGTCAACAAGTCAAGATGGTATTCGAGGTCTCAAAGAGTCAACAAGTCAAAGTTCCATTCGATATCTCAAAGACTCAGAAAGCTATTCGACAACTCGAGGATTCGATAAGTCAAATGCTCTATTCGACAACTCAAGGAATCCTGATGGAAAAGAGCTATTCGAGAAGTGGTTCGATATGTCACTATAACAGTATTCGAGAACTCAGAGTTATCGATCAAGTCAATTCCAGTTCTCGAATCACTTACTTAGTCACTTCTCGAATACATTCTTGGAGACAAAATACTGAAGAAATTGTACAAGTCAGAAACCTGCAACAAGCCAATGCACTTTATGGACCACAACCTGTAACGTGCTCTGGAAAGCCTACAAGGAAGCTTGGAGAGATATAGAAGAGACAATGAGCTAAAGAAGTGGATCCAAACAGGCTTTGCAAAGTCAAATATGTAACCGTTTGGACACTTACTCAAAAAGGATAGACAGACTAGAAAGTAATGTGTTTTAGCTACCTTATTTGTAGTAAGCAGGCTGTATCCATGTTCTATAAGGACACAGCCTCACTTCATAACTTAGTAACTTTTGTGAGTCAAGTTTTTCATACACTGTAAGCTATATCTCTCTGAGAAAAACGAAGCTGAGAATACTACCATTTGTATTCACAGATTGTAGCAACCTTTATCTAATATACATTAGATTAAAGTGATATTGTGTCTTGTGTTGTTTATTTATCCGCACCTTAATTTCTGCACACACAGGCACTTATCTGCTACACAGACTCAATCCAAGAAAAGTTCAAGAATCCATTCACCCCCCCTGTATTCTTTTACCGTGTTCAATACTCAACAAGTGGTATAAGAGCGGGCTGTTTATTCAAAAACAGAGAAACGATCATGAGTTCGAATACACCAAAGACTACAGGAACGGTGAAGGTCCCTAAGTTTGATAAAGAAAACTTCAACCTCTGGAAGATAAAGATGATGTTGTTCATCAAAGCCTCTCATCCCTTGTATCCTGAGATTCTCAAGAACGGTCCTTTTGTTCCACAACAAGAGATACCAGAGAAGACTGTTGGAACCATAACAATCCCTAGAGCTTATGAGGCCAAGGATCCATCAAAGTGGACAGAGTCAGAAAGGGAGAAGGTTGCTCTTGACAGCCACCTCATGTTGCTCATCATTGATTCCATGGATATGTCAATGTTTGCAAACATTGCATCATGCACGTCTGCTAAAGAGATGTGGGATCACATTGAGGTGTTGTGTGAAGGGACTGATGAGGTTAAAGAAAACAGGAAACAGATATTGGTCACACAGTATGAAGCTTTCATGGCACAGCCCAAGGAAAGCATCACTGAGATGTTTGAAAGGTTTCACAAGCTAGTTACTGAGTTGCAGATGAATGGAAAGGTTTACAGCACCAAGGAGTTAAATATGAAATTTCTGTTGTCTTCACCAAATCATCTGGAGCAAAGAGTCATTTCCCTAAGAGAGAGAGATTTGAACAAAGTCACCTATGATGTACTCTATAGAGTCCTAAAGACTCATGAACTTGAGTTGCTTCAGAAGAGGGCTATCCAAGCAAACCAAGGTAGGATGATAAACACATCATGTGCCTTGATTGTCAACAAATCCATCCTGGACCTAGAAGCATCTACAAGCCAACTAAGGATAGAGGAGGTGGCAGATGATGAAGAAACTGAAGCTGGGGTGAGTGAACCTGTTGAGGAAAAGGAGGAAGAAGAAGAGGAGTTTTACACTCTGGAAGAACTTGATGGGATGGAAAATACTTCATATGCTTTCATGGCCAGAAAATTTCCAAACATCAGATTTAAAAGAAATCAACCCTTCAAACCCAAAACTCAAAACCATTCAGCCAACAAGAACAAGGCACCTGTGAAACCAAACAGAAATAAGTTCAAAACCGGTTATGTGGATAGGTCATCTGTAAGGTGTTATAGATGCAATGACCTAGGGCATTTTGCCAGTGAATGCAAGAAGCCTAAAAAGAAGGATAGAGATTATCTTGAGCTAGAAGCTAAGTATGAGGCCCTTCTGAAAAAGCAGACACATGGTAAGGCCTACATAGCTGAAGGGAAGTGTTGGGATGATTCTGAGAGTGATGAAGAGGAACAAGAATTCTGCAATTATGCCTTGATGGCCAACTCCAAGGATGACTCATCTTCATCTGATTCTCAGGTACCATCTCTCACTACTATAGACATGTCTGTTTCTGAATACAAATCCATGATTGAACAATTATCTGTTGAAATGTTTAATATTCATACTAGTATGACTGCTGCTAATGAGGAGATTGCTAAACTGTCTACTAGAAATGAAGTATTAACCAAAAAGAATGAGGAACTTGAGCTAACTGCTATGCAAGTAGAAAACCTTAAGAAAGAAGTTGAATATTTGGAGAACAAGGTTCTATGTGCTAGTCAAGTAGAGAAGGCTCTTAGGGATGAATTAGCTGAGAATGAATTCAAACTTGGAAAACCTTAAGAAAGAAGTTGAATATTTGGAGAACAAGGTTCTATGTGCTAGTCAAGTAGAGAAGGCTCTTAGGGATGAATTAGCTGAGAATGAATTCAAACTTAAAACTTTCAAGAAATCATCTGGTTTAGTGCAATCCTACTGTGAGAAAATTGAAGCTAAACCTAAAGCAGCTATTGGACTTGACTATGACTCTCTCAAATAAAGGAAAGGCTATGCTGTCATCGAAGAGGACACAGCTGTTCATGAGAAAGTGCCTCACATTTTGAAAAAAACTGAAAATCCAATTTTTAAGGAATCAACATTTGAAATTGATGAGGATGCCTTACTCATCAAGCAAATGTTGAATGATGAGGATGAGGCACAATCTAGTGAACAGCAAGCATCCTCTAAGGGTGAGAGTGCCAAGTCAAAGACCAAGAAGCCAGTAGTTGATAGGCCAAGACCTAAGAAGTTTGTTAAGTTTGTATCAGCTGGGAAGAGTGAATCAGAAAAGGAAGTGACTAAAAAGAAACAGAACAGAAATGGCAAGTTAGGGATTAACAAGGATAACAACTATGCTTATATGCCTAATGCCCCTAGGAAAACTTGTCAGAACTGTTTCAGTACCAACCATCTAACTCATGCATGCAAGAAACCTGTTGGTAGTGTGTCTAAGTGTCTAAACCTTTCTATGATTGTTCTGTGATAAATTTGACTGTATGCCATGCAATATGAATGTTATGACTAGTTGTTTTAATTTAAGAAGACAGTTCATTGATGGTTGTATCAGTCACAATTCTCACACACACTACACAAGGTCAAAGTCTTCAAGTCCTCCTAAAGCTAGGAAGGTACCTTTGTCACCTAAGTCTGAAACCTCAGGTTCTAAGACTTCCAACAGTGACAAGAAGACTGACACTAAGAAAGTTAACAAGCATGTTGTTTATGATAAAACTGTCTCTAAGTCACATGGACCCAAACTTGTTTGGGTACCAAAGGAAAAGTAATACCTTTGTGTTTGCAGGGCAAAGAAAGTGAGAAGAAGGTGGATTTTGGACAGTGGATGCTCAAATCATATGACTGGTGATATGGCCCTGCTATCACAGTATGAGGAAAAGGCTGGCCCAATGGTTGCTTTTGGAGATGACAGCATGGGTAACACATTGGGATATGGCAAGCTGAAAGTTGGAAATGTCATCATTGAAGATGTAGCACTAGTCAAGGGGCTCAAGCATAATCTGTTAAGTGTTGGTCAGTTTACTGATAGAGGATTCAAAGTGAATTTTGACAAAGATGAATGTTTGATCACCCACAAGAAGACTGATGATTTTGCTCTATCTGGAGTAAGGAAGGGAAGCCTGTTTGTAGCCAATATGGACTCTGCAAACAAGGACAAAATTTGTTGCTTTTACTCAAAAGCATCAAATGAAGATTGTTGGCTGTGGCACAAGAAACTATCACACCTGAACTTTAAGGCCATTAATTCTCTAGTCAAAAGAGAGTTAGTGAGAGGCATGCCCACACTTGAATTCTGCCAAGAAGGAGTGTGTGAGGCTTGTCAGAAAGGAAAAATGAAGAGATCAAGCCACAAGTCAAAGACAGTGACATCTGTAACCAAGCCACTACAACTTATCCATATGGATTTGTTTGGGCCTGTTAACATAATGTCACTTGGAAGAAAGAAGTATGCCCTGGTAATGGTTGATGATTTTTCAAGGTATACATGGGTAGAATTTCTGGCATCAAAAGATGAGGCTCCACGAGTAATCATTGAGCATATAAAGAAAGTTGACAAGGAAGCAAAGGCAAACGATGCAAGTGTGATTGCATTGAGGAGTGATAATGGAACAGAGTTCAGAAATGCCACACTTGAAGCATTCTGCAAAGAGAATGGCATTTCTCAGCAATTCTCAGCTCCAAGGACTCCACAACAAAATGGAGTTGTTGAGAGAAAGAATAGAACTCTAATTGAGGCTGCTAGAACAATGTTACTTGATGCAAAAATGCCCACATGTTTTTGGGCTGAGGCTGTGAGCACTGCATGCTATATTCAGAACAGAACCCTCATCAACAAAAACACTGGAAAGACTCCTTACAACTTGATGACTGGAAAGAAGCCTACACTGAAGTATATTCATACTTTTGGAAGCAAATGCTTTGTACTTAAGGACAATTCTGAATATGTTGGAAAGTTTGATGCAAAAGCATTTGAAGGAATTTTTCTTGGCTATTCTATGGAAAGAATTGCATACAAGGTTTATGTCATCAGTCAAAAGAAAGTTATGGAAAGCACAGATGTAACATTTGATGACAGCAAACTACCTGGACTAGAAGAAGCCAATGATGAAGACAAAGATCCATTGAAGTTTGATAATCTAGATGATTCTGATGAAGAGACTGAAACTGGAGTTGAAACTCAAGTTCAACAAACTCAAGTGAATAATGATACAAGAGAAGAATTTGTGCCAATCAATAGTGAAGAAACAAGCATCCAAGACACACCTGTGAGTAATGGCAACTTCACAGGGGGAGGAAATGAGGATGATCATGATGGGGATAATGAAGCAACATCAAGGATGAGAAATCAGGCTGAACACTCAAGGAAATGGGATAGATCACACACTGCAGAGCAAATCATTGGAGATCCTAATGCAGGAGTAAGGACTAGGAGAGCAACTCAAAATGAGTGCCTCTATGGATGTTTTCTATCACAAGTTGAGCCTAAGAAACTTGATGATGCATTGTTGGATCCAGATTGGATTATTGCCATGCAAGAGGAGCTGAATCAATTTGAAAGGAACAAAGTATGGGAACTTGTGCCTGCACCAAAGAATAGAACCATTGTTGGAACAAAATGGGTTCTGAAGAATAAGATGGATGAAGATGGTGTAATAATAAGAAACAAAGCAAGGCTGGTTGCAAAAGGATACTCTCAACAGGAAGGCATTGATTATGATGAGACATTTGCCCATGTTGCTAGATTGGAAGCCATTAGAATATTCTTGGCATTTGCTGCTCATTCAAACTTTAAAGTTTATCAAATGGATGTCAAGAGTGCATTTCTAAATGGAGAGTTGGAAGAAGAGGTTTATGTGCAACAACCACCTGGCTTTGAGGATCCACATTTCCCAGAATTTGTCTACAGATTGCTTAAGGCACTGTATGGACTTAAGCAAGCTCCAAGAGCATGGTATGATACTCTATCACAATTTCTTCTTGAAAATCAATTCACTCGAGGCACATTGGACAAGACACTGTTTTACAAGAAGCATGGTGATGATATGATCCTAGTTCAAATCTATGTGGATGATATCATTTTTGGTTCTACAAATGAGAAACTGTGTGAGAAATTCTCTAAACTCATGCAGAGCAGATATGAGATGAGTATGATGGGAGAGTTGACATTCTTTCTAGGGTTGCAAGTCAGTCAAAGGAAGGATGGTATCTTTATCAGTCAAACCAAGTACATCAAGGATTTATTGAAGAAGTTTGACTTGGAAGATTGTTCACCTGCCAAGACACCCATGGCCACTGCCACTAAATTGGATGAAGATGCTAAAGGCAAGAGAGTAGATATCTCAGTCTACAGAGGCATGGTTGGTTCTCTACTCTACCTCACTGCAAGTAGGCCAGACATCATGTTTGCTACATGCTTGTGTGCAAGGTTTCAATCAAATCCAAAGGAATCACATTTGATTGCAATAAAAAGGATCTTTAGATATCTGAAGGGCACTCCTAACTTGGGATTATGGTACCCTAAGGACACAGGGTTCAATCTGGTTGGCTACTCTGATGCTGATTATGCTGGATGCAGGGTGGATAGGAAAAGCACCTCAGGAAGCTGCCAGTTTCTTGGACAAAGGTTAGTTTCTTGGTATAGCAAGAAGCAACAATCTGTGTCAACTTCTACAGCTGAGGCTGAATACATAGCTGCTGGAAGTTGCTGTGCTCAAGTGCTTTGGATTAGAAATCAACTTAGAGATTATGGACTTGTGTTGGAAAGAATTCCAATCATGTGTGACAACACAAGTGCAATCTCTATAGTTGCCAATCCTGTCAATCATTCTAGAACAAAGCACATTGACATCAGATATCATTTCATAAGAGAACATGCAACTAATGGAACCATTGAGTTGCATTATGTCTCTACAGATAAACAACTAGCTGATATATTCACTAAGCCATTAGATGAAGCCACCTTCACAAGGTTGGTAAGTGAGATTGGAATGCTGAATTCTTCAGATTCTGGCTAAGTGAATACATCATCTAGATTGTTGCAGCAGTAAACACTTACTTTATCTAAATCCTCAATATTTTTGAAGTAAGTGTTGGCTGAAATATGATTTATAAATATTTCAAATCTGTTGCATATGTTGAAAATCATATTTTTATTAACTTAAAATTTCTATGAAATTTTGAGAAAATCACTATTTGATTTGCTAGGATATTTTTCAATGAATATGTCTGGTAAATTTTTACAAGATAGTGAAAATCAAATTTTTATGAGTGATGGGTATAGTTCGATAAGTCAGACTTCTCGAATGATTCACTATTCGACATCTCTAATAAGTCTCATTAGAGTACTCTTGAGTTCTCGAATAGAGTCTTTCTGAGATATCGAATAGAGGAATTCTAGACTTCTCGAATATAGTAACTGAGTTCTCGAATGATTGAGTTCTCGAACACTATATTTGAGTTCTCGAATCATTTGAAAAGGCTGAATTCTCGCTGAATTTTAACCGATTTTGGATTTTTATCTAAAAATTTAATTCACTCATAAAAACACATTTTATTTAATTTAGAATTATTTCTAAGTTAGATAACTGCCAGCTGTGAGTTTCTATCTGCTTGAGTTATCGATTAAGCCATTCTTGACTTCTCGAATAGTTGTTTTCTACTTCTCGAATGCCTGACTTGTCGATACAAAACAGTCTGCTAATCGACAATTCAAGTACTTCATACTTATACAATCTCACATCTATTCGATTCATTTCATTCGATTTCTCAAGCATCTACACTCTCTAAACCCCTGAAACCCTAGCTACAAAAAGCCAAATTTCTTCTTCAACCTTCAATTTCTTTTCTCTCTTCTACACAAATGGCAACAGTAAAGTTCAACACCAACTTCATCGCTCTCACCAGTGATGTTGAAGCACCCAATGCAAATTTCAAGTGCTTTGTGAAATGGATGGCTGAGTCATATATCAAGGATGCACTCTCTGCCAACCCAACTCTGTATCTCGATATTCTGGAACAATTCTGGAGTACTGCTATTGTGGAGGTTGTAGCCCTGGAAAACGCAATCACTTCCTATGTCATCTACTGCAAGGTTCAAGATAAGGAAATCACTATCACTACTGCAGACATGAACCAAGCACTAGGACTACAACAAGAGTCATTTGACAGAATGGCCACTAACGCAGAGTTGGAGGAATTCTTTGAGTTCATAAACTACTCAGATGGGATTAACCTTGGAAAGCTAAACAGAAAGAATCTGAGAAAGGAGTGGAGCTATGTGTTTGCAACTCTTCTCCAAGTCTTCACTGCCAGGAAATCAAGCTTTGATCAAATCAGTGCACCTGTGCAGCAAATTGGATATGCTTTGGCCTATGGAAAGAAGATAGATGTTGGCCAAATCATACTTCAAGAATTATATGGGAGACTTGGTAAGAACACAACCAAGAGAGGTACTGATATTTTCTTCCCTCGCTTCATTCAATCTGTACTTAATTATAAAAATGCTTCATTGATTGAATTGCCTGGGATTGATAAAAATAAAATAGGCTATCCTAAGTCCATGACCAAACTCATTTTTGGTAACTTGGAAACTAGGAATGATGTGGATGTAAGACTGAACATAACTCCCCATATGGAGAGTTTGTTTAGGACTTACCCCCACAACATGCCAACATTTGATGCAAAATCTAAGTTAGCACAGCCCAAGCAAGTAGAACAAAATGCTAACCCAGGGCCTGCTAACCAACCCTCTCAACCAAACACTCTACCTCTTACTGAGCCAACTGCATCATCCTCTCAAAAGGGTGATGTTAGTAAAAAGAAAAGAAAGAAAGTAATGTCTGCACCTTTAAATATCTTGTCTGAAGCAGCATTAGCTGTTGAATTAGGTCTAGAAAGTGAGGAATCTGAGTTACCCTTACACAGAACAAAGAAGAAGAAAACTAAGACCACCTCTTCAGTCACACAAATGGCTGAAGTTGTAAAATCAGGGGCACACAGCTCACTAGGTGTATCCTCTCAACAGGGTGCACCTATAGAATCAAGCATTCTCCCCAATGCACCCTCTTGTATAGAGTCAGCACATGGGAGTGATAAGGCTGGCACAACACTGAGTGGAGAGCACATCACTTTTGAAACTTCCTCTATCTCTCAGGGGGAGTTGCCAAAATCTACTCTAAAACACACTTCTCTTCCAGAATCTAACTCTGAAATTTCTTTGGAACCTGCAACTCAGACAACTGAGATGCAAGGTATTGATCATCAAGAATCCTTTTTGCTTGATGAGCCAATAATTTCAAGTGACTTAGTGCATGACACTTTGTTCACCACTCAGAACCCACATTTAGATGGTGAGGGAATGCATGCTGAGGCATATCCTAATGACACCATCACAAACACAGAGGTTCCCCTAGTTTTTACTAGAGACTCTGTGCCTGTGTCAACTACTGGTGTAATTCATCCCACTTCTGTGGTGACACCAGTAGTAGAGTCAATCCATCCGGTTACAGAAGTTGCATCTGTAACTGAGGAGACTAGCTTGCCTAGCTCTAGCTCTGACTTCATGTCAACATGGCTGAAGCCTGTGCAACATGACAGTGCTTCAGGATCAGGGTCTGTTCCACAACAATTGACGGTTGAAGCACTTCAAAGCTTAATTGTGGATCAGATTCCTGAGTTCACAAAGATTGCTCAGCACCTTCTCACTGCAGACATGCCCAATCCAGACTATGAGGCTATTCTGTTATGCCATAGGGATGATGTGGAAGTGCAGAAGTCAAAGATCATTGATGATGCTGAGAGAGATGGCAACATAGATGCCTGGTTGCAAGGAAAATATGATATTACTCTCGATGAAGCACTTCAGTATCTCAGGGAGGAATACATCACTTCACTGGGCTCCAATGCAAAATCCCTGTCACCTGGTGAAGTGTATGAAGCTGTAAATGACTCCTACAAGGGTTTCCTCAAGGCTGCACACTATCTTGGCAAGGGAGTCAAAACTGAAGTCAACAGGGTGTGTGATAAGACAGCCACTTCAGTAGCAGAAGTCAAGAGGGCCTTTGATGCTAAATTTCCCCAATTGGACAGTGTGTTCAAGGACATCAAACACTGCAACTCTACCTGCACTCAGGTGGACAATGGGCTGGCTGTGCTAAAAGATGCTGTCACAGGTCTGGGGCATCAATTTCAGAATCTATCTGACCAGACTACAGATGCCAATGCCATGCTGAGGATAATGTTCAAAAATCTTTATGGAGATAGACTAGTGACTGATGTCCCTGTGCATGAATTATCTAAATATGAAGTGAAGAGGCTGCAGGATCAATCTTTATCTGGCTTCAAGGCCACTGAGTTATTCACTAAGGTCAACACTCTTGAGCAGGAGGTAGCTACTCTCACCAAGACCAATGCTCATCTCACAGAAAAGGTTGCATTGCTAAATGATCAGTTGGACACTCAAGCATCCACCACAGCTGATGTCCTTCTGCATCAACAATCCATGTTGGCTGCAATGATGAAGCATATGGGTCTCCCTCTACCTGATGAATCTTCACTCCCAAAGGACATTTCTACAGCCTCTGTGCCTGACAACAAGCCTAAGGGGGAGAAGAAGGCTAGGAACTCAAATTCAAAGGGGGAGACAAAGGGAGAGAAAGGCATAATAATCAAAGAGGGTGGTCAACAAAGGGCTTCTAAGTCTCTAGCAAATGTGCCTGGCAAGGGAAAAGCCAAAGTAGATGAGCCTCCATCTATCTTGCCAGTTGTCACCTTACCAACTGTGCACATCACTACTCCTGGAGGACAAAAGCAATCCATAACTACCACAGTGGTTGCAGGGAGTATGCCATCTGACAAACCTCCAATCTCTATATCTGAGAGTGCCAAGCCTATAGAAGTCAAAGTTGTTACTGAGGCCAAGCTACAAGAAGTTGCTAACTCCAATGACTACCATGATAAAGCCTTCTTGGAGTTTCTGAAAGCCATAAGGGAACAGGTTGGTGACACTCAGTTTTATCTGAGGGAGGTGAAGAAGCAGATAGACTACATCACTGTCATCCCCAAGAAAGTCAACAATATATGGGTCAAGGAGATAGTGATGGTTTCCAAACTAAAGATATGGCATCTAACATACCAGACTCTACAAGACCTAAAGCACTCAGAGATAGATGCCATACTTGAGATCATTGAGAAGAAAAATGAGAACAGCAAGAGTCTGTTTGATGATTTGAGGAATGGTCAACCTACAAGGCTACCAGAAGTGATCAAGAAGCCATGGACAATTATTTATCAGTCTGGTACCAGAATTGAAGATATCAAGCAATTGGTCATTCCTCATGATCTCACCTCCAGAAATCACAGACTGATCATTGCTATCATTGATCAATTACAGAAGAAGGTTGGAGCCAGAAATGCTGAAGAAATTGAGGCACTGCATATCCTCAGAACCTATATTGCAACTGGTGAAATTCCAGAGATGGCTCAACCTAGGAGAAATAAGGATGATGATTCTGAAGACAAAGGTGATGGGAGGAGAAGACATCACAGGAGAGATAAGGGTGATGAAGATAAGAAGAAAAAGGGGGACAAGGATGAAAAGAATGATGATGACCAGGGTAAAACATATGTGAGAAAGAGTGGAAGACAGCAAGCCTTAGGCAATGCTAGCAGTAATCTCACCACAACACAAGACTCTAAGTCTAGGGTGAATACTGTTAGTAGTGACCTAGCAAAATCTACATCTATGGCTTCTGCAACTGTCTTACCATCTCAAGAAAAGAAGAAGATTTGTTGGGTTTTATGGGTGATGGAATAGACAACTTAACTAGTTTTATTGGTATACTTAGTTTTTGCTAAGTAGAACATACTGTCATAGCCTGAAATGTGTTCTTGTAATTTAAATAAATACTGTCATGTAATAAGTGTAATTCTTGAAAGAAGTTCGATTATGTTCAAGCCTCAAGAAATACATGAGTTCGACAGAAGGAATAAAAGTTACTGTCAAGCCCTGACAGTAAGGTTACAAGGAAACATCATGTTGCCGAGGTCGACAGCAAGTTTCACGGAGTCGACAGCAAGTTTCAACTTGACAGCAACATTGGCGGAAGATTCTAATGACAGCAACTTTGATATACAGTTTGCGACAGTAAGTTTGGAATTCTTGACAGCAATCTCTGCGGGAAAAACATGCTGTCAATCAAAGCACAATTCTTGACAGCAATCTTTGCGGGAATTCATACTGTCAAACAAAGCAAAATTCTTGACAGTAATATCTGCGGGAAATTCATACTGTCAAAACAAAGCGTAATCCATTGACAGCAAACTTTGTGGCAAACATACTGTCATATAGAATCAGCTTGATTTAGGAATTTTCTAAGTCAAATTAAACGACAGAGTATATGTTCAAAAGAAGCAGGCGTGTTGTAATATTCAACCTTTACAGCAAGCTTGGAAAGTCTATAACTGAAGCTCGAGAGATCACATGGAACAACCTGTAAAGTCTAGAACAGATAAAATTGAATACGGCTAGATCTGGGTGGCTCAAATGTGGAAAGCATCTTTAAGTTACTTTGTGCTGATCACATGGGAATAAATCATGGAATGAGCTGCAAAAGGAATATAACAGCAACTCAACAATCATTGATGATTATAGTACAGTAGATTATCACACTATAAATAGAGCTCTCTGTTTATATATTAGAGAAGTGAAAAACTCAACGACTGTAATCTCTTGAGTATTTGTAGCTTGAGAATTAATTTGTTTTCAAGGTTGTAGCAAAACTTTGCAAAATAAATAAAACATTTATTTTGTGAAATCTTCGTATTTGATTTTACTTGTGTTTGCATTTCTTCTACTAGTAAATCACAAATTCTATTTAAGTTGTTGAAATAGTTTTTGAAATTTATTAGTATTGCATTCAACCCCCCTTCTGCAATACTTTCCTGGACCAACAACTGGTATCAGAGCATTCAGATTAATACACATATCTGAGATCCAAATGGCAAGTATTCAAAGGTCAAGTAATATCAAGATTCCAGCTTTTGATAAAGAAAACTACAACATATGGAAAAAGAAGATTATGTTATTTATCAAAGCTCAGAATCCACTATTCCTAGGTATTCTGGAAAATGGCCCCTTCATTCCTCAAAAGGAAATCCCAGCTGCTACAGTAAATGATGTAGTAATCCCAGCTCATTGGGTTGCTAAGAAGCCTTCTGAGTATAATGACTCAGAAAAAGAAAAGGTAGCACTGGATGATCATCTGCAACTCATTCTACTAGATGCACTTACCCTGGACAAAGCTATGAGTGGAAATATAATAGCATGCAACTCTGCCAGGGATATGTGGAAAAAGATAGAACTGTTATGTGAAGGAAGTGAAGAGGTCAGAGAGAATCAAAAACAAATACTGGTGTCACAATATGAAGCGTTTATGGGCAAGCATGGAGAAGAGCTAACCCACATGTTTGAAAGATTTAGCAAACTGATAGCTGAGCTTCAAATTCATGGAAAGTTTTATGAAAAGAAGGAAGTCAATATCAAGTTTCTGCTAACTCTTCCAGAACATCTTGAGCACAGAGTAACAGCCATAAGAGAAGGGAGAGACTTAAATTCTGTTTCTCTTGAAACATTGTATGGAGTTCTAAAATCTTATGAACTTGAATATTATCAAAAGAAAGCTATACAAAGTGGATCCAAAGGATTGATGGCAAACATGGCTGGTGCTCTAGTTGCTCAAGGACCATCATATTTTCAAGCAAGTGAGCAAATTCAAAATGATCAACAACCTCAATTTTCCTCTGTGAAAATTGAAGAAGTGATTGAAGATGAAGAAAAGGTTGTCCTTCAACTAGAAGATGTTGAAGATGAAGAATTCTTCACTCTAGAAGAAATGGAGAAAATGGATAATCCAACCATGGCTTTTATGGCAAGAAAATTAAAAAATATAAGGTTCAGGAGGAACAAGCCATATAAGCCTCAAGGTCAATTTCCAAAGTATAACCAAGGAAGCTCATCAAAACCTGCTACTGGCACCAAGGGAGGATACAAAACAGGAATGGTAGATAGGTCAAAGTTTAGATGCTACAATTGCAATGAACTTGGTCACTTTGCTACTGAATGCAAAAGACCAAAACAAATACAAAGAATGGAGAAAGGAACTGGGAGTCAATTTAAGAAAGGACAAGGAAAGGCCTATGTGGCTGAAGGAAAATGCTGGGATGAATCTGATAATGAAGAAGAAGAGGAATTTGTGAATTTAGCCTTGATGGCTAGAGAGGATGAAGAAGCATCAACCTCGTCAAGTCAGGTACCATCTCTAGTATTACTAGATATGTCTTTAAATGACTATAAGCAAACCATTGAGGAAATGAGTACTGAAATGTTTAATATTCATACTAGTTTATCTGCTGCAAATGAAGAAATTGCTAGATTAACTAAAGAAAATGAAGTACTCAGATCTAACAATGATGTGTTGTTGCTTAAGACCAGTTCTATTGATTCTTTAGCTCAGGAAAACGAAAGACTAAAAAATGATTTAATCTGTGCTAAAGAGATAGAGGATTATCTAAGAAAAGAAATTTCTGAGAATGAATTTAAGCTAAAAGCATTTAGAAATTCCTCTAAGTTAGTTCAAGAGTATCATGAGAATCATACTGAAAGTAAGAAAATAGGCATAGGCTATGATTATAGCAGGAGACCTGGTAAAGAGGCTGTTATACAGAAAAATGATGATAATAATACTGTAAGACCTCACATCCTCAAAAATGTGAGTAACCCAATTTTCAAAAGTACAGAGTTTGAGGTTAATGAAAACTCCCTAATTATTAATCAAGAACTCTGTGATGAAGATGAGAGGATTGACAGTGAATCTAAGAAAGAAAAAGATTTTGTCAAAATGTCTATGACAGAAACAGTATTAAATAGTCCAACCAAGTGTTCAAAAGATACTGTCAAGAAGTCATCCAAGACAGTAACTTTCAAACCTACTGTCAAGACAGCAAGTACAAAAGATGCTGTCAAAAATAGTTCGACAGCATCTTCTGAACAGATTGTCAAGATAGTTGTCTCTAAGTCCAAAAACAGAAATGGGAAGCTAGGCATTGATAAAAAGAATAATTATGCATATGTTAAGCAGGCACCAAGGAAACTTTGCAATAATTGTGGCTCCTCACATCATTTAACTCATGTTTGTAAGAAATCAACTAGTAGCATATCTAATGCAACAGAGTTGAAAGGGAACTTACACAGAACCCCCATTATGCAAAGAGAATTGGTAGTTTGTAATAACATTGACTGTATGCCATGCAAAATTACTACCATGAGTACATGTTTTAATTTGCAAATTTCATCAAATGAATTATGTGCTTATATGCAAACTGCAAAGACTTCTGAATCCACTAAAGAAAGTGAGAAGTCTGCTCTCACTAAGAAAAAGTCAAAGACAAAAACTAAGTGGATAATAAAAGAAGTCAAGGAACCATCTTCTGATAATATTGTTTCAAATATTGATAAAGTTTCTAATGATACTGAGTATGCAGGACCCAACAAGACTTGGGTACCAAATGCAAATTAAACTCATTCTGTCTTGCAGGGAAAGAGAGGTAAACAGGTCATGTGGATAATCGACAGTGGATGTTCCAAACACATGACTGGTGATATATCCCTGCTATCACAATATGTTGAGAAGGCTGGCCCAACAATAACCTTTGGAGACAACAGCAAAGGTTACACTGTGGGATATGGCTGTTTAAAAGCTGGAAATGTTGTCATTGAAGAAATCTCTCTTGTGGAAGGTTTGAAGCATAATCTGCTCAGTGTCAGTCAATTCACTGACAAAGGATTCAAAGTAAACTTTGGCATGATGGAATGTTCAATTCACCACAAGAAGGATAGAAGCCTATCTCTGAAAGGAGTAAGGAAAGGAAGCCTATTTGTTGCAGACTTAAACTCAACAAATGAGGAAAGAATATTTTGCTTCTACAGCAAAGCAAGTGTTGGAGATAGCATGCTTTGGCACAAGAAATTTTCTCATCTCAATTTCAAAACAATGAACATGCTGATGAAGAAGGAATTGGTGAGAGGACTACCTCAACAGGAATTCTGTCAAGAAGGACTGTGTGAAGATTGTCAAATGGGAAAATTGAGGAAAGCAATGCATAAATCAAAGCAAGTCAACACTAACACTGAAGCACTCAAGTTGATTCACATGGATCTTTTTGGACCAGTGAATGTTCAATCACTATCCAGAAAAAGATATGCACTGGTCATGATAGATGACTATTCTCGGTACACTTGGGTGAAATTTTTAGAATCAAAGGATGAAGCTGCTCAAGAAATCATTGATCACATAAGGGTACTTGACAGGACCCCTGAAGCAAAAGTTCAATTTCTAAGAAGTGACAATGGAACTGAATTCAGAAATGCTACACTTGGAAACTTCTGCAAAGATCAAGGAATTGTTCAACAATTCTCTGCTGCAAGAACTCCACAGCAAAATGGAGTAGTAGAAAGGAAAAATAGGACTCTTATTGAAGCTGCAAGGACTATGTTGAGTAATGCTAAATTACCAACATATTTCTGGGCAGAAGCCATCAACACTGCTTGTTACACACAGAACAGAACACTAATCAACAAGGCTCATGGCAATACTCCTTACTATCTTTTGACAGGAAAGAAGCCTACTGTCAAGTACTTTCATATTTTTGGAAGCAAGTGCTTTTTGATGAAAGACAACCATGAAAGAAAAGGCAAGTTTGATACTAAAGCATATGAAGGCATTTTCATGGGATATGGGATAGAAAGGACTGCCTACAGAGTCTATATCATGGAGCACAAAACAATTGAAGAAAGTGTCAATGTCACGTTTGATGAAACCAAGTTTCCAGGGCTACATGAGGATGGTCAAATGCAACCCTTCAGATTTGAAAATCAAGGATACTTGGAAAAGGAAGAATATGTTGATGAAGAACCAAGTCTCATTCAATCAATGAGATATGAGAAAGAATCTGTCAATACTCATAATCTAAATCAAACTTCAGCTCAATCACAGACAATTTCAGGCATCAATCAACAAGAATGTGAGACTGGAGAATTTGAGTTAAATGAGCAGAATAATGAAAATGGTGGAGAATCAAATTCTCATATTGATGAAAGACAATCTCATCAAACAAGTAGCTTGCCTCAATCAACAAAGTGGAACAGAGATCATACCAGTAATCTAATTATTGGAGATCCCACTACTGGTGTAAGGACAAGGAGGAATATCTCTGCTGAAAGCATGTTTTCATGTTTCTTATCTCAAATGGAACCAAAAATAGTTGAAGAAGCATTGTTGGATTCTGATTGGGTGATGGCCATGCAGGAGGAGCTCAATCAATTTGAAAGAAACAATGTTTGGAAACTAGTTCCAAGGCCAAAAGGAAAATCAGTCATTGAGACAAAATGGGTTTTCAGAAACAAGATAGATGAGAGTGGAAATGTGACAAGAAATAAGGCAAGGCTAGTGGCCAAAGGTTACTGTCAACAGGAAGGGATAGATTATGATGAAACATTTGCTCCTGTTGCCAGACTTGAAGCCATAAGAATTTTCTTAGCCTTTGCTGCACACTGCAAATTCAAGGTATTTCAAATGGATGTTAAAAGTGCCTTTCTAAGTGAGAATTAGAAGAAGAAGTGTATGTTGAACAGCCTCCTGGATTTGAAAATGACAAACTGCATAATTTTGTCTACAAGCTGTTCAAGGCTCTATATGGCTTAAAGCAAGCACCAAGAGCCTGGTATGACACTTTATCCACTTTTCTCCTGGAAAATCAATTTATAAGAGGTATGGTGGATAAAACTTTATTCTATAAATACCATGGCAAAGACATCATTCTTGTGCAGATATATGTTGATGACATAATCTTTGGCTCAACAAATGAAAAATTGTGTGAAAAGTTCTCATCTCTAATGAGAAACAAGTATGAAATGAGCATGATGGGAGAATTAGCATTTTTTCTTGGTCTTCAAATCTATCAGAAGAAGGAAGGAATCTTCATCTGTCAATCTAAGTATGTCAAAGAGCTTCTCAAGAAGTTTAACTTAGAAGATTCATCACCTGCCAAGACACCTATCTCAACAGCCACCAAATTAGAGTTAGATCCTAAAGGCAAGAAAGTGGATTCTAGTACCTACAGAGGCATGGTAGGATCATTGCTGTACTTAACAGCAAGCAGGCCAGATATAATGTTTGCTACATGTCTCTGTGCAAGGTTTCAAGCTGATCCAAAAGAATCACACTTAGTTGCAATTAAAAGAATCTTTAGATATCTCAAAGGCACCCCAAATCTAGGTCTTTGGTACCCTAAGGAAACTGGATTTGATCTAATTGGATATTCTGACTCAGACTATGCTGGCTGCAAAATTGACAGAAAAAGTACTACAGGAAGCTGTCAATTTCTTGGGGGGAGATTGGTGTCATGGTTCAGTAAGAAGCAACACTCAGTTTCTACATCAACTGCAGAAGCTGAATATATTGCAGCTGGAAGTTGCTGTGCACAAATACTTTGGATGAAAAATCAATTAATGGATTATGGACTAAAGTTGTCAAATATTCCTATCTACTGTGACAACACTAGTGCCATAGCCATATCAGACAATCCAGTTCAACACTCCAGAACAAAGCACATTGATATAAGGCATCATTTCATCAGGGAGCATGTTGAAAAAGGAGATGTAAAATTGGTTTATGTTCCAACAGATAAGCAACTTGCAGATATATTCACCAAGCCACTGGATGAAGCAACATTTATCAGGTTGGTGAGTGAGTTAGGAATGCTAAATCAGGTATGATCATCTAACTGGTTTATCAATTATAAGAAGTCGAAGCTCATGACAGAAACGTTTAAAGGTACTGTCACAAGAAGGTACTGTCATGAGAAGTTAAGGTACGATGTGATACTTGTTCAGATATCATATTTGCTATGACTATGCTAAAAGGATTTTTAGATATCATATTTGCTATGACTATGCTAAAAGGATTTTTAGATATCATGCTTGCTATGACTATGCTAAAATAGTTTTACATGTCTGTCTTAAAATGGTTTTAAGAAATCATGTGTCCTTAACTCAAGTTATGTGTGAACAGTGACAGCATGATCTTATGATAAGTTTACTGTCAGATAAAACTTACTGTCACTCATGAAGCTGATTGACAGAAATATTGTTAGCGCACAAGTTGCTGTCAATAAAAGTTGCTGTCACAAGAAATTGCTGTCAGATTTGGTAGAGAAAGAAAAACGCACAGGTTACTGTCAATGAAAGTTGCTGTCACGAGAAGTTGCTGTCAAAGATAGTGGAAAGATATATATATATTAATTTTTATATATATACATACGTATATTTCTTTTCACCAATCCACGATCTAATAGCAACTGCCACGTAATATAGCAAGTGGAGTTAATGGGTAATATCATTATCACACGTTCAATTAAGAGAGGTTAAATCGATTCATATTAGAAACTGAATCTACCGTTTAATCTACTATCACTCTCATTTGCAAAAACCTCTCAACCTTCTGCATCCAAAAACCGCATTTTCTCTCTCATTTTTCAAAACATTCAACAATGGCACCTAAACAAAGTATTGCTCAAACCAACTTTGCTGGTATCTTTTCTCCTAGTGATGCTGGTGAAAACTTCAAAGGAATTATTTCGTTCTTGAATAAATCCTACCTAGGTCATGCAATAACTTCTTCCCCCAAAATTGATGCTGTTAGAATTGAAAAATTCTGGAAATCAGCAAGTGCTCAAGGAACTGGAGAGAATGAAACCATTAAGTTCAATATAGATGATGCAAGTCATTCTCTTTCAGTAAAGAATATCAATGAGGCTTTGGGTATTGTGTTGACCAGTGAAGAAAGCTTTAAGGAACTAGCAACTGATGATACTCTGAAGAAGTTCTTTCTGAAGATTGGGTATTCTGGTTCTAAACTTGAAGAAACTTCTGATAAGTGGTATCAAACAGGTGAAATGGACAGGAAATTTCTGAGAAAAGAGTGGAGTATGATTTTTGATGTAATGGTGAAAGTATTCTCTACCAAGACTACAGGATGGAATGGAATACCATCATATATCAAGAAGCTCACTCATTCATTAGTCCATGGATACAAGGTGAACATTGGAAAACTGATCATGGCACAGTTGAAAAGCGCAATAGGCAAGAAGGTATCCATCTATCCTCGCTTTTTAACTATGTGTATTAATAATATTTGTGGAAATGTTGAGGACAATTCTGATTTTGAAGAATGTCCTGTTTTAAAGAAAAATACACACACATCTCTTAACACACAAAATTTAAATGCACATATTCCACTATGTTTCACACAACACATGGTAAATCAAGTGCCCAACCTTGATTTTCCATTTCCAACAGGTTACACTGTTTTCACAATAGAGAATGAAGCTGAATTAGACCCAAATTCAGTTAATCCACATTCTACACCATACATTCCACCTAGGGACTCTAGACTACCAAAAGCCCTTAAAATGGCCAAACAGGAATCCAAGAAAAGGACCCTAGAGAGTGCAACTGGTGAACAAGTTGAGAGTCAAGAGGGAGTCACTGCACCTAGTGCAGCAAATAAGGTTGGTAGTGAAAAAGAACCCACAGTAGCCCCTTCTGAGCCTAAGAAGAAGAGAGCTAGAAGGGCCAAGGTTAATGTCAGCCACCCTACAGTTTCCCAAAAGACTGTAGAGGATGATAGGGAAATGAACTCACCTCTAGGTGTTTCTTCTCAACAAGGGACATCTATTGAAATTGGCCTGTCTCCCAAGGCACCTTGTAAAGAGTCTACACAAACTCAAGAACTCACTCTTGAGGAACCTGTATTTGAAGATACACACATTGAGATAGAGCACAGTGAGGAATTCACTCATACTATTGATGTTCCACAATCGTTTTCTGTGGAACAGCCAATTAATCAATCTGAAATTCAATCTTCTTCTTTCATTCCCACATCTGTTGTTTCTTCTAATCAACCTAGAGAGGGGGACAGTACCAACCCCTCAGGTTTTGATCATCCATCTCAAATCATGGATGAGCCCCCATCTAGTGGTCCACAAGAACCCATTTCTCAAAATGAAATGGATACCACTCCATCAAACACTGGATTAGATCAAGATGCAAACTTGTCAGAAATTGAAACAGCCAGCATCTTGATCGATTCCCTTAAAGCATCTTACCCTAGGGAAGTTGCTGTCACAGCCAAAGATGCTGTCAATGACAAATCAGAAGGTGCTGTCAAACATTCAAGTGACAGTATCATTCCAACAAAAGTTACTGTCAAAAGTCCTTCAAAAGATGCTGTCATCCCTGCTCAAACACAACTTCAAGAAGGATTAATTGAAGACATCTCTGATGATGACATACCACTCTACAGGGCTTTTAAGGTAAAATCTAAGTCATCTTTTTCTTCTTTGCATGCTAGTACTGCTCATACTCATGCATTTAGGGTGAGTGAGGGAGAGCAAAAGAAAGGAGAGATAAAAGAAAAGAGAAGTGAGTATAAAAATGAGAGGCAGCCAAATGTGCTGGCAAAAGGAGAGGGACTTGAGCATGTCCAGAGTGAACTTGAGGGAGCCAATACAGAAAAGGCATTAGGCCTTGAGGGAATTTTTGTGAGAGATGATGAGATCATCTATAAAAACACTGAGAGTGTGAGAACCCCAACAGTCTCCATGCCCCAGACTTATCCCTTACCTCCTAAAAGGTTTAGGTCTGGTGGTCCTTCTGCATCCTCAAATGACAGGCTCCAAGCACTGGAGAATCGATGTGCTACAATGGAAAGCAAACTGGATAACCTGTCATCTACTGTGAAGACTGGTTTTGCTGAAATTCAAGCCACACTACTGTCACTCTCTTCATTACTTCATGCTGCAAACTTAACTAAGGGGGAGAAAGGAAAAGATCAGAAAGAGGCTGAGCAACCAGGAAGAAAGGAGGAGTTACAAGGGGAAGCTAAAAGACAGGGTGAGCAAAGGAGTAAGGGGGAGCAAGAGAGAGTAGGAATAGCCTCTGGAACTGAGGAGCTTTTTGAAGCTGAAGTAGATGGGGAACAAATGCTAGTATCCAAGGAGGTATTAAGTCAAATACAAGGAAATAGAGCATCCTCAATCAAAATCAATGAACCAGTTCCTGAGAAGAAAGAATCCACATTGGAGAGGCTATGGAGAGAAAAAGAGGAATCAAATAGGATGGGTAAAGGCAAAGACAAGTTGCCTGAATATGTGTTTTCTTCAGAGCCTATCACTTGGACTGATGGAAGTACATATTCCCAAGAAGAAGCTGACTTAATAACAGTAAGCCATATGGAGAGCACCTTGAATAATAAAGATGAGGAATTCAATAATCTGGTGAATGAAGCAATCACAGTGTCTAAAGGAAAACCTGCTAAGTTGGCAGAAGCTTTGAGAGAAAAGATTGTAAATCTGTCAGTAAAGATTAGCTCAGAGAAGAGGTGGGCAGTTGAAGTGTACCTGAAAAGTGGGCATTCAATATTCATAACAACTCAACTGTTGGAAACTTTCTCTGCCAGAGTGCAATATATCCTTGGGATTCTAGTGAAGAAAAACTCTACCATCTTTGATGAAAGTCTCTATATGCAACTGGGCACAATGGTCAACAACAAACTTCCAGAAGTAAGTCTCCAGCCATATGGTGTAAGCTTTAAACAGACAACAGCCAAAGGAACTAAAGGTCTTGGATTCTTAACTCTTGAAGGCAAAACATCTCTACAAAGCAAAGTCATCATGGATGTACTTAAGGTATTACTGAATGCACCCATCACCAAGGAAAGGATTAAGGCAGTTAAAGATATTCACAAGATTTTGGCAAAGAGAAACATGGAGTACAGTGCCAGAATTAAAAAGCTCATTGCCAAAGCAAATTCAAGAAGAAATGCTCAAGGTGGAAACTGTACTTTTGATGACACCTTGGAAAAAGATGATGATGACAATCAGGATGGAGGTGAAGCTGGAGGACCTAAGAGAACAGAACTGAGAGACTTTTCAAAAGAGCAAACTCAAGTCAAAGAAGCAGAATCAAAGGAAATTTCTGAAAATTCTAGCTCAAGCAAGAAAGCTGGTGAAAAGAAAGAGGAAGAAGTACTTGAAGCATTGAAAGGAATTCAAGAAGAAATGGAAATTGACAGTATACATCTTGAAAAAGATACTGTCAACAAAGATGCTGTCAAGGATGTCAACAAAGATGCTGTCAGTCAGGATGAAGTAACAGTCATTGAAGATACTGTCAAAGAAGACATTGTCAGAAGCCCTATAAAAGAAACTGTCAACGATCCTACTGTCAAATCATTCAAGACAGTAAGAATCAAGAGAAAATCAAAAAGACCAACAAAGGGAAAGACTGTCTACAAAGGAGAAGGAAAAGCTACAGGATTGGGACTCAAGAAACCCATCATGAGGAGAAGAATGAATAGCTTTGAAATGATGCAGCTGAAAGCTAAAGAAACAATCACCTCTGTATCCATAGAATTTGATGGACCAAAGGAAGAAGTTGCAAGATACATTCTATGGCAAAACAATGAAAAGTTGATTACAGTGGAATCTGACTTCACTCAGATATCAAAATCAAAGGTGATCTCCAAGAAACTCATTCAAACTTCTGAAACAGTAAAACGAAGAATTGATTTCTTCAATCTGGAAAGGATGGTTGAGCTACTGCAAACCTATGATAATGTTTCAAAGAAGATCATGGATCAAGTTCTCAAGTACTATGAAGCCAGGCATGTTGAATTTATTGAGAAGTTTGGTGATTGGACACTTCACAATGATGATGATGTCTATCAAATCCTTGGTTTGGAGTATGAAGAAGACAATCCTATTCCTGAGTATAACTGGAAAGAAATGGAGAAACCTTATTCAGAACATGAAATGAAGATGTATGAAGCAGAGCAAAGGTTCAAAGAAGAATTAGCATCAAGAAAAAAATCTCGTCAACAGATAGAAGATGAGATTGAAGCTGAAATGAAGAAAAATTACAGTAAAATCAATAAGATCAACAGTGAAGAATCCAACTATCAGCCATGTGTACTGGACAATCCTTTGAGAATCAAGTATGGCAAAGAAGAAATTTATGTAGATAGTTTCTCTAAATTGAAGACCAGTGTGTTAAAAGAATTATACTGGCAAGTGGTTGGATCAACTAACAGTCTTGAAACACTGTGTTCTTGGGAGCTTGATATGATTCTTGATCAGAGGAGAGGAGAGGATCCCAGCCTGGAAAAACAAAGAAGGGAAACTCTAAATCAGTTTCCTGGCAGGAGATTCAAAATGGAGGGAGATGTGCTAAAATTCAGATCAATTGTAAAGCAAAATGTTTACTGGATGGAACTCAGAGATACATTAAACACTGCTTCCTCAATGATCAGAAAATACATTGTGGAAAATGAAGATGATGCACAGTCCCCTGAAGAAAAAGAGTTAATTGAAAATCTCAGAAGAGCTCTAAGGGAAAAGGAGCAAAGTGAAAAGTTCAAATCAAGATAAGTAAAGTTTTTTTTCTTTTGTGATATATTGTTTGAAAACAATTCAGTTTAATCATTGGTCAGAAATGAAGAGTTTATTCTTTCTGATCTATGTTAGTTAAGTTGTCAGCATGATATTTGTAAATTTGTCCTTATTATCCATAAAAACAAATTGGGGGAGATTGTTGGGTTTTATGGGTGATGGAATAGACAACTTAACTAGTTTTATTGGTATACTTAGTTTTTGCTAAGTAGAACATACTGTCATAGCCTGAAATGTGTTCTTGTAATTTAAATAAATACTGTCATGTAATAAGTGTAATTCTTGAAAGAAGTTCGATTATGTTCAAGCCTCAAGAAATACATGAGTTCGACAGAAGGAATAAAAGTTACTGTCAAGCCCTGACAGTAAGGTTACAAGGAAACATCATGTTGCCGAGGTCGACAGCAAGTTTCACGGAGTCGACAGCAAGTTTCAACTTGACAGCAACATTGGCGGAAGATTCTAATGACAGCAACTTTGATATACAGTTTGCGACAGTAAGTTTGGAATTCTTGACAGCAATCTCTGCGGGAAAAACATGCTATCAATCAAAGCACAATTCTTGACAGCAATCTTTGCGGGAATTCATACTGTCAAACAAAGCAAAATTCTTGACAGTAATATCTGCGGGAAATTCATACTGTCAAAACAAAGCGTAATCCATTGACAGCAAACTTTGTGGCAAACATACTGTCATATAGAATCAGCTTGATTTAGGAATTTTCTAAGTCAAATTAAACGACAGAGTATATGTTCAAAAGAAGCAGGCGTGTTGTAATATTCAACCTTTACAGCAAGCTTGGAAAGTCTATAACTGAAGCTCGAGAGATCACATGGAACAACCTGTAAAGTCTAGAACAGATAAAATTGAATACGGCTAGATCTGGGTGGCTCAAATGTGGAAAGCATCTTTAAGTTACTTTGTGCTGATCACATGGGAATAAATCATGGAATGAGCTGCAAAAGGAATATAACAGCAACTCAACAATCATTGATGATTATAGTACAGTAGATTATCACACTATAAATAGAGCTCTCTGTTTATATATTAGAGAAGTGAAAAACTCAACGACTGTAATCTCTTGAGTATTTGTAGCTTGAGAATTAATTTGTTTTCAAGGTTGTAGCAAAACTTTGCAAAATAAATAAAACATTTATTTTGTGAAATCTTCGTATTTGATTTTACTTGTGTTTGCATTTCTTCTACTAGTAAATCACAAATTCTATTTAAGTTGTTGAAATAGTTTTTGAAATTTATTAGTATTGCATTCAACCCCCCTTCTGCAATACTTTCCTGGACCAACAAGATTCAAGTCAAGAAACCATGTGTATGTTTCAGAAAGCAATCTGCTAATGGAATACTACTATGGTCTACCAACCAAGGTCAAAGATTTCTGCCAAGCAACCATGTCAAGAGGATAAAATTTAAACATGCTGCAAGGAGAGTGAAGCTATCCAAATCTAGAGCCCTAACAATCATTCCAGGATTAAAGCTCCAGCCACTTGATGAAGACTTTGATGAAGAGCAACTGCTATTTCTAAGAGCTCAAAAGATATGCTATGCTGCAATTGTGGATGACCACCTTGTAATCAAGTACACTGATGGGAAAGAAATGAAATTCAAACAAGGGGGTTGTCAACATTGGGGTAAATTGTATGAGATAGAAAGAATCATTGCATTGCTGGATTCTAAGGACAAGGTGGAGAAAGTATGGAAGCTGGAATTGATTGACTTTGTGAAAATGAAGAAAGAATATGCTGAGAAGATAAGGAAGGGCTGCTATGAGAAATGGTTAGAAAGGGAGAAAGAAATTGATAGACTGGAGATTGAAGCAGAAAAGCTAAGGGCAAAGGGATTGTGTAGAGTTCAGTTTGATCCCTATGTGTTGAAGTATAGGAGGAGAAATGGAGACAATGTCAATATAAGAATGAACCTACTCAGTCACTATCCTGCCAACATTCTGAAGCCAGTGCTTGAAGATTTCAAAAACTCTATTATGATTGAAGAATTGGATGCTATGACAGAAATCATGAGAGCAGTAGATGAGATTGCAAGAAAGGAGAAAGAAAGGAAACAGAAAACATATGATGATCTACAAGCCAAGGCAATGGAGATGCAATCAAAAGAAAACGGCTAGTACCTCATCATACTGTAAGAAGTATTTATCTTGTAATTTCATTTATGTGTTCAATCAAATCACATACCTGTACTTTTAAAAGTTTTATCTTTAATGTATGTTAGGCTTGTTATCAGACATGAAATTGTGACTAAGGGTCTCACTCACAATTTGGGGGAGATTGTTAGTTACAGAGGCATGCCTGTATACATCTAATAACAAGCCTAATTGTTTGTAATGCTTTGCATTACTTACATGACCTCTTAACTGAGGGAACCTCTAGTTGTAGAGTTTCTGTTTGTATTGTACTTGTAATAGGCATCAAATCCTAGTTGTGTAACTGTACAAATAGAGTCTAGAATAATGCTTGAAAGAAGTTCCATGGTTCATGCCTCAAGCAAGGAGTTAAAGACTGCCAAATAATCACAGTTGGGATTTGAAGAAATGAAGAATTTGCCTAAGTACCAATTCAAGAAGTATATTTGTCTATTCGAGAAGTCCAGCATTCGAGAAGTCAGAGATTCGATATCTCAAGACACTATTCGATATCTCTGAATACACTGTTCGATATCTCATTCGATATCTCAGGGATTCGATATGTCTACTACTCTATTCGAGAACTCAAGAAGTCAACAAGTCAAGATGGTATTCGAGGTCTCAAAGAGTCAACAAGTCAAAGTTCCATTCGATATCTCAAAGACTCAGAAAGCTATTCGACAACTCGAGGATTCGATAAGTCAAATGCTCTATTCGACAACTCAAGGAATCCTGATGGAAAAGAGCTATTCGAGAAGTGGTTCGATATGTCACTATAACAGTATTCGAGAACTCAGAGTTATCGATCAAGTCAATTCCAGTTCTCGAATCACTTACTTAGTCACTTCTCGAATACATTCTTGGAGACAAAATACTGAAGAAATTGTACAAGTCAGAAACCTGCAACAAGCCAATGCACTTTATGGACCACAACCTGTAACGTGCTCTGGAAAGCCTACAAGGAAGCTTGGAGAGATATAGAAGAGACAAGGAGCTAAAGAAGTGGATCCAAACAGGCTTTGCAAAGTCAAATCTGTAACCGTTTGGACACTTACTCAAAAAGGATAGACAGACTAGAAAGTAATGTGTTTTAGCTACCTTATTTGTAGTAAGCAGGCTGTATCCATGTTCTATAAGGACACAGCCTCACTTCATAACTTAGTAACTTTTGTGAGTCAAGTTTTTCATACACTGTAAGCTATATCTCTCTGAGAAAAACGAAGCTGAGAATACTACCATTTGTATTCACAGATTGTAGCAACCTTTATCTAATATACATTAGATTAAAGTGATATTGTGTCTTGTGTTGTTTATTTATCCGCACCTTAATTTCTGCACACACAGGCACTTATCTGCTACACAGACTCAATCCAAGAAAAGTTCAAGAATCCATTCACCCCCCCTCTGTATTCTTTTACCGTGTTCAATACTCAACAACTCTCTCTAGTCCGAGAGCAATTAGATATGTAAATTTACAAGTAGTTTCGAGAGATTTTTAATTAAAAAGATATATCATGTTGCGTCTTGTGAAAAATGAGCTAGAGATTGAATTCATAGATGGCATATCAAAGACATCTATGCAGAGATAAAAGGATATCAATACTCATGAACTAATTAGATTTCCAGAGTTATTAGACAACTCACTTTATGAGTAAAAATTATGACAGATAATACTAAGAAATGAAGTATTTGGTAGAGTTGAAACAAAAAGATTGAAGCATGATAAGAGGGAGGAAGACAAAGAAAGGAAGATGAAAGAAGATGAAGAAGTTAAGAGAGTAGCCGAAAACTTTAAAGTTGAGGGAAAATAAAGAATATTTAACAATCCTTCAAAAATTGAGTTCAAGGACAAACATGGGATGAATATCAAGGCAAGACTTGGTCATTTGAAATTGTTGAAGAACTTGAAGGATCACCTTTAAGTGAAGAAACAATGGTTAATCTGTAATGTGTGCAAATTAGGGATGGGCGTCGAGTTACTTCGGGGCCGGAATGCAATCCCCGCCCCCAAACCCCGCCCCTTTTCTCGAACCCGCCCCGATCCCCGAACGGGGGATATTTTACTTCTCGTTCCCAGTTTGTCCCGTCCCGAATGGGAACGGGAATCCCGCGAGGAATCGGGAATTTTTATTTTTATTAAAAAAATAAATGAAACAAAGACAAGGCACTTACTTAAGTTTAGGAATCTTTTCATCCCTTGCTCTTTACTTAAATTCAAACTCATTTTTTCATTTTTTATGAAAAAAAAATCTTACTTGCGGTATTTTTCATTTGTAGATAGACTTGTTATTATATACTCCCTCCGTCCCACTCATTTCTTTACATGTTTTCAGCACTGCTTGGCATGCATTTTAAGGTGTATATAAAGTATAATTCCATAACTTATTTTAAAAAAAAAAAATTTGAACAAAAATTTAAACATTAAATTTTATTCAAAAGACAAAAAAAAAAAATTATGGAACTATACTTTTTAGGAGGCTTAAAATGCGTGTCGCGCTCCCGTCCCCCAATGTAAACAATTCAGGGGGACGGAGGGAGTATGAACTAGTGACAAACAATCTTTCTCACAAATTATGAGAGATTGTTAGGCATTGAGATATGTTTGATATCTTATAACTAGGGATACACATGGGTAGGGTTGGGTTGGGTTTTTGTCAAATCTCGACCCAACCCAATTAGTTCGGTTTTATAAGAAATCAACCCATTAACTGAAAAAAAACAACCCCGACCCAATCCAATTAGTTCGGTTTGGTTCGGGTTGGGTTGGGTTAAATTTACTAATCGAAAGAATTTTGTAGAAAATTTCGCACATTGTAAAAAATTCTGCACTTCGTAGAAAGTGTTGCAGAATCCAGAAAGTGTTGCAGAATGTTGCTAAAAGTGTTGCAGAATGTTGCTGAAAGTGTTGCAGAAGCCAGAAAGTGTTGCAGAATGTTGCAAAAAGTTTAAATAGTGCAGAAAATTTATAAAATTTGTAGAAAATATGCCACAAATATACATAATATGTATAAAATATGTAAAAAATTCTGCATTTTATGTAAACGGGTTGGGTTGGGTTGGGTAAGGGTTAAAATTTGTTAAACCCTTACCCAACCCAATTAGTTCGGATTTTTAAAAAATTAACCCGTTTAACCCATGGTTTTGAACGGTTCGGTTTGATCGGTTAAAAATAGGGTCGATTTGGGTCGGTTTAGTCAATTTTTAGAACCCATGTGCAGCCCTACTTATAACAAGCCTATATCAACGCAATATCATTGATTACATGACTTAATGTGATAACTCTGAATCTTGATCGGGTACTTCCTCGCCAACTCCTGTCTCGGAAGTGGTGTAGCTGTAGTGGGGTGTCTGCAAAACAACACCGGAGGGGAGGTTTGGCCCCGAGGTGCCTCCGGCGTGAGAATAAGAGTTGGCTTTGGAAGATAATAATCAAGTAGAGTATCACAAGGGTAATAAATGTGCGTAGGTGTGTAATAATGGCTAACCCCTAAACCCTATTTACTAGGGGTATTTATAGCCCTAGGCCTAGGGTTTAGGGGTAGGTTACCTTCACCCCGACCGTTGGATCTGGGGGACAAGCCGCTGAATTCCCGGGATGTAGGACACGTGGCCTTGTCTGGGGTGACCATTGACTGGAATGTGGCCATGTTGTGGTGGGCATGATCTGGCATGTGTAGTGTTGGTCAGCGCCACAAATAGGAGTGTCAGCTGAGGTGGGGTGCCACGTATACTGAGTGCCACAAGTCGGGGGGTCCCCTAGATCGGTGTTTTATTTTTGGTTTATGTGCTTGTCAATAGTGGTCGTTAGAGTTCACTGACTCGGATTAGTTACTTATCTATCTTGTTTAGTTCGTTGGTGTTTCAGGTATTTGTCGGAGAGCGTTGAAGATGGATTTTCTAACGTACTATGGAGTTCAGCAGGTGGCTAATGTTTGTGAGCTATGTGCTGGCGCACATGAGACGTATCAGTGCTGGAGCAACCATGGTGGTATTCAACAGCCTCAACAATGTGAGCGGTGTTTTGGCGTTCATGATCCCTCACAATATTGTTACTACGGAGGAGTTGATCCATATGTCAGTTATGAGGAACAACCATATTTTCAATACTATCCTCAACAGTACCAGCAAGATGTTCCAGATATGTCATATGTCTTTGGTAGTGAAGAGTTTCAACATCAGCAACCTACTCCTACTTTTCAGTCAGATGATGATTTGAAGGAGATTAGGGAGGAGATTAGGATGCTTGCAGAGAATCATGAGAAGCTTATCAAATCTATGGGGACACTTGTTGCTCAAGTTTGTAGTGTCTTGGAACAAGAGAATCAGCAATTCATACCAGAAGCAATTCCAGAAAATATTGATGACTTGGAGCAAGGTACTGCATGCTTAATTGAAGAAGACAAATTCCAAGAGGAGGAGAGTGTTCACAAGCCATGTGAGGAATTTGATCAAGCTAGTGAGGTGGATGATTTGGAAAGGGCACTATTTGAGACAGACATTGATGAGCTACGCAAATTTCAAGAATTGTTTTGCGCGAATCTAGAAGACACTGTTGGGCTACAGAAATTTCAAGAATTGGTATGTGCGAACCAAGAGGTTGATGATCATGAGAAAGATGCAGGTCTTCTACTTGTCTCAGAATTTAAAGATGGAGGTAGCGCATTAGAGCCAATGGAGGAAGTTCTCGTTGAGGAACCAAAGGTTTCAGCAATTTACATTTACCCTCCTCCATTATATTCAAGTGAAGCCCGCGAATGTGTGTTGTTCTACAAATTGTCAGATTTTGGGTCAACAGATGAAGGCATTGGAAGAGGACATGGTTGTTACCTGAATAGGTCAAGCGAGGAGAAAAGGCAGAAAGTGTGCCGCCGAGATGATGATGAAGTATTGCGAAGAGAGGACCAGGCGAACTATTATCATCCTTAATGGAGGCTTGGAAGTAACGTCAAGCTATTGACGTTAAAGAAGCGCTTCGTGGGAGGCAACCCATGCTTTAGTGTAGGAAAAAAAAAATTGAGTGTTGTATGAAAAAAAAAAAAAAAAAAAAAAAAAGTAGTAGTAGTGTTATATGAAAAAAAAAAAAAAAAAAAAAAAAAAAAAAAAAAAATTTATGAACAGTAACGCAACCTGCGCTCCAGTCACGCAGTTTGCGCCCGGGTTACTGCAATCAGGGCAAATTGCGCCTGGGTAACGCAGGTTGCCCCTGCGTTATAGGCCAATTAAACACCCAAAACGCATTCCTGTCATGCGTTACTGCCTGTACCGCGCCCAGAGCCCTGTAACGCAGCCACTGCCTGCGTTATACCCCCTTTCTGCCAGAATTTTTCCCGAAAATTGATGTTTTTGCCTACAATTTCAAACCCAATTTCTATCCTAACTCAAATTTCTTCCATTCTAAACCCCTATATCTATCCTACATCAAATTCTAACCTCTCCAAATCTCTCCTACACTCTAAATTTTTAAATCTCATCTATCCATCATCTTATATTTATACCCACCTATACATACAAATCCAATTCCTCTTCTATTTTATTTAAATCTCTAAAAATTCAATTCTAAAGAGGAATTAATTGCAAGTTCACCTCTCCAATTCGTAGTGGGTTTATTTCTTCTCTCAAATTTTATTTTGATTACGAATTTGTGTTCTTGTAAAGTGGGATTTGTATTATTCTTGATATATTGGGGTATTTTTGGTGTGTTATTGCTTGGTAATTTTTGGTGGAGCTTCTTGTGAGTTGGGTATTGATTCTTTTGGCTCGTAAGCATGGGAGAGATAGTGCTAATGTTTGGAAATTTTCGTTTTCGACGGTGGAGGTTAAATTTAATCTGTTGTTTTGAGGCCAATTGCTACGGAAAGGGGATTTTTGCGAGAAAAAAAATTGTTGGGTATGCTTCGGTATTCAGGTATGTTTTCTGCTATCCCTTGTATTTACTTCCATTCAATGAGGACATTGAATATTTTAAGTTTGGGGGTGGTTTGAGGGATTAGTAGTTGTTGTTGTATTATTTGTTCATGTAGGATTTCATGCTTTGCATATTAGTAGTAGTAAATTATGCATTTATGTTCGTGTTATCTACGTTTGTTTCATATAGGACATTCTGTTTTTTTTGTTAGTATATCATGTGAGTCCATAATAGTTTGCATTTGCACCCATGCTTGATAGGAATTTTGTGTTGTTGACGCTTTTGATTGAGAAGTGATATGCTTTGTTCTTGTGCACACACATACACTAGTAAGTTGAAGCTAGTAGACTTATTGAATGTTGTAAGTGATTAGAAGGACATGAATATGTGCAAGATGATTTAGTTTGCATGCTTTGAATACAAGTAGATGCGTTAGAGAGATTTTTGCTTGGGATTGAGTATGTTTTTCCACCAAGTGAGATTTTGAGCCTTATTGCATATTATTTGCAATTAATTCGTTTGTTTGAGTGTCCACAGATTGTTTGCATTGCTAGCAGTTGTTTGAGGTCTTTCTTGAAACGCATGACATTATTTGACGATTAAAATGATAAAGGCAATTAGGATTAACCGCATATTTTCCCATATTACCACACCATGTTTACATGATCAATTAGTTAACCCGTTGAGCTTAATCCTATTTTTTCGGTGACATACCACATTACTTGCCGAGACCTTTTTCTTGTATTGGCCTTACATTAATTTGAACCCACATTGTCAAAGGCTAGTAGAGTGCTTAAGGGAGTAATAAGGTGTGCAAAGGAGGGGTTTATTGTTGGTCTTACTTTTGGGGGGAAATATTGAAAATTGGGTTTGATTGTTTACTTGATAGTCGACATATGTAATAAATTCATTGGATCATTGTTATTGTTTATATTATTGTTTGTGTTCTATTTAGCTCTCGAAAGAAAAAAAAAACAAGAAAAAGAAAAAAAAAAGAAAAAAAAAAAGAAAAGAAAAAAAATATGAAAAAAAAGAAAGAAAAAAAAAGAAAAAAAAATATATATTATGAGAGCATGTTTGTGTTTGTTGTGATCCTATTTCAGTCGACTAGTCGAGTGTTTGTCTTAGTAAAATTATGTGGGGGGAAAATAGGGTGTTGTGTGTGATTTATTATGGTACTTACTAGCTTTTGACACTACACCTGTTTTGGCTTATTTGACATACCTTGTCCCTAGCCCCATTACAACCCAATTAAAGACCTTTTGATTATCGTCATTGATGTATGTTGTGTTAAGAGTTAGATTGATACCAAATGTCAAGCGTGTTTATGATTTTGTTGGAATTGAGTGATACACTTACCCTTGTTCTTGAGTGAAAATTCTTTTGTGAGTGGATTGTGAGTGTTTGCTTGTTTTTGCGTATGAGATCCCGAGTTTTGTCTCAAAGATGTACTCTTGTAGGCTTAGCATGTTTACTAACTTATTCTTACACTTGACATGGGCTTGTGAGAACTTATGCATGTTCATTGAGTAGACTATGTGAATACTTGCACTTTCGACACCAAGACATTGCGTATTTACTTTGATTCTTAAGTTGATATGGCATGAGAGGATTTGAAGGTATGGTAGATTAGATTAATTGCATTTTCATAGTAGTTGCATTCATGCATTGCATTGCATTAGGTTAAATGGATTTTGTGGGTACATTCGCTATAGGCCCTCACGAGACCTTACTCGTCCACTAGGGCTGCCTAGGGGTTTAAAGGGCTTGTTGCATATGCCAAATGCAACCGTGATCACCTACGGAAGTGGTACTAGTTAGTTAGTTGTAATTGTTTATGCTTGAGGACAAGCATCGGTTTAAGTTTGGGGGTGTGATAAGTGGATGTATATCCACTTGGAACATTCTAAATCGGCTTAAATTGATTGTCTTGGGCTCAAGTTTCTGGTAGTTTTGATGTGTTTTGCTTAGTTGTGCAGATTTACGAGAATGTTGACTAAGGTGGATGCTTCTATAATTTTTTGGGAATTAATTGATTAAAATTCGGATTTTCTGGGAAGGCTGCGCAGCTTACACTGTTTTGGCCATATCTGGAGTTCTGTAAGTCCGTTTTCAGTGATCTTACTGCCCACGCGAAGCCTGGGAGATTTTCTACAACTTAGGATAGGATTCCCAAGAGCAAATTGCGCCAGGTAGGAGCAATCTGCGCGAAGAACAGACTGCTGGGCGCAAGTTGCCCTGCAAGTTGCCCCTGAAAAATACGATTTTTACTATTTTGGCCATATCTTGAGTTCTACAACTCCGTTTGGGGCCCGTAAGCAGTCCACGCGAAGATAACGAGATTCTCTATCATTCTAAGGTGGTCCAGAAGCCCAATTACGTCTGGAACGGCTCTGGAAAACAGAAGAAAAGTCAGCTACGAATTTCCCTTAAAAAACAGAATCAGTTTAGGAAACGTATCTTGCAGAAATTCTATTATAATTCTGTTTTGGTATTTTCTTGCTGGGCAAGATGTCTAGAGCCTATATAAACACATCCAACCCTTGTAAATTGTATAATTAAGATTATCATCATTAGGAGTAGAACTATTACATATCAATTACTTAGGTTTATTTGTATATTTTCATACTTTGTTTTTATCATGGTTTCATCAGATCCCATGATGACGAGAGGTTTGATTATGAACTAATCGTTGTCATGGGATTCTAACGGATTTATTTATGGAGCTTTAGTATCTTGATGCTTTACAGATCTGTGTGTGAAGTATATCTGATATCCTCGTATGGTTGTGCTTATTGAATTTAGATGCGTAGCTAACATCTAATTTGTTAATCTCTTGTGAAGCGAGAGTGGATCTTGAGATTTAGAACTTGCCATGCTAGCATAGGATAGGTTGATGTTAATCATCATGATTTGTGGCATGAATAGAGATATTATGCTACCCTATGTGATCTTAGTGGATAACTTGTGCTTCAACCTCTATGTTTTCAAATTCTATAGAGATATAGGGTCTAAACATAATAGGTGCCTATTCATCTTCTATCTCTTTTGTGGATGTATGTGTAGATTGGTACTAGTATACCGAGAGGTAACTTTTACTCTTTTCGTGTTATCCGATCAGATATCATAACCATTGCATATAGTGATTAAAGGCGTCAGATCTAAGCGAAGTATTTAATGAAGTTAGGATTCCATGGTTTTTCTTGCAGACGTAATTAGATTTTAATTCTTGTTAGTTAGTTAATTCTTAGTTTTGTTAATTTGTGTCTTAGTTAATTTAGTTTAATAAACCCAAAATTGTTATTGTCTTAGCAGTGCATAATAACCATACATTGTTGCATAGGCATATTTACTGAATAGAACCATAACTTGATCTCTGTGGGAACGAACTTGACTTATATCTGTATTACTTGTGACCACGTACGCTTGCGTGATTTAGTGCAAACAGGTGGGGACCATGCCGCGTCGTGGTGGTCCCGGGCCCGGGGTCCACTACTCTGGGCTGGACCATTCTTATTCTCATGAGATGATTTGCTTATTGTTTTGGGCTCCTTGTTGGGCCTTGGCCGTTTATGGCCTATCATTTGCCCCCCACTCCCTTATGCGGATTCTCCGGATGGGGGAGTAGTGAGAAGTGTTCTTGCCTTGGAGAGTGAACTTTCTGGATTCTCTAGAGTGCTGGACATATGTCCTCGGGGCCGGAGGTTTTTGTAGTTGTTCTGAGAGTCCGTGTCTTCTTTGGGGGATAAACTTTTGCCTTGGTTGCCCCCAGTTTCGGGGTGTGCACTGAAGTACGCATGTCCGGGGCTAGAGGTTGCTTTTGTTGCTTTGGCTGCCCCCAAGCCCGGGGTTTGTACTGAGGTGTGCATCCCGGGGCTCCGTCTTGTGTAGATGTGCGGAAATATACGTATATGAATACATATAATGTTGTATATATGCATTTTTGGATTTCTTCTTTTCTTTTCTCTCTCTTTCTTTTTTCTCTTTTTTGTTTTTGTTTTTTGAAAGATAACAGCTGTCACCCACTATCTCCGGATTTTGGAGATAGTGGGCCGAATTTTGGGCCGCCACGTGTTCGTGGCGTTTGGGGTTCAAGATTTTGCCTATAAATAGTGGCCGCTTCCTTCATTCTCTCTTTTACGAGTTTTTCATTTGCTGCCGTTATTCTGCTTCTCTGAAGACCAGTGCTCCGGGCTATCGTCGCTTCGATTTTTCTTGCTTTCTCCATTCCGGCATCTCTACTTTTTGTAAGTCCTCTTGACCCGGACTCTTGTCAATTTTACAGTTTTTCTTTTCCGGGGTTCTGGTACTTCCAGAGGTCGCCCTTTAGTAGCGTCTTATTTTCATTCTTTTATTGTGTTGGGTAGCCCGGGGTAGTGTCCTTGTATGGTTAGGCGGCGTGTTACAGCTAATCGAGTGTTGATTCCCTTCTCCGAACCTAGTAGTTCTTCTTGTAGTTGTAGTTCATCGGATAGCAATTTAAACTTGATAGACTTAGAGTGGTGCATAACGGGTAAAAAGAAGAGCCGCCTTTCTGTTCTCACGAATATCGCGACTAAAGACATGGGTCCGGGGTATAGTCTTAGTGAGCCGGATGGTAGCTGGGGCCATTCCAAATATTACTTTGTTAAGAAGGATCCGGGGATCCCACAGGCCTTTTACTTTAGAGACCTTAGCGTTGAGTTCTCCCAAAACGAAGATGTTGCGAGGATGATAGAATATGATGAGGCTTCCTTGGACTCGAAGTTCGGGGACCAGCCTGGTTCCGGGATGGATGTTGCTCCTTTCCGAGCTCAGTATCTGGAGGTGCCTGTGGAGTGGGATGGGATTTTCCGAGCCACTTTCCACTTGGATGATGATGTAGAGTGGAGGTGGCCGAAGCCCGGGGAGAAGATATACCATAGGCCGGAGGGCGGTTGGGTCGGAGTATGGCTGGAGCATCTGCGGTCAGGTTATGGGCCTAGGTGCCATCAATTCGTCAAGTCGCTGTGCCTTTTTGAGTATGGGATCCCCATAACCCAACTCACCCCCAATGCTGTGAAGTGGATTTACTACTTTCTGGGTTGTTGTGAGGCCGCCGGGGTACTACCCACTTTCAAGCTCTTTCATCACTTATTCCGCTTAGTGCACTCCAACAACGTGCCTATGTTCGAGTTCAGGTTTCAGGGCAAGGCTTGTGGGTATCCTTCTTCGGGTTCCAAGCCCTTGGGTGCGTTGCCTTCTTTAAAAGGTTGGAATGGGGAGTTTGTATTTCTCCGGGGCGTCGACATCCAATTTATGCCCACCTTCAAGGAGGAACCCCTGGCCATGAGTTTCGAGACTTTTGACCTTCAGGATGCGGCCTTAGACCGGGTTAATGCCTTTTGCCGGGGTCTTGGGAGGCAAGTGACTCGGGATGATCTCATGAGTCACAAGTATCTTTACAGGATAGGATGTAAGTTTGGACAGGATTGGACTTGCTTTTAGTCTTGCGGTTTCTACTTTTGCTCCGGACTAATGTCCTTTTGTTTCCTTTTCAGGTCTTCCCGGCTATAAGCCTGAGTTTGAGCAGTTTGTGGAGATGAGCAAGTCGACGAGGTCCTTGGCTGCTGCTCTCCGGGGTATTGGCCATGTCCGAGATAATACTAAGGCCCCCGGGGAGGCTAGTGGTTCGCGGGCCAACCAGGAGGCCGGCTCGGAGACCCGGGACCCGGAGGTTCAGGAGGTGGTCCCGGAGGGCAGCCATGACACCGGTCTAGTGCCAAGAAAGAGGCCTAGGGCTCCTGAAGTCCAGGCTGAAAAGTTTGGAATGATGCTCTCTGATTGTGAGTTGGTGCGGGATCCTCCAGCTGGTGGTAGCTCGAAGAGGGCCAACTTCGGGCCCCATGAGCCTGCGCCGGTTTCTCCGGAAGAGCGAAATTTTATAGGTTTCTTGGCTGATCTCCCTAGCAAGCAGGAGTGGGAGGATATGGGTAAGGCTCCGGCTGTCTCCTAGTTCCAAGATATGATGGTAGTTTATGGCCAGGTATATTCTTCACCGGGCTCTTTTCATGTTGTACGTTTTTTTTTTAAATTTTGTTCTCATATATGCTCTTGTATTGGGCAGCTCGGGGTCAGGATGGCCGGAGCTGCGGCCACTACATTTTGGGAGCTGGAGACTATTAAAGAGGCCCGGAATGTCCTAGGCTCGGTCACTGAAAAGAGAAAGGAGATGGAGAAAGAGGCGGAGGCAGCCCGGGCTGAGCTCCTTGAGCTGCGGGAAACCGTTAAGAATGAATCGAAGAAATTCAAGGAGACCGCCAAGGCCCTCACTGAGGAGAGAGATTCAGCTAAGGCCAAGATGAAGGAGTACAGGGATGAGGTAAAGAGGCTCCGGGATGAGCTGAAGGCGAAGAAGCCCGAAGAGCAGGTGATTGCCGAGTTCCGGAAGTCAGATGCTTATGATAATGATTTGGCAGCCGTGGCTTCCAAAAAGATCCATCGTTGCTGGGTCATCTCTGAAAAGATGTTAAAGACTGCTCCTGAGACCGCTACCTGGGACAACTTCATCACGGAGTACCTTGCTGCCGAGGATGCCTTGGCCCGGGGTGAAGGCGAGCCTAAAGCTTTCGGTGCTCCTGATGCCTCTCCTCCTCCTGAAGCTTGATTCCCCTTATTGGCTGCGTCCATAATTCGGGCTATGCCCTTGTAACCTTTTAAGTAACTCTGAATTTGTTGTATAACTCTAAATCTTGCTATTGTATAACTGTCGGGTGTTTCGGGCTGTTGGCCAGCCCGGCCCGTTTCGTTTATGTATTTTTGGGTTTGTCTGTTTATAATTTGTAATGCCCCCACTCTTTAATTCGGGTGCCCCGGATTGAGGAGTGGTGGTTTGTCCCCGGGCTTTTTCCTACTTGGAAAGGATGAAAAATTTTCCAAGTAGGAGTTGGATGCCCGTGGCTTCCCGGGACGAAGCATTGATGAGGTCCCGGGCTTTGGTCTACTTGGAAAGGATGAAAACTTTTCCAAGTAGGAGTTGGATGCCTATGGCTTCCCGGGCCGAAGCGTTGCTAGGGTCCCGGGCTTTGGCCTACTTGGAAAGGATGAAAACTTTTCCAAGTAGGAGTTGGATGCCTATGGCTTCCCGGGCCGAAGCGTTGCTAGGGTCCCGGGCTTTGGCCTACTTGGAAAGGATGAAAACTTTTCCAAGTAGGAGTTGGATGCCTATGGCTTCTCGGGCCGAAGCGTTGCTAGGGTCCCGGGCTTTGGCCTACTTGGAAAGGATGAAAACTTTTCCAAGTAGGAGTTGGATGCCTATGGCTTCCCGGGCCGAAGCGTTGCTAGGGTCCCGGGCTTTGGCCTACTTGGAAAGGATGAAAACTTTTCCAAGTAGGAGTTGGATGCCTATGGCTTCCCGGGCCGAAGCGTTGCTAGGGTCCCGGGCTTTGGCCTACTTGGAAAGGATGAAAACTTTTCCAAGTAGGAATTGGGTAATAACTGTAAGATTGAAGTGCCAGGAAAGAACTAGAACTCTTTTTCATTGATAACAAAACGATTACATGATTTCCAAGTACAATTCCCAAACAATGCCCATATTTGGGCTAAAGCTATTTTCTTTTACTGGTAGTACTTTCTTAGTCTGAGGCCGTGCCAGGTGTTGGGGACTTCAGTGTTGTCCATGTGACTGAGCTTGTAGGTTCCGGGGCGAAGTACTTCTTTAACCCTGTAGGGACCTTCCCACTTAGGCATAAGCTTTCCTGTGTTAGTGGGGTCTGAAGCTTCGGTATCCCGGAGTACTAGGTCCCCGATTTGGAAGTTTTTGACCCTTGACTTCTTCCCGAAGTATTCTCTTGTTTTCTCTTTATACTTCTCCATTCTTTGTACTGCTTTGTCTCGGACCTCATCAACTAGTTCCAGATTAACTCGTAGCCCATCTTCATTCGCATCTTCATCAAAGTTAATTGCTCTGTGGGAAGGAGAACCCACTTCAACTGGCAGCATTGCCTCAGTTCCATATGCTAGCTTGAATGGGGTTTCCCCTGTTCCGGACCTCGGGCTAGTTCTGTAAGCCCATAGCACATGTGGTAGCTCTTCGGGCCATTTGTTCTTGCTTTCCTTCAGCCTCTTCTCGATTCCCCTTAGCAAAATTCTGTTTGTCACTTCCACTTGCCCATTTCCCTGGGGATAGGCTACTGAGGATTTCTTGTGTTTGATTCCCCTCTCCTTCAAGTAGTTTTCAAAATCTGAGCCGACGAACTGGGGACCATTATCTGAGACCAGGACCCTGGGTAGGCCGAACCGCATTAATATGTTGTCCATGAACTTGATGCAGTCTTGTTGATTTATTGTCCTCATTGCCTTTGCTTCGGCCCACTTAGTCATGTAATCGATCGCTACAAGGAGGTACCTTAGATCACCCTTGGCCCGGGGGAAAGGGCCTACTATATCGATGCCCCATACAGCAAAGGGGATAGGTGATAGAACTGAAATGGCAGGACCGGGCTTTGCCTTGGTATATTGCTGAACAGTTGGCAGTTTCTACACTTCTTAACGAATTCTACTGCATCTGAGTGGATTGTTGGCCTGTAGTGACCTTGCCTTATGATTTTGTATGCAAGGGCCTTCGCGGACATGTGGTCCCCACAAATCCCTTCATGTACTTCCTGTAAACAGTAACTGGCTTCTTCCGGGCCTACACACTTCAGTATTGGAGATGAGAAGATTCGGCGATAGAGTTGGTTGTCTTGTATGAAGTATTTTGAAGCCTTGTTTTTCAACCTTCTGGCCTCATTCTTATCTTCGGGCAATTCTCCTTTTTCCAAATAGAGGATGAAAGGGGTCATCCAGTTCGGGGTACCATCTATCTCCATTACCACATCTTGGTCGATGGCTGGGGTTCCCAATTCTTCAAAGTAGACCGAGCTGCCTAGTTCGGCTGAGTTCTGGACTAGTCTGGATAGCTCATCAGCTTCGGAGTTTTCTTCTCTGTTGACCTGGTTGATTCTGTACTCCGGAATGGTGGCTAAGTAGCTTTTGACAAGTGCTTGGTATTGGGCTAGTTTTTGATCTTTGGCTATGTATTCGCCTTTGGTTTGCCGCACCACGATTTGTGAGTCACTATAGATGTCCAGGTTGTTGATTTTCAGGGTTCGTGCTAACCTTAGCCCGGCTAGGAGAGCTTCATATTTGGCTTGGTTGTTGGTTGCTGGGAAGTTGAATGTTATGGCTTGTTTGATTTGGAAGTCTTCCGGGCTTTTCATGATTATTCCCGCCCCGGACCTGTCAGCTGTTGAGGATCCATCCCCATGGAGAGTCCACGATCCCGGGGCTCGGTTCTGGTTTGCCACATTGTCAGCTACTATGGTAGCTTGCTGCGGTTCTGGGAAGGAGCATTCTACTATGAAATCTGCCAGAGCTTGTGCCTTGATGGCTGTCCGGGGTATGAATGTTAAGTGGAATTGGCTTAGCTCAATTGCCCAATTTATCAACCTTCCAGATGTGTCCGGCTTATGGATTATTCGTCTTAGTGGCTGATCTGTTATAACTTTGATTTCTCTGCCTTGGAAATAGTGTCTGAGTTTCCTTGAGGCCGTGACTAAGGCAAAGGCAAATTTCTCTAGATTGGGGTATCTGGTTTCTGCATCTTTTAAGACTTAGCTGACGTAGTACACCGGCCATTGGTTTCCCTCGACTTCCCGGACTAGGGCCGCGGCCACAGCCAGGGGCACGGCGGAGAGGTATAGATGTAGGGGTTCCCCGGGCTTCGGCTTCGTTAAGAGGGGTGGTGATGATAGATATTGCTTGATAGTGTCAAGAGCTTGCTGGCACTCAGGGCTCCAAGTGATTTCTTTCTTGTTGCTGGCCCCTTTGAGCAAATTGAAGAAGGGTAAGCACTTTTCTGCCAACTTGGATATGAATCTTCTTAGGGCTGCCAATGACCCGGCTAGCTTCTGAATGTCTTTCTGAGTCCGGGGTGGTTGCATATCCAAGATGGCCCTTATCTTCTCCGAATTAGCCTCAATCCCTCTTTGGCTGATCATGAAGCCCAGGAATTTTCCCGCTGCTACCCCAAAGGTGCATTTCTCCGGATTGAGCTTCATCTCATTTTTTCTAAGGTTTTCAAAACATTCTCGTAGGTCGGGGACATGTTCCTTGACGGTTTTAGACTTGGCAATGATGTCATCGACATAGGACTCCAGATTCCGGCCAATTTGGTCTTTGAAGACCTCCACCATGGCTCTTTGGTATGTAGCCCCGGCATTCCGGAGTCCAAAGGGCATGAACTTATAAGCGTAGATAGCTCTGTGAGTGATAAATGCAGTCTTGGCTATATCTGCAGGGTTCATCTTGATTTGGTTGTACCCGGAGAAGGCGTCCATAAAGCTAAGCATCACATGTCCGGCGGTGGCGTCGATGAGCTGGTCTATACTTGGTAGTGGATACGGGTCTTTGGGGCAGGCCTCATTTAGGTCTGTGTAATCAACACACATCCTCCATTTTCCACTAGGTTTTTTGACTAAAACCACGTTGGCTAGCCACTCCGGGTACTTGACCTCACAGATAATATCTGCCTTGAGTAGTTTGTCCACTTCCTCGTCTATAGCCCTTTGCCTCTCCGGGGTGACGTTCCTTCTTTTCTGTTTCACAGGCTTCCTCCTGGGATCGACATCCAGGCTATGCATGGCAAGGGATTCCCGGAGCCCGGGCATGTCAGATGGGCTCCAAGCAAAAACATCAGCATATTCCCGGAGTAGATGGATTAATTCTTGCCTGAAGGCAGTTTCCAGACCAGTTCCGATCTTGATTTTTCTTTCTGAGTTTCCCGGAATGAGCTCGATTGTCTCAATTTCTACGGCGGGCTCTAGCTTGGCTTGATCTTTTACCAGGGATGATTTTTGGACCCGGGCGTGAGAGTTTGAGGCTAGGTATTCCCGGGCCTCGGATGTACCTGGTTCCTGGTTCGGGGCCCTTGTGGTTTCAATGTTTTGTACCTCCTTTCCGGGGTTCTTGTAGGTTGAGGCTCTGTGTTTCTTTCTGCTTAGATTTTTCTGGTAAGAGGAGGCTTTCCTCTTATTCTCTGGGTCTATCTCGGCCATGACCAGGGCTTGGCCATAACATCGGCTGGCTGTTTTGGTATCGCCCTTTACCTCTCCAACCCCGGAGGCTGTGGGAAATTTGAACTTAAGGTGTGGGGTTGAGGTTATGGCTCGGAGTTTGGTCAAGGCTGGGCGCCCCAGGATCACATTGTAGGAGGAAGGAATATTGATCACGTAGAATTTGACCATATGGGTAATTTGCTTCGGGGTGGTGCCGAATTGGACAGGCAAGTACAGGGTTCCTTGGATGGGGACCAGGTTGTGGCCGAAGCCGTATAACGGGTCTTCCCTGCACTCGTTCATTCTGACGTTTCCGAGCTGCATTCTGTCCATGGTGTCTTTGAATAATACGTTGACAGAGGAGCCATTGTCAACAAGGATTCTCTTTACCTCATTTTCAGCGATGTCTAGGGTCACCACTAGGGCTTCATTGTGGTTGGGATCCACTCCTTCAAAATCAGCATTACTGAAAGATATGATCTGTTCTGGGGCCGAGTCCATCATCATTACCTCATCTCCGGAGCCCGGACTTGCCGGAGGGGAATTGGATCCTCCCAATACCACGTGCACCACATGCTTGGTCTTCTGGGCCCCGGGTCCTTCTCCCCTTTCCGTGGTTCTCCGAGCTAGGTATTGGCCCATGTTTCCTTTCTTGACCTGGTCTTCGATAAAGAACTTAAGGGAGACACAACTTTCTGTCTCGTGGCCATGAGTTGCATGATAGTCGCAGTGTTTGTTCCGGGGCCTGTTCTTCGGGGCCTATTCACTAAGACACTTTTGCTTCGTACATGCAAGTTTGTAATGTCATGTACTTAATTTAAACCTTCATTTCCTGTAATGTTTAATACATAAAGAATCCATGTAATAAAGTTTGGTAGAAGTTCAAAATTCTTCAAGCATCATGTTGAAGAAAAGGCAAAAATAATGGGTTACAAAAAAGAAGGAATGATGCGTTTCATTTAATGTATCTACAAGCGCACTGTGTCTGTTCTTAGTATGTATAGACTAACAAATGTGGGTTGTATCCTCAATGAGACAGATTTTATCAATTTCGATTCAATTCTCGTAAATTGTTTCAAGGACAAACGATAATTTGAGAATTTTAACTAACTAATAACTATAACAAAATAAATAATAATTAAATTAATACATAAATGAATTTAAAACGTAGGGCAAATAGGTCCACCATGCTTGCAAAATAACTAGCTCCTAAGCTAAGCTAAAGTAGTTAATGTGGTCTAGTAATTAGAGTCTTTTATTATTTTCTCAAGTAATAACACTCTCGAAACATGCTTACAATTTAACACTTTTATTAATTCAATCGGTTAGGTAATTAAAGAAATGTTAATCTCTCTCGAGTATTAACACTCCAATGATGCTCTCGTACTCAAATTCAATTATGCTAATCGTATATATGTCTCTAGTGAGTAAAATCTCTCGATATATATATATATATATATGAGGAGATTCAAAAGAGAACCCTTGTTAGCAAGAAAACAAGAGAACCCTCATCATCACCATTGATTTGAATTTAATCTTGTGGCTTAGATTGTGTATAAATATACTAGTATATTAACTTATTTACGTTACAGGGGTAGTATTTGGTTATAATAAAAATACAATAAGATGTACGTAGAACCTTAAAATTTAGTACCATTTTTGCAATATTTAATGAGATATTGTCACTTGTAACTGTAGTGTTTCCATATTTCAGTTACCAATCTATATCTTATAATTGATTTTCCTAATATATCATTAATTAATACATCAATCAACAGACAAAAGAAAACATTTGTTAATCACAATTCATAAAGCTTTCTCAATGTTCTATCGAAGAAAAGTTGCAGATCATCAATATAATATCATTGTTGGTGTTTTTGTAGTTGGTTATACAATTTTTATATAAAACAACTTATGCGGTAAGATTTCAATTATTTTTATGTTATGCGCTTAGAATTTTATATATAATCTCCATGTTAGTGTTCTCCTTTTGTTTTTTTTTGACAATGATTGTTAACAAGGTTTTTTTTGTATATAGAGATTCTACTGCTTGTTGATGTATATAATTAGTTTCGACTGCTTATTGATTATTATTCCAGAAATATTCTATAGAATTTGCTTTGAAATTACACTATATTATCTTCGAAACTCATTTATGATGACTCCTGAAGATGAAGATACTGTTTACCAAGATGCAACAGGTTTGTTTTATACTAAGCTTAATTTTTTTTTAAATCTTTACATATAATATTACGCTTATTATCTTAATTTATAATTGTGTTATCGCAGGAATTCACATTAGTAATATAAATAATCCTGATGCTATACCAAATGCTTCTCCAAATCTAAGTAATTAAGATAATGTAAATGATATTGAACCAGGTTTGTATTTAATAAATGAGAATCTATTAAATGAAAATCTAAGTTATGTTACTTTGTTTGGTTTCTCTTCCTTTTGATTGGTTTCTCTTAAGTGTTCCATGTTTGTATAGTAATTTTTACATGTTCAGACTAGCAAAAATTCATTTAATGTTCTTTTGTTTAGTCTTGCATTTGTGTTATATGATTGTCAGATTGATTAAAAGACTATTTTTTACGCAGAGGCTGGAAACGTTAGTATACTTAATGCTGAGTGTGCATCAGATTCATCAACAAATGATGCAAATATAAGTCATGATCTTGGGTGTGACTGGATTCCAGATTGTGGAACAGAATATAAACCATTCATTGTCCAATCATTTCCTGATCTGAACACAACTTTTCAATTTTATCACAAATATGGTCGTATGTGTGTCTTTGATAGTCGTCGTTCATCAGAGAAGAAGAACAACCAAAAGGAAATAACTACAAAATGGTTTTAATGTTCAAGGGCTGGTTCACCAGATGACTATCAATCAAAAACAACATATGACAATTCTTTTAATGATAAAATCATTTAAAAAAGGAGAAGAACAGCTTCCGCTAAATGTTATTGTCCTGCAAAATTGACCCTTGATCGAGATAAAAATGGTGGATTCATTGTTAAAAAATTTGTTAAGAACCATAATCACTCTTTTCCGGGTAAGGGAACAATGCAATTTTTACGTTGCAGCAGGTCTTTGACGGAATTCCACAATCGGTTTATAATTGATGCTGCGAAACTAAATATCGGAGCTACATGAGCTCACGCTATATTCAAATCAATGATCGATACATATGAGGATATTGGAGCAACGGTTGTAGACTTCAAAAATTTTTCAAGGGATATTAAAGAATACATTGGAAAGCATGACGTCGATATTCTCATTCAAAAGTTTAAGGATATTCAAGCATCATCTGACAATGCGTTCAGGTTTGAATACAAGACTGATGAAAAAAAATCACTTGACTCAACTGTTTTGGGATAATGGAGTTGGACGAAGAAATTTTGAGGTGTTTGGTAACGTTGTTTCATTTGATGCAACATATCGGACAAACAAGTATATCACTTATCAGAATCATTTTAATCATTATTAATACTAGCTTGTAACCCGTGCGATGCACGGGAAATTTTAAATATTTTTATCTAATTATTCATCATTTTAATATTGGCTTTTTAATTAGAAAGAAAATAAATTATAGAAGATAATAAAATATAATAATACGTATTTGACAGTATTCTGAATGGTAGTTTTTTGGTTGTATATTGAAAATAGATAAATAACTTTTTAAATTTAATATGTTGTTGACGAGAATTGAACCTTTCTGGAGTAGTTTATAATATACTTCCTCTGTCCCCTATTTGACTTTTCAAATTCAAACTGATCGAGTTTTGACTAATAACCAATAAATATTGATAAACATATAAATTACAAAAAAATGATCATAAGAAAATTTATGTGAAGTATTATTAAAATTGATGTTTAGATTTGTAAAAATATAAAACAATTAATTATAATCTACAATCAAATTTCGATGAATTTGACTTTGAAAAGTCAAAATGGGACACAATAAGTGAGACGGAGGGAGTAATATAAATGTTTAATAACAATATAGTGAAAATAGATAATATAATTTTTTAACTAAAATATGTTGTTGAGGAGAATAGAACATTGAACTTATAGGAGTAGTTTATAAGATGACATAAATGTTTAACAATAATATGTTGTTGACGGGATTCGAACCTTGAAGCTATAGCAGTATTTTATATATTATAAAAAAAATATTCTTTTAGCATTACATCCAACGGTTCATATTAATCTGTCTTAAAATCCAACGGTTGCTAATGAATGTACCAAAAAAAATGTACCAAACTACGAACCAAATATACCCTATTTCGCTTATAATAGTATAGTATAGATTAATATAATACTTGTTTATCTTTTTTATTATATCATTTGTTTAATAGGTATGGAATGGTTTTTATACCTTATAACCACTGGAAAAGTGTAACATTTGCTGTAGCGTTGCTTGAGAAGGAAGATGCAGATAATTACAAATGGGCTTGTGAAGCTTTTAAGAAAATTTTAGGATCAAGTCTAAAGTGCATTATTACTGATCAAGATCCTTCAATGAAAATTGCAATTGAAGAATGTTTCCCAGATGTTAAGCACCGTCTTTGTATGTGTCATGTCATGAAGAAGTTCCCGGCAAAGGTATTCTTTTTTTTATAAAATTTTAACAATATTTCACCTATTAAAAGCATTTTTTTTACAATTAGTAATATTAATTAATTGATTCTTAATGTTTTCTTTACAGTTAGGAACAAATGATATAATAAAAATAATTTATGATATTAATTAATTAATTAATATTAATTAAAATAATCAAAATAATTACTTAAAAAGATGTAATCAAAATAATTACTTAAAAAGATGTAATTTGACGAAATGAAAAGATTCTTTTCAGTGTTCCAATTATACTTAAAAAATGTGTCTTTTAATAATATTTTCGTATATTTGTTTTTTACGTTTATCTTTCGTTTTTATTCATCAATTTAAGATTGAATTAATATTTTCTTAATTAATGTGGTTTGTTTAACTTGTTTTTATCGATAATTGTAATACATGATAAAAAACGATAATCTCAAGGTCAAAGTTTCAATTAATGTGATTAGAGGAATAAAATATTAAAAACTGAAAATGTATTCGTCTGTTCCATACTATAATTTTTTAGTTCAAGTCATAATCTATCGAAATAAAAACATTTTTATCGAATATTTTATTAAATGTTTTAAATATATATTTTAGGTGTTTATGATTTATATTTTTTAATATATTTTCATTATTCGATTGTCTATAATAATTTTCTGTTACATATACTTATTAATCATTTTTTGTACAAATCATTTGGAAGAAAATGGTACAAAGATCTTCAGTCAAATTAATTATGTGTTGTTATATTGGAAAACTGGTTTTTCCATTTTAAAGTGTAATAAATGATATTTGACTTTTTTTACTTTTTTGAAATTAGTTGGGGGTAATAATGACTTGCACTAGTTAGTGGTTTATGCAAATTGATATTTCCATAAATCTTTAACTTATCCATTGATGACACAATTTAATCAAACTTTTTTTTTAATTCGAGTACCCAACTGCACTTAGAGAAAACAATGGTACACACCAATGTTCACTTACGTGTTTTAAAACAAAATTATATTTTAATTCGAAAAATTCACTAAAATTTAAAATTTGATTTAAAAAAGAAATAATATAATACTTTGAATAATTTCAAAAGTTCTTTTTTTTAAAAAGTAATATAGATATCTGTTGTGCAAAAATGACACACAACACCCCAAAAAAGCCTTGCCGGAATAATAGAAATTATCCTTGGTTTTCGGATACAAAACAGATTGAACAGCTGTAAAGAAACAGGATAGCTGAACCTAATTATGGTGTTTGGTGTTTAGAGGGCTGGATTAACAAGGTTGCTGGACAACAATGGCAAAGAATTCCGGCCAAATATGCCCAGAATATGATTACTCAGGGTACACGTGCCTTGTGTATTGAAAAAGTAAAAACCGAACCCCTTGCTAATTGCCTACATATCCTATTTATAGGAATCAAGCCCTAATGTAGTTCTTTTAGGTTAAGAATCCTTTTCTTGTTGATTAAGCCACGAAATAAGAGAGTTTTAATCAGATATACAACTTATCTCCAACTCAGCTAGCCACTTAACAGAGTTCTATTCGAATTAGAACTCCTAAACCCCACTCCTATAATAACTCTCATACATATACCACAAACATCCAATATTTATCATGTTAGAAACGTGTCCTTCCATAAAATAAACTGTTAAAAGGACTAAATTCGTGTCTCCTAAAAATTAGGAGATAATCCTTATCCATTCGGCAACCAGAGGTGGAGCCTGTAATGACACCTGTACAGCTTCCCTCCATAATGACACCTGAACAGCTTCCCTCCAAAATGACACCTGAACAGCTTCCCTCCAAAATGACACCTGCCTACCAACTAACTTAACAGGCTTCTACTTCTATGGGCCTAAAATTAAGCCCATTACAAATTTTGGGCACAACAACTACCCCCCGGTTCCTTGCAGACATAAAATTCAAAAGGAACCTTGCCATCTCTCCTTAGGCTCAGCTTCACTTTTTTATCCAGCTCCAGCATAATACCCTAATATCCTGTATTTTTAATAATGAACTTTCCACAACTAAGCCAACAAAACACAAAAAATCCCATGATTTTTCCCTAATTAAAATCCGCACCATTCCTACTTGTTAAAAAATTTGAAAAGAAATCCTTCTCTTTTTTTTTACAAAACCTATATTTAACCAATTAATCCTTTTATACGAAAAAATCAAACTCCTTTTCTTTCGAAATTAACTTCATTATTTTCCAAATAGATTCCCAAAACAATTCCAAAGAAAAAACGAAAGCTCCACTAATTTCAATCACATCGGGACTCTCATATGTCCCCTCGAAAACCGTGTCCTCCATTCACACAGCTTCCACCGTTTCATACCCCAAGGCAACAATAACTCTTTTTATCTCATATTTCTTTTTTACACGCTACTGCCTTTTATATATATTCCAACCATTCCATCCTCTTTTATTTTTCTTTTACCCCCAAAACATATTCTCTCCCAAAATCCCATCGGTTCGTCTCCTCACCGGAAGCTCCAAGCAAGCAAACCAGTCCGAGGATACTTTTCCGGTCTCAACAATTTAAACCCTCCACACCTTCTCAAGGTATGACATCCTCTCTTGCTCTCTGTTTTTAACATACATTCACTACTATTTGCTTAATAGCATATTCTAATTTGCCTTCGATTAGTACCTTTACATGCATAATTAGTTACACACACCAAAATCTACACACACAAATAGTTGTTATTTGCTGTTTAGATTACCATTAGACCAAGTATTCTCCTTTTATGACCATGATATCCCCTAGAAAGCAAAACCCTAGAGCCTGGATCTTGCTAATCTATATTCGTAAACCCATCAATATTACATGTTTTTGTAAAAACCCATATGTGATTCCCCTTTTTCCAGAAATCAATTGCTTACTAGCTGTTAAAATGCATGTACCAATTCTTATCCTTAACTGAGTCCGTATAAAGAATATATGCATTATGTTGAAACACCCGATTCACAAAGAATGGCTAAGGTTCCTGGATGGGCATTCCTGTGTTCAGTTAGCTATTTATGCGAACCTATTTTCTCATTACTCCTGGCCTTTAGTATATGCTTATTCACTCATGCCTTGTTAAAACACATCACTCGGGAAAACTTGCTTGTCACCTACTCATCCTGCTTCACTTTGTGCAGATGTCTGGTGGATCAGTTGTAGCTAGCTCCCAGCTCTCCACCTCTGAGGAGATTGCTCACTCCCCAGAGCTCCCAAGCACAAACCAACTTCCCTTTATCACACCTGCTTCTAAAATTAATCTATCTTCCCCTATAAGCACCAGGACCCGTTCAAAAATCAAATCACTTGGTCCCGAGAAAACCCATCCATTAAGCGCCAATCTCTTTGATCATAAAACCAAAGATACCTGTCCTGCTATCCTCATAGCCTCCTCAGATGAGCACATGTCATTAGAATTGACAACACCAAACCTTCCTCAAGAACTTACAGCTGATGAAGCTTCCTCTATAAAAGCTACCCCCTCACATACTATCTCTGCAACTCTTCCCAAAACAAACTCCCTAACAGATGAATTAGAAAATAGTACCTTGGAAAAACCTCTTGCTACTCTGTCATGTGAGAATTTAAGTACCTCCATGACTGCTTCCTTATTAAAGAAACTGACCCAATCACACCATATAGGTTGTTCCTTGGTCATTCCCTCCCCTAAAGAGAGATGCCATAGGTTTGACATGTTCGAGCCTGGACAATCATTACCTCGAGCTGTTTTGTCAGCTCAATTTTTCAAATTAGGGTTATCTCTACCCTTACACCCTTTCATCCAAGAGATTCTTGAACTCTATGACATAGCCCCTATCCAACTTACTATCAACTCATATCGCATGGTGATGTGTATGTACATTCTATACCATCAAGAATTTAATGAAACCCTGTCTGCTCGAGCGCTGGGGTATTTTTACCAGCTAAAGCCAACTAGAAGAAATTTAGGTTTCTTTTACTTGACTGCCTGGAGTGTTTATGAAGGCCAGTGTTTCAAAAGTTGCAAGAGAGAAATGAACGATTGGCTCAAACAGTTTCTTTACTGTTATGATTGCCCCCAATTAAGAACAGATTTCAATCTTTCACCAAATATTCCTACCAAGACCACTTTAAGAGGTCTAGCTCTCCAACGTGCTGTAAAAGCATTGAATCTATCAGCTGAATTGGGAAATGGCCTCATCCTATTAACTCGTGATAACCTCATGAGTTGTGATTTACACCCGGGAGAGGTACCCTAGCTCCAACTAGCTGCAGTTGTTTGTTACCTTATTTCCTGTCATTAATATACATTTTTATAATAGTTTTATCCTTTTTTGTTTCATAATTTATGATTTACTAACCACCATTCATATTGTTTGAATCTTGCAAACATGGCTTCAGGAATTCCTTCTTTCATCAAGAAGTCAACCAAATATGAAGAAATGTTTGAAGATGATGAAGAAACAGTCACCCCCATTGCAACCACTCCAATTTCAAAAATCAAAGCTCCCTCTCCACTCCTGGAAAAATCATCCACCTCATAAAAGAGGAAACTACCCCCACCTGCCACAGAACGAACTCACGCTCCTGGCTCCCGTTCTATTAAGAGAACCAGAATGTCATCTTCTCTAGAGATTGAAAGTTTCGGTCCTCATATGCAATATTTCTTTGAGATGACAAGGAATCAGATCCCCGAAGAAGCCGTAGCTGCCTGGGACAAGATGTCACTAGCTGAGGGTGCAAAAGCTACCCTCCAAGCCAATGCCTAGAGTCTTTTCCATTACCTCAAACATGGTGAGAAAATTGTAGAGACAGCCAGAGGCGATCAGAAGCTTGCTGAAGAGGTGAAATAACTTAAGTCATCCATCAAAGCCAAGGACGACGAGAAGAAGAAATGCCTTGATGCCAACAAGAAACTCAAAATTGCTGAAACTAAGTTGCTAAAGGAACGTGATCAGCTATCCAACTCTGTTGCCATCCTAGATGCAGAAAAAGAAGAATTGTTTTCTTCTTATACCAAACAAATTCATGAGCTAGAGCTAAAGATGGAAGCTATGAATACTCAATTTGCCCAGGAAAGGTCCGTCCAGAAGGAGAAAAGGAAGAAAGCCTATTATGATAGCCCCAAATCCGGGGTCATGAATCCAGGCCGTCACGGACCAATTTCCACTTATTAATATTCTTCTCTTGGCAGCTGGAGTATAAATGCATAATAAAACTCACCCTAGACCCCACACTTAAATATTAACACACACACCAGTCATATGCTCAGAGAACAACATCCACAATATTAAAAGTTTAGAGTTAAACATTTATTACAAACCCAGAATCATCCTTAAATACATTGCTGAATAATACTTCGACATGAAGCATTTCAACAATCAAACGTTTATTACATGCTTACACACTTAATTTTACATAAGGCTCTCAGGATCCATCTACCTCTACGCTACCTCAGAAATCGGTGCCAGTGCGCTCTCAGAAGGTCGCCTTCCCCCTACCCTCTTGCGGGGCGTTCTGCGTAGTATCGACATACCTAGCTGTTATATAAATAAGTAGCAAGAGTGAGCTATAATAGCTTAGCAAGATAACTTCTATCAACTAGCATCAAAGGAAAATAAATCATCATATATATATATATATTAAACAAAACAATTTCCAGTTATTATGGAAAGAAATTTTGTTTTCGTTCAAGACATATATTTTTCAATTATCTTTGTACGAAAGAAATATGTAGTATTTGAAAGAGTTTGTCCTAAAATCCAATCATGTATGATGATTTAGGAAGAACTTTCTTGTACTCTTATTTGATTTCATTAATATTAATAAAAGACTTATTTGTTTTTATTACGGGCCTTATCTATTTAAAGTGTTTTAAATAAGATATTCCATGGTTTAAAGTAAAGCTTCTAGAATTATAATGAGATTATAATATTGAGATCTAGAAGATGATAACTCTAGACCTAAACAGTTCCTGATCATAGGATAACTAATTGGAAGTTAGTGAATCCGCAAAGATTGGTACATACTATGCTTGCTCCTTTCAGGAGGATGTCTGTTCTCATAGGCATTTGTGTGGTGACACTATAGCTAGTATGTAGGTGCTTATTAGGGAATAAGTTCACTGAACATGACTCGATAAGTTGAACAACTAATGGAGTTTACTCACGTGTCGATAGTTGTTCACTAAGTGATAGTTGTACAAGTGTCCTTAGACTTGAGATCGTTAGAGTAATCTTGTATATAATGAACTGTGCTTTGGTTTAGTCCTTAGTCTCAAGGACATCCATTAGGTCTATTTCGGGCATAGGGATTTGTGTATGGAGATAGTTAACGGTCAATAAAGGATCAACCCCTTCTAGTAAGGAAGTGAATATCCTATGTTATTCTTAGTATGCGAGTTCTGGAATCTCTGTCCAGAGTGAATAAAATTAGAAAGGAGTTTCTAATTTGCATTAATATGAACTTTGCATTATGAATAAGAAATCATATGATTAAATTTGATAGGCTTGACACGAGATCCATGCCTTGTATTTAATCGGGATATTGTAGGGTAGAAGGAATTGATTGTACAGTAACTAGCACTGACAGGTTCTTGGTATTCTAAGCAGTGAATTCATATTATCCGGATAGTCGCGATATGTTGAGAAGCATCATTCACGATGTAGAATAAATATAATTAATCAGTTAATTATATTTAATGAATTTTAGAATTCATATAAATAATAAATAAAAAGTTTATTATTATTTATTTCTACTACCGGCTTAATATTGAACCTACAGGGTCACACCATAAAAAGATTAATTTGTTGATGAAGGTATTTTGAGAGAGCAAGTTATTTTAATAATGATTAAAATTGTTTTAATTATTATTTAACATTTTATAAGATAAAGTGTAGGATTTATATATTAATATATAATGATATATTAATTATGAAAACCCTACATGAGCCCTATAAATAGAATGAGATGAGAATGAGTTTATATACTTTTGGTTTTTGTGAAAAACCTAGTTGCCTCCCTCATCTTCTTCATCTCCCTCTCTCTCTCTCAAACCTCCATTTTTATAAAAACTTAGTTTTATAAAAAACTTCGTCGAAGAATTAATCTTGGTGGATACCGGTAGAGTGCTTCACACTCTGAGGAGCAACTGCTAAAACACCATTTTGTAAAGCTTCGATTTCAAGGTATGGTTACGATTCCCTCGTTTATTCATTTTTATATGCTTTTCGATATGCACGATACATGGTTTTTACGGAATAATTGTTATACCGCGCTACCGCTCATCCGTGAATTCCTTCAATGGCATCAGAGTTAGGTTCTGCATATAGAGATTCACATAAAAAATTTCAGATTTTTTTATGCATGTATGGATTTATTATGATTTTTGCAAGTTTATTTGGATTTAATTATGAATTAATTCAAAATAATATTTTCATGAAGTTTTGACCATTGATCTGGGTTCTATAAGTGTTATGGATCGTCTAGATATTTTTTCATAATTTTGTGATGTGTAGATTATTTGTTATGAATTTTTTAAAATTGTTTTGATTAAAATTCATAAAATAATCATGCATGTGAATATTATGAAATTAAAATTTTGCACAAGGAACCCCTACTGATTTGATATTTCTGCTGCTGATGATTTTCAGAAATCATGTCCTTATGATTTTTTATTAATTTATTAATTAATTGTTAATTAATTTATTAATATTAATATTAAAATTATAATAATAAAGATAATAATAAAAGTAATAATAGCTGCTGTTACGTTTTTGTTCAGTTTTGTAAAGTATTGAGTGCTCATCAGTAACGGTTACAAACCTGAACAGTCTGAACAACGGTCGGCTTTTCAACGTAAACAAAAAAAAAATGTTGTCGGCAATGTGTCGGGCGCGTGCAGTGCACGCGGGGAGGGGGTGTCAGGCATTTAAGAAATGCGTGACAGATACAGTGGCGCATTTACGAAATGCGTTACACAATAAAATTGTTTTAATTGTTGTAACGCATATAATTAATGCGTTACAGCCTTCTGTCCACATTAAATTCGATTTTTTGGGAGTTTCGTAACTCTGTTTTGGACGTGCAATATATCGTTGGATTCGTATTTCCGAGACGGATCTAATGGAGTGGTCAAATATTTTTTATATAATATTTTTGAAATATTTATATTACCGGAAGTATTTTAAAGCATATTTTAATTGTTTTAAATTGCTTTTAAATGCTATGATAAATCCATACATCATTATATCAATGTGTGACATGATATTGCTTGCATGCTTACTTGTTGATTTATTTTTATATATGAGATATATGCCTATGTTTACCATGCGATGATAGATTTAGGTGAACTTAAATCAACATAAGGCGTGCTCTAGAAAATCTGGAATAGGAATCGTTTCTTACCTTAATATTAATATTATAAATACAATCATGAAATTCTTATGTTTGTGAAACACATGATTAAATATGAATTTTCAATATTGAGAGAAAGAATGATTCTGTCAAAAACAGATTTTGATATGTAAGAAAGGGGTATTAAGTGACGCCTCTTGACAATGCTCCCCCCGATCTGGGAATCATCCTATTATCGATTATTGATTTGAAATATTTAATTCAGAAAAGAGAATTTCTTTATAATATGATTATGATTGTTAAATAATATTAGTTAATTAATAATGGCTGATAATTATTTATTTATGAAATGAATAATTAGTTAGCAATTTTATTAATTGATTAAATAAGATTTAATTGATTATAAAATAATTAAGATGTGATCTTAATATTATTAATTATTGATTTAATTTAAGAAATTAAATTAAGGGAGAGATTAATTTTCTAAAGAGTTTAGAAATAGAATTAATAATTAAAAGAGTTTTAATTATTGGTTAATAACAGAGAAGATGAGATCTATGTATTATATATGTCAAGTTGTAATCGGCCATAGGCACAAAAAGTTTTGTGTCAGTTATGGTCTTCCAACATGACAGAAAGTATTTCTTGTTTTCGGTGCATTGTCGTTTCGTGCTACAGCCGAGGACTTTGTTACCGATCAACATGAAAATACTTGTCTGTTACATTAGATGTGTACAAAATTAGATTTTAGTGGTCGTTACGTGCTACAGCCGTGGGCTATTGGAATCTAATTTAATTGTTCAAAATGTTGGATTTGACTTGACTAATAATATTGAGATTTTTCGTGTTTTTGTTATAGATTTAGATTATCTATTAAACTTAAAACACGTTAGGCTTATAGGTTTATACGAAAATTTTTCGTGACCTTAAAAAAAACCTCTTTTATAAATATCAAGTAGTAATTGGCCAATGACACAACGGGCTTGTGTCGGTCATAGCCTTCCAACATGGTAGAAAGTAGTTCTTATTTTTAAATCGTTGTCGTTTCGTGCTACAGCCGAGGGCTTTGATTTCGGAATAAGAAATACTTGTCTATTACATAGAGATGTGTACAATGAATTAGAATCTAATGGTCGTTACGTGCTACAGCCGTTGGCTGTTGGAGACTGATTCAATTGTACGAAATGTTGGGTTAGACTTGACTTAGAATATTGAGTTTGTCGTGCTACAGCCGTGACTCAATTATTCAAGAGGCTAAAGTTTTATTAGGGAATAACATGAGATGTAATTGACAAGAGTTGTCTGCCTATTGAACATCACATGGTGTTTCGTGCTACAACCGAGGTTGTGTGATGGAATGTAGGATCCCTATTCCCACTAGCATTACGAATGCTTATTTATTCACTTAGGGAGTTGTATAAATTAGATAAACTAGTGGGAGCCACATATGAATAAATACTCGATTTATATAGTGTTTTGAAATAAAATTGAATATTTGCTAAGTGTTGTTATGTGTTTATCATTTACAGATTTACTATATACACTATGTCTGCTGCACTATCACTCCGGAGCATACTAGATGCTCACAAATTGACTGGTCCGAATTTTGCTGACTGGCTTCAAAACTTGAGAATTGTTCTCAGGGTTGAGAAGCTGGAATATGTGCTTGACTCACCTAAGCCTGCTGAACCTGCTGACGATGCACATAATGATGAACATGTTGTGTATCGTAAGTGGATAGATGATGCTAATGTTGCTCAATGTATCATGCTAGCTTCCATTAACGTTGAGCTACAGAAGCATCATGAGCTTATGGATGCTCACACTATCCTAACGCATCTACAAGAATTGTATGATATGGCAGGGAGGACAGCTCGATATGAGATATCGAAGGAGCTGTTCCGCTGTAGGATGCCAGAGGGATCATCTGTGAATGACCATGTACTTAAGATGATCAATTTGATTGAACGTCTTGGACAACTTGGTTTTGTCATGGATGGGGAGCTAAGCCAAGACTTAGTCTTGCAATCGCTCCCGGATTCGTTTTCGCAGTTTGTTGTGAACTTTCACATGAATAAGCTGGACGTCAGCTTGGCTGAACTACACAACATGTTGAAGACTGCGGAATCGAATTTTCCCTCTAAGAACAGTTCTGTTCTTCTAATTGGTGAAGGTTCCAATCCTAAGAAAAGGAAGAAGAACCCTCCCAAGAAGAAGAAAGTAGGTGAGAAACAACCAGTTCCACCAAAAGCTGAAGACCCCAAGAGCAAAGTTGTTTGCTTCCACTGTAACAAGGTGGGGCACTGGAAGAGGAACTGCAAGGTTTACCTTGCAGAATTGAATAAGAAGAAGGGTAGTGAGACTGCCGCTTCTGATTCAGGTATATTCATGATTAAAGTGAATATGTCATTAAATCAAATTTCTACTTGGGTATTGGATACCACCTATGGTTCTCACATTTGCAATTCATTGCAGGGACTAAGGAGAAGTAGGACTCTTGAGGAAGAGGAGGTGATTCTACGGATGGGAAATGGAGCAAGAGTTGCTGCTATAGTTGTAGGATCGTTTGATTTACATAAGCCTACGGGCAAGACTATTGTTTTTAAATAATTGTAATTTTGTTCCCTCGATTGTGAGGAATATTATTTCTATTCCCATGTTAGACTTGGCTAGATTTTCGTTTGTTATTCAGAATAATGAATGTTCAATTCTTAGAGATATTATTCTTTATGGTAGTGGTATTTTAAATAATGGTCTGTATGTATGTGACATAGAGCATAATTTACTACAAATTGAACATATTAATAAAAGGGGAAATCGAACTTTGTTAGACATGGTTCGATCCACGATAAGCTATGCAGATCTTCCAGTATCACTTCGGGGTTATGCATTGGAAACCTCAGCATATTTACTGAATAAGGTGCTTTCCAAATCTGTTCCTCAAACTCCATATGAGATATAGAAAGAAAGGAAACCGAGTCTTAAACACGTTAAGATTTGGGGATGTCCAGCTTATGTCAAGAAAGTTGACCCTGATAAGCTGGAATCTCGATCCGTAAAATGTAGGTTTGTGGGATATCCTAAAGAGATTTTAGGGTATTACTTCTACACCAATCATAGGGTTTTTATCTCCAGACATGCTACCTTCTTGAAAAAATAGTTTATCCTTGAAGGAAACAATGGGAGCAAAATAGAACTTAATGAAGTTCAAGAAGCACAAACTACTACGGTTCAAAAGGAAACTCCTGTTCAAATTAAACAACCTTATGTGGCATAGAGTTGACTCAGAGAAATTGCAGAGTGCCATGAAATCCGAAATGGATTCTATGTATGCCAACCAAGTATGGACCTTGGTTGAAGCACCTGAGGATGTTAGACTTATTGGGTGCTAAAGGGTATACAAGAGAAAGATTGAAGTAGATGGCTAGGTGGAGACCTACAAGGCTAGGCTCATGGCAAAATGATTCAGACAAAGGCAAAGGATTGACTTTGATGAAACTTTTTGCATGTAGCCCTACTCAAATCAATTCGGATTTTGCTTGCGATCCATATATGGATTGAAGCAAGCTTCTCGTAGATGGAACATCCATTTTGATGAGACAATCAAATAGTTTGATTTTATCAAAAACATAGATGAACCATGTGTTTACAAGAAGGTTAGTGGGAGCGCGGTAACATTTCTTGTGTTGTATGTGGATGACATACTTCTTATAGGAAATGACATACCGATGCTGCAATCAGTCAAAGTGTGGCTATCAAAGAACTTTACTGTAAAGGACTTGGGAGAAGTATCCTACATTCTCGGTATGAAGATCTATAGGGATAGATCTAGAAGAATTATAGGTCTTACCCAAGGTACATACATCGAGAAAGTGCTTAAAAGGTTTAGCATTGAAAACTCCAAGAGAGGTCTCATACCGATGAGCCATGGAGTATCCCTTTCCGAGAAGATGTCTCCTAAGACACCTGAGGAAAGAAAGCGTATGAGTAAGATTCCTTATGCTTCAGCAATAGGATCTATCATGTACGCGATGTTATGTACTAGGCCTGATGTTGCTTATTCAATTAGTTTGACGAGCAGATATCAGTCCAATCCAGGTGAAGACCGCTGGAAAGCAGTTAAGAACATCCTTAAGTACTTGCGAAGGACTAAGGATATTTTTCTTGTTTTTGGTGGATCTGAGTTGAAAATAGAGGGTTATACTGACTCTAGTTTTCAATCAGAAAGTGATGATAGCAAATCCATGTTAGGGTACGTGTTTACTCTGAAGGGTGGAGCGATTAGTTGGAAGAGTTCCAAACAGCCTACAACGGCTGACTCAATAGCGGAAGCAGAGTTTATAGATGCAAGTGACGCTGCAAAACTATTTTGTGGCACTTTCTTTTGATTAGGGAAATCATTGAAAGTAGAGATGTCAACATTGAGAGAATTGACACACATAACAACATAGCAGACCCACTCACTAAACCGCTATCTCAGATTCACTTCGATCGTCATAATGAGTGAATGGGTATTAGATACCAGAGTGATTGGCTTTAGTGCAAGTGGGAGATTGAAAGAGTTTGTCCTAAAATCCAATCATGTATGATGATTTAGGAAGAACTTTCTTGTACTCTTATTTGATTTCATTAATATTAATAAAAGACTTATTTGTTTTTATTACGGGCCTTATCTATTTAAAGTGTTTTAAATAAGATATTCCATGGTTTAAAGTAAAGCTTCTAGAATTATAATGAGATTATAATAGTGAGATCTAGAAGATGATAACTCTAGACCTAAACAATTCCTGATCATAGGATAACTAATTGGAAGTTAGTGAATCCGCAAAGATTGGTACATACTATGCTTGCTCCTTTCAGGAGGATGTCTGTTCTCATAGGCATTTGTGTGGTGACACTATAGCTAGTATGTAGGTGTTTATTAGGGAATAAGTTTACTGAACATGACTCGATAAGTTGAACAACTAATGGAGTTTACTCACGTGTCGATAGTTGTTCACTAAGTGATAGTTGTACAAGTGTCCTTAGACTTGAGATCGTTAGAGTAATCTTGTATATAATGAACTGTGCTTTGGTTTAGTCCTTAGTCTCAAGGACATCCATTAGGTCTATTCTGGGCATAGGGATTTGTGTATGGAGATAGTTAACGGTCAATAAAGGATCTACCCCTTCTAGTAAGGAAGTGAATATCCTATGTTATTCTTAGTATGCGAGTTCTGGAATCTCTGGCCAGAGTGAATAAAATTAGAAAGGAGTTTCTAATTTGCATTAATATGAACTTTGCATTATGAATAAGAAATCACATGATTAAATTTGATAGGCTTGACACGAGATCCATGCCTTGTATTTAATCGGGATATTGTAGGGTAGAAGGAATTGATTGTACAGTAACTAGCACTGACAGGTTCTTGGTATTCTAAGCAGTGAATTCATATTATCCGGATAGTCGCGATATGTTGAGAAGCATCACTCACGATGTAGAATAAATATAATTAATCAGTTAATTATATTTAATGAATTTTAGAATTCATATAAATAATAAATAAAAAGTTTATTATTATTTATTTCTACTACCGGCTTAATATTGAACCTACAGGGTCACACCATAAAAAGATTAATTTATTGATGAAGGTATTTTGAGAGAGCAAGTTGTTTTAATAATGATTAAAATTGTTTTAATTATTATTTAACATTTTATAAGATAAAGTGTAGGATTTATATATTAATATATAATGATATATTAATTATGAAAACCCTACATGAGCCCTATTAATAGAATGAGATGAGAATGAGTTTATATACTTTTGGTTTTTGTGAAAAACCTAGTTGCCTCCCTCATCTTCTTCATCTCCCTCTCTCTCTCTCAAACCTCCATTTTTAGAAAAGCTTAGTTTTATAAAAAAACTTCGTCGAAGAATTAATCTTGGTGGATACCGGTAGAGTGCTTCACACTTTGAGGAACAACTGCTAAAACACCATTTTGTAAAGCTTCGATTTCAAGGTATGGTTACGATTCCCTCGTTTATTCATTTTTATATGCTTTTCTATATGCACGATACATGGTTTTTACGGAATAATTGTTATACCGCGCTTCCGCTCGCCCGTAAATTCCTTCAGTATTATTCCATCAGTCTCTCTTCTAATATCATATAATATCAGTTCCTCTTTTTAAATGCTATAACAATCAATATACCATCTCATTGTACTTTTCTAGGATAATATGAAAACTTGAACAAATCTTTTGCTATCATTCTCTCATTTCCTTCATATGCAATGATTATATAATTTAACATAAAATCAGTTTCTTTTCATCTGTAACAGTAATTCCATCTTTTCATATCACTTTTCTGTTTTCAGTATAGAAATCTGAAAACCATTTTTCAATGTTTTCTTTTAAAGAAAACATTGGGGATTTCCACTGTTGCCGAATACGTAAGGACGATGATCAGTCGCCCTCCGTACCCATCCCTTTTACTACCGGTAGACGGAGGTAGGTTCTCCACCATCCCCCAGGAGGAAGGTCCACCACTACATCCTCCCTCGGCACTCTTGGGCCGGAATAAATATTGGATGCTGGACTGTGCCACTACCACACAGCCTCTTACGCTTACTGTTGCAATCCCCCTTTTTCAAATCATTTTTCCATTATCAAATACCATTTCACATTTTCCATTTCCATTCACATTTCCATTCACATTTCCCTTCACATATATCATTTCCATTTATCATCACCTCTAAAAATTATATATGTCATAAAACTTTGATTATGACTCAGACATCTCCTCTGTATTCAATGAAATCAATATGCTCTTAAATACCTAAAGTATTCCATTTATTTTAGAAGTATTAAATAATACTCAATAATATCTATCACAACATTTAGAAAGAATATTTTTAACATAATATTATAAATCATATAACTCTAGATAATAACTGATACCATTCCTTTATATAACTCTAGATAACAACTGATACCATTCCTTTATATAACTCTAGATAACAACTGATACCATTCCTTTATATAACTCTAGATAACAACTGATACCATTCCTTTATATAACTCTTAACCGTAAGGCATGTTCACTTTATTCGTAATCATATTTATATATCCATAATTCATATCCATCTTTCTTTTATTCCCAAAATTTAGGAAATAAATTCTTAGCAATATAGTAACCATAGAATAGCATATACATATTCCATGAAATCATATTACTATGAAGATAAGTAGTTTTCCAAAGTAAGGATAGAAGAAATCTTGCCTCGATCTCTGTATCCTGGCAGTATGGCTCGTGGCTCTCCCGAAGTTTCTATAAACACAAAAAGGACCGTCGTTAGAACACCACATCTCTTACTCACCTCACTCTTGTATAACAATACCCTTGACACTTTAATATATGTTTAACGTATCACTATTACCCCAAAGGTTCAAGAACTTAACCATTTATAAACTCAAACGAAGTTTCAGGGGTTTTCACCATTTCCCCTAACGACCACACTTAACTGTAAAAATTCTCAGAAAATATGGATTTCGAATTTTACCATAAGGCCAACTGGTAATGCCTCTTTGACTACCCTACTACCATATTCCAAAATTTTATAATTTTTAAAAATGTCTAAGTATGGTAGTTATAGCCTCAAAGTTAACACAATTACGGTTTCTCGGTTTTCGAACGTCTTTCACTAAAACTGACTTTTCTCCTAAACCGTTCATCAGATTTTAACGCACCTTATATCAAAACAATCTACGAACCAAGCTTTAGCCTTTCATGATCAGTTGGTGCTCTGGACAGGAAATTACCGTGTGAATAGGGGTGCCAAAAATAGGGCATCTTTTGGTTTAACGAAAATTGGGCATTATAACGGCTATATTTTCTTACTTTCCAAAGTATTATTCCTCCAAATCCATCATCCACCTTATACACCATCACCTACACCATGTGGTCATATTACCAACCATGGCTACAAGTACATACTCCTTCCATATTCAATCAACTCAACTTATAAGTTATAACACACATATAATCACGGTTTCATGACTAATACAAACTTATCCACTAAAACTAACCATAATCCATCATAAACTCAAAAGTGTGTTTCTTTGCGTTTTCACTACGCCATAGATGGCTTTATACAACATTAAGGGGGGGTGTTACCTTCTCGGGTGTTACCTTAGATATGAAATTTTGGACCTACGACAATGCTCTAGTTTTGGTGTTACCATATCCTTAAAGGTATGTTACCTTAGCCATGGAAGGTGTTAAACTTAGTAACACCATGGACTGTGTTACCTTAGAGTATAATTAACATATTTTTGAATTTTATATATAATTAATGATTTAATAATTATTAAATTTTAGAATTCAATAATTTTAATCAAGTCATTCAATTTATTATTATAAAAATAATATTCTATCAAATAATTGAATTATTTATATTTTTACAATATTAATATATTTTTCAATAATTTTCATTTAAAATATCTTAAAATAAAGTAATATTCAAAAATTATCAAAATTTGATTAACTTAATTAATAAAATTATTGGAGAAAATAACAAGGTGTAATAAGTTTTAATTATTATTTAGTAATTAAAATAATAAACTTTATTGTCATACAAATTTTGATAAGAAAATTAATAATTTTTATAATTTTAGAAAATGAAAAACAAATGTAATGAAAAATTGAAAAAGAAACGGAAATTGGCTGGGCGGCAAAAGAAATGAAAGCGGGCAAATTGTAATTTGGTCAAAACACAAAATTGATTTAAATCGGGAGAAATTGGGAACGGTATCTCACTCTCAATTATTTGCCTCTCTCACTCACCTCTCTCTCTCTCGCTCAATTAGGTCAAAATTGGTTAAGATTGGAGAAATTGGGAGTTGAAGCTTGCTCTCGCTCACTCAATCTCGCTCTGCTCAGTGACTGACTCACTTGCTGATTAGGGTTAGGGTTAATTGGAGGGTTCACTCAATCAGTCTCTCTCAATTGCAATTAAGGTATAAATCTCTTTTTATATGCTTCAATTTATATATATATATATATATGTGTGTGTGTGTGTGTTAATGCTTTAATTTATATATATGTGTTGTATAAATCAGTCTCTCTCTCTCCATCTCTCTCCATCTCACTGTCTATTTGTCATGAGAGGAGAAGGGCTCATTTTTGTGATAATTTGAATTTTATGTCTGCCATAATTTGTTATAATGTTGGATGATATATTTGCGATAATTCGAATTTTATATCTGCGATAATTGTGATAGTTTTGGATGGCATAATTGCGATAATTTGAATTTTTTTGTCAGTCGATAATTTGAATGTTAAATCTGTAATAATGTTATAATGTCAGCATAGGAAGTTTAATGTCAGTATAGGAAGTTTAATGTTATTGTGTTGCTTTCAGGCAGTGCAGCTAGGAAGCCATGAAGTCCTACTTGTTTTTTGTAAATATGTGATGGTGTGTTATATGCGATTTTCTATTTTGGGAAATCATGTTTTTATGTACACTAGTTATTTATATAGATCATAAGTTTAATTTTAGGTCATGATTTCCATTCTCTAGTTTTGCCTAACTTTGCTTAGCATAGTAGTTTACACTTTATAATAGCTTGAAGCTCGTCAATGGAAGATTGGAAGGTTAATTCTTTTCCGATTTCACAGCCTAAAGTTCAGTTGTTGACAATGTATTTTTTTAAAGCCTGGAAGTGTTGAAGCATGCTGTACTTTCTAGTCCGTTCTGGCTAATATGTAGCATCTAAAATTTTAAATGCCAGTATCAGTTTCTGAAAATTAATACACAGTTGTAATGTAGCCCTTACAAAAATGTCTTAAACAAGAAATGGTGTTTGATTTAGGGATTAGTAATAGGTATTTTTGTATTATCGTATAAATTAGTTCGACTGGGTATATTGAGTTAAAGAAGAGAGAGTTTTAAATGGTGTTATCTTATATGACTGGATTCCATTTAGGCAAGATGAAATTTTAGCTGAATTTGCATCTGTTGTAAGCTGGAGACACTAAATACTCTTTGTATTATATTTCTGATTATCAGCAACATACTCATGTTTGATATGTTGATGATTATCAGGTGAAAAAGTCCTTATTTTGGCTTATTTGAATGCATATTTGTTCCTTTTTCTCACTCATGTTCTTCACTCATTTTAGTGTGAAGAAGCTACACCCTGTCTGCTTTCTGCACTTATCTCCTTTCATGTCCTTTGGCGCTCCCTTCATGCTCGAACTTTATTCACACTTCTCATGCATTGTTAGTTGTGCAACGACACACAACTATTACATCTTTGAAGAAATCTCTCTGTTGCTCTGCTTTTGATTTTTGCTGAATATTAAAAATCCTCTCGACTAATTTACATATTAGAACTTTATGTCACAAACTCGTAATGAGCTCACATTGTTTTTTGTCCCAAGTAACGATAATAATCATTACATTAATAACTTAGGTGGCAGAGCTTGGAAAATTATTTCCTTCTATCCCACTGGTGGCAGAAGAGGACTCAGCATTTTTGCGATCCAATAATCTGGCAAATTCTGTACTTGATGTGGTTGCTGATAAAGCAAAATCCAGTGGCAAACCTTTGACAGAAGCTGATGTATTAGAAGCAATTGACAGAGGTGGGAAAGATGCCTTTGTCTTTGGATCTAGTCCAGCAACTTATTGGGTAAGTTTATGCAGGCTTTTGATTTTCCTTGCAATTAATTGGAGAGCAGTTGGAAATTTTGTAAAAAAAACATAAAATCTTTTACTTGATTCAGTTACCTTGTACTGTATTCAAGTGTCAGAAGTTTGGAATTAATTAAGTACAAATTATATGCTTTATGCGTCTTTATAATGTTTGTGTGTAAATTGTGGGGGTAAGTCCAATCTCTGTTGGAGCCATGTTTATTTTAATGTAATGTAGCCAATATTACATATACGTAATCAGTGGTCAACTCAAATTTCTAAGCTGATGGTCATTTGCATTCAAGTGAGTATATAAAATTTCTTTATTCATTTAATTTTTTTTTAGATGTTAAATACCTCTTTCACCGGTAGTTACCAGTTTACCACCATATTGAGTATATGGTGCATGCTTACTCACGAGCTGATAATATGTGCAATATGTTGTATGCATCCGTGTTCTGATTGATATTTGTAGCTCTGGCTCGACCTTAACAGAACCATCAATTTTAAGATCGGCTCGACAAAAGTCCGATAAGATCAAGCTCGGCTCGAAAGCTTGACTTGATTATGTAGAAAATGTACAAGTTTTGAACATTGATACAAGGATATAGTTATATATTGATAATAATAAAAAGTAAAGCTTGTTTAGGCTCGCAAGGTTTATGAGACGAGTAATCTAAAGCTTGAATCTGACTCGATAACGTACTCCAATGGCTCAAGCTCGAGAGGCTCCATTATTGTCGAGTCAAAAGTGAGTACATTACATGTTGAGCTCGAATAGCTCTCTAATAGCCCGACTCGTATATGCTATATGTAATATGATATCTGATTGACTTATTTTCTGTGCAATTTGTAGTTCTTGTGTTGCTATCCACTTTGTTACCTGTATAGATGTTAATTAATGTATTTACCCATGTTAAAGTTGATTTGTTCTCAGTTTTGTCCTTCTGCTTTTCTTCACAAGAAAATCAGATATGGTTTTTCTTTTAAATTTTACTGTATATTATTGCAGGAGACTTCATAGCTCTTTTCTGTAAACTAGTTAATTTGAATTTCAAGAATTTGATTCAGGTACTAGATCCAATTGATGGCACTAAAGGGTTTCTAAAAGGTAGCGAGGCCTTATATGTGGTATGCCATACTCCTCCTTTTCATGTACATGTTCTCATTTGTTTTTTTTTCTATTCTATGAATTTGGCTTAGGAAAATTGTTAAGAGTTGTATGCATCTTCTGATATACTACTTCACTAGAGCTGGAATAGAAAGGAGTAATAAGAGATATGTTTTGCCTGCCACTGAGTTTTACATTTGAGCTTCTAATATATTAAATTGAAAGATATCCAGTGTGGTTAGTTTGATTATTACTAATAATAACATTTTATTTTGAGTGATAGCAGTTCAATTTTTTTTTAAGATTGGCTTATTTATGTGGACAATTCTTGAAGTTTTTTAGGTAGGTCTCTCTCTTGTGGTTGAAGGAGTTGTTGTACTAGGTAGTTTCATTCAGAGAGCAGTCTCTTTTACAAATATTTAGAATATCACTGACTTCTTTATCTCAACTGAAAATTGATGGTAGGTTACTCTTTAACATTCTTTGCCATTATATTGTAGTCACTTATGTTTTACATATAATGATATTTAGCACTTACATCCTGTTAAGTGTATGTTTATACAAAGTTCTGATGCTATTTTATTGCCACTAGAATAGATTGTACGTGGTCTGGAAAGCTATGCAGATATTGCCAGGTATGGAAAGCTATGCAGATATTGCCTCTTCTATTTTCTTTTAATCTGCAACAGGTTTTATGGATAGGAATTATCTCTCTGTAATATTTCAACAGGTTTTGGAATCAGGAGTTCAATGTGTTCAGTTGGATGGATCTATGACTATGAAGGCAAGAGATGCTGCGATCACAATATTTGTGGGGGATAGATTAGTTTTTGTTGAGATGCTTAAGTAAATGTAATCGGTTGTACGATTTGTAAAATTTTATTTAAATTAATGATATTTATAGTTTGTAGTTTTATTTTAGATTTGACATTTGGCTGTTTTTTTATTTTTTTGTTGTATCTATGCATTTTTTTATGAATATTAGAGGATGGAAATGGTAGAAAATAATTAAATTTAAATTATTAATTTAAAAACTGACTATGGGGCCCACATGTGGGACCCACATAATTGATTAATAATTGTTCAAATTTATAACATCTAAGGTAACATAGATTTGGTGTTGCTATAGAATGCTTAGTGTGTTACTTTATAGGTCTATGGTAACTAATTTTGCTATGTTAGCTTAGGCATGTTGAAGTGTTACCTTAGATCTCAAAGGTTACATAGAACAAAACTATCACAGCTAAGGTGTTACCTTAGCCTTTTTTTGGCCTTTGGTAACATTTTTTAGGGTCTAAGGTAACATAGTTGTGGTGTTACCGTAGGCTATTTATGGCATAGTGTTTCTTTGCTTTCTCTCTTGGATAATGATGTATCCTCTTGTTTCTATCTCTTTACATCAGATCCTTATCCTTTAATTAAGTGTGTTTGAAGTCCACCAATCCTAGGGTGTCAAGTGTAAAGCTTAAAACAAGTTGATCCATTAATAATTGCATGGTAGTCCTTGGTTTCTAGCACTTTGCATCCAAGTCCTTCCTTCCTATTCTTATTTGCACCAAGGGGCTTCCTTCTCTTGCACACTAATATCACTTAATATCAGCTCCATATTTTCTTAAGATGTCAAACATTTCTGCCAAGTGCGATACATGATCAGCTGCCTCTTTTGATTTTACCAACATGTCGTCCACATATACTTCCATTGTTCTCCCAATTTGGTCCTTGAACATCATGTTTACCAAACGCTGATATGTAGCTCCCGCATTGATTAGACCAAAAGGCATCCCAATGTAGCAATACAACCCCCTATCTGTTATAAAGGAGGTGTGTTCCTGGTCTGGGCCATACATAGGAATCTGATTATATCTGGAATATGCATCCATAAAGCTCAGCAGAGCATGCCCAGCGGTTGCATCTACCAGCTGGTCAATACGAGGAAGCGGGAAGCTATCCTTTGGGCACGCCTTATTCAAATCTGTGAAGTCCACACAAGTACGCCATTTTCCATTGGGCTTTTTTACCAACACCGGGTTTGCCAACCACATAGGGTAAAAAGATTCCTTCACCAGACCAGCTGCCAGTAATCTGTCCACCTCTTCTCTCAAAGCAGAAGCTCTTTCGCCACCTATGGCCATTCTTTTCTGCCTTACAGTTTTTGCCTCCGGATCAATATTAAGACGATGACACATTACCTTTGGGTCTATCCCAATCATATCTGAATGATTCCAAGCAAATACATCCACATTCTTTCTAAGGAAATCCATCAGAGCTTCCCGCATATTTGGATCTAGTTGTTTTCCAACTTTTAGCTCTTTGCTAGCATCAGTGGTATCCACCATAAAAGATACAGTGTCTCCTGCAGCACCAGCTTTTTCTTTGGACTCGGGCATCCTGGGATCCAAATCAATTTCCACCAGGTTCCCTTTTTTCTCCACCTGAGCAGGTTCAGGTACCTCTGCCTGCAACTGCTCCGACATTTTCACATCTTCAAAGTCACTATCATTGACTTCTTCTACGATACCTTCAGCAAAATCATCATCACCATTTTTATTTTTCAATTGAGGTGCCTCCAGCATGAGCACCTCCCTTCTAGCACCTTCCCCCAAAAATGAAGCTACATCCACGTAAGGGTCTTCATCTGGATGTTGCATAATCATAATCGCATTGCATGATTCCTTCTCACACACCCTTCCTTTCTGTTGGGAAGATTCTCCAGTCAAAGTGTTTGAGGGTCCGAGATAACGATAACAGTTGTCAGTTGTTCCACCATCTACCAATAGCAAATGCTTTGAGACCTGCTCAGCAGTACGCAGAGCCTTACCATAGCATTCCCGTGAATCTGACTGACATCCTCGTAAGCACCCAATCCCATTAGGAGTTGGGAATTTCATTGAGAGGTGGTAGATAGAAGTCACCACGCGCATCTCTTTCAAGAAAGGCCTACCCATGATAGCATTATATGATATATCTTCATTCACAACCATAAACTCTGCAACCTGAGTTGCCACATAAGGTTCACTCCCCATCCTGATCGGGAGCTTCACTCGTCCCACAATCTGAACTGGACCTCCAGTAAAACCATACAAATCATTGTAAGAGGGGAACATCTCATTATCCAGGAGTCCCATTTTCTGATAGGTGCACTAGTACAGAACTATCTTTTAGCGTCGTACTTTTAGCGTCGGTTATATGTAGAACCGTGGCCTATTCATACTTTAGGCATCAGTTGCTAGCTTAACCGACGCTTAATGTCATTGGTATTGGACCTTTTGCATCGGTCATGAAACAACCGACGCCTAAAACTCACTTTTAAGCGTTGGTCTTTACTCAACCGACGCCTAAAGCCAACCTTTAGCGTCGATCATAAACAACCGACGCCTAAAATCGATCCTTTAGCGTCGGCCTTTACTCAACTGATGCCTAAAATCGACCCTTTAGCGTCGGTCTTTACTTAACCGATGCCTAAAACTGACCCTTTAGCGTCGGTCTTGTAGAACCGACACTGTAATTTGTACTTTATGTGTCGCCTTACATTTAACCGACGCTAAAAGTATTATAATTTTTTAAAAAAATCTAAACTATATACAAGTAATATTTTTATACAAATAAAAATTTTAAATAATTTGGCAGTATTAATAATTAACTAAAATTTGGCAAAACCCAGTTCATTCTCCCATCTCTCACTCACTCGTCTTTCAGTTAGGGCTTTCCTCCTTGTAGAAGCGATTTCAAAATAAGCATATCCGAAATTCAATTTATCTACTTCTTCACTACTTAACTCCCGAGTTATTGACACACACATAAATTTCTGATCTTTAAAGCTTAGGATATGTACATATATATTGATATACAAAACTCTGATGATAATCGATTTGGGAGATTCAATTGCCTAGGGATCAATCGAGTTGTGTTCTTCTCTGCTAGAATTTGGGGATTAATCAAATTTGTGGCCTTCTGTTCACATCAATTCGCAGGTACTACAATTTGAATTAATGGTTTGTCAAACTTCCTCTTTAATTTGATTTTAGGTCTCTCTCTCTCTCCCCCTCCTCTCTCTCTCTCTCCCTCTCTAATTTCACAAATCTGGATGAAAGTTCTATCACGCCATTTGTTCAACACCAACTACCTTTACTTCACGGTCGAAACTTCGATTCCGTTTAATAGTTACTACTAAGAGCCGTTGTCACATGTCATGGTGACCTCCATGGGCAAAATGATACGTTTTATTAGTCAAAGCTTGTTCATGGTTTTTGTCATCTTTATAAGTGGTTACTCCTTAGGATTTGCTAGAATAATCATTGTATGTGCTCTGTTTTTTTTTTCATAGTTTAATTTGAAGTTCAAATAATGTACTTGGGTTGGTTTGGTTTGTTTGTCCAGATGGTATAGGTATTGTAGAATGAAGAGCTACAAAGAGTCTAAATGGTCCAGATGATTATCATAAGCTAGGTGATGTCGTGATTACCCATTAACTGATATATAATTTTGTTGCTCATATTCCTTTACAACATTTTAGATGCCTCCAATTTTTGAACATCTTAATATTCCAGCCAATTACTTTGATAATAATTATGTTTGATAGACTTGTACAATGATTTTATTTGACATTATATTATCAAATTCAAGTGGTTGCCCGTGAAATTGCATAGCTGGTATGTAGGACATATGACTAAATTAGCTTTTCTTTATTATAGATTACAGATGTCTATAATCTTGCAACTAATTTTAGTTGCTCTTGCAATCTCGTGTTTTTCAGAAGCTCTCTAGCTAACTTTCGTAGATGCAGGATGCTCCTTTTTGGCACCATATCATATTTTAAGTGTGCATATTTTTTAGATTTAAATAGGAAAGGCAGTCCAGATTAGTGCATCGCTGCTCCTACTGGAATAAAAAAAGTTGACTTATGCTGTTGGTTGCCTGTGATGGATGTTGCAAGAGAACATCAGTAATTTACTTCAAGATATGTGGCCTAGAAACATAAGCACTTTGTGTTTTTTCTCGAACATATTCTATAATCAAATATCAATGAGGTGACATTCTTTTTGAAACACAATTGTGACGTTTGACTATCAAAATCGTGGCACCCCTATATTAGCTAATAGTTCAGTTATCATTCAATCTAAATATTAACAAAGAGTGTTGCATGCTATTGATTTTAAATAATATATAGCTTCTGTCTCAGGTTCTATTTCTCTTCAGGAGCTTTAGATCTCACTATTTGATTTACAATTCGTTGTCAGGGTAAACATCCACTTGCAGGTATCATTATCTAATTTTCAGATAGAAACGTTGCTCAGAGTTGTTAATAAATTCATTTCATAAGACTATTATTTTTTGTCTGTTGCACTTTTTGTTATGCCATCTATCTTGCCTTAATGAATTAAACATTTACTCAATTTTGATTATCTAATAATTCCTTAATTTTGGGCTTTTTGGCATTAATTTATTTTTTAAAATTCTCACCTATTTTTAATGCTTTTGAATGCATCTGACAGATTATTTAAGAGAGGAATGTCCTTTGTTGGAAAGGATTACTTATGTCACACCTTGTGGGATAAATACATTGAATTTGAATGTACTCAGAATCATTGGAGTTCTCTTCTAAGAATTCTGATTCAAAGTTTGATATTTCCTACCAAGAAGCTGCATAATTATTATGATAAGTAAGCCTTCCACCACGTAAGTAATTTATTTTTCTCGCAAACTTTGCAGTTGGGCTGAGTGCTGATGATGTAAGATCTCGTGCTCTGCTATTGTTGCCATGTCCATGGATCCTAATGGTTCACTTATATATCTGGATATTAATTGATCCAAAATAATGTTTTAATGTCAACAACCTCATGAAAGATTGTCATATAACCAAATCAAATTAACAATTTATAATCTGTTTTAGTGGGTCCTAAATGTTTGGTCTGAGAACTTTTTAGTGTGAAATTCTTTTGTAAGCAACTGTTATGCAGTCGCTTTTAGATACATGTCTTCCGCAACTTATTTTAAAAAATTTGCACTGGTTTAACACATTCTTCAATTTTAAAAAGTTTGCAGCAATACTTATTTTAAAAAAGTTTTTTCTTTTGAACTTCTGCACATCTGCAGCTGAAGTGAAGTTCAAGGCAAAGTCGATGGAGCGTTTGACTCTGGTTATTTGATGACTCCAACCGATAATGGAAGAGTATTTCGAGGGGTCTTGTTTGCTCAGGTAAAATGCCCTGCTTAATCCTCCAACTTTAAAAAAAGTAAATTCAACCACGGTTGTAGTATCTAGTTCGAGACTTTTCATTTGGACAGTTCATCAATATTTTACACAATTTTTGGATTTTCTGCGAGGGTAGATTTCTGATTACATTTTTATAAAATCAGGGAGTTATCTCAAGAACTGTTGCTACGCATGATCTGCAAGTTTTGCCTCAAGAATAGTTGCTACCTTTTTCTTTCTTTAATCTTGCAAATAATCTTTATTATAGAACAAGAATGTACCTTTTTCTTTCTTTAATCTTGCAACTAATTTTCCCCAGATAGATGTCTATAAATTTGGCCTCATTTTTCAGATAAGCATCAACACATGCACTTGCAAGAGCTAAGAGCATTTAACTGATTAGGAGTATTTGAAATTTCAAAATGAGCACTTTTGGCTATTTTGTTTTTGCAGTTGTCGCTGCGATGGTGGAATGGTATAGCTTGACAGCTTCCTACATTTTGCTATATATGTTTTAATTCTATATTTGTGTTATATTCCCAAAATGATTCCACCTTTCAATAATATTCAAAAATATAAATGTGTTTTTAAGCTCTAATTATATCGACTAAGGAGATTATCCTTGACTTCGGTACATGCCTGGTCTTGACAGTAAATTAAACCTTGATGTTTATAAATATATCTATTGTGTAGACTTGTAACTTGTAAGCGGAAGAGAATATAGACCTTCAGGAATCATCTTACTAATTGTACTTAATTTTAATTAACCAGATTTAAGCCTTTTATTATACAGTTGACTTGGTCCAAATTCTTTTCCAATGTTTAATGTCTTGCAGATTTTCTCAATAGTTTTTTTTTACAACTTGGGATAAACAGTTGCAAACTTGGGAGTGGTTATGCTATTAGAAGAAATCAAGTACTTAGAAGAGAGTTGTCAAAGTACTTCTATACCCTGAATTAGTGTATAGACTCTAGATGTTAATTTTCCTATGTAAATTTAGCGTTTTGACTTACGTCTGTTAATGTTTCCATGACAATTCCCGGAATATACTTAGTTGTTGTGACAATATATTAATTAGATGAGTTTGTTTTAGTGGTTGATATTGGATGACTAGCTTGCTAACTTACATTGACTTTCATTTACAGAAACCAATAGTTCATGCAGATCTTCATAAAGCTGTGCGTGATTCACAACTTGTAGGAATGTCAGGTTACACAAAAGAGGTACTCCTTTTACTTATTGAACATTTCTTTCCTTTTATTATACCTTAAATATAGATGCATGTCAGGCCCCTTTTATTTTTCTATTTATTAAAAATCTATACATACATATATATAAAGCAAAATCTTGGACGCATGACATGACAGTTCCAAAATTTAGTATTTGCATGACATGATGTTTTGGATCTGGTTCACATTTCAGGTCAATGATTATACATATCTTAGTTAATTGAATTGTTGATGATTTAGCTGTAGTTTGAAATTTTTTATGGTTACATTCTTATTGATGTGTTGACTATCTACTATATCTCATTTCTGGGCTTAGTCTACATTCTACACCTCATGTCATTTTGTTTGTGGGTCTCTTACATATTTCTGCTATATTAATATGCTTCTTGCTAAATTACTATGAACTTGCCACTTCATTTTTAAATTTGGAGAGAACACAACATATGGATATTTCTTTTCCCATTTACTTTTTTATTCATGTAAGTAAAAGTTTCTGCATGTTTCGCTTTTAGAAGCATCACATTTATATAATAGTACTATCCGGCTTACAAAACATAGATCCTGTGGACTGTGGTACAACTCTACAACTCATTTTAAATGCCCAAAGCAAATTATAGCAATAGAACGAAGCAAATTAATAACACCTGATCATTTGTTTGTTCAAAACTGTGAAGTTTGATGTTGGCGCAGATAAAACATGAGATCCTTTCATTGGCTGGCCTAGTTTAGTAACCATAACGTAGAAATTTGACTTGGCTTTTACAGCCACAGTAGATTGGATTTTATTTGGTTGAAAGTGCAGCATTGCTCATGGATATATATTAACATGTCTATGCCATTTATCTAATGTTATTGAACTTGCTGGAGCGGTATGGCGGTATATTGGTAGAGTTAAAATTTTGCATTTCCCTTCTCACAATGAATGCATTAAGGTCATTCAAACCCCTGGTAACATTGTATAATGTTATACATGCAATGTGCAAAGTCTGAGCACTTTGTGTTCCTTGTGCAATGAGTTAGTTCATGTTTGTGCTTTATGATAATATATGATGTTCTGCGATAGAAACATCTTATTTATACAGCATATTGTTTGTTATCAGTTTCCTTTATTTAATCAAGATTGAGTTCATTTTGACTTATTGAACTGTCTTTATCTTTTTGAAAATTCCTGCTAAATTAAACTGTTTTTATCTTTTTGTCATGATTTACCAGCTGAGCTTCTAGTAAATGGTGAGATTGTCAAAAGGTCCCCTGAGAGAGAGAACGCAGAGTGCAGCCAGTACCTAAAAGAGCTCTGGACAAACCAAGATACAACGATCGCACCTTGCTATAATAACACAGACGTCTAAACACGCGATAAAAAGTGGTGACACCGTTGATAGCAGCAGCGCACATATGAAAAGAGGTTTAACTGTGAATCACTTGTACCTAAACAAGGCTTATGATCGCAACATCGTTCATTCACATTATAAATTTGGTTCCTTCACTACATTCGCTCATCATCTGTGTGAGGAAATTGTTATCCATAAAATTAGAGAAATTAGATCAGTTTGTCTACTTTGTTATCAGTATTGACTTGTAGAATGTAGAGTAGTCTTATATATTGTTTATTAATTAGATCTCATTCTTGATTATGTATCATGTATAGATTGATTTTATATATAATTTGGTGTTCTGGCATGGGCTAAATTGTTTCTGAAATTGTATTGTTTCAAAATAGAATTGCAATTTATATTTTTTTTAAAAAATTGACTTTAAGCGTCGGTTGTTTAAATGACCAACGCCTATAACCAGACTTTAAGCGTCGGTTGTTTAAATGACCGACGCCTATAAACGACTTTAAGCGTCGGTTGTTTAAATGACTGATGCCTATAACAGACTTTCAGCGTCGGCTGTTTAAATGACCGACGCCTAAAACCAAACTTTAAGCGTTGGTTGTTTAATTGACCGACGCCTATAACAGACTTTAAGCGTCGGTTGTTTAAATGACCGACACCTATAACAGACTTTAAGCATCGGTTGTTTAAATAACCGACGCTATTAGTACATTATATGTGTCACCCAATTAACCGACGCCATAGGCCTATACCTATAGTGTCGCCTTCATATACTACGCCCAATAACCGACGCCTAATGCCTATTTTGACCGACGCTAAAAGCCTATTTTGTACTAGTGGTGTCATAAGCTATTATATTGCATGAGCTCCCATTATCCACCAAAATCCGATGCACATTCATCCCCCCAATGGAGAATGTCACCACCAAAGCATCATTATGAGGGTGATGCACGTGTTTAGCATCCTCCTCGGTAAAGGTGATGTCTACAGTTTCCCCCTTGAACATCTTTGGGGGTCTTTCAGCCAGATGGAAAACATTAGTAAGGGGAGCTCCCCTAGCCTCAGGGGCAAAATTTTTCATAGAGTTCCTACTTGTGCCTCCAATGTAGGGACCCCCTATTATGGTGCGAATGCTATTTGCCCTTGCTGTACGGTCAGATACCGTTCTTTCTGCCTCCTTCCTTTCTTTCTCATCTTTATATTTTTTCGCCTCTTGAGCCACAAACTCTGTGAGGTATCCCTTCCTGATTAAATCCTCTACATGATCTTTCAAGTGACGACAGTCAGCCGTCTCGTGCCCGTTTGCATCATGAAATGCACAGTATTTCCCTAGATCCCTTCTTTCAGGGGGACCAACACGGGTCGGCTTCCTAAACATCCCAGCTTTGTCCCCAACCTCGAACACATGCTCAAGGGGTGCTGCCAACGGGGTATATTCTGAATACTTATTATAGTTCTTCAAAGGTGGGGGCTTATATTCCACAGACCTCCTTGAACCAGTTGCGTTCACAGTTAGAGGTGTTGTCCTTTCCTTTCGACTAGCTTCCCTTTCAGTGGAAGCTGAAGCTCTATTGTAAGAGGCACGCCTGTCTACATTCCTTCTTCTGGGACTATAAGACCTGCTTCTTTTTCTCCCACTCCAGCCAGCCGAATTGTTATCCTTTCTTAATTTAGCCATAGACTCTTCAACAACTTTATGAGCTTCAGCTCGTGCATAAAAATCAGCTAGCGTGACAGGTTCCTCCTTCTGAAGTTCCTTCCAGAAATCGCTCCCAGGCCATATCCCGGCTATTAAGAAATTTTTATACATTTCATCGGTAGCCTTCCTCACTTTTGGCACCTCCGCATTGAAACGTTTAAAATACTCTCTTAAAGTTTCCTTCTCCCTTTGTTTAATATTTGCTAAAGTATTAGCAGGAGGTGGAAATGCAACCGTAGCACGAAACTGAGTGACAAAAAGCTCGCTCATTTGCCTCCAGGAACGAATAGAATTAGATGGCAACCTTTTGAACCACTGATGAGCATTGTCCCTCAGGGTAGCTGCTAACAGGCGGCACTTTGTACGATCCCTGACCTGATAAACCTCCATCTCAATACTAAAGCGACTGAGGTATTCCACGGGATTCGAGGTGCCATCAAATTTCAGGTCCCCTACTCCTCTATACCTGGGTGGAAGGGGTGAATCCCGCACCTTCTTTGTGAAAGGTGAAGCTACAGCTAGGCCTGATGTCGACCTCTTCTCAGCCTTAATCTTCTCCAGAGCTTTCCTCAAATCAGCCACCTTATAATTTGTGTCCTCTCCATCAGAAAGGTAACCATCACTCTCATCTGTTTCTTCATTCGAATCTTCACCCTGCTTATGAGCTGAACTATTTTGGGAGCTAGAGCTGCCATCATTCCCGACTGCTGATTGGAGCTTCGTAGATTTAGACCTCCTGTCATAAGTCCGTTCTTCTCCTTGAGACTTTTCCTTCCTATAGCTCTTAGAACCCTTCGACTGGGACTTGTCAAGGTTATCATTTCCATTTACCTTTTCCTTAGTCCCATCCAAAACATGTCGTAAATCTTTGTTGTTGAGCTTCTTTCCCACTCGGTCGAACACGCTCACACTCCTAGTTGGAGAATCCCTAGGGCCTTCCTTCCAATCCACATTCTCCTGGTCTATTTTGACATCAAAAAAGTCATTTTTCCGAGCCTCTTTTTCAGGCTCTTCTTCACTTCCAAAATCCAAGTTTATTGGCGTCACTTCCCGGCGCCTGGTGTGCCTTTCCGAGGACTTCTGCTTTTTCTGTCCCTTCTTCTTTCATGACGATTTCTTTTCCAACTCATCAATCCTACCATCCAGAGCCTGAAGATGATTGAGGATATCTCTAGCAGTCACTTCACCATCAGGATTAGCATCACGCTTACCGCTCTCGCCGCCCGGCGTTCGAACTGATTCAGAACTTTCCGACATTAATTAACTAACAGATTTAAGGAAGCCCCTCCTTCTAGCGCCAAAAATGTTGTGCAAAAATGCCACACAATACCCCAAGAAAGCCTTGCCGGAATAATAGAAATTATCCTTGGTTTTCGGATACAAAACAGATTAAACAGCTGTAAAGAAACAGGATAGCTGAACCTAATTATGGTGTTTGGTGTTTAGAGGGCTGGATTAGCAAGGTTGCTGGACAACAATGGTAAAGAATTCCGGCCAAATATGCCCAGAATATGATTACTCAGGGTACACGTGCCTTGTGTATTGAAAAAGTAAAAACCGAACCCCTTGCTAATTGCCTACATATCCTATTTATAGGAATCAAGCCCTAATGTAGTTCTTTTAGGTTAGGAATCCTTTTCTTGTTGATTAAGCCACGAAATAAGAGAGTTTTAATCAGATATACAACTTATCTCCAACTCAGCTAGCCACTTAACAGAGTTCTATTCGAATTAGAACTCCTAAAGCCCATTCCTATAATAACTCTCATACATATACCATAAACATCCAATATTTATCATGTTAGAAACGTGTCCTTCCATAAAATAAACTGTTAAAAGGACTAAATTCGTGTCTCCTAAAAATTAGGAGATAATCCTTATCCATTCGGCAACCAGAGGTGGAGCCTGTAATGACACCTGTACAGCTTCCCTCCATAATGACACCTGAACAGCTTCCCTCCAAAATGACACCTGAACAGCTTCCCTCCAAAATGACACCTGCCTACCAACTAACTTAACATGCTTCTACTTCTATGGGTCTAAAATTAAGCCCATTACAAATTTTGGGCACAACAATATCTAATAAATTATTTTTATAAATAATTTTCAAATAATAAGAAAATTTTGATGGGTTACATAACATTTTTATACATTTTAAAAAATATATATTCATTTTTTTTTGTTGAAATCAAGTTACATATCAAAATGTTACATTGTTATATTAATGTATTTTAGATCAATACAAATATTTAGTATAATTTTAATATAGATATCTAATAAAGTAGTATTACGATTTCGAATAAAATATCAAAAATACCTAAGAGAATCCTGGTGCATTATATAAAATTTAAAATACATTTTTTATATATGTCTAATAAAATAGTATAACGATTTCAAAATAATTAACAAAATACCTAAGAGAATCGTAGTGTATTATATAGTTGTTTGAATACATTTATTTTTTTAATTTTAAAAATATATTCCTTTATTGTAAAATTGTGTTTCTTTTAGAAAATAACATTTATCAATTTGTCTCAATTAAATTTTGAGAACAACCGAGTAATACATATATTTTACAGACAAAGGTTCTTTTACGTGTTTCAAACGAATTTCAATTATATTTTAAAAAAATCTTAAAAATTAAAATTATAATTTTATAATAAAAAAATAAATTGATTTGCAAAATCTCAATAATATTAAAAAAAATAAAAAACTAAAAAATTACCTTATAGAATCTTTTGTGGGTTACATAGTATTTTTATACGTTTTAAAAAGAAACTATAAATCCTTTCGAAATTAACTTATATATTAAAATTTCAGAAATGTATTTATTAATATACATTTAACTTATTTCTCATCATTCATATCTTATGTTATCAAAATCATATTTCATATATGTGTGTGCTTTTTAATTTTAAAGTATGTTTTTTGTCTCTTCTTAACTTCATTAATACTTTAATATTTTTCTATTTTTGTTGTTTGTAACAGGTTCAATAACTAAAGAATTTTGGATACTCCAAATTTTAGCTAATTTTTTACTTCATTCAAGGTGTTATCATCCCTCTATCTCAAGTTGTTGCAATTTATTATTGTAGAATAACATGTTGACAAAAAAAAACAACCATTTGGAGCCAAAAAAAAGAAAAAAACGAGATGATTATATGATAGAGTCACATAAAGGAGCTATAGATAGTTTTGTTATTAAGAAAACAGACACTTCGAGAAAAGAACAAACGAACAAAAATTTGGGGGGTTCGGTAGCGGGTAATAATGAAAATTTGGTGAATTTAGTTGTAGAAAAAGAGGATGTTAACATCTTAAGTGAGAACGAAAAGGAGCCTGATTTATCTAACATTAAAGATACGATAGAAGAAGAGTCAATTCCTCGTTAAAGGATATTTATGATCCTTGAAATCGGGACAATTTAGACAATAAAGAAAGGGATATTTGTAGTTGAAAAGGGACTCGTAAGAGATTTAAATCTTGTATTTTCATTGGATAATATTTCAAGACATTTCTCTTATTCTTATTATTCTAGGAGATTGAGTAATGGAGAGGTTGTTGATAAAAAAATGGTTGATTTACGGTTAACCAGTGGATAAAGTGTATTGCTTTTGTAATAAGTTGTTCAAATCTCATAATATGAAAAGTTCCCTAGAAAATGAAGGATTAAGGGATTGGAAGCATTTAAGTGAGAAGTTTAAACAACATGAAAATAGTGTTGAGCATATGTTTAATATGAATAGGTGGAGTGAACTAAAAGTGAGATTGGCTACAAATCAAACCACTGATAAAAAATAAAATAGTTTCTGTTGTGAAATGTCTTGCTAAAAATAATTTGGGTTTTTGAGGATCGAATGAGAAACTTTATCAACTATCTGGCTAAAAATAGTTGGAAACTGAGAATATTGATGTTGATACGATCATTTTAGATTTTGCATCAAGGAGTGCTCGACGGAGCTGTTTTTCTTAGTTTCTTAGTACTTGAATTATTGATTAAACTTTAGTACTTATTTGGTTATTTTATTTAAGTTGACTAAATTTTCAATTTTTATTATTGCAACTGTTACGTTGTTAAATTTAGTACGTAAAAAAAATAGGAGCCTTTTTTTTCGTTTCGCCCCTAGGCCCCCATATGGTATGGAACGGCCTTGGATGAATCCAGACATTCACATCCCCAAGCATCTACATACATACATGTTGGTGAACGAATAAAAATGATGCATATATAAATCAGATACTATGTATGTATATACCTCTTATAATGGTCGAATACGACTTATGCAAATTGATTGAGTACTGAAAAGTGTTAGGTTTGAAGTAGTCCACTAGTTGCTAATAAGGTCCTATAAATTAGGAGTTTGTTTATGTTTGATTAGGATATACCACGTCTTCTCAGTTCATGGGACGTTGGCTTAATTTTAGGATATTTCTGTTTATGTAAAGCTATATATATAGCTCCAGTTATTTTCTAATAAATATACTATTCTGAAACACTCTTTTTATAGTTTATCATATGGTATCAGAGCTCCATTAATTTGGGCCTGATTAAGAGAGAAACAGAAGAGAGAAAGAGAGGTGTACATGGCAGATAGCAGCAATGGTAGTAGTACGTTTGTACAACCTGCTATCCCTAAGTTTGATGGCTTTTATGAACACTGGGCCAAGTTGATGCAGAATTTTCTTCGATCGAAGGAATTCTGGAGCCTGGTAGAAGATGGAATAGATGAGATTCCTGAAGAGATAAAGTCATCGGAGAAGCTTAGTGAAGATCAGTTAAAGAAAATGAAGCTGATTGAGGAACAACGATTGAAGGACAGGAAGGTGAAGAATTATCTATATCAAGCTATAGATAGAGAGATCATGGATACCATCCTGAATGACGAAACATCAAAGCAAATATGGGGCTCAATGAAACAGAAGTTCAAGGGGTCATCAAGAGTCAAGAGAGCACAACTTCAGGCTTTGAAGACTGAATTTGAGACCTTAAAGATGAAAGAAGGAGAAACTATCAATGCTTATTTCAGAAGAACACTCGCCATAGCAAAAAAGATGAAATCCTGCGGTGAGAACGTTAAAGAGGCTGACATCACAGGAAAGATTCTTCGATCTCTAGTCTCAAAATTCAATTATGTGGTATGCTCAATCGAAGAATCAAATAATGTGGATATCCTGACTGTGGATGAACTCCAAAGTAGTCTTCTAATTCATGAACAAAGAATGAAATGCTCAACTGAGGAAGAGCATGCTCTAAAGGTCACACATGAAGATCGAGGTGGAAGAGGCAGAGGTGTGATAAGGGGTCGAGGAAGAGGCGGCAGAGGCAGGTCATATGTTAACAAAGCTGCTGTGGAATGCTACAGGTGTCACAATCTAGGACATTATCAATACGAATGTCCTAATTGGGAGAAGAAAGCTCACTATGCCGAGATGAATGATGAGGATGCGATGCTTCTGATGGCACATGTTGATGTCAAACAAAGTAAGAAAGAAGGAATATGGTTTCTTGATTCTGGATGTTCAAATCATATGTCCGGAAATAAAGAATGGTTCACTGAATTTGATGAAAGTTTTAGGCATTCGGTCAAGCTTGGAAATGACTCTAAATTAATGGTAATGGGAAAGGGAAACATTCGAGTGGAGTTAGCGGGTCAAATTCACATATTGTGTGATGTGTTCTTCGTACCAGATTTATGCAATAATCTCCTCAGTGTAGGCCAACTACAAGATCGGGGCATCACTATTTTAATCAAGAAAGGGGTTTGCAAGTTGTACCATCCGACCAGAGGTTGCATAATGGAGAGTAAAATGACTGCAAACAGAATGTTTATAGTCGCCACAAACATTGTCATGTCATCATCCTCCTGTTTCAACACAAAAGTCGAAGAATCTGGTGAGATTTGGCATAAAAGATATGGGCACCTGAGTTACAAGAATCTGATATTATTACACAACAAGCAGATGGTTCATGGGCTTCCAAGTATCCAAATTCCAAGAAAAGTGTGTACGGTCTGTATGTCGGGAAAACAACATAGAGAAGTCATGCCGAGAAAAAACAAATGGAGAGCTGAAGAACAATTACAGCTGATTCACTCCGATATATGTGGACCTATCTCGCCTGCATCTTACACTAAGAAGAGGTACATACTGACTTTTACAGATGACTTTAGTAGAAAATTGTGGGTCTATTTTTTGAATGAGAAGAGTGAAGCATTTATAACATTCAAAAATTTCAAAGTCATGGTAGAGAAAAAGGGTAAAACAATATGTGGTCTGAGAACAGATAGGGGAGGAGAATTTAACTCCAAGGAATTCGTAGAGTTCTGCAAAACTCACGGCATCAGAAGACAATTAACCACTGCTTATACGCCTCAACAAAATGGAGTTGCTGAGCGTAAATTTAACTCCAAGGAATTCATAGAGTTCTGCAAAACTCACAGCATCAGAAGACAATTAACCACGGCTTATACGCCTCAGCAAAATGGAGTTGCTGAGCGTAAAAATCGCACAATTCTAAATATGGTGAGATGTTTGCTTAAGGAAAAGAAGATGCCTAAGATGTTTTGGCCAGATGCTGTGAGATGGACTTGCTATTTACTTAATAGAAGTCCCACTAGTGCTGTGAAGAACAAGACTCCAGAAGAATGTTGGAGTGGCGATAAACCCACCATTGAACATATTCGGGTTTTTGGATGCATTGGTAATGTACATGTACCTGCTGCTAGGAGGCTGAAATTAGATGCAAGGAGTCAAAGGCATGTTTTTCTCGGTTACAGTGAGGAATCCAAAGGATACAAGATGTTTAATCCTCTTACTAAAGAGGTATCTATTAGTAGGGATGTGATCTTTGATGAAAGCGAATCTTGGGATTGGGGAAAAACAAAAGATGATGTCAAAAGTGATGTATTGGATTGGGGTGAAGCTTATGAAGAAATATGTGATCCAGATGAGGAAAGTGAAGTTGAAACAAACTCAAACGGAGATGAAGCAGAGCTAAATGAAGATGTTAGGTCCAAATGTGTTGTATAGGGGGGGTGAATACAACTTTTCGAATATGAGAAGCAATAAATACGATGCAATAAATGAACACGCAGATTCAAGGAATATATTTCTTATATATAACTTGAAAAGGTTGCTACAACATTCATTACAAAGTATAACAGAAGTTCAGAGAGAAGTGAATGATTCTAAGCTCTGTGAATGTACTCTCTCTCTTTTTCTTGTGTTTACTCAATATTGCTCACTAACTTAAAACATTACACTAGTGCTTCTATTTATACTACATGTAATCTATGTCCTGTAGTCTTCAAAGACTAAGATGTACGTGGCCCAATGATGTCCACATAAATCTTGCCTTATCTTGAAAGCTTGGAAATCTGCCAATCAGAAGATGCCATGTGTCATGTTGAAGCTGCACTCTAAGTAGAACTTCTACTTGAGAATTTCTACTTAGCCATCTCGAATTTCTAAGTAGAACTTCTACTTAGAAATATTCTACTTGGCTATCTAGAATATTTAGTACTTAGAAAATATTCTGGTCTTCAACTTGAAACTTCAATGCACATCTTGAGCTTGTGATATCTTCATGTCTTCTTTATTCTTCAGCAAGCTCTTGAACATGGATCTTTATTACTGACATAAACTTGCTATCAATGTCCTGACACTTGATGCACTGGTCTGGTTCATAAGTGACTAGTCTTGATAGTGTTTCTGCTTCTCGAATAAATTACCATATTCACTTAGTAACTTGGCTTTCCAATATTCGCTTTCCTTCTTGTTCACTTGAAATCAATTGGTCTTGTTGATACTGATAGTTATGATCTTGATTCTCGATTTCTCAAATCACTGAGGCATGAACAACTTTGACTTGAACTTCTTTCAATGATTTCTTCTTGGCTTGATCATAGTTAACATGTTCAATTGTATCAATTACCTTGTCTTCATTTAGTGTTGATTTCTTGTGACTTCTTGTTCTTGATTGTCTTCTGGTTAAGTATCTTTTCCTTTAATTGAGTTACATTAGTTATAGTGTTACAAGTTTATACACTCTGCCTTTCAATCTCCCCCTATTTGATTGTCTAACAATGACATTCAAATTAATGAAGGATAACTCAACTAAACAATGAGACGAGAAAAGATAATTAACATTACAGTCTTGAATAATATACAATTGAAAGATAATTGAAAACAATACAAAGAACTTAAACTAGAAACAGGATTCGAACCTCGAATTAAAGATCATTTGAATGATTCCTATCACCTGGATTATTTCATATCTTTTAGTCAAACTTATATCACCTTATTGGATTCACTCTAAGGTGAATTTTCCTCAAGTGAGTTAAAGCAACCGAAAGACATGAAGTTTTTCCAACTTCAAGTTCACACCACTCTGACCTTTAACCCTAATTCCGTTTCCTCTTCCTAGCTTCAGCAGCTTGGTCTTTCTCTTCTTTCTGCCTTTTGCTCTTCTCCTTCTGCTGCTTTTGTTTCTTATATACTGGATCATGAAGCTGCGTCCACCTAGCATTCAACAAACTTACTGCTTCCATTTCTAGAGGATTCCTGGGTTCTGGGTAAGGATGTTTGAAAAGCCTTCTGAGTTTGTCCACCTCCTGAGTAGTCCTGATCTTTGGAATGTCCTCAAATTTCTTCATTATAAGCTGAGGTTTCCAATGAGCTTTATCAGCTTTAAACTGACAATAGATCATTTTGGGATAGCCCTTGACACGGTTAGTATTGTGGACACTAGCCGCATCTTGCTCCATTCGCTTCTTTTCCACTACTACATCAGACAGGTAACTCACGAGTCTCTGCTTTTCTTTCACATACTTAACTTCCACATCTTCCCATTTGAACACATATAACACTCTATCCAGAAATGAAGCATCTTGAGTTTGTAGCAGCCAACTTTTACTCATATGCAAGATTGTTCTATTCTGGTCTGCATCTATGAATACTAAGGCATCAGCTGTATTATCAGCATAAGAGTGTATCCAGTATACACTATCTCTTCCTGGAACGCCAATTGACTCCCTTATCTCTCCTTGTTCCAGTGCTCCAGAAGGAAGAGTCAGAGCTTCATCTACATTCTTCATTGCTTGAAGAATATTCCAATTCTTCTCTATCAGCTCCGGCTCAATCTTCACGTTATCAAGAGGGTTTGGAGCAATGATATCACACTTCCACACCTCATTGCTCTTCTTGAGTATGACACTTTCAATGAGCTTCTTTGATTTATCTTTAAGCTCAGAAGCGAATCCCTTACCCATCATTTGTCTACAGACGGCTTTAAGAGATTCCACTGAAAGTTCCATTAAATCTTTTTCCTCCAAGCTAACCCTCTTCATTTTCTTGTCAACCACCATCCGGACAATATTAGGATATGCTGAGAATTCTGGACCCTTGTCCTCTGCTAGCTGCATTAACTGATCCTGATAGAGTATATTTTTATATATATTTTAGATGATTTTATTCTCATATTTACTGTGTTTTGCATTGATTTGGATTTTTATTTAATAGATTTTATTATTTTATTGTAGGAAATAAAGAATTCATGACTTGGAAGGATTTGGAGCAAAAAGAGCTATTTTGGAGATAAAATAGGAGAAAATTCGTATTATTGGGCTATACGGACTGCCTGCACTGTTTGGGCCATATCTTGAGTTCCAGAAGTCAGAATTTGACGATCTTACTGTCCACGCGAAGCTTGTGGAATTATCTTTAATTCAGAGGTGGTCCAGTAAGCAAAATCCAACTGGAAGAGCCCAGAAACAGAGGAGAAAAAGAAGTTACGAATTTTAATTAAGGAATCCTATTCAGTTATGGAATCCTACTTGTAATTGATTTAGAGTATTAAAATACTTTTATTGGGCAAGACTTTTAGGGCCTATATAAACACATCTAGGGTATGATGTAAATTATTAGGGAGTAATATTAGATCATATAATATAGTTTAGAGTAGATTAGTATTATTAGTTGGAGATGTAGAGAAACACCATGACTCTTCTTTTGGGTGACAACATTGAAGTTTGAAGGTTTTGTTCTCTTAATCTTTTCTTTGTTCTTATTAGTTTAATTATGTTTTCTTGTTTTACTAGTTGTTTTACTTGTTTAATTATTAGCGAGTAGTTATTTCTAGGGCTTAAAGGGAAGCCATGTTTGCACTAATATTGGCATGATTTTCATAGTGGTTTGATTGGTTATGGTTAATTCTGATTGATATGTTTTAATCATTAATTTGTGTAATCGGCCGATATCATGGATTAATTATATGCAAATAGGGGTATGGATCGAGAGATTTACTTACTAGAGGCACACATACGATTAGCAGAATTGAATTTGAGTGCGAAAGCATCATTGGATTTCTGAGAGCGTTAATTCTTGAAAGAGATTAACTTGACTCTAATTACCTGATTGATTGAATTACTAAAAGTGGTTAATTGTGTTGAATGTTTCGAGAGTGTTAATGCTTGAAAGAGATTAACAAACTCTAGTTATAGGATCACATTGATTGCTTTAGCTTAAGAGCCAATTGTGTAAGCATGGTGGACCTGATTGCCCTAGGTTTTAAATAATTTGTTTATCATCTGTTTAATTAGTGTTAATTTAGTTTAATTAGTTACTTAATATTCTCCAATATTCGTCTGACCCTTGAAACAATTAGCGATAACTGAAAAGGAATTAGTAGAACCTGTCTCCTTGTGGATTCGACCCGCTTGCCATCTGTACTAGCAATAGACACCGTGCGCTTGCGGTTAGGTATAATTTAACACATCAGATCCCTATACAGAATGCTTAGTTTCTCATAATGAGAGTATTGAATTTTTGTTGCTAGCAAGAACAACTCTGACGCAGATCTTCTCGATATGAATTGGTCATCCACATATAGGAAAGACATTGGGACACCTTCTACCAAAGACAAAATAACCTGCCACTCCTTAAGCGTTGCATTGTATCCAACCCTGACTTTAGAAATTAATCTTTTCAATGCACTTATGTAGTTCATAGTCAGTGGATTCTGCAAATTTAGGTTGTAGAACAGATCATCTGCCTCCTTGTTATGAACTCCTTTTGCACAGGGTCCCATAAATATCTTCCTTGCTTCATCCCACTTCTGCCCTATCCTTCTATTATCCAGATCAACTTGAGGATCAGCTAGCCTTGCAAGCTCATAATCGTACTGCTTCCCTTGTAGCTCCACTTTCTTTTCTATAAAAGCAGCACGTTCTTGCATCATCTTCATTTTAGCAAACTCAGCTTGTTCCAAGGCTAACTGTTGAGACTTAAGGGTTTCCTCATCAATAGGAACTTCTTCAGGCATTCCGAAAGACATCCCAGCACCTCCACCTTGTTCCTTCAAAGATCTTTTTATTGCATGTGCTAAAGATACGTCTTCCATATCAGAATCTGAATCAAGTACCTCCTGTACTTTTTCTTGATGACTCAGGTCAACGAATGGTTCATCTTGCTCAACCATTATTGCCTTACCCTTTCTTTGCCTCTGAGCCTCTTCATCAGTAATCGGCTCAATTTCCTTTTCTTTGACAAGATCAGCTTGTTCTTGAATTTCTTCGATTTGAACTCCCTGCTGTCTCGTCTCCTTTCCACTCTCCCCCTTAGGTGAGTTATCCTGAACTCCACCTTGGTCTCCAGATCCACCAGCTGCATAAGAATCTTCAAAACCAGAACCATAGGCTCCTGCTCCACTAGCACCACCTGTACCAGCATCGGGGGGAGGTTGTTGCGGCGCGAAACACTCTGGGGGCACAAAACTTCTGATTGCGAACATCACTCTACTGATCTCCACAGCCAGCGTATCCATTGTAATCTCCATTTCTCCCATCCTTTCATTCAGAGTGTTTCCCAAGACACCACCAGCATGGCCCAAGTCATTTACCTTGTTTGTCAAAACATTAAAAGCTGTAGCTTGACTTGCCATTCGTGCTGCGTAGTCATCAAGAGCCCTTTGATTGTTTCCAATGTTCATCCCTAACTGCCCCATTGTCTGCCCAAACTGCTTCATTTGATTTTCCATAGAAGTCATACGTGTATCAAGATTTTCAATATTAAGGGACGGTGTTTGGTTTAGGTGACCTCGCTCTAATACTCGTTCTGTTAGTATTTGGCGCTCGGTTTCGGGCCTTAAAAATGAAGGTCCCTCTCTCCCTAACCTCTCACACACACTCCCTGTCTCACGCTCGTGTATGTCTTCAATAATTGATCCAAAATATGAAGCAGTACCTGCAGAAACTGGATAAGCAATATAATTTGCAGTTATGGGATCAATTGCTGTTGGTTCCTGAGTTGGAATCTCAGGCTGAGAGGCTACAAAGTGTTCTTGTACAACATCAGAACCGATCCTCTTTGCAGCATCAGTACGTACCGGTGAAGGTACGGCTGAAGCTTTTAAAGCTTCAAGTCCTTTTGAAGCAACAGTATCTTCAAGAGGTACATAATCATCATCAAAATCCCTATGTGCAGATTGTTCAAGGGGAGAACCACTCTCGTGAGGTGGAGTGGTTGCGTGTGACACACTAGGGTTTGACTGAGGTTTAGAAGTAGCAGCATGAGAAAATTTGGCTTTCTTTCGAGTAAGAGGCTGCTCTTCGGGGTCACTCTCCTCATCATATCCTACATTTACATGTGCTGGCTGTCTGGATTCCGGTGACAGGGGTGGCAGAGAATTAGAAATATAGCTCTCACCCTGGGATAGATCCTGCGGGCTAACAGTCTCTTGGGTCTGGGAATCAGAAACATAGGAAGAGGAATGAGTAGTATGCAGAGAGAGATTACCTGATTCATTACCTTGTTCGTCACCGCTTTGCTCATCAGGAATCTCTTCAAATGCCTCAGCATGAGCAGACCGATTCTGAGCATATGATGAAACTTGCGATGATTCCACCAAGGTGGTAACTCCTGCATCATATATAAGCCACTGTTGAATGTTTTCAGGAATAGACATTGGTTTACCTTGATGTTTGTCCTGATTATCAATTGTTGAAAGTGACTTAGTGCCCATCCCTAGTGGTGCAGATGTTGGACTTCTGGCAAAACTCTGTCTAACTGCAAGAGCATCCTTCGGTATTAAATCATTAATCAGCATCTGTAGGAACCGAGGAAACCAGCAGACAACATCTGTTGTGTTGAGGTCTCTGCTTGCAGGAGATCCCATTACACCCACTATCTCAGAGAGAACTATGCGTCCATAATTTATATCCAGTTCTCTTGCTAGGGCAATTCCAAAGGTTTGCATGGGAATGGAAATTTGATGGAAATCGCTTTCTCGTGCCCGAAAACATCTTGTGATAGCCTCGAAAAAGTAATTCCATTCCACATGAAAGAATTGTTTTTGGATGTTTCCAGTGATCCGACCAGACGGAGGATAACATCCTATTTCTTCAAAGAAACTGAGGCGTTCTGCAGCTGTAGGTTCTGGATCATAAGCATCTTTTATTGGGAATCCCAGAACCCTGTTGACAATTTCTTCATTGACCTCATATTCCTGACCCGCTAAGGTAAACCTGAAACCATAGGGGGTTGATTTGCTCCCAAAAGAAACCGCACTAGTCCATAATTGCTGTAAAGCATCATGTACTAGTGTAGGTTTAGCAGTAAAAGCATCGCTAGCTTTGGAATACAAATTGAGAAATCGTATCCAAGACTTAAAGCGCGGGAGTTGATCACCAATTTCCGTAGAAATATTATAAAAATTGTTTTTAGCAAGTGAAAATTGGTGAGCCATTTTAATTTTTTTTAATAAAATGTTTTTTCCTTAAAAAATGTGATATTTGTTGAAAAAAAACAATCAATTAACAAAACCAAAGTTATAGTCCTTTTAATTTCGTTCGTGAATAACAAGAGTCACTTGAGAAATTAAACTACGGAATATCAACAATGATTAAGTAATGGCGAAAATTACAATCCAATTACCAAATCTGTGATATACAATGAAGATGTATATTCTTGTGTGTATACCAGTGAAGTAGAGTTATGAACAGTCACACAACTACAAACACTTGATATTTGTGTGTATATATATATATATATATATATACGCGTGTATATGAACGGTTACAAAGCACACAGACACAAAGATTTACGATAACACAGATAATAGCAATCTAAAATCGGGCATTAATTCGTGGTCTGTATGAGTTTAATCACAAAAATCACGAACAATGGTTTGTAAGTCGAAATCGCCTGTATGTATATGTATGCGGCTGTAAAACTGAATTAGGTAAAAGTGAAATGAAATCATCGAGTTAGAGATGTATATATAGGCATGATTGTGAAATGACAAAAGTGTCCCTGTTAAAAAAAATGAAAATACCAAGTACATACAGGGAGAACCTAAGTCGAAGTCTATCTCGAAATTTTAAGTCGAAGTCTATCTCGAAATGTTATCAAGTCGAACTTCGAGATAAATTTCGAGATAGATTAACTCGAACACTTGAACCATTTAATCATTAAAGATCATTTAAACAGCAAAAACCACCAACAGTACTAGGGAAACCTATCTCGAAATTCAAGTAGAAATTCGAGATAAGTTTCGAGTTAGGAGTTAACTCGAAAAAAAATCCCCTTAGACCAACTGAGAACTCTATCTCGAACATCAAGTCGAAATTCGAGTTGAGTTTCGAGATAGAGATTAACTCGAAATTATTAACTAACTCGAAGTTATTCTCTTGGACTTGATCTTTTCAAAAATATCCCCTGTAAGATAGACTTTGTCTTGAATATTTTGAATAAGAAAATAGGCACACTGGTAACTCGAATTCGAACCCTAAGTCGAATTTCGAGATGAATTTCGAGATAGAGGCTAACTCGAAATTCTTCCCAGACTTAGAATTTTCAAAACTTCACTCTGGAAGCTCAAATCGAAATTCAACTAGAATTTCAAGATGAGTTTCGAGATAGTGACTAACTCGAAATTTTGAAGATACTTGGAATAATTTGACAATTTTTCTTTGAAAAACTCAACACTTAATATTGCCAAATTAATATAAATATCAATTCAAGGATTTTAATATATGACATAATTAAAACATTCCTTGATAATTCTAAGGCCTCTAATTACATGAAAAACACAGGTAAATTCATCTAAAAATCATGCAAAATTTAGAATATTATGAATTTAACTCCCCCTATGATCATGCAATCTAACAAGCATAAATTCAAAGATTTGTGCTATAAAAGACACTTAAAACACAATGAATTCATGTAAAATGATACTATATGCAACCTATAACAATCATTAATTAGGCATTTTAAAGTCTAAGCACATAATGATTAAGTAGCTTGCATATACAAACATAAACATGGATTTTACAGATGGAAGGCTTTACTAACTTGTGTTAAGCATTCCCAATTCACCAACCAACCTATTGAATGTTACTTCAACAAGAGGTTTGGTGAATATATCTGCAATTTGTTGCATTGTGGGCACGAAATGTAGCTCCACAGTCCCTCCTCGACATGTTCTCTTATGAAGTGATACCTGATGTCGATGTGCTTGGTTCTTGAGTGATCTACAGGATTGTTGGTTATGGCAATAGCACTTGTGTTGTCACACATAATTGGAATTTTCTTGTGCTCCATGCCATAATCCTTCAATTGGTTCCTCATCCACAGTATTTGAGCTACACAGCTTCCAGCAGCAATGTACTCAGCTTCAGCAGTAGAAGTAGATACTGTATGTTGCTTTTTACTTTGCCAGGACACCAATCTTCTGCCAAGAAATTGACAAGCACCAGATGTGCTTTTCCTATCAATCCTGCAACCTGCATAGTCTGAATCCGTATAGCCAATTAGATTAAAACCTGTATCTCTTGGGTACCAAATCCCTAGATTTGGTGTGCCCTTGAGATACCTAAAAATTCTTTTGACGGCTATGAGATGTGATTCTCTAGGATCCGCTTGGAATCTTGCACATAAACAAGTCGCGAACATTATATCGGGTCTACTTGCAGTTAAATAGAGAAGTGAGCCAATCATACCTCGATAGCTTGTGATGTCAACTGGTTTACCTGATTTGTCTTCATCAAGCTTCGTGGCTGTTGCCATGGGAGTCTTAGCTGCTGATGCATCTTCTAGATTGTACTTCTTGAGTAAATCTCTGACGTACTTGGATTGACAGATAAAGATACCATCTTTTCTCTGACTGATCTGTAATCCAAGGAAGAAGGACAGCTCTCCCATCATGCTCATCTCGTATTTCTCTTGCATTAGCTTAGCAAATTTCTCGCACAAGCGCTCATTAGATGACCCGAAGATAATATCGTCCATATAGACTTGAACAAGTATTAAATCATTCTTCACATTCTTATAGAACAATGTTTTGTCAATTACTCCCCTAGTAAAACCACTTTCAATTAAGAATACGGATAGGGTTTCATACCAACATCTTGGGGATTGCCTGAGGCCATAGACAGATTTGAAGAGAAGATACACAAAATCTACAAGTTCTGGATCAATGAAGCCAGGCGGCTGTTCCAGATACACCTCTTCTTCTAACTCTCCGTTCAGGAAGGCACTTTTCACATCCATCTGAAAAACCTTGAAGTTCTTATGTGCTGCAAATGCCAAGAACATCCTGACTGCCTCAAGTCTTGCAACCGGTGCATAGGTCTCATCATAATCAATTCCTTCTCGCTGAGAATAACCTTTTGCAACCAAACGAGCCTTGTTTCGAGTTACAAGTCCGTTTTCATCCATTTTATTTCTGAATACCCACCTTGCTCCAATTACTAATTTGTTCTTTGGTCGGGGTACCAGTTTCCAAACTTTCTGCCTTTCAAACTGATTGAGTTCCTCTTGCATTGCAATCACCCAATCAGCATCACCAAGAGCTTCTTCTATTTCTTTAGGTTCAAGCTTGGATAAGAACCCAGAATATAAGCAAATATTAGCCAGGTCATCTCTTGCGGATCTTCTAGTAGACACACCAGCTTCTGGATCACCAATAATTAATTCAAACGGATGGTCTCTATTCCATACCCGTTCTCTTGGAAATTGTCTTGATGATTCAGCGTGACTTTCTGAGTTGTGGTGCTGACTACTTTGATTACTTTCACTAACTCCCCCTGAGTTAGTGCCAGCTCCTACAGAACTAGAGTCAACTCGACTCGAGCCTTGAACAGTAGTCCTTGAGCTGCTATTTACTCCCCCTGAGTTGTTGCCGGTTCGTACTGAAGAAGTCTCTCCTGATCTTGTAGGATTAGCTTGTTCACTAGACTCAGGTTCTTCACGTACACTTGGAACATTTAATGGGACAACCAACTCAGGTTCATCTTCAAGTTCTTCTAAGTCCAGATTCTGAAATTTTAGGGACTCAGGTTCACTAGAATCTCTTGAAATTGATGAGAGTTTGGTATCGTCGAATCTGACGTTGTAGCTTTCAGTCACTTTTCGATCATTTACTAAGAACACCCTATAAGCTGCTACCACATCTGTGGAGTAACCAACAAAGATTCCTTCACGAGCTTTTGCTGCAAACTTGCCTAGATTTTCATCATCTATAAGTACATAGCATTTTGCTCCAAAGACATGAAAGTATTTGATTGTTGGTCTTCTGCCGTTCATTAGCTCACATGGTGTCTTTTCTTTATCTTTTATAATCAAGGATCGATTTTGAGTGTAACACACGGTACTCACTGCTTCTGCCCAGAAATACAGAGGAAGTTTCGAATCATACAACAAAGTTCTTGCTGCTTCAACCAATGTTCTATTCTTCCTTTCAACTACTCCGTTTTGTTGTGGAGTTCTCGGGGCTGAATACTGACGACGTATTCCCTTAGATACACAGAAGTCATTTAGCACTGCATTTTTGAATTCAGTGCCATTGTCTGATCTAATCGTCTTCACAGTAAGTGTTGAAACATTCTCAATTTGAGTGATGTGATCAATGATTAGGAAAGGTACTTCGTCTTTCGTCATTGCGAAAAATACCCATGTATACTTGGAGAAGTCATCCACGATTACCAATGCATATCTTTTCCTAGACAAAGATAGGACATTCACTGGGCCGAACAAATCCATATGAAGAAGTTGCAGAGGCTCAGTAATACTAGAAATTTCTTTGCTTTTATGCGATGCTCGTTTCGACTTTCCCATTTCACAAGCTTCACAGAGTCCTTTCGGAGCGAATTCCATTTGAGGTAGATCTCTCACCAATTCTCGCCTCGCGAGAGCATTCATCGTTTTGAAGTTTAAGTGAGATAGCTTTTTGTGCCATAACCAGCTTTCATCATCCGAGGCTTTGCTGTAGAAACAGGTGACCTCATTCTGATTTGCTGAATCCATGTCCGCAACAAAAAGATCTGCCTTTCGAACTCCTCTCAAAGCCAGTGAACCTTCCTTGATGTGAGTGATTGATACACCTTTCTTGTTGAAGACAATTTCGTAACCTTTGTCACAGAATTGACTGATACTCAACAAATTGTGCTTTAATCCCTCAACATAGGAAATATCTTCAATGATGACATTGCCAGTTTTCAGTTTGCCATATCCCTTTGTCACACCTATGCTGTCATCTCCAAAGGTAACATAAGGGCCAGCTTTCATAACCAACTCTGTAAGCAGGGACTTGTTTCCAGTCATATGCCTCGATGCTCCACTGTCTAGCACCCATATGACTTTATTTCTATTTTGCTTAATGCCCTGCAATGACAGATTGATTAAACTTTCTTCGGAACCCAACTTTGATTGGGCCCGGCTTTTCGATAAGATTGATAATCAACAGATTTAACAACAGGAGATGCACTTTTCTTAACATTACTAGAGCTTTCGACTTCCTCCTTTCCTTTCTCAGACTTGACATGTTTGTCAGTCCTAGGAGAAGGTTTGTCACTCCTAACTTTAGGAAGACTGACAGTCTTGGCTCTCACATGCTTTTTCTTGATGTTTGAACTAGCAGCAGTATTTAAGCATGACTGGCTAGATGCATTCATTAAATTCACAAAAGTTTGCATGACATTAAAAGTGCATGGCATACAATTAGGTTGACCACACTGTGCATGATTCGGATGCAGATTATTCATTGTATGTGTGACAGGCATGGCATGTGCAGCAGGAACATTTATGTTAGCTTTACATGCATAAGAAAGATGTTCAGTAGATTTGCAGTGATAACATGCTTTCTTTATTCGTTCAGCCTTAACCTCTTTTAAGCCTTTCTTTCCTTGTTGTTTAACAGCCTTAGCTCCTAATCCTAGTCTAGATTCATCTCTAGGAAAATTGATTTTAACTTGTTTGATAGGAGTTATGGGTTGTGCTTTCTGGCGATCTTCCATCTCAATCTCATATCTAGCTATTAATTCAGTCTCTTCTTCTTCTATTCTAGGAACAAGGTGTTTGTAGATGGATTTGACAGAAGGTTTAAAAATGCTAGGAACTTCATTTTTAAGGTCACTGGAACTAGTGTCGATAGGTCTCTTCCCTTCTTTCTTAGAAAGGTTAGAATAATCAAGTCCTACACCTACTCCAGTTATCTTCTTAAATACGTCATTATCTACATACACTTTACTAGCAGCTAGTTTGTAAGCTTCACATTTAGTTTCTAACTCAGCTAGTTTGTTCCTAAGACATGGTTCTATTTCTTCCTTAAGGACGAGCTTGTGTTCCAAAGATTTAATAAAATCTCTTAGGGAAGTATCTACAGTGCAAGCAGCCTCTAACTCTTCCACTTTTGCCTCAAGCATTCTGCTTTTGGCGACAAGTGTTTTCTGTTCCTTTTGAGAAGTGTCTAGGCTTTTGCACAACATGTAGATCTCTTCGCTAAGAGCCCCGTTCTGTTCCTTATAATCATCAATAGACATTTCTACTTTAAGGGTTAGAACTGGTACCTCTGGTTCCTCTGATGTCTCAGCCATGAGCGCAAAGTTTGCTACATGAGTAACATCTTCCTCATCTGAATCATCCCAAGCTCTTCCTTCTATTACTAATAAAGCTCTTTTTCCATGTCTTTCCTTCACCAGCAATTCATACTTGCTTTTGAGGGCTTCAAATGTCTCTTTTGGATAAGTCTGTTTAGGCTTTTTGCAGTCCGAGGCAAAATGTCCAGCTTCACCACAGTTATAGCATTTGAACTTCATTTTGAAATCCAAAGGAGATTTTTAGCTGGTATTCTTGCCTTTACCTTGGTAGCCTGACGAACTACCACCACCCTTAGCAGCCCGATAATAAGATGAAGAATTTCTCTGTGGTCGGTTGCTCTTTCTGAATCTCATGTTGCTGAACTTCCTTGCCATGTATGCCACGACACTATCGTCCATGTTGTCCAGCTCTTCTTGGGTGAAGTAGTCATCATCACTGTTAGATGCGCACTCGTCATCATTATCAACTTGATGTGGTGCAAGTGATGATTTAGGCTTTGCTGCAACCATTGCCTTCTTAGACTCTTCCTCATCAGCAACTAATCCTGATGCAGTTTCTTTTCCTTTTGAATCATTGTCCCATGCTTGATCTTGAAGTGTTTCCAGCTCATAGGTCTTTAGAATTCCATAATATTCTTCCAGAGAAGTTGTATGCAAATCTCTGGTTTCTCTGATTGCGTAGACCCTATGTTCAATGCTCTTTGGCTGGTTCCTCAGATATCTCGTATTGGTCTCAACCATGGGGAGAGTAACACCTCTCAGATTCAAATCTAATACTAACTGACTGAATCTTAGATAGACGTCTGTTATGCCTTCTCCTTTTCTTATTCTGAAGGTGTCATACTCCATCTTGAGTATAAGTGTCTTGTTGCTTCTAACCTCTGCAGATCCTTCCATGACAACTTCTATCTTGTCCCAAATCTTCTTTGCTGTATTCAAACCTTTGACTATGTTGAACATTTCATGATCAAGAGATTCCATCAAGGTTTGTCTTACAGAAGTATCATAAGCTATTTGCTCCTTGTCAGCATCCGTAAAGTCCGCTGCCTTTTTAGGCTCAGACCGAGCAGGTATAACCTCCTCTCCTTCCGTACGCTCAGGAATAGCTTTCATTGGAACAAATTTACCCTTTTCAAGGACTTCCAAATACTCAGGGTTAATTGTCTCTAAGTAGAGTCTCATTCTGAAAACCCATTCTTCATAGTGATCTCGGTTGAACATTGGGATCTTGAAAGAATTTTTAGGAGCCATTTCAAATCTTGTCACTAAAAATTTCTAAGTACCCAAGACTAGGCTATGTAGAATATCTATGTAGAACTTTTGCCTAAGTCGAAATTTCTCTAAGTAGAAATTTTGCTCAAGTCGAAATTCACCAAGTAGAAATTGTCCAAGTCGAAATTCTATGTAGAAAATCTCAAGTAGAAATTCTATGTAGAACTTTTGTCCTTAGAATAATTTTCTGCAGATTACTTTAATATTGAATAAACAATATCACCTTTTTGACTTTTGATACTTTACACACCGAAAGCAACTAACCCACTTGCTAGGCACTGAGTATGTCTTGTTACACTTTCGGCCAAGGAATATTTATCAAATCAAAAGTACAAAAACACCTTTTTGAATATCTTATCTGTTTGAAAAAGGAGATCAAAAAGTTGTTGGGTTATCTTCTTTGATAAGAACAGATGATGAACACTCAAGAACACCAAATATCAATGAACCCAGATTAATTCACAAAAATTAATTAAAATACACCCAAGCTAAATAATCACACCTGGAGTATTTAAATAATTTTTTTCGGATGAGTTTTCACTACCAACGAATTAAAGCACACTTTTCGAGAAAATGAAAAGTAGATCTAGAAAATGAAAACTCACGATTCTTCTACCAAACACAAGGATCTATGTTTTGTATGTTAAACATCCGCTCTGATACCAATTGTTAGGTCCAAATGTGTTGTAGAGGGGGGGTGAATACAACTTTTCGAATATGAGAAGCAATAAATACGATGCAATAAATGAACACGCAGATTCAAGGAATATATTTCTTATATATAACTTGAAAAGGTTGCTACAACATTCATTACAAAGTATAATAGAAGTTCAGAGAGAAGTGAATGATTCTAAGCTCTGTGAATGTACTCTCTCTCTTTTTCTTGTGTTTACTCAATATTGCTCACTAACTTAAAACATTACACAAGTGCTTCTATTTATACTACATGTAATCTATGTCCTGTAGTCTTCAAAGACTAAGATGTACGTGGCCCAATGATGTCCACATAAATCTTGCCTTATCTTGAAAGCTTGGAAATCTGCCAATCAGAAGATGCCATGTGTCATGTTGAAGCTGCACTCTAAGTAGAACTTCTACTTGAGAATTTCTACTTAGCCATCTCGAATTTCTAAGTAGAACTTCTACTTAGAAATATTCTACTTGGCTATCTAGAATATTTAGTACTTAGAAAATATTCCGGTCTTCAACTTGAAACTTCAATGCACATCTTGAGCTTGTGATATCTTCATGTCTTCTTTATTCTTCAGCAAGCTCTTGAACATGGATCTTTATTACTGACATAAACTTGCTATCAATGTCCTGACACTTGATGCACTGGTCTGGTTCATAAGTGACTAGTCTTGATAGTGTTTCTGCTTCTCGAATAAATTACCATATTCACTTAGTAACTTGGCTTTCCAATATTCGCTTTCCTTCTTGTTCACTTGAAATCAATTGGTCTTGTTGATACTGATAGTTATGATCTTGATTCTCGATTTCTCAAATCACTGAGGCATGAACAACTTTGACTTGAACTTCTTTCAATGATTTCTTCTTGGCTTGATCATAGTTAACATGTTCAATTGTATCAATTACCTTGTCTTCATTTAGTGTTGATTTCTTGTGACTTCTTGTTCTTGATTGTCTTCTGGTTAAGTATCTTTTCCTTTAATTGAGTTACATTAGTTATAGTGTTACAAGTTTATACACTCTGCCTTTCAGAAGATGATGGAGGGAACACCTCAAATGAATCAATTGTGTCACCAACTCAGCAAAGAAGAGAAAGAAGAGCTCCATCGTACCTGAATGACTACACCAGTGGAGAAGGTCTATCAGACGAGGAGGTACAAAACTTTGCATTGTTCAGTTCCACTAATGATCCTTTATTTTATCACCAAGCAGTTAAGTATAAAAACTGGAGGCAAGCAATGGATCTTGAAATTGAGGCAATAAACAAGAATAAGACTTGGAAGCTGGTAAAACCTCCATTGGGAGCAAAGGTGATAGGAGTTAAGTGGGTTTACCGAACAAAGTTGAACGAGAATGGAGAAATTGACAAATGTAAGGCCAGGTTGGTGGCAAAGGGGTACGCGCAAGAAAAAGGGATATACTACAACGAGGTGTATGCCCCAGTAGCACGATGGGACACCATACGTATGATAATTTCTTTGGTAGCAAGGAACGGCTGGAAGTTGTATCAACTTGATGTCAAGAGTGCCTTCTTGCACGGGGAGCTTACTGAAGAAGTATACATTGCACAACCACAAGGTTATGAGGTGAAAGGAGAAGAAGACAAGGTGTACAGATTGTTGAAAGCATTATATGGGTTGAAACAAGCCCCTAGGGCATGGTTTCGTCGAATTGAAAAGTTTTTCATCAGAGAAGGTTTTGAAAGAAGCTGTTCAGATAACACCCTGTTTATCAAGAAGCTGGAGAAAAACAAAATCTTAATTGTAAGTCTTTATGTTGATGATCTTATATTTACAAGTAATGATATGAATATGATGGAAGATTTCAGAAACTCGATGAAAAATGAGTTTGAGATGACTGATTTGGGGGAGATGAAATATTTTTTGGGAGTAGAGGTATTGCAGAGCAGCCATGGAATCCTGATTTGTCAAGAGAAATATGCCAGAGAAGTGCTTAACAGATTTGGATTAAGAAACTGCAATGGAGTAAAGAATCCAATGGGTCCAGGAAGTAACAAGTTTTCAAATTCAGAGGAAGATGCAAAAGCAGATATTACATTGTTTAAGCAGATTGTGGGATGCTTGATGTATATGACAACAACAAGGCCGGATTTGAATTACAGTGTATGTTTTCTAAGCAGATTCATGTCAAATCCAATGGAGGCACACATGCTTGCAGCTAAACGAATTATGAGGTATATCCAAGCTACTGCTAATCTCGGCATCTTTTATAAAAAAGGTTGTACGCATGAATTATTGGCATACACTGATAGTGACTATGCTGGGGACATAAATGATCGAAAGAGTACTTCAGGTTATGTGTTCCTGTTAAGTGGAGGGGCAGTAGCATGGGCATCTAAGAAGCAACCTATAGTAACTCTCTCTACTACTGAGGCTGAGTATGTAGCCGCTGCCTCATGTGCTTGTCAAAGTGTTTGGATGCATCGAGTTCTCAAGCAAATCAGAGGTACACTAAGTGATTCTGTCAAAATATTCTGTGATAATTCATCAACTATCAAGCTGGCAAATAATCCAGTTTTCAATGGAAGATGTAAACACATTGATGTAAGATTTCACTTTCTGAGAAATCTTGTAAGTGATGGAGCAGTTAGCATGGAATATTGTGGTACTGGTGATCAAGTAGCGGACATTATGACCAAGCCATTGAAGCTGGATCAATTTTAGAAACTCAGAAGTGCACTTGGTGTTAAAAGTAAATCAGAGATAAACTAACATGTCTGCTACATGTTTAGTTTAGGGGAGAATTTGTTAGGTTTGAAGTAGTCCACTAGTTGCTAATAAGGTCCTATAAATTAGGAGTTTGTTTATGTTTGATTAGGATATACCACGTCTTCTCAGTTCATGGGACGTTGGCTTAATTTTAGGATATTTCTGTTTATGTAAAGCTATATATATAGCTCCAGTTATTTTCTAATAAATATACTGTTCTGAAACACTCTTTTTATAGTTTATCAAAAAGTCCCAATTTTCCTCACTAGAACCCTAATTCTCTCCTTCAAAACGTGTTGATATATGTACGGATGTATAAAGTTTTATTTTTAAAGAAAAACATGTGAGAATTTCGTGTTTTTTTATCACATAATTATTTATTTATATTTTTCTTTTCATTGTTAACATATAATATAAGATCCATAGGCCTCCCTCTAACACCTTAAGGTTTTAGCGATTGGTTACTTAACATGGTATCAGAGTTCTGGTTGTGGGATGTCTCAAGTTCGAGTCCATCTTATCCCCAATATTCTCATTTATTGAAATTATGTGCTCCTACCCCCAATATTCTCATTTATTGAAATTATGTGCTATGGTGGGCCCAAAAAGGGACGAGATCCCCACTTAGTAAATTGACGAACCGAAGGCTAAGACAAAAAAAAAAGCACGAACAACCTAGTGATCCACTATTTAATCCAAATAACGGGCCTTCAAATGAAAGGATGTTAATATATGATATGATCCGACCCAAATAACGGGCCTTTAAGTGAGGAAGGATGTTAATATATGATATGATCCCATGGTTGTAAAAATCGGTAATCGGTATAAATCGGTTGAGGTGCCGATTTAGGATTAATCGGGTAATCGGGGATTAATCGGAAGGATTAATCGGAGTATTAATCGGATATTATAATAATATTTAATATATTAGCTTAATTTATAGTTAAACATATCATTTTAAATAAATTCATAGGATTAATCGGATTTCAAAAATCGAATCGGTTGTTTACCTTACAGAGGATTAATCGGGGATTAATCGGCTAAATCGGGGATTTTTAGAACCATGTATGATCCTCGTAAGCCCATGAATTTTAGGAGAATTGGGTACTTAACGTTTATTTTTCATTTTACACGGCAACAAGTCAAAACCCACAAGAACGGAGGTAGTATTACTGAGGGTGGGGGCAGTTGTTCCGTTGAAAGAAAATTTAAAAGTAATCGACCCCGTTTGAAAGGAAAGGAACGGGTGGAGAAAAACCCTAAAAAAGAAAGAAGCGGAGGCTGGCAAGTAAATATATGGCAACTTTGAAAAGGAGACATCCAACAAAGTTATGAAGAAATATCCATAGAAGCAAAAAAGGAAACGTTTTTGTTCAATTCTTGAAACAAGCAAATACAAAATGAGCCAAAATTCCCGTCCAGACTCCAAGGTAAGCGAGTACATTATACTGTAGTATAACTCTCTCTCTCTCTCTCTCTCTCTCTCTCTCTCTCTCTCTCTCTCTCATTATAATGGAATCTGAAAATGACAGAAGCACAAGAGCCTTTGCTTAATGGGAAACTTGTACGGTGGCGGCCGTGGAGATATGGCCATGATTATTAATGTCCCGAAAGAAGAGTTGGAGCTTGCTGACCTCAAGTACCACCATGCTTCCACCCACACCCTTCCTTTGCAATTACCTGACATCGGACGACCTATCAAAGTAACTAAATAAATTTGTATTAATATTTGTATATTCTAAAATTTCATCCAACTAAATAAATGTTATAATTCCTTGTAGCAATTTCTGAGGACAAGAGAAGTAGGCGAGTTTCTCAGTGGTGCTCTGGCAGGAGCCATGACCAAAGCTGTTCTGGCACCTCTCGAAACCATTAGGTCCGCTTTTACTTTATCCTTTTTTCTTTAATTACTTTCTTCACATATATGTTTATATTCTCTACTTCATTTTGTATTTCTACATATTAGTTTTGTTTATATGGCATTATCAGCTGCCATTTCTGTTAAGTTAGTATAGTTGGTATGTATAAACATGAGATAATGAAAATGAATCATCTCATTTCAGTTTTTAGCTTAAGATCACCATTAATGCTGATCTTCTTCTAAAATCCGAGGAAGGATGCTCGCTTTGTGTTTGATCTAAGTTCTTAATGAGCTGCTTGAAATCAATTGTCAAGATTGATGTTATTTTGCTTCAGTTTGTGAACTTTCTTTTCTTTCTTTTTTTTTGCATCAATTTCTTTTTGTTGACCTAATTTTGTGATTGTTCTTCAATTGCTCTTTCATTTGTTTTCTTCAATTCTGATTACTTGGAAAACTAAGAAACAACTTCAAGGAGTACTTGTAAAGCTGAATACAAAGGCATCAATCATACTGCTAGTCTACTTGTGTATTATTTAATTAAAAGATTTACTATCAGATTCGAAGATTCCTGTTCCTTCCCTGTTGAAATTTTTTGTGACAACCTTGCTGCAAAAGGCTTGAGTAAGAGAATCATGCATTTTAAAAAAGAATACATTATTTCCTCACTCTTTGTTATGAGTATACCGGAATGCCTGTATGTCTAATCTATCAGATATTCAGGTTGAGATATTGTCTTTTTGTAAAATTTAGGCTAGTAAGATTCCTAGAAAATTTGTTGTGGCTTAAAATCTTTTGTTAAATATGATAAATTAGTGCTCCTGGGCTGTTGGTACTTGCAACCAAGCTCTACACACTTCATATTAGCTCAATTTCTCAGTTCCCGGTGTTTCTTATATTTCATTCCACTCACCCACTCATTATAAACTTATTTTAATATCCGATTTTAATAGATTAAGTTTAATCTCGTTATTTTAGCGTGTTTCACTGTTTGTTGCTAAAACTTTGTATTTTCCGCCTTAGAATGCCCTCTAATTATTCTTAGTTTGTATTATGTGGCTATTATAAGTATCAATGCTTTAGTTTCTAGACATACATTGTTGCTGTTACTATCTATTCTTGCTACTTTATATATCCTGTAGTTCTGTATCCTTCTACAATATGATCATTATGATCATTCACATTTCTTTTTGACAAGTCTGGTTGTCAACATACATGACACTAGCTGCTCAGTTTCCTTATACTGCTGATCTTCTATCTTTCGTTGATGCTTCTTTTTTTCCTTTTACCAAGTGGTATATGCTATCAAAATCGAAGTTAAGAAGTGATTCTTGTGGTGAACAAGCCAATGAATTAAAAGGAGCCTTTTAAAATATTTTTATATAAGGAAAAAAATCTGGAAGGAAAAAATGATTGAGCTAATGAGTAATGTTGCTATTTGAAGTAACTCAAGATGATAGTGACCAGTAGGTTTGCAAATAGGGCGCTGGGAAAAAAACAGTAAGTATCAGGCCAGACTGAATATCAACTATGTATTCATAAGTCACAAGTAGAGAATCACTTTGTGCAGTAGTTCCTGAAGTTGTAATTAATGTACTTTGTTTGGAAATGACCTATAGTCTAATTGCTTTCTACCAATTTTCTTCAACGCTTGAATTTTCTGAATAAGGCAGTATGTGAAGATATCAAGAATGATATAGAGATCTTTAGTTTGTAACGACTAACGAAACAGATTTACAAAATCTGATGTATTATTAGTAGTTGATCCAATTTTTTTAAAAATATGCATTGAATCTTATCCTTAAATCAGATTATGTTGGATTATGTAGGACAAGAATGATAGTTGGTGTGGGTTCCAAACATATTGGTGGTAGTTTCCTTGAGGTCATTGAACATCAGGGTTGGCGAGGACTATGGGCCGGTAATGCAGTCAACATGCTGCGGATAGTTCCTACACAGGCTATCGAACTTGCAACATTTGAATATGTCAAGCGGGCAATGACTTCAGTACAAGAGAATTGGAAACATTCTGATAAACCAAATGTACAGGTTGGTCACGTTAGTCTGAATATTTCTCTCTCTTGGTTATCTCCTATTGCTTTGGCTGGTGCAGCTGCTGGAATAGTTAGCACACTTGTCTGCCATCCGCTTGAAGTCCTAAAGGTATATTTATCTATCCAGTGCAGTTAGTTAGAGTCTGAAGTATCCTGGCAAACTTTTTTAAACGTATTCTTAATTTTCAAGCATCAGGGAAACCTCTACTCTTTTACACACATGCTCTTGCTTTGTGTAGGACTTGCGTATTGGTTTAAACTATATAGCCTAGCAATTTGTAACGTTGATTAATAAATTATAACATTTAGCTCTCTGCCACAGGATCGCTTGACTATAAGTCCAGATGCTTACCCATGCTTGAGTCTTGCAATTGGCAAGATTTACAGAAGTGGTGGAATTGGTGGCTTTTATGCTGGTTTATCACCTACATTAATTGGTATGCTCCCATATAGTACTTGCTACTATTTTATGTACGAGACATTGAAGCAATCATATTGCCGAGGTCAAAAGAAACATTCTTTAAGCCGTGCAGAAATGCTACTACTTGGTGCTCTATCAGGTGGGATTTCAGTCTTTATTTTGTGCTTCCTATGTTTCACATTTGACTTTCTTTTGGGTTTCGGGTTCCAATCCATAGTCCAACAACAGTTGTAAATTTCTTGAATAACATTTGCCAGAATTAGGAGTTGTTAAAAAGTTTAAGTTCCTGTTGGGGCCTTCCTCTAATGTTGGGGCCTTTCTTACCTTAAGGTTTTAGATGAGCTGGTTACTTAACGGGAGTTTAGTCATTTCTTTGATTCTTTGAATATACTTGGTTTCAATTGATACCTAAAATTGTTCCCTTAATGTCACAAAAAAGATATTCTACAGTTATTTTGTTAGTGTTGGTAAAATCTTTAAGTTTTATTATACAAATTAAACTAAACATATAATGTATGTCCAACTCGGAACGTAGATTGTACTATAGGCTGTGAGGACCCTTGACTTCTAATAGGACTCTACGGAAATTTAGAATTTTTTTGAAAATCTCTGAAATAATTTTAGAATTTTTATAAAGCCAAAGACCATATGAATGATAAGATGAACATTTGATTGGGCAAAGGCAGACTATATATATATATATATATATAGGTTTGTGCTCATATGAGAATTTTTCCTAAAATGAGAAATGAGAACTAATCTAAGCCACACATTCAATCTAATCCAATGGCCCCGCCAGGGGCACCACACACTAACCCAATACACCCTCACACACACAATCCCACCCAATTTCCTCCGTTTTTAATTTGATTTTTCCCGTCAATCGGCGATCTTTTTTTGACAAGCTGGAGTGGCTAGGTAAAAAACGTGTCTTGATAAAGGCATGATCATGATAAGAATTATTGGAACCAGAGACATATGTTGTTTGAGCTTAATTTGTCTTGTTACATTTCACATTATAGAATGAGTTTCTTTGTTTAACTATTTGTGGTTTTAAGGGGTTCTCAATGGAGCAGCACTCTATATATATATATATATATACATAAAAATAACAGCATGTGTAAATCAACTTTTGCATTAATACAAAGTAACTTCATTAACAAGATTTTGGATTTCCTACCATTTTGTTGGGACGCATTTTTCCTGTTGAACAGATGACATCATGACAGTAATAAGCTTGTACTTTGTCTAGAGTTTTATTTGTCAATTGGATAATGCTAAAAGTTATTATATAAAAGTAATTCCTTTGTAAAGTTGTCTGAGTTATCCTTTCTTTTATGTTTGTCGGACCAGGTTTCACAGCTAGCACCATCAGTTTTCCTTTGGAGGTAGCCAGAAAACGGTTGATGGTAGGAACTCTGCAGGGTCAGTGCCCACCCAACATGGCAGCTGCACTTTCTGAAATCATTAAAAATGAGGGAATACTGGGACTTTACAGAGGGTGGGGTGCCAGTTGTATGAAAGTTATGCCATCTTCAGGCATCACTTGGATGTTTTATGAAGCATGGAAAGATATTCTGCTTGCTGGGAGACATTCCTAATGATAAATATTTGAAGTTGTTCAGGCGTGCGGAGCTTAGTGTCAAAACTTGCAACTTCACAGGAAGCCTGAGTTACATTGATCCTTGATTTTAGTGCTATATGTGCCAACAGAATTTTCTTAGCTATAGGAACTGGAAAAATGAACGAAGGTGGAGTTGCTGATTATATAGAAAGACGGAACTTGGGTAAAGTTTGCATGAGCGTGCACTTTGTGCTCCCCATGTGTTTTGCTATATGTTTTTCTACAACAAATTTTTGGGGTGATTTTTTACATACCGTGTATTTTGGTATACGTTTTTACCCTTAATTTTATGTACTTGTAGAATTTGTTACAGTAACTTAGCAAAAAAAAAAGAAAAATGCTACGGACCGCAAATTGGGTACAAAAAGATTTACAAAATGCCATGTGTCTTAGGGCCCGTTTGGGAAATCTTATTTTTGAGAAATAAGTTACTAATTTTGGAAAAAAGTTAAGAAATATGTACTTTTTTCTGAAATAAGTAACTTATTTTTGCAAGATAACGAATATTAAACTCTCGATACACATTTTTCTCCAAAAAAAGGTATGTAAATACATTTTTTTTCCCGAAATAAGTAACTTATAAGTTGAATGTTAGATTTGCCAAACACCGCCTTAATTTTATTGGTTATAATTAACTGGGCCATGTCATTTTGTACCTTTTTTTGGTACCCAATTTGAGTTACCTAGCACTACTCAAAAAAAAAAAAAAAATTGTTACAGCACCGTGATTTTTTGGATGTAAACTAAGTGAGTAAAGGCCCCCAATATCACAATTTTGAAGTAAATGGCCCCAAATATCACATCTCAAAATATTGGTCCCAAATATCACTCCAAAACACACTTTCGTGTAGCGTTCTGGGTTTTTTTTTTCCCAAAACGTTATGGCATCTTGCGTTTTGGGGAATCAATTTTTTTTTAATATAAACGCTACATAGCTTAGCGTTGGGGGTGGGTGTTAACGCCACTTTATGTGGTGTGTTGGGGGAAACGCCACTTAATGTGGTGTTTTAGGGTGTTTTCCTTTTTCTTTTTTTTATTCTCTCAGAGGTTCAATAATTAACTTTTGGGGTTCAATAATTAACTTTTGGGGTTCAACGTTTTCATTTTAGGTTTTTGAAATATTCGGAACGATCAATAAACCGTATGCGAACCATTTTCAATTTTTTAATTAAAATTTTTAAATTTTATATGTATTCCCTCGGGGTTTAAACGGTTAACCTTTGGGGTTCAACAATTCCATTTTGGGTTTAGAAATATTTGGAACGACGAATAAACTGTATACGAACTTAGGGTTTAGGGTTAACCCTAAACCCTAACTAATCCTGATTTTTAAACGCGTTAGCGTTTAAAAATCAGGCCGCCGGATTCAATTTTTTAATTAAAATTTTGAAATTAAAAAAAACAATTTTAATTAAATTTAGGGGTTCAACAATTAACTTTTGGGGTTCAATGTTTCCATTTTGGGTTTTAGAAATATTCAGAACGAACCGTATATATTTAGGAGAAAAAAGAAAAAAAAATAAAAAACAAAGAAACGCCACATAAAGTGGCGTTGCATCACAGAACACACAACTTTATCCGGCGTTTCCCCCCCAAAACACAATACTATCTAGCGTTAACAAGAAAAAAAATTTCCTCCCCCCACAAAATGCTAAACGCATTAGCGTTTCTGAATAAAAAAAAGAAAAAAAAATATGATACGCTACACGAAGTAGCGTTTTTGTATAAAAATTGAAAACGATACACGCAACTGTGTTTTAAAGTGATATTTGGGGCCAAATTTTTAAACTGTAATATTTGGGACCATTTCTTTTCAAATTGTGATAGATAGGGCCAATACCCAAACTAAGTTGTCTCACATTTGCAAGTTGGATACGGGTAAATATAGTTTCTAAACTTTTTGCGAGTTTTTTTTAAAATTTGTTGAGTGGGTAAATGATATTGCTGAAGTTTTAAAAAGTTTCTCAAATCTATAATAACCTTTAATATTAAACAAAAATCTTATTTCGATACTTAAAAACTTGGGGAAAATTGCCCAAACTACACCACTTTTCTCCTCCTTGTGCCCGAAATGCCTACGGACGGGAGAGTCCGTCCTTTTTACCCATGAATTGCGCATCTCACAAATGTGTATGGGGTGATACGCATGAGGAACTTGCGTATCAGCTATAACGCATTCATGAGATGCGTCATGACGTCATCTTACATCATTATCACATAACACAGATCGTCCTCTTCGTCGAGCTCCAAATCATCCTCTCCGTCGCCTCTTCCGACTATCCTCGTCCGTCGTCCTCCACCCCATCTGAGCAAAGAAAAAGGATCACTGCATCTGTCTCTCCATTTCTCCCAGGGAATACGCATGGTACTCATGCGTGTCTCAGCCACGCATTTGATTGTGGGAATTCAAATTACACACTACACGCATTACAGAAATGCGTGGTCACTATACGCAAGACCAACATGCGTATTTCGTGGTCAAAAAGGGCGGAAATTCCCGCCGGTAGGCATTTCGGGCACAAAATAATTTTTGGTTGGTATTTAGGTTTTTCACCCAAAACTTGGTTACATTTCTAAATTCATATTTTTTTAGAAACATTTTTAATCTACATATCGTATAATAATAATCGAAATTCCTTCATAATGGTACTTCGTCGTCAAATTTGATCCCATCCTTATTTTAGTTTCATCCCATAAATTCCTATTTTTTTGTAAGATTCTATTTTACTTTTTCAATAAAACTAGCGTAAAAGTCCATGCAAAGCACGGGCACTGAACTAATTTCTCTTCTAAAATCATATATATATATTCAAATAATTTTGTAATTAAAAATATGATAAACGATAAGATTTCAATTTATCTAATATTTTAATATTTATTTTGTAATTTTACATACTATTCTTTAATTTTATATTTTGAATTATTTTTTAACTCAATTTTAAAATTTTATAAATATTTCAATTGATGTTAAATATGATGAAACGACCTTAATGATCCATGCATGTATATGAAATTTACAATCAAATTTTTTGATTTTATCGTGTATTGATCTAAGTACTCAACCATTATATATTATATTGATCAATTTGGCATATTATATAAAATTTCAAATAAACCATACTTTATAATCGAGTTATAGTCTAAATAGTTGGTCGATCTGTTGAGTATTGAACACGGTAAAAGAATACAGAGGGGGGGGGTGAATGGATTCTTGAACTTTTCTTTAGTTGAGTCTGTGTAGCAGATAAGTGCCTGTGTGTGCAGAATTAAGGTGCGGATAAATAAACAACACAAGACACAATATCACTTTAATCTAATGTATATTAGATAAAGGTTGCTACAATCTGTGAATACAAATGATAGTATTCTCAGCTTCGTTTTTCTCAGAGAGATATAGCTTACAGTGTATGAAAAACTTGACTCACAAAAGTTACTAAGTTATGAAGTGAGGCTGTGTCCTTATAGAACATGGATACAGCCTGCTTACTACAAATAAGGTAGCTAAACAAATTACTTTCTAGTCTGTCTATCCTTTTTGAGTAAGCATCCAAACGGTTACAGATTTGACTTTGCAAAGCCTGTTTAGATCCACTTCTTTAGCTCCTTGTCTCTTCTATATCTCTCCAAGCTTCCTTGTAGGCTTTCCAGAGCACGTTACAGATTGTGGTCCATAAAGTGCATTGGCTTGTTGCAGGTTTCTGACTTGTACAATTTCTTCAGTATTTTGTCTCCAAGAATGTATTCGAGAAGTGACTAAGTAAGTGATTCGAGAACTAGAATTGACTTGATCGATAACTCTGAGTTCTCGAATACTGTTATAAAGACATATCGAACCACTTCTCGAATAGCTCTTTTCCATCAGGATTCCTTGAGTTGTCGAATAGAACATTTGACTTATCGAATCCTCGAGTTGTCGAATAGCTTTCTGAGTCCTTGAGATATCGAATGGAACTTTGACTTGTTGACTCTTTGAGAACTCGAATACCATCTTGACTTGTTGACTTCTTGAGTTCTCGAATAGAGTAGTAGACATATCGAATCCCTGAGATATCGAATGAGATATCGAACAGTGTATTCAGAGATATCGAATAGTGTCTTGAGATATCGAATCTCTGACTTCTCGAATGCTGGACTTCTCGAATAGACAAATATACTTCTCGAATTGGTACTTAGGCAAATTCTTCATTTCTTCAAATCCCAACTGTGATTATTTGGCAGTCTTTAACTCCTTGCTTGAGGCATGAACCATGGAACTTCTTTCAAGCATTATTCTAGACTCTATTTGTACAGTTACACAACTAGGATTTGATGCCTATTACAAGTACAATACAAACAGAAACTCTACAACTAGAGGTTCCCTCAGTTAAGAGGTCATGTAAGTAATGCAAAGCATTACAAACAATTAGGCTTGTTATTAGATGAGTACAGGCATGCCTCTGTAACTAACAATCTCCCCCAAATTGTGAGTGAGACCCTTAGTCACAATTTCATGTCTGATAACAAGCCTAACATACATAAAGATAAAACTTTAAAAGTACAGGTATGTATTTTGATTGAACACATAAATGAAATTACAAGATAAATACTCTTACAGTATGATGAGGTACTAGCCATTTTCTTTTGATTGCATCTCCATTGCTTTGGCTTGTAGATCATCATATGCTTTCTGTTTCCTTTCTTTCTCCTTTCTTGCAATCTCATCTACTGCTCTCATGATTTCTGTCATAGCATCCAATTCTTCAATCATAATAGAGTTTTTGAAATCTTCAAGCACTGGCTTCAGAATGTTGGCAGGATAGTGACTGAGTAGGTTCATTCTTATATTGACATTATCTCCATTTCTCCTCCTATACTTCACCACATAGGGATCAAACTGAACTCTACACAATCCCTTTGCCCTTAGCTTTTCTGCTTCAATCTCCAGTCTATCAATTTCTTTCTCCCTTTCTAACCATTTCTCATAGCAGCCCTTTCTTATCTTCTCAGCATATTCTTTCTTCATTTTCACAAAATCAATCAATTCCAGCTTCCATACTTTCTCCACCTTGTCCTTAGAGTCCAGCAATGCAATGATTCTTTCTATTTCATACAATTTACCCCAATGTTGACAACCCCCTTGACTGAATTTCCTTTCTTTCCCATCAGTGTACTTGATTACAAGGTGATCATCCACAATTGCAGCATAGCATATCTTTTGAGCTCTTAGAAATAGCAGTTGCTCTTCATCAAAGTCTTCATCAAGTGGCTGGAGCTTTAATCCTGGAATGATTGTTAGGGCTCTAGATTTGGATAGCTTCACTCTCCTTGCAGTATGTTTAAACTTTATCCTTTTGACATGGTTGCTTGGCAGAAATCTTTGACCTTGGTTGGTAGACCATAGTAGTATTCCATTAGCAGATTGCTTTCTGAAACATACACATGGTTTCTTGACTTGAATCTTCTTCTTTTCTTGAGATGGTAAGACAGTTGCAGAAGCCATAGATGTAGATTTTGTTAGGTCACTACTAACAGTATTCACCCTAGACTTAGAGTCTTGTGTTGTGGTGAGGTTACTGCTAGCAATGCCTAAGGCTTGCTGTCTTCCACTCTTTCTCACATATGTCTTACCCTGGTCATCATCTTTTTCATCCTTGTCCCCCTTTTTCTTCTTATCTTCATCACCCTTATCTCTCCTTTGATGTCTTCTCCTCCCATCACCTTTGTCTTCAGAATCATCATCCTTATTTCTCCTAGGTTGAGCCATCTCTGGAATTCCACCAGTTGCAATATAAGTTCTGAGGATATGCAGTGCCTCAATTTCTTCAGCATTTCTGGCTCCAACCTTCTTCTGAAGTTGATCAATAATAGCAATGATCAGTCTGTGATTTCTGGAGGTGAGATCATGAGGAATGACCAGTTGCTTGATATCTTCAATTCTGGTACCAGACTGATAGATAATTGTCCATGGCTTCTTGATCACTTCTGGTAGCCTTGTAGGTTGACCATTCCTCAAGTCATCAAACAGACTCTTGCTGTTGTCATTTTTCTTCTCAATGAGCTCTAGTATGGCATCTATCTCTGAGTGCTTTAAGTCTTGTAGAATCTGGTATGTTAGATGCCATATCTTTAGTTTGGACACCATCACTATCTCCTTGACCCATAAATTGTTGACTTGCTTGGGGATGACAGTGATGTAGTCTATCTGCTTCTTCACCTCCCTCAGATAAAACTGAGTGTCACCAACCTGTTCCCTTATGGCTTTCAGAAACTCCAAGAAGGCTTTATCATGATAGACATTGGAGTTAGCAACTTCTTGTAGCTTGGCCTCAGTAACAACTTTGACTTCTACAGGCTTGGCACTCTCAGCTATAGAAATTTGAGGTTTGTCAGATGGCATACTCCCTGCAACCACTGTGGTAGTTATTGATTGCTTTTGTCCTCCAGGAGTAGTGATGTGCACAGTTGGTAAGGTGACAACTGGCAAGATAGATGGAGGCTCATCTACTTTGGCTTTTCCCTTGCCAGGCACATTTTCTAGAGACTTAGTAGCCCTTTGTTGTCCACCTTCTTTGAATACTATGCCTTTCTCCCTCTTTGGCTCCCCCTTTGAATTTGAGTTCCTAGCCTTCTTCTCCCCCTTAGGCTTGTTGTCAGGCACAGAGGCTGTAGAGATGTCCTTTGGGATTGAAGATTCATCAGGTAGAGGGAGCCCCATATGCTTCATCATTGCAGCTAACATGGATTGTTGATGCAGAAGGACATCAGCTGTGGTGGATGCTTGAGTGTCCAACTGATCATTTAGCAATGCAACCTTTTCTGTGAGATGAGCATTGGTCTTGGTGAGAGTAGCTACCTCTTGCTCAAGAGTGTTGACCTTAGTGAAGAGTTCATTGGCCTTGAAACCAGATAGAGATTGTTCCTGCAGTCTCTTCACTTCATATTTAGACATTTCATGCACAGGAACATCAGTCACCAGCCTATCTCCATAGAGATTCTTGAACATTATTTTCAGCATGGCATTGGCATCTGTAGTCTGGCCAGATAGATTCTGAAATTGATGACCCAGACCTGAGACAGCATCTTTTAGCACAGCCAACCCATTGTCCACCTTAATGCATGTAGAGTTGCAGTGTTTGATGTCCTTGAGTACACTGTCCAAGTGGGGAAATTTAGCATCAAAGGCCCTCTTGACTTCTGCTACTGAAGTGGCTGTCTTATCACATACCCTGTTGACTTCAGTTTTTACTCCTTTGCCAAGATAGTGTGCAGCCTTGAGGAAACCCTTGTAGGAGTCATTGACAGCTTCATACACTTCACCAGGTGACAGGGATTTAGCATTGGAGCCCAGTGAAGTGATGTATTCCTCCCTGAGATACTGAAGTGCTTCATCGAGAGTAATATCATATTTTCCTTGCAACCAGGCATCTATGTTGCCATCTCTCTCAGCATCATCAATGATCTTTGATTTCTGCACCTCCACATCATCCCTATGGCATAACAGAATAGCCTCATAGTCTGGATTGGGCATGTCTGCAGTGAGAAGGTGCTGAGCAATCTTTGTGAACTCAGGAATCTGATCCACAATTAAGCTTTGAAGTGCTTCAACCGTCAATTGTTGTGGAACAGACCCTGATCCTGAAGCACTGTCATGTTGCACAGGCTTCAGCCATTTTGACATAAAGTCAGAGCTAGAGCTAGGCAAGCTAGTCTCCTCAGTTACAGATGCAACTTCTGTAGCCGGATGGATGGACTCTACTACTGGTGTCTCCACAGAAGTGGGATGAATTACACCAGCAGTTGACACAGGCACAGAGTCTCTAGTAAAAACTAGGGGAACCTCTGTGTTTGTGATGGTGTCATTAGGATATGCCTCAGCATGCATTCCCTCACCATCTAAATGTGGGTTCTGAGTGGTGAACAAAGTGTCATGCACTGAGTCACTTGAAATTATTGGCTCATCAAGAGAAAAGAATTCTTGATGATCAATACCTTGCATCTCAGTTGCCTGAGTTGCAGGTTCCAAAGAAATTTCAGAGTTAGATTCTGGAAGAGAAGTGTGTTCTAGAGTAGATTTTGGCAACTCCCCCTGAGAGATAGAGGGAGTTTCAAAAGTGATGTGCTCTCCACTCAGTGTTGTGCCAGCCTTATCACTCCCATGTGCAGACTCTATACAAGAAGGTGCATTGGGGAGAATGCTTGATTCTATAGGTGCACCCTGTTGAGAGGATACACCTAGTGAGCTGTGTGCCCCTGATTTTACAACTTCAGCCATTTGTGTGACTGAAGAGGTGGTCTTAGTTTTCCTCTTCTTTGGCCTTTGTAAGGGTGACTCAGGTTCCTCACTTTCTAGCCCTAATTCAACAGCTAATGCTGCTTCAGATAAGATATTTAATGGTGCAGACATTACTTCCTTTCTCTTCTTTTTACTAACATCACCCTTTTGAGAGGATGATGCAGTTGGCTCAGTATGTGGGAGAGTGTTTGATTGAGAGGGTTGGTTAGCAGGCCCTGGGTTAGCAGTTTGTTCTACTTGCTTGGGCTGTGCTAACTTAGATTTAGCATCAAATGTTGGCATGTTGTGGGGGTAAGTCTTAAACAAACTCTCCATATGGGGAGTTATGTTCAGTCTTACATCCACATCATTCCTAGTTTCCAAGTTACCAAAAATGAGTTTGGTCATGGACTTAGGATAGCCTATTTTATTTTTATCAATCCCAGGCAATTCAATCAACGAAGCATTTTTATAATTAAGTACAGATTGAATAAAGCGAGGGAAGAAAATATCAGTACCTCTCTTGGTTGTGTTCTTACCAAGTCTCCCATATAATTCTTGAAGTATGATTTGGCCAACATCTATCTTCTTTCCATAGGCCAAAGCATATCCAATTTGCTGCACAGGTGCACTGATTTGATCAAAGCTTGATTTCCTGGCAGTGAAGACTTGAAGAAGAGTTGCAAACACATAGCTCCACTCCTTTCTCAGATTCTTTCTGTTTAGCTTTCCAAGGTTAATCCCATCTGAGTAGTTTATGAATTCGAAGAATTCCTCCAACTCTGCAGTAGTGGCCATTCTATCAAATGATTCCTGTTGTAGTCCTAGTGCTTGGTTCATGTCTGCAGTAGTGATAGTGATATCCTTATCTTGAACCTTGCAGTAGATGACATAGGATGTGATTGCATTTTCCAGGGCTACAACCTCCACAATAGCAGTATTCCAGAATTGTTCCAGAATATCGAGATATAGAGTTGGATTGGCAGAGAGTGCTTCTTTGATGTATGATTCAGCCATCCATTTCACAAAGCACTTAAAGTTTGCATTGGGTGCTTCAACATCACTAGTTAGAGCGATGAAGTTGGTGTTGAACTTTACTGTTGCCATTTGTATAAAAGAGAGAAAAGAAATTGAAGGTTGAAGAAGAAATTTGGCTTTTCGCAGTTAGGGTTTCAGGGGTTTAGAGAGTGTAGATGCTTGAGAAATCGAATGAAATGAATCGAATAGATGTGAGATTGTATAAGTATGAAGTACTTGAATTGTCGATTAGCAAACTGTTTTGTATCGACAAGTCAGGCATTCGAGAAGTAGAAAACAACTATTCGAGAAGTCAAGAATGGCTTAATCGATAACTCAAGCAGATAGAAACTCACAGCTGGCAGTTATCTAACTTAGAAATAATTCTAAATTAAATAAAATGTGTTTTTATGAGTGAATTAAATTTTTAGATAAAAATCCAAAATCGGTTAAAATTCAGCGAGAATTCAGCCTTTTCAAATGATTCGAGAACTCAAATATAGTGTTCGAGAACTCAGTCATTCGAGAACTCGGTTACTATATTCGAGAAGTCAATCATTCCTCTATTCGATATCTCAGAAAGACTCTATTCGAGAACTCAAGAGTACTCTAATGAGACTTATTAGAGATGTCGAATAGTGAATCATTCGAGAAGTCTGACTTATCGAACTATACCCATCACTCATAAAAATTTGATTTTCACTATCCTTTTAAAATCTACCAGACATATTCATTGAAAAATATTCTAGCAAATCAAATAGTGATTTTCTCAAAATTTCATAGAAATTTTAAGTTAATAAAAATATGATTTTCAACATATGCAACAGATTTGAAATATTTATAAATCATATTTCAGCCAACACTTACTTCAAAAATATTGAGGATTTAGATAAAGTAAGTGTTTACTGCTGCAACAATCTAGATGATGTATTCACTTAGCCAGAATCTGAAGAATTCAGCATTCCAATCTCACTTACCAACCTTGTGAAGGTGGCTTCATCTAATGGCTTAGTGAATATATCAGCTAGTTGTTTATCTGTAGAGACATAATGCAACTCAATGGTTCCATTAGTTGCATGTTCTCTTATGAAATGATATCTGATGTCAATGTGCTTTGTTCTAGAATGATTGACAGGATTGGCAACTATAGAGATTGCACTTGTGTTGTCACACATGATTGGAATTCTTTCCAACACAAGTCCATAATCTCTAAGTTGATTTCTAATCCAAAGCACTTGAGCACAGCAACTTCCAGCAGCTATGTATTCAGCCTCAGCTGTAGAAGTTGACACAGATTGTTGCTTCTTGCTATACCAAGAAACTAACCTTTGTCCAAGAAACTGGCAGCTTCCTGAGGTGCTTTTCCTATCCACTCTGCATCCAGCATAATCAGCATCAGAGTAGCCAACCAGATTGAACCCTGTGTCCTTAGGGTACCATAATCCCAAGTTAGGAGTGCCCTTCAGATATCTAAAGATCCTTTTTATTGCAATCAAATGTGATTCCTTTGGATTTGATTGAAACCTTGCACACAAGCATGTAGCAAACATGATGTCTGGCCTACTTGCAGTGAGGTAGAGTAGAGAACCAACCATGCCTCTGTAGACTGAGATATCTACTCTCTTGCCTTTAGCATCTTCATCCAACTTAGTGGCAGTGGCCATGGGTGTCTTGGCAGGTGAACAATCTTCCAAGTCAAACTTTTTCAATAAATCCTTGATGTACTTGGTTTGACTGATAAAGATACCATCCTTCCTTTGACTGACTTGCAACCCTAGAAAGAATGTCAACTCTCCCATCATACTCATCTCATATCTGCTCTGCATGAGTTTAGAGAATTTCTCACACAGTTTCTCATTTGTAGAACCAAAAATGATATCATCCACATAGATTTGAACTAGGATCATATCATCACCATGCTTCTTGTAAAACAGTGTCTTGTCCAATGTGCCTCGAGTGAATTGATTTTCAAGAAGAAATTGTGATAGAGTGTCATACCATGCTCTTGGAGCTTGCTTAAGTCCATACAGTGCCTTAAGCAATCTGTAGACAAATTCTGGGAAATGTGGATCCTCAAAGCCAGGTGGTTGTTGCACATAAACCTCTTCTTCCAACTCTCCATTTAGAAATGCACTCTTGACATCCATTTGATAAACTTTAAAGTTTGAATGAGCAGCAAATGCCAAGAATATTCTAATGGCTTCCAATCTAGCAACAGGGGCAAATGTCTCATCATAATCAATGCCTTCCTGTTGAGAGTATCCTTTTGCAACCAGCCTTGCTTTGTTTCTTATTATTACACCATCTTCATCCATCTTATTCTTCAGAACCCATTTTGTTCCAACAATGGTTCTATTCTTTGGTGCAGGCACAAGTTCCCATACTTTGTTCCTTTCAAATTGGTTCAGCTCCTCTTGCATAGCAATAATCCAATCTGGATCCAACAATGCATCATCAAGTTTCTTAGGCTCAACTTGTGATAGAAAACATCCATAGAGGCACTCATTTTGAGTTGCTCTCCTAGTCCTTACTCCTGCATTAGGATCTCCAATGATTTGCTCTGCAGTGTGTGATCTATCCCATTTCCTTGAATGTTCAGCCTGATTTCTCATTCTTGATGTTGCTTCATCATCCTCATCATGATCATCCTCATTTCCTCCCCCTGTGAAGTTGCCATTACTCACAGGTGTGTCTTGGATGCTTGTTTCTCCACTATTGATTGGGACAAATTCTTCTCTTGTATCATCATTCACTTGAGTTTGTTGAACTTGAGTTTCAACTCCAGTTTCAGTCTCTTCATCAGAATCATCTAGATTATCAAACTTCAATGGATCTTTGTCTTCATCATTGGCTTCTTCTAGTCCAGGTAGCTTGCTGTCATCAAATGTTACATCTGTGCTTTCCATAACTTTCTTTTGACTGATGACATAGACCTTGTATGCAATTCTTTCCATAGAATAGCCAAGAAAAATTCCTTCAAATGCTTTTGCATCAAACTTCCCAACATATTCAGAATTGTCCTTAAGTACAAAGCATTTGCTTCCAAAAGTATGAATATACTTTAGTGTAGGCTTCTTTCCAGTCATCAAGTTGTAAGGAGTCTTTCCAGTGTTTTTGTTGATGAGGGTTCTGTTCTGAATATAGCATGCAGTGCTCACAGCCTCAGCCCAAAAACATGTAGGCATTTTTGCATCAAGTAACATTGTTCTAGCAGCCTCAATCAGAGTTCTATTCTTTCTCTCAACAACTCCATTTTGTTGTGGAGTCCTTGGAGCTGAGAATTGCTGAGAAATGCCATTCTCTTTGCAGAATGCTTCAAGTGTGGCATTTCTGAACTCTGTTCCATTATCACTCCTCAATGCAATCACACTTGCATTGTTTGCCTTTGCTTCCTTGTCAACTTTCTTTATATGCTCAATGATTACTTGTGGAGCCTCATCTTTTGATGCCAGAAATTCTACCCATGTATACCTTGAAAAATCATCAACCATTACCAGGGCATACTTCTTTCTTCCAAGTGACATTATGTTGACAGGCCCAAACAAATCCATATGGATAAGTTGTAGTGGCTTGGTTACAGATGTCACTGTCTTTGACTTGTGGCTTGATCTCTTCATTTTTCCTTTTTGACAAGCCTCACACACTCCTTCTTGGCAGAATTCAAGTGTGGGCATGCCTCTCACTAACTCTCTTTTGACTAGAGAATTAATGGCCTTAAAGTTCAGGTGTGATAGTTTCTTGTGCCACAGCCAACAATCTTCATTTGATGCTTTTGAGTAAAAGCAACAAATTTTGTCCTTGTTTGCAGAGTCCATATTGGCTACAAACAGGCTTCCCTTCCTTACTCCAGATAGAGCAAAATCACCAGTCTTCTTGTGGGTGATCAAACATTCATCTTTGTCAAAATTCACCTTGAATCCTCTATCAGTAAACTGACCAACACTTAACAGATTATGCTTGAGCCCCTTGACTAGTGCTACATCTTCAATGATGACATTTCCAACTTTCAGCTTGCCATATCCCAATGTGTTACCCATGCTGTCATCTCCAAAAGCAACCATTGGGCCAGCCTTTTCCTCATACTGTGATAGCAGGGCCATATCACCAGTCATATGATTTGAGCATCCACTGTCCAAAATCCACATGACCTTCTTTTCACTTTCTTTGCCCTGCAAACACAAAGGTATTACTTTTCCTTTGGTACCCAAACTAGTTTGGGTCCATGTGACTTAGAGACAGTTTTATCATAAACAACATGCTTGTTAACTTTCTTAGTGTCAGTCTTCTTGTCACTGTTGGAAGTCTTAGAACCTGAGGTCTCAGACTTAGGTGACAAAGGTACCTTCCTAGCTTTAGGAGGACTTGAAGACTTTGACCTTGTGTAGTGTGTGTGTGAATTGTGACTGATACAACCATCAATGAACTGCCTTCTCAAATTAAAACAACTAGTCATGACATTCATATTGCATGGCATACAGTCAAATTTATCACAGAAAGGTGCATCTCTATGTCTTAGAGGCACAGAACAATCATAGAAAGGCTTAGACACACTACCAACAGGTTTCTTGCATGCATGAGTTAGATGATTGGTACTGAAACAGTTCTGACAAGTTTTCCTAGGGGCATTAGGCATATAAGCATAGTTGTTATCCTTGTTAATCCCTAACTTGCCATTTCTGTTCTGTTTCTTTTTAGTCACTTCCTTTTCTGATTCACTCTTCCCAGCTGATACAAACTTAACAAACTTCTTAGGTCTTGGCCTATCAACTACTGGCTTCTTGGTCTTTGACTTGACACTCTCACCCTTAGAGGATGCTTGCTGTTCACTAGATTGTGCCTCATCCTCATCATTCAACATTTGCTTGATGAGTAAGGCATCCTCATCAATTTCAAATGTTGATTCCTTAAAAATTGGATTTTCAGTTTTTCTCAAAATGTGAGGCACTTTCTCATGAACAGCTGTGTCCTCTTCAATGACAGCATAGCCTTTCCTTTGTTTGAGAGAGTCATAGTCAAGTCCAATAGCTGCTTTAGGTTTAGCTTCAATTTTCTCACAGTAGGATTGCACTAAACCAGATGATTTCTTGAAAGTTTTAAGTTTGAATTCATTCTCAGCTAATTCATCCCTAAGAGCCTTCTCTACTTGGCTAGCACACAAAACCTTGTTCTCTAAATATTCAACTTCTTTCTTAAGGTTTTCTACTTGCATAGCAGTTAGCTCAAGTTCCTCATTCTTTTTGGTTAATACTTCATTTCTAGTTGACAATTTAGCAATCTCCTCATTAGCAGCAGTCATACTAGTATGAATATTAAACATTTCAACAGATAATTGTTCAATCATGGATTTGTATTCAGAAACAGACATATCTATAGTAGTGAGAGATGGTACCTGAGAATCAGATGAAGATGAGTCATCCTTGGAGTTGGCCATCAAGGCATAATTGCAGAATTCTTGTTCCTCTTCATCACTCTCAGAATCATCCCAACACTTCCCTTCAGCTATGTAGGCCTTACCATGTGTCTGCTTTTTCAGAAGGGCCTCATACTTAGCTTCTAGCTCAAGATAATCTCTATCCTTCTTTTTAGGCTTCTTGCATTCACTGGCAAAATGCCCTAGGTCATTGCATCTATAACACCTTACAGATGACCTATCCACATAACCGGTTTTGAACTTATTTCTGTTTGGTTTCACAGGTGCCTTGTTCTTGTTGGCTGAATGGTTTTGAGTTTTGGGTTTGAAGGGTTGATTTCTTTTAAATCTGATGTTTGGAAATTTTCTGGCCATGAAAGCATATGAAGTATTTTCCATCCCATCAAGTTCTTCCAGAGTGTAAAACTCCTCTTCTCCTTCCTCCTTTTCTTCAACAGGTTCACTCACCCCAGCTTCAGTTTCTTCATCATCTGCCACCTCCTCTATCCTTAGTTGGCTTGTAGATGCTTCTAGGTCCAGAATGGATTTGTTGACAATCAAGGCACATGATGTGTTTATCATCCTACCTTGGTTGGCTTGGATAGCCCTCTTCTGAAGCAACTCAAGTTCATGAGTCTTTAGGACTCCATAGAGTACATCATAGGTGACTTTGTTCAAATCTCTCTCTCTAAGGGAAATGACTCTTTGCTCCAGATGATTTGGTGAAGACAACAGAAATTTCATATTTAACTCCTTGGTGCTGTAAACCTTTCCATTCATCTGCAACTCAGTAACTAGCTTGTGAAACCTTTCAAACATCTCAGTAATGCTTTTCTTGGGCTGTGCCATGAAAGCTTCATACTGTGTGACCAGTATCTGTTTCCTGTTTTCTTTAACCTCATCAGTCCCTTCACACAACACCTCAATGTGATCCCACATCTCTTTAGCAGACGTGCATGATGCAATGTTTGCAAACATTGACATATCCATGGAATCAATGATGAGCAACATGAGGTGACTGTCAAGAGCAACCTTCTCCCTTTCTGACTCTGTCCACTTTGATGGATCCTTGGCCTCATAAGTTCTAGGGATTGTTAGGGTTCCAACAGTCTTCTCTGGTATCTCTTGTTGTGGAACAAAAGGACCATTCTTGAGAATCTCAGGATACAAGGGATGAGAGGCTTTGATGAACAACATCATCTTTATCTTCCAGAGGTTGAAGTTTTCTTTATCAAACTTAGGGACCTTCACCGTTCCTGTAGTCTTTGGTGTATTCGAACTCATGATCGTTTCTCTGTTTTTGAATAAACAGCCCGCTCTGATACCACTTGTTGAGTATTGAACACGGTAAAAGAATACAGAGGGGGGGGGGTGAATGGATTCTTGAACTTTTCTTTAGTTGAGTCTGTGTAGCAGATAAGTGCCTGTGTGTGCAGAATTAAGGTGCGGATAAATAAACAACACAAGACACAATATCACTTTAATCTAATGTATATTAGATAAAGGTTGCTACAATCTGTGAATACAAATGATAGTATTCTCAGCTTCGTTTTTCTCAGAGAGATATAGCTTACAGTGTATGAAAAACTTGACTCACAAAAGTTACTAAGTTATGAAGTGAGGCTGTGTCCTTATAGAACATGGATACAGCCTGCTTACTACAAATAAGGTAGCTAAACAAATTACTTTCTAGTCTGTCTATCCTTTTTGAGTAAGCATCCAAACGGTTACAGATTTGACTTTGCAAAGCCTGTTTAGATCCACTTCTTTAGCTCCTTGTCTCTTCTATATCTCTCCAAGCTTCCTTGTAGGCTTTCCAGAGCACGTTACAGATTGTGGTCCATAAAGTGCATTGGCTTGTTGCAGGTTTCTGACTTGTACAATTTCTTCAGTATTTTGTCTCCAAGAATGTATTCGAGAAGTGACTAAGTAAGTGATTCGAGAACTAGAATTGACTTGATCGATAACTCTGAGTTCTCGAATACTGTTATAAAGACATATCGAACCACTTCTCGAATAGCTCTTTTCCATCAGGATTCCTTGAGTTGTCGAATAGAACATTTGACTTATCGAATCCTCGAGTTGTCGAATAGCTTTCTGAGTCCTTGAGATATCGAATGGAACTTTGACTTGTTGACTCTTTGAGAACTCGAATACCATCTTGACTTGTTGACTTCTTGAGTTCTCGAATAGAGTAGTAGACATATCGAATCCCTGAGATATCGAATGAGATATCGAACAGTGTATTCAGAGATATCGAATAGTGTCTTGAGATATCGAATCTCTGACTTCTCGAATGCTGGACTTCTCGAATAGACAAATATACTTCTCGAATTGGTACTTAGGCAAATTCTTCATTTCTTCAAATCCCAACTGTGATTATTTGGCAGTCTTTAACTCCTTGCTTGAGGCATGAACCATGGAACTTCTTTCAAGCATTATTCTAGACTCTATTTGTACAGTTACACAACTAGGATTTGATGCCTATTACAAGTACAATACAAACAGAAACTCTACAACTAGAGGTTCCCTCAGTTAAGAGGTCATGTAAGTAATGCAAAGCATTACAAACAATTAGGCTTGTTATTAGATGAGTACAGGCATGCCTCTGTAACTAACACGATCAAAACTCCCTAATATAACTCACATATTTAAATTTTTATATACCTAAAACTAATGTGATGCAATTATTAATTATGTATAATTTGATAACTAAAATTTACATATTTCTTAAAACCAAATTTTATTTTAAGAATTTAATATATACATGAATACACGTGTAAATAAATCTCTTTTTTTAAATTCGGTTACAATATGTATAATATAAAATTTTATTTTTATATCAATTATTTAAAATGGCAAAAGAAAATTGTAGAGTATACTCAATCGATTAGAATTTTTTTTGTAATTTTTTCTATCCAATATTTTAGAAATAATATAAATCAATATTTTATTTACTCAAAAATAAAAATGAAAGAGGAATATTTTTTTTTGAAAGGATAAATAGTTCAATGATTAAAAGTCATACGACATCTACAAAGATAATTGAATTTTAACAAACACATGACAAAGATTAAATCTAAGTTTTCTTCATCGAAACTACAATTGTTGAGAAGATCTTCTCTCTGGTGCGGCCCCTTGCTAACATCGCTGGAAAATACAGCCTTTTTGAAGGGACTATCTAACGATTTGACGTAGTGATGAACATGATGTATTCGAAAAACCAACCATAATTGCAAGCCCATATAAATCTTTTTCAAAGAACCAAAAGATCCAACACACCAAACATCCCTCAGATCTGCTATCCCGAACATTAAAACACACTAAAACAAATTTAAAACTCTCACACGGAGAGACAAACCAAACTCTCACAAGGAGAGACAAATAAACCCAAATAATGGGTACACAAGCCAAACTCTCACAATCCTCACAGAAGGAGGATGATTATTGAAAAGCTAAGATTAGAAGATGAAAGTAAGAAAGAAAGAAAGAGGGCCTCCGGTCGGTGGATAAACCACCGCCGGAGGAGGAGATACTTTACGAACAAGAAGAAGAAGAAGAGGGGGAGAGAGAGAAAAAGGTTTTTCGGTGGAAAAGTTGTTATTTGTTGTGATAGAAAGGGATGGCCAAATAGTCTATGAAAGAGGAATATACAAGAAGAGAATATGTGATTTATCTTATAGTATTTTTAAACAAAGCTCAAAATTGAGTGTAACAAAGTTGATTATGACATGAGTTTTGATAAAAAAAGGTTAGTGTTTCGAATCCCAACAAAAACTTAATTATTAAAGGATGACATTATTGTAATTTTTGAAAATATAGGGGTAAAATCGTAACTTCACAACCATTTAATTGACAAACTTTACCCTTGTGTTGAAGTTTAATATATAGTAATAGTGTAATAGAATATAATAATTAAAAAAAATAATTTAATTTTTATTCAATTGAAAAAAATACAAGTATCATAAAAATTTATAAAGATTATTGAATAAATAGTTATATATAAAATTACAATAACTAAAACAATGGAATTATATAAATATATTAAACCAACATTTTATTGTACTCAAGAGTTAAAATAAAATAATACTCCCTCTGTTTTTTTATGTTAGTCTCTTGACTTTTCTGCACGTACTTTTAAGTGTTTTGATTGCATATTTAAAATTATTTTTTTCAATTAATTTTTTTTGTGAATTAAAATTTTGATTATATATTTTTGTTCAAAAAAAGAAAATTTCAAAAATAATAATTTTAACTATGTGGTCAATGCACCTAAAAATGTGTGCAGAAAAATCAAAAGACTAATATAAAAAAACAAAGGGAGTATAGGATAAGAGGAGAATATGTGGCATATGCCGCATATCTAATCTAATAAAATTTTGAAAGTAAACTCAAAATGCAATGTAGCATAGTGGTTATGTCATTAAATTTGTTAGAAGAGGTTAGAGGTTCAATTCCCAACAAATACATAAAATCACATATTTTTAGCATAAATTAAAAAAGGGTGGCATTTTTGCAATTTTGTGATATGCAAGGGTAAAATTGTAACTTCACAGCCATTTTTTGGCACTTTTTGCCCTTGTGTTCTCCTTTAATATATAGTAATAGATAGATAACAAAAATTGTTGGAATTTTATTATAGTTGCAATTTTTTTTTATAATTCTACGGGCAATGCTATTTAATAAAATAAAATAATAATATTACATTTATTAAACAATTACTTTTTCAGCTAAAACACATTATCTGTTCTATTTTTTTCTAAATAAAACCTCTTCTTTTCCGTTAATATCCCGGGTACTTTTATTTAAATTAATTAAAAAATAATATAATAATAACTAATATCTAACCAATTACCTTTTTCAACTAGAATATATCATCATTTCTATATTTTTGAACTAAAGTCCCTCATTTTTGAAAAATATTGTCAGCAACAAACATACATATAATTATTATCAAATTATATCATTTAAAATATTTTAATTAATTTTACATAATTATTACTTAATTATTTATAATTACTAATAACTAATCAATTTTCCTTTTCAGGTAAAACATGTCATGTTTTTTTTAATAACTAATCAATTTCATTTTTCAGGTAAAACACATTGTATTTTATACTTTATCTAACTAAAATTTCTTTTTTTTAAAAAAAAACACTACAGATAATTCTATTTTAAAAAATAAAATAAAATATTATACTTATTAAACAATTACCTTTTTAACTAAAACACACTATCTTTTCTATTTTTCTCTAACTAAAACCTCTTTTTTTCAATTAATATCACATGTATTTTTATTTAAAATAATTAAAAAATAATATTATAATATCTAATAATCAATCAATTACCTTTTTCAGCTGAAACGTATCATCTTTTCTATATTTTCGAACTAAAATCACTCATTTTTGAAAAATATTGCATGCAACAAACATATATAAAATTATTATCAAAATATATCATTTAAAATATTAAGCCTACAACATTCATGTCTTAAATTTTCAATTGAAATTAAAAAAATAATTTATATTATATTAAAAAAAATTCATGCATCAAACGGGTTTTAAGTTAGTAATTCTTAAATTATGTTTGACAAAATATAAATTTAATTATATTGTAGAATATTAATTATATAATTTTGTTTTCGCCTAGATTTGATGAGTTGAGTTTGATGGCCATAGTTATTATACTTCTTCAATTTATATTTTATAGAAGTCAAATTTAAACGAATTTTTGATTATTTTAAATTCACAACATAACTATTTGACTTGGCTTAAAAAATCCAATAATTACAATAGCAATTACAACGATCAAATGAAAAAAATTGTTATAAACTTAAAGTAATATTTCTAAATAATTAAATATCACAAAAATAAAGAGAGAGATGAAAGAGCCCCATGAATAGTAGTATTTGTTCTCAAAACAGTGTATTTGTAATACCCCAACTCAAATTTTGACTTATATTTTAAATTTGTTATATGTGAGATTTTAGATTTTAATTATTTCATTATAGTAGGACTGATTATTATGATTATTAAAGGCAAAGACCAAGGATAGAAAATATTTTACTAATTTTAATAAGAAGCAGTGTACTGCTATAGCGAACCAATATTTCAAGGTCCAAGGCTTAATAAAGATTTTAATTAGAATTTTTATTGTTAGTTTAATAGGCCTAGGTGAATAAGGCCCAAGACTTATTATTGATTCATCCATAGCAAGTTGATATTATAGTAGTGGGAGGAATTTTCCAGTTACAATACTTCGATGTGGGTCGTGAAATACTTTGGAGCAAATTTATTTATAAGTACAAGTTGTTCTAACTCTCATTATAAAGAGAAATGAAGGAATGTAGTCTCACATTTTCTCTATGTGGGACAATGTAAGAATGTTGAAAAAAAAAAAAAAAAGATTATGTCTTGCCAAGTGAATTTAAGAGTATAGTATAACCTGATTTATGACTTGCACCTTGTGTAAGGACCTTGTATAAGTATGAAGAAAATTTTACTTAGATTTTTTAGAAAGCCAGTTATCCAGTTATGAAGGCTATTAGCAGAGCCTAGTTGAGGGTAACCTGCACAACCTTGTAATCAATACCGGAAAACTATTTGGTTATATAGATTTTAGAGGAAGGAGCCTTTCCACCCTCTCGATGTGGTATGCTGCGGAAAAAAAAAAAAATGTTGTTATTATGTCAAGGTCCTTCACACTTTTCCAATGTGCTTAGGTAGGTAAGCCATGTCAAATCATTTGTTAAGATTTATTTTGCTAACTAGGTTTCTAAGGAGAGCCAAAGTGAAAGAATGGTTAAACTAGTAGCTTCGTCAGACTTTATATAGGATTTGTAGTGAATTCACTCATTAAAACTCTCGATGTGGGACAAAATGAGGTGTTGGAAATTTGAAGAAGAGCTATCAGCCCTCTTTTAGCCTTAAAATCGCACCTAATGGCAAGATAATATTTAAGTTTTAACTTCAACTACAGCGACGCTGGGGGGTTTAATCAATCACCAAGACACCATGTGAAGGGAACATTGTAGAGTTCATAGATAAACCTATTTAGTTTTATAGAAGTGAGAGGAAGTTCCATTTTACATCTTCGCGATGTGGTACAATTGATCTCTAAATTTTACAAGATCTTAGTAATTAGAGAGAGAACCCATGGTTGGACATTCCGGTGCGTTCTGCTCAAGTTAAAGGGCCAGTAAGTCGTAGCAACAAACCACTACCATCCCTTACAATTACAAGAAAGCTTTGTTTAATTTTAATTCCGCTAACAAGTACCCATTAACATGGGCCAGTTCAATATCTTAATTGGCTTGAAGTCTAGTTATATAGGAAAATGAGGACACCATGTTCCACATCTTATCGATGTGGGACAAAGTGATATGTGGGATGTAATGTGTAGAACACACCTCTGACTCTAGTTCCCAAAAGTAGGATACTAAAAGGTTCAAGAGAAACTAGCTCCATAATATTATTTACTAAGGATTTTCAAAAACGCACTAGAGTGATACAGAGGGAGGGCTTTGCCTCGCTTTTGCTAATGCCGAAAATTTAAACTTAATTAAAATTTGTGAAATGTCAAGACACTTCTACTTGTTCAAAATTACTTGGGAAATCAAGTTTAAAGTATAGAACTCTTATAGGCAAGACATGCGATCTATTTGCTTTTATAGAAGTTGGAGGAGTTTTCTCCATTCAACTTTCGATGTGGGATACAATTTAATGATGGGTTAACACAGCCCAAGTGCCCAAGTCAGGTAGTTACGATATTGGAAACAAATCGTTGACACAAAGGCTTATTCGTGTCTGTTACTTGACTATAAAACCGTCCTAAAAGTTTAGAAAGTTTTTAAAGCTTCAAGTTACTAGGCTTCACTTTATACTCTAGTTAACCACAGCAAGAAACTAAGATAAAAATATGAACTTGGAATGGCAAGGACATAGCCTTACTCAAAGGTTGATTCTCTCCCAAGATTGTTGATATAGAGGAGTGGAAATCAACTATCCTCATCTCCTCGATGTGGGATGAAGTGTGAGGTAGAAAGAAAAATAGAAGAGCTCTCAACCCTCCTTCATGTGTTATATGTAACTTAGAAAGTCAAATTTTCCAAGTTTTATTGATAAGTCATCACACTAAAGGTTGTATGGACCCTTGGGTAAGACGTTATAATGTCTTGACATGGAAAAAAGATGCAAGTAGTCTGATTATATAAGGATTTCAAGAACCCTACCTCTAAACATTATCAATGTGGGATGAGTGTGGATGTAAGGAAGGAAAAAAAGAAAACTAGAATCCCACATTGGAAATAAAAGGGCGATGTATAGCAATATATAGAATAACTTTTATTCCTTACTCAGCTAAGAATTAAGAGTAAGGCAGCTGCTATATGTGTATATAGTCAAGTACCGAAATGTTAAGTTTTATTTTCCGTTGCTGCTGCTTTATGTACCACATCGAAAAGGATATGAGAGATTATCACTTCCTCTTCTATATATACGAATAAACTTACCATATTTAGAATAGGCAGCACGAGCCAACAACAACTGGTTAGCCTCTGTACTCTCCGTTTTTATTTTTATTTATTATTTTTGGAGTTAACTAGTTTAAATAATGTTGGTATGAATGAAATGATTTTGTTAGGATATTTAAGCTGAAATTAAGAATACGGACCAAGGAGTAAGAGCAGTTCATATTAAGCTAAAAACGACGTAAGGTAAGTATATATTGTTATTTTATTCTAAAGGCAAAAATGCATTGATTTTGATTTTAAATTTTTGAAACGTATTGATGTTAAGTTGAGCTACGTTATTTATTTGCATATGTACAAGCAAATTATTTGTATGATTTCTATTGATGGTAATGATACCCATTGATAGGGTATGATTCAAACTCGATGGTTATTCAGTCCTAAAATGTTTTATACACGTAATTAGCTAATATTGTGTGTTAGCTGTGAGATGATGAGATTATTGTAGTATGATGGTTGATGATTGTTGGCTATTGTTTCGGTCAGTAGCTGTGTTGCTGAGTTTACTAGCTAATTGTTCTGGCTAGTAGTTGTGTTTTAATTGGAAATGAAGTAATTCAAGTTGAACAACAATTATTCGACTGAGTTTAACAACCCATTTTTGGGGTATTGATAATGAAGATTACCGAGAGGTAATAGTTAAGACAGATTGCCTAAAGTGCGTCTGGAAATACGAATGGATCCATTTCGTGGTTACGAAGATTACCGAATGGTAATAGTAAGACAGATGATCATAATTGCATCTGGCAATGATAAGGTTAAGAGACCTAATCAGGTCGCTCAGTCAAACCCAAGTTAAAGTCTTACAAGTTCTTCTTTTAATTATTATCACTTTATGATCTTGTCAATATTTTCTATCTTGACATTTTATATGCTGGTAAGGTTTTATGAATCGTTGTATCGAAAAATCATTTTTATACACTGCAATATATGCTTGCTGAGCTTCATAGCTCATTCCTGTTATATAAATGACACTTTTCAGGAAGGAACGAAGTAGGTGAAGGATCTAATCCCTCCGGTAAGAGAAAAGAGAAAGCGATTTAGGAAAAAGAAAGGTTGCTTAGAAGAATTATATATAAAGTGTGTAAAAGACGTTGGGTGATAATATGTAGTATGTATAACTGCGAGAGTAGAACGGTTTCTCTTGTCAGTTCTTTTGTAAAATTTTGTAATGTATTTATATATGTAAGCGTAAGACGTTTAATGTAGAATTTTATTGTTGGTTCAAGAATAAAGGTAGTATGACGGTCCCGGGTCGGGTCTTAGATGTGGGATCCGAGGCGGGGCTATCACAGGTGGTATCAGAGCCAGGTTAGGGACCGTAAGAACCCTATAAGATAAAGTATCTTAATAAGGATATTTATGAGGATATTAAGAGGGACCAACTATGGTCTAGTTATTTAGGGTTCCGGTTTGCTAAGGTAGTAAAACTAGAGACAGACCCAAAAGTTAGGTCTTTCGTTTCTAGTTGCTAGCTGTACTAAGATATTGATGGCATATACCATGCATACTATATCATCAATCATATTATGACATAGTTTATTACCAATAAGGTTATCACGATGGAAGGAAATGGTGCAAGACAACATAATGAAAATGGGGAAGGATCGAATACGCGAAATATACCTAACAGGACTTTAGTATTAGGTGCAATGAGGAGGTTGGTGGATGCGATGACTCCTGAACAACATCAAGCTATCCTAAGTGGCACTCCCATACAGGTTGGGACGTCTACTGAGATTACAAAGGAAACTGGGAAAACCAAAAGGTGTACTTATAAACAGTTTAGGGATGCCGACCCACCAACGTTTAGAGGTGAGCCAAATCCACATGTAGCTGACACGTGGGTTAAGGAGATGGAAAGAGTCTTCAAAATTTCGGAGTGTCTTGAAGATCAAAAGGTAAAGTTTGCTACTCACTCGTTTAGGGGTGAAGCCGTGTTTTGGTGGGATTCGGTGGAGCAGACTGAGGATATTGATAAGATGACTTGGAGTAGGTTTAAAGACTTATTCTACGAGAAGTACTATCCTAAGAATGTTCAAAATGAAATGGAGGTGAAATTTCTAAATCTGAAGCAGGAAAACATGTCTCATGAGGAGTATCTCTCTAAGTTCTTAGAGTTGTCTCGTTTTGCGAAACATCAAGTGGACACTGAAGCTCGCAAGTGTCAGAGGTTTCAGGAGGGTCTAAAACCACAAATTCGGAGCAGAGTGTCTATGTTAGAGTTGGAGGATTTTGATAAGCTAGTGAGTAAAGTGAGGATTATTGCGAAGGATTGTGAAGAAAGGAATCAGTTTTTCAATAATAAGAGGAAAGAACGAGATACGCGGGCAACTAAGAAGGATGTGAACCAGGGACCAAAGAAGTTTCAGAAGGGTGATAAGGGGAATAACCAGAAGGACAAAATTCCTACTTGTAGGACATGTGGAAAGAATCATTCAGGAGAGTGCATGAAGGGGAGTATCAATTGTTACAAGTGTGGGAAGCCAGGACATAAATCATTCCAGTGCACCGAGACCAATGTGATCACGTGCTATAATTGTAAGAAGCCAGGACACATAGCTCTCAATTGTCCAATGAAAAATAGCGGAGGAAATGTCAAGAAGGAAAATAGGAATGAAGAAGCGGGAGCCCCAAAGCCAAAAGCAACTGCAAGAACTTATGCCATGACAACTTATGAAGCTGAGAAGTCTAATGATGTGGTGTCAGGTACGCTATGACTCTATGCTCAAGATGTTCATGTTTTATTTGATTCTGGATCTACCCATTCCTTTGTGGATATTAAGTGTATAAATAAGTTGAATGTGCCAGTTCAAACCTTGTGTAATGAATTGCTAGTTAAGCTTCCGAATGGAAACAATTTGAGTGTGAGTAAAATTTATAGAGATTGTCCCTTAGTGATCGGAGGACATACCTTTCTAGTAAACTTGTTGCCTTTAGAGTTGAGGGAATTTGATGTAATTTTAGGAATGGATTGGTTAGCCAATTACAAAGCCAACTTGAACTGTGAGAAAAAACGAATTTGTCTGACCGGGTCGAATAAGAAGAAAGTGTACTTTAAAGGAGATAAGTTGGAGAAGCCTAAGGTTATGATTTCGGCCTTAAAGGCAAGTAAGATGCTAAAGAAAGGATGTGAAGGCTTTTTAGCTTATGTAATAGGGGAAGAGAAGAAGGAAAGAAAAATTGAGACTATTCCAGTAGTTCGAGAATTTTTAGATGTGTTCCCTGAGGAGTTACCAGGGTTGCCACCAGAAAGAGAAGTTGAATTTGGTATCGATTTAATACCAGAAGCACAACCTGTATCTAAAACACCCTATAGAATGGCACCAAAGGAATTAGAAGAACTAAAAGTTCAATTACAAGAATTGTTAGATAAAAAATTTATAAGGCCTAGTGTATCTTCTTGGGGAGCGCCGGTATTATTCGTGAAGAAGAAGGATGGTTCCTTACGATTATGCATTGATTATAGAGAGTTAAATAAGTTGACAGTGAAGAATAAGTATCCCCTGCCACGAATAGATGATCTTTTCGATCAATTGCAAGGAGCTAAGTACTTTTCAAAGATTGATTTGCGTTCAGGTTATCATCAGTTAAGTGTGAAGAAAGAGAATATCCCATTGACGGCATTTAGGACTCGATATGGTCATTATGAGTTTGTAGTTATGCCGTTTGGAGTAACGAATGCACCAGCAGTATTCATGGATTTGATGAATCGAGTGTTTAAGGATTATTTGGACAAGTTTGTAGTTGTATTTATTGATGACATCCTTATATACTCCAGAAGTGAGGAAGAACATGAGGAACATTTGAGAATAGTGTTACAAACCTTGAGAGAAAAGCAACTATATGCTAAGTTTTCTAAGTGTGAGTTTTGGTTAAGAAGAGTTGCTTTTCTTGGACATGTGATTTCGGAGGAAGGAATTTCCGTTGATCCTGCAAAGATTGAGGTAATAATGGATTGGGAAAGACCAAAGACAGTAACTGAGATACGAAGCTTCCTAGGCTTAGCTGGATATTACAGGAAGTTCATTCAAGATTTTTCCAAGATAGCAGGCCCGTTAACGAATCTCACGAGAAAAGATGTTAAGTTTGTATGGTCCGACGAGTGTGAGCGAAGTTTCAGCGAATTAAAAAGACGATTGACGTCAGCACCGGTACTCGCATTGCCAGATGGCACTGAAGGTTTTGAGATCTATAGTGATGCCTCAAAGAAAGGATTGGGATGTGTGCTAATGCAACATGGAAAAGTGATCGCGTATGCATCTCGTCAATTGAGGACTCATGAAAAGAACTATCCCACCCACGATCTAGAATTAGCAGCTGTAGTTTTCGCTCTTAAGATTTGGAGGCATTATTTGTATGGAGAGAAGTGTAAGATTTATACGGACCACAAAAGCTTAAAGTATATTTTCTCCCAAAAAGACTTAAATATGAGGCAGAGAAGGTGGTTGGAATTGTTAAAGGATTATGATTGTGAGATCTTATATCACCCTGGTAAAGCAAATGCCGTAGCCGATGCGTTAAGTCGAAAGAAAGTTGGGAGTTGTTCGAGTGTTATAGTGGAATCAACCAATCTGGAAGAGCTTAATAGGCTTGGAGTTGAATTTGTTACGCCAGAAGAAAGTGGAAGTTTATTTTACCAGATCGATATTAGGCCAATGTTATTAGAGAGGATTAAGCAAGCTCAAATGCAAGATGAGCGATTGAAGGAAATTTTGAATAATTCTAATTCAGACTTGGGAAAGAAGGATTTCAGGAAAGGAAATGATAATATTGTAAGGTTTCGAGATCGAATATGTGTACCATCCGATGTAGAGATTAAGAAAGAGATATTATCAGATGCTCATTCGTCACCTTTTTCAGTACATCCTGGATCTACGAAGATGTATAAGGACTTGAGACAATATTTTTGGTGGCCTAAGATGAAGAAAGAGATTGCAGAATGGGTAGAGAGATGTTTGGTTTGTCAACAAGTGAAGGCAGAACACCAAAGGCCTGGAGGATTGCTACAGCCGCTTCCTATCCCAGAATGGAAATGGGAACATATCACAATGGATTTTGTTGTAGGATTGCCAAGAACACAAAGAGGAAATGATGTCATTTGGGTTATTGTGGATAGATTAACAAAGAGTGCACATTTCTTGGCTATATCTGAAACGTCACCACTAGAGAAATTAGCGAAGCTATACATACAGGAAATAGTTAGGTTGCATGGAGTACCTGTTTCAATTGTGTCCGACCGAGATCCTAGATTTACGTCAAGATTTTGGAGTAGTTTTCAACAAGAGATGGGCACGAAGTTGAGTATGAGCACTGCGTTCCATCCTCAAACAGATGGGCAATCAGAACGTACAATTCAAATTTTGGAAGATATGTTACGAGCTTGTGTACTAGATTTTAGAGGAAGCTGGGAGGAACATTTACCTTTAGTGGAGTTTGCATATAACAACAGTTACCAAACGACAATAGGAATGGCTCCGTACGAAGCCCTATATGGACGTCGATGTAGAACACCTCTATGTTGGGATGAAGTGGGAGAAAGAAGGTTGCTAGGGCCTGAGTTGGTCCGGGTGACTACAGAAAAGGTTAAGTTGATACAAAAGAGAATTTTGACGGCTCAGAGTAGACAAAAGAGTTACGCCGATAAGGATCGTCGAAATGTGAGCTTTAAAGAAGGAGACTTTGTGTTTCTTAAGATTTCTCCGTGGAAGGGTGTTATGAGATTCGGGAAGAAAGGAAAGTTAAGTCCTCGTTATATTGGACCGTTTGAGATTCTTAAAAGGATGGGAGAAGTAGCCTATGAGTTGGCACTACCACCAAGTTTGAGTCACATTCATAACGTTTTTCATGTGTCATATTTAAGGAAGTATGTTGCGGATCCAGCACATGTTATCGAATATGAGCCAATAGAAATACAGGAAAATTTACAATACGTGGAATATCCAGTAGAAATCGTTGATCACCGTGAACAGAAACTTAGGAACAAGACAATATCGTTAGTGAAGGTAATTTGGAGAAATCACGATGTTGAAGAGGCGACTTGGGAATCCGAAGAAACAATGAGACTAAAGTTTCCCAACTTATTCGTCAATTTAGGTACGAACTAAATTTCGAGGACGAAATTTTCTTTAAGGGGGGAAAGATGTAATACCCCAACTCAAATTTTGACTTATATTTTAAATTTGTTATATGTGAGATTTTAGATTTTAATTATTTCATTATAGTAGGACTGATTATTATGATTATTAAAGGCAAAGACCAAGGATAGAAAATATTTTACTAATTTTAATAAGAAGCAGTGTACTGCTATAGCGAACCAATATTTCAAGGTCCAAGGCTTAATAAAGATTTTAATTAGAATTTTTATTGTTAGTTTAATAGGCCTAGGTGAATAAGGCCCAAGACTTATTATTGATTCATCCATAGCAAGTTGATATTATAGTAGTGGGAGGAATTTTCCAGTTACAATACTTCGATGTGGGTCGTGAAATACTTTGGAGCAAATTTATTTATAAGTACAAGTTGTTCTAACTCTCATTATAAAGAGAAATGAAGGAATGTAGTCTCACATTTTCTCTATGTGGGACAATGTAAGAATGTTGAAAAAAAAAAAAAAAAGATTATGTCTTGCCAAGTGAATTTAAGAGTATAGTATAACCTGATTTATGACTTGCACCTTGTGTAAGGACCTTGTATAAGTATGAAGAAAATTTTACTTAGATTTTTTAGAAAGCCAGTTATCCAGTTATGAAGGCTATTAGCAGAGCCTAGTTGAGGGTAACCTGCACAACCTTGTAATCAATACCGGAAAACTATTTGGTTATATAGATTTTAGAGGAAGGAGCCTTTCCACCCTCTCGATGTGGTATGCTGCGGAAAAAAAAAAAATGTTGTTATTATGTCAAGGTCCTTCACACTTTTCCAATGTGCTTAGGTAGGTAAGCCATGTCAAATCATTTGTTAAGATTTATTTTGCTAACTAGGTTTCTAAGGAGAGCCAAAGTGAAAGAATGGTTAAACTAGTAGCTTCGTCAGACTTTATATAGGATTTGTAGTGAATTCACTCATTAAAACTCTCGATGTGGGACAAAATGAGGTGTTGGAAATTTGAAGAAGAGCTATCAGCCCTCTTTTAGCCTTAAAATCGCACCTAATGGCAAGATAATATTTAAGTTTTAACTTCAACTACAGCGACGCTGGGGGGTTTAATCAATCACCAAGACACCATGTGAAGGGAACATTGTAGAGTTCATAGATAAACCTATTTAGTTTTATAGAAGTGAGAGGAAGTTCCATTTTACATCTTCGCGATGTGGTACAATTGATCTCTAAATTTTACAAGATCTTAGTAATTAGAGAGAGAACCCATGGTTGGACATTCCGGTGCGTTCTGCTCAAGTTAAAGGGCCAGTAAGTCGTAGCAACAAACCACTACCATCCCTTACAATTACAAGAAAGCTTTGTTTAATTTTAATTCCGCTAACAAGTACCCATTAACATGGGCCAGTTCAATATCTTAATTGGCTTGAAGTCTAGTTATATAGGAAAATGAGGACACCATGTTCCACATCTTATCGATGTGGGACAAAGTGATATGTGGGATGTAATGTGTAAAACACACCTCTGACTCTAGTTCCCAAAAGTAGGATACTAAAAGGTTCAAGAGAAACTAGCTCCATAATATTATTTACTAAGGATTTTCAAAAACGCACTAGAGTGATACAGAGGGAGGGCTTTGCCTCGCTTTTGCTAATGCCGAAAATTTAAACTTAATTAAAATTTGTGAAATGTCAAGACACTTCTACTTGTTCAAAATTACTTGGGAAATCAAGTTTAAAGTATAGAACTCTTATAGGCAAGACATGCGATCTATTTGCTTTTATAGAAGTTGGAGGAGTTTTCTCCATTCAACTTTCGATGTGGGATACAATTTAATGATGGGTTAACACAGCCCAAGTGCCCAAGTCAGGTAGTTACGATATTGGAAACAAATCGTTGACACAAAGGCTTATTCGTGTCTGTTACTTGACTATAAAACCGTCCTAAAAGTTTAGAAAGTTTTTAAAGCTTCAAGTTACTAGGCTTCACTTTATACTCTAGTTAACCACAGCAAGAAACTAAGATAAAAATATGAACTTGGAATGGCAAGGACATAGCCTTACTCAAAGGTTGATTCTCTCCCAAGATTGTTGATATAGAGGAGTGGAAATCAACTATCCTCATCTCCTCGATGTGGGATGAAGTGTGAGGTAGAAAGAAAAATAGAAGAGCTCTCAACCCTCCTTCATGTGTTATATGTAACTTAGAAAGTCAAATTTTCCAAGTTTTATTGATAAGTCATCACACTAAAGGTTGTATGGACCCTTGGGTAAGACGTTATAATGTCTTGACATGGAAAAAAGATGCAAGTAGTCTGATTATATAAGGATTTCAAGAACCCTACCTCTAAACATTATCAATGTGGGATGAGTGTGGATGTAAGGAAGGAAAAAAAGAAAACTAGAATCCCACATTGGAAATAAAAGGGCGATGTATAGCAATATATAGAATAACTTTTATTCCTTACTCAGCTAAGAATTAAGAGTAAGGCAGCTGCTATATGTGTATATAGTCAAGTACCGAAATGTTAAGTTTTATTTTCCGTTGCTGCTGCTTTATGTACCACATCGAAAAGGATATGAGAGATTATCACTTCCTCTTCTATATATACGAATAAACTTACCATATTTAGAATAGGCAGCACGAGCCAACAACAACTGGTTAGCCTCTGTACTCTCCGTTTTTATTTTTATTTATTATTTTTGGAGTTAACTAGTTTAAATAATGTTGGTATGAATGAAATGATTTTGTTAGGATATTTAAGCTGAAATTAAGAATACGGACCAAGGAGTAAGAGCAGTTCATATTAAGCTAAAAACGACGTAAGGTAAGTATATATTGTTATTTTATTCTAAAGGCAAAAATGCATTGATTTTGATTTTAAATTTTTGAAACGTATTGATGTTAAGTTGAGCTACGTTATTTATTTGCATATGTACAAGCAAATTATTTGTATGATTTCTATTGATGGTAATGATACCCATTGATAGGGTATGATTCAAACTCGATGGTTATTCAGTCCTAAAATGTTTTATACACGTAATTAGCTAATATTGTGTGTTAGCTGTGAGATGATGAGATTATTGTAGTATGATGGTTGATGATTGTTGGCTATTGTTTCGGTCAGTAGCTGTGTTGCTGAGTTTACTAGCTAATTGTTCTGGCTAGTAGTTGTGTTTTAATTGGAAATGAAGTAATTCAAGTTGAACAACAATTATTCGACTGAGTTTAACAACCCATTTTTGGGGTATTGATAATGAAGATTACCGAGAGGTAATAGTTAAGACAGATTGCCTAAAGTGCGTCTGGAAATACGAATGGATCCATTTCGTGGTTACGAAGATTACCGAATGGTAATAGTAAGACAGATGATCATAATTGCATCTGGCAATGATAAGGTTAAGAGACCTAATCAGGTCGCTCAGTCAAACCCAAGTTAAAGTCTTACAAGTTCTTCTTTTAATTATTATCACTTTATGATCTTGTCAATATTTTCTATCTTGACATTTTATATGCTGGTAAGGTTTTATGAATCGTTGTATCGAAAAATCATTTTTATACACTGCAATATATGCTTGCTGAGCTTCATAGCTCATTCCTGTTATATAAATGACACTTTTCAGGAAGGAACGAAGTAGGTGAAGGATCTAATCCCTCCGGTAAGAGAAAAGAGAAAGCGATTTAGGAAAAAGAAAGGTTGCTTAGAAGAATTATATATAAAGTGTGTAAAAGACGTTGGGTGATAATATGTAGTATGTATAACTGCGAGAGTAGAACGGTTTCTCTTGTCAGTTCTTTTGTAAAATTTTGTAATGTATTTATATATGTAAGCGTAAGACGTTTAATGTAGAATTTTATTGTTGGTTCAAGAATAAAGGTAGTATGACGGTCCCGGGTCGGGTCTTAGATGTGGGATCCGAGGCGGGGCTATCACAGTATTGTAACTTCAATTTATAGGCAAATGATGCCATGTACAAGCGTGTATTGTTATGTATGTTGTAGTGTGAATAATAGCAAGTAATTCTGGCATGCGGTAAATATTCCGTGTGTTGGTACTATAATTTGCAAGATATCTTATCCATTTTATTTGTGCTATTCCAGAAGTAGTTGAAGTTCATTTGACAATCATCATCATATTCATATTATAATATTCCCCCTTGATTGTCAAATACGAGTTATTATAAAGATTGACTGTCTCGTTAAAACCTTGCAAGGAAAAATCCAGTGGGATGAAAACCTTGACAAAGGAAAATGAGTACAGTATCCCCTGAATAAAATGTCTCACAATTTGACATCATGATGTAGTAAGTTCCTCAATCTTCGCATACCAATATTGTTCCGCAACTTTTCAAATGTTGATGTGGGTAGTGACTTTGTAAGTAAATCCACCAGATTATCACATGAGCGAACTTGTTGTACATCAATGTCACCATTCTCTTAGAGTTCATGAGTGTAAAAGAATTTTGGTAAAATGTGTTTTGTTCGATCTCCTTTAATATAACCTTCCTTTAGTTGCTTGATGCAAGCTGAGTTGTCTTCGAACATAATTGTTGGACAGTCTGAAATACTTGATATACCCCATGATTCTTGAATATGTTGTATGATAGACCGTAATCAAATACATTCTCTGCTTGCTTCATGAATTGCAAGTAACTCTGCATGGTTAGATGAAATTGTCGCCATAGTCTGTTTTGTAGACTTCCAAGATATAGCAGTGTCACAATATGTAAATAGATAACCTGTCTGAGATCGCCCAAAATGAGGGTCTGACATGTACTTATCATCCGCATATCCAATCAACCGCGATTTTGAATTGTTTGGGAAGAATAGTCCAAGATCAATTGTCCCACGAAGATATCTGAATATATGTTTGATCCCATCCCAATGCCTTTTAGTTGGATCAGAACTGAATCTCGCCAACAGGTTCACAGCAAATGCAATATCAGGTCGTATGTTATTTGCAGATACATGAGAGCTCCAATTGCACTAAGATATGGAACTTCAGGCCCAAGTGCATCTTCATCTTCTTTTCTAGGACGGAAAGGATCTTTCTCAACTTCTAGTGATTGAACAATCATCGGTGTAGTTAGTGGATGAGCTTTGTCTATGTAGAATCGATCAAGAACCTTTTCTGTGTAGTTTGACTGATGAATAAATACGCCTGAAGATAAGTGCTCTACCTGTATACCTAAAAAAAATCTTGTCTTTCCAAGATCTTTCATTTCAAACTCATTTTTCAAATAGTTAGCAGCATTAGTAATATCTTCAGAAGTACCTACAATATTCAAATAATCCACATATACTATAATAATAACAAAACCAAATTGTGACCTTTTGATAAACACACATGGTCATTCAATAAATATTCACTAAGCCTATTGTACCACATACGACCAGACTATTTCAATCCATATAATGATCGTTGTAGTTTAACTGAGTATAAATGTCAAGAATTAGTTTCCTCTAACTTTAGTCCTTCAGGGATTTTCATATAAATATCACTATCAAGTGATCCATAAAGGTAGGCTATCACTATAACGCCTTAGAAATTTTGTATTTATAATCATTATTGTTTAATATTAAATGTGAATTATATGAGGTGATTTTTTTTAGGATTGAATATATGTGACATCGTGTTTACATGCGTATATGATGGTTTATGTGTGACGTGTAAGTCCGTGTATTTTTATTTGTATTTTGATGATTTAAGTCTATTTAAATTATGCATTTTTGATCTTTGAAAACTTTTATAAATCATTGGAGTATTTAAAATTCATGAAATCTTTGGTAATATTATCTTTGTATATTTATTTAGTTTTTAAAATAACCACTGAATACGCATTACAGGTTTGCGTGTTCTTGTGTATGCATTACTACTATGCGTGTTCTTTTTTAACACATCAAGCAACACACCTGCAATATACAATGAATACGCATTATAGGAATACGTATTTAGCTATACGCATTACTACTATGCGTTTACGACCTATACGCATTGTTCGTATGCGTCTATTTCTTTGTTGCTTTCCTCTCCCAGTACGCAAGTTATTTATGCGTGGTCAATACCACGCATTGCTATGATGCGTACACTCTAAATCCCTAAGTCTTTTCTATCTCACTGCGTTTGTTCTTTGCTGGCACTCTAAAGCGCTGTATGTAGCTGTATGTATATGTCTTCTGCTTCAAAAAACCCACAGCAGGAAACACAAAAAGTAATGGAAATTTTTGTTGCTCTTGTCATCAAATTGTTCGTGAGGTAAAGCTCTTTCATTATTTCACAATTCAAATTATTTAGGTTTAAGTTTGAGTTTGAAATGGCTTCTTCGAATGTCAATTATGTATGGGGATGGTTATATTATGGTGGAAATATTATTCATGATAGCGTAATTGGTAGTGCATATGATCGAGATGTGCTTGCCTTTGTGAAGCTAAATTTTGGTTTGAAATATGAAGAGCTTTTGAATGTTGTGCACAAAAAACTCAATGTAGATCCGATTTTGTGTAAATTAAGGGTATCACGTAGGTTCATGAATCCCACAACCAACAAATATGGAGTTGTTTTACTTGTAGATGATGAAGATGTGGAGTATATGTTCGAAACTTTGGATGGTTCGGGTAGTAAAGTGTATGTAGAGCTTTATATTGAAAAAATTCCTATTGGCTCGTCCGAAAATTCAACTGAATCTGCAAGATGCTCAAAGATTGGGGAAGATTGTGAAATTAGTTCAAGCACTCGTAGTTCAAAAAGTGTGCATTGGGGTAGTGTTTCTAGTGGGAGTTCAACTAGGAATTTGTTTCTCGGTAGTAGTGAAGGAAATTCAAGGGGAAGCAACGAGCTAACAGATGATGATATCCCGTTCTATAGCTCATTTGATGCATCATCAATGGTTGTTTCAGATCTAGGACCTAGCATGAAAAAAATTGGTGAACTTCAGAATCCGGCAGAATTGACAAAAGGGATGACATTTGAATCGAAAGAAAAGTTGATGAGTGTGGTGAAGAAGGTTCACATTGCAAACCATCAGGAGATAAAGGTGGTTAAATCTGATTCCATCACTTGGGAAGTTGTATGCAAACAGGATACAGAGGGTTGTCAGTGGAGATTGAGAGCCAGGAAGAGGAGCTTGCGTGATTATTTTGAGATTATGGACACAAGGGGTCCACATACATGTGTGAATCAAGCTCTCTCACAAGATCACAGAAACTTGAGCTCTTCACACATTGCACATATCATTATGAACCTAGTTGCTGCTGATCCTGCTATCTCGGAGAAGGTGTTGGAGGCTGCAATTGTGAAAGAAGTTGGTTATAAACCATCAAGCAAAAAGGTTAGAGACGGAAAAAGGATTGCAAGTCAGAAGGTCTATGGTTCTTGGGAGCAATCGTACCAAGATCTCCCATTATTGATTAATGTCCTTCAGATAATAAACATTGGCACACATGTGGATTGGTACTTCAAGGAGCATGAGCTAAGAGAGCCAATACTTAAGGTATATTCATTTACCATGATTATGTCGTCTTCATAGCATATAATATAATTGATTGTTCATTTTTGGTTCGATTTGACTTAGCTTGTTTTATTGTGTGACATAATGACAGGTGGTCAGATTTAGACGGTTATTCTGGACATTCAAACCATGCATAGATGCCTTCGCACATTGCATTCCGGTAATTCAGATAGATGGCACACATCTGTATGGCAAGTTTGGGGGAGTACTACTTACTGCTACAGCCATTGATGGCTTCCACCACATTCTCCCGGTAGCATTTGCAATTGTTGAATGGGAAAATGTAGCTAGCTGGACTTGGTTCATGGAGAGAGTGAGGAAGACGGTTGCCCTCCAACGAATGGGTGTTTGTTTGATTTCGGATAGACAAGCAGGAATCATGTCTGCAATGAAGAATCCTAACATTGGGTGGTGTGAACCACATGGATATCATCGATTCTGTGTCAGGCACCTTGCAGCTAATTTTGCATCTATTTTTAGGAAAAGTGGCATGAAGGAAAGGGTGGTTGCAATGTGTAGTCAATTGACAGAGGAAAAGTTAAATTTGCATTGGAAAGCATTGTTGGCAGTTGAGCCTAGAGCAGATGATTGGTTTAGTGAAATGCATCCCAAACACTCATCATTAGCTTGTGATGGAGGCAAGAGATTCGGGATCATGACAACAAATGTGGCTGAGAGCTGGAACAATGCCATTAAAGAAGCGAGGAAACTCCCAATATCTGCAATGGTTAAAGCCTTATATTATAAGGTGGTTAGCTACTTTGACCAGCGTCGCATGGAGATAGAGAAACAAGTTCTTAAGGGTGATGAGTTCACCAAGCATGCCAATAAAATGATGAACATATGGAAAGAGCGTGCAACTGGACACAATGTGACAAAAATTGACCGTAATACTTGGGTATTTGAGATGATGACAATGAAGCATGGTCTGAAGGGAGGGAATAAGCAGATTGTTCGCCTACAGGAACGCACATGCACATGTAACAAGTGGCAGACATATTAGATTCCTTGCTCTCATGTTTTTGCTTGTTGTGCCAGTGTAGGATTGCAACACACAAATTTTGTAAGTAAGTGGTACAAGTTGGAAACTGCAAAAAAGGTTTATGAGGGTCAATTCCAACCAATACCGGACAGGAAGACATGGCCTTTATTGAGTGAGTTTCCTACATTGATTCCCGATGATGATATTCCAAAGAAACCGGGGAGGAAGAAGTCAACAAGATATAAGAATGCTATGGATTATCAATCATTAGGAAAAGGGAAAACAGCTTCATCTACTTCTCTATAGAGCACTTTGATCGGTATGTTTAGCATCACACTTTTCCTTTTAAAAAAACCAGATATAGAATGAGATGTTTTAGTTGTCATTAAATTAGGGTTATGAATATTTCTAAAACCCAAAATGGAACTGTTGAACCCCAAATGTTAACCGTTGAAACCTTGAGGGAATACGAATAAAATTACAAATTTTAAATGGAAAATTGAATCCGGCGGCCTGATTTTTAAATGCTAACGCGTTTAAAAATCAGGATAAGTTAGGGTTTAAGGTCTAGGATTTAGGGTTGTAAACAACCCTAAATCCCAAACCTTAAACCCTAAGTTCGTATACGATTTATTCGTCTTTCTGCATATTTCTAAAACCCAAAATGGAACTGTTGAACCCCAAATGTTAACCGTTGAAACCTTGAGGGAATACGAATAAAATTACAAATTTTAAATGGAAAATTGAATCCGGCGTCCTGATTTTTAAACGCTAACGCGTTTAAAAATCAGGATAAGTTAGGGTTTAAGGTCTAGGATTTAGGGTTGTAAACAACCCTAAATCCCAAACCTTAAACCCTAAGTTCGTATACGATTTATTCGTCTTTCTGGATATTTCTAAAACCAGAATGAACTGTTGAACCCCAAATGTTAACCGTTGAAACCTTGAGGGAATACGAATAAAATTACAAATTTTAAATGGAAAATTGAATCCGGCGGCCTGATTTTTAAACGCTAACGCGTTTAAAAATCAGGATAAGTTATTTCTAAAACCCAAAATGGAAAAGTTGGACGACACAACGGACTCAATCCTTAGATCAATTTTTCAGTTGAATGTAATAATTAGTGGTGATTTTTGTTGAGTTTGAATATTGTAGTAGCTGCAACCTAGTTATGGTTACTCTAGATATTATTGGTCATGTAAACAATTTATTTTAGCAATGCACAAGTTCCTCATTGGTACTGAACTTTTTTTGCTTTTCTGGTTATAGACCTCGATGTTAATTTATTTTCGGGTGTCACTTTAAGACAGATTTATTGGAGCTGATTGCAGCATTATTTTAGCATAATGCAGATTTTTTGAACTGCAAATTTTTCTTATTTCTGCAGATTTTATTTCATTTTTATGCTCAATTTTAGTGATCATATTTATTCAGATTTTTTACAATTTTTCGTCCAGAGAATGGGCAGATTCTTGCAGCAGATTGGAACATTATTTTAGCATTTTCAGGGCATGTACTTGCAGCAGAATCAACCTATTTGTGCAGATTGTTTTAGCATTTTTTTTGGTTTACAGAATATGCAGATTTTCTGGTCACTTTAATGCAGATTTATTGGAGCAGATTGAAGCATAATGCAGAATTTATTAACTGCAGAATTTGTATATTTATGCAGATTGAAGTATATTTCTGCAGAATTTGTATATTTATGCTCAGTTTTATGATTAAAAGTTATAGTTGTTTTTATCATTTTAGATGCAGCTTTAATTTTTGGGTACTAAGCAATAAGTTCTTATTCTTTTTTAACATAATGTTGTAATGTGGAAAACATTGTGGGTAAAACATTGTGCAATAATGTTGTAATAAGTTTTTTAAAATAGGTTAGCCTTGAATATCCTGTTAATGTTGAGTTTCTCATAATGATGATGGGTCAGAGTTTATAGATTTAAATCTTGATTTATCATGAAGTCCTGAAATAGAGCGCTGTGTTCCAAGGGCAAAGCATTCCTGTGTGTACTATATATACGCATTTTAATCTGTATACGCATTTAGATTTTGCGTGGTGAGATGCTCTGTACGCATTAGTGTTTTGCGTATAAGTACTGTACGCATGTGTACTATGCGTGTAGAAAGCCTTATACGCATTGTTCGTATGCGTGGGTTGCACTACGCATTTTCTAGATGCGTGTATTAGCTAAATTAAATCCCCATTTTCAAGTTCTCTCTGTTTACTGCATTTTTTGTTGCTATTCTTTTCAGTTGTCATCTTCTCCAAAATCACACATAAGGGAAAACACAATGAAACTAATCATAAACATAGTTTCATAAAGTTTCATCAATTCTTAAAACAAAAACACGTGCTTACAAGTCTCTTTTCCAAAATTTAACCGTTCTAATAAAACGGTATCAAACCAACCATAAATTCATTCTAGCTATTAATCATCTGATCACCATTCTGACCACCACCGCTAAACATCTGATCCAATAGTACTTATATTACATATTAATAGAACTAATTCCGCTAATAATAAAGTATCACATGAAACTATTTTTTAAATTCATATCGATTCTGACCACCAACACTAAACATCTGATTTCACGTACTTAATCACCTGCAATAAACATAAAAAGATATGTTAAATTATGCATTAAACAAAAAATAGAGCCTAGCAAAAACATTACCTAATTTTTAACTGTTGTTCAGTGAGCCTAGCAAAAACATCTTTTCATCCATTTTTCCTGGAAAAAACAAGAACCGTGAAACAATTTAAAATTAAAAGATTAGTATGTCATAGCATCTCTACTTTCAAAAATCTAGTCTAGCTTATAAATTTCACTATGAGTGTGGATGCCGCACACTGTGACATGCGCACCTATTTTATAGATTGACAGCTTAACTAATATATAACTTAAGCACTAATCATTCTTCAAAGCTATGCATGTAGCTCAAAATGATGTTGTAAACATGCAGTCCCCTGCACTTCTATTTTGTTTTTAAATGACAAACAGAGTTTTGACAGAGTCATATACCCTAATAGGCTAATACTGACACACACAAAACTCTATTGAGACTTGCAAACAATACTAGGGATGTTCTGCACTTTGTGCTTGCAAACATGCACCTTTGACATGCAAGATTTCACGTATATAAATTACGATATTCACACTTAGTTTTGGATGATTCAGGACTGAATAGATATAGAATCGGAGATGTGCTCCAAGTGACTGGATTCCACAACAAAGCTATGTTCTCTTTTTACAAATATTCAGAGTGTTAATTTCAAGGATTTTACCTACTTACTGTAGATCAATTCAAAAGAGTTATCAAAAGTTGGGTTTTATGTGTTACTTAATTTCACTAGAAGGTAAAGTAAAATGTTTACAGTTCACTTAATTTGTTGAAATAAGTTGAATAAGTTGTGGAACATAGAAGCTGATACTTGAAGTGTAGCAAGTGTAAAAAGTTGTTGAAATAACTTACTTGAAGCGTCTCACAAAAGTTTCTAACTCTTTACGGCCAGTAGTGCCACAACATGGAGCAACACGCTTTCGAGGACGTAAATTCATTTTATCTTGTATTGGTTGCTGCTGCACTGGATGTTCTGCTGGCTAGTGTACAGGCTGTTGCGGTGGCTGCTGGGCAGGCTGATTTGCAGGCTCCTGCAATGGCTGATGTGCAGACTCCTGCACTGCTAGTTGTCTCTGCTTCTGTGCTACATTCAGTGAAATTGGTTGCTGCTGCACTGACTCTTGGCGTACTGATTGTTGCTGCAGCAACTGATTCTGCCCCGATTGATCCAGCAATGTTTCATGTGCTGGCTGATAGGGAAGGGGGGATTGTGAAATGCCCAGATTGAACGTTGGATGTGACAAGGGTGGAGAATGAGCATTGCCAGCCTGCTCATCATGTAGATCTGACTTCTGAGGTGAAGGGGGTGTGAAGAAAAAAGAATCATTAGATGGCAACAAGTTAAACTTAGGACAGTAATCAATCGATGAAAGAACTCTGGTTTCTGCCCTCGTTTCTGCCTCATGTTCATGTGTGTTTTTCTCGCCAGCAAACACTCCCTCATCACCTAAATGAATGTCTCCATCATCACCAACATTATTACCTCCTTCATCCAAATGAACACCTCCATCATTAACATCCATTCCTTGCTTTGGTGGAGCATTGACACCTCCACGACCTCCCTTATGACCAGTTTTTTTGGGTTTCTTTTTTAGCTCAATTTCTTTTTCTCGCCTATCTTCAAGTGGGAAATCCTGAAAAACACCATGGGTGAACTGATCTTGTAAGAGCTGTCTACCATTACTCGTAATAGAATCAATGTAGCTCATATCTCCATCTATCACTCCCCTAGCAACTAAAGATATATGATCGAGCAACTGAACCTGCTAATAACAAGACAATAAAAACAAAATTAGCAAAGCAACTACTCGGTAAGTACACTAGTGATCAGCAACTACTCAGTAAGTACACTATGGATCACTAGTAAATAAGTTTTAATTACCGCAAACAAGTGAGAGCCACCAACTCGTGTATGATACAAACGAGTAATGCGAGCATACCACTGATCATAAGCATCAACCACACCAACACCGATAGTACCAGTAACTACATGTTGTGCACGATCATCCCAATGTGATATATGGGCGCGATGCAACAATCGCCAATCAGAATCTTGCTTACCTTGTAAGGTAATACTATGAAGCTCTTTTGAATAAGTGTCATTTGGAAGTATATCTTGAATGAAACCAAATTGACGAATGCATCTATTAGGCGTGTGTGGGTCCACAATGTGAAAACAGATAAGTGGATACTTATAGCACCAAATAGCACTACCATCGACACAAGAAACAGGTAGTGTTGCCAATATCTCATTTGAATAAGGCTGCCATATGAAATGGGAAGGCGCAAGACCATCTAAAGACAATCTGATAGCGGAGAGGGTATGTGAAGTAGTATCGGTAAATGACAAATGATAAGACCACCTATACAACACATTAAAAGCACATCATAATCAATTATATGCATATAAGACATAAAATCGAAAAAAGTACGAGAACAGTGATGTTAATTAGAACAGTGATGTACATAGGATATTTGTATTTTCATTCAATATAATTCCACTGTCTATCTTATTGTTTATTTACAATCTAGCAACATGTAGTCTTAATAACATATCATTTCATTATTAGAACAGTAATTAGAACAGTAATGATGGTAATCTAGCATATCATTTCTTTATTCTACCAAGACAATGAGTGAAATTTTAACTCATTAACATCACACTTTAAACCTATTAAAAGTAATATGGAAACCATGAAGCAACACTCTAATGATCGCTTAATTTATTAGCATATCACAATTAGCTGCATATCAAAAATTACCTCATCCCATAAGGACCTGGTCGGTCTTCCCATACGAGTTGATTATCCAATGAAGGACCACGAGGCACCAGAGCTAAGGTAGGCAATCTAGTCCATGCCCACAACTGCAGTAAGATGAGGCATCCAGCATTTTCCTCCACGCCTATCCTACAAGCTTTGCACAAATCCCTATATAAGAAAGCAAGCACAGCTGATCCCCAAGCTAAAGTACGACACCGTCCAAAATCCTGAATCAACGATAGATACATACAATGTATCTGGCCACCTGAATGATCAGTGAATAATACCCCGGCAAATAGCTGTAATAGATATGACTGTGTATATCGAATGACCTCGACATCAGAAGCATCATCACACAGTGATTTGAAATTTGCAGTGAGCCAACTCAATTGCAACCGAGCACCTTTCAAACTTTTACCCGGGTCTATTCCAAATGTTTGCTTAACTAGACTGTTCCACCCACCATCAACTTGTGTACCTCCAGTCACCGCATCACCATCAATCTTTAGGCCAAGAAGAACGTTAACATCTTGTAATGTGATGTTGCACTCTCCAACGGGAAGGTGAAACGTGTGTGTCTCAGGCCTCCAATGCTCTATTATTGTAGAAAGCAAACCCCAATCCAAATCAATGGATGCCAGCCTACTAACACCATCAAATCTCAAGTCCAAAAGAAAGGGAATCATCCGCTTATGCACCTTTGGGAATCTTTCTTGATTAGGATCACGCTTCCGCGATCTCTGACAATCTCCACCACCAACTTTCCAAACTGCATCAGATCTATGTTCGGACTGTAGGTGCAATACAGAAGGGTCCCTAGGTCCGGGATCCATAGACATCTCATCATTAGGATCCATAACCTGTAAACAAGAACATAATCAGAACGTAGTATAATTATTTATAATTATGAAGATGACCGTGTTGAAAAAATGGCCCATTTGACTAAAAGCTGGTAATGGTTTACTCATCCACATTGGTATATAACAACTCCATATAACAAATTTCTAATACACGGAGCAGTACCACAAGGAAGAATAAGCAATTAAGGAAGAATAATTAGATTTAATCACCAACATTAAGTAACAACACTATATCAACATTGAATATATAATATTTGTAGTCCTATAAGCTCTTGTTTACAGTCCGATGATCAAACTCCATATATTCTAAACAATAAACATGTATTTAACATGTACAAATAGCATATACCATTAATATGAAGGAATATAAAATGAACATATTCAGATTATAACACACAGTTGTCACAAACAGTTCATAGTAGAAAACATAAAATCGAATTAGAGAGTACAAATCAAAAAACCTTAATCTAAAAAATTGGCGTGAGTATTGTAAAATCAAGAAAAAATTAGGATTACCTACAACAGAAATAGAGATAGCTTGCTTGAAGAGTGATAGATAGACGAGTTCAGTGGTTCATTATGCCGTATTTCAGTACAGTGGTCAATCGCCGTAGTAATCGCTTGTAGTCTTTACTCTGTATATTGTGTTTTGTAGCCTATATATTGTGTATCGGTAAGTTGTATATTCAAAGCATAGTATACGCATCTTCTGGACGCGCAGATGGTGGGTAAAAAGGGCAATACATCCCTCCCTGGGGTATTTTGGACGGATTGTATTAAAAAAAAGTATTTTGGGCATTTTTTCTTTTCAGCATTGTTTCACCACTTAAATCCCTAAATTCCCAAATCTTATTTCCCAGCTCTGTTCTCGGTTCTTCTGGAGTTTCCTCGAGTGTTGATGGCTGTGCTTCTTTTTCATTTTTCTTAAACTTCCATCTCTCTCAAACAATCTCTCTCCCTCTTTCTCTCTAAATCTCTCTCCCTCTCAATCCCTCTCTCAACCTCTCTCTATCTCGCCTCTTCTCTCAGACCTTCCCTTGCTGTTGCTCTCTTGGTTCAGTGTTGTTTCCACTTGGCCGGAGCTCCAACCGCCTGTAACTGGAGCTCGGTTGTGAATCTTTCGAGTTACGTTCGAGTTCTTCGCGCGTCCCTGGCTATGGGTTGGTTCGTATGTGGGATTTCCTGTTCTTAATGGTTCGATTTGCTCAAAAACCGAAGAGGGGTTTTTGGATTCTTGATGGGTTCGGTTCGTACCGAATTTCTTGATAACTATACATAGTTATATAAACTGGTTTGCTATGTATTTGGGTCTGTATGTTCGATTCTTTGACTCTACAGTTTTCGAAAATTATGTATGTATGAGGTCGTGTGTGTGTGCGTGTTTATTCCCATGTGTGTCGAATGGTTGTGTGTGGTTGCTGAGTGTTGTATTTACAAGCCGTGTGTTTGGGAGTATATGATTATTGTTGTAGTCAAGGTCGTGGAGGTGTTGATGTCGTGGGTCTTGCTGGTAATTGATTTGGTTTCGGTGGTAATGTTCAGAGGAACAGGGGAAGAAGAAAAGAAGCAAGGAGGTGGGTACATTGGCTAGGGATTGTATGTTGGTATATAGATATTAGATGTAAGGAGTGTGCAGATGTGAGTGTGCTTGTATGGCTGTTCCTGGTGTAGAGATTGCAGGAGGTGGAAGAGAGAAGTGGAGAGAAAAGGCGTGGTATGAACTCGAAAGGGTGTAGGTGTTGGTAAGGCCGAGAGTTGGGAAGAGTAGTAGGAAGAGGATTGTAGCTATTTGGGGGATGATATGGGCTAAAAGTAAGCCCTAAAAGATACATTTGATGTGGCATTAATTAGACCCGGAATGGTCCAAACGTGGGGCCCACCAGATGGGCCCAATCCCTATCTATAATATTAATTTCGTACTTAATATTAGGGGTAATAAACAGCTCAGCAAATAAGAGTCAAACAAGGATATTACTCTTGTCTGACTTAGCCTCCAAGATACATATTTCAACATGGAAACTGATTCATACATGGAAGGAGACTAGAACCTTCTTCTAGTCTGTGACTTGCCCACCAAGTCACCTAACCCTACTACGATTTTAGGGCTTCTCAGCCTATATAAAGGGTCAGATCCCTCAACTCAGAACTACGTTTTCTTGGCTTGATTCTCTAATACAGAGATACGTAGGCATTCTGTGAGGACCATTTAGTCTCGAACGCAGAAGCAGCCATTAAAGCTCGAAGCTCACAAACCCTAGCCGTCATAATCATAACCTAGTTTTTATTCCACAACATTTGGCGCCGTCTGTGGGAAGAAGACATCAACCATGGTTCAAACACGAAGAACTGCACCAAGCACTACAGAGCCAATCGCTACCGAGGCTCTACCTCTTAGCTCTGCTCCGCCCCTTACTGAACAAGTACTTCCGACATCTGAGCAAGTACCTCCGACATCTGGGACTATCGTTCCGTATCAAGTTTCTCAACCCCTAGGGACGACTACCCATGTTGAGAGTACGCTACCTCCGATCGTCCACACAATTCCAGGGACTAACCCCCTCTAGGTGGGGATTTCTTCTCTGGTTGTAGACCCCAACAACCCTACACGAGGGGTTCAGATCCACACTACGGATCTCCCCATAAGCACCAATCCAATGTATGGGATGCCTAACTACGGAGCTGGACCAAGTGGTCATGCCCTGTATATTCGAGATCGAGATTATCGCGATTTTTCTGGTCCTTATACGGATGAATCATCTTCTGACGATGATTACGAGCGAGATGAAGCTCCAAGGAGGCGACGTGCAAGTAAAGAACCTATGGGGAGAACTCGAACTACTCATGATGGACTCCCTTCAACAACTACTGAGAGGATTAAGGCTTATGAAGCCGAGATCTTAAGATTAAAGGAAGATATGGCCAGGGAGCAAGCCAGATCAAATCAGACTTTGCCACCTCCAACATCAGGACCGATTCCCTTTATAGATCTGGAGAGGCCTCCAAGAAGGCAAAGAAGGGCTACCGTCCCAACTGGAAGAACTACAAGGGTGGAAACCCCTAAGAGCAACCCCAAGGATCTGATGCCACTTGGGGATCCTGATGATCCCACGCCCCCATTCACCGATGAGGTGATGAATGCCCACATATTAAGGAAGTTCAAGATGCCGACAATTAAGGCTTACGATGGAACGGGTGATCCCGCAAATCATGTTAGGACGTTCTCGAACGCACTATTACTACAGCCTGCAAGTGACGCCCTGAAGTGTAGGGCGTTCCCTCAAACCCTTTCGGGCATGGCTCAAAGATGGTATAGCCGACTTCCTGCAAACTCAATTGGCTCCTTTAAGGAGTTAAGTGATGCTTTTGTTAGTCAATTTATCAGCGGAAGAGTTCATGAGAAAAGTTCTGCATCTCTCATGTATGTGGTACAAGGGAAGAATGAGAATCTGAGAGATTATCTTAAGAGATTCACCAAGGAGACATTAAATATTACTGATTTAGAGAACAAGGTGGCCATGGTAGCCCTGGAGCACGGCACCACTGATCTTTACTTTAAAAGGTCATTGGCAAAGCACCCACCCAAAAATATGGCTGAGCTCCAACGAAGAGCTGATAAGTATATCAAGGCCGAGGACAGCACCATGAAGGATGTCGTGATAAACAGTGGCAAGGGTAATAATGAAACGAAGAAGCGAAAACAAGACCAAGAGTATGATGCTAGGGACAAATATCCCCGTACTAGCAAAGATTCTGAGTCAACATCAAAGAAGAGTATGGGACCAAGATTTTCTGACTATGCAAGGTTGAATGCTCCTAGGAGCCAAATCTTGTTAGAGATCGAGAAGGATAAAGACTTCCGATGGCCGAAGCCACTCAGGGGTGACCCCGCAAAGAGAAACAAGGATCAATACTGTAGGTTCCACCGAGACGTGGGACATGACACGGATGATTGCAGACAGTTGAAGGACGAGATTGAATTCTTGATCCGTAAAGGAAAGCTGAATAATTTCACAAAGGGTGGAGATCATGGAACCCAAAGAGGGGATTACAACAGGAGAAACAATGACAGAAGGGATAATGATCGTGACCTTAACACGCAGCCCCGAGGGCCAGTTATCAACATGATCTGGGGAGGCCCGACAGCGGCCGGTACAACCCGCAATTCTCGAAAGGCATACGCAAGGGAAGTGATGCATATTGTGGGAGAGGCCCCGAAGCGTGCTAGAACTGAAATCGTGATTGGTTTTGATGACTCTGATCTGGAAGGGGTGAAATTCCCCCATGATGACCCATTAGTTATAACCCCTGTGATTGGGAACTCGGAGGTAAAACGAGTCTTGATAGACAATGGAGCCTCTGTTGACATTCTGTTTCATGATACTTTTGTGAAGATGGGATATACCGATTCTCAGCTGACTCCAACTAACATGCCCATTTTTGGATTCAATGGGGTTGAGTCCAAGGTCGAGGGTACTATCCAGTTACCCATGACAATCGGGCAGGAACCTAAGGAAGCTACTCAAATGTTGAATTTTCTGGTAATTAAGGCAGCCTCGACTTATAACGCAATCCTGGGAAGGACTAGACTTCATGCGTTCAAGGCTGTTGCCTCAACATATCACATGAAGATTAAGTTTCCAACCTGAAACGGGGTCGGAGAACAAAAAGGCGACCAGAAGATGGCAAGAAGTTGTTATGTATCCGCCCTAAGAGCTGATGGAGTCGGGGGCAGGTACTCCCGATTGAAGACATGGATGTCCGTAGTGATGATGAACAGCGAGGAAAGCCAGCAGAGGATTTAATACCTGTCCCTCTAGAGCTGGGCGACCCGGAAAAGGTTACATACATAGGAACATCTCTGAAGGAACCCCTGAAGGGCGAATTGACAGCGTTCTTGCAAGAGAATAGTGATGTGTTTGCTTGGACAGCAGCGGACATGCCAGGGATTGACCCCCAACTTATAACTCATAGGTTGAACGTCGATCCTGAACGGAAGAAAATAAAGCAGAAAAAGAGGAATTTCGCTCCTGAAAGGCAAGAGGCCATTAAACAAGAAGTTGATAAATTGTTGGAAGCTGGATTTGTTGAAGAAATTCAATTCCCCGAATGGTTAGCTAACCCTGTGATGGTCAAAAAGGCAAATGGAAAATGGAGGATGTGTATAAACTTCACTGATCTGAATGATGCGTGCCCAAAAGATTGTTTTTCTCTGCCTAGAATTGATATGTTGATAGATGCCACCGCTGGGCATGAAATGTTGAGCTTCATGGATGGTTTCAGCGGATACAATCAGATTAAGATGCACAAGGACGATATTCCTAAGGTATCTTTCATAACTGATTTTGGTGTTTTCTGCTATCTTGTTATGGCTTTTGGGTTAAAAAATGCAGGGGCTACTTACCAACGATTGGTGAATAAGATATTTGCCCATCTAATTGGAAAGACCATGGAGGTCTATGTTGATGACATGTTAGTCAAGAGCCTACTCAAGGCAGATCACATAAGGCACCTCAGAGAGTTGTTTGAAGTGCTAAGGCACCATAAAATGATGCTAAATCCAGCCAAGTGTGCTTTTGGTGTTGGTTCGGGAAAATTTTTGGGGCTGATGGTTTCCAAGAGAGGCATAGAGGCCAACCCGGACAAGATTAAGGCTATTCTGGATATGGAGTCACCCCGCTCAGTACGAGATGTACAGAAATTAACTGGCCGAGTGGCGGCCCTAGGGAGGTTCATCTCCAAGTCTGGTGACAAATGCTTTCCTTTCTTTCAGGCATTAAAGAAGATGAAAAATTTTGAGTGGACCACAGAGAGCCAAGAGGCCTTTGAACAGTTGAAGAAGTACATGGCTGAAGCCCCGTTGTTGGCCAAACCTAGTCCTGGAGAGATTCTTTACCTATACCTGGCGGTATCCGAACAAGCATTGAGTGTTGTTCTTATTAAAGAAGAAAAGAAGGTTCAGAAACCCATCTACTATGTGAGTAAGGTGCTACATGGGGCGGAGTTGAATTACTCTCCCATTGAGAAGTTTGCATTAGCATTGATTACTGCCTCAAGGAAATTGAGACCATACTTCCAGGCTCATAAAATCGAAGTCTTGACAGACCAACAGTTGAGAAGCATATTGCACAGTCCGAAAGCAAGTGGAAGATTGATCAAATGGGCCATAGAACTTGGAGAGTTTGATATCAAGTATAAGCCTCGGACAGCCATCAAGGCTCAGGCATTGGCTGACTTCGTGGTTGAATGCACTATTGACAACCAAGAAGTCGGGGGGCAGGAGATGATAACCACCCCTGAGAACGAAGATAAAGATGAAGAACTTATATGTAACACCCCCAGATCCGGGGTCCGGGATCGGGTCGTTACGGTCTTATTTTCCATGATTAATACTTTACTTGAGTCCACAATAAATAAATCACCTGCTGTGACCCCAAAATAATAACCACTCACACACACACAGTTATAGTCCCAGAGATGAAATTGAAATAAGTCTTGCATTACTGGTTTACGAATAAAAGTTATTACAAGCCAAAAGGATAACATCATAAGTTTAAAAGTTTTGCCGTTGATTAATCATTATTGATACATATAAGTAAACTGGAAATCAAGGCTGCTGAGCTATGCTACCTCAGCAATGGCAGCGATGATATCAACGGGTAGCCCTGCGGGGCGGGTAACCTGCTTGCGCCGAGTGCGCCTGACGCGGGCCATGTGACCTAGCTGTTGTTGTGACATAATAAATAAGCAAGGGTGAGCAACAGCCCACCAACAATATATAACTGTGCAGTAATATATAAGACAGTTCAAAGATATGTTTGAAATCATATGCCATGCATTAGAGAAAATATTGCCAGTTTAATATAAAGGATGAAGTTACAAGGTAACTCAATAAATGTATACTTTGTGGAAGCATATGCTATGCCAAAATAAGCAAGATAGCATCATTTTCATAAAAATAGGAACTTGCAGAATGATATTGCAATTCCAGTTTGAAATACTTTTCAACTCTGCCAACTATGATGATGTTGCAGAAAATTTCCAACATTGAGTGATGAACTAATACGGGAGCATTGCCGCGCCAGATGCCCTGACGTTTACGGGGATCAGCCGTATGTCATGCATCTCATCAGTCGTTCTCTACATGTAGAAGGTAGCTCCGACGGATTTACTTGTTTACCGCCCTCTGGAACTCCTAAGCCAACGGTTGGGCTATTGCTGGACCGGCGCCACTCGGCCACTTACGCGTCTCCTAGTTCATTCCATACCCATAACTTTGAAACATAAAGTTTGTCCCCCTTTCCCCAAGTATAATACTTGTTGATAAGACTCCACCGGTAGTCATATCTAAATGGAAAGGAAAATTTACCAATATTTCCCAAGCTACTGCTTGTTAATGGATAATGACTTGTTCCAACATTCTTTCCCCTCGAACAATGAGTGGGTACACGTAATGCCAGGAATGATAGCAACCAAGTTGCGAGTGAACGAATAATTTATGACCGGGCAGTCACAAGATAAATAACATTCCTCAAGTAAGATTCCCTTATAATAGAATCGAAGGGAGAATGAAATCACTGAGAACCTTCCTTGATGATATAATAATATTAATAAGACTCTGTAATAATTTATATAATGTTCGGAGGTCGATGATACTATGTGAATGACACCAAGTATCTTTGAAACGAGTTAGAAGAATTAAATAAATATTCCAAGAATATTTCTTGAGTCACGGGTATTGGAAAGGTGTTGCTCGGAATAATCTTTGAATAACTGTTCAGAATATTATTCATTGGACGAATAATGAATATTCCTATTAATAATAATAGTATTTTATTGATGAAATAATCGTCAAATGGATATTTGAAATAATATTCATTGAATAAATAATGAATATTCAACTTAAGAATGATACTTATTGATGAAGTAATTATCGATTGAATACTTGAGACCATATTCATTGAATAAATAATGAATATTCGACTTAATAATAATTATCGAAGAATGAATATTGAATGAATATTTATAATCATGTTCAATGATAGAATTGACTTTAACTGAATGTCGAAGATAATATTTATCGAATAACTGAAGTTCGAATCAATGTTCAACTAATATTTATAAAATAAATAGAGATCAAATGAATATTCGAAATAATATTCATTTAAATAAATAAGACTCGAATGAATATTAAAATAATATTCATTAATTAAATAAACTCGAATGAATATTTAAAATAACATTTATCGAGTAAATAAGAATGAATAACTTAATTGAGAGTTCGAAATAATATTCGAATATTTAATCGACTTTAGATGAATATTAATCATATAATATTCCTCGAATAAATAAACATCTGATGAATAATCCGAATAATATTTATCAATTAATCTCAAGGGAATATTCCAATAATATTCGCCAGATAATAAATGGAAAATATTTACTTAGTTATTTTCCTCTGAAAATAACATCAATATATCAAGGAATAACGACTCCCGGTCTATAATCAAAGAATGAGATTCACTGCCCTTCGATTAAGGGTCTAAATAATTTCCGGCTTATAACTGATATATAACTATCTAGCTTATAAGCCAACAATAATTCAGGGAACAAGCATTTCAAAATAATTCGAGAATAGGCATGCATGCTATGGCATATGTATACTGAAAACACGTACATATATATTCACAACAACAGCCTTTAAAAAGAAAGGTTCGAAAACTTGCCTGGAAATCGAGTACGAGTAGGGGTAGTAGTAGCGTGTCCCGGGTCAGCCTGATGATCTATAATTAGCCAAGGCATTCGGGATTAATCACTTAACACCTTTCAAAAGGTTACGTATAAACTTAACTTAAATCGAAACACGTTTTCAAGTTGTTTCGTTATACCCCTCTAATTCACTCTTATTATTGCCTTTATTACCCGACACTTGTTCGTTACTAAAGCATGACCTTATACTTACATATGGTAAGTATTTAAATCGTATAAGTTTTAAAGTCGAAAGATTAGACCTCGATATTTATCGATCGTTTTCTAAGTGGTTTACCGAAGTTATAACCAAGTATACCTCTTAGGGGTACTTTCGTACTTAACCTAGATTCGAACATTTTTATAAAATCGGAAAACGATCCATTTGACATGCGGTCTTCTCCCACACCTTCCTTTTTCTCTCTATTATTTAATTATCAAGATTCGCCACTGATTTCGCAATATTAAAGGGATTCAATTTCGGTTACGAACTTTTGATTACGGTTCCGAACCACTTTTACGAATTTAATCATAACTCCTAAACCGTAAGTCCGTTTCATGCGATCTTTATATCAAAACGAAGCTTATAATATAACCTAGCTTATCATGGCAAAAGTTGAAGCTAATCAGTGAGTTAAACCTTCTGTCAAATTCGTGTTCTTAATGTTAACGAAATTTCGGCATTACGACGGCTATAAATCGAATATTTCTAAATTCCAAACCTTCCAATAATCAAGGTATCCATCCCAAACAACATATACATGATATATCACCATGAACTGAGGCCAAGCAATGCCTTTCCGTTCATCTAAACTATTCTTAACATTTAACAAATCTAAACCACAATCATGCTCATAATCATGCTAATATCACATCTTATACTAAAACCCACCAAGATCATGCAAAATCTCAAAGTAAAGTCTAGGGTTTCAAGTTGCTATACCTTCCTTGGAGTATGATCTAGCCTCACTATGCTTGGTATGATCCTTAGAGGTGCTTAAGCTTGCTAAATCAACCATGAAAAACAAGAAAAAACAAGATTAGTTCATAGAATCACTATTCACCCTCCTCTTGGATGAATTCTTTGAAAATGGAAACAAAGGTGTTTGGCTTTGAAATTTTTAGGAGATCACTTTTATGAAATGTAAGTCTCACCATAAAAGTTTGGAGATCAAATAAGGAGTGGAAGATGGATTTCTTCTTTTGAATTTAGCTTAGGCCGAATGTAAAAGGAAAGGAGAGAAAGTGGTGTTTTGCTTGGTTGATTTTGATAATAATGCATAAAGTGGTTTGATTTAGATAATATCTCATCTTAAAACACCTTTATTAAAGTGTGCATTGTTGGATGAGGATTTACCATGACAAGTGTTGAAGATTGGATGGTTAAGGCTTAACCAAGTGGTTTGTTTTCTAAGTACTTAGTTGATTCACTAAGTATTGGTTACTTAAGTAACTATATGGTTTCTAGATATTTGTCACTTGCACACATGCATGAATCTTGCCTCCTCTGCTTGATTCCTTGTCCGTTTATTGCTTAATTCGTTGATCGTTCGAGGGAATAACTCATTTGTTTCTAGTTAGGGTTTTACCGAAAACCTTCTTAATATTTATAATACTATTCCTCATCTTTCTTAATACTTCTCGAATTTAAATTCCTTAATTCCCTTTTATCAATCCTTAAGTCTTGCAGTGTCCAGGGAAATCTCGGAGAAAATGAAAGTGCTCTTTTTCTGAATCCGACAGCTTTTACATACACTTATATTCTTCCTGGATCACTAATACGAACTCAGAAATCCATTCCGAATACCGGGTATAACATTATTATAATAATATTCCAAATTCCACCAAAATCACTATTCATCACTTATTTTTATTTAATTCCTATAATTAGGAAAATGAACCTGGTTCACTCTCGGGTGCTTCTTAACCTTTTTACGGAACCGCTGGACTTATAATAGATATTGATTTGGATGACATAAGAATAATCTTACTTGAAGTAATATACTTATATTCTTAGGAGATAGATTATTCTTATCTATGCCGTCAACCAAAAGTATTCTGCATGCCATATAAATAATTGAATTCAAATCCGTTCCATTCATTTAATAGATCTTCGTTACATCGCAGTCATAACCACTATCCATTCCCAAATTATTACATAATAAAAAGTTTTAAATTCTACCAAAAATCTGGGTTCTTACAGTCTCCCCTCCTTAAAAGGATTCCGTCCCGGAATCAGCTTGAAAACAAATGGGGGTACTTTTCCATCATTGCACTTTCTAGCTCCCAGGTTGATTCTTCTATGTTGTGATTCTGCCATAAAACTCTGACAAGCTTGATGACCTTGTTTCGGAGCACTTGATCTTTTCTGTCCATGATTTCCACAGGTTGCTCTACGTAGGTCAAGTCTGGTTGCATGTCCACGTGCTCATATTCCACTATGTGCTTGGCATCTGGGTTATATTTCCTTAGCATTGAGACATGGAACACATTGTGCACTTGCTGCAGGTTTGGGGGTAATGCCAGTTCATAAGCTAGCTCCCCAATACGTCTTAAGATCTCGAACGGTCCAATATATCTAGGGCTCAGCTTCCCTTTCTTCCCAAACCTCATTAAACCCTTCCAAGGAGATACTTTCAAGAACACTAGGTCTCCCACCTCATATTCTTTTCCTTTCCGAGCTAAGTCGGCATATTTCTTTTGTCGGTCTTGGGCTGCTACCAGCCGTCCTCTTATTAGATCCACTGCATCTTTAGTCCGTTGGACCATCTCAGGCCCGAGCATCTTTCGCTCTCCAACTTCATCCCAATATAAGGGAGATCGGCATTTCCTTCCATAAAGGGCCTCGTAAGGCGGCATCCCTATGCTTGAATGAAAGCTATTGTTGTAGGAGAACTCAATCAATGGCAAGTGGTCATCCCAATTTCCTTTAAAGTCTATAGCACAGACTCTCAACATATCTTCTAGTGTCTGGATGGTCCTTTCACTTTGCCCGTCTGTCTGGGGATGGTAAGCTGTACTCATGTTTAGCCTGGTTCCCACACATTCCTGAAAGCTCCTCCAAAACCTGGAGTTAAATCTGGGATCTCTGTCAGATACTATGGCGACTGGGACTCCATGCCGCGCCACTATTTCTTTGAGGTAGATGTCTACAAGCCTATCAACCGTGTACCTTTCGTTGATCGGTAGGAAGTGAGCTGACTTTGTTAGTCGGTCTATAATCACCCATATGGCATCATGATTTGCTTTGGTCCTTGGTAAACCTACTACGAAATCCATAGCTATATGTTCCCATTTCCATTCGGGAATCTCCAAGGGGTGTAGAAGTCCACTAGGCCTTTGGTGCTCTGCTTTCACTTTCTGGCAAGTCAAGCATCTGCTTACCCACTCTACCACGTCCTTTTTCATGTTGGGCCACCAGTAGTACTCTTTCAAATCTCTATACATTTTGGTGCTACCGGGGTGCACTGAGTATCCTGAGTTGTGTGCCTCATATAGAATTTCTTCCTTGAGTTCCTGATCGTTTGGGACCCATATTCTCCACATATACCTCATGATTCCTCCTTTATCTTTTTCACACTTTATTTCTTCTCCAGTCATTAACTCCTCTATCGAGTTCTTTTCTGCTTCCATCATTTGTTCTTGGCATAACCTAATCTTTTCCAACAGTAGAGGCTGGATCCGAATTTCCATCAACTTTTCTTGACCTTCTTCAGGTATCTTAATCTCAATTTCCAGCTTCTCAAAGTCTTTTATTAATTCTTCCTCTGTAGTTATCATTTTGAGCTTCTCTTTCCTACTAAGGGCGTCAGCCACCACATTGGCTTTGCCCGGGTGATAACGAATCTCACAGTCGTAATCCTTGATTAGCTCTAGCCATCTTCTCTGGCGCATGTTAAGCTCTTTCTGCGTAAAAATGTACTTGAGGCTCTTATGGTCAGTGTAAATCTCACACTTCTCTCCATACAAGTAGTGCCTCCAAATTTTTAAGGCAAAAACAATTGCTGCTAATTCCAGATCATGGGTGGGGTATCGGATCTCGTAATCCTTCAATTGTCTTGACGCATATGCTATTACCTTGCCGTGCTGCATAAGCACGCATCCCAATCCTTTATGCGAAGCATCACTGTAAATCACGAAATCTCCTTTTCCATCAGGCAACGCCAATACTGGGGCCGTTACCAACCTCTTCTTCAGCTCTTGAAAACTCTTCTCGCATTTTTCAGTCCATTCAAATTTCTCAGTTTTCCGGGTAAGTCGAGTTAACGGGGCTGCAATCTTTGCAAAATCTTGAACAAATCGTCTGTAATATCCTGCTAACCCTATGAAACTCCTTACCTCTGTTGGAGTGGTTGGTCGCTCCCAATTTGAAACTGCCTCTATCTTGGAGGGGTCAACTAGCACTCCTTCTTTGTTGATTACGTGCCCTAAAAATTGTACTTCATTTTTCCAGAACTCACACTTTGAGAATTTGGCATATAATTGCTCTTTCCGGAGCGTCTCTAAGGTTATCCTCAAATGTTCAGCGTGTTCTTCCTCTGTCTTTGAGTAGATCAAAATGTCATCAATAAAGACTATAACAAACTGGTCCAAATATTCCTTGAACACTCTATTCATTAAATCCATGAAAGCTGCTGGGGCGTTGGTCAATCCGAATGACATCACCAAGAACTCATAATGTCCATACCTAGTACGGAATGCAGTCTTTGGAATATCTTCAGGTTTAATCTTCAGCTGGTGATATCCGGTTCTCAAGTCAATCTTGGAGAAATACACAGCTCCTCTTAGCTGGTCAAACAAATCATCAATTCTGGGCAACGGGTACTTATTCTTTATGGTTAGCTTGTTCAACTCTCGATAGTCGATGCATAACCTCATACTCCCGTCCTTTTTCTTGACGAACAATACTGGTGCGCCCCAAGGCGACACACTGGGTCTTATCATACCCTTATCCAACAATTCCTGTAATTGCTTTGCTAGCTCTTTCATTTCCACTGGTGCTAATCAGTATGGGGCCTTTGAAACTGGCGCTGTCCCCGGGGCTAACTCAATAGCAAACTCAATAACTCTATCTGGTGGTAATCCGGGAAGATCTTCAGGAAACACATCTTCAAATTCGTTAACCACCGGAATGTCTTGTATCTTGGGCGCCTCTTTCTGGGTGTCGATAACGTAAGCTAAATAAGCTTCGTTTCCTTTTCGTAGCAGTCTCTTGGTCTGTGCCATGGTTAGAATGGTTTGGGTCTGTCGTAACCCTTTAAACACTATTTCCTTATTTCCTGGGGTTTTCAACTTAACCTTTTTCCCTTTACAATCTATTTGCGCATTATTACGAGACAACCAGTCCATTCCCAAAATAACGTCGAATTCCCCTAGTTTAAAAGGGATCAAGTCAACACAGAAGAATCGCCCTCCTATTTCTATTTTGCAATCGGAGTGAATCTGATTAACTGGAACGACTTCCTGATTAGCTATCTCTACTAGCAAAGACTCCCTTAGTGGTTGAGTTTTAAGTTTCAATTTATGTGCAAAATCTCTAGATATAAAAGACTTAGTTGCCCCAGAATCAAATAAAACATTTGCACTGACTGAATTGAGGGAAAATGTACCTGCTATCACATCCGTGTTCCTCACGGCATCTTGCACTGTCATGTTAAAAGTTCTAGCAGTTGGTGGCCTGTTGGAGGCAGCTCTGCTTGCCCCTGAGGCTGCTGGTTTGTTCATTGGGCAATCCTTCCTCATGTGACCTGGACGACCACACTGAAAACAAGTAGTGCCTTTGCTGGCAGTAGGAGCAATCGCGGTACACTGGTGGGCATAGTGGCCTGCTCGCCCACACTTATAACAGACCGTCTGTTTCTGAGTACACACCCCGGGATGTCTCTTCCCACAAGTGGCACATACTGGCAGTGGAGGTCTGGAATGATGGGAACGGGACCCTCCTGCTTGTTGGCCGCCCTGGCTCACAGTTGCACTCCCAGATGGTTTAAACCCAATATTCCTCCCAGGTAGGGAAACTGCTCCTCTGTTGAACCTATTCGGGGGCCTTCCCCCTGCGGAACCTCCGCCCATGCTGGCATGCTTTCTCTTTAATCCCCCCTTCTCTCTCTCTCTTTGTATCTGATCGCTCCCTGCTTCCACAATGGTTGCCTTTTGCACCAAGGTGGCATAATCAGTAATCTCTAAAACGGCCACTCTGTTCTGAATCCACTGCTTCAGCCCTTGCTGAAACCTATTAGCTTTCTTTTCTTCAGTGTCCACAAACTCTGGTACAAATCGTGATAACTCAGTAAACTTGGCTTCATAATCAGCCACTGTCATGTTGTTCTGCTTCAGTTCCAAAAACTTAAGTTCCATCTGGGTTTTCATAAACTTTGGGAAATACTTCTCTAGAAATAATTGTTTAAACCTATCCCAGGTTACAATAGCATCGGTCTCCATATTCTTCTTAGCTTCCCACCAATAGTTGGCCTCTCCTTTTAGCAAGTAGGTAGCAAAGACAGTCTTTTGGGCTTCCCCAATACTCAAAATCTCGAAAGATTTCTCCATTTCCTTGACCCAGGCCCTTGCCTCTACGGGGTCAGCCGATCCGTGAAACTCTGGGGGTTTGAGGGACTTGAAAGTCCTAAAGGAATTGGCCACAGTGGTGTTGTTTCCTTGGGGTGGTTGGGGATATTGGTTCAAATTCTGCCTAAGCAGATCCATAAATTGTCCCATGGGGTTTCCGCCCTGGTTCTCCCCCTGGTGCTCGACTTCAGTTTCCCCTTCTTCTATTTCCTCTTCAAACTCTGCGGTATAGAAAGTTTCATCCCCCATCCCATAGTGGGAATCCTCCTGCTCATTATAGTCCTGATCCTGTTCTTCATTATACTCAGAATTTTCCTCATGTTGATTGTGACTTTCTTGGTCAGTAGATTCGTGGGGGTTAGCCCTAGTACCCATTCTTCTTGGTGGCATTTTACTGAAAATTTGGACAATATACATTAGGTTTATTTACCTATTACAGAGGGTTCTCCTCACAATATCGATGCATAAATGGATTTAGGATCCCACAGTTCTATATATCATGGCAGTTTTAGCCGAACGCAGTACGGACAGATATAATATACTAATCTAGTGATCGTGTCATAAGAAGACTGAAATGACTGAAAAGGGAAATAAATATATACCAAGTACCAAACGGTACAACATCCGACATACAACAACAGTTTTAAAAGAAATACAACCATCCGAATAATAACTAGTCAAAAGTGAAATAAGCTGTCTATCTGTCTAGTCTACAACAGGGATCTACAAGCTGAAACTATCCCTACCAAAAATCGGCACTACTATGACCGTACAAGACTAGACAACTAGACCCATACATCACTATCCCTGCAGTCAGCCACGACGGCGGGTCAAATCTAGAACCCTCCTCATAGCCAGGCGGAAAATCTCCTCTGCATCAGCCCTGGATACCATGCCATGCCCATCACTGGGTAACTGTCGCACCCTCACACGGGCCCTCAGCTCTATGCCGGTCACCTGCCTATACATATCTCTAGCTCTGGCACGCCTGCCACCCAGGTGCCTCAACCGGGCCTCTCTCTCTGCGGCTAGCTCTCTGCGGGACTCTGCCAGCCTGGCCTCAGCCACGGCTACCTCAGAAGTAAGTCTGCCTACAACATAGTGGTGAAAACATGCTGGGACGTCCCCTGTCGGACCATGGGGTGGAGGGGCTGGATCTGCTGGAAGGGCAGCCTCTGCCTGCTGTGGCTCTGGGGTCAATGCCTCAAACTCATCTGACACTGGGCTCATAGGTAGTGGTGGCGGGGTAGGGGCTCTCTCATCAGAGAGGAGTGGCACAAGAAGTCCAGAACTCCCTACAACACCAACTACTGGCTCGTCTATATCTCCCTCATCACCCTCATCTACCGGTACCACCTGATCCGCGGTCATGTCAGTATCCTCCTCCAAAGTCCTAATCTGAGTCACAACCCAAAAGTCCTCCCCAATCTCTCTACCCTCAGGTATAAGCTGGTCCTCCTCAGGGTCCTCATCATCAACATCCTCAGCAACTAACTCAGCATCCCCTACGGCCTGGACCTCCTCCTCTGACTCAACAACATCAGTATCAGCATCAATCTGGACCTCCTCAGGGTCCTCATCCTCTGACTCCACAACATCAGTATCAGCATCTGAATCTACCATCGCCGAGCCCTCGGCGGCCTGGATCGCATCATCGTGCTGTCTCTCATACTCCTCTGGATCCGACATGTCGCTCGCCTACACAACGACGAATTGTATTACTATCATGATACTTAAAAGTTCCCATAAGGGTTTTAAGTGAACTTGGCAAGAGTTCTTATTATCTTAGTGAATTTATTATTGTATAGCGTCGCATCATCTCTTGGGATTTATAACTCTCTCTCTGATACCATTTCTGTAACACCCCCAGATCCGGGGTCCGGGATCGGGTCGTTACGGTCTTATTTTCCATGATTAATACTTTACTTGAGTCCACAATAAATAAATCACCTGCTGTGACCCCAAAATAATAACCACTCACACACACACAGTTATAGTCCCAGAGATGAAATTGAAATAAGTCTTGCATTACTGGTTTACGAATAAAAGTTATTACAAGCCAAAAGGATAACATCATAAGTTTAAAAGTTTTGCCGTTGATTAATCATTATTGATACATATAAGTAAACTGGAAATCAAGGCTGCTGAGCTATGCTACCTCAGCAATGGCAGCGATGATATCAACGGGTAGCCCTGCGGGGCGGGTAACCTGCTTGCGCCGAGTGCGCCTGACGCGGGCCATGTGACCTAGCTGTTGTTGTGACATAATAAATAAGCAAGGGTGAGCAACAGCCCACCAACAATATATAACTGTGCAGTAATATATAAGACAGTTCAAAGATATGTTTGAAATCATATGCCATGCATTAGAGAAAATATTGCCAGTTTAATATAAAGGATGAAGTTACAAGGTAACTCAATAAATGTATACTTTGTGGAAGCATATGCTATGCCAAAATAAGCAAGATAGCATCATTTTCATAAAAATAGGAACTTGCAGAATGATATTGCAATTCCAGTTTGAAATACTTTTCAACTCTGCCAACTATGATGATGTTGCAGAAAATTTCCAACATTGAGTGATGAACTAATACGGGAGCATTGCCGCGCCAGATGCCCTGACGTTTACGGGGATCAGCCGTATGTCATGCATCTCATCAGTCGTTCTCTACATGTAGAAGGTAGCTCCGACGGATTTACTTGTTTACCGCCCTCTGGAACTCCTAAGCCAACGGTTGGGCTATTGCTGGACCGGCGCCACTCGGCCACTTACGCGTCTCCTAGTTCATTCCATACCCATAACTTTGAAACATAAAGTTTGTCCCCCTTTCCCCAAGTATAATACTTGTTGATAAGACTCCACCGGTAGTCATATCTAAATGGAAAGGAAAATTTACCAATATTTCCCAAGCTACTGCTTGTTAATGGATAATGACTTGTTCCAACATTCTTTCCCCTCGAACAATGAGTGGGTACACGTAATGCCAGGAATGATAGCAACCAAGTTGCGAGTGAACGAATAATTTATGACCGGGCAGTCACAAGATAAATAACATTCCTCAAGTAAGATTCCCTTATAATAGAATCGAAGGGAGAATGAAATCACTGAGAACCTTCCTTGATGATATAATAATATTAATAAGACTCTGTAATAATTTATATAATGTTCGGAGGTCGATGATACTATGTGAATGACACCAAGTATCTTTGAAACGAGTTAGAAGAATTAAATAAATATTCCAAGAATATTTCTTGAGTCACGGGTATTGGAAAGGTGTTGCTCGGAATAATCTTTGAATAACTGTTCAGAATATTATTCATTGGACGAATAATGAATATTCCTATTAATAATAATAGTATTTTATTGATGAAATAATCGTCAAATGGATATTTGAAATAATATTCATTGAATAAATAATGAATATTCAACTTAAGAATGATACTTATTGATGAAGTAATTATCGATTGAATACTTGAGACCATATTCATTGAATAAATAATGAATATTCGACTTAATAATAATTATCGAAGAATGAATATTGAATGAATATTTATAATCATGTTCAATGATAGAATTGACTTTAACTGAATGTCGAAGATAATATTTATCGAATAACTGAAGTTCGAATCAATGTTCAACTAATATTTATAAAATAAATAGAGATCAAATGAATATTCGAAATAATATTCATTTAAATAAATAAGACTCGAATGAATATTAAAATAATATTCATTAATTAAATAAACTCGAATGAATATTTAAAATAACATTTATCGAGTAAATAAGAATGAATAACTTAATTGAGAGTTCGAAATAATATTCGAATATTTAATCGACTTTAGATGAATATTAATCATATAATATTCCTCGAATAAATAAACATCTGATGAATAATCCGAATAATATTTATCAATTAATCTCAAGGGAATATTCCAATAATATTCGCCAGATAATAAATGGAAAATATTTACTTAGTTATTTTCCTCTGAAAATAACATCAATATATCAAGGAATAACGACTCCCGGTCTATAATCAAAGAATGAGATTCACTGCCCTTCGATTAAGGGTCTAAATAATTTCCGGCTTATAACTGATATATAACTATCTAGCTTATAAGCCAACAATAATTCAGGGAACAAGCATTTCAAAATAATTCGAGAATAGGCATGCATGCTATGGCATATGTATACTGAAAACACGTACATATATATTCACAACAACAGCCTTTAAAAAGAAAGGTTCGAAAACTTGCCTGGAAATCGAGTACGAGTAGGGGTAGTAGTAGCGTGTCCCGGGTCAGCCTGATGATCTATAATTAGCCAAGGCATTCGGGATTAATCACTTAACACCTTTCAAAAGGTTACGTATAAACTTAACTTAAATCGAAACACGTTTTCAAGTTGTTTCGTTATACCCCTCTAATTCACTCTTATTATTGCCTTTATTACCCGACACTTGTTCGTTACTAAAGCATGACCTTATACTTACATATGGTAAGTATTTAAATCGTATAAGTTTTAAAGTCGAAAGATTAGACCTCGATATTTATCGATCGTTTTCTAAGTGGTTTACCGAAGTTATAACCAAGTATACCTCTTAGGGGTACTTTCGTACTTAACCTAGATTCGAACATTTTTATAAAATCGGAAAACGATCCATTTGACATGCGGTCTTCTCCCACACCTTCCTTTTTCTCTCTATTATTTAATTATCAAGATTCGCCACTGATTTCGCAATATTAAAGGGATTCAATTTCGGTTACGAACTTTTGATTACGGTTCCGAACCACTTTTACGAATTTAATCATAACTCCTAAACCGTAAGTCCGTTTCATGCGATCTTTATATCAAAACGAAGCTTATAATATAACCTAGCTTATCATGGCAAAAGTTGAAGCTAATCAGTGAGTTAAACCTTCTGTCAAATTCGTGTTCTTAATGTTAACGAAATTTCGGCATTACGACGGCTATAAATCGAATATTTCTAAATTCCAAACCTTCCAATAATCAAGGTATCCATCCCAAACAACATATACATGATATATCACCATGAACTGAGGCCAAGCAATGCCTTTCCGTTCATCTAAACTATTCTTAACATTTAACAAATCTAAACCACAATCATGCTCATAATCATGCTAATATCACATCTTATACTAAAACCCACCAAGATCATGCAAAATCTCAAAGTAAAGTCTAGGGTTTCAAGTTGCTATACCTTCCTTGGAGTATGATCTAGCCTCACTATGCTTGGTATGATCCTTAGAGGTGCTTAAGCTTGCTAAATCAACCATGAAAAACAAGAAAAAACAAGATTAGTTCATAGAATCACTATTCACCCTCCTCTTGGATGAATTCTTTGAAAATGGAAACAAAGGTGTTTGGCTTTGAAATTTTTAGGAGATCACTTTTATGAAATGTAAGTCTCACCATAAAAGTTTGGAGATCAAATAAGGAGTGGAAGATGGATTTCTTCTTTTGAATTTAGCTTAGGCCGAATGTAAAAGGAAAGGAGAGAAAGTGGTGTTTTGCTTGGTTGATTTTGATAATAATGCATAAAGTGGTTTGATTTAGATAATATCTCATCTTAAAACACCTTTATTAAAGTGTGCATTGTTGGATGAGGATTTACCATGACAAGTGTTGAAGATTGGATGGTTAAGGCTTAACCAAGTGGTTTGTTTTCTAAGTACTTAGTTGATTCACTAAGTATTGGTTACTTAAGTAACTATATGGTTTCTAGATATTTGTCACTTGCACACATGCATGAATCTTGCCTCCTCTGCTTGATTCCTTGTCCGTTTATTGCTTAATTCGTTGATCGTTCGAGGGAATAACTCATTTGTTTCTAGTTAGGGTTTTACCGAAAACCTTCTTAATATTTATAATACTATTCCTCATCTTTCTTAATACTTCTCGAATTTAAATTCCTTAATTCCCTTTTATCAATCCTTAAGTCTTGCAGTGTCCAGGGAAATCTCGGAGAAAATGAAAGTGCTCTTTTTCTGAATCCGACAGCTTTTACATACACTTATATTCTTCCTGGATCACTAATACGAACTCAGAAATCCATTCCGAATACCGGGTATAACATTATTATAATAATATTCCAAATTCCACCAAAATCACTATTCATCACTTATTTTTATTTAATTCCTATAATTAGGAAAATGAACCTGGTTCACTCTCGGGTGCTTCTTAACCTTTTTACGGAACCGCTGGACTTATAATAGATATTGATTTGGATGACATAAGAATAATCTTACTTGAAGTAATATACTTATATTCTTAGGAGATAGATTATTCTTATCTATGCCGTCAACCAAAAGTATTCTGCATGCCATATAAATAATTGAATTCAAATCCGTTCCATTCATTTAATAGATCTTCGTTACATCGCAGTCATAACCACTATCCATTCCCAAATTATTACATAATAAAAAGTTTTAAATTCTACCAAAAATCTGGGTTCTTACATTATAGCTGACCAGAAAGAGTATTGGGTGCTCTATTTTGATGGAGCATCAAAAACAAAATCTAGTGGTGCAGGTTTGGTTTTGCAAAGCCCCGATGGGTTCACAGTTGAATACGCTTTGAAGTTGGACTTTCCAACAACCAATAATGAAGCTGAGTATGAATCATTAATAGCCGGATTGGGATTGGCCAGAGTCATGAGGGTCAAGAACCTCAAAGTGTGTGGAGATTCAAGACTGGTAGTCTCGCAAGTGAATGGTGAGTTTGAAGCCAAGGATGAAACTATGGCAAAATACCTCAGAGTCGTGAAAGCTGTTATGACTCAGTTTGAGGAGTGCTATCTGGAGCACATTCCTAGGGAAGAGAACGTTAAGGCCGATGCCCTCTCTAAGTTCGCTTCTTCTGAGATAGAGAATTATGCAGGTAGTGTTTACTTCCAGGTCTTGAAGGCCCCGACCATCAACTCTAAGTTGGTAGCACCTATCGATGTTGGAAGCTGTTGGATAGATCCTATTAAAGCTCATCTAGAAACCGGATGGCTCCCTAACAATGCCTTGGAGGCACGAAAATTGTCAGTGAGAGCATTGAGATATGCCTTGATTGAAGGCATCTTATACAAGAGATCGTTTGTCATCCCGTACTTGAAGTGCCTAAGGCCCCAAGAGGCAAGAGAAGCATTGAAGGAAGTTCATGAAGGGATCTGTGGGCAGGACTTGGGGGGCAGAGCCTTAGCTCACAAGATTACCCGCCTGGGATTCTATTGGCCAGAGATGTTGGCAGATGCCCAGGATTATGTCAAGAAGTGTGACAGATGTCAAAAACACGCTCCTGTTGTAAGGCAGCCGCCTGAGAGATTAACCTCAATCAGCTCTCCCATTCCATTTGCAATGTGGGGGATGGACATTCTTGGTCCTTTCCCTATGGCTTCAGCACAAAGGAAGTTTCTGATTGTCGCCATTGATTACTTCACTAAATGGATTGAGGCTAAGCCTTTAGCCAAGATAACCACCAAGCAAGTTTCCCAGTTCTTTTGGGAGAACATAATTTGTAGGTATGGAATCCCGCGAATTCTTGTGACAGATAATGGGACACAGTTTAACAATGAGGAATTCAAGAAGTATTGTGAGGAAAATGCTATTGAGCTTCGTTTTACCTCAGTGGCACATCCGCAAGCGAATGGGCAGGCCGAGGTGGCCAATCGAATCATCCTGGATGGATTAAAGAAAAGGGTCGAACGCTCGAGGAACACTTGGGTGGATGAGTTGCTGCCTATACTCTGGGCTTATCGCACTACTTGTAAGGTGACTACTGGAGCAACACCGTTTCTGCTAGCTTATGGAGCTGAGGCAGTTGTGCCGCTGGAAATTATGCAGGCATCACCTCGAGTTGAGGCATATGAACCTGAGACTAATGAAGAAGGCATGAGGCTCGCTCTAGATCTGATTGATGAAGTCAGGGACGAGGCAAACGCCAGAAATGCGGAGCATCAGAAGAAAGCGTCTTTCTATTACAACCACAGGGTTAAGGAGAGATTCTTTCAGCAAGGTGACTTGGTTCTCAGGAAGATCGAGGCTTCTGGAGTTGGCCAGAAAGGGAAATTAGCCCCCAACTGGGAAGGACCGTACCGAGTCAGAAAGACGTTAGGACGAGGATCATACAAGTTGGAGACATTAGATGGGAATGAAGTGCCCCGAACTTGGCATGCTCTGAACTTGAAGATTTATTATGTATAAGCCTTCCTCGTGAGGATTTGGCTTTCAGCTATTTATTAATAGAAATAGAAATAAGGTTCGATGAAACCATTCCAGGGACTAGTACCCCGAGTAGGACCATAGTATCTATGTAAGGGTTGAACCCTCTTTCAAGTTATCAATGCAAATCTGTTTTCCTTTCTATGATTCTATGTTTTGTTTATGTACCAAGCACCTGTTGAGTGCAAGTCTGGAAAGATCAAGTACTGAAAGTAAATAGGCATAAGAATAAAGGAAACAGATGCATAAATAAAATGCCCCGAAGGGCCATGGTTTAAATTAAGCTACAACACACGAATAAAAGTTAAGTCCCGAAGGACATTGATTGAAAGTTGATAAAATAAAGCCACAAACGGCTAGATAAGGGCCGTGCAAGGCCATAAGGGAACCGGGAACCCATCCTACTTAGCTGGGGATTCTTCCTCGCTGCTCTCCTCGCCCGACTCCTCCTCACCTGAATCCTCTTCCTCGCCGGACTCTTCACCTGAAGTTTCTTCCTCGGCTTGATCAACGACCGCCATAGGTTGAGCTGTAGTCTCCACATCTTCGGTTTCCTCCTCCCCGGAAGATGAGGTTGAACTGTCTTCGTTACGGATCACCCTCTTGCCTGGGATCGGTTGTCGAACAACTCCAACTTTCCTGGCAGGCGGGGGCTTCTTTCCACGGGATCCCGAAGAACTTGAGTCTTGGCTAACAGCTGGGGGACGTCTCTTGGGTCCCGAGGATCTATGGCTACCTTTAGAACCCGAACCTGATGCTTGTGGAACAATCTTGGTCCCCGATCCAGAAGCAAGAGTTGCACGGTTCTCGCCACTCGCAGTCCAGAAAGGGTAAGGAAAATCAGAGGAAGTAACCACTGAGGGATGTTTGCTACTCACAGCATTGATTGCCTTGTCCCAACCAACAGACATGTTGTAAGGACGCACCTCATCGTCATGTTGGTCTATGAAACTCAGAAATTCCTCGGAATTATGATAGGCCTTAATCAATTTGTTAGCATCGTTCATTTTCTTTTGAGCCAAGGAGGCAAGTTGCTTGCGGGAGGATAAAGCATCCGCTTCAGCATGGGCAACTTGAGAATGCAGGTCGTCAATCTCTTCCTTGAACCTTGCTGAGTCAGTCTTCAAGGATATATTCTCATCTCTGAAAGCCAGGCCTTGGGTACAAACAGATTGGAAGTAGGCATTAGCCTGCAATCAAAGTTGACAAGGTGTAAGGAATGTGCAAAGGCTAAATCATATTACCAGAATTAGTAGGAAAAGTATCTTACTTGGTACATGGCTTGGGAGCCCAGAAGTTGATTCTCATTCATTTTATCTCCAGCGAGTAAGGACAGTCTATCGGGAGGAGTAATCGAAAGCTTGGACCAGTCCAGGGCTAGGTCAGGACTCCCAGCAACCGAGTCCTGTTCGCATATACCCCATGATGGCATGAAGGGGGTTCTCATACTTTTGTCAGCATTACGGGATCTCTTCCCGCCTTGGGAGCAACCTTCCAAGAAGTTGGGAATACGAGGCTTAGCGGGATTCAGTAGTTCCTCAGCCTTTTTCTTCATTCTTTTAGTCACTATCGGCTGGTTCTGAGGACGGTTGTCAATCTCCTCCGCAGCTGAAATACAAAGACAAAACATTGGTATAAGAACAAACAGAGTTCATAAGAAGCTCAAGTAAGAAAATTACCCTCAACGGAAAGAAAGCTAAGGCCAGCTTCAATAAGGTTCTTTTCATTCAGAAAAGTTTTATAATGGGTACAGCCATCATCGGCAAGAAGCCAATCTCAATCCTGTAACTCTGAATCATCAAGGTCGCAAATGAAGTATTTGCTATCTTCTACAATTCCGAATCTCTTTACGAAGAAGTTACCCCAATCACCGCCTTTCCATTCAAGAACTGCAAACTCTCTCTCCCAGAAATGTTGGGAATCTGGTAAAGAATAGGGGTTCACCATGTGTGGAATTTTGGCCCTGTGCTTGAGACTGACCCATCCTTTCTTTTGATCGGAAGAGTTACTGGCCACGAAGATACTCCGAAATAATGTAGTAGTCGGGTGAATCCCCAATTGACGACATCTTATTAAAAATATAGAGACATATCTCCAAGAGTTGGGATACAACTGACAGGGATGAATCTGATACTCTGCCAGCAATCTAATGATGAAGTTATCAACGGGGAATCTGAACCCAGCATCAAGGGCACCCCAGTAGACACAAAGCCTCTCGGGATGCCAATTGCAGGTTCTGTCTGATGGTTTTGGAAGACGAACTTTGATAGCACTCAGAAAGTGATATGAGTCCTTTATTTCCTGGATGTCTTTTTCTTTTAATTTACTGGGGCTTCTAAAAGAATCTAGACTAGCACAGTTTGGGAATGTGTCCCTCATAATATTAAGAAGATCTAGTAAGGATTCAAATTTATGCTCAACGTAAGAAGAAGGTTTAATATCTTCTTTACCTTTAGCTGTCCTCATTCTACTCCTCTTTGCCATAGCCTCCATCATAGAGACAGGGGGAGCAACTGGGCGATCACCTTCTGACATCTTGATCACAAAGCTGGAACTTGATCTTGCTACTTGAAAACTAGAGAGTTTAAGAATTTGAAAACTCAGAAGTGAAGAAGTGAATGAAATGAAAGCTACCTCACTTCTTTTATAAAAGAAGCATGACCTGCTGTGATAGGTTGAAGTTCAGCCTTGTTCGCGTTTACAGGTCATCTATCGTTTAAATACGAAAAAAGGACAGAAATTGCTCGTTTTATACAGGAAGGATCGTTAAAATTCAAATATGCCAAAGAAGAGATAGCTGATGTTTGAATAATAAATGAGTAATATCGTCGGAAGTCACGAATGACCAAACTGACGACCTAAGATCAAGGTCCAGCTTCTTGATCCTGAAGATAACAAAGTCATGAATGACCAAAATAATGACTTGAGATTCAGATCAAGGTTTTTGATCCTCAAGATTACGAATGATTTTCACGTCCGGGTTAACCAGCTAGCCAAGAAGCAATCGACCGCGACGCACTAGGGGTCTCAGCCGACCAGGTCCCGGAGGACCAGGTCCCGGCCGACCAGCCCATTTTAAGGTGGTTCAGCCGACCAGGTCCCGGAGGACCAGGTCCCGGCCGACCAGGTCAGTTTGAGGGGGTTCAGCCGACCAACTTCTGAACCTGGATCCAGCCGGTCTAGGTTCAGTACTTGGTCCTGGATCCCAACTTTTTCAGCAAATGATTTCGGACATGGTTCTCGACTTTTTCAGCGAATCTCGGATGATTATCAATGCTAAAAGAGAGGCCAAGATTAGCCATGAAGGCCAAGATGAATCATGAAGGCCAAAGTTAGCCATAAAGTCACAAACGACCAAACTGACGATTCGTAATCAAGATCAAGATTCTGGATCCTTAGGACCACGGATGGTTTCTGATCCTAGATCCACACTCTCTTTTAAAATCAAGAAGGAGTCTAAGTTCAGGTTTTTTAGGCCAACTACTGACTAGTTAGCCCTAGAAGAGGGATTTCAGCCGACCAGGTCCCGGAGGACCAGGTCCCGGCCGACCAGCTCCCCTGGAGGAGGGCCAGCCGACCAGGTCCCGGCCGACCAGGTCATTTTCAGGGGGTCCAGCCGACCAGCTTCTGGACCTGGATCCAGCCACTCCAGGTTCAGTTCTTGGTCCTGGATCCCAACTTTTTCGGTGAACTTCGAATAGTTTTCAAACCTAAATCTCGACTTTTTCAGCGAATCTCGGATGATTGTTAATGATAAAAAGAGGTCGAGATTAGCACAGATTAGTGCCGATTAAGCACAGATTAGTGCCAATGAGCACATATTAGCACCAATTAGTGCTGTTAGTGCCGTTTTATGTCGTCTAACATCGTTTAACATTGTTTAAACATTGTTTGAGGCTAATTAGCGCTGTGTAGTGCCGTTTAACACTGATTAGTGTCGTTCAGCATCGTCGTAAATGCGTCGGTCGCTCCACGCTTTACATCAAGATGATATTGTTGAAAACGCTCGCTCAAGAGTAATAAACCCTGACCCGAGTCTCGAATAAGGCCGTTATAACTTCAAGGAAAACCTGATCAGTTTTCCTAGAAGTTGGGGGGCAAATGATATGGGCTAAAAGTAAGCCCTAAAAGACACATTTGATGTGGCATTAATTAGACCCGGAATGGTCCAAACGTGGGGCCCACCAGATGGGCCCAATCCCTATCTATAATATTAATTTCGTACTTAATATTAGGGGTAATAAACAGCTCAGCAAATAAGAGTCAAACAAGGATATTACTCTTGCCTGACTTAGCCTCCAAGATACATATTTCAACATGGAAACTGATTCATACATGGAAGGAGACTAGAACCTTCTTCTAGTCTGTGACTTGCCCACCAAGTCACCTAACCCTACTACGATTTTAGGGCTTCTCAGCCTATATAAAGGGTCAGATCCCTCAACTCAGAACTACGTTTTCTTGGCTTGATTCTCTAATACAGAGATACGTAGGCATTCTGTGAGGACCGTTTAGTCTCGAATGCAGAAGCAGCCATTAAAGCTCGAAGCTCACAAACCCTAGCCGTCATAATCATAACCTAGTTTTTATTCCACAACAGGGGATTAAGGATCGAATATGAAGGATGGCTGAAGTGAAGAAAATGATGAAGGCAGAGGTGTGTTCGTATGAGGAAGTATTGAGTCTTTTTGTTGGTGTGTGTATGTTTCTGTGTGGGGGTTTTATGGCGGGAAATGGTAAAAGAGAAAAGGAAATGGATAGTATTAGTGAGTTTATAAGAGTGTATAAGGGTATGGTTGGGTCGGTGTTCAAGGGTGCAACCGTGTACGTGGGTGTGCATATGTTTGAGACTCGGGAGGATGCGTGTCTTCTGTTGGTAAAAAGGGCAAGAAAAGAAAATAAGAAAAGAGAGCGAGAAAGAAGAAGAGAAAAGGAGATCGAAGGTAGATAGCAGGGAATGTAGTCGAGATGATTTGGTGGTGCCAAATTATGATTATGGGTTGGGATTGCTGAAGGTTTACTTGCATTTTATTTGATAAGCGGCCTGTGTGATTGTTTTATTGTCGAAAGTGTTGTCGTGCTAATTTGATTTAAATTAGATAAATGAATTGATAGTTGGTCAGAAGTTTGTATGCTTGGTTTGTTAGGTTAGGGACTTACACACAATTCGAGATTCACAAATAACTAATACAAGCGTGCGCACACACCAATCAATAATTGACAAGATTTATCAAAGCGCAAAACAAGAACACACAAATACTTGACGTGGAAACACTCACGCCCCAAACTCGTATTATTAATCTTAACAATAATCAACAATATATCAAAACAATAACACCTTAACGGTGTCCCAACTCCTTGATACTTGAGCCAGCAATGCTCAAGCATCTCCCAAACAATACTTAAGACTACATCTCTTAAACTTTCACCTCTCAAACAAATACAATATGATTATGTATATATAACCACCCAAAACTTAGCCACCAAGACTTACCATACTTGTTCTACAAGTCTTACCATACTTGTTATACAAGTCTTCCAATTCTTGACACATAATTACCCAACTTAGTGATCAAGACATACCATATATAATAATTGTCTACACATGCAATTATTATCTTACACATATATATCTTGGACCACCCAAGCCCATAAACATCATATTGGGTTCAAACCCAACAATCCTCCCCTTCAACCCAATACCCACATCGGATTGAACGGTAACCCATCAAGCCATCGACGTCCATTCGCCAACGCCTCCCCTCAAACAAGAACCTCCTCTTGTTCTTCCAAACATTGAGTGTCACTAAAACCCATATAGTGACCCTCCAAACCATCCAAACCATCGTTCTTTACCATAACGATCACGTGCATCAACCACAACGAGTGCTCCTCCACATGTTGAGTCACTCGATCCTTACTTTCACAATCCTTCGGTCTCCTGAAGAAAATCCGTAGTATCATCCAAACAGTTCACCTGGTTGATCAAGCCATTGAATCAATTGCGATGACCTCTTCCATCTTGAGTCCGAACACAGGATTTTCTTCAAACCGCCAAACCGCACGTAACTTTGTCTCCACCCGCTTTAGTAGCAATCTCCTTGTCAGCAAATCCTTCTCGAACTTTCCCTCAACCTCTTCAATCACAAACCCAAACCTTGGCTACCACTTGTTAGGTTAGGGGACTTACACACAATTCGAGATTCACAAACAACCAATACAAGCGCGCACACACACCAATCAATAATTGACAAGATCTACCAAAGCGCAAAACAAGAACACACAAATACTTGACGTGGAAACACCCACGCCCCAAACTCGTATTATTAATCTTAACAATAATCAACAATACATCAAAACAATAACACCTTAACGGTGTCCCAACCCCTTGATACTTGAGCCAACAAAGCTCAAGCATCTCCCAAACAATACTTAAGACTACATCTCTTAAGATTTCACCTCTCAAACAAATACAATATGATTACGTATATATAACCACCCAAAACTTAGCCACCAAGACTTACCATACTTGTTCTATAAGTCATACCATACTTGTTATACAAGTCTTCCAATTCTTGACACCTAATTACCCAACTTAGTGATCAAGACATACCATATATAATAATTTTCTACACATGCAATTATTATCTTACACATATATATCTTGGACCACCCAAGCCCATAAACATCATATTGGGTTGAAACCCAACATGGTTATAACATGCATGCTTGTTAGACGCTTAAGTGACTTTAATTGCTTAAGTGATCTTATTTAATTAAATGTTAGTAGAGTTACAATAATAGGATGATATTGATAGAATACTTTCTGTAGTCTTTTAACAGACCTCAAGGAGTGGTATATGTTATCATGTGATATATGTTATGCGATTAAACGCATGTAGTAGAGTAAGTTAGCTGGTCACTAATTGTTTTTATTCGAATGCCGATTGAATTGTAAGTTGCTTTGAAGTTGATATTGCATAAAAGAGACAATTTATTTATGGTAAGGTTGGTTGTATTCCGGCAGGTAGAGTAATTTTATAAAGGAGGTACTGTCCAATTTCTGTTAGAATCATTTGGTAATTCTTATAGTAATTCGATAAGGAGTATTTGTAAATAGATATGATATTTGTGCTAACTAGCTGAAAGGCATATGATGTAGCCTATTTGTATTTCGAGGATACAACTCAACTTAAACAAGTTTGTAATAGTAAATAGTATATAGACTGTCACAAGGAATCTCAGATTGTATTATCTGTCAGAAGAAAAAGATCAAGGTCAATCTACAGACTTGAGGAATTGCTACATTGAAAGAAGCTCAGACATCTGATCAAGCCTCGGTGGAGTATTCGTCAAGAAGTTGATTCGTTTAAAGTGACAGAGATTTCAAGGTGACAGAGACAGTACAGAAAATTAAAGAGAGATGAGACAAGAAAAAGGACCACGTGTTTAAAGTAAAAAATGAAGAATAATCGTTGGAGTTAGTCGTTCATGAACCAGACAGTACATCGAACGTCAACAAAAATTCAATGGTATTTCTTTATTAATTTCAGTGGGATAAGAAAAGATTTGGCTACTTAAAGGATTCATATTTATTCTCCTTTAATTGATTAAATTATGTGATTAATTTAATTAATAAATTAATTCTATAAGAATTAATTTATTCATTAAAATAATTACTTAATTAATTAAATCAGAATTTTATGTAAAAGAAAATTAATTAAATGATTATCAGAAAATCATTTAATTGATTTAAGCTGAAAATTGTACTGATACTACCTTTTCAGAAAGGTAGTACAAGCTTAACAGAAAGGTAGTACCGAAGGTAGGTAGTACAAGCTTAACAGGAAGGTAGTACCGAAGGTAGTACAAGCTTATTCAGAAGGTAGTACCGAAGGTAGTACAAGCTTAACAGAAAGGTAGTACCGAAGGTAGTACAAGTTCAATCAGAAAGGTAGTTCCAAAGGTAGTACCGCCAACTGAAAGGTAGTTCCAAAGGTAGTACCGCCAACTGAAAGGTAGTTCCAAAGGTAGTACCGCCAATTCAAAGGTAGTAGCCTTCCTAGAAAGGTAGTACCGACCCTTGTCAAAGGTAGTTCGAGGCATAATTCACAACAGAATTGGCAGAAGGTTTTGTAGACTTTGCATAAATATCAAGGCTACTACCACAACAAAAACACTTAAACATAATATCTAAAAACACACCCACCAGCTCATTTTCTCTCAAAGCTCTCTCAAGAACACCAAGAACAAATAAATTCCCAGAAAATCAAGTTCATCTCCTTTGTAATATTTTATCCGGTGGAACTTGTTTATTTGTGATTCTTGTACTACTAGCGAGTTTTTACTCCTAGTTCTTATCTTGATTTTTATTAACTAAATTAGAAAAGTTCATGTCGAATTTTCTAATTAGTTATTAATTACTTGATAATAATCTGTACTGAAATTGTAACACCCACCAAGTTAATATATTGTTATATTCAACTTGAAATTTGTTTCAATTTATTCCGCACAAATTTGTCTAAATTAAATTTTATTTAAAGGACAAATTTCGATAAATTGGTATAGATTGTATTCAACCCCCCCTTCTACAATCTTATCGGACCTAACAATTGGCATCAGAGCCTATTGATTGATACTCAAATCAAGATCCTATTTTTATTCAATCAAAAATTTATCTCGAATTTTTAACTCACTTAAAAATTCATCATGTCTTCAAAATCCATTGTTAAGATTCCCATATTTAATAAGGATAATTATGATATGTGGAAAAATAAAATGGAGTTGTTTCTTGATGTTACAAATTCCAAATATTTGGATGTTCTGAAAAATGGACCTAAAATTCCTATGGCTCATGAAGAACAAGTTGTTACTGATGGAGTTGTAACAATACCTGCTAAATCCTATCCAAAGGACCCTAAGAACTATACTCCTGATGAAAAGGAGGATGCTGGACTGGACAAAAATTTGAGACTCATTCTGATAGATTCCCTGGATGCTGTGATGTATAGTCATGTGATGAATTGTAAAACTGCTAAGCACATTTGGGAAACTATTGAGACTATTAATGAAGGAACTGATGAAGTCAGGGAAAACAGACTTCAAATTTTGACCTCTGAATATGAACACTTTAGAGCTGGCCCCAATGAAGGCATTCAGGAAGTGTTTGAAAGGTATAACAAAATAATCAACAACTTGCAAGTTCATGGCAAGCAATATACTCAGAAGGAGATCAACATGAAGTTTCTACTGACTATGCCTACTCACCTGGAGCATAGAATTACTGCCATCAGAGAATCCAGGGATTTAAATAAGATTGCTCTTGACAGGCTGTTTGGTGTTCTGAAAACGTATGAATTAGAACAAGTACAGCAGAAGGAGTTCTCTGGCAAAGGGAGAGTGGCAAGTTCTTCTACAGCTCTGGTAGTTGAGGTTCCTAAGGAAGTGGAAGATAAAATTGTTCAACCTAAAAGCTTCAACAAGGAACAAACTGAAGTTGAACATGGCCAAACACCAGCTACTCAGGATGGTGGAGAATTTTATTCACTAGAAGAGCTGGATCAACTAGAAGATGAATCTATGGCTATGATGGTGAGACAATTCAGTAACTTCAGATTCAGGCGAAATCCAAAGTTCAGGTTTAAGTCTAATAGCAGATTCCAAAGAGGAGGTTCCTCATCCTCTAGTAACAGGGGAGGATACAAAACTGGAACTGTTGACAGAAGCAAGATTCGTTGCTTTAACTGTAATGAGTTGGGACACTTTGCCACTGAGTGTCAGAAACCCAAACAAGTCCAGAAAAGAGATTATGCTTCTGAAAAGAAGAAAACTGGAAGAGCTTATGTAGCTGCCGGTAAAAGCTGGGATGACACAGACAGCGAAGATGAAGAATATGGAAACTTTGCGCTGGTGGCAAATGCTGAGTCATCAAATTATTACACCACACCGGTAATTCTCACTGATGCTGAACTTATTCGTAGTTTACGTGATTCCTTGAGTAATGCACAAAAAGGATACGAGAGAATAAGTCTTGTAAACACTAAACTTGAAAATGAAGTGTTAGAGTTAAAAAAAGTGCCTGATAATAATGATCAACAAATAAAAGAAATAGCTCATCTTAACTACAAAGAAAAGGGTCTAGGAGAATACATGGTAAAACAAGTTGATAGGATTGCTGAACAAGACATCAGGATTAGAGAACTTGAAACACAGATTAGAGCTTGTTATAATTCTGTTAAAGTTTCCAAAGAGCACTTCAACAAACAATCTAGAGAACAAACTGTAGGAATAGGGTTTGGTTACAAAGAAGCTGCTGGTTCTTTGGGCAATCATTCTGCTAATCCTATTCCTGCTAAAGAAAGAGGTATACCACACGTTCTCAAGAATGTTGAAAAACCCATGTTTAAAGAATCTGTTTCTGAACCACCAAACATGTATTCTATTGTGATTCAAGAAGAAATGAGAAATGAGGACAGTGCTAATGGTATAGTCATTGATAATGAAAAATCTGTTAAGGCACCTACAACCAAAAATGTTAAATCTAATAAGGTTGTTTCTATGAAACCAATGAAGTTTGTTCCCAGTTCATCTGAAATTGAGTTAGGTGATAACAAGTTGGAGCAGAATAATAACATATCTAACATGAATACCATGCCTATCATTGATTCTAATCATAAAGCATGTGGTGTTGTCAATTGTATGTCTTGTGCTTTTAATATCATGTCTGCTTACTTTTCTGGTAATCATGCATGTGCTGATAAGACTGCCCCTAGACAACACATGAACAGAAATAAAAATGTTAGATCAAAGACTGCTAGTCCTCCTCATGTTAGGAGAGAGACATTTGTACCTAAGCCTAAACAAAGTTTTACTAAGGCTGTTTACAAGGTCAAATGTCCAGTCAATGAAACAAGTGTTATTGCTGGTAAACAAACATGGATACCCAAAATGAAACAAAAGATTGTAAAATCTGTTTATAGGGTAAAATGCTTGTTGACTAATGGTAAAATTGGTGTTAAGGTGAAAAATGTTGTTTTGCCTGACAAAGGCCAATTCTTTAAGTATTCTGGACCCAATCAAATTTGGGTTCCTAAGAAGGATTAATCCGTTTGTCATTGCAGGGTGTTGAGCAGGTTGAGCGAGTGACCTGGATCTTGGACAGTGGATGTTCAAGGCATATGACTGGTGACAGAACCCTGCTGACAAATGTGGTGGAGAAGGCCGGCCCAGTAGTTACCTTTGGAGATAACAGCAAAGGTAGAACTGATGGATATGGCAGACTTGAAGCTGGAAATGTTATCATTGATGAAGTTTCTTTTGTGAAAGGACTTGAGCACAATTTGCTCAGTGTTAGTCAATTCTGTGACAAAGGATATGAAGTTTATTTCAACAAAAAGAATTGTTTAATTTCACACAAGAGACATGAAAAGCCACAACTGACAGGAGTTAGAAAAGGCAATCTGTACGTAGCCAATATGAACTCAGGAAGCACTGAAGAAATCACTTGCTTCTACACTAAAGCATCTAATGACGAGAGTTGGCTATGGCACAAGAAACTTTCTCATCTCAATTTCAAAACAATGAATTCTCTAGTTAAAAGAGAATTGGTGAGAGGTTTGCCTTCAATGGAATTCACTCAAGAAGGACTTTGTGATGCATGTCAAAAAGGCAAGCTGAAAAGAGCAAGTCACAGGAGCACTAACACATCTTCAATAACTGAACCATTACAATTACTTCATATGGATTTGTTTGGTCCAGTTAATGTGATGTCTATGTCAAGGAAGAGATATGCTCTAGTGATTGTTGATGATTTTTCAAAATACACATGGGTCCTATTTTTGAATTCTAAAGATGAGACTCCACAACTGGTGATTGATCACATCAAATTAATTGAGCGAGATTCTACGTATCCAGTGAGAGCTATAAGATCAGACAACGGAACTGAATTCAAGAATGCAGTTCTAAATGACTTCTGCACTGAGAAGGGTATAACCAGACAATACTCAGCTCCAAGAACTCCTCAGCAAAATGGAGTAGTGGAAAGAAAGAATAGAACCATGATTGAAGCTGCACGTACTATGTTAAGTGAATCAAGGCTTCCATTGTACTTTTGGGCTGAAGCTGTCAACACTGCTTGCTATACCCAGAATCGAACTCTAATCAATAAAGACCATATGAAGACACCCTATAAAATTATGGCTGATAAGAAACCATCACTCAAATACTTTCATGTATTTGGGGCAAAATGCTTTGTGCTTAAAGAAGGTGATGATCAAGGTGGTAAATTCGATACCAAAGCATTTGAAGCAATTTTTATTGGTTATTCAATGAGGGCATACAGGGTGTATGTGATTGATGAACAGAAGATGATGGAAAGTGTCAACGTAACATTTGATGACACTAAACTCCCTAGTATCCAAACTGAGGATCCATCTGAAAAGCTATCTTTCGATGACATGACAGATACAGATTCAGATGATGACAATGCACCTGAGATTTTTGCTGATGCTAATGACAACAATGATAATAATGATGATGATCAGGGTAATGGTGATGAAAACAATGATAATAATGAAGATACCCCTGACACTCCTGAACAATCATTTAGTCAACCTGGCAACAACTCGGGGGGAGACAATGAAGGGTCAACTGGTCACACACAACATCACAATGAAGAACAAGGCGAATCATCAAGATCTAATCTTCCCAGACAGATTGTTTGGAATAGAGCTCATCCTTTTGAGCTGATTATTGGTGATCCAGATGTTGGTGTCAAAACTAGAAGTGCTACTCAAAATCAATGTAACTATTCAGGGTTTCTGTCTGAAATGGAACCTAAGAAAACTGAGGAAGCTCTTTCAGATCCTGATTGGGTGATTGCTATGCAAGATGAACTCAATCAATTCAAACAACAAGAAGTATGGAAGCTGGTACCCAGACCCAAAGACAGGAAAGTGGTTGACACAAGGTGGGTATTCAGAAATAAGCTAGATGAAGATGGTACAGTGACAAGAAATAAAGCAAGACTGGTAGCAAAGGGTTATTCACAAGCTGAAGGCATTGATTATGATGAAACCTACGCTCCAGTGGCAAGACTTGAGGCTATCAGAATATTCTTGGCATTCGCAGCATTCTCAAACTTTAAGGTTTATCAAATGGATGTCAAAAGTGCCTTTCTGAATGGTAAGCTAGATGAAGAGGTATATGTAGAACAGCCCCCTGGCTTTGAAGATCCAGAATTCATGGACTATGTCTACTTTCTCTTCAAGGCTATTTATGGTCTTAAGCAAGCACCAAGGAAATGGTATGACACTCTCTCTGAATTTTTAATTGAAAATGGTTTTGTTAGAGGTGTCATAGACAAAACTCTCTTCACAAAGAAACATAAAAATGATACAATATTAGTTCAAATCTATGTGGATGATATAATATTCGGGTCTACTAATGATCTTCTTTGCAAGAAATTTGCTAAGTTAATGCAGGGTAAGTTTGAAATGAGCATGATGGGTGAGCTGAAGTTCTTTCTTGGATTGCAAGTAAGTCAAAGGACAGATGGTATATTTATCTGTCAATCCAAGTATGTCAGAGAGCTCCTCAAGAAATATCAAATGGAGGACTCGTCTTCAGCAAGAACACCATCATCTACAGCTGTTAAATTTGGAGCATGTGAAAATTCTGCTAAGGTAGATATCACAAGCTACAGAGGTATGATAGGCTCATTACTTTACCTTACTGCAAGTAGACCAGATATTATGCATGCTACATGTTTGTGTGCAAGGTTCCAATCGGATCCTAGAGATGTTCATCTCATTGCTGTTAAACGAATCTTGAGATATCTTAAGGGTACGCCTAACTTAGGCATCTGGTACCCTAAAGATTCTGGTTTTAATCTTGTTGGATATACAGATTCAGATTATGCAGGAAGTGTTGTAGATAGGAAAAGCACCTCTGGGAGTTGTCAATTCCTAGGTGGCAGGTTAGTTTCCTGGTACAGCAAGAAACAGCAAACAGTTTCCAACTCAACAGCTGAAGCTGAATATATAGCTGCTGGAAGCTGTTGTGCACAAATTTTGTGGATTAGGAATCAGCTACGGGACTATGGCTTTGTACTTGACAAAATTCCTATATTGTGTGACAATACAAGTGCCATAGCAATCTCCAACAATCCTGTGCAGCATACGAGGACAAAGCACATTGATATCAGGTATCATTTCATTAGAGAGCATGTCATGAATGGTACCGTGGAGTTACATTTTGTACCCACGGAAGAACAAACAGCAGATATTTTTACTAAGTCTCTTGACGAATCCACATTCACCAGAATTGTTGGTGAATTGGGTATGTTAAATAGTCCTAGTAATTAAACTAGTTAATATCTGAGGTTTGCTCTTTAATAATTTATAAGTGATTACTTTGTTAATATTTGTTATTAAAATCACTTGTATAATTATTTTATCAACTTATCTTCTTGCTTGTTAATTCTCAAATCAGTGTCATTATCTTCTTAATATATTCCTACTTACTTCTTTTGATTTTAGAATATTTTAATTTTCTTTAAAAATATTTTCTCAAATTTTACAAGTTGAAATTAGTGAGAAATCTATTTTTGTTGAAAATTACTTTTGAATATTTGTGTTGATTTAATAAGTCATATTTTCTTTTTAAATGGTTTTCTATAAGAAATTTATTTTATTAAGAAAATATATAGATTTATTAATTTACTACAAATATTTATGTAAATAGTTAATAGTTTATTTAATATTTTGTAGTGTTTGTCCTTTTGTTATTAATGTTTGATTTCGTAAAAAGGATAACCTATGGTATTTTTATTATTTTCTATTTAGCTATTTTTAAGTAATTTTATTGTTGTAATTATTTTTGTAAATTATTTTCTTTTATTTCTAATATTCTGTAAATATTATTAATACAGTTATTTTTTTTTTTAAAAAAAAAAAAATTAAAAAAAAAATTAATTAAAAAAAAAATATTATTGAAAATTAAAAAAAAAAAACGCAATTTTCTTTTCTTTTTAGTTTTTTTATTTAATATTATTTTTATGTATATTATTTCTTATTTTGTATATTATTTTTCATGTGTATATAAATAGTTTGTATAGTTTTTCAGTTTAGTCACTTTACTTTCAAAACTTACAAACAGGTCCCTGTACTTATTTCTTTTGTACTTATTCTGTTTAACACACACATATCGTGCTGTTTTAACTTCTAATCTTTGTTGTGTTGTTGTTATTAACAGAATTTCTTACTAAGGAACATTGTTGGTATCAAAATGGTATATGTCAATTCAATTGTTTAGGAATTAACGTTTGATTTTCAGGTTCTAACAATTGGAAGACAAGACCTAACAAGTGTTAACTGTGACAGCCCCAAATCCGGGGTCATGAATTTTGGGCCATCATGAACCAACTTCCATTCAAATTCAATATCTCTTGGGTTTTTTTTTTTTTTTTTAAATACTTATACAATTGACCCCACAGTAATATACACACACACACCAGTCATATGCTCAGAGAACAACATTCACCATAATAAGAGTTTAGAATTTAACAAGTTATTACAACCCAGAATCATACTTCAGTACATTGTTGAGTGATGCTTCTACAAGAAGCATTTCAACAACCAAATTTATTACAATCTTTCAAACTTACACACTTAATATACATAAAACTACTAAACCCCTTGCGCTGGTCGTCTACCTCGGGGACTGATGCTAACGAACTCTCAGTAGGTCGCCTTTCCCTTACCCTCTTGCGGGGCGTTCTGCGTAGTATTGGCATACCTAGCTGTATATAGATAAGTAGCAAGAGTGAGCTATAATAGCTCAGCAAGATAATATTGAAAATTAGTATTTAAAATGTAACCAAGTATACATGTATATACATATGTAAGCAGTAACCAATTTATAAACTTTAAGGAAGAATAAAACTCTTATTTAATAATACATCATCCACTTACTATTATAAGAAAGAATTCTAAGATAATACAGTATCAGTTTCTCTTCTTAAACAATGTAATAATCAATATACCCTTTCAGTGTAATATTTCAAATAATATAAATAATTAAATAAATCTCTCACTATCATCTTCTCATTTCCTTTCTATACAGTAATTTTATAAATTAATATAAAATCAGTTTCTCTTCATCTATATTAATAATTTCATCGTCTCATATCACTTTTCTGTTTTCAGTTATAGAAATCTGAAAACCATTTTTTTCATTTCTTTCTTTCAAGTTTTGGGGATATATACTGGCGCCAGATACGTAGGACGATGATCAGTCGCCTGACCGTATCCGCTCTCTGTTTACTACTAGTAGAAGGAATGAAGGCCACCTGCATAACATCATCCCTGGAGGAAGGCCACCTGCATAACATCCTCCCTTGGCATCTTCGTGCCGAATCATGAATACTAGACTATGTCGCACACAGCCCTGACATAGCCTCTTATGCAATTTTGTTGCTAATCCCCCTTGTTATAAGATCATTATTCAATTTATCAACACCATTTCACATTTCCATATGTCATTCACTTATCTCATTTCCATTCTCGCACATTACTTCTATAAAATATATGTATATAACATACACTAAAAGAATGTTTATAATATAGCATTATAAATCATATAACCCTAGATAACAACTGATACCATTCTCTTTCATATCTCCTTTACCCTAGAGCATATTCGCTCCATTCATAATCATCTCTGTATTCATATTTCAGAAAACATATTCATCTCTCTTTAACTTCCCATAATCAAGAAAATATATTCCTTGCAATATAGCAACAAAAGCATCACATATACATAAATATATTCCATGATATCATTATTATTCCGAAGATAAATAATTTTTAAAGTAGGGATAGAAGGATCTTGCCTCGATTTCTGTATCCTGACAGTGGGGCTGGTTCCTCCTCCGGAATTACTATAAACACAAAAGGTCCATCATTAGCATACTACATCTCTTACTCACCATCCTCTTGTATAACAAAACCCTTTACACTTCAACATACGTTTAATGTGTTATTATTATCCCAAAGGTTCAAGAACTTAACCATTTATAAGCTCAATCGAAGTTTCAGGGGTTTTTACCATTTCCCCTAACAACCACACTCGACTGTAAAATTTCTTATAAATTTTAGAATTCGAATTTTAATGCAAGGTCAACTGGTATTAGTTCTTTGACCACACTACTACCATCTCCCAAAATTTCGTGACTTTTAAACATGTTAAAGTATGGTAACTATGACCTCAAATTTGGTACAATTACGATTTCTCGACTTTCGAACGTCTTTCACTAAAACTGACTTTTCTCCTAAACCGTACGTCAGATTTTAACGCACCTTATATCAAAACGATCTATGAACTAGGCTCTATCATTTCATGGTCACTAAGTGTGCTAGACAGTAAGGTACCGTACTGCATTGGTGTCCAAAAACAGGGCAGTTTGTAGTTCTAACGAAAATCGGACATTATAACTGCTGTAATTTCATACTTTCCAAAATTTCACCACTCCAAAACCATCATCAAACACCATAATCAAACCCCACACCATGTGGACTACATTCCAGCCATGGTTCCAAGTTCACAACACAAATTTCATATCAAATCCAACCATTCATAACACATATTCATCATAAACTTAACATTAACAACACTTAACTACTAATCACTTCATTATCTACTATAAATACAAAAGGGTAAGGGTTATTATACCTCCTTGAAGCTTGAAGAACACTTAATGATCCTTAATATTCCTTGTACACACCTTAAACAACCTTGATTTAACTTGGATTAACTAAAGGAGTCATAAAAACAAAGGTTAGAACTTGAAAACTACTATTCACTACTATTCATCTTGCACTTGAAGGATTTTATTACCTTGGCAAATGATGTTAGATGGCTATGAAACTTGGTGGATATCTCTTTCTAGTCTCCAAGAACCTCCATGATTTTTCCTTGGATTTGATCTTGATGCTAACTAGGGTTTTGATTTTTATTTTCCTTCTTTTTTTTCTATGTTTGCCGAATGGATAATATGAATGGGGGAGAGGATATTTTGTGTTTATTTCCTTGATCTCATCTTACTTACTACTAATCTAGATTGTGTTGGAAGCTTGGTAGATTTTTCCAAGGTTAAAAGACTAATTTACCCTCAAAAATGGTGTTAGTGGAGTGTGACATCATCTTGATGACTAATAATCCCATTTTGATTTCTAAGTATAATGTTAATGATCTTGGTAAGTAAAAATGTGGTATGTATCCTTGTTATGTTAATACTCTTGGTTGCTTGGTTTCCATATTCGTCTAATTGTGGTTCGTTACGAATGTACCTCATTATCTCAGTGGTTTTGAGATCGTTTAACAATCCAAATTCCATTGGTATTCTCTTAACTTAAAAATCCCCTGGCTCAATTCTAAATTCACTAATCCCTCAATATATAATTCTTATAATGTTTCCATGCTCCTTAGTGTCCAATAGAAACTTATTCGAAATCAAAATCCTCAAAATTTCATGCTTCAGGAATTTCTGAAATCTAACGTCATTTCGAGTCACTTATTTTCAATGTACACTACTAATATGATTTCTGTTTATTCACTTTCCATTTCCATTATAGAGTACCTATATACCATTTCTCTAAATCCTCAAAATTTACTATTCATTTGACCACTGTAGCATTACTGAAGTTAGGGTTATTACATCCTTCCCCCCTTAAAAGGATTCCGTCCCGGAATCACGTCAAAATGTCCATAGATACCTTTTCATTTACACCTTATAACTTCTATATCACTTTCTCCATCCTCTTTCCTTCATAATATCCCTATCTTGTTCGCGCAGAATTTCTCCAACATAAACTTGCTTGTCCTTCATCAACATTCCTCTTTTAATTATGGGTACCGGCCACCACATTGGCCTCTCCTGACTGGTAGTGTATCTCACTTATGGTTTATCCCTATTTTGATCTCTATCATGACATAAAATATACACACTTCGATCTTATTATATCTCGTCTCTGTAAAATCTTCCAGAAATCCGACTGGAATAGAATTCCTTGAAACAATTGTAAGAAAATACTTCCTATAATATATATTTCCTGTTCGTGTATAAACAAGCCTGTGGTTTACCCCCAAAATACTATTATTCTCCTTTTCATAGAATTTTTAACCCCTAACAGATACTGATTTTCCTTATCTAGATTATCAACCTACCTATACCATTCATTGACCACATTGATTCCTAACCAAACGTTTACACTAAAAATTTAAATACTAGAAAAATGTTCACCTGCATCTGTATCCGGCTTTCTCAATGCCTCTCCTAAAGTCATATTGTACACCCTGGCAGTAGGTTTATTTGAAGCAGTCACACTCTGTTCTGGCACGGATGATCCCCCGGAACGACAGTCTCTAGCAATGTGTCCTAGTTTCCCACACTGGTAACACTTGATGTCCCTCTTAGGATTGGTATTAGCCGCTGGGCACTGATTAAAATAGTGTCCTTTTTGTCCACAGTTAAAGCAGTTTATTTCTAACACTCTACACACTCCTGAATGCTTCTTGCCACACGTGTTACAGTCTGGAAGTGGTGTTCGAGATTGACTAGATTGAAAAGTTCCCGTGGATCTACCACCCTGATTCACAGTCTCACTGGTAGTCTTATTATTCCCTGACTTTCCTCCAAACTGGGGTTTTTGTCCTTTACCAAATTTGTTAAAATAGCTCCCCTCACTTGAACCTCCCTTCTGACCTTCAAATTTTCTTTTCTTATTCTCTCGTCCTATTTGAGTCTGTTCACTCTCAGCTTCGATAATGGATGCCTTATGAACTACCGCAGCATACTCGGTCAACTCAAATGGTGCCACTCTAGTACGTAGCCATGGTTTCAATCCTTGTTGGAACCTTTTTGCTCGTTGCTCTTCAGTACGCACGAATTCTGGAACAAACCTAGACAGTTCTGTAAACTTAGTTTCATACTCTGCCACTGATAGGTTTTCCTGCTTTAGCTCCAAAAATTTTATTTCCATCTGGTTCTCCAAGTACCTAGGGGAATATTTGTCTAGAAACACCCTAGTGAAACGCTCCCAAGTTATCACTCCCGCTCCCTCAAGATTCTTTTTAGCTTCCCACCAGAAATTCGCCTCTCCCTTTAGGAGATAGGCTGCAAAAACTGTCTTCTGATCTTCCTCTACCCTCAGTATTTCAAAAGCCTTCTCCATCTCTTTCAGCCATGCCCTGGCTGCTACTGGGTTAGTGGTCCCCTCAAATTCTGGGGGTTTTAGTGACTTAAAAGCACGAAAAGAGTTAGCTGCCTGGTTGGGAAGAACAGGTGGCTGTGGCTGATTCTGTGGATTAGCTAAATTCTGCCTCATTAGTTCCATAAATTGGTTAAAAAGGTTACCACCCTGACTTCCCTGTTGGCCAGTTGATTCCTCTTCTTCTTCCTCATGGTCTTGTTCATTATGAGCGTTTTCATCCTGCCTATTCTGACTTGCTTCCTCTCTATCATTTTCCCTTGCATTCATTCTATTATTACGCTTAGGCGGCATGATTCTGTATATAATAATATTCTTCATTAACCACCCAAATTTAGGGTACAATATACATCATTTCCATATATGCACAACTATATCATTAGTTAATCTTATTTATGCATCCCAGTATTTTAAATTCACACAAGTAATATTTAATCATAATACAACTTTGACAAATAAGCTTAGTACCTTTAGTACAATAACCTTTTCATTTAAGTCAATCACCTCATGTATACCAATATTTCTGAATCTCAACATTTAATATCAAAATACAATAAAATTAGGCAAAGTACATAAACTTCATTAATTTACATAAATATTTTACAACTTGGGTACAACATCTTTTACTACTAATATCATACATCATAAAGTACAAGGTTCGAAACCCCAAAAGCATAACTGTACATACTAACTCGCTATAACAAAAGCACTACTAGCTGTCCTCTAATCAGACTGGGATTAAGACAGTAAACAACTAACCTAATCCCCAAAATGACATCCACAAGATGACTAGTCTGATTAGTATCCGAAACTACTACTCCTAATCATGGTAACGACGCCCTGATAACGTCCCTGATCTGCGCTACCATAGTGGTGACTGTATCAACTATATGAGCCCTCCATACTGGATCCCCTCTGTCTCCCAACATCGTCCTAATGTCACCGAGTGCCCGTAGCTCGATACTGACTATGCTCAAATTCAACCCATCTGGTATCACACCTCCTCCTCCTCTCGCCCTGTCTAACCTCTGTATAAGCGTATCTATAGTCCGACGGGACTCATCCAGCTGTCCCTGAAGGGCAAAGTACTCTGACAAGAAAATAGCTGGCAACTGGCCAGCTGGAAACATAGGTGCCTCCTGAGGTGGCATAGCATCTGGGGGAGGTACATCTACAAGTGGGGGTGCATCCACTGGTGGAGGTGGTGGTGGTGCAAATGGTGGGGATGGAGGAACTGGCTCTGTGTCCGCATCCTCGGAAGGATCATCCTCCAACTCATCCTCTGACATGATAAAGTGTCCCGGTGGAGTGAACTGCTCAGCTGGATCCTCAAAAGGGTCGGGACTAGGTAAAGGAGATGGAACTGGGACAGGTGGGACAGGAGTAGGAGTCACGTGAATGTCCCTCCACTCAATCGGCTCCTCAGGTATAACAGATAACCTAGGCCTCTTACGTAAAGGCATCTCCTCCTCAGGAATATCCGTCCGCACTCGGGAAGGACCGGCCCCATCAGGTCCTACATATGGTCTACCAGAATATGGCACTATGGCCACAGCATCCCTCTGCCTGCGCTCCTCAGCCTCCTCCCTCAGTCTCTGCTCATATCTCTCTCTAGCACTCGCCCGTCGTCTCTCCCTGAGGTCATCAATAGCATACTCTGGAACCTCTACACCTACCAGCAACAAATCTCTAATCTCCTGCTCAGGTAGTCCTAGCCACTGGGGGTCTCGGCTCGGCTCACCCATCTCACGAACATGACTGGGCTCTCCCATCTCCTCTCCCTATAAGGTAAACATAAACTATATTAGTAATAATTTATAAAATTATAATCAATGCTTAAAAATAAAACTACCTGCGATATACCACCCTTGAACTTGATGGAAGTTCAAAATTTAATATTATAAATGATACAATATTATTATCACTCTTGTTCCTGAGCATTATGACTCTTAGCTCTGATACCAACTGTGACAGCCCCAAATCCGGGGTCATGAATTTTGGGCCATCATGAACCAACTTCCATTCAAATTCAATATCTCTTGGGTTTTTTTTTTTTTTTTAAATACTTATACAATTGACCCCACAGTAATATACACACACACACCAGTCATATGCTCAGAGAACAACATTCACCATAATAAGAGTTTAGAATTTAACAAGTTATTACAACCCAGAATCATACTTCAGTACATTGTTGAGTGATGCTTCTACAAGAAGCATTTCAACAACCAAATTTATTACAATCTTTCAAACTTACACACTTAATATACATAAAACTACTAAACCCCTTGCGCTGGTCGTCTACCTCGGGGACTGATGCTAACGAACTCTCAGTAGGTCGCCTTTCCCTTACCCTCTTGCGGGGCGTTCTGCGTAGTATTGGCATACCTAGCTGTATATAGATAAGTAGCAAGAGTGAGCTATAATAGCTCAGCAAGATAATATTGAAAATTAGTATTTAAAATGTAACCAAGTATACATGTATATACATATGTAAGCAGTAACCAATTTATAAACTTTAAGGAAGAATAAAACTCTTATTTAATAATACATCATCCACTTACTATTATAAGAAAGAATTCTAAGATAATACAGTATCAGTTTCTCTTCTTAAACAATGTAATAATCAATATACCCTTTCAGTGTAATATTTCAAATAATATAAATAATTAAATAAATCTCTCACTATCATCTTCTCATTTCCTTTCTATACAGTAATTTTATAAATTAATATAAAATCAGTTTCTCTTCATCTATATTAATAATTTCATCGTCTCATATCACTTTTCTGTTTTCAGTTATAGAAATCTGAAAACCATTTTTTTCATTTCTTTCTTTCAAGTTTTGGGGATATATACTGGCGCCAGATACGTAGGACGATGATCAGTCGCCTGACCGTATCCGCTCTCTGTTTACTACTAGTAGAAGGAATGAAGGCCACCTGCATAACATCATCCCTGGAGGAAGGCCACCTGCATAACATCCTCCCTTGGCATCTTCGTGCCGAATCATGAATACTAGACTATGTCGCACACAGCCCTGACATAGCCTCTTATGCAATTTTGTTGCTAATCCCCCTTGTTATAAGATCATTATTCAATTTATCAACACCATTTCACATTTCCATATGTCATTCACTTATCTCATTTCCATTCTCGCACATTACTTCTATAAAATATATGTATATAACATACACTAAAAGAATGTTTATAATATAGCATTATAAATCATATAACCCTAGATAACAACTGATACCATTCTCTTTCATATCTCCTTTACCCTAGAGCATATTCGCTCCATTCATAATCATCTCTGTATTCATATTTCAGAAAACATATTCATCTCTCTTTAACTTCCCATAATCAAGAAAATATATTCCTTGCAATATAGCAACAAAAGCATCACATATACATAAATATATTCCATGATATCATTATTATTCCGAAGATAAATAATTTTTAAAGTAGGGATAGAAGGATCTTGCCTCGATTTCTGTATCCTGACAGTGGGGCTGGTTCCTCCTCCGGAATTACTATAAACACAAAAGGTCCATCATTAGCATACTACATCTCTTACTCACCATCCTCTTGTATAACAAAACCCTTTACACTTCAACATACGTTTAATGTGTTATTATTATCCCAAAGGTTCAAGAACTTAACCATTTATAAGCTCAATCGAAGTTTCAGGGGTTTTTACCATTTCCCCTAACAACCACACTCGACTGTAAAATTTCTTATAAATTTTAGAATTCGAATTTTAATGCAAGGTCAACTGGTATTAGTTCTTTGACCACACTACTACCATCTCCCAAAATTTCGTGACTTTTAAACATGTTAAAGTATGGTAACTATGACCTCAAATTTGGTACAATTACGATTTCTCGACTTTCGAACGTCTTTCACTAAAACTGACTTTTCTCCTAAACCGTACGTCAGATTTTAACGCACCTTATATCAAAACGATCTATGAACTAGGCTCTATCATTTCATGGTCACTAAGTGTGCTAGACAGTAAGGTACCGTACTGCATTGGTGTCCAAAAACAGGGCAGTTTGTAGTTCTAACGAAAATCGGACATTATAACTGCTGTAATTTCATACTTTCCAAAATTTCACCACTCCAAAACCATCATCAAACACCATAATCAAACCCCACACCATGTGGACTACATTCCAGCCATGGTTCCAAGTTCACAACACAAATTTCATATCAAATCCAACCATTCATAACACATATTCATCATAAACTTAACATTAACAACACTTAACTACTAATCACTTCATTATCTACTATAAATACAAAAGGGTAAGGGTTATTATACCTCCTTGAAGCTTGAAGAACACTTAATGATCCTTAATATTCCTTGTACACACCTTAAACAACCTTGATTTAACTTGGATTAACTAAAGGAGTCATAAAAACAAAGGTTAGAACTTGAAAACTACTATTCACTACTATTCATCTTGCACTTGAAGGATTTTATTACCTTGGCAAATGATGTTAGATGGCTATGAAACTTGGTGGATATCTCTTTCTAGTCTCCAAGAACCTCCATGATTTTTCCTTGGATTTGATCTTGATGCTAACTAGGGTTTTGATTTTTATTTTCCTTCTTTTTTTTCTATGTTTGCCGAATGGATAATATGAATGGGGGAGAGGATATTTTGTGTTTATTTCCTTGATCTCATCTTACTTACTACTAATCTAGATTGTGTTGGAAGCTTGGTAGATTTTTCCAAGGTTAAAAGACTAATTTACCCTCAAAAATGGTGTTAGTGGAGTGTGACATCATCTTGATGACCTAATAATCCCATTTTGATTTCTAAGTATAATGTTAATGATCTTGGTAAGTAAAAATGTGGTATGTATCCTTGTTATGTTAATACTCTTGGTTGCTTGGTTTCCATATTCGTCTAATTGTGGTTCGTTACGAATGTACCTCATTATCTCAGTGGTTTTGAGATCGTTTAACAATCCAAATTCCATTGGTATTCTCTTAACTTAAAAATCCCCTGGCTCAATTCTAAATTCACTAATCCCTCAATATATAATTCTTATAATGTTTCCATGCTCCTTAGTGTCCAATAGAAACTTATTCGAAATCAAAATCCTCAAAATTTCATGCTTCAGGAATTTCTGAAATCTAACGTCATTTCGAGTCACTTATTTTCAATGTACACTACTAATATGATTTCTGTTTATTCACTTTCCATTTCCATTATAGAGTACCTATATACCATTTCTCTAAATCCTCAAAATTTACTATTCATTTGACCACTGTAGCATTACTGAAGTTAGGGTTATTACATTAACAAGTGGTAACAGTTGGTATCTAACATACAGGATCTAAAACATGATAAAATAGTTTTGTTTGTAGTGGTTTAAACATTAACATTCATTAATTTGATTAATATTTATTGTTAATTGGATTTTTGTTTATGTTTTTGTTTAGTAAAACCGACTCAATCTCTTTATATTTCCTAACTCAAAATCTCTTTCTATAGTTGTGATTGCTTACATTGTAAATCTTTTGAAATCACAACTGTATATCATTCTATCTCTATATGCTCATATTCTGTGATTCAGGTTCATCTACATGGAATTTTGTTTTCTCACATGTTTAGTCATAAGGTTGTAAACCCAACAACTTTTATCCCAGACTACAGTCAAACTCAAACACATTCTATCTTACACCCTAAAAGGAAGTAACCTATCAGACTAGAGGTCACCAGGGAGTAACTGCACGTGATGCAGCAAATAAGGATGTGTGGGATATTCAGTTGGAGAGTCACTACCTTATACACTAACCAAAATATTTCATATGCACAAAGTGAGAATGCACACACTAAGGATGAATTGATGGAAACCTATAATCCAACCATTTTACGGTTAGGATTATAAGTTAAAGGTTCTTTAATGAACTAAGTGTCTTGACAGACATTAGAAGGAAATCTTGATCTCAATGCTAAATTTCTAGATCATTGTTTACCTTCCCAGAATTCAAATCTGGAACCTTTAAAAGGGAAAATTAGCAACTTGTAGATTATGACTCAGATTCGTCTGACGAGTCTAACGAGGATTTGGGATTTGCGAACTCCCATTGCACCACCACTGACCTCTCTTGAAGGGGCTAGGGTGATTTTTCCTTGCAGGTACACTAATGGATGTTGGAGCTATGAGTGATACACCAGTGAGCAAGAGTGTAAACACAGAGAGATGTGAGACACTCAACACAAATGAGTGGAGAGAAGAGTGAAACACTTGTGAGGTACACTAAACACTATCACACACTCACAGTGAGGAAGAAAATGAAACTTCCTTTCTAACAAAGAACTCTATAATTGGTACAAATACTTTGTCAACTAGTTGATTGGAGGATTCCTCAACTAAGGGGGAGAAGTAAAGGGGTACAAGAAAAAGGAGAGTAGGTTAGAAAGGGGGAGCATTTACAGACTGTGCTTAGGAGGAGAAGCAAGTCAAGTTACTAAGCCTTAGATGGAGAAGAAAGGGGAGATTCAGTTGAGAAGAAAGGGGAGATATAAGGAGAAGATTACATCACAATACTATTCTATTAGTCTTTCAATGTACTATGTATAAAGGCTAAGTGGAGGAGTAGTAGATTTCCTAGAAGTTATAGAAATGGTATTGATTCACCATTGTCTACATAGTAGGAACAGTTGTTTTTCTTAAGTGAAAAAAGCTGTGTCAGAGAAGGGAAGTGATTGTAAATCAAGAAATGTTGATAATCACCAATGTAAGATATGAAGGATTATCAGGCAGATATATGAAGAATCAGAAATGAAGATGAGTTATCTATTGAAGATCAGTTCAGTGCTAGAGGAACAATCATCTATCATTTCATCAACTGAGGATTCTGGAATTGTTAAATTCAAACCAGAGAAATTTTTTTTGTATTATTTACTAAGCTCCTAAATGCTTAATCTTTTTCTTGTTTAAGTGAGTTAGTTGAGTTATCCTCTAGGTATTTGCTTGTTATTGTCTAACAAACAAATAGGGGGAGATTGAAAGGCATATGATGTAGCCTATTTGTATTTCGAGGATACAACTCAACTTAAACAAGTTTGTAATAGTAAATAGTATATAGACTGTCACAAGGAATCTCAGATTGTATTATCTGTCAGAAGAAAAAGATCAAGGTCAATCTACAGACTTGAGGAATTGCTACATTGAAAGAAGCTCAGACATCTGATCAAGCCTCGGTGGAGTATTCGTCAAGAAGTTGATTCGTTTAAAGTGACAGAGATTTCAAGGTGACAGAGACAGTACAGAAAATTAAAGAGAGATGAGACAAGAAAAAGGACCACGTGTTTAAAGTAAAAAATGAAGAATAATCGTTGGAGTTAGTCGTTCATGAACCAGACAGTACATCGAACGTCAACAAAAATTCAATGGTATTTCTTTATTAATTTCAGTGGGATAAGAAAAGATTTGGCTACTTAAAGGATTCATATTTATTCTCCTTTAATTGATTAAATTATGTGATTAATTTAATTAATAAATTAATTCTATAAGAATTAATTTATTCATTAAAATAATTACTTAATTAATTAAATCAGAATTTTATGTAAAAGAAAATTAATTAAATGATTATCATAAAATCATTTAATTGATTTAAGCTGAAAATTGTACTGATACTACCTTTTCAGAAAGGTAGTACAAGCTTAACAGAAAGGTAGTACCGAAGGTAGGTAGTACAAGCTTAACAGGAAGGTAGTACCGAAGGTAGTACAAGCTTATTCAGAAGGTAGTACCGAAGGTAGTACAAGCTTAACAGAAAGGTAGTACCGAAGGTAGTACAAGTTCAATCAGAAAGGTAGTTCCAAAGGTAGTACCGCCAACTGAAAGGTAGTTCCAAAGGTAGTACCGCCAACTGAAAGGTAGTTCCAAAGGTAGTACCGCCAATTCAAAGGTAGTAGCCTTCCTAGAAAGGTAGTACCGACCCTTGTCAAAGGTAGTTCGAGGCATAATTCACAACAGAATTGGCAGAAGGTTTTGTAGACTTTGCATAAATATCAAGGCTACTACCACAACAAAAACACTTAAACATAATATCTAAAAACACACCCACCAGCTCATTTTCTCTCAAAGCTCTCTCAAGAACACCAAGAACAAATAAATTCCCAGAAAATCAAGTTCATCTCCTTTGTAATATTTTATCCGGTGGAACTTGTTTATTTGTGATTCTTGTACTACTAGCGAGTTTTTACTCCTAGTTCTTATCTTGATTTTTATTAACTAAATTAGAAAAGTTCATGTCGAATTTTCTAATTAGTTATTAATTACTTGATAATAATCTGTACTGAAATTGTAACACCCACCAAGTTAATATATTGTTATATTCAACTTGAAATTTGTTTCAATTTATTCCGCACAAATTTGTCTAAATTAAATTTTATTTAAAGGACAAATTTCGATAAATTGGTATAGATTGTATTCAACCCCCCCTTCTACAATCTTATCGGACCTAACACTAGCATAGGTGTAAATTATTATTACGTGCTAAGTGCTTATATGATTTTGTGATTTTATGTTATTATTCCGAGAATATGATCTGTATAAGCTATATGTGAATAAGATGTGTTGTATATGCTAAGTGGTAAAACGTATAGGACGCGTTGGGTAGAGCAAAGTTAGACGGTTAAGGTTAATAGCGTACTGAAGTAGTACTTTGCCTGTATATAGGTACGAATAGGAGGTCAGCTAAGAGCCATTGCACGTGTAGATGGAATGTAGAGGAAGGAGATAATTATTTGGACTGACAAGTGATAAAGGAAATATGGATGTGTGATCGAAGAAAGGGCAATGCATAAAGAAGTAGAGACGGATGTAAAGTGATAAGAAGTTAAAGTATTAGAAATGGAAACCCTGTATATTGAGGCAAGTTTACTATCCCTCACTTATTGTTCAAGTGATGTGAAACCTTCTTTGTTAATTATTTGTTCTGTCGATATCCCTCCTTGTAAGCAGTTATACTCTTCATTTTTATTCTGAATAATGTGAACCTGTTCTGTTAATTACTCCCTCCGTCCCGTTGAGTTCTTAACGTTTGCTTTTTGCACGGAAATCAAGATAATGAGTGTAATATTATTAAAATAAATGAAGTAGTGGGTGTAATAGTGATTTTATTGTTAAAATAAGTTAAGTAGTGGGTGTAATAGTGTAAAGTATTGTTAAAATAAGTGAAGTAGTGGGTGTAATAGTATTAAAACTTACTATTTTAGGAAATGTTAAGAATCTATTGGGACGTCCCAAAATAGAAAGTGTTAAGAATCAAAAGGGACGGAGGGAGTATGAGATATTCCTTTCAAACCAATTTGCTAGTGTTTATACCTTTTATTATTATTTCCAATGACATTCTTCTTCTATAAAATTTACAAACGCTCATTCTCAAATTATTCTATCATTGTTTATGTTCCTCACCTATTGTTCAGGTGTTGAATTCTTTTAAAATTAATTTATTTCAATATTCCTCGTCTTTACTAATATTTTTCAAAGTATGTTTTCTTCAAATTATTGTAAATTAATTTGAGGTTTATGCTGTTGTTGAGGCATGTGTTGCTCAGTGACGGTTATAACCGAGAATGAATTGAGATCTTCTTAATTATTCAAACTTATTATTGTTATGTCGGTTCTGGCAGCTAAAGCCAATGAGTGCTTAGTCGACAGGAGTGAGACCTTGGGTAACTGAGAATTTCTTAAATCTTCACTTTAATCTATTCAAATCTATTCTGTTTGTTCAAACTTTACAGTGTAATTTCATAAATTAAAAATCGTTGAAATAAGTGGTTATATCCAGTGCACTGACTTAAATCTTCTGTTGAACTTCGAACTTTCTTCTACTTTCTTTATAATTGTTGTTCCATTCTAGATTCTAAATAATTCCTAAATTATTTAATTTATCATGTTTACTTGTTGATATATGATTCTGTGTTGCTGAACTATACCCTGCTTAGTTCAATCTTATTGCCTTGCTGTTTATAATACCTTATATCAATTGTATAATTGCAAATGGAAATGAGTTAATTAATTAAAGGTGTTTTTGAAATTCCTTATACTGGGCTGATCTATTATCAGTGAGTATAAAGGACCTAAAAATGAAATGTTTTAAAGATTTTAAAGAGTTGATGTGGGGGAATTCCGTCAAAAAAAAAAATGTTTTCTACGGATTTCTTCAGATTGGAGGCGTAAGAGGCCGGGTGACGCCGGTCCAGCAAGTTTTATTTTTGTGCTGTAGTTCTGGTGGGACCAGTCCAACACCTTTAAAGGCCAATGTGTTGCCTAATTGGGAACCCAATTTTATGTCCAGACGGACAGAGTGTCCGGGCTGGGGACTTTACGTGGCTGATCACCCGTATTGTCCGTAGTCGTGAAAAAAACTCTAATCAACTGAAATGATTTTAAAAATGGTTTTATGGAAAGTATGTTCCAAAGATGAAACGGTTTTAAAGAAAGGAATGTTTTGATAGAATATATATATATATATATATATATATATATATATATATGATTCAAGGTAAATTGTTTCCAGTTTCGAAATTGTGGATATCTGAGTTAGTTGTTTTCTACTTGATAAATTTTGGAATTCAGTAAAATAATGGGATTAGGGATGGATAGAAGTTTCCCAGTTATTCCCTTCGCGAGTAACATTGTACGTTGAAAGTGGAGTAAGAATGATTGAGGAATTTCTTGATATCCTTTTTCTCAAAGTTTTATCTGAGGCAGTATAGTTGAAGAAAATGGAAAAGTTTTACTCTATGTTTGAAATTGAATGATCTATTGAGATCAAGTATTCATTGATATTGTTCATCAATGAATTATCGTAATACCGGTGTTTCACTATATTATTAGCTTGCTGAGCGTTCTTTGGCTCACTCTTGTTTTGTTTTACCTAACCCTTTGCAGTTTGGGTTTAAGGATGATCTACTACATTTATCCTTGCAAATGAGAGCGATGAGGTATTCTATACAGGATAGATTTCGGAGCTAGAGCGGGTAAGCACATATTGGGATTGAGCCACAGATTAGATGTTATAGTAAATTGTATTCAGAGCGGTGATAGAAGTTGGAAATAATTTGTATTAGTTAGATTCTTGTTTCATACCATAACCTGGAATCGATCATCGGTGAGGAATCGTTGGTGTATTAAGTTTTAATTGTATTTGTTAAATTGGAATTTGGTTTGGGCTGAATTACAGGTGAATAGTCCGATTTACGAATACTTCATGCCGAAATTTTCTAAAATTCCCCTGTATCAAAGTCTATTTTATTATAAAAAGTATATTTTCAGTATTGGGAAGTTGGGGCGTTACAATCACAACATCCATAAGACATGTTTCCAATCTTTCCATACAAGCCATACCCATAAGAAAACAAAAAATGACTCCATCCATCACGGGAGAGTAAGTTTCCTGGTAATCAAATCCAGGCCTTCGAGAGAATCCCTGGGCTACCAGTCGGGCCTTATATCTCACAATTCATTTCTCTCATTTCGTTTTCGTACAAACACCCATCTATTCCCGACGGGAACCACGCCAGCCGGTGTTCGGACTACAAGCCCAAATACATTTCTCTTGCGCAAGGATTGCAATTCTTCCTGGATTGCAATTTTCCATTTTGGCCAATCATCTCTTTGTTGACATTCTTCCATACTTTGTGGTTCAGGATCGGAGTTCATAATAATATCACATGCCACGGAAAAAGCATATACATCATCAACCTCGGTACTCCCACGATCCAGTAATTTCCCGTTATGTACATAACTCATTGTGATCTCATATTTTTCAGGTACCTTTGCTTCTATGGAAGCATGTGCCACTTCAGGGACAATATCCTTTTTTTGGAGGTAATACCACTTCGGGTGGTTTTATCACATCCACTTCAGGGGCTTGAACCTCTTCAGGAGGTGAAACCACTTCTGGGTATTTGATGTAGTTACTTCAGGAACATTTGCCACTATAGGGGCATGTCCATTCAATTTCCGTTTTCGTGGTACAACATCTTTCGCATCAATAGGTCTACCACGCTTCTGGCGTGGTTTTGAATCACCAATCAATTCTTCAAAAATCGATTTATGAACAGGGATTTCAACCCTGGTCGGAGCATTAACAGCGGGTATATGCGATTTTATAATAAGTCTAGAATCATTAAAAGCATCTGGCATTTGATTAGCAATATTTTGCATGTGAATGATCCTTAAAACCTCAGATTCACATTGATTAGTACGTGGATCAATAGCATTTAATCCTGATGCATTCCATGATAGTTCAGAATTTAATTTATGCAAAACATTATCTCCCCCTAATGGAGGGAACACAGACTCCTCAAAATGACAATCAGCATAACGAGTAAACACATCACCAGTTAACAGTTCAAGATATCTTATGATAGATGGTGAGTCAAAACCAACATATATGCCTACTCTTCTTTGTGGACCCATTTTGGATCTTTGTGGGGGTGCAATGGGAACATATACGACACAACCACAAATTTTAAAGTGAGAAATATCAGGAACTTGACCAAGAACTAACTCATGGGGAGATTGTTTGTGGTAAGCAGATTGTAAGAAGCCAGATTTTTGGGTAGAATTAAAACTTTTATTATGCATTGATGTAAGAGTGAACAGTAGTTACAACTACATTGTAATACTGGCTTTAAAGAATGAATAATGACAGGATATATATATATTCCAAGGTTATATGGCCTGAAGGATGTTATTGGGTGATAACTTAGATTAAAATAATCTATCTCCTAGAAAGTTAAGATAAGATTCCCTAGAGAGAAATAGATACCCTCATGTCATCCAAATCAATATCTATTATAAGCCCAGCGGTTCCGTAAAAAGGTTAAGGAACACTCGAAGGTGAACCAGGTTCATTTTCCTAATTATAGGAATTAAATAAAAATAAGTGATGAATAGTGATTTTGGTGGAATTTGGAATATTATTATAATAATGTTATACCCGGTATTCGGAACGGATTTCTGAGTTCGTATTAGCGATCTACGAAGCAAATAAGTGTATGTAAACGTGATCGGATTTCAGAAAATCCAAAATTTATTTTTAAGGAAAATCTGATCGAGCAGTAAAGAGCATATTAATGCGGACAAGATAAGAGAATTATTATGTCAAGGAATTAAGGATTTTATTTAATTATGATTTGAGAAATTAGAATGACAATCCTCGAGTTAGAATGATAAGCGTTTTAGAAATCGCTAGAACTTTATAACGAGATTAAGCGATAAAGCGAACACGAAATGAATTACGGATTAAATATATAATGAGATGAGAAACACCACATGATCATCTAGGGTTTACTAATATTAGATTGGTGGAAAAGAAATGAGAAAAGAAAAGAAAAAGAAAAGTGATGAGGTGTGTGATTAAGAAGTAAACAATAAGGCAACATGTCATCTCTTTTCTCCCACTCACCAAGGCTACTTGACACTTGTAACTGGAGTGTAAGTGCAGCTATAATACATCAAAATATCCAACAAATTTCACTTTACCACTAATCAAAAAGAGAGAAAAGAGAGAAAAGCAAAAAGGAAGTCACCACCACCACCATTCTTCCATTCGGCCTTCACCATAATTCCAAAATCAAAACCCCTCTTCCCACCATCTTTTGATCTTGCAAAAATTATGGTGAGTCTTAAATTTCCTAAAAGTGATCCCATAAAAATTTCAAAGCCAATCTCACTTGTTTCCATTTTCAATTAATTCATCAAAGCCTAGGGTGAATAGTGATTTTCAAGAACAAAACTTTTGGATCTTGATTTTGGTTGATGATCCAAGCTTCATGGAGGCTATACAAGGACCATACAAGGCTTAGTAAGGCTATGTCACTCTCTAAGGAAGGTATAACCTCTTGGAACCCTAACTCTTGTTTGAGATTTAAGCATGCTTATGATGGATATAGCTTAGTTATGGTTATAAGCATGATTATAAGCATGATTATGGTTTGGTTTTAGTAAATGTTAAAAATAGTTTAGATGAACGGAAAGGCATTGCTTGGCCTCAGTTCATGGTTATATATCATGTATATGTTGGTTGGAGTGGATACCATGATTATTGGGAGGTTTGGAATTTAGAAATATTCGATTTATAGCCGTCGTAATGCCGAAATTTCGTTAACCTTAAGAACACGAGTTTGACAGTAGGTATAAGTCACTGATTTGCTTCGATTTCTTCCATGATAAGCTAGATTATGTTATAAGCTTCGTTTTGATATAAAGATCGTATGAAATGGACTTACGGTTTAGGAGTTATGATTAAATTCGTAAAAGAGGTTCGAAACCGTAATCGAAAGTTCGTAACTGAATTTGGAATCCCTTAACATGACTAAGTCAGTGACGAATCATGGTAATTAAATATCAGAGGTCATAAGGAAGGCGTGAGAGAAAACCACAAGTAAAATGGATCGTTTTCCGATTTTATAAAAATATTCGAATCGAGGATAAGTGCGAAGAAACCACTTTTCGGAGGTAACATTATTCATTAAAACCTCCTGCCCTGTTTTGGCAAAATCCCGAAAAATTAATCTTCTGATCTAAGTCCAATTTTGAGTTAGCTACCTTCTAGACATTCTCTAGATCATGTACGCGAAAACGGTGCGTCATTTGAGTTAACGGTTACCGAGTTATGAACATTTTAGTGAAAGAGGTGTGAATAGTAAAGATCCGTAGTCGACTGAACTTCAAAAATACATTTCACCTATTTAGACTCGTGGCTTCGAATTGGAAATTTTATGATAAATATTACAAATACCAAAGATGATTTTATAAGTGGTTTCGTAATTAAATACGTTTCCAGTGATTTATTAAAAGTGTTGAAGTACGAGTCTCGAAATAGTGATTCTCAGAAAAGTCAACCCTAGGGGTACTACCTTGGCCACCCTTTTTGGCTAAGTTGAAAAGGGAATTTCGAGTCGACTAAAACACGAAACTTGTTAAGAATTATCAAGACCACATATTGGTGCAAAGAACGAGGTTATAATTGATTAAGTAAGATATACGAAAAATCTAACATTAAGGGTGGGTTCGAGGTGTGTTTTGGACTGAACTTACATGACTTAAGTTAAGTTACACTTAACCTTCGAAATGTTAAGTGATTGACCTTGGTTATTGTGACTATTTATAGATCACTGGATTGACACGAGGCACACTACCCCTACAGGATTACCAGGCAAGTTTCCAATACTTGGAACTGTTGTTGTGATAGTATATATGATGATTGTTTTATACATATGCCATAGCATGCATGCCTACTTTCAAGTTAATATTGAATTACTTGTTCCCTGAATTGATATCGGCTTATAGACTATATATGAAATATCAGTTATAAGCCGGATTGTTTGGTTAAGACCCTTAGCGAAGGGCGTATGATATTCATACCTCAAATATAGACCGGGAATCGATATTTTGTAATATATATATAGTCGTGGAAACCCGGAGGGATCCCAGCGACAAATTTATTATTTCGAGGATTTTTATTCGATTACGAATCTTTTGAGGAACGTTATTTGAGTATTACCTCAGTGAAGGAATATTTAATGAATATTATTTTAATATTCATTTAGAATGTCATTATTTAATGAATATTATTTTGATCATTCATTGCAGTTATTTAGTTAATGAATATTATTTTGAATATTCATTAGAGTTATTTGGTGGACGAATATCATTCCCAAATATTCATTTGGCTTACTTATTATTATTTGGAATATTCATTTGATCTTTATTTATTTAATGAATATTACTTTCGAATATTCATTTAAGGTTTGATTTACTTAATGAATATTATTTAAAATATTCATGGGAAGTTCTATTTACTCAAGGAATATTACTTCGAATATTCCTTTAAAGTTTTGATTACTAAATGAATATTATTCTGATATTCATTTAGAATATTATTTGTTTAATGAATATTATTTGGATATTCATTTGGAATGTTATTTGTTAAATGAATATTATTTTCAAATATTCATTTAAGGTTTGATTTATTCAGTAAATATTATTTTAAATATTTAGTTAAGTTTAATTATTCAATGAATATTATTTTAAATATTCATTTAAGAAGAGATTTATTTAATAAATAATTCTATATATTCTTTCGAGGATTACTTACGAGTAATATTATGATTTAAAAATAGTCCTTAATTATTATTGATTTAATAAATATTCTTGGAATATTTATGTAAATTCTTTTAAATTCTCTTTATAATGATTTACATCATACAAAGATTATCTTTTACCTTCAGATATGGTGTAAAATATTTCGGAATATCTTATGACTATTTGTATCAAGGGGAGGTTCCTAAACTTTAATTTCAGTTAAATCTATCTTAAAGAAGATTTAAATACTCGCTCAACTTCCAAACGTATATAAGGGGACCTCACTTGAGCGATGTTATTTATTGGACTGCCCGGTCCTATACTTGCTAAAACTATCTTGTCACTCACATCTTGATTCTTTCAAGTATCGATATGAGTCTTTTGGTTACCTCCTCAACGCTCGAGGGGTATGATTGATGTAACAAGTTTATATCCATTAACAAGCATCAGCTTGGGAAATATTGGTGAATTTTTCCTTTCCAATTAGATACGACTACTTTGTGGAGTCCTATCAACAAGTGTTACACTTGGGGAAAAGGGGAACGAACTTTACGTTTCAGAGTCATGGATGATATTCGAACTAGGAGACGCGTAAGTGGCCGAGTGGCGCCGGTCCAGCAATAGCCCAACCGTTGGCTGAGGAGTTCCAGAGGGCGGTAGATAAATAATTCCGTCGGAGCTACCTTCTACATGTAGAGAACGATTGATGAGATGCATGACATACGACTGATCATCGTAAACGTCAGGGCATCTGGCGCGGCAATGCTCCCGTATTAGTTCATCTTCTAAAAGTAAGAAATTTCTGCAACACTGTTGGTGTTGGCAAGGTGAAAAAGTGTTGAAACCGGAATTGCAATATTTTTCCTGCAAGTTCCTCTTTTATGATAATTGAGAATATTTTGCTTATCTTTTGCATAGCAGATATTTATTCAAAACAAATATATTTTTGAGTTACCTTGTAACTCCATCTCATACCTTATATTGGTACTACATCGTTAATGCATGGCATATGGTTTCAAAGATATTTTGGACTGTTATATATTATCACTGTTCAATTATATTTCTGGTGGGCTATTGCTCACCCTTGCTTTATTTATTTATATCACAACAACAGCTAGATCAGATGGCCGCGCAAGGCGCACACAGCGTAAGCAGGTGTCAACCGTCAGAGGTTTACCGCTAAGGTCTTGGCTACCTTTGTTGAGGATGCAACTACTGGTAGGCTAGTTGTTAGCAATTGAGCCTCAAATGTATTTATATTATGGTATCTATTAATGGATGGCAAAGAGTATGTAATTGTACAATTGTAATTCTTTGGGTTGTAAGAACTCAAACTTGTAATTAATAATATTGTTGGTTACTCTGATTTCATCTCTGGGACTATAACGGGTGTGTTTTATGTTGTTGTTTTGGGTCACCAGGTTGTAATTTAAATTATGTTGGTTTTGTGGTTGGATATTGAGGCCGTAACGACCAGATCCCTGACCCTGGATCTGGGGGTGTTACAGAAATGGTATCAGAGAGAGCGTTATATATCCCAGAGATGATGCGACGTTAAAACAATAAATTCATTAAGCTAATAAGAACTCTTGCCAAGTTCATAGTCGGACTACTTAAGGTAGTATTGACATATAAAACCCTTATGGGAACTATTAAGTATCATGGTAGTAACTTAGCTCGTTCTTGTACCGACTAGTAAGGCGACAGACCTTGAGGCATACGAGCAGCAGCACGATGATGCCTGATTATATGCTGACGATCGGATGGTGGATTCGATAGAGTACCCTACTAAGGACCCGGAAGAGGTTCCAGCAGAGAGGGAGAATCCTGTTAGAGGCAGGGAAGTTTACCTTGGGGAGATGAGGGCTGCAGCCAGAGAGACTGTAAGAATCTAGATATAGTGCTCAGAGATGTGAGCGTAAAGAACTGATGTATTATGAAGAGAATTAAAGAGGTATATTGGATCTATAGCTGGACTGCCGGATAAAGTGCCAGCAAGTTAGATGGATTTGAGGAATTACTCAAGATCTTATGTAAGGATAGATAAGAATCCTTGGAGACTTTCAGATTAATGAGAAAGGAATTAGAATGATGCATGATTATCAAAGACATTGATAGAGGACGGGGAGCAGAGTCCCTAGGAACAGTTAAGACATAGGTGGCAAGTGCCATATCTTCAGATAAATGAATGGGTGTGAATGTTATTAAGGATAATTCGCCATGAGAAGGCAGATTTCATAAGTGATAATTTGTAAAGTCCAACTTAGATTGATGAGGTGGTTGGGTTCAAGGAAATGTCCATTTTATGAATGGATCAACTTAGAAAATAAAGACATTGAAAGGTGATGGCATGATTGAATAAAGTATATAAGGAAATAGTAAGCAAGACAATGATCTCAGAACCTACAAGACTAAAAGACCAGTGAGTCTATGATAAACTAGTAATGAGGCTATCGTCAAGAAACCAAGTATAAGTTCAGTTCAATTCAGTGAAATGATGAACCAGAAACATTAGTTGCATGTGATTCAGAAGAATATTAAATTCTTTCTTTTCCCTGAATGGATTATGGTAGTTACCTTAAGTTTATTCTGACACTGAATCATAAATGGATTAGGCAAGGCGAGCAGTGGTCGAGATGTAATTGAGAATGCTTCTAGGTGCAACCTGATAGAACAGGTGTAGGACATGTTCTCGAAATAAGAGTTTTGGCAAAATGAAGTCCAGCAATAGGACACATGATCAATAAGAGTAGTGTTGGTCGGCCCTACCAAGTTAAAGACAGTTTCAAATGAAGATTGGCCAACCACACTGGCAAAGGTGTGAAATTTCATAAAATTCACAAGGTATTACCAAAGATTTGCTCAGGGCTTTACAGAAAGTGTAGTCCCGTAACCCGACTTATTATAAGAATAAAAATTTGAATGGACAAGATAAACGTGAGAAGATCTTCCTGGAGCTAAAGGTAAAGTTGGTGATGACCAGGGTTGGCGTTGCCTAATGGAAGAAGGAAACTTTGGGAGATATTATGATGCAACTCATACAGGTATAGGTCTGCGCTTATGCAGCACGACAGCGTAATTTCGAATACATTTAGACAGCGCAGTTCATCGGATTCAGATGGCCTTGGTAGTGCCAAGGTTGAGGAACGACTAACCCCGATGGTAGTGTTCCTTCTGAGACTAGTTGTTAAGAAGACTGGTATTTGGTAGTATCGACTAATAGGACGAATATGTATCGGGAAGATGTGGCATGTTATTAGTAGGTGAATAGATTAACTGAAATTTTCCCAAATTCTGGAAAGGAATTCAACGAATTTTGGCAAACCTTGTCTTTTTGATTATCAAAAGACGTCATTGAAGAGAGTGGAAACTGGAGCGAACCCTGTGGATTGGGTAAAGTAGCCGCTATACAGGTGAGAAGACATACCCCGATTATTACAGTTGAATGTAGGGATAAAATTATGAAGTTGAATGTAATTAAGAAACAAGCCGGACTGAGAATTCTGGGATTGACTTAAATGAAAAGGTTGTTATGCCAGAAGTGTTAAGCTTTTGTGGTACGTGGAATTGATAAGATAAAGGAAAGGTGACCGGAGACGGTACCGAGAAGTCGATTGAGACTTATATGGAGAAGGGTTTTGAAAAGATCAAAAGGTATCAAAGTAGAAGGCACTATGCCAGCAATTGCTAGAAAAGTAATGCTATTAGCCGACCCCTAACTCACATGTTTTAGTATGGCAAGTTGAGGCCAAGTCACAAAGGATTAACAATTAACTAGACCAGCAATGAAAGGATATATCGGGGTTGCTTCTAATCAAGCGCCAACCGCAAGGACTTTTGATATAAAATGAATTGAGATACATGATAATGGATTTTATAAATACCATGGATGTGTTAGGAATGAGGATGGTGACCAGTAAAGGTTATGAGGATTGTCAGAGATGGTGCAGTATGATGCAAAATGTTATCTGAAACTTAGTGTCCTCAAGAGGAGCATTAGGCAATAAGAGATTCACGTTGAACACGACCAATATCTTCCAGAACATCCTTGCTACCATTACCAAGTTCTGTAAGAAAGAGCAGATAGACATGTGCTGTCTTTTGGAAGGTCATATAGACTAACATTCGTTTGAAAGAAGAGGTTAGCATTAGTCTACCTACAGACTATCAAGATGAGAATGATTAAAAGAGACCCTTATTAAGGATATATGATTGAATTGCCAAGTACAGGATATAAGTATTCCTTGAAACTAGAATTGAGCATAGAATGTCCATATATTAAGACGAACCCTGGGGGATGCACAAAGGATAGCATCACCCCTAACAATAGGCACTGTGAAATCAGACGAGATAAGTTGAATCGACCAAGGTATCAATAACCTATATGGATTTGTGGAAAGGAGTCTCGAAAAGTACATAGACAGAATCGTTATAGAATTGGTTAATGATGTTTGATATACCCTGTAACCAGGAGATACAGGAGGAATGTTGAGGATGGCCTAAGAAACCCTATAAGGGAAGAGGTAATGTTCTGAACTTCAGAAAGGGAGTTAAGTAAGGAAATATCCTAGGTATGATTTGGAGTACCTGTAGTCAAGATCGCACTAGAAAGGTGGAAGCAATGACTTTTGGAAAAGACTGATAGATGCTTTCTCTCATTCAGCAGAATTTAAGGGAGAATGCTTCCACCCTGAGTTGGAATAGATCCCGAAAACATTGATCTCAAGAAATTATTATAATCAGGAAAGGCCAACGAGGTGGTCGACGCTTTAAGTATAGGGGAGTAGGTATAAATGCTCAGACCAAAGAAATAGAATGATAATGTAAGGACCTTGATGGTCATAATGTGGTAGGGAAAGTTACATTTCGTCTAATGATTTTGCCAGGATTAGCTATAAAAATAGTTTAAGTAAAGATTCGATTCCTGATGTTGCCAGTAGCACATTACCGACATTAGGAGGCTCTACGACAGACCAGACTAAATTCCCCCAAGAGACTCGCCTTTTCTTTGGAAAGAGAGAGGGGAGGTTAAGTAACAATGAATTGGTAGTAAATGACCAGAAATAGAGAGGGTACAAATACTGATAAGCCAAATGGCACGATGATGAATGATAAGCAAGTTTATGTTGGTGTATTTCTGTGCAAACAAGATAGAGAATTATGAGATTGGCAAGCGATTAAGCAAACCGCTAAGCTTTTAGTCTTCTACCGGAGATATATGATTAATAATCTCACCAGCCTGTTCCAGCTGCAATGCTGGAAGCTTTCCTGCAATTTTATCTGCTTCATGTAATATCTACGTCAAGTTCAGGAAGCGTTTCTTATGGATAGGAAATAGTGATTATTTTGTTTTCCTAGAGGATCTTGAATTGACAATTATGATGCTTAGTTGTTAAAGCACTAAGTAAACGATAAGCGATGGTGATCCTTCTGAGAAATTAGGTGGTAACGACTGTGGAAATGTCGAAGTGAATCTAAGTTAGAGAAATCATCCAGGTTTATTTCGGATGGTGTAATTTCTGGAACGACGGGATATTTGAAATGAAGAATTAGGTTACGATGGTTCATAAAATGATTATAGTAGAAATAAAGACAAGAGACTGATAGAGATGGAAATAGAATTGGGAATTAATAAGAGAGTCAGATAGGCAGACTCATGAGAATCTCCAGTAATGAAGCGAGGAAAGTATGGAATTGGCAATGTAAGGGTATTGGCCAAAACGGAAAGTTGGAATTAGGAGCATGAATGACATACAAATTGACTCCTTTTAGGTTTGGAAAATTCGATGAAATATGGAATAGTTTGATTGAGTAATAAAAGAGACTCATGGAATGAGAAAGTGAAATCTAGATGGTTGAACAAAGGAAAGTTTGACCACAAACGTGCCACGTATATTGAATAAAGGTAACAAGTGTTCCCCTAATAAGATGACGGTGGAGTTCAATAACAGAAGTGAATGAGAACTAGATGATAAGATGGATGTGATTGATAAAGAAAAGATAGAGAGGTAATTATTAAATGTGAAGCACAAAATGTTATGAATGGATTAATGAATGGGTTTCCTAACGACGAGCTCTCGGAATGACAACCTGATAGTGTTAATATTATGTATATGAAAGAGCCAGTGTTGTGGCGTGAAATGTCAGTAGTAGTTACGCCAAGCGAGAAATCCAAGATTTAACCTGAGAGGTTGAAGGATTTTCCAAAAAGTAAGTGGTGCTAATATCAAGCAAGAGTATAGGTCCATAGAATGATGGACAGAACAGCAAGGACATGTGATAGGTGAGATTACGAAAAAGTGGAATTTGATACGAATATGATTATTTTTTTTCTTCTCTAATAAACCTCTATAGCTCAGAGGTAAATTCTAAGTATGATATTTTGACAATCATGAAAACTTTCTTATATAATTCTTTGAAATTCGTTTCTTTTCTCCACTCCTATTTATCTTCTTCTAAACTGAGAAGAACAACCCTTTAAGGAGGGGAGGTACTACTACGTGACTCTCTGTCTGTGTGATAGGAGTCTAAGTGGAATGCCATTAATTGTTTAATTGCTTGTCAAGTACTAAAGGCTGGCCCCCTTCTGTACTAGCTATGCAATATAACAAATGTTCATTGATCACAGTGATCTCTCGATAAATTCTTTTTCACCTAAATATATATACATCGAGATTGCGAAGATTAAAGCGATCAGGAAATTGCAAAAAAAATCACGAGTGAGGATATCTCCGGAATTCGTAGCGCCTTAGTGATACCGAAGTCACTGCATGTACCAATAAGGTTAATAGTATAAGAACGGACAAGAGCGTATACCGGATGATGTGTTATGCGAAAGTATCAAAGAACTGGTAGAACGGATAAAGGGTGTGTTGTAACACCAGTACGATGTGCTTTAGAAAGATTGGAATGTGTAAGGATCGACCAGAGAATTGGAAAGCGAAATGACCAACAAGTACCCCATTTGTCTTCTACCTAATTCCGGGACGGAATCCTTTTAAGGAGGGGAGACTGTAAGAAGCCAGATTTTTGGGTAGAATTAAAACTTTTATTATGCATTGATATAAGAGTGAACAGTAGTTACAACTACATTGTAATACTGGCTTTAAAGAATGAATAATGACAGGATATATATATATTCCAAGGTTATATGGCCTGAAGGATGTTATTGGGTGATAACTTAGATTAAAATAATCTATCTCCTAGAAAGTTAAGATAAGATTCCCTAGAGAGAAATAGATACCCTCATGTCATCCAAATCAATATCTATTATAAGCCCAGCGGTTCCGTAAAAAGGTTAAGGAACACTCGAAGGTGAACCAGGTTCATTTTCCTAATTATAGGAATTAAATAAAAATAAGTGATGAATAGTGATTTTGGTGGAATTTGGAATATTATTATAATAATGTTATACCCGGTATTCGGAACGGATTTCTGAGTTCGTATTAGCGATCTACGAAGCAAATAAGTGTATGTAAACGTGATCGGATTTCAGAAAATCCAAAATTTATTTTTAAGGAAAATCTGATCGAGCAGTAAAGAGCATATTAATGCGGACAAGATAAGAGAATTATTATGTCAAGGAATTAAGGATTTTATTTAATTATGATTTGAGAAATTAGAATGACAATCCTCGAGTTAGAATGATAAGCGTTTTAGAAATCGCTAGAACTTTATAACGAGATTAAGCGATAAAGCGAACACGAAATGAATTACGGATTAAATATATAATGAGATGAGAAACACCACATGATCATCTAGGGTTTACTAATATTAGATTGGTGGAAAAGAAATGAGAAAAGAAAAGAAAAAGAAAAGTGATGAGGTGTGTGATTAAGAAGTAAACAACAAGGCAACATGTCATCTCTTTTCTCCCACTCACCAAGGCTACTTGACACTTGTAATTGGAGTGTAAGTGCAGCTATAATACATCAAAATATCCAACAAATTTCACTTTACCACTAATCAAAAAGAGAGAAAAGAGAGAAAAGCAAAAAGGAAGTCACCACCACCACCATTCTTCCATTCGGCCTTCACCATAATTCCAAAATCAAAACCCCTCTTCCCACCATCTTTTGATCTTGCAAAAATTATGGTGAGTCTTACATTTCCTAAAAGTGATCCCATAAAAATTTCAAAGCCAATCTCACTTGTTTCCATTTTCAATTAATTCATCAAAGCCTAGGGTGAATAGTGATTTTCAAGAACAAAACTTTTGGATCTTGATTTTGGTTGATGATCCAAGCTTCATGGAGGCTATACAAGGACCATACAAGGCTTAGTAAGGCTATGTCACTCTCTAAGGAAGGTATAATCTCTTGGAACCCTAACTCTTGTTTGAGATTTAAGCATGCTTATGATGGATATAGCTTAGTTATGGTTATAAGCATGATTATAAGCATGATTATGGTTTGGTTTTAGTAAATGTTAAAAATAGTTTAGATGAACGGAAAGGCATTGCTTGGCCTCAGTTCATGGTTATATATCATGTATATGTTGGTTGGAGTGGATACCATGATTATTGGGAGGTTTGGAATTTAGAAATATTCGATTTATAGCCGTCGTAATGCCGAAATTTCGTTAACCTTAAGAACACGAGTTTGACAGTAGGTATAAGTCACTGATTTGCTTCAATTTCTTCCATGATAAGCTAGATTATTTTATAAGCTTCGTTTTGATATAAAGATCGTATGAAATGGACTTACGGTTTAGGAGTTATGATTAAATTCGTAAAAGAGGTTCGAAACCGTAATCGAAAGTTCGTAACTGAATTTGGAATCCCTTAACATGACTAAGTCAGTGACGAATCATGGTAATTAAATATCAGAGGTCATAAGGAAGGCGTGAGAGAAAACCACAAGTAAAATGGATCGTTTTCCGATTTTATAAAAATATTCGAATCGAGGATAAGTGCGAAGAAACCACTTTTCGGAGGTAACATTATTCATTAAAACCTCCTGCCCTGTTTTGGCAAAATCCCGAAAAATTAATCTTCTGATCTAAGTCCAATTTTGAGTTAGCTACCTTCTAGACATTCTCTAGATCATGTACGCGAAAACGGTGCGTCATTTGAGTTAACGGTTACCGAGTTATGAACATTTTAGTGAAAGAGGTGTGAATAGTAAAGATCCGTAGTCGACTGAACTTCAAAAATACATTTCACCTATTTAGACTCGTGGCTTCGAATTGGAAATTTTATGATAAATATTACAAATACCAAAGATGATTTTATAAGTGGTTTCGTAATTAAATACGTTTCCAGTGATTTATTAAAAGTGTTGAAGTACGAGTCTCGAAATAGTGATTCTCAGAAAAGTCAACCCTAGGGGTACTACCTTGGCCACCCTTTTTGGCTAAGTTGAAAAGGGAATTTCGAGTCGACTAAAACACGAAACTTGTTAAGAATTATCAAGACCACATATTGGTGCAAAGAACGAGGTTATAATTGATTAAGTAAGATATACGAAAAATCTAACATTAAGGGTGGGTTCGAGGTGTGTTTTGGACTGAACTTACATGACTTAAGTTAAGTTACACTTAACCTTCGAAATGTTAAGTGATTGACCTTGGTTATTGTGACTATTTATAGATCACTGGATTGACACGAGGCACACTACCCCTACAGGATTACCAGGCAAGTTTCCAATACTTGGAACTGTTGTTGTGATAGTATATATGATGATTGTTTTATACATATGCCATAGCATGCATGCCTACTTTCAAGTTAATATTGAATTACTTGTTCCCTGAATTGATATCGGCTTATAGACTATATATGAAATATCAGTTATAAGCCGGATTGTTTGGTTAAGACCCTTAGCGAAGGGCGTATGATATTCATACCTCAAATATAGACCGGGAGTCGATATTTTGTAATATATATATAGTCGTGGAAACCCGGAGGGATCCCAGCGACAAATTTATTATTTCGAGGATTTTTATTCGATTACGAATCTTTTGAGGAACGTTATTTGAGTATTACCTCAGTGAAGGAATATTTAATGAATATTATTTTAATATTCATTTAGAATGTCATTATTTAATGAATATTATTTTGATCATTCATTGCAGTTATTTAGTTAATGAATATTATTTTGAATATTCATTAGAGTTATTTGGTGGACGAATATCATTCCCAAATATTCATTTGGCTTACTTATTATTATTTGGAATATTCATTTGATCTTTATTTATTTAATGAATATTACTTTCGAATATTCATTTAAGGTTTGATTTACTTAATGAATATTATTTAAAATATTCATGGGAAGTTCTATTTACTCAAGGAATATTACTTCGAATATTCCTTTAAAGTTTTGATTACTAAATGAATATTATTCTGATATTCATTTAGAATATTATTTGTTTAATGAATATTATTTGGATATTCATTTGGAATGTTATTTGTTAAATGAATATTATTTTCAAATATTCATTTAAGGTTTGATTTATTCAGTAAATATTATTTTAAATATTTAGTTAAGTTTAATTATTCAATGAATATTATTTTAAATATTCATTTAAGAAGAGATTTATTTAATAAATAATTCTATATATTCTTTCGAGGATTACTTACGAGTAATATTATGATTTAAAAATAGTCCTTAATTATTATTGATTTAATAAATATTCTTGGAATATTTATGTAAATTCTTTTAAATTCTCTTTATAATGATTTACATCATACAAAGATTATCTTTTACCTTCAGATATGGTGTAAAATATTTCGGAATATCTTATGACTATTTGTATCAAGGGGAGGTTCCTAAACTTTAATTTCAGTTAAATCTATCTTAAAGAAGATTTAAATACTCGCTCAACTTCCAAACGTATATAAGGGGACCTCACTTGAGCGATGTTATTTATTGGACTGCCCGGTCCTATACTTGCTAAAACTATCTTGTCACTCACATCTTGATTCTTTCAAGTATCGATATGAGTCTTTTGGTTACCTCCTCAACGCTCGAGGGGTATGATTGATGTAACAAGTTTATATCCATTAACAAGCATCAGCTTGGGAAATATTGGTGAATTTTTCCTTTCCAATTAGATACGACTACTTTGTGGAGTCCTATCAACAAGTGTTACACTTGGGGAAAAGGGGAACGAACTTTACGTTTCAGAGTCATGGATGATATTCGAACTAGGAGACGCGTAAGTGGCCGAGTGGCGCCGGTCCAGCAATAGCCCAACCGTTGGCTGAGGAGTTCCAGAGGGCGGTAGATAAATAATTCCGTCGGAGCTACCTTCTACATGTAGAGAACGACTGATGAGATGCATGACATACGACTGATCATCGTAAACGTCAGGGCATCTGGCGCGGCAATGCTCCCGTATTAGTTCATCTTCTAAAAGTAAGAAATTTCTGCAACACTGTTGGTGTTGGCAAGGTGAAAAAGTGTTGAAACCGGAATTGCAATATTTTTCCTGCAAGTTCCTCTTTTATGATAATTGAGAATATTTTGCTTATCTTTTGCATAGCAGATATTTATTCAAAACAAATATATTTTTGAGTTACCTTGTAACTCCATCTCATACCTTATATTGGTACTACATCGTTAATGCATGGCATATGGTTTCAAAGATATTTTGGACTGTTATATATTATCACTGTTCAATTATATTTCTGGTGGGCTATTGCTCACCCTTGCTTTATTTATTTATATCACAACAACAGCTAGATCAGATGGCCGCGCAAGGCGCACACAGCGTAAGCAGGTGTCAACCGTCAGAGGTTTACCGCTAAGGTCTTGGCTACCTTTGTTGAGGATGCAACTACTGGTAGGCTAGTTGTTAGCAATTGAGCCTCAAATGTATTTATATTATGGTATCTATTAATGGATGGCAAAGAGTATGTAATTGTACAATTGTAATTCTTTGGGTTGTAAGAACTCAAACTTGTGATTAATAATATTGTTGGTTACTCTGATTTCATCTCTGGGACTATAACGGGTGTGTTTTATGTTGTTGTTTTGGGTCACCAGGTTGTAATTTAAATTATGTTGGTTTTGTGGTTGGATATTGAGGCCGTAACGACCAGATCCCTGACCCTGGATCTGGGGGTGTTACACAGATGGTCTTATCTTAATTATGTTTGATGCATGAAGTGTTGCATAACCCCAAACTGATGTAGGCAATTTGGCTTTTAAAAGTAAGAGACGTGCTATGAGTTGAAGTCTTTTAATTAGAGATTCTGCTAAGCCATTTTGTGCATGCACGTGAGCTATAGGGTGTTCGACTGAGATCCCTACTGTTCGCACTTATTCACGCAAGAGAACGTGGTCAACAAGTAATATAGAGTAAATAAGATTCGTTCCCACAGAGACTCAAATTGTTCGTTACGTTCACTTATGCACCAGCTTATGATTTACACTCACTGCTAAGACAATCACAATATTGGTTTGATTTAATTAATGATTAATTACCAACTAAGCCAATTACGAGAAAATAACTTAACTTTTAACTTTATAATAAACAAACATGGGATTTCAATTTCATTTACTACTTCATCTAGAATCTTATGCCCTTTAGCCTAGCATGTGACCGAGTTGATTACTGATTAGATGCACTAAACTGATACACACCAACTTTCGTTGTGCATATACCATCCTACTGATCATCCACAATTGATAGAAGTCAAATAGTCACCAAATATGTGTAGTCCCTATATGTCTATAGAAATTGAACACATATCGGTTGAAAATCAAGCACCCATTAAACCACATAGTCGATGCAAGACGGTTAGAATTACACCACAAATTAATACATGTTCTTCACATGCAAAAACCTATGCTAGCATGAATTGTTCTAAACCCTAGATCCACTTTCGCATTCACTAGGATTAAACAAACAATTACAAGTGTTCGCGACGCACTTATAACGAATAAGCATAAACATACTAGGCAATCAATACATTCAATCACACACCAAGGCATAATTAACACTCAATAACTAGAATCCATAGCAAAATCCATTAAAACCCCATGATAACGAATTAGCCCATAATTGACCTAATTGTCATCATGGGTTCTATTGAAAACATAATTCTAAAATAAACAAGTAAAATAGAGAAGAAGAAATAAGGTTTAGAATTAAATCCCCACAATAGAAGAATACAAAAGTTTCAAGAATAATCCTTGCTTGTCACTAGCTTGGAAGAATTCCTTCTCTTTTTCTTTCTTCCCAAGAACTAGGTTATATTACGTAACGTGTGTATATTATGATTACAAGGGTTGGATGTTGATATAGGCTCTTTCTCCCTCTTGCCCAATAAGAAAAATACCTAAAATACAACTAGGAAACGATTTTTGGGTCAAAAACCACTTAAAATACAATTTCAGATCGAATAAGGGCAAAACTGGAAAATCAGCACGACCCCGAGCAATCTGCTCAAGACTGGCGCAAACTGCTCAGGCCAATTCTGGTCCCTGGCGCAGACTGCCCAAGAACGGCGCAGTCTGCCCAGCCCTCTTCTGGTCACGTTTTTTTCTCCTTCGTTTTTTAGCTTTTTCTCCTTCGTTTTTGCTCTGTTTGCTCCCGTTCTTTTTGCATTCTCTTCCGTTTTCAATCCTCTATGCTTGGAATCCTCATGGTGAACCATAACAAGACTCCATTCTATATTATTAAGCCCGAATCCAACTCCAAAAGTAACGGAAACAACGATCTTAATCAACATTATTCCAACCCTGCACAATTAAACAAAACACATCAAAACTACCACAATCTTGAGGTCAAAACAATCAATTTAAGCCGATTTAGAATGTTCCAAGTGGATATAAAATCCACTTATCACACCCCCAAACTTAAACTGATGCTTGTCCTCAAGCATAAACAATTACACTATCTAACTAACTAGTACCACTTCCGTAGGTGATCACGGTTGCATTTGGCATATGCAACAAGCCCTTTAAACCCCTAGGCAGCCCTAGTGGACGAGTAAGGTCTCGTGAGGGCCTATAGCGAATGTACCCACAAAATCCAATGCAATGCAATGCATGAATGCAACTACTATGAAAATGCAAGATCCCCTTCAAACTCACCAAAACCAACTAACAAGCAAATATCTCAATGAACGTAACAAATCCAAGCAGAGCTCGACTAAGTCCCCGTATACTAACAATACATGAACAGAAACGTGCGTGTGTGCAATGCTCATCAGAAATACCCCCAGAACTAGGTCAAAAATCATACATGCTTTCCGTCAAGACAATCACAGGTTTATAACTAGAATAGACTGTAGACACTCCATAACCTAGGAACACCTCCACCCTTATCCAAGGTAGACAGAAACTCATGCTTTATTACTATACTACGACACTACATATACAATACGCATGCTTATTTAACCGTGCAATGAATGAGACCCCAAAAGGCTTATACAATAATACCCATGTAGCGAGTGTTGGGTCAGTGGATCCCAGACTAAAAAGCCTTAGGTCACTAAGACTAAGTCCCCTCAGACTTAATTACTCGAGTATTAAAGAGCTCACTCTGGTTAATTTTGCATTTAAATTATTTATATGACTCTTTTTTTTTTCTTTTTTTCTTTTTTTTTTTTTCTTTTTCTTTTTTTTTTATATGCAATCTGGAATGAGCCTTTCTCATTTCCAACCCTAGACTACTCATATAAATATGAGCTGGCTACTAGCCATTTGACGCCTAGCCTTTATTGACAAATATTAACAACTAGCATGAAAATTCCTGGTTTCCCCCAAACTTAGACTTTAATGTTCCTACGCTATAAAGGGAATAACGAAAATTCTAAATATAAACAAGTGATTAAATCTCAAAACATCCCACAGGCATGACCCTAACCTAGCCCAACAGCACCCCAATGAGACTGTGTAATAAATTTTGTTCCCGTAACATGCAAGTCAATTTCATAGAGACTATAAATCAGCCCTCTACTCATCATCATCACACCCAAATCAACATCCACCTATCAATCAGAATCAGCTCGTCCTAAGGGATCATGAAATATGCATGCCATGAAAATGCAACTAAATGAAAACTCACATGGTATACGACAATAAAACAAAATGTCCTATATGAACACACGTAGATAATACGAACATAACAATCATGCATGAACTATCACTACTATGCAACATGATATCCTATATGACCACAAAATACAACAATACATACAACTACTATCCCCCAAATCACCCCCAAACTTAAAAATATTCAATGCCCTCATTGAATGTAAATTAAAAGGGTACAAGAGATACTCCCCTACACGCCGGCATCTCCACCCTCCTCGGGTGGTGTGTCTGGTGGTGGATAGACGTGGAGGCTCCAACACAACTGTTGTTTTATTCAAAAGCAAGAAATCATGGGTTGCCTCCCACGAAGCGCCTTTCTTTCACGTCTTTAGCTAGACTTGGCCACAATTTTCCTCTTGAAAAATTTTTGCACCGTAACTCTATAAGGCCATTTAATGATCTTCTTCGGAGCAACGTCATTGACGACAAGCTTTACCCGTTTTCGCTCCTCACAAGATCTCTTAACAACATTCTCCCGCCTACCTAAAAAGTTAGCAGCAATAACAATAGCAAGCAAAGGATTTGAATTACAAGAAACATACCCCAGGTGAACTAGCAATGTTTTTAGCTCAAGTTCGGGAGCTCCTTCAAATGATGGCTTAAGGCGCACCTGAGAATTCCAGAGATCTTCCACTCCAAGCAACTTATGTGGAATACGTAGCCCCATTAACCAAGGCCCTGTAATCCTCAGTTGGCCATGCTTTGCCTTCTCCTTCTCCGTGTCATACTTTTTACTCTGCCCTGCATCAACCAATTTCAAGCTAAAACACTCCTCATCCTCCGCCTGCAAATTCATGGCTAGAGTTTGCTTCTGAAGCCTTTGTGGATATGGAGGAGGAAAATCGATTTGGACGATCTCTGTAGTCTTCTCCGGAGTAGATTTGTCAACAGGAGTGATGCTCTTTTCCTCTTCGGCCTCCAGCTGGTCGAAGTCAGATTGCAACGGAACGGCATTCAACAACTGAACATGCTCTTCTAATTCATCATCTTCCATACTGAGACACTCTTCATCCTTCGAAGGAAATAACATAGCTGCTTGAGCCTTGGAATTTTCTTGATCTTGGGCTGATTCTTCAAAATTTTGAGATTGCAAAGGAAGTGGTTGCGGCTGATTATTCAGAATCGAATTTTCTGGACGTTCTGAATTTTCTGATTGGTTTGCCTCCGGCTCTGCTTCCTTATCAACTTCATGTTCTGCTTCTTCCCCATCTTTGCCCTCAGACTCTCCTTCCTGAACTTCGATCATGGTCTCACCCGTGGCTAAGAAAGGCCAGTCAAGACTGATAGGAAGGTTCTTGTCGTCCTCCTCTACATCTAGGCCTTCTGTGTCACTAGCAATTTGATTCAATGTTTGTAATGCATTTGCAATTTGACCAATCTGATCTCCTATTCTCTGGAGAGACAATGCATTGCTTTTAGCCATCAACCTCAATTCTTCTAATTCAGCTTCTTCGGTCGACTGTTGGATAGACCAAGTCTGAAATTGCTGCTGCTGAAATTCAGGAGGTTGAAAGTGTTGATGCACTGGGGCATACTGATGCTGAAATTGTTGCCCCTGTTGCTGCTGAATTCCCCCTGGACTGTATGGCTCATCTTCAAACTGCTGATTTTGGAGCGGGTAGGATGGATATTGAGATTGCTCCATACCACTCTGATTGTAGTCCCAGCTGAAATTTGGCCGGTTTCTGTTATACTCACATTGATGAGTGTAATGTCCACCTGCACACAGCTCACAAACAATTACGAATTCCTGCTCCCAATAATCCATCTAATAAAAAGAAAAAAAAAACGTCCGAGTCAGTGAATTTAACCCAAATTGATGACAAGATCATAAACTAAACAAACAATGAACCGAGTCCCCGGCAGCGGCGCCAAAAACTTGTTCGCACTTATTCACGCAAGAGAACGTGGTCAACAAGTAATATAGAGTAAATAAGATTCGTTCCCACAGAGACTCAAATTGTTCGTTACGTTCACTTATGCACCAGCTTATGATTTACACTCACTGCTAAGACAATCACAATATTGGTTTGATTTAATTAATGATTAATTACCAACTAAGCCAATTACGAGAAAATAACTTAACTTTTAACTTTATAATAAACAAACATGGGATTTCAATTTCATTTACTACTTCATCTAGAATCTTATGCCCTTTAGCCTAGCATGTGACCGAGTTGATTACTGATTAGATGCACTAAACTGATACACACCAACTTTCGTTGTGCATATACCATCCTACTGATCATCCACAATTGATAGAAGTCAAATAGTCACCAAATATGTGTAGTCCCTATATGTCTATAGAAATTGAACACATATCGGTTGAAAATCAAGCACCCATTAAACCACATAGTCGATGCAAGACGGTTAGAATTACACCACAAATTAATACATGTTCTTCACATGCAAAAACCTATGCTAGCATGAATTGTTCTAAACCCTAGATCCACTTTCGCATTCACTAGGATTAAACAAACAATTACAAGTGTTCGCGACGCACTTATAACGAATAAGCATAAACATACTAGGCAATCAATACATTCAATCACACACCAAGGCATAATTAACACTCAATAACTAGAATCCATAGCAAAATCCATTAAAACCCCATGATAACGAATTAGCCCATAATTGACCTAATTGTCATCATGGGTTCTATTGAAAACATAATTCTAAAATAAACAAGTAAAATAGAGAAGAAGAAATAAGGTTTAGAATTAAATCCCCACAATAGAAGAATACAAAAGTTTCAAGAATAATCCTTGCTTGTCACTAGCTTGGAAGAATTCCTTCTCTTTTTCTTTCTTCCCAAGAACTAGGTTATATTACGTAACGTGTGTATATTATGATTACAAGGGTTGGATGTTGATATAGGCTCTTTCTCCCTCTTGCCCAATAAGAAAAATACCTAAAATACAACTAGGAAACGATTTTTGGGTCAAAAACCACTTAAAATACAATTTCAGATCGAATAAGGGCAAAACTGGAAAATCAGCACGACCCCGAGCAATCTGCTCAAGACTGGCGCAAACTGCTCAGGCCAATTCTGGTCCCTGGCGCAGACTGCCCAAGAACGGCGCAGTCTGCCCAGCCCTCTTCTGGTCACGTTTTTTTCTCCTTCGTTTTTTAGCTTTTTCTCCTTCGTTTTTGCTCCGTTTGCTCCCGTTCTTTTTGCATTCTCTTCCGTTTTCAATCCTCTATGCTTGGAATCCTCATGGTGAACCATAACAAGACTCCATTCTATATTATTAAGCCCGAATCCAACTCCAAAAGTAACGGAAACAACGATCTTAATCAACATTATTCCAACCCTGCACAATTAAACAAAACACATCAAAACTACCACAATCTTGAGGTCAAAACAATCAATTTAAGCCGATTTAGAATGTTCCAAGTGGATATAAAATCCACTTATCACACCCCCAAACTTAAACTGATGCTTGTCCTCAAGCATAAACAATTACACTATCTAACTAACTAGTACCACTTCCGTAGGTGATCACGGTTGCATTTGGCATATGCAACAAGCCCTTTAAACCCCTAGGCAGCCCTAGTGGACGAGTAAGGTCTCGTGAGGGCCTATAGCGAATGTACCCACAAAATCCAATGCAATGCAATGCATGAATGCAACTACTATGAAAATGCAAGATCCCCTTCAAACTCACCAAAACCAACTAACAAGCAAATATCTCAATGAACGTAACAAATCCAAGCAGAGCTCGACTAAGTCCCCGTATACTAACAATACATGAACAGAAACGTGCGTGTGTGCAATGCTCATCAGAAATACCCCCAGAACTAGGTCAAAAATCATACATGCTTTCCGTCAAGACAATCACAGGTTTATAACTAGAATAGACTGTAGACACTCCATAACCTAGGAACACCTCCACCCTTATCCAAGGTAGACAGAAACTCATGCTTTATTACTATACTACGACACTACATATACAATACGCATGCTTATTTAACCGTGCAATGAATGAGACCCCAAAAGGCTTATACAATAATACCCATGTAGCGAGTGTTGGGTCAGTGGATCCCAGACTAAAAAGCCTTAGGTCACTAAGACTAAGTCCCCTCAGACTTAATTACTCGAGTATTAAAGAGCTCACTCTGGTTAATTTTGCATTTAAATTATTTATATGACTCTTTTTTTTTTCTTTTTTTCTTTTTTTTTTTTCTTTTTCTTTTTTTTTTATATGCAATCTGGAATGAGCCTTTCTCATTTCCAACCCTAGACTACTCATATAAATATGAGCTGGCTACTAGCCATTTGACGCCTAGCCTTTATTGACAAATATTAACAACTAGCATGAAAATTCCTGGTTTCCCCCAAACTTAGACTTTAATGTTCCTACGCTATAAAGGGAATAACGAAAATTCTAAATATAAACAAGTGATTAAATCTCAAAACATCCCACAGGCATGACCCTAACCTAGCCCAACAGCACCCCAATGAGACTGTGTAATAAATTTTGTTCCCGTAACATGCAAGTCAATTTCATAGAGACTATAAATCAGCCCTCTACTCATCATCATCACACCCAAATCAACATCCACCTATCAATCAGAATCAGCTCGTCCTAAGGGATCATGAAATATGCATGCCATGAAAATGCAACTAAATGAAAACTCACATGGTATACGACAATAAAACAAAATGTCCTATATGAACACACGTAGATAATACGAACATAACAATCATGCATGAACTATCACTACTATGCAACATGATATCCTATATGACCACAAAATACAACAATACATACAACTACTATCCCCCAAATCACCCCCAAACTTAAAAATATTCAATGCCCTCATTGAATGTAAATTAAAAGGGTACAAGAGATACTCCCCTACACGCCGGCATCTCCACCCTCCTCGGGTGGTGTGTCTGGTGGTGGATAGACGTGGAGGCTCCAACACAACTGTTGTTTTATTCAAAAGCAAGAAATCATGGGTTGCCTCCCACGAAGCGCCTTTCTTTCACGTCTTTAGCTAGACTTGGCCACAATTTTCCTCTTGAAAATTTTTTGCACCGTAACTCTATAAGGCCATTTAATGATCTTCTTCGGAGCAACGTCATTGACGACAAGCTTTACCCGTTTTCGCTCCTCACAAGATCTCTTAACAACATTCTCCCGCCTACCTAAAAAGTTAGCAGCAATAACAATAGCAAGCAAAGGATTTGAATTACAAGAAACATACCCCAGGTGAACTAGCAATGTTTTTAGCTCAAGTTCGGGAGCTCCTTCAAATGATGGCTTAAGGCGCACCTGAGAATTCCAGAGATCTTCCACTCCAAGCAACTTATGTGGAATACGTAGCCCCATTAACCAAGGCCCTGTAATCCTCAGTTGGCCATGCTTTGCCTTCTCCTTCTCCGTGTCATACTTTTTACTCTGCCCTGCATCAACCAATTTCAAGCTAAAACACTCCTCATCCTCCGCCTGCAAATTCATGGCTAGAGTTTGCTTCTGAAGCCTTTGTGGATATGGAGGAGGAAAATCGATTTGGACGATCTCTGTAGTCTTCTCCGGAGTAGATTTGTCAACAGGAGTGATGCTCTTTTCCTCTTCGGCCTCCAGCTGGTCGAAGTCAGATTGCAACGGAACGGCATTCAACAACTGAACATGCTCTTCTAATTCATCATCTTCCATACTGAGACACTCTTCATCCTTCGAAGGAAATAACATAGCTGCTTGAGCCTTGGAATTTTCTTGATCTTGGGCTGATTCTTCAAAATTTTGAGATTGCAAAGGAAGTGGTTGCGGCTGATTATTCAGAATCGAATTTTCTGGACGTTCTGAATTTTCTGATTGGTTTGCCTCCGGCTCTGCTTCCTTATCAACTTCATGTTCTGCTTCTTCCCCATCTTTGCCCTCAGACTCTCCTTCCTGAACTTCGATCATGGTCTCACCCGTGGCTAAGAAAGGCCAGTCAAGACTGATAGGAAGGTTCTTGTCGTCCTCCTCTACATCTAGGCCTTCTGTGTCACTAGCAATTTGATTCAATGTTTGTAATGCATTTGCAATTTGACCAATCTGATCTCCTATTCTCTGGAGAGACAATGCATTGCTTTTAGCCATCAACCTCAATTCTTCTAATTCAGCTTCTTCGGTCGACTGTTGGATAGACCAAGTCTGAAATTGCTGCTGCTGAAATTCAGGAGGTTGAAAGTGTTGATGCACTGGGGCATACTGATGCTGAAATTGTTGCCCCTGTTGCTGCTGAATTCCCCCTGGACTGTATGGCTCATCTTCAAACTGCTGATTTTGGAGCGGGTAGGATGGATATTGAGATTGCTCCATACCACTCTGATTGTAGTCCCAGCTGAAATTTGGCCGGTTTCTGTTATACTCACATTGATGAGTGTAATGTCCACCTGCACACAGCTCACAAACAATTACGAATTCCTGCTCCCAATAATCCATCTAATAAAAAGAAAAAAAAAACGTCCGAGTCAGTGAATTTAACCCAAATTGATGACAAGATCATAAACTAAACAAACAATGAACCGAGTCCCCGGCAGCGGCGCCAAAAACTTGTTCGCACTTATTCACGCAAGAGAACGTGGTCAACAAGTAATATAGAGTAAATAAGATTCGTTCCCACAGAGACTCAAATTGTTCGTTACGTTCACTTATGCACCAGCTTATGATTTACACTCACTGCTAAGACAATCACAATATTGGTTTGATTTAATTAATGATTAATTACCAACTAAGCCAATTACGAGAAAATAACTTAACTTTTAACTTTATAATAAACAAACATGGGATTTCAATTTCATTTACCACTTCATCTAGAATCTTATGCCCTTTAGCCTAGCATGTGACCGAGTTGATTACTGATTAGATGCACTAAACTGATACACACCAACTTTCGTTGTGCATATACCATCCTACTGATCATCCACAATTGATAGAAGTCAAATAGTCACCAAATATGTGTAGTCCCTATATGTCTATAGAAATTGAACACATATCGGTTGAAAATCAAGCACCCATTAAACCACATAGTCGATGCAAGACGGTTAGAATTACACCACAAATTAATACATGTTCTTCACATGCAAAAACCTATGCTAGCATGAATTGTTCTAAACCCTAGATCCACTTTCGCATTCACTAGGATTAAACAAACAATTACAAGTGTTCGCGACGCACTTATAACGAATAAGCATAAACATACTAGGCAATCAATACATTCAATCACACACCAAGGCATAATTAACACTCAATAACTAGAATCCATAGCAAAATCCATTAAAACCCCATGATAACGAATTAGCCCATAATTGACCTAATTGTCATCATGGGTTCTATTGAAAACATAATTCTAAAATAAACAAGTAAAATAGAGAAGAAGAAATAAGGTTTAGAATTAAATCCCCACAATAGAAGAATACAAAAGTTTCAAGAATAATCCTTGCTTGTCACTAGCTTGGAAGAATTCCTTCTCTTTTTCTTTCTTCCCAAGAACTAGGTTATATTACGTAACGTGTGTATATTATGATTACAAGGGTTGGATGTTGATATAGGCTCTTTCTCCCTCTTGCCCAATAAGAAAAATACCTAAAATACAACTAGGAAACGATTTTTGGGTCAAAAACCACTTAAAATACAATTTCAGATCGAATAAGGGCAAAACTGGAAAATCAGCACGACCCCGAGCAATCTGCTCAAGACTGGCGCAAACTGCTCAGGCCAATTCTGGTCCCTGGCGCAGACTGCCCAAGAACGGCGCAGTCTGCCCAGCCCTCTTCTGGTCACGTTTTTTTCTCCTTCGTTTTTTAGCTTTTTCTCCTTCGTTTTTGCTCCGTTTGCTCCCGTTCTTTTTGCATTCTCTTCCGTTTTCAATCCTCTATGCTTGGAATCCTCATGGTGAACCATAACAAGACTCCATTCTATATTATTAAGCCCGAATCCAACTCCAAAAGTAACGGAAACAACGATCTTAATCAACATTATTCCAACCCTGCACAATTAAACAAAACACATCAAAACTACCACAATCTTGAGGTCAAAACAATCAATTTAAGCCGATTTAGAATGTTCCAAGTGGATATAAAATCCACTTATCACACCCCCAAACTTAAACTGATGCTTGTCCTCAAGCATAAACAATTACACTATCTAACTAACTAGTACCACTTCCGTAGGTGATCACGGTTGCATTTGGCATATGCAACAAGCCCTTTAAACCCCTAGGCAGCCCTAGTGGATGAGTAAGGTCTCGTGAGGGCCTATAGCGAATGTACCCACAAAATCCAATGCAATGCAATGCATGAATGCAACTACTATGAAAATGCAAGATCCCCTTCAAACTCACCAAAACTAACTAACAAGCAAATATCTCAATGAACGTAACAAATCCAAGCAGAGCTCGACTAAGTCCCCGTATACTAACAATACATGAACAGAAACGTGCGTGTGTGCAATGCTCATCAGAAATACCCCCAGAACTAGGTCAAAAATCATACATGCTTTCCGTCAAGACAATCACAGGTTTATAACTAGAATAGACTGTAGACACTCCATAACCTAGGAACACCTCCACCCTTATCCAAGGTAGACAGAAACTCATGCTTTATTACTATACTACGACACTACATATACAATACGCATGCTTATTTAACCGTGCAATGAATGAGACCCCAAAAGGCTTATACAATAATACCCATGTAGCGAGTGTTGGGTCAGTGGATCCCAGACTAAAAAGCCTTAGGTCACTAAGACTAAGTCCCCTCAGACTTAATTACTCGAGTATTAAAGAGCTCACTCTGGTTAATTTTGCATTTAAATTATTTATATGACTCTTTTTTTTTTCTTTTTTTCTTTTTTTTTTTCTTTTTCTTTTTTTTTTATATGCAATCTGGAATGAGCCTTTCTCATTTCCAACCCTAGACTACTCATATAAATATGAGCTGGCTACTAGCCATTTGACGCCTAGCCTTTATTGACAAATATTAACAACTAGCATGAAAATTCCTGGTTTCCCCCAAACTTAGACTTTAATGTTCCTACGCTATAAAGGGAATAACGAAAATTCTAAATATAAACAAGTGATTAAATCTCAAAACATCCCACAGGCATGACCCTAACCTAGCCCAACAGCACCCCAATGAGACTGTGTAATAAATTTTGTTCCCGTAACATGCAAGTCAATTTCATAGAGACTATAAATCAGCCCTCTACTCATCATCATCACACCCAAATCAACATCCACCTATCAATCAGAATCAGCTCGTCCTAAGGGATCATGAAATATGCATGCCATGAAAATGCAACTAAATGAAAACTCACATGGTATACGACAATAAAACAAAATGTCCTATATGAACACACGTAGATAATACGAACATAACAATCATGCATGAACTATCACTACTATGCAACATGATATCCTATATGACCACAAAATACAACAATACATACAACTACTATCCCCCAAATCACCCCCAAACTTAAAAATATTCAATGCCCTCATTGAATGTAAATTAAAAGGGTACAAGAGATACTCCCCTACACGCCGGCATCTCCACCCTCCTCGGGTGGTGTGTCTGGTGGTGGATAGACGTGGAGGCTCCAACACAACTGTTGTTTTATTCAAAAGCAAGAAATCATGGGTTGCCTCCCACGAAGCGCCTTTCTTTCACGTCTTTAGCTAGACTTGGCCACAATTTTCCTCTTGAAAATTTTTTGCACCGTAACTCTATAAGGCCATTTAATGATCTTCTTCGGAGCAACGTCATTGACGACAAGCTTTACCCGTTTTCGCTCCTCACAAGATCTCTTAACAACATTCTCCCGCCTACCTAAAAAGTTAGCAGCAATAACAATAGCAAGCAAAGGATTTGAATTACAAGAAACATACCCCAGGTGAACTAGCAATGTTTTTAGCTCAAGTTCGGGAGCTCCTTCAAATGATGGCTTAAGGCGCACCTGAGAATTCCAGAGATCTTCCACTCCAAGCAACTTATGTGGAATACGTAGCCCCATTAACCAAGGCCCTGTAATCCTCAGTTGGCCATGCTTTGCCTTCTCCTTCTCCGTGTCATACTTTTTACTCTGCCCTGCATCAACCAATTTCAAGCTAAAACACTCCTCATCCTCCGCCTGCAAATTCATGGCTAGAGTTTGCTTCTGAAGCCTTTGTGGATATGGAGGAGGAAAATCGATTTGGACGATCTCTGTAGTCTTCTCCGGAGTAGATTTGTCAACAGGAGTGATGCTCTTTTCCTCTTCGGCCTCCAGCTGGTCGAAGTCAGATTGCAACGGAACGGCATTCAACAACTGAACATGCTCTTCTAATTCATCATCTTCCATACTGAGACACTCTTCATCCTTCGAAGGAAATAACATAGCTGCTTGAGCCTTGGAATTTTCTTGATCTTGGGCTGATTCTTCAAAATTTTGAGATTGCAAAGGAAGTGGTTGCGGCTGATTATTCAGAATCGAATTTTCTGGACGTTCTGAATTTTCTGATTGGTTTGCCTCCGGCTCTGCTTCCTTATCAACTTCATGTTCTGCTTCTTCCCCATCTTTGCCCTCAGACTCTCCTTCCTGAACTTCGATCATGGTCTCACCCGTGGCTAAGAAAGGCCAGTCAAGACTGATAGGAAGGTTCTTGTCGTCCTCCTCTACATCTAGGCCTTCTGTGTCACTAGCAATTTGATTCAATGTTTGTAATGCATTTGCAATTTGACCAATCTGATCTCCTATTCTCTGGAGAGACAATGCATTGCTTTTAGCCATCAACCTCAATTCTTCTAATTCAGCTTCTTCGGTCGACTGTTGGATAGACCAAGTCTGAAATTGCTGCTGCTGAAATTCAGGAGGTTGAAAGTGTTGATGCACTGGGGCATACTGATTCTGAAATTGTTGCCCCTGTTGCTGCTGAATTCCCCCTGGACTGTATGGCTCATCTTCAAACTGCTGATTTTGGAGCGGGTAGGATGGATATTGAGATTGCTCCATACCACTCTGATTGTAGTCCCAGCTGAAATTTGGCCGGTTTCTGTTATACTCACATTGATGAGTGTAATGTCCACCTGCACACAGCTCACAAACAATTACGAATTCCTGCTCCCAATAATCCATCTAATAAAAAGAAAAAAAAAACGTCCGAGTCAGTGAATTTAACCCAAATTGATGACAAGATCATAAACTAAACAAACAATGAACCGAGTCCCCGGCAGCGGCGCCAAAAACTTGTTCGCACTTATTCACGCAAGAGAACGTGGTCAACAAGTAATATAGAGTAAATAAGATTCGTTCCCACAGAGACTCAAATTGTTCGTTACGTTCACTTATGCACCAGCTTATGATTTACACTCACTGCTAAGACAATCACAATATTGGTTTGATTTAATTAATGATTAATTACCAACTAAGCCAATTACGAGAAAATAACTTAACTTTTAACTTTATAATAAACAAACATGGGATTTCAATTTCATTTACTACTTCATCTAGAATCTTATGCCCTTTAGCCTAGCATGTGACCGAGTTGATTACTGATTAGATGCACTAAACTGATACACACCAACTTTCGTTGTGCATATACCATCCTACTGATCATCCACAATTGATAGAAGTCAAATAGTCACCAAATATGTGTAGTCCCTATATGTCTATAGAAATTGAACACATATCGGTTGAAAATCAAGCACCCATTAAACCACATAGTCGATGCAAGACGGTTAGAATTACACCACAAATTAATACATGTTCTTCACATGCAAAAACCTATGCTAGCATGAATTGTTCTAAACCCTAGATCCACTTTCGCATTCACTAGGATTAAACAAACAATTACAAGTGTTCGCGACGCACTTATAACGAATAAGCATAAACATACTAGGCAATCAATACATTCAATCACACACCAAGGCATAATTAACACTCAATAACTAGAATCCATAGCAAAATCCATTAAAACCCCATGATAACGAATTAGCCCATAATTGACCTAATTGTCATCATGGGTTCTATTGAAAACATAATTCTAAAATAAACAAGTAAAATAGAGAAGAAGAAATAAGGTTTAGAATTAAATCCCCACAATAGAAGAATACAAAAGTTTCAAGAATAATCCTTGCTTGTCACTAGCTTGGAAGAATTCCTTCTCTTTTTCTTTCTTCCCAAGAACTAGGTTATATTACGTAACGTGTGTATATTATGATTACAAGGGTTGGATGTTGATATAGGCTCTTTCTCCCTCTTGCCCAATAAGAAAAATACCTAAAATACAACTAGGAAACGATTTTTGGGTCAAAAACCACTTAAAATACAATTTCAGATCGAATAAGGGCAAAACTGGAAAATCAGCACGACCCCGAGCAATCTGCTCAAGACTGGCGCAAACTGCTCAGGCCAATTCTGGTCCCTGGCGCAGACTGCCCAAGAACGGCGCAGTCTGCCCAGCCCTCTTCTGGTCACGTTTTTTTCTCCTTCGTTTTTTAGCTTTTTCTCCTTCGTTTTTGCTCCGTTTGCTCCCGTTCTTTTTGCATTCTCTTCCGTTTTCAATCCTCTATGCTTGGAATCCTCATGGTGAACCATAACAAGACTCCATTCTATATTATTAAGCCCGAATCCAACTCCAAAAGTAACGGAAACAACGATCTTAATCAACATTATTCCAACCCTGCACAATTAAACAAAACACATCAAAACTACCACAATCTTGAGGTCAAAACAATCAATTTAAGCCGATTTAGAATGTTCCAAGTGGATATAAAATCCACTTATCACCTACTAACATACAATAATCATTGAAAGTTGCAGATGTAAATTCAGTAGCATTATCTAGTCGAATTGATTTAATGGGATGGTCAGGAAATTTGCTCGCAATTTAATTATTTGAGCAAGTAGTTTGGCAAAGGTTGTATTTCGTGTAGAGAGTAGACAGACATGAAACCATCTGGTTGATGCATCGATTAGAACCATGAAATATTTGAATGGACCGGATGACGAATGAATAGGACCACAAATGTCACCTTGGATTTTTCTAAGAAATTTGGAGACTCGGTTTGAAGTTTAACTGGAGATGGTCGAACAATTAGTTTTTCTAAAGAACATGCTGAACAAGGAAGTTTATTATGTAGTATGACCTTTTGATCTTTAAGGGGATGTCCAACAGAATTTTCTATAATACGACACATCATAGATACTCCTGGATGACCAAGTCTTTCATGCCAAAGAGTGAGTGATTTTGGGTCTATGATTTTCGGAATGGTGATACTACGAGACTCAATGACTCTAATTTGGGTAGCATATAATCCAGAAGTTATTGATTGTAATATTTCTAAGATTTTCTTTTGACCTGAAAAGGTTGAAGTGATAAGGAGATATTCTTTTTCATTCTCACTAGTAGTTTCTACGTAGAAACCATTAAGACGAATGTCTTTAAAACTCAAAAGATTTCTAGTGAATTTACTAGAATATAGAGCATTATGTACGTGAATTTGTGTCTCGTTTGGTAGGATAAAACTGGCTTTCCCAAAATCTTCTATTATATTTGATGTGCCTGAAATGGTCCAGACATGTGAGTTGGTTTTAGTCAACTGTGAGAAATATTTCTGATTTTGTAAAATTGTGTGAGTGGTGGCGCAATCAGCAATGCATATATCTCCCATATTTTATGCTGTGTACATATATAAATGAACAACAATTTTATTAAAACAAACCAAGTACATAAAACAAGAACATAAAACAAGTACATGAAAACAAGAAATCAAAGCAAGTACATAAAGGACATGACATCAAAAAGATACATATGAGAACTAGTCATCTAAGTCATTGTAAAGATTAACCCTATTATTAAGTTCATTTGGAGTCTTGTTGATTGGTTCAACATTAAAGCTAGCCAAATTTGTTTCCACTCTTTGTCCATTCTGCTTTTTGGATGACTCGTAAAGCTATACAAGATGTCTAGGTATGTGACAAGTACGAGTCCAATGCCCATGAGCCCCACATCTAAAGCATATATCTCTAGTATCTCCTTCCCCTGGTGCCTTCCTTTTATTTGACACCTCATTTTACCACTTCTGGTGGCTAGAGTTGTTGTAGCTATCACGCTACCACTTTAGATGGCCAGAGTTATACTTATTTCGAAAACGACCACGAAAATTTCCACGTCCACGGTTTCGTCCATAACCCCGTCCTCCTCTATGCCCTTTCCCACGCTCATTCTTCTGGAATGACGTGTTATGTACTTCAGGTAACTGGGTAGAGCCTGTGGGACGAATTTGATGATTTTTCAACAACAACTCATTATTCTTTTCAGCTACAAGATGGAGAGATATCAACTCGCCGTACTTCTTAAAACTACGCTCCCTATATTGTTGTGCCAAGATCATAGTGTTGGGATGAAAGGTTGAGAGGGTCTTTTCAATCATCTTAACATCAGTAATTTTCTCACCACACGGGATTAGCTTGAAGCTTATTTTGAACAAGGCAAAATTATATTCAGCAACAGATTTAAAATCTTGTAACCTTAAATTGATCCAGTCATAATGAGCATGTGGCAGATGGACAAGTTTTTGGTGGTCAAACCTATCTTTGAGATTGGTCCAAAGAGTGAGTGGATTTTTGACTGTGAGGTATTCAGATTTTAAGTTTTTATGAATGTGGTGTCTAAGGAAAATAATCGCTTTGGCATTTTGTTCAACAATTGGGGTTTTTCATGTTTCTATAGTATCTTTTAACTCGTTAGCACTATGGTGTAATTCGGCATCGAGCACCCAAGATAGATAATTATCCCTAGACACATCCAGTGCAACAAAGTCTAGTTTAGCAAGATTCGCCATTCTGAATATAAAATAAATATTTAAAGCATGGTATAACAATATGGCACACTAAGACATGAACAACTAAACATATATCTTATAATAAAATTTGTGACATAAAATAATCGATGACATAAAAATTAAAATTACATAAACATAATTAACATTTAATTTAAACAATAATATTAATAAATTTATAAATAACGGGCATTATGATAACAATATTTATAAAATGAATAGGATTAGATCGTACCTTATCGATCAAACAAAATTTGGATAGGAACTCAACTAAAATAGATTAAATTGGATTGTACCTCCTTCGTCGAATAAAGCTCGGGCAGAGATTCGTGCTGATAACGTGTTATAAACGTAAAGTAATATTTCTAAATAATTATGTATCAAAAAAATAAAGAAAGATATGAAAGAGCCCCGTGAATAGTAGTAATGTTTTTATTTCTTTTTCTGTGTGTTCTCAAAACAGTGTATTGTAACTTCAATTTATAGGCAAATGAATAATGATGCCATGTACAAGCGTGTATTGTTATGTATGTTGTAGTGTGAATAATAGCAAGTAATTCTGGTCTGCAGTAAATATTTCGTGTGTTGGTACTATAATTTGCAAGCGATCTTATCCATTTTATTTATGCCATTCCAGAAGTAGTTGAAGTTCACTTTGACAATCATCATCATATTCATATTATAACAAAAATGACATTTTTATCAGTTTTTTAGACTTTTACTACCAAAATAACAATTCTCGGTAATAAAACTATTATTATCCACCTGATAAGCTCTTTCTAAATGCTTAATACTCCTTTCCCCAAATTCAAACCACCCAATACATATAGGTAGCTGGTCCCTGACAATCGATTGTCAGGGACCAGTTATTTAACAATTACTTTTTAAACCGTTGGATCAACGATCCAACGGCCCCCCTGGATTACAAAAAAAATTCCCTTTCCGCGGAACGTTCCGCGGAAAATTTCCGCGGAGCGTTCCGCGGAAAATTTCCGAGGAACGTAAAATATTTTTTTTTTTAATCTCAGCCGTTGGATCAACGATCCAACGGCTGAGAAACTGATTGTTAAATAACAGGTCCCTGACAAATGATTGTCAGGGACCGGGACCCATACATATATATAAAATACAGTTTGCCACACGCGACTTCTCCTCGTTCATTAATTCTTTGAGTGTTTGTGTGGGTTTCTTCTCAACTCCAGATCTAGTGAATATAAAAATCTCTAATCACCTAGAACTAAGTATATGTATATATCATAGCTTCCTTTTATCATTCAAATGAGCTCGATACCCGGATCTAATATCCATAAAACACATGTACATATTATTGTTTCCTCTTATCACCCACTTATCACCCAGAATCAAATGAGCTAATATCTAGAAATACAATGCGTATCATGGTATCCGAATATATCAAATATGTATATTACTAATACATGTTATCCAAATTTTAATTGCATATCATGATGTATTACTCATAAAGAGATGCGTATCACTTGATAACCATATAAGAAATGCGTATTAAAACTATTAAAAAAAAACATTTAATGTGATATGCTTCTACGAATTGCATCATGATATAAGTTTCCCGTAAATGTTACGTAACAAGTCAGTAAATATGACCATCCATTTCATTTTCGGGTATTCTTGTCAATCTCCTCACAAAGGCAACAAATCTGATTTTCGTCCCGATGAAAAGGTTGAAAATTAAAATTAGAATTAATCCAATCAAATTTAAAGTCAAGAGTTTTAAATGAATTCTGATTTTAAGTTAAAAATTTCTATTTGAAAAAATTGAAGTTAAAAAAATTATTTAATTTTATTTTGATAATTTTAAACTAAAATTAATATTATCACTCTAAAGAACAAATTTTTAATTTATTTTTAATTTTACAATTCCAATAATTCAGAAATAATAATACAATCTTAATCAACTTTATTTATATAAGTAACTGTTTGTTAAAGTTTACCAAGCTCCAAGTACAGTTAAGGAACACAAAGACATACGAAGACTTTTGTCTTTCACAGTCTTCTTCTCCGTCTAGTCTTTGGGGATTAAAAAAGTAAAACAAAGAGAAGCTGTTCTCAACTTTTTATGTCTTGATCAGCAGGCCAGGCATCGATAACTATTTGTTCCTCGACTTTATGGATCCCTAATTTGTGTATCATATTCGTTTAGGGCTTTTCTGTACTACACCAATTTAATTCTCTGTGTGTGTGTGTGTGTGTGTGTGTGTGAGAGAGAGAGAGAGAGAGAGAGAGAGAGAGAGAGAGAGAGAGAGAGATGGCCAGGAGCAGATCTTCGTCCACAAATAGATGGAGGTATGTCAATCCAGCTTACTATTTGAAGCGACCTAAGCGCCTTGCATTTCTCTTCATAGCCTTCGTCTGTCTGTCTTTCTTCGTTTGGGATCGACAAACTCTCGTCCGAGAGCACGAGGTACCTTTTTCTTATTATTATTAGTTTTAATTTATTATTTGTCCGGCATTTCTGTAGTATCTATTTTTGTTAAGTGAATCGGGCATTACCAGCGGGAACATATTTCTCATTGTATCAAGACGTTTCATTAAAAAAATTAAGTGAATGCAACTAAAAGAAAGTGATTCCATCGAATAAATAGTTCTTATGAGCAAGCCTTCAAGTGACTAATTAAGTTACCTGCATTTTTATATTATGATTAGAGCTACCTACTTCATTAGCCTAATATCCCAAGTAACTCATCAACTACTTGTTTTTTTTTCCAGTTTATATATTCCGTTAATTGTTGGTTGATTAACACTTATACTAGAGTACATCAGTACGACCATTATTTTTGTTCATTGTTTTAAGAAAATCGAATACCTGAAATTTGTTGGTGAGGTGTAATATCAGTTTTGCATCGTTTTGGAAATTAGTGGCTCATTCAAGTTTCTGTTAGAGACCCTGAGCAATTTTACGTAATTTGGTTGTTTTGGGGAAACCAAGAAGACATGCAAGGGAAGAGTGTGAGTAAGATCGTTTAGATTCACATATGAAATGGACATGTGGAATTAGAGGGGCTTGATGGGATGCGAACAATACATTTGGAGGTACTGGAATGTTTATGTTTGATGTTGTTCTTGCAAAAAATTAGAACTTAGGGTAGGGAGGATGTCAATCTAAATCCTGGCATTGCAGCTGCTTTGCACCTTGTATGGCTTTCCCTAGGAGCTCGCTTACCCTGTTTAGTCATCCATACGATAAATATTAATGGCTAACACATAATGCATGAGCAGCAGGGAACACATATACTAGAAAGGAGTAATGGAAATTTCTGCAGGCGTCGATGTTGTATATAGTTGTATGTAGAAAGTCACAACATTATACTATTAAATTTAGTCCTAGACTCCTTTGGACTTTTATTTAATTTTCAAGCTATTGTTTCTGCCATATATCAGTAAAATAAGTCAAATATCAATACTAATTATTCCAGTTCTTTACTTCTACATGGAGTATATGGTAGATAATTATTACATGTAACTTGGCATCTCTACCGGTTTTAAAGAATTGGGGATCGGATACTGTCCCATCAAGAGCTGTTATTTCTTATACTTATAATCGTAAACCAGAGAGATCTATTATTATAATGTACTCATCTGTAGCAAAATTTCTGGTTTGCAGGTGGAGGTTGCTCAACTGAACGAAACAGTGCTTAAATTACAAAATCTGGTACTCGCAGTTCATCCCTAACCTACTCTTAATATATTGATTGTATACATCCTATACTAGCATGTTGGCATATAATCCTCTGCTGCATATGTTTCTGGTTATTTCATATTTCTTCAATTCCTGTCTTGATGTCTAGTTTTCTGAATGACTCATTTCAACTTCAATTGATCACACTTTAAACAATTAAGTGATCTTTTTTGGCTACATTTTTATTTTCCTTTTGAAGAACACTCTATTCTAGTTAGATATGTCAACCAATATTGTGTTATAGCTATATCTATGAAGTTTTAGCACTAATAAAACTTTTTTCCAGAACAAGTTGAAGAAATAAATATGCATGTTGAGTTGAAAAGTGAAGACAAAAGATTATAAACAATATACAAACTATGTGAGAACGATAGATAATTAGTGTAATAAAAGTGAAAACATGTCTTATGATAGGAGTCCACAGAAGAAAATGTTGCTGAATGTGCGAAGCGCAAAGGTCCTCCAGGATAACTTGTGTAAGATTCTTGGATTTAAGCCTTTTAAAGCCTAGGGTGCCCCTATTCGAGGAGAGGAACAAGATTATGCATACTAATAAATTATAAACGAATTACGTATATAAAAAAATCATGTCAAGAAGTTATTTATAAACCAAATAGTAATTTTTTTATAAACATAAATACATAATTGTAGATATGTAATTAAGTAATTAATCAATTTCAACCATAATAATAATTGGGGCGTGGTTCTGTTGTGAAAACACGTTCCGCGGTACGTGTACAGTAGGATTTTTGATGTGAATACCAGGGGGCTTCGGTACATATTTTCCCAGCAAACGCTAACAAACGTTTGCTCCTAACCATTTACCATAATAATTTTAGTAAGAATGACAGTATCATAAAACAGAAAAAGAAGATAAACTAAGATATAATGTACCAGGTGAAAAGTACCAGAGCAATAATGCTGCATAAAATTTTCCCAATAAAGTTATAGTAAATTAGATTTGTTAGTCTTATTTTTGTTAGTATATTTTGTAATGGCCGGATATGTATTCGATAACACGTATACTATTTTCAGCTGTTAGCCCGCTGTCTAACTAACTTGTTACACATCAGCTATACTATTGCTAAATATTAAATTAAACTATTTGACTACCCCCCCCCCCCCCCCAAAAAGCCCGAACTGGGGTACATGGACAAGGCCAAGCTTGGAAGAAAGACGTTGATGCTCGTACAAAGTGGTTTGGTCATAAGAGCAGCTAGCTATAGAAACGCGCAAAGTCGCAAACATGAATAATATTGACAAATCCAGATTCCACATAATCATGAATGAAATGACAGTCAACTTGAAGATACATGATAAACTTGATTTTTGGAAGTAGGTTTTTTCTTTCATTTTCCAAGAAATTAAAGGATTTCCCAGAAAAGCAGCATAGCCAGTAAGAGATTTGGAAGAGAATAAACAAGGTTCCCAATCAGAGTCACAATGATGCGAAACAAGGAATTAAAACATTAATTTGTTTTTATTTTATGTTATTAATTAAGAATAGATTTGATTGTGATATATATTAGTTATATTAGATAAATAGATTATCTTGAATATTCAAGATTATAGGAATAGAATAATAAAAAGGATTTGTTTCCTTTATTAGAAAGATTTTTACTTGTCGACTAAGTTTAGGGTTTAACTCCGCTTATAATCTTATATAAGGAGATGTAATATCATTATTAAAGGGACTTGGATTGATTAATTGAATTGAGAATTGTTCTCTCTATTGTTATGGGTTGCGATCCTAACAAACTTCTCTTCTGCGGTTGAGAAATCCTTTGGGTATCACCTAGGGCGTGGATTTTCTGCGGTTAATTCACAAAATCTATCTTTTTTAACACTTGTCCTGCATCACACAATAGGCTTTGATATCCAAGACATTGTGAGAACTATAAAACATACCCATGTTGACAGTACCTTTGAGAGATACTTGATGTCATGAAGAATAATATTCAAATGAGAATTAGCAGGACAACGTTGTTGCACAACCTAGGAGATATTGGTCATGTTAAGATATAACATGTTTCCTGATTTCATCTATAAAGCCCTGGATCAGGAAGTGGTGGTCCATTTTCGGTACTCAGCTTTATTCTTTGAAAGAGGGAATGAGACAGGAGTACAATGTTCCATTTGCGAGTTAAGGAGTTCAGTTTCTTAATCTGAAATAATATGTGATCGGTGCTTATTCAAGTCAGTCAAGAAGTGAATCAAATTGTTGACATGATCACCCTTATCATTTTGTTAAATACATAATATGTGCGTATTGTTGAAGAACTTGCAGCTGGTCCCAAATTTTCTTCAATTTTGCATAACATTCAGATATAGAGTTATCATTCTGTTGGTGGACATCACCTTCTCATGAATCTAATACAAAAGAGGAGCATTGGATTGACCATACCTCTCCTGAATTTCCAACCATAAATGTCTAGCAGATGAAGTGAATTTAAAACTTTCAGGAAATCTTTTCTCCATAGAGTACAAAATCCAACCAGTAACCATGTAATCATTTTTCATCCATTTTTAGAAATCTGGAGAATCAGATGCAATTTTGGAAGATTTTCATTAATAATACCTGATTTCGTCCTCCTAATGCAAGAATGCTACGACTCCAATTGATATAGTTATCACCATTAAACACAATTTGCTCTATTAAGAACTTATCACCATGTATCACCGCGAGATAGAAAATATGGATCGTTGTAATTAACAACATAATTGAGATTATTTTGAGCGATTTGTGGAATTTTTGGCATGATTGTTCCGAATCTTAGAAGAAGCACTTACTAATTGAAGTTGTAGATCTGAAACCCTAGCTTCGAGAGAAGAAACCCTAGATAATGAAATTGAGTGTAAATATTGAGAACAAGTAACTTAAAGTGTTATGATGTAAATCGATCAATTATTGAAGATTTTTACACAATGGAGATTATACAGAGATTATATGTGTATTATATAGGTAGGTGGTCAAATGAGAACCTCCCTTATTATGAGCACTGAGATCCAATTTCAGCACAACATTTATTTCAATTTTGAATCCTGACTACACAATTGAAATTTTATTTCTATATTCTTCATTCCTCTCTCTCATCTGCACCCTCTTTCTATCTCATCGATCCATTATTCCATTCAACCATCAACAACTCCACATCCAATCACCACAAAACCTGTTCACCACCACTATCGCGGCTCACCACCAGCACCATATAGTCGCCAACAAGCTTCCACGCCACGCCGCCTGATTCACCTTAGCCTGATTAGATCTGCTCCTCACTATCGCTACCATGCCGCTGTCACCAGCTTCACCATTGCACCAAGCTGTACCATTCCAGCTTCTCACCAACACAACATACCATCGTCACCACCATGATATTAACCCGTATTAACAGCGTACATTAGATCTGTCATTTGTTCCTCCTACTGTCTCACAGGTTGCCACACCAGCATATACTGCTGTTAACGATGTATATCAAATCTGTAATATTTTGAGTGATTCATGTTTAAATTTCTTTTAGTTATTTGTGTTGAAATTTGGTGATTCGTGTTTAAATTTTGGTGATGCAGTTTTGAATTTTGTGATTCTGATTTAATTTTAGCGATTATGGTGGTGGTGGTCCATGGTAGTATCGGTGGGGTGCGGAGTGCTGATGGTGGCAGGGCCGTGACTGGTGATGGTGGAACTGGTTATATATACAATTATAAGGGCCGTGACTCGTGATGGTGGAACTGGTTATATATACAATTATATATATTTAGATTTTGGTGATATGTGATTAAATTTATTGATTTTGTTTTAGGTTCTTAGTTTTCATTATAAAATGGTTCTCATTGGAGGAGCCCTCTGTATGTATATATATATATATAAATCAATATATAAATCGATACGTACAGAGATTATGAATCAAAGCTCCCAAGCTCTATTACCATGTAAAGTTATCAGTTAGAAACAGAAGCTCTTGAGAAAAATTTCTCTGTTGTATATTATTAGAACTTGAAATGAAATGAGATACGAAATGTTTATATATACAAGATTAGCTATTAGCCCACTGTCATATTGTAACTAGCCTATCTACCAATCAGAACATTACACGTCAGCTATACTATTGGTAGCTATACTATTGGTAGCAAGCTCAGATTAAACACACTTCCTAACAATATTAGGCGGTATTGGAGAGACCACCCACTCTTCCCCCTTCAATGCCTTTAAACTTGCAAAAGTCTTCCTACTTACAATCTCAACATGCTCCTTATTCCTAAAACTAAAACTGAAATGTTATTTATTCCACCAAATCCTCCATTTCAAATTGGAAACTGACTTAATATCCTATATACAAATAAATCAGTTATTCTGATTTTGTTACTTGTGTGGCCTGACATTACTTGCTTCCCAACGTCATGCCTGCCATTGCTCCAAGAACATAACTGCTCTGTATATGTTTTGGTAATATGTATGAATTTCATTTGTAGTTGAAGACAAACTGAGTAAAATCAGATTATTCACAGGGTGATCATCCACTCTGTACAGATACACACCAGATTTTTATTCCTCAAATGTCTTCAATCATGCAAAAGCCTTTCTACTTCTAATCCCTACATCAGCTTTATTTCTAAGACAAAACTGAAATATAATAAATTTCAGCCTCCATTCCAAATCTGCTACTGACATAATATCCTAGTAACTCCAATAGATCAATTATTTAGATTCTGTAAGCGAAACAATATTTTGTGTGGCCTAATATATATCTATTAGATGCATTAGCAGCAAAACTTTTGACGTTTGAGGGCTATTGTGATATAAACATGTAATATGTATTCTTGCAATATTACAACCATAAATGAATACAGTTTACAAGGTTGTTCATATTTTCTATGAATACTTGTCATCAACAAAAACGCATTCTGTTAAACACAGAGATATGAAGGAACCAAAGAAGAGGCGCCTTGGTAGGTGAGGTTAGAGAGCGCCGGGGTGAAGCATTTCACTTTTCACTTGTATCTTATGTATATTCTATTTAAGTTGTACCGCGTAGATTTCATTGTTGTTAATCATATTATGTTTTCTCCACTATCTTTAATTTATAACTGATGTAAACACTTAATTTTTGTTTTACGGTCTGTACATTTGTTGATACATACTAAATCTGGACTTGCTAATACTTAATAGTATTACCATGTATTTTTTTTATTCTCGTGTCTTAATATTTAAGGGTCTAAAGTCAAACTTTAACTTGCAGTTGGAAGAGTCGAAGAATGTTAAAAATGCTCTAGGTGAAAAGAGTAAATTCGGTGGAGAAGATAATGATGCAAGTAAAAAGTTAGGCATGGAGGAGGACCCTATTAGTGTTCAACGAAGAGAGAAAGTAAAAGGTGCTATGCTTCATGCATGGACATCATATGAGAAATATGCATGGGGTAAAGATGAGCTTCAGGTATGCTGCATACAAGGAAAACCGTAATTTCTATATCACATCCACCTTTGTTCTCATAATGAATTGCCGTGTTTTTTATTGCAGAATAGAAGAAATTAATTTAAATATGTGTTTGTTTTAGTATTCTTCGTTTCTTATTGTTGCTTTAGGTATTTTTCTAACATTTGGTCACGTCACGTGTTTCTCTTTTTGACCTGATATTTGTCTTGTAAAGTACTCTTTGTTAACTTTAACATTTCCCTCTTTTTTAATTGCTTAGTCATATAAATTGTTGTTGCTAACATGCTAGCATGTTTTTCAGCCGCAATCAAAGAATGGTGTAGATAGCTTTGGTGGTCTCGGTGCAACTCTTATAGACTCTCTTGACACTTTATATATAATGGGTCTAGATGAACAGTTTCAAAGAGCTAGAGAGTGAGTTCAGATCTTCACATGCTTCTCTCTGTTCAGCTATAACTGAATTTTTTAGATCTCTACTCCTGTTAATTAAATGGGTGCATATGAGTTATTAGTTCTTACCATAATTACTAAGGGTAATATATATGAACTTGCGTTGGAAAAAGACAAGTATATAGTACCTGCGCCCTTTCTAGTTTCTAGTAGTCCATTTTACTTGTCGCACACATTTTGAGGTGTAAAATGAAACATTAATTTCTAGTATTAATTTTTAAGTTTTTTCTTAAATAAAAAATATAGACCCTAAATTTCTATATGATGTATAAAATTAAAATTGAATGTTTAATATAAATAATTTATTTTATACACCCAAGTGTTGCTGTAATGTGTTTTTTATTCTGAAGATTTCCTTTTCATTATCTATTTCAAATAGCGTACACCGAAAGATTTTGTTTGGTTCGCGATTTTTCTCTATGATCATACATTTTTAAATTTTTTAAACTATTTTTTTATCTTAATTTCTTTTCTATAAAGGGTGTCGGAGATTCCTAGAGATGCAAAAAGTGCCTGGGCCCGAAAGCCCGGCCCGGCCCGGCCTGGAAAAGGCCGATTATTGTAATATTTTTATATATGTATGTATGTGTTTACTACAAACTAAATATACTTTACACATACATGTATTCACATAATCATGACTAAAAACAATTAATGTTATACTTACATATACGGTATACCTTACATGAATACATATATTCAAGTATACGGACAATCAATTAATTTATCAAATATTTCTTGGAAACCTGGCCCGTCCCGGCAGAGGGGGGGGGGGGTTGTGCACATCCCTATTGATTTCCCCAATTTGTCAGCTCTGAGCTGGGCCACATAGTATCTCGACCAAGATGTATGCTATTCAGAAACGTTCTTCTATCTTTTCTCTTCTCTTATTCATTAACTTGGGAATAGACCAATAAAGAATTGGCTTAATAAACCAGTGTTTTATTTAATTTTATATGTTTCTAGTTAGTTTAAGTTTGTGACCATTCCCAGTACTTAATATCTGTATTGACTAGTACCATTTTTATAATGGCGCCATAGCATATCATATTCTTTTGTAACATCTCTTATCAATAATATACGGTTCAAGTAATTCAATCTATATTCTCTCATTGCAGTTGCTTTTATTTGCAGTAATAAATTACTATGTACCTGATAATATTTATCTTGTTTTTATTCATGCTATTATATGTTTACTTTATTTTCTCTTCTCTGTCTTTTCCAGCAATATTATGTTTCTTATAAATTCATGCATGATAATAATGAGAATAGTAAGTTCATATATCTGTAGCTTTTTTGGCTGATAAATTTTCTATGTATTGCAGGTGGGTTGCAAACTCTTTAGATTTCAACAAGAATTATGATGCTAGTGTTTTTGAGACAACCATAAGGTTACTTCATAGGTTTACAATGTCATATATATATATATATATATAGGGTCCTGGTCCCTGACAAATGATTGTCAGGGACCGGTTATTTAACAATCGGTTCCATAGCCGTTGGATATCGTTGATCCAACGGCTGAGATTAAAATTTTTTTTTTTTACTGTCCGCTATAATTTTCCGCGATCTGCCTATCCGCGGAAAATTTCCGCGGACAGGCAATCTGCCTATCCGCGGAAAATTATAGCGGACAGTAAAAAAATTTTGTAATCCAGGGGGCCGTTGGATCAACGATCCAACGGTTTAGGAACCGATTGTTAAATAACCGGTCCCTGACAAATGATTGTCAGGGACCAAAACCCATATATATATATATATATTATATTTATATATATATTCTTGCAAATATACTTTCAGGTCAGTGGTACATGCATGTTATGTACTCATATTGCATAGATGAAATAGCTAAAGAAGTTGTACTGATTTGTCATTTCTGTTTTTACAGAGTTGTGGGAGGACTTCTAAGTTCATTTGATCTCTCTGGGGATAAAATCTTTCTCGAAAAGGCTACAGACATTGCTAACAGGCTTCTGCCTGCATGGGATACCACTTCCGGCATCCCCTTTAACATTATTAACTTGGCTCATGGAAATGCACACAATCCTGGTTGGACTGGGGTAAGTCCTGAAATTATGCATATCAAATTGAATATGGAGCTCTTTGCTTAATTCTTTGATTAGTTCAAGTTTGGTTTCAAGGCCCTTCCAATCATTTACAAATACTAGCAGTTTACTCGTAGTTATGTCGATTAAAGCATTGAGAACTAATGATATATAAGATGGTTACAATAAAAGATGAACTTGAGTTGATTAACCACTGAAAATCCACTATCGTTTCTCAAGCGAAAAGCGGATCGCAAACCATGAAGAAACCAGGTTCAATACTCAATACTCTATAATATTCCAATAATCAAGTCCAATGAAACCAAAGTACAAAACCCTAACAGACTAAGGTCCATAACTACTTGGGCTTATTATTAGTAACCTAAATATCACTATTTTCTGAATGATATATATAGACTATATAATAAATAATACAAATACTCTCATTTATCTTTACTTGCATTCCTCATCATTTATTTGTATTTGTATTAGCCTTGTGTGTGTATTATTTGTTTATGACATTTTCCAACACATAAATAGGTACGGCCTATGTTCTATATATACATCTTAATATTTTAATTACGTTGTACATATTCTTATTTAATTCTTAGTGTAGCGGTGAATGCAATTGTTAAGAGCAAAAAACCGTGGAATTGTAATGTTTGAATAACCTACTATCTCTGAGGCAAGAGTTACGGTTCATTATACTTCGGAAGTGTTTGAGCTGGTACCTTTTTTTTTCCTACTTTGTTTTCTTATTTGATTGGAAATTTTACTCACTAGTTCCCACATAATTCATCAAATTATCATATTTATCATATTCCTAAGCTAGAACAATATTAAACCTCTAAAAAAAATACTTGTATCAATACTATAATAGTCTTGGGACCATGATTAGTTATTTAAAGTAGTGGATTACTTTTTACTAGCTTAAAACCCGTGCGATGCATAGCTTTTTTTTTATATTATATGATTTGTTTCTTTAATTTGAATAAAAAATTTTAAGATATAAATTTTGTAGGTTTAAATTTTTAAATGATATGATTTGATAATAATTACATACTAGCTTGTAACCCGTGCGATGCACGAAAGATTTTAAATATTTTTATCTTAATATTTAATATTTTTATTTTATTATTCATAATTTTAATATTTGCTTTTTAAATAGTAAGAAAATAAATTATAGAAGATAATAAAATATAATAATACTTATTTGATAGTATTCTAAATGATATTTTTTTGCTTGTATATTGAAAATAGATAAATAACTTTTTAAATATGTTGTTGACGGGAATTGAATCTTGAAATTCTTGGAGTAGTTTATAATGTACTTCCTCTGTCCCATATTTTGACTTTTCAAAGTCAAACTAATCGAGTTTTGACTAATAATCAATAAATATTGATAAACATATAAATTACAAAAAAATGATCATAAGAAAATTTATGTGAAGTATTATTAAAATTGATTTTTAATTTTGTAAAAATATAAAACAATAAATAAATATTTACAATCAAATTTTGATGAATTTGACTTTGAAAAGTCAAAATCGGACACAATCAGTGGGACGGAGGGTGTAATATAAATGTTTAATAACAATATGGTGAAAATAGATAATATAAATTTTTAACTAAAATATGTTGTTGAGGGTAATCGAACATTGAACTTCTAGGAGTAGTTAATAAGATGATATAAATGTTTAATAATAATATGTTGACGGAATTCGAACCTTGAACTTATAGGAGTATTTTATATATTATAAAAAGAATATTCTTTTAGCATTACATCCAACGGTTCTCATTAATCTGTCTCAAAATCCAACGGTTGCTATTTAGTGTACCAAAAAAAGTGTACCAAAAAAAATGTGCCAAAAAAGTGTATCAAACTACCAACCAAATATACCCTATTTCGCTTATAATAGTATAGTATAGATAGATAGATTTGTTGTCCGTGATATGTTTAGTTAGAAAATATAGGAAAGGTGATACATTTTCTCAGTTAATTATTAGTAATTAAATAAAAAATATAATGTGTTTTAACTCAAAAAGTAAATTGATTAGTTATTAAAGATAACATGTTTTATATGAAAAAGGAAATTCATTAATTATTAGTAATTATAAGTTAGTAAGGGTAATTAAGTAATAACTATAAAAATTGAATAAGGGTAATTAATAAAAAACAAGTTCGTACCGGTCGACCGACCGAGCTTTTAATGTTTCGGCTTTAATAATATAGTATAGCTATATACTAGCACGTGTTGAGCCCCATGTAAAAGCACAGACTTAAATATTATAATTACTAGCTAACAATCCGTGCATCAATGGGTTTCTTTTAATATTTTATGAATTTTTATGTTTTAGTTTTTTTATTTGTCTCCTGGTTTTATTTATTTTTTAAATTTTATTTGATATCATTTATAAATAAAATAAATATCAATTAATATGTACTCCCTCCGTCCCGCCCATTTGTTATCGTTTCAAAATAGAGTATCGACATGCATTTTAAGGTGGATTTTAAGGATAGTTCCATAACTTATTTTTGAAAGTTTCTTTTTTTGTATAAAAATAAAACAATCCTATTTTTATACAAAAAAAGAAAATTTTAAAAATAAGTTATGGAACTATCCTTAAAATACGTGACAGAAAGGGACAAAAAAGTGTAAACAAATGGATGGGACAGAGGGAGTATAAAGCATAGTCACATGGAACGCGATTCGATACGAAACGTGGTACGAAAACGGAAACGTGGAAGGTTGGTTTGAATGTTTCCGGTACGAGGGAACGTTTGGGTACGAGGGAACGTAGGGGTACGAGGGAACGTAGGGGTACGATGGAGCGTAAAAATCCCATTAAAAATTAATGGTTTATACTTCATAAGTAAATTACAGAAAAACTGATTTGCATTAAAAGAAGAAAACATGGGATTAATAGTTCAACACTTCAACTTAAGTCTTAACATAAACAAACACAGGATTAATAAAATCCATATTAATGATATTTCGATACCAATTTTTATTTCATTACTATTATGTCATGTTGTAAAAAATAATATCATGCGAAGTTATTGTTATTCGAAATACAATTTTTCGTGAAATCAACTCATTTTCATCCTCAATATTTTATAAACCAATTATATTGTTGTACTCATTTTCAAATTTTTTTCGTTTTTAATTTCCGAATCAATTTTTTTTTGGATCGTATTAAATTGATTTTCGAATTTATAAATTTTTTTAATAAAAGGAACAAAAGATTTTATTAATTTTAATATCAATTAAATAATTAAACAATGAAACATTTTTACAAATTACAAATCTAACGTTTCAACTAATTGGGCTTGTGTTAAAAATCAAGGCCCAAATTTGGTTAACCCTATTCTATCAATCTATCAGCAGCCAAGTTGCATAATAGATACACAGATAGATATATACAGATACATCACTCCTTCTTCCTCTCAAACACATCATCACGTATCTCTTCTCTTCTTCTTCTTCTTCATTTTCTTCCTCGTTTCCTCTTCTTCACTCCTGCAATGATTCTGAAACAAGATCGATATCATCATCTCAAACAAAAAATCAAGAACCATGTGTCTTCAAACGGGGTCGTCACTCCGGCCGTTTCCGGTCGCGTCTCCGGCCGTTTCCGGTCGCGTTTGTTCCGGGATCGGGGACGAACGAACTGGGTGGCAAATCTTGGCCACGTCCCGCGTTCCTTGTATCTATGGTATAAAGTAATTAATTATCAAAATTTAAGAATAATAAAATGTAAATGAATTTTTTATTTTATTTTGGTATGTGTACTTCCGTGTTGTGTATTTTCATGTACACAATTTTTGTGTACTTCATGTTTGTGTACTTCATGTCATTTCGTTTATACTATTTAAACTTCATTTGAATATGTAAATAATATTACATAATTGCTGATGACCCTTATACAATTCTATCACCCATCTATGGGGAATTATATAATTAATGTTAGAATGGAGCTTAAATAGGAAAAGATGGAGTTTATTTCTCCATTCCCATGCTGTAGGAACAAACGAATACATTTTTTGCTATGTAAAAACTTCTTAGTTTATTTAACTACATGTACATGGTTTTAAATTTGACTTATCATATTATATGTCAAATGGGTCCAGTATGAGTTCCTGGAAGTGTGTTGTCGTATAACTTTAGCTAATTACTATTCTACCCCGTTAGGCTCAAGCTAGGATCATAAGAATTTATAATTTAACCAAGGTTATTAATATATCTAGTTTACATATATTTGAGAGTGTTGTTTGAGGTGGAAACTTAGAAGTGTGTTATAACATACTAAAAACTTTTATTAGAAAAATTACCTTAATAATAATTATTTAAAAACATATTTAAAGAATAAACTATAATAGTATAATATTGATATAAATATATAACGTCCGTATGTATAATGTACCAGATTACTATGTGCGCGCGTGTGCGCACACACACATATATAGAAAGGAGTAGGATCAAGTATAAACTTTTCCAAGTTACAAACTTACAAACTTTTTTAATTCAACACATATATAACTTAGGTTCAATATCATTTATTAAATAATAACTAAAATTTTATTGAATACACATAATTTAATTGTTCAATGAACTTTCGGGATTCACCAATACCAAATTGGGGTATAAAAATATGAAATCTTATTTGTTTAATATAGGGGTGTGTTGAACCGTAGCTAAAATATTGTTGAATAATTATTATATAATTCTCAACTATCCTTCTGGGGTTAACCAAAACTTAATTAGGATATAGAAATATGAAATATTATTAATTTAATATATTTTTCTTAATCATACCAATGTAATATATTTTTCTTAATCACACCGATGTAAAATTATTTTATATATTGGAATTCAACACAAGTATAACTATTATTTAACAAATGATGTTGAACTCAAGTTTTATATTTGTTGAACACTCGTAATAAAAAATTTTAGTTTTTCGTAAAAAAAATTGCATATATGTTTTTAATAAATTATAAATGTTATAAGTATGTTTCGTTATAAATTATGTGTATTTAATAAATTTTAATTTTAATTTAATAATTGATGTTGAACCCAAGTTATATATATGTTAAACCAAAAAAGTTTGTATTTTAGAAAGTTTTTACGGAACTCACCCCTATATATATGACATAGTAATAGTATATACGAGGATGCTTAAGAGAGCACCTTTTTTTAGAGTTAACTAGTTAAGTGTCCATTGATTTTTAATAACTATAGTAGATTCTCGTAAGTGTTTTATTAGGTGTCCTATTAACTAGACTAGATTCTTTCAAGTGTTCTACTAGTGTTGTACATGTACTTCCTATTCTTCGTTACAAATTATTTATTCATATATTTTAGTTAATTATCATATTAAATTTTGCTAAATTTTCTTTAGTGTTCTACTAGGTATTCTATCAATTTAGTGTTTTGTGATACAAGTAACTGTATTAACTAGAGCAGATTCTTGTAAGTGTTGCATTAGGTGTTCTATTAACTAATACTGGATTATCTTAAGTGTTCTACTAGGTGTCTTATTAATTTTAGTTTTTTGTTGTATAAGTATTATATTAATTTTTTTTTAACTTCACAAAATTCTAGTAAATGTTCTACTAGGAATTTTATAAACTTAAAAACCTATGACGTCAATATATTTTGGATTCCATTGCCTGCTATTTACTTGAATATTAATATAGTACTTGCCATTTTAAAACAAATTATTAATACCTTTTATTGTTATATATTTTATTGATATTCTAATAAAAATCATTTATTAATATATTATTGTTTACCATCATATTAAATTTTACTAGATTCTCTGAGTTAAGTATTTTATTAGTTTAAATGTTCTACTAGGTATTATAATAGTGTCCAAGTGAATAAGTGCTATTATACTAGATATTTATATGGGTGAAAAACCAAAATACCCACCATTTCAAACTAACTGTCCGAAATATCCCTATGTGGGAAGGTCAGCCTTTTTTACCCACGGGCCATGCATTCTCAGCTTGCACATAGAGTATACGCATGTTTGAAATGCGTGGGCATAGTATACGCACAGGGGCGTAGCCAGGATTTCGATTCATTGGGGTCAAAATCTCCGGTCGTCTTCTCCGGCGACTGGTCATCTTTTTCGACGGCCCCGCAGGGAAATTTTTTTTACGGAAAATTATCAATGTGTAGATTTTTCCTAATTTAATACATATAAATATGCATCAGTTATACATCTTGGGACGGCAATTACAGGGTTTAACTGTCAAAATTAAAAGTTAGTGGGGTCAAAAATGAAACTAGTTACAATAATTATTTTTTTCAGTGGGGTCAAAATTCAAATTTTCTACTATAAATATTTTTTTCTAAAAAAATATATACATAAAAATTTTGTTTTTTAAAATTTCAGTGGGGTCAGATGACCCCGCTCGCCGTACACTGGCTACGCCCCTGTATACGCATGTCAACGTTGCGTGGAGTTTGTAAAAATAAGCTTTTGCACTTCGTGAACAGTGAGTAGAATACGCATGTTGAACATGCGTGGTACGGGATACGCATGTTGAACATGCGTGGTACGGGATACGCATGTTGAACATGCGTGGTACGGGATACGCATGTTGAACATGCGTATTAGGCACTGTTCACCGTCTCTCTCGCTGGACGTCGGAGTCGTTTTCGGCCAAAAACAAGAGCACTTCGTTCAGTCCTTTCCAAACATCTTCCAATACCATGCTATATACCAAAATGATCGCTTTTTCTCACTCTACAAGCCTATACCATCCATTTTCTATTTGTTTCACCGGAATTGAAAGCCCCAAATCGAACCCCATTTCTCCGATCTACTTTCCGAGCAGCCTATAGACGCCCCTGCGGGGCCAGAAATCAACAAACCAACGGGAAAAATGGAGAGGGAGTGTGACCTTCGTTTTGATGTCCTCAAAAGTACTGGAGGCTGCCAGAGTGTGAAGAACGAAGGGGGGGCGACGGGGGGGCGACGGGGGCGATTTTCAGGGGGGAGAGAATGTCGGAACGGTTTGTGAAATAATGACATCATCTGACGTCATAACGCATACTGGAGATGTGACCGGTGATACGCATTTTCAACATGCGTAACATAGGCCACGCATGCCCAGTATGCGAATTCAGTGGACAAAAAGGGCGGATAGATTTGGATATCGGTATTTCGGGGACCTTCTACACAAAAATGGTGTAGTTTGGGCATTATTTCTATTTATATTAAGATTTTATTAGGTTTTATTAGTAAAATTTATATGTTTTTGAATTACACAAAGATTCTAGTAAATGTTTTAATGTAAATTTAAATATAAATTAATTCACTTATTTTACTTCTTATTAAGTTTTTAATATACATGAAATGTTGTTGCATGTTTTTAAAATTCAAAAATATATATGTAATATTGAATGTTATGATGTACTTAAGTAAATACTCAATCAGTTACGTAATTCTACCAAACATATCCAAGTGTATGGAATGTGAAATTTTGCATAATATAACATGTAAATTTAATTACAAGATTGCCATTAACTCTACAGATGTAAGGGTTCTCTTAGTTTTCTCTAGATCCCTATTCATAGTGCATATGATTGTTATAATAATTGTTTATTATTATAATGAATCAACTGTTGCTATATATGACACTGTCATGTATAATTTCTTAAATGATCAAAACCAAATCAAGATGATATATACCTTACGATAAATTTTTCTGCCCGGGATTGATTGATGTTTTCGGAATAGGATCTAGGAGCATGTTTGGTGTAGCTCAAACAAAAGTACTTATACCTCTTTTTGTCGAGATAAGTGGGGTATCCGTTGGGCTGAATCCTTTCAGATTAGGTAAAAATTTACTTTTAAAGGTAACTTATTAAAGAGATTATTGTTAGTTAAATAAATGAATAAATTAGAAGTGAGGACAGATATGATGTGTTACAGTGTTAGTAATCCCGTAATATTCCGCGGAATTTGGTAATAATATATGGGTGCATATGTGGAATACAATGGTTTAATCCAAGGGCTTGTAAGCCAGTTGGGGGAAGGTGATTACTTTCTTTAGGCTTGCAAGTCATAAGATAAATACTTGAATACATATTCATGCCCCTCAACTTTATCTTAAAAACCCTTTATGCCCCTCACCTTTACACAACACCTACCACACCCCTGTACTCTTTCATAAGACCTGACATTTTACCTTTTTTAATGTCTGAATTACTACTTCTAGAATTTACCATTCCGGAAGTATCGTTTTTCGTAAATGGTTTAGTGGATATCAGCACTGAAGTCATTTATATCCCACCTTGGGCCCAAAATGGACTGGACTTCTAATGGCTAATGAGTCAGGATAAATTTAGACCATGAAGTTCTAGTCGGGGCTAACAATACCAGGGTCGGGGCCTTGGGGGTATTAGCTCGGGTATTGTATCTACATGTCTATTCTGTTAATATCATATAATGTAACTGAAGTTTATTGCTCTTGTTACAAGGGAGACAGTATCCTGGCAGATTCGGGCACAGAGCAGCTGGAATTTATTGCTCTCTCGCAGAGGACAGGAGATCCAAAGTATCAGCAAAAGGTATACATATATCTGTCTTAAAACTATTTGGGATCTTTTTTAATATTCCTGATGGTAGAAAATATAAATATCCACAACCAATGTGGATAATTCTCAACGAGTAGTTCATTTGTCTATACAAAGAATTAGGTAGTTCTAGGGCATTTTCTTTTACTTTAAGCTTTAATATCTTCCCACTGAATTACTTCATATTGTGATTTTCAGGCAGAGAATGTTATTTTACAGTTAAATAAGACCTTTCCCTCTGATGGTTTACTGCCCATATATATTAATCCACATAAAGGAACGCCATCCTACTCAACTATAACTTTTGGGGCCATGGGAGACAGGTACTAACAAAATGCTTACACTGATGCATTTGAACATGGATTAGATTTCATACCTATTTGTAATCGCATTTCTTTTTAAAGTCTAGTTTTTGTCGGGGACCACACAAGTCATCCTTGTGTATTCATTGGTGATCTTATTTTCTTGCAGCTTTTATGAGTATCTACTTAAAGTTTGGATACAGGGAAACAGAACTGCTTCTGTAAAGCATTATAGGTGAGAGACTACATTTAGTTTAGTCATATATAGCGTTTACAATGTACAACTCCCCAATTATAGTATGCACTTCCGTTGCTGAAAGTTTCTGAAACACTGATCCGAACAATTAATAAATATTCAATATGTTTAAGCTGCCTTTGATGGGATACTGTCTGGTATTTTCGCTATATTATTATCATGTATTAAACATCTTTTCAACTTGCTATAATTCCAAATGAGTTGCGGATAACATCCCAATTTTTAGGAATATGATGATGAAAACTTATGTATTCTGAATCCTGGAAACAGAGAAATGTGGGAGACATCGATGACGGGTTTACTGAGCTTGGTTAGGAGAACTACACCATCATCTTTTGCATATATTGCAGAGAAGATGGGAAGTTCTCTTACTGACAAGGTATACATGAGGGGTAAATAATATATAGCTTTATTTCAAACTTAATGTGATATTCAATTTTCTATCTTTCGTTCTATTACACATGCAGATGGATGAATTGGCATGTTTTGCTCCAGGAATGCTAGCATTAGGGTCGTCTGGTTATGATCGTGACAACTCCCAGAAATTCCTATCACTGGCAGAAGAGGTAAAAACAATTGCTTACCTCTAGGTGGGTAATAATGTTTTGGGGGAATGAAAGGATCACCTTCTAGTGATGTTTAATTGTCTGAAAAATGTTTTTTAAAAGGATTAAATCATTTTTTCATTCGTGTTGACAATATAGTTCTCATTTTATGTGCTATGATGTATGCTTGCATAAAATATTTTTTAAGTAACCAACTCATAGGAAGGCCCTGACATGATCTTATGTTCTTCAAGACTTCAACACTCCTGTTCAACCGTACAATTAAACAAACCAACAACATAAACCAGCAAGAATAAAAGAAACCAACAAACAACAACACACCAATATATTTAAATTACCGGGGGTGGGAGGACTCGAACCCGAGACCCAAACTGAGCTCTTTTACCATGTCAAGTAAACAGTCCATTTAAAACTTCTTATATTATTCCGTGACCCAAACTGAGCTCTTATACCGTGTCAGAGAAAGGCCCCAGCTGGATCTTATATTATTCAACAAATATCAATTGATTAAGTACTTCTTGGTTCTTTCATGGGATGTAGGCCTGTCAACGGGTCGGATTCGGATCGGATCATCCTAAATCCATATCCGAATCCGTTAAGATTTTTCGGATTCGGATCGGATTAGGAGTCGGATATTTTTTAGGCCGATCCATATCCGATCCGTTCGGATTTCGGGTTATCGGACCTTCGATCCGTTTAATAAATTTTAAATAAAATATATTTTTTAAATTTTTAATTTAAAAAATAGTATTTTAAAATTTTTTGACGAAATAAAAATTATGACATATACATTGACAAATCCAAATTTATATTTCAAAATAATATTATTTATATAAAATTATATATATTTTATATGTTTTATAAATATATTTAATATATTATATATTACATAAATATATAAAATATATAATAAATATAATATATTCGGATCGTTTCGGATCATACAAAATCCATATCCACTCGTTATCGGATCGGACCCTTATCGGATCGGATCATTAACGGATCAGATTTTTTTGGAAGGATCCATGCCCGCTAATTTTGCTACGGATCGGATCGGGTCGGGTCGGATATCCGATCCATTGACAGGCCTAATGGGATGTTGGTACTTGCTCATGTTTATATTACCTTGTATTTCTTATTTTTGGGCATAAGCAACTTAAAATGCTCTCTTTTTGTTCCTTTTTCTATAGTGGGTAAGGAATCAATATGTTTGTTCCTTTTTATAGCATACTTGTGGTGGCTAAACGCCAAGTGTCATTAGTTTTTTTGTGTACAACCCTTTTTAATATCGAATGACTCACATAATTCATGTTGGAGAGAACTTGGTGTAACTTAATGAATGAATTTAGTACTAAACTGTTATACGTTCTATATATCTTACATCACATATGATTCAAGGTCAATTCCTTTAAATATTTTGATGTTGCTCAACCATTCCACAAAATGTAGATTAGACTATTTCAATGAAGTTAATTTGATTTTATGAAGGCATCAAATATCGGATGGTGTATCTGGAGCTTCATTTGTGTGGAAATGGGTATACACATTGATATTAATACGTGAAAATAACCAGAGTAAAAATTTTCTATTAAGTTGTGAACCTGATTAATCAAGATAGAAATTTATAAAGTTTCACCATTTTTCCAGAGTACGAAGTATATTGCAGCGGCATTGATCCTTCTCAATTGCTGGTCCTAATTTTTGTAGTCGGAATGACATGTTCCTTGCAAAATACTTATACATATGCTCATGACTTCTCTTTCTTTGGCTTTAATGTGTAGCTGGCTTGGACTTGCTATAACTTCTACCAGTCAACGCCAACAAAATTGGCTGGAGAGAATTATTTTTTTCATGCAGGGCAGGTTGGTTGTCATATTCTATAATGCAAAGTTGATATATCTTAATTCCTGCGAATTGCAAGTTTTTTTAATTATGGTCATTTACATAAATTTAATTACTACTTTGAATTCATAAGCTTTCAAATACAGAAATTGAGTCATGTATAAGGTAAACCAAGAGCTAAAGGCCACAATGCTTCGTAAAATTTCAGGATATGACCGTCGGTACATCGTGGAACATATTGAGACCAGAGACAGTTGAATCTCTCTTTTACCTCTGGCGTTTGACTGGAAACAAGACATACCAAGAGTGGGGTTGGAATATTTTTGAAGCATTTGAGAAGAACTCACGTATAGAGTCGGGATATGTTGGATTGAAGGATGTAAGCACTTCAAACTATGATTCGGATTGCATTACGATCATGATCTGCATTTAGATTTTGGACTTACCTTTCTGAAAGAGAAGTATATAAAATATTAATGTTGGGATTTTTGGCTTCATTAGATTATCCTCTAATCCTCCAGTAAAGCTCGTGGGACGCGTTCAGTACATCTCCATTTCTTTACATCTTCATTTAATATACAAAATTGTTAGAAATTCGATATGATTTTGTGTTTGCTGTCTAATAGAGGTCATCATGTCTGTTTTTGCTCTTTGCTTAACTGGGCCACTAGGGATTGGCTCAAAAGTATTTTCAGTATTTAGATTGTAAAGCATTAACTGCTTATATACTAGACTTATCTAACTTATAGTTTTCCGCTACTATTAGGTTAATAGCGGAGTGAAAGACAATATGATGCAGAGCTTCTTTCTAGCGGAGACACTCAAATATCTATATCTACTGTTTTCACCTACTACAGTTATTTCCTTGGATGAGTGGGTTTTCAACACAGAAGCCCATCCCCTAAGAATCGTCACCCGACATGGTCAAGGAGTTATCAATGAAGCATCAGATGAGCAACACAAACCGAAGTTGCATTCTAGAAAACAAGGTCGATTCGGTCATCTATAAATAATTACTTGGTGTCTAATATTTATAAAGTTGGTTGTCCATTTACGCGGGCTTGACCGCACGGAGATGAGAGATCTAGTGATAGTGTGCTTGAGAGCAATATAGCTTTATGCAGCCTATTGGTTCAATTGTAGAGTTTTATTGCTATATAGTTGGCGGGAATATTGAATATTTCACTTGTACTGTGATCCCATGCATAAAAGGATTGAGGCCGTGAAGTCAGTGTAATCACTTGTACTGTGGTTGCCATGCATACAAGGATTGCAGGCTATAAGTCGGTGTGTAACATAGAATGTATAGTGGTCTATCTACTAATTTCTGTGTTGGATAGGGATGTTTTACATGATCGCTCGCCCTTTTTTTCTATTTTCATTACCAAGTTAAGGGTAAGGTGGCCTTATAAACGTAATTTTCTCTGTCAAGAAATATATATGTTTGCTTGGGACTCTGAAATCTTAATGTTTACTTCTTCTTTTTTTTTACATGACTTGATGTTCACTATATTAATGAAAACAATTATTGTTCAGGAACTGTTTGGTTCATGTACTTGATGTGAACGAAATGTTTACATACCTTAGTGTGGATAACTAATCCTAAAGCCTGGGCCTGGCTTTGTTTTGACCGGACCGGATTTTGGAGAAATAAGTGAGAGCCTATTTAGGTTCTCAATCCTGGCCAGAGGACGTCTTTCATAGTTCTGTCCATTTCATTTCTTTCTATATATTGCCCAATGCCTTCACGCACAAATCGCCAGTAAAAATAATCGCATGAAAAAGCCACTTTAATCTCTTGATGATGCAATACAATGGACTCGGTCCACTGAAGTGCTACAAAATAATTGCATGTTCATGTAGTTGACTAAAATTAACTATGGATTGATAGTATCACTTGATCTATGATTAGTAGTATATTTTTAAGAGACTTACCAAGATATCAAGTAGCTAGTGGCGTATATATTAATTTTGGGTAGTGATATTTGCACACCATTTCTTTCAATTTGACAATAATATCCTTATCTTTTGTCTTACTCATCTTTTATGTAATAGACTATATTAAATTTTCTTTTAATCCGTTGACTTACCAATTCAGGATTTATTAGAGATTTTTCAGTATATTGGGATTTTTTTAAAATCGAAGAATAATCGGTAAAATATATTATAAAAATTTATCGGGAAGCTTTTGTTGAAATAGAAATTTTTAGAGCACTAATTGAAGTGGTTAATTAGATTATTAATCAAAATTAATTTCATATCATATGTAGTTACTTTTTATACAAAAAGTAAACTATTTAATAAATTTTATTAAAATTTATAACAAAAGCGGACCAATTTATATATATATATATATATATATATTAATTGATTAATTGTCTATTTTTAATCAAAATGAATAATTTTTCAAAAATAATAATTTTTGAACTGATAAATTTAGATTTTTTTTACTAATTAAGCTTATATGCCTTACAATGTGAGTATATGTTCTAGTAAATCTCGAAGTGAGCGAGAATAGAACCCAGAGACGACAAGAGATAAGTCTTACAATTTTATTATTGTTTATAAAATATTTTAACAAGTTCAAGTCAGTATATTTGTATATAAAGTTACGCTATGTCAAAACATATTGTTATAATAAAATAGTTATAAAAAAAACCGAGAAGAAAATACAATACAGTATAAAGTGTAATAAAAAAATAACAAAAATATAGATTTAAATGGGCAGGGAAGGAATTGATACAAACATAAAATAGACTAGTGAAGAGAAGAGAGAGTGGACCATATGAGATAAAACGAGGGTAATTCAATCAATTTAATAGATTAGGATGTACAACCATCAATTTAGGGTGGACAGATATCACCATCATTAATTTTTTTGTTTCACCGCAAGTCATACAACTTACAAGTAACCATATGTATATTATTTTTTTGGCGCTTAAAATAACAAAGACGCCTGAGAAAAATTAAGGAAAAAAGAGGATCTAGAACATGACATGTGCATAGTGGCGATACAATACACGAATGTCAGCTCCCTCTGTTGTAACCAGTGTTCCAGAAAGCGCTAGGCGGGTCTAGGCGGTGAACCTACCTTCTAGCGATTAATCGGCTAGGCGGCGATTAATCGGAGATTAATCGGAAAATTAATCGGATGTATTTTAATATTATTTTTTATATTAAAAAATAATAATTTTCATGTTAATAAATAATTTTGCATTCCTTTGATTTAACATAATTGCACTTAAGGTTCGTTTGTTTTAGTTTATGTTACATCCCATAATTTTGAGTACCCTCGCAATTTTCACCCCTTTGTTGATTTTCCGTTAAATTTGACCATTACTATTAGTTAAAATGAGGGAATTTTAGTCAATTATTATTATATCAAACAAAAAGTTTTTAAAAAAGAAAAGAATTAAATTTAAAAATTGAAAAAAAAAATGAAAAAAATACCGCCTAGGCAGCGCCTAGGCGCCGCCTAGACCGCTTAGACGCCGCCTAGGCGCCGCCTAATGAAAAAAACGCCAAATGACCGATTTTTGCCGATTTTAGGCGTTTAGAGGCCGCCTAGCGCCTAGGCGGCGATTAATCGGCCGCCTAGGCCGATTTTTGGAACACTGGTTGTAACTGACCCATCAACATTTTCTCTTGAACATGATATAGGAGCGGTCGCGGAACCAGGATGGATTTGCAGCGGGGTTGAAAAATGTGTTTGGCTATTGCGTGAAACACGAAAAAAAAATTGTACGATTTTTTTTTATAGTTCGAAATCATTGCTTCTTCTTGACTAATATTAATAAGAATAAGAAAAAATAATTAAAAAATTACCTTTATAAAGTGATGAATCTTTTATTCTATGAATTTGGATGAGATTGTGTAAAGTTATTGGCTTGGCCAAGGCTATGAATTCTAAATTACAAAATTTAACCTAGGCTATTGAAAAATATATATAATCATTTTCAAAATTAACCCCGAACAAAAAAAAAATATTTACTTAATTTTTTCGATTCAATCTGGACTAACCTGGGACTAATCTCTCGGCAATGATCGTGTGAGTGTGTTAGCCCCCTAGTTTCGCCCCTGTATAGGAGGCCGGGGAAACTAATACTCCCTCCATTCTGTTGATTTCTTATCATTTGCTTTTTGCGCGGAAATCAAGATAGTGGGTGTAATATTGTTAAAATAAATGAAATAGTGGGTGTAATAGCGACTTTTTTGTTAAAATAAATGAAGTAGTGGATGTAATAATTTAAAGTGTTGAAAAAGTGGAGTGAAATAATGGATGTAATAAATTATTTTATTGTTAGAAGTTACTATTTTTGATAATGTAAAAAAATGAATGAAACGACCTAAAATAGAAAGTGTAAAGAAATGAAAAGTAGGTACTAAACAAATTTCACATTTTATTACTACTGGTTAAACTCTAGTAGCAATATAATATTACTAGTCGTACCTAGCAGCAGATAGACATAGACAGAAGATAAAAATAAAAAACTAAAGTGGGTTGATTAGGAAACCACCAAGAGAGGTTCTCCTTTAATTTTCTTTTTTATTTATTACTCGCCCCTTTAAATATACAAAGTTACTCCTCTGTCCCATTCATTTCTATCCACTTATTATTTTGGGGTGTTCCATCATTTCTACCCATTCCAAAATTTGTAAAGTTTTAATTATAAAAAACACTATTACACCCACTAACTTTCCTCCACTATCTCAAATTTATAATATAAAACATTATTACACCCACTACTTTCCTCCACTATCTCAAATCTATTATTAAAAATTCATAGATCCCACCACTTTATCCACTTTTCATCTAATTTTACTCATTTTTCATACAATTTCTTGGTCTCCGTGCCCGAACCCATGGGAATAACCCACTGGTACAGAGGGAGTATGATTTATCCACGTACTTGACACGCTTTCTCTCCTATCATACAAATATAAAAATAACATCATCATCATCATATTTATCTATCCTAATAAAATATTCCCATTTTATACTGTATTTTTTGTATGTTTGGATGTATATATATTCTGTTGTTATTCCAACCATACAAAGTCTACCAGCTTGTTTTCCGCACCTAGCTCAGCCGCCCGAAAGTAAACGTTTCTTTTTTTAATTTGTAAACAAATAAATAAATAAATAAAATTTGTCAACATCCCCACCCCCACTACTACTGTCTATCCCCAGTCTGTTAATGGGTGTAGACTAAAGTCTGCCGCACAAACTCATAGGAGTACTAGTTTGATGATGGAGTACTACAAAATTTATTTTTTTATTATTAATAAAAATATATATACATGGGGGTTGGGGAAAGCAAAGCAAATAGTACTTAACTGTCTTGATCCTTGGAGTTCGTTGGGTTTGTTTTCCTTGGAGTTCGTTGTGTAAACACTAATGATCCAAGATTCTTGTAAATTCATAGATACACTACTACTACTACTACGTAGTACTCCGTAGTAATAAACACGACTCATTTCCCAACCACAACAACACAATCATCATCAGGTGTTTAGTCTCTCCAATCTGACCCCACAAGTTGTAACACCAGCAGCCATGCTGTCTATTCATTCTGGCTGCCTATTCAATAAACCATCTGCTGCTGCAGCTTGCTGCCATAGATTCTTCTTCCCTGTTGTACTTATAATCATCCTCCTCCTCCTCTTCCCTTTCTTTCTAGGTTCTTGCCATGCTGCTACTGTTTGCAATCAGCTGGATCAAACCTCTCTTGTGGTCTTCTCCCAAGCAATCAGTTTCTTCAACTGGTCCACTTCTACAGATTGTTGCCTCTGGCAAGGGATCACTTGCGATGATAATGGTCGGGTTACTAGTTTATTACTTGCCTCTAAACACCTCAAAGGAATCATCCATCCCTCCATTGCAAACCTCACTTATCTTGTTCACCTTAATCTCTCCAATAATTGGATTTCCGGCCCTCTACCCCCTACTTTTTTCACGTCTTTGAATCTAATTCAGATCATTGACTTGAGCTCCAACCGTCTATCCGGAGAATTACCAGCACCTGGGGGCCTCCCTGTTACTGTCAAAACACTGGATATATCCAACAACCACTTCAACGGGACTCTCCCATCTTCATTTCTATCCAAAGCCCTTGAATTGGAAAGTTTCAATGTAAGTAACAACATCTTTGCTGGTTCAATTCCTTCCTCAATCTGCACATATTCACCCTCCCTCTTGCGCCTTGATTTCTCCTACAATGACTTTCATGGTGAGATCCCCCTTCATCTTGGGGACTGTCCTAAACTGGAGGCTTTAAGAGCAGGTTTTAATAATCTTTCAGGACAGCTTCCTCGTGTCATTTACAGCGCTTTCACACTGCAAGAGATTTTTCTAGCTGGCAATAAGCTGAGTGGATCAATTGAACAAGGCATTACTAAACTTAGTAACCTCAGAATCTTATCTCTCTATTCTAACCAGTTGACAGGAATTATCCCTCCGAGTATTGGAAATCTCTCATCACTGGAACAGTTACACCTTCACATCAACACCCTGAATGGGACTCTGCCTCCATCTCTGATGAATTGCACAAGTCTCCGGATGCTAATTTTACGTGTCAACTTGTTAACTGGTGAGCTGTCCTCTCTCGATTTCTCCAAGCTCCTTCAGCTTAGCATATTTGACCTTGGGAACAACAACTTCTCTGGTAAGTTGCCATCAAGCATTTACTTGTGCAAGTCACTGACTGCAATTCGACTAGGGGTTAATCGATTAGATGGACAGATCTTGCCTGAGATCCGCACATTACCATCCCTAGCGTTCCTCTCGATTTCCAACAACAGCCTATCCAATATCACAGGGGCAATTAAGATCTTGATGGGCTGTAAGAACCTTCGCATTATCATTTGCTCAATGAATTTTTTTAATGAGGCAATACCAGAGGCAGAAGAAACACTAGACTCTGATGGATTTCAAAACCTCCAGGTTCTTAGTATGGGTGGTTGTAACTTGACCGGTAGCATTCCCAAATGGCTGGCTAACATGAGGAAACTACAAGTTCTTGACCTTTCTCATAATAGAATGAAGGGCTCAGTTCCGGGTTGGTTTGCAAATATGTCATACCTGTTTTACTTGGACTTGTCTGATAACCTTCTTTTCGGAGATTTCCCAAAACAGCTAATTCAATTGCCAGCACTGACATCAAGAGATGGTGCAGACAAGGTAGATGGTAGTAACTTGGAGTTGCCCATTTATGTAGCAGCTGATAATCAATACAACCAGCTTGCCAGCCTGCCACCAGCAATATACCTCAAAATGAACAGCTTCAGCGGGAATATCCCAATCGAAATAGGCCAATTAAAATATATACAGGTCCTTGATCTCAGTTTCAACAAGTTCAGCGGCACTATTCCTGACCAACTATCCAATCTGACCAAGTTAGAGAAGCTGGACCTTTCGGGAAACAATCTTACTGGTGAAATTCCTGCATCACTCAGACAGCTTAATTTCCTGTCTTCTTTTAGTGTTGCAAACAACAGTCTTCATGGTCCAATACCAACAGGAGGGCAGTTTGATACCTTTACCAATTCCAGCTATGAAGGGAATCTAGGGTTGTGTGGTCCAATGACTCCACGGAAGTGTACTAGTAGCTCAAGACCAATACGACCTTCTGTGCATAAAAGACCAAATAAGAAACTCATAATTGGGCTTATCCTTGGAATTTGTTTTGGCATTGGTATCACTCTCACTATTGTAGCATTATGGATATTGTCGAAAAGGAAAGTACTGCCTCGCAGTGACCCTGATAAGATTGATTTGGACACAGTCTCCTTTAATTCTCATTCGGTAATATCTACCGAACTTGGGAAGGATGCCAGCCTTGTAATTCTGTTTCCAAATAATACAAATGAGATGAAAGATCTTACAATATCTGAGATTCTGAAGGCCACTGAAAATTTCAGCCAAGCCAACATTGTTGGCTGTGGAGGTTTTGGTTTGGTATATAAAGCAACTTTAGCTGACGGTACCAATCTAGCCGTTAAAAAGCTTTCTGGAGATATGGGTTTGATGGAGAGGGAATTTAAAGCAGAAGTAGAAGCGCTATCTACAGCTCAGCACAAGAATTTGGTTTCCTTGCAAGGTTATTGTGTACATGAGGGTTTTCGGTTACTCATATATTCCTTCATGAAAAATGGGAGTCTGGATTACTGGTTGCATGAGAAGACTGATGGAGCATCCCAACTTGATTGGCCCACTCGATTGCAGATTGCACGAGGGGCAAGTTGTGGGCTGGCTTATATGCACTTGATCTGTGAACCGCATATTGTGCATCGTGACATAAAGTCCAGTAATATCCTTCTTGATGATAACTTTGAAGCTCATGTGGCGGATTTTGGTTTGTCCAGATTGATTCTTCCATATCATACTCATGTAACCACAGAGCTGGTAGGTACCCTGGGCTATATCCCCCCTGAGTATGGCCAAGCATGGATAGCTACCTTGAGAGGTGACATGTATAGTTTTGGTGTTGTCATGCTAGAATTGCTCACTGGGAAAAGGCCTGTTGAAATATTCAAACCGAAGGTGTCGAGGGAATTAGTAGTGTGGGTGCAACAACTGAGAAGTGAAGGTAGACAAGAAGAAATCTTTGATCCTGTCCTCAGAGACAAGGGATTTGAAGAAGAGATGCTTCAGGTGCTTGATATGGCATGCATGTGCGTAAATAGAAATCCTTTTAAGAGACCTACCATTAGAGAAGTATTTGACCGCCTCAAGAATGTAGGTTCCAATTCACTCACGGGACAATAACAGCAATAGCATCCGTGCATATACTTATATCTTAAATTGTTGTAATTGCAGATGTTAAAGTAAATACACACCAGTCAGATTTATTTTGTTTTCTGATGATGATCCGTGAACAAGAAATAATTGGATGAACATACTTAGAGGTAAACAGTCCTTTCCGCTATTAAGTTTACTCGAAATATGTTAAGTAACCAATTCATCTAAAACCTTAAGGTGTTAGTTGGAACATAACTTGCCTTCGTGTCCATATTAAATATTGAGAATATTGGGGGTCGCAGAGAGTCGAACCTGGGACTTCTGCGTGCCTGAGCTCTGATACCATGTTAAGTAACCAACTCATCTAAAACCTCAAAGTGTTAGAGGGAGGCCTTAGATGGATCTTATATTATATTCTAACACTCCCCCTCACTCGAATTATATTCTAACAAAATATAGATTCAAGAACGCCATTAAACCAAAAAACCAAACCAAACATACCCAGTATATTCCGCACAGAGCAGGATCTGGGGAGGGTGAGATGTACGCAGATCATGCCCCTACCTTTTACGGTAAGGAGGCTGTTTCCGTGAAGACCCCCAGCTTAGTGCACAACAGAAAAATGGTGTGTGATATTTACAACGACTTCATAAATTTTTGGAAAAAGTCGTAGCCATACCTGAGCCCATGATTTTGATCACATGAGACTTACCTACGCGGGGGGTATCCACTCCATTCTCGACACAATCTGATCTAGGATGACTCCTCACACAGATCCCCGGGGATTGACTACTCTACTCTGCAAGACCCTTAGATCCACGATGCCACCGCGGTATTCTCCCTGCAATTGTACAACCAGAAAACAGAAGCCAATGATAAATGAAAAATGAGCACGAAAGAGCCGAAAAAACTAAGATAACGCTAACCGAGATAACCCAACTCTTAGGCTCTCAACAACAGAGCCGCTCCCTAAAAGAGAATCCACCACTCTAATCTGGTGCCTCCAAGCACCTCTATCCGCGGTCATGGTCTCATTTAAGTTTAAGGCCTTCAGATCCAACCCAAGCTGCTCTTCCCACGACCTCCTCGGTCTACCTCTCCTCCTCACCCCTGCAACCGAAAGACTCTCGACCCTCCTCACTGGGGCTTCAGCCAGCCTCCTACGGATGTGACCGAACCATCTCAACCTCCCTTCCCCAATTTTCGCAGAAAAAGGCGCCACCTCCAGCTCGCTCCTAAAAACTACATTTGGAATTTTGTCCAACATCGTGCGCCCACAAGACCACCGCAGCATCCTCATCTCAGCTGCTTCCAACTTGCTCTCGAGGGCCTTCTTCGCCACCCAACACTCAGAACCATACAACATCGCAGGACGAATTGCCGCTCTATAGAATTTCCCTTTCAACTTTAAAGGTACTTTCTTGTCGCACATCACCCCTGACGCTGCCCTCCACCTTAACCACCCAGCCTTAATACGATGTGTGACGTCGTCTTCAATCTCACCTTCCTTCTGGATGATCGAACCCAAATACTTAAACTTATCCGTACGAGGGACGATCTCATCTTCAATCCTAACCTCCACCACTTCCTCTTTGTCTTCACCACTGAAGTTATACCAGAGGTATTCGGTTTTAGACCGGCTCAAATGCAAGCCTTGGGACTCCAAAGTAGATCTCCATAACTCCAACTTCTCGTTTACCTCCCCCCTCGACTCCGCCACTAACACGATATCATCAGCGAAGAGCATGCACCAAGGGACGGCATCCTGAATCCCTCGTGACATGACATCAATGATAAGGGCAAAAAGGAGGGGACTAAGGGCCGACCCCTGGTGGAGCCCAATCTCTACGTCTACGGGGAATAAACGCGAGTCACCCACAGGGGTTCTGACGCAAGAGCTAGCTTGGGAGTACATGTCTTGAATCGCCCTAACGTACGACGAAGACACTCTCATTACTGCAAGGCTCTTCCAGATAGCTTCATGGGGGATGCTATCATACGCCTTCTCAAGATCAATGAACACCATATGAAGGTCTTTACGACGATCCCTGAACTTCTCCATAAGGCGTCTGACGAGATGAATAGCCTCGGTCGTCGATCTCCCAGGCATAAAACTAAATTGATTCTCTGAGATTTCGGTTTCTCTTCTAATCCGACATTCAACCACTCTCTCCCAAAGTTTCATAGTATGACTGGGTAATTTAATACCCCGATAGTTACTGCAACTCTTACTCTGGGCATCGCCTTTGTTCTTGAAAAAAGTAACCACAAAACTACATCTCCATTCAGCTGGCATCTTAGCACCCAAAAGGAGAGCATTGAACAGATCTGTAAGCCAATGTACGCCAATCTCACCAAGACAAAGCCACACCTCTACTGGGATCTGATCCGGACCAACCGCCTTCCCTCTAGCCATCTTTTGAAGGGCACCCTTGACTTCCTCCTTGCTGATACGCTCACAAGCACCGATAGAAAGCACCGGTAAACAGGGGACCTCTTGCTCCACGCCGGCACCACTCCTCCTCGCCTCATTGAAAAGATTATGAAAATATGAACTCCACCTCTCCTTAATGACATCTTCATTTACTAACACTTGGCCTACCTCATTCTTAACAAACTTAACAGAACCCAGGTCGCGCCGCCCTCTCTCCCTTGTTTTAGCTAGTTTAAAGATAGCGTTCGCTCCTTCCTTGGAATCCAGGCGCTTGTACAGTCCCTCATAGGCTTCGTCTTTGGCTATCGCCACAGCCTTCTTTGCCTCTCGTCTCGCCACCTTGTACGCTTCCATCTTCTGATTCATCTCCGCCCCTGCACCAATCAACAGAAGCTCTTTAAAAAGCACAAGTTTAGCCTTCACTTTCTTTTGAACCTCCTCGTTCCACCACCACGACTCCTTAAGACCACTGAACTTACCTGATGAAACCCCCACCACCTTCTCGCCTACACACCGGATAGCCTCCGCCATGTTGGTCCACCTAGAATTGGCATCTCCACCACGCGCAAAACAACCTTCGTTGATCAGAGACTCCCTGAATACGGCTGCCTTCTCGCCCTTCAAATCTTTCCAAAGGATTCTTGGTCTAGCCACGCTCTTTCTGCGCATAATTCGACCCCCCATGGATAGATCTATGGCCAACAGACGATGTTGGGATGCGCATGCCTCGGTCCGGAACACCTTGCAATCCACGCAGTCCCTAACATCACGCTTGCGCAGAAGAAGGTAATCGATTTGAGTGTTGTGCCCCCCACTACTAAAGGTGATGAGGTGCTCAGCCCTCTTCTGAAAAACCGAATTCACAATTACCAACTCCTGAGCTATAGCAAACTCCAACAACGCGGACCCACCGACATTCCTGACCCCGAAGCCGAAACCCCATGAGCGCTGATATAGCCCTCTGCCCTCTCGCCAATGTGCCCATTAAAATCGCCACCCACTACTATAAGTTGGTCGTCAGGAATACTTCCAACCAACTCATCTAAACAGATCCAGAAAGCCTCCTTCTCCGAGTCGCCCAAACCAACTTGAGGGGAATACGCACATACCACGTTCACCATCTTCTCCCCAACCACAACTCTGACGGACATGATCCTGTCGTTACACCTCTTCACTTCCACGACGTTGTCTTTTAAATCCTTCGCCAGAAGAATACCCACTCCGTTCCTCGAGTTGGCAAGACCTGAGTATCACAATTTATAACCGTTCGCTTCTCTTGACTGAGCCCCCTTCCACCTAGTCTCTTGAATACATGCCACATCCACTTTTCGCTTCTTCAGCACATCCACTAACTCCAAAAATTTGCCCGGTAAGGTACCTAAATTCAAACTGCCAATACGCAAATTACGAGACATCGACAAAACAAACGAGCGAAAACACACACAATACCCACCTAAATGCAGGTAAAATAAAGATCCCAATTAATACGAAAGACAAGAATAATAATAATAATAATAATAATAATAATAATAATAATAATAATAATAATAATCGAAAAGAAAAGACCAAAAAAAAGCCAAGCAAAACAGAACCGAACAAAACAGAAAGACAGAGTCATGATCAAACAGAGAAAAAATAAAAATAAAATAGAACAAACAAAAACCTAAGCTCAAAACAGAACCACGGGAGAAAAGAAAAGGTCAAAGCTGAAGGTTTGGTTTGAAATGGTAGTAACTGGTACAAAAGCTTGAATTCTCCAATACCGAAACCAACACCGATCCAAAACTACCTAAACCCAAGAGGAGAAAAGACAAAACACAAAGCATAACAAAAAGGAAATAGAGGGATTGGGAGAACTGCGATTTAACGCGAGGGATTTGGGGATCAGAGGGGAGTTGCAGGCTAGAGGGTGTTTGAAACAACGGTGGTGTGTTGGACAAAGGATGTTGGGCGACGAAAGAATAGGAGTTGAAGAGAAGGAGGTTGGAAGGAAATGGAGGCAGAGATGGAAGAGGTGGCGGGTGGCGGAAGGGAAAGAAGGAGATTACGGTGATTGAAGGGAGGAGAGGGGCGGGGAAAGGCTGTATTGTTGAATGGTGGTGTTGCGGAGGTTGATGTTGCGGCTGTTGCGTGTGAGTAGGGGAGGGGGTGATGAATGGATGGGCGGAGGGAGGTATTTGGGTGCAGGATGGTTGCTGCGAAGGAGTTGTTGTTGTTGGCGGTGGTGATGAGATGGGAACGGAGGCGTCGAGGAGAATGAGGGGGAAAGGGGGAGGGGGTGGAGTTGCGATTGTTGGTGAAGGAAGATGATTGAAATGGAAGAGGAGGGAGGCCCGATGGATTGAAGGTTATAGGCGGACGGAGGCGGAGCCGACAGATAAAGAAAGCAACGAAAATTAGTTCTACAACAGTTAAAAATGATAAGCTAGGGAATAGATACAGGAAGCAAAAGTGAAGATTATGCTGAGAATTTGACTAAATTTCCGGCGATGCGCCGGTCAAAGAGAACCGATCTGATAGAAGGATCAAAATATCATAGAGCTAAACGGTTAGTTCTCGCAGCTGCTAACTGTCAGTATAATGACGAATTGACGAGTATTTCGACTAACATTTTATTTATTTTTTTGGGGAAAAGATGTTTTTAAATTGGATCCCAAAATTGTGTCGTTTTCAAATTTGACTTATCATATTAATTGATCATATTCCTCGTACTTTTTTAAAAAATGGCTTTTTAACTTTTTACGAGGAAATATCAAATTTCACCAAAAACATTAATGATTGGTTTGTTTCTCAACTTTTATTGTTACCTTGTAACTTAAGTTTCCTTGAAACTAGGTTACAGTACATTTAGTTCCTGGGAAAGTAAAAATCCCGTTTGGTTTATGAGTATGTAACTACAAATTACACATATTAATAGTTTTGTTTAATAAAGAAAGTAATTTATTTAAATAAATAAATTTTAGAAAAAGCAATACTAAAATAAAAAAAGATAAATTTCTACACAACATTTAAGATATAAAGCAAATACTAGATTTTACAATAGTAGAATGACTACTAAAATCAGACAAAATAATAATTTATTATTACTTGTTCTAAATAAATTAACAATACAAATAAAATTTCATAATGCACTTAAAGTAAGATTAAATATATAATAAAAATATAAATAATTTTAATTTAATAACTAGTACTTGTACAATTTAACAATTTAATAAGTAAATAATTTACACATATAAAATTTCAAATAATTTTATTGTTAGGTCGAATACACAATATATAATCAAGTACCGTATGAGTAAATAACAAGAACACACGTTTTAACTCTTAAAACTGTTTGGAATTAATAATTCCTCTCTCAGTGATGTAAAATATCACAGAGAGCTGCTTAGGTTACAAGAATGATATTCGTTCACGATGGATACCCTTCTAGGGTTAACCTAACTGTATTTAAATGATATACAGCTACATACAATCGTTAATTAATTCTCCTAAAATTAAGCTATACAATTGATATCAATTACGATTGCTACACGTTTTCTAAGTCAACTCAATCTCTTTGACAGCTATCCAATCTTCAAAGATATCGCTTCCATATTAATATTAAATTAATCTTCAAGCTCTGTTGACTTGTAGACGCTCCCAGTAGACAGACTCTAACAAACTCTGTTTTCTCCAAGCTAACAGTGTTTGCGCTTCCATGTGTTCAGCTAACAGTGTTTACGCTTTCCTCTGTCAGCGTTTGCGCTTCCAGCTATCAGCGTATACTCAAACTCTGTTACAACTGCTTTCAATATCAAGTTAAACTCTCTTTACCTGTAACACTTAAACACTGACATTAAATCACATCAATTATATCTAACAATCTCCCCCAACTTGTTCATTAGAAAAATGTACAAGTTCACAATAATTGATGATGTCAAAACTGACAAATAAAAACACAGTGTTTAACATATAATCAGAGTTTAAACTTGACTTAGCAAAATTTACAGAAAATTCGAATTACTTACAAATTCTGTCTACCTAACCTCCTCAAGATCTGGAGTTGTTCTAAGATAATCAATCAACAATCTCCTCTCAGCATTTTCAAGTTCAATCTCCATAGCTTCCTTGATCTCTCTTAAATCTGGATCATTCTCATCAGTTTGAAAAATAGCAGCTCTGAGATCATAGATCTTGTTTCTTCTCATTTCATTTCCCAACCTGATAAACTTCACTTCTTCAAACTTTACATTAAAATCCAGAACAGTAATCCCAAGATCAGTCTTCAGCTTTGTAGTTCCCTTCTGCATTTCTATCAGATTCCCATTCCAGTCTCTGTACTTCGGAACATAACTTTCAGCAGACTTTGATCCTGTAACAACTTTAGCTTTATGCATATACTCCCTTATAGAATTAGCAATAAGCTGTGTTCGATGATTTCTAACTCTGAAGATATGCAAGACATATTGAAGTTCCTCAAATAATTTTAGCTTGATTGCTTCTTCATTCACTCTATACACTGACCCATCTGCCATAAAGTATAGCAGAAAGTGAATGTAACACCCCCAGATCCAGGGTCAGGGATCTGGTCGTTACGGTCTCAATATCCAACCACAAAACCAACATAATTTAAATTACAACCTTGTGACCCAAAACAACAACATAAAACACACCCGTTATAGTCCCAGAGATAAAATCAGAGTAACCAACAATATTATTAATCACAAGATTGAGTTCTTACAACCCAAAGAATTACAATTGTACAATTACATACTCTTTGCCATCCATTAATAGATACCATAATATAAATACATTTGAGGCTCAATTGCTAACAACTAGCCTACCAGTAGTTGCATCCTCAACAAAGGTAGCCAAGACCTTAGCGGTAAACCTCTGACGGTTGACACCTGCTTACGCTGTGTGCGCCTTGCGCGGCCATCTGATCTAGGTGTTGTTGTGATATAAATAAATAAAGCAAGGATGAGCAATAGCCCACCAGAAATATAATTGAACAGTGATAATATATAACAGTCCAAAATATCTTTGAAACCATATGTCATGCATTAACGATGTAGTACCAATATAAGGTACGAGATGAAGTTACAAGGTAACTCAAAAATATATTTGTTTTGAATAAATATCTGCTATGCAAAAGATAAGCAAGATATTCTCAATTATCATAAAAGAGGAACTTGCAGGAAAAATATTGCAATTTCGGTTTCAACACTTTTTCACCTTGCCAACACCAACAGTGTTGCAGAAATTTCTCACTTTTAGAAGATGAACTAATACGGGAGCATTGCCGCGCCAGATGCCCTGACGTTTACGATGATCAGTCGTATGTCATGCATCTCATCAATCGTTCTCTACATGTAGAAGGTAGCTCCGACGGAATTACTTATCTACCGCCCTCTGGAACTCCTCAGCCAACGGTTGGGCTATTGCTGGACCGGCGCCACTCGGCCACTTACGCGTCTCCTAGTTCGAATATCATCCATGACTCTGAAACGTAAAGTTCGTTCCCCTTTTCCCCAAGTGTAACACTTGTTGATAGGACTCCACAAAGTAGTCGTATCTAATTGGAAAGGAAAATTCACCAATATTTCCCAAGCTGATGCTTGTTAATGGATATAAACTTGTTACATCAATCATACCCCTCGAGCGTTGAGGAGGTAACCAAAAGACTCATATCGATGCTTGAAAGAATCAAGATGTGAGTGACAAGATAGTTTTAGCAAGTATAGGACCGGGCAGTCCAATAAATAACATCGCTCAAGTGAGGTCCCCTTATATACGTTTGGAAGTTGAGCGAGTATTTAAATCTTCTTTAAGATAGATTTAAATGAAATTAAAGTTTAGGAACCTCCCCTTGATATAAATAGTCATAAGATATTCCGAAATATTTTACACCATATCTGAAGGTGAAAGATAATCTTTGAGTAATATGAATTATTATAGAAAGAATTTAAAAGAATTTAAATAAATATTCCAAGAATATTTATTTTATCAATAATAATTAAGGGATATGATTAAATCATAATATTGCTCGTAAGTAATCCTCGAATGAATATATAGAATTATTTACTAAATAACTCTCTTCTTTAAATGAATATTCAATATAATATTCATTAATTAAATAAACTCAAATAAATATTTAAAATAATATTCACTAAATAAATCAAACCTTAAATGAATATTTGAAAATAATATTCATTTAATAAATAATATTCTAAATGAATACCCAAATAATATTCTTAGTAATCAAAACTTTAAAGGAATATTCGAAGCAATATTCCTTAAGTAAATAGAACTTCAAATGAATATTTTAACATAATATTCATCAAGTACATAATATCTTAAATGAATATTCAAAATAATATTCATCAAGTACATAATATCTTAAATGAATATTCAAAATAATATTCATCAAGTACATAATATCTTAAATGAATATTCAAAATAATATTCATCAAGTACATAATATCTTAAATGAATATTCAAAATAATATTCATCAAGTACATAATATCTTAAATGAATATTCAAAATAATATTCATTTAATAAATAAATTCCAAATGAATATTCAATTGATATTCATTAAACAAATAATATTCTAGAAAAAATATCCAAATGATATTCATTTAGTAATCGAAACCTTAATATTCGAAATAATATTCCTTGAGTAATTAGAACTTCCAAAGAATACTTTTGAAATAATATTTATCAATTACATAAAACTTAAATGAATATCTGAAAGTGATATTCATTTAATGAATAAAATTCCAATGAATATCAAAGTAATTATTCATTAATAATCAAATCTAATGAATATTCAAAAATAATATTCATTTAATATTTCTCGACTGAAATAATACTCAAATAACGTTTCTCGAAAGATTTCCAAGTATTTGATACTTTTATGGAAATATAAATAATGTTTAATAATAACATTCCTAAAAATGAATACTACTCTGTCGCTGGAATCCCTCCGAGTTTCCACGACTATCTATATAACACAAAATACCGACTCCCGGTCTCATATTTAAAGAATAAATATCATACGCCCTTCACTAAGGGTCCTAGCAACACAATCCTGCTTATAACTGATAATCCATATCTAGTTTATAAGCCAATATTAATTCAGGGAACAAGTATTCCAATATACTTTGAAAACAAGCATGCATGCTATGGCATATGTATAACAACAATCATATATATTATCACAACAACAGTTCCAAGGTATTGGAAACTTGCCTGGTAATCCTGTAGGGGTAGTGTGCCTCGTTCAATCCAGTGATCTATAAATAGTCACAATAACCGAGGTCAATCACTTAACATTTTGAAGGTTAAGTATAACTTAATTTAAGTCAGGTAAGTTTAGTCCAAAACACCCCTCAAACCCATCCTTAATGTTGGATCTTTCGTATATCTTACCTAATCATTTATAACCTTGTTCTTTGAACCAATATGTGGTCTTGATAATTCTTAACAAGTTTCGTGTTTTAGTCGACTCGAGATTCCTCTTTTAATCTAGCCCAAATGGGTGGTCAAAGTAGTACCTCTAGAGTTGACTTTCCTGAGAATTACTATTCCGGGACTCATACTCCAACACTTTTAATAAATCACTGGAATCGTTTTTAATTACGAAACCACTTCTAAAATCATCCTTGGTATTTGTAATATTTATCATAAAATTTCCAATTCGAAGCCACGGGTCTAGATAGGTGAAATGTATTTTTGAAGTTCAGTCGACTACGGATCTTTACTATTCACACCTCTTTCATTAAAACGTTCATAACTCGGTAACCGTTAACTCAAATGACGCACCGTTTTCGCGTACATACTCTAGAGAATGTCTATAAGGTGGCTAGCTCAAAATCTAACTTTGGTCAGAAGATCAATTTTTCCCAGATTTACTAAAACAGGGCAGGAGCCTTTTAGTGACTAGTGTTACCTCCGAAAAGTGGTTTCTTCGCACTTAACCTTGGTTCGAACATTTTTATAAAATCGGAAAATGATCCATTTTACTCGTGGTTTTCTCTCACGCCTTCCTTATGACCTCTAATATTTAATTACCATGATTCGTCACTGACTTATTCATGTTAAGGGATTCTAATTTCAGTTACGAACTTTTGTTTACGGTTTCGAACCACTTTTACGAATTTAATCATAACTCCTAAACCGTAAGTCCATTTCATGCGATCTTTATATCAAAACGAAGCTTATAACATAATCTAGCTTATCATGGCAGAAATCGAAGCTTAACAGTGAGTTAAAGCTACTGTGTTGCACGGTTACTTAAGGCTTAACGAAAATCGGGCATTACGACGGCTATAAATCGAATCTTTCTAAATTCCAAACCTTCCAATAATCATGGTATCCAATCCAAACAACATATACATGATATATACCCATGAACTGAGGCCAAGCAATGCCTTTCCGTTCATCTAAACGATTTTTAATATTTACCAAACCAAATCATAATCATGCTTATAATCATGCTTATAACCATGTTAACACCATAACTACTTAAATCCATCAAGAACAAACATATTCTTAAAGTAAGGGCTAGGGTTTTGAAAAGTTATACCTTCCATGGAGTGGGTAAAGACCTTGCTAAGCCTTGTATAGTCCTTGTACATCCTTAACCAAGCTTAGATCATCCAAGAAATCAAGATCCAAGAATTTTGTTCTTGAGGTTACTATTCATCCTCCACTTTGATGATTTTTGAAAACTATGCTAGAGATGGAATTTGAAGCTCAAATTTCTAGGAGATCATGTTGATATAGTAAGGAACTTACATGATTTATTTCATGGCCATTAAAGATCAAGAGGTTGGACTTTGATTTTGCTAAAAAGGAGCAGATTTTTTCTTGCTCTTCATGGAGTTCTTGGCTTTGCTTCCTTTGTTTTGGTTTGTTTGATCAATAATGCACAAGGTGAGTGGAACTAGATATTATCTCATCCAATCCTACTTTATTAAAGTGATGAGGTAAGGGATGATGCATTTGGAAGCTTATCTTGGAAGCTTGGTGGATTTAAAGATTGTTTGTGCTAAGTACAAGGTTGAAATCACTAAGCGCATTGGTTACTCATATGACCACTTGATATAATTCTCTTGATGATCATGTAGAATATTTAATCTTGTAATGAACTCCATCCAAATTCCATAATTCGTTCGCTTTATCTTTTAATCTCGTTGTAAATTTTCAACGGTTTCTAGAACGCTTGTTTCACTATCTCTACGGTTTTCGTTCCAAATCCCCAAATCAAATATAATAAAATTCTAAAATATTAAATCCTCAAACCCTCAAATTTAACATCTCATTTCTTGGATATAATAATATATAATTCAGTGTCTGGTCAAATATTACCCCAAAATAGAAATTGGAATTTCTGAATTCTGATCGTCTTTGCATACACTTATTTACTCCGTGAATCACTAATATGACTTCGAAATATCCATACCATGTCTTGTACATAGGGTGGCTTGAAAAATTTCTTGGTTCCCAAAATCACTATTCATCCATGAAAAATACTATTCACGTATGAAAACACTATTCACTGATGCACTTAATCCAAATAAGAAAAGTTTTAATTCTACCAAAAATTTGGGTTCTTACAGTCTCCCCTCCTTAAAAGGATTCCGTCCCGGAATCAGGTAGAAGACAACTGGGTACTTGTTGGTTATTTCGCTTTCCAATTCTCTGGTCGATTCTTACACATTCCAATCTTTCTAAAGCACATCATACTGGTGTTACAATACACCCTTTATCCGTTCTACCAATTCTTTGATACTTTCGCATAACACATCATCCGGTATACGCTCTTGTCCGTTCTTATACTATTAACCTTATTGGTACGTGCAGTGACTTCGGTATCACTAACGCGCTACGAAGTCCGGAGATAACCTCACTCAAAATTTTGCAATTCTTAATCGCTTTAATCTTCGCAATCTCGATGTATATATATTTAGGTGGAAAATTTATCGAGAGATCACTGTGATCGATGAACATTTGTTATATTGCATAGCTAGTACAGAAGGGGGCCAGCCTTTAGTACTTGACAAGCAATTAAACAATTAATGGCATTCTACTTAGACTCCTATCACACAGATAGAGAGTCACGTAGTATTACCTCTCCTCCTTAAAGGGTTGTTCTTCTCAGTTTAGAAGAAGATAAATAAGGGAAAAGAAAAGGAACGAATTTCAAAGAATCATATAAGAAAGTTTTCATGATTGTCAAAATATCATACTTAGAATTTTCCTCTGAACTATAGAGGTTTATTAGAGAAGAAAATAATCATATTCATATTAAATACTACTTTTTCGTAATCTCACATATCACATGTCCTTGATGCTCTGTCCATCATTCTATGGACCTATACTCTTGCTCGATATTAGCACCACTAACTTTTGGAAAATCCTTCAACCTCTCAGGTTAAATCTTGGATTTCTCGCGTGACATCATTGTCACTAATATTCCATGCCACGCTACCATAGCTTTCATATCCATAATACTAACACTATCAGGTTGTCATTCCGAAAGCTCGTTAGGAAGTTCATTCATAACATTCCTTGCTTCACATTTTCATAATTGTTTTTCCAATCTTTTCTTTTATTAATCACATCCTTCTTATTATCTGATTCTCATTCACTTCGGTTATTTAACTCCATTGTCATCTCTTTATTGAGACGCTCGTCACCTTTACTCAATACGCGTCACTTGATTGGGGTCAAACTTTCCTTTGTTCAACCATCTAGATTTCACTTTCTCATTCCACGAGTCTCTTTATTACTCAATCAATCTATTCCAAATTTCCTCGACTTCCCCCAACCTAAAAAGGGGTCAATTCGTATGTCATTTATGTTTCTAATTCCAACGTTCCGTTTTGGCCAATACTTTGCCCTGTTAATTCCATACTTTTCTCGCTTCATTACTGGAGCTTCTCATGAGTCCGCATATCTGACTTTCTTATTAATCCTCAACTCTTCATTCATCTCAATCAGTTGCTTGTCTTCATTTATACTATAATCATTCTATGAACCATCATAGCCTAATCATTTATTTCAAATATCCCGTCGTTCCAGAAATTACACCATCCGAAATAAACCTGGATGATTTCTCTAACTTAGATTCAATTCGACATTTCCACAGTCGTTACCACCTAATTTCTCAGAAGGATCACCATCGTTTATCGTTTACGCAGTGCTTTAATAACTAAGCATCATAATTGTCAATTCAAGATCCTCTAGGAAAACAAAATAATCACTATTTTCTATCCATAAGGAACGCTTCCTGAACTTGACGTAGATATTACATGAAGCAGATAAAATTGCAGGAAAGCTTCCAGCATCGCAGCTGGAACAGGCTGGTGAGATTATTAATCATATATCTCCGGTAGAAGACTAAAAGCTCAGCGGTTTGCTTAATCGCTTGCCAACCTCATAATTCTCTATCTTGTTTGCACAGAAATACACCAACATAAACTTGCTTGTCATTCATCATCGTGCCATTTGGCTTATCAGTATTTGTACCCTCTCTATTTCTGGTCATTTACTACCAATTCATTGTTACTTAACCTCCCCTCTCTCTTTCCAAAGAAAAGGCGAGTCTCTTGGGGAATTTGGTCTGGTCTGTCGTAGAGCCTCATAATGTCGGTAATGTGCTACTGGCAACATTAGGAATCGAATCTTTACTTAAACTATTCTTATAGTTGATCATGGCAAAATCTTTAGACGGAATATAATTTCCTCTACCACATTATGACCATCAAGGTCCTTACATTATCATTCTATTTCTTTGGTATGAGCATTTATACTTACTCCCCTATACTTAAAGTGTCGGCCACCTCGTTGGACTTTCCTGATTATAATAATTTCTTGAGATCAATGCTTTCTGGATCTATCCCAACTCAGGGTGGAAGCATCCTCCCTTAAACTCTGCTAAATGAGAGAAAACATATTCCAGCCTTTTTCCAAAAGTCATTGCTTCCACCTTTCCGTGTGAACGTTATCACGGTTCCTCCCAATCATACCCAGGATATTTCTTATCTTAGTCCTTTCTTATTTTAGGATAATCTCAACCTTATTGGTTCAATCCATACTTTCTCATGGTTTCACACATGCTTCACCTAGCCTTATTGAAACAATGTCATACATTCCTTACCAAACTTCCCTTTTGAAGTTCAGAATATTACCTCTTCCCTTATAAGGTTTCGTAGGTCATCCTCATCATTCCTCCAGTATCTTTTGAGTATGGGGTATATTAAACATCATTAATCAATTCTTTAACAACTCTGTCCATGTACTTTTCGAGACTCCTTTCCACAAATCCTTACAGGTTATTGATACTTTGGTCGATTCAACTTATATCGTCTGAATTCACAATGTCTTTGTTAGGGGTGATGCTATCCTTTGTGCATCCCCCAGGGTTCGTATTAATCTATGGACATTCTATCCTCAATTCCATTTTCGAGGAATACTTACATCCTGTACTTGGCAATTTTAATCATATATCCATAATAAGGGTCTCTTTTCAATCATTCTCATCTTGATAATCTATAGGTAGCCTAATGCTAACCTCTTCTTTCAAACGAATGTCAGTCTATATAACCTTCCAAAAGACAACATATGTCTACCTGTCTTTCTTACAGAACTTGGTAATGGTAGCAAAGATGTTCTAGAAGATATTGGTCGTGATCAACGTGAATTTCTTGGTGCCTAATACATCTAGGGTATTTATAAAATCCATCCTCATGTATCTCAATTCATTTTACATCAAAAGTTCTCGCGGTTGGCACTTTGTTAGAAGCACCCCACTTTGTCCTTACATTGCTGGTTCAATCAATTGATAATCCTTAGTGACTTGGCCCCACTGGCCATGCCAAAATATGTGAGTTTAGGGGTTGGCTAATAGCAGTACTTTTCTAGCAATTGCTGGCATAGTGCCTTCTACTTTGATACCTTTTGATCTTTTCAAAATTTTACTCCATATACGTCTCAATCGACTTCTTGGTACCATCTCCGGTCACCCTTACTTTTCTTCTAGTTACTCTTATCAATTTCACGTGCCACAAAAGCTTAACATTTCTGGCATAACAACCTTTTCATTTAAGTCAATCCCGAACTTTCTTAGTCCGGCTTGTTTCTTAATTACATTTCCCTTTTTCCGTCCAATCTCAACTTCAAAATTTTGTCTCTACAATCAATCGTAATAATTGGGATCTATCTACCAATCCGTGTAGCGGCTACCTTACCCAATTCATAGGGTTTGCCTCAGTTTCCACTCTCCTCAGTGATGTATTCAGATAATCCGAAAGACAAGGTTTGCCAAATTTTGTCCAATTCCTTTCCAGGATTAGGGAAACTTCAGTCAATCTATCCACCCACTGGTTACATTAAGAAAATCCATTTTGATACCCAAAGAATATTTCTATGAACATCCGAGCTGGTCGAACCATAAACAGTTACAGTAGCGAAATGATTGACATAAAGCTGGGAGTTTAATCATTAGAAGGAAACCAAATATACATCGTCCTTAGAAGGGGAATCAAAAGTTTCAAACTAAACATGCCATACCTCCCCGATACATGCTTGTCCTAATAGTCGATACTACCGAATACCAGTCTACTTAACAACTAGTCTCAAAAGGAACGCTACCATCGGGGTCAGTCGCTTCCCAGAATTGGCACTACCAAGGATGTCATCCGAATCTGGTGAACCGTGTTGTCCAATTGTATTCGAAAATTATGTTGTCATGTTGCACAAGCACAACACCTAAACCTGTACGAGGTGCATCCTAATATATTCCAAAAATTCTCCTTCTTCCATTAGGTAACGCCAATGCTGGGTCATCACCAGTTTTTATCTTTAACTCCAGGGAGATTTTCCCCCATTTAGCTTGTCCATTCAAACTTTTAGTCTTACAAATAAGTCGGGTTACGGGATTGCAATCTTTGTAAAGTCCTGAACAAATCTTTGATAATACCTTGTGAATTTTATGAAATTTCTCACCTTTGCCAGTGTGGTTGGCCAATCTTCATTTGAAACTGTCTTTAACTTGGTAGGGCCGACCAACACTACTCTTATTGATCATGTGTCCTATTGCTGGACTTCATTTTGCCATAACTCTTATTTCGAGAACATGTCCTACACCTGTTCTATCAGGTTGCGCCTAGAAGCATTCTCAATTACATCTCGACCACTACTCGCCTTGCCTAATCCATTTATGATTCAGTGTCAGAATAAACTTAAGGTAACTACCATAATCCATTCAAGGAAAAGAAAGAATTTAATATTCTTCTGAATCCCATGCAACTAATTTTTCTGGTTCATCATTTCACTGAATTGAACTAAACTTATAATTGGTTCCTGATGATAGCCTTATTACTAATTTATCACAGACTCACTAGTCTTCTCCTCTTGTAGGTTCTGAGATCATTGTCTCGCTTACTATTTCCTTATATACTTTATCCGTTCAGGCCATCACTTCCCAATGTCTTTTCTTTCTAAGTTGATCCATTTATAAGATGGGCATTTACCTGAATAAAATCACCTTAACTATCTCAATTTGACTTTACAAATTATCACTTATGAAATCTGCCTTCTCATGGCGAATTATCATTACAATATTCACACTAATTCACTTATCACCTGATATGGCACTTGCTGCCTCTATCTTAACTGCTCTTGGAGACTCTGCTCCTGACATATATTGATGCCTTTGATAATCATGCATCATTCTCACTCTTTTCCCTCTGATCTGGAAGTCTCTAAGGATTCTTATCTAACCCCATATAAGATCTCAAGTAATTCCCCGAATCCGTTTTGTTTGCTGGTACTTTATCCGGCAGTCCAGCTATAGATCCAATATACCTCTTTAATTCTCTTCATAATATATCAGTTCTTTACGCTCACTTCTCTGAGCACTATATCTAGATTCTTACAGTCTCTCTAGTTGTAGCCCTTATTTCCTTAAGGGTAACCTCCTTATCCTTACCAGGATTTTCCTCCTTTGCTTGAACCTCTTCCGGGTCCTCAGTAGGGTACTCTATCGAATCCACCATCCGACCTTCAGCATCAAACCAAGCATCATTGTGTTACTGCTCGTACACCTCAAGGTCTATCGCCTTACTTAGTCGGCACGAGGACGAGCTAAGTCACTATCATGATACTTAATAGTTCCCATAAGGGTTTTATACGTCAGTACTACATTAAGTAGTCCGACTATGAACTTGGCAAGAGTTCTTATTATCTTAATGAATTTATTGTTTTAACGTCGCATCATCTCTGGGATATATAACGCTCTCTCTGATACCATTTCTGTAACACCCCCAGATCCAGGGTCAGGGATCTGGTCGTTACGGTCTCAATATCCAACCACAAAACCAACATAATTTAAATTACAACCTTGTGACCCAAAACAACAACATAAAACACACCCGTTATAGTCCCAGAGATAAAATCAGAGTAACCAACAATATTATTAATCACAAGATTGAGTTCTTACAACCCAAAGAATTACAATTGTACAATTACATACTCTTTGCCATCCATTAATAGATACCATAATATAAATACATTTGAGGCTCAATTGCTAACAACTAGCCTACCAGTAGTTGCATCCTCAACAAAGGTAGCCAAGACCTTAGCGGTAAACCTCTGACGGTTGACACCTGCTTACGCTGTGTGCGCCTTGCGCGGCCATCTGATCTAGCTGTTGTTGTGATATAAATAAATAAAGCAAGGATGAGCAATAGCCCACCAGAAATATAATTGAACAGTGATAATATATAACAGTCCAAAATATCTTTGAAACCATATGCCATGCATTAACGATGTAGTACCAATATAAGGTACGAGATGAAGTTACAAGGTAACTCAAAAATATATTTGTTTTGAATAAATATCTGCTATGCAAAAGATAAGCAAGATATTCTCAATTATCATAAAAGAGGAACTTGCAGGAAAAATATTGCAATTTCGGTTTCAACACTTTTTCACCTTGCCAACACCAACAGTGTTGCAGAAATTTCTCACTTTTAGAAGATGAACTAATACGGGAGCATTGCCGCGCCAGATGCCCTGACGTTTACGATGATCAGTCGTATGTCATGCATCTCATCAATCGTTCTCTACATGTAGAAGGTAGCTCCGACGGAATTACTTATCTACCGCCCTCTGGAACTCCTCAGCCAACGGTTGGGCTATTGCTGGACCGGCGCCACTCGGCCACTTACGCGTCTCCTAGTTCGAATATCATCCATGACTCTGAAACGTAAAGTTCGTTCCCCTTTTCCCCAAGTGTAACACTTGTTGATAGGACTCCACAAAGTAGTCGTATCTAATTGGAAAGGAAAATTCACCAATATTTCCCAAGCTGATGCTTGTTAATGGATATAAACTTGTTACATCAATCATACCCCTCGAGCGTTGAGGAGGTAACCAAAAGACTCATATCGATGCTTGAAAGAATCAAGATGTGAGTGACAAGATAGTTTTAGCAAGTATAGGACCGGGCAGTCCAATAAATAACATCGCTCAAGTGAGGTCCCCTTATATACGTTTGGAAGTTGAGCGAGTATTTAAATCTTCTTTAAGATAGATTTAAATGAAATTAAAGTTTAGGAACCTCCCCTTGATATAAATAGTCATAAGATATTCCGAAATATTTTACACCATATCTGAAGGTGAAAGATAATCTTTGAGTAATATGAATTATTATAGAAAGAATTTAAAAGAATTTAAATAAATATTCCAAGAATATTTATTTTATCAATAATAATTAAGGGATATGATTAAATCATAATATTGCTCGTAAGTAATCCTCGAATGAATATATAGAATTATTTACTAAATAACTCTCTTCTTTAAATGAATATTCAATATAATATTCATTAATTAAATAAACTCAAATAAATATTTAAAATAATATTCACTAAATAAATCAAACCTTAAATGAATATTTGAAAATAATATTCATTTAATAAATAATATTCTAAATGAATACCCAAATAATATTCTTAGTAATCAAAACTTTAAAGGAATATTCGAAGCAATATTCCTTAAGTAAATAGAACTTCAAATGAATATTTTAACATAATATTCATCAAGTACATAATATCTTAAATGAATATTCAAAATAATATTCATCAAGTACATAATATCTTAAATGAATATTCAAAATAATATTCATCAAGTACATAATATCTTAAATGAATATTCAAAATAATATTCATCAAGTACATAATATCTTAAATGAATATTCAAAATAATATTCATCAAGTACATAATATCTTAAATGAATATTCAAAATAATATTCATTTAATAAATAAATTCCAAATGAATATTCAATTGATATTCATTAAACAAATAATATTCTAGAAAAAATATCCAAATGATATTCATTTAGTAATCGAAACCTTAATATTCGAAATAATATTCCTTGAGTAATTAGAACTTCCAAAGAATACTTTTGAAATAATATTTATCAATTACATAAAACTTAAATGAATATCTGAAAGTGATATTCATTTAATGAATAAAATTCCAATGAATATCAAAGTAATTATTCATTAATAATCAAATCTAATGAATATTCAAAAATAATATTCATTTAATATTTCTCGACTGAAATAATACTCAAATAACGTTTCTCGAAAGATTTCCAAGTATTTGATACTTTTATGGAAATATAAATAATGTTTAATAATAACATTCCTAAAAATGAATACTACTCTGTCGCTGGAATCCCTCCGAGTTTCCACGACTATCTATATAACACAAAATACCGACTCCCGGTCTCATATTTAAAGAATAAATATCATACGCCCTTCACTAAGGGTCCTAGCAACACAATCCTGCTTATAACTGATAATCCATATCTAGTTTATAAGCCAATATTAATTCAGGGAACAAGTATTCCAATATACTTTGAAAACAAGCATGCATGCTATGGCATATGTATAACAACAATCATATATATTATCACAACAACAGTTCCAAGGTATTGGAAACTTGCCTGGTAATCCTGTAGGGGTAGTGTGCCTCGTTCAATCCAGTGATCTATAAATAGTCACAATAACCGAGGTCAATCACTTAACATTTTGAAGGTTAAGTATAACTTAATTTAAGTCAGGTAAGTTTAGTCCAAAACACCCCTCAAACCCATCCTTAATGTTGGATCTTTCGTATATCTTACCTAATCATTTATAACCTTGTTCTTTGAACCAATATGTGGTCTTGATAATTCTTAACAAGTTTCGTGTTTTAGTCGACTCGAGATTCCTCTTTTAATCTAGCCCAAATGGGTGGTCAAAGTAGTACCTCTAGAGTTGACTTTCCTGAGAATTACTATTCTGGGACTCATACTCCAACACTTTTAATAAATCACTGGAATCGTTTTTAATTACGAAACCACTTCTAAAATCATCCTTGGTATTTGTAATATTTATCATAAAATTTCCAATTCGAAGCCACGGGTCTAGATAGGTGAAATGTATTTTTGAAGTTCAGTCGACTACGGATCTTTACTATTCACACCTCTTTCATTAAAACATTCATAACTCGGTAACCGTTAACTCAAATGACGCACCGTTTTCGCGTACATACTCTAGAGAATGTCTATAAGGTGGCTAGCTCAAAATCTAACTTTGGTCAGAAGATCAATTTTTCCCAGATTTACTAAAACAGGGCAGGAGCCTTTTAGTGACTAGTGTTACCTCCGAAAAGTGGTTTCTTCGCACTTAACCTTGGTTCGAACATTTTTATAAAATCGGAAAATGATCCATTTTACTCGTGGTTTTCTCTCACGCCTTCCTTATGACCTCTAATATTTAATTACCATGATTCGTCACTGACTTATTCATGTTAAGGGATTCTAATTTCAGTTACGAACTTTTGTTTACGGTTTCGAACCACTTTTACGAATTTAATCATAACTCCTAAACCGTAAGTCCATTTCATGCGATCTTTATATCAAAACGAAGCTTATAACATAATCTAGCTTATCATGGCAGAAATCGAAGCTTAACAGTGAGTTAAAGCTACTGTGTTGCACGGTTACTTAAGGCTTAACGAAAATCGGGCATTACGACGGCTATAAATCGAATCTTTCTAAATTCCAAACCTTCCAATAATCATGGTATCCAATCCAAACAACATATACATGATATATACCCATGAACTGAGGCCAAGCAATGCCTTTCCGTTCATCTAAACGATTTTTAATATTTACCAAACCAAATCATAATCATGCTTATAATCATGCTTATAACCATGTTAACACCATAACTACTTAAATCCATCAAGAACAAACATATTCTTAAAGTAAGGGCTAGGGTTTTGAAAAGTTATACCTTCCATGGAGTGGGTAAAGACCTTGCTAAGCCTTGTATAGTCCTTGTACATCCTTAACCAAGCTTAGATCATCCAAGAAATCAAGATCCAAGAATTTTGTTCTTGAGGTTACTATTCATCCTCCACTTTGATGATTTTTGAAAACTATGCTAGAGATGGAATTTGAAGCTCAAATTTCTAGGAGATCATGTTGATATAGTAAGGAACTTACATGATTTATTTCATGGCCATTAAAGATCAAGAGGTTGGACTTTGATTTTGCTAAAAAGGAGCAGATTTTTTCTTGCTCTTCATGGAGTTCTTGGCTTTGCTTCCTTTGTTTTGGTTTGTTTGATCAATAATGCACAAGGTGAGTGGAACTAGATATTATCTCATCCAATCCTACTTTATTAAAGTGATGAGGTAAGGGATGATGCATTTGGAAGCTTATCTTGGAAGCTTGGTGGATTTAAAGATTGTTTGTGCTAAGTACAAGGTTGAAATCACTAAGCGCATTGGTTACTCATATGACCACTTGATATAATTCTCTTGATGATCATGTAGAATATTTAATCTTGTAATGAACTCCATCCAAATTCCATAATTCGTTCGCTTTATCTTTTAATCTCGTTGTAAATTTTCAACGGTTTCTAGAACGCTTGTTTCACTATCTCTACGGTTTTCGTTCCAAATCCCCAAATCAAATATAATAAAATTCTAAAATATTAAATCCTCAAACCCTCAAATTTAACATCTCATTTCTTGGATATAATAATATATAATTCAGTGTCTGGTCAAATATTACCCCAAAATAGAAATTGGAATTTCTGAATTCTGATTGTCTTTGCATACACTTATTTACTCCGTGAATCACTAATATGACTTCGAAATATCCATACCATGTCTTGTACATAGGGTGGCTTGAAAAATTTCTTGGTTCCCAAAATCACTATTCATCCATGAAAAATACTATTCACGTATGAAAACACTATTCACTGATGCACTTAATCCAAATAAGAAAAGTTTTAATTCTACCAAAAATTTGGGTTCTTACAGTGAATGTCTAAGCTCCTTTGACGAACTAGCTGAACTGACTCCAACTTGTCTACATTTTCTTGAGTAATACCAGAACCAAGAGATACAAGTGCAGAGGGATCTCTTGGACTGTTACTAACCCTCAAATCTCTTCTTGATCCAAAGCCAGAAGTATTCCTCCCTGGTGGCTTTCCTGAACATGCAACATTATGTTGATATCCACCAGTTACTCCTGCTTCTTCTTGCACTGGAATCTTTGGCCTTGAAAAACCAGGTAAGAGTTTACTTTGAGTCTGTACAACTTGTGTAGCAACAGAGGTTGTATCTATCATTTTGCCCTTGCTCTCTTCACCAATTATCCCTTTTAACTTCAACTTGGCATCAAGAGAAGACTTTCTAACCAGCTTTCCAGTATCTTCTTCTTCTTCTTCTTGAATACCAGATAGTTTTCTTTGATCTCAATACCTTTCATTACAGGCTTTGAAGCTCTAACAGTTTTCTTCACTTTCTTGGACTTTTGAGCTTTTAAATGCTCTTTCTGCAACAGCTTTTCTTCAGCTTGAATATCCTCAAGTGTAGCTTCAGCATTCTCTTCACGAAAGAGTTTTGCAGCCAATTCTTCATCTGTTTGTGGATTGTCAGTGAATGACAAATCCTTTGGCTTTGTACCAGAAGTACTCTGACTATTTATATCTATCTCCAAATTTGGCTTTGACCTTGAAGACCTTCCATGTGAGCCCTTATCAGCAGTACCTTCATCATCAAGATGATCTTTCTTTGACAGAGTTTGAGTTTGCTTGCACTTGGTTTTAGCAATTCTCTCCCCCTTTTTGACATCATCACCATCCTGAATCAGAATTGAGGTAATTAACTCAAGAGAGTTTGCAATGGAATCAACCTTCTCAGTCAGTAAAATCTGATTCTTTTCAACTGTGCTCAGTCTGTCATTAAGATTTGCTTGAGCTTTGGAGAATTGTTGAAAAAGCTTAGCATTAGCTAGTTGAGCTTTCTCCTCATGAGTAGCAACCTCTGTTCGAAGATCAACAATAGATTTCTGAGTATCATCAAATCTATTATTCAAGGTTTTGATTTGAATCACTGTGCCTTGCAAACAAGTGAATATTTCTGGATTTTTAATCTTCGAAGAATTTGCTTGGAGAAACGTAGCTGCCCTTCCAGGAGGAAAAATACACTCTGATTTGTACCAATCAGCAGTTTGTTTGGCCAAATAATTATCATCAATTTCATTGACAGAAGGCCCAGCAAAATCTGGTTTTTCTCCTGTTTTCTGACCATCAGCTTGAGTTTGTGCATTCTCAACTCCTGTACTCTTGGGTTCAATTGAATCACTTATCGACTCACTAGTAGAAGCAACAGAAGCAATGTCTTCATTTTGAGTAGCAACAGGTTCTTGAGCAATTTGTTTTCCTTTATCAACTTGAGTTTGCTCTGAAGAAAGAATCTTCTCTGGTTTATCAACCTCCTCACCATGATCAGAAACATGATGGGCAACAGAGTTTAACTCAGTGTGTGATGCAACCACAGTGTCTTCAAGAACAACAGTAGGCCCATCAGCAACACCAGTATCAATAGAATATGTAACCTCCATGAGTGGTGGAGTAGATGCTTCATGATTAAAAGAAATTGGAGTTTCATCAAACTCTTCCATTGGAGACAAAGCATCTCTAACATCTTCATTTTCTTGAACCTTAACAGATTCTGGTTCAACAATCTTGACTTCTGATTCTGGTATTATAGGTTCTATGATAACCTCTGTCTCACCAGTAGGAATATCAATAGAGATTTTCTCTTGAGCCTCATCAACATGCTCATCATCAGAATCAGATAGAATGAGCCTTCTCCTCTTAGCTTGAGGCACTGCAATCAGTTCTTCATCCTCACCAGAACTGTCCTCAGCTGGTGGTGTAGAAGGTCTATTTGCTCTTTCTTTGAATCTTCTAGAATAAACAGCTTTTGTAGATGTCTGTTTAGCCTTAGAATGTTTTGTATCAAGTGCAGCATGCTTCTTCCTTTTGGACTTAGATGGAGGTTGTGGGTGAGTAGTAGTGATAGGGTTTGTTGATGTTGGATTTATTGGTTCAGTTTGGGTTTGTGGTGATATAGGATGAACAGTGGTTGTTTGGGTTGGCTCAGGTGATTGTATAGGTTGAGATGGTATGTTTTCTGTACGATCAGTGGCTAAAGGTTCAGGCATAGGTTGTGGTTCTGGTTGTTGTGTTTCATGTGGTTCATGGTTTGGTGATGGAGAATCTTGTGGCTGATTGACAAAATTCTGTAAGGCAAGTGGCAATACGAAAGGAGGTATGTCTTTACCAACATCTTTGTTAGTCATATCAGAGAATATTCTCTTAGTGACTCGAAAAGGTTGAATCTCATCAGCTTCATCAATAGTTAACCCAGGTACACATGCATTGAACAAAAGTTGACAAAATCTAGCAAAGTAAACTGTAGTAGACTCTGACAACTTATCACCCAAATTCATTAATACATATCTACCAAAATCAAAATTACTGCCATAGAGTAGAGGATACCCAATTTGCAGACTGTCCATTGGAATAGCATCCCAGTTGGTTACCTTCTTTTGGAATGTCCTGGTAATACAATCAAAGAAAAAGTTCCACTCTTTTCTCAGATTCGGCCTCCTCACACTGCCCAGCTTTGCAAGTGAGTCCATATACCCAATCTCTGTTAGCATCTCTCTCAGATTTTGCTCAGAGACAACAGCATACGAAGTATGTGTGTCGAAATCCATGGCATCACGAACAGTTTGTGGAGTAATCACAAACTCTTGTTCTTCATGAGAGAAGATGATAGATGGAGTTCCATTCTCTCCTCCTTCTATATATCTTGAGTTTTGCCAGAAGTTAACAACCTGAGAAGCAGATAGAGTAGCCGGTTCAACCAGCGCTTGCCCAATCTCAGAATCGCGAAGAAAATTTTGCATTAGGTGAAACGCCTCTGGAGCCCGGTCGTTCTCAAGTAAAGCTGCATAATTGTTAGGCACAAATCGTAGACCAAACGAAGTGAAAGGTTTTGTTGCCATTGAATCAAGAAATAAGCAAAAAGCAACTGTGAAAATGATATGCAAGAAAAGTGTTTGTGAAAATGCCAAAGTGAAAAACAAAGAAGTTCTCTGTTTTGGTAAAGTGAATACGAGTGGGTGAAAGTGATTTTGACAAAAAGTAATTTGAGTTGTAATTAAAAATTAAACTCAAACGTTTTATCTTGAAAACACACAACTGTTCCCTCGAGAAATGCGAAAGTGGTAGATAATGATGAGTGATTGGGTGAAAGTGGGACACGTGTCAAACATGCAACGATTCACTTAATACACGCGCAGTAAAAGCCATTATTACTGCTGTCTTTCCGTTTATCAAGACACTTTACCACTAAATACACTAATTAACAGTTGTCAACTACTCCATTTAATCCAAAATTTTCAAATTATCTTAATGAAAATTTACCTTAGAGTACGTAACACAATCAATCAGTGTTTGTCAAATTTTCAACCTTTGTCACAAAAACCATTTCAAAAATGCACAGTCGTGATTTTTGTGTGTGAGTAGCAAAGTTTACCAAATCAATTTTTATAGCATCTAATATTTCATAAAATCCATAAATCAAAACAATAAACACTGAATGCACAAACTCTCATATTAAACACAGAGTATATGATGAATGCTAAACTCTGTAGTTCCTTAATTACAGAAATCTGAATATCTCTGTTCCAGTTTATGTTCATGAATATCCAAGTAAGCACACAGTCATTATAGACAAAAAAAAATCAAGAGATAAACATCAAAGCATCATTCAGTGAGTTACATGTCAAGGATTTTCTCACAAACTCTCACATCACACAAGTGTTTAGGTGAAGTGTTTTCGCTCAAATTCAATCAGTAGAAGCAGATACTACCATAAGCTTGAATTTCCACCAAATCTACACCACTTCGATTACATATATGCACAAATCAAAAGGACTTTGTTCAGGGTTGTAATTGAGTAAAATCAAACAGATGAGAAAAGATATTTTTCGAATGAGAATTCCTAACTGAACAATTTATAAGATCAAAATGTTCAGTCAAACGGTTAGTACATATTTGTACAAGATGATCAGTATATATACCTTTTTTTTTATTTATTTATTTACATATATATACTGAGTAAGATTTCTTTTCTTGAGAAATTCTCACCTGCTTGAATTTGATTTATCAAAAGAATATAACTGCTCTTAATACTTCAGTATTCAAGAAAAAATGAGCAGTTAATTAGGCTCAAAGGGGTTTACTAAGGGTCGTGTTTATGAACAGTGTTTATTATCAGTGTTCAAAGATGTTTTGAACAGTGTTTGAAGAAAGATGGTTAATCCTAGTGCCTTTATCATTTTCATGCACACATATATCATGTAGTCTCAAAATGGTTTAATGCAAGTTCTAGAGCAACATACTTACTGATGAACATCACACAGCAATAAAATCTGATTGATATAAAATGTATCAATCACTTATTTGGCTCAAAATCTCACAGGGTGCAGACATGAACTGTTTCTCACCAAACTAAACAATGACACATCTCAAGTTTTAAAATTTTCACAAGTGCAAACAAAGAATCATCAAGAATCAAATATGGTTTGGAAACAGAGTGTTACTAATCAGAGTTTAGAGTTCATCAATATCAGAGTTATTCATGAGAGGCAATGCATACAGTATTCATAGATTCAGAGTTTAGGATCAAATAAACTAAGAGATGCTCTAAGTATGAAACAGTATCATGCTGTGTTAGTTTACTGCACAATTTCTGATTAGATCACAGTGACTCAGAAAGAATCTTGATTTTTCACTGAGAATCATGTTCCATACATTTTTCTTCATTGGTATTTTCATTCAGACAAAAATCAACTCAGAATTCACAGAGTTTAACAAACATATTAACAGTGTATGACCAACAATCGTGCTGACAGAGTTTAATTAACAAGGTTCACATAGCACTTTAGCAATTTAAAGAAATATGAGCAACACATTTTATTAGAAAAGTTTGAGTCTAACCAACATGTTTAGTCAAAACCAGATACCATCCCTAGTTCATTGACCAGTCTTGTAAATGCTGCTTCACTTAGAGGCTTTGTGAAGACATCTGCAAGTTGTTGATCTGTAGGCACAAAGTGAAGCTCAATATTGCCTTCCTCTACATGCTCTATGATAAAGTGATACCTTATGCTGATGTGCTTGGTCATTGAGTGTTGTACTGGATTACCTGTCATTGCAATAGCACTTTGATTATCACAAAAAATAGGTATCTTACTATATCTTAACCCATAATCCAGCAATTGATTCTTCATCCACAGAATCTGTGCACAGCAACTACCAGCAGCAATATACTCTGCTTCAGCTGTAGATGTTGATATTGATTTTTGTTTCTTGCTGTACCAAGACACAAGTCTATCACCAAGAAATTGACAACTTCCACTTGTGCTTTTTCTGTCAATCTTACAGCCTGCAAAATCTGCATCAGAGTAACCAAGTAGCTTAAAATCTGATTCTCTTGGGTACCACAGCCCTAAAGTTATAGTGCCCTTGAGAGACTTGAAAATCCTCTTCACAACTGTTAAATGTGGTTCCCTTGGATCTGCCTGAAACCTTGCACACAGACATGTGGCATACATGATATCAGGTCTACTAGCTGTTAAATAGAGTAGAGAACCAATCATCCCTCTGTAACTTGTCATATCCACTGATGACCCTGTATCTTTGTCCAGTTTTGTTGCAGTTGCCATGGGAGTTGTTGCAGATGAGCAGTCAAGCATACCAAATTTCTTGAGAAGATTTCTGGTATATTTTGCTTGATTTATAAAAATTCCATCATCTGTTTGCTTCACCTGTAGGCCTAGAAAATAACTAAGCTCTCCCATCATACTCATTTGATATCTTGACTGCATGAGTTTGGCAAACTTCTTACAGAGTTTATCATTAGTAGATCCAAAAATGATGTCATCCACATATATCTGAACTAAAAGCAAGTCACTACCAGATTGAAAGTAAAACAGAGTTTTGTCAATAGTACCTCTGTGAAACCCACTTTCTAGTAAAAATTTGGCAAGGGTTTCATACCATGCCCTTGGTGCCTGCTTAAGTCCATAGAGTGCCTTGTCTAACCTGTAGACATAGTCTGGATATTTTGGATCTACAAAACCAGGTGGTTGTTCAACAAATACTTCTTCTTCAAGTTTTCCATTCAGAAAAGTACTTTTCACATCCATTTGAAAAACTTTGAATTTCTTGTGAGAAGCATAAGCAAGAAACATCCTTATTGCCTCCAATCTGGCAACTGGTGCAAAAGTCTCATCATAATCTATTCCTTCCTGCTGTGAATAGCCTTTAGCTACCAGTCTTGCTTTGTTCCTTGTGATCACACCATCACTGTCAGTTTTATTTCTGAAAACCCATTTAGTACCAACAATGGATCTGTTCTTTGGCCTTGGTACAAGGGTCCACACTTCATTCCTCTCAAATTCATTTAGCTCTTCTTGCATTGCTGTTATCCAGTCAGCATCTTTAAGAGCTTCTTCTACTTTCTTTGGCTCAGATTGTGACAAGAATGCATGAAACAGACATTCATTTGTTGTTGCACTTCTTGTCCTTACTCTTGCATCTGGATCGCCAATAATCAAATCAGGTGTGTGTGACTTAGTCCATTTTCTTGCAGAAGGCAGATTGCTTCTGTCATCATGTGATCCTCCCCCTTGATCCATGCTCTCCTGATTTTCTTGGTGCCTTTCATCATTTTCTGATGCTCCCCCTGAATGTGACTGCTCAGAATTTGAACGATCAGAGTTTGAATCAACAGTGTTTGATTCAGAGTTATCAACTGAGTCACTATCAGTGTTTGAATTATCACTTTGGTGAGATTCTTCATGCTCCCCCTCAACTGGTTCTTCTCTTGTCTCTGATTAAAGAGTTTCTTCAGTATTTACCAGTAGAGGTTCAGAGTTTAGATCAACAGAGTTTGTCAGATCAGTCTGATCAGAGTTTACTTTTTCAGAGAATAAGTCTTCATTTTCAAAGTGAAGTAGATCATGTTTATTGACATCTTCAAGTCCAGTTACTTTCTTGTCATCAAATGACACATGAATTGATTCCATGATCACTCTAGTTCTCAGATTATAAACTCTGAATGCCTTAGTTGACAGTGGATAGCCAACAAAAATTCCTTCATCTGCTTTTAGATCAAATTTGGTCAACTGTTCAGGATGAGTCTTCAACACAAAACACTTGCATCCAAAAATATGAAAATATTTTAGATTTGGCTTCTTCTTTTTCACCATTTCATATGGTGTTTTGCCATGCTTGTTGATCAGTGTTGCATTTTGAGTAAAACAAGCAGTTTGAACTGCTTCTGCCCAGAAGTATATTGGCAATTTTGCTTCATCTAGCATGGTTCTGGCAGCTTCTATCAAGGTTCTGTTCTTCCTTTCCACTACACCATTTTGTTGTGGAGTGCCAGGTGCAGAAAACTCTTGTTTGATTCCTTTACTCTTGCAAAATTCTTCCATTGATGAATTCCTGAATTCAGTTCCATTGTCACTTCTGATTATCTTCACTTGATTCTCTGACCCTTTGTCCAGTTGTATTATATGTTCTGTCAGTGTTAATGCAGTTTCATCCTTCTTTGCTAGAAAATACACCCATGTGTATCTGGTGTATTCATCAACAATGACTAGAGCATATTTCTTCTTTCCAAGTGACATGACATTTACTGGTCCAAAAAGATCAACATGTAGAAAATGATAAGGATCAACAATTGAAGACTCAGATTTGCTCTTGAAAGAGGCTTTTCTCTATTTGGCCTTTTGACAAGAATCACACAGGCCTTCTACATTCAACAATGACTTTGGTAGTCCTCTTACAAGATCATTCTTGATTAGCTCATTGATGTTGTTCAGGTTCAAATGAGAGAGTTTCTTGTGCCACTTCCAACTCTCTTCACTGGACATTCTTGTTGACAAACACACTGCTTTGCCATCAGTGTTTGTTGACAATTTAATTTCATAAATGTTATTGTGTCTGTTTCCAACTAGAGCAACTTTCCCTGTAGATTTGCTGATGACTTGACAATATTCAGGCTGAAAATCCACATGATATCCTCTGTCACAGATTTGACTCACAGATAGCAGATCATGCTTGAGTCCTGAAACCAGAGCTACATTTGTGATGATGACACTTCCTAGATTAATATTGCCATATCCCAGAGTATGTCCTATGTTGCCATCTCCATAGGAAACTTTTGGGCCAGCCTTCTCCTCATACTCTGATAGCAGGGCTTTATTTCCAGTCATGTGTCCTGAACATCCACTGTCCACGACTAGGGTACTCACCCTGGTGCCCTGCAATCACAAACAATCACTGATTGTTAGTTTTAAGGATCCAGACTTGCTTGGATCCTTTGGCTTTCTTAATTCTGTTAGCTTTTGCAGCGGAATTCATATTAACAGAGTTTAAGCTAACTTTTTCAGAATTTACATTTGCAGAGTTTACTTTAACCCATTTCAAATTTGGTTTCGGTTCATAGTAATTATAGTAAATAGCATGATAATCTCTGCAAGTGTAAATAGAATGCCATGTACTTCCACAGTGTTTACATAAAGTCTGTGGTCTAGTTCTCACATAATCATTTTTAACTGCAGTTTTAGAGGGCAAAGAATTAATGTTCTTATTCTTACTGCAGAAACTAGCAAGATGATTAGTGCTACCACAATTAAAGCATGTCTTTCTAGGAGCTAATGAAGCAAGCATTGGCTTAATTCCTGATGTTATGCCTACCTTTCCATTTCTGTTTTTCTTAGGCATTCTCTGCTTGTTGACAGATTTTATCTCTTTAAGCTTATGCTTGAGTTGTTTATCTGTCATTGAACCAATGTTAACCTCTTTAACAAAAGTCTTAGCATATGATTCTTTAACAGCCTTTTTCTGAGCTTCAGTCTTAGGTCCACCTGTTCCCATAACATTACCTTCAGATGAACGATGTGGTCTAACTTTTACCAAATTTTCAAATCTAAGTTCATCTCCTTCAGAGTAACCTAGACCTACTGTATCTGATTGAAACACTTCTTGAGTGTCTTTACCAGAGTGTGTCCAAGTTTTAATGATGTGCTTAGTATCCTCCAATTCAGATTCTAGTTGCTTATACTTACCTAGCAACTCCTGTTCAATAAACACAGCATCATCTCTTTCTTTCTGAATTTTATTCATGTTTTCTAGCTGTTCCTCAACAAGTTTATTTCTATCTTTGAGTTGGGAGCACTCATTCTTAATCCTCTCATTTTCTAAAGTCTGATCTCTATAACTGATATGCAATGCTTTAAGATAAATTCTCAATTCAGTTATATTATCAGTATTATAAGCATAGGTAGTTGGGGGTACCTTGAGATCATCATCTTCATTTTGAGTAGTAGCCATGAGTGCATAGTTGACTTCCTCATCTGAATCTGAAGTGTCTGCCCAATCTCTGCCTTTGGTGTAGAGTGCCTTTTCAGTTTTACCCTTCTTGCACTCAGGAGCATAGTGACCCATCTCCTTACACTTGTAGCATTGAATCTCAGACTTATCTTTCTTACCAGATTTGAAGTCCTTTCCCTCAGATTTCTTGAAATTCTTCTTGTCAAACTTTGAGTAGTCCTTGGAGAATCTCTTTCCCTTCTTGAAGTTCTTGAATCCCATCTTCTTGAAGGTCTTTACCATCAATGCAGCCATTTGCATCATCTCCTCATCATCTTCAGAATCAGATGTTTCATCTGTGTTTGAGTCAATATCAGTGTTTGATGACTCACTTTCTGAGTGTATGACTAAAGCTTTTCCTTTTGCCTTTCTCCTTGATGCTTCCTTCTTTGATGGTTTCTCCTCAACCTTAAGAGCAACAGACTTTGACTTTCTACTTGATCTTTTGTTTCTCTGCTCCAATTCCAATTCATGGGTTTTGAGCAGTCCATAAATTTCATCAATCTCTGTTTCACCAAGTTCATAGTTATCTCTTATGGTGGTTGTTTTCACATCCCATTTTTCAGGTAGAGAAAGAAGAAACTTGAGATTTGAGTCTTCTAAATCATACTCTTTGTTAACCAATGACAAATCATTGAGCAATTTACAGAATCTGTCAAATGTTTCTGTCATGGTTTCTTCAGACTTTGCCTCAAAGTGCTCATACTCCTGAGTGAGTATGTTTCTTCTGTTTTTCTTGATTGCAGGAGTTCCTTGACACCTAACCTCAAGTGCATCCCATATCTCTTTTGCAGTTGTGCAATTAATCACTTTATTAGACATAACATTGTCTAAAGCACTGTGAAGTAAATGCCTTACTTTTGCATCCTTTGCAATAGATGAAAGATCCTCTGCAGTTAGATCTTTCTTTTCTTTTGGAATGACCTTTGATTCCTCACCAGCAGCAGCAGCAGATAACTTTGTAGGTTTGTGAGGACCTTCATAAATTCTATCCAGATATTCTGGATCTGTAGCCTCCAGAAACATGGTCATCTTCACATTCCAAATTGCATACTCTAATGGCCTAAGTATAGGAACCCTAATTGTTTCATACCTACTAACAGTAGCAGGGACTTTCTCAGATGGTGGAGGTATCTCTGCCATTGATTACTATTGTGTTTGGATCTTTTTCTGTAATAAAGTAACAGATTTGGCTCTGATACCACTTGTTAGGTCGAATACACAATATATAATCAAGTACCGTATGAGTAAATAACAAGAACACACGTTTTAACTCTTAAAACTGTTTGGAATTAATAATTCCTCTCTCAGTGATGTAAAATATCACAGAGAGCTGCTTAGGTTACAAGAATGATATTCGTTCACGATGGATACCCTTCTAGGGTTAACCTAACTGTATTTAAATGATATACAGCTACATACAATCGTTAATTGATTCTCCTAAAATTAAACTATACAATTGATATCAATTACGATTGCTACACGTTTTCTAAGTCAACTCAATCTCTTTGACAGCTATCCAATCTTCAAAGATATCGCTTCCATATTAATATTAAATTAATCTTCAAGCTCTGTTGACTTGTAGACGCTCCCAGTAGACAGACTCTAACAAACTCTGTTTTCTCTAAGCTAACAGTGTTTGCGCTTCCATGTGTTCAGCTAACAGTGTTTACGCTTTCCTCTGTCAGCGTTTGCGCTTCCAGCTATCAGCGTATACTCAAACTCTGTTACAACTGCTTTCAATATCAAGTTAAACTCTCTTTACCTGTAACACTTAAACACTGACATTAAATCACATCAATTATATCTAACATTTATGATCAATTTTTATAATATAAATATGTAACAAATGTTATATATATTTTAACACAAAAAAATTATATTATAACATATACTATAAATATAATATTTTTCTAATTTAGATTTTAAAGTATATTTTATAATTAAGGATATAATAAATTTATTATACATATAATATTAAATAGTATTTAATGAAGGATAATTGATAGACAGAATAATTGATGGACAGCTATGTAACTTCTAGTGACCACGCATGGCCTAGGTAAGTGGGTTAGTGTGTCTTGCTAGTTACGTGGTACGGTGTTACTGTGTTGGGTTACATGGAACCAAACGAGGCCTAACTTTTTTAAATTTTACATTAAAACACACATTTAAAAAATAATACGAAACAAAATTCTGATTTTTCTAATACTCCCTCCATCTCATATTATATTATGTGTCCTATTTGAGAAAAAAATATATCCCATTTTATGTGTCTTGTTCATTATCCAATGCAAATAGTCTTTCATTTTATATTTCCAATAGTTGACTAATAAAGAAATAGAAATTTTTATACTCCTGAAGATTAATAAAGTAAGAGTAAGTCTTGTGGAGTAACTAGGGTATTTTGCCCGCGCTACGCGAGCTACTTATAATTTTTTTTTATATTTTATTAAATTAATTATGTGAACAAACTAATTTAACATATAAATTGTGATATTATGATTTTTTTTGATAAATATTCCGTATTAATATTTATAGTCATGATTTATAATAATCAGTGATATTTTTTTTATTTAATTTAAAAGATTTAATACATGTTTTTGGACATAAAAAATTAAATTTACATTTATTTTAATAAAATACAATTTACAATATACTTTTTAATATTATTCCACTAAATTGGTTAAGTTGACTTTTTTTTTACTAAAGCTAGTTAAAGCAAATTATAATATAGTAGAATTATATAGTTTATATAATTTTAGTTTATATAATTATATAGTAGAATGTTACTCGACATCTCATGACGATGTCTCGCATTTTATTATATTAAAATTATTATTATCATTAACGAAAAATGTAAACTAAAGATATTTAAAATTATTAAGAACACAATTTATAAAAAAAATTAACACAATATTCATCAAATGTGAAATACTAATTAATTTGTACATTTTTGTTTACTAATATTTATTGCATTAATTAGATATCAACTTTGTGTAATTAATTTAGTTATTTCAACTTTAATTGAAAGAGGATTCAAAGATTATAGTTAAAATACTTTCACAATTTTGAAAATTTTCATTTCGTATGATAAAATTTAATTATTTAGTAGAAGATTACTTGATATCGTCCACTGTGTCGCCTCACATTTTTCCATAAGTAATAACTTAATTATCAATGAAGGGAAATTTATTGAGTAAATAATATTCATGTTATCTTAATTAGATGTCATTTTGCATTTTGTCATATGTAAATTATTATTAATATTTGATCAAAATTATTTGATCACATCTTTATCAAGTATAGAATATTAACTGGTAGAATAATTCAATATTTTTCTTTACTAATCTATGTAAAATTTAATTAATTCAAAAACTTGTTAGATTTACTTATTTATATCTCTGTTCTAAAAGTCGGTGATTAATCGGGATTAATCGTCGATTAATCGCTGTTTGGTAAGGCACCGTATTGATTTTACAAAAATGGCCAAAAAATCATTTTTTCGAAAAATCGGGATTAATCGGTCAAAAATCGGATTAATCGGTCAAAAATTGGCATTATTGATAAAAAATTGAAAAATGTGTAGAAAAATTATAAAAATTCAAAAAGTATAAAATTGAATAAATTTAAGAAAAATATTATTCTCATATACGAAACTAATATTTTAAACGGTTAAATCATGAATTTTATCAATTTTTTCTCTCATATTGATCCCAATTCAAAAATTAGATCTTAAAATTTATATTTACTTTAATAATGCTATATATTTTAAATATATTTGTACAAATATATGATAATTATTCATGTATAATCAAAATAATAAAATAATTATGTATATTAATAATAGTTATATTTAAATATAATATTAAATTAGTTCCGATTAATGATCCGATTAATCATTCCGATTAATCCCCGATTACCCGATTAATCCCTGGACGGTGCCTCCACCGATTAAGTCCGATTCCCTCTTTTTACAATACTGATTTATATTTTAAATGTTACTCAACATCGTCTCACGATGTCTCGCATTTTATTTTATTAAAATTATTATTATCATTAAATTTAATTAAAGATATTTTAAATTACTAAGCAAATAGTTTTTAAGAAAATTGATCACAATATTCATCAAATTTTAAATACTAAATAAAATGTACATTTTTGTTTATTAATATTTATTGCATTAATTAAATATCAACTTTGGGTACTTAATTTAGTTATTTCAACTTTAATTGAAAGGGGATTCAAAGATTATAATTAAAATATTTTCACAATTTTGAAAATTTCATTTAGTATGATAAAATTTAATTATTTAGTAGAAGATTACTCGATATCGTCTACTATGTCGTCTCACATTTTTACATATGTAATAACTTAATTATCAATGAAGGAAAATTTATTGAGTGAATATTACTCATATTATTTTAATTAGATGTCATTATGCATTTTGTCATATGTAAATTATTATTAATATTTGATCAAAATGATTTGATCACATCTTTGTCAAGTATAGAATATTAAGTGGTAGAATAATTCAATATTTTTTTACTAATCTATGTAAAATTTAATTAATTCAAAAACTTGTTAGATTTACTTATTTATATTTTAAATGTTACTCGACATCGTCTCACGATGATGTCTCGCATTTTTTTATATTAACATTATTATTATTATTATTAACGAAAAAATTAAATAATTTTTTTTTTAAATTACTAAGAAAACATTTTTTAAAAAATTGACCACAATATTCATCAAATATTAAATACTAAATAAAATGTACATTTTTATTTATTAATATTTATTGCATTAATTAAATATTAACTTTTGTGTACTTAATTTAGTTATTTCAACTTTAATTGAAAGGGGATTCAAAGATTATAATTAAAATATTTTCACAATTTTAAAAATTTCATTTATTATGATAAAATTTAATTATTTAGTAGAAGATTACTCGATATCATCCACTATGTCGTCTCACATTTTTACATTTGTAATAACTTAATTATCAATAAAGGGAAATTTATTGAGTGAATATTACTCATGTTATCTTAATTAGATGTCATTATGCATTTTGTCATATGTAAATTATTATTAATATTTGATCACATCTTTATATATAGGATATTAAGTGGTAGAATAATTCAATATTTTTTCTTTACTAATCTATGTAAAATTTAATCAATTCAAAAACTTGTTAGATTTACTTATTTATATTTTAAATGAAATGTGATCTGAATAATCGTTTAAAAGTATTAATTGCACTAAAATTTAAAAATTATAAATTAATTTAAACAAAACATGTTTTATGATTTACTTATATATAACATATAATAATGAAATAATTATAATTTAATTATGAAAATTGAAACCTTGCACTACTCATAACCATTTAACCTAACGTACCACAATTTTTCTTTCCTTCCGAATGTGCACATGACACCTTACAAAATCACTGATATGACAAAATTGTAGAAAGTAAGAAAAAAAAACATGTATCAACTAAAGTCACGGCATGATAAAAACAAATAGATAAAACAGCTTGAAAAGAATCAACCCTTTTACAACCTAGTACTTAGCCCGGATTCTTTGGCCAGTTACTGCAAATGTTATCACTTCTAATTGATTAAAAAACATATTTTGATACTCTTAGATTTGCAGAACCACTTGGAAAATGTTGAATGAGTTGACCATAAGCCCAACTACAAAAAATATAATATAATACGTTACAACACACATTCCATGCGTCGATTAAATAAAAGTAATCATAATGACACTGGTTTATATTGCTTGATATCTAACTTGGCTTCCTTCCTCTACTCGTAAACTGATCGACGATAATCAACATTAAAGTTGCTACCAAGCCTCCTGCAGAAATTGAATTAATAGATACTGAAATGAGAGTACAAAAGAAGGCACTTGAACATACAAAACCTAGTGTAGATGGCCAAATAAACTAAGGTTAAAAGAAAGGATGGCTCAACTGAGAAACTGATCCGATAAAACATTAAAACACATATATACGGAGCACTAAGGTTCCATCCTCCTTCAATCCTAGATGTGTAACTCTTCCCTAGCACATAGTAGTCTTCCATTCCATTTCCACTTCAACAGGACCCTTTAGTGCATCTTCCACTGCAAAATAATCTTTTTGAAACGTCAAACATAGAATAAGTAACCTTTTGTAATAAGGAAAAAGCTGAAGGTTTATGTGAATCAGCAGCACCAAGGCCCACATGTTTTTTATATCTTTACTTTCTTTTACTACATTAGCCTTAAATCATAGAATTGGCAATTGGGAGCCATGGTGACTACAGCTACTTATTTGTGTGTTTCATTTTATTTATGTTATGTTGCTATTACCAAGACAGCTTTTTGATGATATCCCGTGTTTAGTCTCATGCCTCCAAACAATAGCCAATAGAATTTTTAGCATTGTAAGAGGTTAAGAGCTCCAGCTACTGTAATTGACCAATACCAAAAAAAATATAGCCAAATGATGCATGAATGATAAGGAATTGGCTGTCTGGCTTCGTATTGGAGGCCCACCTTGGGGCAATTTTTACACCGTGCACTATAGTCCAGTTTATAAAGATTATCAAAGTTTGCTGGATGGCACATTATCAAGTTAATAGAACAAAATATAGGGAGGAACGAAGAAAGGATTTCTGTACTACAATTCTACTTACTATTGCTTTCTTTCTCTCCTTCATCATCATCAAAGGTAGATATTCCCAACGCCATACAGATATTCTGAACAAATGGATAACCACAGAGAACACTGATCAAAGGGTAAACACAACAAAAAAAACAATCATCTGGATTCCAAGCAGAATGTTTTTTGTAATGTTAATGCTGATAATAATGATATAGAACCAAATGCCTCTCTTCCCTTGAATGTTATCAAGCTCAAGTGATGCTTTTGATGCGGCAACATTGGGGACCGGATGTCATTATAATTTAAAAAGTTCCGAGGAGTTCACATCGTGCTCAGGTATGATTGTGCAATAAAACAAACTTTCTTTTCTTCAAAAAAAAAATGCAAAGCATGTATGGAGCTCTACTATTAGATAACACAGCCAGGACAATAAGCACTTACTTCTACAAAAGCATTCCTCAGCATAAGTTGTTTTTTCCTCAGCATGTAGCATAGTCATTCCTTCTTTGTTAGTCTTCATAAGTTGCTTCTGCACCAAGTGTTAGAAAATGGAGTTTTTAGAGCATAAGTATTTTATGTTCTTGATGTTAATTCCGGATTTTAACGATTGGAAATTGTTATTATGAGGACTTAAATTTTCATATGTGGGTCTAAGTAATTTTCTTAGTGAAACCCATAGAGAAATGGAGTTGAAGTTAGTAGCTTGAATAAGCTTGAAATGAGAATGTGTATTTGTCCCACATTGAAATAAATAAAGGGGGTTGTTGGCTTTATATAGAATCACACACATGGGTAGTGTACAACTACTAAGGTGTATGATGGTGCATGGTGTTACTGTGTGCTCCACGCGTACACACACACACGCGCGCGCCGCCGCCGCCCGCCTCGCCACGCCACGCCACGCCACGTCTCGTCTCGACTCGGGTCGGGTCGGGTCGGCTCGGTAATACTGATGGGCTCAAGTCCTGATGAAGTCCTGAAGGTACTACCAGATCCTGATGCTGGATCAATACTGATGGACCTCAAGTCCTGACGGTATCAGATCCTGATGAATGATCAAATGCTGATGGACATCAGATCCTGATGTTGGGTCAGAATTTGATAATATATATATTCGTATAATTAAAATAAAAACTGATATGTGTGGATAAATATAACGTAACAGTTACGATTTATTAAATCAACCGTTTTGATTTTATTAAATCAACCGTTTCATTTTATTAAATGTAAATCGGCAGTTACAATATTAATTGGGTGGCATCAGTTACGTTTGGCCTCTCCTATAAATAGAGAGCTAAGCTACTGATTGTAGACACACTGAATATGCAGACCACACCCTACATTCTCTTTTCTTCTCTACACTCTCTGTTCTCCTCCTATTATAGTTTATGTTACTTAGGGTTTTCTGGCGACTGAGGTGCTAGTCGAAGTTGAGTATTCTGATTGCTGTGATCACTATACTCGGAGCTGTTTTATCCTGGGAGAGGTGTTGCAAGCATCCCAACACAGTTGTAAGTGGGGGCAATTATCTCTTCAAGAGCAGTCAGGCTTTCTAGCAAATCCTGACGACTCAGCTGTTTGTTTTACTTGTTTTACATACTGATATAGCTATGGCTACTGGTATGTTTTCTGACTTTTCTTTGTTCTATCAGTTACTGACATGCATGTGTTTTACCTTGATGTTTTGTTTCGCTAATTGTATGCTTGGCCTGGACTTGTTAAATACGATATATAACTGCCTCTATGTTGCTGTTTTAGTCATAATTCCCAACATTCTTGAAGAGATAATTTGTTATATAGTATTTAGCATAATGGTTAACGATAGTGAAATTCCTGCTAGTGGTAGTTCGGTTGCATCTGCTGGGGTTATTGATTGGACCACTTACAGTTTTCCACAACCTATTGAATTAACTGGCTTGCCAGAGAAATTCAATGGGGGCGTTGGCTTTTCTCGTTGGCAGAAAAGGATGAAATTGTGGTTGACTGTAAAGGGTCTATGGCCTGTCGTGGAATATGAGAAGCCGGTTCTAGATCAAGAGAAGGCTGAATCAGTTAAGGGTTTTGCGAAGTGGGCTGAGAAGGATGGGGTTGCTAGGGCAGCAATTATGGCTGCTCTAACCAACACATTGTTTGATGTGTATTCCTCTGATGCCTACACCGCAAAACTCTTATGGGAGAAGCTGGACCATACACACAATTCTGACTCACAAGGTCTGGAAAAGTATTCTGTGGCGAGGTTCCTTGATTTCAAGCTGGTGGACAATAAGTCCATGACTGAGCAAGTGCATGAATTTGAGATGATAGTGCATGCTTTGAAGGAGTCTGGAATGGACCTCCCCGAAAAGTTTAAGGTGATGAGTGTGATTGAAAAGCTTCCAAAGTCTTGGGAAGAGTTCTCTCTCTCCCTGAAAAGACAGAAAGGAGAGATCACCTGGACCAACCTTATGCTGGACATCTCGGTGCAAGAACAACACAAGTCCAAACAGGGACATGTGATGCCAACTGAGCATGGAAGTTCGAAGGTAAATGTAGCAACTGTAGGACAGAAAAGGAAGGCTGTCTCTAAGAAGGGTAATAGTAATAAACCTAAGAATGACAAGGATAAGGCCAAGAAACCAAAGGCAAATAAACCATGTTGGTCTTGTGGGCAGGTTGGGCACTGGAGTAAGGACTGCCCTACAAAGAAAGCAAAGAAAGCCGAGGGGGTAGCTCAAGCGAATGCTGTGCTTGCAACCTCAAGTGGGCCTGTAGCGAACATGGTTGTTGGTGAGGCTTTGGCTTCTGAAACCAACGAAGACCGGTATGTTACCTACAACCCTGTACTATTTTCCACTTATCTGTCAAATGAATGGTTGATTGATACTGGAGCTAATGTGCATATTTGTGCTGACATTAGTTTATTTGTATCTTATCAACAGAGTCATAGCTTGACAGTGACGATGGGGAACGCAAGTGCTGCTCAAGTACATGGAATAGGAAACGTGGACTTGAAGTTTCCTTTGGGTCGTGTTCTATCCCTAACGAGAGTGCATCATGTTCCTGACATGCGTAGAAATATAATAAGTGGTAGCTGTTTAGTAGCTAATGGCTTTGAAGTCTCTCTCAAATGTAATAAAGTAGTTCTTATTCATACTGGTATATTTTTTGGCAAGGGTTACTTGTCAAATGGTTTATTTGTAATAAATGCTGAGCCCGTTTTGGGTGCTTTTAATAAGATTACTCCTTCTGTTAACTTTGTTGAATCTTCAGATTTATGGCATGCTAGACTTGGTCACTTAAATTTTGGTGCTCTTAAAAATATGATGAACTTAGAGTTGATTCCAAAACACACTATAGAAAAGAATTCTAAATGTCAAGTATGTGTGTCTGCTAAACAAATAAGGAAACCTTTTATCAATATTGTTAGGGATTCAGACTTGTTAGATTTAGTACACACTGATATTTGTGAATTTGGTGGTGTGTTGACTAAAGACCAGTTTAGGTACTTCATTACCTTTATAGATGATAGTAGTAGATACTGTTATGTTTATTTACTTAGACATAAAGATGAAGCACTTAGTAAATTCATTATATATAAAACTGAAGTAGAAAAACAAACTAATAAGATACTTAAAAGGTTGAGATCTGATAGAGGTGGTGAGTATACGAGTAACGCTTTTAATGAATTTTGTGCAAGCAATGGTATAGTTCATGAAGTTACCCCACCATACACACCTGAGTCTAATGGGGTTGCTGAGCGAAAGAACAGAACATTTAAAGATATGATTAATAGTATGCTTATTAATTCTGGGTTGCCTAAATACATGTGGGGAGAAGCTCTGAATACGGCTTGCCATATTTTGAATAGAGTTCCTCTGAAACACATGGATAAGACACCCTATGAGTTATGGAAGAGGAAGAAGACTAGTCTTAAGTATCTTTGATAAGTGCATATTTTTGCATATTTTTATTACCTATTTATTGCTTGAACTCGTATTTTAATAATTTATTTTGTTGCATTTCAGGAAATTCGTGAATAAATAAAGAAATGGCAAAATAAAGAAATAAAGTGCAAGGAAGGAAAAAGAGGAAGAAAAAGGACCAAAAAGAAAAAGAGGAAAAAGAATTAGGAGTTTGGTGGAAAGGGAATCTTGGAGGACACATGGAAGGTGGAGATCATCCCAACACACTTAAAAAGTGTATGGCCAAGATCAAGTCTACCAAAGCTTAATGGGGAAGGAATCTTTTAATGGCTAGGATTACACCACCACACAAACCAAATGTAGGGTCAAGATTTACCCACACCCCCCCTAAACCCTAATTCCCATCCTATAAATACCCCCTCATTTCCCTTGTATTTTTCACCTTAGGAGTAGTGTAGGGTAGTTTAGGGTAGATTTAATTTCTTGTATTTTCTTTAGTTTCAAATTTTGTAAACACTCCCCTTTATTTTAATGCAAATTTCCATTTCCTTTAATTTCTTGTCTTGCTCTTTCATTATTGTTGCCTTGTTTCGTTACTATCGTAAATCCGTTTAGTGGACAAAGTAGCGAAATGCTAACCACTAGGGGTTGAGAGTAACGAAATTTTAAATTCGTGTTCGTAGTTTTAATTTAGTTTAATTCGTAGTGAAGCCCCTTTAAACTTCCATTTTATTGTGGGTTTCGTAGTTTCAATTATAGATCTAAATTTTATGTTTTATGTGTTAGTAAAAAAAAATAAAAAAAATGTTAGCTTTCTAATTTTTCGTTTCGCATTTTCTGTTTATTCGAAGCCATTTTTTTAAGTCCCCTGTTTTCTCTTTTCTCTGTTAAACGAACCAAACCCATCTCCCCGGATCTTTACTTTTCCTTCTCTGCAATTCTTAAACCCAGTTCTCGCCTCCTGTTTCTTCTTCAAACTCTGCAAAATTCTCACCTTCTCCCCTTAATTTCCTTGTTTTAATCGAGTCTCCTTTTCTTGTTTTTGTTTTATTGTTTTACTTCTTTTCGTCTTCCCTTTCGTTGTTTTATTTCACTGATTTTCGTTCGTTCGCTGAGTCGCTGTTGAGTCGAGTCGTTTGAGTCACTAATTTTGTAGTTTAATTAGCTGTTAATTGTTTGGTTTTCCGAGTCGTGTTGCTGCTGAATTAGTTCTTGTTGCTGTGTGTAGCTATAACCGAGTTCTTTTCAATTCGCGCTCTTTCCGTTAAATTATTGTTTGTTTTCGTCTGAGTTCCTTTGCCAAGTCTGTTCTGGTTCGCTAGTGTTAATTAAGTTTCGTCGTTGTTTGATTCGAGTTTGAATGCTGCGGTTTATATGTTTAGCTTTAGTTTTGATGTCCATTGTGGGTTACGCGAGTCTGTTCGGAGTCCTGATTCGAGTCTGGGTCATGACTGTATTTGCATTGTTATAGTTTGATTTCATTCTTTGATTGGTCGTTGTATTGAGTTTTACAGTTTTCGAAATTGCTGTTGCTGAGTAGCATCTTCCCGAAGTTCTGCATTGTTCTTTGTTTGTTCTATATTTGAGTTTTGCGTTTTGTACAGAGACATTGTTCTGGGATTTGTTGGTTTGAAATGCTGCATGTTGCAGCTCTAGTCGCGAGTTGTCACTGAGTTGTATACAGTTCTGTTTTCTGTTTTTGAGTCACTGTGTTTGAGTTTTAATTGTAGAGCGAGTACTGGTTGGGTAATCTGTTTGGGCGAATTAAATGTCGTTTTGACTAGTTAATTTTCCAAGGGGTCCGGTCCCTGGCAAACGCATGCCAGGGACGGATTATTTGGCATACGGCTTTTAAGCCGTTGGATCGTTGATCCAACGGCTGTGATTTAAAAAAAAAATTCGCACCGTACCGCATAAACTTTATGCGGTACGGAGTAATTACCAAAATGCCCTTACTGTTCACGTACCGCAGAAACTTTCTGCGGTACGGTGAACAGTAGATTTTTTATATGAAAACAGGGGGGCATTTTGATAATTACTCCGTACCGCATAAAGTTTATGCGGTACGGTATTGTTTTTTTTTAAATCACAGCCGTTGGATCAACGATCCAACGGCTTAAAAGCCGTATGTTAAATAAACCGTCCCTGGCATGCGTTTGCCAGGGACCGGGAGCCATTTTCCAAATGCCCCCTGTCAAATTTTCGTTCCTAGTTTTCGAATCCTAGTGTTCTGGTTTCTGTTTTGTGCTGTTCTGTTTTCGTTCTTATTTTCTGTTTTCTATTTTCTGTTTATTTTCTGTTTATCTACGAACACCACATGTCGAATTTTCAAAAAAACATTTCTATAAATAAAGTTTTTAATAATTTAGTTTAGTTTTAAATAATTCAGAATAAATTAGTTTTAATTAATTAGTTTAAAATAGATTTTTTTTAGTAATTAAATAGTAAAAAAATAATAATTAATAATTCCGAAATTTTCCAAAACAAAATTTCTCTATTCCGATTAAATTAAAAATAAAAGAATGCGAAAATATTAGTCTCCGAGGATCGATATCTAAAATTTTACAACGAAACGAATTGTGCGCTTGCGATTCAATTATTTATCTTTCTATTTTTAGCACAACAATCTTCGTGTGTGGGGGTGCCTTGCCAAGGTACTTGTCCCTGAACACAAGAGAAAGAAACTAGGTCCGAAGACTGTTGATTGTATCTTTCTAGGCTATCTTGAGACCACTACAGCTATGAGATTTTTAGTATTAAAATCTGACATAGATGGTATAGTGGCAAACACGATAGTTGAGTTTCGTGATGCTACATTCTTTGAGGATGTTTACCCTATGAAGACTGGTATGCCTCAAGATACTTCTACTGAAGATCCTACTCACACATCAAGTTCTATTCCTGATCATGTGGAAAAGATGACAAATGTGGGGGTGGAACCTAGTAGTAGCTCTACCCCTAAGGAGATAGAGGAACCACGAAGGAGTAATCGTGCAAAGGTAGTCAAGGATTTTGGAAGTGATTTTATCACTTACAATGTCGAGGACGAACCTTTAACTTTCCGACAAGCTATGGATTCTTCAGAGTCTAGGCACTGGAAGGGCGCTGTAAAGAGTGAAATTGACTCTATTGTTTCTAATGGAACATGGGAGTTAGTTGATCTCCCTCCTGGGTGTTCTACTATCGGGTGCAGATGGATCTTTAAAAGGAAGTTGAACCCTGACGGCTCAATAGATAAGTACAAATCTAGACTGGTAGCTAAGGGTTTTAAGCAAATAGAGGGTATTGATTACTTTGATACATACTCTCCTGTAGCTAGGATGACAACAATCCGAATGCTTGTAGCATTGGCTTCCGTACATGGTCTTATCATCCATCAAATGGATGTAAAGATAGCTTTTCTTCATGGTGAACTTGAAGAAGAGATTTATATGGATCAGCCTGAGGGATTTGTTGCATCTGGTAACGAAAGGAAAGTATGTAAGTTAATCAAATCCATCTATGGCTTAAAACAAGCTCCTAGGGATTGGCATAAAAAGTTTGATGAAACTATATTGCCTTTCAGTTATGATATTAATGAAAGTGATAAGTGTGTCTACACTAAAGTTAAAGGTAGTGAGTGTGTCATCATGTGCCTATATGTTGATGACATACTATTGTTTGGAACCAATCTTGAGATAATTAACGAGACAAAAGCTTTCTTGAAAAGGCATTTTGAAATGAATGATATGGGTGAGGCTAGTTTGATTCTTGGTCTCAAGCTGACTCAGTCAGTTGAGGGAATAACTTTATCGCAGTCTCATTATATAGAGAAATCTATACTTGAGAAATATGGTTATTCACAGTGTAGAATCGCTAGTACACCCTATGATCCTAAAGTTGCCCTTGTTAAGAATACTTCAGGAGTACCTGTGTCTCAGTTAAGGTATTCTCAGATTATAGGGAGTTTGCAGTATCTTGCTAACTGTACTAGACCAGATATTTCATACTCTGTGTCTAAGTTGGCTAGGTATACAAGCTGTCCAAACAGAACTCATTGGGATGCTCTTGATAGAGTACTTAGGTATCTGAAAGGCACAATGTACCTTAGTTTACACTATAGGAGATTTCCTGGTGTGCTTGAAGGGTACAGTGATGCAAGTTGGATAGCTAAGAAGTCTGGTTCCAATGGAGTGACTAGATACGTGTTCACCTTAGCAGGGGGAGCAATATCCTAGAAGTCGACCAAACAGACTATAGTAACTCGGTCTACTTTTGAGGCTGAGTTGTGTGCACTTGATGCCACTGGGACGGAGGCTGAATGGTTACATGGACTTATGTTCGCGATACCTGTAGTAAGCAGACCGCTTCCTGCGTTTGCTATTCATTGTGATAGTAAAACAACTATCGACAAGATTAGCAGTAAGAAGTATAATGCTAAAACAAAGAGGCACATCCAAGTTAGACTAAAGTCTATTAGGGGTTTAGTGTCTGATAGGATTATTGCTGTAGAGTTCATAGGAACTCAGAATAATATAGCTGATCCTTTAACTAAAGGACTGGAACCTGCAGTGGTCCTTAAGTCGAGGTTGGGGATGGGGCTGTCAACCCATCATAGTTCATCATCAGTGGGAACCCAATACACATGAGAGGAGATCCTTTGAAGTGTATTCAATGTGGTAATAACAAGCTATAAGGATGAATTGGTAGTACCTTTGCTACATAGATGATACTGTTGTATCTGAGTCTATCCCCTGTAAACCTAGAAGGTACTGACACTGCTAGTAAGCAAGAGTTATTATAACTCTGAATGGGGTCAAGTCATTTGACGAGATGGTAGCAGTACATCTCTGGAGATGCCCAGCTAAGCGAATGTAATTGTGTGGTCGCAATTAGAGGAAAAGGGTTATTCCTTGAAGCATTCGATGAACAGGATCGAGACAAGACCATTAATGTCTCAAAGCCGTAGATTGGCACCATAGCTGTAACACCCCCAGATCCGGGGTCCGAGATCGGGTCGTTACGGTCTTATTTTCCATGATTAATACTTTACTTGAGTCCACAATAAATAAATCACCTGCTGTGACCCCACAATACTAACCACTCACACACACACAGTTATAGTCCCAGAGATGAAATTGAACTAAGTCTTACATTACTGGTTTACGAATAAAAGTTATTACAAGCCAAAAGGATAACATCATAAGTTTAAAAGTTTTGCCGTTGATTAATCATTATTGATACATATATTTAGACTGGTAATCAAAGGCTGCTGATCTATGCTACCTCAGCAATGGCAGCGATGATATCAACGGGGAGCCCTGCGGGGCGGGTAACCTGCTTGCGCCGAGTGCGCCTGACGCGGGCCATGTGACCTAGCTGTTGTTGTGACATAATAAATAAGCAAGGGTGAGCAACAGCCCACCAACAATATATAACTGTGCAGTAATATATAAGACAGTTCAAAGATATGTTTGAAATCATATGCCATGCATTAGAGAAAATATTGCCAGTTTAATATAAAGGATGAAGTTACAAGGTAACTCAATAGATGTATATTTTGTGGAAGCATATGCTATGCCACAATAAGCAAGATAGCATCATTTTCATAAAAATAGGAACTTGCAGAATGATATTGCAATTCCCGTTTGAAATACTTTTCAACTCTGCCAACTATGATGATGTTGCAGAAAATTTCCAACATTGAGTGATGAACTAATACGGGAGCATTGCCGCGCCAGATGCCCTGACATTCACGGGGATCAGTCGTATGTCATGCATCTCATCAGTCGTTCTCTACATGTAGAAGGTAGCTCCGACGGATTTACTTGTCTACCGCCTTCTGGAACTCCTAAGCCAACGGGTGGGCTATTGCTGGACCGGCGCCACTCGGCCACTTACGCGTCTCCTAGTTCATTCCACATCCATAACTTTGAAACGTAAAGTTCGTCCCCCTTTCCCCAAGTATAATACTTGTTGATAAAACTCCACAAGGTAGTCATATCTAAATGGAAAGGAAAATTTACCAATATTTCCCAAGCTGTTGCTTGTTAATGGATAATGACTTGTTCCAACATTCTTACCCCTCGAATAATGAGTGGGTACACGTAATACCATGAATAACAGCAACCGAGTTGCGAATGAACGAATAATTTATGACCGGGCAGTCACAAGATAAATAACATTCTTCAAGTCAGGTTCCCTTATATTTGAATCGAAGGAAGAATGGAATTACTGAGAACCTTCCTTGATAATATAATAATAATAATAGGACTCTGAAATAATTTATATAATATTCGAGGGTTGATGATACTATGTGAATGAAACCAAGTATCTTTGAAACGAGTTAGAAGAATTAAATAAATATTCCAAGAATATTTATTAAGTCATAGATATTGAAAAAGGGTTGCTCGGAATAATCTTTGAATAAATATTCAGAATAATATTCATTAAACAAATAATGAATATTCAAATCAATAACAATGTTTATTGATGGAGTAACCGTCAGATGGACATTGGAGATAATATTTATTGAATCAATAGAGAATATTCGACTCAAGAAGGATACATATTGATGGAATAATTATCGACTTAATATTTGGGACAATATTCATTGAATAAATAATGAATATTCAACTTAATAATATTTATCGAAGAAATGATTATCGAATGAATATTTGAAATTATGTTCAATAATTGAATCGAATTTAAATAAAGGTCGAAGGTAATATTCCTTATCTCAAGGGAATATTCAAAGTAATATTTATCGAATAACTGGAGTTTGAATCACTGTTCAACTGATATTTATAAAATAAATAGAGATTGAATGAATATTCGAATTAATATCCATTTAAATAAATAAGGCTTGAATGAATATTAAAATAATATTCATTAAATAAATAAACTCGAATGAATATTCAAAATAATATTTATCGAGTAAATAAGAATGAATATTCTCTAATTAAATAACTTAACTGAGAGTTCGAAATAATATTCGAATATTTAATCGACTCTAGATGAATATTACATATATAATATTACTCGAATAAATAAACATCTGATGGATAATCCGAGTAATATTTATCAAATAATCTCAAGGGAATATTCCAACAATATTCGCCAGATAATAAATGGAAAATATTTACTTAGTTATTTTCCTCTGAAAATAATATCAATATATCAAGGAATAACGACTCCCGGTCTATAGTCAAAGAATGAGATTCAGATGCCCTTCGCTTAAGGGTCTTAGTAATTTTCGGCTTATAATTGATATAATAACTATCTAACTTATAAGCCAACAATAATTCAGGGAACAAGCATTTTCAAAATAATTCGAGAACAGGCATGCATGCTATGGCATATGTATACTGAAAACACATACATATATATATATTCACAACAACAGCCTTTAAAAAGAAAGGTTCGAAAACTTGCCTGGAAATCGAGTACGAGTAGGGGTAGTAGTAGCGTGTCCCGGGTCAGCCTGATGATCTATAATTAGCCAAGGCATTCGGGATTAATCACTTAACACCTTTCAAAAGGTTACGTATAAACTTAACTTAAATCGAAACACATTTTCAAGTCGTTTCGTTATACCCCTCTAATTCACTCTTATTATTGCCTTTATTACCCGACACTTGTTCGTTACTAAAGCATGACATTATACTTACATATGGTAAGTATTTAAATCGTATAAGTTTTAAAGTCGAAAGATTAGACCTCGATATTTATCGATCGTTTTCTAAGTGGTTTACCGAAGTTATAACCAAGTATACCTCTTAGGGGTACTTTCGTACTTAACCTAGATTCGAACATTTTTATAAAATCGGAAAACGATCCATTTGACATGCGGTCTTCTCCCACACCTTCCTTTTTATCTCTATTATTTAATTATCAAGATTTGCCACTGATTTCGCAATATTAAAGGGAATCAATTTCAATTACGAACTTTTGATTACGGTTCCGAACCACTTTTACGAATTTAATCATAACTCCTAAACCGTAAGTCCGTTTCATGCGATCTTTATATCAAATCGAAGCTCATAACATAATCTAGCTAATCATGGCAAAAGTCGAAGCTAATCAGTGAGTTATACCTTCTGTCAAATTCGTGTTCTTAATGTTAACGAAATTTTGGCATTACGACGGCTATAAATCGAATATTTCTAAATTCCAAACCTTCCAATAATCAAGGTATCCATCCCAAACAACATATACATGATATATCACCATGAACTGAGGCCAAGCAATGCCTTTCCGTTCATCTAAACTATTTTTAACATTTATCAAATCTAAATCACAATCATGCTTATAATCATGCTAATATCACATCTTATACTAAAACCCATCAAGAGCATGCAAAATCTCAAGGTAAAGTCTAGGGTTTCAAGTTGTTATACCATCCTTGGAGTATGATCTAGCCTCACTATGCTTGGTATGATCCTTAGAGGTGTTTAAGCTTGCTAAATCAACCATGAAAAACAAGAAAAAACAAGATTAGTTCATAGAATCACTATTCACCCTCCTCTTGGATGATTTCTTTGAAAATGGAAACAAAGGTGTTTGGCTTTGAAATTTTTAGGAGATCACTTTTATGAATTATGGAACTCACCATAAAAATTACAAGGTCAAGTGATGGTTGGAAGCTTGATTTTTGTTTTTGAATTAAGGGTATAGCCGAATGGTGATAAAAGAGAGAGATGGATGTTCTTGCTTGGTTTATTTGCTTTACTCTCATCCAAATTGTATTATTGTGGTGTTAAGATAATATCTTGGATGATAAAGTAGCTTTATTAAAGGTATGATGCAAGGAATGATGTAATTTAGGAGACAAGTGTTGATCATTGGTTGATTCAAGGCTTAACCAAGTAGTTAGCTTGCTAAGTACTAGTTGATCTCTAATGGTTCTAGTTAGTCTTGTAACTAGAATGGTTACTAGATATTTTCTAGTAGCTTGCACAAGACTCTTGCTCCCTCTGCTTGTTTCTTTGTCCGTTTATTGCTTAATTCGTTGATCGTTCGTAGGAATAACTCATTCGTTTCTAGTTAGGGTTTTACCGAAAACCTTCTTAATATTTATAATACTATTCCTCATCTTTCTTAATACTTCTCGAATTTAAATTCCTTAATTCCCTTTTATAAATCCTTAAGTCTTGCAGTGTCCAGGGAAATCTCGGAGAAAATAAAAGTGCTCTTTTTCTGAATCCGACAGCTTTTACATACACTTATTTTCTTCCTGGATCACTAATACGAACTCAGAAATCCGTTCCGAATACCGGGTATAACATTATTATAATAATATTCCAAATTCCACCAAAGTCACTATTCATCACTTATTTTTATTTAATTCCTATAATCAGGAAAATGAACCTGGTTCACTCTCGGGTGCTTCTTAACCTTTTTACGGAACCGCTGGACTTATAATAGATATTGATTTGGATGACACAAGAATAATCTTACTTGAAGTAATATACTTATATTCTTAGGAGATAGATCATTCTTATCTATGCCGTCAACCAAAAGTATTCTTCATGACATATAAATAATTGAATTCAAATCCGTTCCATTCATTTAATAGATCTTCGTTACATCGCAGTCATAACCACTATTCATTCCCACATTATTACATAAAAAGTTTTAAATTCTACCAAAAATCTAGGTTCTTACAGTCTCCCCTCCTTAAAAGGATTCCGTCCCGGAATCAGCTTGAAAACAAATGGGGGTACTTTTCCATCATTGCACTTTCTAGCTCCCAGGTTGATTCTTCTATGTTGTGATTCTGCCATAAAACTCTGACAAGCTTGATGACCTTGTTTCGGAGCACTTGATCTTTTCTGTCCATGATTTCCACAGGTTGCTCTACGTAGGTCAAGTCTGGTTGCATGTCCACGTGCTCATATTCCACTATGTGCTTGGCATCTGGGTTATATTTCCTTAGCATTGAGACATGGAACACATTGTGCACTTGCTGCAGGTTTGGGGGTAATGCCAGTTCATAAGCTAGCCCCCCAATACGTCTTAAGATTTCAAATGGCCCAATATATCTTGGGCTCAGCTTCCCTTTCTTTCCAAACCTCATTAAACCCTTCCAAGGAGACACCTTCAAGAACACTAGGTCTCCCACCTCATATTCTTTTCCTTTCCGAGCTAAGTCGGCATATTTCTTTTGTCGGTCTTGGGCTGCTACCAGCCGTCCTCTGATTAGATCCACTGCATCTTTAGTCCGTTGGACCATCTCAGGCCCGAGCATCTTTCGCTCTCCAACTTCATCCCAATATAAGGGAGATCGGCATTTCCTTCCATAAAGGGCCTCGTAAGGCGGCATCCCTATGCTTGAATGAAAGCTATTGTTGTAGGAGAACTCAATCAATGGCAAGTGATCATCCCAATTTCCTTTAAAGTCTATAGCACAGACTCTCAACATATCTTCTAGTGTCTAGATGGTCCTTTCACTTTGCCCGTCTGTCTGGGGATGGTAAGCTGTACTCATGTTTAGCCTGGTTCCCACACATTCCTGAAAGCTCCTCCAAAACCTGGAGTTAAATCTGGGATCTCTGTCAGATACTATGGCGACTGGGACTCCATGTCGCGCCACTATTTCCTTGAGGTAGAGGTCTACAAGCCTATCAACCGTGTACCTTTCGTTGATCGGTAGGAAGTGAGCTGACTTTGTTAGTCGGTCTATAATCACCCATATGGCATCATGATTCGCTTTGGTCCTTGGCAAACCTACTACGAAGTCCATAGCTATATGTTCCCATTTCCATTCGGGAATCTCCAAGGGGTGTAGAAGTCCACTAGGCCTCTGGTGCTCTGCTTTCACTTTCTGGCAAGTCAAGCATTTGCTTACCCATTCTACCACGTCCTTTTTCATGTTGGGCCACCAGTAGTACTCTTTCAAATCTCTATACATCTTGGTGCTACCGGGGTGCACTGAGTATCCTGAGTTGTGTGCCTCATATAGAATTTCTTCCTTGAGTTCCTGATCGTTTGGGACCCATATCCTCCACATATATCTCATGATTCCTCCTTTATCTTTTTCGCACTTGATTTCTTCCCCAGTCATTAACTCCTCTGTCGAGTTCTTTTCTGCTTCCATCATTTGCTCTTGGCATAACCTAATCTTTTCCAACAGTAGAGGCTGGATTCGAATTCCCATCAACTTTTCTTGACCTTCTTCAGGTACCTTAATCTCAATTTCCAGCCTCTCAAAGTCTTTTATCAATTCTTCCTCTGTAGTTATCAATTTGAGCTTCTCTTTCCTACTAAGGGCGTCAGCCACCACATTGGCTTTGCCTGGGTGATAACGAATCTCACAGTCGTAATCCTTGATTAGCTCTAGCCATCTTCTCTGGCGCATGTTAAGCTCTTTCTGCGTAAAAATGTACTTGAGGCTCTTATGGTCAGTGTAAATCTCACACTTCTCTCCATACAAGTAGTGCCTCCAAATTTTTAAGGCAAAAACAATTGCTGCTAATTCCAGATCATGGGTGGGGTATCGGATCTCGTAATCCTTCAATTGTCTTGACGCATATGCTATTACCTTGCCGTGCTGCATAAGCACGCATCCCAATCCTTTATGCGAAGCATCACTGTAAATCACAAAATCTCCTTTTCCATCAGGCAACGCCAATACTGGGGCCGTTACCAACCTCTTCTTCAGTTCTTGAAAACTCTTCTCGCATTTTTCAGTCCATTCAAATTTCTCAGTTTTCTGGGTAAGTCGAGTTAACGGTGCTGTAATCTTTGCAAAATCTTGAACAAATCGTCTATAATATCCTGTTAACCCTATGAAACTCCTTACCTCTGTTGGAGTGGTTGGTCGCTCCCAATTTGAAACTGCCTCTATCTTGGAGGGGTCAACTAGCACTCCTTCTTTGTTGATTACGTGCCCTAAAAATTGTACTTCATTTTTCCAGAACTCACACTTTGAGAATTTGGCATATAATTGCTCTTTCCGGAGCGTCTCTAAGGTTATCCTCAAATGTTCAGCGTGTTCTTCCTCTGTCTTTGAGTAGATCAAAATATCATCAATAAAAACTATAACAAACTGGTCCAAGTATTCCTTGAACACTCTATTCATTAAATCCATGAAAGCTGCTGGGGCGTTGGTCAATCCGAATGACATCACCAAGAACTCATAATGTCCATACCTAGTACGGAATGCAGTCTTTGGAATATCTTCAGGTTTAATCTTTAGTTGGTGATATCCGGTTCTCAAGTCAATCTTGGAGAAATACACAGCTCCTCTTAGCTGGTCAAACAAATCATCAATTCTGGGCAACGGGTACTTATTCTTTATTGTTAGCTTGTTCAACTCTCGATAGTCGATGCATAACCTCATACTCCCGTCCTTTTTCTTGACGAACAATACTGGTGCGCCCCAAGGCGACACACTGGGTCTTATCATACCCTTATCCAACAATTCCTGTAATTGCTTTGCTAGCTCTTTCATTTCCACTGGTGCTAATCGGTATGGGGCCTTTGAAACTGGCGCCGTCCCCGGGGCTAACTCGATAGCAAACTCAATCACTCTATCTGGTGGTAATCCAGGAAGATCTTCAGGAAACACATCTTCAAATTCGTTAACCACCGGAATGTCTTGTATCTTGGGCGCCTCTTTCTGGGTGTCGATAACGTAAGCTAAATAAGCTTCGTTTCCTTTTCGTAGCAGTCTCTTGGTCTGTGCCATGGTTAGAATGGTCTGGGTCTGTCGTAACCCTTTGAACACTATTTCCTTATTTCCTGGCGTTTTCAACTTAACCTTTTTCCCTTTACAATCTATTTGCGCATTATTACGAGACAACCAGTCCATTCCCAAAATAACATCGAATTCCCCTAGCTTAAAAGGGATCAAATCAACACAGAAGGATCGTCCTCCTATTTCTATCTTGCAATCGGAGTGAATCTGATTAACTGGAACGACTTCCTGATTAGCTATCTCTACTTGCAAAGACTCCCTTAGTGGTTGAGTTTTAAGTTTCAATTTATGTGCGAAATCTCTAGATATAAAAGACTTAGTTGCCCCAGAATCAAATAAAACATTTGCACTGACTGAATTGAGGGAAAATGTACCTGCTATCACATCCGTGTTCCTCACGGCATCTTGTACTGTCATGTTAAAAGTTCTGGCAGTTGGTGGCCTGTTGGAGGCAGCTCTGCTTGCCCCTGATGCTGCTGGCTTGTTCATCGGGCAATCCCTCCTCATGTGACCTGGACGACCACACTGAAAACAAGTAGTGCCTTTGCTGGCAGTAGGAGCAATCGCGGTACACTGGTGGGCATAGTGGCCTGCTCGCCCACACTTATAACAAACCGTCTGTTTCTGAGTACACACCCCGGAATGTCTCTTCCCACAAGTGGCACATATTGGAAGTGGAGGTCTGGAATGATGGGAACGGGACACTCCTTCTTGTTGGCCGCCCTGGCTCACAGTTGCACTCCCAGATGGTTTAAACCCAACACTCCTCCCAGGTAGGGAAACTGCTCCTCGGTTGAACCTATTCGGGGGCCTTCCCCCTGCGGAACCTCCGCCCATGCTGGCATGCTTTCTCTTTAATCCCCCCTTCTCTCTCTCTCTTTGCATCTGATCGCTCCCTGCTTCCACAATGGTTGCCTTTTGCACCAAGGTGGCATAATCAGTAATCTCTAAAACGGCCACTCTGTTCTGAATCCACTGTTTCAGCCCTTGCTGATACCTGTTAGCTTTCTTTTCTTCAGTGTCCACAAACTCTGGTACGAATCGTGATAACTCAGTAAACTTGGCTTCATAATCGGCCACCGACAAGTTGTTCTGCTTTAGCTCTAGAAACTTAAGCTCCATCTGGGTTTTCATAAACTTTGGGAAATACTTCTCAAGAAACAATTGTTTAAACCTATCCCAGGTTACTATAGCATCTGTCTCCATATTCTTCTTGGCTTCCCACCAATAATTGGCTTCTCCCTTTAGTAAGTAGGTAGCAAAGACAGTCTTTTGGGCTTCCCCAATACTCAGAATCTCGAAAGATTTCTCCATTTCCTTGACCCAGGCTCTTGCCTCTACGGGGTCAGCCGATCCGTGAAACTCTGGGGGTTTGAGGGACTTGAAGGCCCTAAAGGAATTGGCCACAGTGGTGTTGTTTCCTTGGGGTGGTTGGGGATGTTGGTTCAAATTCTGCCTGAGCAGATCCATAAATTGTCCCATGGGGTTTCCGCCCTGGTTCTCCCCCTGATGTTCGACTTCAGTCTCCCCTTCTTCTTCTTCCTCTTCGAACTCCGCAGTATAAAAGGTTTCATCCCCCATCCCATACTGGGAATCCTCCTGCTCATTATAGTCCTGATCCTGTTCTTCATTATACTCAAAATTTTCCTCATGTTGATTGTGACTTTCTTGGTCAGTAGATTCGTGAGGGTTAGCCCTAGTACCCATTCTTCTCGGAGGCATTTTACTGAAAATTTGGACAATATACATTAGGTTTATTTACCTATTTCAGAGGGTTTTCCTCACAATATCGATGCATAAATGGATTTAGGATCCCACAGTTCTATATATCATGGCAGTTTTAGCCGAAAGCAGTACGGACAGATATAATATAATAAGCTAGTGATCGCGTCATAAGAAAACTGAAATGACTGAAAAGGGAAATAAATATATACCAAGTACCAAACGGTACAATATCTGACATACAACAACAGTTTTAAAAGAAATACAACCATCCGAATAATAACTAGTCAAAAGTGAAATAAGCTGTCTATCTGTCTAGTCTGCAACAGGGAACTACAAGCTGAAACTATCCCTACCAAAAATCGGCACTACTATGACCGTACAAGACTAGACAACTAGACCAATACATCACTATCCCTGCAGTCAGCCACGACGGCGGGCCAAATCTAGAACCCTCCTCATAGCAAGGCGGAAAATCTCCTCTGCATCAGCCCTGGATACCATGCCATGCCCATCACTGGGTAACTGTCGCACCCTCACACGGGCCCTCAGCTCTATGCCGGTCACCTGCCTATACATATCTCTAGCTCTGGCACGCCTACCACCCAGGTGCCTCAACCGGGCCTCTCTCTCTGCGGCTAGCTCTCTGCGGGACTCTGCCAGCCTGGCCTCAGCCACGGCTACCTCAGAAGTAAGTCTGCCCACAACATAGTGGTGAAAACATGCTGGGATGTCCCCTGTCGGACCATGGGGTGGAGGGGCTGGATCTGCTGGAAGGGCAGCCTCTGCCTGCTGTGGCTCTGGGGTCAATGCCTCAAACTCATCTGACAATGGGCTCATAGGTAGTGGTGGCGGGGTAGGGGCTCTCTCATCAGAGAGAAGTGGCACAAGAAGTCCAGAACTCCCTACAACACCAACTACTGGCTCATCTATATCTCCCTCATCACCCTCATCTACCGGCACCACCTGATCCGTGGTCATGTCAGTATCCTCCTCCAAAGTCCTAATCTGAGTCACAACCCAAAAGTCCTCCCCAATCTCTCTACCCTCAGGTATAAGCTGGTCCTCCTCAGGGTTCTCATCATCAGCATCCTCAGCAACTAACTCAGCATCCCCTACGGCCTGGACCTCCTCCTCTGACTCAACAACATCAGTATCAGCATCAACCTGGACCTCCTCAGGGTCCTCCTCCTCTGACTCCATGACATCAGTATCAGCATCCACCTGGACCTCAGGGTCCTCCTCCTCTGACTCAACAATATCAGTATCAGCATCTGAATCTACCATCGCCGAGCCCTCGGCGGCCTGGATCGCATCATCGTGCTGTCTCTCATACTCCCCCGGATCCGAGATGTCGCTCGCCTACACAATGACGAATTATATTACTATCATGATACTTAAAAGTTCCCATAAGGGTTTTAAGTGAACTTGGCAAGAGTTCTTATTATCTTAGTGAATTTATTATTGTATAGCGTCGCATCATCTCTTGGGATTTATAACTCTCTCTCTGATACCATTTCTGTAACACCCCCAGATCCGGGGTCCGGGATCGGGTCGTTACGGTCTTATTTTCCATGATTAATACTTTACTTGAGTCCACAATAAATAAATCACCTGCTGTGACCCCACAATACTAACCACTCACACACACACAGTTATAGTCCCAGAGATGAAATTGAACTAAGTCTTACATTACTGGTTTACGAATAAAAGTTATTACAAGCCAAAAGGATAACATCATAAGTTTAAAAGTTTTGCCGTTGATTAATCATTATTGATACATATATTTAGACTGGTAATCAAAGGCTGCTGATCTATGCTACCTCAGCAATGGCAGCGATGATATCAACGGGGAGCCCTGCGGGGCGGGTAACCTGCTTGCGCCGAGTGCGCCTGACGCGGGCCATGTGACCTAGCTGTTGTTGTGACATAATAAATAAGCAAGGGTGAGCAACAGCCCACCAATAATATATAACTGTGCAGTAATATATAAGACAGTTCAAAGATATGTTTGAAATCATATGCCATGCATTAGAGAAAATATTGCCAGTTTAATATAAAGGATGAAGTTACAAGGTAACTCAATAGATGTATATTTTGTGGAAGCATATGCTATGCCACAATAAGCAAGATAGCATCATTTTCATAAAAATAGGAACTTGCAGAATGATATTGCAATTCCCGTTTGAAATACTTTTCAACTCTGCCAACTATGATGATGTTGTAGAAAATTTCCAACATTGAGTGATGAACTAATACGGGAGCATTGCCGCGCCAGATGCCCTGACATTCACGGGGATCAGTCGTATGTCATGCATCTCATCAGTCGTTCTCTACATGTAGAAGGTAGCTCCGACGGATTTACTTGTCTACCGCCTTCTGGAACTCCTAAGCCAACGGGTGGGCTATTGCTGGACCGGCGCCACTCGGCCACTTACGCGTCTCCTAGTTCATTCCACATCCATAACTTTGAAACGTAAAGTTCGTCCCCCTTTCCCCAAGTATAATACTTGTTGATAAAACTCCACAAGGTAGTCATATCTAAATGGAAAGGAAAATTTACCAATATTTCCCAAGCTGTTGCTTGTTAATGGATAATGACTTGTTCCAACATTCTTACCCCTCGAATAATGAGTGGGTACACGTAATACCATGAATAACAGCAACCGAGTTGCGAATGAACGAATAATTTATGACCGGGCAGTCACAAGATAAATAACATTCTTCAAGTCAGGTTCCCTTATATTTGAATCGAAGGAAGAATGGAATTACTGAGAACCTTCCTTGATAATATAATAATAATAATAGGACTCTGAAATAATTTATATAATATTCGAGGGTTGATGATACTATGTGAATGAAACCAAGTATCTTTGAAACGAGTTAGAAGAATTAAATAAATATTCCAAGAATATTTATTAAGTCATAGATATTGAAAAAGGGTTGCTCGGAATAATCTTTGAATAAATATTCAGAATAATATTCATTAAACAAATAATGAATATTCAAATCAATAACAATGTTTATTGATGGAGTAACCGTCAGATGGACATTGGAGATAATATTTATTGAATCAATAGAGAATATTCGACTCAAGAAGGATACATATTGATGGAATAATTATCGACTTAATATTTGGGACAATATTCATTGAATAAATAATGAATATTCAACTTAATAATATTTATCGAAGAAATGATTATCGAATGAATATTTGAAATTATGTTCAATAATTGAATCGAATTTAAATAAAGGTCGAAGGTAATATTCCTTATCTCAAGGGAATATTCAAAGTAATATTTATCGAATAACTGGAGTTTGAATCACTGTTCAACTGATATTTATAAAATAAATAGAGATTGAATGAATATTCGAATTAATATCCATTTAAATAAATAAGGCTTGAATGAATATTAAAATAATATTCATTAAATAAATAAACTCGAATGAATATTCAAAATAATATTTATCGAGTAAATAAGAATGAATATTCTCTAATTAAATAACTTAACTGAGAGTTCGAAATAATATTCGAATATTTAATCGACTCTAGATGAATATTACATATATAATATTACTCGAATAAATAAACATCTGATGGATAATCCGAGTAATATTTATCAAATAATCTCAAGGGAATATTCCAACAATATTCGCCAGATAATAAATGGAAAATATTTACTTAGTTATTTTCCTCTGAAAATAATATCAATATATCAAGGAATAACGACTCCCGGTCTATAGTCAAAGAATGAGATTCAGATGCCCTTCGCTTAAGGGTCTTAGTAATTTCCGGCTTATAATTGATATAATAACTATCTAACTTATAAGCCAACAATAATTCAGGGAACAAGCATTTTCAAAATAATTTGAGAACAGGCATGCATGCTATGGCATATGTATACTGAAAACACATACATATATATATATTCACAACAACAGCCTTTAAAAAGAAAGGTTCGAAAACTTGCCTGGAAATCGAGTACGAGTAGGGGTAGTAGTAGCGTGTCCCGGGTCAGCCTGATGATCTATAATTAGCCAAGGCATTCGGGATTAATCACTTAACACCTTTCAAAAGGTTACGTATAAACTTAACTTAAATCGAAACACGTTTTCAAGTCGTTTCGTTATACCCCTCTAATTCACTCTTATTATTGCCTTTATTACCCGACACTTGTTCGTTACTAAAGCATGACATTATACTTACATATGGTAAGTATTTAAATCGTATAAGTTTTAAAGTCGAAAGATTAGACCTCGATATTTATCGATCGTTTTCTAAGTGGTTTACCGAAGTTATAACCAAGTATACCTCTTAGGGGTACTTTCGTACTTAACCTAGATTCGAACATTTTTATAAAATCGGAAAACGATCCATTTGACATGCGGTCTTCTCCCACACCTTCCTTTTTATCTCTATTATTTAATTATTAAGATTCGCCACTGATTTCGCAATATTAAAGGGAATCAATTTCAATTACGAACTTTTGATTACGGTTCCGAACCACTTTTACGAATTTAATCATAACTCATAAACCGTAAGTCCGTTTCATGCGATCTTTATATCAAATCGAAGCTCATAACATAATCTAGCTAATCATGGTAAAAGTCGAAGCTAATCAGTGAGTTATACCTTCTGTCAAATTCGTGTTCTTAATGTTAACGAAATTTCGGCATTACGACGGCTATAAATCGAATATTTCTAAATTCCAAACCTTCCAATAATCAAGGTATCCATCCCAAACAACATATACATGATATATCACCATGAACTGAGGCCAAGCAATGCCTTTCCGTTCATCTAAACTATTTTTAACATTTATCAAATCTAAATCACAATCATGCTTATAATCATGCTAATATCACATCTTATACTAAAACCCATCAAGAGCATGCAAAATCTCAAGGTAAAGTCTAGGGTTTCAAGTTGTTATACCTTCCTTGGAGTATGATCTAGCCTCACTATGCTTGGTATGATCCTTAGAGGTGTTTAAGCTTGCTAAATCAACCATGAAAAACAAGAAAAAACAAGATTAGTTCATAGAATCACTATTCACCCTCCTCTTGGATGATTTCTTTGAAAATGGAAACAAAGGTGTTTGGCTTTGAAATTTTTAGGAGATCACTTTTATGAATTATGGAACTCACCATAAAAATTACAAGGTCAAGTGATGGTTGGAAGCTTGATTTTTGTTTTTGAATTAAGGGTATAGCCGAATGGTGATAAAAGAGAGAGATGGATGTTCTTGCTTGGTTTATTTGCTTTACTCTCATCCAAATTGTATTATTGTGGTGTTAAGATAATATCTTGGATGATAAAGTAGCTTTATTAAAGGTATGATGCAAGGAATGATGTAATTTAGGAGACAAGTGTTGATCATTGGTTGATTCAAGGCTTAACCAAGTAGTTAGCTTGCTAAGTACTAGTTGATCTCTAATGGTTCTAGTTAGTCTTGTAACTAGAATGGTTACTAGATATTTTCTAGTAGCTTGCACAAGACTCTTGCTCCCTCTGCTTGTTTCTTTGTCCGTTTATTGCTTAATTCGTTGATCGTTCGTAGGAATAACTCATTCGTTTCTAGTTAGGGTTTTACCGAAAACCTTCTTAATATTTATAATACTATTCCTCATCTTTCTTAATACTTCTCGAATTTAAATTCTTTAATTCCCTTTTATAAATCCTTAAGTCTTGCAGTGTCCAGGGAAATCTCGGAGAAAATAAAAGTGCTCTTTTTCTGAATCCGACAGCTTTTACATACACTTATTTTCTTCCTGGATCACTAATACGAACTCAGAAATCCGTTCCGAATACCGGGTATAACATTATTATAATAATATTCCAAATTCCACCAAAGTCACTATTCATCACTTATTTTTATTTAATTCCTATAATCAGGAAAATGAACCTGGTTCACTCTCGGGTGCTTCTTAACCTTTTTACGGAACCGCTGGACTTATAATAGATATTGATTTGGATGACACAAGAATAATCTTACTTGAAGTAATATACTTATATTCTTAGGAGATAGATCATTCTTATCTATGCCGTCAACCAAAAGTATTCTTCATGACATATAAATAATTGAATTCAAATCCGTTCCATTCATTTAATAGATCTTCGTTACATCGCAGTCATAACCACTATTCATTCCCACATTATTACATAAAAAGTTTTAAATTCTACCAAAAATCTGGGTTCTTACAATAGCCTTTGACTTGTCGTCGTCTATGGAACATGGTTACACCAAACGGATTAAGATTCAAGGTGAAACATTCCATCTGAATCCGGTAATCATTGAAGTAGGGGACTTAGGAGGGTTCAAACCCGGAAGGGTACCGACTCTGAACAACAAGTCATGATGGAAAACCTGAAGCATTTCTGTATGGATTTGTGGGGGATTGTTAGAAAATGGAGTTTTTAGAGCATAAGTATTTTATGTTCTTGATGTTAATTCCGGATTTTAACGATTGGAAATTGTTCCTTATTATGAGGACTTAAATTTTCATATGTGGGTCTAAGTAATTTTCTTAGTGAAACCCATAGAGAAATGGAGTTGAAGTTAGTAGCTTGAATAAGCTTGAAATGAGAATGTGTATTTGTCCCACATTGAAATAAATAAAGGGGGTTGTTGGCTTTATATAGAATCACACACATGGGTAGTGTACAACTACTAAGGTGTATGATGGTGCATGGTGTTACTGTGTGCTCCACGCGCACACACACATGCGCGCGCCGCCGCCGCCCGCCTCGCCACGCCACGCCACGTCTCGTCTCGACTCGACTCGGGTCGGCTCGGTCGAAGGGCGATTTGGGCGAATGTCTCGGCATCTCGCGTACGTGAGGCGACCTGGGCGAGGGATTTTATTTCTGTGTTTAAATAATATTTTAATTAGAATAAATATATATCGTTCGGGATCAGTACTTGGAATAAATCAGGAACTGGCAGACATCTAATACTGATGGGCTCAAGTCCTGATGAAGTCCTGAAGGTACTACCAGATCCTGATGCTGGATCAATACTGATGGACCTCAAGTCCTGACGGTATCAGATCCTGATGAATGATCAAATGCTGATGGACATCAGATCCTGACGGACGAAAATCCTGATGGATCAGATCCTGATGTTGGGTCAGAATTTGATAATATATATTCGTATAATTAAAATAAAAACTGATATGTGTGGATAAATATAACGTAACAGTTACGATTTATTAAATCAACCGTTTTGATTTTATTAAATCAGCCGTTTCATTTTATTAAATGTAAATCAGCAGTTACAATATTAATTGGGTGGCATCAGTTACGTTTGGCCTCTCCTATAAATAGAGAGCTAAGCTACTGATTGTAGACACACTGAATATACAGACCACACCCTACATTCTCTTTTCTTCTCTACACTCTCTGTTCTCCTCCTATTATAGTTTATGTTACTTAGGGTTTTCTGGCGACTGAGGTGCTAGTCGAAATTGAGTATTCTGATTGCTGTGATCACTATACTCGGAGCTGTTTTATCCTGGGAGAGGTGTTGCAAGCATCCCAACACAGTTATAAGTGGGGGCAATTATCTCTTCAAGAGCAGTCAGGCTTTCTAGCATATCCTGACGACTCAGCTGTTTATTTTACTTGTTTTACATACTGATATAGCTATGGCTACTGGTATGTTTTCTGACTTTTCTTTGTTCTATCAGTTACTGACATGCATGTGTTTTACCTTCATGTTTTGTTTCGCTAATTGTATGCTTGGCCTGGACTTGTTAAATACGATATATAACTGCCTCTATGTTGCTGTTTTAGTCATAATTCCCAACACCAAGTTCATCAGTAAGACCTCTCCTGCAAAAAGCAATTCACAACCATTTATTGTAAATCTTAACTTATTATTAATGATTCAACACAGAAGTCAAGCAATTCTCTAATGCAGAGTACATGGAAAATGTGAAAATACCTTTACAATAGCAACAACAGAGGCTAGAAGGAAGGAGAAAGCAATATTTACAATAATAGTAGCTGAGAAAGCATCCAAATCCTGACCATGCACATGATGATCCCACCATTAACAATTATTGTTTAAAATAGCATTGCATTGAAAAAAGCCAATCAAATTATATTAAAAAGATTGTTTACAAACTTATACATAAAGTACACGAAATAATAATAAAATCGCTTTGGTCTAGCCGATCAATCATCTTAAACTAAAATTGTATTGAGAGAATGCTTAATGTAAATGACAACCATAAAAAATATAATAGATTCCAATAATCATTGACATAATTTATAAGTGCTAGGGATTGTTCTTTCTTTGAAGTGGTGGTTGCCTAGCTTCTTAGTTTATCCTGTTATTTACACATTTATCACTTAAAGATAGTAATAGTTTGGCATAAAACTATTAGTATCAAAAACCAAGGTCCTGCACCCACAAAACATGCTAGCAAAACAACATCGAATCCTAGATCAGAACATAGCAACGGAATTCCTTCACATATTTATAATAACAAACTCAATATATGATCAATTTTTATACATGTTATATAAATGCATGTTTTGTGATGCTAATGCCTAAATTTAATTGATCTAATTCCTAATTTTTGTATGATCAATTTTATATATGTTATTTGCAACAAACTTGTAATTTCAGTTATCCCAACATATGTTGGACCTAGGAAAATCATTGTTGCTACCTGCTACTGACCATGAGAGAAACAAACATTATAAAAATTAAAAGCGAGAAACAAATACGAGCCCATAATAGAATATCCTTATTGAGGTGGAGTCCTAGATAGAAAAGAAACTTATAAACAACAATAAAGAAACTTATAGAAAAATTGCATTTAAATTCTAATTTCCACACAATTTTTTTTGTCAATAATATAATTACTAACAAAAACTCATGATCAAATATAACATGATTACACATAAAAATATATATAAGATTCTATTCTACATTAATTCTATAATGGATTGTATGTAATATTTGATTAGATACCTATCAAGGTTAACACCACCGCTTCACAAGAGCCTTCAAAATCACCTATCAAAAGGTAGACGGTCATTTGCATGAAGAATATGTTGTCGATATACTCACTTTATTCCTCTCCATATACTCACTTATGTTGAGTCTTAGCATTGCTTTATCCTACCACCATTATAAAATTACAACAATAGTAACTTTAGTTTTCACTTGAACCAAAGAAAAGCATTGCTGCAACTGGTCATTGTGTATTGCTGCTTACATAAAGTAATTCAAGCTAATTTCAGAAATCACGTTTTTATCAAGATCTACTATAGGCTTGTTAGGCTATATAAGTAGCAAAACTAATGCATAATGTAATTAATATATAAAGGCATAAATGGGAAGAACTATTAGTCTCCAACTATTAGCTGACAAAATCAAGTGCATCATTATATAAAGGTCACCTTATATCATAATAATATTCGGAGAAGATCCTTGGATCAGATGCGCGTCGCTTATCTTGTATTTGTGAATGAAACTACAATTGCAAAAGTTGTACTTAGAAAACTTGAGAGATACTGTATGTAGGTTGAACATTATTATCTTGAGCATTTACACTTTCTGTAAGCCTCATGTAGGCAGGGTCAATTTAATATGTGAAGGAGGTGCAAGAATCAAAAAGCACTGGGAAGTTCAAGTTGATAAGAGTATGACCCATGCGAATCTGAGTTAATGTGATATTGTAGTTTGGACAGAAAGCTAGTACATATAATGTGAAACAAATTAAATTTCTAAATGAATTGAGAAACTTGTTAACATTTATTGTGAGCTGTGAACATCTAACACTTACTGCGATTTTTCCATATTAAACGGGGTCTCTTACTGGTCAAGGCTGCCTTTATCCCCAAATCGATACTCCCATTTCTGTCTTGTGGAGAACACATGGAGAGAGAATTTGCAGTATAATCTTTATTAGACTAAATACTTGGTACTGATATTTTTTTAATCCTAGACCAAATAAACCATCAGGAGCTGTAACGTCCAAAAATAAATCGGATTGCACTTGTCCGCAGCTACACAATCAAATTGTAAACTTTTATCAAAAGTCAAAAGTAATCAAGATGCTACCTATTCCACATACATTCAGTTATGTGCAAGTAAATTCTTTTTAGTTGGGATCAACTTTAAAGTGCCAAAACCCAGGGTAACATAAACTAAATACATTACAAAGATAGATTAATTAAAGTTAGGCATTAGCATCACACAAACCATGCTAGCAAACTTGTGTAGGAAATTTCATCAAACATGTAAATAAAATACTATGCATGACAATAAATCATGAAAAAACCAAAACACTCCAAACAACTGTAAATACTCACTTATGTCAAGTCTTAGCATTGCTTCCTCCTGCCACCATCATAAAATTATAAAATTAGTAAATTCATACATGTTATACGTAACAAACTTGTAATCTAACACAGAAAAAATCAAATCACGTTAAAAATTTGTAAAAGAAATAGATGAGAATATAAAATCAAGATCATTGTTCAATGTTTAAGAACTAATACCCGATTTGGTTGAACCCATGTCCCTTATATGAGATTCTTGATTACAAACAATTGTTCTTCGCCATTTCTTTCTTCCTCAAATTTCTCTTTCTGCAAAAAAAATCAAAACATGAATCGAGATGAAACTATCAAAAACAAATTAGAGAGGGTAGATGTGAAGAATTTTTTAGAAAAAGGTAAAGTAATTGTCTGATTGTAAAACCTATAATAAGTAGGTCTCATTGTTGAGTGACCAAGAACATAAACCTGATTTCGTAGAACCCATATCCTTAACATGCTCCTTTGAACCAAGCAATAATTCTTCCATTATAATACCTAAATTAAATAACAAATGAGAAGTATTGTCAATTAAGACACCAATTGAGAGATAGATAAAAACAAATCTCCACATACACATTTATCAGTTATGCATAATAAACAAATCACACATGTATACAAACACAAACATATATATAAATACATATGAATCATATTTTCATTCTCGGATTCATAGAGAGACAATACAAAAGTGAAGAAGAGAATGAGAATCATGGATTTCAGTTTTTAAAGTGATAAATTGAGTATAATTAGGATCAGAGTCTTGCATTGGATCGTCAAAGTTTTGAAATTTGAAAAGCAAGATAATAGCTGGATATGAAGCAATCAAGAATTTGAATCGTAGATGTTTTGTATATGTATATTACCTTTTGATGTTAACCGACTGCATAAACATTAGCTAATTATACGGTTAATTAATGATGATTAACATAAATAATAAGGAAAGTTTGAAAATTAGATGTAACTGAATATCTAATGGGTCATTAAATGGGTAACTTTTTTACCCGATGGGTAAAATAAATGGATAATCCTTGGGTCAGAAATAAAACAATAGAAAGTAAGTATATTTTGGAGGAGTTGGGTAAATTTTTTTTCCCATAATATTAGATGGAGGACACATAATATGAGATGGAGGGAGTAGTACTTTTTCCATCAACATTCACAACACATCAATTTTCAACAATAATTTCAAATAATATTTTGAAAACCTAATACATATTCTGGGAACCTAAGTCCAAACGAAAATTGGAATTAACGGATTATGTACACATAAGATAATTAGTTATAAAATTTAATAAAAATAATATATTAATGATCTAATATCTAAAACATTAATAGGAAAGGTTGCATACTGGATAGAATCTATAGATTATCAATTAAGAATTGAAGTTATGTGGAGACTGGAAATCTATGTTACAAATATTTGATATGATATTAAAAAGAGAATTTTTAGGAGAACCATGGATAGTAGCTAGAGATCAAGTGTTAGTAGAAAGGAAAATAGAAATAATAATGAATTTAAATAATATGAAATGTTGTAAAATAAATAAATTACCAGAATATACAATAAGTTTTACTAAATTCTTTTATGAAACTAGATTTCTACCTGAAGAAAGTCTAGTATATCAACAATTATATTATGATCATTTACCAAGTCCATATAATACTGAAATAACAAAAGAATATAATAAATTAGAACCAAGAGAAAATACTTTAGGAGAAAAAAATAAGAGTATTAAGAGGATATCTTATGAGAAAGTGTGAAGAATATAGAATACAACAGAAAGTTAAAAAAGATAAAAAATTAGGATTAAGAGAAATATGTGGATTAACTGAAAAAAGGTTAGTATTTGGTTGTGATCAAAAACCTTATAAAAAATATAGGAAAAAATATAGGAAAAAGACTAAAAAATATAAAAGTTATAATAAAAGTTATAAACCTAAAAACTATAATCCTTATTATAATAAATATAAAAGGAAAAGATTTAGGAAATTTAAAAATACTAATAGTACTAGAAATAAATATAGAAACAAAATAAAGTTTAGGAGAAAACCTAATAATAAAGGAAAAGATAAAATAATTGAATGTAAGTGTTGGAATTGTAATGAAAAAGGCAATTATGCTAATAAATGCCCTAAATTAAAAGAAAAAGGTGTAAAATATATTAATTCATCACAATTTATAATGAATCTAGAACAAATAAAAGAAGATAATGATAAATGGTATAAATATGAAGATTTTTATGTAAGTCAAACTGATAATAGTGAAACGGAACAAGAAGATATAAACTAGGATATTTACCAAGAATACTAGATTTAAAGTTTCTTTTTGCAAAAATACCACCTTACTTAATAAATTGCAATTTTACCAAAACAAAGTTTCAAATTGCAAAAATACTAGGCCCCTCCTCCCTCAACTTTCTCTCTCCTCCCACTGATCAACACAGATGCCGCCGCCGATTTGTACTTTTTTTTTTTTTTTAGATGGGGGCTATTTGGGTGGATTTTTGTTTGCAACCATATTCAATCAAATTCAACTAAATGCAACCAAATACAACTTTTTTTTAAAAAGGTTGGGTGATTTTGGTGGATTTGGGTTGCAAGGCCCCGCCAGGGGCAATATTCAACTAAATGATTTTGGGTTCCAAGGCCCCGCCAGGGGCAATATTCAACCAAATCAACTATTTTCAACTGTTTTCAAATATTTTCAACTAGTTGCAACCATTTTCAACTACTTTCAACTAGTTACAACTAGTTGCAACTACATATTATTGGTTTGAGTGATTTTGGGTTCCAAGGCCCCGCCAGGGGCAATATTCAACCAAATCAACTATTTTCAACTGTTTTCAACTAGTTACAACTATTTTCAACTACTTTCAACTAGTTACAACTAGTTTCAACTATTTTCAACTAGTTACAACTAGTTGCAACTATTTTCAACTACTTTCAACTAGTTACAACTAGTTGCAACTACATATTATTGGTTTGGGTGATTTTGGTGGATTTGGGTTGCAAGGCCCCGCAGGGGCATATTCAACTGAATGCAACTGAAATCAGAAATTAAGTTGCTGATTTCAAGTTCCATTTGTCAGTTGTCATTTTCGACCTCATTTTTGAACTCAATTATATATATATATATATATATATATATATATATATATATATATATATATAATTGAGTTCAAAAATGAGGTCGAAAATGACAACTGACAAATGGAACTTGAAATCAGAAATTTAGTTGCATTCAGTTGCAATTAGTTGCAAATTTAGTTGAATATGCCCCTGCGGGGCCAGGAAACCTAAATCCACCAAAATATCACCCATCTTATATATATATATATATATATATATATATATATATATATATATAATAAAGTTAAAAAATGAGGTCGAAAATGACAACTGACAAATGGAACTTGAAATCAGAAATTTAGTTGCATTCAGTTGCAATTAGTTGCAAATTTAGTTGAATATGCCCCTGCGGGGCCAGGAAACCTAAATCCACCAAAATATCACCCATCTTAAATATATATATATATATATATATATATATATATATAATAAAGTTCAAAAATGAGGTCGAAAATGACAACTGACAAATGGAACTTGAAATCAGAAATTTAGTTGCAATTAGTTGCAAATTTAGTTGAATATGCCCCTGCGGGGCCAAAATATTCAAATCCACCAAAATAGCTCCCACCTTAAAAAAAAAAAAAAAAAAAAAAAAGGACACAAGTGAAGTCGGCTGTGCATGTTGATGGGGAGGAGAGAGAAATTGAGGAAAGGGGAGGGGGAGAATTAGGGTTAGTATTTTTGCAATTTGAAACTTAGTTTAGTAAAATTGCAAATAGTCTTTCTTAACAAAAGTAAATGTGCAAAAATTTACTTTTTCCTATTTATTTTTCAAAAGAGCCCTATAAACTATTCTACGGATAGTAACTTAGAATAATGGTAGCAATTTATGTTGAAGCATATGTAGAATATAAGCCTGAAAAAATGATAAAACAAAAAATATTTATAGATAGTGGAGGAGATTTATGCTTAGCTAAAGAAGGAGTATTAATCCAACATAGATGGAAAAGATCAAAATTATAGAACAAGGGTGACAGGATTTAATGAACAAAGAAAAGAATTAGATACAATTGCAGAAAATATGAAAATATTATTAAATAAAACAATATTTAAACTTCCCTTAATATATCAAGAAAATAATATGAAACAATCAATATTATTAGGAAATAATTTCTTAGATCATTTTAAAACTCAAGTAGTAACTTCAGATACTTTAAGTTTACAAACCCCATGTGACAAATGGATAGTATTAAAAAGAATATTACCAGTAGGTATAAAAAGGATAAATAACCTACTGATTGATAGAAATAATAATTTGCAAGAATTAATAACTAAATATAAGCAATTATTAAAACCAAATTTTGGAGAAAATCCAGTACAATTGTGGGATAAAGAAAAAATATATGCTGAAATAAAACTAATAAACCCTAATGACATAATAAGATCTAAACCTATTAGATATAGTCCAACTGATCAAAAAGAATTTGAAACTCAAATAAATGAATTATTAGAGATGAAAATTATAAAAGAAAGTAAAAGTCCACATAGTAGTCCTGCCTTCTTAGTAAGAAAACATAGTGAACAAAAAAGAGGTAAGGCTCGGATGGTAATAGATTATAGAGAATTAAATAAGAAGACTGTATTTGATGGATACTTTTTACCATATAAAAGAAATAATATTAATATCCTTGGAAATAAAAAATGGTTTAGTAAATTTGATTGTAAAAGTGGATTTTGGCAAATAAAATTAACAAAAGAGTCAAGATGTTTAAGAGCTTTTAGTTCACCTAAGGTCACTACGAGTGGATGGTACTTCCTTTTGGATTTAAAAATGCCCCACAAATATTTCAAAGAAGAATGGATCAAGTATTTAGAAAATTAAAAGAATTCTGTATAGTCTATGTAGATGATATATTAATATATAGTGAAACCCTAGAAGATCATATAAAACAATTAGATCAATTTATAGAAATTGTAAAACAACATGGAATATTACTTTCTGAAAAGAAATCAGAATTATTTAAGAATAAAATAGAATATTTAGGATATATTATTGATAAAGAAGGAGTACAATTACAAAATCACATAGTATCAAAAATACAAAATTTTAAAGACAAATTAGAAAATAAGAAAGAAGTTCAACAATTTTTAGGAATAATTAATTATGCAGCAGATTACATAAAAGATTTACCACAATTAAGAAAACCTTTACAAGAATTAACAAAAAATAAAAAAACCCTTTCAATGGATGGAAGAACATGATAAAGCGGTTAAAGCCCTTAAGGAAAAGGTGAAAAAATTACCAAAGCATAGAATACCCATAGAAACTGATCGATTAGAATTATTTACTGATGCAAGTGATATTGGATGGGGAGCGGTCCTCATAGCTTATGAGCAAAATGATATTGATAAAGAAAAACCTCTTATATGTGGATATGCAGGAGGAACATGGAAACCTAATGAAATGAATTACCATATAAATGAAAAGGAATTATTAGCAATAAAATTTGGAATAAAGAAATTTCATTATCATTTGTTACCAGTAAAATTCATAGTTAGAACTGATAATACTCAGGTAAAGGCATTTATTATTAATAAAATTGATTTATTACCAGAATTAAATAAAAGAAGAAAATGACAGTCATTCTTTTGCTGTTATGATTTTATTGTTAAAAATATATCTGGTACTAAGAATGTTCTAGCTGATTTTCTTAGCAGGTACAAAGATGGCAAATAATAATTTTGAGGAATATATTAGCGAGGTTACAACTGCTATTACAAAAAACCATGAAACCATTGCTTATTTACATAAGGAGATAGATGCCAAGGTACAAGAAAATAAACATCTCTTGGAATCCTTGAATGAAGCCATAAAAAACCGAATGAAAACCCTGCAAAGCCCTACTACAAAACCTCAATCCTTTACATCCAAACTTGCAACTATGCCATCAACATCTAACACATACCAGATATCACCTACAATATCATCTGATATAACTATGAGTGATAAGCTTAAATATCCTTCTGAAGTATTGACAGCTTATGAAAAAATCATGAAGTTCTATGATTATAAAAAGAACATGAATATTCTAAGAAGTTTGAAACTTAGTAAATATCCCAGATATTTATGTTCTGAGCTGGCAAATCCAGATGTAGTAGAACAACTATTTACATATGGATTTATTGACAAAATAATGGTAGATGAAACCCTATATAGTATTTCCAAATTACCATCACTTATGGTTGAATCTGTTAAAGCCATGATAGGATCCTATGGAAATGGAACTTATGGAATACAAATATTTGACGCATCTACAGACTTAACAGGGAAACCTATAGTAATTTGTCAATTATTCAGGATGGGAAAGAAAGAAATACAAGGTGATTATGCTGATTTAACCCTACCACCACCTTGTACCCTTGCAAATTTCCAGGACTGGTTATGCATGAAACGTGCAATTGGTTTATCTACCTTGAAAGGTAAAATTGATGATATGATAAGAGCTGGAAAAGCTAAAGTCCTTGGTACTAGCAAAGGTGGAGCAGTTGAAGAGATTATTACCATTTATTATAATAATGAAACTATATCAAGAGATACAATGGAATTGGAAAGGTTGAGAGAAAGAATTGTTCATCTTCAACATACTCATGCAAAACAAACCATAGAACATTTTCATGTAATCTCGGGTCAGAGAAAAAGACATGTTCTCGGTACTATCAGCAGTACTAATAATACTAATGTTACCATAAAAGAAGAAGGATCTCCTGATCCCTTCAAATGATACTGATAAACCCAATGTAGTTGAGATACTAGGGTTTATGAAATTATAACAGGCCAAATGTAGTAAAACTACAGAAGGTCCATAATACCAATATATTACCATATTACAATCAAGAAACAGCTGGACGGCCAGAAATAAAAGGAAAAAGATGACAAGACAAAAGCCAAATGGAATCTTTGAAGATGGAGGAAAAAATAAGCAAAGATGGAAATGATGGCAGACATGAAGTGATATGAAGAGATATGTATTTTGAAATTATGTACTGAAAGAATATGGAATGGAAACGGTAGCAAACCTGTTGTAAGTTGTAATGAAACAAGCTGCCTATAAAAGGAGCTCATTGTAATATGTAAACCATCGAAAAATCTCAAGCAATAAAATTTTCTCTGAAATTCTTATATTTGCTATGTCTAGCTAAACCTCTTTCTCTTCTATAATTTCTATCAAAATATAGTATCATATTTTTAGAATTATTACTTTAAGATTATAAATATTATTTGTTAGTCCTATAATTATTATCTAAAGCAGTATTTAAGATTAGTAAGTAGCATCTTGGAGGATATTCCGTTGAAGCTTGTAAAGCCTGGCCAAGTAAGACGCCGTGAAGCATGGATGCAGTTAGGCGCAGTATGGAAGGGTGAGCATACCGGTGATCTGAGGTACTATTACGGTCTGATATACTGTTAATAAGGTAAGGATTCTGGACTAGTATTTACTGTTTATAATTGATATTAAAGTGATTGTTTCTGTGATTATGATGCTAGGGTTTGGTAAGGAATTATAGAAGTTTCAAATTTAAAATGAATTTTGTCTTAATTACTGTTACGTGTCATGTTAACCATACGATTTATACTCCTTCCCTCTTTAGGGTTAGTATATGATGATATCCAAACTGATATTTATTGTAATAAACCTACAATTTATAATTAAAATGATGCTTATTATGATAAGTTTACTACAGTTTATTGTTTTAATAATTTCCGTTAAAGCTTGTAAAGCCTGGCCAAGTAAGACGCCGTGAAGCATGGATGCAGTTAGGCGCAGTATGGAAGGGTGAGCATACCGGTGATCTGAGGTACTATTACGGTCTGATATACTGTTAATAAGGTAAGGATTCTGGACTAGTATTTACTGTTTATAATTGAAATTAAAGTGATTGTTTCTATGATTATGATGCTAGGATTTGGTAAGGAATTATAGAAGTTTCAAATTTAAAATGAATTTTGTCTTAATTACTGTTACGTGTCATGTTAACCGTACGATTTATACTCCTTCCCTCTTTAGGGTTAGTATATGATGATATCCAAACTGATATTTATTGTAATAAACCTACAATTTATAATTAAAATGATGCTTATTATGATAAGTTTACTATTGTTTATTGTTTTAATAATTTCCGTTGAAGCTTGTAAAGCCTGGCCAAGTAAGATGCCGTGAAGCATGGATGCAGTTAGGCGCAGTATGGAAGGGTGAGCATACCGGTGATCTGAGGTACTATTACGGTCTGATATACTGTTAATAAGGTAAGGATTCTGGACTAGTATTTACTGTTTATAATTGAAATTAAAGTGATTGTTTCTGTGATTATGATGTTAGGGTTTGGTAAGGAATTATAGAAGTTTCAAATTTAAAATGAATTTTGTCTTAATTACTGTTACGTGTCATGTTAACCGTACGATTTACACTCCTTCCCTCTTTAGGGTTAGTATATGATGATATCCAAACTGATATTTATCAATGAGCTCTGATACCAATTTCAGAGGGGCAGGTTTATCATAGATTTTTAATAATAAGCAGTATTATTAAAAATCTATGATAAACCTGCCCCTCTGAAATTGGTATCAGAGCCTAATATTGGCCATTTCTTGATGTAATTCATATGTTATCTGTTTTAATTCTCTTTTAGTATCTTTTATCTCTTTTTTAACAATTTTATATTTGTCTTTATATTTTTTATATTTATTAAACCATTCTTCATTAGTTTTTTCTTTAAGTTTATTATTTTCCTCTTTTACTCTTTCAAACTCTTGTTCTTGTTTTTCTAATTTTAATTTTAAATATTCTATAGTTTCTTTTTCTTCTCTAGTAATATTAACTTCTATATTTTTTGATTCTTTTCTTATCGCTTCATACTTATATCTGTCTCTTTCTAATATTTCTTTTCCATGATTTCTAAGAAATGTTATTACATTATATTCCTGTTTATCCATTTAGAACTTTCCTTCCTTTTGTAATAAAAATAAATTTTTTAATACTATATCGGATGATTATGATATTTTAGGTTTCATTTTACTTACATCTATCATAATAGGTTCTTTGGTTCTTCTCCAAGCATTTATGGGTACCATTTCTGATTGTTTATTACTATCATCATTTTTTATTATTTGTGAGTTTGTTATTTTTTCTCCTTCTAATCTAGTTAATTTTTCTAACATTATTTTAAATGTAGGTACTTCAGATATATTCCATAATTTAGTTAATTCCTCTCTTACTATTTGTCTTATTTGAGATTGATCTTTTTTAATTTCATCTATTATTGTTACTATATTTTTTAAATTTTCCTTTAATATTATTTCTTCTCATAAGTCTTGTATTTTATCACGATTATCCTTGTTATTCATTTTTTAGGTATATTAATACGTTTTTTCCATCCATTTCCCATATCTATCCATATTTTCTTAGATTTTGTTTCTTCTTTACTTATAATTTCTTCTAATTCTTTTATATCATTTTCTAGTTTAATTTCTTTTTCACTATATTCTAAGTATTTTATTTGTGAATATATTCCTTCTTTTAAAGCATCTTTTATTTTTTGTAATTTATTTCTTTTATTTTCTAATTTCTGCTGAATATTCATATTTTATTTATAAATATAATCTTTCCCTGATCACTAATTTCAATTCCATTATTATTAATCTTATAATTTATCATAGTTAAAAAGTCACTTCCTAATAATAATTCATTAGAACTATCATATTCTATGACTCCTATATTTATATTATATTCTAAATCTTGTATTTTAAATCTTCTTTTTTTTTTGCCAAGATTGTATTTTAAATCTTAAGTTAACACTCTTAGTAATTATTATTTCTCTTTCATTTTCAGGATAATTATAGGTTTGTGGTTCTATTATACAACAATCATTTTCATTAATTTTATTTATATGTATAAAACTTTTAATAGCTCCTGTAATTATTTCGGCTATGCAATCCTTTGCTATTAATCCATCAAATATTATTACCTTGATTTTTAATCTATCGGTTCTTATATCTATTAAATTTATTTGTCTAGGTAAACTATATTGTCTTGTTATCATTTGTTGTCTTGAGATTGATGATTCTTTTCTAAAACTTAGTCTTGAACCTTCTATTCTTGGTATAATTTTATTAGATGGTCTTATTGTTCTTGTATTAAAATCCATATATATTTCTTCTGGTATAGTTATCTGTGAGTTTTCTTTATGTTCTATTTGTTCTAATATTTCTTGGTACATTTTTGGTACTAGAACATCTAATTCATGTTGTTTAGTTACATGGTGATTACCTGTTAATGCATATATCATTTTTGTTTCAATACTTATTACTTTACTACCTTGTGGCATCTTTATTCCATCTAATTTATAATATAGGGTTAGGGCTAATTCTTTATGTTCATCTTTTAATGATATACTAAAATCTGGTTGTATAGTAAATTTTAATTTCTGATATATTAAATTTCCTTTAATTACTGATATTAAGGCATCTTGTAGATTTCCTAATATTCTATCATCTAATATATATATATCTGTATAGGCGTATCTATATTTTTATGAAAATATGCTTTTATTGTAAATTCTACTGCTGTTAGGAATATGTTGTAGTTGATGATAACTTAACATTCAAGCAAAATTGAATAAGTCAAGTTTTGTAACTGTCAACGGATAAGACCTTATAACTCTATTCGTTGACAGGTAGCTCATCAACGGATGAGGTTTTGTAGCATACTGCAATATCTCTATTTATCAGTTGATAGTGTTTTTATTCAGAGTCATGTTGACCATCAATGGATAGGCAGAATAGGGTAGCCAATTGTAAATAAGCTATGCTATGTAATTCTGTCTAAGTGAAAGTGTATCAACGGATGAGAACAGGGCTCTATCAACGGATACAACTCAAATCTACTCGATCAACGGATACAGCTCAAACTACCATCAACGGATAACTGTGCACAACATCAACGGATAATCATTATCACTTTATCCTATGCTAGCTGGGAATTAGCACTTGATAAGGACAGGTTTGACTGACAGATCACATGGGTTGATAGTACGTATAAAAAGCAGTAAGACAGCCATACTTTGGAAACACAGAAGAAAGAAGCATTCCATTTACACAGTACATACAAGAAAGGTGCAGAGGACATATCTGTTCACAAGGACAACCTTTCGGCTACATGTGGATTTGGAGTGGAGTAGCAAGTCAACTTGAATTAGATTAATATTATCTTATTCCTGTAGCACTTGTAAACTTGGGATATATAACCAAGTGTAGCAACTCTTTAGACTGCAAGAAAACAGACATATTTGCTTAGGGTTTCTTGAATATCTTTAGAAGCAAAGAGTTGTAAACACAGAAGCTGTGTACATTTGTATCACATGGTTTTCTTCAAATAAAAGTCTCAGGTGGTACATTTAACCACCTGATTTTTTATGTGTTTGTGAACCATTTCTATTCAGCAATTATTTCTTTATAGATTTCTGTGGTTTTTATCAGAAATTTATAACTATCAAGAATTGTATTCAACCCCCCCTTCTACAATTATACAAGTGTGTAATCTGGGAATAACAACTGCTCCTAAATATATATTTCTGTATTTATTTGCTTCTTTAGTAGATAATTTTCTTAATTCTCTTTTTATAATTTCATCAGTTATTAAACTTATTTTTGTCTTACCATGTATACTAGTTATATCTATTATATTTTCATGCTTTTATGCTATATATCTAACTTCTTTATTTCTGTCGAACCATTTAGTTTTAAATATTTTCTTAACCGATAATTCTTCGTTTTCTTTTTGTATTTTCTGATAAGTTTCAGGTTTAAAACTTAATGTTTGTGATACTCCTTCTTCATATGTTTCCATTTAGTAATATATTTGGTTAGATTCTTCTGTTAATTCTTTACCTTTATCCATAACAAATTTTATTTACCTTATTCTTAATTTTCCTTTGACGTTTTTCAATCATTCCATTAAGAAGTTCTATAGCTTGATCTTTATAAACTTTCGAGAATGGTGAGTTACTACCATTATATTTTCCATTTTTTATTCTAGTAATTTTTCTTCTAATTTTTTCTATGTCTTTATATATTTCTTTAATTTTATTCTTTGCATTCTTCTTATATATAAAATAGGATTTATCCATAGAAATAAATATTTGTTTTTGTTTCTAATCTTTTCTTTATTTCATTTCTATATTCCCTTATTATATTTATTCTTTCTTAGTCTTCTATTTTTTGTTTTTCAGAATTACTATTCTTCTTTTTAGATTCCAAGTATATTAATATTTTTTCATAATGTTTTAACCTTTCAAAAGTTTCTTTAACTTCCTCTTTTATTTCAGATTTATATGCAAAATATGATCTATCCATGGCAAATATTTCTTATGTCTATTTCTATTTCTTTCTTTATGTCACTTAAGTATCTTTTAAGAAAATTAATATTATGTATTAAATTTTCATGATTAACACAATTTTCTGTTTTATTAAGACTTTTTTCATAATCTTGCATTATTTTAATCTTTTCTTTTATCTTTGTCTTATATATAAAATAAGATCTTTCCATTTTATCCAGTTAAATTTGCATTTTCTAATAATCTTTCATGATACCATTTTATATTTATTCTGTTGTTACTGTACATTTCCATTATTTTACCTTTTCTTTGGTATAATCTTATTCTTTCTAAATGAGTTTCTTCTGTCCATTCAATTTTATCAAGCATATTTTGAATTTTTTCCATTTCTTGTTCCATTTTTTCTCCAGCTTTTATATAATATTTAAAAATTTCAAATCTTCTTTGGAATGTCATTATATTATTTTATTCAATTTATTAGTTAAATCCTTTATTAATTTATATTGTTCTTCTATAACTTTTCTAAGTTCATTTACCTCTTTATCTTTTCTTGTTATTAATGTTAAATTCTTTTCTTCTAACATCCTTATTTCTGCATCTTTATTGGCTAACATATCTCTTAATATTTTTATTACATCTTCTCTTTGTTCTACTATTTTTAAACTGATTCTACAGCTTTCAATATGTTGATTAATATCTTTATTATAGGTAGGGGTTTTTATTGCTATTCTCCTAATTCTTTCTAGATCCATTTAGTCTAAATATTTTTTAACAGGTTCTTTACACATCAGTGTATTTCTTATAACATAAACATTTGACTTTACTATTTGTTCCATTGTAATGCTTTTTAATAATTCAACTTACTTAAGTTATTTCCACTTACTAAGTTCTACGTTGCTTTTTAATAATTCAACTTATTCCACTAGTTTTCATTCCGTGTGTCACCAAATAGCCTCTACTAATATCACTACTCCTTTTGTTTACAGGCTCTGATACCAATTTCAGAGGGGCAGGTTTATCATAGATTTTTAATAATAAGCAGTATTATTAAAACAATAAACTGTAGTAAACTTATCATAATAAGCATCATTTTAATTATAAATTGTAGGTTTATTACAATAAATATCAGTTTGGATATCATCATATACTAACCCTAAAGAGGGAAGGAGTATAAATCGTACGGTTAACATGACACGTAACAGTAATTAAGACAAAATTCATTTTAAATTTGAAACTTCTATAATTCCTTACCAAACCCTAGCATCATAATCACAGAAACAATCACTTTAATTTCAATTATAAACAGTAAATACTAGTCCAGAATCTTACCTTATTAACAGTATATCAGACCGTAATAGTACCTCAGATCACCGGTATGCTCACCCTTCCATACTGCGCCTAACTGCATCCATGCTTCACGGCGTCTTACTTGGCCAGGCTTTACAAGCTTCAACGGAATATCCTCCAATGCTACTTACTAATCTTAAATACTGCTTTAGATAATAATTATAGGACTAACAGATACTATTTATAATCTTAAAGTAATAATTCTGAAAATATGATACTATATTTTGATAGAAATTATAGAAGAGAAAGAGGTTTAGCTAGACATAGCAAATATAAGAATTTCAGAGAAAAATTTATTGCTTGAGATTTTTCGATGGTTTACATATTACAATGAGCTCCTTTTATAGGCAGCTTGTTTCATTACAACTTACAACTGGTTTGCTACCGTTTCTATTCCATATTCTTTCAGTACATAATTTCAAAATACATATCTCTTCATATCACTTCATGTCTGCCATCATTTCCATCTTTGCTTGTTTTTTCCTCCATCTTCAAAGATTCCATTTGGCTTTTGTCTTGTCATCTTTTTCCTTTTATTTCTGGCCGTCCAGCTGCTTCTTGATTGTAATATGGTAATATATTGGTATTATGGACCTTCTGTAGTTTTACTACATTTGGCCTGTTATAATTTCATAAACCCTAGTATCTCAACTACATTGGGTTTATCAGTATCATTTGAAGGGATCAGGAGATCCTTCTTCTTTTATGGTAACATTAGTATTATTAGTACTGCTGACAGTACCGAGAACAGGTCTTTTTCTCTGACCCGAGATTACATGAAAATGTTCTATGGTTTGTTTTGCATGAGTATGTTGAAGACGAACAATTCTGTCTCTCAACCTTTCCAATTCCATTGTATCTCTTGATATAGTTTCATTATTATAATAAATGGTAACAATCTCTTCAACTGCTCCACCTTTGCTAGTACCAAGGACTTTAGCTTTTCCAGCTCTTATCATATCATCAATTTTACCTTTCAAGGTAGATAAACCAATTACACGTTTCATGCATAACCAGTCCTGAAAATTTGCAAGGGTACAAGGTGGTGGTAGGGTTAAATCAGCATAATCACCTTGTATTTCTTTCTTTCCCATCCTGGTGACAAATTACTATAGGTTTCCCTGTTAAGTCTGTAGATGCGTCAAATATTTGTATTCCATAAGTTCCATTTCCATAGGATCCTATCATGGCTTTAACAGATTCAAGCATAAGTGATGGTAATTTGGAAATACTATATAGGGTTTCATCTACCATTATTTTGTCAATAAATCCATATGTAAATAGTTTTTCTACTACATCTGGATTTGCCAGCTCAGAACATAAATATCTGGGATATTTACAAAGTTTCAAACTTCTTAGAATATTCATGTTCTTTTTATAATCATAGAACTTCATGATTTTTTCATAAGCTGTCAATACTTCAGAAGGATATTTAAGCTTATCACTCATAGTTATATCAGATGATATTGTAGGTGATATCTGGTATGTGTTAGATGTTGATGGCATAGTTGCAAGTTTGGATGTAAAGGATTGAGGTTTTGTAGTAGGGCTTTGCAGGGTTTTCATTCGGTTTTTTATGGCTTCATTCAAGGATTCCAAGAGATGTTTATTTTCTTGTACCTTGGCATCTATCTCCTTATGTAAATAAGCAATGGTTTCATGGTTTTTTGTAATAGCAGTTGTAACCTCGCTAATATATTCCTCAAAATTATTATTTGCCATCTTTGTACCTGCTAAGAAAATCAGCTAGAACATTCTTAGTACCAGATATATTTTTAACAATAAAATCATAACAGCAAAAGAATGACTGCCATTTTCTTCTTTTATTTAATTCTGGTAATAAATCAATTTTATTAGTAATAAATGCCTTTACCTGAGTATTATCAGTTCTAACTATGAATTTTACTGGTAACAAATGATAATGAAATTTCTTTATTCCAAATTTTACTGCTAATAATTCCTTTTCATTTATATGGTAATTCATTTCATTAGGTTTCCATGTTCCTCCTGCATATCCACAGATAAGAGGTTTTTCTTTATCAATATCATTTTGCTCATAAGCTATGAGGACCGCTCCCCATCCAATATCACTTGCATCAGTAAATAATTCTAATTGATCAGTTTCCATGGGTATTCTATGCTTTGGTAATTTTTTCACCTTTTCCTTAAGGGCTTTAACCGCTTTATCATGTTCTTCCATCCATTGAAAGGGTTTTTTATTTTTTGTTAATTCTTGTAAAGGTTTTCTTAATTGTGGTAAATCTTTTATGTAATCTGCTGCATAATTAATTATTCCTAAAAATTGTTGAACTTCTTTCTTATTTTCTAATTTGTCTTTAAAATTTTGTATTTTTGATACTATGTGATTTTGTAATTGTACTCCTTCTTTATCAATAATATATCCTAAATATTCTATTTTATTCTTAAATAATTCTGATTTCTTTTCAGAAAGTAATATTCCATGTTGTTTTACAATTTCTATAAATTGATCTAAATGTTTTATATGATCTTCTAGGGTTTCACTATATATTAATAAATCATCTACATAGACTATACAGAATTCTTTTAATTTTCTAAATACTTGATCCATTCTTCTTTGAAATATTTGTGGGGCATTTTTAAATCCAAAAGGAAGTACCATCCACTCGTAGTGACCTTGAGGTGCACTAAAAGCTGTTAAACATCTTGACTCTTTTGTTAATTTTATTTGCCAAAATCCACTTTTACAATCAAATTTACTAAACCATTTTTTATTTCCAAGGATATTAATAAGATTTCTTTTATATGGTAAAAAGTATCCATCAAATACAGTCTTCTTATTTAATTCTCTATAATCTATTACCATCCGAGCCTTACCTCTTTTTTGTTCACTATGTTTTCTTACTAAGAAGGCAGGACTACTATGTGGACTTTTACTTTCTTTTATAATTTTCATCTCTAATAATTCATTTATTTGAGTTTCAAATCTAATAGGTTTAGATCTTATTATGTCATTAGGGTTTATTAGTTTTATTTCAGCATATATTTTTTCTTTATCCCACAATTGTACTGGATTTTCTCCAAAATTTGGTTTTAATAATTCCTTATATTTAGTTATTAATTCTTGCAAATTATTATTTCTATCAATCATTAGGTTATTTATCCTTTTTATACCTACTGGTAATATTCTTTTTAATACTATCCATTTGTCACATGGGGTTTGTAAACTTAAAGTATCTGAAGTTACTACTTGAGTTTTAAAATGATCTAAGAAATTATTTCCTAATAATACTGATTGTTTCATATTATTTTCTTGATATATTAAGGGAAGTTTAAATATTGTTTTATTTAATAATATTTTCATATTTTCTGCAATTGTATCTAATTCTTTTCTTTGTTCATTAAATCCTGTAACCCTTGTTCTATATAATTTTGATCTTTTCCATCTATGTTGGATTAATACTTCTTCTTTAGCTAAGCATAAATCTGATCCACTATCTATAAATAATTTTTGTTTTATCATTTTTTCAGGCTTATATTCTACATATGCTTCAACATAAATTGCTACCATTATTCTAAGTTACTATCCGTAGAATAGTTTATATGTTCTTGTTCCGTTTCACTATTATCAGTTTGACTTACATAAAAATCTTCATATTTATACCATTTATCATTATCTTCTTTTATTTGTTCTAGATTCATTATAAATTGTGATGAATTAATATATTTTACACCTTTTTCTTTTAATTTAGGGCATTTATTAGCATAATGGCCTTTTTCATTACAATTCCAACACTTACATTCACTTATTTTATCTTTTCCTTTATTATTAGGTTTTCTCCTAAACTTTCTTTTGTTTCTAAATTTATTTCTAGTACTATTAGTATTTCTAAATTTCCTAAATCTTTTCCTTTTATATTTATTATAATAAGTATTATAGTTTTTAGGTTTATAACTTTTATTATAACTTTTATATTTTTTAGTCTTTTTCCTATATTTTTTCTTATATTTTTTATAAGGTTTTTGATCACAACCAAATACTAACCTTTTTAATCCACATATTTCTCTTAATCCTAATTTTTTTTTATCTTTTTTAACTTTCTGTTGTATTCTATATTCTTCACACTTTCTCATAAGATGTCCTCTTAATACTCTTATTTTTTCTCCTAAAATATTTTCTCTTGGTTCTAATTTATTATATTCTTCTGTTATTTCAGTATTATATGGACTTGGTAAATGATCATAATATAATTGTTGATATACTAGACTTTCTTCAGGTAGAAATCTAGCTTCATAAAAGAATTTAGTAAAACTTATTGTATATTCTGGTAATTTATTTATTTTACAACATTTCATATTATTTAAATTCATTATTATTTCTATTTTCCTTTCTACTAACACTTGATCTCTAGCTACTATCCATGGTTCTCCTAAAAATTCTCTTTTTAATATCATATCAAATATTTTTAACATAGATTTCCAGTCTCCAGCATTTCTCATAACTTCAATTCTTAATTGATAATCTATAGAACCTTTCCTATTAATGTTTTAGATATTAGATCGTAAATATATTCTAGATTATTAGTATGTGTAGAACTCATTAAAGCTATATAAGTTCCAAGATTCCAATCTGTTATTCTTCTACTAATTTCTTGTTCTTCATATACATTATCTAAATCTAGAAAATAACCATTTAAATTAACACCTTGTGACATTGATCCTACAAATTCTTTAAATTATGCATGTTGTCCGATTGGTATATGTTTAGGAATTTTATTACTACCTCTTGTTATTACTTCTAAATTTGGGTCGGATAATTCTTCTTCCGAATAATTTTCTACATCTCCATTCATTATTTCATCAGTTTCCATTTCTGTTTCTAGTAGCTCATCACTTTCAGGTTCTTCTTTTATTATTGCACTTACATTATTCATTTTTCTTAAAGCTTGCATTATTTGATTATTTTCTTTTTCTATTTCTGATCATCCTTCACTTTCTGATTCTTCTATAAAGTTTACATATTTTTTATTAGAACTATCATTTGAACTTTTTGAATCACTAGTTGTGTTTTCTTCATTCTTTTGAGAACTTTCTTCAATAATCATTTTTTCTTTTCCTTTAAATATCTTAATTTCTTCTTTTAAGAAATTTAATTCCTTTTTAGTTTCTTCCATTTCTTGATGTAATTCATATGTTATCTGTTTTAATTCTCTTTTAGTATCTTTTAGCTCTTTTTTAACAATTTTATATTTGTCTTTATATTTTTTATATTTATTAAACCATTCTTCATTAGTTTTTTCTTTAAGTTTATTATTTTCCTCTTTTACTCTTTCAAACTCTTGTTCTTGTTTTTCTAATTTTAATTTTAAATATTCTATAGTTTCTTTTTCTTCTTTAGTAATATTAACTTCTATATTTTTTTGATTCTTTTCTTATCGCTTCATACTTATATCTGTCTCTTTCTAATATTTCTTTTCCATGATTTCTAAGAAATGTTATTACATTATATTCCTGTTTATCCATTTAGAACTTTCCTTTCTTTTGTAATAAAAATAAATTTTTTAATACTCTATCAGATGATTCTGATATTTTAGGTTTCATTTTACTTATATCTATCATAATAGGTTCTTTGGTTCTTCTCCAAGTATTTATGGGTACCATTTCTGATTGTTTATTACTATCATCATTTTTTATTATTTGTGAGTTTGTTATTTTTTCTCCTTCTAATCTAGTTAATTTTTCAAACATTATTTTAAATGTAGGTACTTCAGATATATTCCATAATTTAGTTAATTTCTCTCTTACTATTTGTCTTATTTGAGATTGATCTTTTTTAATTTCATCTATTATTGTTACTATATTTTTTAAATTTTCCTTTACTATTATTTCTTCCCATAAGTCTTGTATTTTATCACAATTATCCTTGTTATTCATTTTTTAGGTATATTAATACGTTTTTTCCATCCATTTCCCATATCTATCCATATTTTCTTAGATTTTGTTTCTTCTTTACTTATAATTTCTTCTAATTCTTTTATATCATTTTCTAGTTTAATTTCTTTTTCACTATATTCTAAGTATTTTATTTGTGAATATATTCCTTCTTTTAAAGCATCTTTTATTTTTTGTAATTTATTTCTTTTATTTTCTAATTTCTGCTGAATATTCATATTTTATTTATAAATCTAATCTTTCCCTGATCACTAATTTCAATTCCATTATTATTAATCTTATAATTTATCATAGTTAAAAAGTCACTTCCTAATAATAATTCATTAGAACTATCATATTCTATGACTCCTATATTTATATTATATTCTAAATCTTGTATTTTAAATCTTAAGTTAACACTCTTAGTAATTATTATTTCTCTTTCATTTTCAGGATAATTATAGGTTTGTGGTTCTATTATACAACAATCATTTTCATTAATTTTATTTATATGTATAAAACTTTTAATAGCTCCTGTATTTATTTCGGCTATGCAATCCTTTGCTATTAATCCATCAAATATTATTACCTTGATTTTTAATCTTTCGGTTCTTATATCTATTAAATTTATTTGTCTAGGTAAACTATATTGTCTTGTTATCATTTGTTGTCTTGAGATTGATGATTCTTTTCTAAAACTTAGTCTTGAACCTTCTATTCTTGGTATAATTTTATTAGATGGTCTTATTGTTCTTGTATTAAAATCCATATATATTTCTTCTGGTATAGTTATCTGTGAGTTTTCTTTATGTTCTATTTGTTCTAATATTTCTTGGTACATTTTTGGTACTAGAACATCTAATTCATGTTGTTTAGTTACATGGTGATTACCTGTTAATGCATATATCATTTTTGTTTCAATACTTATTACTTTACTACCTTGTGGCATCTTTATTCCATCTAATTTATAATATAGGGTTAGGGCTAATTTTTATGTTCATTTTTAATGATATACTAAAATCTGGTTGTATAGTAAATTTTAATTTCTGATATATTAAATTTCCTTTAATTACTGATATTAAGGCATCTTGTAGATTTCCTAATATTCTATCATCTAATATATATTTGTATAGGCGTATCTATATTTTTCTGAAAATATGCTTTTATTGTAAATTCTACTGCTCCTAAATATATATTTCTGTATTTATTTGCTTCTTTAGTAGATAATTTTCTTAATTCTCTTTTTATAATTTCATCAGTTATTAAACTTATTTTTGTCTTACCATGTATACTAGTTATATCTATTATATTTTCATGCTTTTGTGCTATATATCTAACTTCTTTATTTCTGTCGAACCATTTAGTTTGAAATATTTTCTTAACCGATAATTCTTCGTTTTCTTTTTGTATTTTCTGATAAGTTTCAGGTTTAAAACTTAATGTTTGTGATACTCCTTCTTCATATGTTTCCATTTGGTAATATATTTGGTTAGATTCTTCTGTTAATCCTTTACCTTTATCCATAACAAATTTTATTTACCTTATTCTTAATTTTCCTTTGACGTTTTTCAATCATTCCATTAAGAAGTTCTATAGCTTGATCTTTATAAACTTTCGAGAATGGTGAGTTACTACCATTATATTTTCCATTTTTTATTCTATTAATTTTTCTTCTAATTTTTTCTATGTCTTTATATATTTCTTTAATTTTATTTTTTGCATTCTTCTTATATATAAAATAGGATTTATCCATAGAAATAAATATTTGTTTTTGTTTCTAATCTTTTCTTTATTTCATTTCTATATTCCCTTATTATATCTATTCTTTCTTAGTCTTCTATTTTTTGTTTTTCAGAATTACTATTCTTCTTTTTAGATTCCAAGTATATTAATATTTTTTCATAATGTTTTAACCTTTCAAAAGTTTCTTTAACTTCCGATTTATATGCAAAATATGATCTATCCATGGCAAATATTTCTTATGTCTATTTCTATTTCTTTCTTTATGTCACTTAAGTATCTTTTAAGAAAATTAATATTATGTATTAAATTTTCATGATTAATTTTTATCCATCCTACCATGAACTTCCCATGCATCTATCTATGAGATCATTCTTTATCTATGAGATCATTCTTCAATTGAATGTGAGTTTATTTCTTTCAAATTTATTGATGCATTCGTTTAAATTCAAATATATATGTGAGTTGATATGTCTCAAATTTATTGATGTATTTGTATAAATTTCAAAAAGTTTGAGGTATAAAATTGGGTACAAAATGAATATCCTAATATATTTATAATAGTTAGTTTGTAGCTCGTGCAAATTATGGGTTACTTTTAATTTTTTATAATTTATTTATAGTGTAGTATAATATTATAAAATTTAATTTTAATATTTATTGGAAAAATTCGAATCTTACATATTTGTATATAACAATCTTTAATAATGAATACAAATTAATATGTTGTTAGCGGAAATCGAACCTTAGTCATCTGTAAATAACAACTTTTAGTATTGTTATATCTAACGGTCATGATTATAAATATTAATTTTAATATGTTGTTGGAAGAAATCGAATCTTACATTTTTGTATGTAATAATTTTTAGTATTAAATATAAATTAATATGTTATTGGCGGAGATTGAACCTTAGACCTCTGTATATAACAATTTTTATTATTGTTGTATCTAACGGTCATGATCTATTTGAATTGAAGATCTAATGGTTGTGAACGAGGGATAACGAAAAATGGAAAATCAATATATACTATTATACAAAAACCGAAACATTAAAAGTTTGGTTGGTCGGTACGGTACCTGTTCATTTTACTTATTTACCCTTACTTAATTATAGATAAAATTCATCCTACTAACTAATTAACTTCCTTTTTCTTATTAAACATATTACCTTTTCTATTTTTCACTAACTAATTAATTTTCCATTTTCACACAATATCTTTTATATTGTATCTAACTAAAATCACCCCTTTTCTAAAAATATCACGGGCAATATTAATTTCTCCTTTTCTAAAACATTACGAACAATTTAATTTAGTAAAATAATATAATTGAATTATAATTACTATAAACTAATAAATTACATTTTTCACCTAAAACATGTTTCCTTTTTAATTTTCTCTAACTAAACCCTCTATTTTTCTAGTTAAATCACGACATTCTATAATTACTACTCCCTTCGTCCCATTTTGTATAACACTCTTCTTTTTGCACGCATTTCAATGTGTTTGGACGGGATACTTATAGATAATATTTTTAAATTTTTTTTGCTTTGTATAAAAATATAGATTCTATATTTTTATACAAATCGAAAAAAAATAAAAAATATAATTCAGAGGTACCCGGTCCAAGCACATTGAAATGCATGAAAAAGTCAGAGGGTCTTACATTTTGGGACGGAGGGAGTATTAACTAATCATTTACCTTTTCCAGCCAAGACATGTTACCTTTTCTCTATTCTTTAACTAAAATATCTCTTTTTCCAATTATATCATGGGTGATTCTATTTAATAAAATAAAATAATAATATTGTAATACTAATAATTACCGATTACCTTTTTCAGCTAAAACGTATCTTCTTTTCCATATTTCATAATTATTTTTTTTTTTGTAGAAATATCACGAGCAACATTAATTTCTCACGATCTAAAGACATTACGAACAATTTAATTTAGTAAAATAACATAAATTAAATTATAATTACTATAAACTAATCAATTACCTTTTTCACCTAAAACATGTCACCTTTTTAATTTTCGCATTACCTTTTCTATTTTCTCTAACTAAAATCTGTCTTTTTCAATTATATCACGGACGGTTCTATTCAATAAAATAAAATAACAATATTATAATAATAATAATTCATCGAATAAGTTTTTCAGCTAAAATGTTAAGCCTCCAAAATTCATATTTTTAAAAAAGTAATTCAAATTAATAAAAAAAATCATATAGTATTAAAAGAAATTCGTGCATCACACGGGTTTTAAGCTAGTAACAAAAAATAGGGAATTAACCAAATTAAATACAATTTATATCCCTTTTTCGAACCTTACATCTTTGTATATAATAACTTTTAATATTAAATATAAATTAATATGTTATTGGCAGGAATCGAACCTTAAACCTCTATATATAACAACTTTTAGTATTATTGTATCTAACCGTCATTATCTATTTGAATTGAAGTTCTAACGATTGTGAATGAGGGATGGATAACCAAAAATAAAGAATTAATCAAATTACAAATTATACCTCTTTCATTTATTATAATATATACTATATAGTATAGATTTAATCAAATGTAATGAATTCATGTATATTAACATTAACATTAACATGTACTTAGTGCCTGTTTGTTTCCACTTATTACTGTGAGCTTATGGCTTATGAGCCCATAAGCACTTATGGGGTTTGCCAAAATAAGTTTTAGCTCAACTTATAACTTATAAATTCATAAGTTGAATGTTAGAGCAACTCCAATGCAATGAGTCCTTACCTATATTTGTCCTACGTGTACAAATTTTAGGGACTTAGCCTTAAAATTCATGCTCCAATGGAAGTCCATATCCCCTATAATTTTTAGGGGAGAGAAATCCAACCCCTTATTTAGGGGAGAGAAAAGCACCTCCCTATAATGACACATCATCATTATTTCCTTATAATATAATATATATCTATATCAATACATTCATCTATTTTCTATATTACCTAAAATATTGATTAAATATTATTTTTTAAGTTATAGGTAATGAATATTGGTAACACCATTGGAGTAAAAGAACTTTTTGGTTACCTATATTTTAAGTAATCATTATTTTATTATATTTTAGGGGATGAAAATAGGGTTTGCCCTTTGAGATGCTCTTAAGAATCCTTAACTTTCAACTTATAACTTATTCTCGATATACGCAATATACAATATCCTTCAAATCTTCAAAACCATATATTTCTCGATCCATTCATTAGAAAATTGATATGTATATATCAAATTTCCCTATTCATCGAGATCTATCCATTGATATCCATTGTTATATATATATAAACAATATTTTGAAAATTATATAAAAAAAATGTTAACTTATAAGTTCTGATTTACCCAAACAGTCTACTGATTATAAGTTCTGATTTACCAAACACTCTACTGACTGCTCTACTTATCACTTATATGACATAAGTGTTTATAACTTATAAATCATAAACTACTTATTGTAAGATACCCCAAACATACACTTAATATCTAAATATGTCACATCACTGATTCAACATCATTTTGTATCAATTTTTTTGTAACCAATAACATATCCCTATCACTACTCTCAAACTCAAATGTATCTAGTATGATTGAAAAATGTTGAAATCGTTGGAATTCTAGCAACTGTATCATAGTTAAAATTATACAAATGTAATTCCTGACGATTATGTTATGCAAATTTATATTGTTGTCATGATAATATTTCTTTATGTCGATATTCCAAAAAATAATGATTCTTGAATTATTGCAAACTGTGTTTGTACCATTCCAAATGTTCATTTGACATCTTGACATCCCATATAAGAGCATAGTCTCCGGTAACATTTTTTAAAATGGTTACTTAAAATATAATAAAATAATAATTCTTTAAAATATGAGTAATCAGAAAGTTGTTTTAGTTCGTTGGCATTTTCTATGTACGTTACCTATATCTCAAATGTAACATTTAATTAATATTTTACATATATTACTTACCTTATATTCCAAGTAATAATGTGATTTCTGACCCAGGAAAAATAAGTAATAATGTGGTTGGAATTGTCATTTTCTGTGTGGTTACCTAAATTGATGATGTGCAAATTATAGGGGAGCTAGTTTTTTTTCGAGTTAAATGCAGATTGTGTACTTCAAATTTGCTTTTAGTGCATATTGTGTACCAGCATTTTAGTATATAGTAGAATGTGTATCTCAAATTTATATGTTCATGCAATTTGTGTACTTCCATTAAAAATTAATTGATATCGTTTATAATAGAGGTAACCGCGGCTTTCTCAAGAGGTGGATATAATTTGATCTGATTGCGATCATTGCATCCTCTAAAGAGCAACGTTGTAAAAATTGCTAGGCGGGTCTAGACGGTGAGCCTACCTTCTAGCGATTAATCGGCTAGGCGGCGATTAATCAGAACATTAATCGGATATATTAAAATATTATTTTTTATATAATTTAATTTTAATATTTAAAAATATATTTTATATAAGTAAAAATATTAATATATTCATTTTATTATTAAATATGATTAGTGAATTTACCAATTCATGTGTAAATAATATTTTTTATTAAAAAAATTATATTTTTAAAGTTTTATTCTTAATTTGACCATTTTTTTAAAATTTGACCGATTAAATCCGATTAATCGCTGCCTAATCAATTATTCCCGCGCTAACTCATTGAACCGCCTAATCCCGCCTAGGACCGCCTAATCCCGCCTAGGCGCCGCCTAATCAAAAAAATGCCTAATGACCGACTTTTACAGATTTTAGGCGTTTAATGGCCGCCTAGCGCCGATTAATCGGCCGCCTATGTCGATTTTTAGAACAGAGCTAAAGAGTGAGACTGTGTCAAACTAAGTACTTCTAGGGGTGTATCATTATTTTTTGTATAATTGAACCAAGTTCAACCAAATTATATCCATATTTTGTTTATTATAATTTAGAATTTTCAAATAAATTTAATCAAATATATATTTCAATCATTTTTTTTAGTTTACATAATGAAACTGATATTAGTATAATTAATGACATGTAGTGTTTCAAACTAGTTAATAATATATATTACTAATCTAAATATGTTGTTAACGGGATTCGAATTTTGGCCATTTAGTAGTGTAACTTAAATAGATAATATTTTTAGTATAAATCTAAGGTTATAATTTATTTATCAAATATTAACGGTCATTATTCTTTCTAGAGTTGAACCAAGTTGAAACAAATTATACCGATGTCTGCTTATTCTTTTTAAAGAATTTTTTTGGTTCAATTCCCAAACGTTACTCAATAAATAATATTCAAACTAAATACAGTTTAAAGGTATGAGCTATATATAAATTTTGTACAAATATTTGAATATGGGTTTATGTTCCTATAGTTAACTATAGGTAATTACGTAATTACCTATAGTTAAGTTATATTAAAATACAATTGGAAGATTATTTTTGTAAATACATGGGGTGAATTTCATTATTACAAAAATACCATCAACTTTTTATACTAAAAAATACATATAATTATAAGTAATTACCTATATATAGTTAACTATAGGAACATTTTTCTCTTTGAATATTTCCCTTTAGGGGGTGGTGTCAAAAGTTGGCATGACATCTCTTGAACACCTTTGCAATTTCAATAAAAAGACACTCAAAAATGCCATGTCACATAATTTGACACATTACACATGAAATTTAACATGTCTCTTCACACTCTTATTGGAAATATTCTAACACATTATATTTATATATCCTATATATAATTAGCGTAAGGGAGTTCCTATGGTATGGTTTGGTCATCAGGATAGATCTGTCATTTTAAAAATATTATATTTTATATTCTTAAATAAGATTAAATAGATATTAAAAATATTATTAAATTGTACACCTTATTTCAAAAATTATGAATAGGTTTTTAGACATTATCTAATTGATGTAAGGGAGTTTGATAATGCCTATGTGTCATTTACGAAGGAGAGAATTACCAAAATGCCTATTTTTCACAAGTTTTTGCCCAAAATACTGATTTTGAAAAAAATGGCCCGAAATACCGATGGTATACGGAGTTTCGGGCTCCGTATTAACTTAATACGGTACACCGTGTACCGTATTATGCATGATACGGAACACGGTCTTCCGTGTTAACGTGATACGGAACACGGTCTTCCGTGTTCGTGCATGATATGGAACACGGTGTACCGTGTTCGGGCATGATACAAAACATTGTGTACCGTATTATGCATGATACGGAAGATCGTGTTCCGCAACAACCCTTATATCACGGTACACGGTCTAACGTATCTGGTCAGTAAAAAGGGCCAGCATGGCTCCCATATGAATATTTTGGGTCATCACCCTTTAAGAAGTACTAATAATAATTATATTTTTAAATAATATTAACTAGAAATTAAAAATATCGTTAAATTGTACACCTTATTAAGTATATAGAGTATAATATACTTATTAAGTGAAAAAAGAATAAAAGATAATAACATTTAATAATTTTTAAATTATAAAAATATGAAATTTCAGATAAAAAATACAATAACAATTGAAATAAGTGTTAATAAAATAAATATCATCAATTTAATTGAGTTTACAAACATTATTTAACAATTCTCCCAAAAAAAATGTAAAAATAAAAATTTTATATAAAAAATTCATTAATCATATTCACAAAGCATCCCGCGCATCGCACGGGTATAAAGCTAGTTTATATATAATTGGTGTAAGGGAATTCATATGACTTGGTCGTCACTCGGGACAAATATATCATTTTAAAAATATTATTAAAATGAAAAAATTATGAGTGAGGTTTGAAAATATTATTTTAAAATTTTTCAAAATAAAATCAGAATATATTATACAATAAGTAAAATAATAAATTTTAATGTTAAACATTAATACAATAAGTAACATCAATTTAATGAGATTTAGAGCATGTTTGGCGTAACTTTTTTTAAGTCCTTATGAACTTATTTTCGGATAAAAATTTCATATTTTGATAAATTTCTTTTATACAAGTATTGAATATATGTTTGAGATTCTATAAGTTGCAAAAAGAAAAAGTTAACTTTTTTCAGGAAAAAATTAGGAATCTCTAACTTTGTCTTAAAATAAAAGTTATCCCAAACACCCCGTTAATACAATAAGTAACATCAATTTAATGAGATTTTTGTATAGGGTATTTATCAAAAATACTAGGTTTAAAGTTTCTATTTACAAAAATACTACTCCCTCCGTCCCAATGGGATGTTAACGTTTGCTTTTTGCACGGAAACCAAGATAGTGGGTGTAATATTGTTAAAATAAATGAAGTAGTGGGTGTAATAGTGATTTTATATCACTCTTTATTGTTTCCTTTCCGCAGGTAAATAGGGGTAAAGCGGGAAGAGTGATGAGTGCCACCCAGTCATTAGTAGAGCTTTGGTTTAGTAGAGTTATTGATTTTGAGAACTCATTTAGTTGGTTTCAGACTTTATTAGTTTTGTTATTTTGAATATTTGGACCTCGCACTTTTAGTTGGATTATTGACTTGGTTTATTGCAGCTTATTATGATTCGAAATTGTTTAAGAGGTAGCTTTAATTGTTATAATAGTAGGGTGTTACACCGCCAGGGGCCATAATGCAATCACATTCAACTAAATGCAACCACATTCAACTGAATTCAACCACATTCAACATTTTTTTAAGATGGGTGATTTTGGTGGATTTGGGTTGCAAGGCCCCGCCAGGGGCCACATTCAACTGAATGCAACCACATTCAACTGAATTCAACCACATTCAACTTTTTTTTAAGATGGGTGATTTTGGTGGATTTGGGTTGCAAGGCTTCGCCAGGGGCCATATTCAACTGAATGCAACTGAATGCAACCACATTCAACTGAATGCAACCACATGCAACTATTTTTTTTTTTAAGGTGGGATGATTTTGGTGGATTTGGGTTGTAAGGCCCCGCCAGGGGCCATATTCAACTGAATGCAATCACATTCAACTAAATGCAACCACATGCAACTTTTTTTTTTAAAGTGAGATGATTTTGATGGATTTGGGTTGCAAGGCCCGCCAGGGGCCATATTCAACAGGTTACATTCAGTTGCTGATTTAAAGTTCTATTTTTCAGTTGTCATTTTCGACCTCATTTTTTATGACAACTGAAAAATGGAACTTGAAATAAGAAATTTAGTTGTATGTGGTTGCATTCAGTTGAATGTGGTTGCCCTGCGGGGCCTTGCAACCCAAATCCAACAAAATATCACTCCACCTTAAAAAAAATGTCGAAAGTTGAATGTTGTTGATTTTAGTTGATTATGTCCCCTGCGGGGCCTAGCAACCCAAAAGCACCCCACCTTTATAAAAAAAAAAAGTGTCGAAGCTGGTGCAAAAGTTGGGCAGGCTGGGCAGGGAGGGAAGAGGTGTCCTAATTTGTAGTATTTTTGCAATTTTGAAACATAGTGTAGTAAAATTGCAAATAATTTTTCTTAACAAAAGTAAAATTGCAAAATTTTACTTTTTTATATATATTTATCAAAAAACCTCTTGTGTATATTACTTTACAATTTTTGCAAAAATAAATTTTAAAACAATTCAATTTAATATAAAAACTTTACTAAAGTATTTATAAAATATCTATAGAGTATCCGTACAATGCATGGATATAAAGCTTTTTTTTTAAACTTCAAAGCTTTATTTTACTTGCAATCATTAACGATTACAGCATGAAATTGAGGAGAGATATCAACACTCCTGATAATACGAACATAATAGGATGCTAATTAGTTATTACTAGCTGATAACCCGTGTCAAGCACGGATCGTGATAAATTATCTTAATTTTCTAATTTTTAATTTTTTTTAATAAAATAAAATCTTGAATCACCAAGTTGTATGTAATATTATATTCTCGACATTTATTTCGATTGCTAGTTAATAGACTCCTAGTATATAACTTCACTATTAAATTAAATTAAATTAATATTTAATATTATTATTTTAATTAATTAAATTTACATAACTTCATTATGGCAATATAAGAGTAGTTATATTATTAATTGTATTTATTATTAATCTATTATACATACTTTTTAAATATTAATTAATGGAATTCTAAGTTTTATGTAATACTATATTCCTGTCTTTTATTTTAACTAGCATTTTACCCGTGCTACGCACCGAAAACACAATTTTAAAATTTTAAAATAGTTACAAAAATATTTAGTGTATTAAAAAATAAATTATTTTGTTATATTTTGTTTTGAGTGTAGCGAACCCAATATGCATCTCTAAGTAACTTTTCTCAAATTATGTATAATTGTATGGATGCGTGTTAAAAAAAATTAAAAAATTGTTTATATAAAAAAAGATTAATATCAAAACACATTCATTTGATATATGATAAAATTTACCTGAGATACATATCAATTTTCTTATTCCTTTTTGTTTTTTCCCCAAGTAATTTAACGACATTTTATGCTATTTTTACGTAAAGTTCGGTTCAATATAATCATGTTTGAGAATCAAACAAATTCAATACATCCCGTTATTTGATTTAGTACTATAGCAAAATAAACATTATCAATTAACCAAACAAATTCAATACATCCCGTTATTTGAGTAAGATATATCTGTTAGAGTTTATGGTCAGTTTGTTTTTAATGACAACTTTAAATGTGCATATTTAGTTTGGGAATTTGTATGTTGAATTTTTTTATTCTTTTCTATCAGAATATGGTATATTAAATATTAGTTTCTTTTACGCATTAATAAGGAAGGGAAATTAATTCGATATGATGGTACCCCATTCGAACCCAAACCCGAATTTTTGGATTCAGGTTTGGATATAAATTTTAAAATCGAAATAGTTTCGATTTGCATTTGGATTTAAGTTGTACTGAACCGATAGCCTATCCAAAATCTGAAACCCAATACACTATCGAAACCCTATACATATGTAATATAATACATTAATTTGAAATTATTTCATGTAATATTTTAGATGTAAGACATATTATTTTGTTTATTTTTTTTCAAATGTTTCATTAGAAATAGTCAATACTACAACTTTAAATGTGCATATTTAGTTTGGGAATTTGTATGTTGAATTTTTTTATTCTTTTCTATCAGAATATGGTATATTAAATATTAGTTTCTTTTACGCATTAATAAGGAAGGGAAATTAATTCGATATGATGGTACCCCATTCGAACCCAAACCCGAATTTTTGGATTCAGGTTTGGATATAAATTTTAAAATCGAAATAGTTTCGATTTGCATTTGGATTTAAGTTGTACTGAACCGATAGCCTATCCAAAATCTGAAACCCAATACACTATCGAAACCCTATACATATGTAATATAATACATTAATTTGAAATTATTTCATGTAATATTTTAGATGTAAGACATATTATTTTGTTTATTTTTTTTCAAATGTTTCATTAGAAATAGTCAATACTAATTTAGTAATTAAAACTTATATTTCTCAATATCTAATTTTATTGATATATTCAAGATGTAATTTGTTTACTTTAATTTTTCATTTCTATGTATAAAAAGAATTATTTTTTTTAACATATTTTAAATTTTACTAAGTATATTAATTCGTATAATATGTTATATTTTGACTACTTAAGTTAATCATTTTACTTTTTAATTTTTGTATAAATATACTTAATATTGTTTGCGGATAACAATTATTTTAATTTTGACTACATTATTACTAATTTTGGATATCCAAAAAATTCAAATCTAATCCGAAATCCGACGAATTTGGTTTTAGATATTGAATTTTGGATTTGGATTTATTTTTAAAACCCAAAAATATTTGGATGTGGGTTTAAATTTTACAAAATTCGGATCAAACCCAACCCGTTGTCATCCAAACGCGTAAAATAAAATATTTGAAAATGAGTATCACCTATCTTTTTTCTATTTGATTAACATGTTAAGATAGAAAACTGTACATGAAACGAAAATCAAATGTGTAATATATAAACACATAATCACATTATTATATATTTGTCCTTGTAATTTAATTGTCGAGTTCAAAAACATGAAATTAATTTTTATTTAACAATGAGTATATTTGACCGACATATATTAAAAGAAAGAGTTTACATAGATCTGTAAAATCGTTCGTGTTATATACATTCATACCATGTGTATTTTGGGTTTTGCATGAAAATGACATGAAATTATTTTGTATACCCATAATTTGAACACAAAATGCTACTAAACTACGCATTTTTTATTTTTGTTCACGAAACGAAAATAATACGCAAAATGAAAAAAATATGACAATTACATGTAATGTTACTCTCTGCCCAAGTTATCTAAGTATGTTACTATATAATTGAAAACAACATTGAATTACTACAAAATAAAACTAAAAGTAGAGTACATAAAAATGAAGCCCTTTTCTTTAATTTTATTTATTGTTAATAAATACCTCTGTTTGATTAGAATCTATCTACCAAGTTATTAATTTTTTTTTACCTATTTTTAAGATTTTGTTGATATTAAAAATAAATATTATTAACCAACCAATCAAAATTCGATATGTTTGTTCTTAGATTAGGATATGAGAATTAAATATTATTACTTGAATTGAAGAATACAAAATTAAAATGAGCACCTTTTATTAGAAATAATATATAATTTTATATGTATCGACCTATCTAGTTATCAATAATATTGATTTTTAAACGATTGTTGTAGCCGTCATTCTATCTCATCCTCTCCTAAAAAAATATTAAACCCAAAGTTTATGGGTTGATATCTGCATCTTGGTTGATGATAAGCCCATTTTTATTGTTTTCCATGATTTTGCTTTGTTTTTCAATAAATATCTCTCTTTATTGAGAGTCTATTACCACGTTGGTGGGTTTTATCAACTGATATATTGGATTTTGCACCTTCTCCTTGTGAATGATAACTCCTGTTTATTTTCCTTGATTTTACTTCGTTTTTCAATAAATATATCTCTTTATTGAGAGTCTAGTATCCCGTTAGTGGATTTTCTATCAATATATTGGGTTTTGTTCTTTATATTTTGAGAGTAGGTTACTTTATTTTGGCATCTGGAATCTTAGATTTACAGGATTTTGTTTTATTGATTCATTGATTTGGATAGTATAGAATCGCAGTTTTGGTCAGTTGTTCGAATACATTCTCAGATATCACATATGTATTTTGAAGGAAAATACGGATGAGCGGAAGCGTGAAATAACATTTTATTTCATAAAATCCATATATCGCACATATAGAAAATTGTAAAAATGATATGGAATCGAAATCATACCTTGAAAAATCGAAGCTTCGAATCGAGATGATCGTTAGCAGTAGCTTCTCAGAGTGTGAAGCCCTCTACCGGTATCCACCAAGATTAATTTCTTCGATGAAGCTTTTTATAAAGCTTGAAGCTTTATAAAAATGGAGGTTTGAGAGAGAGAGAGAGAGATGAAGAAGATGAGGGAGGCAACTAGGTTTTTCACAAAAACCAAAAGTGTGTTTAAAACTCTTCTCATCTCATTCTATTTATAGGGCTCAAGTAGGGTTTTTCATAATTAATATATCATTATATATTAATATATAAATCCTACACTTTGTCTTATAAAATGTTAAATAATAATTAAAACAATTTTAATCATTTATTAAAACAACTTGCTCTCTCAAAATACCTTCATCAATAAATTAATCTTTTTATGGTGTGACCCTGTAGGTTCAATATTAAGCCGGTAGTAGAAATAAATAATAATAAACTTTTTATTTATTATTTATATGAATTCTAAAATTCATTAAATATAATTAACTGATTAATTATATTTATTCTACATCGTGAGTGATGCTTCTCAACATATCGCGACTATCCGGATAATATGAATTCACTGCTTAGAATACGAAGAACCTGTCAGTGACTAGTTACAGTACAATCAATTCCTTCTACCCTACAATATCCCGATTAAATACAAGGCACGGAACTCGTGTCAAGCCTATCAGATTTAATCATATGATTTCTTATTCATAATGCAAAGTTCATATTAATGCAAATTAGAAACTCCTTTCTAATTTCATTCACTCTGGCCAGAGATTCCAGAACTCGCATAGTAAGAATAACATAGGATATTCACTTCCTATACTGGAAGGGGTAGATCCTCTATTGACGTTAACTATCTCCATACACAAATCCCTATGCCCAGAATAGACCTAATGTATGTCCTTGAGACTAAGGACTAAACCAAAGCACAGTTCATTATATACAAGATAACTTTAACGATCTCAAGTCTAAGGACACTTGTACAACTATCACTCAGTGAACAACTATCGACACGTGAGTAAACTCCATTAGTTGTTCAACTTATCGAGTCATGTTCAGTGAACTTATTCCCTAATAAGCACCTACATACTAGCTATAGTGTCACCACACAAATGCCTATGAGAACAGACATCCTCCTGAAAGGAGCAAGCATAGTATGTACCAATCTTTGCGGATTCACTAACTTCCGATTAGTTATCCTATGATCAGGAACTGTTTAAGTCTAGAGTTATCATCTTCTAGATCTCACTATTATAATCTCATTATAATTCTAGAAGCTTTACTTTAAACCATGGAATATCTTATTTAAAACAGTTTAAATAGATAAAGCCCGTAATAAAACCAAAACAAGTATTTTATTAATATTAATGAAATCAAATAAGAATACAAGAAAGTTCTTCCTAACTCATCATACATGATTGGATTTAGGACAAACACTTTCAATCTCCCACTTGTACTAAAGCCAATTACCCTGGTATCTAATACCCATCTTTTCTTTATGACGATCAAAGTGAATCTGAGACAATGACTTTGTGAGTGGGTCTGCTACGTTGTTATGTGTGTCAACTCTCTCAACCTTGACATCTCCTCTTTCAATGATTTCCCTAATCAAATGAAAGCGCCGCAAAACATGTTTGGAATTTTTATGAGACCTAGGTTCCTTGGCTTGTGCTATTGCTGCGTTGTTATCACAATACAACACAATAGGCTCTTCAATGCTAGGAACAACTCCCAACTCAGAAACAAATTTCCTCATCCAAACGGCTTCTTTTGCAGCCTCACTTGCAGCTATATACTCTGCTTCCGCTGTGGAGTCAGCCGTTGTAGACTGTTTGGAACTCTTCCAACTAATCGCACCACCATTAAGAGTAAACACGTACCCTGACATAGATTTGCTATCATCACTTTCTGATTGAAAACTAGAGTCAGTATAACCCTCTATTTTCAACTCAGATCCACCAAAAACAAGAAAAATATCCTTAGTCCTTCGCAAGTACTTAAGGATGTTCTTCACTACTTTCCAGTGGTCTTCACCTGGATCAGACTGATATCTGCTCGTCACACTAATTGAATAAGCAACATCAGGCCTAGTACATAACATCGCGTACATGATAGATCCTATTGCTGAAGCATAAGGAATCTTACTCATACGCTCTCTTTCCTCAGGTGTCTTAGGACACATCTTCTCGGAAAGGGATACTCCATGGCTCATCGGTATGAGACCTCTCTTGGAGTTTTCCATGCTAAACCTTTTAAGCACTTTCTCGATGTATGTACTCTGGGTAAGACCTATCATTCTTCTAGATCTATCTCTATAGATCTTCATACCGAGAATGTAGGATGCTTCACCCAAGTCCTTCATAGTGAAGTTCTTCGATAGCCAAACTTTGACTGATTGCAGCATCGGTATATCATTTCCTATAAGAAGTATGTCATCCACATACAATACAAGAAATGTTACCGCGCTCCCACTAACCTTCTTGTAGACACATGGTTCATCTATGTTTTTGATAAAACCAAACTCTTTGATTGTCTCATCAAAACGGATGTTCCATCTACGAGAAGCTTGCTTTAACCCATATATGGTTCGCAACAGCTTACATATTAGGTGTTCATTCCCCTTGGAAACAAAACCCTCTGGCTGTGTCATATACACTTCCTCTTCAAGTTTCCCATTGAGGAAGGCCGTTTTCACGTCCATTTGCCAGATCTCATAGTCGTAGTAAGCAGCAATCGCAAGCAAAATCCGAATTGATTTAAACAGGGCTACAGGCGAAAAAGTTTCATCAAAGTCAATCCCTTGCCTTTGTCTGAATCCTTTTGCCACGAGCCTGGCCTTATAGGTCTCCACCTGGCCATCTGCTCCAATCTTTCTTTTGTATACCCATTTGCACTCAATAGGCTTCACATCCTCTGGTGCTTCAACCAAAGTCCATACTTCGTTGGTATACATAGAATCCATTTCGGATTTCATGGCACTTTGCCATTTCTCTGAGTCAACACTACTCATAGCCTCATTATAGGTCATAGGGTCATCATCATCAATGATTGACAACTCATTGTCATTCTCAATGACAAGGCCATAATACCTCTCAGGTTGGCGAGACACTCTCTCTGACCTACGAATGGGTTGTACCACAGAAGGTTGTTCAGTCTGAATAGGTGTTTCCTCTTGAACCGTAGTAGTTTGTGCTTCTTGAACTTCATTAAGTTCTATTTTGCTCCCACTGTTTCCTTCAAGGATAAACTTTTTTTCCAAGAAGGTAGCATGTCTGGAGACAAAAACCCTATGATCGGTGTAGAAGTAATACCCTAAAGTCTCTTTAGGATATCCCACAAAACTACATTTTACGGATCGAGATTCCAGCTTATCAGGGTCAACTTTCTTGACATAAGCCGGACATCCCCAAATCTTAACGTGTTTAAGACTCGGTTTCCTTTCTTTCCATATCTCATATGGGGTTTGAGGAACAGATTTGGAAGGCACCTTATTCAGTAAATATGCTGAGGTTTCCAATGCATAACCCCAAAGGAATACTGGAAGATTTGCATAGCTCATCATGGACCGAACCATGTCTAACAAAGTTCGATTTCTCCTTTCCGATACTCCATTCAACTGTGGAGTATATGGAGGAGTCCACTGAGAGACTATACCATTTTCTTTGAGATAATCTAGAAACTCTCCATTCAAGTATTCACCACCTCGATCTGATCGAAGGGTTTTAATACTATGTTTGGTTTGCTTCTCCACTTCATTCTTATATTCTTTGAACTTTTCAAAGGCTTCAGATTTGTGTTTCATCAAATACACATATCCAAATCTAGATCGATCATCTATGAAAGTAATGAAGTACGAAAATCCGCCCATGGCTTGCGTAGACATCGGTCCACATACATCTGTGTGTACTAATCCTAGCAAATCTGCAGCCTTCTCTCCATGTCCACTAAATGGAGATTTGGTCATTTTACCCAATAGACAAGACTCACATGTAGGATATGATTCAAAATCAAAGGGTTCAAGTAACCCTTCCTTATGCAATGTTCGAAGTCTATTTTCACTAATATGACCAAGTCTGCAGTGCCACAAATAGGTGAGATTTTCATCATCCCTTTTCCTTTTATTAGTATGTTCAATTTGTAGTAAATTATGCTCAACGTCACATACATACAGACCATTATTTAAAATACCACTACCATAAAGAACATTATTTCTAAGAATTGAACATTTATTATTCTGAATAACAAACGAAAATCCAGCCAAGTCTAACATGGGAATAGAAATAATATTCCTCACAATTGAGGGAACAAAATAACAATTATTTAAAACAATAGTCTTGCCCGTAGGCATATGTAAATCAAATGATCCTACAGCTTCAGCAGCAACTCTTGCTCCATTTCCCATCCGTAAAATCACCTCCTCTTCCTCAAGAGTCCTACTTGTCCTTAGTCCCTGCAACGAATTGCAAATGTGAGAACCACAGGCGGTATCTAATACCCAAGTAGACATTTGATTTAATGACATATTCACTTCAATCATGAACATACCTGAATCAGAAGCGGCAGTCTGACTACCCTTCTTCTTCTTCAACTCTGCAAGGTAAACCTTGCAGTTCCTCTTCCAGTGCCCCACCTTGTTACAGTGGAAGCAAACAGCTTTGCTCTTGGGGTCTTCAGCTTTTGGTGGAACTGGCTGTTTCTCACCTACTTTCTTCTTCTTGGGAGGGTTCTTCTTCCTTTTCTTAGGATTGGAACCTTCACCAATTAGAAGAACAGAACTCTTCTTAGAGGGAAAGTTCGATTCCGCAGTCTTCAACATGTTGTGGAGTTCAGCCAAGCTGACGTCCAACTTATTCATGTGAAAGTTCACAACAAACTGCGAAAATGAACCAGGAAGTGATTGCAAGACCAAGTCTTGACTTAGCTCCCTATCCATGACAAAACCAAGCTGTCCAAGACGTTCAATCAAATTGATCATCTTAAGTACATGGTCATTCACAGATGATCCCTCCGACATCCTACAGCGGAACAGCTCCTTCGATATCTCATATCGAGCTGTCCTCCCTGCCACATCATACAACTCTTGTAGATGCTCTAGGATAGTGTGAGCATCCATAAGCTCATGTTGCTTCTGTAGCTCAACGTTCATGGAAGCTAGCATGATACATTGAGCAACATTAGCATCATCTATCCACTTACGATACACAACATGTTCATCATTATGTGCATCGTCAGCAGGTTCAGCAGGCTTAGGTGAGTCAAGCACATATTCCAGCTTCTCAACCCTGAGAACAATTCTCAAGTTTCGAAGCCAGTCAGCAAAATTCGGACCAGTCAATTTGTGAGCATCTAGTATGCTCCGGAGTGATAGTGCAGCAGACATAGTGTATATAGTAAATCTGTAAATGATAAACACATAACAACACTTAGCAAATATTCAATTTCATTTTAAAACACTATATGAATCGGGTCTTTATTCATAAGTGGCTCCCACTAGTTTATCTAATTTATACAACCCCCTAAGTGAAAAATTAAGCATTCATAATGCTAGTGGGAATAGGGATCCTACATTCCATCACACAACCTCGGCTGTAGCACGAAACGCCATGTAATGTTCAATAGGCAGACAACTCTTGTCAATTACATCTCATGTTATTCCCTAATAAAACTTTAGCCTCTCGAATAATTGAGTCACGGCTGTAGCACGACAAACTCAATATTCTAAGTCAAGTCTAACCCAACATTCCGTACAATTAAATCAGTCTCCAACGGCCCACGGCTGTAGCACGTAACGACCATTAGATTCTAATTTATTATACACATCTCTATGTAATAGACAAGTATTTCTTATTCCGAAATCAAAGCCCTCGGCTGTAGCACGAAACGACAACGATTTAGAAATAAGAACTACTTTCTACCATGTTGGAAGGCTATGACCGACACAAGCCCGTTGTGTCATTGGCCAATTACTACTTGATATTATTTAATTTTAGAGGGATTATATTATGTTACAATCATAATCATATTATAAAGAGATTCTTCCTTTTAAATTAAATATTTCAAATCAATAATCGATAATTGGATGATTCCCAGATCGGGGGGAGCATTGTCAAGAGGCGTCACTTAATACCCCTTTCTTACAGATCGAAATCCGCTTTTGACAGAATCATCCTTTCTCTCAATATTGAAAATTCATATTTAATTACGTGTTTCACAAACACAAGAATCTCATGATTGTAATCATAATATTATTATTAAGGCAAGAAACGATTCCTATTCTAGATTTTCTAGAGCACGCCTTATATTGATTTAAGTTCACCTAAATCTATCATCGCATGGTAAACATAGGCATATATCTCATATATAAAACATAAACAAACATGTAAGCATGCAAGAAATATCATGTCATACAATGATATAAAGATGTATGGATTTATTATAGCATTTAAAAGCAATTAAAACAATTAATACATGCTTTAAAACACTTCCGGGAATATAAAAAATTCAAAAATTTTTATATAAAAAATATTTGACCACTCCATTAGATCCGTCTCGGAAAAACGAATCCAACGATATATCGCACGCCCAAAACGGAGTTACGAAACTCCCAGAAAATCAAATTTAATGTGGGCAGAAGGTCTGTAACGTAAGTCATAAATGCGCTACACTGTGTAACGCATTTACGGAATGCGTTACAACAGTTTAAGGCCATTAAATGCTGTAACGCATGACGATCATGCGCGACCCCCTAATTCCCGTCTGTACTACACGCGCCAGCAGCAGCTTCAACAGTTTTTTATTTTTTTTTATTAAACTGCCGTTTGTACGTTTTTGTTGTCAGACATCAGGTGTTTGTAACTGTTGTGTTTCCTTTATTGCCAAAATCAAAACTGCCCAATACTATTATTGTAATAACTTTCATTAATATTATTATTTTAATTTTATATTAATAAATTAATTAACATTTAATTAATAAATTAATAAAAAATCAAAACAACATGATTTCTAAAATCATCCAGTAGCAAAAATAACCAGGAAGCTATGGGGTCCTTGTGCAAAATTTTAATTCATAAATTTCACATGCATGATTATTGTATGAATTTTAATTAAAACAATTTTTAAAAATTCATAACAAATAATCTACACATCACAAAAATATGAAAAAAATACCTAGATGATCTACAACACTTGTAGAACCCAGATCAATGGTCAAAATCTCATGCAAATAATATTTGGAATTAATTCATAATTAAATCTAAATAATCTTGCACAAATCATAATAAATCCATACATGCATCAAAAAATCTAAAATTTTTACATGATTCTCTATATGCAACAACCTAGCTCTTGATGCCATTGAAGGAAAATACGGATGAGCGGAAGCGTGAAATAACATTTTATTTCATAAAATCCATATATCGCACATATAGAAAATTGTAAAAATGATATGGAATCGAAATCATACCTTGAAAAATCGAAGCTTCGAATCGAGATGATCGTTAGCAGTAGCTTCTCAGAGTGTGAAGCCCTCTACCGGTATCCACCAAGATTAATTTCTTCGATGAAGCTTTTTATAAAGCTTGAAGCTTTATAAAAATGGAGGTTTGAGAGAGAGAGAGAGAGATGAAGAAGATGAGGGAGGCAACTAGGTTTTTCACAAAAACCAAAAGTGTGTTTAAAACTCTTCTCATCTCATTCTATTTATAGGGCTCAAGTAGGGTTTTTCATAATTAATATATCATTATATATTAATATATAAATCCTACACTTTGTCTTATAAAATGTTAAATAATAATTAAAACAATTTTAATCATTTATTAAAACAACTTGCTCTCTCAAAATACCTTCATCAATAAATTAATCTTTTTATGGTGTGACCCTGTAGGTTCAATATTAAGCCGGTAGTAGAAATAAATAATAATAAACTTTTTATTTATTATTTATATGAATTCTAAAATTCATTAAATATAATTAACTGATTAATTATATTTATTCTACATCGTGAGTGATGCTTCTCAACATATCGCGACTATCCGGATAATATGAATTCACTGCTTAGAATACGAAGAACCTGTCAGTGACTAGTTACAGTACAATCAATTCCTTCTACCCTACAATATCCCGATTAAATACAAGGCACGGAACTCGTGTCAAGCCTATCAGATTTAATCATATGATTTCTTATTCATAATGCAAAGTTCATATTAATGCAAATTAGAAACTCCTTTCTAATTTCATTCACTCTGGCCAGAGATTCCAGAACTCGCATAGTAAGAATAACATAGGATATTCACTTCCTATACTGGAAGGGGTAGATCCTCTATTGACGTTAACTATCTCCATACACAAATCCCTATGCCCAGAATAGACCTAATGTATGTCCTTGAGACTAAGGACTAAACCAAAGCACAGTTCATTATATACAAGATAACTTTAACGATCTCAAGTCTAAGGACACTTGTACAACTATCACTCAGTGAACAACTATCGACACGTGAGTAAACTCCATTAGTTGTTCAACTTATCGAGTCATGTTCAGTGAACTTATTCCCTAATAAGCACCTACATACTAGCTATAGTGTCACCACACAAATGCCTATGAGAACAGACATCCTCCTGAAAGGAGCAAGCATAGTATGTACCAATCTTTGCGGATTCACTAACTTCCGATTAGTTATCCTATGATCAGGAACTGTTTAAGTCTAGAGTTATCATCTTCTAGATCTCACTATTATAATCTCATTATAATTCTAGAAGCTTTACTTTAAACCATGGAATATCTTATTTAAAACAGTTTAAATAGATAAAGCCCGTAATAAAACCAAAACAAGTATTTTATTAATATTAATGAAATCAAATAAGAATACAAGAAAGTTCTTCCTAACTCATCATACATGATTGGATTTAGGACAAACACTTTCATATTTCCCTCACGATTAGAATAAATTGTTGGATTATTTCGCCAAAGAGTATATATAATTCAAGCGGGTGATATACCACAATTTAAGATCTGATCAACGATTGTAGTTTGGATTAAGGAAACCTTGTTACCTTGATATGATCTATTTTATTTTAATATGTGTTGTCCAATCTTGATTATTTTTGTAGATGTATGACATTTTATTGATAAATCATTTACCTAAAAAAAATTAGTGATTTAAAAGAAAATTTGAATGATTATTTGTGTGGATGATAATATATGCCCTTTTGTTGATAAATAATTAACCATAGCAAATATAGTGATTTATTAGAATTTTTGCGCTGAGTTGACCAATTTGCTATGAAATAAAAAAAATGATTTTTTAGAATTTTTGCGCTCAGTTAACCAATTTGCTATATAAATATTCACTAACAATATTTTTATTGATTCTGTAATGATTTTTTTTTTTTTGGATTGATAATTTATACACCAAATAATGTCTAATACTATTTGAGAGTATATTTAGTATCTTGAAAAATTCAAAAATATCGTCAAGTCAATTTATTTGTCCCATTAATTCTTGAAAAATAACGATAAGTAAAATTTTAATGATAACTGGTTTAAATTTCATTTTTAATATTTTAATTGGTTGAATTTAGCCTTTTTTTAATAATTGATTAATTTAAAAGTTTATATAACTTAAATTTTGAAGGTTAAGTAGCCACGATAAGTAAATTAGGATGAGAATGCTATGATTAATTTAATTTTAGTGGTTAATTTTGACTGGCTCTTGTATATATTTATGAAAATTAATCCGTAATATATAATAATGTTATTATGATTAACTATAAATCAAAGTGTGAAAAATTAATATTGCGAAAATTGCTTCATATTATATATTTATATAATCCTGATTGGTTTTGATTTAAAATATTAATTTATTATAATTATTTTTTTATATTAAAAAAATAAAATATACGGATATGTTAAATCAAGTAAGTTACTCTATTTAAATTTGAATTGTTAACTAACCATAGTTAGTATAATAGAATGAGAATGGTAAATAAAGAAAAATTTTAATATAATATGATTGGTCTAAAATTTAGGAATGACATTTGATTGGTACTAAAATAATTCAAAGTTTTGCATATTTTATATTTGTATAATCCTGATTGATTTTGATTTAAAATATTAATTTATTATAATTATTTTTTGACATTAAAAAAATAAAATATATGGATATGTTAAATCAAGTAAGTTACTCTATTTAAATTAGAATTGTTAACTAACCGTAGTTAGTGTAATAGAATGAGAATGGTAAATAAGGAAAATTTTTAATATAATATTATTGGTGTGGTAGACTCAGGTTTGATTTCTATTTTAATAATTTTAATAATATTATGATTCTATTTGTAATTCTATTTAGGATTATAATTCAATTTTAAATATATTTAGAATGATTGATGGGTTTAACCTTGGTTAAAAGATAGCAAGTTAAATTATATAAGGAAACAAATTTGTTTTAATTTGATTGGTCCATGATTTAAATTTTAAATATATTTAGAATGATTGATGGGTTTAACCTTGGTTAAAAGATAGCAAGTTAAATTATATATGGAAACAAATTTGTTTTAATTTGATTGGTCCATGATTTAGAAGTGATCTATGATTGGTTCTAAAATAATTCATAGTTTTCTGATTGGTTAACTGGGTACGTGATTAATTAACTGGATGGTGTGGTAGACTCAGGTTTGATAATAAAGGATTTTTATTTAATAAATTCATAGTATATAATTTCATTATTATATTAAATTATTATATAATATTATAATTTCAAATTAATTAAAATAATTAATATTTAGTGGCATACCGCGCGATCGCGATATACGTGACATACCATTTAAAGGGGATTTCTGCTTTTAATAAAGAGTATAGATACTTTTATCTATAATTTAGAACTGGACCGGCATCGATGTCATGTGTTTCTCAAATAACGCATTATCCTGCAAGGTGGTTATCCCAAAGCAGAAACTGAGTACATAAAAAAATGAATGCATCAGGTTAGGGTTGAACTCACAACCTACAAAATGGTGCTATTTTGGACATTTCAGTTCAAATTTTGTTAAAAGAGACAATTTCCCCAAATAGTAAATACCGGTGGTAGTTAATTGAAAAGTAAAGCGAGCCTGTATCCCTTGTTATGATAATCAATTCGGGCATACTTGTCTCGTCTTGCACTAAGAAATTATTGGGTATTCCACAAACATAATTTGAAAGGAAGGAAAAGAAAGATAAAAAATAATTTCCACAACTTGTTCAAGAATGATTTTTTTTGGAGAAAAAAGAAAGAAAAGAAATTTAAAGATTAGGAATGAAGTTCTCTTTGTATTTGTTTCCTAAAATTTCTTCCCACATTTGGAAAGATTTAAAAAGAAGAGAAAATGAATCATTTTACATTCTTTTATTTTCTTTACTAAATTCGGGAACACAACGGTTAAGTAAACATAGTGACAGCAAATTGAAGTTATAGCAACAGTGATGTTTATTGGAACTATTATTTAAGTTATATAGCATTAGCAGAGTAGTAGTATTCGTTATATATAGATAGTCAATATACTAGATATTAGTCAATAGAAAGTTAGTTATAACAAACTCTTTTCCCGCCAATCATTAGTTCAGTCAGTATATAATTTAGATGATTGGATTGTAAATAATCAACTTGTACATTTCTTCTTCAGTAATGAAAAGTTGTTCATTTCTGGAAAATATCAATGTTGCTAAAGAATAAAACCCAGAGGTAGAAACACTGAATCAAGGGAACCAGAATACACAAGCCCATTAAATAAACAAGATATAATGCACATAGCCTTGCTATGTAGTTAGCAAGTAGGAACATTCCTTTTATTGGTAGCTGCCTGCCTATGGTACACGTACTGATATACTGTACTTGTTCCTACTCCACGCCATCGGTGGATTCGGTGCCATGAGTGATCATATACGAAAGCTTACTATTCGTATCTCTTCAATTAAAAAAAATACATGAGGAGACCTCAATCAACTTCATAGCAGCAGCTTAACATCACATTAATCAATGTAATTGTAAACTTTTAACGATATAGTTTCTGTGCTTAATGCTAATATATTACAAAACTATAAGTAGTGGGGGAAGAGATTCATTTACAACCGGAAGAATACATTTCAGTGTTTTTCTTGGCAATACACACAAAAAACATTTTTCTTCCTTTAAACTTTGCTGAAGCTTTTTCTTCCCCTTACTGATTCAATTTAAATTTTGGTGAGAATTGATGAAATTACTTGGACTCATTCAACCTTTTACTGAGTGCTCAGAATACTTGCATCACCTTTTATTGCTATAATTAGACAACGCTTGCCTCAGCCAGCACATGCTTCCTGCGGGAAAGCAGAGACTCATGATCCTGCAAAATTTAATACATGAGACATAAATATAGGACAAAGGTGACCGGGCTATAATTTCATCTTATTAATGTACTTTCGACTTTAAATTCTCTCCAGAATGTATATTAGGGATTATTAATCCATTAATCACTAAACTATTCAGAATTTTCGGTTCATGTCCCTGAACAATAAACCCAGTCATTCATCATTTCATCTCCTTATTAAAAATAATAATAATAAAATCTGATTGAGGTCCTTCCCATAGTCAACATATTTTCACTGACGTTGGCATGTGACTGATAGCTGAGCAGGAAATAATTCTTGGCTATTACTTACGTATTACGTTTAAAAAAACAAGATAATTGATTCAGTAGTCACTAAATGATTTGGGGTTTTGGTTTAAGTCCCTAAAAAAACCTAAAACAAATTTTTTAGATGGGAAATCATGAGTTTTTTGCTGGAATCCGCCATTAAAACCAAAAAAACACTAGAATATAGTGGTCGAAAAACCTAATTAACAAGTTCCTCAAACCTTGCAATTGCAATTTTTCTATTTAAAACTTCCTGATGGTGGCACAATAGATACTTTAAATTCGTGTAATCAAAGTGGGAGCAAGAAAGTACTTGATGAGATTGTCTGTGATTTCGAGGAGGGTGACTGTGATAGATCAGATTATGAGGGTGGGGTTTGTCGAAAAGAGGAGGGTTAGAGTTTTTAGTTTTACGGGTAGGGTTTGAGGGAAGATTGAAGAGGATGGTTTGTCCAGGAGAGGTTGAAGACTGGAAAAAATGATCAAAGAGCAGGTGATAATGGAATAATAAAACTAAATTTTGATTCTAATGCGTACTCCGCTTAATTCCCAACCAAAATTCTTTACTTTCCGGCCAAATCCCACTAAGATGCAACCTGAGATCTTTTAATACCCGTTAAATTTTTGACTAACAGGAGGACTTCAACCAGAATTTTCAAAATATTGGTGCAAATGATTTGGTTTTTTGTTCAAAGACTTGAACCAGAAGATCCGAATATTTAGTGAAAATGAAATAGAATATTACCGACAAGATGTAAATGTGGAATATATCTGTCAATTGTAGTAACCATAGTTTTTTACCTGCAATATAGCTTGAGCACAAAGCTTTCCCGAGAGGACAGCACCCTCCATTGAGGCCAGATACCGCTGTTTTGTGTAATCACCAGCTAAATAAAATCCTTCTATGGGAGATTTTTGCAAAGGACGGCAGGGTTCACAGTCTGGTATAGTTTTATAAACAGACCTGAATCATAAGAATTATAAATGGTAATGCAACAACAAATAGCAGCAGATTTAATCTTAAGAGGTTCACAATTAATCATCAGACCAGATTAAGAAAGTACGCAAATCAGTACAACTGAAGGAGACCAGGTTCACACTTGGCGCATAGTGCATACCAATTAATTTATATTTTACCTTAAGATTGGTGTATACCAATATATTTTTGCAACCACTTTATAGCACTATGAATAAGAAATTGCAGTTTCTGACCTTGGTGTTTTAACAACATGGTACTTCAGTATTTTTGCTTTGCTCTGATCAGCAGCAATCTCATCAGGAAATAGTCTGGCCAGTTCATTCATCGTTGCATCAATTATGTCAGAGTCACTGCGTGAAATCCATTCTTCTGCAGGTGCAAAAACCAACTCCAGCATGGACTTATTTGGGTCGTAATATTCCTGTATAAAACAATACAACACTTATCAAGGTACATCCTTTAGCTGACTGTATTTTGTTAAAAATTTGGACTATTTCCATTTTTAAATTTGATTCACTCACTCTCTTTCAAACCGATTTCTTAATTTAGATTAGATAATCCTTAAATTCAACTTATGTGAATTCATTTCTGTTCTTTACTTTTAGCATGCCAGAGGGAATGATTAGTTCATTTGAGAAAATACACAATATGGAAAGTAGTAACAATTTCTACAGATGTAGCAGGAAATTGTAGAGAGAAATAATGTTACATTACCTTGCAAGTTACAGACATATCAGCATATACGCTAAGAAGCAAGCTTCTGCAAAAAATCAAACAGATGAATATGGAAGCTGGGTCCAGATCGCAAGGATCAAAATTACCATAATTAAAATGCAATGAAGGTGGTCCCTTGGTCATTTAGTGCTAAAAGTCACAACAATATATTCTTAGAAACTTATTAAAACTCTGGCAAATGTCTTGCAAAAAGCCTCTTTTACCTTCTTACAACTCCCCACACCCCCAAAAAAGAAGGAAAAAAAAAGCCTAAAGGCATCTCACACGTGCATTTATAAATAATTATGCAAAACAGAAACTAATAGTAGCAATACTACAAAAAGAACCATGAATTGTGGTCATTTTATTTCTTTATCAGAATATTTGAGAAATGGCAAAAGAGTTTAAGCTTTTAAGACATGTGTATCTCAAGATGATATAAAGAATATCTGTTTACGTAATAAAGGGCACCTGCTGAAAAGTAGATGATCATATGTGTTCTTCAGTTTCCTGTCGAACCTGAAAGTGATATTCATTCATGTCAATAAGACATCGAGAGTATAGAATTTGGTTTGTTGACTACACAATATCAGTAAGCAATCAACTTTACAATTTAACTGGAGACAGTGAAGAAATGCATGGAGAATTATGCACTGGAATCAATTGTATAGCACCAATAAAAGAAAAGGATGCAGCCAAAGGAAAATTCATTATAATGAAAAACTCAAAAAATTGTGATAACTAACCATATGTGAACATTGATTACTGGAACTCCAACTAATTTATCCAACTTCTTGAAGTATGGAATCTCTCTCCACTCTTCAGGCACAAGTAGCTTTAGGATATCAACTGATTTAAAAAAAAACAAATGAAATTAAAAAATAAGAACTCATCTATACATGAAAAAGAATAAAGAGGAAATCACCTGGAGCAGCAATTACATATGCATCTGCTTCAATAACCTTCCCATTGGTTAGTAACAGACTCTTAACAGTATGATCTTTATTTAAAGAGATCTTCTGTACTCGTGAATTGAGATGAACTTCACCACCCAGTGACTGTATGTGATCAACTATCGGCATGCAAAGTCTTTCTGGAGGACTTCCATCCAAGAAAGCCATCTTTGAACCATGCTTCTCCTGTTATGTTTGTAGCATATTTATTTAACCAATTCAATGCAAAAGCAACATCTTGCGTATTCCTCAATTTTAACACCACACAATCCTAATACACTTTCCACAAATATTTTAAGTGCCATTCTGGTCAGATATATCTTGAAGTCAAAAGGCCCATCGGGCCGGGCTTTGACCGGGCTTTGAAAAGCCCGGGCTTTTTGGTCAAAGCCCGGCCTGGGCTTTGACTTTGACCGGGCCGGGCCGGGCTTCTGTGAAAAATGTGAGCCCGTTTAGGCCCTCGAAGCGGGCCGCGGTGGGCTTTTTTCCGGGCCTGAAGCGGGCCGGGCCGGATCGGGCTTTTTCCGGGATCAAATTGGATTGAGATTTTATGTTACATAAGAATGTTCTTTATGTAATAAAGGTAGACATGTGTTAAACAATCTATTTTGCCGATCCAAATATTACATTTATCGATTTACTTTTTGATTTGATGATATATTAATTGATTACACGTGTACTTAACTTGTTTTCGTTCATGTATCGTAATATATGCATATAAATAATCTTATTATTAATAATGAATATGTAAATATATATGTACTTAAATTATTTTTATATTTGTAGAAAGTGTAAATACATAAATATTTATGTAAGTATACTAGAATAATCGAATTTTACCCGGGCTTTTTCGGGCCGAACCGGGCTTTTAATCGGGCCGGGCCGAAGACCGGGTTTTTTAAAAGACAGGGCTAAGACCGGGCTTTTGCCGGGCCGGGCCGGGCTTTGCCCAAAAATATAGGGACCGTTTAAGGCCCTCGGGCCGGGCTTGACCGGGCCGGGCTTTGCCGGATCGGGCCGGGCCAGATTTTCGGGCTCGGGCTTTTTGTGCATCTCTATGAAGTACTAATCTCTTAAATCTCAGGTACTACTGAAAATGAATTTTCTTAAGGTTTAATTCAATGTAATGAGTATTGTGAATATATATATATAGGGTCTTGCACAGGTGAGAACTGAACTGAGATCTAATCTCAGTCCTACAATATTTAAATAACTTTAAATCCTGACCACACGAATTAAACTACCATATACACACACATGACACACACTACACATACAAACACACGCATAACACCCCTCTGCCCCCGCACCCCCACCCTCTGCCCCTACTGACAAATTGTATAATATAGAGAGTTTACATAGAGATTGACAGAAGAAGTAGAGATTGTATCTCTCTTATGTTGTGTTTATTACATGAGGAGAAGATCCTATATATAGAAGAACTAAGACACCAAAGTCTTATAGACGGTGCCTAACTATGTTAAAGTCTATGGACGGTGATAGCATATGTTGACATAGTAGCTCACAATATTTGATATCAATATTTGACACGCCCCCTCACTCGAAATCCCATCTTGGGATGAAATACCTATATTGGGATTGAAGAGTGGAACACTAGGAGCTCTTGAGCGTAACCTAGGTATTCAACTTGACCCATCTCTAGGAATTGAAGACCCATCTTAGGATTGACCCATCTTGAGATTTACTCATCTTGGAGTTAAAGATCCATCTTGAGATTGCCCATCTTGGGATTCACCTATCTTGGGAATATGTAATTGAGAATGTTGGGATACCGGAACTCGAATTTTTCGACCACACGGTATATTTTAGGCAATGTGAAAATACAAAAAGTTTTGTTTGTTAGCTCTATAGTAGATAGCCATCTTTATTAAGAGGTTTTCGACCCCCATCTTATTAAGAGGTTTTCGACCCCTTTTACCACTGCCAGGAATTTTGTTTGTCGCCTGATTCTACATGGGCAGAATTGGCTGATGAAGGTCCTGGTGAATTTGTCTCCATTCGAGACAATAGCTGACGAAGGGAACTGAGTTCAGTCGCACTCATTGCCCCCGTTGTTGAGATAGCAGAATCAACACGTTCTTCTGACGCAGTGTGATGAGTACTCTAGTGAGTGCCTCTTCCTGAGCTTCTACCTGATGAATTGCCACGACCTCGTCCTCCTCGGCCACGACCTCGTCCTCCTCGGCCACGACCTCGTCCTCCTCGGCCACGACCTCGTAAGTGAGGATGTAAGATAAAGCATTCCTCACGAGAATGGTAAAACTTTTTACAATAGTCACACTGGGGAACATCTTTTTCAACATTCGAAGCATCCACCATCTGTTCTGGTTTGCCTTGATTCTGAACACTTCTCGTAAAAAGTGCAGATCGATCAAGTACTGTATCAATCGGAGCCATACTTTCTCTTCGACTCTCTTCGAGCTGCACACGGCCATGTGCTTCTTCAACTGTAGGAAAGGGAATCTGACCAATGAGTTGATTCTTGATTGAATCATACTCTATTGTCAGTCCAGCAAGAAACTTCATCACTCTTTCTTCTTGTACCAATTTTTGGTACTTCTCTTGGTCTTCAGCCTGTTTACACTCGAACACAGTGTAGTGGTCTGACTCCTGCCATAAAGATGTGAGTTCCGAATAATATTCGATCAATGTTCTGCCCCCTTGAGTTAGAGACCATATTTTCTGCTTTACCTCGAAATGTTTGGCCATATTACCCGAATATGAGTATGTTCGGTTGATGGAATTCCAAACAGCTTCCGCAGTATCAAGAAACAGATAACTTTTGCGAATACGTAACTCCATAGAGTTAAACAACCATGACTTGACCATGGCATTCTCGCTATCCCAATCATCGAAGCTTGTATCATTTGCCAAGGGCTTCTTGGCCTTCCCATTGATATATTTCATCAATCGATGGGATTTAAGTGCAAGTGTGCAAGACTCCGACCATTCCAAAAAATTCTTTCCATCAAATTTAGGACTTACATATGGCATACCATGAAATCCATATTTAACAGTCGCTTGATTAGTATTTTTACTTGTAACCGAATCATTCACAACCTCCGCCATTATTTTTTCGTAAGGAAATTACAAAGGTTCGGTTAATAACAAGACTCTCCCTGACTACCCAAATATTTTAAAAGACAAGAATAAAAGCCTTTTAGTTCTTGCAAACCCAAAAAAAGAACTACAAATTTATACTCCCAAGCCCAGTTAAAGAATATAAGATTCTATAACAAAGAAACCCATTAACAAAACATAAACCCAATTAAACAACTGTATATTCAGGCCCACAACCCCAACACCAAATAAGGTATACACGTTCTTTGTTAACAGCCGCCTGCCACTACACTTTGTGTACCCACCGATACATACACACAGACGATCGCTGTGTGTGACGGCGTGATCGATTCACAAAATCAAAACCACAAAACTAGGAACTGGGCGGCTATATATATATATATATATATATATATATATATATATATATATAGGCCTTTGCTCCATAAAGAACACTCTTATATAACAAACAATAAAGAACACTATAAAATCATTTATTCCAATAGATCCATTGGCCCCGCCAGGGGCCCCCAATACAAAAAGTTCTTATTTTTTTAGGCTCTATCCATCCAGCAAAAAAAAAAAAAAAAAAATTTTGAAAAATTTACTGTTCATCGATGACGTCATCAGTGACGTCATCATGAACAGTAAAATTTTCAATTTTTTTTTTTGCTGGATGGATAGAGCCTAAAAAAATAAGAACTTTTTGTATTGGGTGGCCCCACCAGGGGCAATGGATCTATTAGATATGAGGTGTTCTTTGTTGTTCTTTATATAAGGTGTTCTTTATGGAGTCCAACCCTATATATATATATGTATATATATATATGATTTATATCAATTATACTAAATTGAGAAGGTGTTACCACGAAAGGACTGGGCCAGCTTTAGGGATCAATTTTGCCCGTGATGGGATGAACCGGAGAGATTGGTTGTCTTTGGTTGCTGTGCATACTGATTCTTGGTTGCTGTCTGTTATTTTGGTGCTCGCCTTAATCGCAATGAGAGGAAGCGCCTATTCAGCTTAATAAATGATCTGTCGACTGTCTTTGCGTGTAGCTGGCGACCGGCGACGATGCTGGTATATCGTCTTTCTGAGCTCTGTTACGTGGTATGTTTGGTTTTTTGTTTTGATAGGTTTCAATTTTCTGATTTCTCAGAAATCAAGGCTGCTGTGTGTGCTCTTGTTCTCTGATTTCTCTCCTCTATTAAACCTGCTCTGATACCATGACAAATTGTATAATATAGAGAGTTTACATAGAGATTGACAGAAGAAGTAGAGATTGTATCTCTCTTATGTTGTGTTTATTACATGAGGAGAAGATCCTATATATAGAAGAATACCATGACAAATTGTATAATATAGAGAGTTTACATAGAGATTGACAGAAGAAGTAGAGATTGTATCTCTCTTATGTTGTGTTTATTACATGAGGAGAAGATCCTATATATAGAAGAACTAAGACACCAAAGTCTTATAGACGGTGCCTAACTATGTTAAAGTCTATGGACGGTGATAGCATATGTTGACATAGTAGCTCACAATATTTGACATCAATATTTGACACCTACCCTTCCACCCAGCCGCCAGCGCCGCTACCATTAATCACCACCTGAAAATACAAATTCACCACAAATTCACCACCGAAATACAAATCCATCAGCACCAGTAATCCAACCGTAGCACAAACCAGCCCATCCACCATCTAATCTTCCACAGCCCCTCGCCGTCGAAGCTCCGCCCATCTATCACCGCCACCTCCTTCTTCCGTCTGTTCGCCAAATCCCGTTCCGTTGAATCTCGATCTAAATCATCATAAGTGATTCCACGATTCATTTGATTTTCCACCGCATCGCAATTCAATCGTTGATTTGAATATGGTGTGTAAATTTATTATACACAGTGATATTATTTATCATAAGTCTCTGTTTTAATTGTGGGTTAGGATTTTAAACTAAGCACCTACCTCTCGTGTATGAGTGCGTCAGTGAGTCCGTGTCTGTCACACCTTATGGTTGAGAGAGAGAAACTACTTACAACTGTTTTACAAAAAAAAAAAATTGTATTATATAAAAAGGCATTGTGCGTATTACATTATTTGTGGTGATTTTCGTGTTGTTATCGGTTAGGCATTGTGTTGTTTGGTGGTGGTGATTTATCGTTTTCCGGTGGTGATTTTTTGTTTACAGTTGGTCGGAGTGGTAATTTTTGTGTTTCTGGTGGTGATTTATGGTTTGGCGGTGGTGATTTTATGTTTTCCGGTGGTGATTTTTGTGTTTTTGGTGGTGATTTCTGGTTTGGCGGTGGTGATTTTATGTTTTCCGGTGGTGATTTTCTGGTGGTCGCCGGAGGTGGTGGTGGTCGCCGGTGGTGGTTGCCGGTGGTGGTGGGTGGTTGAATTAGAAAGAAGATAGTGGAATCCCAAAATATTAAAATATTAAATGAATGATAAAGGATGAATATAATGTATTTAAATGGGTGGATAGGATTAGATCTCATATCTCACCGTAAGTGATGGTTCTCACCTGAGCAAGACCCTATATATATATATAGACATTAGACACATATAAAGCTGAAGAATGTGTAAAGCCATGGTAAGTACCAACATAAAGATTATTATTTTATAAGAGAAATCGGCATGCATAGTAAACAGTATCCAATATCCATAAAGTCGAACATGAAAGTACTAAGTCTATTCCATTGAGTTTTACTAAACGGTTCGTACTAATAAAAAAAGTTTTTGCTATATTTCAAAAGAAAAGTTGGAGACACTGCTTAAACCGCTTCATTGAATATTATACCACCAAAATAAGAATAGAAGTGTCCAAGGGTCCAACCTCTTTCAATTAAAAAGATGTGGTGCAAAAAACTAGTAAAAAGTATATCCATTTATCAGATGTACAAATGTGTACATATACAGACACGTAGATATATTTGGAACCTCAAGGGACTCCCAGATTCATGTAATTTTGCCAAGTCCTAGAAGTAGCACAATTTTTTTTTTAATTCCTGTTAAACAAAGATAGTGGTTATACCTGAAGAAATCGGTTCAAAGCAATCAATACACATTGCATCGAAAGTTCGTCTGGATTGATAAAGTTTAGCGACTTTGACATGGCAACAAAAACCTCAGTTGTAACCCGATCAGGTATGCCCTGAAACAACATAGAGAAAAGATGAGTCTACATAGGATGCAAGCCAAATCCATGCTGTACTTGGAGGAAGTGGAACAAATTATACAAGACTTGTTAACTGCTGCATGATCTACTTGTTGATATGGTCAGCTAGAATACATGATTAAATAATACTTACTTGCTTTCTCATCCAATCTTGGACACTTAAACCATCTTGCGCCTCCACATAGGCTTGTCCACCAATTATCGCTGGCAAGAGGCCCAAAGCAAACTTGACCTTCTCAGGCCATGTTAGCATTTCATTATTCTTCAAGATAGCCCATATTCCTGTGCAGTAATGTTAAGATGTTAGATAGGCTGAGAGAACCAAGTTACACTGGACAAGTAACAAGGGTAACATGACTTCGAACAAAAATCAGAAAACTTTATACTTTGGTAGCACAATATCGTTCTGAAAAACAATCATTGACAGGAGACAGGAAACATCAAACATCTAATCATGATAAATTGATAATGACGCTATACTTGCCATTTAGTGGTGCAGGTAGAACTTCCGGAAAATCAAATCGACTAAATTCTCCAGGCTTGTTAGGCATAGCGAATATCATAGAATGCTCCTTCCATTGCAATCGGTCGTTGATTCCTAGTTCTCCAAACAGGTTCTGAACATTTGGGTAAGCCCCAACTTGGATAAAGAAAAAGAAGCATCAAACTTAGTGAGACATCAGTTCTCTAATATGACTCGTGCTTTACAGAAATAATCATGCATTATAATGGGATCTTGATTCTTGACCAACATAATTATTAATTCATTACTGTATGTTCCTGTTCCTTTTCTGACAGAAAGCTAAAGAACTCCTATTCTAAGAGGTATTTGCATACAATCAATGTATCATGCTTACAGAAAAAAATGACAAATGGGCTCTTTGTTTGGAATACAGAAGTACTATTTAAATAGCAGAAAACCTGCCAAAACAATTATTTGAAGAATTCAATCGGAAGTACTATTTAAATTGCATAAAACCTGCCAAGACAATTATACAAAGAACTCAATCAAATTTACGCAAGGTAAACAGAAATATATTGGACAGCCGAAGTAATCTTTGCAAGAAAACATAAGAAACAATTTGATAATATTGTCACTCGCATTAGCCTCATTAAGACTACATCAACTTCATATTACTAGTAAAGCGACAGAAATGAACAATAACCACATTTAAAAATCATTAAAAGTTAAATATTTACGTCTTTAAAACTCACAGAAAATGTGTAATCCAGTCTCGTACCAGTCTCCATCATCATCTTTCCAAGCAGCCACCTTTTTAAGTAAAACATTCTTCATGAGAAAACAAAACTGAATATATGGAAATATAACGCAGAAGCAGAATTATCAACCGAGGTCTTCACAGAAATTCATAGGGTGCTCTTTTGCCGTATTCACTCAACTCAATTAATGCAGGAAGCAAATTAATCAATTGGTTTCTATTAAGACGTGATCCTTAAACGAGATCATCAAGTTAAATTACATCTAAAAGCAAACTATTCTCGTTAGGGAAGATATATTTCCTCAATTTCGGAAAAGGCGGGCTTGTTGTGATTCCATAAGCAGTGGAAACATTAAGTACGAGGGAGGATAGTTTAGCAACTGAAAGGAGGGAACTTTTGATCCAACCTTTCCACCTAGAACATCTCTTGCTTCCAACAAAATGGGCTTGTGACCAGCATCCGCCAAATATTTTGCAGTAGATAATCCAGCCAAACCTGAAAAGGTTGCATTCCAGAGCACAGTTTATATACAGTTTTTTATGCAATACGAAGCACCACAAGTTCATTCATAATCTAGGTATAACATGTTATTATGTCAATGCACATTTAACAGACTATAATACATCTCCACATTCCTCTTACAGCTAATCAAAATTTGTGTACTTAAGCTGGTGAATAACTCATCATGCACTTGTGTTGGACCAAAGTGTTAACCCTATCGCAACAAAAGGTACACGCCAAAGTACAGGGACCATAGTACTGAGTACATGTAAGGAAGTCATGGTCGGCAGATTAGATACATGGTATACTTCCCAAGTTCCAAATCGTTAAACACTAGTAGTATGCTTGTTTGGTAGATTACTAGATTCCATGTTAAATCGAGAAGTATAAAAATAGTAAAAAAGAGGGCAGCAGAGTTAGCCTAGGAAGTGACATGGACAAAATATATGGAAAAAACAAGGATGACTAACCTGCACCAGCAATGACAATATTTAATGGCTTAGGCGGACGGGAAGCAGTGGAAAAGAATGAAGATAGGTAGGCAGCTTCTAAAAAAGGAAGAGTGTTGTCGATATCTGGCCTGGGATAGTCGACGCAAGACACCTGTAAACATTAAAGTTAAATGAGGTAAGACAGGGGGCGAGAGAGAGAGGGGGGGGGGGAGAGAGAGGGAGGGAGAGGGAGGGAAGGAGAGAGAGAGAGAGAGAGAGAGAGAGAGAGAGAGAGAGAGAGAGAGAGAGAGAGAGAGAGGGCAGACCTTGAGAAGGCGTGTGCGCGTAACTTTGGTTGATTTCCAAAGAGAATTTGGAAGTGTGGTGGAGAGAGTGGCAGAAAATGAAAGGGGAGATTGAAATTTGCATTTGGTATTGAGCAGATTGAAATAGTTGTAAGTATTTTGTGTGATGACAGCAGAAACATGTCCAAATTGAGACATATTACAACTCCGGACTTGCTGCATAAAACAAATTGAAGCTGATGGATCAACCTATATATACATAATATTACTTACTACTACATAAAATTTCATCGAAAAGCAGTAGCCTATGATGATTAGATTGAACATGTACACAATTCACAAACCTGTGTTCGAAGCAAAGTTAACTCTGGAACAAAATTCAAGTGGGCAGGACTGCTACTTGTTCTTGGGGTGTTATATATTCATTATTTTATTTACTTCTTAAATAAATAACAATGGAGGAACAAGGAGAGAGAGGTTGGCAAAATTTTGGCCTCACTCTTAGCCAAGACTGCCTTTCTCTGTTATTGGAATATTCTCTCTATCCACTCGCCTCCCTCCCAATATTAGTACGAGTAGTATATTTTTGGGTTGGGCTTTTTCCATCATCAACCCACGTACTCTGCTTCCGGCCCACTTCTACATTACACATACAAACCAAATTACAAACTGGCCCTGGCCCGGTGAGAGTTTTTGTTGTTGGGTACAGGCGTACAGCATTTCAGTTTCTTAGGGCTGGTATTGTATTATAATTTTTAATGATAATTTTTGGGGTAATTACTTTTATGGATTTTATACACTTTTAATGACTCTTAATGATTCTTGTTGAGTCATTAAAATTTTGAAATACTTTTGATGACTCCTAATGAAATGATTTTTAAAAACTTTCATTCACTTTTTGATAGATTTTGTGGTTTATCTGACTAGCTACAAAGATCATGTATTAGCCTATGCTGTGAAATCCTTTAACCTTTTTTCACTATAATCCAATTTCGGGCCATCAAAAAATTGAGTACAAGGTATATTTCTTGTTAAATTGAGTATTCACTGCTTATTTTTATTTGAGAATTATATATTTGTCACTATTCATAGCTAATGATGATACAAAGCTATGTTTATGATGCAAAGCTATTTTATTGGTGTTTTATGTGAATTTTTACAAGCACAATATTTGTTAGAAGCCCATGAATTACTATAATTGGCGTGTTTGGCTAAACTTATTTCATGGGCTTATGGACTTATTTTCGGGTAAAAATTTTATATTTTGATAATTTTTTTATACAAGTATTTAATGTATGTTTGAGATTCAATAAGTTGCAAAAATAAGTTGGAAAGTTAGGAATCTCTAACTTTGTCTTAAAATAAGTTTACTTATTCTGGAAAAAAAAGTTCCCCCAAACACCCCCATTGTTTGATGGATTCTTATTTTACTTTGTGTGTTATGATCTAGTTTTACAAAATTGCAAAAGATCGTACCCTCAATAATATTGTTTACTAAAATGAATATAATAAATATGGAAATTGAAAACAACATACTTTAAAAGACTCTTTAAAAGTTAGAATTGAATGCCCCATAACTTTTAAAATCATTAAAAGTCTTTAAAAGTCTTAATACAATACCACCTGTACAAATATTTTGTGCTAATACGTGGATATATGGAGTCTACTTTCATATTTGTAATTTTTGTTGTGCTATTTTGTTGATAGCCTGTGCAAAGCACGGGCCCTATAATAATTCATATAATTTTTTCGTATTAGTTTACTTTACGTATTTCGATTTATTTAAGATATTATAATTTCAAAATATTACTCCCTCTGTCCCCCTTGGTTCTTTATCTTGGGAGACGTAATTCTGGCACGGATTTTAAGGTACATTTTGCGAATAGTTTCGTAACTTATTTTTAAAATTTTCTTTTTTTGTATAAAAATAGAATTGCTCTATTTTTAAACAAAAAAAATTAAAAAATAAGTTATGGAACTATGTTTTTAGGAGCCTTAAAATGTGTGTCAAGTAGTGAAAAAAAACTATAAATAAATGAGAGGGACGGAGGGAGTATTAGATTCTGGACCGTGAAAGTTATATTTTTAGTTATTTTTGGTCAATGTGAGAAGAATGATTGACTGAAAGCAGTAAGTAAGAATTAATTGTATAATCTTGGTGCATTGAAATGCGTGAAAGAATAGTTTCCACGTTGACTTATTTACTTTGGGATGGAGAAAGAATTAAAAATTATATAATTTCTAATTTATTATTGTAAGAAATAATGTAATGTGACGAAAAAATGAAAGTAATAGAATCATATAGTTCTGCTTAGAAAATCTCAGCGCACATTTCCAATTTTGGATCTCAGCGCACATTTTCAATTTTAGATCATTTTCTCCAACCAATTTCGGAGAATAAGGAGAACAACAAATTTATTCCAATAGTTGTGCACGTTGTTAACACAAAATCACGCAAGTATACGTAGTCACAAGTAATACAGATATAAATCAAGTTCGTTCCACAGAGATTTGGTTTAGGTTTCAATTCAGCAGATGTACCTATGCAACAATGTATGGTTTTAACTCACTGCTAAGACAAATAACAATTAGGGGTTTTTGATTATTTAAATTAAACTAAGATGCAAATTAACAAAACTAAGAATTAATTAACTAATGAGATTTAAAACTGATTTACTTATATGAGAATAAACATGGGATCCTAACTTCATTAAATACTTCGCTTAGATTTGACGCCTTTAATCACTATATGTAATGGTTATGATATCTGATCGGACAACACGAAACAAGTACACGCTACCTGTCAGCATACGTATACCAAACTACCCATACATCCACAAAAGAGATAGAAGATGAATAGACACCAATTATGCTTAGAACCTATATGTTTATAGAATTTGAAAACATAACGGTTGAAGAGCAAGTTATCCATATTGATCACATAGGGCAGTATAAGTATTTTCATCTTACGCTACGAATCATGTTGATAAACAATCATGAACCTATGCTAGCATGGCAAGTTCTAAATCTCAAGATTCACTTTCACTTCACAAGAGATTAACAGATTAGATGTTAGCTACACATCTAAAAATTAAGCATAACCATACGAGGATATCAGATATACATCACACACAGATCTTTAATGCATCAAGATACTAAACCTCCATAAATAAATCCGTTAGAATCCCATGACAACGATTAGTTCATAATCGAACCGTTCGTCACCATGGGATTTGATGAAAGCATGATATTAAACAAGGTATGAATAAAAGTAATAATATTAATAAAACAAAGAGTTGAGAAAACAAATCTAGAATCCAAGTATCGCCTAAGAAAAGAATACAAAAGATGAAGTAGATCTAGATCCGTGCTTGTCACGAGCGTTGAATCTTTCTCCGCTTTTCTCCCTTGCAATTCTAAGCTATATTATTTAAAAGATACAAATTACAATGGTAGGATGTGTTTAAATAGGCCCTAAAAGTCTTGCCCAACAAGAAAATAACCTATAATACAATTAGAATTCGATTTAGGTGCAAGAAACTACCTAAAATACATTTACAACTCGAATTAGGGCAAAACAGCAATTTTCAGGATTTTCGGGTCGACCAGTGCGCAGACTGCCTAGCAAGTGCGTAGACTATGCACCTCATGTCTGTTTGCTGCGCAGACTGCCTAGCAAGGGCGCAATCTGCCTAGCTCAATTCTGATCTATTTTATTGGTGTTTTATGTGAATTTTTACAAGCACAATATTTGTTAGAAGCCCATGAATTACTATAATTGGCGTGTTTGGCTAAACTTATTTCATGGGCTTATGGATTTATTTTCGGGTAAAAATTTTATATTTTGATAATTTTTTTATACAAGTATTTAATGTATGTTTGAGATTCAATAAGTTGCAAAAATAAGTTGGAAAGTTAGGAATCTCTAACTTTGTCTTAAAATAAGTTGATTTATTCTGGAAAAAAAAGTTCCCCCAAACACCCCCATTGTTTGATGGATTCTTATTTTACTTTGTGTGTTATGATCTAGTTTTACAAAATTGCAAAAGATCGTACCCTCAATAATATTGTTTACTAAAATGAATATAATAAATATGGAAATTGAAAACAACATACTTTAAAAGACTCTTTAAAAGTTAGAATTGAATGCCCCATAACTTTTAAAATCATTAAAAGTCTTTAAAAGTCTTAATACAATACCACCTGTACAAATATTTTGTGCTAATACGTGGATATATGGAGTCTACTTTCATATTTGTAATTTTTGTTGTGCTATTTTGTTGATAGCCTGTGCAAAGCACGGGCCCTATAATAATTCATATAATTTTTTCGTATTAGTTTACTTTACGTATTTCGATTTATTTAAGATATTATAATTTCAAAATATTACTCCCTCTGTCCCCCTTGGTTCTTTATCTTGGGAGACGTAATTCTGGCACGGATTTTAAGGTACATTTTGCGAATAGTTTCGTAACTTATTTTTAAAATTTTCTTTTTTTGTATAAAAATAGAATTGCTCTATTTTTAAACAAAAAAAATTAAAAAATAAGTTATGGAACTATGTTTTTAGGAGCCTTAAAATGTGTGTCAAGTAGTGAAAAAAAACTATAAATAAATGAGAGGGACGGAGGGAGTATTAGATTCTGGACCGTGAAAGTTATATTTTTAGTTATTTTTGGTCAATGTGAGAAGAATGATTGACTGAAAGCAGTAAGTAAGAATTAATTGTATAATCTTGGTGCATTGAAATGCGTGAAAGAATAGTTTCCACGTTGACTTATTTACTTTGGGATGGAGAAAGAATTAAAAATTATATAATTTCTAATTTATTATTGTAAGAAATAATGTAATGTGACGAAAAAATGAAAGTAATAGAATCATATAGTTCTGCTTAGAAAATCTCAGCGCACATTTCCAATTTTGGATCTCAGCGCAAATTTTCAATTTTAGATCATTTTCTCCAACCAATTTCGGAGAATAAGGAGAACAACAAATTTATTCCAATAGTGTGCACGTTGTTAACACAAAATCACGCAAGTATACGTAGTCACAAGTAATACAGATATAAATCAAGTTCGTTCCACAGAGATTTGGTTTAGGTTTCAATTCAGCAGATGTACCTATGCAATAATGTATGGTTTTAACTCACTGCTAAGACAAATAACAATTAGGGGTTTTTGATTATTTAAATTAAACTAAGATGCAAATTAACAAAACTAAGAATTAATTAACTAATGAGATTTAAAACTGATTTACTTATATGAGAATAAACATGGGATCCTAACTTCATTAAATACTTCGCTTAGATTTGACGCCTTTAATCACTATATGTAATGGTTATGATATCTGATCGGACAACACGAAACAAGTACACGCTACCTGTCAGCATACGTATACCAAACTACCCATACATCCACAAAAGAGATAGAAGATGAATAGACACCAATTATGCTTAGAACCTATATGTTTATAGAATTTGAAAACATAACGGTTGAAGAGCAAGTTATCCATATTGATCACATAGGGCAGTATAAGTATTTTCATCTTACGCTACGAATCATGTTGATAAACAATCATGAACCTATGCTAGCATGGCAAGTTCTAAATCTCAAGATTCACTTTCACTTCACAAGAGATTAACAGATTAGATGTTAGCTACGCATCTAAAAATTAAGCATAACCATACGAGGATATCAGATATACATCACACACAGATCTTTAAAGCATCAAGATACTAAACCTCCATAAATAAATCCGTTAGAATCCCATGACAACGATTAGTTCATAATCGAACCGTTCGTCACCATGGGATTTGATGAAAGCATGATATTAAACAAGGTATGAATAAAAGTAATAATATTAATAAAACAAAGAGTTGAGAAAACAAATCTAGAATCCAAGTATCGCCTAAGAAAAGAATACAAAAGATGAAGTAGATCTAGATCCGTGCTTGTCACGAGCGTTGAATCTTTCTCCGATTTTCTCCCTTGCAATTCTAAGCTATATTATTTAAAAGATACAAATTACAATGGTAGGATGTGTTTAAATAGGCCCTAAAAGTCTTGCCCAACAAGAAAATAACCTATAATACAATTAGAATTCGATTTAGGTGCAAGAAACTACCTAAAATACATTTACAACTCGAATTAGGGCAAAACAGCAATTTTCAGGATTTTCGGGTCGACCAGTGCGCAGACTGCCTAGCAAGTGCGTAGACTGTGCACCTCATGTCTGTTTGCTGCGCAGACTGCCTAGCAAGTGCGCAATCTGCCTAGCTCAATTCTGATCTTTTCCTGATTTTGCTCGTTTCTCTTCATTTTGACTCCAATTTCTTTCGTTCCTTTTGCAAATGCTTCCGTCTTCAATTCTCTTGACTTAGAATCTTCATGATAGCTTAATGCAAGACTCCATTCCTCATTCCAATGCTAACTTTCAACTCCAAAATTGACGGAAACATCAAACCTAATCGATATTCTTGCAAACCTGCACATTTAAACAAAACATATCAAAACTACAACAAACTTGAGGCCAAGTTAATCAATTTAAGCCGATATGGAACGCTCCAAGTGGATATAAAATCCACTTATCACACCCCCAAACTTAAACCGATGCTTGTTCTCAAGCGTAAACAATTAAATACTATCTAACTAGTACCACTTCCGTAGGTGATCACGGTTGTATTTGGCATATGCAACAAGCCCTTTAAACCCCTGGACAGCCCTAGTGGACGAGTAAGGTCTCGTGAGCCTATAGCGAATGTACCCACAAAATCCATCTAACTAAATAATGCAAAAACAATGCAATGCATGAATGCAACTAATATGAAAATGCGACGATCCCCTCGAACTAGCCAAAACCAACTAGCAAGCAAATATCTCAAAGAATGCAACTAAATCCAAATAGAGCTCGACTAAGTCCCCGTATACTAACAATACATGAACAGAAACGTGCGTGTGTGCGCTGCTCATCAGAAATACTCCCAAAACTAGATCAAAATCATACTCATTCTTCGCCAAGACAATCACAAGTTTATAAATAAAATAGACTGTAGACACTTCATAACCTAGGAACACCTCCATCCTCATTCGAGTTAGACAGGAGTTCATGCTTTATTACTACACTACACTACGACACATAATACTATATACAATACGCATGCTTATTTAACCGTGCAATGAATGAGATCCCAAAAGGCTTATACAATAATACTCATGTAGCGAGTGTTAGGTCAGCAATCCCAAACTTAATTACTCGAGTATTAAAGAGCTCACTCGTGGTTAATTTTGCATTTCACAATTGAAACTTTTGACTCTTTTTTTCTTTCTTTCTTTCTTTTTTCTTTTTTTCTTTTTTTTCGATTTTTTTTCTCTTTTTTTATATGCAATCTGGAATGAGAATTCTCATCCAACCCTAGACTACTCATAAAGATATGAGCCGGCTACTAACCATTTGACACCTAGCCAACAACTAGCATTAAATTCCTGTTTTTCCCCAAACTTAGACTTTAGTGATCCTACGCCATCAAGGGAATAACGAAAATTCTAAATATAATCAAGTGATTAAATCTAAAACAACCAAACAAGAATGACCTCAACCTAGCCCAAAAGCAAACGATGAGTCTGTGTAAAAAAAAATTCTTAAGCATGCAAGTCAATTCCTAGGAACTACAAATCAACCCTCTACTCATCATTACCACACTCCATTAGACATCTACCTACCAATCAGAATTAGCTCATTCTAAGGGATCATGAAATATGCATGCCATGAAAATGCAACTAAAATGAACTCACATGATATGCGAAAGCAAAATAACTGTAACGCCCCCAAATCCGGGGTCAGTAGATTTGGGCGTCACGCTAACAAACTCAATAATTCTAACAAAAATTGGCCATGATGTATTCGTAAATACAACATAAACCTGCTGAATACTAAACTAAAAATCTGAAATCAAAATAAACTGAAATAAAAATAAAAACTCAATCAAAAGCTCTTTGACCCCAATTCCCAACTAAGGATCTTAGGTTACAGTTCTAGAAACAAGAAAACCCAAAACCAACTTAAATACAACTCTATATACAAAACTTTATACAGACTTAAATCACTGGTATAACTTCGAATAGAAGTATACCAGGCCAACTAATCAAATACATACTATAACTACTAAAACTATATTTACATACAACAAATCAAACTATAAATCTAAATACCCTGATCCACGTCAGCTTCATAACAGCATCCTGCTTCTTCTTTCCACTTTTTGAACTGCGCAAACTAAGCCTCGCCAACTAGTTTACTGAAAAGTTAGATTTTAAAAACAACAAGTGTGAGCCAAAGAATGCTCAGCAAGTTATATATAGAACTGAACTGGATGAAATAAGAATGTAATAATTGCAATTCAAGAAATAGGAACAATAAATATGAGCGAAGGAATGCTCACCAATTTATAATCAATACTATAATTGAAATCTGGATTCTTAACTTTAACAGAAGATTAATATCATTTAAAACATTTATAACTCGAAATCAGAATTTAATAACTGAGAAGGTTTGTAATACTAGATTCAATACTTTTAATACTTGCAAAATACTTTAACTATCGCTTTAACAAAATCTCCAAGAAATTCTCAGTTACTCAAATTTCATTCATGTCACTAAGCGTTTGCATACCTAGCTGCCTAACCGGCCTGACAATCATGAGTTTGAATAAATAAGAAGATCTCAATTCATTCTCGGTTCTCACTATCACTGCGCAACAAATGCCACAGCGACCATAATAATCGTGAATTAGTTATCACCGTTCAAAACACTAATATAAATAACTTTCCATTTTTATACTAACAGTGTTTATTAACTCAAATCATAACTTTATATCCAACATACTTGGAAATGAAAATGTACTTTAACTTAAACATTCTATCATAAGAATAAATTTGCATAAAAACAACATTTAATAGAATTGGAGTTTTAATCATACTCTGGACATTACGGGTATCAGCCATGTAAAGTCCAGCTAAGAATACTCTAGGATCCCTCACTAGGCACTTATTGACATTGGCCTTTATTACTCTGACCACGAAACTGGTCCACATTTTATAAAATTCTTCCAATTCCATTAAACTACTTTACTATCAATTAATCTCAGGGAAACCATATACATTAAGAACATTATACTAAACAAGGAATAAGAATGCAATACCTGCAAAAACTTTAACAGAATATTACTGACAATATTTAAGAAAGAATAATACTGGCAATAAAACTGAAATTCTACTTTCCACATGATATCTGAATAAAATATATCCTTATCAATAATTTGAAGGAGAGGATACTAGCAATAAGGATTTGAAGGGAATACTTATATTGAATAGAAACATATTTATCTCGCTTGAACGATAAGCGAGGGTTAGTACACTTGCCTCGATTCCAATGCGTCGATTCGCTACTTACTATACTTCGATCTTTACTCGATCACGCATTCATTTTCCTTCAATCGTCTCGTCAACACGCTCGCTAGGTCCATATCGAATCCCTAATTATACTCGAAATAATAGTAAAGTACTATTTAGTACATAAACAACCCAATCGATAACTAATTACTTATAACTCGCAAAGCAATACATACATAAATATATTTACCCACACCTCATTAATCATCACATATGTACTTAAACACTCATACACATACATGCCTTTAAATCTTTAAATCAAATAATTTAAATAACTTTAAATACAGGGGATTTTTAGAAAATTTCGACATGAAGTATTCGTTTATCGGACTATGGGCACAGCCCCTCAAATACAATCCAACCCTGTTTTTGCAAAAATAAAGCTACCTCAACTTGCAGCAACATAAAAGTAAACAAGTAAGAAAAGTACCCGCCCAGACATGCGGCACCTAGCACATAATAATTTACATTAACACTACTACTTACGCTACACCAATGATCGTATTTCTCACGCATTTTAATGATACGCGTGACAATCAATCATTGATGTTCGTAAGCCCTCGGGAACAACCCCTAGCACTAACTATTACTTACGCTATATCGATGATCACTTCACTCAAGTATATTAATTATACTCGTGATAGCTAATCATGGATATTCGTAAGCCCGAGGAACTAGTTGTAGAGAATTACACAAGTCCTTAAATATTGACATTTAGGACTTGTGACCTCATTACAACTCCTCGCAGATAAACACATAATAAAATAAATATAACAATTAATCCTTGATAAATAACATTTAAACCGGAATATACTACCTAAGCAATTCTCAATACATACTCGACTCCAAATATCTAACACGTATAGCGTTCAACGAATAATATGACTCGACTACAACATTTAGCACATAAACCTTTACCGACTAGTACATCCATATAATTCCACATATTATCCGACAATTAATAACTCACAATCATATAACTCAATAATTATAACTAGCAACTAACAATAATAATCAACCACACTCTCCGAATCAAATTCGAAAACTCAACAATATTCATACTTTACAATATCAATCTAGTTACGATAATTAACATTTTAAACTCCCCATTTAAATCTAATTAAACTACAACAATACTCATAATTAATCTAAAATGAGGAATTAAACAATTACATCGAAAATAAAATAAATAAATGAATGAATAAAAATATTATACCTTTCCGATTTCCATCTCCCCCAAAATCTCTTTCCTTTCTCTCTCTCTCTCTTCTCCTGCTGCAAATCACCGCCACCACCATCGGTGGTCGTCTCACTGCTGCCAGCGCACAACCACAACCTCGAGCTCTGTCCCTTTGCCGCCGTCGCGCTATCTCCGGCGCCACCGTGACCCCCCACCTCCTCTGCCTTCCACTGCCGCGCTCAACCCCTTCCCCCTCAATACTCACACGATCTCCCCCCCCTTGCACAGACATATACATACACATATATATGTATATACGATTCTCTCTTCTCAATCTCCTCTTCTCTTTTTTTTTTCTCTTTTCTCTCCCAATTTCTTTTCTCTTCCCGACTTCTCTCGAGTCTTCTACTGCTGGGCTGCTGCTATAACTCTTAATGGGCTTGGCCCATTTCTTTTGTTACCACTTTATTCTCTTTTCGGCCCAATTATACACTAGTAAACTACTTTTATAAATCACCAATAAATAGAACATTCAGAAAATTACACTTTTCATTTTTAAAATAAAGAATATAAAATTAAGAGCACACACATATTTTTAAAATATTTTTCGGATCAAAATGAATTAAATATGAATTTTCAAAGTTTTGATCCTTTAAATACAATAAAACTCTTAAAATCATTTTAAAATACTCGACCACCCAAATTAATCCACCCAATAATTTTAAAACTCAATAAATATATAAAGATAATTTTACAAAAGATTTCATGATTTTTAAGCCCTCGGATAATTAAATAAAGATTTTTGAAGATCAATAATACTTGATTTAAATATTTTTAAATCACTAAAATACCAATAAAATACTGGGGCACACATTGGCACACATAACTCAATATATACTCATATAAACTCAATACTAAATATCGTTGAATTCCACAACGATATTCTCAAATCCAATTTCATCCTTTAAATACTAATTAACATAATTAAATAATAATAACAATAATAAATCCTAAAATAATCTGGTATCTTACATTCTACCCACCTTAAAAGGATTCCGTCCTCAGAATCAGGTAAAGAAGGGTTACTGGGGTTTACTCTACCAACTCGGGTTGCATCCGCAACTCTACTAATCTGTACTATGGATACTTATTTACTATACTGGGATCTCTACTGATCTCTCTATATAGAACAACTCTAATCATAGTACTATACGTCACGCGTTACTAGTATTCTAAACTCGATTGGCATACGTTCAAGACTACTCGAGATATTATGATTCATGATATTTGAAGAGAACGATTTCACATCGAAGCAAAGGTTCCATAATTGTAGAATTAATTTATGAGTTTTCAAACAAATATTCTTTGAAATGAAAGATTACTGAGTGATCAATATGATCAAATGAACCTTGTTGCGTGCCTTATTCAAGACATGACTAAAGGTAATTAACCTTCTTGTACTTCACAACACACAAGTGATGACGTCCCATCAGACTGCTATCACACAGACAAACAGTCCTTGTGTCCCCTATAAATAGGGTTGTTCACCTCAGTTGGAGTAAAGAAACATAAAAAGATTCGAACATCGAATTAACAATCAATTTATGAGAAATTCTCAAACATACCCCTGGATTACAACTAAATGGATTCCATGGGTACTACTTCAGTGATAGTGTTAGTGCCCTAGAGACAATGTAATTGTGCTTCTAGGATAGACTATTTTGTTATTCAGTGATTATGTTATATCGATTATTCAACAATAATTTATTATGTCTTTATTTACTGCGATATAAATATTAGAACAATAAATGTCCTTGGAATATGTAACATGTATTCTATATCTTTAAGAATGTGACTTAAAAATGAGATTATAAGAATAGTGTTAATATTCCTAAATATCCCTAATCAAGCATTATTAATATGGGACAATTATAATGCATAAAGATTAGTATGTTTGTTGACTGATGACCACATCTCATTGGTCATAGGTATAGTGATACTAAAGTCAAGAACATAGGTGCATGTAATATTTTACATGGCACTGGATTGACCCACGGTGAGTTTCTACATGTTGATAATGTCATTAGAAAGACTCACAGTGATAATTGTGTAATGATCCTTAGACTTGAGATCATTATATTTCTGTACGAGGATTAATATACTTTGACTACATTAAAAGTTACCTTTGACCGGGTGATGATAAAAATGTACATCGGGTATATTATGAGACGTATGAGAAATATGAATGATAGATAAAGGATTTAACCCTCCTATTATTAGGAGAGATATTATTGGCCTCTTGATTGAGTGAGACTATGAAAATGCATGGCCATGCTCAAATATTTATTTGTTTTTAATAGTCTACTCATTGATCAAGGAAACCCGAATTAAACATTGATGAGGATGACTAATTACATGCCTCGAGTTTATTCTATAATATATGGTTAAAGGGATTATATTACACGGAAACATTAATCACGAAAGGTTTAATTGGATCACCAATTATTATTACTTGGGTAACAATGATGTATTACTAGATGCCGCTCATTATTTATAATTTTATTATTATTGGATATTAAAATTATTGCCAACGTAATAATAACCTAAAGGGTTATACAATAAGAACGTTTAAAAGGAGTTTTAATTTAAATTTCGAATTTAAATTAATTGATGATAAAATTCGAAATTGGTTATTTAATTAATTAAGTTGGACTTAGTTAATTAGATTTCGAATTTAAATCATTAAAACCCAAATCAGTTCGGTTTTAGTAGAAGCCCAAACCGATTAGGGTTAAGCCCAGCTCATTCTCTCTTATAAATACATAGAGATGTATTGGTTTAGGGTTAGACTTTGGCAAAATCATTTTTAGCAAAAAAAAACCCTAATAGCTCTACATCAAGAGAGGCTAGAAAGAGAGATCGAGATAGAGGGCAGATTACGGCTAGTACCAACTTCGGAGATTGCGGAGACAATCGTGCGTTCGTGTGGACTGATTAGCGAAGCAGATCTCACGAAGAGGGCTGTGTGGTGATCGTTCTTGGACCTCCATCTGTCAACCGAATCGGAAAGCTCTTAAAAGGTACAGATTCTGTTCTCCATAATCAGCATGTCTTATACACGGATCCTAGGGTTAGGTTTCGGTTTTTATTGTTTATTATCGTTTTTCCGTTGCGCTTTTTGCCCCGAAACCTATCATTCAGAAGAAAAGGATAATCAGGAAAGAAATGACTGGCACAATACTAAGAAATGATGATCTATCAACAATAGGATTATTCACTGATGAAGAAATTTCGAAACTCATATATCAAACTTGACAGGGTTTAGAAATAAAAGAAATATGCATTATAGCCTCCATCATAACTGGAAATCCAACTTCAGGGGAAAGACAATTGTCAAAATAAACTCATCAAAGGAATATTGATTAAAAAAAAGGTATTGCCAGGGTCTCCACGTACATCTTCTTTGTCGACTCCTTCGCTGACTGGTCATTCGATCTAGACTCTGAAGGTTCCACTACCTACACCCTCAAGGGTTTCTACCCAACTCCGCTCAACTATCTGCCACCACTCACATCTTAACTCACTAACTGGTACTATATCCAATAGTCCAACACTAGTCCTATATGAACTCTGACGTTCCTTACTTAACTATACACACTCCTACACACTCTCGTTTCTAGTTTACTATAACCTACGCTCTGATACCAACTTGTAACGCCCCCAAATCCGGGGTCAGTAGATTTGGGCGTCACGCTAACAAACTCAATAATTCTAACAAAAATTGGTCATGATGTATTCGTAAATACAACATAAACCTGCTGAATACTAAACTAAAAATCTGAAATCAAAATAAACTGAAATAAAAATAAAAACTCAATCAAAAGCTCTTTGACCCCAACTCCCAACTAAGGATCTTAGGTTACAGTTCTAGAAACAAGAAAACCCAAAACCAACTTAAATACAACTCTATATACAAAACTTTATACAGACTTAAATCACTGGTATAACTTCAAATAGAAGTATACCAGGCCAACTAATCAAATACATACTATAACTACTAAAACTATATTTACATACAATAAATCAAACTATAAATCTAAATACCCTGATCCACGTCAGCTTCATAACAGCATCCTGCTTCTTCTTTCCACTTTCTGAACTGCGCAAACTAAGCCTCGCCAACTAGTTTACTGAAAAGTTAGATTTTAAAAACAACAAGTGTGAGCCAAAGAATGCTCAGCAAGTTATATATATAACCGAACTGGATGAAATAAGAATGTAATAATTGCAATTCAAGAAATAGGAACAATAAATATGAGCGAAGGAATGCTCACCAATTTATAATCAATACTATAATTGAAATCTGGATTCTTAACTTTAACAGAAGATTAATATCATTTAAAACATTTATAACTCGAAATCAGAATTTAATAACTGAGAAGGTTTGTAATACTAGATTCAATACTTTTAATACTTGCAAAATACTTTAACTATCGCTTTAACAAAATCTCCAAGAAATTCTCAGTTACTCAAATTTCATTCATGTCACTAAGCATTTGCATACCTAGCTGCCTAACCGGCCTGACAATCATGAGTTTGAATAAATAAGAAGATCTCAATTCATTCTCGGTTCTCACTATCACTGCGCAACAAATGCCACAGCGACCATAATAACCGTGAATTAGTTATCACCGTTCAAAACACTAATATAAATAACTTTCCATTTTTATACTAACAGTATTTATTAACTCAAATAATAACATTATATCCAACATACATGGAAATGAAAATGTACTTTAACATAAACATTCTATCATAAGAATATATTTGCATAAAAACAACATTTAATAGAATTGGAGTTTTAATCATACTCGGGACATTACGGGTATCAGCCATGTAAAGTCCAGCAAAAAATACTCTGGGATCCCTCACTAGGCACTTATTGACATTGGCCTTTACTACTCTGACCACGAAACTGGTCCACATTTTATAAAATTCTTCCAATTCCATTAAACTACTTTACTATCAATTAATCTCAGGGAAACCATATACATTAAGAACATTATACTAAACAAGGAATAAGAATGCAATACCTGCAAAAACTTTAACAGAATATTACTAACAATATTTAAGAAAGAATAATACTGGCAATAAAACTGAAATTCTACTTTCCACATGATATCTGAATAAAATATATCCTTATCAATAATTTGAAGGAGAGGATACTAGCAATAAGGATTTGAAGGGAATACTTATATTGAATAGAAACATATTTATCTCGCTTGAACGATAAGCGAGGGTTAGTACACTTGCCTCGATTCCAATGCGTCGATTCGCTACTTACTATACTTCGGTCTTTACTCGATCACGCATTCATTTTCCTTCAATCGTCTCGTCAACACGCTCGCTGGTCCATATCGAATCCCTAATTATACTCGAAATAATAGTAAAGTACTATTTAGTACATAAACAACCCAATCGATAACTAATTACTTATAACTCGCAAAGCAATACATACATAAATATATTTACCCACTCCTCATTAATCATCACATATGTACTTAAACACTCATACACATACATGCCTTTAAATCAAATAATTTAAATAACTTTAAATACAGGGGATTTTTAGAAAATTTCGGCATGAAGTATTCGTTTCTCGGACTATGGGCACAGCCCCTCAAATACAATCCAACCCTGTTTTTGCAAAAATAAAGCTGCCTCAACTTGCAGCAACATAAAAGTAAACAAGTAAGAAAAGTACCCGCCCAGACATGCGGCACCTAGAACATAATAATTTACATTAACACTACTACTTACGCTACACCAATGATCGTATTTCTCACGCATTTTAATGATACACGTGACAATCAATCATTGATGTTCGTAAGCCCTAGGGAACAACCCCTAGCACTAACTATTACTTACGCTATATCGATGATCACTTCACTCAAGTATATTAATTATACTCGTGATAGCTAATCATGGATATTCGTAAGCCCGAGGAACTAGTTGTAGAGAATTACACAAGTCCTTAAATATTGACATTTAGGACTTGTGACCTCATTACAACTCCTCGCAGATAAACACATAATAAAATAAATCTAACAATTAATCCTTGATAAATAACATTTAAACCGGAATATACTACCTAAGCAATTCTCAATACATACTCGACTCCAAATATCTAACACGTATAGCGTTCAACGAATAATATGACTCAACTACAACATTTAGCACATAGACCTTTACCGACTAGTACATCCATATAATTCCACATATTATCCGACAATTGTGGCATTCCCATAATCCGGGGTACAGATATGGGGCCACTAACCATAAACAATAATATACAACCCTGGATACAAACAACATAAAAGAATAAAAACCCTTTAACCAAGATCGCTTACAGGTTATGGTATGAAACAAACTATCGAATTATAAATTTACAACCATTCTCAGAATAAAACTGTTATACAATTTTATAACTACATGAGATTTCTGTCTATCTAAATGTCCAACCTTGACCAATTCCCAATCACTATCCGACGAGATTCCATAACCCGATCGTCTCCTCTCACTGTTGGAAAGTAACACCACTGACCATTATTAGATCCACTAATCCTTTCTATTAACTGGAGAAAACAAACAAGCAAGAGTGAGCCGACATTGCTCAGCAAGTGCAATAGTGATAACAATTTCAATAAGGATGACAAATCTGATAAACAAAGGGGTTTCATTTCATTTTATGAAGGAATCAGATATATCGACTTTTAGATTGCCACAAGGGCCAACAATTCACCATTAATAAGGCGCATCAAAATTTAGAACTGATAAGAGTTTCGATATTAAAATATTATTAAAAGAGACTTCCAAGGAATCAAAAACTGAACATCTCAATCTCAGAGTATAGATTAGAATTGGAATTTTTATTTATTTAAAAAAAACATCAAGGTTAAGCTGCTGATCGGTCACGCACTAACCCCGGACAAACGCACACAGCAATGTCCTTAATTGGATCCATGGCACACATTGGCCTTAACTTCTGACCATTAATCTGGTCTCCCCGAAGGGACATCTGTTGACCATAATATGGTCTCCCCGAAGGGACATCTGTTTAAAAAAAACATTTCCAATTCTAAGTCACACGCATTAGGTGTCGGAATAATCGACAACCTTTGTCAACCCATGACTGGAAAACTCACGTTCCAGATTAACAATTCATAATTAAGAATCACTGATGAATAACAACATCAACTAGTGTCAACCAGACCAACCCAACATCAGGGGTAAATAAAGAATAATAATATCAATAGGTGTCGACGAGTTCGACACGATAAAGGGGTGATAAATAAATAATAACAATCTCAAAAGGTATTGACAAGTTCGATACAAATATTTAGGGTGATAACCGATTAATCAAGATCTTCAATAGACACCGACAAGATCGATGATAATTGGGGTGGAGAGTATAAAGAACGATAATTCGAATAAGTATCGACGAGATAGATATTAGTAATTGGGATCATAACATCATTAGCTTGACTGAAGAGAAAATTCACTTGAGTAAGAATAATAGGTATAAATTGCAACAAGATTATCCACAACTAAAATTCCAGGTTAGAGCAGGGACATAATCAGACATAGCACATCTAATAAAATTTTACAACACGTTGAAGGGTTTGAATCAACATAAGTGAATAGAGTAGTTTAGGAACAATTATTTGTAAAATATTTTCAGGGTAATTAGTAACAATTCAGTTTGAAGAAAACGTTTCAAAAAAAAGGGTCATTTGGTGAAAATATGTTAAAAATCAGGAATTAATCCAACAGCTTTTCATAAAGTTTAAATCCTCGGGTTTTTCTTTATTTGGAATATTCTTTAGACATTTTGAAGAAACAAAATAAAAGGAATGGCCTTCCACTAAGGAATCCGATAACATGCCATAATTTAAGTATTTTGCGGAAAAAGGTTATTGATAAGGTCCTTTGAAAATTTGGTATTTGAACTAAGGGTCGGGAACATAAACATTTCCACACTAACTAAAGAAGTATATCATCTTCTAAACATACTTGATCAAACCATACAACAAAGGAATTGAATTGCATCACTTGAATGATAAGTGAAGAGCAAGACACTTGCCTTGATACACGAAGTTCTCGATCCTAAAGCCTCGATCCGTTGCTCACTTCACGTCAATCTCTACTTCTTTACACAAGGCCTCTTACTCGGCTCTACTTCCATCTTTTCCTCATAATTTATCAATTTTCATGTCACTACATTCGTCGGCTTCGATAATCATCTTCCCGCCCAGAATTCTGTTTACCCGTGCACTGCACTTGGTCGGGTCTCCTATTCATACCTATACAAGGTAAAGTACTACTTTAGTACCAAACCAACCAAGACCTTATTGATTGCCCTATCCTACCCATACGCGTCCTATAACGCTTTACACATATAACACATAGAGAACATATCCGATTATATTCACAGAATAGCTTTACTAAAACCAGCTACGTCACATAAACACATAACATAGATTGCCATTTGATACTTGCGATTACTACACACATGTGTCATAGTTGTATAGATATTTTTTTTTATCAAAATACTATAAGAATTATATATTAATTCTAACGAAAATCGGACAACACTTCCTTTGTAATAGGTACTAACCTGTCGGAATACAACTTTCTCAAACAAGCATTCAACCAATTCTTTACTTCACAATTAACTCAATACCCTTACTGTTATCACCATTCATAACCAACATACTCTACTTATAAAACTCAGGAACACATGTTCAATGCAAAATCTTTAATTCAAGCTAATCACACTTATCAATATCAACTAGTTAATACTTAGCAATTTATAAAGTTCGAATTGGCATAAACTTTACTAACTAATCGTTCGAATATCAACTAACATCATGTAACAATACTTGACTTCCATTTAACCAGCAAGTAATGCGTAAGTAGTTGTAACCAACAAAGGAAATTTCAGTTTTGTGCACCATACCCAAACATCACTACACACTTCAAATTTATATTTCCTTTCCTCTTTACCCCTCTCAGCCTTTTCTCTTAACACATAAACTCGGCACAACACTTACACCCACATAACACATTTATACACACCAACACAAAAACTCCATACTTGCACACTCCTCTACACCCTCCTGCCACTTCCTTTCTAACACCACAATCACCACACCCATGTACATAACGAACACCATTCACCAGCTCACCGTACACACAAACTACGCCCCTCACTGATGTACTCACACACAGACTTTCAACACCCTTACTAGCACCATTTTCGCCTCCCTCTATATCCCCTGTTCTTGACTCCCTTAACTATCCTTAAACTCTCGGCTATAACATCAAACACAAACACTATACTCACACACACACACTTTACACAGGGATTACACACACACACAGCAGGACTGCAGGACAGTACCTTCACCCACACCAAACTCAAGCACACAATAACTCACAATCATATAACTCAATAATTATAACTAGCAACTAACAATAATAATCAACCACACTCTCCGAATCAAATTCGAAAACTCAACAATATTCATACTTTACAATATCAATCTAATTACGACAATTAACATTTTAAACTCCCCATTTAAATCTAATTAAACTACAACAATACTCATAATTAATCTAAAATGAGGAATTAAACAATTACATCGAAAATAAAATAAATAAATGAATGAATAAAAATATTATACCTTTCCGATTTCCATCTCCCCCAAAATCTCTTTCATTGCTCTCTCTCTCTTCTCCTGCTGCAAATCACCACCACCACCATCGATGGTCGTCTCACTGCTGCCAGCGCACAACCACAACCTCGAGCTCTGTCCCTTTGCCGCCGTCGCGCTATTTCCGGTGCCACCGTGACCCACCACCTCCTCTGCCTTCCACTGCCGCGCTCAGCCCCTTCCCCCTCAATACTCACACGATCTCCCCCCTTGCACAGACATATACATACACATATATATGTATATACGATTCTCTCTTCTCAATCTCCTCTTCTCTTTTTTTTTTCTCTTTTCTCTCCCCGACTTCTCTCGAGTCTTCTACTGCTGGGTTGCTGCTATAACTCTTAATGGGCTTGGCCCATTTCTTTTGTTACCACTTTATTCTCTTTTCGGCCCAATTATACACTAGTAAACTACTTTTATAAATCACCAATAAATAGAACATTCAGAAAATTATACTTTTCATTTTTAAAATAAAGAATATAAAATTAAGAGCACACACATATTTTTAAAATATTTTTCGGATCAAAATGAATTAAATATGAATTTTCAAAGTTTTGATCCTTTAAATACAATAAAACTCTTAAAATCATTTTAAAATACTCGACCACCCAAATTAATCCACCCAACAATTTTAAAACTCAATAAATATATAAAGATAATTTTACAAAAGATTTCATGATTTTTAAGCCCTCGGATAATTAAATAAAGATTTTTGAAGATCAATAATACTTGATTTAAATATTTTTAAATCACTAAAATACCAATAAAATACTGGGGCACACATTGGCACACATAACTCAATATATACTAATATAAACTCAATACTAAATATCGTTGAATTCCACAACGATATTCTCAAATCCGATTCCATCCTTTAAATACTAATTAACATAATTAAATAATAATAACAATAATAAATCCTAAAATAATCTGGTATCTTACAATAACAGAATGTCCTACATGAAACAAACATAAATAATACGAACTAACATGCATGAATTAATACTAATATGCAAAATATGATATCTATATGAACACAATGACACACAAATAACTACTACACACTACTTATACCCCAAATCACCCCCAAACTTAAAATATTCAATGTCCCCATTGAATGGAAGTAAATACAAGGGATAGTAGAGAACATACCTAACTGTCCGAAACACATGGGTTACCTCCCACGAAGCGCTATCGTTAACGTCATTTAGCCGGACAAATATGAATCAAATCATGGTGGCTCGAAGATCGCATTCGACTTGTCCTTAGCAGAAGGACCCTTCATCCTACATCTTTTCTAAATCAAACTTCACCTTGACTTTTTCTTCAATCGATTTTTTCTTTTTCTTCTTCACACCTCTAAGGTGTTTATGCTTCACAGTCGATTGATAAGAGCACTCTTCTACCTCATCATCCATGATCCACCTTCTTAACACATTATCTTTACACACTTTAAAAATCACCAACTCATCATTCAGAAGGACATACTTCAAATGGGATGGAAGTTTTTCAAGCTTGACATTCGAGAGATCTCGAATTGAAAAACTATCAATGGAATCACTGATGTGATGCTTAAGCATATGTGTGTCCGACTTTTCGCTCAACAACTGATCAAACTTCTATCTCTGACCCGTAGCAACCATTTCCACACTGAAACACTCTTCATCCTCTGTCGGAAATTTCATGGCCTTGAACACATTAAAGGTGACATTCTGATCTTGTACCCTCATTGTAAGCTCTCCTTTTTGCACATCGATCAAAGTACGGCTAGTAGCTAGAAAAGGCCTTCCCAAGATTATGGGAATCTTCTTGTCTTCTTCGAAATCTAGAATCACAAAATCGGCAGGAAATATGAGCTTATCAACCTTCACCAAGACATCCTCTACTATACCCCTCGGATAAGTGATCGACCTATCAGCCAACTGTAAAGAGATGTTGGTTGGCTTCGGATCAGGCAGACCAAGTTGCTTGAAAACAGACAAGGGCATGAGATTAATGCTAGCTCCCAAATCACATAAGCATTTGTCAAAAGACAACTTTCCAATGGTGCATGGAATTGTAAAGCTTCCTGGATCCTTAAGTTTAGGAGGAAATTTCTGTTGCAACACCGCACTGCACTCCTCTATCAAAGCCACTGTTTCAAATTCTTCCAACCTTCTCTTTCATGACAAAATATCTTTCATGAACTTTGCATATCTCGGAATCTGCTTCAATGCTTCAACAAAAGGAATGTTAATGGACAGTTTCTTGAAAACATCCATAAACTTCTGAAACTATTTTTCTTTATCTTGTTTCTGCAAGCGTTGAGGATATGGAGGAGCAGGATAAATCTGGTTCACCAACTTCTGCTTCAGATGAGAGTTTTCAGCAAAATTTTGCTTTTGAAGTCTCTTTGGGAATGGAGGGGGTGGATAGATCTGATTGCTCTCTGTAGACTGCTTTAGAGTAGATTTTTTAGCAAAAGTTTTGTTTTTTTTCGTTTCACTATCCAACTGATCAGCTGCCAATTCAGAATTTGCCTTTTCTTTATCTGCAGAAGCCTCCACCTGCTGTTTCTTGATTTATTCATCTTCCTCAACTATTGATTTTTGATCCTTCATGACTTTTCCAGATCTCAAAGTAATTGCATTGATGTGCATGTTAGGATCCTCCGTAGGAGCTCCCCCAAACTGAACTAAATTCTGCACCATCTGAATAGTGCCAGGCTTGATTTCAAAGTTGTTAGCTGTAATGGCTGGCCTGATAATACTAGACTGGATGTCATTGATTTTCGGCTGAGAATAGTCCTTCAAAGCCTTAACTGCTGCTGCATCGCCCATCTCTATTGTAGTTTCAAGTTCCTCTTCGCTTTTATCTACTACAAGATCGTCTTCCGCCAGTTTTTCCTTACGAGCCTACAAACGTGTTCGCATACACGTTCGAGTACCTGGAACACCAAGAAACAAACAAACTAAGTAAGAAATCCGAGTCAGTGAACGCTAACAACCACTGATGACAAGCACATTAACTAAAAAATAAAACACCGATTATCCCCGGCAGCGGCGCCAAAAACTTGTTAACACAAAATCACGCAAGTGTACGTGGTCACAAGTAATACAGATATAAATCAAGTTCGTTCCACAGAGATCTGGTTTAGGTTTCAATTCAGTAGATGTACCTATGCAATAACGTATGGTTTTAACTCACTGCTAAGATAAATAACAATTAGGGGTTTTTGATTATCTAAATTAAACTAAGATGCAAATTAACAAAACTAAGAATTAATTAACTAATGAGATTTAAAACTGATTTACTTATATGAGAATAAACATGGGATCCTAACTTCATTAAATACTTCACTTAGATTTGATGCCTTTAATCACTATATGCAATGGTTATGATATCTGATCGGACAACACGAAACAAGTACATGCTACCTGTCAGCATACGTATACCAAACTACCCATACATCCATAAAAGAGATAGAAGATGAATAGACACTAATTATGCTTAGACCCTATATGTCTATAGAATTTGAAAACATAACGGTTGAAGAGCAAGTTATCCATAGTGATCACATAGGGCAGTATAAGTATTTTCATCTTACGCTACGAATCATGTTGATAAACAATCATGAACCTATGCTAGCATGGAAAGTTCTAAATCTCAAGATCCACTTTCACTTCACAAGAGATTAACAGATTAGATGTTAGCTACACATCTAAAAATTAAGCATAACCATACGAGGATATCAGATATACATCACACACAGATATTTAAAGCATCAAGATACTAAAGCTCCATAAATAAATCCGTTAGAATCCCATGACAACGATTAGTTCATAATCGAACCGTTCGTCTGTTAGGAGTTGTCCCACATCGGTTGTGGGAAGGGCAGATAGCTAGTTTATATGCAACCAGTTAACTCCATTAGTGTGAGGCCTTTTGGGAGTGACCCAAAAATAAATCCGTGCGGGCCTGACCCAACCCAAAGCGGACAATATCATACTAATGTGGAGTCAAGGCCTGCTTAGCATGCCCAATAAGTGGTTTCAGAGCTATGGTTATAATGATCCAGAACAATCTCAATGGGCTCCAGAATGGATCCAAGAAGAGGCAGATGGGCTATCCCAGATTGGGTTTAAGGGGGAGCAGGTGGACTTTTCAATATGGGCCTAAGGGAGCCAGATAGCCAGGAACTTCCAGTATGGATAAAGGGGAGCAGATCACACAGAAATTCGACAGGTGTCGAGCCCGATGTGTGAAGGGGGAGATTGTTAGGAGTTGTCCCACATCGGTTGTGGAAGGGGCAGATTGCTAGAATATAAGCAGCCAGATAACTCCATTAGTATGAGGCCTTTTGGGAGTGACCCAAAAACAAATCCGTGCGGGCCTGACCCAACCCAAAGCGAACAATATCATACTAATGTGGAGTTAAGGCCTGCTTAGTTGTTGGGCTTGCCAAGCAGGCCTTAACTCCACATTAGTATGATATTGTCCGCTTTGGGCCGAGCCCGCACGAATTTATTTTTGGATCACTCCTAAAAGGCCTCATACTAATGGAGTTAACTGGTTGCATATAAACTAGCTATCTGCCCTTCCCACAACCGATGTGGGACAACTCCTAACAATCTCCCCCTTCACACATCGGGCTCGACACCTATCGAATCTACCTCCTTTTTGTGTGATCTGGCTCCTCCTTGACCCATTCTGGAAGTCCCTGGCTATCTGGCTCCCATAGGCCCATACTGGAAAGTCCACCTGCTCCCCCTTAAGCCCAACCTGGGATAGCCCCATCTGCCTTTTCCTTGGATCCATTCTGGAGCCCAGGGACAACTCCTAACAATCTCCCCCTTCACACATCGGGCTCGACACCTATCGAATCTACCTCCTTTTTGTGTGATCTGGCTCCTCCTTGACCCATTCTGGAAGTCCCTGGCTATCTGGCTCCGTTAGACCCATACTGGAAAGTCCACCTGCTCCCCCTTAAGCCCAACCTGGGATAGCCCCATCTGCCTTTTCCTTGGATCCATTCTGGAGCCCATTGAAATTGTTCTGGACCGTTATAACCTGAAGCTCTGATACCACTTGTTGGGCATGCTAAGCAGGCCTTAACTCCACATTAGTATGATATTGTCCGCTTTGGGTTGGGTCAGGCCCGTACGGATTTGTTTTTGGGTCACTCCCAAAAGGCCTCATACTAATGGAGTTATCTGGCTGCTAATATTCTAGCAATCTGCCCCTTCCACAACCGATGTGGGACAACTCCTAACATCGTCACCATGGGATTTGATGAGAGCATGATATTAAACAAGGTATGAATAAAAGTAAAAATATTAATAAAACAAAGAGTTGAGAAAACAAATCTAGAATCCAAGTATCGCCTAAGAAAAGAATACAAAAGATGAAGTAGATCTAGATCCGTGCTTGTCACGAGCGTTGAATCTTTCTCCGCTTTTTTCCCTTGCAATTCTAAGCTATATTATTTAAAAGATACAAGTTACAATGGTAGGATGTGTTTAAATAGGCTCTAAAAGTCTTGCCCAACAAGAAAATACCCTATAATACAATTAGAATTCGATTTAGGTGCAAGAAACTACCTAAAATACAATTACAACTCGAATTAGGGCAAAACATTAATTTTCAGGATTTTCTGGCCGGCTAGTGCGCAGACTGCCTAGCAAGTGCGCTGACTACGCACCTCATGTCTGTTTGCTGCGCAGACTGCCTAGCAAGGGCGCAGTCTGCCTAGCTCAATTCTGGTCTTTTCCTGATTTTGCTCGTTTCTCTTCGTTTTGACTCCAATTTCTTTCGTTCCTTTTGCAAATGCTTCCGTCTTCAATTCTCTTGACTTAAAATCTTCATGATAGCTTAATGCAAGACTCCATTCCTCATTCCAATGCTAACTTTCAACTCCAAAATTGACGGAAACATCAAACCTAATCGATATTCTTGCAAACCTGCACACTTAAACAAAACATATCAAAACTACAACAAACTTGAGGCCAAGTGAATCAATTTAAGCCAATATGGAACGCTCCAAGTGGATATAAAATCCTCTTATCACACGTCCAAAATATATATATGATGTGTGTTTTTCTAGCATCATAGTATTTGACCATCTCAGATGTATCCTTTCAATAGCAAATTGACCATAACAAAAAATTTTCTTCAAATACATTGTACCATCCATTGTCATAAGTGAACTTTCAAAAACCCAAGGTAATATCTCAAATTTCAAGACAAACCATATTTAGACATGTATAAATTCAACCAAAGACACGAGTAATTAAAATTAAAGTGTTATGCGCCGAATGAATTATGTTGCAAAAGTTCACATGGACAATAAAATTCAATCTATGAAAAGAAGTTAGATATGACTACGATACTGAAGCATCCCAGAAATATCACTTTAATTTTAGGTAAGACCAAAATGATAGTCGGAAAATAATAAAAAAATACACATACCAGATCATAAGACATTGTAAATATCAGCAATTTTCGAGTTTATTAGTCTCAGACCAGGATGAAACTCGCATTGGATCGGAGTTCAAAATTCAAGGGAAATTGGTATATTACTATTTAAGTATATGATTGTAAAATTCATTTTGTATGAAATTAATAACATTAGCATATTATGAAAATACTGCAAAAATCTAGTGCGAGAGACAAGAGATATCAAAACCATATTGACATTTATTTTACCAAATCCAAATCTCATATGTAAATTATTTCTTATTTTTAATATTTTGATCTATTTTGTTAATCAATCTATAAATTAGCCGATGATAATAGGATTAATCAATAAGTGCAAATATACTTATAATAAAATATTGTGCTGATATCGAGTAAAAATATGCTTTACACCTTATTTATCATTTTTTATTAATTTTATAATAAAAATATTATGGCCATTCAACTAATATAGACATAATTATTAAAAAGGAGAAATATTGTAATAAATGTTTATATATCTATTTTCACTTCTGCCCATTTATCTATTTGAGGTAGATTTCTACTAATTTTCCGTCACCTACCTCATCACTTCGTTTTTTTATACCAATTTTCGACCACCTCAGTACCTTTCATACCTACAATAAAATATTATACTGATATCGAGTAAAAATATGTTATACACTTCACTCATCAATTTTTGTAACAATTTAATAATAAACATATTATGGTCATTTGACTAAAATATAGACATAATTGTTAAAAGAGAAAAATATTGTAATAATTTTTTATAGATCTAATTTCACTTCCGCCCGTTTACCTACTTGAGATAAACTTCTACTTATTTTCCATCACCTATCTCCTTACTTTGTTTTTTTTTGACAAATTTTCAACCACTCAGTACCTTTCTTAATTTTGACTTCGACGACAACATATTTGTCAATTTATATTTTCTCTCCCCGACTACCATTTGTTACTATTATATGAGAAAATATTTTAATAATTTTATCCCTAATAAATCATAAAAGTAAACATGAGAATAAATTTATGAGTATATTAATGTCATAGGTTTAATTCTTATCAAAATTTAAATTATTAAAATTGGTAAAATTATGTGGGCACTTTTACCCTGAATTATATCCTATATATAATTAGCATAAGGGAGTTCCTATGGTATGGTTTGGTCGTCAGGGATAGATTTATCATTTCATAAATATTACATTTTATATTTTTAAATAAAATAAAATAGAAATTAAAAAAATTATTAAATTGTACACCTTATTTCAAAAATTATTAATAGGATTTTTAGACATTATATAATTGGTGTAAAGAAGTCTGTGGTTTGATAGATGTGTAATTTAAGAAGTACTAATAATAATTATATTTTAAATAATATTAAGTAGAAATTAAAAATATTGTTAAATTGTATACCTTATTTCAAAAATGATGAATAAGATTTATATGTATTAATTTGAAATTTTTTAGAGAAAAATCAAATTAAGTAAGTAGAGTATAATAAACTTAGTAAGTGAAAAAAAGTATAAAAATAGTAACTTTATTAATTTTTAAATTATAAAAACTTGAAATTTCTGGTAAAAAATACAATAAAAATTAAGAAAGATGTTAATAAAATAAGTATCATCAATTTAATGGAGTTTTCAAATATTACTTTACGATTCTCCTAAGGAAAATTGTAAAAGTAAAAATTTTACACTACGCCATAAACAGCGTACGGTAACACCACGACTGTGTTACCTTAGACCCTAAAAAATGTTACCAAAGGCCAAAAAAAAAGCTAAGGTAACACCTTAGCTGGGTTAGTTTTGTTCTATGTAACCTTTGGAGTCTAAGGTAACACCTCGACACACATAAACTAACATAGGAAAATTCGTTACCATAGACCTATAAAGTAACTGTTAGAAATGATTGATGAGAACAGTGTTTGGAAGCTATAGTGACAAAACAGAGTTTAGCTGGAAGCAGTCAGGGTTTAGTTAAACTCTGACTGGAAGCGCAACAGAGGTTGTTAAACTCTGTAGCGGTATTGTCTGAAGAGTCAACAGTGTTTGAAGATTGATTCAGAATAAATATGGAAGCAATATCTTTGAAGATTGGAAAGCTGTCAAAGAGATTGAGTTGACTTGGAAGACTGGAGCAATCGTGATTGATATCAATTGTATAGCTTGATTATAGGAGAATCAGTTACTGATTGTACGAAGCTGTATGTTCTATAAATACAGTTAGGTTAACCCTAGAAGGGTAATCGAACATTGAGAAATTCATTGATTGTAACCTAAGCAGCTCTCTGTGATATTTACATCACTGAGAGAGGAATTGTTAATTCCAAACAGTTTTTAATTGTTAAACAGTATGTTCTTGTAAGTTACTCATACAGTATTTGATTGCTTTTTGTGTATTCGACCTAACAAGTGGTATCAGAGCCTAATCTGTTACTTTATTACAGTTAAAGATCCAAACATAATAGTAATCAATGGCAGAGATACCTCCACCAACTGAGAAAACCCCTACTACTGTTAGTAGGTATGAAACAATAAGGGTTCCAATACTTAGGCCATCAGAGTATGCAATCTGGAAGGTAAAAATGACCATGTTTCTGGAAGCCACAGATCCAGAATACCTTGATAGAATTTATGAAGGTCCTCACAAACCTACAAAGTTAACTGCTGCTGCTGCTGGTGAGGAATCAAAAGTCATTCCAAAAGAAAAGAAAGATCTAACTGCTGAGGATCTTTCATCTATTGCAAAGGATGCAAAAGTGAGACATTTACTTCACAGTGCATTAGACAATGTTATGTCTAATAAAGTGATTAATTGCACAACTGCAAAGGAAATATGGGATGCACTTGAGGTTAGGTGTCAAGGAACTCCTGCAATCAAGAAAAACAGAAGAAATATACTCACTCAGGAGTATGAGCACTTTGAGGCAAAGTCTGATGAAACCATGACAGAAACATTTGACAGATTCTGTAAACTGCTCAATGATTTGTCATTGGTTAACAAAGAGTATGATTTAGAAGACTCAAATCTCAAGTTTCTTCTTTCTCTACCTGAAAAGTGGGATGTGAAAACAACCACTATAAGAGATAATTATGAACTTGGTGAAACAGAGATTGATGAAATTTATGGGCTGCTCAAAACCCATGAATTGGAATTGGAGCAGAGAAACAAAAGATCAAGTAGAAAGTCAAAGTCTGTTGCTCTTAAGGTTGAGGAGAAACCATCAAAGAAAGAGGCATCAAGGAGAAAGGCAAAAGGGAAAGCCTTAGTCATACATTCAGAGAATGAGTCATCAAACACTGATGTTGACTCAAACACAGATGAATCATCTGATTCTGAAGATGATGAGGAGATGATGCAAATGGCTGCATTGATGGTAAAGACCTTCAAGAAGATGGGATACAAGAACTTCAAGAAGGGAAAGAGATTCTCCAGGGACTACTCAAAGTCTGACAAGAAGAATTTCAAGAAATCTGAGGGAAAGGACTTCAAATCTGGTAAGAAAGATAAGTCTGAAATTCAATGCTACAAGTGTAAGGAGATGGGTCACTATGCTCCTGAGTGCAAGAAGGGTAAAACTGAGAAGGCACTCTACACCAAAGGCAGAGATTGGGCAGACACTTCAGATTCAGATGAGGAAGTCAACTATGCTCTCATGGCTACTACTCAGACTGAAAATGATGATCTAAAGGTACCCCCAACTACCTATGCCTATAACACTGATAATATAACTGAATTGAGAATCTATCTTAAAGCATTGCATATCAGTTATAGGGATCAGACTTTAGAAAATGAGAGGATAAAGACTGAGTGCTCTCAACTTAAAGAGAGAAATAAACTTGTTGAGGAACAGCTAGAGAACATGAATAAAATTCAAAAAAAGAGAGATGATGCAGTGTTTATTGAACAGGAGTTGCTAGGTAAGTATAAGCAACTAGAATCTGAATTGGAGGATACTAAACACATCATTAAAACTTGGACACACTCTGGTAAAGACACTCAAGAAGTGTTCCAGTCAGATACAGTAGGTCTAGGTTACTCTGAGGGAGATGAACTTAGATTTGAAAATCAAGTAAAAGTTAGACCACATCGTTCATCTGAAGGTAATGTCATGGGAACAGGTGGACCTAAGACTGAAGCACAGAAAAAGGCTGTTAAAGAGTCATATGCTAAAACTTTTGTTAAAGAGGCTAACATTGGTTTAATGACAGATAAACAACTCAAGCATAAGCTTAAGGAGATAAAATCTGTCAACAAACAGAGATTGCCTATGAAAAACAAAAATGGAAAGGTAGGCATAACATCAGGAATTAAGCTAATGCTTGCTTCATTAGCTCCTAGAAAAACATGCTTTAATTGTGGTAGCACTAATCATCTTGCTAGTTTCTGCAGTAAGAATAAGAACATTAATTCTTTACCCTCTAAAACTGCAGTGAAGAGTGATTATGTGAGAACAAGACCACAGACTTTATGTAAACACTGTGGAAGTACATGGCATTCTATTTACACTTGCAGAGATTATCATGCTATTTACTATAATTACTATGAACCCAAACCAAATTTGAAATGGGTTAAAGTAAACTCTGCAAATGTAAACTCTGAAAAAGTTAGCTTAAACTCTGATAATGTGAATTCTGCTGCAAAAGCTAACAGAATTAAGAAAGCCAAAGGATCCAAGCAAGTCTGGATCCTTAAAACTAACAATCAGTGATTGTTTGTGATTGCAGGGCACCAGGGTGAGTACCCTAGTTGTGGACAGTGGATGTTCAGGACACATGACTGGAAATAAAGCCCTGCTATCAGAGTATGAGGAGAAGGCTGGCCCAGAAGTTTCCTATGGAGATGGCAACATAGGACATACTCTGGGATATGGCAACATTAATCTTGGAAATGTCATCATCACAAATGTAGCTCTGGTTCCAGGACTCAAGCATGATCTGCTATCTGTGAGTCAAATCTGTGACAGAGGATATCATGTAGATTTTCAACCTGAATATTGTCAAGTGATCAGCAAATCTACAGGGAAAGTTGCTCTAGTTGGAATCAGACACAATAACATCTATGAAATTAAATTGTCAACAAACACTGATGGCAAAGCAGTGTGTCTGTCAACAAGAATGTCCAGTGAGGAGAGTTGGAAGTGGCACAAGAAACTCTCTCATTTGAACCTGAACAACATCAATGAGCTAATAAAGAATGATCTTGTGAGAGGTTTACCAAAGTCCTTGTTGAATGTAGAAGGACTGTGTGATTCTTGTCAGAAGGCTAAACAGAGAAAAGCCTCCTTCAAAAGCAAATCTGAGTCTTCAATTGTTGATCCTTATCATCTACTACATGTTGATCTTTTTGGTCCAGTGAATGTGATGTCTCTTGGAAAGAAGAAATATGCTCTAGTCATTGTTGATGAATATACCAGGTACACATGGGTATATTTTCTTGCAAAGAAGGATGAAACTGCATTAACACTGACAGAACATATAATCCAACTGGACAAAGGGTCAGAGCATCAAGTTAAGATAATCAGAAGTGACAATGGAACTGAGTTCAGGAATTCATCAATGGAAGAATTTTGCAAGAGTAAAGGAATCAAACAAGAGTTTTCTACACCTGGCACTCCACAACAAAATGGTGTAGTGGAGAGGAAGAACAGAACCTTGATAGAAGCTGCCAGAACCATGCTAGATGAAGCAAGGTTGCCAACATATTTCTGGGCAGAAGCAGTACAAACTGCTTGTTTTACTCAAAATGCAACACTGATCAACAAGCATGGTAAAACACCATATGAAATGGTGAAGAAGACGAAGCCAAATCTAAAATATTTTCATATTTTTGGATGCAAATGCTTTGTGTTGAAGACTCATCCTGAACAGTTGACCAAATTTGACCTAAAGGCAGATGAAGGAATTTTTGTTGGCTATCCACTGTCAACTAAAGCATTCAGAGTTTATAATCTGAGAACCAGAGTGATCATGGAATCAATTCATGTGTCATTTGATGACAAGAAAATAACTGGACTTGAAGAAGTAAATGAACATGATCAACTGCACTTTGAAAATGAAGATTTATTCTCTGAAAAAGTAAACTCTGATCAGACTGATTTGACAAACTCTGTTGATCTAAACTCTGAACCTCTACTGGTAAATACTGAAGAAACTCTTCAATCAGAAACAAGGGAAGAACCAGTTGAGGGGGAGCATGAAGAATCACATCAAAGTGATAATTCAAACACTGAAAGTGACTCAGTTGATGATTCTGAATCAAACTCTGTTGATTCAAACTCTGTTGATAATTCTGAGAAGTCACATTCAAGGGAAGCATCAGAAAATGAAGAAAGGCACCAAGAAAATCAGGAGAGCATGGATCAAGGGGGAGGATCACATGATGACAGAAGCAATCTGCCTTCTGCAAGAAAATGGACTAAATCTCACACACCTGATTTGATTATTGGTGATCCTGATGCAAAAGTAAGGACAAGAAGTGCAACAACAAATGAATGTCTATTTCATGCATTCTTGTCACAAACTGAGCCAAAGAAAGTGGAAGAAGCTCTTAAAGATGCTGACTGGATAACAGCAATGCAAGAAGAGCTAAATGAATTTTAAAGAAATGAAGTGTGGACACTTGTACCAAGGCCCAAGAACAGATCCATTGTTGGTACTAAATGGGTTTTCAGGAATAAAACTGACAGTGAGGGTGTTATCACAAGGAACAAGGCAAGACTGGTTGCAAAAGGCTATTCACAACAAGAAGGAATAGACTATGATGAAACATTTGCTCCAGTGGCAAGATTGGAGGCAATCAGAATCTTTCTTGCATATGCCTCTCACATGAAATTCAAAGTGTTTCAGATGGATGTAAAAAGTGCATTTTTGAATGGAAAACTTGAAGAAGAAGTGTTTGTGGAACAACCACCAGGTTTTGTAGATCCAAAACATCCAGACTATGTCTACAGATTAGACAAGGCACTCTATGGACTTAAGCAGGCACCAAGGGCATGGTATGAAACCCTTGCCAAATTTCTACTAGAAAGTGGATTTCACAGAGGTACAATTGACAAAACTCTGTTTTACTTCCAAACTGGTAGTGACTTGCTTTTAGTTCAGATATATGTAGATGACATCATTTTTGGATCTACTAATGATAAACTCTGTAAGAAGTTTGCCAAACTCATGCAGTCAAGATATCAAATGAGTATGATGGGAGAGCTTAGTTATTTTCTAGGCCTACAGGTGAAGCAAACAGATGATGGAATTTTTATAAATCAAGCAAAATATACCAGAAACCTTCTCAAGAAATTTGGTATGCTTGATTGTTCATCTGCAACAACTCCCATGGCAACTGCAACAAAATTGGACAAAGATGCAGGGTCATCAGTAGATATGACAAGTTACAGAGGAATGATTGGTTCTTTACTCTATTTGACAGCTAGCAGACCTGATATCATGTATGCAACTTGTTTGTGTGCAAGATTCCAGGCAGATCCAAGAGAACCACATTTAACAGCAGTAAAGAGGATATTTAAGTACCTCAAGGGCACTATAACTTTGGGGCTGTGGTATCCAAGAGAATCAGAGTTTAAACTTCTTGGTTACTCTGATGCAGACTTTGCTGGATGTAAGATAGACAGAAAAAGCACCAGTGGAAGTTGTCAATTTCTGGGTGACAGACTTGTTTCCTGGTACAGCAAGAAACAGAAGTCAATATCTACATCTACAGCTGAAGCAGAATATATTGCTGCTGGTAGCTGCTGTGCACAGATTTTATGGATGAAGAATCAACTGCTGGATTATGGATTAAGGTATACCAAGATACCTATTTACTGTGATAATCAAAGTGCTATTGCAATGACAGGTAATCCAGTGCAACATTCAATGACAAAGCACATCAGCATAAGGTATCACTTCATCAGAGAGCATGTAGAGGAAGGCAACATTGAGCTTCACTTTGTGTCTACAGAACAACAACTTGCAGATATCTTCACCAAGCCATTGAGTGAAGCTACATTTACAAGACTGGTCAATGAACTAGGAATGGTCTCTAGTTTTGACTAGAGATGTTGGTTAGACTCAAAAACTTATTGCTCATGTTTTCTGTAATTTGTTAAGTGCTATGTGAACCTTAGTATTAAACTCTGTTATGCATGCTTATGTTTAAACCTTGTTAAACTCTGTCAGCATGTCTGTCTGTTAAACACTGTTAATATGTTGGATACACTCAGTGAATTCAGAATTGATTTTATTGTCTGAATGAAAACACCAATGAAGAAAAATGTATGAAGCATGATTCTCAGTAAATAAATCATGATTCTTTCTGAGTCACTGTAATCTAATCAGACTTTGTGCAGTAAACCAACACAGCATGATACTGTTTCATATTTATAGCATCTCTTAGTTTATTCAGTCCTAAACTCTGAGTCTATGAATATTGTGTGCATTGCCTCTCATAAATAATTTTGGTTATAGATGAACTCTAAACTCTGATTAGTGACATTCTGTTTCCAAAGGTATGGTTCCTGATGATTCCTTGTTTGTACTTGTGAAAACCATAAAACTTGAGATGTGTCATTGATTAGTTTGGTGAGTTCAGATTCATGTCTACACCCTGTGAGAATTTGAGCCAAATCAGTGATTGATACATTTTCTATCAATTAGTATTTATTGTTGTGTGATATTCATCAGGAAGTATGTTTCTCTAGAACTTGTATTAAACCATTTTGAGACTACATGATATGTGTGTGCATGAAAATGATAAAGGCAATAGGATTCACCATTTCTTCAAACACTGTTCAAAATTCTGTTGAACTTTGTTCAAACACTGTATAAACACTGTTCATAATTTCCATCCTTAGTAAACCTCTTTGAGCCTTATTAACTGCTCATTTACTTATACTCTGAAGTGTAAAGAGCAGTTATATTTTTTTTCTCAAGCAGATGAGTGTCTCTCAAAGAAAAGAAAAGTTTATTCAGTATATATGCTAAATAAAAAATAAAAATAAAAAAAAAAGCATATATACTGATCTTGTACAAATATGTACTAACATTGTGACTGAACACTTTGTTCTATTAAAATGTTCAGCTTGAACTCACTCATGAATAAATCATCTTTTTCATCTGTTTGATCTTATCTCACTACAACCTTGAACAAAGTCCTTTTGATTGGTGCATACATGTATTCAAAGTAGTGTAGAATTGGTGGACATTCAAGCATATGGTAGATTCTGCTATTTCTGATTGAATGTGAGTGTAAACACTTCACCTAAACACTTGTGTGTTTGAGAGTTTTGTGAGATTATCCAGTTCATGACTGTTATTCACTGAATGATACTCTGATTTCTATCTCTTGATCTTTTTGTCTTCAAAGACTGTGTGCTTACCTGGATAATGATGGACATCAAAGGGAATAGAAGTTTTCAGATTTCTGTATTACAGTAACTACAGAGTTTAGCATTCATCAAACAATCAGTGTTTAATATGAGAGTTTGTGCATTCAGTGTTTATTGATTTCTGTTATGGATTTTATGAAATATTAGATGCTCTAAAAATTGATTTTAGTAAACTCTGCTTCACACACACTGATACTCACAACTGTGCAATTTTTGAAAGGGTTTTAGTGATAAAGTTGGAAAATTGATAAACACTGTTGAGTTGTGTTAAGTACTCTAAGGTACATTTTCATTGAGATGATTTGACTATTTTGGAGTAATTGAGGTAGTTGACAACTGTTAATTAGTGTAAGTGTCGTGATTATAGGAATGACAGCGGTAATTATTAAGTGATCCATTGGTTGTTTGACACGTGTCTCATGATAGTGTCCCACTCACACATTACTCTACAACAGTTGCGCGCTTTTACTAAATAAACGATTGAGTTTTAATTTTACTCTAATCGTCTTTAGTCTCTCACTCCATATCGATTCACATTCACCCACTCACAGTTACTTGCATAATCATTTACTTTCAAAATTCTCATATACTCTTCTTCACATTTTGGTAAACACTTACCGTACATCTTTTCTCTCTAAATCTCTTCGTATCATATCTTACTAATCCCAACTAAAGCGTTTGATGCAGCAGGGTTAGTTTTTCTTCCTAGTAACTATGCAGCACCACTGGAGACTGTAAATGCTCCAGAGGCGTTTCATGTGTTCCAAAATTTCTTGAAAGACTCTGAAATAGGGAAGGCTTTAACTGCACCACCAACATTATCTGCTTCACAAATTGCTACCTTCTGGACAAACTCTGTATATGATGATGGAGAAGAGTCTGGCACTCCTACAATTACTTTCACTCATGATGAATCAGAGTATATCATTACTCCAACTACGATTAGGGATGCTCTGGATTTTGAGACACACACTTCTTACAGTGTTGTTGGTCATGATCGCTTGAGGACAATGTTGGAGCAAATAGGATGTGCAGGAAACTTGAATAAGATAGGGTCTTTGAGACGGCCAAGTTTTAGAAAGGAATGGAGTTTCTTTTTCGATTGCATCACAAGAGCTTTTGGAAAGAAGACAACAAACTGGGATGCACTTCCTCTTGACACTCTCCAAATTGGTCATGCTCTATTATATGGAGGTAATTTTGATTTTGGTAGACTAGTGCTAATGAACTTGGGAGAACGTTTGTCTGAGACTACTACTGTCTATTTTACTCGTTTTTGTCAATTGCTATTCACTGCCTGTGTGCCTAACATTCCAATTGATGAAGCTGATGTTATTCAGCCTTTTCAAGTTGCTAAAAGAATGTTTTCTGATTTGACAAACAAAGATGTTACTAAACAGCAAATACCAGATATGTTTATGCCTTTAGCCTTACAGAACTATGTAAACAAACCACAAGACCATCAATCACCACAACAAATGCCTGAACCATTAGACACCATAAACTCTGAACCAACACCCACAACACCCACAACCACTGTACCTACTACATCTCATCAACCACAACCAGAAACCTTAAACTCTTCACCCATAAACTCTCCAATAATAAACTCTTCACCATTAAACACTGAACCATTAAACACAGAAACCTTAAACTCTGAGCCAGCACCTACTGAAACAGCCAAAACCAAACCAAAAAGAAAGAAACAAACTGCCCAAAACACTAAACACTCAAAGGCTAAACAGACACAACCTGGAGCTGTTTATACAAGAAGAATGAAACAAAAGGCAAACAGACCTTCATTTTCACCACCTAAAGAGAGCTCCAGTGAAGATGAAGAGGAGACTGTAGTGCCTCAAGTCAAGAGAAGGAGATTAGTTCTTTCAGAGTCTGATGATGAGCAAATTGTTGAAGCTCCAGAGGTGGTTTCACAGCAAACACCTACTGTTGAGGTTACAGTGAATGTTGAAATACCTGCAGAGGTTGAAATGCCTGCAGAGGATATTGTGGCTGACAAAGTTGAAATACCTGCAGAGGTTGAAATGCCTGCAGAGGATATTGTTAATGTTGAAATACCTACAGAGGATAAAATGCATGTAGAAGAGGATCACAGAGATGGTTTTTCACCAGTGCATGATGTTCTTGATTCAATTCTTGATCCTATCTCACCTGTTGATCATGTTGAAGCTCATGGTGTAGCTAATGAGCCTGCAGTAAATGTTCCTGAAGCTGCAGCATCACACACAGAGCTGGTATCTACTGCTTCTCCTATTGCAGACAAAGGTGATGAAGTTGATCAGGCAACTAAGATAATTTCTGAATCCATACCTGTTGAAGCTACAAAGGTAAACTCTGTTGCAGAGCCTGTGCAACATGAGGTGACTATGGAAAAGGTTACAGAAGTTGTTGAAGAAACTGTGGCTGACACTGCTCAGCACAGTGGTTCTTTAAAAGGTGATCAAGCTAAAGATGCAAGTGCTGAAGATGAGTCTGACAGTAGTGCAAACTCTGATTCTTTTGTGAGTGCACCAGCCCAGACAGATAATAAGCATACACCTTTTGATCAGCCTTGTCCATCTCATGCAGTTGAATTAGAGCATCTTGCTAAATCTGCTGAAAATTGGTTTAAACAAGACTGTATTTTTCCAAAAGGGAGAGCAGCTGAGTTTGTTAAGCAAACTGCAAAGCAAATTTCAAATCCAGAGATCTTATCCTGTTTAAAGGCAACTGTGGTACAAGTCAAGACTCTGGAAGGCAATTTTGCTGAAACAAAACAAGAGATTACTTCTTTAAAGACTGAGATACAGTCAAGAGAATTGAAGATAGAAAGAGAGTCCAAAATAAAAGCTGTTCAGCTGTCTAAAGTTCAAGACACTCTCTTTGCCAGGCTAGGAAAAGTTGAAGAAAATCAAACTGCTCTGTTTTCTAAGGTTGAGTCTATTGCTAACTCTTTGGAGCTCATTACATCAATACTCATTCCTGATGATGTCAAAAAGGGGGAGAGAGTTGCTAAGTCTAAATGCAAAGTTTCTCAAACCCTGACTCAAAAGGATGATGCTGGAGATGGAGGGGCAAGTGATAAGAGTAAGGTCTTAAGCTCTGAAAGGCAAACTCTGAGATCTGGCAAATCTTTTAAATCACAGTCTGTTGGAATAAACACTGAAACTCAAGGTACTTCAAAGACCAAGAGTTTGGAATTAATTTCAGATCCAAAGACTGATGAGGAGTTAGCTGTTAAGCTTTTCATGGAAGAGAATGCAGAAGGAGTTACTTTAGAAGATGCTAAAGCTGAAGAGAAAAATCTACAAGAAAAGCATTTGAAGACTTTAAAGTCTGATAAGTTGAAGAAGAGAGAGAAAGTGGTTAAAACTGCAAAGCCTGTTCTTAAAGGCATTGAAATCAAAGAGAAATTAACTGGCATTGAAGGAGAAGAAAAAGAAGAAGAAGATAAAGAAAAGTTGATCAGAAAGTCTTCTCTTGATGCTAAATTGAAGTTAAAAGGGGTAAAGAATGAGGAGAACAAAGGCAAAATGATTGTTACAACCTCTGTTGCCACACAAGTTGTACAACCACAAAGTAAACCCTTACCTGGTTTTTCAAGACCAAAGATTCCAGTGCAAGAAGAAGCAGGAGTGACTGGTGGATATCAACATAATGCTGCATGTTCAGGAAAGCCACCAGGCAGAAATACTTCTGGATTAGGTTCAACAAGAGATTTGAGATTTAGTAACAGTCCAAGAGATCCCTCTGCACTTGTATCTCTTGGTTCTGGTATTAATCAAGAAAATCTAGACAAGTTGGAGTCAGTTCAGCTAGTTCGTCAAAGAAGCTTAGACATTCACTTTCTGTTATACTTTATGGCAGATGGGTCAGTGTATAGAGTGAATGAAGAAGCAATCAAGCTAAAATTATTTGAGGAACTTCAGTATGTCTTACATATCTTCAGAGTCAGAAATCGACAAACACAGCTTATTGCTAATTCTATAAGGAGGTATATGCAGAATGCTAAAGTTGTTACAGGAACAAAGTCTGCTGAAAAGTATGTTCCTGAGTACAGAGATTGGAATGGCAATCTGATAGAAATGAAGAAAGGGACTACAAAGCTGAAAACAGATCTTGGAATTACTGTTCTGGATTTCAATGTAAAATCTGAAGAGGTGAAATACATCAGGTTGGAAAATGAGATGAGAAGAAACAAGATCTATGATCTCAGAGCTGCTATTTTTCAAACTGATGAGAATGATCCAGATTTGAAAGAGATCAAGGAAGCTATGGAGATTGAACTTGAACATGCTGAGAGAAGGTTGTTGATTGATTATCTCAGAACAGCTCCTGATCTTGAGGAAGTTAGGTAGACAAAAGTTGTAAGTTTGTTAAGTAAAAGTTTAAACTCTGTTTGTATGTTAAACACTGTAAAACTTTGTATTTGTTTTGACATCATCATTTACTGTAAAACTTGTACATTTTTGCTAATGGACAAGTTGGGGGAGATTGTTAGAAATGATTGATGAGAATAGTGTTTGGAAGCTATAGTGACAAAACAGAGTTTAGCTGGAAGCAGTCAGGGTATAGTTAAACTCTGACTGGAAGCGCAACAGAGGTTGTTAAACTCTGTAGCGGTATTGTCTGAAGAGTCAACAGTGTTTGAAGATTGATTCAGAATAAATATGGAAGCAATATCTTTGAAGATTGGAAAGCTGTCAAAGAGATTGAGTTGACTTGGAAGACTGGAGCAATCGTGATTGATATCAATTGTATAGCTTGATTATAGGAGAATCAGTTACTGATTGTACGAAGCTGTATGTTCTATAAATACAGTTAGGTTAACCCTAGAAGGGTAATCGAACATTGAGAAATTCATTGATTGTAACCTAAGCAGCTCTCTGTGATATTTACATCACTGAGAGAGGAATTGTTAATTCCAAACAGTTTTTAATTGTTAAACAGTGTGTTCTTGTAAGTTACTCATACAGTATTTGATTGCTTTTTGTGTATTCGACCTAACAGTAACACACTAAACAATTCTATAGCAACACCAAATCTATGTTACCTCAGATGTTATAATTTTGCAAAATTATTAATCAATTATGTGGGCCCCACATGTGGGCCCCACAAACATTGTCTGTTTTAAAATTAATAATTCAAATTTAATTATTTTTCTACCATTTCTTTCCTGTAATATTCATGAAAAAATGCATAGATAAACAAAAAAAACAAACAAATGTCAAATCTAAAATAAAACTACAAACTGTAAATATCATTAATTTAAAGAAAAATTTACAAATCGTACAACTGATTACATTTACTTAAACATCCAAATAAAAACTAATCTATCCCCCACAAATATTAACAATTTCACCACAAACTAATCTTCAAGATACTGTCCTTTATTTACCAAACCAATACTACTGTCCTGTTTAATACCATAAAACCCCTTCACAATTGCTCCAACCTTATTTACCAGACCAATACTACTGCCCTGTTTAATACCATAATACTACTGCCCTGTTTAATCGAAGCCCTCTTCAGACAGCTAAACTCAAAATATGATTCAGAATGCTTGCTTTGGATGTTCCCGAACAGAATGCGCATTGCTTCTATGCCAGTTTGAAATGTAAAATCTAGTTGCAAAGTAAACAAATTAAGTCAGAAAGCTAGAATCTAAATCGATATAAGAACTGCATCTTTGCATCTGTTTTTGCAAACATGCTACATCACCTCTTTATGTTCTTTTTTACTGAACAGACGAAGGACAAAGTTGGCGGGATCCATTTTTCTAGGAGGATGCCCTATGCCTACAAATAAACGCTCAACTTCAAATATGTAGTAGCATTCTGGTAGATCAGATTCTTAAAGTAGTAACTTACCTATTCTCAAACGAGGAAAATCACGGGTACCTTTAAGGTGGCTCATTACACTCTTCATCCTAAAAGATAGTAAAACATCAATGTACAAGCATCATCAAATTCAAGTAGACTTTATTCAGCAGACAAACACTTTGGTCACGATAAACTGTTACTTTTCTAATTAAAATGTCCCAGCAATGTGAACAACTATACTTCTCCCAGAAGCTATGCATTTACATAGACAACTAAATTATAAATTATTTGGCATACAAGCACTCAGACATGCTCCAGATAGAGAAAAAAAGATGTCTAGATATCGTTCAAAGAATATTTGCATTACAGTTTAGGTAATATAAAAGTTTAGCTACAGGCAGTTTGATATTATACCTGTCCATCTATGAGAGCCAGCACAGCCCATCCAGTAATCATAACGTAAGAGAAGTTACCCTCAAGATCTGTATACACATGTAGGAACAGCAGTGAATTAAGTGCTACACTTGAAAAAATAATAAAAGAGACATCAGCCCAATTTGAAATTTGCAAGTCCGATCATATCACAATATTTTTTATGCACAGTTTTGGAAAATTAAAATTATTGACAACATGAAAGATGTCATCGTAATACAGTGAAATTAAAATTATTCTCCATGCAACAAGGAACACTTGAAGTTTAGAGCAGCTGAGTTTTATCTAGCAAGCCGTCCATACTTAATTATTAATGGTCTCTTTATCAATATTTCTAGTACTAAAAGTATCAATATACTTTTCTTGTGAATTAGACTTCAAAAAGTAATGCAGGTCACACAGTAAGTACCTTGATATAGTTGTCTGAATCAAAAGTAAACCGATGGTACCTTGATATACTCTACTAGAACAAGAATACAAAATTATAATCACACATGCTACATACACTTCGTATACTCTGACAAGAATACTCCGTAAAATAGTTTACAAGGTCTGCTTCATTGAAGAATTCAAAATGATTATTATGCTTACCTCCTTTATAAAAGCTGAATCATCTTTAACAGTTTGTGTAGGTTGCTCACTCTGATGGCCTGGCTGTTTCTGAGACAGTAGCCTTGTTCTAGACTTCCTCAATTGCCTGTACAAAAATATATTGGAAGATATAGTCAGATTTCATACACATCATTTGGGCTACTTTCATGAAAATATGGCATAGAGAAAGTGCAATGCTACTTGCAAATAAAACATCCAGTAGTCATTATGTAATCAGTTTTATAGTGAAACTTCTAGAGAATATAATTTACCTTCTCTGATCCTTAGATTGTGCGTTATCATCCTCCTCCACCTTGGGAAGCATATGTAAATCTGAAAGTTGACAGGCCAGTGATCTTGTGTGGAAAAGCTGTAATCAAAAGTTATCACAGAGCTAAATAATCACTACCATAGTTTTCATATGCTTTCTTCAATAAGTAATAAACTTTCATAATTCACGTACTTCATTTTTCAAGGCAGAATTAGCAGAGCCACGAAGTGAAGGATCTAGAGAAAGAAGTTTGTTTAAAAGGCCAAAAGAACACTTAGGCAAGTCCCTAAAAACTTCGCGAAGATTAGGCTTATAAACATTGGGTGGTCTAAATGTTGTTGCCACCTTCAACTTTTTCCAATGATCATAAACACATCTTAAATATTCTATAAACACTACCTGTTCCTTTAAATATATTTAACCAACAAAAAATATGGAGCTTCTATTGCTATATTATTTATAAAAGTTTGTCGGACAAGATCATATTTCAGAAAATGTCTCACTTGGTCATACCTGAATCTGGTTAGTATCTCCCTATCTCGCAATATTCCCAACTACTCCAAGTGCAGAACCAGCAAGGAATCTCGTGGGTGGACAAAAGGCAACCTTATTCACAATCAATTCTAAAACAATTGCTGCAACACCAGCAAACCGAATGCATATTAACTAAAGTTGCAAGAAAAAGTAAAATCAAATAATACTCAACAAGTCATGAATTTTTAATTAATGGCAAAATTACCTTAGTTCGGTCTTTTTCAAATAGTTTATCAACAACATCATAGTTTGGAGGAGTTCCAAATCTCCATTGAACGTCTTTCACATTCTCTGCATCCAAAAAGTAGCGTGAGAGAGAGAGGGGAAGAGAGAGCCAGAGAGAGAGGGAGAGTGAGGGGTCAAAATCGAAGAATACAACACATATATATATACAAATCGAAGCATTAACACAGTTATATTTATGAATCGAAGCATATAAGGAGAGATTTATACCTTAATTGTGAGAGAGACTGATTGAGAGAGAACGAGCTTGACCTAATTGAGAGAGAGAGAGAAAGAGGTGTGTGAGGGAGGTTCGAGAGAGAGAGAGAGGTGAGCGAGAGAGAGTCAAATAATTGAGTGAGATCCCCAATTTTCCCCGACTTCATCAATTTTGATCCAAAATTTTGATTAACCCACTTTCATTTTCTTTTGCCGCCCCAGCAAATTTTCATTTTTTTCCCAAATTTTCATTATCTTATTTTTTTTCATTTTCTAATATTACAAAAATTATTAATTTTCTTATAAAAAATTGTATGACTATAAAGTTTATTATTTCAATTATTGAATAATAATTTAAACTTATTATACCCTGTTATTTTTTCCAATAATTTTATTAATGATTTTAATCAAATTTTAATAATTTTTGAATATTACTTTTTTATAAGATATTTTAAATAAAATTATTAAAAAATATATTAATATTGTAAAAATATGAATGATTAAATTATTTGATAGAATATTATTTTTATAATAATAAATTCAATGACTTGATTAAAATTATTGAATTTTAAATTTTAATAATTATTAAATCGTTAATTATAAATAAAATTCAAAAATATGTTAATTATACTCTAAGGTAACATAGCCCATGGTGTTACTAAGTTTAACACCTTCCACAGCTATGGTAACATACCTTTAAGGATATGGTAACACCAAAACTAGAGTGTTGTGGTAGGTCCAAAATTTCATAGCTATGGTAACACACGAGAAGGTAACACCCCCCTTAAGTGTTGTATAAAGCCATCTATGGCGTAGTGTTATATGAAAATTTCATAAATTATATTTATAAAGCATCCAGTGCATCGCACGGGTATAAAGCTAGTAAATTATAAAACAGATATTTCTAATAGGTGGGTTATTTGAGCATATAATGAATGATTTTAAAATTTTGCACAAAAAAAGTGATTTGGTTTAGTCGTACATGTGAACACAAAATTTATAGGTGGATTATTTGAGCATGTAGTGAATGTGTTTAAAATTATAAAAAAAATATATCGTTAATAGTAGTAGTAGGTGGGTTATTTGAACATGTAGTTGTACATGTGAACACAAAGTCATAAGTATTGGAAGGTCATGGGTTCAATTCCTTTCAACTTCAAACTTTTTTATATTAATACAAATCTAAGGACAAATTCGTAATTTACTAAATAAGTTCAAAATCCATGTTAACATATAATAGATATAATGGATATTTATAAAGCATCCAGTGCATCGCACGGGTATAAAGTTAGTAAATTATAAAACAGATATTTCTAATAGCTGGGTTATTTGAGCATATAATGAATGAGTTTAAAATTTTGCACAAAAAAAGTGATTTGGTTTAGTCGTACATGTGAACACAAAATTTATAGATGGATTATTTGAGCATGTAGTGAATGTGTTTAAAATTATAAAAAAAATATTGCTAATAGTAGTAGTAGGTGGGTTATTTGAATATGTAGTTGTACATGTGAACACAAAGTCATAAGTGTTGGAAGGTCATGGGTTCAACTCCTTTCAACTTCAAACTTTTTTATATTAATACAAATCTAAGGACAAATTCGTAATTTACTAAATAAGTTCAAAATCCATGTCAACATATAACAGATATAATGGATTTGTAGAAAATAGACCAAATAGGATTATGGGCATTCTAATGTTAAAAATTGTTGTGTTGTTAGAAAAAGTGTTGACAAAAAAAGTGTTATAAAAAATTGAAGACTGTTTGGTAATATTTTTTATATGTGCATACTTTGATGTAAAAATATTTTAAAAATAATGTTTTTGATGAGGCTTGATGTTGAAATCAGCTACTGCTTTCCGCAAAAGTCGAAAATCAACTTTTTTCAAAAGCATGGGGGACTTGTTTTCTCTAAAAGCGACTTTTAGGCAAAAAGTACTTTTCAGAAAAACAATTTTTCAATTTTACCAAACATCTTTTCAATTACTTTTCAGAAATAAGTTGTTATTGCTGTCTGCAACACCAATCCCAAACACAGCCTAAATAGGTACATTCCTGGCCATAATGTAAGCGAAATGCCGAAATATGTAGCTACACTCCTAAATTAAAGCATAAAAAATTATGAACAGTAGACTATTATTTTTCCAACTACTACACATCGCAGCAGCAATTTACTCGATGCTTATTTTTAATTTCATTAAACTAATCTTTTTTTCTTTGTGATAGTTGATTTTAGGATTTTTATATAAAAAATTCAAGTTATATATATATTTTAAAAAATACAGTGTAACCTCATTTGCAAATTCAGTTACAACTATTTTAACTCGCTTACAATTTATTATGCAATTACATATGTAGAATCCCTCTCTATGAAGAACCATCTTACGTGGAAAATCGTGGTGGCATGGTGAACCACTTAAAATTCATTAAAATTGTCTTTTATATAAGGCCTCTGGCGGGCCCATTCACAAAAAAGTCTTATAATTCTACCCTCTATCCATTCATCAAAAAAAATTTAAAAAATAATTAAAAAAATTAAAAAACTGCTGCCACGTCATCATTTATTTATTTATTTTTTTTATATTTTTTTAATAAATAGATAGAGGGTATAATTATAAGACCTTTTTATAAAGGTACCCCTGCGAGGCCCTTATATAAAAGGCAATTTTAATGCATTTTAAGTGGTTCTCCACGGTTCTCCACGTAAGATGGTTCTCCATGAAACAATGGCCTACATATGTAACTTTGATTGTTTTTTTGAAAAAAAAAATGAAAATGTGAATATTTTTGAAAATTTCACTTGATTTTATATCACAGCATTTCACTCAATAGTTGTTGTAAATTTTATAAATTATAATAATCTTTTTTCCTTTTCGGTTGTTAAAAGGGTAGATATTCGTTCCGCACCGATATTTTAGCTGTTTAAGTTCAGGACCTTTAGGACATATCATCCCAAGATCCCAAGTTCGATTGCAGCCGAGTGTATGGAAATAAGCTGGACACCAAGATTTAATCATGGTGTGCGCAAGCTGGGCCGGATACTTAGTAAAAAAAAGAGAGTAGATATTCGACATTTGAACTAATGTTAATATACATGGAAGATGGAACATTATGAGCTGTATACTCGAAAGAGACCAGTTCATTTCTTAATGAAACCTTGACTTACCTAATGATGTTATGACCAGACAGCCAATCATATATACACACATAATAGATATATTATGTTTAAATTTACTCCCTCTGTCCCATTTATTTCTTTACAATTTTCTTTTTGGGACGTTCCACCAATTCTTTAAATTACTAAAAATAGTAACTTTTAACAATAAAATACATTATTACATCCATTACTTCACTTAACTTTTTCAACACTTTACACTATTACACCTACTACTTCACTTATTTTAACACTAAAATCACTATTAAATCCACCACTTTATTTATTTTAACAATATTACACCCACTATCTTTGGTCTACGTACCCAGCCCGTAAAGTATTGACTGGACGGAGGGAGTATATTGTAAAGACACGATGCCCGTAATTTGGTCTATTCTCCAACCACCGATTACATTTACATGTTTGCTTTGGAGTGTATGTATCGTTTCCCTTTATTCTGCTAACAGAGTTTTTGCGACGCGCTGTTGAAAATAAAACTTTCTCGTTTTCTCAAACTTGTGCTTTAAGATTATCTTCTAACACTACTATAGTACTAATAAGAGGATCCCTAACTCGCGCTCAAGTTCGATATGAGTTTTTAATTCCAAGTTTAAAGCTCTACTAATATAAAAATCGAATATGATTAGTTTGATATATATATTTTGTGTTAAATTATATGGAGACCAACATTTTTAGTGGAGACCGGAGACCAATATCAATCAAAACATTACAAAAATTTATTTATTGAAAATCACTATATCATCTATTTCACTGAAATTCTTGAAGATCATATATGTTTTACATGTAAATTTCATTAAAAATCTTGAAAATCATGTATGTTCTGCAAAAAAAATATTGTAGAACGTGTTGTTCTCCAAAACATGTTCCGCTTGCAAATCATATATGATTTTTAAGATTTTGAATGAAATAATAGTATTAATTGAACATTCTTTGCAAATATATATGTTTTGCAATGTTTTGAGTGCATAATGTATATGGTCTCCACGGTCTCCACTCAAATGACGGTCTCCATATAACTTAACTCTATATATTTTATACAAAAATTTCGAATATTTATAATATATAAATTAAAAATTGTAAAAGTTTGATTAGGCTCATCCAATTCGAATATTTAATGAGTCAAGTTCAAAAAATTTAAATGTATTTAAACTTGTTCATATCCTAAAGTGACAAGTAATCATAATAATTAGTAAATAATCCGTGCGAAATAATTTTACTAAATTATTAATAGTATTAAATGAATTCGATCCTAATATATATTTTTTACAATGTTCTACACCTAAAATTATATTATATTATTTATTTATAATTATGTAAATAATAAAAAAGTGTTGTTAATAAAGGCAAGTTTTAATATCTACACTCACTGTCTCAAAAAAAACAAATAGTATTAAACTTATTAAATTCAATATAAAAAATATTTATTATAACATAAAAAGTATAGTTATATTAGAAATTATAAAATATGTAAATAGCATATATTTTTATTTATTAATTTCGGCTTTTATAAATTTGGTTTGTATAGCTTATATGAATATTGGTAATAAAAATGCAATTATGCATAATATTTTAATCAATAATAAACAATAAATAATAAATCTATATATATAAACAATACATAATTTAATCATACAATTGTAGAGAATTGAAAGTTGTAAACAATCGAAGACGAGGTTAAGATGCAAACAGAAAATTGAAATCGATTAAATACATGTATTTTAGGCTTTTAGCTATCCTTTATTATAATAGCTGAGTTTACCAATGTTCAGTTAACCAATCAGAAAATTATAAATTATTTTAGAACCAATTAAAGCTAATTACTAAATTTTAGATCAATCATGTTATAGTAAGAATTTTTCTTATTTACAATCACACCCTACCTCACTAACCATACTTAGGCCTTGTTTGATAACACTTAATGAACAATTTACTTAATCGGCCGGACATTTCACATCAAAAGACATGTTATCAAACGCACTGACTCGGTCCAAAATTGACTTTTTCGATAAGTGAGATCACCCTCACTTATTCGGTCAGTAGAGGACTGAATGGATTTTTACCCCGTATTAACCTCGTGGTGCTGCTTGTGCACTTGTGGCTTGTGCTATTTGTGTGGTGCATATTTATTTATTTTATTTTCCTAATCTATACATATATTTACAATTATTATAATTTATGAATAATGTAAATATTATTGGTTTTTGCTTCATCCATTTTTTTCATTATTTACTACTAATGTGGATGTGCATGTATACATATATGTTTCAAATTTATAATATGTTTAAATTTTTTATTTTATTTAAAGATTTTTTAGTTTAAAGAAAATTTAAGTTTGCATTGATATTTTAAATTTAACAATTTATGTCTCATGCATTATAGTATATAATCAGTGTTCTAAAAATCGATTTAGGTGGTCAATCAATCGGTTCCTAGGTGCTAGATGGTGCAAAAATGTATAATTTTTGTAAAAATGATAGAAAAAATCAATTAAAGATAGATTTTATTACCAGTGTTTTTCTTTATCAATTCATTTCGGATGTTTTATGATATATTAATCAATAATTATTTTCGGATGGGTAATTTATAATCAAATTTGAGGGTATAATAGTAAATGTATTGTCATTCAGATATTTTTACATAGTTGTTATCAAACAGTGATTTTCATTTAGTAATTTTTTCATTCAGATAAATTTTTCATTCAATGTATTCAGAAAATTTAATGAATCAGTATTTTTGATTCATATTTATCAAACAGGCCCTTAGTTAACACTTTTTAGAATCAATCAGAGCTAATTACTAAATTTTAGACCAATCATGTTATATTAAGAGTTTTTATTATTTATAATTACACTCTACTTCATTAACCATGGTTAATTAACACTTCTAATTTAAATATAATAATGATTTTATTAGACATATCCATAAATACATATTTTTTAATATTTATAATACCTGAGTCTACCAATGTTCAGTTAACCAATCAGAAAACTATGAATTATTTTAGAACCAATAAGAGCTAATTACTAATTTTTAGACCAATCATGTTATATTAAGAGTTTTTCTTATTTACAATCACACCCTACCTCATTAACCATAATTAGTTAACACTTCTAATTTAAATACAATAATGATTTTATTAGACATATCCATAAACACATATTTTTTAATATTTACATATCCATAAATAGATATTGTTTGAATAAAAGAATTACTGAAAATTACTATTTTAATTACAAATCAATCATGATATACTATTATATATTTTAAATTATATTTCATAACTACTCATTCATTAATTAACCACTTTTTTTAATATAAAATCAATCACAATCATATTATCATACATTATAAATTGATTTTCATAATATATATTGTACAATTATAACCGATTATAAATAATTATAATATAACTCAACTAGAAATATGAAAAATATTAATGTAACATGTTTCTCTATTGGATCTATATTCTACGTTTCAACCAAAATTAAACTCAACTCAAGTTAAACTCATTAACAATAGATTTTTGTTTTTTATATCAATTAACTAAATATAATAACTGCTTATATATATAAAAAAACTAAACATAATAACTACTAATTTTTATTTTAACGATTAACTAATAATCAATTTACTTAAAATAAAAATACCTCATATAAAATTTTACAAACTGAAAAATAAAATTATTATATCAATTTAATCATTACAAGAAATCTAATGCACTTATTCCCTATTCTCCATCAGACCTAGCTAACTTTGATGAACTAAGTGTCTGCATCAATTCTCCTCCTCCTGCTTAAATCATATCAATTTCGGTTAAGGTGCTACTTTGTATCTTTTTATTAAATGACAGACTATACTTGGATATATATTATTTTTTATTTCGATTATATATATGTATCATATGTTTTGTTTTAATTGTCCAATAAAATCAACATCAAAACGATTCTGACAAAAAAATAATTCAAAACGATTTAGGTTTTTATCATCCCTATTCCAAATCCTCCCAATGTTACTTCCCATTAGAATATTCGGTGGTCAACTTCAATAATTCTGCGATTTACTGAATTGTAGGCATCAATCCCTACCACATATATTATACCGATTTGTTTACATTATTAGGCGTTCCTATAGATAAATGGTTTTTTTTTACAATGTTGGGTTACCAATGTTATCATTCATAACTTACCTTCATGATCACTAAAATATATATTGTATCATTGTCCATACATTTAAAAGTACGATATACGCCCATATAAGATCAGTTTCTCGATTCCTCTGAATCAGAATTTTTCTAGACCCTTGGAAGTCGATTCTTGAGAAAAACATGCAAGTCACATTCAATAAAAATGCATTCAATAGTTTTTTTCTTCGATACATCAATAAAAAATCTCTTTCCTTCATCAACTTAATTGCTAATAACTTTAATATTATATATATTGCTATTTCACCAACTTAATATTCAAAGGTACGTCATGAATGACCATAACCATTCAGAAGGCATCTTGAATTTAAACACGAATCAATGACAAAAGGTACGGAAACAATCTTAAAACCATTAATTGTCATTTATTTTGAACAAATTTTAAATATAATTATCATTAAAAATCAAACCCATTCATTTTTTTATAATTATCATTTTGATTATTTGTCCTTAAATTTATTTTGTGGTTTCCTATTAGTTAAAAACTCCAAGAGTGTAAAGTCAATTAATTAGTAAGTCCACATTAAAATTAATATTAAATTAGATTTACTAATATTTAAATAAACGTTTTATAATTATCTTTCAAAATAAGAACCAACCATTTTTTTCATTATTAGCATTTTAAATATTTGTCCTTAATTTAATTTTTGGTTTACCATTAATTAAATGAAATCCAGGAATATAAAGACAATTACTTAGTAAGTTCGCAATAGATATAATATTAAATTAGATGTACAATTAGCTAAATATATATAAATTTGATGTGATACATGTGTAAATAGAATATTAATTTCAAAGATATATCTAATTAATTTATTAATTCAAAATTTATAAATAATATTTTTTTATGTCTCATATTTTTCTCCGCTTCTAACATTTTTCACTTCCATCTTTTACAAGCTAATCAAATTGATGTATATGAAATATATTCGTTAACTTGAAAAATTAAAATAAGTTGAAATTATATCATTGTAAATTTTATTTATGGTCTCTTGTGAGACTAATAGACAAATCTACTGCAAAAAAACCAGTTTTTTTTTTTTTGAGATAATATCACACCCCGGTGAGCATCCTTACTTCTTCCTCAAACTAAATATGAGTTGTATATCTACGAAGTGTTTGTATTTGTCAATTTAAATTATTAGATTGAGAAAAGTTAATGTTTATGAATGATGTTATTTTTTTTGTAAGAGTTAATCACTTTATGTATCTACTTTTGATGTTCTTACTAACAAAATACATACACACTTATTCACACACACATGCTTGTTATTAATACATTTGTTCGTTGTCGAATACATATTATGCCACAATTTTTTTGTTGACAGAGTAGTTATAAAAACCACCTATATATATTCTCCAAAATCATTTTTGTACTTTGGTAGTCAACTTTAACATAGGTACTCTATAAGCTCAAGTCACAAAATTATATAACCTGCTAAGAAAATAAACTTTACCACTGCTTACTCCCTCAAAAGATGTTCAATTTTAGTCTTTTCTTATATTTTAAGAATTTACATAGTTGTTGGTGGATCCTAAATATGAATGAAATTCATGCCATAGTTAATGATTGTTATTGATTATCCTAGAATATAAGGTGAATTTTATTTTTAATTTTTTTGGAAACTAAAATTTTTAGTTTACTTTCCTGGCAGGTCACCAGAACATACGCAAACAAGGCAAACAACGATATGTTATTAATGAGATATGTACTATCAATAAAGTACTTTATGGTGTATGGCTACAAACTTTTATTGTCGCATTCGCATTCGAAAAAGTAAGAAAATATATGATAAGTATGGCCATTTAACCTGTGTCGTTAATAGTATTTGTAACATTTTTCTGACCTTTATGGTCGAGCGCAATTTTTTCTTAGGGATAATTTGAAAATTACTGAATAATATATATAACTTTCTTATTTAATTAAATTTTTTTATTATATTCTATTTTAGTAACATAACAAACATGTTGATACCTGACAAATTATGATAGAAAATTAACTAACTATATGTATGTCTTATAAGATCTTTACGGTTTAACAGATAAATTGAATCAGGAAGTTACATCTATATATAACAAGATTGCTCGGTTAATAGTGTGTTAAGGTTAGGGCTGTCAAACGGATATTTCGGATACGGATCTGCCAATATCCGAATCCGAATCCGAAATCCGAAATCACTATCCGAATCCGTATCCGAATCCGACGGATATTAGAAAATTATATCCGAATTCGAATCCGACGGATATTATCCGGATACGGATAATATCCGAATCCGAATATCCGAATTTTGAGATTTTTTAAAAAATCCGAATATATCCGAAAATCCGAAAATCTGAATATCCGAATATCCGAATCATTTTAAAAAAATTAAAAAATAACAATTTCTTTCCATTTAATCATAGTAAAATAGAATAAACACTTGGATTAAGCATTTCACAAGCAAATGATAACGTACGTATATGTAATTTACTTATTAATGTAAATATCTTTACTTATTAATGAATTAAATAATTAAATTTTAATACATAAATAATATATTATAAATATTAAATTATTAATTATATATTCAAAAAAGTATATATATATATATATATATATATATATAAATTTTCGGATATCGGATATTTCGAATACGGATGTGCCTATATCCGTATCCGCTATTTTCGGATACGAATTCGGATACGAATAATATCCGTTTTCTTTCGAATACGGATATTATCCATTTTTTTCGGATTCGGTATCGGATTTTTCGGTCGGATATCGGATTTTTCGGATTTTTTTGACAGCCCTAAAGGTCACTGGCAATGAGCTACTTCAATACGATGAAATTTTCATTTTACTTGACTTTAAATGTAAATATTCATTTGTCATGAGTTTAAATGTTTCAAAACTTATAACTTAAGATTTATTATATCACTCACTCACTCAATTTCTTATTATTATCCTTAATATAATTTATCCATTGCGCGGAAAAAATTATAAACAAGCTTTTGATGCTTTTGAGACTTTTTTTGAATTCCGACGAGACTTTTTTTATGAAATTAACAAAGTAAAAACTGAACAAGAAACCAAGTTACTAGAAGTAATTTAAGTGTAGTGCAGTTAGGGCTACAAAACATTTCGATCTAGACAGCTAAATAAGACTGGACCGGGTTTGTCAGTCCAAGACCCGGACCAGATCGTATATAAGTGGTCCGGTCTCCGGTCCTTCAATTAAAAAAATCCGATTTTCCGTCATGTCCGGTCCAAATCCAGAAAAAATCCGAATCAGATCTAAGTTTGTGTATGTAATTATTTTTTATTACTTTATTCATGTAATACAGATATTAAATATTTAAATTAATCATAATTTAACAAACTAAATTAGTAGATAAAAAATTGATGAAATAGTAGAGTTCAACATTACAATCTAAATAATTAAATGTAAAATTTTATCTTTTATTACTTATATATATTTTTGGTAATTATTTAATATTTTTTAGAATTGTACCTTCGATGCATAGCACAGGTAAAATGCTAATGTGGTTATAAAATCGAATTTCAATTGGAGTGTAAGAAAAAGGTGAAATCACAATTAACTTTAATTTTGCGACTAAATACATGTATATAATATTTTATATGATCGCAATTATTACATGATTAAATATTTATTTCTTAAATATAAGGATGAGTATTTACAATTGGTTTTATTACTTTCACATATAGAGATAACGAAAATTCGAAGATTTAGAGATTTTATGGGTTGTGTATTGTAAATATATTTAATTACTTTTATTGTGTTTAAAAAATTATTTTTTGAAATAAAAGATCACTCTTTCTGATTCAAAATAATCTTTGACCGTATTTGATTATCAAGATTATATATTTTATTAGTACTAGCTTATAACCCGTGCAACGCACGGCTCCTTTCTTAACATTTATAATTATATTAATTTTTTTAATTTTTATATGTTATTAATTTACGTATCAAATTGTTATTAAAAAATTGATATATATAAGAGTTTACACGTTAGTGATGATTTAACAAAATAACAACCCACGTTAAATTAACAAAATAAACTTTAATTTAGTGATGATTTAATATTTTTTTTCTAAATAAATCTACGCAGAAACAAAGAAGTGAAGAAATTGACGATTTTTACGCTAAAAATTCTATTTGATTTATGAATTTTACTTATAATTCGTTTTGATTATCAAAATACCTTGTAATTATTTGAAGATAGTTCTACTAACAACCAAATATAATTTTAATAATAAGTGCAGGAGGTATTTTATCCAAAATTTTGATAATCGGTAGTCTGATCCTCCGTACGACAAAGATCTTAAAATAAATAGATGAAAACCGTTCGATCTAGCATAAAAAATATTTTATATTTTAATATGTTATAAACTAAAAAGTGTATTTATATTGTAATACGAAAATGTATATGTCAATGATTTAAATCATATATAATTAGGTTTTCTACATTGAATATGATTAATGTAAAAATTCGTAATTACATTTTCTATTGAGATTCTGAGTATTTCCATTAAAATAATAGTTATTAAATTATCACTAAATTAAAGATAATTTTATGAGGTTCACATGGATTGTAAAATCATCTAAATCTGATTTCTAGATCTCAAGATAAAGTCCCATATGAATATTTTTAAACACTAATAAAAAATTGATATATGCATATATATATATATATATGGGGTTTTGGTCCCTGACAATTGTTTATCAGGGACCGGTTATATAACAATCAGTTTCTAAACCGTTGGATCGTTGATCCAACGGCCCCCTGGATTACAAAAAAAATTTACTGTCCACTATAATTTTCCGTGGATAGGTAGATTGTCTGTCCGCGGATAGGCAGGGAAAATTATACCGGACAGTAATTTTTTTTTTTTAGTCTCAGCCGTTGGATCAACGATCCAACGGCTGTGGAATCGATTGTTAAATAACCGGTCCCTGACAAACGATTGTCAGGGACCAGGACCCATATATATATATATATATATATATATATATATATATATATATATATATATATATAGGGTTGGACTCCATAGCAAACACCTTATATAACAAACAACAAAGAACACCTCATATCTAATAGATCCATTGCCCCTGGCGGGGCCACCCAATACAAAAAGTTCTTATTTTTTTAGGCTCTATCCATCCAGCAAAAAAAAAAAATTGAAAATTTACTGTTCATCGATGACGTCATCAGTGACGTCATCATGAACAGTAAACTTTTCAATTTTTTTTTTGCTGGATGGATAGAGCCTAAAAAAATAAGAACTTTTTGTATTGGGTGCCCCTGGCGGGGCTAATGGATCTATTGGAATAAATGATTTTATAGTGTTCTTTATTGTTTGTTATATAAGAGTGTTCTTTATGGAGCAAAGGCCTATATATATATATGTATGTATATAAGATTTTACACGTTCAATTTAATATTTATGTTTTATCTTAAATTCTTAAAATTTGATTTGAACGATTTTATAGCCCACATGAAATTAACAAAATAATCTTTAATTTAGTGATGGTTTAACAATTATTTTTCAATTAAAACTACACAGAAACAAAAGAGAAGAGAAATTGACGATTTTTTACATTAAAAATTCTATTCGATTGATGAATTTTACTTATATTTCGTTTTGATTATCAAAATACCCTTCTTATTATTTGAAGATTGTTCTACTAACAATCAATTAGTTTTAATAATGAGTGTAAGAATGATTTTGTCCAAAACTTTGGTAGGGTTGTTTTCAGTACGACAAAATGAATTTTTTTAAACACTAATAAAAAACTGATATATATATATATATATATAAGATTTTACACGTTCAATTTAATATTTATGTTTTATCTTAAATTCTTAAAATTTGATTTGGACGATTTTATAGCCCACATGAGATTAACAATATAATCTTTAATTTAGTGATGTTTTAACAATTATTTTTCAATTAAAACTACGCATAAACAAAATCGGGAAGAAATCACTAGTACAAAACTGACCTATTACGTCGCCCTTTTTACGTCGCACATATAGAAAGGCGACGTATATACTAGTTTATACGTCGCATTTTTAAAAGGGCGACGTATATAACCCTTTTAAGATGATTTTTTACGTCGCACATAAAGAAAGGCGACGTATATACTACTTTATACGTCGCATTTTTAAAAGGGCGACGTATTAGATATACTTTTTACGTCGCCTTTTATACAAGCGACATATAAGATATGTACTTTTTACGTCGGTTTTATGTAAGCGACGTATATGATGTACTTTTTATGTCGGCTTTGTATAAGGCAACGTATAAGATGTAATTTTTTATGATGTATGGAAGCCAAATCAAATCCCTCTTCTAAAAAGCTCCTCTCTCTCGGTCTGGGCTCTTCGATCCCTAATTCATCTATATCATCAATTCCTAATTTTCAAGCTTCAATCACATATTCAATCCTTATTTACATGTTATAATTCCTAATTTATTGAGTGTGGAGCAGTCTTCGATATCCATCTTCGTCTGAGTTGCAAGGCCTTCAATCTTCGATCTCCATCTTCAAAGTTCGAATCGATCTGACTTTGATTCAGGTTTCTGTAATTAGGTTTCCCTCCCTCTCTCTCTCTCTCTCTCTCTCTCTCTCTCTCTCTCTCTCTCCCCCTCTCCCTCTCTATGTATATAGATTGATTGGCTCATGTTTTGGGTTTATAATTTAGGGTTCTTAGTTTAATTGATGATGGAAATTGAAATTAATGACACCTGGTTTCTATAACTTAATTTGTTTAACTTTTGTTTTGTGGTTAGGTTTAATTTATTAATCTCGTTTAAAGATATAGTGATTTTTTTTGTGTTATGATTGAAATTTTGAATCTACTCATAGGATTATGACTCAGCTTTATTTCACTAATAAAAAAGTGTACATAGTTTCATAGAGAGCTGTACAACCTTGAGCTGACTGTTCACTAATACAAATTTTGGGGGTTTTCCTATTTTGGGTGTGTTGAAGGAGGGATTTGTTGTCCCAATAAAAGAGTCACTGATTCATTCGTAGTTTTTGTGCATGTGTTTATGTGTGTACTGACAATTTTTATGTGTATACTTGGGCAGGTTTTGATCTACTTGTGATAATTAATGTGTGTGTGTGTACTAACAATTTGCAGTTTTTTATGTTTGTGTACTTGTGCTTGGTGTCTGGCTATGGTCTGATTCTCTGGACTCCCATTTCCAAGCTGCAAACCATGAAGGTCTTCCCTTACTTACCTGCTAGTATACATATATAATTCAATAAATTAGAAAAACATATAAAGATATAGTGATTTTTTTGTGTTATGATTGAAATTTTGAAGTCCTGTGATTTGTGTAGTTTGAGTATTACGGAATGATGGTAGTTGTTAATGTAAATTTCTGTGTGCATTTTCGTTGTAGCTTTTAGAAAACATATGCATCATATTTCCATATGGCACTAAAATTCAGTTAATTGTACAGCAAGATGAGGAAAAGCATTATTCATGAATATGCACTATTCAAGATAAGGAGAACACCGATCTAAATCTCATGAAAGAATGAATGTAGATAACCGCTTGCGAATAACAAAAATAGATGCAATTATAATGAATTTGAGTATTGAAATATTAATATTAGATTACTAGTGTCACGAGATTGACATGACCTGTTATGTTATGAAGTTATATCACCAGTTGGCTGTCCATAATTACGGTACTCTAGTATTAACGCAATTATGCTTTTAGGCACTGGTCTCTTCCACAACCATCAATTTCTTTGCCTAGTTGCAAACTGATTAACCAATGTTACATATCCCTGCAATACTTTAAAAATATTGATGACGATATTGTGTACGTCATTGCTTGCAGCTATGTGATGGGTATTGGCGAGGCAGAGGCTTTTTCCGAACGTTTGAAGCGAGAACTTCAAGCACTAGAAGTTGTAAATGTGCATGCCATTATGGAGAGTGAACCTTTGTTAGATGAGGTAGCCACTTATTCCACTGTAGAACAGATGTATATATTACTTTACCCACCTTTATATCCTATAGAGATTATGGTTATCCATACTGATATCTGTATGGCTTTTAATACTAGGCAAAGCCCCGTTTATTAGGTGGATTTTCGTACATCTTTGCTAGTTTGTTAAAGTTAGGTTTTCTTATTGGTCCTTTTGAATTTTTCTAATGGGGTCTTTAGATGCATATATGTGACTAATCTGTGCTAAGATTATTTTGGGTTGCATCTATAGTTTTTTCTCTTTCCTTCATGAATTTGTTGATATGTTCTTATGGTGTGATTCATGTTACTGCATCACTCTCTGTACTTTTAAACATATCTCGTATATCTTATCAACTCTGTGAGGGACCAGGTGAGAGAAATTTTCCAATTGGTAGTTGTTAGAGAAAGCTCTGGGATTGCTCTGCATCTCTCGAACCCTTGACCTTGTGCTATGGAGTAAATCAGGTTTGTATTACTCAAGCCACCCCTTAAAATTTTTTATCTTGCCTGTTAAAATTGAATTCAGTTACATATTTTGTGGTATCCACTTTTCTAATATAAAAGAAATGGAATCACTACTATGATCTTATTCTGTGACCTAAATACTGTGTTACACATGCAAATAGGGATGGAGCAGAAATGTATATATAGATATAGTTTCCCTTTTTTGTTTTGTTAGGCAATGTGTTTATGTCGTGATTCATGAGCAGAACTAGAATTTGGGCCTTATATTTCTAGTCCTATTTAATAATTATAAACAAACTTTTCAGATCTACTCTGCCTCTTTTTTGCAATTCCTTTGGTCCGATGGTTCTTTGTTCAGAAGAAAAATGCTTAAATAAAAAAGAGAAACCAGGCAAGGGAACAACGTGCTTTGGCACTCCAGCAACCAGATTTGGCTCTAAGGGGAAAGGTACAATATAAATGGGTGGATTGCTGTTTCCCGTGATTATATGCATCTAAAGTTTGATACTTGTTGAGGGTATTATCATATTATTTCGAAAATTGAAATTGAGTTCAAGCGTTGACTAAACCTACTATATCCTTTTTGTTCCTGGTAAGGGTTGTTTTGTAACCTCTGGAACACTGTCAAGAGGAAATGAGAGATTCAGTTTAATCAAGGTCTATTTTTCCTCAGGGCCACATTGTTATTCACTCTGTATTCTTTAGTTGTGCAGAACAAATTATTGATTACCATAGAGTGTATAATTCCCAGTTTCACATTAATTCTATCTTTAGTTATTAGGTCAAAATTAAATCATACATATGCATTAATGTATGTTGTGAGTGACTTGTGTGGATTTTCTTCTATATTACTCCATAATTTAGAAAGGCTTAGTGGTAAACTATGTTTACTCAAGTTATAGATAGGAGAAATGTATATAGTTTACCTTGCTAGACAATCAAATTAAAATCAAGCCGCAGTCTGGGTTATACCTTGCTTGATCAGTTTGAGGATACACCTTTAGTAATGTCTGGATACTACTATAATTTGTTATGCTTCCCCCAGCTTGGTTTCTCTACTAATGATCAACTGATGTTGAAAGATCTTTATGTATGATGAACTCTACTTTGATTACAAGAAGTAGGAATAAGAGGCACCCATGAGTTTCCATGAAATACTGTTTCTACAGATTTTTTTATGTAATTTTCGCTCATATCTATTTACTTATTGGCTGCTTTTATTATTTCAGGGATCTCGGAAGTCAATGCTATACAATGGTGGGGGAAACTTTGTTAAGTTACTGGAAGATTTGTATTCAAGATTTGTATAATTACAATTAGCAGAAGCAGACCTTGACCCCTAGAATTAAGATTTTGTATAATTCATGTGGCTCCTAGAATTAAGATTTTGTATTCAAGATTTGTATAATTACAATTAGCAGAAGCAGACCTTGACCCCTAGAATGAATTTTTCTAGTGCTCTGATTTGCCATTGTATTTCAGATTTGTATAATTAGAATGGTTTGTAATTCAAGTATGTAATAATAATTATTTTAATTTAATTAGTCACTTTGTTGAGAAATTTGGGTTGCAAGTTTTATTATTATTTTTGGTTGTTAATAATAGGAATTTTTATGTATATATAAATATAAATCGGGGAAAAATTGTCATTTTTCAGTAGACATATACGTCGCCCTTTTTGGTCTTATACGTCGCCTTTTTGGTCTTATTCGTCGCCTTTTTTTGACATTATACGTCGCCCTTTTCGAATTTATACGTCGCGTTTTTGATCTTATACGTCGCCCTTTTTATGACATTATACGTCGCCCTTTTTGGTTTTATACGTCGCCTTTTTAACCGACGTATATGATGCTTTATACGTCGCCTTTTTAACCGACGTAAAAGATAGTGACTTTATACGACGCCCCTGTATACGTCGCCAAAAGGGCGACGTAAAAGACCAAAAAAGGCGACGTAATAGGCCTGTTTTGTACTAGTGAATTGTCGATTTTTTAAATTAAAAATTCTGTTCGATTGATGAATTTTACATATATTTCGTTTTGATTATCAAAATACCCTTATTATTATTGGAAGATTGTTCTACTAACAATCAATTAGTTTTAATAATGAGTGTAAGAATAATTTTGTCAAAAGCTTTGGTAGTCGGTAGTGTTGTTTTCAGTACAACAAAATAAATAAGAACCGTTAGATCATGAAATAAATAGATGAAAAATGATGGATATAGCCAAAAAAATATTTTATTTTTTAACATGTAAACTAAAAAGTGTATTTATATTGAAATACGAAAAAGTGTATGTCAATGATTTAAATCAAATAATTTGGTTTTCTACATTGAATAGAATTATCAATGTAGGTCTTCTGCACTGAATAGGATTAATTTTCGTAATTTGGTTTTCTACATTGAATAGGATTATCAATGTAGGTATTCTACACTGAATAGGGATAATGTAAAAATTCGTAATTATATTTTCTCTTGATATTATGAGTGTTTCCATTTTGATAATAATTGTTAAATCATCACTAAATTAATAATAATTTTGTGAGCTTCACGTGGACTGTAAAATCATCCAAATCTGATTTCTAGATCTCAAGATAAAGCTCAAATAGTAAATATGAATTTTTTTAATTATTAATAAATAAATAAATAAATTCAATTGTATCTTTTTTTAATTATATCATTTTCATATTATTATTTTCTTTTTAAAATTCAATTCTAATATAAACTTTTTTAATTATATCCTTTTTAGATTATAATTTTCTTTTTAATATGATATAATCTTGATCGTCTATTATTAAAAATATTCGACGATTAAGATTATTTTGGTAGTATAGTGATTAAACCAAAACACCAAACCAAAATTATGAAAAAGATTCCTTTTACGTTTATTATATTAAAAAGATATAATCTATTATATATATTAATTTTTTAATATTTTTATATTATTACATATCAAATTATTGTTAAAAAATTGATATATATTAGGTTTTACACATTGAATTATGATTATATCTTTTTCATATTATAATTTTCTTTCTAAAATTGAATTCTAATATAACCTTTTTTAATGATATCCTTTTCAGATTATAATTTTCTTTTTAATATGATGTAATCTTAATCATTTATTTTTAAAAATATTAGATTCGACGGTTGAGATTATTTTAGTAGTACAATGACCAAACCAAAATTATGGATAATATCCCTTTTACGCTTATTATATATAAGGATATAATTTGATTGGCTAATATAATTCATTAGTTAATATTGTTTATTCGTTCTCGATTAATTAATATTGTTCATTGATTATTATTATTCACTTTTTTTTATTAGCTAATATTATTTATTATCTGTTATGTTTTGTTTTTGTTGAATTCATATTAGGTAGTTTGACTCGCTAAGAGCATCTCCAATGGGGAAAACCCCTTACACTGTGTTCCAGAAACATTTTATATGAAGAAAAGAAAAGAAAGTGAGAAATTTAATTTTTTCAACTTGTTCCTGAATGATTTTTTAGGAAAGAAAAGAATTGATTTCTAAAGATTTAGAAAGAAATTTCATGTATATTTGTCTCCAAAATTTTCTTCCCACTTTTGGAAAGATTTGGAGAGAAAAGAAAATTATTCATTTTCTATTCTTTTCTTTTCTTTCTTTGTTTCGGGAACACAGTGTTAGCTAAAGTCTAGGTGGAATACCTTAAATAAAAATTATAGAGATTGTGTAAAAAAATTTGCACTCCAACGGTACAAACCCCGTATGTATAATTTTAGCCAACCCCGTGATATTGGCTATATTTATCGAACCATAAAGACCTGTAGCAGACCTGTAGCAAAATTACACGTCATCTATTACCATATTAAAAGAATACATTCTATTTATAACTTGAAATAATAATAAAATACTATTTTTAAATTATAGCCAACTATTATAGCCAACACCGTTGGAGTACAAAACCTTACAGGTTGAGAAAATACCTTACATGTTCAGCAAATATTATTTTAGCCAACCATTTTTAGCCAGCCCCGTTGGAGATGCTCTTAAGCATCTCCAAGGCTAACATCTGTTAGCTATAATAGTGACATGACAGTGTTTTTAGCTAATAACTATTTTTTTTTCTCCAACCATGCACACTGTTAGGTAAATTTTTAGATAATGGGTTTCACATCTTCTATATTTGGCTAATGTCTATGAATTATAGATAATATCTAAAATACCGTTGGAGATCTCTAACTAGGTATGGGTTTTGTGACTCAATTGGTAAACTTGTATCTCGATACGTGATCATTTCCAAATATAATGGATACGTGATCAAAGAACAGCAGAATACATGCTACTCCCTCCGTCTCTAAATATGTTGCCTATTTCCTCTGGACACGTTTGCCAACGCACGTTTTTAATCGTTAATATCTTCAATTTTGTATTAGTTTTCAAATATAAAAACTTCACTGTATTAATGTACTCATAAATACGAATCCAATAAGATCACTCATGACTATATTTGGTCTTATAGATTATGCGTGAATTAATAATTTATCTCATGTTATGAACAATCCCGACATATCAAATGAGCAACTTATAAAGAGACAGGGGGAGTATCAAACTACAAGTATTGCCCTCTAACATGTAAGTTGGGATCCCAATTCCCAAGTTAAGACATAGGTATAAAGAAGATTGTAAAATCGTTCAGTTATGTTGTGTGATAATTAATGTATATTTTAAATACATTTTATTATTTACTAAATTAAAAACAATGAATTATTCTTTGAATTAACAATGTTTAAAAAATAAATATAATAAACTTGTTAGGTCGAATACACAATATATAATCAAGTACCGTATGAGTAAATAACAAGAACACACGTTTTAACTCTTAAAACTGTTTGGAATTAATAATTCCTCTCTCAGTGATGTAAAATATCACAGAGAGCTGCTTAGGTTACAAGAATGATATTCGTTCACGATGGATACCCTTCTAGGGTTAACCTAACTGTATTTATATGATATACAGCTACGTACAATCGTTAATTGATTCTCCTAAAATTAAGCTATACAATTGATATCAATTACGATTGCTACACGTCTTCTAAGTCAACTCAATCTCTTTGACAGCTATCCAATCTTCAAAGATATCGCTTCCATATTAATATTAAATTAATCTTCAAACTCTGTTGACTTGCAGACGCTTCCTGTAGACAGACTTTAACAAACTCTGTTGCTCTCAAAGCTAACAGTGTTTGCGCTTCCATGTATTCAGCTAGCAGTGTTTACGCTTTCCTCTGTCAGCGTTTGCGCTTCCAGCAATCAGCGTATACTCAAACTCTGTTCCAACTGCTTTCAAATAACAAGTTAAACTCTCTTTACCTGTAACACTTAAACACTGACATTAAATCACATCAATTATATCTAACAATCTCCCCCAACTTGTTCATTAGAAAAATGTACAAGTTTACAGTAATTGATGATGTCAAAACGAACAAATAAAAACACAGTGTTTAACATATAATCAGAGTTTAAACTTGACTTAACAAAATCAACTGAAAAATTCAAATTACTTACAAAATCTGTCTACCTAACCTCCTCAAGATCTGGAGTTGTTCTGAGATAATCAATCAACAATCTCCTCTCAGCATTTTCAAGTTCAATCTCCATAGCTACCTTGATCTCTCTTAAATCTGGATCATTCTCATCAGTTTGAAAAATAGCAGCTCTGAGATCATAGATCTTGTTTCTTCTCATTTCATTTCCCAACCTGATAAACTTCACTTCTTCAGACTTTACATTAAAATCCAGAACAGTAATCCCAAGATCAGTCTTTAGCTTTGTAGTTCCCTTCTGCATTTCTATCAGATTCCCATTCCAGTCTCTGTACTTTGGAACATACTTGCTGTTGTATTTCATATGTCTTCTTGCAAGATTCTGAATCATCTTTTGTCTGAGCACATTTGCAACTGATTGAGCTCTTTGATTTCTTACTCTGAAAATATACAGAACATACTCTAGTTCTTCCCAGAATTTTAAATCAATATCATTCTCAGCAATCTTGAACACTGTTCCATCAGCCATGAAGTATAACAGGAAATCCTTTCCTAAACTCTTTTGATGAACAAGCTGTACTGACTCCAGTCTGTCTAAACTCTCTTGAGTTACACCACGACCTGGAACAGACAATGAAGAAGGATCTTTGGGAGCAACATTCTGTCTTTTATCTCTATGTGAGCCTATACCTCCTTTGGTATATCCAATTTTACCAGATAAAGCTCTACCATCAGTGAAATCCATTGGAACTGTAGCTTCTAGACTTGAATCACGAAGAACACCTTTTCCAAATGTTGATTTCAACTGAGAAGACAATATTGGTGTAGTCACAGCTTGTGCAGCAACAGAGGTTGTGTCTTCACTCTTCTGTACAACATGTGTATCAACAGAGGTTGTAACTATCATCTTGTTCTTGCTCTCTTCACCCATCACTCCTTTTAACTTTAGCTTGGCATCAAGAGAAGACTTTCTAATCAGCTTTCCTTTATCTTCTTCTTCTTCTTCTTCTTGAATACCAGATAGTTTTTCTTTGATCTCAATACCTTTCATTACAGGCCTTGAAGACTTTGAAGCTCTAACAGTTTTCTTCACTTTCTTGGACTTTTGAGCTTTTAAATGCTCTTTCTGCAACAGCTTTTCTTCAGCTTGTATATCCTCAAGTGTAGCTTCAGCATTCTCTTCACGAAAAAGTTTTGCAGCCAATTCTTCATCTGTTTGTGGATTGTCAGTGAATGACAAATCCTTTGGCTTTGTACCAGAAGTACTCTGACTATTTATATCTATCACCAAATTTGGCTTTGACCTTGAAGACCTTCCATGTCCTTGTCTGGGATTTGCATTTCTTAAGCCCTTATCAGCAGTACCTTCATCATCAAGATGATCTTTCTTTGACAGAGTTTGAGTTTGCTTGCACTTGGTTTTAGCAATTCTCTCCCCCTTTTTGACATCATCACCATCCTGAATCAGAATTGAGGTGATTAACTCAAGAGAGTTTGCAATGGAATCAACCTTCTCAGTCAGTAAAATCTGATTCTTTTCAACTGTGCTCAGTCTGTCATTAAGATTTGCTTGAGCTTTGGAGAATTGTTGAAAAAGCTTAGCATTAGCTAGTTGAGCTTTCTCCTCATGAGTAGCAACCTCTGTTCGAAGATCAACAATAGATTTCTGAGTATCATCAAATCTATTATTCAAGGTTTTGATTTGAATCACTGTGCCTTGCAAATAAGTGAATATTTCTGGATTTTTAATCTTCGAAGAATTTGCTTGGAGAAACATAGCTGCCCTTCCAGGAGGAAAAATACACTCTCACTTGTACCAATCAGCAGTTTGTTTGGCCAAATAATCATCATCAATTTCATTGACAGAAGGCCCAGCAAAATCTTGTTTTTCTCCTGTTTTCTGACCATCAGCTTGAGTTTGTGCTTTCTCAACTCCTGTACTCTTGGGTTCAATTGAATCACTTATCGACTCACTAGTAGAGGCAACAGAAGCAATATCTTCATTTTGAGTAGCAACAGGTTCTTGAGCAATTTGTTTTCCTTTATCAACTTGAGTTTGCTCTGAAGAAAGAACCTTCTCTGGTTTATCAACCTCCTCACCATGATCAGAAACATGATGGGCAACAGAGTTTAACTCAGTGTGTGATGCAACCACAGTGTCTTCAAGAACAACAGTAGGCCCATCAGCAACACCAGTATCAATAGAATATGTAACCTCCATGAGTGTTGGAGTAGATGCTTCATGATTAAAAGAAATTGGAGTTTCATCAAACTCTTCCATTGGAGACAAAGCATCTCTAACATCTTCATTTTCTTGAACCTTAGCAGATTCTGGTTCAGCAATCTTGACTTCTGATTCTGGTATTATAGGTTCTATGATAACCTCTATCTCACCAGTAGGAATATCAATAGAGATTTTCTCTTGAGCCTCATCAACATGCTCATCATCAGAAACAGTTAGAATGAGCCTTCTCCTCTTAGCTTGAGGCACTGCAACCAGTTCTTCATCCTCACTAGAACTGTCCTCAGCTGGTGGTGTAGAAGGTCTATTTGCTCTTTCTTTGAATCTTCTAGAATAAACAGCCTTTGGAGATGTCTGTTTAGCCTTAGAATGTTTTGTATTAAGTGCAGCATGCTTCTTCCTTTTGGACTTAGATGGAGATTGTGGTGATATAGGATGAACAGTGGTTGTTTGGGTTGGCTCAGGTGATTGTATAGGTTGAGATGGTATGTTTTCTGTACGATCAGTGGCTAAAGGTTCAGGCATAGGTTGTGGTTCTGGTTGTTGTGTTTCATGTGGTTCATGGTTTGGTGATGGAGAATCTTGTGGCTGACTGACAAAATTCTGTAAGGCAAGTGGCAATACGAAAGGAGGTATGTCTTTACCAACATCTTTGTTAGTCATATCAGAGAATATTCTCTTAGTGACTCGAAAAGGTTGAATCTCATCAGCTTCACCAACAGTTAACCCAGGTACACATGCATTGAACAAAAGTTGACAAAATCTAGCAAAGTAAACTGTAGTAGACTCTGACAACTTATCACCCAAATTCATTAATACATATCTACCAAAATCAAAATTACTGCCATAGAGTAGAGAATACCCAATTTGCAGACTATCCATTGGAATAGCATCCCAGTTGGTTACCTTCTTCTGGAATGTCCTGGTGATACAATCAAAGAAAAAGTTCCATTCTTTTCTCAGATTCGGCCTCCTCACACTGCCCAGCTTTGCAAGTGAGTCCATATACCCAATCTCTGTTAGCATCTCTCTCAGATTTTGCTCAGAGACAACAGCATACGAAGTATGTGTGTCGAAATCCATGGCATCACAAACAGTTTGTGGAGTAATCACAAACTCTTGTTCTTCATGAGAGAAGATGATAGATGGAGTTCCATTCTCTCCTCCTTCTATATATCTTGAGTTTTGCCAGAAGTTAACAACCTGAGAAGCAGATAGAGTAGCCGGTTCAACCAGCGCTTGCCCAATCTCAGAATCGCGAAGAAAATTTTGCATTAGGTGAAACGCCTCAGGAGCCCGGTCATTCTCAAGTAAAGCTGCATAATTGTTAGGCACAAAACGTAGACCAAACAAAGTGAAAGGTTTTGTTGCCATTAGATCAAGAAATAAACAAAAAGCAACTGTGAAAATGATATGCAAGAAAGGTGTTTGCGAAAATGCCAAAGTGAAAAACAAAGAAGTTCTCTGTTTTGGTAAAGTGAATTTGAGTGAGTGAATGTGATTGAGCAAAAAGTAGTTTGAGTAGTAATTAAAAATTAAACTCAAACGTTTTATCTTGAAAACACGCAACTGTTCCCTTGAGAAATGCGAAAGTGGTACATAATGATGAGTGAGTGGGTGAAAGTGGAGCACGTGTCATACATGCAACGGTTCACTTAATACACGCGCAGTAAAAGCCATTATTACCGCTGCCGTTCCGTTTATCAAGACACTTTACCACTAAATACACTAATTAACAGTTGTCAACCACTCCATTTACTGCAAAATTTTCAAATTATCTTAATGAAAATTTACCTTAGAGTACGTAACACAATCAATCAGTGTTTGTCAAATTTTCAACCTTTGTCACAAAAACCCTTTCAAAAATGCGCAGTCGTGATTTTTGTGTGTGAGTAGCAAAGTTTACCAAATCAATTTTTATAGCATCTAATATTTCATAAAATCCATAAATCAAAACAATAAACACTGAATGCACAAACTCTCATATTAAACACAGAGTATATGATGAATGCTAAACTCTGTAGTTCCTTAATTACAGAAATCTGAATATCTCTGTTCCAGTTTATGTTCATGATTATCCAAGTAAGCACACAGTCATTATAGATAAAAAGATCAGGAGATAACTATCAAAGCATCATTCAGTGAGTTACATGTCAAGGATTTCCTCACAAACTCTCACAGCACACAAGTGTTTAGGTGAAGTGTTTTCGCTCAAATTTAATCAGTAGAAGCAGATACTACCATAAGCTTGAATTTTCGCCAAATCTACACTACTTTGATTACATATATGCACAAATCAAAAGGACTTTGTTCATGGTTGTAATTGAGTAAAATCAAACAGATGAGAAAAGATATTTTTCGAATGAGAATTCCTAACTGAACAATTTATCAGATCAAAATGTTCAGTCAAACGGTTAGTACATATTTGTACAAGATGATCAGTATATATACCTCCTTTTTTTTTTATTTACATATATATATACTGAGTAAGATTTCTTTTCTTGAGAAATACTCACCTGCTTGAATTTGATTTATCAAAAGAATATAACTGCTCTTAATACTTCAGTTTTCAAGAAAAATGAGCAGTTAATTAGGCTCAAAAGGGGTTTACTAAGGGTCGTGTTTATGAACAGTGTTTATTATCAGTGTTCAAAGATGTTTTGAACAGTGTTTGAAGAAAGATGGTTAATCCTAGTGCCTTTATCATTTTCATGCACACATATATCATGTAGTCTCAAAATGGTTTAATGCAAGTTCTAGAGCAACATACTTACTGATGAACATCACACAGCAATAAAATCTGATTGATATAAAATGTATCAATCACTTATTCGGCTCAAAATCTCATAGGGTGCAGACATGAACTGTTTCTCACCAAACTAAACAATGACACATCTCAAGTTTTAAAATTTTCACAAGTGCAAACAAAGAATCATCAAGAATCAAGTATGGTTTGGAAACAGAGTGTTACTAATCAGAGTTTAGAGTTCATCAATATCAGAGTTATTCATGAGAGGCAATGCATACAGTATTCATAGATTCAGAGTTTAGGATCAAATAAACTAAGAGATGCTCTAAATATGAAACAGTATCATGCTGTGTTAATTTACTGCACAATTTCTGATTAGATCACAGTGACTCAGAAAGAATCTTGAGTTTTCACTGAGAATCATGCTCCACACATTTTTCTTCATTGGTATTTTCATTCAGACAAAAATCAACTCAGAATTCACTGAGTGTATCCAACTTGTTAACAGTGTTTAACAGACAGACATGCTGACAGGGTTTAATTAACAAGGTTCACATAGCACTTTAGCAATTTAAAGAAATATGAGCAACACATTTTATTAGAAAAGTTTGAGTCTAACCAACATGTTTAGTCAAAACCAGATACCATCCCTAGTTCATTGACCAGTCTTGTAAATGCTGCTTCACTTAGAGGCTTTGTGAAGACATCTGCAAGTTGTTGATCTGTAGGCACAAAGTGAAGCTCAATATTGCCTTCCTCTACATGCTCTCTGATAAAGTGATACCTTATGCTGATGTGCTTGGTCATTGAGTGTTGTACTGGATTACCTGTCATTGCAATAGCACTTTGATTATCACAAAAAATAGGTATCTTACTATACCTTAACCCATAATCCAGCAATTGATTCTTCATCCATAGAATCTGTGCACAGCAACTACCAGCAGCAATATACTCTGCTTCAGCTGTAGATGTTGATATTGATTTTTGTTTCTTGCTGTACCAAGACACAAGTCTGTCACCAAGAAATTGACAACTTCCACTTGTGCTTTTTCTGTCAATCTTACAGCCTGCAAAATCTGCATCAGAGTAACCAAGTAGCTTAAAATTTGATTCTCTTGGGTACCACAGCCCTAAAGTTACAGTGCCCTTGAGATACTTGAAAATCCTCTTCACAGCTGTTAAATGTGGTTCCCTTGGATCTGCCTGAAACCTTGCACACAGACAAGTGGCATACATGATATCAGGTCTACTAGCTGTTAAATAGAGTAGAGAACCAATCATTCCTCTGTAACTTGTCATATCCACTGATGACCCTGTATCTTTGTCCAGTTTTGTTGCAGTTGCCATGGGAGTTGTTGCAGATGAGCAGTCAAGCATACCAAATTTCTTGAGAAGATTTCTGGTATATTTTGTTTGATTTATAAAAAATTCCATCATCTGTTTGCTTCACCTGTAGGCCTAGAAAATAACTAAGCTCTCCCATCATACTCATTTGATATCTTGACTGCATGAGTTTGGCAAACTTCTTACAGAGTTTATCATTAGTAGATCCGAAAATGATGTCATCCACATATATCTGAACTAAAAGCAAGTCACTACCAGATTGAAAGTAAAACAGAGTTTTGTCAATAGTACCTCTGTGAAACCCACTTTCTAGTAAAAATTTGGCAAGGGTTTCATACCATGCCCTTGGTGCCTGCTTAAGTCCATAGAGTGCCTTGTCTAACCTGTAGACATAGTCTGGATATTTTGGATCTACAAAACCAGGTGGTTGTTCAACAAATACTTCTTCTTCAAGTTTTCCATTCAGAAAAGCACTTTTCACATCCATTTGAAAAACTTTGAATTTCTTGTGAGAAGCATAGGCAAGAAACATCCTTATTGCCTCCAATCTGGCAACTGGTGCAAAAGTCTCATCATAATCTATTCCTTCCTGCTGTGAATAGCCTTTAGCTACCAGTCTTGCTTTGTTCCTTGTGATCACACCATCACTGTCAGTTTTATTTCTGAAAACCCATTTAGTACCAACAATGGATCTGTTCTTTGGCCTTGGTACAAGGGTCCACACTTCATTCCTCTCAAATTCATTTAGCTCTTCTTGCATTGCTGTTATCCAGTCAGCATCTTTAAGAGCTTCTTCTACTTTCTTTGGCTCAGATTGTGACAAGAATGCATGAAACAGACATTCATTTGTTGTTGCACTTCTTGTCCTTACTCTTGCATCTGGATCACCAATAATCAAATCAGGTGTGTGTGACTTAGTCCATTTTCTTGCAGAAGGCAGATTGCTTCTGTCATCATGTGATCCTCCCCCTTGATCCATGCTCTCCTGATTTTCTTGGTGTCTCTCTTCATTTTCAGATGCTCCCCCTGAATGTGACTGCTCAGAATTATCAACAGAGTTTGATTCAGAATTATCAACTGAGTCACTTTCAGTGTTTGAATTATCACTTTGATGTGATTCTTCATGCTCCCCCTCAACTGGTTCTTCCCTTGTTTCTGATTGAAAAGTCTCTTCAGTGTTTACCAGTAGAGGTTCAGAATTGACCTCAACAGTGTTTGTCAGATCTGTCTCATCCGAGTTTAATAAATCTTCATTTTCAAAGTACAGTTGATCATGTTCACTAACATCTTCAAGTCCAGTTATTTTCTTGTCATCAAATGACACATGAATAGACTCCATGATCACTCTAGTTCTCAGATTATAAACTCTGAATGCTTTAGTTGACAGTGGATAGCCAACAAAAATTCCTTCATCTGCCTTTAGATCAAATTTGGTCAACTGTTCAGGATGAGTCTTCAACACAAAGCACTTGCATCCAAAAATATGAAAATATTTTAGATTTGGCTTTTTCTTTTTCACCATTTCATATGGTGTTTTACCATGCTTGTTGATCAGTGTTGCATTTTGAGTAAAGCAAGCAGTTTGAACTGCTTCTGCCCAGAAATATGTTGGCAATTTTGCTTCATCTAGCATGGTTCTAGCAGCTTCTATCAAGGTTCTATTCTTCCTCTCCACTACACCATTTTGTTGTGGAGTACCAGGTGCAGAAAACTCTTGTTTGATTCCTTTACTCTTGCAAAATTCTTCCATGGTTGAATTCCTGAATTCAGTTCCATTGTCACTTCTAATAATCTTCACTTGTTTCTCTGACCCTTTGTCCAGTTGTATTATATGTTCTGCCAGTGTTAATGCAGTTTCATCCTTCTTTGCCAGAAAATACACCCATGTGTATCTGGTGTATTCATCAACAATGACTAGAGCATATTTCTTCTTTCCAAGTGACATGACATTTACTGGTCCAAAAAGATCAACATGTAGAAGATGATAAGGATCAACAATTGAAGACTCAGATTTGCTCTTGAAAGAGCCTTTTCTCTGTTTGGCCTTTTGACAAGAATCACACAGGCCTTCTACATTCAACAATGACTTTGGTAGTCCTCTTGCAAGATCATTCTTTATGAGCTCATTGATGTTGTTCAGATTCAAATGAGAGAGTTTCTTGTGCCACTTCCAACTCTCTTCACTGGACATTCTTGTTGACAGACACACTGCTTTGCCATCAGTGTTTGTTGACAATTTAATTTCATAGATGTTATTGTGTCTGTTTCCAACTAGAGCAACTTTCCTTGTAGATTTACTGATCACTTGACAATATTCAGGCTGAAAATCTACATGATATCCTCTGTCACAGATTTGACTCACAGATAGCAGATCATGCTTGAGTCCTGGAACCAGAGCTACATTTGTGATGATGACACTTCCTAGATTAATATTGTTATATCCCAGAGTATGTATCTGGTGTATTCATCAACAATGACTAGAGCATATTTCTTCTTTCCAAGTGACATGACATTTACTGGTCCAAAAAGATCAACATGTAGAAGATGATAAGGATCAACAATTGAAGACTCAGATTTGCTCTTGAAAGAGCCTTTTCTCTGTTTGGCCTTTTGACAAGAATCACACAGGCCTTCTACATTCAACAATGACTTTGGTAGTCCTCTTGCAAGATCATTCTTTATGAGCTCATTGATGTTGTTCAGATTCAAATGAGAGAGTTTCTTGTGCCACTTCCAACTCTCTTCACTGGACATTCTTGTTGACAGACACACTGCTTTGCCATCAGTGTTTGTTGACAATTTAATTTCATAGATGTTATTATGTCTGTTTCCAACTAGAGCAACTTTCCCTGTAGATTTACTGATCACTTGACAATATTCAGGCTGAAAATCTACATGATATCCTCTGTCACAGATTTGACTCACAGATAGCAGATCATGCTTGAGTCCTGGAACCAGAGCTACATTTGTGATGATGACACTTCCTAGATTAATATTGCCATATCCCAGAGTATGTCCTATGTTGCCATCTCCATAGGAAACTTTTGGGCCAGCCTTCTCCTCATACTCTGATAGCAGGGCTTTATTTCCAGTCATGTGTCCTGAACATCCACTGTCCACGACTAGGGTACTCACCCTGGTGCCCTGCAATCACAAACAATCACTGATTGTTAGTTTTAAGGATCCAGACTTGCTTGGATCCTTTGGCTTTCTTAATTCTGTTAGCTTTTGCAGCGGAATTCACATTATCAGAGTTTAAGCTAACTTTTTCAGAATTTACATTTGCAGAGTTTACTTTAACCCATTTCAAATTTGGTTTGGGTTCATAGTAATTATAGTAAATAGCATGATAATCTCTGCAAGTGTAAATAGAATGCCATGTACTTCCACAGTGTTTACATAAAGTCTGTGGTCTAGTTCTCACATAATCATTTTTAACTGCAGTTTTAGAGGGCAAAGAATTAATGTTCTTATTCTTACTGCAGAAACTAGCAAGATGATTAGTGCTTCCACAATTAAAGCATGTCTTTCTAGGAGCTAATGAAGCAAGCATTGGCTTAATTCCTGATGTTATGCCTATTTTTCCATTTCTGTTTTTCTTAGGCATTCTCTGCTTGTTGACAGATTTTATCTCTTTAAGCTTATGCTTGAGTTGTTTATCTGTCATTGAACCAATGTTAACCTCTTTAACAAAAGTCTTAGCATATGATTCTTTAACAGCCTTTTTCTCAGCTTCAGTCTTAGGTCCACCTGTTCCCATAACATTTCCTTCAGATGGACGATGTGGTCTAACTTTTACCAAATTTTCAAATCTAAGTTCATCTCCTTCAGAGTAACCTAGACCTACTGTATCTGACTGAAACACTTCTTGAGTATCTTTACCAGAGTGTGTCCAAGTTTTAATAATGTGTTTAGTATCCTCCAATTCAGATTCTAGTTGCTTATACTTACCTAGCAACTCCTGTTCAATAAGCACTGCATCATCTCTCTCTTTCTGAATTTTATTCATGTTTTCTAGCTGTTCCTCAACAAGTTTATTTCTTTCTTTGAGTTGGGAGCACTCATTCTTTATCCTTTCATTTTCTAAAGTCTGATCCCTATAACTGATATGCAATGCTTTAAGATAAATTCTCAATTCAGTTATATTATCAGTATTATAAGCATAGGTAGTTGGGGGTACCTTGAGATCATCATCTTCATGTTGAGTAGTAGCCATGAGTGCATAGTTGACTTCCTCATCTGAATCTGAAGTGTCTGCCCAATCTCTGCCTTTGGTGTAGAGTGCCTTTTCAGTTTTACCCTTCTTGCACTCAGGAGCATAGTGACCCATCTCCTTACACTTGTAGCATTGAATCTCAGACTTATCTTTCTTACCAGATTTGAAGTCCTTTCCCTCAGTTTTCTTGAAATTTTTCTTGTAATTCTTTGAGTAGTCCTTGGAGAATCTCTTTCCCTTCTTGAAGTTCTTGAATCCCATCTTCTTGAAAGTTTTTACCATCAATGCAGCCATTTGCATCATCTCCTCATCATCTTCAGAATCAGATGTTTCATCTGTGTTTGAGTCAATATCAGTGTTTGATGACTCACTTTCTGAGTGTATGACTAAAGCTTTTCCTTTTGCCTTTCTCCTTGATGCTTCCTTCTTTGATGGTTTCTCCTCAACCTTAAGAGCAACAGACTTTGACTTTCTACTTGATCTTTTATTTCTCTGCTCCAATTCCAATTCATGGGTTTTGAGCAGTCCATAAATTTCATCAATCTCTGTTTCACCAAGTTCATAGTTATCTCTTATGGTGGTTGTTTTCACATCCCATTTTTCAGGTAGAGAAAGAAGAAACTTGAGATTTGAGTCTTCTAAATCATACTCTTTGTTAACCAATGACAAATCATTGAGCAATTTACAGAATCTGTCAAATGTTTCTGTCATGGTTTCTTCAGACTTTGCCTCAAAGTGCTCATACTCCTGAGTGAGTATGTTTCTTCTGTTTTTCTTGATTGCAGGAGTTCCTTGACACCTAACCTCAAGTGCATCCCATATCTCTTTTGCAGTTGTGCAATTAATCACTTTATTAGACATAACATTGTCTAAAGCACTGTGAAGTAAATGCCTTACTTTTGCATCCTTTGCAATAGATGAAAGATCCTCAGCAGTTAGATCTTTCTTTTCTTTTGGAATGACCTTTGATTCCTCACCAGCAGCAGCAGCAGATAACTTTGTAGGTTTGTGAGGACCTTCATAAATTCTATCCAGATATTCTGGATCTGTTGCCTCCAGAAACATGGTCATCTTCACCTTCCAAATTGCATACTCTAATGGCCTAAGTATAGGAACCCTAATTGTTTCATACCTACTAACAGTAGTAGGGGCTTTCTCAGATGGTGGAGGTATCTCTGCCATTGATTACTATTGTGTTTGGATCTTTTTCTGTAATAAAGTAACAGATTTGGCTCTGATACCACTTGTTAGGTCGAATACACAATATATAATCAAGTACCGTATGAGTAAATAACAAGAACACACGTTTTAACTCTTAAAACTGTTTGGAATTAATAATTCCTCTCTCAGTGATGTAAAATATCACAGAGAGCTGCTTAGGTTACAAGAATGATATTCGTTCACGATGGATACCCTTCTAGGGTTAACCTAACTGTATTTATATGATATACAGCTACGTACAATCGTTAATTGATTCTCCTAAAATTAAGCTATACAATTGATATCAATTACGATTGCTACACGTCTTCTAAGTCAACTCAATCTCTTTGACAGCTATCCAATCTTCAAAGATATCGCTTCCATATTAATATTAAATTAATCTTCAAACTATGTTGACTTGCAGACGCTTCCTGTAGACAGACTTTAACAAACTCTGTTGCTCTCAAAGCTAACAGTGTTTGCGCTTCCATGTATTCAGCTAGCAGTGTTTACGCTTTCCTCTGTCAGCGTTTGCGCTTCCAGCAATCAGTGTATACTCAAACTCTGTTCCAACTGCTTTCAAATAACAAGTTAAACTCTCTTTACCTGTAACACTTAAACACTGACATTAAATCACATCAATTATATCTAACAAAACTAAAATAAATTCATCATGTTCCAATAAATTAATTATTTGTAGATATTTTTTTCAAGAAAAGAAAATTGATAAATTTAATTGAATTTATCTAATTTTTTTCATAGATGTTTTTATTAATGTTTTTGTACATGGCTAATACAAAACTTATATATCCTCATCCAGTTTTTAATGATTTTGAATTTATCCTTTCTTGTATTTCATATTTCTAAATGGATGTATGTTATTTAAACTTTTGTACAAATATTAAAAAAACGTATTTATGAAGAAAAAATTAATCTTTAACAATTCGATCCTAGTGAGCCAAATTATGTCAAACTTAATAATGTAAATATAAGAAAATACGAAATTGTGTGACCATATTTTTATCGGGTGAAGGCCCTAAATAATAAAAAATAAATACTGTTTGCCCAAAATACTGATTTCTAAATATTTGGCCCTAAATACTAACGGGATACGTTATTTCGTGCTCCGTATTGCACGGATACGTTATTCCATGTTCCGTATTACTTATGATACGTTATTCCGTGTTTCGTATTACACAAATACATTCTCCCGTGTTCCGTGATATAAACAGATACGGTACACCGTCCAACGTGATGCACATAGCCTATATCTTTCTTTAGTGCATCTACGTTTCAATCATTCCAAGAATCCAAGGTAACAAAACAATTCTCATTTCAATGCCTTAGTTTTAGTTTACTGATGTTTTCCGGTTTTTCGGTTGTGTTCTTTACTCCGGCGACGATGACGGAGATGGGCTCATTGTTTAATTTGTGCCCCTATGGGGCCGACATAAGCAGCAGCGGTGCTTGCTTTCATGGTTTGAGCAGCAAAAATACTTGGGCATCAGTTAGTCTCACCTTCTAAAGTGGGAGTTAGACACAATATGTGTGTGTGTCTGTGTAATAATATTGTCCTAGTAGTACGAAAGTAGGTGGATAGAGTGGAGGCGTTTATGGGTGGTCCTGGAGCATGGACCATGGGTGAATGAGAGGGTTGCTCATAAGTGATGATAGGGGGCTGTGATTGTGAGTGAGTTGATTTAGTAGATGGGGGATAAAATTAAAATAAGAAAGGGGAATAATAACAGGGGAGAGAAAAGGCAACAAGGAAGAAGTGTTATGGTTTTGGAAGGTAACGTTTGTCGATTTGCAGAATGTAATGTAATGATGATAAGGATTGGTTACGGAATGAGAGGGAGGTGCATATGCTTGGACTCACTCCCACTTTAGAAGGTGTTCTTGGATAGCTTCTCATAGGAAGATACGTAGCACGGTACTCCGTGTTGGAGGGAGATACGAAAGACGATGATCCGTATTAAGTCAGTAATACGGAAGATGATGCTCCGTATTAAATCAGTAAAAAGGGCCATAATTTCGCTTTTCAGTATTTTGGGCCACTAAGTCTCAAAAATGATTATTTTGGTAATTTTCTCATTTTTATCATAGGAAAAATGTGATTTTTATCTTTTTTATAAATAATTTTGGATTCATATTTCATTTAATGTATTTCATATTTTTTTTCCAACATGTATTTCATATTTATTAAAACATAGGTTTATATTGGTGAAGCTCCTATGTACCCAAAAAATAAATATGGGGAACCAAAATACTCACGCCTAGCTCAGGCGATCCTAAATACCTACGGGATACGTCACCACTAATGCCGTTTCTTAGGTCACGCCACTTAAAGTGAAGTATTACTTGGTAAATCTCTCCATTCTCCCGTCTCCGGTAATTTACGACTACGTTCTATACACCAATCAATTCGCTATTCAATCATCTACAAAACTACATCACTTTTAATCCATGTCTAATGCTACAATCAAAACCTCCAATCTTAACCATAATTTTTCAATTTCATTTTACTGATTTCAGTTTCCGATCGCTTTGCGAAGCTCGATTCTCCCTCATGCATGTTTTTCCAGTTAAGTTCTATATATCGTTGGAATCGCCTTCTCATCCTCTACAATTTCATGCCATTTTCTTATCGTTTCAAATGCTGAATTTTAAACTCCCTTAATTTTTTATGTCATTTTTCGACGACCTTGTACACGTCCCTACGGGACCAGAGGAGATATAAGAATACGGGAAGAGATGGACATGTTGATGTAGTGTTGTGGTGGAGTGTTGGTGGCCAAAGAAGTGCTATTGAAGGAGAAAGATCGAGAGCCGATAGAAAGAGATCGAAGCTAAAATTGCATTGCTATAGTACTTACTTGGGATACGTCTCCCAACGGCGTATCCCGTAGGTGAATAGGGCCTTCTTTCCGCATTTGGGTATTTTGGTACATGGGATGCTCAAAATGAGGTATTTTTCTCATTATCTCAATATTTAAGAAATAAAAGGTAACTCTAATATATAATGGTAGCATTGCGAAAAATTGAAAGAATATTATAATGTTCTAAAAAAAGGTTAATATTGTAATATTTTTGTACTATAATATTATAAACAAAACAAAATATATTTGGTTGGTTATCAATTTGATAAGTGAGAATCGTTGAATATAATGCTAATTTTTTTATTTATATTTATAATAATATCATAGGTTCAAGGTTCGACTGCCATCAATAATATATTATTAATAAATATTTGTATTATCTTAGAAATTACATCGAGAAATTCAAGATTCGATTTCCGTCAAGAACATATTATAATTAAAATTTTATATTTTCTATTTTCACCAGACTATTATAAAAAATTTATACTACTTATGAACTACTGTCATGTGTTAGGAGATTTTGAAAGATCATGCATGTATATAAAAAAAATTGTGTATATAAAAAAAAATTGTGTATCAAAACACATTCATTTGGTACATTATCCGAGTAAAGTTGTATGAGATACATTTATGGTTACTTATTCAGAAAAGATTGAAAGGTAATTATAATATAGAAAAGATATTACATTTTAGCTGTAAAAGGTAATCAGTTAGTTATTAGTAATTATAATATTATTAGTTTATTTTATTAATTAAAATGACTATATTTTTAGAAATAAAAGATTTTAGTTAGAAAAGTTAATAGCTTAAAAAGGTAATAATTGGTAAGATTATGTTTTGTTTTTTTTTATAATATAGAAAAATAATTAAGAGTTTGAAAATGAGATATTTTAATTAGAAAATATAGAAAAGATATTACCTTTTAGTTGTAAAAGGTAATCAGTTATTTATTAATAATTATAATATTATTAATTTATTTTATTAATTATAACGACCATATTTCTGGAAAGAAAAAATTTTAGTTTGAAAAGTTAGAAAAGTTATTTAGGAGAATGGTTGGGAAGAGTTGGGTATAATATTTTGAGAAAAAAATTATGTTTTATTTTTTTATAATTAAGTAAAATAATTAAGAATAATAAAATAAAACAGTTAAATAAGGTAAATACCATAACATACTAAAACTTTTAATATTTATAGATAATAAAAAACATGAATATTTTTTTTTGATGAAAGGTGATAATTCAATTCATAAAAGCCATACGACATCTACAAGAATTAGAACCGGCAATTTCGTACACGACACGAAAATTACGGGTTTGGGTTGATATTTACGGTACACGAACACGAAAATACACGAACACGAAATTACACGGATGAATTTAGTGTCGGTTTTGGGTTTACCCTTGGGTACACGACACGAAACGAAAATACACGAAATAAATAAACATTTAAATAATTTTATTAAAATTATATGAATACATATTTTAAAATGATATTTTATATATAATTTTTACATAAGATAAATACAAAATAGTTTTAAATATTAGTTTCACAAGACTTAAGCACACTTCATTCCTTATGACATATTGACTTAAGACTCAACTAGTAAAAAATTAATATTTAAATATTTTTTTTATTCAAAAATTATACGAAACATGACATGAAACGTACACGAAATGAAGGTACACGAACACGAAACGAATCCTTAACGGGTCGGTTTTGGATTTAGCATTACGTACACGAAAGTACACGACACGAAAGTATACGAAACGAACGAATTGCCAGGTCTAACAAGAATGATCGAATCGATCAAACATAGAACAGATAACACGCTCGTCTTCATAATCAAAATGATTTTAATCATAAGGGTTTCATGTGCCTGAGACCCCGAGGATAGAACAAATTCATACAAATTTTAAGGGCATTTGTGTAAATTACTGATAAAAATTTAGATTTACAAAACTGCCCCTGCGGAGCCCCTTATTTTTATTTATTTATTTTTTTTGAACAAAAAGAAATCAATCCATTAATCAAAAGCCATACGGCATCTACAAAAACAATCACAAGGACAGACGCTTAAGGGGATCGCTGTTGAATCCTTTTTAAAGGCAACCAAGCGATTTGAAGGGGTCCCTTATTTTATAAGCAATATTTCTTATAACCTCAGGGGAGATCCTGAGGTTGTCCTCAGGCCCAATTTTCTCTAATCATAAAATAATGTACATGAATAAATTTAGTTTGAACATAAATAACAACCAAAATTACCTTATCTAATTTGCAATCCATCCAATCTTGTAGGCTTGTAGCCACCTCATAGTGGTCTGTCTGGCACCCGTGACCCCGAAGGCTTTACAAAACCCGTAAAAAGGGTAAAAATCCGATCCTATGAATCCAATCACGGTGCTGTGAATGAGTAATTAACTCCACTGATTACTCTCCCAACTCTCACCTAAGGCAAACTCTCTCTCACGCGCATCTAAATCTAATTATTTAACTTTCTTTCAACATCCACATCCAGCTAGCCTAGCCCTGCCCTGTGTGTGATGCTAGAAAACCGTGTTCTTTTTGTTTCCCCACTCGAGTAATAGTAATATTATTATCATAGTAATAATTTTATGTGGCTTTGGATTCTTGTATCAGATCGTGCCTGCCAACTTTTCTTAAAATGGGGTTGGGGTTACGATTCCTCTCAATATGCACTACTTACTTACAGCATTAGTTGAATTATTACTCGTATATATATATATTCAAACCAATTTTCTTAATTTAATTATTACTAGTAATTGGATTACAAATATAGAGTTGAGTAGTGTTTTATTTCATTTTACTTGGGGTTCTTGAGAGATGAAGACATTGCTGCTGCTGTTGCTACTCACCATTTTTAATCTGCTATTGGGTTCAACTTTTATTAAAGCTGATACAGATCCAGATGATGGTTTGTATCCTTTTCTTATCCCCCTCTCCCCCTTAATTCATACACATACATTATCACTTTTCTGCAATTTTTGATGCAACCACCACCAAGATTCAAGCAAAGATTTTGTCTTTTTTTGCTAATAATAGCTTTAGCCTTTTATGATTGTTTTAATTAACTCACTCATCTTGAATCCATCACTTGCAACTTAGTACTCCCATTCTTAGATATATAAATAATAAAAAAAGAATCTTTGTAAAGCTTTTTGTAGAAATTGAGCTTTTTTGTTTATGCTTTGGATAACTTTTTAGGCCCACCTATTGGTTTATGTGTTTTGGTATTGTAAATTTTATCCTTCATAAGTTTCTGTCCTGTCCGACTACAGAGAACAAGTCATTCAAATGGCAATTTATGGCTCTAGAGATCTTTTCCCACATAAGCTATAATTTACAGAACAATGGCCAATGATAAAGAATGGGTTGAAGCCATTGTACATGTTATTTCAAGCTATTAGTTTCGTGGAGGCACTTTGGGCACCCCGTTTCTTCCTGTCATCTAATAAGTACTGTATATACCTTTGGCTGTTTTTTAAAAGATGTTCAATAATTTTTTAGAAAAGTGATTAATGGACAAATCTATTTAATGACAATACATCTTCTCTTCATGGCGTGAAACTTCAATTCGAGAAAGGTGTATGGTGTATGTCATTTTCCATGAAATGGCATCTTCGTATTATTATTCTTAATTAAGCCGTATTATCGTATGTCAGCTACATTCTACTTTTACCATTTAGTACTCCACATGAACAGTTTATCACAAGTACTCCACTTTTATTTGGATTTTGGTAAGAAGTATTTCTTTCAGCCTGATTGCCATTTGAAAATCACATAAAAGGGCAGTTGTGTACTCACATAAAAGCTTGTAATAGTTACTAAAATGTGCAGTCTCAAGAGAGTTATGTTGCATACCTTATATATCATTTACTATCTTGATGTGATAATTTGCAGTAATTCTTATAAAAACTTCTCAACTTATACATATAACTCTGTGCATGTATACTTTGTATGAACTTTCGTGAGAAGAATATGTTTGAATTAAGTATTGTCTTACTGTGATGTTTCGGTGTACAGTTTCTGCTCTGGGTGTTTTGTATACCAGTCTGAATTCACCGCAGCAGCTGACGAAATGGACAGCAAACGGCGGCGATCCCTGTGGAGAGTCATGGAAAGGCATCTCCTGCTCAGGCTCAAAAGTCACAGAAATGTGAGCTATCTTATGCTCTCAGTTTATCAGCATCTTGGTTTGGGATCACATTAACTGATATCTTTCATTTTTTTTAAAATTTAAAACAGAAAATTATCAGGTCTTGGTCTCACTGGATCAATGGGTTACCAGCTCACAAATTTGAAATCAGTAACCACCTTGTAATAGCATGACCTCAACTATTTGTCAATACCTATTTCGTTAAGGTCTGTCTAGTTATACTGATGGGCGATATGATTATATTGCAGTGACTTGAGCAATAATAATCTTGGGAACCAGATACCTTATGGGCTTCCACAAAATTTGCAACGACTGTAGGCTTCCCCCCCCCCCCCCCCCTTTTTACCTTAATATTATATTTTCCAGATAAAGGTTTATCATATTTTTTACAACTTCTTTACTTATGCAGAAATCTTGCTGGATGTGGTTTCACTGGTGTTGTCCCATATTCCATATCACTAATGACTAAGATTGAGTACATGTTAGTTTCCTCTTTTAGTTTTGTCCAGTTCTGTTTAAAAACCGAAATTAGATTTTGATGTTTTTTATTTACATGTGTAGAAATCTTAGTCACAATCAACTACAGGGTCAGCTGAATGACATGTTTGGATCGCTTTCATCTCTCTCTACTTTGTGAGATTACCCTGTCCATTTTCATACATGTTCATATATTTTCAGTGCTGAATTTTCTTTTTTGAACATTTAATATTTTTTTTATTAATTTTTAAATTTCAAATCGGTTACCTTTTTGTCAAAAGTGCAGCATACTGGCAAACTTTCACTCATGTAATTTGCTTTGGGTTACTCAACATTGCAAGCACAATTCAAGTTTTTACTTTGTCGGGAGTTAAGTCCTTGCTTTGCTTTGTTTGACATATGTAATTGTCCTTGCACCAGGGATATCTCTTTCAACTCCATGACGGGTGATCTTCCTGAAAGTTTCAGTGCCCTTTCAAGCATGGCCAATATGTAAGTACATAAAAATTGTTTCACAGTTTTTGTTGCTAAATTTATAAGATTCTTTTTGGGTTCAAAGTTAATTGTTGTGCAGGTATTTGCAAAACAATCAGTTTACAGGCACTATTGATGTCCTTGCTAATCTCCCCCTGCATAATTTGTGAGTGATACAAGTCTAATACTTAATAAGGGCTATCAAGTATCAACTGAATATTAATAACTTGATTCTATCTACAATTTCAGGAATGTTGGAAATAACCGTTTCAGCGGTTGGATTCCTGATCGACTAAAAAATATTAATATTCAGTAAGGATTTCTCACATTAATTATCCAATTATATTATGAGCCAATTAGGGAAATTTACGTTTAAACAGTAAATACATGTTATTGTAACAGGAGAGACGGTAACTCTTGGAGTTCAGGTCCTGCACCACCTCCTCCACCTGGCACTCCTACAGCCAGCAGTGGCAACCGAAGTAGAAAACCAAGTGATAATAAAAACTCATCAGATGGTGGAAGCAAGAATTCAGGTATAGGCGGTGGTGGTGTGGCTGGAATTGTCATATCCATTTTAGTTGTTGGAGCCGTGATTGCATTCTTTATAGTGAAGAGAAGATCCAAAAAGTCATCTGCAGATATAGAGAAAGCTGATAGTCAGCCTTTCACTTCTTATGCTTCACAAGAAGTCCAAGGTACCGATCTTCTCCATTCAATAGAAAAAACTTGCTTAACATTTTTCTCAAGAAATCTCATCACCTTTCTCAGAAGCTCTCCTCCCAATATCAGTGACCTTCGAATAACACTCTTAAGATTTACGACATCAATGAAAGAAAGCAATTCCTTATATTATCTAAGTTGTAGTCATATTTAGGTGTTACATTATGGCTATTATCATGTTTTGACTACTGATACCTATGACAGCTTAGCTACTGACAAGTTCATATGAAAAAAATGTGCTGTTGATTATATATCCAGAGTCTATATGACAGTTGGTTATGTACTTAACCTACTCTTTCCTTTTCAACCCTTTGTCCCGAACTGTACCAGAGATCATGTCATTAAAAATATGTTTCCTGTTCCGTCGATGACTACTATTGCAATATCTTGTGATTTTTGTGAAAACAGGTTTTTTAATTAACTGTGCTCACAAACTCAACTGTCTTTGGTAGTAACAAGTCATTGTAATAAGAACAGAAAATTATGTTAACCTAGATACAAAGCAAGCCTGCTATTACATAGCCAAATTTTAAAACTTAACCAGTTTTTGATCTGCGTTTTATGATGCTGTTGAGCAATTCTTTTCAGGTTTCCTTTTATCTATCTTGTTGCAGGGGTACATCACTACATATTATAGGCAACAATGATTTTGTTGAGTTATGGATAAATGTTTATTATTTATAATGTCACATTAGTTTAAACATGTAACTTTTCCGTGATGTTAGTGACTTAGTGTTACGTGTTAATGTGTGTTATATTTTCTGCAGAAACGAAACCTACTCAGGCTTCCTCAATGCCAAGTAAAAAAACATTCGAAAATTCTGCCTCATTTAATCTGAGACCCCCACCAGTAGATCGTCACAAATCATTTGATGAAGATGATCTATCAGTGAGGCCTATTACTACAAAGAAAGTAAACACAGCTTCGATTAATGCCATATCGTATTCAATAGCCGATCTGCAGATTGCGACAAATAGCTTTAACGTTGAGGATCTTATTGGTGAAGGATCCACTGGACGTGTTTATCGGGCTCAATTTGATGATGGCAGGGTATACTCTGTTTCATGTTCTTAAAAAATGATTTTTGTCTCCTTATGCCACCTTTGTTTGCTTTCTCAGTTAAGTTCTGTTTGTTATTACTCAACCTGTTTTAATATTTTATGTTATTTTAGGTTCTTGCTGTTAAGAAAATAAGTTCATCTGCTCTGCCAAGTCATTTGTCTGGAGAGTTTATAAATATGGTTTCAGACATATCCCAATTAAGGCATCCTAATGTAGCCGAACTGGTGGGATACTGTTCAGAGCATGGGCAACATTTGCTAGTTTACGAGTTCTACAAAAACGGTTCTTTGCATGATTTCTTGCATGTCTCCGATGAGTACAGCAAGCCCTTGACATGGAATACCCGTGTCAAAATTGCTTTGGGAACTGCACGTGCATTGGAGTAAGTTACACTGTGATTAATTAATCCTTTTGTTATATATGATATGATTAGCACATGATGCTTAATAACAATGAAGTGTTTTGTTTTGCTATTGTCTATCTAATATCATTCTTGATTAATTCGGCACATGTCTAGGATTGCTGTTATACCTATGCTAGGAAAGTTATTTGCAACTCTGTATCTTATTGTTGAGTTAAGAAACCAAATTGTTGGTTGGCATGTCTCTCTGGATATGGTTTGCGTTGGTTTAAAGTCGAGAGTCTCTAAGGTTCTTAGTGATTTAATGTCTGAGCCAAGCAAATAGCGACTCTAAACCAATGCAGGTTTTGACTGAATATTTAATAGTATCAAAGCACCTCTTAAAGTTTCCATTCCTTATTTCATTTCATGGATATTTTTGCTGGTTGTAAGCAGGGTTTGTTGTAATTCTCTTGATGAATGACCGTGTAGACATTTACCTTGGCAATTTGTATCACATTTTGATGCATGGAACTCGCAACAATAATTTCTCGCTCAATAATTTGCTCTTAGGTATCTGCATGAAGTTTGCTCGCCTTCTGTTGTTCACAAGAACTTCAAATCAGCCAATATATTATTAGACACGGAGCTGAATCCTCATCTTTCAGATTGTGGGTTGGCGAGCCTAGTCTTAGATGCAGACCAGGTATACATAGAACTCTTATCTTGCACCTACCTTAATAAGGAACCCCCCCCCCCCCCCCTTTTCCCTTCAAATTTAGACCTGCAGGACACCAATATACAAAAATAGTAAATAGTTGATATGTTTATCATTAGTTGCAAAGAGTGCTTCGACCGATATTCCTTTTAGCCCATGTTTTATTATTTTTGCAGGCTTTGAACCACAATGCAGGTTCTGGATACAGTGCACCTGAGGTTGCTATGTCTGCTCAATATACTATAAAAAGCGATGTATACAGTTTTGGAGTGTCCATGTTGGAGCTTCTTAGCGGACGAAAACCATTTGATAGGTTTATTGCTTGTGCTAAAGATTTTTGTAAATGTTGACGAGTGTGTAAGTTGCTTGATTCTGATACAACTTGTAATTTTGATGTAGCTCAAGGCCAAGGTCAGAGCAGTCTCTTGTTCGGTGGGCGACACCCCAGCTCCATGATATTGATGCTTTGGCTAAGATGGTTGATCCAGCACTAAATGGGCTCTACCCTGTTAAATCTCTATCCCGGTTTGCAGATGTAATTGCTCTGTGTGTCCAGGTAATGTGCTAAATGCCTAAATCTGAACGAACAGGCCATTTATTTTCAGTGCATTGTAATCAGATAAGTGCTAGTTATTGTGTATAGTTTTATTTTAAATAATTTTATCTCTAATGTGTCTGAGCAGCCGGAGCCTGAATTCCGGCCACCTATGTCAGAAGTGGTTGAGGCATTGGTTCGACTGGTGCAACGTACAAACATGAGCAAGAGAACAGTGGGAAATGAACAAGGCTTCTCTCCAAGGGCTGACAATGACCGTGAATTCTAGACGAGCAACAGGAAGATTTGGTTCTTCATCTTATTTGCCTGTTAGATGAATGTGAAAAGTTGTGTATGGTTTTTGATTGCCATTCTTATTATCTTTTACAGAAGATGGCTTATTGCTGATACATTTATTTGCATGTCCTTAATTGTAATATGACCTCCAGAGTACAGAACATATGCAAGATTTGTTTATACTAATAATTCTTTCTGCCCCGAATCTTTTGCGTTCATGATTCTACATCTTGTTCACGCTCATTACAGGAAATGTCCCAGAATAGAAAAATCTAAAGTCATTAGGAACTTTCCGGTACAAATTTTTATTCAATTTGATTCCCAGTTGGATCGGGTGCAGGGTTAAACGTCTACAAAAAGATTGTTTGGATTTTTCTGTGTTTTGCTTAGTGGTGAACAATCTTTTTAGTCAAGATGCGAAGTGTTCAAAGATTCAACATAACGCTCTCTGGAGTGTCTTCACTGTGACAGTCACAAAACCATTCCGCATAATGCTCTGGTTCAGTGTCTTCACTCTGACAATGCAAAACTGAAAATTTTGTTTATAAGTTTTTTCGTCGTGGGTGATTTCAATATTTTTATCCTATCTTTTTTCATATAAAAAATACATTATATAAGTTTTTTATTCAAAAGGGATATTCTTTTTGGTAAACTCATGGAATTGGCTTTTGCCAATGGTACTATCACATTTTTGGCTTCTATACGTGGTACATTTAAAATATTGTTTCTCTCTTAGTCATACCCTTTTTTAAGTAAAACGTTAAACACCGTTTAATCATTATTAATGAATATTGAAAATAATAGGGATATTCTCTTTGGTACACTCGTGGAATTGGCTTTTGCCAATGGTACCATCACATTTTTTGTTTCTATACATGGTACACCTGATATATTGTTTCTCTCTTAGTCATGCCCTTCTGTTAGACAACTGTTAATATTTCAGGTGCACCACGTATAGAAGCCAAAAATGTGATGTTACCATTGGCAAAAGCCAATTCCACGAGTGTACCAAAGAGAATATCCCTAACTTAATTAAGAACTGAATAAATACTATGGCACAAATAATACTTCTTATACTAGTTTCTTGTTTAATACTTTATTATTATAAATGTATTGTATCAATAAAAATATATTATAATTTAATATAAACAAAGAAGAAAAAATAGTGAAATGTATATTTATTATAAATATAAGATAAATAATACTAAAGAAGAAAGAAATGTTACTTAAAAGTAAATAATAAATGGATGTCTCTAATGATTTCAAATCACTAAAAAATTATTAAAATACTCATTTTGTTTTCATTTCTTTAATTTTAATTAAGAAGATGAATAGTTAGCTAACATATGGGACTTCTCTAATATAAATACATTGGTGGAATGACCATAACATAATACATTATTATCAAAAAATCAACATAATCTTGATGGAGAGCTATTTCTGGTTATCCAAGCCCCCATGTATAGTATTACACAATTTCTTTGTGAGAAATAAACATAACAAAATAATACAATAATTTTAAGTTGCTCTTATTTTGGGCAAGTTATGGATATAGCACTAATATATTTGTAAATCATGAAAATTAAAATTATTTTTAAAGTTTCAATCCTTTTCCAAGTAGAGATGCTCAAAAAGCACAAAACCTGAAATTTGGCCTGATTTGATCCTAGAAAAAAGCTTGGAAAGATTTATTCGAAAAATATTCGGCCCGATTTGTCTGGTCTGCGGGCCTTATACGGACCTCCTATTTTTCATTAAATAGGGCCCTACTCGAAGTCCGTAAAACCCAGATAAAAGTCTGAAACCCATAAAGTCCAGATAAAATCCGAATTTTTAAAAAATTCAGATAAAATCTGGTTCCCTGATAAAAACATGGGCTTTTTAAATATTAGAATATAAGTTACAAAAACCCGATTTTTTATGGATAAAAACTATAGTAATTTCAAAAATATTAATTTATAAATTAAAAAGTCCAGATAACATTCTGGTTCAACCCGATTCGGTCGGACCTGCGGGCCTAATGTTGGGAGTTGTCCCACATCGAAAGGGCAGATTGTTAGTTAATAAGCAGTCAGTTAACTCCATTAGTATAAAGTCTTTTGGGATGTACTCAAATATAAATCCGTGCAAGCTCGGACCAAAATGAACAAAATCATACTATTGTGAAGTTAAGGCCTACTTAGCAAGCCCAACAAGTGGTATTAGAGCTATGATTATAATGGTCCATTACAATCATGATGGGGTTCCAGATGGGCCTAAGAAGAGGATGGGTTATCCCATGATGGATTTAAGGAGTAGCAGGTGGGCCTAATAGTATGGGGCTATGGGGAGCCAAATAGTGAGGTGAATTTCCAACATGTGTAAGGGGAGCGAGGTCACACGGAAGGAAGGAGGTAGATTCGACATGTGTTGAACCCGATTTGTGATGGGTGAGATTGTTGGGAGTTGTCCCGCATCGTTTGTGAAAGGGACAGATTGCTAGTTAATAAGCAAATAGTTAATTTCATTAATATGAAATTTTTTGGGATGTGCCTAAAAATAAATTCGTGCAACCTCGGTCTAAAGCAAAGAACATCATATTATTATGAAATTAAAGCCTGTTTAGAAAACCCAACACTTAAAACGGTCCTTGTATTTCGAAAAAAGTCCAATCCAACCTAATCTTATTTTGTAATAAATTCGACCTGATCCGATTCTCAAAAAATCCGATTTCGGGTTTTTCATGCATTCGTATTTCGAAGTATCGAATTATAATTATAATAGTAACTATTTCCAAAATTATCAAGGACAATAGATAAAGAGGACGGTGATGGAAATAAAATCGGGAAAATGCTAAAAGTTTTAATAATTGTAACACTACTTCTCCCTAATGCTTATCACATGTTAAAGACTGTTTTTTAACAAAAAATAAAGGGATATTCTCTTTGGTACACTCGTGGAATTGGATTTTGCCAATGATACCATCACATTTTTGGTTTCTATACATGGTACACCTGACATATTGTTTCTCTCTTAGTCATGCCCTTTTATTAGACAACTGTTAATATTTCAGGTGCACCACATATAGAAGCAAAAAATGTGATGTTACCATTGGCAAAAACCAATTCCACGAGTGTACCAAAGAAAATATCCCTATTATTTTTAATATTAATTAACAGTGATTAAATAGTGTTTAATGTTTTTTTAATGTTTTACTTAAAAAGGGATATGACTAAGAAAGAAACAATATTTCAGGTGTACCACGTATAGAAACTAAAAATATGATGGTATTATTGGCAAAAGCCAATTTCACGAGTGTACCAAAGAAAATATCCCTATTCAAAATTTACATGTGCCCACACACCATACTAATTACTACTACACGCGAAGATATTGTTTCACAACAATTCTCCAATTAAAGCACCTCTAAGAAATAAATTTATTTAGAAACGAAGATAACTAAGTGGTCACCCACTGTTGTTGGCTCTATCTATCATAATTTGAAAATAAATGTCCCTAAATATTATAGTTAAAAAACTTGGTCCCAAATATCATTCCAAAACACGTTTTGGTTTTTTTAGTAGAAGTGCGCACTTCTACTCCGTAGACACAATTGCGTCTGGCATTTTGGTGGGAAACGCTAGATAAAACTTTGTTTCCAAAAGTAAAGCGCCACTTTATGAGGCGTTCCAGTGGTTTTTTTTGATATTGTAAATGAGGGTGCATTTTAATTGTGTGTGCCTAAGAAATAACCTCAAATGAAATTCCTTGAAACCCAAAATAAAAAATGCTATTTTATATAGCGTTTTTTTTCTTTTTTTCTCCTAAATATATACGGTTTATTCATCGTTCTGAATATTTCTAAAACCCAAAATGGAAACGTTGAACCCCAAAGGTTAACCTTTGAAACCCCAAGGGAATAAATAAATAAATTTTTAATTTTTAATTTAAAAATTGAATCCGGCGGCCTGATTTTTAAACGCGTTAGCGTTTAAAAATCAGGATAAGTTACACTACGTCAAATTTGGGCTTTCGTCACTCTTTTGTACAGTAAGGGCTGTGACACTTTGGAAAAAACGAGTGGCTAAAGGTCATCGTCCCAAGTTTTAGCTACACAATTATTTTTTGAGTGACCGAAAACACATTTTTTGGCAGATTTAGTCACAATTTAAAAAAAGTGTGACAATTGAGAGATAAAATTGCATGGTTTTTTGTTGACTTTGACCAATTCCAAAATTTTTAGTCATGCTTGAGAGATAGAAGTGTGACAATAACTAGCGACGCTTCTTTGTTGTGTCTAAATGTTACGTAACGGTCACAGTCGTTTTTGGTGATATGGCTAAATGGAAAGTAACCTATGGTCACTACGTTCTATATGTGACTAAAAAGTAGAGTTTTCTGCATATATATATGTTAGAGCTTTGTTCTCTTAATTAAGGAAGCTAATTTGATGTGTTATATGGTTCATATTCGAAAATTGGGGCTTTTTGATGTGTGAATTGTTCGGTCATAGAGAAGTGATTTATGTGTGTAATTGAAGGCTTTATAGGGTTTATTTGTCATTTCGAATATTTCTAAACCCAAAATAGAACTGTTGAACCCCAAAGGTTAACCGTTGAACCCCTAAATTTAATTAAAATTGCATTTTTTAATTAAAAAACTTTAATTAAAAAATTGAATCCGGCGACCTGATTTTTAAACGCTAATGCGTTTAAAATCAGGATAAGTTAGGGTTGTAAACAACCCTGAACCCTAAACCCTAAGTTCGTATACGGTTTATTCGTTGTTCCGAATATTTCTAAAATCCAAAATGGAAACGTTGAACTCTAAAAGTTAATTATTGAACCCCTGAAAGAGTACAAAAAAAAAAACTAAAAAACCAAAAACACCACATAGTGTGGCGTTTTCTCCCAGAAACACCACATTAAGTCACGTTCCCCCCCCCGCTAGACTATATAGCGTTCTTATATTAAATTTTTTTTTATGAAAGACGCTAAACGCATTAGCGTTTGTAAAAAAAAAAAAAAAAAAACAGAAAACGCTAGTCGAAACAGTGTTTTGGAGTGATATTTGGGGCCAAGTTTTTGAGCTGTGATATTTGGGACCATTTAGGTTCAAATTGTGATATTGGGGGACTTTTTTCACTATATATCTATACTATTGTATTAAAACCGAAACAGTGAAAGTTTTCAATCATTAACATTTTTTTCTAATTAAAAGTGTTACCTTTTAATTTAAAACTGATCTTGCAACCATTAATATATACCCTTAAATATAAGTATACATTGTTTATAATAAGAAAACATAAGTAGAATCCTTAAACATGAATATATCAAATTATATTAAATTAAAATTTAAAAAAATTATTGAAATTAATGTTTATATAAAAATCTATAATAGTATATCCTTATATATAATAAGCGTAAGAGGGATTTTATCCATAATTTTGGTTTGGTCACTCTACCGCCAAAATAATCTCAACCGTCGAATATAATATTTTTAAAAATAGACGATCAAGATTATATCGTATTAAGAAGAAAATTATAATCTAAAAAGGATATAATTAAAAAGTTTGTATTAGAATTGAATTTTAAAAAGAAGTTATAATATGAAAAGGATATAAAAGATTGTAGAGAAAATGACCAAAATACACCACTTTTGTAGTCCCCTTGCCCAAAATGCCGTTATGTGGGAACGTCCGCCCTTTTTGACCACCGACTGCGCATACTGTTCATTCGTGTTCCATGTTACGCATGTTCCAACTGCGTATCGTGAGATACGCATTAGTGGAATGCGTATTGACGTCATATGACGTCATTATCACACTTTCAGCTCCGACGTTCAGGCGAACGAAAAATCGCCCTCGAAATCGCCTCTTTCCGTTCTCCCCCCTCCGGCAACCTCCAGTCCTTTTGAGGACATCAAAATGTCGCCCAGACCTGCCTCTCCATTTTTCCCCTTTCTTTTGTCGAGTTTTGGCCCCGCAGGGGCATACATGGACAGGCCGAAAAGCTAATCGGAAAAACAACGTTGGTTTTGGGGCTTTCTAATCCGGCAAAAGAAATGAAAATCTAAGGACATAGGTTTGTAGAGGTGGACAAGACGATGATTTTGGTGTATAATACGTGACTGCTCGATCCCTGGAGAGTGCGAATGGTTTGGTTAAAGTTTGGTCGCAAAATTCGTTTCCGGCTGGGGTTGAAGAAGATGAACAGTGACCACCAATACGTATTTTGATGCTGCGTATCCTATTCAACGCATTCTCATCATGCGTATTCTTGGTTACTGTTCACCATTGAAGGAAGTGAATTTACAAAAACTACGCAACTTCGAGATGCGTGGTCAGTGACTGCGCAATTTTGTAATGCGTACCCCCTGTACGCATGTGTGTAATGCGTGGTTCGTGGGCATTTTGGGCGGACGTTTCCGCCGGTGGGTATTTTGGGCACCCAGAATTAAATGGTGGGTATTTTGGTTTTTCACCCTTACGAATAATGACCGTTAAATTTTTAGTAAAAATTAAGAACTGTTAGATCTAATGATTAGATATATTATATAATTAAATTAATTTACTAAAATTTCAACATTCGAATTCCGTCAACATCATATTTATTTAAAATTTTACAATATAAGTTTTAAAACTTGCATATCATTAATTAAATTTATATTAAATTATTTAAATTAAAATTAAAATAAAATTTTGAAAATAATAATTATATAAAAATATAACTGTAACATAAAATAAAATTTATTAAATATAAAAAAAATCTGTGCAAAGCATGAGTTATAAACTAATATATTTCAATACCAGCTCCTCACAAAAAAAAAGATGAAAATAATTATTGATAAATCATTTGTTAATGGGGAACTAAACCAGATAAACCTAGATGTTAAATTTACAGCTGGACTAAGAGGGTGTTTGGGATTGCTTAAAATAAGTTACTTTTGACTTAATGGAGGTGTTTTTAACTTAAAGGAAAAAGTAAAGTTGTTTACTTTAAGTTGAATGAATGTGTTTGGGTAATTTTACTTAAAGTTAAATGGGAATTTAATAATTTTGACTTAAAGTGATATTTGACTTAAAAAAATTTTAAATTCATGATATTTAAGCTTTACAAGAATTGTGAAAAAAAAAAAAAAAAAACTCCATAAGTCATAAGTCAAAAGTACCTAAATGTAACTTCTGACTTAAAGCAGTTTTTTAACTTAAAGCCGACTTAAAGCCACGTTACACAAACACACCAAAAACTCCTTAAAGGAGCTTTTGGCTTTAAGTGGATCTAGCCAAACAGGCTCTAAGCTAGTATACTTCAATACCAGCTCCTAAAAGAAAAGATGAAACCATAATTATTGATAAATTATTTGTTAATGGGTAACTAAACCAAATAAACCTAGATGTTATACTTATCAAAAAAAAAAAAAAAACTTAGATGTTATATTACAGGAGTGAAGGTCCAAAATAATCATTTTTGAGATAAATTTACCCAAATTGCTGATTCTGGAAAAGTTGGCCCTAAACACCGACGGGATACGGTATTGCGTTGCGTGCACCGTATCCTTCAAATACGGAGTTTCGTGTGCCGTATCATCATCTGATACGGCGTTTCGTGTGCCGCAACATTGAGATACGGCGTTTTGTATAACGTATTAGGTTAAAAGTTTAGTACCCTGGCGGGACCTGTAAGAGTATCAGCATTGATACGGCGTTTCGTGTGAAGTATCGACGCTGATACGGCACACCAAACGCCGTATTAACTGCTGATACATCACACCAAACGCCGTATTAGCTACTGATACGGCACATTAGCACGAAACACTGTATTAGGCACTGATACTTCACACGAAACACCGTATTAGATCGGTAAATAGGGTCAGACATGCTCAAATATGATTATTTTGGTAATTTTCTCAAAGCTAGAATTGGAGTCAGCAAATATATCGGATTTGTACAACAAAAAACAATAAAAATATCACGAGCAATTTTTAACACTCATCACATGAGTGATGATGCTCTACAGCGTTCATTTTTTTTAAATTGACCAAAAACTCTTGCCTTTTTGATTTACTCTACTCTCCTATTTTCTCGCTGTCCAAAATTTAAGTTTGGACTCGTACAAATCCAGATCTGTCTGTGAAAAATATTTCTGGGTTCAAACAAGAACGTATATTATAAGCACATCCACGACAAGTAACAGTCCTGGACAAATATTTAACCACATGTAACAGTCATGGACAACCAACTTATCACTGCTGTGCAAACATACAACCCACGTACATGGATGATGCTGCAGCATATATGATGTCCTTTTCAACATGTATAGACTAACAAGATGAAAACTACAACTACGCTAATTTCTCAGATCATCAAACCACACTATGAATTTGTGGTGATATTTGGTGGATCGACACATATACAACTCTTTAGATGCCATAATTTCACCATCTGAATTTGACTAAACCTTCCCTGCCTGGGTTCAAAGCAGTCTGCTATTCTCTAATCTTCCTCCCTCACTTCAACAAGCTTACCTCGAACCCACTTTTTGATTGTCTTTATGGATTTAGGTGGTTTCCCTTCCCTTGTTGATTTAGTAGGTCTCACTTTTTCCCATAATTCAGACTTTGCTCCATTTCGCACCAAGTTTCCGTGCTTAACGTTACTACCATTAGGTGTCAGGTGATCCAGTTGATGCGTGAAGCTGGACGGCTCTATCTTTTGCTGAAGTGTTTTGTATTGAGACAAATTGGTGCCACTGTTAAGCATCTCTTTTAAGTACTCTTTATCATTCATAAAATCCACATCATAGGAGCTGCTTGGTAGAAGTTCATCCTCGCGGCTCAGTAATTCCTGCAAATTGAAGTCCTCAAAAGCAGAGTCTGAAATGTCATCAAAATCTGACAGTAAGGCTCGGGTTCCATTAATTTCTATCTGATTCTTTGTGAACAAACCATCAGATCTAGAGTCAATCTCCTTCTCGACACTACTAACTGTTTGGCTTGAAAGAATGTTTGAGTCATTTTCATCAGAAACGCCCTCTATGAATTCAATGGACTGAATTGCCTCAGCTATGAGCTTCCTAGTTTCAACAAGGGAAGCTTGAGCAAGGGGGCTTTTGGTTGCAGCTAACTCCAGGGCCTTTGCTGCCTTCTCTGCTTCAGCAATTAAAAGTCTGCATAATAAAAACCATATTTGCCTCTATCATGTTCTAGAGTAAAAAAAAGCCCTAAAAGTGCTTTGGGGGTAAAGAGTAGAGATTAAGGGATTTATACACAACTTGGTATCTAAGAACCAAAAGAGCCCAAATTAATAATCCAGTCTCAAAATGTAAGGCAGAAATAAAAAAAGTATGGAAAAGCCATGTTTTCCCTATTACAGACATTCTGTTTGGTTGAAAGAAAGAAAAAATAGTGATTTTAAGAAAAATAATAATATCGTTCAAGGGAGAAGATGAAGTGAAATAGAAAATTAGCACCCAATCCTTGATCACAACTAACACATGATCAAAACGACTCCAACCCCATTAGATGTGACTCCTGCTGTTCAACCGAGACACTTTTCACACCCTTATCTCAAAGATAGCATATCTAAAAATAAGACTAATGTCGATTAGTTTTTACCACATTTATCCCAAACCAGTCCTTTCTCTAGCTACTTATCCTCTGAACCAATATATAGAAAGAAGCGAATTAACATTGCATATATTTCAGAAAAAGGAAACTTACTTGGCTCTATTGATGGCTTCAGATTTTTTATTCTCTCTATCTGCTCTAATTTTTTTAATCATCTCCAACTTGGAACTCGCTAGCGGGTCCGTATAGATGGGCATCTTACTTCTTTTCTTAATTGTGTGTTGAGTCATGCTTTTTGTTGCATTACGTGCAGAATTATCTGTTACATTTTTCTTCTTCTTTGATGTGCTTGTGCTTGAGCTTGAGCTTGTTCTCTTCTGTCTTCTCCTAGGATTGTCAGCACCAATAGGGGTACCATGATATTTTGAAAGACCACTGTATACACGATCACGGTAAGCCTGGTTGAGCCAAGAAATACTTCAATGAATAAGATACACTGTGAAAATGAACCACCAACAGGTAGAATCATCACAACCCAATTACAGAAGAAAGATAACTTTAAATTTGACCCAAATTTAGTAAACCTTTTAACGTCAAAAGTAGGATTTATCTTTGAGTATATAATGTGAATCAAGTTACAGACATACTTCTTTGATCCATAGGGATTACACACCCTGATAGCAGAAACAAGATATATTTTATGTTAATTGATGAAACCCTTTTCTGTACTAGTACTAGCTGGAACGTAGTAGTGCCAAATTTTGCTTCCGGTTTATATATAATTATAGTTACAAAATTTAACTTAATCTTATAAATATTCTAAAACCTAACAAATACTAATCTAATAAAATTTATTCATTATTGAAGAAAAAAAAATATATCCGTGATTCGCACAGGTTAATTTAGTACATTCAACTTACAGGATCAGCCCATTTAGCAGCAATTGCCTCGGAGATTTTTCTTTTCTGCTCTGCGGATTTCGGTGCTCTCTTACTACCTTTGGGCCTGGGGCTTCTCTTCCTTTGCTCAACACTTTCTAACCACTCCCGCTCAAGCTGTTCATCCAAAATGTTGTAGGAGTCCCATTGAAGTTCTTCCTCACCAGCCAAGCCCCTTCTCGATGCCTCAGCTATTAAGTTTTGCCAATCAAAGTGGCAAGTTTCCTGCAACATCAGCTTTTCACGACGCTTATTCCACCCCATTCGCACCCCAACCCCTATTTTTATCCTTGTTTCTTTGCTGCACAATAGATGTAAGTATTATAAAAAATGTAGGAATATTTGTATGAGCTCATAGATGAATTTACCAGTGTATGAGTTTATGTCTATTGAAAAATTATCAATCTCAAAAGTGGCGCCGATAAAATAGGAACAAGTTTAGTGTATATTGTATCCACTATTTAGTAGTCGAGAAGTCCATTCACACAATTAACACATGGTAACAATGGTATAAACTAAAAGGAAATATATGTAAAAACTAAAAAGGCAAAATCAACACTGCAAAAATAAAAAATAAAATGAGACTCTACCTTTGAGCATGCCCCATATTTACTAACTTCATCTTGACCTGCGCAATTAAAGCATGCTAAATGAGAATTGCAAATCATATGCATAACAATTTAAATATGAAAATGTTCCTCCAACAAAAAAGCATAAGCCCCAATTCCATAGGTGATCCATCAAAGAAAAATCAATAGCTCAATAATGATCAAACAGAAACTTAGATTTTACTGGTAATAGTTGTAAATCACTAATGTTGTCTTTGATTGGGGTTAATGAGATTGGGAGAGAATGGAATGAAATTAGTACTATTTATAAACCAAAATTTATAATTTGTGTTCCTTCCTTCATTCCATTCCTAGCAATCTAAACTAAAGCTAAAAAACCACCAATTTGAGAAGGAATGCTCTCATTTTTCTTCACTTTTCCCACATACATTCTTTCTTATTTCTTGAATTTTGTACACAATCTTTATTTCCATTCTATCCAACCAAATGGAGCATAATTTTGTTGTTACATAGCAAGAAAGTCCATGTACCAACAACAAGCTTGTTCTTGAAGACACCTGAGAACTGTCACTTAGAAGTGGGTTGTCCAAAATAGTTCAAATAATCAATGTGAAGCACAATACAAGTAAAAAAGGTCAGTCCGAGAAGCCTAGATGGAAGATCTTTACTGCATATATACATAATTACATGGCCATAGCAGAAACCACTCCATATTAATTACACCAACAGCTATAATGGATATATTAATCTGTAAATTTGGTGGTAAATACATTCTATCTTTATACGCCATTTCATTAAGTATGCACTACGTTACTCAAGGATACAGGACATGTGTACCAAGACTAGTACCTTTACTAAACCAATAACCCCACATAGCTACATTCATGTCCTCTCCTATTCTGACGCTGGTACAACAGCGAAACTAAAGAGTCCAGGTTACAGGTAGTATTCATCAAATACGACAAAGTGGTGCTACTCGATAATTTGATTTATATATATATATTTTTCATATTATTTGTATTACTGTGTAACATTATTCTTACATGACATCACCTTAGGATCCTGCATTGCAAGCTTAGTCTTCTCTCTGATCCTCCGTAGGGTTTCTACAAAAGCAACAAATTCACGTAATCAAGAAATATGACAATAAATAATAATTCTCATATGCGCTCGTTGTAATCACAAGTTTCTTAGTGTTGTTAGCTACCTGGACTATGTTTCCTGCCTTTATTCCACGGTGTATTTCCTTTGTTTGCTTTGGAGATCCTCATCCTTCTTAATTTTTCTTTATCGTCTACGTCAGTAAATTCCTCACTTGTAGATTGATGCTCAGCCCCTTGGGTATTTTGGGAACCAGTATCAACATGCATTCTGTGGTGATCATCATGTGCATCTCTCTCAACTGAAATATTGGGTTCAAGGGTAGCGACTGCGTTAACCAGTACCCCCCTAGATTGCACCTTAATATGACTGACGGTCTCTCTTTTTTGTGTAAGGATCTTGAAAGATCTCGACAGATATGACAATCTCATATCATTTACATGATACAACTTGAAAGCCCCCAAAGGAAGCAGCTGATGGGACGAAGTAAGCTCTGTGACATAGGTGCATAAACAATTTGAGGGAGAGTCTCGTAGGTTAGAATTAGATGCAGTAGGGTATAATAGTACACTAGTTGTTAATAACAATACAAAAATATGCATTAACAGAGCATGTCCAATGCTAGTGCTAAAACACACGTATATATAGCTATTGCTATATTATGAAACTAAAAAGTAATTTTTGATGTTAAAATAGAACTTATAGTCCAACGCATAGTTTTAAAATGGCACCAAATATTATGTACTTACATATTTCAACTACGACCTAACCTTTAAATGGACAAATACATGTGTGATTATTGCTTTATTTATTCATTGTTATATAATTGATGCTATATTATAGATACTAGCTGGTAACCCGTGCGAAGCACGGGCCGGACGGACACGTGAAAATTATCGATAATAAATATAATTAATGAATATTATTTTAAAATGTATTTGTAAAAAAATTGAATGATAAAAATATATAATAAATAAATATTATTAAATTATGTAATTATAGGGAATTGAATACGGGTGAAAAAATTAAAAAAAATTAAAATAGATAAATAAAAAATATAATTAATAAGTTTTATTTAAATATAAACTTGTAAAGGATTAAATGATAAAAGTATATAACAAGTAAACGCTATTTAATAATGTGGTGATAGGGAATCGAACACGGGGTGAAATTAAAGAAATTAAATTAAATAGATAAATCTTGTATAATTATGTAGTTGGAAGGAATCGAACCCCGAGTTAAGTGATAACCAAATTTGGTACTTTGGTATTTTGGTATTATTGTGTACCATGTACCATTAAAACATGGTTTTGCATATGTAGTTGGAAGGAATCGAACCCCGAGTTAAGTGATAACCAAATTTGGTACTTTGTTACTTTGGTATTTTGGTAATATTGTGTACCATGTACCATTAAAACATGGTTTTGCACATTAATATAGAGTATAGATAGCACCTCTGGAGTAGCCACATTTGTGAATTCATACCTACACTACACAAAGAAGGTGAGAAAAATGTGTGAATTAAATAACTCTAAATAGAACCAAATTGCATCCTATGTTTTAATTATCCAATTTTGCGTCTAGCCAAAGCATAATGAGTAAGTTAGCAGCAACCAAAATGGACAAAAATGAAGTAAAAATCATGAAACAAGTAAAAAAGGAGAGACATATATATATATATATATAGAGAGAGAGGGAGAGAGAGGAAAGGAGGAAAGAGGAGAAATAAACCTAAAAAAGGCATGGAGAATAACCCAATTGAGCTTCCATATACATTTAAGTGCTAGTTGGCTGGAAATTGGTGGTTAAGGACTGCAATACAAGAACAGCGAGCGAGCGAGGGAGGTCGCAAATGAAGATGAAGGATACTACAACTACAAGTGCTGGTTGGTTTGCTCTCAAGTGTTTTAGATATGGCTCCCGGTCCGGTGCAATCGGTTGCCAAATACTGTTTGATCAATACAAGGTTTTAGAGTCATTGGATCGTTAACGGTTTTGATTTTAAAAAAAATTCATACTGTATCGTGGAAACTTTTCGCGGTACGGACAAATTATCAAAATACCCCCTATTTTCATATAAAAAATTTATTGTTCACCATATCGCAAAAAGTTTTCATATAAAAAATTTATTGTTCACCGTATCGCAAAAAGTTTCTGCGGTACGTGAATAGTGGGGGCATTTTAGTAATTTCTCCGTTCTACCGAAAGTTTCTACCGTACGATACAATTTTTTTTTGATCCAACGGCTCTGAAACCTTTTGTTGTGTAAACAGTATGGTGCAACCGGTTGCACGGCTGGACCCCTTTAGATATCTATCTATTACTATATATTATAGGAGAACACAAGGGCAAAGTTTGTCATTTTAATGGATGTGAATTTACAATTTTACCCCTATTTTTTTAAATATTACAAAAATGTCATCATTCAATAATTATGTAAAAATTAATGAAATTATCCAACGGCTCTGAAACCTTTTGTTGTGTAAACAGTATGGTGCAACCGGTTGCACGGCTGGACCCCTTTAGATATCTATCTATTACTATATATTATAGGAGAACACAAGGGCAAAGTTTGTCATTTTAATGGATGTGAATTTACAATTTTACCCCTATTTTTTTAAATATTACAAAAATGTCATCATTCAATAATTATGTAAAAATTAATGAAATTATGCTTGTGTAGGGATTCGAACTCCTAACCTCTAACTCTCAGACTCATGTATTTGCCAATTGTGCTACAGCTGATTTTGAGTTTTGTATAAAAATCCTATATGATAAACCACATCTCCTCTCTTTTTATCTCATCCTTTTCTTTTTTGAGCAAATGAAATATTGGTTCATATTATTTCTAAAATATTGAATAAATAAAATTATAAAAAATATTTTAATCGACCGAGCATATTCTACAAATTTTTTTTGCCACTTTAAATAATTGATATAGGAAAAAAAAATAGACAATATATAATGTAATTTAGTCAAAAAGAAAACGATTTACTTACATACGTCTCCATGTAGATGTTAAATTATTTAAATTAAAAATAAGATTTGGTTTTAAGAAATATGTAAATTTTAGTTATCAAATCTTACATGATTAATAATTGCATTACATAACTTTTATGTATATAAAATTTTAAATATGTGAGTCATATTAGAGGATTTTGGTCGACCAACTATTTAGACTTTCAACGAGTTAAATATATGATTGGTTTTAAAACATAAATACTTAAATATATACGAAATATAATTGAAATTATGTTAAAAAGATAAAAACTCTAAAAATATGATCTATGTTATATATATAAAAAATAATATAATTAACATTCAAATTAAATTTAAAAATATAAATTTTTGAATCATAAATATTATAAAAGTACAATAATTATTTAAAATGATCAATTAGATTATAACTCGACTATAAAGTATGGTGCATATGAATTTTATATAATGTATTAATCAATATAATATATAACGGTTGACTTATAACATATATTTAGATTAATATACGATAAAATTAAAAAAATTGATTTAAGATTTCATATACATGTGGGCCATTAAAGTTATCATATTTTACATGCATGATTTTTTATTGAACTTCTACATAGTGTAATAAATATTAGACTAAAACTAAGCATTTAGTTTAAAAGTGTATAAATATATGTGTTTAGAAAAAATGATTGAGATAAGCATATGATGACTTTTAGTCGATATTCATAGATTTTTTAATATATCTAAAAATATAGTCTTACATATACGATCAATTTTTTATAACAAAATCATTGAGTTTACATTCGCCTCTATTATAAACGGATAATTTTATTACAATAACTATTTATATTATACTCAAATGTTCAATTTGATAAAGTTCATTTCACGCAATCGAAAATTAAATTATTAATTTAACTATCATAACTATTTATGTGATTATTATCGTATGAATATTTATCCAAAATTTATGAAATCTAATCAAATTATAAAATATTTGGTTCAAAATATTGGTATGAAATATTACAAAATAACTATAAAAATATTCGATCAGGTCGAAATCCTATCGTTTATCATATTTTTAATTATAAAATTATTTCTATATATATAGTTTCAGACGAGAAATTAGTTCACTGCTCGTGTCTTGCACGGACATTTACGTTTATATATTAAATGATAACACAAGGGCAAAAAGTACCAAAAAAATACCTATGAAATTACCATTTTGCCCCTATTTTTTGAAATATTAGAAAAATGTCGTTCTGTTATAATTAATGCAAAAATAGATAAATTTATGTTGCTCCTGGGAACTGAACCCATAACTTCTAAGTACGAAGTTCATAACATGATCTTTGTACTATTCTGATTTTTGTCGTTATTTTAAAAACATTATTAAATAAGTCACATGCTCTTTTATTATCCTATTTCTCTTTTTGTATTTTTACCTTTTGAGTAAGTAAATTATTGTATTTATTATTTATAGAAAATAAAACTAAGAATTTTACATAAATGTAACTCAGATTAGATAAAAAAAATTTGAATTTGTTAACATCCGTCTCCTTGTAGATATAAGATATTAGATTACTGAAATCATAAATAGAATTATATTTCACTGAAATAATAGCGTGTGATTACATTTGGGAAAATATTATAATTGCATCATATATAATTTTTAGATTTATAAAAATGTAAATATGTGAGTTAATTAGAGATTTTTGTTCGAACAATCATTTAGACTTTAAGCAATTTAAATATATAACTAAATTTGAGTTAAAAGTGACCTTTTTAAAATTTAGGATTTCAAAATGTATATAAATGAATAAGTCATTAATATTCTTGTAATCATACGATTAAAACTTTTGGATTTTAAGTTGAACCTAAGTCTAAAAAACTTAGATATTGGGTATGAAATAGTAGGCCAAAAATAGATAGTTGAGTTTTAAAGGATATATAAATATATGTTTAAATATATATGTATGAAAAAAAAAAAAGAACGAGACAATAACATGAATAATTTTTACATAAAACTAAGAAATTTTGTTAATGACTCTACTCATAGTCATACATACCTGACTATTTTTTACAAATATATTTTTATGATGTTAACATGACATGAGTTCACGTACGCACATGTCACACGCGAACAATAATGCTAAAATGATTATTAATATTATATTCAGTTGTTGAAATTGATAAAGTTCAAATCAGGTAATCGAAATCTGAATTAATATATACCAAATAACAATAATAATGTTATTATTATCGTATAGATATTTATCCAAATTTAAGGAAACCTAATCAACTTTTAAAATATTTGGTTCATGACAATGCAATATTATAAATTGCTATCCAAAAATAAGATAAAATAAAAATATTATCTTTTATCATATTTCTAATTACAAATTCATGTCAAAAAATTACAAAATTATTAAAATATGTATACAGCTTAATGTGAAAAATTATTTCAGTGATTATACAGGCCCGTGCCTCGCATGGGCTTTTACGCTAGTTACTACTATATATTTCTACAGACGCTACTACGCTCCCCCTTTCTTTTGGGTGGTACTACTATTTTTCCACTATACAAGTATACATATATTATTGACAAATAATTTTTTTGCCCAAAATTAGGTTTTGTCTGAGATTAGTGTTAAAAATTGTTGTTTTATTGAAAAAAGTGATGTTGAAATAAATTCTGTTACGAAAATCAGATAAATGTTTGATAATATTTTTGATTTATGTATGTTTTGCATATTATTTTTTTAAAAATAATGTTTTTGATGAGATTTGATGTTGATATCGGTAACTGCTTGTTGTAAAAGCTGAAAAGTAGCTTTTTTTCAAAAGCATGGAGGGAATACTTTTTTTAAAAGCAGCTTTTCAATCGAAAGCACTTTTCAGAAAAGCTGTTTTTAAAATTTACCAAACATCATTTTACATGCTTTTTAAAAACAAGATGTTGTTGCTATCAGCAACAGCAATACCAAACGGAACGTAATGCTTTATTAAACGTACTTCAACTAATTAAATTTTAATTTAGTTCGGTGATGTACTCGTAAATGAAATATTAATTAAAAAATAATACTCCTATATTCTATAATTTCCAGGCTTAGAATATTTTGAGTAATAAATACGCTTGTTGATCAGTTTGATCATTGATCAACATTTTATTCATAATTTAAAGATGAACATATTTGAAAAATGTTTGTCGAAATTTAAAGATGAACAAATTCTGCTACCAAATTAGTTTCATTAGATAAAAATGGGAATATCTTCTCAATTAAAAATGATATATATATTAAACAACTCAAGTTGAGCTGATATTCTCTTTAGGCACGCAAAGAGCAGCCATTTAGGTCTATAGTCTATTTGTTTCTCCTCTTTTATCTTACAATTTTGGCCCCGACACCTCAAAGCAAAGTGTACTCCTCCATTTTTTACGTTATTCTTGTATGTTATTATGTGTCACAAGGCTATTTTCTTTTTCCCGAATGTCATTCCGCGATATCTAGTTTCGCCACACACCAAGGTTTGGAAATAATCCCTATCTTTTATTGCCTCAACTACAATCAAAAGATCTCAAGCCTCGCGACACGATTACAATGGTTCCAACTCTTCGTTTTAGACGATCTGCTCCTATCACTATAATATTTGCCACTAACTATGTTCATGAATTACAATGTGCCTACCATCTATATTGCCAAACACATAAGTCCATGTCCAAGTCTTGTTAGAAGTCCTACAACAACTCCAAATAGAATTATTATGCTAACAGATGGCAGCTGGTGACGTCAGCCCGCGCATGTTTAGGGCCCGACTTCTACTAAAATTAGGCGCCCGCGCATGTCTAGGGCCCGACTTCTATTAGAATTAGGCGCCCGCGCCTGATGCCAACGCCCAACGTTTGATGCTAGCGCCCATCGCCTGACTCCTACGAGGAATAGGATGCCAGCGCCCAACATTGACGCCCAACGCCAAGCCCACTTCTACTCAGATTAGGATTCAGCTTCCAGCGGCCCACCTCATCGTTTCCCACTCAGACTTGGTTTCTTGTTTAAGACAACGTCAAGCCAATGCCCCAGCCACTCAGCATCTGATAACCCAACGTCTTAATCTTTCGCTCCCGCATAGTCAAACTCACGTCTCAAGTTAAGACAGCCTTTTTGTTGGACGCCCAAAGTAGCACTCTTGGATGTCCTTATTCACCCACCATGTCAAGGATCTAACATTATGCAATATGATCGGTGCACGTACGTTGTGTTTGTCAACGAAATTACGAATACGCTTATCCTATAAAACATAGTACCGGTCCCATTTACGAAATTCACCAAGCATGTTTACGATCATGTTTCTTTACATTTATTTGTAAAAATCTTTTAATCTTCGATAGAATCATTTAGGATCATCCTCAACAAAATCAAGCTCCCATTTTTCTTAGCTATATTCATCACAAAATGAAAACTGCACCACCGAGAATTAATAGGTGGAACCATAATTTTAAGGTGGTTTTTCGGTAAATACTCCGTAAAAGCTAATTTGATAGGCTTGGTAGTTGACTGAATCAAGCAATACGTAACCGAGTCAAAAAGAAGGGGCTTGCATTTTGGATTATTACCTAAAACGGAACAAAATATTTTTTAAAATATTAAGTTAAATTAGTCAGAAAAAAAAAAAGTTGGTACGAATCCAACAAATAACAAATGGAAACTGTAGTAATGAAAACAATTAGAATTTGGAAATAAGGTTGTCAATGGAGTGGAGTGTATTAAGGTTCTGGTGGAATAAAACCCGGAACCCGGATTCCAAACAATCAAAGATATTAATCCAGATTAAAAATATTTTTGTAATTAAGAATTTTGCGTTTAGGAATAAATTTTAATTAAACTTTTAAAGTCCAACTAGGGCGGTACTCGGTAGCATAGGCTAGGCTAGCTGAGGCCAGGAGGACCATTTTGAAAAGATGGAGAAGAACTCTCGGGTGGCTTGCGAGCCGGTCGAACTCAAAACTCGAATACAAGTTTGAGATAGTTTAATTAAATAATTTGAGCTGAATATGTATTAAAATTGATTAAATTCAATTTTAAAATTTAAAATTTGATTCATTTCAAGTTCGAATTCGTTTATAATTTTCGGTTTGGCTCATTTAAACTCAACTAATTTGGTTCGCGAGTAAACTCGAATCAACTCATCGATTAAACGAGTTGGATTAGTTTGAGCTCGTTTACTTAATTGAGCAATTGAATTTGACTGGTTTACTATTAAATAATTCGAATTCATTCAATGATTATCCGACTCCGCTTAACTCGTTACAAGTTACAACCCTATAAACAAGTAAAAGAATCATCTCAACGTACAACAATCTCTCGTCATCACAATGGGATGGCAACGAGTATCACATGAAATAAAGATAAAACTGAAGAAGAAATTACAAAGCAGCTGCATCATTAACGACTTTGAAATTTCCTATGTCTGATTTTCTTTATATTAAGCAGCAGCCGTTGAAGAGTCTTCTCCTCCTTCTTCTCTTGCTTATTGACTTTGACTCTATTTGTTTCCTAAACTACTCTTTCACTGTCATTTCTTCTTACATTCTAGCATTTGATTTCTTCCACGCCACGCCTAACCCCAAAATCTCATTCTTACTGTATATAATATATATAGCCCCTATCCATTTATTCAACAATTTCATTTCTTCACTTCATCCATCCTTTCTTTGTAATCTCCACGTCGACCCCCAAATATTAAGTTAAACAACTTCCAACTCAGTGGTTCCAGAGATTATTATTTTTCATTTTCTTGAATCCAAAAAAATGGGCGATTCGAACGAGGCAAGTCAGAAACTGGAAGAATCAGCTGCAGTTGAGCTAACAGGCAAGATCATGGTGGTAGCTATCATAGTTTTGTTTGTGGTCATAGCAGTTGTGGTCTTCCTTCACCTCTATGCTAAATGGTACTGGCGTCATACAGCACAACGGGGCAACACCATCACTCGTCGACGACGACGCTTGAATTTTGCAGGCAGTCACCACCAAGTACTGACTGCTGCCACAGCCCTACGTGGTCGTGGTCTAGACCCCTCCTTCCTCAAAACCATGCCAATCATTCTCTTCTCTCCTCAAGACTTTAAAGATGGATTGGAATGCTCTGTTTGTCTCTCCGAGGTCACCCAAGGAGAAAAAACTAGAATTTTACCAAAATGTAACCATGGGTTTCATGTTCAATGCATTGATATGTGGTTTCAGTCTCATTCTACCTGTCCAATTTGCAGAAACCCGATTCACAATTCCAATTCCGATCAATTATCACCACAGGGGATTACCCATAATACACCTGAAGCTGCTGAATACTCGTCTAATGCTGCTGCTGCTGCTGCTACTGTACTTCCTACAGAAACCCTGAGCTTTCCTACTAATGTATTGTATTGGGGAAATGAGGTTCAGGTCAGCACTTTGCCACTACAAGATGATCATGATGATGTTGTCACTTCTTCCCAACAGGTTTCTTCAACATCATCGTCATCTTCTATTAGTACTACTACTAGTAGTGATACTATGGGAGGAGATGGCCATTATTTGGTAATCGAGATACCAAGGCAGACAAACCAGGAGGAAGATCAGAAGTCACCTGTGCTGTCTCGGTTAAGGTCACTAAGGAGACTTCTAAGCAGGGATAGAAAAATCAATCCTTTCACTCCCAGCAGCAGTGTTGATGTAGAACAAGCTGCAACATCTCAGAATTAGTTGTCCTGTTGTGTGTGTATATATGCAGCACGAAAGACTACCTCAAAACATGGTGGATCAGTCCTGCAACACAAGATTCTATTTTTTAGTTAGAGGTCAATCGGGATTCAGGGGATACCAGTCTCTACTCTCTATATCTTTATTTTTTCGATGTTCTTTCATTTTTTTAGCACAGCAACGACTACGTAAATAATGTCAGCTGCATTTGCAGTTTAAAAAGTAAGTAGTTCGATTCTGGTGTAATAGAAACGGAATTCTTTCTATTTGTTTAGTGTAAGAATAGGGTTCTCTGTTTGAGAGAGTTAAATTATAATCTTCTCCTACGGTAGAGTGTTTTGGATTTCTATAACCTGCAAAATCGAGTCGAATAGGTACTAATAGTATGTGCTCTAAATTATAAATATTTGTGCAGTAGATCCAGTTCAAATTTGAATTCATTTCTTACGTTCCTTTCGTGTTCAACTTGAATACCAATAGTCATATTTGATCCCACTATATAAACACCAATATTTTCATGCATCCTAATCGTATGTACTCATGCAAAAATATACAAAACACATGGTAATATTTAAGTTAACAATTTGTTCAGTCCCCCACTAAACACCAATATTTTCACGTGATCCCCCTAGAAAATAAGAGTTAATTCTGTGTAGTCCAGATTAAAGATGCAACAGTCAAAGCAGAATCACATGAATACACATGATCCCACTTGCATCACATTTTCCACCAGATCTTGGTTTCAAGTTGGTACATATTTAACTTAACATCCGTGCATCAAGTCTATATATGTTTCAGAGTTACGATAGTTCACAAACCTACATCAACTTATGTATGCTTGAAAATTGTCAATCATGAAATCCCAGTTAAGAACAGTGACAACTCTCGTTTTAGCATTCTTCCTCATTCTATACATTCGTCTTGGCATAATGGAGCGCACGGATCATTAAGGCTTCGGACAAAAGTGCATGCACCACCACCACCCACTTCAATCTTGCCTTCATCTTCACAAGTTGTGATCAATGATTCGCAGAAGCCTTTCGAGCAAGTTAATTCGAGCTTTAAAAGGATACCACCAAGCAGATCAAACCCTACTCACAACAAGTAACTTTTCATAACTCCACTGCTGTTTATTTTGGAATTGCAGAGTTTTAAGTCTCTCATATCATGTTCTTGTCTTCTGCCAGGTCCAACCCTCCATGAAGCTGCAGAAGCTAGCCAGTAATTAAAGATCATTCATCATATATAAATGCTGGATTTATTTAATTCATTTTGTTGTTGTTAAGTTTTGACAGTCACCTAAGGCCTGTAGGTTTTCTTTAACTTCACTTGTGTTTTAGTATAGATGCTAGTAACGGACCACCCCAGTTTTGCTCGTCTTGTAAGTATATATTGTTAATTAATTAGGCTATATATATGTAGCTCAAGTTTTTACATGTGCATTAATAGAAGAGCCTCCCTGGCCTTCTATGCCCTTTTCCATCGAAAACACCAAGACAACTAGATCTCCATGGACATAAAATTACACTTAACAATTCTTATGATTAATGTTGTGTAGAACCAAAAGCTAGCTACCTTTAAAGAAATCTCAAAACGATATGTGATGGACCATAAAAAATACCTCCCCTACGGCCTACGGCCAATGAATCGCAGAGGCCAAAATGAAAAGATCCATACGACAACAATTGTCCCTACAGGGCCACGACCCTTCGACCTTCTCAATGGATCAGCACGACACCCAGCAAGCACCTGAACATGCACTCCTCTATAATTACCAGTCATTCCTGAAAACCTGAAATGTTTACATCTATCTACCATAGGGTTGCTCAGTCACCCTTAGGTATGCTTTGTCACCTATAAAATAGGGACACGTGTTAGATACAGAAGAGGTAACACAAATAACTCACTAAAAACACCTGAACTATAAAAAGAATCAGAAATCAAGGATAAAAGCTAATGACCAAGTTCACAACACAAAAACACACAAAACTCTCGAACATGATAAACTTAAAATAGGATCTCGAGATGATGGCTACGGACAAATCATAAAATCCTTACGGCTATCATTTGGCGCCGTCGCCGGGGATCAAAAGTACTTACCGTCTTAATATAGTTACCAAACAACGACCACAAACCTTTATCCGTTTCTTTTAGTAGTTTGAAAATATGAGTAACGAATCATCAAATCAAAACAGTTCTTCGAAGTCCTCGTCATCAAGGTCTTCTCGGTCTTCCAATCATAGTCGCTTCTCAGATCTCAGAGCCCAGCAAAGACATATGCAAGAACAGATGGATTATCTAGCTGCTCAGATGACTCAAAATTACTACGGTTACCATCCTCCTTACTATCCAGAGCAGGTGCAGGGGTCTTACTCCACACAATTTCCTCAGCCGAGCTTCTCTGTTTGGTCCCAGTCTTCGTCCCACGAGAAAACTCATGGACGAAGCTCCAACTCTTGTCAAAGTACTTCAAGGACACAAGGAGAATCTTCTTCCGGGTCTCAAAGATCAACCCGTTCCCGGTTCCGCCCGAGAAGAAGTCCTTATCAAAGGAGAGACACACAGCCTCAGAGCTCTAGAGCTAGCCGTCGAAGGAGGTATGGATCTTCTAATCCTCATAGACATACCCCTCCCATCATTATTCAGCAAAATACTCAAGCTGAACAGCCGGGGGGAATGGAAGGGGTTTGGGCAAGGCTGGCCAGGTTGTAAGGTCTGGCTGCGGGAGTTCAGCTGGAGGCCCCAGGGTGGACTTCGCCTTTTACGGAGGAGCTAGAAGCAGCAAGGGTCGATCCTGGAGTACAAATAACTGGACTGGAATCTTACAACGGCCTGACAGACCCAAATGATCATCTCAGTTATTAAGAAAATCTGATGATTTGCCACAGGTATAATGAAATTACTAAATGCCGTTTATTTGTATCCACTCTTAAGACATATGCCCGAACCTGGTTTTCTAGTTTGCCCCCACGTAGTATCCACTCGTGGGAGGAGTTCAAAGCAGTTTTTCTAGCTAAGTTCCGAGTTAATACTCCACATGCTGTGCACACCATTTCCCTAGAGAATGTAAAGCAAAACCTGGGAGAATCCCTACGGGATTATATGGAAAAGTTCAGAACAGCCACCTCTAAAGTCAAAGAGCTTCGACCAACTAATGCTGTAGATTCCTTCATTCGCAACATGAACTACCAAGAGTGCAAAGATTGTTGCAAAGAATTATGTAACAAAGGACCTACGGATCTTTACGAAGCATATACCATAGCCTCCTCTTACATCTCTACCGATGAAAGGCTCAGAGCCTATTATCCTAGCTCAAAGGATGAAGTCTCCGGCTCGGGGAAGAGAGCTATGCAAATTGATGGCATAGAAGATTTTCGAGGAGCAGGTCGGCCCAGTTTCCCAACTGATCAACGGGCCCCGCCTAAGCAGATCCGAGAAGAACCTCAGTTCACACCCCTCAATCAAAGTCCTTCGGCAATCCTGGAACAGATACGCAACAAGGATTTCTTCCAACCCCCTCCCCTCATGCGGACTCCGATAGAAAAAAGAGACAAAGGAAGATATTGTAATTATCATGCCAGCATCGGTCACAACACCGATGAATGCACATCTCTGAAATACTTTTTTGAAAGATGTCTAAAGAAAGGATTATTGAAAGAATATCTCCCGAACTCAATTGAAAGAATACTCCAATGAGAGAAGTACTTCAATTGGAAGCCCCAACTCCAGCCTTCAGGTGGTCTAATATTGTCATTTCTTTCAATGACAACGATTATCCGAAAGGAACTGTCTGCCGGAGTGGACCTTTGACCGTACAGTTAAACATAGCAGATCAAGATGTGAGGAAGGTCCCCATCGATAATGGGTCCTCAGTGGACATCATCTTTCGACATGCCCTAAGAAGAATGATTTTGAATGGCCCATAAGAAAGCCAAGATCCCGAAGACACCAAAACCCCTCTTTACGGCTTCGGGAATCATGTAGTGCCTATTCAGGGGACTATTGTCTTGCCCACAACCTTCGGCACTCCGCCATATGAGGTAACTGCTCTTGTCAAATATTACATTATTGATATAGCTTCTCCTTATAATGTGATCATTGGAAGACCAACATTGTTTTACTTGGGTGCTATTATCTCCACCCTGCACATGAAAGTTAAATTTCCTACGGAGAATGGTCCAGGAAAGCTAAAATCATATTCCGAAATGTCTAAATTTTGTTATTCTGCTTCTCTTAACTTGGCTCAGACCAATCCGAAGAAAAGAAAGTTCTATGGTCAACCCAGAGAAGGAAATACACCTCCCAATGCTCCTGACTTAGCTGAACCAGACAACCACCAAGTACTTATAATTACGGATCCTTTAGACATTCCTGACTCATCCAAAACCCATCGGATCCCGAGGGCTATACCAGGTGAAGCCATGGAATCAATCCCATTGTTCCAGCAGGATCCTTCTAAGTTTGTGTTTATCGGGGCGGAGTTGGAGCCACCCCTTAAACAAAGTTTGGTTGATCTATTACGGGAATATGCCGATATATTTGCATGGAAGCCGGAAGATATGCCCGGGTTGGATGAATCTATAGCCGTCCATCGGTTACACATAGACCCTGCTAAGGGATCAGTCAAACAGAAGAGGAGAAACTTTGCCCCTGAAAGGCAGCAGGCTGTGGATGAAGAAATTGCAAAGCTTTTGAAAGCTAACTTCATCTACGAAATTGAATTTCCGGAGTGGATAGTGAATGTAGTGCTTGTAAAGAAGTCCAATGGGAAGTGGAGAGTTTGCATTGATTATACTGATCTGAACAAGGCTACCCCGAAGGATTATTATCCGTTACCAACAATTGATCAATTAGTTGATGCCACTGCGGGACACACTCTCTTCAGTTTTCTGGATGCTTTTTCTGGATATAATCAAATATCTTTGGCTCCGGAGGATCGGTCGAAGACTTCTTTCATAACTCATAGGGTGGTCTATGCATACCGAGTCCTACCTATGGGGCTTATGAATGCTGGAGCTACTTTCCAGAGAACTATGAATAAGATCTTTCACAAGCAAATCGGTACAAATCTTGAAGTTTATGTTGATGATATGGTAGTCAAGTCAGTGCAGCGACAAGGTCACATTCAGGACCTGAGGGAAACCTTCCAGACCCTACGAGAAACTCATCTAAAGCTAAATCCTGCTAAATGTTCATTCGGAGTAACCAACAAAAAATTTCTAGGCCACATGATCAATGGTCGAGGAATAGAAGCTAACCCAGAAAAAACCAGAGCCATCCTCGAAATGTGTCCCCCTTCTACTCCGAAGAAAATTCAATCCCTCAACGGATGCCTCACCTCTCTACGAAGGTTTATATCTCGGTTAGCCGAAAAAAGCCTCCCTTTCTTTGAAGCTTTAAAAGGTGTGAACAAGACCAGACAAATAGAGTGGACTGAAGCCTGTCAGGAATCTTTTGAATCCTTGAAGAGATATCTTACTACTCCTCCTGTGTTATCTCAACCTATTTTGGGAGAGAAGTTATACTTGTATTTGGCGGTAGCCAAGGAAGCCGTTAGCTCCTGCCTTGTGAGAGAAGAAAATAGCCAGTAGAAACCTGTTTACTATGCAGTCATGTGCTTTGGAATGCCGAAGTCAGATATCCCACAATTGAAAAAGTGGCCTATTCCCTGCTATTGGCTAGCCGAAAGCTACGACCATACTTCCAGGGCCACGACATTCATGTATACACTGATCAGCCTCTAAGAAAAATACTGCACAAACCTGACCTTTCAGGCCGACTGGTGAATTTGGCTGTAGAACTCAGCCAATTCCGCATATCATATTTTCCTCGAACTTCAATCAAAGGCCAAGCTCTAACCGATTTCATGGTAGAGTGTTACATCCCTCAGGAAAAAGAAGGAACACCCACCATCCCGGAGTTAGATATGGCAGTTCCCCCACCTTGGTTGTTATACGTGGATGGATCGTCCACACAAGACCGTAGCGGAGCATGAATCCTGCTCATCAGCCCCGAAGGATTTGAGGTTCAATAGTCTATCGCCTTCGGATTCCCCGCAACCAATAATTGTTCTGAGTATGAAGCTTTATTAGCAGGCCTCTGACTAGCCCAGGCTCTCAAAAGCATAATACCTAAAGGTATTCAGTGATTCGCAGTTGGTGGTAAATCAAGTATCAGGAAATTTTGCTGCTAAGTCCCCTCTTCTCATCAAATACTTAGAAGAGGTAAAAAATTTACTGCTACGGTTCAAGATAGCAACCTTAGATGGAGTCCTCCGGGGAGAAAATCAAAGGGCAGATACTCTGGCTCGTTTGGCTACGGGAGAAGAATTAGAAGCTCCGACAACTATTTATCGTTCCATTTTAACTTCTCCATAAGTTCAATTAGCCCCGGAAAATGAAAATATTCCAGAGTCCTTGTCCATTAGTTATGGACCCAATTGGATGACACCTATACTCCTCTATTTGCAAGAAGGAATACTACCGGAGGATAAGAAATTGGCTCAAATCATGCGTGGAAAAGCGGCACACTACACTGTTTTGGAAGGAATCTTGTACCGAAGATCTTTCCTTGCCCCTCTACTCAAATGCTTGGACTGTGCCGAGACAGATTATTGCATGTTGGAAGTGCACGAAGGGATATATGGAAGTCATTTTTCTGGAGAAGCCCTGGCCCACAAAATACTCCGGCAAGGTTATTACTGGCCCACTCTCCGAAAGGATTCTCTGGAGTACGTCAAAAAATGTGTCAAGTGCCAGCTTTTCTCTTCGGTCCCGAAGTTGCCTCCAGTGTTGCCATCTTCGATACTATCCCCCATTCCATTCGACATCTGGGGCATGGATGTCATGGGTCCCTTCCCACCAGCCAGTGGGGGAGTTAAATTCCTGATTGTTGCGGTGGATTACATGACTAAGTGGGTGGAAGCTAAAGCAGTTGCCCATATCACAACTCAAGTCTGTCGAAAGTTTTTCCATGAGGAAGTGGTTACTCGCTTCGGGATACCCAGAATACTCGTCACTGATAACGGTAGGCAATTCATTGATGCAGAATTTGAGGAGTATCTAACCAAATATCTCATCCAACATAAAAAGTCTTCTGTAGCTCACCCCCAATCTAACGGGCAAGTCGAAGTCACCAACCGAAGCCTTTTACAAAGCCTTCGGAAGAATCTTGAAGACACTAAGACCCTTTGGGTAGAAGAATTGCTGAATATTCTCTGGGCTTACAGAATCGATACCAGAAAGCCCACAGGTAAAAGTCCATTCCGCCTAGCTTACGGCACTGAGGCCCTGATTCCTGTGGAAATTAGGGAACCATCCCTGAGGGTTACGACCTACGATAGCAACACTAACAGCCAAGGCATAAGAGCAAACCTGGAGTTCCTGCCCGAAAGAAGAGAAAATGCAGTTATCCGCATGGCCAACTACAAACAGAAAACTGCCAAGTATTTTAGGAAAGTTAACCCATGTCAATTTCAGCCCGGTGATAAAGTACTCCGTTCATCAGCCGCTTCGGACCCAGCACACACCAAAAAACTTGATCCAAACTAGGAAGGACCCTACTTGGTGCATCGAGTTTCACGTCCCGGGACATATGCACTAGCCAGACCCGACAGACAACTTCTCCCTAACACCTGGCATGCCACTCACCTACGACGATTTTACCCTTAGGTAAGCCTGAAACCTTTGTCTTTTCCTTTAAACACTAAACACCCCACAGCAACTTAAAAGTTGCTCCTTTTGTTCCGGGCCCCGAAGCCAGTATGACGGCATCCTTGAGCTCGACAAGGAGAATTTTGTTGTGTATCCTCTGTAAGTATCCTTGGGAAGGATTCTATGAATGTTTTATGCAACATATATGTTTGGTGTGATGAGAATAATATATGCACCACAAAATCCCCAATGTGAGTAGCATTATCTAGGCTACGGAAGGGGTCTAACCAACATAAGTAGCGTATCTCGGCTACGGCTGGACTCAAAATTCCCAATGTGAGTAGCATTATCTAGGCTACAGAAGGGGTCTAACCAACATAAGTAGCGTATCTCGGCTACGGTTGGACTCAAAATCCCCAATGTGAGTAGCATTATCTAGGCTACGGAAGGGGTCTAACCAGCATATGTAGCATATCTCGACTACGGTTGGACTCAAATGTCTATACAAAGTATTTTCTCAAAACCCCAGGGTTGATCTATATGGCTGATTTGTTGTTGATCTACATGGCCGGTTTGTTAAAATTACGAAGGAAATTTTATATAAAAATTATGCGAAGAAGCATGATGTTTTTAAGAAGGATGTAAATGAGCTATATTAAAGCATTTTTCGAAAGATTATCGTGTATCTGTGCTATGATCATCTTTGAATCATTATTTATCGCTTGCGAATGTTTGAGGAATCGATCACAAACAGGCAAGTTTCCTAAATGCTGATAAAATGATTAAAACTCATAACAAAGTTTGGTAACTTTTCCACCGAATAAATTTTCTCTCTTCTCTCTCTTCACTCTCTAAACCAAAGCAGCGCTTGTGCTTCCTCCGGCGGTGGCTCCTCCACCGGCCGGAGGTTTTCGTTCGTCTTTCTTTGTGTTTTGCTCTTATTTTCTTTCAATAATCGTCCTCGGGTGAGGTTTTCTTCCCATTTATTGGGTCTTTAGTCCCATTTATTGGGTTTTGTCTCTCTCTCCGTGTGAGAGTTCAAGTTTGTTTTAATGTCCGGGATCGCAGATCTGCGGGATATTTGGTGTGTTGGATCTTTTGGTTCTTTAAAAAAGAGTTATATGGGCTTGCAATTAAGGTTGGTTTTTCGAATACATCATGTTCATCACTACGTTAAATCGTTAGATAGTCCCTTCAAAAAGGCTGTATTTTCCAGCGATGTTAGCAAGGGGCCGCACCAGAGAGAAGATCTGCTCAACGGTTGTAGCTTCGATGAAGAAAACTTAGATTTAATCTTTGTCATGTGTTTGTTAAATTTCAGTTATTTTTGTAGATGTCGTATGACTTTTAATCATTGAACTATTTATCCCCTCAAAAAAAAGTCATAAACAAATATTAAAACAACTTCGGAACCAAGAATAGCCGATTTTTCAAAAGTCTAAACAAAAATACTTCAAAGAACTCATAGAGTCTACCCCTCAGCAGGAGCGCCATCACTGGCCTTCGAAAGCTTCGAAGGCTTTTCTCCTTCAGGAACGCCTCTACCATTATCCCCTTCGGGCAACTCGACAAGCTTCTCTTTTCCTTCTTCACTGCTCTCAGCCTTCTCTTCACTTCCCTTGGAAGCCAGTTCGGCCAGTTCTATTGCTCTGAACTTTCCAATAGTGTGAACAGTGGGATAAACGACGTTCCCTGCCCCCACAAACTTCAGACAATCTTCAAACCCTTCTTCATGGAAGGCACCCGCCTTTTCATAGAGAATTTTTTCGAACTCAGGCGAAGCCTGGAACTTTTCCACACAATCTTTGTAAGTAATAATAGCGTCTCTTTCCACTTTCTCCAGGGAGTCGATTGTTTTTTCAGCTCTACTTCATGCTTATCACTCTTCTCTTGGAGACTGGCCGAAGTTGCTTTCTCAATCGATAAACTTTCTTCCATCTCACTTAGCTGTAGCTTCAGAGTTCGGATCTATTCATCCTTTGAGCTTAAGCTTTTAGTTAGATTATCCTCACGTTCTCTAGCCTCTTTGACCATCCGCAAGGCCATATCCTTAGCCTCCTGCTCTATAATGGCCCTACGGTTTTCGACGACCGCCCTCACTTTACATTTTTCTGCCCTGACCACAACATCCAGGACTCGGCTTCCTAGCTGAAAAAAGCAAACCAAAGCTCGGAAAAAAAAAGAAGGAAAGAAAGAAAGAGTTAAGAGACAGAATAAATCATACCGAGCCCAGAGATTCTTTGACCAACCGAAAGGCGTCCTCATCCGAAGTATCTTCTAAAGCCTTTTTGTCTGGAGACAACCCAAAAGCCCCCAAGGCCTCTAGGGGAATTTGTGATCCCTTACCCAGCCAACCTTGCCCTGAATGAAATTTTAGCAGAGTATACCGCTCAGTTCCCGAAGCATCCTCTGCTACGGGTGCATTAGCTTTCCCCTGAAGGAACTCTAAGTCCGAGGCCCCTGGATTTTTGGTAACATCCACAGTAGTAAGGTCCACGAAGTCCCCTTCTGCTTCATCATCAGTAGGCTCATCGACCAAGGAGAATCCTTTCATCTGGGCACTTGATTTTCGCCTCTTCGTGGAACCCCCAAGTTGGTCAATAGCCGAAACAACCTTTGGCTCTAAAGATATTTTTCCCAAAACCGAAGACACACTAGCCGTACCCTCTTTCTGAGCCTCTAGGCCTACGGATGATCCAGCCGCAGCTTCACCAATTTTCTTCAGTCTCTTATCTTGAGCCAGCTTCAGAATTTTAGCTCTATCCATGTTTGCTGGGATACCAGAATTCTGTAAAAGTACTTAACAAAGAAGCGATGTTAATAAGCTCAAAGAGAGAGATTCTACAAGAAAAGATATCTAAAAGATTGGACAAGAGAGGTAGAGTTAAGCCAAGTTATAGAAACTACGCATCTAAACTTACAGTTATGAGTATATAAAAATTCAGGAGTAGTGAAATCCTTCGCAGTCCATAGGCCCGTAGGAGTGTTCCCTGCAAACCTACAAGCCTGCTCCATCTCCCTATCTTCCAAGTACGACCTACCCCTACCACTATCTTGTCAGGGTTACTGTAAGGAGGGAGATACCCTAGGTCGCCCCCTCTTAATTTCACAAATTCCCTATGCCACCCTTTGTTCGAAGAAGGGGTAACTACAAGAGCACCCCTCAGTTTCTTTCCCCCTTTCCAATGTATTTCGAATAAAGGATGATAGCCTCGAGAGGCTTGTAATTGATGCATTGACCAGAAGAGACTGAGGGTAGGTTCCATTCCTAACTCAGAACACCTAGCAATAAAAGCACAGATCTTTCGGACAGAGTTGGGCCCAAGTTGCCCCACTCCTATTCTCATATTCACCAAGAGAGAATGGAAGAATTGGTGCATGGGTAACCTTAGCCCCACCTTAAAATGTTCTAAGGGAATTCCAACCCATAAGTCCCCATTCCTATGCCAAATCCTCTCATCCTCACGGGCAGCCCGAATCTCATATTCTGCTGGGATCTGGAAAGCATATCTTACTTCCTCCAGATAACTTTCATCAAAAAGAGGTGGCTTGTTTATATACTCCAATCCTCCCAGAAACCTCTCCAGGACCTCATCTGGAACCACACTAAAGGTAGGCTTATAGAAGCACGCCTCCTCGTAAGTACGAAAATAGTCTTCCCTCCGGAAATCCGGAGGAGTATGAACAAACTTCTCTGAACAATCTAGCCACCCTTTGGCATCACCCAAACAACTCTTGGTAGGAATAAATAACTCGTCGTTCCTCTGCTTCTTCCGCCTTTCTATTACCTTTTTTGTCACCTTCTCTTTCCCTTTTCTGGACCTTTCTCCTACTTTTTCCTTGCCTTTCCCGGGTTTTTCCTGGAGGGGCACTTCTTTTAGACTTTGCTTACGCCCTTCTACCCCTTCGATTACGATTCCTTTAGGGGTCATAGATCTAAGAGGCATTGCGTCTGACACTATTTCAACGTCTTCCTCAGACGACGAACTATTGCCCCTATCTCACTACGGTCGTTATCCCCACTACTGCTACTATCCATCTCGTTTTCATCCGAAGCCAATAACAACTCGTTATCCGAATCCATAGCACTATCTTCGGTCCTATCGGCTGATTTCCTTTTCACCATCTGTCGAATTGGTATGACTCCCTAGATAAGCAAACAAAGGGCATGACCATTAGCTTTGTTCTTCAAGAAAACATTCACCTACAAAAACTCAAAAAAAAACCCTAATTTGTTTCTTTGAAGAATAAAGCGTTGGGGGGCCCAAACCAACAATAATTCCCCCCACCGATCGAATATCAAAAGAAACTATGCGAAGAAATCCATTATAAGCGAGGAAGAAAGAAACCCTAAGTTAGGAAAACCCCCGAAATCATTCACGGTTAACAAAATCCCTTAGTTTCATACTCATTCCGTTCAAAATCAGAGAGGCGGACCTTTCAATTAAACTATCAACCAGGGATTTACATGCATATTTTCATCTATACATACACAGTTGCGTATCTACACCAATTAATTCAAAATACAATAGTACCATACACTTTATGTGAAGAAAAAGAAATCATACCCGAATGCAAAGTGTTCCGAGGCCTTCACCGGTTATCTACTCCCTCTCTAATTCCTTTTGGGTTTCCAAATGAATATATAAAGTAATGGCTTACTTTCTTTTATTTCTTATTTTTACAAGATATACTCAACCGTCCTTCCCCCTTTAATTTTGAAATATTACAGTTTTTCTGATTAGCTATTTACAAATATATCCTTTAGTGATTGACAGTTACATTCCTCAAATTACTCCATTTGTTCCCACGTACATACAGTAAATGTCGTGGACTGTTACAAAAATAAGACAATAAAAATGAACATAATACAATAATTGCAATAACATTCCAAATTTATTCATAGGCTCAAGGCGATTACAATTTCTTTTTTCCATACATAGAATTAAAAACATGGAAACATTCTCTCGCTCTAAGACGTTTATGCGACTTTAGCTCCCGAGCCCGAAGGAGAACCACCCGAACCTCCTCCATCAGTTATTTTCTTCCGCGGAACCTCCTTCTGCATTCCCGGAACCTTAGCCAACATTTCGATTATTTTTCTGAGTACCTCCGACATTTCCCCCTCCGATTTGGGGCCATAAAAAACGACCCCATCCACAGAAATCTTGTTGTTGTCCCAATCGAAATTCAGCCTAGGATCCATACCTGGGAATATAAAAATAACCGTAAAAAGGGAAAAAGGGGAGAAATGGCTCGAAGACAAAAAGTGATTTTCTATGAACAAACAATGAGATACAAAATGTTGCACCTAATGTTATTTATATAGGGAATTAGGGAAGAGAAAAATCAGAAGTCAAAGCAAACCCTGTTTCCCATGACTCTTGGAAACTAGAAACGAATTAACACCCAGTCCAACACGGAGACCCATGCAGTTGACTTCCCCATATACAATTTTCGATGTTTCCTGATAAACATTAAAGAAAATCACAAGAAAATGCTTGTTTATTTTTTAACTTTCACCATTTATTTTTCATATTAATATCTCATGGCACCAAAACCTTTATCCTTCCCGACACCCTGGTGTCATTTAATCCTCGAATAAGAACTTCCTAAATGAAGCACTGATCACTAAAGGGGGGGCATCTGATGGACCATAAAAAATACCTCCCCTACGGCCTACGGCCAATAAACCGCAGAGGCCAAAAGGAAAAGATCCCTACGACAACAATTGTCCCTACGGGGCCACGACCCTTCGGCCTTCTGAATGGATCAGCACGACACCCAGCAAGCACCTGAACATGCACTCCTCTATAATTACCAATCATTCCTGGAAATGCTTCCATCTGTCTACCATAGGGTTGCTCAGTCACCCTTAGGTATGCTTTATCACCTATAAAATAGGGACACGTGTTAGATACAGTAGAGGTAACACAAATGACTCACTAAAAACACCTGAACTATAAAAAGAATCAGAAATCAAGGATAAAAGCTAATGACCAATTTCACAACACACAAAACTCTCGAACATGATAAACTTAAAACAGGATCTCGAGATGATGGCTACGGACAAATCATAAAATCCTTATGGCTATCAATATGTATTATACATCTTTAAACACCTGAAATCGAGAGGCTTACATGCGTTATGAAAGACATTACAAATTGAGAGGCTTACATGACATTGCAAAAATTAGCTTATGTGTGTCGGAGTGTGTATATACTAAGAAAAAGAGAACATAAAAATGTAAAAGCGGCTCATTTTTTTTCATGAAATAACTGGTCACCTATCCTCTTATTGATCTCCACTTCATTCTTCGGTTACTAGATATGATATTTATCTGGTGACCATGGGACTTTTGAATCCTGTGCTTGTACTGCAAATCAACTTTTCATTGAAAAATTGGATCACCTAAAAAATCTAGTGTGGATGAATGTCTAAAGTTTGGCAAGTGTACTTGTTAAAAAAAGTTTGCCAAGTGTAAAATATGAGGTGCGTACGTACAGTATATTGTTAGCATTTCCGATGAGGATGCCAACCAAAAATGTTACTCCCTCTGGGCTCTGTCCCATCCATTTCTTTACACTTTCCTTTTTGGGATGTTCCATCCAATTCTTTACATTTCTACACTTTCCTAAAATGGTAAAGTTTTATAATATAAAAATCAACTACATCCACTACTTTCCTCTACTAAATCATTTTATACATTATATAGTGATGTGGTTGCATTCAGATGCAACCCAAATCCATCAAAATATCACCCCACCTTAAAAAAAAAGGAGAGTTGCATGTGGTTTCATTCAGTTGAATGTGGTTGCATTCAGTTGCAACCCAAATCCACCAAAATATCACCCCACCTTAAAAAAAAAGTTGCCTGTGGTTGCATTCAGTTGCAACCCAAATCCACCAAAATATCACCCCACCTTAAAAAAAAGTGTCAAAGTCGGCTGGGCAGGGGGAAGGAGGGTTGTCCTAATTTGTAGTATTTTTGCAATTTTGAAACTTAGTTTAGTAAAATTGCAAATAGTTTTTTTTTAACTAAAGTAAAATTGAAAAAATTTACTTTGAATATATATTTATCAAAAAAACATCAAAAAAGTAACTACATCGCAGCTAGTAGTATATTTGAAAATTGAAATAAACGTCGTAGTCTTTCTGAAGATATCAGTGTTTTTCGTTAAACAAATTGAATTTTGAAAAAGGCTTTGGAAAATAGTTATTCGATTTTTTGCTTAGAATTAACAAAGAGGGATATTCATATTCCAGTTTGTGGCATTTGGGCTACTAGTAAACAAGTAATTGGCTTTGGACTGGAGGAGATATTTAAGCCCAAAATGAAATATTAAACCCTAGGCCCATAAAACAATAAGAAGGCGAAATATAAAGTGAAACCCTAGCCTCTCTAGCATCTTGTTCAGTTTATTGGCGCAGCTGCGGAGAAGAAGAAGAAGAAAAGAAGAAGAAGATGGTGTCGCTCAAGTTGCAGAAGCGTCTTGCCTCCAGCGTTCTCAAGTGCGGAAAGGGAAAGGTTTGGCTCGATCCAAATGAAAGCAATGAGATCTCGTATTACATAGAGCTGAAACATGAGGCGTATGCAAAGAAAATTATTCACAAAGCTGGCATGTTTGAATGTAAGCCAGTTAAATTTCCTATGGAGCCAAAAATCCAACTGCATAAGGAGGAGAAAGGTAAGGTTGTGAATTCAACTGACTTTAAGAGTATGGTAGGTGGGTTAAGGTACTTGGTGCATACACGTCCCCATATTTCGTATGTTGTGGGTATGGTAAGCAAATATATGGATAGGCCCACTGTTTTGCACCTAAACGCATATACTAAGATATGTGCAGGAAACTCTAAGTTATGGTCTTGTTTATTGGAGAGGTCAAGGTAATTATCTCTTGACAGGTTTTTCTGACAGTGACTTGGCTGGCAACATAGATGACAGAAAGAGTACAGGTGGTTTAGCTTTTTACTTGAATGAAAGTTTGATAACCTGGGTATCACAGAAGCAGAAGTGTGTGGCTTTAAGTTCGTGCGAGGCTGAGTTCATGGCCACAACTATTGCAGCCTGCCAGGGAGTCTGGTTATGGAAGGTCTTGAGTCAAATATCAGATGAAGTTGTAGGTCCTGTTACTCTATTTATTGATAATAAGTCAGCATAGATTTGGCTAAAAACTCAGTGTTTCATGGTCGCAGCAGGCAAATTTATGTGCGTTATCACTTCATTAGAGAATGTGTTGATCGAGGAGATATCATAATCAAGCATGTACGTACTGAAGAACGTACAGAGAGCTGACATCCTAATGAAAGCCATGTCCAAAGCAAAATTTGAGCGCATGAGGAAGCTACTGGGCGTGAAGAAGCTGTAGAAAAACAGTTTGAATTAAGGGGGTGTTTGTTGGATTTTTTAATCCAAACATGTTTTATTTAAGAAAATAAAGTTTAGTTAATTTGTTTTAGCAGCTTGTACGTGTATGACTGGGTCATCACTGGAGTAGGAATAAATAGATGTAGTGGAGACAAATTAGGAGTTGTTGCTACTTTGTAGGCTTAGAGCATCTCCAATGGCGTTAGCTAAAAATGATTGGCTAAATTACATAAAATATTGATTATGTAAAATTTGTCGAACCTGTAAGACGTTGTGTTCCGAGGGTATTGGCTATAATGATTGACTGTATTTTAAAAATGGTATGTTATTAATATTTCAAGTTGTTATTAATGGAATATATAATTTTAATATAGAAATAAGTGATGTGGCAATTCACTACAGGTCTCTAGAGATTCGACAAATATAGCCAACATCAAGAGATTATCTATAATTATAGACAAGGGTTTTGTCCCGTTGGAGTGCAAATTTTTTTACACATTCTTTATAATTCTTATTTATGGTAATTGATTTCAAATTTTACCTAAGAGGTCTCTCCCATTGGAGATGCTCTTAGAGCATCTCCAACCCATCTCCATCATTACTTATATTTTTGCCACATATGCAATTATAGGGAACCAAATTAAATTGGAGCACTCTAACCCAAGACCTCTTACCTAAAAAATTTTAGGTGAGAGAAAATGCTTCCCTACATGTAGGCAGTGTTCTAAAAGACGGTCTGGGCGGCCGCCTAGGCACCGCCTAGGCGCTGGGTGAGCTTCAACAGCCACGATTCAGAGATAATCGAATTTTTAGGCATTTTATGGTAAAAACGGTCAAAATCGGTCTTCGGTGGCTGAATCGGTCAAAGGCGGTGAATCGGCGATGATATTGTCGATCGTGTTTCCGATCAGATCATCACTGGTTCGCGCTCCGGAATTCGTGTTCTCCGGCGAACATGAAAACTCCGGCGAACTAACTTCATAATGGAGAAAAAAAAAGTAAATTTAAATCAGAGTAGAAGGAAAGAAAATATGAAGAAGGAAAGAAAATATTAAGGAAAGAAAATGACGGAGAAGAGAAAGAAGTAGAAAATGGGGAAAATAAAGGTCAGATCTACAGGAAGGTAGTGAAAGTGGATTAGTGGAGAGAAGGTTCTTGATTACCGTGATTGATGTACAACTGTTGCTTGTTGGGGACTTACATAATTATTTTTATGCATTGTTTGACTATGTATATCTATATTACATATCTATATTTTAACTAAAGTTAATCGTAACTTTTTCCTTTTTAATTTTACTTGTCTTTAGTTTGTAACGATTTTCAATATTAGAATAATACAATTTCAAAAAATGTATGTACAATTTGATTTAATATAATTAATATTATACACATGTATATATTTTAAATTTAAATATATAATAATATTTAAAAGATAATCGATTAATGTTCCGATTAATCATTCCGATTAATTCCTAGGCGGTACCTCAACTGCCTTGATCCGTCTAGCGATTTTTATAACATTGCATGTAGGGAACCATATTACAACCCCCCTATAATGTCACCTCATCACTTCTTCTTTATAATACAATATATATCTACTTCCACACTTTTATCATTTCCTATATTATTTAAATATTGATTAAATATTATTTTTTTAATTATAGGTAACGAATATATATAACACCGTTGGAGTAGAACAACTTTTTGATTCCCTATATTTTATGTAACTATTATTTTATTATAGTTTAGGGAATGAAAATAGGGATTAGCATTGAAGATGCTCTTACGTTGCATTATTTATTTCCTTTGTAACCTCAGTTTGCAGTTCAAATCAATCAGAGAAACCTTTCTTTTCTCAGTTTTCATCTAAACATACGTTTATATATCTATCACTGTTACCAATCAAAAGTAACAGTAAATAGAAACCAACTAAATCAAAATCTTTTTTTATCCCAAACAGCTCTTCTAGTTCTCCTCTTCTTATAAAACCTGACACGTCTTTGCTAAAAGAAATAGTAGTCTTACCAGGATTCACCATTTGCCCTAAATCTAACTCGTGCACCTTAGAAATCGTCTTCATTTAACACTTATTCTACATTTGCATGTCCTTGAAAAAATTCACTAGTACAGAACTGTCTTTTAGTGTCGCACTTTGAGCGTCGGTTATATTGAGAGCCGTGGCCTATACATACTTTAGGCATCGGTTGCTAGTTTAACCGACGCTTAATGTCAATTATGTTGGACCTTTTGCGTCGGTCATGAAATAACCGACGCCTAAAACTTATCCTTTAGCATCGACCTTTACTCAACCGACGCCTAAAACCAACCTTTAGTGTCGGTCATAACAACCGACGCTTAAAACTGAACCTTTAGCGTCAGTTTTTATTCAACCGACGCCTAAAACTTATCCTTTAGCGTCAGTCTTTATTCAACCGACGCCCAAAATTGACCCTTTTGTGTCGGGTCTGATTTAACCGACGCTGTAGGTAAACTTTTTTTTTTTTTGCGTTGGCTGTTGTATGCCGACGCTAATGGACTATGATTCAGTAAACAGCTGCTGGGCTTTCACATGCCTTTTTTGTTTGGGTCCAGTAACTAGTAGCCCGCTTTTTTGTTGCGTCCGGATTAATCAACACTAAAAAACAAAAACATATTAAAATGAAAACATATCATTAGTAAAAAAAAAGTAAAAACATTATAAGTAAAAAAATATCAATTATTAAAAAAGTAAAAACATATATTTTGTTTTAATATTTTATTTAAATGATTTGAATTTATTCTTTTTTTAAAAATAATAATTTAAAATTTATTTATTATTATGTGTAAAAATATTATTATATAATGTACTTGTATTTAAAAAAAATAATATTTGTGTGTTTTGGTTAGAGATGTGTTATAATTAGGAAAATGATATCTAAAAAATAGGTCCAATAATGTGTTATGGTTAGTAGATTAATGTTTAAAAATTAGGTTCAATAATTAACTACATACTTGATTACCACCGACTACCAAATTTTTAATGTTTCGATTTTAATAAATAATTAAAATTTTATTTATCATTATGTGTAAATATATTATAATATAATATATTTGTATTTTAAAATAATAATATTTGCATTTTTTGTTTAGAGATGTGTTATCATTAGATATAGAAATGTTGATACATATTAAAATAAAATAAAATACATATCGATTAATTGGTAAAAAAAAAACATATATTACTGCTGTTCTTCAATGGGAACTGTATTCAATACTCCTCGCCCTCCTCACACCCAAACATTCCTCACTCCTCACTCCACAATCGAAGCCTCAACACACAACTTGGCCACTCATCTTCAATCAATTGTTTACACTGGCCACGTCTTCAATCAATCTTCGCCGCAACTTCAATCTCAGGCGGAGCCTCTAGGTACGTACAATCTCCAACACTTAACTTCAACACTTGTCCTCAAACACTCACCCTCGCAATTTCTCTCAATTTCTCAGGCAGACAATTTCTCTCAATTTCTCAGGCAGGTAATTTATGCTTCCGTGGATTTCGATTTAGGATTAGGGCTCGATTTGGGATTCCGATTGGATTAGGGCTCAATTGGATTCCGATTAGGTAATAGTTTGTCTTCTCCTGCTGTTTATGAACATTATTGATGTATTATGTGATTGTTTTGCTTGATTGAACATCATCTAGAAGTTCCAGGGGTTTAATCACATGCCACCCACTAGGAACATCTAATTGGAATATTGTTTGAGACACAATAGTAATACCTTGGACTCTGTGGGATTACATAGTTCCCCTCTGAAATGTATGTAATGGTTTACTAGTCTAGTTTACAATGTATTTAAAAAGATTTTGTTCGGGGTTAAATTTTTTGTAATGTGTGTGGTGTAAAACTGGTTTAATTTTTGTACAAACAGCTAGGAACAAACATGTTCCAGATGTTACTAAATATATCTTTTTTGTTATGTAAAACTGGAGCAATTAATTTTCTGTTTTATGGTTTTACAGAGAGCTGTGCTGGAACCAGCAATGCAGGGGCGTGACATGATAGGCCGAGCTTAAACAGGAACAGGAAAGACTCTTGCTTTTGGGATTCCAATTATGGATAAAATCATCAAGCTCAACGAGAAGCATGTGTTTGTTATTTTTTTAATACTGTTTGCTCTTCTTGATGTTAATTAACATGGTTGTTAAAATTTATTCACAAACACGCACACACACAATTATAATTCTGATGGAAATTGAATAACTCAAAATATGCTTGTATACATATAATTATATTTGCTGATTGAGTTGTCTTTCTTGCCATATAATTAATTAACATCATCTAAGTACTGATTTGTTTTCTTGCCATTGGGTCAGTTGCATCGATGCGTAATATCTACTTTTTTTTCTTCTTGTTCTGTACCTTATGTCATATTGCTTCTTTTTGTAAGAACTTGCCACATTAGAGAGCTCACTATCTAGTTGTTTATCTGAGTCATTACTTTGGATTGTAACCATTCAAGAATGTTGTTCCATTCAGCTACCAATTTCTTCTCTATTTTACACATCTTTCACTGCATTATTTAAACATCGGAAACATAATAATAATTACAAACTCAAACAACGTGCTTCACTGTTGCTGATTATTATTGTTTTGTGCTAGAATCTACCCATGCTCTGTATCACCGATATTTTATTATGTTTAAGTTATATTTACAAGTTTTCAAAACATTACGTGGGGTTTCAGGAAGATATCAATACTATTTTGATAGATTGATAGCTGATGGAGAAGCAGCCCATAACAAGTGGTTCCGCCCTAATCCTTATATCAGTATGTGCCAACCAGAATGTTCATTTGTTGGACCCAGGGGGGGATTCATTTGTTAGCTGGGTTAGTAGGACCTTTGTATAGGGCGCTATATGTATACCCTAAAGTAAACAACAGCCAAGATCCTTGCTGAATTTCATACAAGTATTTGCTCAGATAGAATTCTAAAACTATTGATACTATACAGTCTCTATGATATATATTCTTACCAACCTTTTATCGACAGTTCCATGGGCTCCTGGTGGCTCCAAGTTTACAAGAAATCCAACATCGCTTTCTCGGGTAATTATAACCTTCACTATGTCTGGTTAACGGGATTTTGATATGTTGAACATATTTAAGGCTTGAATCTTCTATAACAATATAAATTAAATTATCAATGTATTTTATTTTTTTGTTATTATGGTATATTGGTTCAATTGTCTGAGACCATTCTTGCCGTGCATTTTATATGACTATATGCCTTCATGTTGATGAGATAAAATCAAGTTGACGGCTTGTCACAAGTTAAATCTATAAAGTTTCCTCCTCAAATGTTAAAATTATTATTAGATATTTTTTATCGTAATTAATTTAATTAGTTTTTTATTAAATTTTGAATAGGAAGCTGAGGTTGTGCAAATGCATATGGACTTAAAAGTTGGAAAGTATTTGGGTGAAAACGGAGTGGATTTTTGGAAGGCTGCCGATTGGAGGAAGCAACAGGATGAATTCGAGATTAGCATGATTTGTGTTTTAGTTAATCTTGTTTTGGGAAAAGAATGATCAACGTGATTGTCTATGTTTCAATCATTTATACTTATTCAGTAGCTTTTATCTCATATTTTCTTTGAATCATTACAATGAACAACAGTTTCTTTTTGTATCTTTTGTTTATAATGATGCATATGGATGCCATTTCATCACTTTATGTCATTTACTGTTACTTTGTGATCAGGTGGATCTCACATTCACGCTGGGTGAGGAACAAACATTTGTCTACTCCAACATAAGTGTTTATCCCAGGAAGGTATTCACTAATTGTTCTTCAGTGTTTCTATATTCTCAGTTTACCTTGGCTTGCTAAAACCAAGAGTTTGCTACTAGTAATCTTAAAACTGAATAGAACAACTTGAGCTGAAATTTTTATAGCATAATTTGGAGACTTTGAAATATAGATCTTCCTGGTATTCATAGTAACTCAGTTCAAAGTCCTATCCAAGACATGATCCCAATTAATTATTTTTTAAAAAATATTTTAGTATAGTTCTCATTCAACTAATTAGTTTCATCTGCACAGGTTGTGTATCTCCTTTGGTCTTAAACAGTGATGATCTCAAGCTGCTCTCAGTAAAGGTCAATGGCAAGGAGCTGAAGGTGTGGAGCTCTCTGCCTTTTTTTCCAGTTTAATCTTCTTGTAGTGTAGCTACTACTAAATTGGAAAGGAAATGCTTAACCTTTGTGTTAGCAATAACATAACCTCTTATTGTATGAATGTGTTTCCTAACTCTATAATTACTATGTCCTCCAGGAGGTTGATTTCCAGTTGGATTCACATCACCTGATTCTCCAATCGCCTCCAAGAAGTAAATTTATACTGGAAATTGTTACTGAGATATGCCTACAGAAGAACACGACATTTATTCCCTCTCAAGTTTTCGCATATATACTTTTAATATTATGAATGTAATTCTTTTATTATGTTCCTTGTCTTTGGACAATATGATATTTGAATATTTGCTGCTGGGGCTATATTTTGGATTTTTATCTACTGTAATGTGAAAATCAGTTGTTAAATATTTGACTCTTGAAGTAATTTGAGTTTCTAGTCTTTAAATATTTGTTACAGATCCAAGTATGTGTTGGGTGTATTGGTGTATGTACAAAAGCAGCTATGACTATCAATAAATTTTTTTTTTTGAAAAAAGACTTTAGGCGTCGGCATTTCAGGTGACCGACACATATGCCTATATCTATATCGTCGGCATTTCAGCTAACCGACGCTTGTGAGTATACTTATAGCGTCGGCATTTTAGGTAACCGACGCTTGTGAGTATACTTATAGCGTCGGCATTTTAGGTAACCGACGCTTATGCCTATATCTAAAGCGTCGGTGTTTCAGTTAACCGACGCTTATGACTATACCTATAGCGTCGGCGTTTTAGTTAACCGACACTTATGACTATTTTAAGCATCGCCTAAATAACCGACGCAATAGGCCCATACCTATAGTGTCGCCTGCATATACTACGCCACTTGACCGACGCTAAAAGTATGTTTTGACCGACGCTATAGACCCTTTTTGTACTAGTGATTGTAGTCATTAGCAAATGATAAATGAGAGATTTTGGAGCAGACAGCTCCATTTCTATGTCATGCAGACTATCCGAACTTAATCAATAAAACTTCTGCATGATAAAAGTATCGTTTTGCCTTAAGTTTCGATACAGGACAAATTATTTTAAATGAACCCCAATAACGAGAACATAAAAAAAATAATGCACAGAATATTACCAGATCAATCCAGCGCGGCTTGAACTCCATTTTTACCATCACAGTTCTGAGCAAATTTCATTCAACCCTATCATAAACAATAACCATGTCTAACTTAAAAAGCGAAAAATCTCACTTCACTAATTAATAAAATTCTTTAAAAAGAGAAATATTTCAAATGACACAAAAATAATATTTGTGATAAGCCTTTAATTCTTGCAGCTGTACTGAGAGAACAAACGAAGTAATGGCATACCTAATGTATATATAGTCTTCATTCATTATTATTATATATTTTTCGTAAAATTTGTATGATAATATAGAAGAAAGATAATCCTGTAAATCGTAGCGGCTAGTGTCAGAATCACATACCTATAGTGTTAGTATTAAACTTATATGATTCATCATTTTAATGAGTTTTTTATGAGAATGTATATTTAATTATTTAGTTAATCCTGTATATTAATCGTAGTGGCTAGATCATTGTTCTGTGACCTTTGTCCGCCAGGTGTTTGATGAAAAACCTAAGCTAGATCAAGACGACATTCTATAGCTTTTGTTCTCTCCGTTTTGTGGGAGTCTCGTTTGTTCTCTCCTCTTTCACGAGTGTGGGAGTTATTATCTGTATATTAGGCTTGTAGGGGCAAGCTAGCCGCTCAAATGAATCTCCTAAGTTGGAATTGCCGGGGGTTGGGGAATCCTCGGTCCGTTCGTGTTCTTCGAGACCTGATAAAGGCTCAGAGACCAGAGTTTGTTTTTCTATCTGAAACTTTAGTAGAGAATAAGGTGATTGAAAGTTTATGTGCAAAGTTTGGTTTTTCTTCCCATTTCTCTGTGGATCGAGTTGGTAGAGGGGGTGGGTTAGCGTTATTGTGGAAGCGTAGTATGAATATAACCATTTGTGATTCATCCCAGAATCATATAAATGTGCAAATTATGGAGGGTAATAATATGAGTTGGAGACTTACTTGTTTCTATGGTTTTCCAGAAAGGGAGAGGAGAAGGGATTCTTGGGAATTTATTCGTTATTTGGCTGGTCAATCTCAATTACCTTGGTGCATTTTTGGCGATTTTAACGATCTCATGTATGCCTCAGATAAATGTGGGACGCATCCTCATCCTCAATGGCTTCTTGACGGGTTCCGAAATGTTATAGAGGATTGTCATCTGGTGGAGCTGGACTTAACAGGAGGGAAGTACACGTGGGAAAAGAGTAGAGGGACTGCGAACTGGGTTCGAGAGAAGCTAGACAGAACTTTTGCTACGACAGCTTGGTGGCAACAATTTCCTCTCTGCAAGCTATCTGTAAGTCATGCCATCACATCTGATCATGAACCACTTAAATTGGAGCTTATGAACGTTGTTTTATCAAAGAAGCAATTCCGTTTTAAGTTTGAAAACACGTGGTTAAAAGAGAAGAATTTTCAGTCAGATGTTTCTAAATTCTGGAAAGATTTACCTTCTACTCATCTTTTGCCAAAGTTGCTCTCAGTTTCATCCTATATGGCGAAGTGGGGAAGAACATTTTTCCATAAATTTAGAGAGAAAGTTAAACATCAGAAAGAGGTTATTAATAGTCTGGTGGATTGCGTAGATGAAGATAGTGTAAAGCGCTATTTTGAAGAGAAAGATAAACTTCACCAATTACTCTTGCACGAGGAGACTTACTGGAAGCAGAGGGCAAAGGTTTTTTGGCTTGAAGAGGGAGACTCAAATACGAGGTTTTTTCATGCTAGTGCTTCTGCCAGGAAAAAGATGAATCAGATTGTGAGATTACAGAACGATGTGGGTGAGATTACTTCGAATCATGAGGATATGTGTAATATTATTCAGTCATATTTCTCAAATGTGTTCACAGGCACTACAAGTGTATCACACTCTCCTGGAAATACGGACATTGGCATTATTTCAGTAGAGCAGAATATGGAGTTAACCGCTGAGCTCGCGTTTGATGAATTCACCCTAGCTGTTAAACAGATGCACCCGGACAAGGCGTCTGGGCCCGACGGCCTTAACCCGGCATTTTTTCAGCATTTCTGGGAAATTTTGGGCAGGGAGGTCTTTCAGTGTTGTAAAAGATGGCTAAATGAGTGCATGTTTCCAGCTGAACTAAATGATACAAACCTGGTTCTGATACCCAAGAAGGAAAATGTGGAATCCCCCAAAGATCTGAGGCCAATTGCCCTTTGCAATGTCCTTTATAAAATTCTTGCCAAAGTTCTAGCTAATCGACTTAAGAAAATCCTCCCTGAGGTTATTTCAGAAGAGCAGTCTGCGTTTGTTCCAGGAAGAAACATTCAAGACAATGTTCTAGTTACCTTCGAGGTGGTACACTATATGCATCGTAAGAAGCAAGGTCAAGATGGGAATGTAGCTTTGAAACTCGATATAAGCAAGGCTTATGATCGTGTCAACTGGGATTACCTTAAACAGAGGATGCGTATAATGGGTTTCTCAGAAACCTGGATTAAATGGATTATGCTTTGTGTTACTACAGTATCCTACTCGGTTTCGTTCAATGGTACATCTATAGGTCCCATAATTCCAACCAGGGGTCTCCGTCAGGGAGACCCTATCTCCCCTTATCTGTTTTTGTTGTGTGTTGAGGGTCTATCTCACTCCCTGAAAGATGCTGCTAGTAATGATATTATTCACGGTTGTAAGATCAGTAATTCAGCTCCATCTATCATTCACCTTCTGTTCGCTGATGATAGTTTTCTTTTCTTTAAAGCAACTACTGAGGAGGCACAGACGATAAAGCAAATCTTGAATTCTTATGAGTTGTATTCGGGCCAGGCAGTGAACTTTCAGAAGTCAGGTATTTTCTTTAGTTCAAATGTTAGAAGAGATAAACAGGATGAGCTAAAGGAGGTCCTTGGTGTTCATGAGGATATACAGAATAGCAAGTATCTCGGTTTACCATCTTTAATTGGTAGATCAAAGAAGGCTATTTTCAATGTTCTGAAGGACAAAGTAGGGAAGAAGATACAAGAATGGAGTTCTAAACTATTGTCAAGAGCGGGTAAAGCAGTTCTTATAAAAAATGTGGCTCAAGCAATCCCTGCTTATTGTATGTCATGTTTTTTAATCCCTAAAACACTTTGTCAAGAGATAGAGAGAATGATGAATGCTTATTGGTGGAGCTCTGACTCTAATAATTCAAAAGGAGTACGCTGGCTTGCTTGGGATAAAATGAGTATGGATAAAAATCAGGGAGGTATGGGGTTCCGTAACCTACATGGTTTTAATCTAGCTCTTGTTGGAAAACATGTGTGGAACTTTATAAACTACCCAAACTCTCTTGTTGCAAGAGTTTTTATGGCGAGGTACTTTCCAGATGGTCATATTTTAAAGGCAACAAAGAGTAGAGGATCAAGTTATATATGGGAAGGCATATGGGAAGCGAAGGAGGCTCTGATGAAAGGGTATAGGTGGATTCTTGGAGAGGGCAGTTCGATTAATATTTGCATAGACCCTTGGTTGAGGTTTAAAGATGGTTATAGGGTGGAAAACAAAAACTACTCTCCTGCTGTAGCTCAAAGCAAGGTCAGTGAATTTTTTCTTCAAGGAACAAAAACTTGGGATGTTGACAAGTTAACCAGAGCATTTGACAGTTGTGATGTCAAAGCCATTGTGGCAACTCGTATTCCGCAAAGTAGTACTAATGACAGGTTGGCCTGGGTCCATGCTTCAGATGGACAGTACAGCGTGAGAACGGGGTACCAGTTTTGGCAGGATCAGACTATTGGTGTAGCTGGTGTAACTCAGTCGAAAGGATGGGGCAGAATCTGGAAATTGCCCATCCCTCACAAAATAAAGATCTTCCTCTGGCGTTTTTGTAGGAATGCGGTTCCTGTAAGGAACAGACTTAGACACAAAGGTGTTCGTGTCCCTATTGGGTGCCCTATGTGCGTGGGTGATGTTGAACATCTGTTGCATTTCTTTTTTGATTGCGAGTTTGCAAAACAATGTTGGAACTCAGTTGGTGTTTCTCTTCAAATGGCAGAGGTGGAGTTTGCTCCGGACTGGTTGTTGGAAAGGCTGAGCATAGATACTCAGGATCAATTGGTAAAGATTGCGACAGATTTGTGGAGCATTTGGTTTGCCAGAAATAAGAGAATTTGGGATAATGTTTGGCTATCCCCTGGAACTGTAATAGAGCTGGGTTCGAAGCATATCCACGAGTGGCGTGAAGCCACGAAAAGAAGAAAATCTGGTCCCTATGGAAATGGTGGTGCAGAGAATCATTTTGAGGTAAAATGGCAGCCCCCGGAAACAGATTGCTTGAAAATAAATGTTGATGCTTCGCTAAAAGAAGGAGAGGATCACTACAGCCTTGGCATGGTGGTTCGTGATCATACTGGAAGTTTCTTGATGGGTAAAATTATGAAGTTTGAGGGGTGTGTCTCTGTCCTGGAAGCAGAGTCTGTTGGAGTCTTAGAAGCTTTGCTTTGGGCTTCACATATTCCGGACAAGAACATCACTATAAAATCTGACTCGCTATTAACGGTAAATGCTATCAAGAGGGTTGCAATAAACCACCTAGAGCTTGGTCATATTTTTCAGCAATGCAGGGAGATGTTGGAGAACCGGAGCAGTCTTAAAGTAGATTTTGTTAAAAAGCTAGCAAACAGTGTAGCCCATGGCATGGCCAGGTTACCTTGTGCGTTGAATAGCTATAATTTGATTACGTCTCCTCCTCAGTTTTTGTTGGAGACAATCTTGTATGAATCGTTGAGTTCGTAATGAAAGTTTCTTTTCGTTTCAAAAAAAAAAAAAAAAAAAACAAAACGTAAATGTACCAGTACAGTACATAGAGTTCAACTTTACGTCGTGGGATGAAAGAAAAATTTGGCGAATCAGGACGAAACAATCAAGTTAAAATTAAATAATACATGATCGCTTATAATATTAGTAAATAGAGTAAACAATTTGCAAATGGAGGGATAAAGAAATAGAGAGCCGATTGCAGCTAACAAGTACTCCCTCTGTCTCACATTGTTTTTCTTGTTTGAAATGTCGGCCCTATTCATAACATGAGACAAATTACTAATTTACGTCTAATCTATAAGACGGAATATAGTCATGAGTGATCTTGTTGGATTCGTATTTATGAGTACTTTAATACAGTGAAGTTTTTATATTTAAAACTAATACGAAATTAAAGATATTAACGATCAAAATTACGCGTTGGCAAACGTGTCCAATCAAAACAGGAATGATATTTAGGGACGGAGGGAGTAACAACCAGTATCTCCCAGGCAAGGAATGAGGATGTACAATACAGCATTGAAGCATGTGTAGATGTCCAACGCATATGAGATCAACGACTTTATTTAATTCAGGCTGCTGTTTATTCACCAAATTTGCCAGGCATAAGCCTTTTAGACATGCAACGAATATGTGACTTTTAAATCATATTTTGCTTTCCTGGTCCTACCACCATGTGCAATTTACCTGCCTTTTTCTTCTTTCATACACATGCACATATATTTTACTATATGATACAGTACTATTAGATTATACTCTTTGTGATTTAAAAGTTTATGATACCGGTACGGATCGAAATAATTTATTAAAATTGATCATTTTTTATTAAATTTTATAGGAAATATTTTATTTATCATTAAAAAATACTAAAAAAATGATAAAAGTACAAAAGAAAATTACGATATTTATGGAACTCAGTAGTTTATAAAAAAAGAATTGTAATTACATCAAAATTCTAATATTTCTAGGAGACAAAAATTTAGAAGTAACTATCATTAAAACGTGATTTCACTTACAAATAAGATATTAGATGATAAGGGCCCGAGAAAATTTAATTAAATTGATCATTAATTTATTATAAAAAATTACGTTATTTACAAAGAAAGGCAAAAATAAAATTAAATAAATAATATATAAAATGACCTTTATTAATAAGCAAATTCTTTGTAATTTAGATGACCATCTTAATAGATATTATAAATCTTAGACAATTCATGTTGAAATTGAAGTTCCCCAGAAGAGAGTTTGCTAAACTATATTTAGGCAACACCGCTACAAATTGAAAGGTGTTCACGGCTATAAACTATATTTTGGGCCTTTAAGAGGTTTCGATATGCCATTTAGATGGCTTGTCTATTTAATAATTAATTTTTAGAATTTTATTATTTAGCTAATTTGGTAATTTTATAATTTTAATATTTATTAGCTAAATTATAGATTTTATATGTATATATATATATATATATATATATATTTAAATATATGTAAATTATATATATATATATATATATATACTCTTAAAAAATATTTTTCATATTTTTAATAAACTATCTATTATAATTTTAGATGGCTAACCAAAGGGATCCCCTTTGGTTAGAAATGAGCATCCTTTTGTCAGAATTCAAAAATTATGTATATTTAAGTTTATATTTTGATTAGAAGTGATTCATTGACTTATTCTTTTCTTGTTGGGTTTTTTGGTGAATTGCAGATTTAACAAGAATAAAGAAGTCTCAAAATGACTCAATTTTGACTTTCAAAAGGAAGTAATTAATGGAAATTCAAGATGCAGAGAAAAAGCGAAGGTGATCTTTCGGTTTTTGTGAGAGCAAGTATAAAGAGAAGAAGGAGGGAGACGGAATCTTGGGCTTTGCATGAGTATCAAGTAGTCCTAGATGTTTGGTTATAGGTTTTGTCGATCGTTGTAGTGTGGGTACTCTTTTTCCCCCTTGAGTTTTTTTCCCATAGGGTTTTGCTCATGCGGGGTTTTAATGAGGCCTACTTATATTGTGAGTCTTCTTCTTTGATATGAATGTTTTATTATCTGAACGTCCGGAGGAATCTCTCTCTCATGTCAGTCGTAATTTATATTACGACCCATGGAGTGGTTAAGCATACCTTTCGGTTAGATAATAAGCTTTCGTGGACGAAAGAATGTCTCTTTTTTCCATTCCTTTTTGGAATGTGTAATCTCAGTCATTGATAAATGAATTTATTTCATTTTGCAAAAAAAAAAAAAAACTTTACGTACTGAGATGACTAATCACTTTTAGTATATATTTCTAAATTTCTGTTCGTAACTTTACGTATTAAAATGGCTAATCATCGTAAATATTTTTCAGTATAGAATCCCTAAATTTTTTGTACGCAATGTAAGTCGATATATTTAATAGAGAATATGGTCCCAAATTCTTTGGAAAATGCTAAAATACAAAATTGAGTATAAAATATGATGTATCATATACATTCTTAAAGAGTAATATAAGATGAATGCAAATCAAGAAGATAGTATAGCCTTTTCTCCAAGAAGATATTTTATTCCTTTCGAAAAAATTAGCTTTATAGCCCGTGCAAGGCACGAGTTTGCTAGTAAAATTATTTTAATATGTATTTATGTAATTTTATAATTAAATGGTGCTTGTAACATATTAATGATTAGTATGTAAAACATATTTAAATGATTATCTATTCATGATGTATATACAATGTGATAATCTCTTTGAATGAATGTTCAACGGCTCGGATTCGGGTCGGATCAACCTAAATTCATATTCGAATCCATTAAGATTTCCAGACTCGGATCGGATTGGATCAGGAGTTGGATATTTTTTAGGTCAATTCATATCCAATCCATTCGGATTCGGGTTATTGGATCGGAGGTCCGATCCGTTTAACAAATTTTAATTTTTTTTTAATTTTTTCAATTTATAAAATAGTTTTTTCTAAAAAATTTTGACGAAATAAAAATTAAAATTATGACGAAGTAAAAATTAAAATTATGACATGTGCGTTGACAAATCCAAATTTGTATTTCAAAATAATCTTATTTATATAAAATGTATATATCATATATGTTATATACACATTATATATATTACATAAGTATATAAAATATACACTAAATATAATAATTTTGAATCGGATCGTATCATCCACAATCGACTTATGTTTTTTTACCCTAATTAAGAGATATGCGTAAGATATAATTAATACATAAATCACAGTATCTATCTTCTGAATCCAAATAATTTCTTTCTAATCTAGAATAAAAAAATGCTTCATAACTATATACGGTTCGAAATATTCTCAAAACTGATATCTAGCATAGTGGTAAAAATCTCACTTCTAAGTTAGAAGTAAGGGGTTTAATTTTCATTAGGAACAATTTTTTTATCATTAATATAATATAGGAGGGATAATTTAGTAATTTCATAATAATTAAGTTGTTTCATGATATATTAATGATGAGTTTTATAATATATTCAAAATTAATGTCTAGCATAGTGGTAAGAAGTCCTCATTCTAAGCTAAAGGTCAAGGATTCAATTTTTATTAGAAACAATTTTTTTATCATTAATATAATATATATGAGCACTGTCTCGCGATATATTTAATATATTCAAAATTGATGTCTATCATAGTGGTAATGAATCTACCCTCTAAGTTAAAGGTCAAGGGTTTAATTCTTATTAGGATCAATTTTTTATCATTAATATAATATATGGGGTTGTCTTACGATATATTAATAATGAGTTTTATATTATGTACAAAACTCATGTCTAGTATAGTGGTAAAGACTCTCACCTTCATGCTAGAGATCAAGGGTTCGAATCTTGCTAGGAACAGTTTTTTTATTATTAATATAGTAGGGGTAAATTAGTAATTTTATGTTTGAATAAATTGTCTCACCAAAGTCCTTGTTGTGCTATTAATAATATAATAGATATCATAAGTCCATCATATATTATATCCTAACTAGCTTCGTTACCCGTGCAAGGCACGGAGATATTCAAGTTTTATTGTGAGATTTTGATTTTTAATAGTTGTGATCATGAATATTTTTCAATTTGTTGCAGTGTTGCCTAAATATAGATTAACTTACTCTCTTTTCAAGTACTCTCACTTTGTAACAGGTTGTGTCTAAAATTTCTAATATCCAATCAATTAGTCATCTAGTTCAATGATTTTAGTTATAAATTTAAATTCATTATACTTAGAACTGGATGTCACAGTTTCGATTCTGGACAATGTCTATAACTAACGTTTTCATAACATTTGATTTTAGGGGGATTTTATAGTTAAATCATAGGAAATTGGAAGGCATAAATGTGAAATGATATTAAATAAAATGTAGAATATTGCGATATTTTGGGTTTTAGTAGTTCGACTTTGTAGCCGTGAACACCTTTCAATTTGTAGCGGTGTTGCCTAAATATAGTTTAGCAAACTCTCTTCTGGGGAACTTCAATTTCAACATGAATTGTCTAAGATTTATAATATCTATTAAGATGGTCATCTAATTCAATATTTTCATTTGTGAATTTAAATTCACTTTATTCAGAACTGAGAATTTAAATCTGATTACTCGCTATGAGCTTTTAAATAATATATTTTATTACAAATTAGACTAATACATTAAATACTATTATTACTAAAATACATATGTTTATTATTCTTGTTATTCCCCGGCTTAATTCCTAATCGTGAACCCAATCGTTTAGTTCCGATTCTCGAATTTTATAAGTATTTCTATACAAGTATTATTCATATATTGGCGTAATTATATAATAATTTACCCAAGAATTTTAATCTAAATATATGCACCAATATAAATTATAAAAAGTAATGACTATTATTAGTTTGTTCTAATTAATTACGTAATATTAAAGTAGATATTACATAATCATATTGAATATAAAATTATTAAATGATGTATATTAAATATATAAAGGGACAAAATAGTAATTTTGCAATGAATAAAATGTGACATGTTGTGGTATATATCTAAGTTCACTACATATCATATATCACTAATTTATACTAAACTATAACATATAAAATATCTTAGAAATTGACAAAAAAAATTATCTTAGAAATCAAAACCAAATATTCTTCATTTATCACCCAAGATACATAGCATATTTATGACTTACATATCACATGTGATTGGTTAGCCTAGTGGTAAGGTGGTGTGTATATGAATGGAAAAACCTAGGTTCGATTCTCAGCAACAACAATTTTTTGAAAAAAAAAAATGGATTAAAATGAAGGGCTAAAATAGTAACTTTGCAAGGAATAAAATGTGACATGTTGTGGCATTATATATGTAATAGATGATGAGAGAGAGAGAATGACAAAAGGAATATTCCAATTCCTAACAACCACACCAATCATTAGCCACACCCATTACCTATACTAGGTAAAAGATAAAATAGTAAAATCAGAAAAGGACAAAATGAAGCATCCATCCATTCCATTCCTTATTACTCCCCTTCAAGCTGAGCTTTCTGTCCTGTAGAAGCTCCAAGCTTGCGTAAAAGATGATGATGCTACTTCACTGAGAGTTGCTTAGTCAGGATATCTGCCAGTTGTGAATGAGAGGGAACATGATGTGTGACAATAGTCCCTGCAGCAATCTTGTCTCTGATGAAGTGGCAATCAGCCTCAATGTGCTTTGTCCTTTCGTGAAGAACTGGATTAGCTGCTATAGTAATAGCAGCTTTATTGTCACATTGCAGAATTGTAGGTGGTAGATTGTCTATTCCCATATCTTTAAGCAATGTTGTGATCCATGTGATTTCATAGGAAGTAAGTGCCATGGCTCTATATTCAGCCTCTGCACTAGATCTAGCAACCACTGTTTGTTTCTTTGATTTCCAGGATATAGGAGAATTGCCAAACAGAATACAGAAACCAGTTGTTGATCTTCTAGTAACTGGGCAACTAGCCCAATCACTGTCACAGTAGGCTTGAACTTGCACTACAGAGGAAGAAGCCATCAGAATCCCTTGACTTGGACAACCAGCTAGATATCTCAACACCCTAGTAGCAGCCTGCATATGACTTATTGTTGGTGCTTGCATATATTGACTTAGCACATGAACATAGAAGGTGATGTCTGGTCTAGTCACAGTAAGATAAATCAATTTCCCTAGCAACCTTTGAAAGGGGTGAGGATTGTGCAGTAGTTCACCAGTAGTAGGCTCTAGTTTATCATGTTCATCCATAGGTACTTTGAGTGGTTTGGCATTTTGCAATCCATACTCAGTGAGAAATCTACAGTGTATTTTCTCTGAGATAGGAAAAAGCCAGCACTGGATCTGTCTACCTCCAGTCCTAGAAAATAGTTCACAGCACCTAAATCCTTCATGTGAAATGAAGTAGACATAAATTGTTTTGAAGAATCAATATCTGTTGTAGAATTTCCAGCAATCAACAAGTCATCAACATATACCAAAACTAAAGTAATAGAAGACTCAGAGTAATCAGTTTTAGATTGAGTATATCCCAGTTCAAGCAACTTATGAGACAACTTGGTGAACCACTGTCTAGGAGCTTGCTTAAGCCCATATAATGATTTCAGTAACTTATAGACAAAAGAGACAGTAGTAGAATCCATAACATCACCTTGTTGATTGACCAGCCTTGAACCAAGTCCCTTGTATCCAGGTGGAGGTTTCATATAGACTGATTCATGGAGGTCACCATTCAAGAAGGCATTGGTGACATCCATCTGAATTACTATCCAGTCTTGAACAGCTGCCATTGCAAGTAATGTTCTCACAGTAGTCAACTTTGCAACTGGTGAAAAAGTGTCAAATAGTCAATCCCATACACTTGTTTGCATCCCAGTATGACCAATCTTGCTTTGTACCTTTCAACTGATCCATCTGGCTTGAATTTAGTTTTGAAAACCCATTTGCAAGCAATTGTCTTCTTATTTGGTGGCAAAGTTGTTATTTCCCAGGTATTATTATCTTCCAAGGCACTCAATTCCAGATTCATTGCATCCACCTAGTGTTGATGTTGAACTGCAGATTTATAAGAAATTGGATCTTGTGTGCCAGCAAGAGATGCTAAGAAGCACTTGAACTCTGGGTTAACTGGTTGATCTGTCACTGTAAGTACATTAGCAACACTTGGTTTCCGCAAATTGTGTACATAAGCATCCAACCAAACTGGTTGTTTGAGTATTCTGGTGGATTTCCTCTGAGGGACTATTGATGTAGGTGAAGGAGAATGGTTATCATTTGGAGATGGTGGTGGTGTTTGAGGATCAGAGTTTTCACTAACAAACATATCTTCAGAATCAATCACTACAGTTGGATTGGCAGAAGGAAGAGTTGTAGGTAGAGGATGAACATAAGAGTTTTTAGTGGCTGAGTTTAATGGGAATATGTTTTCATGAAACACAGTATCCCTAGAGACAAAAATCTGTTTAGTTGAGATATCAAGAAGCTTGTATCCTTTCTGTCCAGGAGGATAACCCAGAGAAAAACATGGAACTGCTCTTGCAGTGAATTTATCCATGTGCTGTACAGGATTAGAAGCCAATACCAAACAGCCAAACACTTTCAGACTATCATAATCAACTGGTTGATCATACAAAACCTCATAAGAAGACTTATTTTCCAACACTGGTGTGGGAAGTCTGTTGATCAGATACACTGCTGTCATGACAAAATCACCCCAGTATGTCACAGGAAGACCAGACTAAAATTTCAGGGCTCTAGCAACCTCCAGAATATGCCTGTGTTTCCTGTCTGCTCTTGCATTTTGTTGGGGTCTGTTCACACAAGACTTTTGATGTACTATCCCATGAGATGAATAAAACTGAGTACAAGAAACATCTGAGAATTCAGGAGCATTATCTGACCTTATGCAAACTATTTTCTTCTTAAACTGAGTTTCAGCATACTTGTAAAAGGCTTTAAAACAATAAAGAAAATCAGACTTGTTTTGCATTAAGTAAAGCCAGGTATTTCTAGACTTATCATCTACAATAGTCAGAAAATACCTAAACTTACCTCTTGTAGGTATTTTGTAAGGTCCCCATGTATCCAGGTGAATCAAGGCAAACACTTCATTGGCATGAGAAACACTAACAGAAAAAGGCAGTTTTGGAAACTTTGCCATTGGGCAGGTTAAACATACCTTATCAGGAGCAAAAGAAGCAATTTGAGATTATAAATATGGTATCATCTTCAATTTTGATACAGCTGCATGCCCAAGTCTCAAATGCCAAGTAGTACAATCCACAGTAGCAGCAGCATTACAAACAAACAGAGAAGGATTGACAGTATCTTGCAGATAATAGAGTCCATCCTTGACAGTAGCTATAGCTTGCAAAGTTTTAGAGTCTGAGTTCACAATGTTGCAAGACTGAGAAGTGAACTGAACATCACAATTATTGTCTTTTGCAAGTTTGTGAATAGACAGCAAATTATGCTTAAATTGAGGTACCAACAAAACATTATACAGAAGCAGTCCATTCAGCAACTTTACATCTCCAACATGAGTGATTTGAGACATTGCTCCAGTTGGAAGCTTGATGGTATGATTCCCACCTGCAAGCCTGACTTACAGAGCAAATCTACAGAACCAGTAATATGATCACTTGTCCCAGAATCAACAATCCATGTATGACTATTATTTGAAGCCAAGTTACAAGTGACATTCCAGAGAAGGCCATATCAAACTCATCAGCTGGTTCATCATTTTTCAAAGCTTGTAGAGAATTTGCAGGCAACAGCTTGAGAATTTGCTCCAATTGTTGAGAACTGAACACTACATCTTGGTCCTTAGACTCAGTGGAGCATTGAGAAACAACATTTGCCATTCTTTGTGGAAAATTCTTGTTTGTAGGCTTCTTAGGTGACGACTGAGCAGAGTTACCCTTTTGCACAGATTTCTTGTGTTTCAGATGCCATGGTGGATACCCTATCACTGTCCAACACCTTTCAGCTGTATGATATTTACCACCACACGCATTACATATGACTATCTTAGTGTCTGGTTGCTTTTTAATCATCATAGCAGAGAACTCTGCATCTGTCTGTAGCACATCTCTCTGTGATTCCTCTTGTTGAATCACAGCACATGCCATCTCAACAGTAGGTAAAGGATCTCTCAAAAGTAATTGACTCCTTAAAGGACCATACACATCATCTAAGCCATTAAGAAAGACAAAGAGTTTTGATTCCTCTCTTTGAGTTTCTATAGCTTTTAATAGATCAGTAATTTCTGTAGTAACAGCTGTGACAGTAGGCATGATATTCATTGACTCAATCTCTTCCCATAGACTACTGAGTTTAGTATATAATCATTTACTGTCATTTTATTTTGAGCAAACTGAAACAGATCTTTGTTGAGTTTATATTTCCGAGATCCATTACTGAGTTGAAACCTACGCTCTAATTGCTTCCATACTTCACTAGCAGAACTAATAAACAGAATAGATTGTTTATTAGCATCAGATACATTAGCATGAAGCCAAGAAATTACCAGATCATTGCAGGTATCCCATTGTAGAGCTTGAGTATCATCAGTAGTACTTCTGGTCACGGTCCCTTTAACAAAGCCCAATTTGCGTTTTGATGAGAGTTGAAGTTCTATAGATCTCTTCCAACTCCTGAAATCACCAGCACCTTCAAGTTTTGTAACACTTACAGACAAAGGACTGTCTGAAGGATGAAGAAATAATGGGTTTTGCATATCTGCAAAAGTTAAACGACCTCCTCCTTGTGCAGCCATTCCTTTGAATGTGAGCTAAGAAAATTTTTAAAAAACAGTTGTTTAGATCTGGTGTATATAAAACGAAATGAAGAACAAGGATAAGCTTGTACTGATTCTCTTCTAAACGAAAAAGCACTCACGCTCTAATACCATAAAGAGTAATATAAGATGAATGCAAATCAAGAAGATAGTACAACCTTTTCTCCGAGAAGATATTTTATTCATTTCAAAGAAACATGATAGGTCCATCATACATTATATCCTAATAATGAGAGAGAGAATGATAAAAGGAATATTCCAATTCCTAACAACCACACCAATCATTAGCCATCTATTACCTATACTAGGTAAAAGATAAAATAGTAAGTCAAAACAGTAAAATCAAAAAAAGGATAAAATGAAGCATCCATCCATTCCATTCCTTATTAATTCTAGTTGATAATAATTCACTCAATTGTAATAGATCCATGTATATTAACATCGATTTTTTTTAATAAAAATATTTCATTACACCACATTATTAAATATCAAATCATTTTGTAATAATTTTTTATATGTAATTGTATTTTATATTTTTGTAACAAAGCATTTGAGAATTGACTATTGAGATACAGATATATGCTTCGAATCTTCTTTAAAGTAGTTAACATTATAGATAGTAGTACTAGGTAATATAGGCATATATGCTGACATTGATTGGAACAAAAAACTGTGTGAACGGGCTAATCAGCTGAAAAAGAATTTGTTAACACATAGTACTGTCGTTTTATCTCATAACAGTTTGAAAACAAACTTATTGACGAGAGAGAATCAACTGTAAGTAATCATACAACTGACTGTCTGACTGGCACCAACACTTAAGATTTTATAACTGTTCTTATTTTTCATTGTTTTAAGGACGGACACCTAGCTTTTATATGAGCCGGGATCCTCTGTTCCCTTTCTCGGTATCTCCTTTGTGTCCCCTATTGTTTTTAATACAAAAAAAATGCTCTTGTGGAGTCCATTTTTATTATTTATTAAAATGGGCCCCGCAGGGGCACTCTTTTTGTACTAAAAAGAGCAGGGGACACGGAGGAAGGGGACAGGGGATCCTAACCCCTTTTATATGATCTGTCTGGTCATACTTTCAAGAATAAGATCTTCAATCAATCAAGTTGATTGCTTGATTTACGCCAAAATCAACTCTTATAATTCATAATTGCGCCATGAAATTCTACGGAATTAACAGTCAAACACACGGTATAAGTCTATCATCTTTTCCATGATCCATCCAATTCATTTCAGCCAAGTTAAATTTGACAATTAAGTACAAAATATTGATCATCTTTCTCAATAAATGAAGTCTTCCTTTTGTGAATTCCTGGATCTGTCACTGATAGGTATTAGTAGTAGAAGATACAGGGTAATTAAGGAATAAGGAGTAACAAGACAGCAGGTACGTAGATGCATGCAACTGGTCAGGTTGAATACGTCGGTTGCTGCTGTTATAGTATGTTTATGCTATAGCTGCTCGCTTTTATCTTTCCACCCAAAAAAAGTAGTTGGCAAAATAAAGATAAGGCATAAAGCAAGAAGATTAATAGAAGAGCAATGCTAGCTAGTCCTAGTATCACAAAAATATTTCCAAAATTTTTTCTAAATGACGTGTTATTGACAAGTGACTGATTTTAATTCGTGGGCGCATATACTTTAATTGTGCGTCCATGGTCCATCCCACTTGTGTTTACAATGTTTTTAGTTTTAGAGGATTTATCTAAAATATTTACTTACTCCCTTCCATTCAAACAAACTTATTTTTTAAATAATGAAATTTTGTTTGTAAATTTGTCAAGATGTGCGTCAAATATTTGTAAAAAACATGTATAGCTAGGTTAAGAATTGAGAGTACCGTTGAACAAATATATTTCAGTTGTTATTGTGTAAACATTTCAACCACAAATTAGGAACATGCATTAGCATTCAAAATTAGAAAATAGTAGCACAACTGTTCAATTTCATCCACACAAAATAAAGAAACCGGCTTTTTTCACCAAGTATATAAAAGCTAGGCAATTATTAATCAGTAAAAGCCAAATGGTCCCTGTGTACTGCATAGATAGATGCTGGCACAACATATAATTAAACTACAATTACAAATTAACCAGTTTGAATATATTAGTTACATCCAACTCAAAGGTTGTAACACACACATATATATATAAGACCCTCAATGCATATCAAAAGATTGTAATCATATCATTCACATATATCGAAACTGTACCCTTCTGCATTATTTTTTTAAAATAATTGAGGAGCAGCTGGTATTGTTATCCAGAATGGTCCGGAATGTTAGAGAATTCTTGGTCGAAATGTATGATTCGGCCAAACAAAAGAAGAAACTCTACATGGCCATATTTGCTTCTATTGTTGTTATAGCTGTTGTTATCAGCATTGCAGTTGGAGTGAGCAGCTCCGGTGGTTCTGATGACTCCAACATTACTAGTTTTCGTGCGACGGCTGCTCATTTAGTCCTAACGAGCTCCTGCAGCAGCACACTCTACCCGGACTTGTGCTACTCAACTCTTGCCTCTGTCCCTGGCATGTCAAAGAAGATTACAAGCCAAAAAGATGTTATTGAGCAAGCCCTTAACATCACTCACCAAGTGGTTGAACAAACCTATTCCAAGATTAAGAAGCTCTCCATGCGCAAACACTTAACCAAGCGAGAAAAAGTAGCGCTCAACGATTGTTTGGAAATGATTGACGAGACGCTGGACGAGCTAGAAGAAACCTCGGAAGAGCTTGAAAAGTATTCTACCAAAAAATCACTCAAAGAACACGCAAGTGATCTCAAAACACTAATTAGCTCGGCTATAACAAACCAAGAATCATGCATTGATGGCTTTTCTCATGATGGGGCGGATAAAAAAATACGTAAAGAATTGCTTGCTAGCGAACATCATGTGGGGAAAATGTGCAGTAACGCACTGGCCATGATTTGTAACATGACAAACACTGATATTGCAAACGAGGAAAAGCTAAAGGGAAGGAATCTTAAAGAGGAGGAGGCGGAGGATAGGGTGTGGCCTCACTGGTTGTCTGCAGGAGACAGGAGGCTATTGCAGTCTTCGACGGTGACACCTGACGTTGTTGTGGCTGCAGATGGAAGCGGAAACTTTAAGACGGTATCAGAGGCAGTAGCAGCGGCGCCACAGAGTAGCAGCAACAGATATGTGATAAGGATTAAAGCGGGAGTGTACAGGGAAAATGTGGACGTGCCTAAGAAGAAGAAGAACATAATGTTTTTGGGTGATGGGAGAAGTAACACTATCATTACAGCTAGTCAAAATGTTCAAGATGGCAGCACCACTTTCAAGTCAGCCACCGTCGGTAAGTTGTTTCAGTTTTCGAATCTTTGAGGAATCATTTTTTTTTAATCGCGAATCACTTTTATCACTAGTTTCCATTCATAAGAAGAGATATTAAGGTTGTTGGGTAGCGGAGGTTAGTGTATACGTCTATTTGAATAATGTATGTACTACATCACATAAACAAAAGTAAACGTGCAGTTTAATTAGGATGTGAAATTTTTTGAGGCCAATGCGGCTATGTATTTTTAATTAATTATAGTTCTAATTATTTTAGCAATACATCATCTTATATAATATACACACATATTAATCAGTACTAACTAGTGAACATATATAGGCCATTCGTTGAATTTATGCCTGCGATATGCTTTTGGCTAAGATTCATATGGATGTGTAGACTACACACCTAATTACAGAGCTGAGATGGATAAATGTATGGAATTAATTAACTACAAGCATTAATTTGTAGATGTTCTTTAATTTTTACACATAATGATCGTTTGTGTAATACATAATGCAGCTGCAGTCGGGCCAGGATTCTTGGCGCGAGACATAACATTCCAAAACACAGCTGGACCATCAAAGCATCAAGCCGTGGCCCTCCGAGTGGGATCAGATTTATCGGCATTCTACAAATGTGATATTTTAGCTTACCAAGACAGTCTATATGTCCACTCCAATCGCCAGTTTTTCATCAATTGTCTCATTGCTGGTACTGTAGATTTCATCTTTGGTAATGCGGCAGTTGTGCTACAAGACTGTGACATTCATGCTCGACGCCCAAACTCGGGTCAGAAAAACATGGTTACTGCCCAAGGCCGAACCGATCCAAATCAAAACACCGGCATTGTTATTCACAAGTCTAGAATTGGTGCTACCTCTGATCTACAACCGGTACAGAGCAGCTTTCCCACATATTTGGGACGGCCTTGGAAACAATATTCCAGAACAGTGGTTATGCAATCGTCCATAACTAATGTTATCAACCCGGATGGATGGTTCCCCTGGGACGGAGACTTTGCGCTGGACACATTGTACTATGGTGAGTACCAAAATACTGGTGCAGGGGCTGCAACATCTGGGAGGGTAAAATGGAAAGGTTACAAAGTAATAACAAGTTCCACGGAGGCTCAAGGCTTTACTCCAGGAAGTTTCATTGCTGCTGGTAGTTGGCTCACTTCAACTACCTTCCCATTTTCTCTTGGCCTATGAAGATAAATGATTTCATCTATTATTATCTTATTACCTTTCCTTTTAATTTTTCTTTTTTTTTTTTGCCCTCCCTATATCTACTCCATGTACTATTTTGGCCAAATAAAGCCTGCTGATTTCTACTAGTTCATTCTCCTTTTAATTAACGTTCATGGGTTTCATATACCTCTTTGGCTGTGTATATAGTCTATGCGTGAGAAAAGAAATCGTTTTACTAGCAATACAACCTTTAATTGCAACAGATTTGACCACTTGGATCTAGAGGGCAGTCCACCGTTCGTCCAATAAGTCCTAGTTTAGTGATGAAAATTGATGAATTTCTGTGTTGGAGTCTTGGATGGGATAAGAGGTTCCAGAGTGCTAAAAAATCATACTCCCTCTGTCCCCATGAAGAAGTTTACATTTGCGGACCAGTTTTCGGCACGGATTTTAAGATGGATTTTAAAGATAGTTCTATAACTTATTTTTGATATTTTCTTTTTTTATAAAAATATAACAATCATATTTTTATATAAAAAAAATATATCAAAAATAAGTTATAGAACTATCTTTAAAATACACCTTAAAATGCGTGTCAGATACGTAATTTTTTATGTAAAGAAATAGATGAGACAGAGGGAGTATATATATAGAGTTAATTGCAAAAAAGTGATCAGATTTTATAATCATTTTCAAAAAAGTTGCTACATCTTCAATTTTGTAAAATGGTGGCCTGACTTGCCTTTTTCCTTTCAAAAAAAGTGGTTGGAGATGATTTTCAGCTTATTTGGCAGGGGTAAAATGGGAAAATATGTTATTTTACGAAAAAAAAAATTAAAACCCCCAAAAAATTTCCACAAAAATTCCCAGATTAATATGTGACACCATATCATTGTTTATATTCGTAATAATAATAATAATAATAATAATAATAATAATAATAATAATAATAATAATAATAATAATAATAATAATAATAATGGCCCCCATGCATGCACATAAATTGACTAATTAAATCTTGACAACTCATATTTGTGGATTTTTTCGTGAATTGATGTGCATACATGGGGGTATTATTATTATTACGAATATAACCAATCATATGGTGACACATATTAATTTTGGGATTTTTGTAGGCAATTTTTAGAATCTTTAGCTTTTTTTCCATTTTACTCCTGCCAAAAAGCTGAAAATGGCATGCAGCTACCTTTTTGAAATGAAAAAGACAAGTATGACCACATTTTTGCAAAATTGAAAGTCTGACCACTTTTTTGAAAATGAGTGTAAAATATGGCCATCACTTTGAAGTTTACTTATATATATATATATATATAGACCCATGGTCAAATAGAAACCAAACTTAAAATAGAAACTAGAAACTAACCCTAAATAAATTATATTTCATTCATTCTAAGGGGCACCTTCACAAAAAATGTCACAAATTAAGTTACCAACGTCTAGCAAAAAAAACACATTGTTCACGCGATAATGTCATCGCTATGTCATCAGCGTGAACAATTTTTTTTTTTTAATGGATAGAGGATAAATTATTATACGTTTTTTGTATTGGGGTACCTCTAGTTTGGTCATTAGATTAGCTTCAATTTTTATTTAGGTTTAGTTTCTAGTTTCTATTCTAATTTAGTTTCTGTTGTGGAATAAAAACTAGGTTATGATATTGCGGCTAGGGTTTGTTTATATTTAATGCTAGGGTGTGTGAGCTTCGTGCTTTAATGGCTGCTATCGTGTTCGTGGTTGAATCTGCCTTTACAAGATGCCTACGTACTTTGATGAATACCAAAGATCAAGCCAAAAACGTAGTTCTAGGGTGAGGGGTCTTACCCTTTATATAGGCTGAGAAGCCTAAGAATTGTGATAGGGTTAGTTGACTTAATGGGCAAGTCAGCCTTGAGAAGGTTCTAGACTCCTTAATAGGAGTCTGTTTCCTTGTAGAATTGGGTGCCTTGAAGGCTACTCATAAGATATTGTATCCATATTTGACTCTTATTTGCAAACTGTTAATTATCATGATTTAAAATTTATATAATAAAATTTTAAATTAAATATGTGGGATTAGAACCTTGAATATTTAGTAAAGTAATTTAATCATTCAATATATCTTATAATTACATCTAACAGTACTTATTAATTATTGAAAATCTAATGGTAATGTGGTGTCATATTTTTTAATATACATTAATGATTGTAAATTTATGTTTTAAATTAAAAGGTAGTGTATTTAATTAGAAAATAAATATTAATTATTGGAAGATTATGATTGCAAAACTATGTTTTAAATTAAAGGTAACGTATTTTAATTAGAAAAAAATATTAATGATAGGAAGATACGATATTTTAGGTGTGTATAAAGGGTAATATGTTCAATTAAAAGTAAACGTTTTTTAAATTGATTGAAAGATAAGATAAGATATTTTAGGTATTTATTAAATTTTAGTTAATGGATGATATTTTTGGGTATATATTAATGACTATAATATTAGTTTTAAGAAAAAGTAACTTATTTTAATTAGAAAGGAAATATTAATGATTTGAAGATATGGTATGATTGATGTTTTTATAAAAGGTAATATCTTGAACTAAAAGTAAATGTGAAAATGGTAATGACTAATTACCATTAATTATGTTACTTTATTTAATTGGAAAGGAAATATTAATGATGCGTGGCGCGTCAAATCAGTCGGCTTTTCCTTTAAAAATATAGTCCCCAAAAAAGTCCCCAAATGACATGGCATGAGTGACTTGGCAAATTGGGCAATTTTAATTGGGGAGATTAATGTGAATCCAGGGGGGCCCATTATGCTATGACCAATTAAAAGATGACACATGGAATTTGGGAATTTTTTTGGGATCTAATTTGGGGTCTTTAGCATTTTCCATAAAACAATGTCAACCATATCGTTTATTGCTAAGTTTATACGGTAATATGCACAAGACAAGGTATATATAGGGTTATGGTTCCACATTATACAAGCGAACACAAAACAACGTTAGGGTACAAGTACAACACCTGTTGTATACACAAGCTGAAAAGCTCCCAGAAACAAATACGGAGTACGTTCAATAAATTAAAATAAAGGGACAAGTATATATTCGCAATTCGAGTGGCAATGGATACGATGAAATCGTTCAACGGGCATGGGAAAGTAGATCCGGCGGATCAAGAAGCTGCGTTCCGTAAGAAATCACTCAACCGTCTCATCATTCTCTTTGTCGCCGTCCTTTTTCTTGCTCTTATTATTGTCGGTGCAGTAGTGGGCACTGTACTTCATAACAACAAATCATCCTCTAAAGCACCAACGACTACTACTAGTTCTGCTGCGGCGCTCAAGGCCGTGTGCAAAGAAACACAGTATCCGGATTCGTGCTATTCCAGCATCTCTGCACTCAATCTCAAAAACACCACTGATCCGGAAGAGCTTTTTAGGATTTCTCTGCGCGTCGTTATCGATTCTATCCAATCTCTGTCCACTACTTTAGCTGCCAAGAAGAATACAACCACTGCCAAAAAGGCACTTGAGGTTTGCCAAGTTGTGTTGGACGATGCTTTGGACAGACTTAATGATTCTCTTTCTTCTATGGATGCAAGTGGAGGAGAAGCCCAGGGGCAGAAGAATAACAAGATATTGTCTCCGACTAAGCTTAATGATCTGAAAACTTGGCTGAGCACCACCGTCACAGATCAGGAGACGTGCTTAGATGCTCTTGCCGAATTCAACGCCACTTCATTGCTAGGAGATTCCATGAACAAACCGACTCAGTATGCCAGCAATAGTCTGAGCATTGTTGCCAAGATCCTGGGAGTACTTGCCAAGTTCAATGTTCCAGTTCACCGAAGATTGTTGGGAATAGGCCACACTGGCAGACATGGGTTTCCGGAATGGGTATCTTCGGGTGACAGAAGGCTGCTACAACAGGCAACTCCTACGCCAGATGTGACGGTGGCCTTGGACGGAACTGGTGATTGTACCACAATTAGGGAGGCTGTGGAGCGGATTCCAACGAAAAGTATTAATAGATTTGTTATTTATGTGAAAGCAGGGGAGTACATTGAGAATAATATACTGGATAAATCCAAGTGGAATGTCATGATTTATGGAGACGGCAAGGATAAGACCATTGTCTCTGGCAGCTTGAATTTTATCGACGGAACTCCCACCTTCTCCACTGCTACTTTCGGTAAAGATTTTATGTTATATACTAAGTTGTTTGTGTTTAAATTAAAACTGCTTTAGCTTGCTCCTGTATTAGTTTTCTAGTTTTATGCTTAGTGATATGTACTTGTCTAACCAGCGACTATTTGTAATTAGCTTATACAGTTCTCAGCTTAGCTAAAATTTTGTTGAATAAACAGGAGTTAATAGTATAAATCATTTGACAGTTAACGAAGATTCTTGATTTCAGTTTCATCATTCAATCATGTATTCATTTCTAGTACGATTATTGATCAATTCTGATTTTATGCGTGTTTAGCTGCCGCTGGAAAAGGATTCATTGCAAAAGACATGGCATTCAAGAACACAGCAGGAGCAGAAAAGCACCAGGCAGTGGCATTTAGATCAGGCTCAGATTTCTCAGTTTTTTATCGCTGCACTTTCGACGCTTTTCAAGACACGTTGTATGCACATTCCAACCGTCAATTCTACCGTGAATGTGATATCACCGGCACCGTCGACTTCATATTCGGAAATGCTGCTGTGGTTTTCCAAAACTGCAACATCCAGCCTAGACAACCGCTGGAAAAACAATTGGTGACAATAACAGCTCAAGGTAGAAAAGATCCAAATCAAAACACTGGCATTTCAATACAAAAATGTACCATATCTGCCTTTGATAAGCTGAATGCCTCAGTGTATCTAGGCCGGCCCTGGAAAAACTTCTCCACGACTGTTATCATGCAGTCCAATATTGGAGAATTCGTGAAACCATTGGGCTGGGTCGGGTGGGTGAATGGTGTTGAGCCTCCTAGCACTATTCTATATGCCGAGTATAATAACACTGGGCCAGGAGCGGCCCTCGAGGGCAGAGTTAAATGGGCTGGATACAGGGTACCCTTCACTGCGGAAGAGGCCGCTAAATTTAGTGTGGACAGTTTTATACAAGGAAGTACATGGCTGCCAGCAACTAATGTGGTTTTCGACCCAACTCTTTAAATTTAAATAATTTGGAGTGGTGGTGAGATTTTATTTGTTTATTTTTATTTAAAGGAATAGCAGCAGCAATGCTATCTGTGATATTCTTTTCCTTTGGAGTAGTAGTCTGACAGCATAAATATATTATTGGGATTCTCATGTTCATATTATCTTAAGTTTTTTTAATGACGGTTTTCTCAAGTTTGAAACAAGTCGACTGTCAGAGAGACAGAGAATGATATTATTTTAAGATCTACTGCCAAGTGCCATCCACTACTGGATCTAAGATCCATAAAATTATTATAAAGAAATAGCATGTAACTCGTGCAAAATATGAATTATTTTTAATTTATTTATAATGTAGTATAATATAAATATTAAATTTAGAAAGTTCTTGGAAGTATTCGAATTTTATACTTTTATATATAACAACTTTTAGTATAACTATCTATCTATATAAAACGAAATAGGGTATATTTAGTTGTCGGTTTGGTACACTTTTTTTGGTACATTTTTTTTGATACACTCAATAACAATTGTTAGATTTTAAGATAAATAAATAAGAACCGTTGGATCTAATGCTAAAAGAATATTCCTTTTCTAATATTTGAATACTATTAGAGCAACTCCAAATGGAGTTACTTATATTGGATCCCTAAAATCTATACTATTATATAAATTCCGAAACATTGAAGTTTTGGTACCTATTTTTTGGTACTAAGTGAATTTACTTATTTACCCTTCATTATAAAGAAACATAAATACACTTGAAATAAATAACAACATAATATAATTAATGGTAATTAGTCGAGATAATACCTTTTATAAACATCTAAAAACATCAATCGTATCATATCTTTCCATCATTCATATTTTCTTTCCAATTAAAACACGTTATAATTAATGATAATTAGTCGATTAAGATAATAAAATTAATGGTAATTAGTCGATTGCCTTTTTCACATTAATATAATAAAATTAATGGTAATTAGTCGATTGCCTTTTTCACATTTACTTTTAGTTGAACATATTACCTTTTATAAACACCTAAAAACATCAATCGTATCATATCTTCCTATCATTAATAACGTTATAATTAATGATAATTAGTCGATTAAAATAATAAAATTAATGATAATTAGTCGATTGCCTTTTTCACATTAATATAATAAAATTAATGGTAATTAGTCGATTGCCTTTTTCACATTTATTTTTAGTTGAACATATTACCTTTTATAAACACCTAAAAACATCAATCGTATCATATCTTTCGATCATTAATATTTTCTTTCAAATTAAAATACATTACCTTTTTAATTTAAAACAAATCTAAATTAATGATAATTAATCGATTACCTTTTTCACATTTACTTTTAGTTGAACATATTACCTTTTTATAAACACATAAAAACATTAAGCGTATCATATATTTCCATCATTAATATTTCCTTTATAATTAAAACACGTTAACTTTTTAATTTACAACAAATCTTACAATCATTAATATATACCCGAAAATATCACATCATATTTCTCAATTATTAATAAAATATATTAAAAATCGTATACATTGTTTATAATAAGGAAACATTAATATAATCTTTAAACATGAGTATATTAAATTAAATTAAATAAAAATTAAAAAATTATTAAAATAATGATTATAAAAAACATAATTATAATATTAAATAAAATTTATAATATAATATAATAAACCCGTGCATTGCACGGGTTATAAGCTAGTATTATAAAATAATCATTACTTAAAATATAGGTAATGAAAAAATTCTTTCACTCCAATGGTGTTCCCTATTTCAGTTACTTATATTTTAAAAATAATATTCAATTAATAAGTATAATGAAGGATGGAGGATGGTTGAGATAATATATTATATTTAATTAGTAAGAATGGAGGATGAAGGTACCAGAAGCTGAGGTGGCAAATATAGGGGAGCAAAATTGCTTCCCCACATATAGGGATATAGTTTCTCTCCCCTAAAAATTATTGGAAAGGGGGAGGATGGTTGGAGGAACAATTTTGAAGCCAAATCCCTAAATCAGTCCACGTGGAGGCAATATAGGTAAGGGCTCATTAGTCTTGGAGATGCTCTTATAGATTCCAAGTTTGAATCCCACCAACAACATATCTCTATTGAACATACAAATTATTTAATAAACTACTTTCACGAGTTTAAGATTCAATTTCCGTCAACAACATATTATTAATTATTGAAACACTATCGTTAAAAATATTATCAAACATGTATTACAATATTTTATTATCTTCTATAATTTATTTTCCTACTAATTAAAAACTATATATGAAAATATGGGTAATAAAACAAAAAATATTAAAAAATGCATCCGTGCATCACACGAGTAATAAGTTATATATAGTAAAAAATTACACAAAATCTGGAAAACACTTACAATATAGAAAATTTTGTATAAAAAAAAGAAAAAAGGTCTACATGATTAGATAAATTTCATTTTTTCTATTAAATAAAAGTTAAATAAAAACAATTTTTATGTAATATTTATATCTATACGTATGTATTTTAAAGTAATAACTTAAAGCAATCGCACGGGTTATAGGCTATTATACTATTATAAGTAAAATAAGGTATATTTGGTTAGTTAACTTCTTCCAAAAAGATTGTGAACACTGTTTGCACTAATTCACGCAAGCGTACGTGGTCACAAGTAATATATGAATAAGTTGAGTTCGTTCCCACAGAGATCTGGTTTTTAATTCAGTATTGTACCTATGCAACAATGTATGGTTATTATTCACTGCTAAGACAAATAACAATTTGGGTTTAATAAACTAAATTAACTAAGAAATAAATTAACAAGCTAAGAATTAACTAACTAACAAGAATTGGAATCGAATTACTTCTGCAAGAGAAACCATGGAATCCTAACTTCATTAAATACTTTGCTTAGATCTGACGCCTTTAATCACTATATGAAATGGTTATGATATCTGATCGGACAACACGAAACAAGTACACGCTACCTGTCAGCATACGTATACCAAACTACCCATACATCCACAAAAGAGATAGAAGATGAATAGACACCAATTATGCTTAGACCATATATGTCTATAGAATTTGAAAACATAACGGTTGAAGAGCAAGTTATCCATAATGATCACATAGGGCAGTATAAGTATTTTCATCTCACACCACGAATCATATTGATAAACAATTATGAACCTATGCTAGCATGGCAAGTTCTAAATCTCAAGATCCACTTTCACTTCACAAGAAATTAACAAATTAGATGTTCATGACGCATCTATCAATTAAGCATAACCATACGAGGATATCAGATATACATCACACACAGATCCTTAAAGCATCAAGATACTAAAGCTCCATAAATAAATCCATTAGAATCCCATGACAACGATTAGCTCATAATTGAACCTCTCGTCATCATGGGATCTGATGAAACCATGATAAAAACAAAATATGAAAAGATACAAATAAAACTAAGTAATTGATATGTAATGGTTCTACTCCTAATGCTCTATATCTATGTATATATATCTATTACAATGGTAGGATGTGTTTAAATAGGCTCTAAAAGTCTTGCCCAGCAAGAAAATACCAAAACAGAATTATAGTAGAATTTCTGCAAGATACGTTTCCTAAACTGATTCTGTTTTTTAAGGGAAATTCGTAGCTGACTTTTCTTCTGTTTTCCAGAGCCGTTCCAGACGTAATTGGACCTCTGGACCACCTTAGAATGATAGAGAATCTCGTTATCTTCGCGTGGACAGCTTACGGGCCTCAAACGGACTTCTAGAACTCAAGATATGGCCAAAACAGTGTAGACTGCGCAAACCCTTCTCAGAAATCCGAATTTTAATCAATTAATTCCCCAAAAATTATAGAAGCATCCATCTTAGTCAACATTCTCGTAAATCTGCACAACTAAACAAAACACATCAAAACCACCACAAACTTGAGTCCAAGACAATCAATTTAAGCCGATATGAAACGCTCCAAGTGGATATAAACTCCACTTATCAAACACCTTCCAAAAAATAATAAGTTAAAAAGAGTATATTAAAAATATTAATTTATTTATTATAAACAACAAAATTTACCAATAAGGTTATAACATATTCATCCTACTAACTAATCAATTTCCCTTTTTAAGTTAAACATATTAACTACTCTATTTTTCAATAACTAATTAATTTTCCTTTTCAAGTTAAACACAATAGCTTTTATATTTTATCGAACTAAAATTTCTCCTTTTTAAAAACATTGTGAGCAATTTTGTTTAATAAAATAACATAATTATATTATAATTACTATTAACTAATTAATTACCTTTTTCAGCTAAAACACGTTACTTTTTATCTTTTCTCTAACTAAACCATCTCCTTTTCCAATTATATCACGGGTGGCTCTATTAAAATAATATTATTATAATACTAATAATTAACCGATTACCTTTTCAACTAAGACGTAACATCTTTTCTATATTTTCTAATTAAAATTCCTTTTTTCCTAGAAATATAACGGGCAACATTAATTTCTCATTTACTACGAGCAATTTTATTTAGTAAAATAACATAATTAAATTATAATTACTATAAACTAATCAATTATCTTTTTCACCTAAAACATGTCACCTTATTAATTTTTACGTTACCTTTTCTATTTTTTTAACTAAAATCTATATTTTTTCAATTATATCATGGGCGATTCTATTTAATAGAATAAAATAATAATATTATAATACTAATAATTTGCCCATTATATTTTTCAACTAAAACATGTTACTTTTTTAATTTTCTCAAACTAAGACCTCTCTTTTTCCAATCTATACTATAATATTATAAGCAAACCAAGGTTTGGTTGGTTAGTTGGTTGGTTGGGGTAACGCCTTCCAAAAAAATTGTTAAGACTTTCCTAAAAATAATAAATTAAAAAATTATATTAAAAATATTAATTTATTTATTATAAACAACAAAATTTACCAATAAGACAGAAAAATATATTTTAAAAAAATAAAAAAATCTATACTATACTATTATAAGCAAACCAAGGTATATTTGATTAATTAGTTGGTCTGTTAACGTCTTTCAAAAAAATTGTTAACACCTTCCTAAAAATAATAAGTTAAAAAAATTATATTAAAATATTAATTTATTTATTATAAACAACAAAATTTACCAATAAGGCAGAAAAATATATTTTAAAAAAAATTGTTACAAATTCCAAATTCAAATAAATTATTTTTAACTTATTAAAAATAAAAAAATCACATGTTTTATAGAATTATAAACTTTTTTAATTATATCCCGATTATATAATAGCCAAAATATTAAAAATTTGGTCGATCGGTATCTAATAAAATAAAATAATAATTTTATAATTACTAATAATTAATCGATTACTTTTTTCAAATAAAATTTATCATCTTTTCTATATTTTCTAACTAAAATCTCACTTTTCCAAAAATATTATGGATAACATTTATATAATTATTATCAAATAATCTCATTTAAAAATTTAATCCTCCAAAATTCATGTTTTAAAAAAAGTAATTCAAATTAATGAAAAAAAATCATATAATATAAAAAAATACGTGCATCGCACGTGTTTTTAGTTAGTATAAATAATATGCTATTCTCATGAATCGAACCTTAAATTTCTATATGTAACAACTTTTAATATTGTTATATCTAACAGTTACTCCCTCCGTCCCATCCATTTCTTAACATAAATTTTTTACTTACGTGGCACGCATTTTAAGGCTCTTATAAAGTATAGTTCTATAACTTATTTTTAAAATTTTCTTTTTTTGTATAAAAATAGGATTGTTCTATTTTTATACAAAAAAAGAAAATTTCAAAAATAAGTTATGGAACAATCATTAAAATCTACCTTAAAATGCGTGTCGAACCCCCGTCCCCCAATGTTAACTATTGGGTGGAATGGAAGGAGTATTATTGAATTGAAATTAACTAAACTATAAAATATTTCCGTTTAACTTATTATAGTATATTATATATATTAAAAAAAAACCGCAAAAAATTGATGGAGAGGGGGTAAGAGTCAATATAATGGGGATGTTTGGAAAAACTTATTTTCCAAAATAAGTCAACTTATTTTAAGTTTAAAATTAAGATTGCTAACTTTCCAACTTATTATGTAACTTATTATTTCAACTTATTGAATTTCAAACATTTATTAAATACTTGTATAAAAAAATTATCAAAATATAAAATTTTTACCCGAAAATAAATCGATAAGTTAAGCTGAGCCAAACAGGCCTGTTTGGTTTTGACAGTCTTCTTGTTGTAGATTCCTAAGCTCGATGGAGTAATTTCTAACTTAGCCCAAAAAAACATCCTAACATGAAAATTTATAATCAAATATCTGTTTTAGCAAAAAAGGGAATCCAATTTATCTATCTATTATTATACTATATTAAAGTTGCAAGGATAAAGATTGTAATTTTAATCGTGGTGAAAAACTTTAATATAAGGATAAAAATTGTCATTTTATCCCTATATTTTCAAAAATTACAAAAATGTCATTTTTTGATTATGTAAAAAATATTAAAATTATGATAGTGTTGGGAATTGAATAACTAACTGTTGTGAGGGAAATTTGGTACAACACTTCAATAAGAATTCAACAAGAATAATCCAGGAATAATCCAAGAATAACAATTTAAATAAACTGAAATACAAGCCACAAACCCTAGTTTCATAAACCCTAATTCGAATGGAAGGATAATGATTTTATGGACTGAATTTGCAAGGTACTCCAGGCTATGATGATCGAATATGACCTATTCAATCCAATATTCACAGCTAGGAGCAAGTGTTAGAGGTGTATATGTGTGTCTAACCCTTGCAAATGGCCTACATACCCTCATATTTATAAGGGATCAAGTCCAATGTAGTTCTTTGATAATTCCCACGATATGATAAGCCTCATCCTCCCTAACCAACCTGCCATGATCCTTTATCACCATCCACCTGATTATCCCGTTTGTTAGCCTTCTGATAATTCCCGTTTTTCCTGTGGTATATCGATACATACACGCATATATATATATATTCCATATATATATGATGTTAATCCTTGATAATTGTTACTGTTATGCCGTTCCTATTGTTTAGGAGATATCCTGAAGGATGATACGACGTGCATTATCCAATCTCCTATAATATAGGCGATTATGAGCCCGCTGGTTTATTTTCTGGAAACCTTTGGGGTTCATGCGCGTACCCCCAACCTGGCAATCTGCTACCCAGGCGAACCCCTGCCTGGCCTTCACACAGTTTCACCCTTATCCGGGGTTCATATGCATGCACCCCTGTATGAACATACCTCGAACTAGATGCCAGAATCCTGTCCTCCAGTCTATTTATAAGGCATACTAAATTACCATACTTACCCCTTAGCTCCATCTATCCATCCATATCCACCTGCTTCGAGTCCATAACCTTAGTGGGCCTTAAATCAAGTCCAAGGCGGATTTTTGGGCACAACAACTACCCCCCGGTTCCTTGTAGCCATTTGAATGCAAAAGGAACCTAATGTCATCCATACCCCCATCACCCTTCTACTCCATGCGAACCCCTAAGCCTACGCGAGCGTACTCATTGTAGGAAACAAGGGATTCAACCAGGAAGTATCCGTGCTCATGACCGTACCCCTTCGCCTGTACCCTGAGATTCAATGTCCCCCAATTTTGTGGGTGCAGCCGTTGGACCTCCTAAATTTATCACCCTTTGTATAAACGCATACCTGCTTGGGGATTTAATAATTCGCTTGGGATAATTATTCCTTTCAGATGATAACCCCTGAAGTAAACAAAGTCCTAGTTGGTCTTTAATTGCCTGAATTCCGAATCCCATAGCAACTCTAATATTTCGGAATTTGAATTCCATATAACCACTCTACTTCTCCAATAAACCCAATGTATTTAGCCTTCCACCAGTCTACATTCATTCTTCTTCATTTTCCAAAACACTCTTAATACTTATTATATTTTTTAAATAAAAAGAAAATTCCATACACGGGATTGACCAGATGGAGACACGTGGCCTATCTGTTCGTATCCCCACGCCCTTATATGTACACCTCTTCCCACTTTTTTCCCATTTTCACTTTTTCTACAGCAAAAAACTCTTTCTCTCTTTTACTCCAAGCGGTTCGCCTTCTCAGACTTCCATCCCGGCGAAAGTTCCCATTTTCCGGCCATCCTCTTCGCTTCACAGGTATTCCTTCTTTCCCCTCTCATATTAATCTCCACACTTTCCCATGCTTAATGATTTATAAACGTGTCATTGTGTACCATTTGGTGTTTACATTTCATATTTATGCCCATTGCGTATTTGATTTGCTTTGTTCATCACTTCTTCTATGATTCGCCCACCATCTGTAGATGCATGTTGAACCAAGTGAATATCCTTATCCTGTGTTGAGTTTTTTTTTTTTTTTACTTTTATCTGTTCAAATTCCCATGTATGCATGCGTATGCCCATCAATTGTATGCTGATTTAACTCTTCCCCTTGTTCATCCCTCCTATTCTGTCCTTAATTGACGTTTTGATAGTGTATTTGAACTTTATGTCAACCGACCCCTGCATATACCCTACCTAATTTAAGCTTTTATCCAAGATCATTAGGAGTTGCTTCAGACCTTTCACCCTTTTTTTTAGGGGTTCTTCGTTTGTACCCCTTCAGGGCTAGGTACAATCTCCCAGAACCTGTTTGGGAATAACGCCCCACTTGTTGTTTCCTTTCCTCCTTTCTATATAAAGCCTGTTTTGTGGGTTTCCCTTATATGAACCCCAGGATGAATTGGGATGCCTACTGCCATTCCCCTTTGTTGAAATGAGAAGAAACGATCCTGGATAAATTGGGGGTTCCCATCCTTTAACCCCTATAATACTCCTCCACTGTCTTTTTCTTAATATGACAATTGCCGTTCCTCAAAAATTGCTCCAGAGACTTGGAACTCACACTGCTTTTCTGTGTGCAGATGTCGAGCCAATCCACAACGGGTAAGTCTCCGGCTTCCATTGCCAAAGAGATTTCTCAGATGGCGGAAGCCTCCGAAGGTGACTCATTTTCCTCACCCAATCCCATATCCAGATTCCCTCCTATAGCTTCCACGGTGAGTGGCCGTACTCGTTCCAGAGTCAAAGTTCTTGACCCCACTTCTGCCCAAATTTCCCTTAAATCTCACTCTTTAAATCCTTCTTCACTTGTACCCACTGCCATTAGTTCTGATTCCCATGTGTCTGAGGAAGAGATTGATTCGTTAGGGCATGTATCTCTAGCAGTTGAACCCTTCGATGATTGTCCCGAGACTAGCACAAGTCCAAACAAAATTTCCCCTATCCCAACTTCTGGTGCTGCTACCCCTCAGCTATCTTGTGCCAAAACACAGACTTCTATGACCGCCCAAAAATTGGGAAATCTCCTTGAAGCTTGCAACCCTGGGTGTTCATTGGTTGTACCTCAGCCAGAAGAAAGATGTCACGATTTCTCTAACTTTGAAACAGACCAAGTCATTCCATGTGCCGTGTTATCTGCTCAGTTTTTTAGATTAGGGTTGTCACTGCCCCTTCATCCTTTTATTCTTGATATCCTTGATACTTACAAGCTTGCTCCCTTGCAACTTACTCCGAACTCATATCGTATGGCTATATGCATGTACATCCTTTACGATTCCATGTTCCAAGTTGAATTGACTGCTCGTGAGTTGGGTTTCTTTTACCAACTCAAAGAAACCGGAAAAACCTCTGGGTTCTTCTATCTTACCACCTGGAATATTCATCAAGGGAAATGTATAAAAGGCAACAAGAAAGGAATGTCAGGGTGGCACAAGCAATTCCTATATTGCTACGATTGCCCAGAGTACCGAAAAGAGTTTAACCCCTTCCCAGACATGCCCACTCAGACCATCCTAGTGGGAGAAGAGTTGGAAAGGGCCGAAAAGGTCTTGAGAAAAAGTGCAAGGCTAGGAGATGGTGCTAGCCTGCTGTCTAAGAAAAAATTACTTCGTTTGGGTTTTTCCAAGAAAATCAGTTCCAAGTCTCCGGGGGACTCCCGTACCCCTGTTGAGGAAAATCTTACTGATGGAACCCCACTTGAGCCAGGTCTACGCTCATATTCTTAGTAGCATACACCCATCGTTCCCTTTATTTTTTATTATTTGATGCAGCATGCTTTCCATAAAAATTTTTTTACATGATTTACTTGGTTTCTGCATGAGTACCATCTTTACCTTTGTTTTGGCTTTACTAACCCTTCACGTGATAATGCAGGTATGTCTTTTTCAGTGCCTTCCTTCATCACCAAGCGTTCATCACAAAAGAATGTTCCCAAATCTCCTGTACCCCTGCCTTCTGTTGAGAGAACCCCTGTTCCATCCACAAAAATCAGCCCAGCTTCCATGGAGAAGAATGTTTCCTTAAGGAAGAGGCCCACACAGTACACTCCTGAGGCATCTGGAGCATCTGGTTCCCGTGGGAGTAAACGTCTCAGGCATGAGATTGAACTGAGTCCCTCTGACACCATCTCTCCTGCTCCCCTTACTACTTTCATAGGTGCTATCAAGGAAAAATTCCCTGTGCGTTCTATCTCCGAGTGGGACAGCCTGAGTTTTGAGGAAGCTGCAAATAGGATATCCCTGGTGAATGCTGAAAGCCTCTTCCTATCTCTGAAGTATGGCAACCAGATTCTTGGGGCTTCCAGGGCTATTGAGGAGCTTGATAGGGTACGTTCAGAGCTGAAAACCTTCCAAAATGATAAGAAGAAACTACTGGCCTCGAACAAAAAGCTTTATGAGAATGAGGGTACCCTGATCCAGGAGAGGGATAAATTGCTGAGGGAAAAAGAGTCCATGGATGCCATTATCCTCAAGATGGATAAGGAGAGGGAAGATGCCCATGCCACCAGCAAAAAGGAGAAGGAGAAGCTTGAGTTGAAAGTCCGAACCCTCCAGGGTGCGGTCGCCAAGTACAAGGCTACCATGTCCAAGCAAGGTGACAAGGAATACAATCTGGGTTACAAGGCCGGGATTAAAGATTATATGACTTCCACATATGAGGCCTTTCCAACTTTGGAGTGGGGCATTCTGGGCCAGGACGCAGTTGAGGCCATAGAGTTAATCAAGGAGGAGCAGGCTGTTGCTGCCATGCAGGTGAACCCCCCTGAGGTGCGTATGGAGGAAGCCCCCCAGGAAGTGGCTGTAGAGGTTCCTACCGAGGCTATTGCAGGAGATACAGTCGAAGCTATAGAGATCCAGCCAGGGGAAGCTACAGATGGGGGTCCAACCGAGGAACCCCGGGTGGAAGCCCCCTCATCCAATCCTGAAATTCCAAAGGCCTCTCCAGTTAACGAGGATCTCTCCACTTTTCCACCCGAATCAAACCAGTAATGTTATCATCATTCCCTTTTAAGCAGACTTTAATGAATCCTTTTTTTGGCATAAATTGCCTTAAACTTGATATTTTGAGGGTGCGGACTCCTCCGAAGGTCTCGCAAGATGTATTTTCTTTAACTTGGTTTTATCTCGGATCCTTGCTAAGGTTTTCAATGCTTTATCTGCTTTTGATTAGTATATGCTTGTCATGCAGTTAAATTGCACGTGCACACACCTTTATTTAATCCCATACCTAGCGATTTTTGCTTGATATGCCATGTTCTTTGTGACAACCATGTCCCGAGTTGCCTTGTTGGGCGTTGATTCCGTGTTTCGCCTTAAGATAGTTAGGCATTCACTGTATTCGGGGTTCACCTGTTATACCCCTAGATGTTAATATCCCTTCCTTAAGATCAATAGGTATTCCACCTGCTACACTCCTGTCATGTTTTTTTTTTATTTTCAGGTCCGTAGGCCACACGAAATCCTTCAAGAGTTTGCCATTTCCAACCCAAGTCCTCAACCAGTAACCAGTCCTTTCTTAACTACAAATCCCCGGGCGATCGGTGTTCCACTGATCGTACCCCTGAATTAGATCATTTCCATGTGATTTCCTCACAAGAGTATTTTCCTTAGCCATTCCACTTTCCCAAAAGATAAAGCCCCACTTACCCAGTTTCCCTGGGATCGTAGCGGGGTTATTTTTTCCTTGTGCCCTTGGCTTCCATAGCCATGCCCAAATCCTTCAATGAAGGTAGTTATCCACCATACTGATTACACGGTATTCTTGGGGTTCGAATGGTTGAACCTCCGTATGTGAGAACCTTGTGATCCTAGTTACCCTAGAACCTTCCAACTGGGGGATTCCATCCCTTTTCATGCATGAACCATATATGTCCCAATCCATGTGCACATAATCCCCGTATGTTTTCATCCATGTATCCATATAACCCATATTTATGTAACCCGTGTAATCCATTAACATACATTCCATATGTTTTCCATCCATGTTCATATAATCCATATGCTTCCATCCATTATATAATCTTGATTTTAAAATTTCGTCCATTTTTAAGTTAAACTATCCTTCCTTTAATCGATGTATACATATTACCCCCCGAGTTCTTTAATATAATTATACTTATAATGAAGAACTAGGTTCAACAATCGTATCCTTGATTTTCTTTTTACGCAGATAAAACAGGTTACACATAGCATGCATTCATTCACATAAATCCATATACTTTTAAACATAAAACGGAAGATACCTAAGAAGAAATGAAAAAAGAAGTCGATTTCAATTTCATTAAATCACATCATAGTTGGTGTTCAACAGGTAGGCGTACATTCACAACCCCCCAAGCACTTTATTAACATAAAAGAAAAATTTCTAACCGACTGATCCTAATATGATGGTAGCTACAACTAATAAGCCACTTTTATTTTCCAACACCTGAAAGAGGTCTACAAGAAACGTTACCTGGGTTCAACTACTGGTAATATTTCTTAAGATGTTCGGCGTTCCATGCCCTCGGGATTAGTTTCCCGTCCAAATCCTCCAAATGATAAGTTCCTTCCCATAAGACCGATTTGATCACATATGGGCCTTCCCAATTTGCCTCAAAGGCCCCATATCCTGGAGTCCTCATGTTAGGCATCATCTTCCTTAAAACCAGATCACCAACCTTTAAGGGTCGTGCTCGAACCCTGCCATCAAAGTACTTGCGAGTCCTTTGTTGATAAGCTGCAAGCTTCAGCTGAGAGGTTGTACGAACCTCTTCCACCAAATCCAAGTACAAACGATGATTAACTTCATTTTCCATGGGATTAAAGTTATCTCTCCTAAATGAACCGGCACCGATCTCCACGGGTATCATTGCTTCGCACCCATAAGTTAGTGTGAATGGGGATTCACCAGTTGTAGTCCTAGGTGTTGTGTTGTAAGACCATAACACCATGGGAAGTTCCTCTGGCCAGCAACCTTTTTTATCCTCCAACTTTGCCTTTAAAGTATGTTTAATGATTTTATTGATGGCTTCAGTCTGACCATTGCTTTGGGGGTGGCAGACTGCAGAGAAGCCCTTGACAATTCCGAGATCTTCACACAAACCTCTCATTTCCTTGCTATCAAATTGCTTGCCATTGTCAGATATCAACTTATAGGGGATCCCATATCGGCATATAATTGCTCGAAATACAAACTCCTTTAATTTGGCTGCAGTGATCTTAGCCAGGGGTTCAGCCTCTGCCCACTTTGTAAAATAATCCACGGCTACAACGGCGTACTTTACTCCTCCCTTCCCCTTGGGGAGTTCTCCAATCAGGTCAATTCCCCAAACAGCAAAAGGCCATGGGCTAGAGAGTGGCTTTAGTGGCACAGCAGGATTTCTATTTGAGTTGGCATACCTTTGGCATCGATCACATGCCTTTGAGAATTTGTGCGCATCCTGCTGTAAGGTTGGCCAGTAGTACCCCTGTCGAAGTATCTTATGGGCCAACGAGGTTCCTCCAGAATGGTTTCCACATATGCCTTCATGCACTTCCCTCATAATATATTCACATTCACTGCCTGCTATACATCGTAGAAGTGGTTTGTTGAAGCCTCTCTTGTACAGCTTTCCATCATATAATGTTAGGAATAATTCATAAGTTGTGATGTTAAGAATAGAATTTACACATTATACTTCTTGTAATCCTGATCTTATAAAGGATTTAGCACTGTATATAGGTTTTATGTGTAAAACAGTTATCTGTATAGTTTAATCAGGAATGAACAGTGTATCGGAGACTACATGTCAGGAACAGAGAGCAAATCCTGATGACGTGTCCAATACTGATGGTTGATCAGATACTGATGCAGTGTGCAGATCCTGATATCAGTCGTGTTACTGATGATGTCATTATGGATGCTACAGAAACTGGCAAGTGCTATAAAACAGGATTGTTGTTTGAAGAACAAGCAAGAAGATATTATGAAGGAAAGAGTTTTCTATTGAAGGAAACTATCGACTAGAAGGCAGAACATTGTCATGTATAGATTATATCTTTCTGTTATTAGTTGATAGGTAGCATTATAAATACTCTCTCAACATCATTGTAAAGAGTGTGAGGCGTAAGACGAAATTGTGAGTTCTGTGCGTAGCTCTGTATAAGGTTTGTATTCGAGAAGTTCGAAACAAACAGAGAGATATTTGTATTGTCAGCAGCTGCTAAAGGTATTGTACACCTTTGGTAGAGTTTGTATTTGATCTTATTAATACAAACAAGAGTTTGATTCATTCGTTTATTCTTGTTTTTATAATCGAGCAAAAATCAGACAGGATTATATAACTTGTATTCAACCCCCCCCTTCTACAAGTTATTCGAGTTAACAATTGGTATCAGAGAAGGTTGATTTCGAATAATCATAAAGATCTGCAATCATGTCTGGTTACAAGGATGGGAATACTAAGATTCCTATGCTCAAGAGAAACGAATATACTCTATGGGAAGTAAAGATGTTGCATCATCTGGAAGCAACAGATCCTGATTATCTTGACAGAATCAGAGATGGACCTTTTGTTCCAACAAAGGTCGTTGGACAAGCAACTGTTGATGGTAAGGTTGTTCCAGAACATACAGCAGAGAAGCCAAAATCTGAATGGTCAGATAAGGACAAGGAGAGTGTTCTTAAAGATGCTAAAGTGAGAAACATATTATTCAATAGTCTTGATTCTGTTCTCACTAATTATGTTCTCTCTTGTAAAACTGCTAAGGATATATGGGACAATCTTAAGGTTCACTGTGAAGGAACTAAGCCTGTCAGGAAGAATATGAGGACATTACTTATACAACAGTATGAGTACTTTGAATCCAAGTCTGGTGAGTCACTTACTGATACCTTTGATAGGTTTACAAAACTCATCAATGAGATGGCCATGCATGGTAAATATTATGACTTGGAGGATATGAATACAAAGTTCATGAAAGCTTTGCCTGATTTCTACAATGAGAAGATATCTGCGATTGAGGAAGCTAATGATCTGGATGAGATTTCATTAGAGGCAGTCTATGGAAAATTGAGAGCTTATGAACTTGACAAGCAGCAGAAGAAGAGCAGGAGTGAAGGAAAGATGAAGACTATTGCACTTACTGCTCAATCTGAAGTAAAGAAGCTTCCTGAAGAACAGCATGAAGAGATTGCTGTAAAGAATTCGAGGAAGAAGAAAAGCAAAGAAAGTTCTGAGTCAGAGACTACTGATATGGACTCTGACAACAATGATTCTGAATCTGAGATGCAAGAACTCTTTGCTATGTTTGCTAAAGCCTTCAAGAAAGGCAGATTCAACAGGAGAAGATTTAGCAAAGGACCTTTTCAAAAGAAGGAGGAGAAGAAGAGTGACAAGAGCAAAAGTACAATTGTCAAGCTTGATAAGGCCAAGATCAAGTGCTTTAACTGCAGCGAGCTTGGACACTTTGCTAGTGAGTGTAAGAAGCCTAGGAATTCAGGAAAGGGTAATGCACTTATGGTCACACAGAAGGATTGGGCTGATTCCAGTGACTCTGAAGATGAATTGGATTATGAAAACATTGCATTGATGGCCAATAGTTCAGACAAACCTGGATCTCCAAAGAAAACTTCTCCATCCTCTGATAAGGTATCACTTCACTCTCTTGATTCATTTGATAGCTTAAATTCTGATGAAATTAGATCTATCCATGCTGAGTTTAAGAATCTTATGACTAATTTTAGAATTCTTACTTGTGAAAGAGATGAACTTAAGGTTAAGAATGATAAATTAGTTGATAGAAATAATTTTCTTGAATCTGAATTAATTCAAATGGAAGAATACAAGTTGAGTTCTGATAAAGCTAAGCATGATTATAGTGTAATTCTTGAGGCTTATGACTATGTCAGAAAAGAACTAGAAGAAGAGAGAGATGTGATTAAGACCATTAACAATTCCAGTAAGAAGACAATAGAAATCTTTGAGAGTGGAATTCGTGGTAAGGTTAATGGTTTAGGTTTTGATAAGGCTAGACAAGAAGAAAAAGTAGCTATTGTCAATAATGATAGTAAGGTAGAAGCTAACACATCTAAATCTGAAGGTAAGAAAATTGTTTCTGAACCTAATCATGTTAAATTTGTTGATTCAAAAGGTACCCCTGTTGTACACAAGAGAATTAACAATAGTTATTCAGATGAGAAAGTGTTAGAGAAACCTAAGAATGTAAACATAGGGTTTCTGTCTAAGTCTCAGTTGAAACAGAGATTAGATGGTCTTTCAGAGTCTAGCAAGATCAAGAGAAATAGGAATGGAAAAGAAGGTATTAACAAAGAGAATAATTACAAGAATGTACCTGATGCACCTAGAAAAAAATGCTATAAGTGTGGAAATCATAATCATTTGGCCCTAGACTGCAATCAAAAACCTTCTTGGAAAACTGAGTCCAGATTCCCCAAGACTCAGAAAATTCAATACCAACCACAAAAAGCTTGTTATCATTGTGGTAGTTTACTTCATTCCATTTACATGTGTAGAGAATATCATGAACTGTATTATGACTATTATTCTTTGAAATCTGAAACTCCTAGTCACAAACAGTTTGTGAGATCAGAGTCTAAAGTTGACTCTGCAACAGGTAAAATAAAGGCAAAATCTTCAAAATCTGTTGTCTCTAAATCTAGTAAGAAAGGATCCAATCAAAGTTGGGTCCTAAAAAATTCTAACTAGTTACTTTTTGTTTGCAGGGCACAGGAAAGAAGCATTCAATTATCTTTGACAGTGGATGCTCTGGACACATGACTGGAAAGAAGTCCCTGCTTACAAAGTTTGAGAGGAAAGCTGGCCCAGTAATATCTTTTGGAGATGGCAACAAAGGAGAAACTCTGGGATATGGCTCAATTATTTTGGGGAATGTCATCATAGAAAATGTAGCACTGGTTGAAGGCTTGAAACATACTCTTTTAAGCATAAGTCAACTGGGTGATAAAGGTTACAAATCAATCTTTGACAGAGAAGGATGCAAAGTCTTGAATACGCAGAATGGAGACATTGTTCTAACTGGTCAAAGGCATGGTAACATATATGAAGCCAGCTTAAGTGATACATCTAAAGGAATTGTTAGATGTCTCTACAGCAAAGCAACAAATGATGAAAGCTGGAATTGGCACAAGAAGCTCTCACATCTTAATTTCAAGAAGCTTAATCAACTTGTTAAATACAATTTGGTGAGAGGCCTACCTCAGGCGAATTTTGTGCAAGATGGACTTTGTGATGCATGTCAGTTTGGAAAGCAAAGAAGAACCACTTTCAAGAGCAAGACTGAAAATTCAATTACTGAACCATTTCACATGCTACATCTTGATCTGTTTGGTCCAGTAAACATTATGTCTATCAGCAAGAAAAGATATGCTCTAGTTATGGTGGATGATTTCACAAGGTTTACATGGGTGTTCTTTCTACACAAGAAGGATGAAGCTCCTCAGCAAATCATTGAACTCATCAAGAATATTCATAATAACTCTGAGTACAAAGTCAAAGTACTTAGGAGTGACAATGGTACAGAATTCAAGAATTCTACAATGGAGGGGTTTTGTGCAGACAATGGAATTACTCAACAGTTTTCTGCACCTGGTACACCTCAACAAAATGGTGTAGTGGAAAGAAAGAACAGGACTCTCATAGAGGCAGCAAGAACCATGCTTGCAGATGCAAAACTTCCAACCTACTTTTGGGCAGAAGCTATTAACACTGCATGTTTCACTCAGAACTGTACCTTGGTAAATAGTCATGGAAAGACTCCCTATGAGATGATCAAAGGAAAGAAACCAAGTGTGAAATATTTTCACATCTTTGGATGTAAATGCTATGTCCTAAAAGTTCATCCAGAACAACTTGGAAAATTTGAAGCCAAATCGGATGAAGCAATTTTTTTAGGATATTCAGCATCTAAGGCCTTCAAAGTTTATAATCTCAGAACTCACATTGTTATGGAATCAATTCATGTTGCATTTGATGATAAGAAATTTGGAATTTTGCAAACTGATGAAAGCCATGATAAATTGGAATTTGAAAATCTGAAGAATTCTGAGATACTCTCAAGTGATGATGAAGGTTCTCCAGAAGGAATTTCTATTGTTTCTCAAAGGAATGCTACTGTTGAGGGGGAGCAAATCAATCAGAGAGAACACAGTGATCATCAGGAGCAGACTAGTCTTTCAGAGTCTATTCCATCAGGAATTGATGTTTCAGAGTCTACTCCATCAGGAACTGACCTTTCAGAGTCTACTGAGGAAAGATCAGTAACTAGCAGCAATATGGAATCTACTGATTCTATTGATCAAAGGAGAGTTTTTGAAGGTAGAGAGAATTCTTCTACAAAAGATACCACTAACTTAGGGGGAGAGACTAGCAGAGTTAATCTACCACCTGTTAGAAAATGGACAAAGGATCATACTGAAGATTTGATAATTGGTGATCCAAATAGTGGTGTTCGAACTAGAAGATCAATTCAAAATGAATGCTTGTATAGTTGCTTTCTCTCAAAGAATGAACCTAAGAAGGTTGAAGAAGCCTTACAGGATCCTGATTGGGTAATTGCAATGCAGGAGGAGTTAAATGAGTTTGAGAGAAACAAAGTTTGGAAACTGGTACCAAGACCTAAAGGTAGATCTATTGTTGGTGCAAGATGGGTTTTCAGAAACAAGCTAGATGAATCTGGTATGATTGTAAGAAACAAAGCAAGACTGGTGGCCAAGGGATATTCTCAGGAAGAAGGCATTGATTATGATGAGACCTTTGCACCTGCAGCAAGATTGGAAGCAATCAGAATGTTTCTTGCATTTGCAGCTTATTCAAAATTCAAGGTATACCAGATGGATGTTAAGAGTGCTTTTCTAAATGGCAAACTTGATGAAGAAGTATATGTAGAACAGCCACCTGGATTTGTTGATCCAAAGTTTCCAAATCATGTCTACAAACTTGACAAGGCACTCTATGGACTAAAGCAGGCACCAAGAGCATGGTATGAGACTTTGTCTAAATTTCTTCTTGAAAATGGCTTCACAAGAGGTACAATTGACAAAACTCTATTCTTTAGAAAGATAAAAGGTGAATTGCTTTTAGTTCAAGTTTATGTTGATGATATTATTTTTGGTTCTACTAATGAGAAGTTATGTGCTAAGTTTAGCAAGCTTATGCAGTCTAAGTATCAGATGAGCATGATGGGTGAACTAAATTATTTCTTAGGCTTGCAGGTCAAACAGACTGAGACTGGTATTTTCATTAATCAGTCAAAGTATATCAAAGATCTTTTAAGAAGGTTTGACTTTCAAGACTGTGCAGTTGCAAAAACACCCATGGCAACAGCCACTAAACTAGACTCTGATCCTAAGGGGAAGAGTGTGGATAATACTAGTTATAGAGGCATGATAGGCTCTTTGTTATATCTAACTGCAAGTAGGCCAGATATAATGTTTTCTACCTGTTTATGTGCTAGATTCCAAGGTGATCCTAAGGAATCTCATTTAATTGCTGTGAAGAGAATTTTTAGATATCTCAAAGGAACTCCAAATCTTGGTTTGTGGTATCCTAGAGAATCTGATTTCTTTCTAATTGGCTATTCAGACTCTGATTATGCAGGGTGTAAAATAGACAGGAAAAGCACTACAGGTACATGTCAATTCTTGGGAAATAGATTGATTTCTTGGGCAAGCAAGAAGCAACAATCTGTTTCAACCTCAACTGCAGAAGCTGAGTACATAGCAGCAGGCAGTTGTTGTGCACAGCTCCTTTGGATAAGAAATCAGTTGATGGATTATGGTATGACACTTAGTAATATTCCTATGTTTTGTGATAATACTAGTGCTATTAAAATTGCAGAAAATCCAGTTCAACATTCAAGGACTAAGCACATTGATGTCAGGTATCATTTTATTAGAGAACATATTGAGAATGGTACTATGGAACTTCATTTTGTTCCTACTCACAAACAGCTTGCAGATATTCTAACTAAACCACTTGATGAGACTACATTCAGTAGACTAGTAAGTGAGTTAGGAATGTTAAATTTTTAGATCTTTAACATCTGCAAAAGTAGCAAGGTATGTTGTTCTTAGCTTATAGACTTGATATTCTTGTCAGGATCTATATTTGATTGTTAAATGTTTTAGCTATAACACATTGCCTTGATAAATTTCAGTATGATAGACTTGTTAATAATCATCAGGATTAGATTTGTTATCAGGATGCTGACGTCATCAGTATTGTGTCAGTATCAGGATTATGAAAATTATTTCAGATCCTGACGTTTACTTTGTGTAGTAATCTGATTCTGTGATGTGTTAAGTCTATGCTAGCAAGTTTTGATATTTGCATACTGATAATTTGTACATCATTCAGAAATCAAAAGACAAGCAGATAACAAGAAATTGTATTTTCATTAATAGAAATCATTACATGGAAATGAAATACAACATCTTTTTGTCTAAATTTCTATTCTATACTTGTCTTTGATATGAACTCTGAGGAACAGGACAAGGAGCATCTCAAGAAATCCATCAGGGGATGAAAGCCTCGTTTGCTCTTGGATTCCTTGTCTGGGCGACTTGAATGAGAGCAGCTAACTTAAATGAATAGCATCTCCATCAAGATCAACCTCAGACTCTCGGCCAAATTCTTCATCCTCAAGTTTTGAGGAGGTTAGGGGAAGATTGTATCCAACAGATGGATGTTCTAGGAGAAACCTCTGGATATTATCGAAAACCAATCCATTCATGATTAGTTCGATGAGAAGAGTCGTTTGTTCAAAGAGATGATCAAGAACAGGATGTTCATCGACCAAGAAAAATCTGAAAAATGGGTTTGAAGGGATTTTTGGTTTGAGAAGCATTGTTGAGAAGAAAAGAAATTGAAAGGTTATGGAGAATGGCATAAGGCGTTTGGTTCTTTTAAAGAAAGACGTGAGAAGTTGAGCAGTCACTTGGAAGTCTTAATGAAGTCAAATGCTAATTATTGCATGAGACTGTATTTCTTGTTTCAAGAAATATTGAAAATATCTAACCAATTGATTTTCTGTTCAGATTAATTGTTTATTTTCTTTTTCAGATAAAAGAAAAATGCCACGTGAAAAACTCCATATTAAGTCTCTGATAATATTGGTCAGGATTTCATGTGTGACCATCAGGATGTGAAAATCATTGCTTGTGATTATTTTGATGAGAGGTCATCAGGAAAAGGAAGCTGATCAGTATTGCTTATTTATACCCTGATTTATTTCATGAAAATCAATTTTGGATTTTATTTTCCAAAAATCGTGGGTAACCGCATTTTTCAGGGACTGACACCTGTCAACTTACGTGTCAACGTGGGATAGTGGTCTGAAAGATTTGTGAAATATATTTGTTTTGAAACTCTAATCGTGTAATTGCTTTCTCTAATCTTACATTCTCTAAAGCAAAAATCACTCTTGAGTTTTCAAAATCACTAATCCATTTCAAGAATTTTTCAAGTTTCTTTTCAGATCAAGAATGGCAGCTCAGAGAAGATTACCTAAATCAGTAGCCTTCAAGTTTGGTGACTTTGATTTTATGACAAACAATCATGTTGCAGCTATTACCAACAAGGAAGGAGTGTCATCTGATTTTCATCCAATCATGGACTTTCTGGTGTATGGACCATTAAGTTATGCATTGACAGCATCTCCACAGATTAATCAAGTAGCTGTTTCACAAGCTTGGGAGAATGCTGAGGTAATTGATTCTACTCAGAATCAATCAGGTAAGATTGTTCTACATTTAGGACAAGATTTATTTGACATTACTGAATCTGTTGTTAGTTCAGTACTCTGCTTACCTGTTACTGATAGTTATGAGAATGTACCATCTGATGATAATATAAGAACTATGTTGTCTGAATTAGGTTATAGTGGACCTCTAGATAACATGAGCCAGTTGAATAGAACTTTTCTTAGAAAGGAATGGTCTTTTTACTTTGATCAAATTGCTAAATGTTTTACTGGCAAATGTAGTTCTTTTCAACAAATTACTTCTGTTACATCACATATTGCTTATAGTTTGCTTTATGACAGAGTAATTAACATTGGTCATATTATCTTAAGTCAGATGAGTATTAAACTTGGGTCAAGAGATCAAAATAGGAAAATGGTTTATTATCATAGATTTATGCAATTGTTTATTAACCATTTTATTCCTGATGTTGAAGCTAGATTTGGTAGGGAACATTGTGTTTCTTCTTATGAACAGCAAAAGAGAATTTTCTCTGATATTACAAAGAAGGACAATGAAAAGAATCTAGATGAAATACCTGCAATTCATTATCCACATCATTTTCAGGTAATTCTTAACACTCATCTTCCTACTATCTACAATTCTTCTTTCTTTTGTGGTGAAATGGCTCAGGAATCTCAATTGGAGGAGAACCCACCTGTGTCTACCCAAGTAGCCCAAAACATCATAGTCTCTGAAACAATTCAAGAACCAAATTTTGATCCACAGCCTATTGTTTCAAAGAAACCAACCTCTGGTGTTTCTCAAAAGACATCAGTTGTAAGGAAGAGAAGATTTGTTGTGTCAAGTAGTAGTAGTAATTCTAGTGAAGATGATGATGATTTTGTTAGTATTGGTGCCCTAGAGGCAATGCAATACATTATATTTATGTTTGAGTGATTTTATATATTCGATATATATATGTTTATTATTGGCTTTATTTACTGCGAAATAAATAAAGTATAATAAATGTCCTTAGAACCTTGATACAAATTATATAGTTGCAAGTATGTGACTTGAACATGAGATTATATAATAATCGTATCATATTCTTAAATGTCCCTAGCCGAGTATTATTATTAATTAGGACAATAATAATACACTGAGGCTAGTATGATAATTGACTGATGACCACATCTCATTGGTCATAAGTATGAAGATACTAAAAGCAATGCATAGGTAACTGTACGAGTACAGGGTACTGGACAGACCCACGGTGAGATACATCATGGTAAATAATAAATGTGTCATATGTAATCTCACAGTGATAATGGTGTAATGATCCTTAGACCTGAAGTCGTTATAATTCTACATGAGAATTAATATATTTTGAATTCGTCAAAAGTTATCTTTAGCCGGATAATGATAAAGGTGAATATCGGATATATTATGAATCATGTGAGAAATATGAACGATCTAGATGGGATTTAAATCTCCTGATAAAGGAGTGATATTATCGGCCTCTTGTTTGAGTGAGACTATGAAATGCATGGCCATGCTCAAATGTTGATTTGATTAAATAGTCTACTCATCGATCAAGAAAATGAAGATTAAATTATGAAGAGGATGACACATTACATGCCTCGAGTTTAATCTATAATATCATGATTTAAAGGGATTATATTACATGGAACATTAGTCATAAAAGGTTGATTGAATCGTTGATTTAATTATTGTTTTATTGGGTAGCAATAATGTGTTACTAGACGCCGCTTATTGTTTATAATTTTATTAGAGAATAAAATTATTGCCAATGAAATAATAACCTACAGGGTCACACACAAAGAATGTTTAAAAGGGAAATTAATTTATTTCATGAATTTAAATTAATAATAATTTAAATTATGATTTTAAATTAATAATAAATAATAATTCGAATTTTATAAAATTAATTAAGTGAGACTTGATTAGTTGAAGATAAAATTTGAAGATGTATTTTCTTGACTTATTTGATTAATTAAGTATGACTTAATTAATTTATTTAAATAAATAAGATTTGTTTAAATAAAATGGCCTAATTGTTTAAGACTTTATTTTACTTTATTTCTCTTTATAAGCCAAGAGTTGGCAAGCCATTTGGAGAGGAAGAAACTGAAATTTTCAGTTCATATACACAAGAGAGAAATCAAGTTCAAGTCAAGAACACATCCGTTTTATTTATTTTGGCTAGTACCAATTTCCGTGGCAAAATCGTTCGACGATTCAAGCAAGCATTCAAGTGTGGATACCGGTGGAGGAGTTGCAAGTTTAGCTCTCAAGATCAACACTTCAAGCTCTCAAGATCAACAAGCTAGGACCTCCATTTGTCATCCATTGGAAAGCTTTAACAAGGTACTATCTTGTTCTTGAGAAATTTTATACCATGATCATCAATTTTATACATGGATCCGGGCTTTGGAATTCGTTTTTAATTGTTATTTACGTATAATCCGCTGCGTTATTATGCCCGAATTCCAACAATGGTATCAGAGCTTCATGTATAAAAGGATGATTTGGTCTTATGTTCTTGAAAATGAAACATACATGAATTTATGAATTATGACATGCTTCATTTTAACATACAAAAGATTATTTATAAATTGTTATAATTGTTTGTATGATGTTGTAAATTGTTATAACATGTTTTGGATGATGTAATATATGTTAGATATGTTAATCACTTCATAAGAATGTTTTTAGAACTGATCAAAAATATTCAGAACTCAATCTGCATAGTTTCTGGACATTCTGCAATTTCTGGAAATTTCTGGTATAAAAGGACGTAACGCATTCTTGAAATGCGTGTTATAAAGTTATACAGGTGTTACGCATTCGTTAAATGCGCATCAGTAGTATATTAATGTTGTCGCGCATACCGGACATGCGTGACATCCTCGTAACAGTACAGATCACAGATCTCAGTGGGCGTGTAGTCACTGATTGGTTTTGTTTAATATTCTAAACTTTTTCTTTTAGCTTTTTCTTTAGAAAAAAAAAAAAAAAGAAAACTTATTGGTTTTAATCATTAGATTCCTAATGCCTTTAATGATTAAAGTTTTAATAATTGAATATTTAAATTATGAATTAATATATTATTATTAATTCAAAAATTTTATTAATTAATTTAATTTCGAATTTTTTGAATATATTTAAATTATGAATTTGAATATTATTATTAATTCGAATTTTATTTTAATTAATGCTTTTAATAATTGAATATTTAAATTTCGAATTTAATATTATTATTAAATGCAATTTTGATTAATTTTAATTTTAAATTCGATTTTAATTATTAAAATTGATTTTTTTTAATTCCCTTTTTAAATAATTAGGTATTTAAATTGAGGAGTTAAATATTAATCGATGTGATCATGATTAATGTGATGTATATAATTGTTATATGTGCATGGTGCATTGGTTATGGCCTAAAGACCCGTAGAATAAATGTTGTAATTTTATTTATGGTCTGTAATAATTAAATACGACTTGCATGTCGTTATTCTTGTAATTATTTTATCTCGAATGCAACTCGAGTTCTTTTGTAATGTATTTCAAAAGGAGCTTGGAGGCAATCAATGGAGGCTTGGGAAGCAATGAAGAATTTTGTAATAATTAGTTATTACAACCATAGATTGACCTCGATCTTTTCATAAGCTCGAAAAGATCGCATAGGATCGGGCCATAACCATCGCACGTTTAATTTTACCGTATCTGCACTTTACATATGATGCATGGATATATTAGATATATGTATGGATGCATGGATGTATGAATATTTTAGAATGTATGTATTAGATACGACACATATGCCATGTTTAAACAAGATAAAATCTGTAACGATTTAAGATTTAAACAAACGATAAAGATCGTTAAATTTTTCTAAAAATCCCTTAAGAAATATTAAGTTAAACAGATGCTTTCCAATAAATAACACTCATTAAATCCTAGATCATTGAGGAGTGGATTTGCCAAAGCAAGGGCTTCTCTTTTATCGTGGTGAGATGTGATTAAGTAAACAAGCTTACTTAAATTGTTATTATTGGGTCCAACTTAAATAAGTCGTCATAATAGGATTATGAACTTATAAGCATAGAGTTTAGTGAAATCTATTAGATAGATCGGAGCAATATGTTGTTCATTAAGCTATCCAAGAGTTATATACGATATAATTGACATAACGGTCTACCTAAATAATCATATTTAAGAGGAAAGCCAAAGCTGACTTAAAATATGATGAAATATGGATCTTGGCTCACTAGGAAATGTTTTATGGGAACCATTTTCCGAATTGATAGTAAGGGCTATTAATTTGATAAAAAATAGTGGGAGGTATATTACGAATATGCTATAAATCAACTTGAACATAATTGGTTTTACGAAACATGCAAACTAACTCATTTTATGCGCTTTTACAAAATTGTAGATAATAAATGGCAAACAACACAAATCACTTTTCGATACGATCAGTCCTAGAAAAGGAAAAGCTGACAGGGACAAACTTCCTAGATTGGTTTAGGAACTTAAGGATTGTCCTTAGGCAGGAGCGAAAGCTGTATGCCATTGAAGTTCCTCACCCAAATCCTCCTCCTACTGGATCCACACGTGCCGAGCAAAATGCTTATCAGAAGCATTTGGATGACTCAACTGATGTGTCATGCCTAATGCTTGCATGCATGGCTCCGGAGATTCAAAAGCAACATGAATTGATGAATGCTTATGAAATAATCGAGCACCTCAAAAGCATGTTTGAGGGACAAGCTCGCCAGGAGAGATATGATACGAGCAAGGCTTTGTATGCTTATAAACAGGGAGAGCGAGACCCGGTTGGACCACACGTTCTTAAGATGATTGGGTACATCGAACAACTAAGTACCTTGGGCTTCCCGATTGGTCCGGAGGCTCAAATAGATTTGATCTTACAATCACTTAACAAGAACTTTTCTCAATTCGTTATGAACTACAACATGAATGAGATAGATAAGACACCCACTGAATTGTTGGGCATGTTAAGAACTGCTGAAACCAACATTCAGAAGGAATCCCCTGCTCCCATGCTGATGGTGAACAAAGGGGGAGCCAAAGGGAAAAGAAAGTGGAAAGGCAATAAGAAGAGGATTGCATCCAAATCTGTTGACAATCCTAATTCTGCTCCCAAGAAGGCTATTAAGCCTAAAGGAGGTGTCGAAAAGGGTGATTGTCACCACTGTGGTAAACCGGGACACTGGAGGAGAAACTGTCATGCCTATTTGGAAGAACTAAAGAAGAAGAAGGCTGCTGGCCAGACTTCTACTTCAGGTATTTATGTTATAGAAGTCAATTTGTCTACTTCTACATCTTGGGTATTGGATACCGGATGTGGTTCTCACATTTGTATAAATGTGCAGGAACTGCAAAGGAGTAGGACACTGGCTAAGGGAGAGGTAGACCTACGAGTTGGCAACGGAGCAAAGGTTGCTGCTTTGGCTGTAGGGACTTACCATTTATCATTGCCCACTGGGCTTATATTAGAACTTGAAAACTGTTTGTATGTGCCTTCTATTTGTAGAAACATTATTTCTGTTTCTTGTTTGGACAAGAAAGGTTTTTCTTTTACCTTTAAAGACAATGGTTGCTCTTTTGGTTTGAATGAAATTACCTATGGTGTTGCACAGTTATTTAACGGTTTGTATGTTCTTAGTTTAGATACTCCTATCTTGAATATAAATAACAAACGACTTAAAACTAATGACTCAAATCAAACATACCTTTGGCACTGTCGTCTAGGCCATATAAACGAGAAACGCATTTCCAAGTTACATCAAGATGGTTTCTTGGATCAGTTTGATTTTGAATCATATGATGAATGCGAGGCTTGTTTACTAGGCAAGATGACTAAAGCTCCTTTTACCGGACAGGGTAAGAGGGCCACCGTACGACTAGAACTAATACATAGCGATGTATGTGGTCCTATGAGATCGATGGCAAGGGGTGGCTATTTCTACTTCATTACGTTTACTGATGATTTCAGTAGATACGGATATGTGTATCTTTTGAAGAACAAATCCGAAGCATTTGAAAAGTTCAAAGAGTATAAGGCAGAAGCAGAAAAGCAAACTGGCGAAAGCATAAAAACTCTAAGATCTGATCGAGGAGGTGAATACTTAAGCCATGAGTTTAAGAACTATTTGAGGGAGTGTGGTATTGTATCACAACTCACTCCTCCTGGAACACCACAATGGAATGGGGTTTCTGAAAGGAGGAATCGTACCTTGTTGGACATGGTGCGATCAATGATGAGTCAAGCAGATCTTCCAATTAGTTTCTGGGGTTATGCCCTGGAAACGGCTGCATATACACTAAACCGTGTTCCTACTAAAACGGTTCAACAAACTCCATATGAGATATGGACAGAAAAACGTCAAAGCATGTCCTTTATGAAAGTATGGGGATGTGAAGCGTTTGTGAAACGCCTAATGTCAGACAAGCTTGGACCGAAATCTGAAAAATGTATCTTTGTGGGATACCCAAGTGAAACAAAGGGCTATTCTTTCTATAATCCTTCAGAGAACAAAGTAATTGTTGCTCGAACTGCTGTATTCTTAGAAAGAGAGCTAGTCTCTAGAAAAGACAGTGTGAGGAAAATAGATCTCGATGAAGATCGAGAACCACTTGATAACATTGAACCTGAGATGGAGCATGAGCAAGATATACAAGATAACACTGCTCAAGAAACACAGGTTGTTCGTAGATCTAGTAGGACTCGCTATGATTCAAGAAGAAATTATGGATTTCTCCTAATTGAAAATGGCGATGTGATGCTCATAGATCAAGATGAGCCTCTCACCTATCAAGATGCTATGAACTCACCAGACTCTAAGAGATGGCAAGAAGCCATGAATTCTGAAATGGATTCCATGTATGAAAACCAAGTATGGACTTTGGTTGATCCACCTGAAGGGGTAAAACCTATCGAGTGCAAATGGATTTTCAAGAAGAAAATCGACATGGAAGGTAATATACAGACCTATAAAGCTCGACTGGTTGCAAAAGGTTTCAAACAAATTCATGGTATTGACTATGATGAAACCTTCTCACCAGTAGCAATGATAAAATCCATCAGAATTATGCTTGCAATAGCGGCTTACTATGATTACGAAATTTGGCAGATGGATGTAAAAACAGCCTTCCTTAACGGAAGCCTTGAAGAGGATGTGTACATGACACAACCTGAAGGTTTTAGAAATCCAAAGGATGCTGGAAAAGTATGTAAGCTGCGTAGATCCATTTATGGATTGAAGCAGTCCTCTCGAAGATGGAACATCCGGTTTGATGAAATAGTCAAAGGTTTTGGCTTTATTCAGAACATGGATGAACCATGTGTTTACAAAAAGTTTAGTGGGAGCCATGTGGCATTCCTAGTATTATATGTCGATGATATATTAATAATAGGGAATGACATTCCTTCTCTACAGGCTGTAAAGACTTGGTTAGGACAAAGTTTCTCTATGAAAGACTTGGGCGAGGCTACCTATATATTAGGGATCAGGATCTATAGAGATAGATCAAGAAGATTAATCGGCTTAAGCCAGAGTACATATATTGACAAAATTTTGCATCGTTTTGGAATGCAAGATGCAAAAAGGGGATACGTCCCTGTATCTCATGGGATAACGATCTCAAAAGAGAATGGTCCTAAATCATTAGATGATAAAGACCGCATGAGTAAGATTCCATATGCTTCAGCAATTGGATCTATCATGTATGCAATGATATGTACTCGTCCGGATGTCTCTTATGCTTTGAGCATGACGAGCAGATACCAGTCTAATCCAGGTGAAGGTCACTGGACGGCGGTCAAGAATATTCTTAAGTACTTGAAAAGGACTAAAGATTCATTCTTGGTGTATGGAGGAGAAGAGAAGCTAACGGTAAAGGGTTACACGGATGCTAGTTTTCAGACTGACAGAGATGACTCTGTGTCTCAGTCTGGATTTGTGTTTTGCCTAAATGGAGGTGCTGTAAGCTGGAAAAGTTCGAAGCAAGAGACAGTAGCTGATTCTACAATGGAATCCGAGTATATTGCTGCATGTGAGGCAGCCAAGGAAGCTGTATGGTTACGGAAGTTCATTACAGAGCTTGGTGTCGTTCCATCGATCGCAGATCCCATAGATCTTTACTGCGATAATAATGGAGCTATAGCTCAAGCCAAGGAGCCGAGAGCTCATAGCAGAACAAAGCATATACTTCGGAGATATCATCTTATTCGAGAAATAAATGATAGAGGTGATATTCACATATGTAAAGTGCATACTGATGATAATATTGCAGACCCGCTGACTAAGGCTCTGTCGCAGCAGAAGCATGAATGTCACACTAGTAGCATGGGTATTCGATACATGGGTGATTGGCTCTAGTGCAAGTGGGAGATTGTTAGTATTGGTGCCCTAGAGGCAATGCAATACATTATATTTATGTTTGAGTGATTTTATATATTCGATATATATATGTTTATTATTGGCTTTATTTACTGCGAAATAAATAAAGTATAATAAATGTCCTTAGAACCTTGATACAAATTATATAGTTGCAAGTATGTGACTTGAACATGAGATTATATAATAATCGTATCATATTCTTAAATGTCCCTAGCCGAGTATTATTATTAATTAGGACAATAATAATACACTGAGGCTAGTATGATAATTGACTGATGACCACATCTCATTGGTCATAAGTATGAAGATACTAAAAGCAATGCATAGGTAACTGTACGAGTACAGGGTACTGGACAGACCCACGGTGAGATACATCATGGTAAATAATAAATGTGTCATATGTAATCTCACAGTGATAATGGTGTAATGATCCTTAGACCTGAAGTCGTTATAATTCTACATGAGAATTAATATATTTTGAATTCGTCAAAAGTTATCTTTAGCCGGATAATGATAAAGGTGAATATCGGATATATTATGAATCATGTGAGAAATATGAACGATCTAGATGGGATTTAAATCTCCTGATAAAGGAGTGATATTATCGGCCTCTTGTTTGAGTGAGACTATGAAATGCATGGCCATGCTCAAATGTTGATTTGATTAAATAGTCTACTCATCGATCAAGAAAATGAAGATTAAATTATGAAGAGGATGACACATTACATGCCTCGAGTTTAATCTATAATATCATGATTTAAAGGGATTATATTACATGGAACATTAGTCATAAAAGGTTGATTGAATCGTTGATTTAATTATTGTTTTATTGGGTAGCAATAATGTGTTACTAGACGCCGCTTATTGTTTATAATTTTATTAGAGAATAAAATTATTGCCAATGAAATAATAACCTACAGGGTCACACACAAAGAATGTTTAAAAGGGAAATTAATTTATTTCATGAATTTAAATTAATAATAATTTAAATTATGATTTTAAATTAATAATAAATAATAATTCGAATTTTATAAAATTAATTAAGTGAGACTTGATTAGTTGAAGATAAAATTTGAAGATGTATTTTCTTGACTTATTTGATTAATTAAGTATGACTTAATTAATTTATTTAAATAAATAAGATTTGTTTAAATAAAATGGCCTAATTGTTTAAGACTTTATTTTACTTTATTTCTCTTTATAAGCCAAGAGTTGGCAAGCCATTTGGAGAGGAAGAAACTGAAATTTTCAGTTCATATACACAAGAGAGAAATCAAGTTCAAGTCAAGAACACATCCGTTTTATTTATTTTGGCTAGTACCAATTTCCGTGGCAAAATCGTTCGACGATTCAAGCAAGCATTCAAGTGTGGATACCGGTGGAGGAGTTGCAAGTTTAGCTCTCAAGATCAACACTTCAAGCTCTCAAGATCAACAAGCTAGGACCTCCATTTGTCATCCATTGGAAAGCTTTAACAAGGTACTATCTTGTTCTTGAGAAATTTTATACCATGATCATCAATTTTATACATGGATCCGGGCTTTGGAATTCGTTTTTAATTGTTATTTACGTATAATCCGCTGCGTTATTATGCCCGAATTCCAACAGATTTAACTCTTGCAGAGAGAGCAGAATTGAAGGCTGCAATTCAACTTTCTTTGTTAGCACAAAGAGATGAAAAACCTAGTCACAGCCAGGCTGCAGTCTCTCAAAAGGCTGTAGTTCTTAAAAAGGGAAAACAGTTACTGGATACTGTCTCTCAAAAGACTGTGTCTATTGAACAAAGATCTCATCCCAAGATCACTTCTGTGTCTACACCTCTTGAGTCTTCTCAGGATAAATCTTTTGCTCACTATATCAGGAGAACAAGGAGAAAGATTCAATTGTCACCTACACACACAGAGTCTAGTCCAACTAATATCATGCAGGTTTCTACAAATCAAGCTACATCTATGTCAGTATTTGACAAGAGAGATCTGGATATTGATTCTTCATGGGAAACTACATTATCATACAGACTGGCTATGGGACTAATTTCTCTCAAAGTGAAGTTGTCAAGGCCTGTTCTAGACTTTTTGGTTGAAAAAGTACCAAAACTTTTATTTCCAGATGAATATGGACTTCTACATCAAAGACTTGACTTAATGAAGATGTATTTCTATGTATCTGTCAGAAGACAATTAGTCAAGAAATTTGGACTCTCGAAGCATGTTGCACTTCAATCACTTCATGCATATTTATTTGACAAGAATGTAATTATTGAAGATGCTTCAGCTCAAGGTGAACAACTGGAGGAAGTAGATAGAGTGAAGCAGTCAACAGAAGATACTATTGCACCAGTGGTGAATAGTAGGAAAGATCAGATCACAGTCACTGTAACACAAGAACCATCTAGTCAGAGGAAGGATGACTCAGGAGCTGTGATAGCTGATGTTGAAAGGTCTTCTGTGATGACTGAGAATGCAAGTGAGATACCCTATGATATGGGAGGAATGACTTTGGTTGATTTTTCTGAAGATCAAACAAATTTTGTTCAGTCAGAGTCTATCCACCTTGAGGGTGTGTCTCAGCAAACAACACTTAAAGATGGTGATATACTAACTATGGTGTCTAATGAAGTATTACTGAAGACATCAGAGTCTAGTAAACAACCTGAAAGTGGTATACTGGAGCCTGTAGTTTCTGAAAGGAAAGAAGATGATTGTATGGGTTCAGAGACTATAGCAGCTCACTCCTTGGAGAAAACCTCAAGCCACATGCCATATGAGGAACCCTCTCTCCATGTGAGTTCAGGTATAAAAACTCCTTCTAAACTCTATTTTTCTGTAGGTCATGAGAGCACTTATCTAAATTTGAGTGATACAGTTGAAAAGATGGACTTAGATCCACAATTTGAGCGGCTGGCTCCTGACCAGGCAAAAGGTGAGGTAGAAAGAGTGTTGACTTTAGAAAGTCAAAGTGAGAATGAGGGTATGGATGATCAACTCCATAGTGAGGGAGAGAAAATTAGGAAACCATCATTTGATTTCTGGGATCAGGTTTTTCCTGAATCTTGGTCTGAAAATTTGGGTATGGATGCTGGTACTTATTCATTCATCAAAATGTATCAGAAGAATGACCTAGCACATCACAATGCAAAGCCAGAAGTTAAAGCTCAGAAGCAAAAGGAGAGGCTTGCAGAAATCATTAACAGAAGAGGTGCCAGGATAAAGCAATCTCTTGATACATATGTACCAGATAAAGATCCTAATGATCCTAGTGTTCCTTTGTATGTACTTCCAATATCAGCTAGAATTGAGACATCAACAGTCTCTGATCACTCTAAGGAGGAGTCAGGATTTAAAGATGTTAGTACACAGAATACTGGTGAAGGAGATGATGATCATGTTTCAGTTCCAGAACAGAAAGATGAAGACGTTGATACTTCTAATCAGGTTTTATTACTTGAATATCATACAACTCAAGCAACTTCTTCTACAAGACTTGAAGATAAAGTTCTTTCTGACTCTGATACTGAAGATACTAGAAGCACTTCCAACATTGAAGTTCATTCTGATGTTTTGAAAGATATTCAGAATTCTCAAATTGCTATTCAAACAAGACTTCAATCACTTGAAGATAACCAAGTCACAATTATGGAAAATCAAACAGTTCTTATGAATCTCATTTGTTCTGTTTCTGAATCTCTTGGAATTAATGTTGCTGATGTCAAAAAGGGGGAGATAAAGACAATTCAAAGACAACAACAACACTACAAGACTGAAGGAGATAAAGATAAATCTAAAGCTGGGGGAGATAAAGATCAGACAAATGGTAGTAAAAAGAAGAACCAGGAGTGACAGTGGTGAATCTCAGCTAGGAAGTGGTAAAGGAAGAGCAGCATTAATAGTTAAAATTCTTTCTTCTAAGTACTAGATAAACGTCTACATCTGTGAAGGAGGTACTTAACTTCATAATTCTACATTCATAAATTCTATTCTGGTTGTATTGTTATATGTTTTGACATCCACAACTTAGATTTATGCTTCAGATTGTAAAGCATAAATAGGGGGAGATTGTTAGGAATAATTCATAAGTTGTGATGTTAAGAATAGAATTTACACATTATACTTCTTGTAATCCTGATCTTATAAAGGATTTAGCACTGTATATAGGTTTTATGTGTAAAACAGTTATCTGTATAGTTTAATCAGGAATGAACAGTGTATCGGAGACTACATGTCAGGAACAGAGAGCAAATCCTGATGACGTGTCCAATACTGATGGTTGATCAGATACTGATGCAGTGTGCAGATCCTGATATCAGTCGTGTTACTGATGATGTCATTATGGATGCTACAGAAACTGGCAAGTGCTATAAAACAGGATTGTTGTTTGAAGAACAAGCAAGAAGATATTATGAAGGAAAGAGTTTTCTATTGAAGGAAACTATCGACTAGAAGGCAGAACATTGTCATGTATAGATTATATCTTTCTGTTATTAGTTGATAGGTAGCATTATAAATACTCTCTCAACATCATTGTAAAGAGTGTGAGGCGTAAGACGAAATTGTGAGTTCTGTGCGTAGCTCTGTATAAGGTTTGTATTCGAGAAGTTCGAAACAAACAGAGAGATATTTGTATTGTCAGTAGCTGCTAAAGGTATTGTACACCTTTGGTAGAGTTTGTATTTGATCTTATTAATACAAACAAGAGTTTGATTCATTCGTTTATTCTTGTTTTTATAATCGAGCAAAAATCAGACAGGATTATATAACTTGTATTCAACCCCCCCCCTTCTACAAGTTATTCGAGTTAACATATAAGGCGTAACGCGTAGCCTTATACTTCATTCTCCGGGCTTCATCCTTTTCAGCTGGCAGGACCCCTTTTGTTATGTACTTCAAGATGGGAGTGATCCATGTGTCCTCTACTTGAACCTCGACATCCATACAATCGATCCTTGGAATGCTAGGTTGTTGTTGTATTTCTAACGGTATCACCCCTAGCATAGTTGCTTCCCTATTAGAACCCATTTTTGCCAAGGCATCTGCACTTGAGTTTTCCGTCCTTGGAATTTGCACCAGATTGATTTCTCCAAACTTGCTCATCAGCTCTTGAGCGTACCTCATGTATAGATCAGTGCGTGGACCCCTAGCTTGAAAGTTACTTCTGATGTGTCCCACTACCAACATGGAGTCACTGAACACAGTCATATTTATCACTTTCATTTCAAGTGCCAGCTTCAGCCCCGCAATCAGGGCTTCATATTCAGCATCGTTGTTTGTAGCCTTGAATGTGAAATGAATTGAGCTCTGCAGCTTGTGGCCTTCGGGGCTTATTAGGACTATACCAGCACCTGCCCCATTTCCATTCACGGCTCCATCCACATAGAGGGTCCACCATGGTGCGCAATTTTCTGTCGGGGCTTCCTTCTCCAGAGGTTCCCTCACGGTTTCCTTGGTTTCCACCTCCAAGGATGGTGGGAATTCCAATAAGAAATCAGCAAGTGCCTGTCCCTTGATAGCTGTTCTTGGCTTGAATTCAACATCAAATTGGCCTAACTTCACAGCCCATTTCATCAACCTACCTGAGGCTTCAGGTTTGTGCAGGACCTGCCTCAGTGGGAATGAGGTTCGTACCTCTATCGTGTGCGCCTGAAAGTATGGCCTTAACTTTCTTGATGTCAGAATCAACGCGTAGGCTAGCTTCTCCATGTTTGCATATCTAGTTTCAGCATCCAGAAGCCTCTTGCTCACATAATACACAGGGTACTGGGTTTGATCTTCCTCACGAACCAAAACAGAACTAATAGAGTGCTCAGAAACCGCCAAATACAAAATCAGGGTTTCACCCTCTATTGGCTTTGCCAGCAATGGAGGGCTTCCTAATTTTTCCTTTAATTTGGTGAAGGCAGCTTCACATTCAGGCGTCCACTCAAAGCCTTTTCTCTTTTTAATAGCTGCAAAGAATTCTCGACATCTGTCCGAGGACTTGGAGATAAACCTGTTCAAGGCTGCCACCCGTCCGGTAAGGCTTTGAACTTCCTTCACACTTCGGGGGGATCTCATTTCAACTAATGCTTTTATTTTGGCAGGATTGGCTTCGATTCCTCGATGATTCACAATGAAACCCAAGAATTTTCCAGATTCCACCCCGAACACACATTTTTGGGGGTTCAACTTCATCCTGAATTTCCTTAGGATGCCAAACATTTCAGTGAGGTGGGCAACATGGTCGCCTGCTACCTTGGATTTTACCAGCATATCGTCCACATATACTTCCATAGTTTTTCCAATCTGGTCTTTAAACATCTTGTTGACCAGCCTTTGGTAGGTTGCTCCAGCGTTCAACAGCCCGAAAGGCATCCCGATATAGCAGTAGAGTCCTCTATCTGTGATAAAGGAAGTATGTTCTTGGTCGGGTTCATACATCGGAATTTGATTGTAACCTGAGTACGCATCCATGAAACTTAGCAAGGCATGACCAGCCGTAGCATCGACTAGTTGATCAATACGCGGAAGCGGAAAGCTATCCTTGGGACATGCTTTATTCAAGTCAGTGAAATCAACGCACGTACGCCATTTGCCATTGGGCTTCTTTACCAAGACCGGGTTTGCCAACCACATGGGGTAGAATGATTCCTTTACTAGCTTGGCCTTCAACAGTCTGTCTACCTCTTCTTTCAGGGCGACGGCCCTTTCCCCACTTATTGCTCTCCTTTTCTGCCTTACAGCCTTCATGTCTGGATCAATGTTCAAATGGTGACACATCACCCTCGAATCTATTCCCACCATGTCCTCATGGCTCCATGCAAATACGTCTAAGTTGTTTCTTAGAAATACCACCAGTGCTTCCTGGACTTCAGGTTTCAACTGTTTGCCAATCTTCAACTCCTTAGTAGGATCAGCTGCATCCACCAAGATAGATAAAGTGTCTTCAGCTGCCCCAGTCTTTTCCTTGGCTTCGGGCATTCGGGGGTCAAGGTCAATTTCCACTGGGTTCACCTGTTCTGCACCCTGGTGGGGTTCCACCACCTGACCATCGGCCTTCATTGATTTCTTCAGATCGTCTCCATTATCCACACTTTCAAAATCACTGTCATGAACTTCTTCCACTATACCCTCAATCAGTGGCTCTTCAGCTTTGGAATTTTGAAATTTCGGGGCTTCCAGCATTAGTATCCCGTCAGGGGTACCTACCCCCTGAAAAGGTGCAACATCCGTATAGGGCTCCTCGCCTGGATGTTGTACAATCATAATAACATTACACATGTCTCTTTCTTGTCTTGCTTCCTTTCGACGCAAAGATTCATCTCCCCTCCCTGTGCCGGGGTCCAGGTAACGATAGCATTGTTCCGAGGTACCCCCATCCACCAACAATAGATGTGTTAGAAATGATTGATGAAAACAGTGTTTGGAAGCTAAAGTCAGAAAACAGAGTTTAGCTGGAAGCAGTCAGAGTTTGATTAAACACTGACTGGAAGCGCAAACAAAGTTTGTTAAACTCTGTAGCGGTATTGTCTGAAGAGTCAACAGTGTTTGAAGATTGATAAATATGGAAGCAATATCTTTGAAGATTGGAAAGCTGTCAAAGAGATTGAGTTGACTTGGAAGACTGAAGCAATCGTGATTGATATCAATTGTATAGCTTAATTATAGGAGAATCAATTACAGATTGTACGAAGCTGTATGTTCTATAAATACAGTTAGGTTAACCCTAGAAGGGTAGTCGAACATTGAAATATTCATCCATTGTAACCTAAGCAGCTCTCTGTGATATTTACATCACCGAGAGAGGAATTATTAATTCCAAACAGTTTTTAATTGTTAAACAGTGTGTTCTTGTTAAGTTATTCATACAGTATTTGATTACTTATTGTGTATTCGACCTAACAAGTGGTATCAGAGCCTAATCTGTTATTTTATTACAGTTAAAGATCCAAACACAATAGTAATCAATGGCAGAGATACCTCCACCAAATGAGAAAGCTCCTACTACTGTTAGTAGGTATGAAACAATAAGGGTTCCTATACTTAGGCCATCAGAGTATGCAATTTGGAAGGTGAAAATGACCATGTTTCTGGAGGCTACAGATCCAGAATACCTTGATAGAATTTATGAAGGTCCTCACAAACCAACAAAATTATCTGCTGCTGCTGCTGGTGAGGAATCAAAGGTCATTCCAAAGGAAAAGAAAGATCTAACTGCTGAGGATCTTTCATCTATTGCAAAGGATGCAAAAGTGAGACATTTACTTCACAGTGCATTAGACAATGTTATGTCTAATAAAGTGATTAATTGCACAACTGCAAAGGAAATATGGGATGCACTTGAGGTTAGGTGTCAAGGAACTCCTGCAATCAAGAAAAACAGAAGAAACATACTCACTCAGGAGTATGAGCACTTTGAGGCAAAGTCTGATGAAACCATGACAGAAACATTTGACAGATTCTGTAAACTGCTCAATGATTTGTCATTGGTTAACAAAGAATATGATTTAGAAGACTCAAATCTCAAGTTTCTTCTTTCTCTACCTGAAAAGTGGGATGTGAAAACAACCACTATTAGAGATAATTATGAACTTGGTGAAACAGAGATTGATGAAATTTATGGGCTGCTCAAAACCCATGAATTGGAATTGGAGCAGAGAAACAAAAGAACAAGTAGAAAGTCAAAATCTGTTGCACTCAAGGTTGAGGAGAAACCATCAAAGAAGGAGGCATCAAGGAGAAAGGCAAAAGGGAAAGCCTTAGTCATCCATTCAGAGAATGAGTCATCAAACACTGATGTTGACTCAAACACTGATGGATCATCTGATTCTGAAGATGATGAAGAGATGATGCAAATGGCTGCATTGATGGTAAAGACCTTCAAGAAGATGGGTTACAAGAACTTCAAGAAGGGAAAGAGATTCTCAAGGGACTACTCAAAGTCTGACAAGAAGAATTTCAAGAAAGCTGAAGGAAAGGACTTCAAATCTGGAAAGAAAGATAAGTCTGAGATTCAATGCTACAAGTGTAAGGAGATGGGACACTATGCTCCAGAGTGCAAGAAGGGTAAAACTGAAAAGGCACTCTACACCAAAGGCAGAGATTGGGTAGACACTTCAGATTCAGATGAGGAAGTCAACTATGCTCTCATGGCTACTACTCAGACTGAAAATGATGATCTCAAGGTACCTCCAACTACTTATGCTTATAACACTGATAATATAACTGAATTAAGAATTTATCTTAAAGCATTGCATATCAGTTATAGAGATCAGACCTTAGAAAATGAGAGGATAAAGTCTGAGTGTTCTCAACTCAAAGAAAGAAATAAACTTGTTGAGGAACAGTTAGAGAACATGAATAAAATTCAAAAAGAGAGAGATGATGCAGTGTTTATTGAACAGGAGTTGCTAGGTAAGTATAAGCAACTAGAATCTGAATTGGAGGATAGTAAACACATCATTAAAACTTGGACACACTCTGGCAAAGACACTCAAGAAGTGTTTCAGTCAGACACAGTAGGTCTAGGTTACTCTGTAGGAGATGAACTTAGATTTGAAAATCAGGTAAAGAAAAGACCACATTGTTCATCTGAGGGTAATGTCATGGGAACAGGTGGACCTAAGACTGAAGCACAGAAAAAGGCTGTTAAGGAGTCATATGCTAAAACTTTTGTTAAAGAGGCTAACATTGGTTTAATGACATATAAACAACTCAAGCATAAGCTTAAGGAGATAAAATCTGTCAACAAACAGAGATTGCCTAAGAAAAACAAAAATGGAAAAGTAGGCATAACTTCAGGAATTAAGCCAATGCTTGCTTCATTAGCTCCTAGAAAAACATGCTTTAATTGTGGTAGCACTAATCATCTTGCTAGTTTCTGCAATAAGAATAAGAACATTAATTCTTTGCCCTCTAAAACTGCAGTAAAGAGTGATTATGTGAGAACTAGACCACAGACTTTATGCAAACACTGTGGAAGTACTTGGCATTCTATTTACACTTGCAGAGATTATCATGCTATTTACTATAATTACTATGAACCCAAGCCAAATTTGAAATGGGTTAAAGTAAACTCTGCAAATGTAAACTCTGAAAAAGTTAGCTTAAACTCTGTTAATATGAATTCCGCTGCAAAAGCTAACAGAATTAAGAAAGCCAAAGGATCCAAGCAAGTCTGGATCCTTAAAACTAATAATCAGTGATTGTTTGTGATTGCAGGGCAACAGGGTCAGTACCCTAGTCGTGGACAGTGGATGTTCAGGACATATGACAGGAAATAAAGCCCTGCTATCAGAGTTTGAGGAGAAGGCTGGCCCAGAAGTTTCCTATGGAGATGGCAACATAGGACATACACTGGGATATGGCAATATTAATCTTGGAAATGTCATCATCACAAATGTAGCTCTTGTTCCAGGACTCAAGCATGATTTGCTATCTGTGAGTCAAATCTGTGACAGAGGATATCATGTAGATTTTCAGCCTGAATATTGTCAAGTGATCAGTAAATCTACAGGGAAAGTTGCTCTAGTTGGAAACAGACACAATAACATCTATGAAATCAAATTGTCAACAAACACTGATGGCAAAGCAGTGTGTCTGTCTACAAGGATGTCCAGTGAAGAGAGTTGGAAATGGCACAAGAAACTCTCTCATTTGAACCTGAACAACATCAATGAGCTAATCAAGAATGATCTTGTAAGAGGTCTACCAAAGTCCTTGTTGAATGTAGAAGGACTGTGTGATTCTTGTCAAAAGGCCAAACAGAGAAAAACATCTTTCAAAAGTAAATCTGAGTCTTCAATTGCTGATCCTTATCATCTACTACATGTTGATCTTTTTGGTCCAGTGAATGTGATGTCTCTTGGAAAGAAGAAATATGCATTAGTCATTGTTGATGAATATACCAGATTCACATGGGTATATTTTCTTGCAAAGAAGGATGAAACTGCATTAACACTGACAGAACATGTAATTCAACTGGAAAAAGGGTCAGAGCATCAAGTGAAGATAATCAGAAGTGACAATGGAACTGAATTCAGGAATTCATCTATGGAAGAATTTTGCAAGAGTAAAGGGATAAAACAAGAGTTTTCTGCACCTGGTACTCCACAACAAAATGGTGTAGTGGAGAGGAAAAACAGAACCTTGATAGAAGCTGCCAGAACCATGCTAGATGAAGCAAAGTTGCCAACATATTTCTGGGCAGAAGCAGTTCAAACTGCTTGTTTTACTCAAAATGCAACACTGATCAACAAGCATGGTAAAACACCATATGAAATGGTGAAGAAGAAAAAGCCAAATCTAAAATATTTTCATATTTTTGGATGCAAGTGCTTTGTGTTGAAGACTCATCCTGAACAGTTGACCAAGTTTGACCTAAAGGCAGATGAAGGTATTTTTGTTGGCTATCCACTGTCAACTAAGGCATTCAGAGTTTATAATCTGAGAACCAGAGTGATCATGGAATCAATTCATGTGTCATTTGATGACAAGAAGATAACTGGACTTGAAGATGTAGATGAACATGATCAACTGCATTTTGAAAATGAAGATTTATTCTCTGAAAAAGTAAACTCTGATCAGACTGATGTGTCAAACTCTGTTGATCTAAACTCAGAACCTCTACTGGTAAATACTGAAGAAACTCTTCAATCAGAAACAAGGGAAGAACCAGTTGAGGGGGAGCATGAAGAATCATATCAAAGTGAAAATTCAAACACTGATAGTGACTCAAATGATAACTCTGAATCAAACACTGTTGATTCAAACTCTGATCATTCAAATTCTGAGCAGTCACATTCAGGGGGAGCATCTGAAAATGAAGAAAGACACCATGAAAATCAGGAGAGCATGGATCAAGGGGGAGGATCACATGATGACAGAAGCAATCTGCCTTCTGCAAGAAAATGGACTAAATCTCACACACCTGATTTGATTATTGGTAATCCAGATGCAAAAGTAAGGACAAGAAGTGCAACAACAAATGAATGTTTATTTCATGCATTCTTGTCACAATCTGAGCCAAAGAAAGTGGAAGAAGCTCTTAAAGATGCTGACTGGATAACAGCAATGCAAGAAGAGCTAAATGAATTTGAAAGAAATGAGGTGTGGACCCTTGTACCAAGGCCAAAGAACAGATCTATTGTTGGTACTAAATGGGTTTTCAGAAATAAAACTGATAGTGATGGTGTGATCACAAGGAACAAAGCAAGACTGGTTGCAAAAGGCTACTCACAACAGGAAGGAATTGACTATGATGAAACATTTGCACCAGTGGCTAGATTGGAGGCAATCAGGATTTTTCTAGCATATGCCTCCCACATGAAATTCAAAGTGTTTCAGATGGATGTGAAAAGTGCATTTTTGAATGGAAAACTTGAAGAAGAAGTGTTTGTGGAACAACCACCAGGGTTTGTAGATCCAAAATATCCAGATTATGTCTACAGGTTAGACAAGGCACTCTATGGACTTAAGCAGGCACCAAGGGCATGGTATGAAACCCTTGCCAAATTTCTACTAGAAAGTGGATTTAACAGAGGTACTATTGACAAAACTCTGTTTTACTTCCAAAATGGTAATGACTTGCTTTTAGTTCAGATATATGTGGATGATATTATTTTTGGGTCTACTAATGATAAACTCTGTAAGAAGTTTGCCAAACTCATGCAGTCAAGATATCAAATGAGTATGATGGGAGAGCTTAGTTATTTTCTAGGCCTACAGGTGAAGCAAACAGATGATGGAATTTTTATAAATCAAGCAAAATATACCAGAAACCTTCTCAAGAAATTTGGTATGCTTGACTGTTCATCTGCAACAACTCCCATGGCAACTGCAACAAAATTGGACAAAGATGCAGGGTCATCAGTAGATATGACAAGCTACAGAGGAATGATTGGTTCTTTGCTCTATTTGACAGCTAGCAGACCTGATATCATGTATGCAACTTGCTTGTGTGCAAGGTTCCAGGCTGATCCAAGAGAACCACATTTAACAGCAGTAAAGAGAATATTCAAGTACCTGAAGGGCACTATAACTTTGGGGCTGTGGTATCCAAGGGAATCAGAGTTTAAACTTCTTGGTTACTCTGATGCAGACTTTGCTGGATGTAAGATAGACAGAAAAAGCACCAGTGGAAGTTGTCAATTTCTGGGTGACAGACTTGTTTCCTGGTATAGCAAGAAACAGAAGTCAATATCTACATCTACAGCTGAAGCAGAGTATATTGCTGCTGGTAGCTGTTGTGCACATATTTTATGGATGAAGAATCAACTGCTGGATTATGGATTAAGGTATTCCAAAATACCTATTTACTGTGATAATCAAAGTGCTATTGCAATGACAGGTAATCCAGTGCAACATTCAATGACAAAGCACATCAGCATAAGGTATCACTTCATCAGAGAGCATGTAGAGGAAGGCAACATTGAACTTCACTTTGTGTCTACAGAACAACAACTTGCAGATATCTTCACCAAGCCATTGAGTGAAGCTACATTTACAAGACTGGTCAATGAACTAGGAATGGTCTCTAGTTTTGACTAGAGATGTTGGTTAGACTCAAAAACTTATTGCTCATGTTTTCTGTAAATTGTTAAATGCTATGTGAACCTTAGTATTAAACTCTGTTATGCATGCTTATGTTTAAAACTTTTTAAACTCTGTCAGCATGTCTGTCTGTTAAATACTGTTAACATGTTAGATACACTCAGTGAATTCACAATTGATTATTGTCTGAATGAAACACCAATGAAGAAAAATGTATGAAGCATGATTCTCAGTAAATAAATCATGATTCTTTCTGAGTCACTGCTATCTAATCAGACTTTGTGCAGAAAATTAACACAGCATGATACTGTTTCATATTTATAGCATCTCTTAGTTTATTCAGTCCTAAACTCTGAGTCTATGAATATTGTGTGTATGGCCACTCATAAATAATTTTGGTTATTGATGAACTCTAAACTCTGATCAGTGACATTCTGTTTCCAAAGGTATGGTTCATGATGATTCCTTGTTTGTACTTGTGAAAATCATAAAACTTGAGTTGTGTCAGTGATTAGTTTGGTGAGTTCAGACTCATGTTTACACCCTGTGAGAGTTTGAGCCAAATCAGTGATTGATACATTTTCTATCAATCAGTATTTATTGTTGTGTGATATTCATCAGGTAGTATGTTTCTCTAGAACTTGAATTAGACCATTTTGAGACTACAGGATATGTGTGTGCATGAAAATGATAAAGGCAAGAGGATTTACTATTCTTTCAAACACTGTTCGAAATTCTTTTGAACATTATATAAACACTGTTCATAAATTCCATCCTTAGTAAACCTCTTTGAGCCTTATTAACTGCTCATTTTCTTATACTCTGAAGTATTAAGAGCAGTTAAATATTTTTTTTTCTCAAACAGATGAGTGTTTCTCAAGAAAAGAAAAAGTTTACTCAGTATATATGCTAAATAAAAAAAATGAAAAAAAAAAGATAAAAAAAAAAAGAAAAAAAAAGAGCATATATACTGATCTTGTACAAATATATACTGTGACTGAACACTTTGTTCTCTTAAGATGCTCAGCTTGAAGTCACTCTTGAATAAAAATATCTCTTTTCATCTGTTTGATCTTACTCCATTTAAACCCTGAATAAAGTCCTTTTGATTTGTGAATACATGTACTCAAGGTAGTGTAGAATTGGTGGACATTCAAGCATATGGTAGACTCTGCTATTTCTGATTGAATGTGAGTGTAAACACATCACCTAAACACTTGTGTGCATTGAGAGTTTGTGAGAATATTCAGTTCATGACTGTTATTCACTGAATGAAACTCTGATTTCTATCTCTTGATATTTTTGTCTTTAAAGACTGTGTGCTTACTTGGATAATCATGGACATCAAAGGGAATGGAAGTTTTCAGATTTCTGTATAACAGTAACTACAGAGTTTAGCATTCATCAAACAATCAGTGTTTAATATGAGAGTTTGTGCATTCAGTGTTTATTAACTGTTTGTTATGGATTTTATGAAATATTAGATGCTCTAAAAATTGATTTCAGTAAACTCTGCTTCACACACACTCATATTCACAACTGTGCAATTTTTGAAAGGGTTTTAGTGATAAAGTTGGAAAATTGATAAACACTGTTGAGTTGTGTTAAGTACTCTGAGGTACAGTTTAATTGAGATGATTTGACTATTTTGAAGTAATTGGGGTAGTTGACAACTGTTAATTATTGTTAATGTGTCTAAGTGTCGTGATTATAGGAATAACAGCGGTAATTGTTAAGTGATCCATTGGCTGTTTGACACGTGTCCCATGATTGTTTCCCACTCACACACTACTCTACAACAGTTGCGCGCCTTTACTGCATAAACGATTGAGTTTTGGTTTACTCTAATCGTTTTTATTCTCTCACCTCATATCGATTCACATTCACCCACTCACAATTACTTACATACTCATTCATTTTCACACTTCTCTTATTCTCTCCTTCACATTTTGATAAACACTTACAGTGCATTCAAATCTTTTCTCTGAATATCTTCGTATCTTGTTACTAATGGCAACTAAAGCATTTGATGCAGCAGGGTTAGTTTTTCTCCCTAGTAACTATGCAGCACCATTGGATAATGAAAATGCTCCACAGGCGTTTCACTTGTTCCAAAACTTCTTGAACGATTCTGAGATAGGGACGGCTCTAACTGCACCACCAACATTATCTGCTTCACAGATTGCTACTTTCTGGACAAACTCTGAATATGATGATGGAGGAGAGGCTGGCACTCCAACAATCATTTTCACTCATGAAGAATCAGAGTATATCATTACTCCAACTACTGTCAGGGATGCATTGGACTTTGAGACACACACTTCTTACAGTGTTGTTGGTCATGATCGATTGAGGACAATGTTGGAACAAATTGGATGTGCAGGAAACTTGAACAAGATAGGGTCTTTGAGACGGCCAAGTTTGAGAAAAGAATGGAGTTTCTTCTTTGATTGTATAACAAGGGCTTTTGGAAAGAAGACAACAAACTGGGATGCACTTCCTCTGGATACTCTCCAAATTGGTCATGCTCTACTATATGGAGGTAACTTCGATTTTGGTAGACTAGTACTAATGAACTTGGGAGAGCGATTGTCTGAGTCTACTACTGTTTATTTTGCTCGTTTTTGTCAATTGCTATTTACTGCATGTGTGCCTAACATTCCAATTGATGAAGCTGATGTAATTCAGCCTTTTCAAGTTGCTAAGAGAATGTTCACTGATTTGACAAACAAAGATGTCACTAAACAGCAAATACCTGAGTTGTTTATGCCTTTAGCCTTACAAAACTATGTGAACCAACCACAAGACCCTCAATCACCACAACAAATGCCTGAACCACCAGAAACCATAAACTCTGAACCAACACCTTCAACACCCACAACTACTGTACCTACTACATCTCAACAACCACAACCAGAAACTTTAAACTCTCCACCAATAAACACTGAACCCTCAAACACTGAACCATTAAACACTGAACCATTAAACACTGAAGCTTTAAACACTGATACCTTACACTCTGAGCCAGCACCTACTGAACAACCCAAAACCAAGCCAAAAAGAAAGAAACACACTGCCCAAAACACTAAACATTCAAAGGCTAAACAGACATTACCTGGAGCTGTTTATACTAGAAGAATGAAGCAACATGCAAACAGACCTTCACTTTCACCACCAAGAGAGAGCTCATGTGAAGATGAAGAGGAGATTGTTGTGCCAATCAAGAAAAGGAGACTAATTCTTTCTGATTCAGATGCAGAGAATGTTGTTGAAGCTCCAGAGGTGGTTTCACAGCAAACACCTACTGTTGAGGTTACAGTGAATGTGGAAATACCTGCAGAGGTTGAAATGCCTGCAGAGGATATTATGGCTGACAATGTTGTTATACCTGCAGAGGTTGAAATGCCTGCAGAGAATACTGTTAATGCTGAAATTCCTACAGATGATAAAATGCCTGTAGAAGAGGATCACAGAGATGGTTTTTCACCAGTGCATGATGTTCTTGAATCAATTCTTGATCCTATCTCACCTGTTGATCATTTTAAAGCTCCTGGTATAGCTGACAAAGGTGATGAAGTTGATAAGGCAACTAAAGACAATTCTGAATATATGTCTGTTGAAGCTACAAAGGCAAACTCTGTTGCAGAGCCTGTGCAACATGAGGTCATTATTGAAAAGGTTGCAGAAGTTATTGCAGAAACTGTGGCTGACACTGCTCAGCACAGTGGTTCTTTCAAAGATGGTCAAGCTCAAGGTGCAAGTGATGAAGATAAATCTGACAGTGATGCAAACTCTGATTCTTTTGAGAGTGCACCTGCACAGACAGATAATAAACATACACCTTTTGATCAGCCTTGTCCATCTCATGCAGTTGAAGAAAAGCATCTTGCTAAGTCTGCTGAAAATTGGTATAAACAAGACTGTATTTTTCCAAAAGGGAGAGCATCTGAGTTTGTTAAGCAAACTGCCAAGCAAATTTCCAATCCAGAGATCTTATCCTGTTTAAAGGCAACTGTGGTACAAGTCAAGACTCTGGAAGGCAATTTTGCTGAAACTAAACAAGAAATTGCTTCCTTGAAGACTGAGATTCAGTCAAGAGAATTGAAGATGGATAGAGAGTCTAAAATAAAAGCTGTTCAGCTGTCTAAAGTTCAAGACACTCTCTATGCCAGGCTAGGAAAAGTTGAAGAAAATCAGACTGCTTTATCTGCTAAAGTGGATTCAATTGCAAACTCTTTAGAGCTCATTACATCAATACTAATTCCTGATGATGTCAAAAAGGGGGAGAGAGTTACTAAGTCAAAATGCAAAGTTTCTCAAACTCTGACTCAAAAGGATGATGCTGGAGATGGAGGGGCAAGTGAAAAGAGCAAGGTCTTAAACTCTGAAAAGCAAACTCTGAGATCTGGCAAATCTTTTAAATCACAGTCTGTTGGAACAAACACTGAAACTCAAGGTACCTCAAAGACCAAGAGTTTGGAATTAACATCAAATCCAAAGACTGATGAGGAGTTAGCTGTTAAGCTTTTCATGGAAGAGAATGCAGAAGGAGTGACCATAGAAGATGCTAAAGCTGAAGAGAAGAGTTTACAAGAAAAGCATCTGAAAGCTTTAAAGTCTGAAAAAGGAAAGAAGAATGTGAAAGTTGCTAAAGCTGCAAAGCCTGTTCTTAAAGGTATTCAAATCAAAGAACCTGTTGGTACAGATCAAAGAATGCAAGTATTCAGAAAACCAACAGATGCAGAAGCTAAGCAAAAATTGAAAAGTATAGCTACAACCTCTGTTGATACACATGTTGTACAGAAGAATGAAAACACAACTTCTGTTGCTGCACAAGTTGTGACCACACCATTATTGTCTTCTCAGTTGAAATCAACATTTGGAAAGGGTGTTCTTCATGATCCAAGACTAGAAGCTACAATTCCAATGGATTTTGCTGATGGTAGAGCTTTTTCTGGTAAAGTTGGATACAACAAGGGAGGCATAGGCTCACACAGAGATAATAGGCAATATGTTGGTCCTAGAGATCCTTCTTCACTGTCTGTTCCAGGAGGTGGTGTCACTCAAGAGAGTTTAGATAAACTGGAGTCAGTACAGCTTGTACATCAAAAGAGTCTAGAAAAGGATTTCTTGCTATATTTCATGGCTGATGGAACAGTATTTAAAGTCTCTGAAAAGGATATTGAATTAAAATATGCTGAAGAACTTGAATATGTCCTGTATATTTTCAGAGTTAGAAATCAAAGAGCTCAGTCAGTTGCAAATGTGCTTCAACAAAGAATGATTCAAAATCTTGCAAGAAGGCAAATGAAATTCAACAGCAAGTATGTTCCTAAATACAGAGATTGGAATGGCAATCTGATTGAAATGGAGAAGGGGACTACAAAGCTGAAAACAGATCTTGGAATTACTGTTCTGGATTTCAATGTAAAATCTGAAGAGGTGAAATATATCAGGTTGGGAAATGAGATGAGAAGAAACAAAATCTACGATCTTAGAGCTGCTATCTATCAAACTGATGAGAATGATCCTCAGTTGAGAGAAATCAAAGAAGCTATGCAGATAGAGCTTGAAAATGCTGAAAGAAGGTTGCTTATAGACTATCTCAGGACAGTGCCTGATCTTCAAGAGATTAGTGATTAAAGTCTGTAAGAATTTTCTTATTTTCTGTAGAATTTGTTAAGTAAAAGCTTAAACTCTGTTTGTATGTTAAACACTGTAAACTTTGTATTTGTTTTGACATCATCATTTACTGTAAAACTTGTACATTCTTGCTAATGGACAAGTTGGGGGAGATTGTTAGAAATGATTGATGAAAACAGTGTTTGGAAGCTAAAGTCAGAAAACAGAGTTTAGCTGGAAGCAGTCAGAGTTTGATTAAACACTGACTGGAAGCGCAAACAGAGTTTGTTAAACTCTGTAGCGGTATTGTCTGAAGAGTCAACAGTGTTTGAAGATTGATAAATATGGAAGCAATATCTTTGAAGATTGGAAAGCTGTCAAAGAGATTGAGTTGACTTGGAAGACTGAAGCAATCGTGATTGATATCAATTGTATAGCTTAATTATAGGAGAATCAATTACAGATTGTACGAAGCTGTATGTTCTATAAATACAGTTAGGTTAACCCTAGAAGGGTAGTCGAACATTGAAATATTCATCCATTGTAACCTAAGCAGCTCTCTGTGATATTTACATCACCGAGAGAGGAATTATTAATTCCAAACAGTTTTTAATTGTTAAACAGTGTGTTCTTGTTAAGTTATTCATACAGTATTTGATTACTTATTGTGTATTCGACCTAACAAGATGTTTGCAAGCTTGTTCAGCTGTATGCAGGGCTTTACTATAGCACTCCCTTGAATCTGATTGACATCCCTGAACACACCCAATTCCTCCGGGAGTTGGGAATTTCATTGACAGGTGATAAATGGATGTCACTACCCGCATTTCCTTTAACATCGGCCTTCCGAGTATCCCATTATAGGAGATGTCTTCATTTACCACCATGAATTCTACCACTTGTGTAGCTGACCGGGGTTCCTCCCCCAAAGTGAGAGGGAGTTTCACTCGCCCCACAATTTGTACAGGGTTGCCGGTAAATCCATACAATTCATTGTAAGAAGGAGCCATTTCTTTGTCAAGTAACCCCATTTTCTGGTAAGTGCTATATGCCAAAATGTTTACCGAGCTTCCGTTATCCACTAGCACTCGGTGTACGTTCAAGCCTCCGATCGCAGCTTTAATTACCAAAGCATCGTTATGGGGGTGGTGAACGTGCCTGGCATCCTCTTCGGTGAACGTTATGTCGACTGTCTCACCCTTGAAAAGCTTGGGTGGCCTTTCAGACAGGTTATACACATTCGTGAGGGGTACGCCCCTTGCTTCCCGGGCATAATTTTTCTGGGCATTCCTGCTAGTACCCCCGATATACGGTCCACCAATTATAGTGCGGATACTGTTGGCTCTTGTAAGGCGTTCAGGATTCACCTTTTCAGTTTCTTTGTGAATTCTGTCATTCTTGTCTCCTTTGGCTTCTGGAGCTACGAACTCGGTGAGATAACCCCTTCTTATAAGGTCTTCAATGTGGTCCTTCAAATGACGGCATTCCGCCGTTTCATGTCCATTGGCATCGTGAAAAGCACAATACCGTCCTTCATTTTTATTCCCTGGGGGTCCATTTCTTACTGGCTTCCTAAACATTCCTGCCTTGTTCCCAACTTCATACACCTGTTCAATGGAAGCCGTGAGCGGGGTGTACTCGGTATACCTGCCCGAACCCTGAGAGTCCTTCCTAGTGGGATATTTGTAATTTACTGTCCTTCCTGTATTGGTTGCATTCACCGTTATAGGAGCTGTCTTTTCATCACGATGGGTGTTTCTAGTAGAGGAGCTTCCACCATAGGAGGTTCGTTTGTGGTACCCCCTATCTTTTGGGCTATATGACCTACGCCTCTTGCTCCTGCTCCATTCCCTTGAACTTCGACTTTTCTCAAGTTTAGCCAGTGACTCTTCAACCACCTTGTGAGTTTCTGCTTTGGCGTAGAAGTCTGCCAAAGTTTTGGGCTCCGCCCCTTGTAGCTCCTTCCAGAAATCAGTACCTGGGCGTACGCCCGTGTTACGACCAAACTCAACACACAAGTGCACGTGATCTCAAGTAATACAGATAGCAAATAAGGTTCGTTCCTACAGGGACTCGTTGTATTGTTTAGCTAATTCACTCACCGTTGTATGATTATTATTCGATGCTAAGACAAATAACAAATTGGATTTGGTTTATCACTAAAATTATTCTAAGATTTAAAGCCAATTATCAACTACTTGAACTAAGAATTATATCGAATTACTTATGCAAATAAAACATGGGATTTTAACTTCATTAAACAATCCATCTATAGTCTCCAATTCTCTAGCCTTTTCATGTGATTTATTAATACCTGATTGAACACACAAAACTGATATAAACCAACTTTCGTTGCGCAAATACCATCCTAAGTCATATCCACAATCAAGATAGAAATCACTTAGTCTCCCAATTATGCTTAGTCCCTATATGTCTATAAAGATTGAAAACATAATGGTTGAAGTACAAGCATTCAATTGATCACATAGTCGTCATAAAACGGTTAGAGTTATGACACTAATTACGAATGATATTATCACGCATAAACCTATGCTAGCATGGCAAGTTCTAAACTCTTATATTCACTTTCGCTTCAACAAGAATTAACCCACAATTACAGGAGTTAGCTACTCTCCTATAACGAATTTAAACAACCATGATAGGATATCACATCAATCACACTATAGGCATCGAGAAAATTCAACAAATAAACTTCATGAATAAATCCGCTAAAACCCCATGACAACGAATTAGTTCATACTCAAACTAATCGTCACCATGGGTTCCACTGTAAACATGATAGTAATAAGTTCTAGAATACTAATAACGATAATAGAGTAATAAGGTTTAGAAACAAAGCCCAAAACGAGCATCCAAAGTATCGCCTAAAAAAAAGAACACATAGATAAGATGAAACTAGGTCTTCTTTGTAGCCGTCTCGTTGCTCTCCACAAGTGGTTAGGTCTTTTCTCCAATATCTCTGATGTCTCCCCTTGTTGTTATGTCTATTAGAAGTATATATAAGCCTCCGGTGGACTGGGCCTCAGAAATTAGCCAAAACCCAATCAGAAACACAACAGGAATGCTTCTCCAAAACTTAATCAAAAATAATCTGGAATGTTGCCCTTGAAACCACTTTAAAAAGATAGGAAATTTCGTTAGCTTCGCGTGGACTGTAAGAACGTCGAAAACGGACTCCTGGATCAAAAGTTATGGCCAAAACAAAAATCAGCTTTTTTTTCCCGAAATACCGGCGCCGCAGCGCCGGCTGATAGTACAAAATCGGCGCCGCCGCGCCAAGGTTACTGTTCATTTGCTGATTTTGCTCTATTTTCTTCGTTTTAACTCCGATTTTCATTCCGTTTCTTCCGGCACTCTCACAAATTGATGTACTATCATTCTTTAAGCTCAAAACCACCAATTAAACATGGAAAACATCATCCCACATCCGACTCTTATTCCTGCACAAATTCACTACAAACACATCAAAAATACAACAAACTTGAGAACAAGGCAATCAATTTAAGCCGAATTAGAATGTTCCAAGTGGATATAAATCCACTTATCACACCCCCAAACTTAAACCGATGCTTGTCCTCAAGCATAAACACTTACAACTAACTAACTAACTAGTACCACTTCCGTAGGTGATCACGGTTGCATTTGGCATATGCAACAAGCCCTTTAAACCCCTAGGCAGCCCTAGTGGACGAGTAAGGTCTCGTGAGGGCCTATAGCGAATGTACCCACAAAATCCATCTAATAATGCAACTAACAATGCAACTAACTATATGAATGCAACTATATGAAAATGCAACAATCCCCTTTAAACTGACCAAAACCAACTAGCAACCAGCTGCCTCATAGAATGCAACTAAATCCGAATAGAGCTCGACTAAGCCCCCGTATACTAACAATACATGAACAGAAACGTGTGTGTGTGCAATGCTCATCAGAAATGCTCCCAACACTAGGTCAAAAATCATACCTATTCTTCACCAAGACAATCACAGGTTTATAAACAGAATAGACTGTAGACACTTCATAATCTAGGAACACCACCATCCTTATTCAAGTTAACCAAGAATTCATGCTTTATTACTACGACACTAAATACTATAAATATTATATACACTACGCATGCTTATTTAACCGTGCAATGAGTGAGACCCCAAAAGGCTTATACAATAATACCCATGTAGCGAGTGTTAGGTCAGCAGGATCCCAGACTATAAAGCCTTAGGTCACTAGGACTAAGTCCCCTCGGACTTAATAACTCGAGTATTAAAGAGCTCACTCTGGTTAATTTTGCATTTAACTTATTTACATGACTCTTTTTTTTTCTTTTCTTTCATTTTTTCATTTTTTTCAAATTTTTTTTTTCTTTTTTTTTTTTTTAATGTATGCAATCTGGAACGAGAATTCTCAATTCCAACCCTAGACTACTCATATAAAAATGAGCCGGCTACTAGCCGTTTGACGCCTAGCCATTATTGACCAAAATTAACACTAGCATGAAATCCTTGGTGTCCCCCAAACTTAGACTTTATTGCTCCTACGTCATCAAGGGAATAACGAAAATTCTAAATATAATCAAGTGATTAAGTCTCAAACATCCAAACAGGCATGACCCTAACCTAGCCCAAAAGCACCTAATGAGACTAGTGAAAAGATTCTGTTTCCGTAACATGCAAGTCAATTCCATGGGAACTATAAATCAACCCTCTATTCATCATTACCACACCCAATTAGACATCTATCCACCAATCAGAATTAGCTCGTTCTAAGGGATCATGAAAAATGCATGCTATGCAATGCAAATGCAACTATATGAACATAAATATCACAATAAACAGAATGTCCTATATGGCATACAATTATGCAACAATATTATGAACGCAACTAAACTAACACATGCAATATATAATATATAATTCCTACATGAACAATTGGTACAACAAACACTACTAATACTCAACCACCCCCAAACTTAGAATCTTCAATGCCCCCATTGAAGGTAAAGAATAGTATAGAGAACATACCTAGTTAACGGCAAGATCACCTTCCTCGGGTGGTAAATAATGAGATCCAAACACTGGCCAATCAATCAAACCTTTATAATGAGGAACGCCGCCTGACCATTCCTCCAATCTCTCAAAAGTAGCTTTAACAAAATCTACATTAGGTGGCCGAATCCGCTCGTCATAATCCCACCTCCAGCGATACATCAAGGGGTTAAGCTCAAAAGAAGGAGCTTCTTCAAAAGAAGATTTAAGCCGCACCCGAGAATCCCAAAGATCGACCAAACCAAGCGACTCATGCGAACTATCACCCTCTGCAATCTCACTTATATAACCCAAATTTCTGTGATGAGAAACGCCGCCGGGCCATTCCTCCACTCTCGTAAGAATAGGACTATCAAAGTCAACAGAAGTATGAACAATGGACTTCGAACAAATAGCGTTCAACTCATTTAACATCTCACACTCTAACAAAACATCTTCCTCGAGAAAAGAATCAATTTCATTATCCTCAAGAATACGAAGTTCTTTATTGCTCCCATATTCTAACAAAACATCTTCCTCAAGAAAAGAATCAATTTCATTATCCTCAAGATCCATCAGCAAAACATCTTCTAAAGAGTCTTTCTTCAACAGCTGATCAAACTCCTTACTTTGTCCTTTATCAACCAATTCCACCCTAAAACACTCTTCATCCACTGGGAGCTTCATTTCTTTGAACACATTAAAAGAAACAGTCTGATCTTGCACTCTCATTGTGAGCTCTCCTTTTTGCACATCGATCAAGGTTCTACCCGTAGCCAAGAACGGTCTCCCCAAGATTATTGGAATCTTCTTGTCTTCCTCGAAGTCAAGAATAACAAAATCGGCTGGAAAGATAAGCTTGTCGACTTTCACCAAAACATCCTCAACTATCCCTCGCGGATAAGTAACAGAACGGTCAGCAAGTTGTAGAGTCATGGTAGTGGGCTTTGGCTCTGGAAGACCAAGTTGCATGAAAACTGATAAGGGCATGAGATTAATACTTGCACCCAAATCACACAAACATTTGCTGAATGAGATGTCTCCAATAGTGCATGGAATGGTGAAGCTTCCCGGATCCTTCAACTTAGGAGGCAACTTTTGTTGCAATATGGCACTACATTCCTCCGTCAAGGCAACAGTCTCTAACTCCTCAAGTTTCAATTTCTTCGAGAGAATACCCTTCATGAACTTCGCATAGCTCGGCATTTGCTCAAGAGCCTCCGCAAATGGTATGTTAATCTGCAGCTTCTTGAATACATCCAAGAACTTAGCAAATTGCTTGTCTAACTTTTGCCTTTGAATTCGTTTTGGGAATGGAGGAGGTGGAAACACCTTATCTTCTACTTCTTTTTGAGAATTAACACTCTTGTGAATGATAGGAGTTGAAGGAGTAGCATTAGGAAGCAAATCAGAACCAGAATCGACCTCAACTGAAAAGTCACATTTTTCCTCCAGAGAGCACGGCGACGCGTCGCCGATTTTATACTGTGAGGCGGCGCCGCGGCGCCGTAGTGCCTGCTCAGGATTTTCAATTTTTTCCTCGGTTGCTTTTTCTTCGTTCTGACCTTGTAGATTTCTTCCTGATCGTAATGTTATTGCTTGAACTTGTTCCTTTTGATCTTTCTTGCCTGGATTCACCTCTGTGTCACTCGGAAGCGTTCCTGGTTGACGGTTCAATAATGCATTGGCTAGTTGGCCAATTTGATTCTCCAACGTTTTTAACGACACCGCCTGACTCTTGTACATCATTCGAAGCTCTTCCAACTCAGACTTCTCAGACTGATTTAATGAATTCCCTTGAGATGGTTGAAACCCCGGTGGATTGAATGGTTGCCTTGGAGCATAAGGTGGCGGTTGATAGTTCTGATTACTTGGCCTTGCATTGAACTGCTGATTATATGGTTGCTGAGCACCTCCCTGATTGTTGCTCCAACTGAAGTTGGGATGATTCCGATTGTTGGGATGATAAAATTGTGGCACTGGTTGCTGAGATCTTTGAAAATTACCAACAAATTGTGCGGATTCAGCTGAGATAGCACACATATTTGTGTCATGTGCCCCTGCACACAATTCACACACCATAACAACCTGGTTAGTACCAAGATTAGAAAGGGAATCTACCTTCATTGTCAACGCTTTGAGTTGGGCATGTTAGGTCGATTACACAATAAATAATCAAGAACTGTATAAATAAGTAACAAGAACACACGTTTTAACTCTTTAAAACTGTTTTGGAATTAATAATTCCTCTCTCGGTGATGTAAAGTATCACAGAGAGCTGCTTAGGTTACAAGAATGATGTTCGTTCACGTTCGATACCCTTCTAGGGTTAACCTAACTGTATTTATAAGATATACAGCTACGTACAATCGTAAATTGATTCTCCTAAAATTAAGCTATACAATTGATATCAATTACGATTGCTACACGTCTTCTAAGTCAACTCGATCTCTTTGACAGCTATCCAATCTTCAAAGATATCGCTTCCATATTAATATTAAATTAATCTTCAAACTCTGTTGACTTGTAGACGCTCCCAGTAGACAGACTTTAGCAAACTCTGTTCTCTCCACGCTAACAGCGTTTGCGCTTCCATGTATTCAGCTATCAGTGTTTACGCTTTCCTCTGTCAGCGTTTGCGCTTCCAGCAATCAGCGTATACTCAAACACTGCTTTCAATAACAAGTTAAACTCTCTTTACCTGAAACACTTAAACACTGACATTAAATCACATCAATTATATCTAACAATCTCCCCCAACTTGTTCATTAGAAAAATGTACAAGTTCATAATAATTGATGATGTCAAAACTAACAAATAAAAACACAGTGTTTAACATATAATCAGAGTTTAAACTTGACTTAGCAAAATTTACAGAAAATTCGAATTACTTACAAATTCTGTCTACCTAACCTCCTCAAGATCTGGAGTTGTTCTGAGATAATCAATTAACAACCTCCTTTCAGCATTTTCAAGCTCAATCTCCATAGCTTGCTTGATCTCTCTTAACTCTGGATCATTTTCATCCGTTTGAAAAATAGCAGCCCTGAGATCATAGATCTTGTTCCTCCTCATTTCATTACCCAATCTGATGTACTTTAATTCTTCAGACTTTACATTGAAATCAAGAACTGTAATTCCAAGATCAGTCTTCAACCTTGTAGTTCCCTTCTGCATTTCAATTAGATTTCCATTCCAGTCTCTGTATTTTGGAACATACTTTTCAGCAGACTTTGTTCCTGTAGCAGCTTTAGCTTTCAGCATATGCTTCCTTATAGAATTAGCAATGATCTGTGTTCTTTGATTTCTAACTCTGAAGATATGCAAGACATACTGAAGTTCCTCAAATAATTTTAACTTGATTGCTTCTTCATTCACTCTATACACTGACCCATCTGCCATAAAGTATAGTAGAAAGTGAATATCTAAGCTCCTTTGATGAACTACCTGAACTGATTCCAACTTGTCTAGATTTTCTTGATTAATACCAGAACCAAGAGATACAAGTGCAGAGGGATCTCTTGGACTGTTACTAAATCTCAAATCTCTTGTTGCACCTAATCCAGAAGTATTTCTCCCTGGTGGCTTTCCTGAACAAGATTTATTATGTTGATACTCACCAGTTACTCCTGCTTGTTCTTGCACTGGAATCTTTGCCCTTGAAAAACCAGGTAAGGGTTTACTTTGTGTCTGTACAACTTGTGTAGCAACAGAGGTTGTAACTATCATTTTGCCCTTGCTCTCTTCATCAACTTTCTCTTTTAATTTCAACTTAGCATCAAGAGAAGACTTTCTAACTAGCTTCCCAGTATCTTCTTCTTCTTCTTCTTGAATGCCAGATAGTTTTTCTTTAATTACAATTCCTTTCATCACAGGCTTTGCAGACTTTGAAGTTTTAACAACTTTCTTCACTTTCTTGGACTTCACAGCTTTTAGATGTTCTTTCTGTAACAACTTCTCTTCAGCTTGAATATCCTCAAGTGTAGCTTCAGCATTCTCTTCTCGAAAAAGTTTTGCAGCCAATTCTTCATCTGTTTGTGGATTGTCAGAGAATAACAAATCCTTTGGCTTTGATCCTGAATTACTCTGAGCATTTGAATCTATCACCAAATTCGGCTTTGACCTTGAAGACCTCCCATGTCCTTGTCTAAGATTCACATTTCTTAAGCCCTTATCAGCATTGGCTTCTTCATCATCATTTTGATCTTTCTTTGACAAAGTTTGATCTTTCTTACACTTGGTTTTAGAAACTCTCTCCCCCTTTTTGACATCATCACTGTCTTGAATCAGTATGGAGGTGATTAACTCAAGAGAATTTGCTATAGAATCAACTTTCTCAGCCAGTAAAGTCTGATTCTTTTCAACTGTACTCAGTCTGTCATTTAGATTAGATTGAGCTTTGGCAAATTGTTGAAAGAGTTTAGCATTAGCTAGTTGAGCTTTCTCTTCATGAGTAGCAACTTCAGTGCGAAGATCAACAATAGATTTCTGAGTGTCATCAAATCTATTATTCAAAGTTTTGATTTGTATCACTGTGCCTTGCAAACAAGTGAAAATTTCCGGATTTGTAATCTTTTTAGAATTGACTTCAAGAAACTTTTCTGCCCTTCCAGGAGGAAAAATACAGTCTGACTTGTACCATTCAGCAGTTTGCTTGGCCAAATAACCATCATCAATTTCATTATTAGAAGGCCCAGCAAAATCTGGTTTTTCACCTGTTTTCTGACCATCTGGCTGATGTTGTGGTTGGTCAACTCCTGTACTATTAGCTTCAACAGAATCACTCATTGATTCACTAGTAGAGGCAACAGAAAGACTAGGTTCTGGAGCAGCAATTTGTTCTTGAGCAATTTGTTCTTGAGCAACAATAGGTTCTTGAGCAACCTGTTTTCCTTTATCAATTGGAGTTTGCTCGGAAGAAAGAACCTTCTCTGGTTTATCAACCTCCTCACCATGAGCAGAAATATTATTGGCATCAGAGTTCAACTCAGTGTGTGATGCAACCACAGTGTCTTCAAGAACAACAGTTGGCCCATCAGCAACACCAGTATCTATAGACATTGTAACCTCCATGAGTGGTGGAGTAGATGCTTCATGATTAAAAGACATCGGAATTTCAGCAAACTCTTCCATTGGAGATAAAACATCTCTAGCAGCTTCATTTTCTTGAACCTTATCAACTGCTGGTTCAGAAGGCTTGACTTCAGATTCTGGTATTATAGGTACAATGATAACCTCTGGCTCACCAGTAGGAATATCAAATGAGATTTTCTCTTGAGCCTCCTCCACATGCTCATCATCAGAATCAGTCAAAATTAGCCTCCTCCTCTTAGCTTGAGGTACTGCAACCTGTTCTGCATCTTCATTAGAACTCTCACTGGAACTTTCCTCAACCAATGGTGGTGAAGGTCTGTTTGCCCTTTGTTTTGCTTTTCTAGAATAAACAGTCTTTGGAGTTGACTGTTTAGCCTTAGCACGTTCAGTGTTGATTGCAGTATGCTTCTTCCTTTTTGGCTTTGGAGGTGGTTGTTGATGAGTAGTAGAGACAGGGTTTGTTGGTTCAGTGTTCATTTGGTCAGGTTTGGTTTGAGGTTCTGTTTGTGTTGGAGGTGATATGGGTTGTTCAGTGGTGGTTGGTGTGGGTGCAGGTGTTTGAGTAGGTTGAGATGGTATGTTTTGTGTACGATCAGTGGCTAAAGGTTCAGGCATAGGCTGTGGTTCTGGTTGTTCTGGTTGATGTGTATCAGAGTCTTGTGGCTGATTAACAAAATTTTGCAAAGCAAGCGGCAATGCCAAAGGAGGCAAGTCTTTTCCAACATCTTTGTTAGACATATCAGAAAATATTCTTTTAGTGACTCTAAACGGTTGAATTGCATCAGCTTCATCAACAGTTAAACCAGGAACACATGCATTGAACAATAATTGACAAAATCTAGCAAAGTACACAGTAGTAGACTCTGACAACTTATCACCCAAATTCATCAAAACATATCTACCAAAATCAAAATTACTACCATAAAGTAGAGAATACCCAATTTGTAGACTGTCCATTGGAATAGCATCCCAGTTGGTGACCTTCTTCTGGAATGTCCTTGTAATGCAATCAAAGAAAAAATTCCACTCTTTTCGCAAGTTTGGCCGCCTCACACTGCCCAGCTTGGCAAGTGATTCCATGTAACCAATCTCTGTGAGCATTTCCCTCAGATTTTGCTCAGAGACAACAGCATACGAAGTATGTGTGTCAAAATCCATGACATCACGAACAGTTTGTGGAGTAATCACAAACTCTTGATCTTCATGAGAAAAGATAATAGACGGAGTTCCATTCTCTCCTCCTTCAATATATCTTGAGTTTTGCCAGAAATTAACAACTTGGGAAGCAGATAGAGTAGCCGGTTCAACCAGCGCTTGCCCAATTTCAGAATCTCGAAGAAAATTTTGCATAAGATGAAACGGCTCTGGTGCTCGGTCATTCTCAAGTAAAGCTGCATAGTTGTTAGGCACAAAACGTAGACCAAAGACAGTGAAAGGTTTAGTTGCCATTGAATCAAGAAATAAGCAAGAAAATGATTGTGAAAATGTTTTGCAAGAAAGGTGTTTGTGAAAATGCCAAGGTGAAAAACAAAGATGTTCTTTGTTTTTGGTAAAGTGAATACGTGTGGATAAAAATGATTGTGGCAAAAAGTAATTTGAGTTGTAGTTAAAAACTAAACTCAAACGTTTTTACTTGAAAACACGCAACTGTTCCCTTGAAAAGTGTAAAAGGGAGACATAATGATGAGTGAGTGGGACAGGTGTCAAACATGCAACGGTGCACTTAATACAGGCGCAGTAAAAGCCATTATTACCGCTGTCGTTCCATTTTTCAAGACACGTTACCACTAATGACACTAATTAACAGTTGTCAACTACTCCATTTACTCCAAAATTTTCAAATTACCTTAATGAAAATATACCTTAGAGTATGTAGCACAATCAATCAGTGTTTATCCAATTTTCAATCTTTATCACAAAAACCCTTTCAAAAACGCACAGTCGTGATTTTCGTGTGTGAGTAGCAGAGTTCACCAAATCAATTTTTATAGCATCTAATATTTCATAGAATCCATAAATCAAAACAATAAACACTGAATGCACAAACTCTCATATTAAACACAGAGTATATGAAGAATGCTAAACTCTGTAGTTCCTTAATTACAGAAATCTGAATATCTCTGTTCCAGTTTATGATCATGATTATCCACATAAGCACACAGTCATTAAAGACAAAAAGATCAGGAGATAAACATCATAGCATCATTCAGTGAGTTACATTCCAAGGATTTTCTCACAAACTCTCACATCACACAAGTGTTTAGGTGAAGTGTTTACTCTCAGATTCAATCATTAAAAGCAGATACTACCATAAGCTTGAATTTCCACCAAATCTACACCACTTCGATTACATATATGCACAAATCAAAAGGACTTTGTTCAGGGTTGTAATTGAGTGAAATCAAACAGATGAGAAGAGATATGTTTCGAATAAGAATTTTGAACTGAACAATTTATTTGATCAAAATGTTCAGTCAAATGGTTAGTACATTTTTGTACAAGATGATCAGTATATATACATTTTTTTTTTTTTTTTTTTTTTTTTTTTTTTTATTATTGACATATATATATATATACTGAGTAAGATATCTTTTCTTGAGAAATACTCACCTGTTTGAATCAGATTTAACAAAAGAAGATAACTGCTCTTAATACTTCAGTATTCAAGAAAATGAGCAGTTAATTAGGCTCAAAAGGGTTTACTACGGGTCATGTTTATGAACAGAGTTTATGAACAGTGTTCAAAGATGTTGTAAACAGTGTTTGAAGAAAAATGGTTAATCCTAATGCCTTTATCATCTTCATGCACACATATATCACGTAGTCCCAAAATGGTTTAATGCAAGTTCTAGAGCAACATACTTACTGATGAATATCGTACAACAATAAACTCTGATTGATATAAAATGTATCAATCACTGATTCGGCTCAAAATCTCACAGGGTACAGACATGAACTGTTTCTCACCAAAATCATCAATGACACATCTCAAGTTTTAAAATTTTCACAAGTGCAAACACAGAATCATCAAGAATCAAGTATAGCTTGGAAACAGAGTGTCACTAATCAGAGTTTAGAGTTCATCAATATCAGTATTATTCATGAGAGGCAATGCATACTGTATTCATAGATTCAGAGTTTAGGATCTAATAAACTAATAGATGCTCTAAATATGAAACAGTATCATGCTGTGTTAACTTACTGTGCAATTTCTGATTAGATTACAGTGACTCAAAAAGAATATTGATTTATCACTGAAAATCATGCTCTATACATTTTTCTTCATCGGTATCTTCATTCAGACAAAAATCAACTCAGAATTCACAGAGTTTATCAAACGTATTAACAGTGTATGACCAACAATCATGCTAACAGAGTTTAACTAATAAGGTTCACATAGCACTTTAGCAATTTGCAGAGATATGAGCAACACATTTTATTCAACAGAGTTTGAGTCTAACCAACATGTTTAGTCAAAACCAGATACCATCCCTAGTTCATTGACCAGTCTTGTAAATGTTGCTTCACTTAGAGGCTTTGTGAAAACATCTGCTAGTTGTTGATCTGTAGGCACAAAGTGAAGCTCAATATTGCCTTCCTCTACATGCTCTCTGATAAAGTGATACCTTATGCTGATGTGCTTGGTCATTGAGTGTTGTACTGGATTACCTGTCATTGCAATAGCACTTTGATTATCACAGAAAATAGGTATTTTACTATACCTCAACCCATAATCCAGTAGTTGATTCTTCATCCATAAAATCTGTGCACAGCAACTACCAGCAGCAATATACTCTGCTTCAGCTGTAGATGTAGATATTGACTTCTGTTTCTTGCTGTACCAAGACACTAGTCTGTCACCAAGAAATTGACAACTTCCACTTGTACTTTTTCTGTCAATCTTACATCCAGCAAAATCTGCATCAGAGTAACCAAGTAGCTTAAAATCTGATTCTCTTGGGTACCACAGTCCTAAGGTTGCAGTTCCCTTGAGATACTTGAAAATCCTCTTCACAGCTGTTAAATGTGGTTCTCTTGGATCTGCCTGAAATCTTGCACACAGACAGGTGGCATACATGATATCAGGTCTACTAGCTGTTAGATAAAGTAGAGAACCAATCATTCCTCTGTAGCTTGTCATATCCACTGATGAACCTGTATCTTTGTCCAGTTTTGTTGCAGTTGCCATGGGAGTTGTTGCAGATGAACAGTCAAGCATGCCAAATTTCTTGAGTAGATTTCTGGTATATTTTGCTTGATTAATGAAAATTCCATCATCTGTTTGCTTCACCTGTAAGCCTAGAAAATAGCTTAACTCTCCCATCATACTCATTTGATATCTTGACTGCATGAGCTTGGCAAATTTCTTACAGAGTTTATCATTAGTAGATCCAAAAATGATATCATCTACATATATCTGTACTAAGAGCAGGTCATTACCAGATTGAAAGTAAAACAGAGTTTTGTCAATAGTACCTCTGTGAAACCCACTTTCTAGCAGAAATTTAGCAAGTGTTTCATACCATGCCCTAGGTGCCTGTTTAAGTCCATAGAGTGCCTTGTCTAACCTGTAGACATGATCTGGATATTTTGGATCCACAAAACCAGGTGGTTGTTCAACAAATACTTCTTCTTCAAGTTTTCCATTCAGAAAAGCACTTTTCACATCCATTTGAAAAACCTTGAATTTCTTGTGAGAAGCATAGGCAAGAAACATCCTTATTGCCTCCAACCTGGCAACTGGTGCAAAAGTCTCATCATAATCTATTCCTTCCTGCTGTGAATAGCCTTTAGCTACCAGTCTTGCTTTGTTCCTTGTGATCACACCATCACTGTCAGTTTTATTTCTGAAAACCCATTTAGTACCAACAATAGATCTGTTCTTTGGCCTTGGTACAAGGGTCCACACCTCATTTCTTTCAAATTCATTTAGCTCTTCTTGCATTGCTGTTATCCAGTCAGCATCTTTAAGAGCTTCTTCCACTTTCTTTGGCTCAGTTTGTGACAAGAATGCATGAAACAGACATTCATTTGTTGTTGCACTTCTTGTCCTAACTCTTGCATCTGGATCACCAATAATTAAATCAGGTGTATGTGACTTAGTCCATTTTCTTGCAGAAGGCAGATTGCTTCTGTCATCATGTGATCCTCCCCCTTGATCCATGCTCTCCTGATTTTCTTGATGTCTCTCTTCATTTTCAGATGCTCCCCCTGAATGTGACTGCTCAGAATTTGAATGATCAGAGTTTGAATCAACAGAGTTTGATTCAGAATCATCAATTGAGTCACTTTCAGTGTTTGACTTATCACTTTGATGTGATTCTTCATGCTCCCCCTCAACTGGTTCTTCCCTTGTTTCTGATTGAAAAGTTCCTTCAGTGTTTACCAGTAGAGGTTCAGAATTGACCTCAACAATGTTTGTCAGATCCGTATCATCCGAGTTTAATAAATCTTCATTTTCAAAGTGCAGTTGATCATGCTCATTAACATCTTCAAGTCCAGTTATTTTCTTGTCATCAAATGACACATGAAAACATCCTTTCAGCAAAATCATCAAACATTGTCATTTCACAGGGTAAATGACATCAACAAAATCATCAATTCAGTAAACATTGGAGCCAATGCTGATAAGGGCTTAAGAAATGTGAATCTTAGACAAGGACATGGGAGGTCTTCAAGGTCAAAGCCGAATTTGGTGATAGATTCAAATGCTCAGAGTAATTCAGGATCAAAGCCAAAGGATTTGTTATTCTCTGACAATCCACAAACAGATGAAGAATTGGCTGCAAAACTTTTTCGAGAAGAGAATGCTGAAGCTACACTTGAGGATATTCAAGCTGAAGAGAAGTTGTTACAGAAAGAACATCTAAAAGCTGTGAAGTCCAAGAAAGTGAAGAAAGTTGTTAAAACTTCAAAGTCTGCAAAGCCTGTGATGAAAGGAATTGTAATTAAAGAAAAACTATCTGGCATTCAAGAAGAAGAAGAAGAAGATACTGGGAAGCTAGTTAGAAAGTCTTCTCTTGATGCTAAGTTGAAATTAAAAGAGAAAGTTGATGAAGAGAGCAAGGGCAAAATGATAGTTACAACCTCTGTTGCTACACAAGTTGTACAGACACAAAGTAAACCCTTACCTGGTTTTTCAAGGGCAAAGATTCCAGTGCAAGAACAAGCAGGAGTAACTGGTGAGTATCAACATAATAAATCTTGTTCAGGAAAGCCACCAGGGAGAAATACTTCTGGATTAGGTGCAACAAGAGATTTGAGATTTAGTAACAGTCCAAGAGATCCCTCTGCACTTGTATCTCTTGGTTCTGGTATTAATCAAGAAAATCTAGACAAGTTGGAATCAGTTCAGGTAGTTCATCAAAGGAGCTTAGATATTCACTTTCTACTATACTTTATGGCAGATGGGTCAGTGTATAGAGTGAATGAAGAAGCAATCAAGTTAAAATTATTTGAGGAACTTCAGTATGTCTTGCATATCTTCAGAGTTAGAAATCAAAGAACACAGATCATTGCTAATTCTATAAGGAAGCATATGCTGAAAGCTAAAGCTGCTACAGGAACAAAGTCTGCTGAAAAGTATGTTCCAAAATACAGAGACTGGAATGGAAATCTAATTGAAATGCAGAAGGGAACTACAAGGTTGAAGACTGATCTTGGAATTACAGTTCTTGATTTCAATGTAAAGTCTGAAGAATTAAAGTACATCAGATTGGGTAATGAAATGAGGAGGAACAAGATCTATGATCTCAGGGCTGCTATTTTTCAAACGGATGAAAATGATCCAGAGTTAAGAGAGATCAAGCAAGCTATGGAGATTGAGCTTGAAAATGCTGAAAGGAGGTTGTTAATTGATTATCTCAGAACAACTCCAGATCTTGAGGAGGTTAGGTAGACAGAATTTGTAAGTAATTCGAATTTTCTGTAAATTTTGCTAAGTCAAGTTTAAACTCTGATTATATGTTAAACACTGTGTTTTTATTTGTTAGTTTTGACATCATCAATTATTATGAACTTGTACATTTTTCTAATGAACAAGTTGGGGGAGATTGTTAGATATAATTGATGTGATTTAATGTCAGTGTTTAAGTGTTTCAGGTAAAGAGAGTTTAACTTGTTATTGAAAGCAGTGTTTGAGTATACGCTGATTGCTGGAAGCGCAAACGCTGACAGAGGAAAGCGTAAACACTGATAGCTGAATACATGGAAGCGCAAACGCTGTTAGCGTGGAGAGAACAGAGTTTGCTAAAGTCTGTCTACTGGGAGCGTCTACAAGTCAACAGAGTTTGAAGATTAATTTAATATTAATATGGAAGCGATATCTTTGAAGATTGGATAGCTGTCAAAGAGATCGAGTTGACTTAGAAGACGTGTAGCAATCGTAATTGATATCAATTGTATAGCTTAATTTTAGGAGAATCAATTTACGATTGTACGTAGCTGTATATCTTATAAATACAGTTAGGTTAACCCTAGAAGGGTATCGAACGTGAACGAACATCATTCTTGTAACCTAAGCAGCTCTCTGTGATACTTTACATCACCGAGAGAGGAATTATTAATTCCAAAACAGTTTTAAAGAGTTAAAACGTGTGTTCTTGTTACTTATTTATACAGTTCTTGATTATTTATTGTGTAATCGACTTAACAAGTGGTATCAGAGCGGTATCTGTTACTTTATTACAGTTAAAGATCCAAACACAATAGTAATCAATGGCAGAGATACCTCCACCATCTGAAAAAGCTCCTACTACTGTAAGTAGGTATGAAACAATTAGGGTTCCTATCCTGAGGCCATTGGAGTATGCAATTTGGAAGGTGAAAATGACCATGTTTCTGGAGGCTACAGATCCAGAATATCTGGACAGAATTAATGAAGGTCCTCACAAACCTACAAAGTTATCTGCTGCTGCTGCTGGTGAGGAACCAAAAGTCATACCAAAAGAGAAGAAAGATCTATCTGCTGAGGATCTTTCATCTATTGCAAAGGATGCGAAGGTAAGGCATTTACTTCACAGTGCATTAGACAATGTTATGTCTAATAAAGTGATAAACTGCACAACTGCAAAGGAGATATGGGATGCACTTGAGGTTAGATGTCAAGGAACACCTGCAATTAAGAAGAACAGAAGGAACATACTCACACAGGAGTATGAGCATTTTGAGGCAAAACCTGATGAAACCATGACAGAAACATTTGACAGATTCTGTAAACTGCTCAATGATTTGTCATTGGTGAATAAAGAGTATGATTTGGAAGATTCAAATCTCAAATTTCTTCTCTCTCTACCTGAAAAGTGGGATGTGAAAACGACCACTATTAGAGATAATTATGAACTTGGTGAAACAGAGATTGATGAAATTTATGGTCTGCTCAAAACCCATGAATTGGAATTGGAGCAGAGAAACAAAAGATCTAGTAGAAAGTCAAAGTCTGTTGCTCTCAAGGTTGAGGAGAAATCATCAAAGAAGGAGGCATCAAGGAGAAAGGCAAAAGGGAAAGCCTTAGTCATCCATTCAGAGAATGAGTCATCAAACACTGATGTTGACTCAAACACAGATGATTCATCTGATTCTGAAGATGATGAAGAAATGATGCAAATGGCTGCATTGATGGTAAAGACCTTCAAGAAGATGGGATACAAGAACTTCAAGAAGGGAAAGAAATTCTCCAAGGACTACTCAAAGTTTGATAAGAAGAATTTCAAGAAATCTGAAGGAAAGGACTTCAAATCTGGAAAGAAAGATAAGTCTGAAATTCAATGCTACAAGTGTAAGGAGATGGGTCACTATGCTCCTGAGTGCAAAAAGGGTAAAACTGAAAAGGCACTCTACACCAAAGGCAGAGATTGGGCAGACACTTCAGATTCAGATGAGGAAGTCAACTATGCTCTCATGGCTACTACTCAGAATGAGAATGATGATCTCAAGGTACCTCCAACTACCTATGCTTATAACACTGATAATATAACTGAATTAAGAATTTATCTTAAAGCATTGCATATCAGTTATAGGGATCAGACCTTAGAAAATGAGAGGATAAAGTCTGAGTGTTCTCAACTCAAAGAAAGAAATAAATTTGTTGAGGAACAGCTAGAGAACATGAATAAAATACAAAAAGAAAGAGATGATGCAGTGTTTATTGAACAGGAGTTGCTAGGTAAGTATAAGCAACTAGAATCAGAATTGGAGGATAGTAAACACATCATTAAAACTTGGACACACTCTGGTAAAGACACTCAAGAAGTGTTTCAGTCAGATACAGTAGGTCTAGGTTACTCTGTAGGAGATGAACTTAGGTTTGAAAATCATGTAAAAGTTAGACCATATTGTTCATCTGAGGGTAATGTCATGGGAACAGGTGGACCTAAGACAGAAGCACAGAAAAAGGCTGTTAAAGAGTCATATGCTAAAACTTTTGTTAAAGAGACTAACATTGGCTTAATGACAGATAAACAACTCAAGCATAAGCTTAAGGAGATAAAATCTGTAAACAAACAGAGTATGCCTAAGAAAAACAGAAATGGAAAGGTAGGCATAACCTCAGGAATTAAGCCAATGCTTGCTTCATTAGCTCCCAGGAAAACATGCTTTAATTGTGGTAGCACTAATCATCTTGCTAGTTTCTGCAGTAAGAATAAGAACATTAATACTTTGCCTTCTAAAACTGCAGTAAAGAGTGATTATGTGAGAACTAGACCACAGACTTTATGCAAACACTGTGGAAGTACTTGGCATTCTATTTACACTTGCAGAGATTATCATGCTATTTATTATAATTACTATGAACCCAAACCAAATTTGAAATGGGTTAAAGTAAACTCTGCAAATGTAAACTCTGAAAAAGTTAGCTTAAACTCTGTTAATTTGAATTCCGCTGCAAAAGCTAACAGATTTAAGAAAGCCAAAGGATCCAAGCAAGTCTGGATCCTTAAAACTAATAATCAGTGATTGTTTGTGATTGCAGGGCACCAGGGTAAGTACCTTAGTCGTGGACAGTGGATGTTCAGGACACATGACAGGAAATAAAGCCCTGCTATCAGAGTATGAGGAGAAGGCTGGCCCAGAAGTTTCCTATGGAGATGGCAACATAGGACATACACTGGGATATGGCAACATTAATCTTGGAAATGTCATCATCACAAATGTAGCTCTAGTTCCAGGACTCAAGCATGATTTGCTATCTGTGAGTCAAATCTGTGACAGAGGATATCATGTAGATTTTCAGCCTGAATATTGTCAAGTTATCAGCAAATCTACAGGGAAAGTTGCTCTAGTTGGAAACAGACACAACAACATCTATGAAATCAAATTGTCAACAAACACTGATGGCAAAGCAGTGTGTCTGTCTACAAGGATGTCCAGTGAAGAGAGTTGGAAATGGCACAAGAAACTCTCTCATTTGAATCTGAACAATATCAATGAGCTCATAAAGAATGATCTTGCAAGAGGACTACCAAAGTCATTATTGAATGTTGAAGGCCTGTGTGATTCTTGTCAAAAGGCCAAACAGAGAAAAACCTCTTTCAAGAGCAAATCTGAGTCTTCAATTGTTGATCCTTATCATCTCCTACATGTTGATCTTTTTGGACCAGTAAATGTCATGTCACTTGGAAAGAAGAAATATGCTCTAGTCATTGTTGATGAATACACCAGATATACATGGGTGTATTTTCTAGCAAAGAAAGATGAAACTGCTTTAACACTGACAGAACATATATTACAACTGGACAAAGAGTCAGAGAATCAAGTGAAGATAATCAGAAGTGACAATGGAACTGAGTTCAGGAATTCATCAATGGAAGAATTTTGCAAGAGTAAAGGAATAAAACAAGAGTTTTCTGCACCTGGTACTCCACAACAAAATGGTGTAGTGGAGAGAAAGAACAGAACCTTGATAGAAGCTGCCAGGACCATGCTAGATGAAGCAAAATTGCCAACAAATTTCTGGGCAGAGGCGGTTCAAACTGCTTGTTTTACTCAAAATGCAACACTGATCAACAAGCATGGTAAAACACCATATGAAATGGTGAAGAAGAAGAAGCCAAATCTAAAATATTTTCATATTTTTGGATGCAAGTGCTTTGTGTTGAAGACTCATCCTGAACAGTTGACCAAATTTGACCTAAAGGCAGATGAAGGAATTTTTGTTGGCTATCCACTGTCAACAAAGGCATTCAGAGTTTTTAATCTGAGAACCAGAGTGATCATGGAATCTATTCATGTGTCATTTGATGACAAGAAAATAACTGGACTTGAAGATGTTAATGAGCATGATCAACTGCACTTTGAAAATGAAGATTTATTAAACTCGGATGATACGGATCTGACAAACATTGTTGAGGTCAATTCTGAACCTCTACTGGTAAACACTGAAGGAACTTTTCAATCAGAAACAAGGGAAGAACCAGTTGAGGGGGAGCATGAAGAATCACATCAAAGTGATAAGTCAAACACTGAAAGTGACTCAATTGATGATTCTGAATCAAACTCTGTTGATTCAAACTCTGATCATTCAAATTCTGAGCAGTCACATTCAGGGGGAGCATCTGAAAATGAAGAGAGACATCAAGAAAATCAGGAGAGCATGGATCAAGGGGGAGGATCACATGATGACAGAAGCAATCTGCCTTCTGCAAGAAAATGGACTAAGTCACATACACCTGATTTAATTATTGGTGATCCAGATGCAAGAGTTAGGACAAGAAGTGCAACAACAAATGAATGTCTGTTTCATGCATTCTTGTCACAAACTGAGCCAAAGAAAGTGGAAGAAGCTCTTAAAGATGCTGACTGGATAACAGCAATGCAAGAAGAGCTAAATGAATTTGAAAGAAATGAGGTGTGGACCCTTGTACCAAGGCCAAAGAACAGATCTATTGTTGGTACTAAATGGGTTTTCAGAAATAAAACTGACAGTGATGGTGTGATCACAAGGAACAAAGCAAGACTGGTAGCTAAAGGCTATTCACAGCAGGAAGGAATAGATTATGATGAGACTTTTGCACCAGTTGCCAGGTTGGAGGCAATAAGGATGTTTCTTGCCTATGCTTCTCACAAGAAATTCAAGGTTTTTCAAATGGATGTGAAAAGTGCTTTTCTGAATGGAAAACTTGAAGAAGAAGTATTTGTTGAACAACCACCTGGTTTTGTGGATCCAAAATATCCAGATCATGTCTACAGGTTAGACAAGGCACTCTATGGACTTAAACAGGCACCTAGGGCATGGTATGAAACACTTGCTAAATTTCTGCTAGAAAGTGGGTTTCACAGAGGTACTATTGACAAAACTCTGTTTTACTTTCAATCTGGTAATGACCTGCTCTTAGTACAGATATATGTAGATGATATCATTTTTGGATCTACTAATGATAAACTCTGTAAGAAATTTGCCAAGCTCATGCAGTCAAGATATCAAATGAGTATGATGGGAGAGTTAAGCTATTTTCTAGGCTTACAGGTGAAGCAAACAGATGATGGAATTTTCATTAATCAAGCAAAATATACCAGAAATCTACTCAAGAAATTTGGCATGCTTGACTGTTCATCTGCAACAACTCCCATGGCAACTGCAACAAAACTGGACAAAGATACAGGTTCATCAGTGGATATGACAAGCTACAGAGGAATGATTGGTTCTCTACTTTATCTAACAGCTAGTAGACCTGATATCATGTATGCCACCTGTCTGTGTGCAAGATTTCAGGCAGATCCAAGAGAACCACATTTAACAGCTGTGAAGAGGATTTTCAAGTATCTCAAGGGAACTGCAACCTTAGGACTGTGGTACCCAAGAGAATCAGATTTTAAGCTACTTGGTTACTCTGATGCAGATTTTGCTGGATGTAAGATTGACAGAAAAAGTACAAGTGGAAGTTGTCAATTTCTTGGTGACAGACTAGTGTCTTGGTACAGCAAGAAACAGAAGTCAATATCTACATCTACAGCTGAAGCAGAGTATATTGCTGCTGGTAGTTGCTGTGCACAGATTTTATGGATGAAGAATCAACTACTGGATTATGGGTTGAGGTATAGTAAAATACCTATTTTCTGTGATAATCAAAGTGCTATTGCAATGACAGGTAATCCAGTACAACACTCAATGACCAAGCACATCAGCATAAGGTATCACTTTATCAGAGAGCATGTAGAGGAAGGCAATATTGAGCTTCACTTTGTGCCTACAGATCAACAACTAGCAGATGTTTTCACAAAGCCTCTAAGTGAAGCAACATTTACAAGACTGGTCAATGAACTAGGGATGGTATCTGGTTTTGACTAAACATGTTGGTTAGACTCAAACTCTGTTGAATAAAATGTGTTGCTCATATCTCTGCAAATTGCTAAAGTGCTATGTGAACCTTATTAGTTAAACTCTGTTAGCATGATTGTTGGTCATACACTGTTAATACGTTTGATAAACTCTGTGAATTCTGAGTTGATTTTTGTCTGAATGAAGATACCGATGAAGAAAAATGTATAGAGCATGATTTTCAGTGATAAATCAATATTCTTTTTGAGTCACTGTAATCTAATCAGAAATTGCACAGTAAGTTAACACAGCATGATACTGTTTCATATTTAGAGCATCTATTAGTTTATTAGATCCTAAACTCTGAATCTATGAATACAGTATGCATTGCCTCTCATGAATAATACTGATATTGATGAACTCTAAACTCTGATTAGTGACACTCTGTTTCCAAGCTATACTTGATTCTTGATGATTCTGTGTTTGCACTTGTGAAAATTTTAAAACTTGAGATGTGTCATTGATGATTTTGGTGAGAAACAGTTCATGTCTGTACCCTGTGAGATGAGCTTCATGATTTTGCTGATTCCATGAATCAGCATTGAAATTCCATGAATGACATCATGATTTTGGTGTAAATTGCTTCACAGTGCATTAGACATAACATTGTCTAATGCACTGTGAAGTAAATGCCTTACCTTCGCATCCTTTGCAATAGATGAAAGATCCTCAGCAGATAGATCTTTCTTCTCTTTTGGTATGACTTTTGGTTCCTCACCAGCAGCAGCAGCAGATAACTTTGTAGGTTTGTGAGGACCTTCATTAATTCTGTCCAGATATTCTGGATCTGTAGCCTCCAGAAACATGGTCATTTTCACCTTCCAAATTGCATACTCCAATGGCCTCAGGATAGGAACCCTAATTGTTTCATACCTACTTACAGTAGTAGGAGCTTTTTCAGATGGTGGAGGTATCTCTGCCATTGATTACTATTGTGTTTGGATCTTTAACTGTAATAAAGTAACAGATACCGCTCTGATACCACTTGTTAGGTCGATTACACAATAAATAATCAAGAACTGTATAAATAAGTAACAAGAACACACGTTTTAACTCTTTAAAACTGTTTTGGAATTAATAATTCCTCTCTCGGTGATGTAAAGTATCACAGAGAGCTGCTTAGGTTACAAGAATGATGTTCGTTCACGTTCGATACCCTTCTAGGGTTAACCTAACTGTATTTATAAGATATACAGCTACGTACAATCGTAAATTGATTCTCCTAAAATTAAGCTATACAATTGATATCAATTACGATTGCTACACGTCTTCTAAGTCAACTCGATCTCTTTGACAGCTATCCAATCTTCAAAGATATCGCTTCCATATTAATATTAAATTAATCTTCAAACTCTGTTGACTTGTAGACGCTCCCAGTAGACAGACTTTAGCAAACTCTGTTCTCTCCACGCTAACAGCGTTTGCGCTTCCATGTATTCAGCTATCAGTGTTTACGCTTTCCTCTGTCAGCGTTTGCGCTTCCAGCAATCAGCGTATACTCAAACACTGCTTTCAATAACAAGTTAAACTCTCTTTACCTGAAACACTTAAACACTGACATTAAATCACATCAATTATATCTAACAGGGCAGCAATAGCAGTAGCTGCATCCAAGTCAAGAACTCCGGCCACTTTGGCAGGTGGCAAGCGTTGAGTAGGATTCTGAAACTCGTTGGCCGACATCATTTCAATCAGATTATAAGCATCCTCATAGCTTTTTGCCCATAGCGCACCTCCAGAGGCTGCATCTAACATAGGACGGGACTGAACTCCCAACCCGTTATAGAAATTGCTGATTATCATCCAATCCGGCATTCCATGATGAGGACAACGTGCCAATATCTCCTTGTACCTCTCCCAAGCTTCTCCCAGAGATTCCTGGGAATGCTGAGCAAACTGAGAAATTGCATTCCTATAAGCTGCTGTCTTTGCCATGGAGAAATACTTAGTCAAGAACTTTTGAGCACAGTCTGCCCATGTTGTAATAGAGCCTGATGGCATAGAATGTAACCAACTCTTGGCTTTATCCTTAAGAGAGAAAGGAAATAGCCTCAATCTGATTGCGTCATCTGTAACTCCGTTGAATTTGAAGGTGTCACCGATCTCAAGGAAGTCCCTAATATGAGCATTGGGATCTTCAGCAGGACTACCCCCAAACTGCACTGTATTCTGAATCATCTGAATGATGTTTGGCTTAAGCTCGAAATTGTTAGCCCCAATAGCTGGACGAACAATACTGGTATGAATGTCCTCCACTTTTGGCTGAGAGAATTCACTCAAAGCCTTCGCTGGTTGTGCTTGATTTGCCATAACTTCCTTTGCTTCAAGATTGTCTTCTAAACCGATGTTCTCAAAGTCAAGTTTTCTCCTTGTTAGTTCTTCTCTACGTGCTCGAGCTCGTGTACGCATACACTCTCAAAAAGTACCTGAAATTCACCAACAAGAAAATTGGTGAGAAACGTCCTAGTCACCGAACTTTAATGACCACTGATGGCAAATACTGAAACTAAACAAATAAAACCGCGTCCCCGGCAGCGGCGCCAAAAACTTGTTACGACCAAACTCAACACACAAGTGCACGTGATCTCAAGTAATACAGATAGCAAATAAGGTTCGTTCCTACAGGGACTCGTTGTATTGTTTAGCTAATTCACTCACCGTTGTATGATTATTATTCGATGCTAAGACAAATAACAAATTGGATTTGGTTTATCACTAAAATTATTCTAAGATTTAAAGCCAATTATCAACTACTTGAACTAAGAATTATATCGAATTACTTATGCAAATAAAACATGGGATTTTAACTTCATTAAACAATCCATCTATAGTCTCCAATTCTCTAGCCTTTTCATGTGATTTATTAATACCTGATTGAACACACAAAACTGATATAAACCAACTTTCGTTGCGCAAATACCATCCTAAGTCATATCCACAATCAAGATAGAAATCACTTAGTCTCCCAATTATGCTTAGTCCCTATATGTCTATAAAGATTGAAAACATAATGGTTGAAGTACAAGCATTCAATTGATCACATAGTCGTCATAAAACGGTTAGAGTTATGACACTAATTACGAATGATATTATCACGCATAAACCTATGCTAGCATGGCAAGTTCTAAACTCTTATATTCACTTTCGCTTCAACAAGAATTAACCCACAATTACAGGAGTTAGCTACTCTCCTATAACGAATTTAAACAACCATGATAGGATATCACATCAATCACACTATAGGCATCGAGAAAATTCAACAAATAAACTTCATGAATAAATCCGCTAAAACCCCATGACAACGAATTAGTTCATACTCAAACTAATCGTCACCATGGGTTCCACTGTAAACATGATAGTAATAAGTTCTAGAATACTAATAACGATAATAGAGTAATAAGGTTTAGAAACAAAGCCCAAAACGAGCATCCAAAGTATCGCCTAAAAAAAAGAACACATAGATAAGATGAAACTAGGTCTTCTTTGTAGCCGTCTCGTTGCTCTCCACAAGTGGTTAGGTCTTTTCTCCAATATCTCTGATGTCTCCCCTTGTTGTTATGTCTATTAGAAGTATATATAAGCCTCCGGTGGACTGGGCCTCAGAAATTAGCCAAAACCCAATCAGAAACACAACAGGAATGCTTCTCCAAAACTTAATCAAAAATAATCTGGAATGTTGCCCTTGAAACCACTTTAAAAAGATAGGAAATTTCGTTAGCTTCGCGTGGACTGTAAGAACGTCGAAAACGGACTCCTGGATCAAAAGTTATGGCCAAAACAAAAATCAGCTTTTTTTTCCCGAAATACCGGCGCCGCAGCGCCGGCTGATAGTACAAAATCGGCGCCGCCGCGCCAAGGTTACTGTTCATTTGCTGATTTTGCTCTATTTTCTTCGTTTTAACTCCGATTTTCATTCCGTTTCTTCCGGCACTCTCACAAATTGATGTACTATCATTCTTTAAGCTCAAAACCACCAATTAAACATGGAAAACATCATCCCACATCCGACTCTTATTCCTGCACAAATTCACTACAAACACATCAAAAATACAACAAACTTGAGAACAAGGCAATCAATTTAAGCCGAATTAGAATGTTCCAAGTGGATATAAATCCACTTATCAGCCCGCAATCAAGAAATTCTTATAGGTTTCATCTGTGGTCTTCCTCACCTTAGGAACCTCTGCATTAAACCGCTTGAAATATTCAGTGAGGGTCTCATTCCTTTCCTGCTTGATGTTTGCCAGAGTGTTGGCTGGGGGTGCGAATGCAACCGAAGCCCGAAATTGGGTCACGAACATTTCACTCATTTGCCTCCAAGATTGGATAGAATTTGGACGTAGCCTCTTGAACCATTGATGAGCACTGTCTCTTAGCGTAGCAGCCAATAAGCGACACTTCGTTAGGTCTTTCACTTGATATACTTCCATTTCCGTATCAAATTTGCTGAGATATTCTACTGGATCAGTGGTTCCACTGAACTTTAGGTCTCCCACCCCCCTGTATTTTGGTGGGAGTGGCGAATCCCTCACTTTCTTAGTAAAGGGTGAAGCCACTGTCAAGCCTTCTAGCGACTGTTTTTCCATCTTCAGCTTCTTTAATGCCTCACGCAGATCCTTTACTTTGTAGTGCTCATTCTCCTCATCTGTGAACTGGTTGCCATCACTGCAAGAATCCTCAGCTAAACCCAGGTCGTCATCACTGTAATTGGGATTATGTCGAGAACTGCAGCTTCGCTCATCATTACCCCCTTTAGATTGTCTACCAGACCTGGAAACGGATTTATCCCTTCTGTTGCTATGAGATCCTAGTGACCTCGCCTCTGGGGCTTTCCTGTTCTGTCTTTCCTTCTTTCCATTGAGTTTGTGACGTAAATCTCTGACGTCCATCTTATTGCCCAATCTGTCGAAGACACTCAGGCTACGGGTGGGTGAACCCTGTGACTGTCGTACCTCTTCTTCTCCCTCAGTCCAATCTGGATCTGTCTGGTCAGTCTCCACATCAGAAAATCCCTTCTGTGAGGCCTCTTTTCCCGACCCCTCCTCATCACTGTCAAAACCTAACCGAACTGGCGTAACAACCTTTTTCTTCACTTTTCGATCCTTGGAACCCTGTTCTTGCTTCCATTTCTTCAGCTTTTCAGATTTCTTTTTTAAAGAAACGACTTTCTTCTCCATCTTCTTTAACTTTTCTCTAAGTTCCCTGTTCGTGACTTCACCATCATGTTCCCTGTCCTCATTGCTTCGTCCAACCTCCGGTGTACGATCATCACCAGATTTCCGAGACATCTCTTCCCTCAAGAGATAAAACCAGCCCCTCCTTCTAGCGCCACAAATGTTGTGAGGAAAATTTGGTACAACACTTCAATAAGAATTCAACAAGAATAATCCAGGAATAATCCAAGAATAACAATTTAAATAAACTGAAATACAAGCCACAAACCCTAGTTTCATAAACCCTAATTCGAATGGAAGGATAATGATTTTATGGACTGAATTTGCAAGGTACTCCAGGCTATGATGATCGAATATGACCTATTCAATCCAATATTCACAGCTAGGAGCAAGTGTTAGAGGTGTATATGTGTGTCTAACCCTTGCAAATGGCCTACATACCCTCATATTTATAAGGGATCAAGTCCAATGTAGTTCTTTGATAATTCCCACGATATGATAAGCCTCATCCTCCCTAACCAACCTGCCATGATCCTTTATCACCATCCACCTGATTATCCAGTTTGTTAGCCTTCTGATAATTCCCGTTTTTCCTGTGGTATATCGATACATACACGCATATATATATATTCCATATATATATGATGTTAATCCTTGATAATTGTTACTGTTATGCCGTTCCTATTGTTTAGGAGATATCCTGAAGGATGATACGACGTGCATTATCCAATCTCCTATAATATAGGCGATTATGAGCCCGCTGGTTTATTTTCTGGAAACCTTTGGGGTTCATGCGCGTACCCCCAACCTGGCAATCTGCTACCCAGGCGAACCCCTGCCTGGCCTTCACACAGTTTCACCCTTATCCGGGGTTCATATGCATGCACCCCTGTATGAACATACCTCGAACTAGATGCCAGAATCCTGTCCTCCAGTCTATTTATAAGGCATACTAAATTACCATACTTACCCCTTAGCTCCATCTATCCATCCAATCCACCTACTTCGAGTCCATAACCTTAGTGGGCCTTAAATCAAGTCCAAGGCGGATTTTTGGGCACAACACTAACCTTCCTATATGACTCATGCCAAAATCAACTTTGTTACATTTAATTTTGAGTTTTGTTTAAAAATTCTATAAAATAAATCACATATTCTCTTATTATCTCATCCTCTTTAATATATATTTTTTTGTAAATTGGTTTATATTATTTCTAGAATATTGGATAGATAAAATTATAAAAAAAAATTAATCGATTGAGTATACATGATATTACTAAGTCCAAAAAAATATTTATTTACATGCGTCTACATACACATATTAAATTATTGAAATAAAAATAAAATTTGGTTTTAAGAAATATGTAAATTTTAGTTATCAAATCATACATAATTAATAATTGCATCATATAACTTTTAGGCTCTGTTCTAAAAGTCGGCGATTAATCGGGATTAATCGCTGTTCGGTAAGGAACCGAACTGATTTTACAAAAAAATCGGCCAAAAAATCGTTTTTTCGAAAAATCGGGATTAATCGGTCAAAAATCGGATTAATCGGTCAAAAATCGGCATTATTGATAAAAAATTGAAAAATACGTAGAAAAATTATAAAAATTCAAAAATTGAATAAATTTTAAGAAAACTATTATTCTCATATACGAAACTAATATTTTAAACGATTAAATCATGAATTTTATCAATTTTTTCTCTCATATTGACCCCAATTCAAAAATTAGATCTTAAAATTTATATTTACTTTAATAATACTATATATTTTAAATATATTTGTATAAATATATGATAATTATTCATGTATAATCAAAATAATAAAATAATTATTTATATTAATAAGAAATATATTTAAAAATAATATTAAATTAGTTCCGATTAATGATCCGATTAATCATTCCGATTAATCCCCGATTACCCGATTAATCCCTGGACGGTGCCTCCACCGATTAAGTCCGATTCCCGCTTTTTACAACACTGCTTTTAGGTAGATAAAATTTTTAACATGTGGGTCATATTAGAGAGTTTTGGTCGACCAACTATATATACTTTCAATGATTCAAATATATGATTGGTCTAAAACATAAATATTAAATATATACGAAAAATAATTGAAATTATGTTAAAAATGTGATAACTCTAAAAATATGATATATGTTATATATAAAAAATAACATAATTAACATTCAAATTAAATTACAAAAGAAGGAAATTTTTGAATCATAAATATTTTAAAACTATAATAATTATTTACAATAATCAAATTGATTATAACTCAACTATAAAATATGGTACATATGAATTTTTATATATCAAAATAAATTAATCAATATAATATATAATGGTTGAGTTATAACATATACTTAGATCAATATACGATAACATTAAATTTGATTTTAGATTTCACACACATGCACGGGTCATCAGGATCGTTTTATCATATTTTACATCGATTGAAATCTTAAATTATAATATAAAAAAGAGAATGATGTACCTGAGATTATCTCATGTATTTTCCCTGAGGTACTTCCATAAAATCAAAAGAAATCTCATGGATAATCTAATTTTCACAAAAATACCCCTACGGAGCCACTTATTTTATAAGAATTTAAGGAAAGTACCTCAGGTAAGTCCATGAGGTAATCTCAGTAACTTTATTCTCTATAAAAAATATATCAACATACCCAATTTTTAATTGAACTTCTGTGTAATAAATATTAGACTAAAATTAAACATTTGAGTATAAAAATGTATAAATGTATATGTATTAAAAAATGTTTTGAGACAATCAAAAGGATGATTTTTACGCATTATTAAGAGATTTTCTAATATCTCTAAAAATATAGTATTACATATACTATCAAGTTTTTACAACAAAATCAAATGAGTTTACATATGCTTCTATTATACACGGATAATTCAAATGTTCAATCTGTTAGAGTTAATTTCACGCAACTGAAAACTAAATCAATAATTTAGCAATTATAAGTATTCATGTGATTATTATTGTATGGATATTTATCTAAATTTTATGAAATCTAATCAAATTATAAAATAGTTGATTAAAGAGTATGCAATATTACAAAATAACTATAAAAATATGAGATAAATCGAAATTTTCATTTATCATTTTTTAATTTACAAAATTATTTTAATATATAAACAATTTCGGATGAGAAAGTAGCTTAGTGCCCGTGCATCTCACAAACTTTTACGCTAATATCAGTAAATAAACCATAATATTGAGGGCAGTTGCTTTTCGATAACAATTTTTTGTGATAATAGTTTTTCTTGAAAATTAGGTAAAGAATTGTTAGAAAAGTTTTTGTTGAAAATTGTTTTCAGAAAAGGCATATTTCCTGTTTAAAAAAAAGCATATTTCTAGGTTTTTAAAAAAATTACCGTTCAGCTATTTCATAAAATAGCTACCAATTTCAATATCAAAACTTACCATTTTTTTATATTACACCAAAATTATCTAAATATCAAAAATGTTATCAAAACAGATGTGATGTTGATATTTATGAAGGTTCTTTTTGCTCTTAGAAAGAGTGTTGATAAAATAAATATTATTACTAAAATTAAATAATTATTTGGTAACATTTTCAATATGTGCATGTTTTGATATAAAAAATAATAAAAATTTTTTTATTTTGTGAGATTTGATGGCAAAATAAGAAATTTCCCCAAAAACTGAGAAGCATATTTTTTTCAAAAATATGGGAGCACCTCGTTTCTCTAAAAATATCATTCAGGCCAAAAATACTTTTTAGAAAAACAATTTTAAATTTTACCAACTAATGCTCTGTTTGGATTGCTGTTAAAAATTGATGTGCGGGTAAAAAAGTGTTGTAAAAGGTTGAAGACTATTTGGTAAAATTTTTGATATGTACATATTTTGATGTAAAAATATAATAAAAATAATGTTTTTGATGTTGAAATGAACAACTGCTTAAGCAAAAGCTGAAAAGCAACTTTTTTCAAAATCATGGAGGACCTGCTTTCTATGAAAGCAATTTTTAGGCTAAAAGCGTTTTTCAGAAAAGCAGCTTTTAAATTTTAACAAACACTTTTTTAGTTATTTTTCAGAAAAAAGCTATTCAATGTCAAACGCATCCTAAGTTTTCAATTATTTAAGTTGTTGTTGCTATTTGCAACAACAAATACCAAACAGGACCTAAGTTAATAATGGAAATGATTAATAATTTTTGGTTCTAATTAAAATAGATACTAGCGTTCTACCCGTGATATGCAATTATTATTTAGAAAAAAAATTATTAGAATATAAATTAACTTAATTATTAAATTACTTATTCGGCAATTCATATCAATTATATTAATGTTAATATCATCATCCAAAAACCAAAACATTTACAACCCCGCTGAAAGTCAAAAGCCCTATTTATTATTTTTTCTTAATTTTAATTTTCATTTAATTTTTATCTTTTTTGAGAATATTTCTACCAATTTAATAAAAGTTTACCCATTTTTTGGGTTTTACACTTCTGGAAATTTGGTAAATTTAAATGTTCAGTATCATGGATCCCTGTAATATTTATATCAATTCATTGAAAATATTTGTATGGGTCGTGATCAATTTTCGAATACATATTATAACATACTTATTTCTCACGACCGCAATAAATCATTAGATCATCTCTAAAAAAAAGGTTGCATGTTTCAACGATATGAGAAAGGATCTCTACTACTAATGTGCAAGATCCATGAAAGGAACGTAATTATGTATCTGTTCCATATCACTTTTATAAATTATGTCCTTTTATTAGTGAATTGATTTATAACAGAAAAATAAATATTATCAATCAATCAAACAAATCCAATATAAAATTAAATCGTATACCCGAAATTCGAACACAAAATGACACTAAACTAAACAAAAAAATTTCGCGTACACGAAAAGAAATAAAATACGCGAAAGAAAAACAATGACAATTACATGAATATTATTATGTATCCAAGTTATGTAAATATGTACTATGTAACTGAGAACAACGTTGAGATGCTACAAAATAAAACATGGTGTAAAGTCTCGAATCCTCCCTTTTTTAATATTTCTTAATTTTGTTTCTTCTTAATAAGTATCTCTTTTTGTGTTGAATTTTTATACCAAGTTATTAATATTTTTATCCATATTTTAGGCTTTGTTAATAAGTATCTCGTTGGTCGGTTATATTTACTGATATATTCAATGATTTTTTCAACGATTCGATGAAGGAAATCCCGATTTGATCTATTTTACTATGTATTTGTTCAATTTTAATTATTTTTTTGATGTTGTATGCTCTTTTATTGAGGAATTAATTACCTAAAAAATGATGATTTAAAGAAAAATTTGGAATTTTATTATTTTAGTAGATGTCGTATGCCCTTTTATTGATGAATTAACCACGTATAAAAAAATGGTAATTTATTAAAAAAAAATCTGTCCTGAATTGACTAATTTATTATGGAAATATTCAATAACAATATTTCATTGATTCTGTATTAATTTTAATTTTTGATTGATAAATTATACACAATTAATGTCTAATAGTCTAATAATATTTAAGAGTATATTTAATATTTGGCTTAATGGCCTTTTAGCCCTCAAAGTTTCCACCAAAATACCCATCAGCCCTCAATGTTTCAAAACGTTCCTTTTGACCCTCCAAGTATCCGTAAAGGTCCAATTAGCCCTTATACCGGTATAGAAAATGGTGAGTTTTGGTGATTTTTGGTTCGTTTTAATCGACACAACAACAATACAGCAAAAATCCGACTAGAAACCGATTAAAACGAACCAAAAATCACCCAAACTCACCATTTCCTAAACCGGTATAAGGGCTAATTGGACCTTTACGTATACTTGGAGGGTCAAAAGGAACGTTTTGAAACAGTGAGGGTTGATGGGTATTTTCGTGGAAACTTTGAGGGTTAAAAGGTCATTAGCCTTAATATTTTGAATAATTTAAATATATTATCACATCAATTTATTTGTCCCATTAGTTATTACATATTAATAAAAATATTCATAAGTAAAATTTTGAAAAAAAATTGGTATAAAATTCGTTTTAATATTTTAATTGGATAAATCTAACTTTTTTATAATTGATTAATTTAAAAGTTTATATAACTTAACTTGTGAACGCGTAATTAAATCAGTGGGATATTTTTTTTTTAATTTTAATTCAGTAATAGCATATTTGTAAAATTTGATTATACCTTATGATTTTATATTGAAAGTTTGAGATGTTAAAGTATTATATATTATAGATAAAAAAGATGTATTAATTTGTTATTTTTTTAATAAAATAACTATTGTATTTAAAATAAAATTGTTAAGTACCCATAATAAGTAAATTATGATGACAATGATATTATTGTTTTAATTTTAGTGGTTAATTCTGATCGGCTCTAATATGCATTTATGAAAATTAATCACTAATATATATTAGTGTAATTATGATTAATTGTAAATCAAAATAGGGGCAAATTAGTTAATATTTTGAAAATCAGTTAATGTTATATTTTTTAGTAATCCTGATTGATTTTAATTTAAAATAGTATTTTAATATAATATTTTTAACATTAAAAAATATGTAATAAATAGGTATGTTAAATCAGTAACTACTACATTTAAATTAGAATTAACCAATCATGATTAGTAAAGTAAGAAGTTAAATCAAGTAACTACTATATTTAAATTATAATTGTTAATCAACCATGGTTAGTATAGTAATATTAGAATGTTAAATAAGGAATTTTTTTAATATAATATGATTGGTTTAAATTTTAGAGATGGTCTCTAATTGGTACTAAAATAATTCATAATTTTTTGATTGACTAACTATCTCTTAACTGTACATGGGTAGACTCAGGTATTATAATAAAGGATATGTTGTAGACTCAGGTATTATAATAAAAGATGTTCAAAAATAATTCATAACTAAAAGATGTATAAACATATGTAATTTACTTTTGTGTGGAATTATACAAAATATTCTTTACGGTTAGTAGTAACTTTTTAAAATGTTGAGTATTGAATACAGCAAAAGAATACAGAGGGGGGGTGAATGGATTCTTGAACTTTTCTTGTTCTTGAATCTGTGTAGCAGATAAGTGTTTGTGTGTGAAAATTTATAGGTGCGGATAAAGAATAACACAAGACACAATATCACTTTAATCTAATATATTATTAGATAAAGGTTGTTACCATCTGTGAATACAAATGATAGTATTCTCAGCTTCGTTTTTCTCAGAGAGATATATCTTTCAGAGTGTATGAAAAACTTAATCAACTAAAGAAGTGAGATTGTATTCTTATAGAACATGAATACAACTCAGTTACTACAAATAAGGTTACAGGATAAATTACTTTCTTGTATGTCTATCCTTTTTGAGTAAGCATCAAAACGGCTACAGATTTGACTTTGCAAAGTTCTGTTCAGATCCACTTCTTTAGCTCTTTGTCTCTTCTATATCTCTCCAAGCTTCCTTGTAGGCTTTCCAGAGCACGTTACAGATTGTGGTCCATAAAGTGCATTGGCTTGTTGCACGTTTCAGACTTGTACAATTTCTTCAGTATTTTGTCTCCAAGAATGTATTCGAGAAGTGGCTAAGTGATTGATTCAAGAACTAGGATTAGATAACTCTGAGTTCTCGAATGCTGTATGATTGACATATCGAATCACTTCTCGAATAGTACTTTTCTCCAGGGTTCCTTGAGTTGTCGAATAGAACACTTGACTTGTCGAATCCCTGAGATATCGAATAGCTTTCTGAGTCCTTGAGATATCGAATGGAACTTTGACCTGTTGACTCTTTGAGAACTCGAATACCACTTTGACTTGTTGACTTCTTGAGTTCTCGAATAGAGTATTTAGACATGTCGAATCTCTGAGATATCGAACAGTTCATTCAGAGATATCGAATAGGGTCTTCTTAGATATCGAATCTCTGACTTCTCGAATGCTAGACTTCTCGAATAGACAAAAGTACTTCTCGAATTGGTACTTAGGCAAATTCTTCATTTCTTCAAATCTCAACTGTGATTATTTGACAGTCTTTATCTTCTTGCTTGAGGCATGAACCTTGGAACTTCTTTCAAGCATTATTCTTGACTATATAAGTACAGCTACATAACTAGGATTTGATGCCTATTGCAAGTACAAAACAAATAGAAACTCTACAACTAGAGGTTCCCTCAATTAAGAGGTCATGTAAGTAATGCAAAGCATTACAGACAATTAGGCTTGTTATTAGATGTAAATAGACATGCCTTTGTGACTAACAATCTCCCCCAAATTGTGAGTGAGACCCTTAGTCACAATTTCATGTCTGATAACAAGCCTAACATACATAAAGATAAAACTTGAAAAAGTACAGGTATGAAATTTGATTGAGCACATGAATGAAATTACAAGATGAATAATCTTACAGTATGATGAAATACTAGCCATTCTCATTTGATTCCATCTCCATTGCTTTGGCTTGTAGACCATCATATGCTTTCTGTTTTCTTTCTTTCTCCTTTCTTGCATTCTCATCCATGGCCTTTATGATCTCTGCCAAAGCATCCAATTCTTCAAGCATGATAGAGTCTTTAAAATCTTCAATTACTGGTTTCAGAATGTTGGCAGGATAGTGACTGAGTAGGTTCATTCTTATATTGACATTATCTCCATTTCTCCTCCTATACTTCACCACATAGGGATTGAATTGAACTCTACACAATCCTTTTGCCCTTAGCTTTTCTGCTTCAACTTCCAGCCTATCAATTTCCTTCTCCCTTTCTAGCCATTTCTCAAAGCACCCCTTCCTTATCTTCTCAGCATAGTCTATCTTCATCTTCACAAAGTCAATCAACTCCAGCTTCCATACTTTCTCCACTTTGTCTTCAGAATCCAATAATGCAGTGATTCTTTCTATTTCATATAGCTTGCCCCAATTTTGACACTGTCCTTGTTTGAATTTCTTCTCCCTTCCATCAGTATATTTAATCTTAAGGCAGTTATTCACAATGGCAGTATAGTAGATTCTCTGAGCTCTTAGATATTGCAATTGGTCTTCATCAAAGTCTTCATCTAATGGTTAGAGTTTTACGCTTGGATAGATTTTCAGAGTCCTTGATTTGGATAGCTTTGGTTTCCTTGCAGCTTGTTTGAATTTGATCCCTTTTACATGGTTGCCTGGCAGTAGCATATGACCTTTATTTGTAGACCATTGTAGTATTCCATTAGCAGTTTGCTTTTTGAAACACATAGATGGTTTCTTGACTTGAATCTTCTTCTCTTCTTGAGGTGGCAAAACAGTTGCAGAAGCCATAGATGTAGATTTTGCTAGGTCACTATTAACAGTATTCACCATAGACTTAGAGTCTTGTGTTGTGGTGAGGTTACTGTCAGCAATGCCTAAGGCTTGCTGTTTTCCACTTTTACTCTCAGAGACTTTACCTTGATCATCATCATTTTTCTTATCCTTGTCATCCTTCTTCTTATCTTCATCACCCTTATCACTCCTGTGATGTCTTCTCCTTCCATCACTTTTGTCTTTATCCTTGTCTTGATCACCATCCTTGCTTGGGTCGAACTTAGCAGACTCGGGTACAATGCCAGTTACAATGTATGATCTGAGATAAGATATAACTTCCAATTTTTCTACTGTTCTTACACCCTTTTTCTTGTTCAGCTTCTCAATGATGGCAATAATGAGAGGTTTATTCTGAGGAGTTAGATGCTTAGGAATGATCAGTTGCTTGATATCATCAATTCTGGTTGCAGTTTGATAGATGATGGTTCTAGGATTTGTGAATACTTCAGGTAGCCTTGAAGGTTGATCATTCCTTAAGTCATCAAAGAGACTCTTGTTGTTTTCATTCCTCTTTTCAATCAATCCAAGGAACACATCCACTTCTGAGTGCTTTAGGCTTTGTAGAGTGTCGAAAGTTAAATGCCATATCTTGGTCTTTGATACCATCATTATTTCCTTGAACCATAGGCCATCTACCCTTTTTGGTACTACAGTAAGATAGTCAATCTGACTCTTCAAACTCCTTTGATATGATACTGCATCATCAGCCTGTTCTCCTGAGACTTTCAGAAACTCCAAGAATGCATCATCATGGTAGATATTTGAGTTTGCAATTTCTTGTAGCTTGGCCTCAGTGACCACCTTAACTTCTACAGGCTTGGCACTTTTAGAAATGGAGGATGGAGGTTTGTCAGATGGCATACTCCCTGCAACCACTGTGGTTGTGATGGATTGCTTCTGGCCACTTGGAGTAATGACATGCACAGTTGGTAGAGTAACAACTCGCAGTGAGGTAGGAGGCTCATCAACTTTAGATTTCCCTTTTCCTGGCACATGGGTTATAGATTTAGAATGTAACACCCCCAGATCCGGGGTCAGGGATCTGGTCATTACGGTCTCAATTTCCATCCACAAAACTAATATAAATGAAATTACAACCTTGTGACCCAAAACAACAATATAACACACCCGTTATAGTCCCAGAGATGCAATCAGAGTAATTAACCAATTTTATTAATCACAAAATTGAGTTCTTACAACCCAAAAGAATTACAATCTAACCATTACTACTCTTTGCCATCCATTTATAAATGTTATAAATAAATATATCTGATAAACCAAAAGCTGACAGTCTAGTCTATTAGTTGCATCTACCTCAGCAATGCCGTCTATGACATCGGTAGGCAACCCTAACTGTTGTCCTTGCTTGCACCGAGTGCTCCTTGTACTGACCGTCAGATCTATCTGTTGTTGTGATATAGTAATAAAGCAAGGGTGAGCAATAGCCCACCAAATAATATAACTTGACAACAATAATATGTAATAAGTCAACAATATCGTGAAACCATATGCCATGCATTTATGAAAATTGTGCCAGTATCAAGTAAAAGATGAAGTTACAAGGTAACTCAAAATATAATTATTCTGTGGAAATATCTGCCATGTAAATATAAGCAAGATAGCATCATTTTCATAAAAGAGGAACTTGCAAGAAAGATGTTACAATTCCAGATTCAAAATACTTTTCAACCCTGCCAACAATGATAATGTTGCAGAAAATTTCCCAATTTGGAAGATGAACTAATACGGGAGCTTGCCGCGCCAGGAGCCACAACATTTACGATGATCAGTCGCATGTCATGCTCCCCATCATTTGTTCTCTACATGTAGAAGGAAGTACCGACGGATCGCCCGCCCTCTGGAACCCCCCGGCCAACGGTTGGGCCATTGCTGGACCGGCGCCACTCGGCCACTTACGCGTCTCCTAGTTCAATTAACATCCATAACTTTGAAATGTAAAGTTCGTCCCCCTTTCCCCAAGTATAACACTTGTTGATAGGACTCCATAAGGCAGTCGTATCTAGTTGGAAAGGAAAATTCACCAATATTTCCCAAGCCGGGGCTTGTTAATGGATACCAACTTGTTCCAACAATTCTACCCCTCGAATGATGAGAGGGTACACAAGATTCCATGAATAATACTAACCAAGTTGCGAGTGAAACGAATAATTTATGACCGGGCAGTCACAAGGTAAATAACATTCCTCAAGTAAGGTTCCCTTACAATAGAATCGAAGGAAGAATGGAATTACTGAGAACCTTCCTTGATAATATAATAATAATAATAATAAGACTCTGAAATAATTTATATAATATTCGAAGGTCGATCATACTATGTGAATAAAGTAAATCAGTTTTGAAACGAGTTAGAAGAATTCAATAAATATTCCAAGAATATTTATTAAGTCACAGATATTGGAAAAGTGTTGCTCGGAATAATCTTTGAATAAATAGTCAGAATAATATTCATTGAACGAATAATGAATATTCAAATTAATAATAATATTTAGTGATGAAATAATCATCAAATGGATATTTGAGATAATATTCATTGGATCAATAATGAATATTCAACTTAAGAATGATACTTATTGATGAAATAATTATCGACTGAATATTTGAGACAATATTCATTGAATAAATAGTGAATATTCAACTTAATAATATTTATAGAAGAAATGATTATCGAATGAATGTTTGAAATTATGTTCAATACTTGAATCGACTTTAAATGAATGTCGAAGATAATATTCATCGTCTCAAGGGAATATTTAAAATAATATTTATCAAATAACTGGAGTTCGAATCAATGTTCAACTAATATTTATAAAATAAATAGAGATTTAATGAATATTCGAAATAATATTCATTTAAATAAATAAGGCTCGAATGAATATTAAAATAATATTCTTTAAATAAAAAAACACGAATGAATATTCAAAATAATATCTATTGAGTAAATAAGAATGAATATTCTTTAAGTAAATAACTTAACCGAGGGTTCGAAATAATATTCGAATATTAAATCGACTTTAGATGAATATTAAAGATAATGTTCATCGAATAATTAAATATCTGATGAATAATCCGAATAATATTTATCAAATAATCTCAAGGGAATATTCCAATAATATTCGCCAGATAATAAATGGGAAATATTTACTTAAATATTTTCCTCTGAAAATAATATCAATATATCAAGAAATACCGACTCCCGGTCTATAATCAAAGAATGAGATTCAACTGCCCTTCGCTTAAGGGTCTTAACAATATCCGACTTATAACTAATATATCGCATATCTAGCTTATAAGCCAACAATAATCAGGGAACAAGTATAACAATATGAATTGAAAACAGGCATTCATGCAATGGCATATGTATAACAGCAAACATATATATATTATCACAACAACAGTTCCAAGTATTGGAAACTTGCCTGGTACTCCCGCTTATGCTAGTGGCATGAATCGGGGTGGTCCGGTGATCTATACATAATCAAAATATTCGAGGTTAATCACTTAACGCTTTTAAGAAGCTAAGTATAACTCTTATTAACACCGTTTTTAACCCGACACTTGCTCGTTATCAAGGCATGTCATTACACTTGCACTTGTTAAGTATTTAAGTCGTATAAGTTCTAAGGTTGAAAGATTATTCCCCGAGGTTTATTGATCGTTTTCTAAGTGGTTTACCAAAGTTATAACCAAACGTACTTTTAAGGGGTTCGTTCGCGCTTAAGCTTGATTCGAACATTTCTATAAAATCGGAAAACGATCCGTTTGACATGAGACCTCTAGTATTTAATTACCAAGATTTACAACTAAATTAACTGCGTTAACGGAATCCAATTTTAATTATGAACTCGCACCTACGGTTTCGAACCACTTTTAGTAATTCGGCCATAATTCCTAAACCGTAAGTCCGTTTGTTTCGATTCTTGCGCCAAAACGATATATGACTCGAGATTTATAAGGGTATGTCATAAAATCATTAAGGTCAGAAACTTCTATCAACTGTTATGCACGAATTATAAAGTCTAACGAAAATCGGACATTACGACGGCTATAAATCGGATGTTTCCAAATTGTTACAACAATCACCAAGCCACACCGGACATACATACATCTTATACACATGATTCTCATCTCAACAAGTCCAGAAATATCATACTTCACCATCACATTCATTATAACTCTTAGATCCATAAAGCTAATCACATAATCATGCTTATAATACACCATTTCATAACTAATCTCAAAATCATCCAATAATCCTCAAAACTTAAACTAAGAGCTAGGGTTTCTTGAGATGATTACCTTCCTTGGAGTGTGTATGAACTTAGTAAGCCTTGGGTAGTCCTTGTACGTCCTTTATATAGCTTAGATCATCCAAAGAAATCAAGAAAAACAAAGTTAGTTCTTGAGGTTACTATTCACCCTCCACTTGAATGATTTATTTGAAAATAGAAAAAGTGGAGATTGAAGCTAAGATTTCTAGGAGATCTATTATATGAAATGTAATACTTACCATAAAAGTTTGGAGATTTAACAAGGGGTGGAAGATGGATTTTGAAATCTTAAAACTCCAAAAATTCGAAGTGCTTAGGGGAAAAACAGGATGAACGTCTCGAATTTATTTACCCATCCAAACGATCTTCAAAAATTATGAAATTAAATCCACAACTTCACCTTGATGTGTAGAAGCTCCGTGATTTTTTTCATGATTTTTAGATGAGTAGAACTAGGCGAAAACAAATCGCCAAGACCCCTGTCTCTGAAAAGTCCGAACTGCTTGAAAAAAAAATGGGGGGAGAGAACTTGCTTGGCTTCTTGATTACTCTTGCTTTATTGTGATGTGTTGTATGGATAATATCTTGCAAAAGCCACTTTAATAAAGTGCTTTGCTCATCTCTTGCATCATCATGGACATGTGTTAGTGTTTTGTGGTGAGATGAGGTGTTTAAAGGCTAAGTGTTTGGTTTGATTCTAACATTACTAGTTAACCTTGTAACTAGCTTGGTTACTTGATCATATCCACTTGCACATGCATGCACCTTGATCCTCTGCTTGCTCTTTTGTCCGGTTATTGCTCAATTTCAATAATCGTTCGGAGGATTATCTCAAATATTTATCGTTAGGATTTTACCGGAAACCTTCTTAATATTTATAATAATATCTCTAATCCTCCTTTATAATGCTTGAATTTAAATCTCTTAAATAAATCCTTAAATCCTTCAGTGTCCAAGGAAATCTCGGAGAAAATAAAAGTGCTAATTTTCTGAAACTGATATCGTTTACATACACTTATTTGCCTATCGATCACGAATATGAACTCAGAAATCCGTTCTGAATACTTCTATATAGCGTCGTCTAGTAATATTCCAACTTCCACCAAAACACTATTCACGTATGGAATCACTATTCACGTATGGAAACACTATTCACGTATGGAAACACTATTCACATATTCACTTAATCCAAATAAGAAAAGTTTTAATTCTACCAAAAATTTGGGGTTCTTACATAGAAGCCCTTTGGTGACCACCCTCATTTAGCTTTATGCCTTTCTCCTTAGGTTTCTCCCCCTTTGGATTTGAATTCATTGATGTCCTCTTCTCCCCCTTAGGCTTGTTGTCAGGCACAGAGGCTATAGGAGTGACCTTTGGGTTTGAAGATTCTTCAGGTAGAGGGAGACCCATGTGCTTCATCATTACAGACAACATTTATTGTTGATGCAAAAGAACATCAGCTGTGGTGGTGGCTTGAGTGTTTAACTGCTCAGTTAGAGTGGCTACATTGTCTGTAAGATGAGCATTAGACTTTGTGAGAGAGACTACCTCCTTTTCAAGAGCATCTACCTTGGTGAACAATTCAGTAGATTTGAAGCAAGATAGGGATTGTTCCTTAAGTCTCTACACTTCAAACCTAGTCATATCATGCACTGGGACTTCAGTAATCAGCTTATCTCCATACTGGTTTGCAAAAAGAGTCCTGAGCATGGCATTTGCTTCAGTTGTCTGATCAGTTAGATTTTGAAATTTGTGCCCCAGACCTGTGATAACATCTTTTAGAATAGCTAAACCATTGTCCATCTTGGTGCAAGTAGACTTGCATGCTAGAATGTCCTTGATTACAGTCTCCAATTGAGGGAATTTGGCATCAAAAGTCCTTTTTATCACATGCACCTCTTTGGTTGTGGCTGTACACACTTCATGAACTTCTATTTTTAGACCCTTGCCAAGGTAGTGTGCAGCCTTGAGAATGCCCTTGTAGATGTCATTCACTGCTTCATATACATCACTAGGGGTGAGAGATTTGGCATTGGACTCTAGTGAAGTGATGTACTCTTCTCTGATGTACTAGAGGCCTTCTGAGAGAGAAATGTCAAATTGTCCTTGTAGCCAGGCATCTACATTGCCATCTCTCTCAGTATCATCTATTATCTTTGCCTTTTACATCTCCACATCATCTCTGTGGCATAAGAGAATAGCTTCATAGTCTGAATTTGGCATGTTTGCAGTGAGAAGGTTCTGAGCAATCTTTGTGAACTCAGGGATCTGATCCACAATTAAGCTTTGAAGTGCTTCACCCGTCAATTGAGGTGGAACAGACCCTGATCCTGAAGCACTGTCATGTTGCACAGGCTTCAGCCATTGAGACATAAAGTTAGAGCTAGAGCTAGGCAAGCTAGACTCCTCAGTTACAGATGCAACTTCTATAACCGGATGGATTGACTCTACTACTGCTGTCTCCACATGAGTGAGATGAGTTACAACAATAGTTGACACATGCACAGAGTCTCTAGTAAAAACTAGTGAATCCTCTGTGTTTGTGATGGTGTCATCAGGATATGCCCCAGCTAGCATTCCCTCACCATCTGAATGTGGGTTCTGGGTGGTGAGCAAAGTGTCATGCACTAAGTCACTTGAGTCCATTGGTTCACCAAGGGAAAAGGATTCTTGGTGATCAATGCCTTGCTCTTTAATTTCTTGAATTACAGGCTCCAAAGAAATTTGAGATGTAGATTCTGGAAGAGAAGTGTCTTTTAGAATGGATTTTGGCAACTCCCCCTGAGAAATAGAGGGAGTTTCAAATGTGATGTGCTCTCCACTCAGTGTTGTGCCAACCTTATCACTCCCATGTGCTAACTCTTTACAGATAGGTGCATTGGGGAGTATGCTTGATTCTATAGATGCACCCTATTGAGAGGATACATCTAGTGAACTGTGTGCCCCTGATTTTACAACTTCATCCATTTGTGTGTCTGAAGAGGTTGTTTTAGATTTCTTCTTCTTTGGCTTCTGTAAGGGTGACTCAGGTTCCTCACTCTCTAAACCTAGTTTTACAGCCAATGCTGCTTCAGTTAAGATTTTTAAAGGTTCAGAAGCAATTTGTTTTCTTTTCTTCTCATTCTTTTTACTAATATCACCCTTTTGAGAGGATGATGCAGTTGGCTCTGTGTTTAGTAAGGTGTTTGGTTGAGGGGGTTGGTTAGCAAGCCCTGGGTTAGCATTTTGTTCTATTGGCTTAGGTTGTGCTAACTGTGATTTAGAATCAAATATTGGCATGTTGTGGGGGTAAGTCCTAAATAAACCCTCCATGTGGGGAGTTATTTTAAGTCTTACATCCACATCATTCCTAATCTCCAAGTTACCAAAAATGAGTTTGGTCATGGACCTAGGGTAGCCTATTCTACTTTTATTTACTCCAGGCAATTCAATCAATGTAGCATTTTTAAAGTTAAGTACAGATTGAATAAAGCGAGGGAAGAAAATTTCAGTACCTCTCTTGGCTGTGTTCTTGCCAAGTCTCCCATATAGTTCCTGTAGGATGATTTTCCCAACATCTATCTTTCTTCCATAAGCCAATGCATAGCCAAGTTGCTGTGCAGGTGCACTGATCTGGTCAAAGCTAGACTTCCTTGTTGTGAAGACTTGAAGAAGAGTAGCAAAGACATAACTCCATTCTTTTCTCAAGAACTTCCTATTCAGCTTTCCAAGATTGATTGCATCTGAGTAGTTGATAAATTCAAAGAATTCTTCTAACTCTGCATTGGTGGCCAGTGTGACATACGCCTCTTACTCCAAAAATATTGAGAATTTAGATAAAGTAAGTGTTTACTGCTGCAACAATCTAGGTGATATATTCACTTAGCCAGAATCTGAAGAATTCAGCATTCCAATCTCACTAACCAACCTTGTGAAGGTGGCTTCATCTAATGGCTTAGTGAATATGTCAGCTAGTTATTTATCTGTAGAGACATAATGCAACTCAATGGTTCCATTAGTTGCATGTTCTCTAATGAAATGATATCTGATGTCAATGTGCTTTGTCCTAGAATGATTGACAGGATTGGCAACTATAGAGATTGCACTTGTGTTGTCACACATGATTGGAATTCTTTCCAACACAAGTCCATAATCTCTAAGTTGATTTCTAATCCAAAGCACTTGAGCACAGCAACTTCCAGTAGCTATGTATTTAGCCTCAGTTGTAGAAGTTGACACAGATTGTTGTTTCTTGCTATACCAAGAGACTAACCTTTGTCCAAGAAACTGGCAGCTACCTGAGGTGCTTTTCCTATCCACTCTGCATCCAGCATAATCAGCATCAGAATAACCAACCAGATTAAACCCTGTGTCCTTAGGATACCATAAACCCAAGTTTGAAGTGCCCTTCAGATATCTAAAGATCCTTTTTATAGCAGTCAAATGTGATTCTTTTGGATTTGATTGAAACCTTGCACACAGGCATGTAGCAAACATGATGTCTGGCCTACTTGCAGTGAGGTAGAGTAGAGAACCAACCATGCCTCTGTAGACTGAGATGTCTACTCTCTTGCCTTTAGCATCTTCATCCAATTTAGTGGCAGTGGCCATGGGTGTCTTTGCAGGTGAGCAGTCTTCTAAGTCAAACTTCTTCAATAAATCCTTGATGTACTTGGTTTGACTGATAAAGATACCATCCTTCCTTTGACTGACTTGCAACCCAAGAAAGAATGTCAACTCTCCCATCATACTCATCTCATTTTCTCCCCCTGTGAGGTTGCCACTATTCACATGTGTGTCTGGATGCTTGTTTCTCCACTATTGATTGACACAAATTCTTCTCTTGTATCATCATTCACTTGAGTTTGTTGAACTTGAGTTTCAACTCCAGTTTCAATCTCTTCATCAGAATCATCTAGATTATCAAACTTCAATGGATCTTTATCTTCATCATTGGCTTCTTCTAATCCAGGTAGTTTGCTGTCATCAAATGTCACATCTGTGCTTTCCATAATTTTCTTTTGACTGATGACAAAAACTTTGTATGCAATTCTTTCCATAGAATAGCCAAGAAAAATTCCTTCAAATGCCTTCGCATCAAACTTTCCAATATATTCTGAATTATCCTTCAATACAAAGCATTTGCTTCCAAAGTATGAACATACTTTAGAGTAGGCTTCTTTCCAGTCATCAAATTGTAAGGTGTCTTTCCAGTGTTTTTGTTGATGAGGGTTCTGTTCTGGATATAGCATGCAGTGCTCACAGCCTCAGCCCAAAAACATGTAGGCATCTATGCATCAAGCAACATTGTCCTAGCAGCCTCAATTAGAGTTCTAATCTTTCTCTCAACAACTCCATTTTGTTGTGGAGTCCTTGGAGCTGAGAATTGCTGAGAAATTCCATTCTCTTTGCAGAATGCTTTAAGTATAGCATTTCTGAACTCTGTTCCATTATCACTTCTTAATGCAATCACACTTGCATTGTTGGCCTTTGCTTCCTTGTCAACTTTCTTTATGTGCTCAATGATTACTTGTGGAGCCTCATCTTTTGATGCAAGAAATTCCACCCATGTATACCTTGTAAAGTCATCAACCATCACCAAGGCATACTTCTTTCTTCCTAGTGACATAATATTGACAAGCCCAAACAAATCCATATGAATGAGTTGTAGGGGCTTGGTTATTGATGTCACTGTCTTTGACTTGTGGCTTGATCTTTTCATCTTTCCTTTTTGACAAGCCTCACACACTCTTTCTTGACAGAATTCAAGTGTGGGCATGCCTCTCACTAACTCTCTTTTGACTAGAAAATTATTGGCTTTGAAGTTCAAGTATGATAACCTCTTGTGCCACATCCAACAATCTTCATTTGATGCTTTTGAGTAAAAGCAACAAATTTGTCCTTGTTTGCAGAGTCCATATTGACTACAAATAGGCTTCATTTCCTTACTCCAGATAGAGCAAAATCACCAGTCTTCGTGTGGGAGATCAAACATTCATCTTTGTTAAAATCCACTTTGAATCCTCTATCAGTAAACTGACCAACACTTAGCAGATTATGCTTGAGTCCCTTGACTAGTGCTACATCTTCAATGATGACATTACCAACTTTCAATTTGCCATATCCCAATGTGTTACCCATGTTGTCATCTCCAAAAGCAACCATTGGGCCAACCTTCTCCTCATACTGTGATAGCAGGGTCATATCACCAGTCATGTGATTTGAGCATCCACTGTCCAAAATCCACATGACCTTTTTTTCACTTTCTTTGCCCTGCAAACACAAAGGTATTACTTCTCCTTTGGTACCCAAACAAGTTTGGGTCCATGTGACTTAGAAACAGTTTTATCATAAATAACATGCTTATCAACTTTCTTGGTGTTAGTCTTCTTGTCACTGTTAGAAGTCTTAGAACCTGAGGTTTCAGACTTAGGTGACAGAGGTACCTTCCTAACTCTAGGAGGACTTGAAGACTTTGACCTTGTGTAGTGTGTGTGAGAATTGTGACTGATACAACCATCAATGAATTGCCTTCTCAAATTGAAACAACTAGTCATAACATTCATATTGCATGGCATACAGTCAAATTTATCATAAAATGGAGCATCTCTATGTCTTAAAGGCACAGAACAATCATAGAAAGGTTTGGGCACACTACCAACAGGTTTCTTGCATGCATGAGTTAAATGATTGGTACTGAAACAATTCTGACAAGTTTTCCTAGGGGCATTAGGCATATAAGCATAGTTGTTATCTTTGTTAATCCCTAGCTTGCCATTTCTGTTCTGTTTCTTCTTAGCCACTTTCTTCTCAGATTCATTCTTCTCAGCTGATACAAATTTAATAAACTTCTTAGGTCTACAACTATCACCTACTGGCTCCTTGGCTTCTGGCTTGACACTCTCACTCTTAGAGGATGCTTGTTGTTCACTGGATTGTGCCTCATCCTCATCATTGAACATTTGCTTGATTAGTAAGGCATCCTCATCAATTTTAAATGTTGATTCTTTAAAAATTGGAGTCTCGGCCTTTTTCAAAATGTGAGGCACTTCTTCCTGAACAACTATGTCTTCTTCAATGATAGCATAGCCTTTCCTCTGTTTAAGAGTGTCATAGTCAAGTCCAATAGCAGCCTTGGGTTTAGCTTGAATTTTCTCACAATAGGATTGCACTAGACCAGATGATTTCTTAAAGGCTTTCAGTTTGAATTCATTTTCAGCTAGTTCATCCCTAAGAGCCTTTTCAATTTGACTAGCACATAGAACCTTATTCTGCAGATATTCAACTTCTTTCTTAAGGTTTTATACTTGCATAGCAGTTAGCTCAAGTTCCTTATTCTTTTTGATTAACATTTCATTTCTAGCAGTCAGTTTAGCAATTTCCTCATTAGCAGCAGTCATACTAGTATGAATATTAAGCATTTCAACAGATAGTTGTTCAATCATGCATTTGTATTCGGAAACAGACATGTCTATGGTAGTGAGAGATGGTACCCGAGAGTCTGATGAAGATGTGTCATCCTTGGAATTGGCCATCAAGGCATAGTTGCAAAATTCTTGCTCTTCTCCATCACTATCAGAATCATCCAAACACTTCCCTTCAGCTATATAGGCCTTACGTTGTGTCTGCTTTTTCAGAAGGGCCTCATACTTAGCTTCAAGCTCTAGAAACTCTTTATCCTTCTTTTTAGGCTTCTTGCATTTACTGGAAAAATGCCCTAGGTCATTGCATCTATAACACCTTACAGATGACCTATCCACATGGCTGGTTTTAAATTTATTCTTGTTTGCTTTAACAGGTGCCTTGCTCTTGTTGAATGAATGGTTTTGAGTTTTAGGTTTGAAGGGTTTATTCCTCTTGAATCTGATGTTTGGAAATTTTCTGGCCATGAAAGCATATGAAGTGTTTTCCATTCCATCTAGTTCTTCAAGAGTATAGAACTCTTCTTCCTCCTTCTCCTCAACAGGTTCACTTGCCTTAGCTTCAGTTTCTTCATCATCTACTATCTCCTCTATCCTTAACTGGCTTGTAGATGCTTCTAGGTCTTGAATAGATTTGTTGACAATCAAGGCACATGATGTGTTTATCATTCTGCCTTGGTTGGCTTGGATAGCCCTTTTTTGAAGCAACTCAAGCTCATGAGTCTTTAAAACCCCATAGAGCACATCATAAGTGATTTTGTTCAAATCTCTTTCCCTTAGAGAAATGACCCTCTGCTCTAGGTGATTTGGAGAAGACAATAGAAACTTCATATTCAACTCCTTGGTGCTGTAAACCTAAAAATAGAAACTTCATATTCAACTCCTTGGTGCTGTAAGACAATAATATTTTGCCATTCATCTGCAACTTAGTAACTAGCTTGTGAAATCTCTCAAACATCTCAGTGATGCTTTCCTTGGGATGTGCCATGAAAGCTTCATACTGTGTGACCAGTATCTGTTTCTTGTTTTCCTTGACCTTATCAGTCCCTTCACATAACACCTCAATGTGATCCCATATTTCTTTGGCAGATGTACACGATGCAATGTTTGCAAACATTGATATATCCATGGAATCAATAATTATCAAATGAGGTGACTATCAAGAGCAACCATCTCCTTTTCTGATTCTGTCCATTTGGATGGTTCCTTGGCCACATAAGATCTTGGAACAGTTATGGTTCCAACAGTCTTCTCATGTATTTCTTGTTGTGGAACAAAGGGACCATTCTTGAGAATCTTAGGATACGAAGGATGAGAGGATTTGATGAACAACATCATTTTTATCTTCTAGAGGTTATAATTTTCTTTGTCAAACTTAGGGACTTTCACCGTTCACTACAAGAAATGGGTCAATAGACATCAGTTTATGGCCGATGTCTATGTTATTTTGCATGTGATGTCTAGGTCGGAGATGTCTATTCTAGACATCGGTCAGAAACTGATGTCTGTGCTAACATAGACATCGGTATTTCCTTCAATACACATCAGTTGTTCTACAAAATAGGTTACATATAATTAATTTTATAAACAACTTGCATGCTTTATATTCTAAAAAACATATAATAAACTAAGTTATTTTTCACATACACATCAATTTTTTTTTGAAAGTGTTGTCTAATGTAAGTATAAACATCAGTTTTTATAGAAAAAACTGGTTTATATGTGTCTGTTAGACATCGGATTTTATAAATAAAAAGTGATTTTTATTTGTTTTTTAGACATCAGACATTGTAGAAAAAATGTGATGTATATCTTTGTTTTGGACATCATTATTTGGTAAAACTTTCGATGTATTTGTTACCATTAAACATTAGTTTCTGAGCCTATATTAAATAAACCATTTTCTTTCAATGCATACAAAAAATTAAAAATGGACCATTCATAATACATATCCAACCATTTATATTAAACCATTCACAAAATACATCCAACCAAAATATATACAACTGATCTTTAACATGTTTACAGTACAAGAAGAATAAATTGAGTAGAACAATGCACCTGCTCTAGAAAAGATACAAACTCCTTTCTATTTAATAATTTTCCTTGCACAACTTTTGGACGAATGACATACACAACAAGTTGTTTCAACTGATCTCACTTCTTGACATAAATTGGATCAAGATCGCCATCCTTCAAGTCACAAAGCTTTGTCCGCAAATATTGAAGTACAATTTACTCTCAGCTCTCCTTGCATGTACTCAAGGGGCCAACCTACACCGGTGGGTTGTAGGAATAAAGGAGAGAACATAAAACAAAGAAAAAACGTTACTGCTAAGGAATGCAGAAACCAAAAGGGGGTTCTCATGGCAGCATCTAAAAGCCCATTTCACAATACAGGTTGTACCAAAATATTAATTTAGTAAAGGATAATACAGGTTTTTTAATAGTTTGAAGATAAATAAAACAAGCGGCATACTTCGCAGTCGAGAGCATATCTTCTGGCAAGGACGGTGGCTGCATTCCTATCTCGCTCTGTATCAAACACTAGAACAAAGGACTGACCTTTCCTTGCTTGCCAGAATAATGACTTGCCTGCAGAAGTTTCGCTACCTTTAAATCCACACAGCTGTATTCGGTTCACAAGAACAAGAAATTTGTCGCTGTTTAAACTTCGCATAATACAAGTTATTTAAAAAAAAAGATCCCATAATATTGCTAGCTTCAGTTTTTATAGGTTTCTTGGAATATGGCAATGCAGTGCAGATGTAAAGTAGTTTTAATATAAGTTCGACTAAAATGTTTAATTTTAGATCAGTAACATGTACCTGCATAGATGTGGAATATGAGTCTCTAGCCTTCGTAATTCATCCTCTACAAAGTTTAACTCTCATATTCCCCAAGTGGAACAAGCGAACAGAATGTGACGAGTAATTCATTTCATTCATATGGGAAATGACCACCTACAAAACAATACATATATAGACTAATTCAACTTGAAAACATAAGCAACAACGTGAATGGTTTTGACAAAATTAAGCTGAAGTTACATGAATAGGTGCATTCTAAAACATGGGTGTGAACACCAGTTATGCAAAGATTAAGAAATTATATCTAGCAACAAACATGGGTACGACCAACTATTATGTTAACATTAATGCATTCTCTAGTGACATAAAAAGTATTGAATTCTACCTCGCCTTTAGTAACATTGCCACAAGATCAAGTGAACCAGCAACCAGACCATCAGGTTGCTGTTGAGGCTGAAACAATGTCAACCAAATGTATTACTAACAGATAACCCACTCCAAACCAGACAGATGCACCTTCAATGCAATTTGACTTATATGAGAAATCATACTTTTTTTATACACAAAGATGCACACAGTTGTATTTTTTAACTGGATATTAATATACCATTGAGAATAGTAATTTTAATAAAAAAATAAATTTAAGAAAAAAAAAAAGAATACCAAGCTGTCCAGCAAAATAGCTAATTTATATAATATATCTAAACATAATATTTTATCATACTGTAGTTTTCCTTTTAAATAGACATTTCAGTTGGGTTTTCATTATAAACTATAACTATGAGCCACGACGTAACAGTATGTGTAAATACTTTCCTGTAAATTTTAAAGCATGAAATAGTGAAGTGGCAAGTAAGAGGGACTGATGGGATATTTAAAACTTACACTGATGTTATCAACCATACTCAAATATGATTACCTATAGTATCTCAAGAGCATCAATGCTCACGAAGGGGTCTGAAACATGCAAAGCCCACATGCCAAGGATGACAGGAGAGATAAGTGGCTCTATTGATAGGAACTCTGTTGACTCATGGCCTACAATTAAGTAAAGAACGATTGAAAAGTGTAAAGAGCAAGTAATGGTGATTAGCTAATGACTCGTGCTGCAAAAAATAAGGCAATATAATCAAGGAAAGATAATAATATCAAATACCGACTGCCTCCACTGCTGCTTGCAGTGTCTTAAGTACCAGATAATAATATAACGAAGTTTTTTTTTGAACATAATAATATAACAAAGTTAAGTTGCTGAAACAAATCGACTTTGGGGCACTAAAACTGATCCCATTATATAGCACACTGGTACAGAAACATGGAAGGGAATCACTGAGTCACATCCTACATACATAGCAACCAAAAAGGCACTTGTGGTACTATTAATTGATTATGTAAGATAATTCAGTATAGTAATGCTACTAAAGCAGCCCTCGTTTTCCTTGAGACAACTATCAACTTTGGGGTTCACGATTCATAGAATGGTTGCAATGAAAGCACAAGAGAGCTCGCACACACAAATGATGGTGCTTGTTGGAGGGTTCTCATATTTGATCTACTTGACATCTTGACATTAATGTATTTTTTAATAGTTGTACTAAATGAGAGAGCTAGAGAAAGTTTACCAGCCAGTGCAAACTCTTCACAGATGCTTAGCTCTCCAATCAACGGCATCATCACTGTCATCATCATTAGATGAATCTTGGTCACTAGAATCTTTGGTAACAAGTTGAGAACTTCGACTGTGCATGGCAGACTTAGCAGCTTTGAGCTCCATTTTCTTTCTCTTTAAGCTTTCCACCCTCTCCCTATAAGTCCAATAAGTCCTGTGCTCACAATGAAGAACCAAACAGGGCAACGTTTTAAGAGACTTAAACTGAAGAGGGTTCAGAACAAGTAATTTTTAAGCACAAACCAAAAAGGTATCATCAATGATGTTAGAGCGTAGCAAAGGTAGGCCAAAAAATAATTACAAATTAAACTTGAAACCATACTCTTGTAAAGGGTTCAGAATATAACAGCTATCTGTGTGAATTTCCAACATACAAGCTCCTATTATCAGCTAATTTATTTGCTTCCTTAAGGACTGCATCCAGTCTTACAAATGTGTCGCCGTCACACTTCATTATGTATTTGGCAGCTGCTGTGTGAACCTCAAACAAAAAAGGAGTATGCCAAATACAAGTTAATGACTAATATTTAAGTAGTAATAGTACTTGGTTTCCATTTGATAACACTACAATCAAGTACTCACGCCATATTCACAAATGGCAACCATTTTCAGGACTACAAGGTCATAGTTATCCATGTAGGGCACGATGACAATGTCACCAAAAAATTCTGCTTCCTTCCTTAAATCAAAATTTACTTCCTGTCTTCCATTCTGTCAGGAATCAGTTCTAAATAAATTTAACAACCTTTAACAAAGATAATATATGAAAACTAAGAAATAGATATCTTGAATTCTTGACGAACCAGTGCTACAAAGAAACGAGCCATAACGTTTGAAGATTTGATTAGCTTGTGCTGCATCCAAGACTTCCTGACAGCCATTCTCTCCGCAAAATGGTTGCCAGCTGAAAGTATACCAGTGAACATTTCAACAGGTCCTTGCAGAGGAGATGGAGCTTTCCATCATGTAGACAAATCAAGATAACTCTGTGGAGCAAACAACTTAATAAGTTGAGGAGATAATATACAACATAATAAATTCAGTTACACTCTGACAATAACAACCCAATAAACTGTAGTGCTGACCAGAGAAAGATGTAAACAATCATGTTCACCAAAATCTCTTTCAAACATAAAACAGAGCAAGAAAACTAAACATGGTAATTAATTACAGCTTTAATTCCCCACCCTACAAAACACAGCAATGCTAAGTGCAAAACATTAATCATAATAATTCTATCAAATCCTTCAAGGCATTAAGGTCAATCGAAGTTAATAATTCTACCTAAACAAACATATGCAAATTAACAAGTAGTAAAATCTTAACCAACAAATCACTAACATAAAGATTTAAACTTAGATAAAAATCAAAACTTTCCACAAATTATTCAAGAACAAGATTAATTTCAAGAACCCATGTACAAAATTGAATCTTTAAGTCATAATATACAATGCAGGAATAAAAAATTCAACTTACACAGAATCACCACAGGTAAAAGCCCCTAATATAGGTAGATATATTCAAACTGAACACGAACTTATAGGTAGATATATTAAGATGTAAAGCTTACCGAACCAGAAATCTCGAAAAATTATAAGTAGGGTGTTGTGGAATAAAAACTAGGTTATGATTATGACGGCTAGGGTTCGGGAGCTTCGTGCTCTTATGGCTGCTTCTGCGTTCGAGACTAAACGGTCCTCACAGAATGCCTACGTATCTCTGTATTAGAGAATCAAGCCAAGAAAACGTAGTTCTGAGAATGAGGGGTCAGACCCTTTATATAGGCTGAGAAGCCTAGGAATTATGGTAGGAGTAGGTGACTTGGTGGGCAAGCCACCGCCTTGAGGAAGGTTCTAGACCCCTTCCTTGTAGGAATCAGTTTCCATGTTGGAATATGTATCTTGGAGGCTAAGTCAGGCAAGAGTAATATCCTTGTTTGACTCTTATTTGCTGAGCTGTTTATTACCCCTAATATTAATTACGAAATTAATATTATAATTAGGGTTTGGGCCCATATGGTGGGCCCCACGTTTGGACCATTCTAGGTTTAATTAATGCCACATTAAATGCGTCTTTAGGGCTTACTTTTAGCCCATATCATTTGCCCCCCAACTTCTAGGAAAACTGATCAGGTTTTCCTTGAAGTTATAACGGCCTTACTCGAGACTTGGGTCAGGGTTTATTGCTCTTACGTGAGTATTTTCAACAATATCATCTTAATGTAAAGAGTGGAGCGACCGACGCATTTACGACGACGTTGAACGACACTAAGCGGTGTTAAATGGCACTAGACAGTGCTAATCAGCCATAAACAACGTTTAAACAGTGTTAAACAATGTTAAATAGCATGAAATGGCACTAAGGGCACTAATCGGTGCTAAACAGCGCTAAACGGCACTAATTTGTGCTAACAGGCACTAATCAGTGTTTAAACAACACTAAACGATGCTAATCGGCACTAATTTGTGCTTAACCGGCACTAATCTGCACTAATCGGCACTAATCTGTGCTAATCGGCACTAATTTGTGCTAACAGGCACTAATCAGTGCTTAAACAGCACTAAACGGTGCTAATCTCGACCTCTTTTTGTCATTAACAATCATCCAAGATTCGCTGAAAAGGTCAAGATTTAGGTTTGAAAACTATTCGAAGTTCACCGAAAAAGTTGGGATCCAGGACCAAGAACTGAACCTGAACTGGCTGGATCCAGGTCCAGAAGCTGGTCGGCTGGACCCCCTGAAAATGACCTGGTCGGCCGGGACCTGGTCGGCCGGGACCTGGTCGGCTGGCCCTCCTCCAGGGGAGCTGGTCGGCCGGGACCTGGTTGGCCGGGACCTGGTCGGCTGGTCCTCCTTCGGGGGAGCTGGTCGGCCGGGACCTGGTCCTCCGGGACCTGGTCGGCTGAAATCCCTCTTCTAGGGCTAGCTAGTCAGTAGTTGGCCTAAAAAACCTGAACTTAGACTCCTTCTTGATTTTAAAAGAGAGTGTGGATCTAGGATCAGAAACCATCCGTGGTCCTAAGGATCCAGAATCTTGATCTTGATCACAAATCGTTAGTTTGGTTGTATGTGACTTTATGGCTAACTTTGGCCTCTCTTTAGCATTGATAATCATCCGAGATTCGCTGAAAAAGTCGAGAACCATGTCCGAAATCATTTGCTGAAAAAGTTGGGATCCAGGACCAAGAACTGAACCGGGGGGATCTAGGTTCAGAAGCTGATCGGCTGAACCCCCTCAAAACAACCTGGTCGGCCGGGACCTGGTCTTCCGAGACCTGGTCGGCTGAGCCACCTTAAAATGGGCTGGTCGGCCGGGACCTGATCTTCCGGGACCTGGTCGGCTGAGCCTCCTTAAAATGGGCTGGTCGGCCGGGACCTGGTCTTCCGGGACCTGGTCGGCTGAGCCTCTAGTGCGTCACGGTCGATTGCTTCTCGGCTAGCTAGTTAACCCGGACGTGAAAATCATTCGCGATCTTGAGGATCAAGAACCTTGATCTGAATCTCAAGTCATTATTTTGGTCATTCGTGACTTTGTTATCTTAAGGATCAAGAAACTTGACCTTGATCTTAAACTTTTATCATGGATCTAGGATCTAAAACTGTCCGTGATCCTAAGGATCAAGAATCTTGATCTTGATCACGAGTCGTCAGTTTGGTCATTCGTGACTTCATGGCTAACCTTGGCCTTAATGGCTAATCTTGGCCTTCATGGCTAACCTTGGCCTCCCTTTAGCATTGGCAATCATCCGAGATTTGCTAAAAAAGTCGAGATTTAGGTTTGAAAACTATTCAAAGTTCACTGAAAAAGTTGGGATCCAGGACCAAGTACTGAACCTAGACCGGCCGGATCCAGGTTCAGGAGCTGGTCGGCTGGACCCCCTTAAAAGGAGCTGGTCGGCCGAGACCTGGTCGGCCGGGGTCTCCAAGACTATAGAAAACTCAGAGATCTTCGCGTGGACAGTAAGATCGTCCAAATCTGATACCCGGAGCTAAAGATATGGCCCAAACAACGTCAACAGTCCGTGTAGGACTGAAAATCAGTCTTGGTCGGCTGGACCCCCTTAAAAGGAGCTGGTCGGCCGGGACCTGGTCGGCCGGGGTCTCCAAGACTATAGAAAACTCAGAGATCTTCGTGTGGACAGTAAGATCGTCCAAATCTGATACCCGGAGCTAAAGATATGGCCCAAACAACGTCAACAGTCCGTGTAGGACTGAAAATCAGTCTTGGTCGGCTGACGCCCTCCTCGGAGCTTGGTATTGAACCTTGAGTTCATTCATGGTTGTTGGTTATCATCAACCCTTGACTCTCATCCTTGTGATGAAGTTCTTTAGTTCTTACCTCATCTTTGTTTCTCATGGAGGAGGTCTTCCTTCTCGGTTGATCATTCAGGTAGTTCACTTGCTCCTTAGCACTTGACTTTAGGCCTGGTATGCCTTTGTTGGTTTTCAACCCTTTAGCTTGATTCTAGGTTTCCAACCTTATTTTCTTATGCTCATATAACCTTTCTTAGGTCTCAACTTGATTGACAACTCTTGGTTCGAGTCCTTAAACTCAAACAACAAGCTCGATTGGAGGCAGACAACCTTGTTGGCCATCGAGGCTTAATTAATGTTGTGTTGAGATTTGAAGTTCAAGGATTCAATCCTTAATCTTGGAATGTGTTCATCATCCCAGATTTCCAACCTGTAGAATCCTCGTCCTGGTGTCTTCCCGACTCGATACGACCCTTCCCAATTGGGGGATAGTCTTCCCTTCTGGCCAACTCTGGAGGCCTCTATCTTCCTCAGAGTCAAGTTGTCTTGTCGAAAGAACTTCTCCTTAACCCTTTGGTTGCAGTGAAAAGATGCTCTCTTCTGACGCTCTGCGTTTCTAGCATTCGCTTCATCCCTAACCTCGTCAATCAGATCGGGGGCGAGCCTCACGCCTTTTTCATTGGTCTTGGGATCATATGCTTCCACTCTTGGCGATGCATGTGTAATCTCTAGGGGGCACAACTGCCTCGGCTCTATAAGCCAGCAAAAATGGGGTTGCTTCAGTTATCACTTTGTAGGTGGTGTGGTATACCCAAAGCATAGGCAGCAACTCATCCACCTAAGTGTTTCTTGAGCGTCCGACCCTCTTCTTCAGTCCATCAAGGATAATTCAATTTACTACCTCAGCTTGTCCATTAGCCTCAGGGTAAGCTACTGAAGAAAAGCGAAGTTCAATAACATTCTCCTTGCAGTACTTCTTAAACTCTTCATTGTTGAATTTTTGTCCCATTATCCGTCACAAGGATTCGGGGGATTCTCTATCTGCAGATGATGCTCTCCCAAAAGAACTGGGAAATTTGTTTGGTGCTCTATCTTGGCTAAGGGCTTAGCCTCAATCCACTTAGTGAAGTAGTCGATGGCCACTATCAGAAACTTCCTTTGTGCTGAAGCTACGGGAAAGGGACCAAGCATGTCCATTCCCCACATTGCAAATGGGATAGGAGAGTTAATCGATGTTAACATCTCAGGTGCCTGCCTCACAACCGGTGCGTGCTCTTGGCATCTACCGCATCTCTTGACATAGCTCTGTACATCAGCCAGCATCTCTGGCCAATAGAATCCCAAGCGGGTGATCTTGGGAGCGAGGGCTCTGCCCCCCAAGTGTTGCCCACAGATCCCTCCATGAACTTCCTCTAGTGCTTCCTTTGCCTCTTGGGGCCTTAGACATTTTAGGTACGGGATGACAACATAGACCTCCTGGGGCATCAGCCTTAACGTTTTCATTTCTTGGAATGTGCTCCACATAGCACTCCTCAAATTGGGTTATAACACCCTTTACAATCTTTAGATACTTTGCCATGGTTTCATCCTTGGCCTCAAACTCGCCATTCACTTGTAATACTACAAGCCTTGAGTCTCCGCAGACCTTGAGGTTCATGACCCTCATTAGATTTCTAATCCTGCACCACTAGATTTTGTTTTTGATGCTCCATCAAAATAGAACACCCAATATCCCTTCTGATCAGCTACAAGTTCTTCATCTTTATCTCCACTTTCAGGGGTGGTTACTATCTCCTGCCCCCCGACTTCTTGGTTGTTAATGGTGCATTCAACCACGAAGTCAGCCAATGCCTGAGCCTTGACGGCTGTCCGAGGCTTATACTTGATATCAAACTCTCCAAGTTCTATGGCCCACTTGATTAGCCTTCCACTGGCCTTAGGGTATGCAATATGTTCCTCAGCTGCTGGTCCGTCCGGACTTCAATTTTGTGCGCCTGGAAGTACGGTCGTAGCTTCCTCGAGGCCGTTATCAATGCCAAGGCAAACTTCTCGATGGTAGAGTAATTTAACTCAGCCCCATGCAACACCTTGCTTACATAGTAGATGGGTTTCCGAACCTTGCTTTCTTCTCGAACGAGAACGGCACTCAATGCTTGCTCAGATACTGCCAAGTATAGGTAGAGAGTCTCTCCGGGACTAGTTTATCCAACAACGGGGCTTCGGCCATGTACTTCTTCAATTGTTCAAAGACCTCCTGGCTCTAAGGTGTCCACTCAAAATTTTTCACTTTCTTCAATGCTTGAAAAAACGGCAAACATTTATCACCAGATTTGGAGTTGAATCTCCCCAAGGCCGCAACTCGGCCTGTCAACTTCTACACATCTCTTATAGAGCGTGGTGGCTTCATGTATAAGATCTCCTTGATCTTGTCAGGGTTGGCCTCAATGCCTCTTTTTGAAACCATCAGTCCTAAAAACTTCCCAGATCCAACGCCAAAGGCACACTTGGCTGGATTCAACATCATCTTGTGGTGCCTCAGCACTTCAAATGCATCTCCGAGGTGCTTAATATGATCTGCCGTGAATAGGCTCTTGACTAACATATCATCAACATAGACCTCCATGGTTTTTCCAATTAGATGGGCAAATATTTTATTCACCAATCGTTGGTAAGTAGCTCCTGCATTCTTTAGCACAAATGCCATAGCAAGATAACAGAAAACACCAAAGTCGGTTATGAAAGATACCTTAGGGATGTCGTCATTATGCATCTTGATCTGGTTGATCTGGTTGTATCCACTGAAACCATCCATGAAACTCAGCATCTCGCGCCCAACTGTGGCATCTATCAACGTATCTATCCTTGGTAGAGGGAAACAATCCTTAGGACATGCATCATTCAAGTCAGTGAAGTCTATACACATCCTCCACTTCCCATTTGCCTTCTTGACCATCACAGGGTTAGCCAACCACTCGAGGAACTGAATCTCTTCAATAAACCCAGCTTATAAGAGCATGCCAACTTCTTGTTTAATGGCATCTTGCCTTTCTAGAGCGAAATTCCTCTTCTTCTGCTTTACTGACGTTCGTTTAGGATCGACATTCAATTTGTGAGTTATGAGCTGGGGATCAATCCCTGGCATATCAGCTACTGTCCAAGCAAACACATCACTGTTCTCTTGTAAGAATGCTGTCAACTTGCCCTTCAAGGGGTTCCTTCAATTGGCTTTCGGGCTATGCAATATGTTTCTTCAACGGGTGGTCCATCAGGACTTCAACGTTTGTCTTGGTTCCATCATTTTTTTTTTGTTTTTCTTGATTCTAGGTCAAGGATTCAAGGTTGATTCCTCGATTTAGATTTCAAATTAAACAATCATGTGGGCTTCTCTAGGGGTGTTCAAATAATCCGTCAAACCGTGAATCCGGACCGGATCACAACAATCCGAACCAACAAAAACCGAAACCGTAAAAACCGTTGTTAGTGGTTCGGTTAATCGGACCGTTTATGCATAAATGGTTTGGTTATGGTTTTCAATATTTTAAAACCGGTTAAACCAAACCGGACCGTTATATAATAATACGATAAAAATTCTAGTAGATAATTATAAGTTAAGATTATAACTTATAGTACGTAATGTATATACGTATATTTAATAAAAAAAATTAAATTACTTAATAAATCTAATATTGAGTTAATTATCAATATTTTGTAATTCTACACTAAATTAATTTGTTTACTATTTATATAGATTCAATTGAATTATATAAATGTAATACGTAAACAGGAGACTAAAGATTGATAAACAAATATTGTAATACATATATGTAGTGTATAATATTTATGTTTATTAAATTTTATTTATTTTTATTTAAATTACAATTTCATTTTTAAGTTTAACAAAAATTATAAAAATAATATGGTATAAAGTTCAAACCGTGGTTCGAAACCGGACCAATCCGTTCTTCTATGGTCTGGTTTGGTTTGGTCTTGGCATCTAACTGGTCTGGTTTGGTTTTGATTTTTGAAAAACCGTTTATATTGGTTTGGTTCGGAAAAATCAAGAATCCGGACCAAACCAATCCGTGAACACCCCTAGGCTTCTCGCCTTTTAAACTCTTTAAAACGAGAGTTTGCTTGAACTTCTTGATCATTGTTTAAGGTTCTCTATTGGTCTTCTACCTTAGATTCTCCATCCAAGTCTTTTTTGAAAACATTAAAAAGTGGCTAGGCTTTAGCCTCCACAGCCTTGCATGGCTTTGATTGCCAGATGTCTTTTATCCCGGATCCTTCAAGGACTTGAAACACTTATTTGGTTGTGCTGTAACCTAACTCTCGACCCTTCAGAGTTTTATTTATGCGTTTGTTTGTTTCCATTTGTATATTCTTTTATTTTCGGTACTTGGTCATCTTTGACTTACACACATCAGGTGCTTGGTACATAAATAGAATCATAGAACGAAAAGCAAACTTGCATTAATAACATAAATGGGTTCAACCCTTATATAGAGTACTACTGTCCTACTCAGAGCGACATGCTCTGCATGGTTTCATCGAACCTTATTTCTACTTCTACTAGATAAATATGAAGCTAAGTCCAACTTTGCAAGACTAGGCCTGCATGGCTTGATTTTGTTTTTGATGCTCCATCAAAATAGAGCACCTACTACTCCTTCTAGTCTCCTCATTCTTCTTCTGAAGTTCACTTTCTTCTTGGGGTACTATCTCTTGCCCCCGACTTCTTGGTTGCCAATGTTACATTTAACCACGAAGTCAGTTGACGCCTTAGCCTTGATGGCTGTTCGAGGATTATGTGTTATGTCCTCTTCTGGACTTTCTTTGTGTTCCTTATCACTGCGGATGTCCATGTCTTCAATCGGAAGGACCTGCCCCCCGACTCCGTCAGGCCTTAACGCGGCTACATAACAGCTTCGTGCCATCTTTTGATTGCCTTTATGTTCTCCAACACCATTCTGGGTTGGGAACTTGATCTTCATATCATAAGTTGAGGCAACAGCCTTGAATGCATGAAGTCCAGCCCTTCCAAGGATAGCGTTTTACGTTGAAACCGCCTTGATTACCAGGAAGTTCAACATCTGAGTGGCCTTCTTGGGCTCCTGTCCAATAGTCATAGGTAATTGAATAGTCCCTTCAACTTTAGATCCTACTCCATTAAATCCATATATAGGCATGTTATTGGGGGTCAACTGAGAATCATTGTAACCCATCTTCACAAATGCATCATGAAATAGAACGTCAACGGAAGCTCCATTATCTATCAAGACTCGCTTCACTTCTGAGTTTCCAATTACAGGAGTTATGACCAATGGGTCGTCATGGGGGAACTTCACCCCTTCAAGATCAGAATCATCAAAACCAAGTGTGAGATTTCAGTCCTAGCCCGCTTCGGGGTCTCTCCCACTATGTGTATCACTTCTCTGGCATAAGCCTTCCGAGAATTCCTTGTTGTGCCGGCTGTAGTAGGGCCTCCTGAGATCATGTTGATTATTGGCCATCGGGGCTGTGGGTTACGATCTTGATCGTCATCCCTTCTGTTATAATCTCTAATTTGATTAACACGATCTTCACCCTTAGTGAAGTTGCTCAATTTCCCTCTACGGATCAAGAACTCGATCTCATCTTTGAGTTGCTTGCAATCATCTGTATCATGCCCCACATCGCGGTGGAATCTACAGTACTGATCCTTGTTTCTCTTTGCGGGATCACCCCTAAGTGGCTTCGGCCATCGAAAATCTTTGTCTTTCTCAATATCTAACAAGATCTGACTCCTAGGAGCATTCAGTCTTGCATAGTCGTTGAATCTTGGTCCCAAACTCTTCTTCGGTGATGATTCAGAATCCTTGCTAGTCCGGTTATACTTGTCCCTAGCATCATACTCTTGTTCTTGCTTTCGTTTCTTAAAGTCATTGGAGCCCTTGCCATTGCCTCCAACAACTTCTTTCTTCATGCTATCCTCAGCCTTGATATACTTGTCAGCCCTTCGCTGGAGATCAGCCATGTTTTCAGGAGGATGCTTGGCCAATGACCTTTTAAAGAACTCGTCAGTGGTTCCGTGTTCTAGGGCTACCATGGCCACCTTATTCTCCAGATCAGTGATGTTCAACGTCTCCTTGGTGAACCTCTTAAGGTAGTCTCTCAGATTTTCATTCTTCCCTTGTACCACATACATAAGGGATGCAGAACCTTTCTCATGAACTCTTCCGCTGATAAACTGACTAACGAAAGTAGCACTTAACTCCTTAAAGGAGCCAATTGAGTTTGCAGGCAGCCGGCTATACTATCTTTGAGCCATGCCCGACAAAGTTTGAGGGAACGCCCTACACTTCAAAGCGTCACTTGCAGGCTGCAACAGCAGTGCATTCGAGAATGTCCTGACGTGGTTTGCGGGATCACCCGTTCCATCATAAGCTTTAATCGTTGGCATCTTGAACTTCTTTGAGATACGAGCGTTCATCACCTCCTCAGTAAACGGGGGTGTAGGATCATCAGGATCCCCAAGTGGCATCAGATCCTTGGGGTTGCTCTTGGGGGTTTCCACCCTCGTTGTTCTTCCAGTTGGGGCATCAGCCCTTCTCTGCCTTCTTGAAGACCCCTCCAGATCTGTAAAGGGAATCGGTCCTGAGGTAGGAGAAGGCTGAGTTTGATTCAACCTAGCTTGTTCTCTGGCAATATCTTCCTTTATCCTTAAAATCTCGGCCTCATGAGCCTTGATTCTTTCATCAGCTGTCAAGGGGAGTCCATCATGGATAGTTTGTGTTCTTCTTCTTCGTTCTCTGCTAGCACGTCGCCTTCTCGGGGCTTCATCACGATCATCATCAGTTGATGAATCGTCGGTATAGGGGCCAGAGTAGTCAAGATACACTCGATCTCGGATCTGCAAGGCATGACCACTGGGTCCAGGAGGGTAGTTAGGCATGCCATACATCGGGTTAGTACTCACGGGGAGATCCGTAGTATGGATCTGTACCCCTGGTGGTGGGTGACTGGGATCAACTAGAGGAGAAACCAGCGTCTGGAGGGAGCTGGTTCCTTGACCTGGGTGAACGACCATAGGTAACGTCCTCTCGACATGGGGATTCGTCCCTGAGGTTGAGAAACCTGAGTTTGAGTGATCGCCCCTGTGGCTGGGGGTACTTGTTCAGTGACAGGCGGAGCAGAGCTTAGAGGTAGAGCCTCGGTAGCGATTGGCTCGGTAGTGCTTGGTGCTGTTCCTCGTGTTTGAACCATGGTTGATGTCTTTGTCCCACAGACGGCGCCAAATGTTGTGGAATAAAAACTAGGTTATGATTATGACGGCTAGGGTTCGGGAGCTTCGTGCTCTTATGGCTGCTTCTGCGTTCGAGACTAAACGGTCCTCACAGAATGCCTACGTATCTCTGTATTAGAGAATCAAGCCAAGAAAACGTAGTTCTGAGAATGAGGGGTCAGACCCTTTATATAGGCTGAGAAGCCTAGGAATTATGGTAGGAGTAGGTGACTTGGTGGGCAAGCCACCGCCTTGAGGAAGGTTCTAGACCCCTTCCTTGTAGGAGTCAGTTTCCATGTTGGAATATGTATCTTGGAGGCTAAGTCAGGCAAGAGTAATATCCTTGTTTGACTCTTATTTGCTGAGCTGTTTATTACCCCTAATATTAATTACGAAATTAATATTATAATTAGGGTTTGGGCCCATATGGTGGGCCCCACGTTTGGACCATTCTAGGTTTAATTAATGCCACATTAAATGCGTCTTTAGGGCTTACTTTTAGCCCATATCATAGGGGAAAACACGAACGTAGTATTCATGATATTCCACCAAGCACCAGCACAATCGTCTTATCCCACTGGTTAATTAGTGAGGACAACCTTCTATAGAGAAATGGCCCTTTATCGGCTATAGACTAATAAAAACAATGCCAACACAAGAAAATATCAACACCTCACTACAAGAAAAGAGTCAATAGACATTAGGGGTTTAATTAAAAAAAATCCAATTTAAGAAATTAGGGTTTTGATTTTAAAAAATCCCCAAATTAAAGCTTACCAATTTCAAGGGAAAAGCCCCTAGAAATAGCATAGGAGAGACCCAATTCGTGCAGATAAGATCCAAATTAAATACCCATTTGGACACGAGCAAAGGAGAGACGAGCAGAGGTGATTGGTTATGGTGGTGAGTAGAGTAGGATGGAGGTGAGTAGAACAGAGGTGAGTGGTGGTGGTGATGAGTAGAACAGAGGTTAGTGGTGGTGGAGGTGAGTTGTGGTGGTGAGAGAGAGAGATGAGAGGGAGAGATGTGTGAGAGAGAGAGAGAGAGAGATGAGAGTCGAGAGATGAGAGTCGAGAGATGAGATTGAGAGTTTTTGTTTATTTAGTTTTGTTGAAAAGGGGCGGAAAATAATTGGTAGGGGGAGAATATTTGGTATGAAGGGGGGAAAATTTTGATTAAGGGGGAAATGAATTGAAGTGGGCGGGCGTTGAAATTTTTTAATCTGAGTTTAGACATCGGTTGTAAAATATGCGATGTCTTAAAACAACAAAGACATCAGTTTAATGCGGGATGATGTTATTATATCTTTTAACATCAGTGACATTAGTAACCGATGTCTAATGTGTGATGTCTATTGAACTTTTTCTTGTAGTGGTTCCTGTGGTCTTTGGTGTATTCGAACTCATGATCGTTTTTCTGTTTTTGAATAAACAACCTGTTCTAATACCACTTGTTGAGTATTGAATACAGCAAAATAATACAGAGGGGGTGAATGGATTCTTGAACTTTTCTTGTTCTTGAATCTGTGTAGCAGATAAGTGTTTGTGTGTGCAAATTTGTAGGTGCGGATAAAGAATAACACAAGACACAATATCACTTTAATCTAATATATTATTAGATAAAGGTTGCTACAATCTGTGAATACAAATGATAGTATTCTCAGCTTCGTTTTTCTCAGAGAGATATATCTTTCAGTGTGTATGAAAAACTTAATCAACTAAAGAAGTGAGATTGTATTCTTATAGAACACGAATACAACTTAGTTACTACAAATAAGGTTACAGGATAAATTACTTTCTTGTATGTCTATCCTTTTTGAGTAAGCATCCAAACGCCTACAGATTTGACTTTGCAAAGTTCTGTTCAGATCCACTTCTTTAGCTCTTTGTCTCTTTTATATCTCTCCAAGCTTCCTTGTAGGCTTTCCAGAGCACGTTACAGATTGTGGTCCATAAAGTGCATTGGCTTGTTGCAAGTTTCAGACTTGTACAATTTCTTCAGTATTTTGTCTCCAAGAATGTATTCGAGAAGTGGCTAAGTGATTGATTCGAGAACTAGGATTAGATAACTCTGAGTTCTCGAATACTGTATGATTGACATATCGAATCACTTCTCGAATAGTAATTTTCTCCAGGGTTCCTTGAGTTGTCAAATAGAACACTTGACTTGTCGAATCACTGAGATATCGAATAGCTTTCTGAGTCCTTGAGATATCGAATGGAACTTTGACCTGTTGACTCTTTGAGAACTCGAATACCACTTTGACTTGTTGACTTCTTGAGTTCTCGAATAGAGTATTTAGACATGTCGAATCTCTGAGATATCGAATGAGATATCGAACAGTTCATTCAGAGATATCGAACAGTGTCTTCTTAGATATCGAATCTCTGACTTCTCGAATGCTAGACTTATCGAATAGACAAAAGTACTTCTCGAATTGGTACTTAGGCAAATTCTTCATTTCTTCAAATCCCAACTGTGATTATTTGACAGTCTTTATCTTCTTGCTTGAGGCATGAACCTTGGAACTTCTTTCAAGCATTATTCTTGACTACATAAGTATAGCTACACAACTAGGATTTGATGCCTATTGCAAGTACAAAACAAATAGAAACTCTACAACTAGAGGTTCCCTCAGTTAAGAGGTCATGTAAGTAATGCAAAGCATTACAGACAATTAGGCTTGTTATTAGATGTAAACAGGCATGCCTCTGTGACTAACATAAAATTAAAAACCATGTGATATACGAATTTATTAAATCATGATATTACTATTTTAAATTTGATTAAATCGCGATTAGTAAATGACAATAAGCATGGTAAATAATAAAAGTTTTGTATGTGATTGATTGATTGAAAATTTAGAAGTGAATTATAATTGTCTCTTAAATAATTTTTATTTTTTTGATGACTAAATTGCAATTTGCAACCCTTTGGTTCGGACCAAATCAGTTTCATACTCATAATTTGCATAATTGCAGTTTGCATCCCTAAGAATGTTTGGACGCGGCAAATTGCACCCCTTTCGTGTATTTTTACCAAATTGCCCCTGATAATTTGGTAAATTCAGAATACTTAATTACATTTTGATCTCTAAAGTATGAAATATTGCATACATGAACCCTTGAACAAAAACTTTCGAATTTTCATAAATTTTTTCAAAATTTTCCTAAATTTTTTCAAATTTTTCTGTGAATCGTTTGGAAAAATTCGAAAAAAATTACGAAAAATTCGAAAACAATTAGGAAAAATTCGATAAAATTTATTAAAATTCGAAACTTTTTGTTCAAGGGTTCATGTATGCAACATTTCATATTTTAGGGATCAAAATGTAATTAAGTATTCTGAATTTACCAAATTATACCTGGGTTTTTGGTAAAAATACACGAAAGGGGTGCAATTTGCAGCGACCAAACATTCTTAGGGATGCAAACTGCAATTATGCAAACTATGAGTACCAAACTGAATTTGATCCGAACCAAAGGGTTGCAAATTGCAATTTAGTCTTTTTTGATTGGTAATTTATTCACCAACCACTAATAATACATTTGTAGCGTATATTTAATAATTTAAATAATTAAAATATATGTAATGTTGGCTTATATGCATTTATTAATTAATTTTATTAACAAATTATGAATAAATATTTTTGAGCTTTTAAAAAAATCGAGTATTTGAAGGTATGGATTTTATCGAACTTATTTAAAATCTGATTTCAAATATGATTTTTTCAGATTTCGAGTTGAGTTAGATTATATTTGTTTAAAATAGGTTATAATTGTATAATATATATTGTGAAAATCAATTTATAATATTTGATAATATGATTGTGATTGACTTTATATTAAAAGAGTGGTTGATTAATTAATGAGTAGTTATCAAATTTAATTAAAATAAATAATAGTATATTGTGATTGATTTCAATTTAAGATAGTGAGTTTTTAGTAATTTGTTTATTTAAAAAATATGTATTTATGGGTATGTTAAATAAAATCATTATCCTTTATTATAGTACCTGAGTCTACCAATGTACAGTTAACCAATCAGAAAACTATGAATTATTTTAGAACCAATCACAGCTAATTCCTAAATTTTAGACCAATCATATTATTTTAAGAGTTTTCCTTATTTACAATCACATCCTACCTCATTAACCATGGTTAGTTAACACTTCTAATTTAAATACAATAATGATTTTATTAGACATATCAATAAATACATATTTTTTAATATTTACATATCCAGAAATACATATTTTTTGAATAAAAGAATTACTGAAAAATCACTATTTTAATTTGAAATCATTCATGATATACTATTATATATTTTAAATTATATTTCATAACTACTCATTTATTAATCAACCACTTTTTTAATAAAAAGTCAATCATATTATCATACATTATAAATTGATTTTCGTAATATATATTGTACAATTATAACCAATTTTAAATAATTATAATATAACTCAACTAGAAATATGAAAAAGCTAATTCCTAAATTTTAGACCAATCATATTATATTAAGAGTTTTCCTTATTTACATTCACACCCGCCCTCGTTAACCATGTTTTGTTAACACTTCTAATTTAAATACAATAATGATTTTATTAGACATATCCATAAATACATATTTTTTAATATTTACATATCCATAAATACATATTTTTTTAATAAAAGAATTACGAAAAAATCACTATTTTAATTTGAAATCAATGAGGATATACTATTATATATTTTAAATTATATTTCATAACTACTCATTCATTAATCAACCACTTTTTTAATATAAAGTCAATCACAATCATATTATAATACATTATAAATTAATTTTCATAATATATATTGTACAATTATAACCGATTTTAAATAATTATAATATAACTCAACTAGAAATATGAAAAATATCGGATTAGAAATCAAATTTTAAATAATTTGTATAATTTTCATACCTTCAAATACTCGTTTTTTTTAAAAGCTCAAAAATTTATTTATCCAAAATTTGTTAATAAAATTAATTAATAAATGCATATAAGCCAACGTTGTATATATTTTAATTATTTAAATTATTGAATATACGCTAGAAAAGTATTATTATTGGTTGGTGAATAAATTATCAATCAAAAAATAAAAATTATTTTAGAGACAATGAGAATTCACTTCTAAATTTTCAATCAATCAATCATATACAATTTTTTTATTATTTACCATGCTTATTCTAATATAATAATCACGTATATCATTATTCAATAAATTCGTATATCACATGGTTTTTAATTTTAAAAAATTACTACTAACCGTAAATAATATTTTTTATAAATCCACATAACAGTAAATTACATATGTTTATATATCTTTTAGTTATGAATTTTTTTTAACATCCTTTACCCGAATCTACCAAGTATTAGCTAAACAATCGTAAGATTATGAATTAATTTAGTATCAATCATAATATAGATCAATTAAACTTAATGTAACATGTTTCTCTATTGGATCTTGATTCTACGTTTCAGCTAAAATTAAACTCAACTCAAGTTAAACTCATTAACAATAGTTTTTTGTTTTTTATATCAATTAACTAAATATTATAACTGCTTATATATAAAAAAAAAACTAAACATAATAACTACTAATTCTTATTTTAACGATTAACTAATAATCAAATTATTAAAATAAAAATACCTCAAATATAAAATTCTTACAAACTGAAAAATAAAATTATTAAATCAATTTAATCATTACAAGAAATCTAAGCCGCTTATTCTCTATTCTCCATCAGACCTACCCAACTTTGATGAACTAAGTGTCTGTATCAATTCTACTCCTTTATATCTTTTTAGTAAATGGCAGACTATACTTGGATATATATATTCTTTTTTATTTCGATTATATATATGTATCATATGTTTTGTGTTTTAATTGTCCAATAAAATCAACAAAAAAACGATTCTGACAAAAAATAATGGAAAATGATTTAGATTTTTACCATCCCTTTTCCAAATCCTCCCAAGGTTACTTCCCATTAGAATATTCGGTCAGTTTCAATAATTCTACGACCTACTGAATTATAGGCATAAATCCTTACCACATATATTACACCGATTCGTTTGCATTATTATGCATTCCTATAGATATTTTTTTTTTTATAATGTTGGGTTGCCAATGTTATCATTCATAACTTACCTTCATGATCACTAAAATATATATTGTATCATTGTCTTTACATTTAAAAGTACGATATAGTTTTTCTTATATGGCCTTTCTGGAAGGGGTCAACGCCCATATAAGATCAGTTTCTCGATTCATCTGAAGCAGAATTTTTCTAGACCCTTGGAAGTCGATTCTTGAGAAAAACACACAAGTCACATTCAATAAAAATGCATTCAATGGTTTTTTTTCTTCGATACATCAATAAAAAATCTCTTTCTTTTATCAACTTAATTGCTAATAATTTTAATATTATATATATTGCTATTTCACCTACTTAATATTCAAAGGTACATCATGAATGACCATAACCATTCAGAAGGCATCTTGAATTTACAACACGAATCAATGACAAAAGGTACAGAAACAATCTTAAAACCATTAATTGTCATTTATTTTGAACAAATTTTAAATATAATCATCATTTAAAATCAAACCCATTAATTTTTTTATAATTATCATTTTGATTATTTGTCCTTAAATTTATTTTGTGGTTTCCTATTAGTTAAAAAATCCAAGAGTGTAAAGTCAATTAACTAGTAAGTCCACATTAAAATCAATATTAAATTAGATTTACTAATATTTAAATAAACATTTTATAATTATCTTTCAAAATAAGAACCAACCATTTTTTCATTATTAGCATTTTAAATATTTGTCCTTAATTTAATTTGTGGTTTACCATTAATTAAATGAAATCCAGGAATGTAAAGATAATTACTTAGTAAGTTCGCAACAGATAAAATATTAAATTAGATGTACAATTAGTTAAATATATATAAATTTGATGTGATACATGTGTAAATAAAATATTAATTTCAAAGAAATATTTAATTAATTTTTTTATTTCAAAATTTATAAATTATATATTTTTTTAGGTCTCATATTTTTCTCCGCTTCTAACCTTTTTTCACTTGCATCTTTTACAAGCTAATCAAATTGATGTATATGAAATATATGCGTTAACTTGAAAAATTAAAATAAGTTGAAGTTATATCATTGTAAATTTTATTTATGGTCTGTTGTGAGACTAACATACAAATCTACTGCAAAAAAAACCAGTCTCTCTATTTTTTCGAGATTATATCACACCCCGGTGAGTATCTTTATTCCTTCCTCAAACTAAGTATGACTACCGTAATTGTATATCTACAAAGTGTTTATATTTGTCAATTTAAATTATTAGATTGAGAAAAGTTAATGTTTATGAATGATGCTATTTTTTTTGTAAGAGTTAATCACTTTATGTATCTACTTTTGATGTTCTTACCAACAAAAATACCTACACACTTATTCACACACACATGCATGTTCCAAATTAAAGCATATAACTTTTCTCAACTTAATAATACTTATATTAATATATTTGTTCGTGTGTCGAATACATATCATGCCACAATTTTTTTGTTGTCAGAGTAGTTATAAAAACCACCTATATATATTCTCCAAAATCATTTCCGTACTTTGGTAATCAACTTTAACATAGGTACTCTATAAGCTCAAGTCACGAAATTATATAAACTGCTAAGAGAATAAACTTTACCATTGCTTACTCCCTCAAAAGTTGTTCAATTTTAATTTAGTCTTTTCTTATATTTTATGAATTTACATAATTGTTGGTGGATCCTAAATATGAATGAATTTCATGTCTTAGTTAATGATTATTATTGATTATCCGAGAATATAAGGTGAATTTTATTTTTATTTTTTTGAAAACTTAAATTTTCAGTTTACTTTACTGGCAGATCACCAAAACATACGCAAACAAGGCAAACAATGATATGTTATTAATGGGATATGTACTCTCAATAAAGTGCTTTATGGTGTATGGTTACAAACTTTTATTGCCGCATTCAAAAAAGTAAGAAAATATATGATAATATGATCGTTTGACATGTGTTGTTTTTGTAACATTTTTCTGACCTTTACGGTCAAGCGCAATTTTTCTTAGGTATAATTTGAAAATTACTAAATAATATATATAACTTTCTTATTTAATTAAAATCTATTATTATTGTCTCTATTAGTAACATAACAAACATGTTGATATCTGACATATTATGATAGAAAATTAACTGACTATATGTATGTCTTATAAGATCTTCACGATTTTACAGATACATTGAATCAGGAAGTTACATCTATATATAACAAGATTGCTCGGTTAATAGTGTGTTAAGGTCACTAGCAAAGAGTAACCTCAATACGATGAAATTTCCATTTTAATTGACTTTAAATGTAAATATTCATTTGTCATGGGTTTAAATGTTTCTAAACTTATGATTTAAGATTTATTATATCACTCACTCAATCAATTTCTTATTTCTTTTTATTATCCTTAATATATTTATTCATTGCGCGGGGAAAAAATTATAAACAAGCTTTTGAGACTTTTTTTTTAATTCCAACGTGACTTTTTTATGAAATTAACAAAGTAAAAACTGAACAAGAAACCAAGTTATTAGAAGTAGTTTATGTGTAGTGCAGCTAGGACTACACAACATTTCGATCTAGACAGCTAAATAAGACTAGACCGGGTCTGTCAGTCCAAGACCCGGACCGGATCGTATATAAGCGGTCGGCCGGTCTCCGGTCCTTCAAATAAAAAGAAATCAAATTTTCCGTCATGTCCGATCCAAACCCAGAAAAAATCCGGATCAGATGAAGTTTGTGTATGTAATTCTTTTATATTACTTTATTTATGTAATATTGATATTAAATATTTAAATACATCATAATTTAACAAACTAAATTAGTAGATAAAAAATTGATGAAATAGTAGAGTTCAACATTACAATCTAAATAATTAAATGTAAAAATTTTATTTTTTGATACTTATATATATTTTTTTATAATTATTTAATATTTTTTAGAATTGTACCTTCGGTGCGTAGCACGGGTAAAATGCTAGTTGTATTTAAATTAGAATTGTTAACTAATTATGGTTAATGATGTATGGTGAGAATGTAAATAAGGAAATTTTTTAATATTACATGATTGATGTAAAATTTAGGAGTCAGTTCTGATTGGTTCTAAAATAATTCATAATTTTCTAATTGGTTAAGTGCACATGGATAGATTCAGGTATTATAATCATTCTATTCTCGAAAAAATCGATTTACTTGGCGAGGGAGGCAGTTAATGTTTTTGTTTTGTGTGTGGTAATTAGGCAGCGGGCGGTTAAAAAAGGTAGTAACACAGGGAAGGTGGAAAGTAGGCAGGTGGGGACCGAGGGGGGCAAGATCAACAAACACCTTTAAATTGGGTGCTGAGAAACGTTCAAGTAGCACGATGCGGAGATTTGTAGCCAACAAATTAGCCAAAACAGCAGCAGCAGCCGCGAATACCAGGACGACTCTTCTCTCTTCTCACAAAACCACCAGAATCATCAGCAGCAGCAGCAGCTTTACAGAGCACCACACTAGTTGTATTTCAACACCTCTTCTTTCTCGTTTCTTCACATCTACTCCTGTTCAATCTCCTCCCACCCTTAACACCATGCCTTCTCACTCTATCACTCTCGATTTCATCAATCCCAAGGTATGTATTATTGCCTCTCTTAATTATTCTTATTCAATTCCCCTATTGTTGATTTCATCTCTTTTCTTAATTCATTATTTATTTAATTCAGGTTATCGAATGTGAATACGCTGTCCGTGGTGAGATTGTTAATCTCGCTCAGGTATTACCTCTTCCCCCCACATACATACATATAATCAAGCTCCAATTAGTTTTCTTGATATTAACTATGTTTCCGTTATTCGACTTTTATTTTTCTCAGAAATTACAACAAGAACTAGCTGATAAGCCTGGTTCCCATCCTTTTGATGAGGTTTTTTCTATTCCCTTTTACTCGATTTGCATCCTTACTACTTACGGAAACTAATTATGTATGTATCTACTCTTCTCTGTTGGATGTCAGATACTTTATTGTAATATCGGAAACCCTCAGTCTCTCAATCAGCAGCCTATTACCTTCTTCAGAGAGGTTTCCCTTTCCTCGCACACTTATTCTACACACAATTTTTTTTGTTAGTATGTTGTTCGTCGCATAATTTTGCCAATCCTCTTCAGGTTCTTGCACTATGTGATCATCCTGCCATATTGGACAAGAGTGAAACTCAAGGTTTGTTCAGGTGTGTAACCCTGACTTTGCTGACTCTCCATAGCTTAAATAATTAAGTTTTTATCAACTGCTTTAAGTTATTTGACTATTTCAACAGTTTGAAAGCAACATATGATTCCCAGCTCCATATTATGTTATAAGATTTTATAGCCACTGATCATTCTGGGGGAACTTAACATCTATTCAAAGAACATAAGTTGTATAAGAAAATGGTTAAAATCTAAAATCCCAATTCCAATGTGTCACCTATCTGCTATCACGGTCAACTCCTATCTATTATGATGAGGAACTTATGGCTAAAACATAGAGGGGAAGGGTAAAATTCTCTACATGTTACAAATAGACGAAACCTATTTTATTGACCTTGTCTTTCCCTCGGATTATTGCAGCGCTGATTCTATTGAAAGAGCTTGGCAGATACTCGATCAAATTCCTGGAAGAGCCACTGGTGCATATAGTCATAGCCAGGTACCACACTTGATTTGTGTAGATCAATAAATTGATTAAATAGGCAATCATTTATTTCTAAATAACTTTTAATGTCTTTTATTTTGCAAACTTTTGATTTTTTAACTTTATTCTTGTTCTATCCTACAGGGTATCAAGGGGTTGCGTGATACAATTGCTGCTGGGATTGAAGCTCGTGATGGTTTCCCTGCAGATCCAAATGATCTTTTCCTGACAGATGGTGCAAGTCCAGCGGTAATTTTGGTTTCATTAGAAATTCTAATGATGACGCAAGTCAACAACATAGCTAATAGCTTCTTATCCCTTTTTAATCAGGTTCATATGATGATGCAATTATTAATATCATCAAAGAATGATGGAATCCTCTGCCCAATTCCCCAGTACCCGTTGTACTCTGCTTCAATAGCCCTCCATGGTGGCACCCTTGTATGTCTTTTTCCTTGTTATATCTAATTAATTCAATATTTTTAGGAGTTTGATTTACTATTTAAATGCATTTTTGACATGCTTACCCAAGCGTTACAGATATCTGATCCCAACTACTCTGACTTTATACTGTTTTTTCAGGTTCCTTATTATCTTGATGAAGCAACAGGATGGGGATTGGAGATTTCTGAACTTAAAAGGCAGTTAGAAGATGCAAAGTCTAAGGGAGTTACTGTCAAGGCTTTGGTTGTTATAAATCCAGGGAACCCAACAGGGCAGGTGAGGCTCGCTATTCTTATAAGATTGGTAAAAGGACATACACAGATCTTACATATACTGCGTTGGTGATGTTTTTGCCCTCCTGCTATAGGATAATATGTTATTAATGATGTTTTATTTAAGCATATTTTAGGTACTTGCCAAGGAAACTCCTGCTATAGGATAATGTGTTATTAATGATGTGTCATTTAAACATATTTAGGTACTTGCCGAGGAAAACCAAAGAGATATTGTGGAGTTCTGCAAGGCAGAAGGTCTAGTACTTCTGGCTGATGAGGTGTGTACTGGAGAACTTTTGCATGTTGTTGCTTTGAAAGATTTTTGGGCATCTGCTTTTCCTGCTGTCAAGAAAGTTCACTTTCAATATTTTCTTAAAGATTTTTTCTTTGTTGTCCTTGATTATATGATTGATAATCTTGAAAATCTAGGTATACCAAGAAAATGTTTATGTTCCTGAAAAGAAGTTTCACTCCTTCAAGAAAGTGTCCCGGTCCATGGGCTATGGAGAGAAGGATATCCCATTAGTATCTTTCCAATCCGTTTCTAAAGGTATGTCAGTTGGGTTAGTGTAATCGAGGCACACACAGACTCATATATGATTAATGTCAAGTTTAGAGATGAATAAACTCAAATTATTTGATTCCATGGTCTCTAGGGTATCATGGGGAGTGTGGGAAAAGAGGTGGTTACATGGAAGTGACTGGATTTAGTTCTGAGATTAGGGAACAAATCTACAAGGTGGCTTCTGTGAATCTCTGTTCTAATATTTCTGGACAAATTCTTGCCAGCCTCGTCATGAGCCCTCCCAAGGTTATTCCTTTCTCTCTTTGGACTTTGGAGCCCTTCCATCCATTACTTAAAAATTAGCATGAGTTAGTGTTAAGCATTAATCACTAGAAGTAGTTTCCAATCAAACTTATTGATGCATGCAGGTTGGAGATGAGTCTTACGAGTCCTATACTGCGGAGAAAGACGGAATTCTTTCATCCTTGGCTAGACGTGCAAAGGTCAGTTCAAATCAAGAAGTTTACACTTTTATAAGCATGCAACTAGTACAGGTTTAAAATTTTCATTGAAGACAATGACTAGAAGCCTAGAACTAGATCCATGATGGATTGTTTGTTAATACCGCAAGTCAACTGTTATCTTTAACAGAATAAAATTAGAAAGGATTATGTTATTGAAGCTGAGATAATTGGTGGAATATGCACAAATCCAGTGTTTTCTTTGGCATAATAAACAATTTGGGAAAAAAAAAAAGTATTAAGCTGCTTTGACATAATGATTGTGTGTTTCTGATTCACCATCATAAGTAACTAAGGGTTCACATATACATTCCATCTGCAAACTGTCACATGTTTCAAGCCTTTGACTCTTTGTACAGGAGGCAAAGTAATGTGCATGTGAAAAAAATCCCCTATTGTATAGTCTGCAATATTAGTTTTTGCACAGATAACTGAAAATCGTTCATTTGTTTGTTTCCTTTTACCCCTGACAGACACTAGAAGATGCATTCAATGGTTTAGAAGGCATTACATGCAACAAAGCGGAAGGTGCGATGTACCTTTTCCCACGCCTTCACCTGCCTGAGAAAGCAATAAAGGCCGCAGAAACTGCAAAGACAGCACCAGATGCATTTTATGCTCGCCGCCTCCTGAATGCCACTGGCATTGTTGTTGTTCCTGGATCCGGGTTCCGCCAGGTGAGTGTTATTGACGTTCTTCGCTAAAACTTAAACCTTATGTGATCTTTCCAGACACACACACACACACACACAAAGTTGTGCCATTATAACCACTGCTATGTCAATATTTCTTGTTATGACTAGGCTCTATATTAAAAGTGTTTCTATGATTCACAGATTAGTTGAACAATATTGATTGAAACTGCATATAAGTTGTGTTGCCCATCTAATTCTCTTCCTCTTTATCATGTGTTCAATAGGTTCCTGGCACTTGGCATATTCGATGCACAATCTTGCCTCCCGAGGACAAGATTCCAGCTATTGTTGATCGGTTGACTCAATTCCATAAAGAATTTATGAATGAGTTCCGTGACTAAGAGACTATCTCTCCTGGAGGCCTTTTTTCTTTCCTAATAAAGTCTTGCAGCCCAAGTATATTATTTTTGGAAACATTTCTTTTGTTTTTATCAATTTTGAAACCATATAACAATATGAGATACTGACAGTAGCAATTTAAGTTATGATGTAGAATATTAGACAATGTCGGCCATCTCTTTATCTCATGTTTACTACTTAACAGAGGAAGTTTGGTTTGATATGATTATATGAATCTTTGGGAGCAAGTCAGCAAGCATATGCATAATTAGTATGCTGGAAAGAATAAATTGTGTGGAATTTTGGGTTAATTTCAAAGCTTCAGCATGAATTAGATTCATTTTTTTCTAGAATTTGAACATGCCTCTTTCTGCTTGTATTTTCTATGAGAAACTGTAGCAGGCACTCGGGATTAAAATTTAGTTGTTTCCTGCTGTCTCAGTTCTTAAATAGTAAGAGCTAGTGTGGTTATGATGAACACGACATATACAAACAGGTTGATCGAAAGATGGCATTTGTCCGCCAAAAACTGTAAAGAAAGCTCATGAACATTTACCTGTTTGAAATAATTTTAAACTATGCTAGTCTGCGTACAGCTAAGTTAATTTAAGCTCATCTTATCTACAGATTTATTAAAGATCTTCTAATGATTAGGTGGATTTTTTTAAAATTCTTACACAACGGCACAACCAAATCCAATACCCGAATGCATAGAATATATTTAGTAAGTGATCTTATATAAATGGGTTCATTGAGCTCAACTGCCAAAATAGCATGAAAAATTTCTTACACCGTTGAAAAATTCTGGCTCGACTGCCAGAATCAGTTGAACTGAAGTTCAAGACCAATTCAATTCTCCAACTAAAATTAAGTCCCTAACAGAACTATAGATATAAATATCCTACAATCTGTTGTTTAAGAAACCTAGGCTTGTTTCCACAGTAGTAACAAGTACATGGTTGACAGTCTAAATGGAAAAGAGAATTGCATTACAATTCCAGAGAACTATTACGGCCAGTAATACACGAACCATTACATAACTTCTGTAGTATGATATCATAAGCGACTGATGACAGCCTCCACCTCAGAAGGGGTGTACAAATGATAAGATGGAGCTACCTTTGCAATATCCACGTTATTGGGGGTTACCTAATATCATAAAACAATATTAGATCAGTGGTAGTTCAGGCACTAAAATGTCAAATTCTCAACATACATAACGATCTCTTTGGTGATCTCATAGGAAGAACTATATAGGCCTCCAAGCCTGGCCAATCATATCGAATAGTTCTTAACAAATAATGCAAGGCCGTATTAGGCATTACCAAGTTGACAGATTTGACCAATATTTCCATATCTCGGTTGTAAATATTGGTTAGAAGGGCAGTTGCAGACTTGCAGCTTTCAGGAACGAAATCATTATTTAGATTTTCCATAAAAAAAATTAGTAGCTTACTTTTTCTTCCATTACTTGCTTTAAAATCGAAAGGGCAATTGTTTCAGCTTCTTTGAGGGTTAAATCCTGCAGATGAAATGATTAAGAAAATATGTATAACCAACAGTCACAGAATGTTTAGAAATATTAACTGAATATATCAATATCATGTAGATTGCATCCTTATCTCATACTGTACCGCAAAACAAGAACTACTTAGATTTTACAGAATTCCTAACATGGTTTAAACATAAAAATTCAAACCTCTAATGAAAAAGGATACCTTGTTATATTGCTCCTGCAGAGAGCTGTCTGCTCCTTCAGAACCAGAACCAATGGCCTTACCGTTACACTGCCAGAATGTGCCAGAAGGATCAGTATAATACCTGCACGCATCAAACTTGTCCCGTTGATTGACCAGATTTTGAAATATCAAAATTACTAGTCTTGGGAATTGCAAGGATATGCAAAACATAGAATCAAACGAACTAATTATCATAAACATGATGCAAGCAACAAAACACCCCCATGAAAAAATATCAAGTACTGCACAATGGATAGAAAGAAAGAGTCCTGCAAACAGAAGGCCATAAAGATATAAATTAAAATGCAAATACAGAAAATGACATATATAAACTATAGACATAGCGGATGCAGGTTTCTATTAAACATTAAAACACTTCCAAAATAATTACTAACAATTATGACTACGCAGTACAAAGACATGCCACAAACAGATATGTTTCTGCTACATGGCTTCTTAACTTCCTGCACTCTAGATATGAATAGCATGATAAGCAAAGTCAAAAAAATCAAATGAAAAGAAAGAGACATTGAGGAGAGTTCTTTCATACTAATTAACTAAATATGTGTAGCTAATGGCAATCAGCAGAAAAGAAGAATCTAGTTCTCACAAAACTAGAAATAAATTAAAGGATACTTACAAACTGGGACCATTCTCATCATGGCCAGCAATCAGTAAGGACACCCCAAATGGTCGAGACTGTGGAGGCAAAAGATAAAAGCATTAAAATGTGCATCATGTCAGGAATGCATCAGTTCTATTGTATTAGTAGTAATATGTCAGGAATAGCAGTATAGCAGTGCCTTAGTAGTTTTAAGAGTATTAGTAAGGGTAGTTGTGTCTTTTCCATTTCAGAGTTAGTTACGGATGTGGAGTTCTATATGTAGTTGTTCAGTCTTGTAATTTGGGATTATGTTGAATATATGAAATTGGCATTTTGCCTCCAAACCTCTTTCTCTCTCTATAACAAACTCTCTCTCTCTTTCTCTCTCTCTCTCTCTCTCTAGGGTTTCTCATTCTTTTCTCATCTAAACTCTGTTTCTGATCTGATTTCTCATCTATTTCTTCTGTTTCTCATCTATTTCTGCCCTAATTCTTTGTTATCTACCTATATGCTAGCTGTTATTTGCATTTACAAACATAAAATACCAAAAATATACATAAAAAACAAGTCATGAACTCACTAGTTCCTGACAAATTGGTATCAGAGCCCTTTAATTCGATCAACTACTGCTTCGATTGTGTTGTGCACTCTAATCCGAGCTGTGCGAGCCTAGAATCAAAGTAATCGCAGGCTAAAGTTCTGAGATTTAGTCATTTCAGTTCAGGTGCTCTGTTTTCAATCTCTACTTACAGATCTGTTCATAATTTGTTGAATTCAGTTTAGATTTGTGTTGTTACTGCTTATTCACTTGCGGTTAGACTTACTTAGTGTTAGTAGTTGCTGTTACTGAAGAAATACACAAAAAATATTAGGTTAATTTCTGTTTTGGAGCCTTACAGTTGTCGTTACTCTGTACTGGTGTGAGTTTGAACTTGTTATCGGATTTGTGAAGTGATTGTTGTGTTATAACAGTAGAATTTCTGTCTGCTGTGTTGAGAAGTAAATTGTGGTGATCTACTGTGAATGAGTAGTGTGCACTGAAGGTGTTCGATAGACTCTGAACAATTTTTAGAAATTTGGTGAACTGTGAAGTATTATAATTGCAGTTTCTGGTTGACTGTGAATAAAGGAGTGACACAGTTAGTATAGAAGTTGTGGACTGATATTGTAGTATTGTTTCTGTGAATTGTGGTGAACTGAGTAGGTTTGTAATTGAGAGATGTGTACTACTGAGATTACTGTTGTGCCTAAAAGGTGTTTGAGGATTTGACTCTAAGAACTAATTGTGCTGGAAAGGAAGAAATTATTAAGTATAAGAGTTAAAAAAGAAGTACTGAATAGGTATGGAGTTGAGAAATTATGTAGAATTTAGTGAACTTGTGACGGAAGTTCATCAGCAAATTCATTGTTATTAGGAGAAGGTCAATAAGAGATTTCAGGAATTGGAGGATCTGATTGGTTTAGCTGCTCAAAAAATGGAGATTCTGAAAAAGAGGAAAGCTCAAAGAAAGATGGCAGTTAAGTGTGTGAATCCTTTTGCTAAAACTATGACAATTTGTCATCAAGAAGAAATACATGAGTCCTTGCATCATCTCAAACTTAGCTTTCCTAAGTTTATAGAAGGATCAGGTGTGGCAGAATGGATCCAGGAATGTGAGCAATACTTCTCAGTGTTTAAAGTTCGGGATAACAAAAAAACTGCAATTGCTGGAACGCACTTAGAAGGCACTACTAGGAAATGGTTCCTAGTTTATGCAGGAGAAGAAAACAGCTTTTTGTGGTCTGAATTTTGCAAACAGTTCACTGCCAGATTTGGAGGCTGGGAACCTGAGCTGCATGATAACTTCAAGCAACCTCGCAATGACACTACTGAGGAGTTGGAGGAGTCTTCAGATATACAAAAGACGTTGGAGGTGTTTAGAGACCTTGCAGATGCTGCTAGGGAAACTTAAAAATTGGAACCTATCTATGATGCTGATTTGAAAACTTGCACAAGGAAACCTATCTATGATGAGGTGAGGGCCAAGAGTGCTGTCCAGAGCAGGATTTTATTTTAGCTGCACTAAACGGAGGTAACCTAGAAGCACCTAAGACCTTACCACCTGAAATCTGCACTAGTGAAAGATCAGAAGACTGATAATCTATCACACACACAAGTGATAAAGGATATGAATATCCACAATCCATTACTGAATATGACACCTAGTCAGTTGGAAGAAAAAATAATCAATAGATTATACCTTTACTGTCCTACAATAGATGGTTTCCAAGATGTTTTCAAGCAAGCATGCCAATCCAGGAGGACAAAAGAGGAACTTGCAACATCATTGGTCAACCAATCAGATAGGGGAGTTGAATATGGTGACAGGGCCAAGTTTGTGAAGTACAAAGGTGAAAAGACACAAGGTGTTGCTAAAGAAGAGTCTTCGACTGTCCCTACCAATATAAGAGAATTGCTTCGGAATGTCCTTTGCGGAGATAGTCCAACATCTTCAAATTCTGTTGGTTTGGAACAGAAGCCTAACCATCTTAATAAGAATAATATGCTTGTCTATGATCCTGGTGGTCAGATGCAAAACAAGCTGTTACGCAATCACAAGTCCAAAGAATTGATCAGGAGTGAGGTGAAACTAGAAGAAGCTGGAATAAAAATCTCTACTTGTAGTCAACTTAGGCATTGGCAGGACATTGATTTTCTGGGAATAGAGCCAATAGCAGTTATTGAAAGAACCTTCTCAGTTTCAGAGGAAGGTGTTTATCAGTCAGGTTGAGAATTCAGCTAGTTTACAAGGTCTGGGCCAGATAATTCAAAAAGAGACAGGCGGATTTGACAAAATTATAAGCGAAATTAATCAACAATGTGTTGATTATGAGAGAGTTGGGTTGAATGTGCTAAGCTACAAGTACAAATACATTGTTTTCAGGCAATGCAGCCCTAAAATGAACAAGTCAATAAGACTTGCAAATCATGAAGCCTCAGGGAAAAGTACTATTATATGCATATTTGATCCTGGAGGAGATTCAAGTTGTCTCCATGGTGTTTCTATTGGGATTTATAATTCTCAACAACTGCTACATGATGTTCGTAAGGTAAAAGAGTCCTATATTAAGGGAAATGGCACAGGGGTTCAGGCCTTATCCAGGATGCATAAAGAGTTAAAGACACAGAACAGATTGATCTCATAGCTTTGGCAACCACCTTAGGAGGTGCTCATGAGCAGTATCTAAAGAAGCTGGTGCTAGCCTCTCGTAATGATACATTAGTACATTTAAAGGATGGACAGGTTTACTTAAAACAGCTAAGGGTATTCTTTGAAATCCATGATCCACCATGAGGACATGGTTAGATTTCGAAGAGGGGAGAAATGTCAGGAATGCATCAGTTCTATTGTATTAGTAGTAATATGTCAGGAATAGCAGTACCTTAGTAGTTTTAAGAGTATTAGTAAGGGTAGTTGTTCTTTTCCATTTCAGAGTTAGTTACGGATGTGGAGTTCTATATATAGTTATTCACTCTTGTAATTTGGGATTATGTTGAATATATGAAATTGGCACCAAATCTCTCTCTCTCTCTCTATAACAAACTCTCTCTCTCTCTAGGGTTTCTCATTCTTTTCTCATCTAAACTCTGTTTATGATCTGATTTCTCATCTATTTCTTTTGTTTCTCATCTATTTCTGCCCTAATTCTCTGTTATCTACCTATATACTAGCTGTTATTTGCATTTACAAACAGAAAATACCAAAAATATACATAAAAACAAGTCATGAACTCACTAGTTCCTGACACATCAGTGCAAGCATAGAAATCTAGTCTAATACATATATACAAACGGGAACTGAAACTTTTACCACAGAATACACATTAATAGTAACTACGAACCACCTTCACCAAAGATCTCGTGTAACTATGATTTTCAACATTGAATACATGACATAAGCATTTGAAAACATGGTTTAATCTAAAAGCTCAGCTTACTGTTATGGTGTTACCTAAAAGCAATAAGCTCAGAAGCCATAATTTTACTTGATATACTTGCAAAAAAGATTGCATAGTAATAGAAGATGAAAGAACTCATAGACTAGAGTCTGCAAGGATTTCCTAAGGCATCCAAACGAAAAGGCTCAAAAACTGAGTTTATTATCTCCAATTACACCATATAGGCTTTCTTGCAAAAATATTGCCATTGCAATGTTGAGAAGCAAGAAATTGCTACTTATGCAAGTGGCTCCTCCAAGTTGCTCACATAATGTTAAAAACACCCCAGGGGTTAAAAAAGGGGAATTGCAGTGAAGTTTATTCCGAAAGTTGGCTACAGGTAGCTTGGAGAGGAAGGGGGCTAGGGGAGAGAATACAAGCTATAAGGGTGAACAGGAAGAGTCATGTGATATGTATTTAGTTTTATTTCTTGTGGAAGAGGGTCACCCCTTGAAGAAAGACGAGCACCAAATCTACAAAAGTTCTTTCCTAGCATAGCTAGCGTTTCTTAATTGATTGAGCTTTACATTTCTGTTTATGAAGTCAATTAGCGAACCGGTAACATGCATAGATCATGGACCCCCTAGTAACACCATCACCCAACAAATTGGCGAGCTAGAGGAACTTTTCTCTGCTTTACAAACCACCATGAGGTGGTGGCAACGGTTGAACAACCTATGTCAAGACTCCTTCAAGTCAAGTCAGGGAAGCTCACAGAAGCGTGGAACAAGCACCAAGAAGAAACGGGGAAGAACTGGCTCGAGTTCGTGATTAACAAATAACAACTTAAATTCCAGGTGAAGATAAGGTTAACGCTTGCCAGATGCAAATCCAATTTTTCACCCAAGGAGGGCATGGAGCAAGACACAATAGAGAAGGCATGTCTGGTGAATGTGGTTTGAGATAAGGACCTGAGATTACACACATGGTGGTAGTCACAGATGATTAACCACTCTTCGATGTCTATCAACCGATTAATGGAATTAGAGGCGACTGTGGTGGTGTTCGAGGGAGACGCGCTATAGTGTTCCAATGGTAAAACTAGCGCCAATCGATTTACCATTGGGAGGAACTCATAAACAAATTTCAATAACATCTAGGGTTCTTTATATGATAAGTAGTTATTGATCACCGTCAGGAAAGGATTAAGTAACGGTGGTGAATAACTGGAGGCGATTTGTTAAACTCATGCCAGTTAGCTTGTACTACTATAAGAATCTGCCATGTTTCATAACTAAGGCTGCCACTAGGAACTTATTAGTGTCTCTCGCCATCCCTCCCTGACTTTCGAGTTAGTTTTAGAAGTGGAACTAGGTACTACACAAAGTGTCTGGGGTTCGTCCAAAGCCGTCTTGCGGTCCGCCTCCTCCCGCACACAATTACGAGTTGGTCGTGGCAAAAATGAGTTTTTATTGCCTGATATTGTTGGAAAAACAAAAAAGAGCGACTCGTGTTGCAAGAGAGTGAAAAAAAAATATTTACAATTTTCTCATTTCTTGCTTGCATGCGTATACATTTTAACTCACACTACTGAACCTTCTAGGATTGACGTATTTTCTTTTCAAATTATATTCCAAGTGATCAAAAATTTATAGAATCGCGTGTTGATTGATACAGATATGTGTGTAATCACAGAAAGCCAAGGAACAATTAAGTATGTAGTACTTTTGTTGAGTTTACATAAAATGTTAGGTTATAATATAGCTAATTATGATGTTGTACAATCGTTGTTTATTTTTAAATATGAAAGTAGTTGTGACTCTAGTTTATGTTGAAACTAGCGCAGGTTACTTTTACCCCATACCAATATTTCACAAAAAATTAGTACCAGTCTCCAAAATTTTATTGGTGATTCTTGATTAAACACGAAACCAGCTTAGAGATTTGATTTGTAATTTAAACACATGTAATTGATCCAAATGATTACACGACTCAATACTTGGACTTGGACTGTACAATTACTAATTTACTAGCACTTAACATGCACATGAGAACTGGTAGAACACCTACAAGTACAACTCTGGTGACTTGTATTGCAGCCTTTAAGAAAATCCATGCATAGTCATTTCCCCGCATTTGGCAGAGGGGTTAGTCCACCCAGACAGCCAGAAAATAAGACCATAACTGAGGGAAAGAAGACTCGACTCTATTAAAAAAACTACGTATCCTTATATTTTGTGAAAGAACGAAGAAACTTAAGCTTTTAAACCCTAGGAATGGGACAGCTTACTGAATTCAGAACCTATATACTGGCTTAGCTTAATAAACAGATAATATCACACATGAACATTTTGACAAAAATCAGCTGGCCTAGCATCTATATATAAGTAATGCAAGAGGAACACGTTTTAGTGAGCCGCAAGTCTGCAAGTAATCTTCTAACAAGATAAAAAATGAAGAGGAATATGATAGCCACTGACTTGAAAAAGAACTAGATAGCTACCAACTAACCATTGATTCTTCATCGCCTTCACCGAACCGCAAAGCCAGATCACAAAGTGCTTGAGTAGTGGACTCAACGGTCATAGGCTCACCATATGAGAATCTATGATTCTAACATAACGAAATTCAAATATTAAGCAACTAAGCTCTTCGAGTATCACATATGTAAAACAAATAATGCAAACAAAAACGAGATATACACCTGAGTTTCAACACGTGCGTGTTCCACAAGTGTGCGGGCATCGGCGATTAATCCACTCATTGCACAACCTATGTGCTCATCGATTTCCATGATTTTTTCAACACTACTGGGCTCCTGAAAGAGATTTTAAATGAGGAAATTAGAGCAACTAATGTCTTGTAAGAAAATTTAAAGTCTCCTAATTGCAAACAAGGTAACTCGGATATACGGGTGAATAAGAAAAGTAAAAGGAGCCAGGAAAGTAGACAAATACCAAAAGTGGGGAGGTAATACGTTTTTCAACAGCAAGAACAACACCTTCCTTGGTCTTTAAACCGATAGCGGTTGAACCTAACTGTTAAAAGCAAGCAAGCTCAAAATTACTAGTTACATAATCCAATTTCTACTTTGAATACTAGGTAATAGCTAAGCACGAGCTGCGGAGCTAATTAAGTGGAGTACCTTGATGGCCTCAATGGCATATTCAACCTGGAACAATCTACCTTCTGGAGAGAAAGTATTAACACCTCTATCGTACTCAGTCCTTTGAAATCAAAACCCCAAAACCAGATGAATATTTATACACACAGATATTACTTACCAATGTGTATGCATAATAATAATAATAATTACATATATAGCAAAACCCTGAGTGAAAATTGAAGCACCTGGTGAGAAACATGTTGAATTTATTCTTCTTCTACAAAGGTCAAATTAAAAACAGGCGATTAATAATTGAAACTACAAGTATCAATAAATAAATAAATACTACAGTACAAAATATAAAACACGCAATAAAAATGGTTCCAAGTAGCATATCTTACTCTGTGAGAAAATGTTATATGTATAGTTGATCACCACAAAAAATTAATGTAAATGCTCAAGAGTTGTGAAGCAAGTTGTTACTGAACACCCCTCTTCTTGTGAAGCAAGTCAGGCAAACAAGACAATCAGCATCGTTATGGGCGGAAGATCAATCGGGTCTCATCAAGCCCAATTTAAACTCTCACAATACCAGCTCATTCTCAACTTAACTTTGAACTTTTGGGCTCATCCCCCCAGCCCAAAGTACAAGAACAACCCAAATGTTTTTGCTTAAATAATCATCAATTTTTTTAAAAAAAATTCTCGTTCAAAACTGTATATATTTAAATAATTTTGTAATTAAAATTATGAAAAACGATAAAATTTCAATTTATCTAATATTTTTATAATTATTTTATACTTTTACATATCAATTTTTTTATTATATTTTGAATTAATGTTTAACTTTCTATTTATCACGTACTAGCTTATAGCCCCTGCAAAACATGAGTTACTTTTAAATACTTTTAAAATTATATGATTAAATAGAATAGAGCATAATAATTTATTATAGATATAATTTAACTTTGTAATATTAATTAATAAAATTAATAATAATAATAGTCATTTAATAAATGATATGTATTGATTAGAACTAATAATATAAAATTTTAATGTAAATTTGTTGTTGACGTGATTCGAACCTTGGATATTTAGAAGAGTGATTTAAATATAAAATATTTCTTATTATTATTAGATCTAACGGCTATCGATATTTACTAAATATCTAATGGTCACTATTCTTTTAGATGATTGAACCAAATTGAACCAAACAACCAAATTATACCCTTGTTTGCTTATTATATAATAGTATAGATAGTATAGATAACAAAATGATAATAGAAGTTAGGTGACAGAACTATCTTTTGCGGCGGTACCAAAACTTTGAATAAAAGGTCCCAATATCACAATTTTAGAGTCATTGGTCCTAAATATCATAGCTCAAAAATTTGGCCTCAAATATCACTCCAAAATACACTATCGTTTAGCATTTTGAATTTTTATTTGTTTTTTTTCAAAAACGCTAAAGCGTGTATTGTTTTGGGGGTAAAACACAATTTAAAACAGCGTTTATGGGGGGAAACTCAGTTTAAAACAGCGTTTAGGGGAACCAACTCAAACAGCGGATGAAGACATTACCTAATCTAGCGTTTTGGGGGGTGGGTTTGGGGGAACGCTGGTTGATATTGTGTTTTGGGGGGAGAACGCCACACTTTGTGGCGTTTGGTATGTTTTTTTTTCTCCTAAATATATATTTGCAAACAATATTAAAAAACTTATAATCAAATGGTTGATGTGGTATATTTTTATGTTCGTTCCCAGGGAGGCAGGTTTTATCAATTTTAATTTAATTGTTTCCGGAGTAAAAAGATAATTACTAAAATATTTACGAACTAATTATTTATATTAATTTAACTAATTAATTAAGGGATAAACAATTAATTTTAAATCTAGGGCAATTAGGTCCACCATGTTTACATAATATCTGGCTTTTAAGCTAAAGCAATCAAAATGGTCATGCAATTTCGAGTTTGTTAATCTCTCTCAAGCATCAACACTCCCGAAACATGCTTACACATATAATCACTTTTAGTAATTTAATTAATCGGGTATTTAGAGCATGTGTTAATCTATCTCAAGCATTAACGCTCTCGGAAATCCAATTATGCTCTCGCACTAAAATTCAATTCCGCTAACCATATGTGTGCCTCTAGTGAGTAAAATCTTTCGATCTATTACTCCTATTCGCATATAATTAATCTGTGATATTGGCCACTAACACAAATTAAATATCAAAACATAATCGATTAGAAATTACCATAATCAATCAAACCACTATGAAAATCATGCCAGAATTATCATGCAAACATGGCTTCCCTTTATACCCTAGAACAAACTACTCACTAATATAAAGATTAAGAACAACTAAAATTATATAACAATCCATCTAAAATATATACTTAATAAACAAGATAAAATAGAAAGTACCTTACATAACGGAGAATTAAGCTGAAGAAAATGTACATAAAAGAGAAGAAATCCAAGCCCCTAACCAAACTTGCAGTAGCCGAATGAAGAAGTTGTAAAATTGAAAAGATGTAAAGTGGTGTAATGATTACACTCGTTTTCTAATGTTTGTGCAGAGAATGGAAATCTAATTTGATATATGGTGCTAAAGTTTTGTGTCCGTGTATCTCCGTCCTCTCATTCCTTTTATAGGATATGAAAGTCATAGTCCAAGATGCTGTATTGTTTTTTTCAAAGCTGCTGCATTATTTTTCAAGATTGCTTGCTTTCCTTTTCAAAGTTTGCTTCTCTTCTTTTCTTTGTCTGCTCCGTGATTCAAGTTTGCTGCCTGGTTTTCAAGGCTGGCTGCACTTGTTATTCTTCTTCAAAGTTTGCTGCATAAATCTTATAAATTCAAATGAAGATTTTTGGGTGTGCTTAAAATATTACAATTTGCTCCAAGCTTCTAATTCTTTTTTTCTTCTTCTTTTATTTCTTCTTTGCACTTTATTTCTTTATTTTGTTATTTCTTTATTTTTCCGAATTTCTTCCAATTTTGGCTCCAAAATAGCTCTTTAAGCCCAAATTCTTCCAAACTTAGAAATTCTTGCCTTCCTACAATAAAACATCAAAATTTAATAAATAATATCCAAATCAATGCAAAATGCAATTAAATATGGGAATAAAATTATCTAAAATATATATAAAACTATATCCTATCAAACATCCCCACACTAAGCATTTGCACGTCCTCGGGCAAATAAGTGAAATAAAAACTAAATCCTAACTAATATCACTTTAGTAGATGACACGATTGCATTGAGCATATACAACAAGCCGTTAAACCCCTAGGCAACCCTAGTAGGACGAGTTTTGTCTCGTGAGGGTTTATAGCGAATTTACCCACAAAATCCATTTTTTTTTGCCAAGTCTCAAGTATGCAACATATCATAGTACTCCACACCAGTAAACCTCAATTGCACAATACTGAAAGTCTGTTCACTTACACATCATATGCACAAGACTATCCAAGTAAACACATAGTCTAGATAGACAAAAAAGATCATGAAATATATGTCAATGCCGCATTCAATGAGTAACATGCTATGGATAGAAAATCTCACATAACTCTCAAATCACACAAGTGTATAGGTGAAGTGTATTCGCTCAAGTTCAATCAATTAAGTCATGTGCTACCATATGCTTGGTTGTCCACCAAATCTCCACTACTTTGAATATATGCATGCACAAATCGAAAGGTCTTTGTTAAGGGTTGTAACGTGGCTAAGGTGAAGGGTAGGGAATCAAGAAAAAGGTTAACAAGTGGCTAACTCGACAAACTAATAGAGCACAATGTTCATTTCTAATTAAAGCACTCAACATGAAATTTTGATCATGTAAGAGCTGATCAGACTTTCACAAGCATTAAACTCCAAGCACATATTACCATGTACTTTTCTACTTTCATATTGCACAAACCAATGAACACAACTCCACTTGATCTTTTTTTTTCTATTTATTTTTTTATTCCCACCAAATTTTCACACTTTAACAAATAAATCCCCACACTATGCACTCACCAACCTCCAAATGAATCAAAATGCTCTACTAGTAAATCAAGAGAATAATAAACAAGTAGGCTCAAGAATTTAGATTGGTGATATACAAAAATAACGGATAAAAAGATCAAAGGGGTTCACTAAGGATATATGATTCAAGGGTACTGTTTGGATAAATACGGTTAATCCTAGTGCCTTTATCATTTTCATGCATACAGATATCATGTAATCTCAAAATGGTTTGAAACAAGTTCTAGAGCAACATGCCAAATGATGAACAACAGACAACAATAAAATTCGATTGATGTAAGATGTACCAATCACAAATTAGGCTCAATAATTTCACAAGGTGAAAGCATGCTTCAGTACTCACTAAAATTGACAATGATGTTTCTCAAGTTTTAAAATTTTCTCAAGTACGTACAAGGAATCATCAAGTAACAAATAACTTTCAGAGATATGACATGTCAAATAATCATGCAAAATAAGCTCACAAGATGTGTACCTATCCTTGTTAATACAGTATGAGACGAGGCAATTAATTTTCTAATTTTCTGATTTTTTTGGAATTTTTAATCACCGAGAACTCATCCCCACACTTAAGTGGTTCATTGTCCTCAATGAACAATTATATAAAACAAAAGTAAGAAATACAAAGAAAAGTAAGAAACACTCCCCTAATGCATATGCATGAAGTGTCGAGGCACGGAGTGCCACTGCAAAAAGACCAAAAACCTATTGCGCGGGACCACCACGAGTATTAACAGTTGTTTTAATCCTGCACAAAATTTCCAAACAAGCATTAGCAAATTTAGCTACTACATCAATAAATAACAATTGATCAAGAAAATATGTAGTTTTGGAAAATTTTGTGATAAAGCAACGATAAAATTCACAGCCTCGAAAACATCGAACTCCCTTAATATTCACGTGAGGTGGAGGCTCGGGTGGTGGTTCTTCTTCATTCCTTACTTTCTCTGGAGCTATTTGATCCTCTTGTCTTTTTAAATCAATGAATAAAGAGTAATTATCAGGATAACCTTCTTCCGAGAATTGAAGCGTAAGAGGCATTTTGAATGGATTATCAATATCAAACCGTTGATCCACATGAGCTGTGTTTCGACTTGAGAATGGTAGCTTAGGCACAAGTTCAGGAAGAGAAATAACAACCATCTCGGTATTGCTTTCTTTTGTTACCTCATCCTCACTTACATAGTCCGCAACAATAAATGCATCATTGATCTCATCATCAGTCACATTGTCCTCGGTAGCAGCAACAAGAACATCTTCAATTGTAACATTAATGACAGTATCCTCCTCTTTTTTAGTTGGTACATCATCAATATACAGGGAGAAACTATCATGTTCTTAATCACTTGTAAGGATAATAGCACTCATGTCCTCTTCAAATCCAATGAATGATGATGGTAAATGGTTGGGTTGCCCTGAAATAGAAGAACTAGCCAAGTGTGCAATTTGAGATGCAATAACCAAACTTTGAGTTCTTAATTCTTTAATCTCTTGTATCAGCATTTTCATCACATCGCTCGTTTGATCAGGCTGTGCATTTTCATTGGTTTGATGAACCTGGAAATTTTGCGGTGGAGGATATTCATATTGCTGCCATGATGATTGCTCAAATTGATTATGATCATGATATTGTTCTTCATATTGTTGTTGTTGAAATTGTTGTTGATCATGATATGAGAAATTCTGAAAATTGTTGTCCGTCTACGAAAAATTTGGTTAACCCATCCAATCTTGATTATATGCATTAAAGTACGGATTGGACTCGTATCTTTCTCGATAATTATTCACTTGTCTGAATTGAGCATCTTGAGAATTGTAAATATTGTAAGAGCATTCAAAACCAAAGTGACCATAAATACCACAAACATCACAACCTGTGTAAGTTTCAGGGGTCATTGGTGGCATCTCATTATTACTCAACGAACATGTAAGGGGCTCTGCAATCTTCAACGAGGCAATTTCTCGAGTATGTGCCTCTACTAAGAAAGAAAGATGTGCAAAAGTATCAACTTCACCCATTGCAGACCTGTAAACACACTACAAAACCAAGAAAACGTAGTAAAATCTGCCTCAATTGTAGACCTGGCAATTCGGGTCGTTCCGTGTACTTTCGTGTCGTGTACATTCGTGTTCGTGTATCGAAAGGGTAAACCCATATCCATATCCATTTAAGGTTCGTGTACCTTCGTGTTCGTGTAATTTCGTGTCGTTTATTCGTGTCGAGTACGAAATTACCGGCTCTAATCACATTAAACAAGTATACTATATTGCCACGGCTTATTCTATATGTTTCCTTTTGTAAACTTTTTAAAATAGGGGGTGTCAGGAAAAACTAACGGTTCTTGCTGCAGAAGTGCTAGAATTCAAGTTACTTTCTCACCACCTGCTATTTTAGGACCATAAAGTTGCTAGAAATTCACTATCCGGCTGCATATAACACCATTTTTGGCTTCTAGGACTGATTAATTACATCTCTTTGATTGTATATATCGATCATTGATATTATATTATAGTCATCTTGGAACATGTCAGAACTTGGGCAAAATGAGTGTTCAAAGTGTGTTGGTAACATGCTCCAAGAGTTTAGAATATACATTTATATAATTTTAAAATATTTATTTATTTATTTCGTGTACTTTCGTGTAGTGTCGTGTACCTAAGGGTAAACCCATATCCATACCCATTTAGACCTTGTGTTCTTTCGTGTTCGTGTACTTTCGTGTTCGTGTATCGAAAAGGTGAACCCATATCCATATTTTTCGTGTCATTTTCGTGTCGTTTATTCGTGTCGTGTACCAAATTGCCGGCTCTACTCAATTGGAACTAAAGTTCCAATGAGACAAAGGAAACATAGACGAACTAAAAGTTTAACAAATTAAACAAAATATAAAATATGTATTTTTATTTTTTTATTTTTTTATTATTATTTATTTAATTTTTATTATTTAAATTAGCACTGCATTATTACAAACTGGAAACGGACTTTAATTACAAAACCAAAACAAAACAATTACCACAACAAAATCTGGAAATTTTATTTACAGGCATTTTAGAAAAAATTGGACATGGTTGCTTCGTAAATAGGACTAGCAAGAAATACCCAATACAAGAATTTAAAACCAACAAAGGACTCAACAAAATGCAACTCAGTTAACGAACCAAAATCCAAACACAACTAACACACTAATACGCGAGTCCACAATTTAACATATTAATTAACAAGAATCTAGTCGAGTCAACTCAGTTCTACACCGCAACATTCACAAGCAGCAAATTACCAAACTCAATCTGCAAATAATATGGTGACAACGGAACTTGGTGAAACTCGGCTATTCAACTAACAACGCGAACAACGTTTATAAACAAACAGCGAACACGCGGCTATAAACGTTTATCTCAGCTTCACTACTCAACATTCAATCAACGAAAATGGAACTCAGCTACGCAGCAAAATACAAACTAGAATTCAGAAACAAAACTCGAACTGGGGAAAGGGGGATTGTAACTATTACGGGAGGACGAAGGAGGAGATGAAAACTAGAGAAGGGGTAGTGGTAGTGGTCGGAGGGAAGGAGAACGTGGCACGGTGGAGGAGGTGGGTGTTATTGCAGGTCAGTGTTAAAGGGGAAGGGGCGTGAAGGAGGTATGGTGAGAAGGCGGAAAGGAATAGAAATAGAAGGTGGGTGAAGGAGGAGATGGCTGGGAATTGAAAGAGAGGAGAAGGGAGGTTGCGGTGGCTGTTGGTGGTGAATGGAGAAGAAGATGGGGATGGATGCGGTGTGTGTTTGCGTTTGTAGAGAAAAAAAATGAGATGGTGCTGGGTTTGGTTTGAGAAAACAGAGGAGGCTAAAGACTTACTGCTACGAATTAACAAAAATAAAGACAGAAAAATAAATACTGCAATTTTTACAAAACTAAAATTTTTGTTATATTTTTTTATTACACTGAACAAAATAAAATCTAAACTATAAGAAACAATTAATTTAAAATCAATAATTTTTGCCTCCCCGGCAGCGGCGCCAATTTGATGTGGTATATTTTTATGTTCGTTCGCAGGCTGGCAGGTTTTATCAATTTTAATTTAATTGTTTCCGGAGTAAAAAGATAATTACTAAAATATTTACGAACTAATTATTTATATTAATTTAACTAATTAATTAAGGGATAAACAATGAATTTTAAATTTAGGGCAATTAGGTCCACCATGTTTACATAATATCAGGCTTTTAAGCTAAAGCAATCAAAATGGTCATGCAATTTAGAGTTTGTTAATCTCTTTCAAACATCAACACTCCCGAAACATGCTTACACATATAATCACTTTTAGTAATTTAATTAATCGGGTAATTAGAGCATGTGTTAATCTCTCTCAAGCATTAACGCTCTCGGAAATCCAATTATGCTCTCGCACTAAAATTCAATTCCGCTAACCGTATGTGTGCCTCTAGTGAGTAAAATCTTTCGATCTATTACTCCTATTCGCATATAATTAATCTGTGATATTGGCCACTAACACAAATTAAATATCAAAACATAATCGATTAGAAATTACCATAATCAATCAAACCACTATGAAAATCATGCCAGAATTATCATGCAAACATGGCTTCCCTTTATACCCTAGAACAAACTACTCACTAATATAAAGATTAAGAACAACTAAAATTATATAACAATCCATCTAAAATATATACTTAATAAACAAGATAAAATAGAAAGTACCTTACATAACGGAGAATTAAGCTGAAGAAAATGTACATAAAAGAGAAGAAATCCAAGCCCCTAACCAAACTTGCAGTAGCCGAATGAAGAAGTTGTAAAATTGAAAAGATGTAAAGTGGTGTAATGATTACACTCGTTTTCTAACGTTTGTGCAGAGAATGGAAATCTAATTTGATATCTGGTGCTAAAGTTTTGTGTCCGTGTATCTCCGTCCTCTCATTCCTTTTATAGGATATGAAAGTCATAGTCCAAGATGCTGTATTGTTTTTTTTTCAAAGCTGCTGCATTATTTTTCAAGATTGCTTGCTTTCCTTTTCAAAGTTTGCTTCTCTTCTTTTCTTTGTCTGCTCCGTGATTCAAGTTTACTGCCTGGTTTTCAAGGCTGGCTGCACTTGTTATTCTTATTCAAAGTTTGCTGCATAAATCTTATAAATTCAAATGAAGATTTTATGGTGCTGCTCCAAGCTTCTAATTCTTTTTTTCCTTCTTCTTTTATTTCTTCTTTGCACTTTATTTCTTTATTTTGTTATTTCTTTATTTTTCCGAATTTCTTCCAATTTTAGCTCCAAAAATAGCTCTTTAAGCCCAAATTCTTCCAAACTTAGAAATTCTTGCCTTCCTACAATAAAACATCAAAATTTAATAAATAATATCCAAATCAAAGCAAAATGCAATTAAATATGGGAATAAAATTATCTAAAATATATATAAAAATATATCCTATCAATGGTCAATTAAAATTATATTTTTAAAATTTTAAAAATACAATTTTAATTAACTTTAGGGGTTCAATAATTAATTTTTAGGGTTCAACATTTCCATTTTGGGTTTTAGAAATATTCGGAATGACGAATAAACCGTATGCGAACTTAGGGTTTCGGGTTTAGGGTACCCTAAACCCTAACCTATCCTGATTTTGAAACGCGTTAGCGTTTAAAAATCAGGTCGCCGGATTCAATTTTTTAATTAAAATTTTTTAATTTAAAAAATACAATTTTAATTAAATTTAGGAGTTCAACAGTTAACTTTTGGGGTTCGACATTCCCATTTGGTTTTAGAAATATTCGGAACGACGAATAAACCGTATACGAACTTAGGGTTCCGTAAAAAAAATAAAATTTAAATTGACGTCTTGATTAAAATTTTTCTAATAATATTTACAAATACATTATTTAACAAAAGAAAAAAAAAGTTAAATAGCATTTTGTTAAAAAAAACATAGAACGCTGCTCAATGTTTTGAGTAGCGTTTTGTTTGTTTTGAGTAGCGTTTTGTTTGTTTGTTTGCTAACCATATAAAGCACACAAAACAAAATATAATACAACATTTACATCCTTAACCTTCTAGCGTTTTCATGGCAACAAATTATTTCGCATATGTTTTTTACAGACGATTGTTACATTTTCTGTAAAGCAGACGTGGATTGTGCTAGTCGCGTGCAAGAAATGCTTCATACTTTTCAGCAGGCTTCGGGGCAACAAATCAATATTGACAAATCCTCAGTCATTTTCAGTAGGAATGTTATAAATGCCCTTAAAGAAAGCTTGTGTCAGCAGTTGAGTTTTAAGGAAGCGGATGGTAATAGTTTGTATTTGGGTCTCCCAAGTTTTCTGCACAAGAAAAAAACAGTTGCTTTTGGTTATATCAAGGAAAAGATGCAGGAAAAATTGCAAGGGTGGGACAAAAAGAAATTATCAAGGGGAGGAAAGGAGATTTTAATCAAGTCTACCGCTCAATCACTTCCTAACTACACGATGAGTGTCTTTCTCCTTCCTATCGACACTTGTAAGGAGCTAGAACGTTCCATGTGTAAATTCTTGTGGAACTCGAACCCAGCAAAGGAAAAATCCATTCATTGGATGTCTTGGGAAAGGATGAGTGTCAGAAAGAGCGAGTGTGGAATGGGATTTCAAAACGTCCGAGATTTTAACATAGCATTGCTAGGAAAGCAAATATGGAGGCTGTTAGTTCATCCAGATAAGCTCGTATCAAGAATTTTTAAAGCAAGGTATTACCCTTCAGAATCGGTTTTAACAGCAAAACTTGGAAGCAATCCAAGTTACATTTGGAGGAGCATATTGGAAGCTCAGAGTCTGGTCAAACAGGGTGTTTCTTGTCGAGTAGGAGGTGGTCATTCTGTTTTTATACAGAACATTCCATGGTTACCAGATGATCATGACCCGTACATTCATACAGTTTCTGAATCTTTGGTCAATCAAACTGTATCCTCCCTTATGGTAACAGGTGCTAAGCAGTGGGACATAGATCTCATTCGTGATATTTTTGAAGATCGGGATATCGATCTTATTCTCTCTATTCCCCTGGGAAATGATGATGAGGATAATTGGTTTTGGAGGCATGACAAATTGGGAATCTATTCAGTGAAAAGTGCCTATATCACGTTGCAATCTGCTAGGAGTCGAAGTATGGATGATAACTCAGGTTTTTGGAGGAAATTATGGAATCTTAAAATCCCACCAAAAGTGAAGAACTTTTTATGGAGATCAGTAAATAATTGCTTACCCACCAAGGATCTTCTTCGTATTAAACAAGTTCGTGTCAACAGTATGTGCTCGGTTTGTAATAAGGATGAAGAGTCCATTTTGCATTCTTTAGTGGAGTGTTCATTCGCAGAAAATTGCAGACATGCAGCAGCTCTTCCCATGATAACAGGTACATTTCAGTCATTTGGAAACTGGCTTCAATTAGTGTTTGATCAGTGTAATAATAATTCAGTCATAGCCTCGGCCATGTTGTGTTGGATGGTGTGCAAAAATCGTAATGATTTAGTTTGGTCCCAGAAATGTTTATCAGCTTTAGAGGTTGTTCAGTCAGCCTTGTCCGTACTTAACCAATGGCAATTCGTCCAGGATAAAACCTTTGATGCTTCTTTGGGATATATCTTTCCTGAAGATGGTCGTGTATCTTGGCAAGCTCAGCGTGTAATAAGGTTAAGATCAATACTGACGCAGCTCTCTTTAGCAATATAAACAGGTATAGCCATGCTCAAGTCATTCGCGATCACAAGGGAGAATTGGTTGAAGTAATGTCTAGATGTTATCAAGGCATGGTCAGTCCGGAAGTAGCTGAAGCAATGGGGATTCGTGAGGCTTTGAGCTGGGTTAAACAGACATGATGTAGTAATAGAGACGAACTGTTTGGTGATGGTTCAGTGGTTTCGAAGTCCACACGCCACACTCTCTTATGTTGGTAGATTGGTAGAAGAGTGTAGGCAGCTTCTATTGGAGTTACAGGATAAAAAGGTGATGTTAAGATTTGTAAAACGATCTGCGAATAGCGTAGCTCACTATCTAGCGAGTTATAGCTCTTCTGTAGCTGATCGTAAGTGGGATAAGGAAAATGTCCATCCGGAATTCCTTTCCATTTTATGTAATGATTTGAAGTAATAAAAGTTTCCTTCTTTTTCGGCAAAAAATAAATAAATTATAAATCAGTGGTTTGAGTAGGGTTGACAATCATATCGTGTCGTGTACTTTCGTGTTTTCGTATACTCCGAGCTAAAATCGAAACCGACACTAAATTATTTCGTGTACTGATCCAGGGGCGGCTCTAGCCTTAGAGAGGCCTAAAACAAGATAAAAATTTGAGGCCTTTTTATAAAAAGTAAATTAAAATTATTGTTTTTCTAAAATGAAAATTATTAATTTTTATGTCAAATAATTTTTTTATTTTATATGTATAATTTTTAATTATATTATTTTAATAATATATTTTAATAAATAAGTTTTTTTTTCTGTTAATAGAATAGCAAATACAATAATTTTGTTGATGTTAATTAATATCTAATATTTTAAAAATAGAATTTGGAGGCCTAATAAAATTTGGAGGCCTAAAGCAAATTGCTTTACTAGCCTAATGGAAGAGATGCCCCTGTACTGACCACCCTAACCAAACCCGAAACTAAATGTTTCGTGTTTACACGGAACGAAACAAAAGTACACGAAATAAAAAAAAATTATAATATAATTTTTCGTGTACTTTTCGTGTAATTTCGTATACCCAAAACGAAAGTACGAAATGAAAATATAAAAATAAAAATTATATATATAATATTTCGTGTACCCAAAATGAAAACCCATATCCGACACTAAATATTTCATGTATTTTCGTATTCGTGTACTTTCATGTTTCGTGTACCAAAAATCAAAACACAAAACTATAATTTTCGTGTCATTTTGTATCGTGTTCACGTGTCAAATTACCGAGCCTAGTTTTGAGGATTATAACTAAAATTAAAGTAGCATTTTCATTATTAACGCTATGCGATATAGCATCTAGAAGGGTTACAGAGCTATTTTTTTTTTTTTTTTTTGAAGGAAAAACGCACTTGCATTAATTCATATCCAAATCCAACACATGAATAAGAAAATGAGGTGGAGTGACATGCCACTCCCCTACGTCTGACATAGAATAGACAGCTTTTGCAATCGCATGGGCTGCACTATTCGCAGAACGATAGACAAAGTCAACTAGCACTGGACAAACGTGCTTAAACATATGAATACAATCCATAACAATAGTACCAAAATAAGCCTCCCCTGGGTTACCATTACACGCATCGGCTCAAGTGTTTTGTAGTGATATTTGGCACCAACAAACCGGCCTGTGATATTTGAGTCCATTTTTCGTAAAATTGTGATACAAGACGAACCAAAAACTTTTAATATTTGGCTTTTATAATTGAGAAACTGGGCCTGAGGACAACCTCAGGGATCTCCCCTGAGGTTATAAGAATATTGATTATAAAATAAGGAGCCCCGCAGGGGCAGTTTTGTAAATCTAAATTTTTTATCAATAATTTACACAAATACCCTTAAAATTTGTATTGATTTATTCATCCTTAGGATTCTAATCTGAGGGTTCTAACCTGAGGTCCTGAATTACATGAAACCCTTTATAATTTCTCAATTTTTCATATTTTAATCTCCAAATCTTTCTTTGTTTGTTTGTTAATATTGAGTGGTTGATTTTTAATGCCCCTCCCTCCCTTCCTTGGAGTTTCCACCTTATATTTATCCTTTTGCTTTGATTTTGGGTTGGATTTGAAGCTTCAGCTGCTGCGATTTGTATGTAATTTAAACTAGGTATTTCTCACACCCCCCCCCCCCCATCTTCTTATTCGCCTCAATTTCACCGTCGTCCTTGTTGTTTCTTTACTCTCCCTTAAATCAAACTTTTGCTTTCTTCTGAATTAGGGCTTTAATGTGTAATTGAATAGCTGTGTAGTTTATCCCATCTAAACAGTTGCTGTTTGATAAATTCCGTTGCAGTGAGTGTTCCCTGTGTATTCAGATTGTAGATTCCTCCTATATATTCTTGTCTCTTCTTTCGTAAATCGGATCTCGATGGCAGCTACTATTTTAGGAGCTCCGAAACACACTTGTGCTCTTCTCGCTGTATTAAGTCAAACAATTTATACTGATGATGATGATGTAAAGCATCACCATGAACACGTCTCACACTCTGCTTCCAGCTTCCCCTTCCCCACCCTCGTATCCTCCGGACGCCTAGAGGTGCGCAAATATATCTCTCTACTTACAAGCTTTGGTTTCGTTAATTGTGATTTGAAATAATGGTTTGCATTGTTGGAAATTGTTTTGTCTAGGTTCAAACTCTCAACAGCCCGACCACATATGAATTCTGCAAATCTGTTGATTCATTTCAGCCTAATTTTATTTACTTGCAAGGACAACGTCTCCCAAACAATCAAATTGGATCTCTGCTGTGTGGGGGTGTTGATCTCTCCACTCCCCAAGCCGTATCCCAGCTTTTTAATGTTTCAAAGTTGCCCACCACTGTATGTCGCCTATCACACATGTTTCTTTCTCTTAACATTATTAGCAAGTATATTTGTCATTTGTCTAGTTTATTTAGTTGTATCTCATTGCAATATTTTTTTATACATAAGTTCAACTGCATGTGTCACCATTTAGTTTTTTTATTGATTAATTGATGTACCAAGTCCAAGTGTGTCGGGCACTGAATAGCACGCAAGTGTGTGTGTATTTGACTGTGTTCTTGTTTCTGTGCCGTTTATTAGAGCAAGTCCAATGCTAAATGCAAAATAGTTATACCTATTGCTATAATTTGGAACCAAAAAGCGTTTTTTGATGCTAAAATAGAATTCCAACTCTAATGCTAGTTGCAATTTGCATCCAAATAGTTCCAAATTTAACTAATTTTTTGTCTCTCTCTCTTAACTTTCATTTCAAGTACACCAACATTCAACTCATAAATGGTTAAATGATGATGTGGCATGGATGCATAAATGCATCCATGGTTTCAAATTTAGAACCAAGTATGCATTTATGCATATTAAATCTAAGTTTGAAGATGAGTTTTTTAGCACTTGGTGCTATAATATAAGTATATAACAATAGAACCAATGATAGCATTGCATTGGACTTGCTCTTAGATATTAAAACAGATATAGGTCTGCAACATATTGGTGATGGGATGTGTTGTTGATGTGAAAGGATGAAGATACCATATTATTCTATGTATTTTGAAAAGCTTAGTGGTGTACGTGTACCTATACGAGTATATTCTACCTCACTACCTTTAAGTCGTATGTAGGGTATTAGAAGGGGTGAGATGTATGCAGATTACACGCCTTCTACTGGATGTAGAGAGGCCAGTTCTGTAACGACCCCGAGCTTTTATTGAAAGTCGCTTTTTTGCCATTATATTAGATCTGCCAAATATATTAATTTCATGTTTGTAACACCCTACTTACTTTTTCTATTTGTTATTGCACCTATTATGCCCCCACACTTATATATAGATGCAATCATGTTGGGCTTGTGCAGTGGCTTAGACATTAAAAGATATAAACTTTTTTAGATTAGAAAGTATCTTAATTTACTATTGGAGCTAGATATATATAATTTAAAAACTTTAATAGGGTTGCAATAAAAAATTTACGGACAAAACAAAAATGTTTTGTATATCGTAATTGTAATAGTTTTTTTTGTCGTAAATAATGGATTGTAATTCTAAATCTAAATGATTATTAAGAAGATATTGTTAATATATATTTATAAAATGTTACATTAACCAAAAATCAAGCTACCAATAAACTACAAGACATCTCCAGTTTTGAGTGTTGACATCCTTAAAAATATATTATGATTAAGAAGTAATATACATATAGTAGGGTTAGGATCAAATTAGGATTTTATTGTGATTTAGAACTTATGACTAATGTCAACCTTAGATATGCAACTCATATTTCTTCATTCTGTCGTTGTACATGATGAATGTCATTTTACTGCAAAACACAATATTTTGTTTGTAAGTTATAGAAAATGGTGTTTTTTTTTGCAGAGCATCGTGTTTTTTACAAATTATGTACTATTTTTAAAGTATAGACATTATATTTCTCTTATTCTCATAATAATATATTTACAAAAATTAAACATGTTAAAATGTAATTAATAATAAATGTAATAGTATATACCCTAGAAGAACATATATTAGTTTTAAGGTTGCAAGTATAAGGTGGTTCTAAATGGAACCTGGGCCTACATGTATATATAGGGAAAATATATATATAAATTTATATAAAGGGAAAGGCTCAAATGAGAACTAATTCTCCAGAGAACTAGTATGTTCTACTAGTATGTTCTGTATACATGGTACATGTTATGTACAGAACATACTACTATACTAGTTCGATCCTTCATGTTCTATAAAAATGATCACATCACTGCTTAGTTGGAGAACTCGGTGAACATGTCTCATTTTGTAAAATTCATCACATTTTTTAAATTAAAAAATGCACGTGTTCTGTATGCGAAAACAAAATTATGAGAAATATTTACTAGGGGTGATCGTGGTGCGGGCGGTGCGGTTTTTTCCTAAAACCGCAGACCAAACCGCATATTGGTCAAATTCTCAAACCGCAACCGCACCACGAATGTTTAAAACCGCATAAACCACACCACAAAAATGCGGTGCGGTGCGGTTCACTGCGGTTTACATATCTTCAATAAAAGTTATATATAAATTTATACATAATTCCAAATCTTAATTATCACAAAAAATTAAAATAGATAGTTAACAAAAGTCAAATTGAATCAGTCTTCTCACTTCTGGAACATAATTCAAAATCACAAATATTTTTCGATAATACAATATAGTGGAAAGTTTAATAGACTTTTGAATTCAGTACAACATAAAATAGGAAAATGCAAAGTAAAGCTCCAATGTTTGCTGCTACTGCTCTGCTAGTACTCTGCAAAAATAGCCTGAAAGAAAGATAAAAAATAAACATATATACATACTTTAAGTAAGTAAATGGGTTGATGGGCTATACAATATTAATTCACATACTTTAAACTTATATACATATTATAATATTATATATATATATATATAAAATTATATAATATATTAAATATTGCGGTGCGGTGCGGTTTGAACCGCGTTTCAAAAATTTTAAACCGCAATCCGCACCGCACCGCGCGGTTTGTCAAAATTTCAAACCGCGACCGCACCACGGACAATAAAAAACCGCGCGGTGTGGTGCAGGTTGGTGTGGTGCGGGCGGTTTATGTTGTTTGGTGCGGTTTATGATCACCCCTTATTTACGCATTTGAAAGAAATGATTATTGAAAAAATATTTTCAGAACGTTATGTACAGAACATACTAGCTCTTTACCTCATGTATCACATCTTTCATCAAAGATACATGTGTTCTGTAAATAAAAACTAAATTATGAGAAGAAATCATGCATTTGGAAAATAAATTAGTGAAATGTTTGCAGAATAGATTCATGTAATGTACAGAACACATGTAATGTACAGAACATGGTAGTTCTCCAGAGAACTAGTTCTCATTTGAGCCTTATATTAAACGTATGATGTTGTCCAAAAATTTCAAACCGCGACCGCACCACGGACAATAAAAAACCGCGCGGTGTGGTGCAGGTTGGTGTGGTGCGGGCGGTTTATGTTGTTTGGTGCGGTTTATGATCACCCCTAATATTTACGCATTTGAAAGAAATGATTATTGAAAAAATATTTTCAGAACGTTATGTACAGAACATACTAGCTCTTTACCTCATGTATCACATCTTTCATCAAAGATACATGTGTTCTGTAAATAAAAACTAAATTATGAGAAGAAATCATGCATTTGGAAAATAAATTAGTGAAATGTTTGCAGAATAGATTCATGTAATGTACAGAACACATGTAATGTACAGAACATGGTAGTTCTCCAGAGAACTAGTTCTCATTTGAGCCTTATATTAAACGTATGATGTTGTCCAAATATTGTACTACCACCGATTACATAAGATCTTGGGTTTGACTTTGATAGTATAGTATTGATATATTGTTATATTAATTAGTACACAGCATATATACTGGAAGTTGATGTTGATCTGATAATATAAATTGGTGTGAAAGGTTTATTTGGAAGTCCCAAATGGAGAAGAGTTGGCAGAGGCACTTCATTCGAAGGTATGTTAATATATCTGAAGTCATGTAGAAGTTGTTCTGGTTATAAATTCATTATATGCTATCCTTGCAGGGAATACCTTATGTCATATACTGGAAGAATACATTTTTACATTATGCTGCTTGCCATTTTCGTCAGGCATTATTCTCTGTGGTACAAAGGTTTGTTACATACTCGTGGACAAAATTTAGCATGAATCATGTGATTTGTTCCGTGTTTTACCTTTCCCTTTTTTTAGGGAACAAGGTTGGAGAGAAAATGATTGATATTGTAACATGTGATTGTTTGACATGCTTGATTATGTATATTGCAGTTCATCAAGCCATACGTGGGATGCTTTCAATCTTGCACATGCATCATTTAGTCTATATTGTGCAAGAAACAACCTTGTTCTCCCTGATACCAGCCAAGAAACTAATGGTAATCTGGGTCCTCACCTTATTGGTGAACCTCCAAAGATTGATGTTGCTCCAGTTGAGATGGTTGAAGGAGATGATGAAGAAGGTTCTCCTGGCGCCCTTCCTGCAATAAAGATATATGATGATGACGTGAATATAAGGTTTCTTATTTGTGGGATGACATGCACACTGGTATGTCAAATAATCATGCTTCGAGCTTTTGCATCTTCTTTTAAAAGATTTTTTGTCAATTACTTCGGTTATTTTACCACTTTTTTTAAAATGTTATCAGGATGAATGCTTATTAGGATCTTTGGCAGATGGCCTTAATGCTCTATTGAGTATTGAAGTAAGTACCATGAATTTGTTGACTGCTTTCTATGCATTGAAATATTGAATCACACCCAATTGCAGTTCTCAGAGTGTATCTTAATTGAGCACTATTTTACACTCAGTTTCCAAACATTTGGATATGGGTCAGAGATTATGAATATAGAAGATTTTGCCATGGAGTACAGTGGAAGATAGAAATTAAAATTGGAGAAAAGTAGTCGTCGACTATTAGAAGCTTGTGTTAGTTCAATGTTCTTGTGGTATGGTACTTGGCCAGCACTAACTTCTAATGTTTTTTCCTTTGTGGCTTCCAGATGCGAGGGAGCAAGCTTCACAGTCGTGTTAGGTATGTTGTTTAAATCTAAACAAGTGTAGGCGTTTTTTTTTTTGGCTTAACAATAGTGTATAGGTTAATGTTTGTAGCTCTCTGTGGTTGTATTTCGCTTGTACTTGAAAAAGTGTCACCTTATGTCACCTAGTGTTATTTTATACCTTACTAGAAGTAATTTTTTTGCTTAAAAGTTGTAATCTGCTTGGACCTAAGATAGTTTATAACTTGTAAGTTGTAAAAAACATAAAACAATTGATAAAAATTTTACGAGCTAATACTAAAATTTGTCTAGTAAGTTACAGATGTAGAATAATTCAATGAAACAAGTACCTCCATCCTACTTTATAAAATTCAACTTATAAATAGGTCCTTAAAGTTGTAAGTTTGTTTTTTTGAAAGGATACAAGTTTTTCTTTAACAAACAGACCAAATAAAGTAATTTTGACGGGGCAAGTTGACTTTAACTTGCAAGCCCTGTTAAAAGATCAAACTGGCTAATTTTAACTTGCAAATTCACTTTACTTGCAAGCTATTTCAGCAAATAGGCCATGGGTTTTTTACTTGAACTAATTATTCATTATTGGTGTAAAAGGGGGATGCACTGCATTAACACATGGACTTTGTTTGAGGTAGCAATTAGCATTACTAGAAATCCTTGTGCTTTTCAGACGGGCTATCTGTGTTTTATTCATTTTAGAAGAGTATGCAAATGGTTACTAGATACATGACTGACGGAAAATGCCTGTCATGAGCCCAAGTCACAAGCTCAAACTTTAAGCCTCTGAAGAGGCCATTGTAAGCATGAGAAATAAATTATCACTTACCCTGGTTCTACACTTAACCTTTTAGAATTAATAATTACATTGTACTACATGAGAGTTTTTCACTGTTTTGGTTCATCAGTTGAAGCCAGACCATGAAGTTACCGATGTAGGTTTAGGGGTTATTTCAGCTTAAGAACCTCTGAACCTATTCTTGTTTTCTTGCTTCTTAGGCCTGTTGAATCTATTTTGTTGTTGAATATGTATCCCATCCATGATTGAGCAGCAACATGATTGATTTTTTTGTTGCTGTGTGGTTCAGTGCCCTACCACCACCTCTCCAGGCAGGAACATTTTCTCGTGGTGTTGTGACCATGCGTTGTGATTTGTCAACCTCTAGTTCTGCCCATATATCCCTTTTGGTGTCGGGTAGTGCACAGACATGTTTTGATGATCAGGTAAACGAAAAGAGAAGACATTATTATTTTGAGAATGTTTAGAGTTCTGTATTATTCATATCCGAGGCATCATGATATTTTATGTCTGTTCTCAGCTCCTGGAGAACCACATTAAGAGTGAACTTATTGAAAAAAATCAATTAGTGCATGCTCTGCCAATTACAGAGGACAACAAGCAATCTTTATCTGAACCTCGGACTTCTGCTGCAGTAGCTTGTGGGAGATCAGTATTTGAAGTTGGCATGAAGGTTCCTACTTGGGCTTTGCAGGTGTTTTGTTTTTCTACCTCGTGATTAAATTTTATTCAGTTATTCATTTTACATGTCTTGCCTCTTATTTCAAGGAACCTGTCAAGATGAGCTTGTAAAATGTGATGTCATCCCATTATTTTGGCTATATAATGCAGATTATGTATAGGAAAATGGAAAAGGGTAGCAATACTCTGTCTATGATGCCTCTTATAAGCGGAACCAGCCAAGTCTTGCTCATAAGGGCTAGTGTTATCCGATTAAGTACCTGAAATGTTACTTAAATTCTTTCATCGGTGAATGTGCCTAAAATGCCACTTCCAACTCTTTCATTATGTTTATATTGGAAAATTCCTTGACATAGTCATAGTGCAAGGAATTTGATGAATAAATAAGCAGAATTCTATCCAACTAAACTCAGCCTTTTCTATAATACTTTGAAGGCAACTTCCTACACCCACACTAATCTATGTTTGAATTCAACTGAATCATCACCATCAGTTGAGCAGTACTGCAGTAGTGAACAAGACGTCAAGCAAAATATCTCACTAATAAATAACCTGTGCTACAGTCAAGTTAGTCCTGGACTTGTGAAAAGTTATTTCCATGTTATCTTTCATCAAGTTGATGTATCGTGAATTTTTTAATTGCCTTGCTTGATACTAGTGCAAAATTATGATCAAGCAATCATATATATATAACTATGTATCTTATCACCTTGTGTAGTAAGCCATGTTCGTTTTGGAGTACAATTTCAGGTTCTAAGGCAGTTAGCACCAGAGACTTCTTATCGCTGCTTAGTTGCACTTGGCATCGCTGGTGTTCAGGGGTTGGCTGTTGCTTCATTCGAGGAGGATGATGCTGAACGGATCCTTTTCTTCTGTAGAAAGCAGGGAAGAGATGATTATGCAAAAGCAATTAATGCAAGCAGTCCTCCTATATGGTTGAGACCACCTGCTCCAAGTAGAAAGAGATCCCTGATGTCTAAGGAAGGCTCGCTGAATGGTTATTGTGCCGGAGGTCAAGCTGCACAGGAACAAGAAGATCAAAAGGATAAAGAAACTGGATTACCCAATGGAATAGCTACTCCTTTAGTACCTGTCTGGAATAAATTTAAAGTGGCTGCAATGAGGCCCATTCCTCACATCCGTCACCAAAAAATGTTACCCTTTGCTGGACTTTCTGAGACAAATGGACATGATGGAGGCCAGGTGAAGGCTAACTTGCCACCAGTTCCATCTGCAAAGCACAGCATGGTTGGAGCAAATTCCACTAGCCATCGCAAATCTCTATCAAGTTCATATCAGGCAAAACAGATTATTTCCTTGAATCCGCTTCCCTTGAAAAAACATGGTTGTGAGAGGAGCCCCATACACGTCTGCTCAGAGGTAATTTTCTTCTCATAGTCTAAGATTGGTACAGCAAGAGGAGAGTAAGGGATTGTATTTTCAAGTTGTCATGGTGGTAAGGCAGGGGGTGGTGGTTGTTGGGTGCCTAGACACCTACATGCCCACAAATGCAACCCTATAGTAGTTTGGTAGAATGTTCTATTTTTGTGATCTTCACTGCAGCTTCTAATGTTGATCACACAGGAGGAGTTTCTGAAGGATGTGATGCAGTTTCTAATCCTCCGGGGTCACACTCGTCTCATTCCTCAAGGTGGTATTGCAGAATTTCCTGATGCTATCCTCAATGCAAAACGGCTTGATCTCTTCAACTTGTATAGAGAGGTTAGCTGTTCTGTCCTTTTCTTCTTTGCTACTTTAGCAATTAGCACCTATTTTGAAATATTCTACTGGCTATTTTGTTATTTTCTCATCTTCATGTCAAGCTTGCGCCATGTTGTTCAAATAGAAAAAACTTCTTACAGTTGGAAATATTGTAGGTGGTTTCAAGGGGTGGCTTTCATGTTGGCAATGGTATTAATTGGAAAGGGCAGGTTTTTTCGAAGATGAGCAATCACACAGTAACCAATAGAATGACAGTAGGCCCTGTTACCCTGCATCTTTGTTCTTTGCTTTTGAACTTTCACATTATGTTGGCAAAAAATTCGTAATAAATGTGAAAAGGTAAAATTGACTGCTTTGCTTGATCAGAATCATAAAGTTTCTGTGGAATTTGGTGGTTAGTGGTTAAGTTACAGCTATAAATCATAATGTCTCACAAGAAAATACAAACATAATACCCCGTCTACGATCACTGAATATTAAACCATGGCAGCATGTCAAACTTTTTGACTCGGGCTTTTAGTTTTTTGAGGTCTATGCTGAGGGTTAAAATTTATACTTCTAGTCTGAAATTTTAGTTCTAGAGCTTGCTATTACTTCTGGTGCATTCTAATGGACACTACAATTGTTATGAATTCGGATTGTAGTTATTGAAATGTAATCGTGAATATTTTTATCTAGGGTGTTGGGAACACGCTTAAAAGGCACTATGAAACTTACCTTCTGGAATATGAATTGGCTCATGATGATGTTGATGGAGAATGCTGCTTGCTCTGCCACAGGTGTTTGTTTTTGCGCATGAAGTAATTAAATATGCTTGTATACTGTTGTGGTCATTATTCCCTTACATATGAATTTTGTTAATGCTTCCAGTAGCGCTGCGGGTGATTGGGTGAACTGTGGCATATGTGGTGAGTGGGCGCATTTTGGTTGCGATAGAAGGCAGGGTCTAGGTGCCTTCAAGGTAGAAATATATTGAAGAATCAACTTCTGCAGTCATGAATTTTTCCAGAACTGTTTTTTCAGATGAACTTATTTAAAACATGCAGGATTATGCCAAAACAGATGGTCTTGAATACATATGTCCACAGTGCAGCATCTCAAATTTTAAGAAGAAACTGCAGAAACCACAAATGGCTACTCCTAGGTTAACATTCTGATCCATCTATTTGGACGTCCAGATTTGCTTTTTCTGTCACGGGGCAGCTACTTTGGGCATCTGTCATGGTAGGGATGTTCTGCATGTATTTTCAAGTTACTCGAGTGTGGCATCTGTCATGGTAGGGATGTTCTGCATGTATTTTCAAGTTGCTCGAGTGTTTTATTAGATCAAAGGGTACTTGGGTCTGAAAAGGACACAAGATCCTGAGTGTAGCAACAGGAATAAAAAGGGCTGTGTATTATGATATTTGACTGATCATGTAATTTACTAGATTTTAACACATTAAACATACTAGCATTAACAAGCTTTGCCGAAGTGCTAATTGCTTACATGACAACATAAGTGCTAATTGCTTGCAAACTTTATATAATGCATTTTATCAAGTCAGTTTGTCTAGTTTTGAAGAGAGCTTTGACATGCACAGACGACCAAGCAATTTTGAAGACTACTTTTGGATATGCTTCTTGTTGATGGAGATAACTGATGAGGCACAAAAAGTTCTAAGTTTGCCTATTCTTGTTATGCAATACGGTACATAGGTTATAGGTAATTAGGCATTGTAATTTTGATGCGTGTGGATGTTGAGAACTTTGTGTTTTAAACTCGGTTCACACTTATTAGGGCTTATGTACCTTTGGTGCCATATTTAAGATTAGTTCATACTCTGATTAGGGAAAGAGTTAAAGCTAGTTAATTTGTCAAGTGGCCATTATTAAAGTCTTTAACTACTTATGGCGCCAAGAATTTGGTTGATTGGTTGAATCACTTAGCAGATTGAAAAGTTAACTTTGAAGGAAATGGCTATTCTTGTATAATGTGGCTAGTCTTGCCTTCCGTTTGGGAGCATGGATGATAATAGAACTTGTGTACGAGTTCTCCATAATCCATTGATGTCTACCTAACACTCGACTGAACTTAACAGTCGCATTCTTTCTTCAATAAATCCAATAATTTTTGGAGTCATTTGCTTAGCAAAAATACTGTGTGTCAAAATAAAAGGGTCACTGACATAATTCTCAATAAGCATGCACGCTTGAGCGCTGCACATACACAAAGACGCAACCGTGTTTATGATATATCCTGCTAGCTTGACTACGAAGTCATTCCTTTCCTCTGAAAGTTGCTCAACGGGATAAGTCTTGAGAAAGGAAAACATAAAAGTTTAAAATTGAATCAAAGAAAGGAATAGAGGAAAGGCAAATCCAAAGAAAAACATCACATTCTGCCTCCTTCCCCAAGTAGCTAGCTCTATATCTTCTATCAACACTTAATTGGTCATTAAGCTCCAATATGAAGATAGAGCTGCAGATATGGATATTGCTATACAAAGTCCATCATACTTTAAGGAATTCTTCCACACATATTCTTTGAAGAAGTCTTGTTTCTTTCTCTTTTTAATTGTCATCATCCTCATCACAGCCACGGGGACACTTACACTGATGGTAATCTTTGTCTTGAAACCTCAAAAGCCCATTTTTTCACTCCGGACAGTAAGCTTAGATTCATATAAACTGGAGGTTTACTCAAACTCAAGCTTACTTGTTTCATCGGTTGTTTCATTAAGTTTGAATGCTCAGAATCCTAATAAGCTTGGTATAAAGTACAGCAGATCACGAATGCATATCTTCAGTGAAGATATAATAATGGGATCTATCCGAGTTCCTGAGTTCTATCAACCTGCTCATAGCACAAATATTAGTGTACCTACTAGAGTCTTGTTCCATTGTGTAAATATCAGCCAAATCCTTTCAAGCGTTTCAGATGTTTCCTCACACACCCTTGCTAAGATTAGAATATTAGGCGATGTCAATGCTCGCATTCAAGTCTTTTGCATCACATTACCAACGGTCAAGGTATGTACTATAAGATTATTAGTCATTCAACTATGTTCTTTATGAACTGTTAACTGGGATTGTAGGTTTTTTTATTTCTTCTTCTGTTCTTAACCTTGTAGGTTGCCTTGGAGTGTGACATAAATATTGATGATAGATCTCTTACACTTAGTAATGCAGCTCATAACATTGGAGCAGTTAAAACTCAACTAGTAAGTATCACAGCTCTCGTTTGCCCTCCATATATCCTTTTTGTCTGGGATAATTAAAAGCATTTTAGGTCTGAATCGGTAGAAATTAGACATCATGGTCTGGAAAATATGTAATTAAACAAGAAATTTTGCTACAAGGAATTAAATTTAATTCACTGGTACGAAATTGGCCACAATAGTTCATCTCATTAGGAGGAATTGTCGAAAGATGTAAAACAAAAGGATTCTTAAACACTGTATCCCCAAATTATTCAAAAATATCTATACTGTTGCTCAGTATAGACAACTTTAGGGAGAAATATTTGATAGGTTCGAAGTTTAAACTGGTGATCATTCTTTGTCCCTGCAGACATCGTTTCCTTCATACGCTCAATCATTTTCAAGCAACTGCTCAGTTGGTCTATATATCTAGACGAAAGGTAATCACTAGACCGCTTGCATCTAAGATAACTTTAAACTAATATATGTCTGAGACATTTGGAGTACTTAAGCCATCATTATAATTATTATGCAGGTCTAAAAAGGGTGTTGTAATTGTGTTTGAGAAGAATTTCTACAAGTAAAAGGCAGTCCTCGGCTCATTTCTTGAGTTCCAAGGAATAGGAAAGACAAAAACCATTTTATCTTAGAAATGTTTGTACTTGTAGAAGCAAAGCATCTACAAGTTTTTTGGGATCGATTACTAGTTTGGCGGGTTTGTACTGACCAGGAAATGAACTATTCAGCAGTATAAGAGTTGAACTCTTTCAATGGCACTTGCATACAAGAACATTAAACACAAAACTTGCCTCCGGAGTTGGACTTGATATTTTAAAGTTCGATTTAGATTTAGATTGTCAATATTATTGTTTCAGAACACATGCCCAAAAACAATAAACTTTAAACGGTTCCATTTCTGTATAATTGATATATATTTTGTTTGTGGTTAAAGATAATTTCAGCATTTCCTCTGTTCCCATCTACGCCTTCTTACTGTGTTTTACTATTATTTATCTATCATAAGGCTATTTCCAGGAAAGATAATAATTGTTTCCACAAGTAGATATAGTAAGTAAACCATTACGTACTTGAAAAGAAAAGAAATTAAGGCCATAATGGTTTTTACAAGGTGATACAGTAAGACAATAATATTTCAGTATGGCAGTAACAGAGAGACAACTCCTAAGCCAATATTGTGTACTTTGTTTGGTTGAGTTAATAAACTGAAACTTTTACTATTTTAAAGGTGAATATTAAAAATTCTCACTTCTTACTCCATTCTATACCTAGCAATTGAAAGCTGATTTCCACCAACTTGAAAAGAAACTTTCTAAATTTCATCCTACTTATTTTTCTCACAAACTTCTATCATAGGAATTTTGCACTATAAACTCCATTCCCTCGACGTTCATTGTCTCCAACCAATTGAACCTTAAAGCTTTTACATTCAATTTACATAAGAAACTGAGACAGCCAACCTGCAATGGCAGAAGGTGCAGCACCATCAGCAACAAGGTTTCAGTTGTGTGCCTTGTTAATTTTAATCAGTAGCACAACAGTTTTGTGTCAAAGCATAAGCTCAACAAGAACAAAGCTGTGGGAAAAAGAACGCAGCTGCAACATAAATAATCATAAAGCAGCCCTGTTTGTGTTCGGAGATTCACTATACGATCCTGGTAACAACAACTATATCAGCACAACCAATACCAATTTCCTGGCTAACTTTTGGCCCTATGGAAAATCATATTTCTCTGAACCAACAGGAAGATTTACTGATGGCCGCCTAATCCCCGATTTTATCTGTAAGATCACACACACACACATGTTGGCTAATTTATGCAGACAGCTAAAGTTTTACAAGTTACAATTACTTTCTAGGCCAGTACGCTGGACTGCAGTTGATTCCACCATACCTCCAACCCGGGAATCATCATTATCTATCTGGAGCAAATTTTGCCTCCGGGGGAGCTGGTGCCCTCGATGAAACAAATCCTGGACTGGTATCTTCTAAATAAGAACAAATCTGCAACTAAACGATTTCTTATTTAACCTAATGACCTCATGAGATTGTCAATGATGTTTCTGCTGACAGGTGGTAAACCTCAACACACAGCTAGATCAATTCAAGAATGTAGCAGATCAACTAAAGCAGCGGCTAGGAGATGAAGAAGCTTCAGTCCTTCTGTCCAGATCTGTTTATATGATAAGCATTGGGATTAATGATTACTTAAGCACCAGCAAGAGAGATTCTGAACAATATAGGAGCATGATTATAGGAAACTTGACTTCTGTCCTTGAAGTACTTGGCTTAACTGTGTACTGTATTTAACATTTGTAGCTAGTTAAAATACCTTAAACATTGTATTCAACTTTCCTGATGATTGACAGGCAATATACAAGACCGGTGGAAGAAAATTTAGTTTTGTAACCATACCGCCCTTCGGTTGTGTGCCAAGCATAAAGGCGCAAAATACAGAAAACAAAACAAGCCGTGATGATTTGTGCAGAGAAGATTTAACGGCACTGGTACAAAAACACAATAAAGCAGTTTCCGAAAACCTGAAGAAGTTAGAGATGCACTGGAAAGGGTTTATGTATTCCCTTTTTGATTTCTACACTACTTTTAATGACAGAATGATCAATCCATCGAAATATGGTATTCCCGAAACTACTTTCTGTGGTATTGCAATTTTTAAATGTACAGTGGTTACAATTTTTAATTAAGGCCTAAATTGATGTCTTGTGTCACTATGTCAAGGTTTTAAGAGCGGGGACAGTGCATGCTGTGGTAGCGGACCATACAGAGGAGTTAATAGCTGCGGTGGGATGAGAGGGATAAAAGAGTACAAAGTATGCAAGAATGCTAGTGAGTATGTGTTCTTTGACTCTGCTCATCCCAGTGAAATGGCTAACCAGCAACTGGCCAAGCTAATGTGGGAAGGAAGTTGTAGTATTACAGCCCCCCACAACCTCAAGTCATTTTTTGAGTCTTGAATTGAAGCCAAGCCTGTAACTTGTACTACTTGTTTGCATTTTCCAAAATAAAACCGTATGTATTTCTCCATGTTCCCTGTTCCTAGATATGTCTGTCTATGTTATCCCGACCCCAAAGCATGTGTCTTTGTGGTAACATTTAGAGCAATTATAAAAGAATCAATCCCCGATATACGTTGCATACTTGCATTGTTTTTTTTTTTTTTGAAATAAAATGCTTTGCATTAAATCACCAAATCATTCGACAAGAGAGTCTCCAACAACAAAAATGGAGGAGACATTAAAATCCTAAACCCAATAGGCATAGGGGGTGTTTGTCTACGGAGAAAAACGGACTTACCTGAAGATAAGTCCATTTCAACTTATTTCGGACCGTTTGTGTGCACAAGTAGAACGGACTTATTTTGCCAAATAAGTTGATAAGTGATAAGTTAGTAATGACGTACTTTTTTCCAACTTATTTCGTATTACTTGATTTTTTAATTTGTTTAATATTTTATATTTTTACATTTATATTTATAAATGTCATATGCATGTACTGGGATTATTATATTAAATAATTAATATTTTTAAATTTAATTTAATAAATATTTTACCAACTTATAAGTTAAACACCCAAACACGAAAATATAAGTTGTAAGTCACTTATTACTTACTTCGTATAAGTTACTTACTTCATATAAGTGTTAAGTAACTTATTTTAAGATTTCCCAAACGGGCCCTACAAGGTAATCTAGTCATGCTATGCATTACCTTATTTGCCCGCTTTTTAATAAAAACAATCGAAGTCACGGTTTTCATAAATGCAAACTTGCATACTTGCAAGTTAATATTCAGTCGAGCATACTTGCATTGTTAATATTGTTTTCATAAATGGGTTATAAATAATTGTTTGGTAATAGAGAGAATAATTGATTTCTGAAATAGGAACACAATAATTGTTTTAAGGTGATACAATGAATATCATTATCACAATAATTCACAGATGGCATATTAAAATCCCCGAGATAAGTTGCAAAAAGTCAAAAAAAAACAAAAATATATAAATCATGTAAGAGATTTGATGCTTCAAGTCCTAAATAAAATCTTGACCTTCATTTTGTAAAAAAAAATTGTATCTAATTTAGTATAATTTCCAATACTCAAAATCCATGACGCAATTTGATACTTGAAATTAAAGGGCCCACTCCTTAGAAATCCTCATCTGATGATTAGAGATAAGTAAGTATAACCAAGAAGACTCAAGAGGATCTAGTAAACAAACGAAACTTACACGGCTAATCAGCAATGGCAGAAGGAGCAGCAACAATTTTTCAGCTAAGCATTTTGTTAATTTTAATTAGCAGCATCACAGTTTTGTGTCAAACCATAAGCAGTAACTCGCCGTGGGAAAAACAAGTCAGCTGCAACACCGATGATGATAATAATAAAGCAGCTCTGTTTGTGTTGGGAGACTCGCTATATGATCCTGGTAACAACAACTATATCACCACAACCAACACCGATTTCCAGGCTAACTTTCGCCCCTACGGCGAATCATTTTTCACTCAACCAACCGGAAGATTCTCCGATGGCCGCCTCATTCCCGATTTTATCTGTAAGAAAATTCATAATTTACACATCATCTAACTAATTTATTCACACTTACAATTACTTGCTAGGTGAGTACGCTAGATTGCCCATAATTCCACCTTATCTCCAACCTGGGAACCATCATTTTGTTTATGGAGCTAATTTTGCCTCTGGGGGTGCTGGCGCTCTGGATGATACTTATCCTGGATTGGTAAGTTTCTTTTAAGTTAAAAACAAATCTACAACCAAACCAAAAGCTTATTCAGTTGATTTCATGATATATTACTTAAATTTTAATTCTACAATAGGTGATAAACCTCAACACGCAGCTTAATCAATTCAAGAATGTCGCAAATCAACTAAAGCAGCAGCTAGGGGATGAAGAAGCTTCTGACCTCCTTTCGCAGTCTGTTTATATGATTAGCATTGGGGGCAATGATTATTTAAGCACCACCCGAGGAGACTCCCAACAATCCTACACTCAACAACAGTTTAGGCGCATGATTATAGGAAACTTGACCTCTGTTATCAAAGTGCTTGCCTTACTTGAAAACCCTTTTTTACAACTCTAGCTCCAATATTTTTCAAAAACCGTATTTTAATTTCCTTGCTAATTGACAGGCCATATACAAGACAGGGGGAAGAAAATTTAGTTTTGTTACCTTACCGCCCTTGGGTTGTTGGCCAAGCATAAAGGCACAAAATGCAGCAAATAAAACATATACTGGAGACTTCTGCAACAAAGATCTAGCAGCACTGGTACTACAACATTCTAAAGCAGTTTCCGAGGAGCTGCAGAAATTAGACAAGGCCCTAGAAGGGTTTAAGTACTCCGTTTTTGATTTGCACACTACTGTTAATGACAGAATGATTAATCCATCCAAATATGGTATGTTCAAACTACTTTCTGTGATATCGCAATATATAAATATAATATACCCTTACCATTTCTAATGTCCTTGTGTTTTAACTTGTTAAGGTTTTAAGAATGGGGACAGTGCATGCTGTGGCAGCGGTCCGTATAGAGGAGTTTATAGCTGCGGTGGGATGAGAGGGATTAAAGACTATGAGCTATGTGAAAATCCTAGTGAGTATTTGTTCTTCGACTCTAATCATCCCAGTGAAGTCGCTTACCAGCAATTGGCCAAGCTGATGTGGGAAGGAAGTTCTAGTGTTACAGGCCCCTACAACCTCAAGTCATTTTTCCAATTATCAAAGTTGAGCAAATAATTAGACTGTCTGTAGTTGTTCTCTTTTCCGAAACAAAACCATATGTGCACTTCTCCGTTCCCTTTTTATAAATAAAACCAACATTTTCATGCTCCCTGTTCATGATCAAATTTGTGTACATGTACACGTATGTAGATACTACACACAACTTTGTATGTTAATCTTCAGTTGTAGAAATTTACATACAAACACACCTTCCCTATGGGGTTCAAACCCTTTAACAGTTTAACTCTTATCCGTGTGGCTAAGCCTTGCCTGCAGCTATGTTTAATGGCATTGAGCTGATCATTTTCGATCAGGCACAAGCAGATTTGGGACATAAGATACAAACCTCAGTCACTTGCATAACATAGTCAACCTCAGTATACACTATCATAAGTTATTTAAAAATGAATATTGAAATTTGAAGGAACCAACCATGCACAACATTTGACGACAGTCAATTAGTTTGCCTTGCAAAAATAAGAGACAACAAGCTTGCACATCCATCTTTCACTGCCTAAAAGTTCTCCAAACTTCCAAATACACTAAATGTCAAAACAAAATCTTTCATGTTATGGACTACGGAAATTGAAGGAAAGCACTGAGCTCCTATTAATCCCAATTCCCAACCAGCAGGAACAGTTGTATTGACACCAATTCCAACTCCTGCCTCCACCCGAGGAGCAGCTGTGGCATCCCAACCATTGGTAGCAATAGGCCCTACAAGTAGCATGAAGCAAAGCAGCAAGAAGACAGGTGAAGTAAAACTAGATGGCGAGCAGGCAGGGTGAACCGCTAGGATTATTAAGCAATTCATAAATTTCTTAAATGAGTACAGAACACGAAGAGGTAAAATTGTGAACAAGTAATTTCCAATGCAATGCTCTTGTTATAGCAGCTTTTTCAGAACTTGAAAAAATGACCGCCTGGTATGTTCTTGTCATAACAGTCTTTCCAGAACTTAAGATATGACCGTTTAGTATATTATATAAGCTGGTGACAACTGCAACTTACCAGCATTCGTCCAAGTACCATGGGGAAGTACTGGAAAGGCAGGCTGAACCACATCATGGCCCCCACTGTGCATCAGTAATCTGGTTCCACTGATCAGAACCACCAAAGGCAGCAGCATTAGAATTATCTGCTGCTTAGTCAGCTACAGGAATGTCATTTTCTTCTTGCTCCTTGGTTTCCTCGGGCTCTCTATAAAAGAACAAGTCGACCTGCAAAGTGACAATTCATTAACTAAATTACTGTCAACTCCATCTAGTAGAACAGACACGCGAAATAAACGTAACTTATTACCATTAAATCAAATCATAAAGCACGAGAAAAACAAAAGAATAATTTTCTGCAAACTTACCATCACTTCTTGTGTCCTTAACTAATTACACTGACCATGCATCCTGGCCTACAGCCATAATAAGTACCCAATGCTGTGCTTCCCCTTGTTATCGGCAGGAAAACCAATATCAACATATCACATTGAAGAATCGGTATCACAGAAAGCAATGGTAGGAATGTTCCCAAGTGCCGCTTCCTTTACGGGCTGAAGAAAAAAAACCAGCTATATATGTCGAAAGAAAAAAAAATCAAGTGAACCTATTTTAGCAACTTGTTGCGAGATAATTCAGGTAGGCAACCTGGTGGTCAGTTTTGGGATCAGTCAAAATAAGTAGGCTAGGTTCAGTGAAAGAGGTTTGAAGTTGATTGGTGAAGGTTTCAGGATTGTGATGTCCAGAATAGCATGAGCACCAGTATACTGTGCAAACTTCAAAACGGCGGCTCTCTACCAACAGGGCCTGGCAGACTGGACGATAATGTCTTATGTATGCCTGATCATCAATAGAAAGGATAATACATCTATAAAAAATGAGATTTTAACAATGTCTTCCTCCTATGTAAGAAGTTCAAGGTTATAACTTATAACCCTTTACTCATACACATGATTTGTAACTAAATTTCGTATTCAAGTCTTTCGCATCACCTTACCAATGGTCAAGATATGTACTATAAGAATATTAATTATTCCACCATGTTCATTATGAAATCTCAACTCGGATTGTAGCTTTTTAATTTCTTTTTTCTACTCCTAGCCTTGTAGGTTGCATTGGAGTGTGACATAGATACTGATGATAGATCTCTTACAGTTTAGTAATGCAGCTCATAACATCAGAGCAGTAAAAACACACCTAATAAGTATTTTTACAGCTCACGCTTACCCTCCTTATATTTTTTTCTAGGTTAATAGACAGCCTTTCAAGTAGGGAGAGCAAACCTCGGTTCGGTTCGGTTCGGTTTTTGGGTAAAACCGAAAACGGAACCGAATATTCTCGGTTTTAAAAATCAATAACCGAAACCGTAACCGAACCATCGGTTTTGGTTTCAAAAATACCGGTTCGGTTTTTATCGGCTCGGTTTCGGTTTCAAAACCGATTGAATTAAAAATATTACAAATTCAAATAATTATAAAATAATTAATGAAAATTGATTTTGAAAGCTATTAATAATTAATATCAAAAATAGACAGAGTACATTCAGAAGAGATAAATTTGGAATGAATTATCTTGCTGTAAGTTAAACAGAAATAAAAACCTAGAAATTTTATGGCTTTACAAAGATACATAACTCACAATCTGCCTAAATTGAAGTTTATGCATAAAACACACATTGAACTTGTTTGTTATAAAAAGCGACAGTTGAATGGTTTTTATTTGTTAGTTTCAGGTACCACTTAGTATCTCAGGATAGGTTAACCAATTAGTTCTCTAAAAGGTCTAGCGATTATTAGTAAGAGATTATAAATTGCCGATTCGTTGTCATATACTCCTAAAAAACATCCACTATAGAAACTAAAACTGCAGCAGCACAATGAATCTGACAATTTCATTTGGAAATAACTAAAATCAATAGCTTTCAAATCATATTAATTTTGAAATAATTAATGGAATGGTGGAGGCCCAACTTTGGTCATGTCCAAGATAATTTTTATGAAACATATTAATTATATGTACTATATATGTACATAAAATTTATTTATTTTTAATAATCGGTTCGGTTCAGTTTTTTTCGGTTCGGTTGTAACCTAAAATTGGAACCGGAACCGAAAGTCTCGGTTTTTAAAAATTAAAAACTTAAACCGCGGGTTCGATTTCAGTTTCGGTTTTTTCGGTTCAGTTTTCATCGATTTCGGTTTCGGTTTTCGGTTTTTCGATTTTTTTGCTCACCCCTACTTTCAAGACTGTGTTGGTAGAAATTTTAGACATCATGGTCTGGAAAATATGAACTTTAATAACAAAGTTGGGCTTGTTGTTTATGGTTTGGGCCCAAAATTGGGCTTGGGCTATTCTAGCCTACCAATGTTGTTGTTTGAATTGAGGCTTGCGAATTTACTTGAGTTTGCAAATGATGACTCATTTTACAATAGTGGCTTTTCTTGCTGCAAATTATTGATATCTGCAGGGCGAGATGTGAAAATGCGAATTTGCAAGATTAAATGGATGCAAGTATTGGCTATCAATAATTAATTATATTTGTTTGTAATGATCCGATTGGTGTGGAGATTTGGATGTCCTGTGTCTTTTTTCATCAAAACAATTCTCTTATTTTTTAATTTCTCTGCAATTGTTAAATACTTTTTTTATTTCATTTTTTAGCATACATTTTAATATGCATTTTAAGTATAGTTTCAAAATCTATTACTATATATTATAAGCTGACACAAGGGCAAAAGTTGCCAATTTAATGGTCGTGAAATTACAATTTTACCCTTATATTTTTTAAAATTACAAAAATGCCTTCTTTTAATAATTATGTAAAAAGAAGTGAAATTATGTTTGTATCGGGATTCGAACCACTGACCCTCTTCTATTCAACTTATGCCAATAACCAACTTTGCTACACTTAATTTTGAGTTTTGTTCAAAAATCCTATAAGATAAGCCACATCTTCTATTCTTGTCCATTCTTCTTTTACTTTTATTTTTGAGTAAATAAAATATTGATTTATATTATTTCTAAAATATTGGATAGATAAACTTACAAAAAATATTCTAATCGATTGAGTACCAAAAAAATTTATTTATATGCGTCCCCAATCCATGTAGATATTAAATTCTTGAAGTAAAAAATAAAATTTGATTTTAAGAAATATATAAATTTTAGTTATCAATTCATACATAATTAATAATTGCATCACATTAGTTTTAGGTGTATAAAAATTTAAATATGTGAGTTATATTATGGGGTTTGATCGACCAACTATTTAGACTTTCAACGAATAAAATATTTGATTGATCTAAAAACAGTAGTATATATTTACATATACACTAAAAAAATGAAATTATGTTAAAAAGATGAGAACTCTAAAAATATGATCTATGTTATATATAAAAAAGTAACATAATTAATTAACATTCAATAAAATCAAAATATATATAAAATTTTAAATCATAATTATTACAAAGCTACAACAATTATTTATAATGATCAACTAGACTATAACTCGACTATGAAGTATGGTACATATGAATATTTATATAATTTGAAAAATTGATCAACGTATAATATATAATGGTTGAGTACTTATATCAATACAAGATAAAATCAAAAAAATTGATTGTAAATTTCTTATACATGCGTTGGTCATTGAGGTCGTTTGATCATATTTAACATTAATTGAAATTAGCTTATAACCCGTGCGAAGCACGGTTTCTTTTGATAGGTTATAAAATTTGTTTAACATTATAATAATGTTTTTATATAATCATTATTTTTAGTAATTTTTTAATTATAATTTAATATAAATTTATATAATGATATACGAAAGAATGCCCAAAATACCCAATTTTCCCATACCCACTACCCAAAATACCCAGATCTGAAAATACCGCCCAAAATACCCACGGGTTACGCCGTTTGGAACGGCGCAACCCGACCACTGTAGCGTGCCAGAAAAAGCAAAATTTCTCCAGAAAAATGAGAGCTCGGGTGCCGGCGACTGGGGGCGATTTCGTCGTCTCCGTCGATCTCTCTCACCACAGCACCTCCACCACTTTTGAACACATCAAAACAAACAGCAAACCATCCTCTTCCTTTTTCCCCAACTGATTTTGAAGGATAAGTCCCCGCAGGGGCTCTACGAGCTCGTCGGAAAACTCGAGAAACGAACGGGTATGGATGTGGTGGTTCAAAATCCGGTAAACTAAATGGGATAACACCGTAGATGTGTAGATCGTCTAAATACGAATCGTTTGGTATATAATATGCTATTGGTATAGATGTGTAACTGAGATCGGCTGGATTTTGACGTTTCCGGCGAAATCGCCTCAAAATCGCCGGTTGGGAGAGTGTCGCGTACAATTGCAGAGAAAATGTTGATGACGTCATCACGCATCTTGCAATTGCGTAACACCGCTTACGCCGTTCCAAACAGCGTATCTGCTTTTGATTCCGCCTATGTAAGAGGCGGAGAATTGGATTACGCCTGTGTGTATGGCGTAAGTGCTAGGCTTACGCATTTCTGAAGGGCGTATCAGCCCTTACGCCCCTGTTAGTGGCGTATATGCTGGGTAGTTAGGGTGGTGCTTCCCGAATTTGGGTATTTTGGTGAGAGAAACAAAATAAGTGGGTAAATAGGGCAATCACCCATGATATACATGGTTTAAAATTTATTTTGTAAAATTCTAAATTAAAAATGTCATTGACGGGTTCGACTTTGAATTTTTAGTAAATTAATTTAATCATATAATATATCTTATTATTAGATCTAATGATTCTAATTTATTACTAAAAATAATGATTTGAATATATGGTGAGATATTTTTGGGTGTATATTAGTGATCGCAAGATTAATTTTAAATTAAAAAGTAACGTGTTTTAATTACAAAAATTCCTACTAAAATAATTACGGAAAGATATGGTATGATGTTTTGGATATATATTAATTATTATAATATTAGTTTTAAATTAAATGTTAAAGTGTTTTAATTAGAAGTAAAATCTGTAGAAAAAATGGGTAATTGAGTTGTTTGAGCAGAAAAAAGAGTCCAAGTAGAAGTTCAATGTGGATGAAGAAATTGTAATCGGGATATAATTACGTTAGCATTAGTAATTAGCTTTCTGAGTTGTTTTTCTAATTTAATTATTTATTTTAATAATTAGGATAACCAAACCGAAAACTAAAACTTTCAAAACTTTCAATGTTTCGGCTTTAATATAATAGTATAGAAAAAAGAGTTTAAGTAGAAGCTCAATGTGGATGAAGGAATTTTAATCTTAATATAATTACGTTAACATTAGTAATTAACTTTTGAATTGTTTTTGTAATTTAATTATTTATTTTAATAACTAGGATAACCAAACCGAAAACCAAAACTTTCAAAAATTTCAATGTTTTGGCTTTAATATAATAGTATAGATATTTAGAAGAGAAAAATGTTCATATAGTTAACCGTAGGTAATTACCTTAAGTTATTAGCATTTTGAGTATAAAAATGGATGAATTTTTTATAATAATGAAATCCACCCCATACTAGCCTTCGAATAGTATTGTAATATGTTTTAACTTTAGGTAATTATCAACAATTAACTATAGGATCATTAAGCCCTATTTAGACAATTTAAAAATTGAGTTAAAAACTAATTCAAAATGTAATATAAAAATTAGTATGGAAAATTTTAAAATAATTATAAAAATATTAGATAAATTGAAGGGTGAGATACCAAACTACCCATATTTTATTTCCATTTGCCCAAAATGCCTATATTCAGAATTGTCTGCCCTTTTTACCCACGAGCCACGCATTCTGAGCTGGCGTATAGGGAACACGCATTTCTAAAATGCGAATAGGTGGTACACGCAATGAAGCTAAGCGTATACTTTGTAAAATTCAAAATCTGTGACCGTGAACAGTTACCTCATATACGCATGTTTAACATGAGTGGCTATAGATACACATGTTGAACATGCGTATTGGCCACTGTTCATCTCCTCTCTCGAACGACGTCGAAGTCGTTTTCCTATCAGATTTTTGGGGACATTGTTCACACCTTTCCAGGCAACTTGAATTCATGTACCATACACCAAAATGAATGTCTTCTCCCCCTCTACATTCCTATACCATTCAATTTCCATTTGGTTTGCCGGATTTAAAAGGCCTAAAACGAAGCTTTTTTTCCCGATGTAGTTTCTGGTTGGTTTGTGTACACCCCTGCGGGGCTGGAAAAAAACACAAAGTAGAGGAAAATGATGAGGCCAGTATGGGCATCATTTGTATGTCCTCAGATGTGGTGGAGGCAACCGGAGGGTGGTGAACGGAGATGAGCGAACGAAATGGCGATTTTGAGGCCGCCTGAACGCCGGAAACGTTTATGAGATAATGACGTCATATGATGTCATTACGCATACTATACATGCGTGACTTGGGATACGCATTTCTGAAATGCGTATTCCGGGCCACACATGTACAGTATGCGCACTCCGTGGTAAAAAAGGGCAGGCTCGATTGGAAATCGGTATTTCGGGCACTTTCCACACCAAAGTGGTGTAGTTTGAGCATTTTCTCTAAATCTATCTATTACTATATATTATACATCAACACAAGGGCAAAAAGTTCCATTTTATTGGCTGTGAAATTACTGTTTTGCCCCTATTTATTGAAAATTAACAAAAGTGCCACCCTTAAAATATTAGTGTAAAAATTAGTGGAAACTATGTTAGTGTTGAGAATCGAACCCATGACCTTCTACTCTTAGTCTCATGCCTTAACCATTATGCTACACTTAGTTTTGAGTACATTTTAAAAATCTTATTAGATAAACCACATTTATCTCCTTTTGTCCAATTTTTTTTTATTTCAACTATATATTAAATCTTAATACAAGTGCAAAAAGTGCCAATAAATTGCTTATAAAATTACTATTTCACCCTCATTTTTTGGAAATAATAATTGTACCACCCCTTTAAAATCCATGAAAAAAATGGAAGAATTTGGATTAGTTTCGGAGTCGAGCCACCGATTTCGTTTTAAGAGGTTCATGATACAACCACTATATTACATTACTTTTCGAGTTTTCTTAAAAATCTTGTAAGATATCACGCTATTTTTACTTAACTTATTTTCATTTTTGTTTTCACTTTTGAGTAAATAAAATGTTAGTTTACATTATTTATATAATTTCGTTTTTTCAGTTTTCGTAGTTTTATTTATATATATACTTAATCATCTTATAAATTTTAATACACCTGTATGTTTTCGATTAAATATATTAAATATGTTATTTATAATTTATATTATATTATATCTCTGATCATACTTTATTTGAATTAGTTGATATTGGATACCTAAAAAATAATACTGAAATTTGATCCAATATAAGGAATATAGTATATGCAATGTATTTCATTATTCATTACTTCGATCATTCTAAATTAAGAAAAATAGTTTTAATTTTTTTTTAAATTATACAATAATCATGTTTATATATTCATCACATCCGTTTTTTAATAATTTTCTTTTTAGAATGTATACTTCAGTTGTTTATATTTTCTAAAATAATTTATACTCTCTTTGTCATTATAAATGATTAACATGGAAAATAAAATGTTAAGATAAAATTCTTGGTTATGCATGAATCTTACTAAGTCTGGATTTAAAAAAATTACAAACATTTATCTCTATGTATATATTAAATTATTGAAATAAAATACAATTTAGTTTTTTTTTTTGACAAACAAGAAAATGTAATTAACTTGCATCGACCAAATCACAGTCAACACAAACCCATGAACTGACACTACAATCTGAATGGAAACAAATAAACGAGCTAACCAAATAGCCGCTTATGTGTACAGACTGTTTTACATCATGAATAAAAATATTCTTCGAATTAAAAAAGATTTGAGTGGTTTTCCGATCAATCAAGCATGCACCAATCCTGGAACCAGTAATATCACAAATGACCCTCACATACGCATCACTTGTAGTCCAATGTTCAGAAACACCCCAGCTATCTACATGCCGAAAACCAGCTATAGACATGCCGAAAGTCCAATGATCAGAAACACTCCAGCTATCTACATGCCGAAAACTAGCTATAGACATGCCGAAAGAGATAGATCTCAAAAGATGAACAAATATTAGTTGTGAAAAGTAAGCTCTTGCAATATCCGATACCAGCCCAAATCCAATGCACACATTATAGATCTCCCATAAAACCACATAAATCATTTTCAAAGTAACCAACAATAAAACCCATACCAGCAATAACAAAACTGACATTAACCTCCCAATAAAATGGTAGCAAGTCAGACCCACGTCAAAAGACGAGACTAAAATCCAAAATTCAACGACCTCGGAATGACACCAAATTTTGGTATGATGTTAAGGAGGAGAATTTGAATCTAAAGGTATTTTTTATTTTCGGAATCGGACTCAAAACCAAGATAGATCTGAGAAATAAATTCTAGATGTTTGGCTTTGGTTCGATTTTTATTTAAAAAACTGGAGCAAAACAAGAAACTGAGATTAGATGATTGAAAAGAGGATTGGAGGGTGGTTTGATGGGGGACAATGGAGAAGAGGGGTGGCCAGCGGCGGAAAAGAAGATTGAGAGTCGACTCTCATGTATCGGAGGAGAGAGAGCGGAGTCTGTTTAAAGACAGCAGAAGAAGTTGTTGTTTCGTATAAAATACAATTTAGTTGAATTTTTTTTGGTTAACCATATATCTTCAAGTTTACATTTATCCTGAAAGAACGTGATGCGAAATATTACGTAATACTTAATCTGCTTTTGGATATATTAAAAATATTACTAGCATAATATGTTTCTTCTATGTTGATCTGATGTAGAAGGATATGAATTGTAATTGATTATTTGTTTACATGCCATTTTTTTTTCAAAATCTTCTTTGCAACCTCGGTCTATTTCCTACAGGAATTTTGTTTTTGTAGGTTCATGACCGGTGTGAGAACATTGCATTATAGATTTGCAATAGAGATGACATTAACATATTTTAAGGATTGTGGACAGTTGTAATCGTGTTGATATGGAAACCAATGTCTATCACTATGAAAAGACAAAGATTATCATCTTATTTTCTCAAATTTATAATTACAAGATCCCGTTCATAACTCAAAATTGTACATCATACTCAACAATATTATTGTTGGCGTGTATTTATAGTTTTTATTGGCATTCAGTATTAACACATATCACTACTCATATTACAATTTCATAATTACGAGTTTTCAGTTCAAAAATTATTAAACCAATCACTGCCTTCTTTTTTAGAACAAAATTAGAGACCTTCACGTAGAGGCCCGTGCCTTGCACGGGCTGTAACGCTAGTTTATTTTTAATCATGATCCGTGTTTCACACAATTTATTAGCTAGTATTATTAAGAGCACTCACAGTCGGCACCCCATCTCTATAATTTGGGGATGGGGATTGGCATTTTATCACATACTAAGCTTCCATCCGAGACCCCAAAATGGGGCATGCTTTTGGGGATCAAATCTAAATCCCCATTTTTGAGGTTCTATTGTACATCCCCCATCCATTCCCCTATCTTATTAAAATAATATTTGTAGATAGTGTGAGTTTTAGTAGTTAAAATTGTAAGTGAAAGAGAGAGAAAGAAGTAATATAGAAAAGAATGTATGGATACGGGGATAGAAATGGGGAATGGCCGAATGGGATGTAGAACATTTTTGATAATTTTAGGAATTTACTATTTTTGTTTAGAAATTTATTATTTTTAGTAAATTTTTGGGGATGGGGGACCCGACGATAATGCTCTAAATAAGTGTTTTTATCTCAGCAAAAAAAAAACAACGTGTCTTTAAATTTAGCAAAAAAGTATTTAATATATCTCTAGAGAAAAGCTACACTACAAAAAAAAGGTATTTCCAGCAGGGTAAGAAAACATTAATTATACATTAACAGTTACTGTACTGTAGAGAGAGTCAGAAAGACATCCAGTAAAGAATAACTAAAACAATAAAATTTCATAAAGAATAGCTTTAAGAAAGCTATTTTAGAAACAACGAACTCTCAAAAAAAGAAAGAACAAACTCTCGTAAGAATAGCTACCAAATGATGTCTAGTATTGTAATTACAATTTACAGATAGATAACCAAGTATTTATGGGAACTTTTGTTTGATTCCCTAATATTTTTCATTTATTTATACATAAAAAGAATAACTATGCCGGTAAATAAGTGAATTACAATTAATTATAATCTTTTTTTTTTGCTAAGCTAGCTATGACTTTTGTTAAAATAATTCAAATTAAGTTAGCTAAGGTTACTAGTCTAAATTAAATTGTCATGTATTCACACAAACCAAACATAGACTTTATGCACTAAGTTTCTCTATAAATTAGTTCTTCATTCATGTAAATATGTAATCAAACAAGTTGAATACACAGCAATACAAGAGTTGCAATTTTCCTCTTACATTGTTTTTCTTCTTCACCGCATACTCTCATAATTTCTACATGGTATCAGAGCTTTAAAGAGCCTTATCTGTGTTATTCCGGTGACAACCATAGTTTCCGGTGACATAACCATAGTTTCTGGTGACGAAGCTTCTTTCGGTTATTTCATCAAACAGTTGGCACAACTCCTATTAACCAGTCAACAAAGGAGTACTCAACCCACAACTCACTAAGCTTTAATCAATCAGTGTCCATTTCCCACCTCCGAGTCACAAACTCGCTGAGTCAACTCATCTCGCGAGGCTCAAATTCTTCTTCATCAATTTCGACGATACTCCATTCAAATTTTCAGGTCATCATTGTCGGAACTCTTCCTGAATAAGACAAAATCGACCATCTCCATCTCGATCTCTATCTCTTGTGCAGTGGGTAATCTCGTATATATATATATAAGTAAGGATCTAGGGAAAACCTCGTTTAATGGAAAACTTAGAAAACTAAATCGAAATATAGCATATATGGTATGCAAACTAATCGTTGGGAGATGAAGAAAAATGTGGTGAAATTAGATTTAAAAAAAATATCACCGATTGATGGTAAAAATCAAATTAAAAATGGAGGGGATTAGGTGTGATTCTGTGTGTGAGGGTGTATTTGATTAGTGTGTGGGTGCCCCTGGCGGGGCCATTGATCTTAATACATCTAATGGCTAGGATTAGTACCTTAGTTTTCTTCAAAAAATAAGTTCTCTTTTGAGCAATTGCCTATATTATATATATATATATATATATATATATATATATATATATATATATATATATATCTGTTATACACTGAAAACACCTGTTACGTTCTTTCATCCGTGTTATATTTACTAGATATATTAGCTAAATTACACTTCAGTACCCTAAAGTTTATCACTACTTGGTTTTTGAACCTTCATCTTTTGAAAACATACACAGCACCCCTGTATTATTAAATATTTGTTGCAGAATACTTGAACTTTCAACAGTTACATTTTAATCCCTGCATTTTTTGTGAAATGGAGAAAGAGAATAGTTCACCAATTCAAACGATTTTAGAAACGATTTTTGTGAAATGGAGAAAGAGAATAGTTCACCAATTCAAACGATTTTGGACCGTATTGAAGAATAGGATGTCAAAAATCATCAAGCTATCACATTTTTTAGAAACTCATCAGTTTCTAAAATCAATTTACAATTTGGGAACTATGAAACTGCAAAAGAAATTTGGGATTTGTTGGCTTCACGATACACTACATCTGATCTTTCTCATCAATATCAGATTATGAGTTCATTAAGCAAGCAGAAGCAAGAGTCTTGTCAATCGGTAGCAGATTTCCTCTCACAGATACAATCACTTTGGGATCAGTTGACGCCATCTGAACCAAAGTGGTCACACACAGAGGATGCAACACTCTATCAGTCATATCGTGATCAACAACGACTCATCCAATTTTTGATGGCACTTACTCAAGATTTTGAACCAGTTAGAGCAGCTCTTCTTCATCGTGTTCCGTTGCCTTCTTTGGAGAATGCTGTAACTGAACTTATTTCAGAAGAAACTCGACTCGACATTGGCAAAGGCAAATTTGTGGAAGATATGGTCCTAGCAATACCTTCATCACTAGCCATTGATAAACCATTTTGCAGGTTCTGTCGACAAAATGGACATCTGGTCGAGGACTGCTCAACACTAAGTCGCAATCATACATGCAAACACTGCCATCAAAAGGGTCATTATTCTACATATTTCTGCAAGAAAAAGCCATCATTTCCTTCACAAAAGTTCTCTCATCCTTCCACTGGTGCAACCTCGGATTCTACACCGGAAACTGCATCAAATAGTGAGATTGAATCACTTCTCAAACAGATTTTGTCAAAAACTAATGCTTCTTCCACCGCATTAACTGTCACCTCGGGGTCTACCATGACAGACTCTTGGGATCAGCCATAGACGTGACAGTGCTTCTCATTCTGACAGTGCTTCTCTAGCCATCAGAATTTCCTTGTCATTTTTGACAGTGCTTCTCCAGCCATCAGAATTGTTTTCGTTCTGACAGTGTCTTATTCAGCCATCAGAATTGATTTTTCGATCCTCATTCTGACAGTGCTTCTCTAGCCATCAGAATTTTCTTATCATTTTGACAGTGCTTCTCCAGCCATCAGAATTGTTTTCGTTCTGACAGTGTCTTATTCAGCCATCAGAATTGATTTTTCGATCTTCATTACGACAGTGCTTCTCCAGCCATCAGAATTGTTTTACCGTTCTGACAGTGCTTCTTCAACCATCAGATTAGCTTATTATTCTGACAATGCTTCTCTAGCTATCAGAATTACATCAGTTTGGGGAGGTGCAAAGACCAACAAAAAGGCACGATTCATCTACATTGTGTCTCCGGTTCAAAATCCTCCTACCACTTTCGGTAATTTTGTTTACAAACTCAAGCTGGTTTTTCAACCATCTTTAGTTTGAGGGGGGGTGTTAAAATAATTCAAATTAAGTTAGCTAAGGTTGCTAGTCTAAATTAGTTGCTAGTCTAAATTAAATTGTCATGTATTCACACAAACCAAACATAGAGCCCGTTTGGCCCCCCTTTTTTTTTTTTTTTTTCACTTAAAGTTTGGATGGAGGTGTTTGTCTCCCCTTAAAGTGGAGCCACTTAAAGTGGAAAGTAGGTTAAAAAAAAAAAGTAGCTTGGAGGTACTTTTTTTCCACTTATTTTTTTTCGTATATCAATTTTTATGTATTTGAGTCACCATTTAACTTGTATTGTATTCTTTTCATATATTTGTATTTTATACTTTCAAAAAAATATAAATTTCTTTTTTTTTAATTAAATTTTTAAAAATAAATTTACTTTAAGTGGAATTAGCCAAACAGATACACCTAACTTTAAGTAAAAATTATCACTTTTCACTTAAAGTGAGTAAGTAGCACTTTAAGTGATAAGTAACATTTTTTAAGTTAAGCCAAACACGCTCATAGACTTTATGCACTAAGTTTCTCTATAAATTAATTCTTCATTCATATAATCAAACAAGTTGAATACACAGCAATACAAGAGTTGCAATTTTCCTCTTACATTTTTTTCTTGTTCACCACATACTCTCATAATTTCTACAACTTTAAAAGATTGATATTATTAGTTAGAAAAGAAAATATAGTGAAGGATACAATCCACTACTTTCTATCTTAGAACTAGTCTACATGCCTAGACCCTAGCATTTTTGTTAGGAGTATATTGTTACTGACATTCCCATTCTGCACATCAGAATTGAATATTAATTATTTACCTTATTATAGAGTTCAGGGATCGTTTCATGGTAAAGGTTGAAGAAATACCGAACACAAGTAAGTTCTCTAGCCATTTCACTTCAGAGTTGTTCCCATATATATATATTTTTTTTTGAAAAATTATCACTTGGATAGAAGATATATATAGTCAAGATACGATTCCACTATTTAATTACTATCTTAAAATTATCTCTATTTGTGTTTTTAAATGCATGTAGAATCATGCATTTATGCATTCATAAGTACTACTATTTTCTTCCGTTGATCAGATCCTATATTAATTACCTTGTAAAAGTAAATGGATCAATTCAAGGTAAATGTTGAAGAAAGTACCCAACACAAGTAAGCTCAATTTATTGCCCGTCCAGCCGTCCTTAGTAAAGTTTATGGAATAAATATATTAACTGTCTTTCTACTACCATTGTCATCAGAAACCGAAGTCCCCGATATTTGAAGATTCAACCACTTGGACTCAAGCTCGCCTGTGAGTAATACTATATTATTATTATTATTACGTCTTAATCTGTTTTAGGAGTAGTAATAATAATTTGAGTGATGTTTTATAATTAAATAAACTTGTGTATATATAGTAGTATCAAGTAGAAGATTTTACACAGTTTTGTATGATTTATTGATTACAGATTACACAAAATGTCCAACATTATCTCCAATTTAATTTGGAATATCTATATCGGATACATGATTTACACAAATGCTAACTAATTGATTTTTCTTCCTTGATATAAATTAATATAGTTAAGTTGGAGAAACAAAGTACCTGTTCCATAAACCTTGTCAATGTCTGCGATGATCTTCTGGCATTCAAGGTCATGTCATTTCTTACTTTTTATTCCCTTAGATTGCAGATAACTAGCTTCATACCGGCCATATATGTTGCGAATTTACTCGATCCCCCAGACAGATTACATTCACTCTTTCCTTCCTTGCAAGTTTATCAAGTAGCCATAATTTAATTGATGTGGATGTTATATATATATAGGGGGCTACTCCAATACAAACCTTCTTAAAATACAAACCTACAAACCAAGCATAATCTAATATTTCAAGCTAATCTAATGACCAAACTAGGGGTACCCCAATACAAAAAATGCTTAAAATAATTGGCTCTATCCAACAAAAAAAAATAAAAAATAGAAAAAAATAAAAAAAAAATTCACTGTTCACGTGATGACGTGGCAGTGGATTTCACTGGTTAACGGTGCTTCGCACCTTCTTGTACGGCGCTTCGCGCCTTTATCATTCTAAAGTTGTAAGGAATGACAATCAATGGTAAAGGCAATAGACGATTGACGGGTGTGTCGAGAGCCTTCGGCCCTCATGACTACCTAACTCATCCGTTTACTGTCTTAAATGCTTCGCATTTCCACGGCAAGATTTTTTTTTTTTTTTTTTGAAATTTTTTTATTTTTTTTGTTGGATAGAGCCAATTATTTTAAGCATTTTTTGTGAAGATACCCTTGGCGGAAACCTTAGAATAGATGAAATATAATTAATTTAGTGTTGGTTTGTAGGTTTGTATTTTAAGAATGGTTTGTATTTGAGCACTTGCCTATATATATATATGTTGCAGATAAACACTACAAGGATTTTTGCTTTAGACGACACTCAAAACGTGTTGTCTGAACCTCCCGAAAACTGTTGACTATTGAGAAGTCGTCTGATACACACCTCAGACAACACACAGCAAACTGTTGTGTGAGAGTTGAAAGACAAGTAAAAGCCACCTGAAAAGAGTTGTCTGATACCCAGAAACAATAACACTTCTTTGGAAACCTCTTGTCAAAGCTCCAATAACACAACACTTTTCACTACAAGAAAAACTAGATCAGACAACTGTTTTTGCCCGTTGTTTGATAACCCCTTTTCATGTCGTCTATTGAGATGACGTCTGATCAGACAATGTTTTTTGAAATAAAAACTATTGTTATGTCGTGTGCGACACAATGGTTTTTAGAAACAAAGTGTTGTATGTTTTCTCTTTAAACAACGATTTTATTTGTGTTTCTTGTAGTCAGACAATGGTTTTTTCTTTTTATGTGTTGCATGTGCGTAGAATAGACAATGGTTTCTTGAAACATGTCCATTGTCTAATGATATTCTCCGCAAGTGTTTCTAAAAGATGATAACATTGGCTAATGATAAATGAAACAACATTTTTTTCTTAATATACTACCAAATTAGCGGGAAAAAAAACAATATTTTTATTTACAACAAAAATCAAAGTTTATACAATACTAGCAACTAACCATTTTAATCAAAACCAATATTCATCTAAACATAAACTACCATCAATATTAATCACAATAAAGCTACATCTACACAAAATTCTTTAGACCACTTGGTGGGTTGCCTCGGGCATCATTTCCAGGCTTCCGAAACTTGTTAATATTTTCTATGCTAACTAATCTAAGTATGACCATCAAATACTCACTTCTATGTCAAAATGCTCCAGCTTGTTCAGTTTGGCAAACATATTTCCATAGAACTGAGCATCCCTCTTGTTGATTTCTTTTACCTTCTCCTTCAGAACCTTGCACTCGAGCTTCACATCCCTACAAGTAGCCAACATAAATGAATGACCAAAGTACTCCAAAAACGTAGTTGGAAAAGATCCACAACTAAAGAAGTACGCATTGGCAATAATGTAGATGCACGTGCTGTGCATTATAAAAGCTTTGTAAAAGAGAATGGAATCAAAAAGATCAACCTAAAAAAAAGTTTTAACACCTTACTCTGTGATATCTCCATGACTAAGCCAGCTGCATCAGTTAGCATTTGGCCATCAAAATAGCAGCAGTAACACAGCCACTGGCAACCTGCAACATAAAATAATTTACACTGTCTGAGCATAGTAGTGATTAGTGAACTTTGAAGTTACATAGTAGTGATTAGTGAACCACATACAAACATTTCGTCTACCTAGGAACTATAGAACGTAACTTAATTCTAGGAAAATCCTAGAGTGTAAGTCATGATCAATTAAAATTCATTTTATAAGATATCCACTATCTTATGAAATTCTTAGAAGTTAAATACCAAATAAAATCATATAATCCTAGTATTATAGTAAAAGATGCTAAATTGTGAAAAAAACCAAGAGGGGAAGTTACCGTCAAATGTAAGCAGCAAGTAAAGTATACAATGTAAACATCTTCACGTGAATTCGTAATTACGTGGCACCAACAAATAAACATTACTTACCTGCAATTGTAGCATGAATATGCCATACAATTTAGCATACTGGGCATTATAAAAATCTCCGAAACTGAGAGCTGCGACCTGTGTCAATTGTCACAGGATGATAATCAATTAATTGCACATATTCTGTAGTGCAGAATGCAGATGGACTTGCATGATTCTGGACTTGCATGTTATAAGTAATTCTACAACTCAAAAGATACCTCTGTCAAGCACTGGAGTGTCAGATTCCGAGCGCCTGTATTCATAACTCTATTTCTTCAAAGATTATCTACAATATGATATAACTACAAAGAGAAGGAAAAAAAGTCAGATTGTTGATTACAAGGATGACAATTAGATTGTCCAAGGAAACTATAAAATTTGTTAACATAACTACACTTCTACTAGAAGATTATCTACATACTAGTGAAACATTCAGCATCAGCAAAATGACATTTTGGTAGTTTCTTAATGTTGGATGATTCTTCCAACACTATTTCAATATGGAAACTAGAAGGAATAATGATCTTACCCTGTACAGATAGTCATATATGCTCACAAAGTAACTACTCGAGCCCTTCATCTGTAATACTGGGAAGATTGAACTCCGCTCTCAACATATAATCCTACACATTGTCAACAGAATTAACCCAATCAGATATTATTTACACATGAAAAACATAATATAATCTTTTAATATCTATAGACCTTGGTAATGTATTTACATAAGAACATTGGAGGAAAATTTACCTTACCACCCGGAAATGATTTGATTTTCCAAAGCACTGCATCCTTTTCAGGTGCCCAAGTTTGCACTCAGGCATACCACTACAACAGATGAGCAGAGCATTTATGTTCTAGACTGAGGGAGACAGAGAGACTGAGGGGGAGACACACACAGAGAGAGAGAGAGAGAGATATTGAGGGATAGAAGGAGAGAGAGACCACATCATAATAAATATGTTTCGGTAAGAATATGTATGCTAATAGCAAGTAATGCTTAAACAAATGCATATCGAAAAAATTCACTGCATCAAGCACATCCTTCTTCACACGATTGAATCCAGCCTCCTAATTCTAAACTAACTGCATTTAAAACACATAGCCATACAGCAACACACCCAAAAGTGATTAACGGGAACAGTCGCACAGAGCTAAGAAGACACATAAGGCCATCACGGGATCAGGTCTTGTAGCAGGCATAATCAAAATTAAAAAAGCGACCAAAAAAAAACAAAACAGGTCCAAGAATAAATACAATGGAAACCCCTGGCAGTCCAATAAATGTTGGAAGCTGTTGCCTCAACATCCTGCATACTCCCACAACTTCCACCAACACACGGCCAGTTAAAAAGAAAAATCGAACTACAGAGTACGCAAGTTTGTATACTAGAACTTGCAGATTTGACCGTAACACCAAACCAATTACAAATCTAGACGGAACCATTCAATTTATAAATCTCAATACATAAGAGAGAGGGTAAAACCTGGCCACTCAAGAAGTATGCTGGCCAATCGAACCAATTGAACCAATTAGGGATTACCAATTAGGGTTGACGACTTTCGAGTTCGACGGAGCTGCTAATTGGTGCTAATCGGAGCTAATTGAAGCAGGGAGATGGGTTAGGGTTCTTGAGCGGGGAGAGAGAAAAAGAGGGGGTGGATTTACTTTATGTTGCAGATGTTTTTGTTTATGAGAAAAAGCATGGGCTTCTTAATTGGAGATAGGGCTTCTTAAATGCACACCGAGAGAAATAGCACAGAGATAAACTTTAGATACAGAGATATAGAGATGTAGATCTGTGTTTATGTATGTGTTTGGACATAGAGAGCAAAGGGGGAAACAAAAAATGAAAATTTTGGAGAAGGGGGAAATGAAATATTGGATAAGCGGGAGAATGGGAGAAAATATATTGTTACTTAATTAATTTTACACCATATTAAGAATTAAATATTTTAATTAGTTTAATTAGTTTAATAAATTTCTGAATATTTTTTTTGAATGATTTCTTCGACGATCGAACTGTACGAAAGTTAAAAAAAGTTCATTCTAGTGTTGGGAAAAAATAATAAAAAAAAAGGTCGGGTTGTACGAGATTTTAACAAAAATGTAGCACAAGTGCGACTTCCTATAACGAGGCACGATCCAGATTAACTGAATGATTTCTTCGACGATCACCGTACGAAAGTTAATAAACACTCATTTTAGTGTTGGGAAAAAATAATCAAAAAATAAAAAGGTCGGATTATATGATATTTTAACAAAAACGTAGTAAAAGTGATGTTTCCTTTTCACTGAATGATTTTTTTTCATTGATTTCTTCGACGATCGAACCGTACGAAAGTTAATAAACACCCATTTTAGTGTTGGGAAAAAATAATCAAAAAATAAAAAGTCATGGTCATGCCGCATCTTAACGAAAACGTTGTAATAGTATAGATTCCGGTAAATATTGTTCTTGGAGATCAAAGTCCAATTCGAAGACGTTATTGAAGTCGGATTTTGACGCTCCTATAGTCAAATCGAAGCTCTCAACGAACCCTACATGCTTTTGCCAACATATGTGGTATTGCAGGTGATTTCAATTTTTTTCCAAAATTCGATTTATTTTAGAAATTATTAGGATTAAAAATAAAAAATTTCAAACAGTGTTTGTTGTGAAATCTGAAGATGCCATGTTGTGGATTTTTTTAAAAGATTTCATCAACGATCGAACCGCACAGATGTTAATAGATACTTACTCTAGTGTTGGGAAAAATAATCAAAAATTAAAAAGCCTCGGTCGTGCCGCATCTTAACAAAAATGTTATAATAGTACCGATTCAAGTAAAAGGGTGCGTGCCAGATTCACTGAATGATTTTTTTTGAATGATTTCTTCGACGATCGAACCGTACGAAAGTTAATAAACACCCATTTTAGTGTTGGGAAAAAATAATCGAAAAATAAAAAGGCACGGTCATGCCGCATCTTAACGAAAACGTTGTAATAGTATAGATTCCGGTAAATATTGTTCTTGGAGATCAAAGTCCAATTCGAAGACGTTATTGAAGTCGGATTTTGACGCTCCTATAGTCAAATCGAAGCTCTCAACGAACCCTACATGCTTTTGCCAACATATGCGGTATTGCAGGTGATTTCAATTTTTTTCCAAAATTCGATTTATTTTAGAAATTATTAGGATTAAAAATAAAAAATTTCAAACAGTGTTTGTTGTGAAATCTGAAGATGCCATGTTGTGGATTTTTTTAAATGATTTCATCAACGATCGAACCGCACAGATGTTAATAGATACTTACTCTAGTGTTGGGAAAAATAATCAAAAATTAAAAAGCCTCGGTCGTGCCGCATCTTAACAAAAATGTTATAATAGTACCGATTCAAGTAAAAGGGCGCGTGCCAGATTCACTGAATGATTTTTTTTGAATGATTTCTTCGACGATCGAACCGTACGAAAGTTAATAAACACTCATTTTAGTGTTGGGAAAAAATAATCGAAAAATAAAAAGGCATGGTCATGCCGCATCTTAACGAAAACGTTGTAAAAGTATAGATTCCGGTAAATATTGTTCTTGAAGATCAAAGTCCAATTCGAAGACGTTATTGAAGTCGGATTTTGACGCTCCTATAGTCAAATCGAAGCTCTCAACGAACACTACATGCTTTTGCCAACAGATGTGGTACTGCAGGTGATTTCAATTTTTTTCCCAAAATTCGATTTATTTTAGAAATTATTAGGATTAGGTAAATTAGCGGTCAACTAGTAATTAGCGGTAAATATCATACAAGAATGATTTGTTTTTATCTAATTTTTTTACACATCACTAAAATCAGTATATAACACCATCCGTACGGTTGGATCATCGAAAAATATTTTTTAAAAAATAGATCATGTTCAATCGGTACGACACTAGTTAGAGGAAGTAGTACTTTTGGCGGATTTATATTATAACACGTACAAGAATGATTTCTTTTTTCTAATTTTTTGTACACATCACTCAAATCATTAGATATTAACATCCGTACGGTTGAATCGTTGAAAAAAATTTAAAAAAAATATTATTCCAAAATTATACTAGTTTGACCAAGTAGTACTTTGACAGTTGACCATTAAAATATCATACAAGAATGATTTCTTTTTTTCTAATTTTTTTTACACATCACTAAAATCAGTATATAACATCATCCGTACGGTTGGATCATCGAAAAATATTTAGGGGTTAGGGTTTTTGGTTTAGGGTTAGGTTTTTTGGTTTAGGGTTTAGGGGTTTTGATTAATGAGTTGTGTTCTTCGTGTTCTTCATAATTAAACGAAAATTTGAATGCGTTACCGAAATCCGATTGAGACGTACAAATAGTTGAATCGAAGCTCTCGACCAATACTTCATTCCTGTACAATCAAATCAAGTATAGGTATCATCGATTATTTGTTATTAATTTTTAAAATTCGAATTTAATTATGGTTAAAACATGAATTTTTGCGATTGAAGTTGTTTGAGTGATTTGATGCGTCCATGTTGTAGATTATTTTCTCCTGATCAATTTCATATATCATATGTTGAATTTGGAGTTCAATAACATGATCAAAAATCTGTTTGATTTTTGAATTGAGTTCTTGAATGTTCTTCGCGTTCTTCGTGTTCTTCAAAATCAAACTAGAATTTGGAGACGATATAGGGCTCCGTTTGAAACGCTCTTATAACCAAATCGAAGCTCTCATCATCACCTTTCCTAACCCATAATCAGATTTAGTGCAGAAATAACTTCGAAATTCAGATCTTTTTTATTAATTAAACTCAAATTAATTCTTTAATTTTCGGAAATAAGTCAGACAACGGTTTTTAAGATGAAAAACTGTTGTAGGAACCTCGTTCAGACAACAGTTTCGAGCAGAATTTCAAAACTCCCTCCATTTCAACTCATCCCAAAATATTATTTCCCCCTATTTTCTATTCCTTTTTTTATTTCCCCCATTTTTTAAATTTCCAAATTTCAATTCCCCCCATATTTTTGAATTCCCCCAAAATTTTGATTTCCCCCAAAATTTTGATTTCCCTCCATTTCAAATAATTTTTTTAAATTTTGTTCATAATCAGACAACGGTTTATTAATACCATAAAAACCATTGTCTGAAGCTCTTTCAGACATTTCTTTTTTAAAACCGTTGTGTGTTGGTTCACTGTCACACAACACTGTGAATAACATATTGTATGACTTCTAATTAGACAACATACCTAAAAACACTTGTCTGAATACAACAACGGTTTTCCTGGATATTGTGTTGCAGGCATTCACACAACACTTATTTGCTAAGGCTTGTCCAATCTTAAAAATACTTATGCATTTACACAACACCCCTGTTTTGGCCCATTGTGTGAATGTTGGATTACACAATACTTTTTCGAGTAGGAAAATAACAGTTGTCTGATCATTTCGGGCAACACTTTTTTCCATGAGTGTTGTCTGATAGGTGTCGTCTATTGCCAGATTTCTTGTAGTGAAAGACTAAATCACCCGAAATATATTGTGTGCAGCCTGACATAGGTCTCATCTGTCCAAATTCAGCTTGTGAGTTCACAGGTACATGATCCGTTTTCTTCTTCCTGATTCTTTTCTAGTCAAATTAAGCTTCCGTCCTTCAATTAAGTTCTTTGTTACCTATAAAAGTATCCGTCCCACAAATTTACAGAGTACACGTTCCTTTAGACTGTTATCTTTTATGTGAAAAAAGAACATTTCTCTACCATTTCGACATGTAGAGTATTAAAAGACCTCAATGTTGTTTTTGATGCTTCTATGTATGTAGTTTTGTTTTAAAGTATCGATCTGCTACTTAACCTTTATTTGAGGAACATCGATCTGTTGCTTATATTCTTTTACTTTTCATATCCAGTTACAGTGCAAGCTCCAAGTTTAGCTGCAGGTATATGTACAAGCGAAAAACTTCTGATTCAGAGCAAAATTGTACCCTCGTGGACAAATCTAGATGACGTTACTCCTTACATGGTAAGACATTTGTGCTATATATATTCAATTTTACCGTGATCGATCATCCTAGCTAATTTCTTTTAATTTCATTGGCAGTATCGTAATTTCTTTTAATTAATTTCACTGGTAGTTTATGAAAGACGGTACAAGTCACATTGAAGATAACAATGTACGGATTTCACTAATTAGCGTGAATGATTCTCCAGCAATAAATCCTTTGGTAATGTCAAGAATTTTTAAAGTTCAGAATGCATGCAGATTTACAAGTATATATATATATTCTGAATGAAAGACGACTTTGTTTATAATCACAGTACGTACTATCATCTTGATCGAATTATGTGTCTTATTATTAGACTAAATGAGAAAGCTGATCGATGACAATTTCTAGCACTTGGTTTTGAACCTAAAATCGAAACCTAGCTAATGCATATGTTTATTTCGTAGGGATGGACAACTAATCCGGTGAATACAAGACCTGATACCAAATTATCACAGGTGATCCGTACGTCTTTCATTAGTTGATACTCCTTCCGTTTCAATTTATGTGTCTTGTTTCTTCCGTACACGTTTGCCAACACACACTTTTAATCATTAATATCTTCAATTTCGTATTAGTATTAAATATAAAAACTTCACTGCATTAAAGTACTCATAAATACGAATCCAACAAGATCACTCATGACTATATTTGGTATCATAGATAATGCATAAATTAGTAGTCAATCGCTTAGAATAAACAGTACCAAAAGTCAAAACAGGACACTTAAATTGAAACGGAGGGAGTAACTCTGAACCTTACATATGTCATTCAAAAATGTGTGGTACTATATATATATATAGGCCTTTGCTCCATAAAGAACACTCTTATATAAAGAACAATAAAGAACACTATAAAATCATTTATTCCAATAGATCCATTGGCCCCGCCAGGACCAAATCCCACACTAAATACCCAAGGACTCTGAACCTCCAAACAACCCAGCTTTATCATTAACTATTCTATACAACCCATTCCCCTCAATCATATTAATATTAACCCAATCATTAATATATAACAGAATCAAGAGAAATTATAGTAGGGCATTACATTAATTATAAATTACTTGTGGCAGAGTCATTAATAAAGGTCATAATAAATTACAAGTATATCATTAATATTTAGTTTATAAATATCCAAGTAGTAGGGTTATTAATATTTATTTGTGGCAGAGTCATTAATAAAGGTAATACAAGTATATCATTAAGTTTGGTCATAATAAATGGGTTCATTTATTATGTATAGTTGGGCAGATAGTAATGTAAGATCAGCCACAAACAAGATCAGCCACAAACAATCTCCAATCTCCTTCCGTGTTCTTCGTGTTCTTAGCAAAATATCTGTATTTTGCTTCGTTAATCCAACAAACCTCCAAAATATTGTTATACAATGTTCTCCCAATAACATTTGGCGCTAGAAAGAGGGGCAGTCATTATATTGGGAGAAGGATGACTAAGTCGAACAAGAAGAACGAAGTGAACAATAGTGAGACCCCGGGGTCTCACAAGACACCCAAATGCGACCCCTAGGAGCGACCCCCTAGGAGCGAGGCCACACCTAGCGATGCGAGGCCACACCTAGCATAGCGTGGCCAAGGAAAGGATCAAGGTTCTAGGAGACCCCCTTCTTCTCATCGTGAGCGGTCCCATCATCGCGAAGACAGACCCCCATCTCCTCGTCGAGATCGTGAGCGGTCCCATCTTCGTGACGATAGACCCCCTTCTCTACGTGAGATGCCTCCTAATGAGATGCCTCTTAATGAGATGCCTCTTATTGAGATGCCTCTACGTGAGATGCCTCCATAGTACCAAAGTACCAAATTTGGTTATCACTTAACTCGGGGTTCGATCCCTTCCAACTACATAATTATACAAGATTTATTATTTAATTTAATTTCAACCCATGTTCGATTTCCTATAAGGGATTCGATTAAGGGGTTTGACGGTTATCACTTAATTCGGGGTTCGATTCTTTCTAACTACATAATTATACAAGATTTATTATTTAATTTATTATTTAATTTCATCGCGTGTTCGATTTCCTATAAGGGGTTCAATTCCTGACATAATCATAAAGATTTATTTACTTTAATTTTTTTAACTTTATCTCAGATTCGATTCTTTATAACTACATAATTAAATAGTGTATTAATATTAATTTTTTAATCTCGACTCGTGTTCAATCTATGCCCGTGCTTCGCACGGGTTATCAGCTAGTATGTATAAAACGGATAGTTAGGATTTTTAATTTTAAAATCAATTTCTCTCAAAATGTTAATATTGGTTTAAATCATTTTATATATAAGTTGTTGCCTGTGTTGAAGGTAGAAAATTCATTTCATAATTTAATTCATTGGCATATTTTTCCGCATATTTTTCAGCACTGTAAATCTTTCAACAAATGAGGTCTGCAATTAAACTCCTCGTACCAACATAACGTGACAAGCAACTTTTTATAAAAAGCTACATCATATTCATTAGGAGTAACTTAATTAGGAGAGACAACCCATACTTAACGGAAGATTCCTTGCTAAATACATCATGATTGATGATTCACACACAGAAGTTGTATTTATTTTTAAAGAAAAGCTACAATAAATTAAATATTGCACAATTTCATTATCAATGCATTCCACTAACTGTTACCACGAGATGTTCGAAATACTTTAAAATACTCCCTCCGTCCCAAAGGCCAAAATACAGGTCCCTTTTGTAAAAAAAAATTGTCCCAAATTATATGTTCCCCTTTTCTTTCCATACAAATATCTTTAATTTTTCAAAATTACCTCTATATTTGTATTTTCAATGCTTAACTTTTTTAAAACTTAATTCTATTCTCATTTTTCAATGCATTTATTAAGGTTATTTATTGAAAAACCTTATCCAACCAACTTTTTTCTTAAAATGCGTATTTTTTTTAAGGGAAATGCTAACAATAGCCCTAAAGGCTATGGTTAAGCATTAAATATTCTCATCTTTTCAACATTGATTTTAGTTATTTAATTGTTTTTAAGTTTTTCAATGCTCTTTTACACCATCAATTCAATTTTCCAAATAATAATAGTGGACCCCCCTACATTCACATTAATTTCCACTAATAAAAAAATTCCAAATTGTTACTCCCTCCGTCCCAATTTACATGTCCCTTTTCTAAAATACACACATATTAAGAGAAAGTTAGTTAGATAAAATTTTCCAACCAATACCCTTAATTAATACATTGAAAAAAGAGAATAGTGTTAAGTTTGAAAAAAAGTCAAATTTAGATACAATAAATATAGGGATAGTCTTGGAAAATTACTCTTAAATGTGCATTGAAAGTAGAAAAGGGACATGTAAAATGGGACAAATTCATTTTAGAAAAGGGACATGTATTTTGGGACGGAGGGAGTAAATAATTATATTGAAATTCATGCAAACTTGATGTATTAAGTGCAAATTTTACATTTTAAATGCATTTATCTACTTACATTAATGCTTAACCATAACCCTTAGGGCTATGTTTAGCATTATCCTTTTTTTAAAAGGGACATGTAAATTGAGACGGAGGTAGTAACATTATGAACCCCAATTTTATGAGCTCTAAAATCCAGAGTGGTAATTAAGAAAGTCTGACCGTCAACCTGTAAGCAAATGTCCAGACATAATGTAGACTCATATTGAACTGCAACACGGGATCTGGCCAATGGAATCAGGCCATCAGTTCCTACAGCTACTCCTTGATGTTGATCCTTGAGAAAGAGCACGCTAGTAGTCAGGTCTTTATCGAACAAGTGGTCGCAAAGGAATAGGATATCTTTTCTAAAGATATAATTCTAATCACCATTTTTTTTTAAAAAAAACACAAAATTATGACACCAATCAGCCAACTGACACTTTGCATATATTCACATGGTAACATATATACATGAATCTGATAATCTTCAAGTAATGAAGCAAAGAAAATGTGTTTATTTACAAAATGAACAAACTCTTATTCAATGCTCATCATAACGAGCTCATCAATCTATTTTACAGAAATAAAAGAAATGAAAAACTTATAACTAACTTGATTCACATAGCTTTTATATCAATATAACTAACTAACTTTACACGTGCTTGATCTAACAAACTCTGCTGACTTGGCACTACAGCTGTAACCTCTCGAGCAGCTAGCTATTTACTGAACTCGTATTATCTGACGTGGAAACTACACTAATAGTTTCATTAGCCCCCCTCAAGTTGAGAGTGGGAAACAATCCTAATTTGGAAAGTAAAGAATTGAAATGAGGCGAAGGTGCCACCTTAGTAAACACATCGGCTAACTGAGAACGAGTAGGCAAATAAGTCAGCTGAATTAAGCCTTCTAACACTTTATCTCTTGTGAAATGGCAATCCAACTCGATATGTTTAGTACGTTCATGGAAAACAGGATTCTGAGCCATATATAACGCAGACTGATTGTCACAATGCAAAGTTACTGGTTTGAGATTATGAACATCAAGATCATCCAAAAGTCGAACAATCCAAGTAATTTCAGAAGCTGCACTGGCCATAGCTCTATACTCAGCTTCAGAGGATGACTTAGAAACCGTTGGTTGTTTCTTAGATTTCCAGGAAATAGGAGAACTACCAAACAGCAAAATGTAACCAGTAATAGACCTTCGTGAATCAATACAAGATGCCCAATCAGCATATGAAAAGGCCTGAAGCTTAAGAGTATCTGATGCTTTAAGGAGAATACCTTTATCAGAAGTAGCTGTAATATACCTTAAAGTATGATGCAAAGCTGACCAGTGTGAAACTCTTGGTGCATTCATAAATTGACTGAGAGATTGAACAGTGAATGCAAGATCTGGACGAGTATTAGTGATGTAATTAAGTTTATCTACAATAGTCCTGTAATCTGAAGGATTCGGAATTAATGCACCATATGTTGTGGATAGCTTGAGATGCAAAGGAAGAGGAGTAGAAACTGGTTTAGAAACATCTAGATCACTAGAAGACATCAATTCCTTGACAAACTTTCTCTGACTCAAGAAAATACCAGTATCCAAATAATCCACTTCAATGCCCAGAAAGTAACGAAGTTTACCTAAATCCTTTATACTGAATAATTGATTCAAATGAGATTTTAACGATTGCATACCATCTAGGTCAGTCCCAGTAAGAATAATGTCATCGACATATACTACAGCAATACAAATTTTCTGATCATGCTTCTTAATGAACAAGCTATAATCATTTTTAGATTGCCTGAAACCTTGACTAATCAGCTCAGAAACCAATGTATCATTCCACACTCTTGAAGCTTGTTTAAGACCATATATTGACTTCTTTAACAAACAAACTAGATTATCAGGATTAGGTATACCTTCTGGTACCTTCATGTATACTTCTTCAACTAAATCACCGTGCAAGAACGCGTTGTTAACATCCAACTGATACAAAGGCCAACCTTTACTAGCAGCCACAGCAATAAGAGTCCTAACAGTTGCCATTTTCACAACAGGTGAAGAAGTATCTTTATAATCAATGCCAAACTTCTGATTGAACCCTTTAGCAACCAGACGTGCTTTACAACGATCAAGACTTCTGTTGATGGAGGATTTTCGTAATCAACGTGATTTTTGGAGGCCCGCTGGAATTTACAAGTGTAACACATGTAATTGGCTGTTTTTAGTGATTTGGGTGTGATTTGATGGTGGGGGTGAGCTGAGCTTGAGAGGTTACGAGAATCATCGCAGGTTCCATTAGCGAGATTTGTGTTCGTTCTCCCAAGGTGCCTACGTACCCTTGTTTATATAGGGATCAAGCTCACGTAGTTCTAATGCGAAGCTGATTCTGCTTGACCAGTTGTATTCGGTTGTCTAATTCGTGTAGGACTCAGGTTCCTTTAGAGCCTTTCACGAACTAGTTGGCTAAGTAGAGTAGAACTCGAGTTCGTACCCTACTATAATTCTCATGTCTATTAGAGGCATTCTAGGATCAACTGCGCCCTAGAATTACACTCCAATAATAATTCGGGCTCTTTCTGATTGGTTACGCTCAGGAACCTGGTGCTCAGGAACCTGGTGCTCAGGAACCTGGTTCTCAGGAACCTATGTCTCAGGAACCTGGTGCTCAGGAACCTATGTCTCAGGAACCTGGTGCTCAGGAACCTATGTCTCAGGAACCTGGTTCTCAGGAACCTCTGTCTAGGAACCTGTTTCTCAGGAACCTCCTTATTTCGGGACACATTGCTTAGGGACCTCTTTATAGGTACCTGTACCTGCACAAATAACAAACTGGTTAGACTGGATAGCTCTTCATATGCTCTTGGCATCTCTATGGCTGTTGCTATGCTAACTCGAACTCTTCTGCTGGGAGAAACCTGGTCTTCTAATACTCAGCTCAGCTTCCTAACCATTGGAAACCTCCTGATACTCATACATCCTTAGTCATTTCTTCTATCTGATCTTTATAACTCGTGCTGGATCTATCTCCTGGCTCATATGGATTGGACCCTATAGCTTATTGGGCCTAAATCTAGCCCATGGAGATTTTGGGCACAACAAGTACCCCCCGGTTCCTTGAAGTCATGCAATGCGAGAGGAACCTTTTAAGCTTTCTGATATGGGGTCCAATGCTTAATCACTTATCTTAAAATGTATTACTTCAACAACATGTATCCAAGCTTACATGAGCTCACTCGGCATAAGAAACAGGACACATAATGTTCTAGTAAACATAGTATTGATCAGCTTCTTTCTTGGTGAGGAACATGTTCTATTCTTCTTCTTCGAAACTCATTCTTCTGACAAATCTTCACTCTTAAACTGCTAGTCATTCCCTGTACATTCTTCTAATAACTTTGCAAAATCTCTCCAAGGACACTTCTGAGGTTTCGGGATATTATCATACTTCTGCTTACTCTTGTATCTTCTTAGGTGATCTTTGTCTTCAATGTCTTCACATGTCTTTTGTATATCTAGAAGTCTCGAAAAGCGAGTGGCACCTCAACAGCTTCCAATCAAGAGGTTCAACCTTTATTTACTCCTTTTGGGAAAAATGCATAATTTTCACATCGTGCATCCAAGCTTACATGAGCTAACTCGTCGTAAGAAACAGGATACACTACGCTTCTGTATGCAGATTCTAAATTAAATCCTCAGATCAAAAATCAAAGGATCGTGCTGAAAACTAACCTGGAAACTTTTCTGAAGCCGTCTTCTCGTAGATCATTATTGTCAGACTGCAAAACTCGTCATAAATACTCTCTAATTGTTCAAGCAATACTTCTTTCTTCTTCCAAACTAACTTATATGAACTGATCTCTCATCCAATGCTTTCATAGAATACGTTGGCAGCTTGCTTATTACCCCAGGAGTCTCCATTATTCGTAGGATGAAACAACCCTGGAACCTCTTGAACCATATAAATGACTTCCTAGAAACCTCGGCTGCTTGCTCTACTTGGAACTTTCAAACCTTTGTAAACTTAGAACTTCTTGACATATGCAGATTCACTACTGATATCATAAAAAACAAAGTGGTAAATATCAGCACCATTAACAACTATAGATCATAATATCACAAACATTAAAAGGAAAACTAAATTCCTAATAACTATATTCCTTTATTTTAATTATTAATAAATAATATTAAACTTAATAATACATAAAACCACTACAATAAACTTGTATGTCAATAGAACTTAATATTAAATCAATAAGATATATTAATATTAATATTAATATTAATATTTATAAGATATTAATATTAAACTATTTTTACTACTGAATAGAAACGGTTACAGTCATGTGACTACATTGTAACATTACTGGATACCATCAACTAAGCTAATGGTCCTATATTTATAGACTAAGCTAATGGACTGGACTATACTACAATACTAGATTGGGCCTTAACACATTGGGCCTATATATCTCAACAAGAATGTCTTACCAGGATCTTATATTAATATTCTAATATTTTTCCTCACTCGAAAACCAATTTATCCAATTTCTATAAATATTAATAAACAAAATAAGAAACCTCTTACCCCCACAAGATATTAATAAACCGGATTTATTAATTTTACTTAATGATATTTATAAATATCATTAATATTTAGTTTAATAATGTAATATTTATAGTAATTTATTAATATTTATTAATAAATAAGTATATCATTAGTAAAATAAGTTTTGTTTTGGTAGAAGATATTAATGATCTTGTTGAGGGAATTTATATTAGGTGGCGTTTGGGAACTACAATTTCATTTGAAATCCATGATTTCAATTCCAAAATTTGAAATCCATGATTTCAATTCCAAATTCTTTGTTTGGTAAGTATGAGAATTTCAAATTCAGAAATTTTAAAATTTGAAAAAAATTTGCTTAAAAAATTTCTGTTCTCGAGAATTTTTTCCCGGGAAAAAATTTCACGAGAATTTTTTCCCGGAAAAAAAGTTCTCGAGAAATTTTTTCCAAAAAAAATATCTCGAAAAAAATTAATCAATAAAATTTTCCAGAAATAAAATATCTCGAAAAAATTTCCCCCGAAAAAAAATTTCTCGAGAAAATTTTCCCGGAAAAAAAATTTCTCGGGAAAAATTTCCTGGAAAAAAATTCTCGAGGAAATTTTCCCTGAAAAAAATTTCTCGAGAAAAATTTTCCCGAAAAAAATTTCTCGAGAAAATTTTCCCGGAAAAAATTTCTCGAGAAAATTTTCCCGGGAAAAAAATTTCTCGAGAAAATTTTCCCGGAAAAAATTTCTCGAGAAAATTTTCCCGGAAAAAATTTCTCGAGAAAATTTTCCCGAAAAAAATTTCTCGATAAAATTTTCCCGGAAAAAATTTTCTCGAGAAAATTTTCCCGGAAAAAAATTTCTCGAGAAAATTTTCCCGGGAAAAAAATTCTCGAGAAAATTTTCCCGAAAAAAAATTCTCGAGAAAATTTTCCCGGAAAAAATTTCTCGAGAAAATTTTCCCGGGGAAAAATATCTCGAGAAAATTTCCCCGGAAAAAATTTTTCGAGAAAAATTTCCCGGGAAAAAAGTTTTTCTCGAGAAAATTTTCCCGGAAAAAATTTCTCGAGAAAAATTTCCTGGGAAAAAATTTTTTCTCGGAAAAATTTTCCTGGAAAAAAATGTCTCGAGAAAATTTTCCCGGAAAAAATTACTCGAGAAAATTTTCCTGGAAAAAAATTTCCCGAGAAAAACTATTTCTCTAAAAAAATTCCAAAAAAAAAGTGATGCTCATGTATTTTGGTGGAGAAGAATTTCAAATGACTATCTTTTACTTGTAATTTCAAATTACAAAAAAATAGTTAATATTGAATTGGTATGGAATTCATCAATTCCAATTCCAAATTTTTTTAATCTTACCAAACACTAAATTTGGTCAATTCCAGAAATTCAAATGAATTCCAAGTTACCAAACAAGCCATTAAGTAATTTATAATTAATGCGTATATAGTACATTGTGATGAAGTGATTGAATATATTAATGATTTTAATTGATAGTATTTGTTAATAATAGATATACGGATTTTAATAATAGTAAAATCTGCTAGAGTCTCAATTGCTCTAAGTAGTTTTATTCTGTGATATTGATCTTGTGTCAATATCAGTGGCAACGACCAAATCCGACGAGTCATTGTCCCAATTTCTATAAATATATACAAATACTACTTGTCCTCAACTTAATGTAACAGTATTCGTATAATTTTTCAAATGTAATGCAGCCATTCAGTATCATTATAAAATACTCCCTCCGTCCCTAAATGTTTTTCCTGTTTGCTTTATCACGTTTGCCAACGCACACTTTTGATCATTAATATTTTCAATTTCGTGTTAATATTAAATATAAAAACTTCACTGTATTAAAGTACTCACAAATACGAATCAAACAAGATCACTCATGAATATATTTTATCTTATAAATTATGCGTAAATTAGTAGTCAAGCGCTTACAATGAACAGGAACAAAAGTCAAAACAGGAAATGTCATATGAAACAGAGGGAGTAGTTGTTATTTATAACCGGTCCACATTATGACCTGTCTTTTTACTGTTAATAGATTTTATTCCTGCATAAGAATACCCAAAAATAGAGGTTTTATTGTATGGTAGTATATCAGTAACCCGTGCAAAGCACGGGCCGGACGGACACGTGTAAATTATCGATAATAAATATAATTAATGAATATTATTTTAAAATGTATTTGTAAAAAAATTGAATGATAAAAACATATAATAAATAAATACTATTAAATTATGTAATTATAGGGAATTGAATACGGGTGAAATTAAAAAAATTAAAAAAGATAAATAAAAAAATATAATTAATAAGTTTTATTTAAATATAAACTTGTAAAGAATTGAATGATAAAAGTATATAACAAATAAACGCTATTTAATAATGTGGTGATAGGGAATCGAACACGGGGTGAAATTAAAGAAATTAAATTAAATAGATAAATCTTGTATAATTATGTAGTTGGAAGGAATCGAATCCCGAGTTAAGTGATAGCCAAATTTGGTACTTTGGTACTATTGTGTGTTCTAGTTGAGTCATAAGATACTGGCGATGTAGCATCTAGTGCTTGAGGTGCAGGTCCAGAATGAGCTTTTAGCAATGAGACATGAAAAGTTGGATTAATCTTGGATGTTGGAGGTAACTACAAGGTGTAAGCTACCTGGCCTACCTTCTTGATAATTTTGTATGGACCAAAATACTTAGCAACTAGTTTTTTTTTTTTTTTGCTGGATGGATTGAGCCTAAAAAAATAAGAACTTTTTGTTAGAAAATGGAAAGTTTGAGGCATATTTATTATATGTTCTTGATGTAATTTCCGAAATCTAACAAGTGGAGGTTGTTCCTTGTTATGAGGACTTAAACTTTCATGTTTGGATCTAAGACATTTTCTTAGTGGAATCCATAAATAAATTGAGTTGAAGTTGCTTGCTTGAAATGGGTTATGTGGGTTAGTTAGTTGAAATAACTTGAGTCCCACATAGAATTGGTAATGAGAGGTTGGAGGCTTTATATAGCTCCATGTGCAAGGGTAGTGTATAACTACTAAGGCATGTGGGTGTGCATGGTTGTAGTGTGAGCCTCGCGCACACACACACGCGCGCCGCCGCCGCCGCTCGCCTCGCCTCGCCACGAAACGGGTCGGGTCGGGTCGGGTCGAAGGGCGATTTGGGCGAATGTCTCGGCGTCTCGCGTACGCGAGGCGACCTGGGCGAGGAATTTTATTACCTGGAATATTGATTTATTTTAACAGAACATCAGATTTTATATGTTACTACTGTTGTGTATCAGTACTTGGATTATTGAGCTGATCAGACATCAAATCCTGATGGACAGACTCTGAACATAACCCAATACTGATGAGCATCAGATCCTGACGGACTAAAATCCTGATGGGTCAGATACTGATGATGACCAATACTGATGGATCTGAGATCCTGACGATGGTTAAATCCTGATGCAGCTGTAACTGAAAAATAAATACTGATGCAGTTAATGAAATTAAATCAGAATATTTACTTTCCTTTTAATGCATAACTCTTACGTTTTATTTTTGGGTATTATATATATCGAAGACATAACGTTAAGAAGATATACGTTAAGGAAAACCCTTGTTGTTCTTCTGCTCTGTTCTCTCTCGACACAAACAGATTATTTACATAATTCTTAGGGCGAACTGAGGTGCTAGTCGCTGTTGATCTCTCCGCCTCTGTGACCGGTTTGATCTGTGCTGTTTTATCCTGGAAGTGTTATTGCAGCAACCCAACACAGCGTAAGTGGGGCAATAATCTCTTCAAGAACAGCCAAGTCTTCTCGAAGGGCTTGGTGACTCAGCTGTTCTTCTCTCTCTGATCAGGATTGCTAATAGCTTCTGTGGGAGATAAGTTTATTCTTACTTTTCTCGTTAATTACAGTCTCTAATTATACTTTGTTTTGCCTTCGTGATTTGTTTCTGTTAATTGGTTTTATGCCTGTTCTTGTTTAATATATATCACTGCCTCATTGTTGTGTTTAGTGTAAATTACCCAACAATCTTGAAGAGATTATTGTGTTATATATTGTTAATTAACAAGATGGTTAACGAAACTGAAACTCCTGTTGTTGAAACTAGCTCTGGGTCTGGTGTTACTGTACCCACCATTGATTGGACTACGTACCGTTTCCCACAACCTATCGATATGTCAGGTATGCCTGATAAATTCGGTGGGGGTGTTGGTTTTTCTCGTTGGCAGAAAAAGATGAAACTGTGGTTAACGGTAAAGGGTCTATGGCCGGTGGTGCAGTATGAGAAACCAATTGTGGTTAAGGAGAAAGCTGAAACTGTTAAGGCTTATACTATGTGGGAGGAAAAGGATGGGGTGGCTAGGGCTGCAATTCTGGCAGCTTTAGCGAACACTCTATTCGATGTTTATTCATCTGACTCCTACACTGCTAAGCTCTTATGGGAGAAGCTTGACCAGACACATAATACTGACTCGCAAGGGTTGGAAAAGTATTCTGTGGCTAGGTTCCTTGACTTTAAACTGGTGGATACTAAATCCATGACTGAGCAGGTGCATGAGTTTGAGATGTTGGTTCATGCTTTGAAGGAGTCTGGAATGGACTTACCTGAAAAGTTTCAGGTTATGTCTGTGATTGAAAAGCTCCCTAAGTCTTGGGAAGAATTTGCTCTCTCCCTGAAAAGACAGAAAGGAGAGATCACTTGGACAAACCTGATGTTGGACATCTCTGTGCAGGAGCAACACAAGTCCAAGCAAGGACATGTGATGCCTACTGAACATGCTGGGAGTTCGAAGGTAAATGTAGTGACTGTTGGACAGAAAAGAAAGTCTGTCACTAAGAAGGAAAACACTAAGTCTAAGGACAAGAACAAGGCTAAGAAACCAAAGGCAAACAAACCATGTTGGTCTTGTGGACAGGTTGGTCATTGGAGCAAGGACTGTCCTGTAAAGAAATCTAAGAAACCTGTTGTGGGAGCACAAGCTAACACTGTGCTTGAAACCACTGGTGGGCCTACGGTTAACATGGTTGTTGGTGAAGCTGTTGCTTCTGAAACTGACAACGGGTATGTGACCTACAACCCTGTACTTCTTTCCACTCATTCGTCTCATGAATGGTTGATTGATACTGGAGCTAATGTACATATTTGTACTGATATTACTCTATTTGTATCTTATCAACAGACTCATGGAATGACTGTGACGATGGGGAATGCGAGTGTAGCTCAAGTACTTGGAATAGGAAACGTGGACCTGAAGTTCGCTTCTGGGCGTGTTCTATCCCTCACTAGAGTGCATCATGTTCCTGACATTCGTAGAAATATAATAAGTGGAAGTTGTTTAGTTAAGAATGGTTTTGAAGTTTCTTTGAAATGTAATAAAGTAGTTATTACAAATACTGGTGTATTTTTTGGCAAAGGTTACTTGTCGGATGGATTATTTTTAATAAATGTTGAGCCTGTTTTGGGCAGTTTTATTAATAATAATGTTGTTCCTTCTGTTAATTGTGTTGAATCATCTGATTTGTGGCACGCACGTCTTGGTCACTTGAATTTTGGTGCTCTAAAGAATATGATGAACTTAGAGTTGATTCCAAAACATGCCATTGATAAGAAATCTAAATGTCAAGTATGTGTGACTGCTAAACAAACTAGGAAACCCTTTCATATGTGATTAGGGATTCAAATGTGTTAGATTTAGTGCACACTGACATATGTGAATTTGGTGGTGTTTTGACCAAGGAACATAATAGATATTTCATTACTTTTATAGATGATTGTAGTAGATATTGTTATGTTTATTTGCTTAAACATAAAGATGAAGCACTAGATAAATTCATTATGTTCAAAACTGAAGCTGAAACACAAACTGGTAAAGCACTTAAACGTTTGAGATCAGATAGAGGTGGTGAGTATACGAGTAACTCATTTAATGAATTTTGCAAGAGCAATGGTATAGTTCATGAGGTAACTCCACCATACACACCTGAGTCTAATGGGGTGGCAGAACGAAAGAACAGAACCTTTAAAGATATGATCAATAGTATGTTGATTAATTCTGGGTTGCCTAAGTACATGTGGGGAGAAGCTCTGAATACGGCTTGCCATATTCTGAATAGAGTTCCTCTGAAACATATGGACAAGACACCTTATGAATTATGGACAGAGAAAAGGACTAGTTTAAAATATCTTCGAGTGTGGGGGTGCCTTGCAAAGGTACTTGTCCCTGAACACAAGAGAAAGAAACTAGGACCGAAAACTGTTGATTGCATCTTTCTGGGCTATAGGGAAACCACTACAGCTATGAGATTTTTAGTGTTAAAATCTGACATAGATGGAATAGTGGCTAATTCCATAGTTGAATTTCGTGATGCAACATTCTTTGAGAATGTGTTCCCTATGAAGACTGGTATACCTCAGAGAATTCCTGATGATGATCCCACTCACACATCGAGGTCCATTCCTGATCATGTGGAGAGGATGACAAATGTGGGGGCAGATCCTGATAGTAGCTCTATTCCTGATGAAGTAGAGGAACCTAGAAGGAGTAAGCGTGCTAAGGTAGTCAAGGATTTTGGAAGTGATTTTATCACTTACAATATCGAGGATGAACCTTTAACTTTTCGACAGGCCATGGATTCTTCAGAATCTAGGTACTGGAAAGGTGCTGTAAAAAGTGAAATTGACTCTATTGTTTCTAATGGAACATGGGAGTTAGTTGATCTACCTCCTGGGTGTTCTACTATAGGATGTAAATGGGTATTCAAAAGGAAGATGAATCCTGATGGCTCAATAGATAAGTATAAGGCTAGGCTGGTAGCTAAGGGCTTTAAGCAAAAAGAAGGCATTGATTACTTTGACACATACTCTCCAGTTGCTAGAATGACAACAATCCGAATGCTTATAGCATTGGCTTCTGTACATGGTCTTATCATCCATCAAATGGATGTAAAGACAGCTTTTCTTCATGGTGAACTTGAAGAAGAGATTTATATGGATCAGCCTGAGGGATTTGTTGCCTCTGGAAATGAAAGGAAAGTATGTAAGTTAATCAAGTCTATATATGGCTTAAAACAAGCTCCTAGAGACTGGCATAAAAAGTTTGATGAAACTGTTTTAGAATCAGAATTTGTAGTTAATGAAAGTGACAAGTGTGTCTATTACATGGTTAAAGGAAATGAATGTATTATTGTGTGCCTGTATGTGGATGATATTTTATTGTTTGGAACCAATATTGAGATTATTAACGAGACAAAAAGGTTCTTGAAAAGGCATTTTGAAATGAAGGATATGGGAGAGGCTAGTGTGATTCTTGGAATCAAGTTGACTCAGTCAATTGATGGAATAACCTTGTCACAATCTCATTATATAGAGAAATCTATACTTGAGAAGTATGGTTATTCAAATTGTAGAATCGCTAGTACTCCGTATGATCCTAAAATTGCTCTTGTCAAGAATAGTTCAGGAGTACCTGTGTCTCAGTTAAGGTATTCTCAGATTATTGGGAGTTTGCAGTATCTTGCTAATGGTACTAGGCCTGATATTTCATATTCAGTGTCTAAGTTAGCAAGATATACAAGCTGTCCAAACAAGACTCATTGGGATGCTCTTGATAGAGTGCTTAGGTATCTGAAAGGCACCATATATCTTGGTCTGCATTACAGGAGGTTTCCTGGGGTGCTAGAGGGATATAGTGATGCAAGTTGGATAGCTAAGAAGTCTGGTTCCAATGGAGTGACTGGATACCTGTTTACCCTAGCGGGTGGAGCAGTATCTTGGAAGTCATCTAGACAGACTGTTATAACTCGGTCTACCTTTGAGGCTGAGTTGTGTGCATTAGATGCCACGGGGACTGAGGCTGAATGGTTACATGGACTCATGTCAATGTTACCTGTAGTAAGTCGTCCACTTCCTGATTTTGCTGTTCATTGTGATAGCCGTACAACTATCGACAAGATAAACAGCAAGAAGTATAATGTGAAAACAAAGAGACATATCCAAGTTAGACTAAAGTCTATAAGGGGTCTAATGTCTGAAAGGATTATTGCTGTTGAGTTTGTTGGAACTCAAGAAAACCTAGCTGATCCTTTGACTAAGGGGCTTGAGCATGCTGTAGTCCTTAAGTCTAGGTTGGGGATGGGACTGATAGCCCATTGTAATTCATCTACAGCGGGAACCCAATACACATGAGAGGAGATCCCTCGAAAGTGTATTCAATGTGGTAATAACAAGTTGTAAGGGTGAATTGGTTGTACCTTTAACTACATAGATTGATACTTACGTATCTGGAGTCTATCCCCTGTAAACCTATAAGGTACTGTCACTGCCAGAATAGCAAGAGTTATTTGAACTCTGAATGGGGTCAAGTCATTTGACGAGATGCTAGCAGTACATCTCTGGAGATGCCCAGCTAAGCGAATGTAATTGTGTGGTCGCAATTAGAGGAAAGGGTTATTCCTTGAAGCATTCGACGAACAGGATCGAGACATGACCATTAACGTCTCAAAGCCGTAGATTGGCACCATAGCCTTTGACTTGTCGTCGTCTATGGAGTGTGGTTACACCAAACGGATAAAGATTCAAGGTGAAACATTCCATCTGAATCCGGTAGCCATCGAAGTAGAGGACTTAGGAGGGTTCAAACCCGGAAGGGTACCTACTCTGAAAAACAAGTTATGATGAGGATAGATATGTATTTGAATTTCTGTATGGATTCGTGGGGGATTGTTAGAAAATGGAAAGTTTGAGGCATATTTATTATATGTTCTTGATGTAATTTCCGAAATCTAACAAGTGGAGGTTGTTCCTTGTTATGAGGACTTAAACTTTCATGTTTGGATCTAAGACATTTTCTTAGTGGAATCCATAAATAAATTGAGTTGAAGTTGCTTGCTTGAAATGGGTTATGTGGGTTAGTTAGTTGAAATAACTTGAGTCCCACATAGAATTGGTAATGAGAGGTTGGAGGCTTTATATAGCTCCATGTGCAAGGGTAGTGTATAACTACTAAGGCATGTGGGTGTGCATGGTTGTAGTGTGAGCCTCGCGCACACACACACACACGCGCACCGCCGCCGCTCGCCTCGCCACGCCACGACACGACACGGGTCGGGTCGGGTCGAAGGGCGATTTGGGCGAATGTCTCGGCGTCTCGCGTACGCGAGGCGACCTGGGCGAGGAATTTTATTACCTGGAATATTGATTTATTTTAACAGAACATCAGATTTTATATGTTACTACTGTTGTGTATCAGTACTTGGATTATTGAGCTGATCAGACATCAAATCCTGATGGACAGACTCTGAACATAACCCAATACTGATGAGCATCAGATCCTGACGGACTAAAATCCTGATGGGTCAGATACTGATGATGACCAATACTGATGGATCTCAGATCCTGACGATGGTTAAATCCTGATGCAGCTGTAACTGAAAAATAAATACTGATGCAGTTAATGAAATTAAATCAGAATATTTACTTTTCTTTTAATGCATAACTCTTACGTTTTATTTTTGGGTATTATATATATCGAAGACATAACGTTAAGAAGATATACGTTAAGGAAAACCCTTGTTGTTCTTCTGCTCTGTTCTCTCTCGACACAAACAGATTATTTACATAATTCTTAGGGCGAACTGAGGTGCTAGTCGCTGTTGATCTCTCCGCCTCTGTGACCGGTTTGATCTGTGCTGTTTTATCCTGGAAGTGTTATTGCAGCAACCCAACACAGCGTAAGTGGGGCAATAATCTCTTCAAGAACAGCCAAGTCTTCTCGAAGGGCTTGGTGACTCAGCTGTTCTTCTCTCTCTGATCAGGATTGCTAATAGCTTCTGTGGGAGATAAGTTTATTCTTACTTTTCTCGTTAATTACAGTCTCTAATTATACTTTGTTTTGCCTTCGTGATTTGTTTCTGTTAATTGGTTTTATGCCTGTTCTTGTTTAATATATATCACTGCCTCATTGTTGTGTTTAGTGTAAATTACCCAACACTTTTTGTATTGGGTGGCCCCGCCAGGGGCAATGGATCTATTAGATATGAGGTGTTCTTTGTTGTTTTTTATTTAAAGTGTTCTTTATGGAGTCCAACTATATATTGATATTTGCAGGAAGAAATATCCCAGTGTAAGTTTTCAAGTAACGTCCGGAAGGCTTTGATCGCATGCATCATACTTATAGTATACGGAGTATATAGTATTTACGATGGCATCGATGGCGGTGGCATATTACATGTAGCAGCTGCATGTCTGTAGTCTCCTCTCCTGCATGGAGTGCAAAATCTTTCTTTCTTTTATATATTTCTTTTGTAATTTTTTATTTTAATACTTCTACCGCTGGCTTGCCAAGGCTAAGCTAGCCCTCGTCATTTTTCAATTTCATTTCTGTTGGACAGAATAAAGTTAAGATTTTCTTTGATCGGTAGACCTCAAGACTTTGGTCATAGCTAGTAATCTTTATATGTTTTGAACAAATTTCTGAAATTTTAATGTTGCCTGATGGTCGATTTGAACATGCATGTATGCACACAAGTATGCTAGCTAAAATTAAGCTCTCATTGAAAACTAACTTAACGATTGAGGGGGGGGGGGGGGGGGGGGGCGGGGGGGGGGGGGGGGGAATTGACGGCTTCGATATACAGTAACTTACTACTCCGTACTTTTTTTTATTTATTTATTTCTATAATAGATTAAGTGAAATTTTTTATTTCATTTAGTCTATAGAATGTTAAGGAAATTAAGTTAGACAACGTAATTAATTAAGTACATATTACAACCTATAGAAATTAAACAACTAAATGCAGGTGGTTATGTTGCATGTATCTTAATTTTGCATAGGCCGGTCATCAAAATACTTGATAGATACACTAGAATGAAAAGAAAGGGCATGGGCATATATGGCGCATGCATGGCAAATGACTTGAGATCTCAATAGTAATGCAATCCCTATATATGGGCTATAATCGATCCCAACAAACGTTTTTGCAATTAAACCATGCAAAAGATAGGTACAAACATATGTTAAGATATTTGTTTGCTAGCTTTATGGTTGTGGGCTTGGTCGATGGATCATGGAAGAAAGACACCAATAAAATAATTATCACAGGAGGCATTAGAGGATTCATAATGAATAACAAAGGCTCGGTGTACGTGTTTTATCTTCTCAGGACCTGCATGCCTATGCGCGCAGCTACCTGCATGCCCTCTAGAAGTGGAAACAAAGGCCTTACAATTTCTACGTACGTAATGCAATCAAAGAAAGAAAGGAGGTCCAACGACACAATATCGATCATAATAGCAATAGATTCAATTGCACTACAATATCGTAAGGCAACGAACTCTACTTCAGCTCAAAGATATATATAGTTCCAGAAATAGACAATCTACACTACACTGCAACGTTTTTTGTCATCAAACACTGTAGAGCATGGATTGTAAAATTAGAAAAGCATTATACGTACAAAATGTAAATACCTCCATCATAGCATATCATATATATACTCGTATATATATATATGTACTGTCTAACAAATTCACAGCTGTACGAGTTCTGTCCACCATGTTTTACTGTACGTACGTGTTTCTGTTTTCATTATACTAGCCGATAACCCGTGCGAAGCACCGGTATAGATTGAACACGAGTCGAGATTAAAAAATTAATATTAATACACTATTTAATTATGTAGTTATATAGAATTGAATCCGAGATAAAGTTAAAAAAAATTAAAGTAAATAAATCTTTATAATTATGTCAGGAATTGAACCCCTTATAGGAAATCAAACACGCGATGAAATTAAAGAAATTAAATTAAATAATAAATCTTGTATAATTATGTAGTTGGAAAGAATCGAACCCCGAGTTAAGTGATAACCGTCAAACCCCTTATAAGAAATCGAACATGGGGTTAAATTAAATTAAATAATAAATCTTGTATAATTATGTATTTGGAAGGGATCGAACCCCGAGTTAAGTGATACCATCAAACCCCTTAGGAAATCGAACATGGGGTGAAATTAAATAAAATAATAAATCTTGTATAATTATGTAGTTGGAAGGGATCGAACCCCGAGTTAAGTGATAACCAAATTTGGTACTTTTGGTACTTTGGTACTATTGTGTACCATTAAAACATGGTTTTGCACCATTAAAACATGGTTTTGCACATTAATATAGAGTATAGATGTATATAGACTGTAGGTATTTTTATACATACATATTTAAGAAAATACATGCACACATCATAACATTATGAATTTGAACATAATTAATTTATACGGGAAAAAATACCTAGGCCGAGTACAACATATATAGTGAGTGGAGTATATATTTACACTGTTATGCCCAATTCTGGCATAGCAGCTAAATTGATTTGATTGGCTAAATTAAAGGTTCATAATTGTAACACCCCCAGATCCAGGGTCAGGGATCTGGTCGTTACGGTCTCAATATCCAACCACAAAACCAACATAATTTAAATTACAACCTTGTGACCCAAAACAGCAACATAAAACACACCTGTTATAGTCCCAGAGATGAAATCAGAGTAACCAACAATATTATTAATCACAAGTTTCAGTTCTTACAACCCAAAGAATTACAATTGTACAATTACATACTCTTTGCCATCCATTAATGATACCATAATATAAATACATTTGAGGCTCAATTGCTAACAACTAGCCTACCAGTAGTTGCATCCTTAACAAAGGTAGCCAAGACCTTAGCGGTAAACCTCTGACGGTTGACACCTGCCTACGCTGTGTGCGCCTTGCGCGGCCATCTGATCTAGCTGTTGTTGTGATATAAATAAATAAAGCAAGGGTGAGCAATAGCCCACCAGAAATATAATTGAACAGTGATAATATATAACAGTCCAAAATATCTTTGAAACCATATGCCATGCATTAACGATGTAGTACCAATATAAGGTATGAGATGAAGTTACAAGGTAACTCAAAAATATATTTGTTTTGAATAAATATCTGCTATGCAAAAGATAAGCAAGATATTCTCAATTATCATAAAAGAGGAACTTGCAGGAAAAATATTGCAATTCCGGTTTCAACACTTTTTCACCTTGCCAACACCAACAGTGTTGCAGAAATTTCTCACTTTTAGAAGATGAACTAATACGGGAGCATTGCCGCGCCAGATGCCCTGACGTTTACGATGATCAGTCGTATGTCATGCATCTCATCAGTCGTTCTCTACATGTAGAAGGTAGCTCCGACGGATTTACTTATCTACCGCCCTCTGGAACTCCTCAGCCAACGGTTGGGCTATTGCTGGACCGGCGCCACTCGGCCACTTACGCGTCTCCTAGTTCGAATATCATCCATGACTCTGAAACGTAAAGTTCGTTCCCCTTTTCCCCAAGTGTAACACTTGTTGATAGGACTCCACAAAGTAGTCGTATCTAATTGGAAAGGAAAATTCACCAATATTTCCCAAGCTGATGCTTGTTAATGGATATAAACTTGTTACATCAATCATACCCCTCGAGTGTTGAGGAGGTAACCAAAAGACTCATATCGATGCTTGAAGGAATCAAGATGTGAGTGACAAGATAGTTTTAGCAAGTATAGGACCGGGCAGTCCAATAAATAACATCTCCAAGTGAGGTCCCCTTATATAATTTTTGGAAGTTGAGCGAGTATTTAAATCTTCTTATAAGATAGATTTAAATGAAAATAAAGTTTTGGGAACCTCCCCTTGATAAAATAGTCATAAAAGACTCCGAAATATTTTACATAATATCTGAAGGTGAAGGATAACCTTTGAATAATATAAATCATTACAAAAAGAATTCAAAAGAATTTTATTAAATATTCCAAGAATATTTATTAAGTCAATAATAATTACGGAATATTATTAAATCATAATATTGCTCGTAAGTAATCCTCGAATGAATATATAAAATTATTTATTAAATAAATCTCTTCTTAAATGAATATTTAAAATAATATTCATTGAATAAATAAACTTAAATAAATATTTAAAATAATATTTACTGAATAAATCAAACCTTAAATGAATATTTGAAAATAATATTCATTTAACAATTAACATTCCAAATGAATATCCAATTAATATTCATTAAACAAATAATATTCTAAATAAATATCCCAAAATAATATTCATTTAACAAATAATATTCTAAATGAATATCCCAAAATAATATTCATTTAACAAATAATATTCTAAATGAATATCCGAATAATATTCATTTAGTAATCAAAACTTTAAAGGAATATTCGAAGTAATATTCCTTGAGTAAATAGAACTTCCAATGAATATTTTAAAATAATATTCATTAAGTAAATCAAACCTTAAATGAATATTCGAAAGTAATATTCATTAAATAAATAAAGATCAAATGAATATTCCAAATAAGAATAAGTAAGCCAAATGAATATTTGGGAATGATATTTGTCAACCAAATAACTCTAATGAATATTCAAAATAATATTCATTAACTAAATAACTCCAATGAATGATCAAAATAATATTCGTTAAATAAATGACATTCTAAATGAATATTAAAATATTATTCATTAAATATTCCTTCCCTGAGGTAATACTCAAATAACGTTCCTCGAAAGATTCGTAATCGAATAAAAATCCTCGAAGTAATAAATTTGTCGCTGGGATCCCTCCGGGTTTCCACGACTATTTATATATTACAAAATATCGACTCCCGGTCTATATTTGAAGTACGAATATCATACGCCCTTCGCTAAGGGTCTTAACCAAACAATCCGGCTTATAACTGATATTTCATATATAGTCTATAAGCCGATATCAATTCAGGGAACAAGTAATTCAATATTAAATTGAAAGTAGGCATGCATTCTATGGCATATGTATAAAACAATCATCATATATATTATCACAACAACAGTTCCAAGTATTGGAAACTTGCCTGAGAATCGAGTGCGGGTAGGGGTAATGTGTCCCGGGTCAGCTCGACAATCTATAAACAATCAGAATATTTAAGATTAACCACTTAACGCTTATTAAAAGGCTAAGTATAAACTCCACTTAAATCGAAACATGTTTTCGAGTTATCTCGTTACGTCTCTTTTAGTGTAACTCTTTTTATCACCGATACGATCCGACATTCGTTCGTTATCAAGACATGTCATCATGCTTATACTTGGTATATACTTAAGTCGTATAATTTCTAAGGTTGGTCATTTACGAATCAAGATTATACCTCGAGTGTTATCGCCCGTTTTCTAAGTTATAACCAAAGTCATACCTTTAAGGGGTTCGTACGCGTTTAACCTCGATTCAAACATTTTTATAAAATCGGAAAACTATCCATTCGACATGTGGTTTTCTCCCACACCTTCCTTTTTACCTCTAATATTTAATTAATAAGATTCGCCACTGATTAAACGACGTTTAAGGGAATCAATTTCAATTACGAACTTCCGTTTACGATTTCGAACCACTTTTACGAATTTAATCATAACTCCTAAACCGTAATTCCATTTCATGCGATCTTTATATCAAAACGAAGCTTGTAACATGATCTAGCTAATCATGGTATAAGTCGAAGCTATGCAGTGAGTTTTATCTACTGTCAAATTCGGATTTCAAGATTAAACGAAAATCGGGCATTACGACGGCTATAAATCGAACGTTCTACTAATCGTAACAACACAACCAAGCCACACCGGGCATCAACACAACTCATAAACATGATTCTCATATCCACAAGTCCTAGCACCACTGGTCTTAACGTCAAGATCATCAAGGACTTGAATCATGACTAAATAACTACTAAGAACAACTACATGATCATGTAAACATGCTTATACTAACATCATCATCAAATCTCATCTAAAACTCCATTAAAACTCAAATTAAAACTTGGATTCTTGAAGTTTATACCTTCCTTGGAGTGTGAACTAGTTTTACCCGGCTTGGTATAGTCCTTGTATAGCCCTAACAAAGCTTAGATCATCCAAACAAAGCAAGAAATCAAAGTTAGATTCTAAGGGTTACTATTCATCATCACTTTTGTAAAAATCATAACAAATCGAAAAATAAGAGTTTGGCTCTCAAAGTTTTACCACATCTTGGCCTCTTTATAAGCTTTGATTTGAGTCCTAGCTCATCAGATTTGAAGCTTCCTAGATAGGGTTTTGAGCCCTCTTTTTCCGCTGGATAGAAACTGTCAAGAACAGGCAGTTTGGTTTCATCAACTTGGGGAGCAGATTTGACTAGGCTATACTCATTGGATTGTCATGAAATTTTGAACGAGTGTTGTCCATGGAGTGGAGAAGATATGGTTAAAATTTGGTGATTTTATCATGGATATAAATGGAGATATGAATTTTTCTTTGGCTTTGGTTTCTGCTGGGCAGTTTGGTGTTTTCTTGGTTGTTCTTGCTTTTCTCTCTTTCTTTCTTGTTTGACTAGTTGTTGGAAAGTGTTTGTATGATATTTGGTGTTGTATAGCAGCTATGTCACTCTCTAATCCATGTGTTAATCACTTGTGGTTTGTAGGAAATAAGATGACCAAGAGCCTTGTTGTCACATCCTTGAACATACACCTCATTCTTGCTTTTTCTTTTCTTTTCTCATTTCTTTTCCACCAATCTAATATTAGTAAACCCTAGATGATCATGTGGTGTTTCTCATCTCATTATATATTTAATCCGTAATTCATTTCGTGTTCGCTTTATCGCTTAATCTCGTTATAAAGTTCTAGCGATTTCTAAAACGCTTATCATTCTAACTCGAGGATTTTCATTCTAATTTCTCAAATCATAATTAAATAAAATCCTTAATTCCTTGACATAATAATTCTCTTATCTTGTCCGCATTAATATGCTCTTTACTGCTCGATCAGATTTTCCTAAAAATAAATTTTGGATTTTCTGAAATCCGATCACGTTTACATACACTTATTTGCTTCGTAGATCGCTAATACGAACTCAGAAATCCGTTCCGAATACCGGGTATAACATTATTATAATAATATTCCAAATTCCACCAAAATCACTATTCATCACTTATTTTTATTTAATTCCTATAATTAGGAAAATGAACCTGGTTCACATTCGAGTGTTCCTTAACCTTTTTACGGAACCGCTGAGCTTATAATAGATATTGATTTGGATGACATGAGGGTATCTATTTCTCTCTAGGGAATCTTATCTTAACTTTCTAGGAGATAGATTATTCTAATCTAAGTTATCACCCAATAGCATCCTTCAGGCCATATAACCTTGGAATATATATATCCTGTCATTATTCATTCTTTAAAGCCAGTATTACAATGTAGTTGTAACCACTGTTCACTCTTACATCAATGCATAATAAAAGTTTTAATTCTACCCAAAATCTGGGTTCTTACAGTCTCCCCTCCTTAAAAGGATTCCGTCCCGGAATCAGGTAGAAGACAAATGGGGTACTTGTTGGTCATTTCGCTTTCCAATTCTCTGGTCGATCCTTACACATTCCAATCTTTCTAAAGCACATCATACTGGTGTTACAACACACCCTTTATCCGTTCTACCAGTTCTTTGATATTTTCGCATAACACATCATCCGGTGTACGCTCTTGTCCGTTCTTATACTATTAACTTTACTGGTAGGTGCAGTGACTTCGGTATCACTAACGCGCTACGAAGTCCGGAGATAACCTCACTCGTAATTTTGCAATTCCTAATCGCTTTAATCTTCGCAATCTCGATGTATATATATTTAGGTGGAAAAAAATTGATCGAGAGATCACTGTGATCAATGAACATTTGTTATATTGCATAGCTAGTACAGAAGGGGGCCAGCCTTTAGTACTTGACAAGCAATTAAACAATTAATGGCATTCCACTTAGACTCCTATCACACAGACAGAGAGTCACGTGGCATTACCTCCCCTCCTTAAAGGGTTGTTCTTCTCAATTTAGAAGAAGATGAATAAGGGAGAAGAAAAGAACGAATTTCAAAGAATCATATATGAAAGTTTTCATGATTGTCAAAATATCATACTTAGAATTTACCTCTGAACTATAGAGGTTTATTAGAGAAGAGAAATAATCATATTCGTCTCAAATTCCACTTTTTCGTAATCTCACATATCACATGTCCCTGCTATTCTGTCCATCATTTTATGGACCTATACTCTTGCTTGATATTAGCACCAATTACTTTTTGGAAAATCCTTCAACCTCTCAGGTTAAATCTTGGATTTCCCGCTTGACATTATTAATACTGGCATTTCATGCCACAACACTAGCCATTTCATATTCATAATTCTAACACCATTAGGTTGTCATTCCGATAGCTCATTAGGAAAACCCATTCATCAATCCATTCATAATATTCCTTGCATCGCTTCCTTAGTTATTTCCCAATCTTTTCTTTATCAATCACATCCTTCTTATTATCTAATTCTTATTTACTTTTGTTGTTTATCTCCACCGTCATCTCAGGGTTGAGGCACTCGTCACCTTTATTCAATACGTGTTACACGTTTGGGGCCAAATTTTCCTTTGTTCAACCATCTAGATTTCACTTTTTCATTCCATGAGTTTCTTTATTAATCAATCAATCTTTTCCGTATTTCGTCGAATTTTCCAAACTTAAAAGGAGTCAATTTGTATGTCATTTATGTTCTTAATTCCAACTTTCTGTTTTGGTCAATACCCTTGCACTGTCAATTCCATACTTTTCTTGCTTTATTACTGGAGCTTCTCATGAGTCCTATCTGACTCTCTTATTGATTTTCATCTCTATCAGTCACTTGTCTTCATTTCTACTATAATCATTCTATGAACCATCATATCCGGATTATTTATTACAAATATCCCGTCGTCTCCAAAATTAAACCACCCGAAACTGACCTGGATGATTTCTCTAACTTAGATTCAATTCGACATTTCCACAGTCGTACACACTTAGTTTCTCAGAAGGGTCATCATTGCTTATCATTTACGTCGTGTTTGAATCACTAAACATGCGGGTTTCATAATTGTCAATTCAAGATCCTCTAGGAAAACAAAATAATCAATATTCACTATCCATAGGGAATGCTTCCTGAACTTGACGTAGATATCACATGAAGCAGATAAAATTGCAGGAAAGCTTCCAGCATCGCAGCTGGAACAGGCTGGTGAGATTATTAATCATATATCTCCGGTAGAAGACTAAAAGCTTAGCGGTTTGCTTAATCGCTTGCCAATCTCATAATTCTCTATCTTGTTTGCACAGAAATACACCAACATAAACTTGCTTGTCATTCATCATCGTGCCATTTGGCTTATCAGTATTTGTACCATCTCTGTTTCTGGTCATTTACTACCAATTCATTGTTACTTAACCTCCCCTCTCTCTTTCCAAAGAAAAGGCGAGTCTCTAGGGGAATTTGGTCTGGTCCGTCGTAGAGCCTCCTAATGTCGGTAATGTGCTACTGGCAACATCAGGAATCGAATCTTTACTTAAACTATTCTTATAGTTGATCCTGGCAAAATCATTAGACGGAATGTACTTCCTATTATGACCATCAAGGTCCTTACATTATCATTCTATTTCTTTGGTCTGAGCATTTATACTTACTCCCCTATACTTAAAGTGTCGGCCACCTCGTTGGCCTTTCCTGATTATAATAATTTCTTGAGATCAATGTTTTCTGGATCTATTCCAACTCAGGGTGGAAGCATTCTCCCTTAAATTTTGCTGAATGAGAGAAAGCATCTATCAGTCTTTTCCAAAAGTCATTGCTTCCACCTTTCTAGTGCGATCTTGACTACAGGTACTCCAAATCATACCTAGGATATTTCCTTACTTAACTCCCTTCTTGTTTTTAGGATAATCTCAACCTTATTGGTTCAATCCATACTTTTACATGGTTTCACACATGCTTCATCTGGCCTTATTGTTATTATGTCATACATTCCTTACCAAACTTCCCGTTTGAATATTAGCACTTCCCTTATAAAGTTTCTTAGGCCATCCTCATCATTCCTCCTGCATCTCCTGGTTAGGGGGTATACCAAACATCATTAGTCAATTCTATAACGATTCTGTCTATGTACTTTTCGAGACTCCTTTCCACAAATCCTTATAGGTTATTGATACCTTTGTCGATTCAACTTATATCGTCTGATTTCACAGTGCCTATTGTTAGGGGTGATGCTATCCTTTGTGCATCCCCTAGGGTTCGTCTTAATATATGGACATTTTATGCTCAATTCTAGTTTCAAGGAATACTTATATCCTGTACTTGGCAATTCAATCATATACCCTTAATAAGGGTCTCTTTTAATCATTCTCATCTTGATAGTCTATAGGTAGACTAATGCTAACCTCTTCTTTCAAACGAATGTTAGTCTATATGACCTTCCAAAAGACAGCACATGTCTATCTGCTCTTTCTTACAGAACTTGGTAATGGTAGAAAGGATGTCCTGGAGGATATTGGTCGTGTTCAACGTGAATCTCTTAGCGCCTAATGCTCTTTTTGAGGACACTAAGCTTCAGATAACATTTATGCATCATACTGCACTGACTTTGGCAATCTTCGTAACTTTTCAGTGGTCACTACCCTCAATCCTAATACGTCCATGGTATATATTAAATCCATCATCCTGTATCTCCATTCAATTTATATCAAAAGCCCTCGCGGTTGGCACTTGATTAGAAGCACCCCGCTTTGTCCTTACGTTGCTGGTTCAGTCACTTGATAATCCTTAGTGACTTGGCCCCCATCTGGCCATGCTAATATGTGAGCTTAGGGGTTGGCTAATAGCATTACTTCTCTAGCAATTGCTGGCATATTGCCTTCTACTTTGATACATTTTGATCTTTCCAAAGCTTTACTCCATATAAGTTTCACTCGACTTCTCGGTACCGTCTCCGGTCACCTTTCCTTCACTTTTATTCTTTCAATTAATCTTATCAATTCCACGTACCACAAAAGCTTAACATTTCTGGCATAACAACCTTTTCATTTAAGTCAATCCCAGAATTTCTCAGTCCGGCTTGTTTCTTAATTACATTCAACTTCATAATTTTATCCCTACATTCAACTGTAATAATCGGGGTATGTCTACCCACCTGTATAGCGGCTACTTTACCCAATCCACAGGGTTCGCTCCAGTTTCCACTCTCTTCAATGACGTCTTTTGATAATCAGAAAGACAAGGTTTGCCAAAATTCGTTGAATTCCTTTCCAGAATTCCTTTCCAGAATTTGGGAAAATTTCAGTTAATCTATTCACCCACTAGTAACATGCCACATCTTCCCGATACATATTCGTCCTATTAGTCAATACTACCAAATACCAGTCTTCTTAACAACTAGTCTCAGAAGGAACACTACCGTCGGGGTTAGTCGTTCCTCAACATTGGCACTACCAAGGCCATCCGAATCCGATGAACTGCGCTGTCTAAATGTATTCGAAATTACGCTGTCGTGCTGCATAAGCGCAGACCTATACCTGTATGAGTTGCATCATAATATCTCCCAAAGTTTCCTTCTTCCATTAGGCAACGCCAACCCTGGTCATCACCAACTTTACCTTTAGCTCCAGGAAGATCTTCTCACGTTCATCTTGTCCATTCAAACTTTTATTCTTATAATAAGTCGGGTTACGGGACTACACTTTCTGTAAAGTCCTGAGCAAATCTTTGGTAATTCCTTGTGAATTTTATGAAATTTCTCACCTTTGCCAGTGTGGTTGGCCAATCTTCATTTGAAACTGTCTTTAACTTGGTAAGGCCGACCAACACTACTCTTATTGATCATGTGTCCTATTAAGTTGACTTCATTTTGCCAAAACTCTTACTTCGAGAACTTGGCCTACACCTGTTCTTTCAGGTTTCATCTAAAAGTATTCTCAATCACACCTTAATCACTGCTCGCCTTACCTAATCCATTTACGATCCAGTGTCGGAATAAACTTAAGGTAACTACCATAATCCATTCAAGGAAAAGAAAGAATTTAATATTCCTCTGAATCACATGCATCTAATGTTTCTGGTTCATCATTTCACTGAATTGAACTGAACTTATACTTGGTTTCTTGACGATAGCCTCATTACTAGTTTATCATAGACTCACTGGTCTTTTAGTCTTGTAGGTTCTGAGATCATTGTCTTGCTTACTATTTCCTTATACTTTATTCAATCATGCCATCACCTTTCAATGTCTTTATTTTCTAAGTTGATCCATTCATAAAATGGACATTTCCTTGAACCCAACCACCTCATCAATCTAAGTTTGACTTTACAAATTATCACTTATGAAATCTGCCTTCTCATGGCGAATTATCCTTAATCACATTCACACTAATTCATTTATCTGAAGATATGGCACTTGCCACCTATGTCTTAACTGTTCCTAGGGACTCTGCTCCCCGTCCTCTATCTGTGTCTTTGATAATCATGCATCATTCTAATTCCTTTCTCATTAATCTGAAAGTCTCCAAGGATTCTTATCTATCCTTACATAAGATCTTGAGTAATTCCTCAAATCCATCTAACTTGCTGGCACGTTATCCGGCAGTCCAGCTATAGATCCAATATACCTCTTTAATTCTCTTCATAATACATCAGTTCTTTACGCTCACATCTCTGAGCACTATATCTAGATTCTTACAGTCTCTCTGGCTGTAGCCCTCATTCCTTAAGTGTAAACTCCGTATACTTATCAATATTCTCCTCCTCTGCTGGAACCTCTTCCGGGTCCTCAGTAGGGTACTTTATCGAATCCACCATCCGATCTTCAGCATCAAAACATGCATCATTATGTTACTGCTCGTAATCTCCAAGGCTTGTTGCCTTACTAGTCGGTACGAGAACGAGCTTAAGTTACTATCATGATACTTAGTAATTCCCATAAGGGTTTTATATGTCAATACTACATTAAGTAGTCCGACTATGAACTTGGCAAGAGTTCTTATTATCTTAATGAATTTATTGTTTTAACGTCGCATCATCTCTGGGATATATAACGCTCTCTCTGATACCATTTCTGTAACACCCCCAGATCCAGGGTCAGGGATCTGGTCGTTACGGTCTCAATATCCAACCACAAAACCAACATAATTTAAATTACAACCTTGTGACCCAAAACAGCAACATAAAACACACCTGTTATAGTCCCAGAGATGAAATCAGAGTAACCAACAATATTATTAATCACAAGTTTCAGTTCTTACAACCCAAAGAATTACAATTGTACAATTACATACTCTTTGCCATCCATTAATGATACCATAATATAAATACATTTGAGGCTCAATTGCTAACAACTAGCCTACCAGTAGTTGCATCCTTAACAAAGGTAGCCAAGACCTTAGCGGTAAACCTCTGACGGTTGACACCTGCCTACGCTGTGTGCGCCTTGCGCGGCCATCTGATCTAGCTGTTGTTGTGATATAAATAAATAAAGCAAGGGTGAGCAATAGCCCACCAGAAATATAATTGAACAGTGATAATATATAACAGTCCAAAATATCTTTGAAACCATATGCCATGCATTAACGATGTAGTACCAATATAAGGTATGAGATGAAGTTACAAGGTAACTCAAAAATATATTTGTTTTGAATAAATATCTGCTATGCAAAAGATAAGCAAGATATTCTCAATTATCATAAAAGAGGAACTTGCAGGAAAAATATTGCAATTCCGGTTTCAACACTTTTTCACCTTGCCAACACCAATAGTGTTGCAGAAATTTCTCACTTTTAGAAGATGAACTAATACGGGAGCATTGCCGCGCCAGATGCCCTGACGTTTACGATGATCAGTCGTATGTCATGCATCTCATCAGTCGTTCTCTACATGTAGAAGGTAGCTCCGACGGATTTACTTATCTACCGCCCTCTGGAACTCCTCAGCCAACGGTTGGGCTATTGCTGGACCGGCGCCACTCGGCCACTTACGCGTCTCCTAGTTCGAATATCATCCATGACTCTGAAACGTAAAGTTCGTTCCCCTTTTCCCCAAGTGTAACACTTGTTGATAGGACTCCACAAAGTAGTCGTATCTAATTGGAAAGGAAAATTCACCAATATTTCCCAAGCTGATGCTTGTTAATGGATATAAACTTGTTACATCAATCATACCCCTCGAGTGTTGAGGAGGTAACCAAAAGACTCATATCGATGCTTGAAGGAATCAAGATGTGAGTGACAAGATAGTTTTAGCAAGTATAGGACCGGGCAGTCCAATAAATAACATCTCCAAGTGAGGTCCCCTTATATAATTTTTGGAAGTTGAGCGAGTATTTAAATCTTCTTATAAGATAGATTTAAATGAAAATAAAGTTTTGGGAACCTCCCCTTGATAAAATAGTCATAAAAGACTCCGAAATATTTTACATAATATCTGAAGGTGAAGGATAACCTTTGAATAATATAAATCATTACAAAAAGAATTCAAAAGAATTTTATTAAATATTCCAAGAATATTTATTAAGTCAATAATAATTACGGAATATTATTAAATCATAATATTGCTCGTAAGTAATCCTCGAATGAATATATAAAATTATTTATTAAATAAATCTCTTCTTAAATGAATATTTAAAATAATATTCATTGAATAAATAAACTTAAATAAATATTTAAAATAATATTTACTGAATAAATCAAACCTTAAATGAATATTTGAAAATAATATTCATTTAACAATTAACATTCCAAATGAATATCCAATTAATATTCATTAAACAAATAATATTCTAAATAAATATCCCAAAATAATATTCATTTAACAAATAATATTCTAAATGAATATCCCAAAATAATATTCATTTAACAAATAATATTCTAAATGAATATCCGAATAATATTCATTTAGTAATCAAAACTTTAAAGGAATATTCGAAGTAATATTCCTTGAGTAAATAGAACTTCCAATGAATATTTTAAAATAATATTCATTAAGTAAATCAAACCTTAAATGAATATTCGAAAGTAATATTCATTAAATAAATAAAGATCAAATGAATATTCCAAATAAGAATAAGTAAGCCAAATGAATATTTGGGAATGATATTTGTCAACCAAATAACTCTAATGAATATTCAAAATAATATTCATTAACTAAATAACTCCAATGAATGATCAAAATAATATTCGTTAAATAAATGACATTCTAAATGAATATTAAAATATTATTCATTAAATATTCCTTCCCTGAGGTAATACTCAAATAACGTTCCTCGAAAGATTCGTAATCGAATAAAAATCCTCGAAGTAATAAATTTGTCGCTGGGATCCCTCCGGGTTTCCACGACTATTTATATATTACAAAATATCGACTCCCGGTCTATATTTGAAGTACGAATATCATACGCCCTTCGCTAAGGGTCTTAACCAAACAATCCGGCTTATAACTGATATTTCATATATAGTCTATAAGCCGATATCAATTCAGGGAACAAGTAATTCAATATTAAATTGAAAGTAGGCATGCATTCTATGGCATATGTATAAAACAATCATCATATATATTATCACAACAACAGTTCCAAGTATTGGAAACTTGCCTGAGAATCGAGTGCGGGTAGGGGTAATGTGTCCCGGGTCAGCTCGACAATCTATAAACAATCAGAATATTTAAGATTAACCACTTAACGCTTATTAAAAGGCTAAGTATAAACTCCACTTAAATCGAAACATGTTTTCGAGTTATCTCGTTACGTCTCTTTTAGTGTAACTCTTTTTATCACCGATACGATCCGACATTCGTTCGTTATCAAGACATGTCATCATGCTTATACTTGGTATATACTTAAGTCGTATAATTTCTAAGGTTGGTCATTTACGAATCAAGATTATACCTCGAGTGTTATCGCCCGTTTTCTAAGTTATAACCAAAGTCATACCTTTAAGGGGTTCGTACGCGTTTAACCTCGATTCAAACATTTTTATAAAATCGGAAAACTATCCATTCGACATGTGGTTTTCTCCCACACCTTCCTTTTTACCTCTAATATTTAATTAATAAGATTCGCCACTGATTAAACGACGTTTAAGGGAATCAATTTCAATTACGAACTTCCGTTTACGATTTCGAACCACTTTTACGAATTTAATCATAACTCCTAAACCGTAATTCCATTTCATGCGATCTTTATATCAAAACGAAGCTTGTAACATGATCTAGCTAATCATGGTATAAGTCGAAGCTATGCAGTGAGTTTTATCTACTGTCAAATTCGGATTTCAAGATTAAACGAAAATCGGGCATTACGACGGCTATAAATCGAACGTTCTACTAATCGTAACAACACAACCAAGCCACACCGGGCATCAACACAACTCATAAACATGATTCTCATATCCACAAGTCCTAGCACCACTGGTCTTAACGTCAAGATCATCAAGGACTTGAATCATGACTAAATAACTACTAAGAACAACTACATGATCATGTAAACATGCTTATACTAACATCATCATCAAATCTCATCTAAAACTCCATTAAAACTCAAATTAAAACTTGGATTCTTGAAGTTTATACCTTCCTTGGAGTGTGAACTAGTTTTACCCGGCTTGGTATAGTCCTTGTATAGCCCTAACAAAGCTTAGATCATCCAAACAAAGCAAGAAATCAAAGTTAGATTCTAAGGGTTACTATTCATCATCACTTTTGTAAAAATCATAACAAATCGAAAAATAAGAGTTTGGCTCTCAAAGTTTTACCACATCTTGGCCTCTTTATAAGCTTTGATTTGAGTCCTAGCTCATCAGATTTGAAGCTTCCTAGATAGGGTTTTGAGCCCTCTTTTTCCGCTGGATAGAAACTGTCAAGAACAGGCAGTTTGGTTTCATCAACTTGGGGAGCAGATTTGACTAGGCTATACTCATTGGATTGTCATGAAATTTTGAACGAGTGTTGTCCATGGAGTGGAGAAGATATGGTTAAAATTTGGTGATTTTATCATGGATATAAATGGAGATATGAATTTTTATTTGGCTTTGGTTTCTGCTGGGCAGTTTGGTGTTTTCTTGGTTGTTCTTGCTTTTCTCTCTTTCTTTCTTGTTTGACTAGTTGTTGGAAAGTGTTTGTATGATATTTGGTGTTGTATAGCAGCTATGTCACTCTCTAATCCATGTGTTAATCACTTGTGGTTTGTAGGAAATAAGATGACCAAGAGCCTTGTTGTCACATCCTTGAACATACACCTCATTCTTGCTTTTTCTTTTCTTTTCTCATTTCTTTTCCACCAATCTAATATTAGTAAACCCTAGATGATCATGTGGTGTTTCTCATCTCATTATATATTTAATCCGTAATTCATTTCGTGTTCGCTTTATCGCTTAATCTCGTTATAAAGTTCTAGCGATTTCTAAAACGCTTATCATTCTAACTCGAGGATTTTCATTCTAATTTCTCAAATCATAATTAAATAAAATCCTTAATTCCTTGACATAATAATTCTCTTATCTTGTCCGCATTAATATGCTCTTTACTGCTCGATCAGATTTTCCTAAAAATAAATTTTGGATTTTCTGAAATCCGATCACGTTTACATACACTTATTTGCTTCGTAGATCGCTAATACGAACTCAGAAATCCGTTCCGAATACCGGGTATAACATTATTATAATAATATTCCAAATTCCACCAAAATCACTATTCATCACTTATTTTTATTTAATTCCTATAATTAGGAAAATGAACCTGGTTCACATTCGAGTGTTCCTTAACCTTTTTACGGAACCGCTGAGCTTATAATAGATATTGATTTGGATGACATGAGGGTATCTATTTCTCTCTAGGGAATCTTATCTTAACTTTCTAGGAGATAGATTATTCTAATCTAAGTTATCACCCAATAGCATCCTTCAGGCCATATAACCTTGGAATATATATATCCTGTCATTATTCATTCTTTAAAGCCAGTATTACAATGTAGTTGTAACCACTGTTCACTCTTACATCAATGCATAATAAAAGTTTTAATTCTACCCAAAATCTGGGTTCTTACAGTCTCCCCTCCTTAAAAGGATTCCGTCCCGGAATCAGGTAGAAGACAAATGGGGTACTTGTTGGTCATTTCGCTTTCCAATTCTCTGGTCGATCCTTACACATTCCAATCTTTCTAAAGCACATCATACTGGTGTTACAACACACCCTTTATCCGTTCTACCAGTTCTTTGATATTTTCGCATAACACATCATCCGGTGTACGCTCTTGTCCGTTCTTATACTATTAACTTTACTGGTAGGTGCAGTGACTTCGGTATCACTAACGCGCTACGAAGTCCGGAGATAACCTCACTCGTAATTTTGCAATTCCTAATCGCTTTAATCTTCGCAATCTCGATGTATATATATTTAGGTGGAAAAAAATTGATCGAGAGATCACTGTGATCAATGAACATTTGTTATATTGCATAGCTAGTACAGAAGGGGGCCAGCCTTTAGTACTTGACAAGCAATGAGTTGAAAAAGGCTTTGGATGCAATGAACAATGAGAAGGGGATCTTTAATACCATGGGTTCTTCTTCGCCCTTTACCCACGAAATTCGAACTGCTCCACTTCCTGCGGTGTTTCGAGGGCATCATTCGGATATGACCTATAATGGAGATACTGATCCAGCCGAGTTCGTAATTCGGTTTAACAATGAGATGGATGTCTACCAGGTCTCTCAGCTGGCGAGGTGCAGATTGTTCGCAGCCTCGCTAAGAGGAAGTGCTCAGCAGTGGTTTTCGAAGCTAGGGGCATTAGTTGTCATCGATTCTTGGGAGCAATTCGTGGACATCTTCATTAAACAGTTCCAATCCTCGATGCTCTACGCACCCCCTGTGTCTACCTTGGCAAACATAAAACAGAAGGAAGGAGAAATTCTTCATGATTACTTTAAGAGGTTTAATGCTGAAGTGCCTCGCGTGCGAGGTGCAAATGACGAGGCTGAAGGGACTGAATTTTGGAAGAAGTTACAAGAACAAACCCCTAGCACGCTTTCTGAATTGCATAGGGTCGCTGAGCCTTTCAAGCGCGTGGAGAAGTCACTTGCAGATCTGAAGAAGAATAATGAAAGGAGTAGCAGTTGGAGTAGGAACAGGGGAGTAAAAAGAAAGGATTCCAGAAGTCCGAGGCGAAGACGGGATTGAAGTAGAAGCCCAAGCCCAAAAAGGAGAGAACGCGATCCTTTGAGGCAATCCCCTCCTCGAGCTCGTCCTGCGAGGAGTGAAAACAAATTTATTCCTCTGGTCGCCCTAATTGATCATATCTACGCAGTCAATGCAAACAAGGGGGTATTTAAGAGGCCTCCACAGATGGGTCCGAAGGGAACTGCAGACACTAGCAGATATTGTGCCTTTCATGAACAGACAGGGCATGATACAACGACTTGCCGGGAGCTTAAACAGCAAGTGGATCAGTTAATTTGTGATGGAAAGTTAACTGAGTGGGCAGTTCGCGAGGTGAAGAAATATAATCCCAAGTCTGGCCTTGGTTATAATCAAGCTCCGCCACCTGAATAGAATCCAGTCATTCAAGAAAGGGAAACGCGAGGCGGAAGTATCCATGTGATAATTGGTGGACCCCACCTCGGGGGAGACAGCAATAGGGCCAGAGAGAGGTACGCTCGCGAAGCTCAAGGGCGACCCCTCACTAATGTTCATCACCTGCAGGAGCGACCCCCAAAGCTCTTCAAGGGGGAAGATACGAATATCATGTTCACTGAAGAAGATGCGAAGTGGGTCCACCACCCTCACTCAAATGCCCTCGTTGTCTGAATTCGCATTGGATCGCAGAATGTTCACAGGGTCCTTGTGGACAATGGAAGTGCAGTGAATGTTCTAACCTACGAGGTATATCAAAAAATGGGGTTCATGGATAGAGACCTTACCCCTACCGTGGGGCATCTTTACGGTTTTACTGGAGCTTCAGTCAATGTCAAGGGCCTCATAAGGCTCCCCGTCACTTTAAGGGACGAGCCCTGTATTACTACCCAGATCGTAGACTTTATGATGGTTGATCAACCTTCAGCCTATAATGCTATTGTAGGGAGGCCAATACTTAAGGAAATGAGGGTGATCACTTCTATTTACCTTCTCTCTATGAAGTTCCCTACCCCAAATGGAGTCGGATGCGTTAAGGGGGCACAACATGAATCTCGTGAGTGCTATAACAAGGCCCTCAAGTCAGCAGAAAGAGGGAGTAATTCTGTGATGGATAAGATGGAATGCGAGGAGGAAAGCAGGCCTCGCAAGATAACCTTTGTACCTCCAACAGATTGTAACATGATCTCAATTGAGGAGCTCCCAGCTGATTATTTTGATAATTTGGGAATTCAAGTAGAACCAGTACCAGGTGCTTTGATGATGGGAGCCTCGCAGCCAGTAATGATTCTCCAGGAAGGGATCGTTGAAGAGGCTACAGATAGTGACAGCGAGGAGAGCCCAGAGCAGGCCGTTGTGCGAGCTCGAAAGGAAAATGGGTTCGCAAGGAAACATCTACACTGACAGAACTGCCAAATGGAATTACACAGACAACAACTGTTGTTAAGGAGTATGGGCACGTAGGTGCCAATCCCTGCGAGGCAGAATCAAGTCAGGCTCGTGAGCATGATCTAGACCTTGATCCTCGCATCCTAGAACATGTGGAGCGAGCCGGGGTAGCTGAAGACATAATTCCTGTCCTTGTTGATGTGCAAGACCCTTCAAAGGTGTTGAAACTAGGGTCGCAACTCAGCCCTGATTTGAGAGAAAGGTTGGTCACTTTCCTGAAGGCCAACCTTGATGTGTTCGCCTGGTCGCATGAAGATATGGTTGGGATTAATCCTAATGTGATGTGTCATAAGCTAAACTTGGATCCAAACAAGAAGGGAGTCAGACAGAAAAGGCGACCTATAAGTGGAGAACGAGCTGAGGCTCTCAAAGAAGAGGTGGACAGGCTCCTCAAAGTCGGACTCATTAGGGAATCATTCTACCCTGATTGGCTCGTGAACCCTGTCCTCGTGAAGAAGCCAAATGGAAAGTGGAGGACATGTGTAGACTTTACCGACCTCAACAAACATTGTCCCAAGGATAGTTTTCCACTACCGAGGATCGACTAGTTAGTGGATGCAACAACAGGGCATGCACTACTTTCTTTCATGGATGCTTATTCTGGGTACAACCAAATACCCATGTATGGTTCTGATCAAGAGCACACCTCGTTCATCACAGATAGAGGTCTCTATTGCTACATAGGAATGCCCTTTGGTCTCCTTAATGCTGGGGCTACCTACCAAAGGCTAGTTAATATGATGTTCGAGAAACAAATTGGCAAGACAATGGAAGTCTATGTAGATGACATGTTGGTCAAGTCTAAGGAAGCTGGGGATCACATCTCTCACCTCGCAGAGATGTTTGATATATTAAGGAAATACAGGATGAAGCTCAACCCCCAAAAGTGTGTCTTTGGAGTCGAATCGAGAAAATTCTTAGGGTTCATTGTCAACCACAGGGGAATCGAAGCGAACCCTGCAAAAATAAAGGCTTTAATGGACATGCGATCCCCAAGAAGCGTGAAAGAAGTTCAGAGTTTAACAGGAAGGATCGCAACTCTCAATCGGTTCGTTTCCAAATCATCGGACAAGTGCCAAGAGTTCTTTACACTAGTAGAAAAATGGTCTTTTACGTCGGTTAAATAGGTCTTATACGTCGGTTAAATGGCGACGTATGGGCTGGCGACGTATAAGGTCAGAGTCTTTTACGTCGGTTAAAAAGGCGACATATATTGTATCCTTTTACATCGGTTCTTCTAAACAACCGACGTATATTGTACCCTTTTACGTCGGTTCTTCTAAACAACCGACGTATATTGTATCCTTTTACGTCAATTCTTCTAAACAACCGACGTATATTGTACCCTTTTACGTCGGTTCTTCTAAACAACCGACGTATATTGTATCCTTTTACGTCGGTTCTTCTAAACAACCGATGTATATTGTTATCCTTTTACATCGGTTCTTCAAAACAACCGACGTATAAGGTCCAAAATGTTAGAAATGATTGATGAGAACAGTGTTTGGAAGCTATAGTGACAAAACAGAGTTTAGCTGGAAGCAGTCAGAGTTTAGTTAAACACTGACTGGAAGCGCAACAGAGGTTGTTAAACTCTGTAGCGGTATTGTCTGAAGAGTCAACAGTGTTTAAAGGTTGATGCAAGATAAGTATGGAAGCAATATCTTTGAAGATTGGAAAGCTGTCAAAGAGATTGAGTTGACTTGGAAGACTGGAGCAATCGTGATTGATATCAATTGTATAGCTTGATTATAGGAGAATCAGTTATTGATTGTACGAAGCTGTATGTTCTATAAATACAGTTAGGTTAACCCTAGAAGGGTAATCGAACATTGAGAAATTCATTAATTGTAACCTAAGCAGCTCTCTGTGATATTTACATCACTGAGAGAGGAATTGTTAATTCCAAACAGTTTTTAATTGTTAAACAGTGTGTTCTTGTTAAGTTACTCATACAGTATTTGATTGCTTTTTGTGTATTCGACCTAACAAGTGGTATCAGAGCCTAATCTGTTACTTTATTACAGTTAAAGATCCAAACACAATAGTAATCAATGGTAGAGATACCTCCACCATCTGAGAAAGTCCCTACTACTGTTAGTAGGTATGAAACAATAAGGGTTCCAATACTTAGGCCATCAGAGTATGCAATCTGGAAGGTAAAAATGACCATGTTTCTGGAAGCCACAGATCCAGAATACCTTGATAGAATTTATGAAGGTCCTCACAAACCTACAAAGTTATCTGCTGCTGCTGCTGGTGAGGAATCAAAGGTCATTCCAAAAGAAAAGAAAGATCTAACTGCTGAGGATCTTTCATCTATTGCAAAGGATGCAAAAGTGAGACATTTACTTCACAGTGCATTAGACAATGTTATGTCTAATAAAGTGATTAACTGCACATCAGCAAAGGAAATATGGGATGCACTTGAGGTTAGGTGTCAAGGAACTCCTGCAATCAAGAAAAACAGAAGAAACATACTCACTCAGGAATATGAGCACTTTGAGGCAAAGTCTGATGAAACCATGACAGAAACATTTGACAGATTTTGTAAACTGCTCAATGATTTGTCATTGGTTAACAAAGAGTATGATTTAGAAGACTCAAATCTCAAGTTTCTTCTTTCTCTACCTGAAAAGTGGGATGTGAAAACAACCACTATAAGAGATAATTATGAACTTGGTGAAACAGAGATTGATGAAATTTATGGGCTGCTCAAAACCCATGAATTGGAATTGGAGCAGAGAAACAAAAGATCAAGTAGAAAGTCAAAGTCTGTTGCTCTTAAGGTTGAGGAGAAACCATCAAAGAAAGAGGCATCAAGGAGAAAGGCAAAAGGGAAAGCCTTAGTCATACATTTAGAGAATGAGTCATCAAACACTGATGTTGACTCAAACACAGATGAATCATCTGATTCTGAAGATGATGAGGAGATGATGCAAATGGCTGCATTGATGGTAAAGACCTTCAAGAAGATGGGATACAAGAACTTCAAGAAGGGAAAGAGATTCTCCAGAGACTACTCAAAGTCTGACAAGAAGAATTTCAAGAAATCTGAGGGAAAGGACTTCAAATCTGGTAAGAAAGATAAGTCTGAGATTCAATGCTACAAGTGTAAGGAGATGGGTCACTATGCTCCTGAGTGCAAGAAGGGTAAAACTGAGAAGGCACTCTACACCAAAGGCAGAGATTGGGCAGACACTTCAGATTCAGATGAGGAAGTCAACTATGCTCTCATGGCTACTACTCAGACTGAAAATGATGATCTTAAGGTACCCCCAACTACCTATGCTTATAACACTGATAATATAACTGAATTGAGAATCTATCTTAAAGCATTGCATATCAGTTATAGGGATCAGACTTTAGAAAATGAGAGGATAAAGACTGAGTGCTCTCAACTCAAAGAAAGAAATAAACTTGTTGAGGAACAGCTAGAGAACATGAATAAAATTCAAAAAGAGAGAGATGATGCAGTGTTTATTGAACAGGAGTTGCTAGGTAAGTATAAGCAACTAGAATCTGAATTGGAGGATACTAAACACATCATTAAAACTTGGACACACTCTGGTAAAGACACTCAAGAAGTGTTTCAGTCAGATACAGTAGGTCTAGGTTACTCTGAGGGAGATGAACTTAGATTTGAAAATCAAGTAAAAGTTAGACCACATCGTTCATCTGAAGGTAATGTCATGGGAACAGGTGGACCTAAGACTGAAGCACAGAAAAAGGCTGTTAAAGAGTCATATGCTAAAACTTTTGTTAAAGAGGCTAACATTGGTTTAATGACAGATAAACAACTCAAGCATAAGCTTAAGGAGATAAAATCTGTCAACAAACAGAGATTGCCTAAGAAAAACAAAAATGGAAAGGTAGGCATAACATCAGGAATTAAGCCAATGCTTGCTTCATTAGCTCCTAGAAAAACATGCTTTAATTGTGGTAGCACTAATCATCTTGCTAGTTTCTGCAGTAAGAATAAGAACATTAATTCTTTACCCTCTAAAACTGCAGTGAAGAGTGATTATGTGAGAACAAGACCACAGACTTTATGTAAACACTGTGGAAGTACATGGCATTCTATTTACACTTGCAGAGATTATCATGCTATTTACTATAATTACTATGAACCCAAACCAAATTTGAAATGGGTTAAAGTAAACTCTGCAAATGTAAACTCTGATAAAGTTAGCTTAAACTCTGATAATGTGAATTCCGCTGCAAAAGCTAACAGAATTAAGAAAGCCAAAGGATCCAAGCAAGTCTGGATCCTTAAAACTAATAATCAGTGATTGTTTGTGATTGCAGGGCAACAGGGTTAGTACCCTAGTCGTGGACAGTGGATGTTCAGGACACATGACAGGAAATAAAGCCCTGCTATCAGAGTTTGAGGAGAAGGCTGGCCCAGAAGTTTCCTATGGAGATGGCAACATAGGACATACACTGGGATATGGCAATATTAATCTTGGAAATGTCATCATCACAAATGTAGCTCTGGTTCCAGGACTCAAGCATGATCTGCTATCTGTGAGTCAAATCTGTGACAGAGGATATCATGTAGATTTTCAACCTGAATATTGTCAAGTGATCAGCAAATCTACAGGGAAAGTTGCTCTAGTTGGAAACAGACACAATAACATATATGAAATTAAATTGTCAACAAACTCTGATGGCAAAGCAGTGTGTCTGTCAACAAGAATGTCCAGTGAGGAGAGTTGGAAGTGGCACAAGAAACTCTCTCATTTGAACCTGAACAACATCAATGAGCTAATAAAGAATCATCTTGTGAGAGGTTTACCAAAGTCCTTGTTGAATGTAGAAGGACTGTGTGATTCTTGTCAAAAGGCTAAACAGAGAAAAGCCTCCTTCAAAAGCAAATCTGAGTCTTCAATTGTTGATCCTTATCATCTACTACATGTTGATCTTTTTGGTCCAGTGAATGTGATGTCTCTTGGAAAGAAGAAATATGCTCTAGTCATTGTTGATGAATATACCAGGTACACATGGGTATATTTTCTTGCAAAGAAGGATGAAACTGCATTAACACTGACAGAACATATATTACAACTGGAAAAAGGGTCAGAAAATCAAGTGAAGACAATCAGAAGTGACAATGGAACTGATGTTAACTCGAATAACTTGTAGAAGGGGGGGTTGAATACAAGTTATATAATCGTGTCTGATTTTTACTTGATTATATGAACAAGAATAAACGAATGAATCAAACTCTTGTTTGTATTAATAAGATCAAATACAAACTCTACCAAAGGTGTACAATACCTTTAGCAGCTGTTGACAATACAAATATCTCTATGTTTGTTTCGAACTCTCGAATACAAACCTTATACAGAGCTACGCACATTCACTAGTTCGACTCACAACTTCGTCGCTCTTTACAATGATATTGAGAGAGTATTTATAATGCTACCTATCAACTAATAACAGAAAGATATAATCTATACATGACAATGTTCTGCCTTCTAGTCGATAGTTTCCTTCAATAGAAAAACTCTTTCCTTCATAATATCTTCTTGCTTGTTCTTCAAACAACGATCCTGTTTTATAGCACTTGCCAGTTTCTGTAGCATCCATAATGACATCATCAGTAACACGACTGATATCAGGATATGTACACTGCATCAGTATCTGATCAACCATCAGTATTGGACCGTCATTAGGATTTGCTCTCTGTTCCTGACATGTAGTCTCCGATACACTGTTCATTCCTGACTAAACTATACAGATAACTGTTTTACACATAAATCCTATATACAGTGCTAAATCCTTTATAAGATCAGGATTACAAGAAGTATAATGTGTAAATTCTATTCTTAACATCACAACTTATGAATTATTCCTAACAATCTCCCCCTATTTATGCTTTATAATCTGAAGCATAAATCTAAGTTGTGGATGTCAAAACATATAACAATACAACCAGAATAGAATTTATGAATGTCGAATTATGAAGTTTAAGTACCTCCTTCTCAGATGTAGACGCTTATCTAGTACTTAGAAGAAAGAATTTTAACTATTAATGCTGCTCTTCCTTTACCTCTTCCTAGCTGAGATTCACCACTGTCACTCCTGGTTCTTCTTTTTACTATCCTTTGTCTGATCTTTATCTCCCCCAGCTTTATCTTCAGTCTGGTGGTGTTGTTGTTGTCTTTTGAATTGTCTTTATCTCCCCCTTTTTGACATCAGCAACATTAATTCCAAGAGATTCAGAAACAGAACAAATGAGATTCATAAGAACTGCTTGATTTTCCATAATTGTGACTTGGTTATCTTCAAGTGATTGAAGTCTTGTTTGAATAGCAATTTGAGAATTCTGAATATCTTTCAAAACATCAGAATGAACTTCAATATTGGAAGTGCTTCTAGTATCTTCAGTATCAGAATCAGAAAGAACTGTATCTTTAAGTCTTGTAGAAGAAGTTGCTTGAGTTGTATGATATTCAAGTAATAAAACCTGATTAGAAGTATCAACATCTTCATCTTTCTGTTCTGGAACTGAAACATGATCATCATCTCCTTCACCAGTATTCTGTGTACTAACATCTTCAAATCCTGACTCCTCCTTAGAGTGATCAGAGACTGTTGATGTCTCAATTCTAGCTGATATTGGAAGTACATACAAAGGAACACTAGGATCATTAGGATCTTCATCTGGTACATATGTATCAAGAGATTGCTTTATCCTGGCACCTCTTCTGTTAATGATTTCTGCAAGCCTCTCCTTTTGCTTCTGAGCTTTAACTTCTGGCTTTGCATTGTGATGTGCTAGGTCATTCTTCTGATACATTTTGATGAATGAATAAGTACCAGCATCCATACCCAAATTTTCAGACCAAGATTCAGGAAAAACCTGATCCCAGAAATCAAATGATGGTTTCCTAATTTTCTCTCCCTCACTATGGAGTTGATCATCCATACCCTCATTCTCACTTTGACTTTCTAAAGTCAACACTCTTTCTACCTCACCTTTTGCCTGGTCAGGAGCCAGCCGCTCAAATTGTGGATCTAAGTCCATCTTTTCAACTGTATCACTCAAATTTAGATAAGTGCTCTCATGACCTACAGAAAAATAGAGTTTAGAAGGAGTTTTTATACCTGAACTCACATGGAGAGAGGGTTCCTCATATGGCATGTGGCTTGAGGTTTTCTCCAAGGAGTGAGCTGCTATAGTCTCTGAACCCATACCATCATCTTCTTTCCTTTCAGAAACTACAGGCTCCAGTATACCACTTTCAGGTTCTTTACTAGACTCTGATGTCTTCAGTAATACTTCATTAGACACCATAGTTAGTACATCACCGTCTTTAAGTGTTGTTTGCTGAGACACACCCTCAAGGTGAATAGACTCTGACTGAACAAAATTTGTTTGATCTTCAGAAAAATCAACCAAAGTCATTCCTCCCATATCATAGGGTATCTCACTTGCATTCTCAGTCATCACAGAAGACCTTTCAACATCAGCTATCACAGCTCCTGAGTCATCCTTCCTCTGACTAGATGGTTCTTGTGTTACAGTGACTGTGATCTGATCGTTCTTACTATTCACAACTGGTGCAATAGTACCTTCTGTTGACTGCTTTCCTCTATCTACTTCCTCCAGTTTTTCACCTTGAGCTGAAGCATCTTCAATAATTACATCCTTGTCAAATAAATATGCATGAAGTGATTGAAGTGCAACATGCTTCGAGAGTCCAAATTTCTTGACTAATTGTCTTCTGACAGATACATAGAAATACATCTTCATTAAGTCAAGTCTTTGATGTAGAAGTCCATATTCATCTGGAAATAAAAGTTTTGGTACTCTTTCAACCAGAAAATCTAGAACAGGCCTTGACAACTTCACTTTGAGAGAAATTAGTCCCATAGCCAGTCTGTATGATAATGTAGTTTCCCATGAAGAATCAATATCCAGATCTCTCTTGTCAAATACTGACATAGATGTAGCTTGATTTGTAGAAACCTGCATGATATTAGTTGGACTAGACTCTGTGTGTGTAGGTGACAATTGAATCTTTCTCCTTGTTCTCCTGATATAGTGAGCAAAAGATTTATCCTGAGAAGACTCAAGAGGTGTAGACACAGAAGTGATCTTGGGATGAGATCTTTGTTCAATAGACACAGTCTTTTGAGAGACAGTATCCAGTAACTGTTTTCCCTTTTTAAGAACTACAGCCTTTTGGGAGACTGCAGCCTGGCTGTGACTAGGTTTTTCATCTCTTTGTGCTAATAAAGAAAGTTGAATTGCAGCCTTCAATTCTGCTCTCTCAGCAAGAGTTAAATCATCATCATCTTCACTAGAATTACTACTACTACTTGACACAACAAATCTTCTCTTCCTTACAACTGATGTCTTTTGAGAAACACCAGAGGTTGGTTTCTTTGAAACAATAGGCTGTGGATCAAAATTTGATTCTTGAATTGTTTCAAAGACTATAATGTTTTGGGCTACTTGGGTAGACACAGGTGGGTTCTCCTCCAATTGAGATTCCTGAGCCATTTCACCACAAAAGAAAGAAGAATTGTAGAGAGTAGGAAGATGAGCTTTAAGAATTACCTGAACATGATGTGGATAATGAATTACAGGTATTTCATCTAGATTCTTTTCATTGTCCTTCTTTGTAATGTCAGAGAAAATTCTCTTTTGCTGTTCATAAGAAGAAACACAATGTTCTCTACCAAATCTAGTTTCAACATCAGGAACAAAATGGTTAATAAACAATTGCATAAATCTATGATAATAAACCATTTTCCTGTTTTGATCTCTTAACCCAAGTTTAATACTCATCTGACTTAAGATAATATGACCAATGTTGATTACTCTGTCATAAAGCAAACTATAAGCAATATGTGATGTAACAGAAGTAATTTGCTGAAAAGAACTACATTTGCCAGTAAAACATTTAGCAATTTGATCAAAGTAAAAAGACCATTCCTTTCTAAGAAAAGACCTATTCAACTGGCTCATGTTATCTAGAGGTCCACTATAACCTAATTCAGACAACATAGTTCTTATATTATCATCAGATGGTACATTCTCATAACTATCAGTAACAGGTAAGCAAAGTACTGAATTAACAACAGATTCAGTAATGTCAAATGAATCTTGTCCTAAATGTAGAACAATCTTACCTGATTGACTCTGAGTAGAATCAATTACCTCAGCATTCTTCCAAGCTTGTGAAACAGCTACTTGATTAATCTGTGGAGATGCTGTCAATGCATAACTTAATGGTCCATACACCAGAAAGTCCATGATTGGATGAAAATCAGATGATACTCCTTCCTTGTTGGTGATAGCTGCAACATGATTGTTTGTCATAAAATCAAAGTCACCAAACTTGAAGGCTACTGATTTAGGTAATCTTCTCTGAGCTGCCATTTTTGATCTGAAAAGAAACTTGAAAAATTCTTGAAATGGATTAGTGATTTTGAAAACTCAAGAGTGATTTTTGCTTTAGAGAATGTAAAATTAGAGAAAGCAATTACACGATTAGAGTTTCAAAACAAATATATTTCACAAATCTTTCAGACCACTATCCCACGTTGACACGTAGATTGACAGGTGTCAGTTCCTGAAAAATGCGGTTACCCATGATTTTTTTTTTTTGAAAATAAAATCCAAAATTGATTTTCATGAAATAAATCAGGGTATAAATAAGCAATACTGATCAGCTTCCTTTTCCTGATGACCTCTCATCAAAATAATCACAAAATGTAATGTGATTTAAAAATATAATTTTCAAATCCTGATGGTCACACATGAAATCCTGACCAATATTATCAGCGACTTAATATGGAGTTTCCACGTGGCATTTTTCTTTTATCTGAAAAAGAAAATAAACAATAAATCTGAACAGAAAATCAATTGGTTAGATATTTTCAATATTTCTTGAAACAAGAAATACAGTCTCATGCAATAATTAGCATTTGACTTCATAAAAACTTCCAAGTGACTGCTCAGCTTCTCACGTCTTTCTTTAAAAGAACCAAACGCTTTATGCCATTCTCCATAACCTTTCAATTTCCTTTCTTCTCAACAATGCTTCTCAAACCAAAAATCCCTTCAAACCCATTTTCCAGATTTTTCTTGATCGATGAACATCCTGTTCTTGATCATCTCTTTGAACAAATGACTCTTCTCATCGAACTAATCATGAATGGATTGGTTTTCGAAAATATCCAGAGGTTTCTCCTAGAACATTCATCTGTTGGATACAATCTTCCCCTAACCTCCTCAAAACTTGAGGATGAAGAATTTGGCCGAGAGTCTGAGGTTGATCTTGATGGAGATGCTATTCATTTAAGTTAGCTGCTCTCATTCAAGTCGCCCAGACAAGGAATCCAAGAGCAAACGATGCTTTCATCCCCTGATGGATTTCTTGAGATGCTCCTTGTCCTGTTCCTCAGAGTTCATATCAAAGACAAGTATAGAGTAGAAATTTAGACAAAAAGATGATGTATTTCATTTCTATGTAATGATTTATATTAATGAAAATACAATTTCTTATTATCTGCTTGTCTTTTGATTTTTGAATGATGTATAAATTATCAGTATGCAAATATCAAAACTTGCTAGCATAGACTTAACATATCACAGAATTAGATTATTACACAAAGTAAACGTCAGGATCTGAAACAATTTTCATAATCCTGATACTGACACAATACTGATGACGTCAGCATCCTGATAACAAATCTAATCCTGATGATTATTAACAAGTCTATCATACTGAAATTTATCAAGGCAATGTGTTATAGCTCAAACATTTAACAATCAAATATAGATCCTGACAGGAGTATCAAGTCTATAAGCTAAGAACAACATACCTTGCTACTTTTGCAGATGTTAAAATCTAAAAATTTAATATTCCTAACACACTTACTAGTCTACTGAACGTAGTCTCATCAAGTGGTTTAGTTAGAATATCTGCAAGCTGTTTGTCAGTAGGAACAAAATGAAGTTCCACAGTACCATTCTCAATATGTTCTCTAATAAAATGATACCTGACATCAATGTGCTTAGTCCTTGAATGTTGAACTGGATTTTCTGCAATTTTAATAGCACTAGTATTATCACAAAACATAGGAATATTACTAAGTGTCATACCATAATCCAACAACTGATTTCTTATCCAAAGGAGCTGTGCACAACAACTGCCTGCTGCTATGTACTCAGCTTCTGCAGTTGAGGTTGAAACAGATTGTTGCTTCTTGCTTGCCCAAGAAATCAATCTATTTCCCAAAAATTGACATGTACCTGTAGTGCTTTTCCTGTCTATCTTACACCCTGCATAATCAGAGTCTGAATAGCCAATTAGAAAGAAATCAGATTCTCTAGGATACCACAAACCAAGATTTGGAGTTCCTTTGAGATATCTAAAAATTCTCTTTACAGCAATTAAATGAGATTCCTTAGGATCACTTTGGAATCTAGCACATAAATAGGTAGAAAACATTATATCTGGCCTACTTGCAGTTAGATATAACAATAAGCCTATCATGCCTCTATAACTAGTATTATCCACACTCTTCCCTTTAGGATCAGAGTCTAGTTTAGTGGCTGTTGCCATGGGTGTTTTTGCAACTGCACAGTCTTGAAAGTCAAACCTTCTTAAAAGATCTTTGATATACTTTGACTGATTAATGAAAATACCAGTCTCAGTCTGTTTGACCTGCAAGCCTAAGAAATAATATATTTCACCCATCATGCTCATCTGATACTTAGACTGCATAAGCTTGCTAAACTTAGCACACAACTTTTCATTAGTAGAACCAAAAATAATATCATCAACATAAACTTGAACTAAAAGCAATTCACCTTTTATCTTTCTAAAGAATAGAGTTTTGTCAATTGTACCTCTTGTGAAGCCATTTTCAAGAAGAAATTTAGACAAAGTCTCATACCATGCTCTTGGTGCCTGCTTTAGTCCATAGAGTGCCTTGTCAAGTTTGTAGACATGATTTGGAAACTTTGGATCAACAAATCCAGGTGGCTGTTCTACATACACTTCTTCATCAAGTTTTCCATTTAAAAAAGCACTCTTTACATCCATCTGGTATACCTTAAATTTTGAATGAGCTGCAAATGCAAGAAACATTCTGATTGCTTCCAATCTTGCTACAGGTGCAAAGGTCTCATCATAATCAATGCCTTCTTCCTGAGAATAACCCTTGGCCACCAGTCTTGCTTTGTTTCTTACAATCATACCAGATTCATCTAGCTTGTTTCTGAAAACCCATCTTGCACCAACAATAGATCTATCTTTAGGTCTTGGTACCAGTTTCCAAACTTTGTTTCTCTCAAACTCATTTAATTCCTCCTGCATTGCAATTACCCAATCAGGATCCTGTAAGGCTTCTTCAACCTTCTTAGGTTCATTCTTTGAGAGAAAACAACTATACAAGCATTCATTTTGAATTGATCTTCTAGTTCGAACACCACTATTTGGATCACCAATTATCAAATCTTCAGTATGATCCTTTGTCCATTTTCTAACAGGTGGTAAATCAACTCTGCTAGTCTCTCCCCCTAAGTTAGTGGTATCTCTTGTAGAAGAATTCTCTCTACCTTCAAAAACTCTCCTTTGATCAATAGAATCAATAGATTCCATATTGCTGCTAGTTACTGATCTTTCCTCAGAAGATTCTGACAGGTCAGTTCCTGATGGAGTAGACTCTGAAACATCAATTCCTGATGGAATAGACTCTGAAAGACTAGTCTGCTCCTGATGATCACTGTGTTCTCTCTGATTTATTTGCTCCCCCTCAACAGTAGTATTCCTTTGAGAAGCAATAGAAATTCCTTCTGGAGAACCTTCATCATCACTTGAGAGTATCTCAGAATTCTTCAGATTTTCAAATTCCAATTTATCATGGCTTTCATCAGTTTGCAAAATTCCAAATTTCTTATCATCAAATGCAACATGAATTGATTCCATAACAATGTGAGTTCTGAGATTATAAACTTTGAAGGCCTTAGATGCTGAGTATCCTAGAAAAATCGCTTCATCCGATTTGGCTTCAAATTTTCCAAGTTGTTCTGGATGAACTTTTAGGACATAGCATTTGCATCCAAAGATGTGAAAATATTTCACACTTGGTTTCTTTCCTTTGATCATCTCATAGGGATTTTTTCCATGACTATTTACCAAGGTACAGTTCTGAGTGAAACATGCAGTGTTAATAGCTTCTGCCCAAAAGTAGGTTGGAAGTTTTGCATATGCAAGCATGGTTCTTGCTGCCTCTATGAGAGTCCTGTTCTTTCTTTCCACTACACCATTTTGCTGAGGTGTACTAGGTGCAGAAAACTGTTGAGTGATTCCATTGTCTGCACAAAACCCCTCCATTGTAGAATTCTTGAATTCTGTACCATTGTCACTCCTAAGTACTTTAACTTTGTACTCAGAATTATTCTGAATATTCTTGATGAGTTCAATGATTTGCTGAGGAGCTTCATCCTTCTTTTGTAGAAAGAACACCCATGTGAACCTTGTGAAATCATCCACCATAACTAGAGCATATCTTTTCTTGCTGATAGACATGATGTTTACCGGACCAAACAGATCAAGATGTAGCATGTGAAATGGTTCAGTAATTGAATTTTCAGTCTTGCTCTTGAAAGTGGTTCTTCTCTGCTTTCCAAGCTGACATGCATCACAAAGTCCATCTTGCACAAAATTTGCCTGAGGTAGGCCTCTCACCAAATTGTGTTTAACAAGTTGATTAAGCTTCTTGAAATTAAGATGTGAGAGCTTCTTGTGCCAACTCCAGCTTTCATCATTTGTTGCTTTGCTGTAGAGACATCTAACAATTCCTTTAGATGTATCACTTAAGCTGGCTTCATATATGTTACCATGTCTTTGACCAGTTAGAATAATGTCTCCATTCTGCATATTCAAGACTTTGCATCCTTCTCTGTCAAAGATTGATTTGTAACCTTTATCACCCAGTTGACTTATGCTTAAAAGAGTATGTTTCAAGCCTTCAACCAGTGCTACATTTTCTATGATGACATTCCCCAAAATAATTGAGCCATATCCCAGAGTTTCTCCTTTGTTGCCATCTCCAAAAGATATTACTGGGCCAGCTTTCCTCTCAAACTTTGTAAGCAGGGACTTCTTTCCAGTCATATGTCCAGAGCATCCACTGTCCAAGATAATTGAATGCTTCTTTCCTATGCCCTGCAAACAAAAAGTAACTAGTTAGAATTTTTTAGGACCCAACTTTGATTGGATCCTTTCTTACTAGATTTAGAGACAACAGACTTTGAAGATTTTGCATTTATTTTACCTGTTGCAGAGTCAACTTTAGACTCTGATCTCACAAACTGTTTGTGACTAGGAGTTTCAGATTTCAAAGAATAATAGTCATAATACAGTTCATGATATTCTCTACACATGTAAATGGAATGAAGTAAACTACCATAATGATAACAAGCTTTTTGTGGTTGGTATTGAATTTTCTGAGTCTTGGGGAATCTGGACTCAGTTTTCCAAGAAGGTTTTTGATTGCAGTCTAGGGCCAAATGATTATGATTTCCACACTATAGCATTTTTTCCTAGGTGCATCAGGTACATTCTTGTAATTATTCTCTTTGTTAATACCTTCTTTTCCATTCCTATTTCTCTTAATCTTGCTAGACTCTGAAAGATCATCTAATCTCTGTTTCAACTGAGACTTAGACAGAAACCCTATGTTTACATTCTTAGGTTTCTCTAACACTTTCTCATCTGAAAAACTATTGTTAATCCTTTTGTGTACAACAGGGGTACCTTTTGAATCAACAAATTTAACATGATTAGGTTCAGAAACAATTTTCTTACCTTCAGATTTAGATGTGTTAGCTTCTACCTTACTATCATCATTGACAATAGCTACTTTTTCTTCTTGTCTAGCCTTATCAAAACCTAAACCATTAACCTTACCACGAATTCCACTCTCAAAGATTTCTATTGTCTTCTTACTGGAATTGTTAATGGTCTTAATCACATCTCTCTCTTCTTCTAGTTCTTTTCTGACATAGTCATAAGCCTCAAGAATTACACTATAATCATGCTTAGCTTTATCAGAACTCAACTTGTATTCTTCCATTTGAATTAATTCAGATTCAAGAAAATTATTTCTATCAACTAATTTATCATTCTTAACCTTAAGTTCATCTCTTTCACAAGTAAGAATTCTAAAATTAGTCATAAGATTTTTAAACTCAGCATGGATAGATCTAATTTCATCAGAATTTAAGCTATCAAATGAATCAAGAGAGTGAAGTGATACCTTAACAGAGGATGGAGAAATTTTCTTTGGAGATCCAGGTTTGTCTGAACTATTGGCCATCAATGCAATGTTGTCATAATCCAATTCATCTTCAGAGTCACTGGAATCAGCCCAATCCTTCTGTGTGACCATAAGTGCATTACCCTTTCCTGAATTCCTAGGCTTCTTACACTCACTAGCAAAGTGTCCAAGCTCGCTGCAGTTAAAGCACTTGATCTTGGCCTTATCAAGCTTGACAATTGTACTTTTGCTTTTGTCACTCTTCTTCTCCTCCTTCTTTTGAAAAGGTCCTTTGCTAAATCTTCTCCTGTTGAATTTTCCTTTCTTGAAAGCTTTAGCAAACATAGCAAAGAGTTCTTGCATCTCAGATTCAGAATCATTGTTGTCAGAGTCCATATCAGTAGTCTCTGACTCAGAACTTTCTTTGCTTTTCTTCTTCCTTGATTTTTTTACAGCAATCTCTTCATGCTGTTCTTCAGGAAGCTTCTTAACTTCAGATTGAGCAGTAAGTGCAATAGTCTTCATCTTTCCTTCACTCCTGCTCTTCTTCTGCTGCTTGTCAAGTTCATAAGCTCTCAATTTTCCATATACTGCCTCTAATGAAATCTCATCCAGATCATTAGCTTCCTCAATTGCAGATATCTTCTCATTGTAGAAATCAGGCAAAGCTTTCATGAACTTTGTATTCATGTCCTCCAAGTCGTAATATTTACCATGCATGGCCATCTCATTGATGAGTTTTGTAAACCTATCAAAGGTATCAGTAAGTGACTCACCAGACTTGGATTCAAAGTACTCATACTGTTGTATAAGTAATGTCCTCATATTCTTCCTGACAGGCTTAGTTCCTTCACAGTGAACCTTAAGATTGTCCCATATATCCTTAGCAGTTTTACAAGAGAGAACATAGTTAGTGAGAACAGAATCAAGACTGTTGAATAATATGTTTCTCACTTTAGCATCTTTGAGAACATTCTCCTTGTCCTTATCTGACCATTCAGATTTTGGCTTCTCTGCTGTATGTTCTGGAACAACCACACCATCAACAGTTGCTTGTCCAACGACCTTTGTTGGAACAAAAGGTCCATCTCTGATTCTGTCAAGATAATCAGGATCTGTTGCTTCCAGATGATGCAACATCTTTACTTCCCATAGAGTATATTCGTTTCTCTTGAGCATAGGAATTTTAGTATTCCCATCCTTGTAACCAGACATGATTGCAGATCTTTATGATTATTCGAAATCAACCTGCTCTGATACCAATTGTTAACTCGAATAACTTGTAGAAGGGGGGGTTGAATACAAGTTATATAATCGTGTCTGATTTTTACTTGATTATATGAACAAGAATAAACGAATGAATCAAACTCTTGTTTGTATTAATAAGATCAAATACAAACTCTACCAAAGGTGTACAATACCTTTAGCAGCTGCTGACAATACAAATATCTCTCTGTTTGTTTCGAACTCTCGAATACAAACCTTATACAGAGCTACGCACATTCACTAGTTCGACTCACAACTTCGTCGCTCTTTACAATGATATTGAGAGAGTATTTATAATGATACCTATCAACTAATAACAGAAAGATATAATCTATACATGACAATGTTCTGCCTTCTAATCGATAGTTTCCTTCAATAGAAAAACTCTTTCCTTTATAATATCTTCTTGCTTGTTCTTCAAACAACGATCCTGTTTTATAGCACTTGCCAGTTTCTGTAGCATCCATAATGACATCATCAGTAACACGACTGATATCAGGATCTGTACACTGCATCAGTATCTGATCAACCATCAGTATTGGACCGTCATCAGGATTTGCTCTCTGTTCCTGACATGTAGTCTCCGATACACTGTTCATTCCTGACTAAACTATACAGATAACTGTTTTACACATAAATCCTATATACAGTGCTAAATCCTTTATAAGATCAGGATTACAAGAAGTATAATGTGTAAATTCTATTCTTAACATCACAACTTATGAATTATTCCTAACAACTGAGTTCAGGTATTCATCAATGGAAGAATTTTGCAAGAGTAAAGGGATAAAACAAGAGTTTTCTGCACCTGGCACTCCACAACAAAATGGTGTAGTGGAGAGGAAGAACAGAACCTTGGTAGAAGCTGCCAGAACCATGCTAGATGAAGCAAAGTTGCCAACATATTTCTGGGCAGAAGCAGTTCAAACTGCTTGTTTTACTCAAAATGCAACACTGATCAACAAGCATGGTAAAACACCATATGAAATGGTGAAGAAGAAGAAGCCAAATCTAAAATATTTTCATATTTTTGGATGCAAATGCTTTGTGTTGAAGACTCATCCTGAACAGTTGACCAAATTTGACCTAAAGGCAGATGAAGGAATTTTTGTTGGCTATCCACTGTCAACTAAGGCATTCAGAGTTTATAATCTGAGAACCAGAGTGATCATGGAATCAATTCATGTGTCATTTGATGACAAGAAAATAACTGGACTTGAAGAAGTAAATGAACATGATCAACTGCACTTTAAAAATGAAGATTTATTCTCTGAAAAAGTAAACTCTGATCAGACTAATTTGACAAACTCTGTTGATCTAAACTCTGAACCTCTACTGGTAAATACTGAAGAAACTCTTCAATCAGAAACAAGGGAAGAATCAGTTGAGGGGGAGCATGAAGAATCACATCAAAGTGAAAATTCAAACACTGAAAGTGACTCAGTTGATGATTCTGAATCAAACTCTGTTGATTCAAACTCTGTTGATAATTCTGAGAAGTCACATTCAGGGGGAGCATCAGAAAATGAAGAAAGGCACCAAGAAAATTAGGAGAGCATGGATCAAGGGGGAGGATCACATGATGACAGAAGCAATCTGCCTTCTGCAAGAAAATGGACTAAATCTCACACACCTGATTTGATTATTGGTGATCCTGATGCAAAAGTAAGGACAAGAAGTGCAACAATAAATGAATGTCTGTTTCATGCATTCTTGTCACAATCTGAGCCAAAGAAAGTGGAAGAAGCTCTTAAAGATGCTGACTGGATAACAGCAATGCAAGAAGAGCTAAATGAATTTGAAAGAAATGAAGTGTGGACACTTGTACCAAGGCCCAAGAACAGATCCATTGTTGGTACTAAATGGGTTTTCAGGAATAAAACTGACAGTGAGGGTGTTATCACAAGGAACAAGGCAAGACTGGTTGCAAAAGGCTATTCACAACAGGAGGGAATAGACTATGATGAAACATTTGCTCCAGTGGCAAGATTGGAGGCAATCAGAATCTTTCTTACATATGCCTCTCACATGAAATTCAAAGTGTTTCAGATGGATGTAAAAAGTGCATTTTTGAATGGAAAACTTGAAGAAGAAGTGTTTGTGGAACAACCACCAGGTTTTGTAGATTCAAAATATCCAGACTATGTCTACAGATTAGACAAGGCACTCTATGGACTTAAGCAGGCACCAAGGGCATGGTATGAAACCCTTGCCAAATTTCTACTAGAAAGTGGATTTCACAGAGGTACTATTGACAAAACTCTGTTTTACTTCCAAACTGGTAGTGACTTGCTTTTAGTTCAGATATATGTAGATGACATCATTTTTGGATCTACTAATGATAAACTCTGTAAGAAGTTTGCCAAACTCATGCAGTCAAGATATCAAATGAGTATGATGGGAGAGCTTAGTTATTTTCTAGGCCTACAGGTGAAGCAAACAGATGATGGAATTTTTATAAATCAAGCAAAATATACCAGAAACCTTCTCAAGAAATTTGGTATGCTTGACTGTTCATCTGCAACAACTCCCATGGCAACTGCAACAAAATTGGACAAAGATGCAGGGTCATCAGTAGATATGACAAGTTACAGAGGAATGATTGGTTCTCTACTCTATTTGACAGCTAGCAGACCTGATATCATGTATGCAACTTGTTTGTGTGCAAGGTTCCAGGCAGATCCAAGAGAACCACATTTAACAGCAGTAAAGAGGATATTTAAGTATCTCAAGGGCACTATGACTTTGGGGCTGTGGTATCCAAGAGAATCAGAGTTTAAACTTCTTGGTTATTCAGATGCAGACTTTGCAGGATGTAAGATAGACAGAAAAAGCACCAGTGGAAGTTGTCAGTTTCTGGGTGACAGACTTGTTTCCTGGTACAGCAAGAAACAGAAGTCAATATCTACATCTACAGCTGAAGCAGAATATATTGCTGCTGGTAGCTGCTGTGCACAGATTTTATGGATGAAGAATCAACTGCTGGATTATGGATTAAGGTATACCAAAATACCTATTTACTGTGATAATCAAAGTGCTATTGCAATGACAGGTAATCCAGTGCAACATTCAATGACAAAGCACATCAGCATAAGGTATCACTTCATCAGAGAGCATGTAGAGGAAGGCAACATTGAGCTTCACTTTGTGTCTACAGAACAACAACTTGCAGATATCTTCACCAAGCCATTGAGTGAAGCTACATTTACAAGACTGGTCAATGAACTAGGAATGGTCTCTAGTTTTGACTAGAGATGTTGGTTAGACTAAAAAACTTATTGCTCATGTTTTCTGTAAATTGTTAAGTGCTATGTGAACCTTAGTATTAAACTCTGTTCTGCATGCTTATGTTTAAAACTTGTTAAACTCTGTCAGCATGTCTGTCTGTTAAACACTGTTAACATGTTAGATACACTCAGTAAATTCAGAATTGATTATTGTCTGAATGAAAACACCAATGAAGAAAATGTATGAAGTATGATTCTCAGTAAATAAATCATGATTCTTTCTGAGTCACTGTAATCTAATCAGACTTTGTGCAGTAAATCAACACAGCATGATACTGTTTCATATTTATAGCATCTCTTAGTTTATTCAGTCCTAAACTCTGAGTCTATGAATATTGTGTGCATTGCCTCTCATAAATAATTTTGGTTATTGATGAACTCTAAACTCTGATTAGTGACATTCTGTTTCCAAAGGTATGGTTCCTGATGATTCCTTGTTTGTACTTGTGAAAACCATAAACTTGAGATGTGTCATTGATTAGTTTGGTGAGTTCAGATTCATGTCTACACCCTGTGAGAGTTTGAGCCAAATCAGTGATTGATACATTTTCTATCAATCAGTATTTATTGTTGTGTGATATATTCATCAGGAAGTATGTTTCTCTAGAACTTGTATTAAACCATTTTGAGACTACATGATATGTGTGTGCATGAAGATGATAAAGGCAATAGGATTCACCATTTCTTCAAACACTGTTCAAAATTCTTTTGAACTTTGTTCAAACACTGTATAAACACTGTTCATAATTTCCATCCTTAGTAAACCTCCTTGAGCCTTATTAACTTCTCATTTTTCTTATACTCTGAAGAGTTAAGAGCAGTTATATATTTTTTTAAGCAAATGAGTGTTTCTCAAGAAAAGAAAAGTTTACTCAGTATATATATGCAAAATAAAAAAAAAAAAAAGAATAAAAAAAAAGGCATATATACTGATTTTGTACAAATATGTACTAACATTGTGACTGAACACTTTGTTCTATTAAAATGTTCAGCTTGAACTCACTCATGAATAAGACATCTCTTTTCATCTGTTTGATCTTACTCCATTTAAACCCTGAATAAAGTCCTTTTGATTGGTGCATACATGTATTCAAAGTAGTGTAGAATTGGTGGACATTCAAGCATATGGTAGATTATGCTATTTCTGATTGAATGTGAGTGTAAACACTTCACCAAAACACTTGTGTGTTTGAGAGTTTGTGAGATTATTCAGTTCATGACTGTTATTCACTGAATGATGCTCTGATTTCTATCTCTTGATCTTTTTGTCTCCAAAGACTGTGTGCTTACTTGGATAATCATGGACATCAAAGGGAATAGAAGTTTTCAGATTTCTGAATTATAGTAACTACAGAGTTTAGCATTCATCAAACAATCAGTATTTAATATGAGAGTTTGTGCATTCAGTGTTTATTGATTTTTTTGGTTTTGGATTTTATGAAAAGTTAGATGCTCTAAAAATTGATTTTAGTAAACTCTGCTTCACACACATTCACAACTGTGCAATTTTTGAAAGGGTTGTTAGTGATAAAGTTGGAAAATTGATAAACACTGTTGAGTTGTGTTAAGTACTCTAAGGTACAGTTTCATTTAGGTGATTTGACTATTTTGGAGTAATTGAGGTAGTTGACAACTGTTAAATAGTGTAAGTGTCGTGATTATAGGATTGACAGCGGTAATTATTAAGTGATCCCTTGGTTGTTTGACACGTGTCCCATGATAGTGTCCCACTCACACATTACTCTACAACAGTTGCGCGCTTTTACTAAATAAACGATTGAGTTTTAATTTTACTCTAATCGTCTTTAGTCTCTCACTCCATATCGATTCACATTCACCCACTCACAGTTACTTGCATACTCTTACACATTCAAAACTCTTATTCATTCTCCTTCACCTTTTGATAAACACTTACAGTGCATACACATCTTTTCTCTAAATATCTTCGTATCATATCTTACTAATGGCAACTAAAGCGTTTGATGCAGCAGGGTTAGTTTTTCTTCCTAGCAACTATGCGGCACCACTGGAGAATGCAAATGCTCCAGAGGCGTTTCATTTGTTCCAAAATTTCTTGAAAGATTCTGAAATAGGGAAGGCTTTAACTGCACCACCAACATTATCTGCTTCACAAATTGCTGCCTTCTGGACAAACTCTGTATATGATGATGGAGAAGAGTCTGGCACTCTAATAATCACTTTCACTCATGATGAATCAGAGTATATCATTACTCCAACTACGGTTAGAGATGCTCTGGATTTTGAGACACACACTTCTTACAGTGTTGTTGGTCATGATCGCTTGAGGACAATATTGGAGCAAATTGGATGTGCAGGAAACTTGAATAAGATAGGGTCTTTGAGACGGCCAAGTTTGAGAAAGGAATGGAGTTTCTTTTTCGATTGCATTACAAGAGCTTTTGGAAAGAAGACAACAAACTGGGATGCACTTCCTCTTGACACTCTCCAAATTGGTCATGCTCTATTATATGGAGGTAATTTTGATTTTGGTAGACTAGTGTTAATGAACTTGGGAGAACGTTTGTCTGAGACTACTACTGTCTATTTTGCTCGTTTTTGTCAATTGCTATTTACTGCCTGTGTGCCTAACATTCCAATTGATGAAGCTGATGTGATTCAGCCTTTTCAAGTTGCTAAAAGAATGTTTTCTGATTTGACAAACAAAGATGTTACTAAACAGCAAATACCAGATATGTTTATGCCTTTAGCCTTACAGAACTATGTAAACCAACCTCAAGATTCTCAATCACCACAACAAATGCCTGAACCATTAGACACCATAAACTCTGAACCAACACCTACAACACCCACAACCACTGTACCTACTACATCTCATCAACCACAACCAGAAACCTTAAACTCTTCACCAATAAACTCTCCAACAATAAACTCTCCACCATTAAACACTGAAACCTTAAACACTGAATCTTTAAACTCTGAGCCAGCACCTACTGAAACAGCCAAAACCAAGCCAAAGAGAAAGAAACACACCGCTCAAAACACTAAACACTCAAAGGCTAAACAGACACTACCTGGAGCTGTTTATACAAGAAGGAAGAAACAAAAGGCAAACAGACCTTCACTTTCACCACCAAGAGAGAGCTCAAGTGAAGATGAAGAGGAGATTGTAGTACCTCAAATCAAGAAGAGGAGATTAATTCTTTCTTATTCAGATGAAAAGAATGTTGTTGAAGCTCCAGAGGTGGTTTCACAGCAAACACCTACTGTTGAGGTTACAGTGAATGTTGAAATACCTGCAGAGGTTGAAATGCCTGCAGAGGATATTGTGGCTGACAAAGTTGAAATACCTGCAGAGGTTGAAATGCCTGCAGAGGATATTGTTAATGTTGAAATACCTACAGAGGATAAAATGCCTGTAGAAGAGGATCATAGAGATGGTTTTTCACCAGTGCATGATGTTCTTGATTCAATTCTTGATCCTATCTCACCTGTTGATCATGTTGAAGCTCCTGGTGTAGCTAATGAGCCTGCAGTAAATGTTCCTGAAGCTGCAGTATCACACACAGAGCTGGTATCTACTGCTTCTCCAATCCAAGACAAAGGTGATGAAGTTGATCAGGCAACTAAGATAATTTCTGAATTCATACCTGTTAACTCGAATAACTTGTAGAAGGGGGGGTTGAATACAAGTTATATAATCGTGTCTGATTTTTGCTTGATTATAAGAACAAGAATAAACGAATGAATCAAACTATTGTTTGTATTAATAAGATCAAATACAAACTCTACCAAAGGTGTACAATACCTTTAGCAGCTGCTGACAATACAAATATCTCTCTGTTTGTTTCGTACTCTCGAATACAAACCTTATACAGAGCTACGCACATTCACTAGTTCGACTCACGCCTCACACGCTCTTTACAATGATATTGAGAGAGTATTTATAATGCTACCTATCAACTAATAACAGAAAGATATAATCTATACATGACAATGTTCTGCCTTCTAGTCGATAGTTTCCTTCAATAGAAAAACTCTTTCCTTCATAATATCTTCTTGCTTGTTCTTCAAACAACGATCCTATTTTATAGCACTTGCCAGTTTCTGTAGCATCCATAATGACATCATCAGTAACATGACTGATATCAGGATCTGTACACTGCATCAGTATCTGATCACCCATCAGTATTGGACCATCATCAGGATTTGCTCTCTGTTCCTGACATGTAGTCTCCGATACACTGTTCATTCCTGACTAAACTATACAGATAACTGTCTTACACATAAAACCTAAATACAGTGCTAAATCCTTTATAAGATCAGGATTACAAGAAGTATAATGTGTAAATTCTATTCTTAACATCACAACTTATGAATTATTCCTAACAATCTCCCCCTATTTATGCTTTACAAACTGAAGCATAAATCTAAGTTGTGGATGTCAAAACATATAACAATACCACCAGAATAGAATTTATGAATGTAGAATTATGAAGTTAAGTACCTCCTTCTCAGATGTAGACATTTATCCAGTACTTAGAAGAAAGAATTTTAACTATTAATGCTGCTCTTCCTTACCACTTCCTAGCTGAGATTCACCACTGTCACTCCTGGTTCTTCTTTTTACTACCATTTGTCTGATCTTTATCTCCCCCAGCTTTATCTTTATCTTCTTCAGTCTGGTAGTGTTGTTGTTGTCTTTGAATTGTCTTTATCTCCCCTTTTTGACATCAGCAACATTAATTCCAAGAGATTCAGAAACAGAACAAATGAGATTCATAAGAACTGCTTGATTTTCCATAATTGTGACTTGGTTATCTTCAAGTGATTGAAGTCTTGTTTGAATAGCAATTTGAGAATTCTGAATATCTTTCAAAACATCAGAATGAACTTCAATATTGGAAGTGCTTCTAGTATCTTCAGTATCAGAATTAGAAAGAACTTTATCTTCAAGTCTTGTAGAAGAAGTTGCTTGAGTTGTATGATATTCAAGTAATAAAACCTGATTAGAAGTATCAACGTCTTCATCTTTCTGTTCTGGAACTGAAACATGATCATCATCTCCTTCACCAGTATTCTGTGTACTAACATCTTCAAATCCTGACTCCTCCTTAGAGTGATCAGAGACTGTTGATGTCTCAATTCTAGCTGATATTGGAAGTACATACAAAGGAACACTAGGATCATTAGGATCTTCATCTGGTACATATGTATCAAGAGATTGCTTTATCCTGGCACCTCTCCTGTTAATGATTTCTGCAAGCCTCTCCTTTTGCTTCTGAGCTTTAACTTCTGGCTTTGCATTGTGATGTGCTAGGTCATTCTTCTGATATATTTTGATGAATGAATAAGTACCAGCATCCATACCCAAATTTTCAGACCAAGATTCAGGAAAAACCTGATCCCAGAAATCAAATGATGGTTTCCTAATTTTCTCTCCCTCACTATGGAGTTGATCATCCATACCCTCATTCTCACTTTGACTTACTAAAGTCAACACTCTTTCTACCTCACCTTTTGCCTGGTCAGGAGCCAGCCGCTCAAATTGTGGATCAATATCCATCTTTTCAAGTGTATCACTCAAATTTGGATAAGTGCTCTCATGACCTACAGAAAAATAGAGTTTAGAAGGAGTTTTTATACCTGAACTCACATGGAGAGAGGGTTCCTCATATGGCATGTGGCTTGAGGTTTTCTCCAAGGAGTGAGCTGCTATAGTCTCTGAACCCGTACAATCATCTTCTTTCCTTTCAGAAACTACAGGCTCCAGTATACCACTTTCAGGTTCTTTACTAGACTCTGATGTCTTCAGTAATACTTCATTAGACATCATAGTTAGTACATCACCGTCTTTAAGTGTTGTTTGCTGAGACACACCCTCAAGGTGGATAGACTCTGACTGAACAAAATTTGTTTGATCTTCAGAAAAATCAACCAAAGTCATTCCTCCCATATCATAGGATATCTCACTTGCATTCTCAGTCATCACAGAAGACCTTTCAACATCAGCTATCACAGCTCCTGAGTCATCCTTCCTCTGACTAGATGGTTCTTGTGTTGCAGTGACCGTGATCTGATCTTTCCTACTACTCACCACTGGTGCAATAGTATCTTCTGTTGACTGCTTCCCTCTATCTACTTCCTCCAGTTGTTCACCTTGAGCTGAAGCATCTTCAATAATTACATCCTTGTCAAATAAATATGCATGAAGTGATTGAAGTGCAACATGCTTCGAGAGTCCAAATTTCTTGACTAATTGTCTTCTGACAGATATATAGAAATACATCTTCATTAAGTCAAGTCTTTGATGTAGAAGTCCATATTCATCTGGAAATAAAAGTTTTGGTACTCTTTCAATCAGAAAGTCTAGAACAGGCCTTGACAACTTCACTTTGAGAGAAATTAGTCCCATAGCCAGTCTGTATGATAATGTAGTTTCCCATGAAGAATCAATATCCAGATCTCTCTTGTCAAATACTGACATAGACGTAGCTTGATTTGTAGAAACCTGCATGATATTAGTTGGACTAGACTCTGTGTGTGTAGGTGACAATTGAATCTTTCTCCTTGTTCTCCTGATATAGTGAGCAAAAGATTTATCCTGAGAAGACTCAAGAGGTGTAGACACAGAAGTGATCTTGGGATGAGATCTTTGTTCAATAGACACAGTCTTTTGAGAGACAGTATCCAGTAACTGTTTTCCCTTTTTAAGAACTACAGCCTTTTGAGAGACTGCAGCCTGGCTGTGACTAGGTTTTTCATCTCTTTGTACTAACACAGAAAGTTGAATTGCAGCCTTCAATTCTGCTCTCTCTGCAAGAGTTAAATCATCATCATCTTCACTAGAATTACTACTACTACTTGACACAACAAATCTTCTCTTCCTTACAACTGATGTCTTTTGAGAAACACCAGAGGTTGGTTTCTTTGAAACAATAGGCTGTGGATCAAAATTTGGTTCTTGAATTGTTTCAGAGACTATGATGTTTTCGGCTACTTGGGTAGACACAGGTGGGTTCTCCTCCAATTGAGATTCCTGAGCCATTTCACCACAAAAGAAAGAAGAATTGTAGAGAGTAGGAAGATGAGTTTTAAGAATTACCTGAAAATGATGTGGATAATGAATTGCAGGTATTTCATCTAGATTCTTTTCATTGTCCTTCTTTGTAATATCAGAGAAAATTCTCTTTTGCTGTTCATAAGAAGAAACACAGTATTCCCTACCAAATCTAGCTTCAACATCAGGAATAAAATGGTTAATAAACAATTGCATAAATCTATGATAATAAACCATTTTCCTGTTTTGATCTCTTAACCCAAGTTTAATACTCATCTGACTTAAGATAATATGACCAATGTTAATTACTCTGTCATAAAGCAAACTATAAGCAATATGAGATGTAACAGAAGTAATTTGTTGAAAAGAACTACATTTGCCAGTAAAACATTTAGCAATTTGATCAAAGTAAAAAGACCATTCCTTTCTTAGAAAAGACCTATTCAACTGGCTCATGTTATCTAGAGGTCCACTATAACCTAATTCAGACAACATAGTTCTTATATTATCATCAGATGGTACATTCTCATAACTATCAGTAACAGGTAAGAAAAGTACTGAACTAACAACAGATTCAGTAATGTCAAATGAATCTTGTCCTAAATGTAGAACAATCTTACCTGATTGACTCTGAGTAGAATCAATTACCTCAGCATTCTCCCAAGCTTGTGAAACAGCTACTTGATTAATCTGTGGAGATGCTGTCAATGCATAACTTAATGGTCCATACACCAGAAAGTCCATGATTGGATGAAAATCAGATGACACTCCTTCCTTGTTGGTGATAGCTGCAACATGATTGTTTGTCATAAAATCAAAGTCACCAAACTTGAAGGCTACTGATTTAGGTAATCTTCTCTGAGCTGCCATTCTTGATCTGAAAAGAAACTTGAAAAATTCTTGAAATGGATTAGTGATTTTGAAAACTCAAGAGTGATTTTTGCTTTAGAGAATGTAAGATTAGAGAAAGCAATTACACGATTAGAGTTTCAAAACAAATATATTTCACAAATCTTTCAGACCACTATCCCACGTTGACACGTAGATTGACAGGTGTCAGTCCCTGAAAAATGCGGTTACCCATGATTTTTGGAAAATAAAATCCAAAATTGATTTTCATGAAATAAATCAGGGTATAAATAAGTAATACTGATCAGCTTCCTTTTCCTGATGACCTCTCATCAAAATAATCACAAAATGCAATTTGATTTAAAAATATAATTTCAAATCCTGATGATCACTCATGAAATCCTGATCAATATCATCAGAGACTTAATATGGAGTTTTCCACGTGGCATCTTTCTTTTATCTGAAAAAGAAAATAAACAATTAATCTGAACAGAAAATCAATTGGTTAGATATTTTCAATATTTCTTGAAACAAGAAATACAGTCTCATGCAATAATTAGCATTTGACTTCATTAACACTTCCAAGTGACTGCTCAGCTTCTCACGTCTTCCTTTAAAAGAACCAAACGCCTTGTGCCATTCTCCATAACCTTTCAATTTCTTTTCTTCTCAACAATGCTTCTCAAACCAAAAATCCCTTCAAACCCATTTTTCAGATTTTTCTTGGTCGATGAACATCCTGTTCTTGATCATCTCTTTGAACAAACGACTCTTCTCATCGAACTAATCATGAATGGATTGGTTTTCGATAATATCCAGAGGTTTCTCCTAGAACATCCATCTGTTGGATACAATCTTCCCCTAACCTCCTCAAAACTTGAGGATGAAGAATTTGGCCGAGAGTCTGAGGTTGATCTTGATGGAGATGCTATTCATTTAAGTTAGCTGCTCTCATTCAAGTCGCCCAGACAAGGAATCCAAGAGCAAACGAGGCTTTCATCCCCTGATGGATTTCTTGAGATGCTCCTTGTCCTGTACCTCAGAGTTCATATCAAAGACAAGTATAGAATAGAAATTTAGACAAAAAGATGTTGTATTTCATTTCCATGTAATGATTTTTATTAATGAAAATACAATTTCTTGTTATCTGCTTGTCTTTTGATTTTTGAATGATGTATAAATTATCAGTATGCAAATATCAAAACTTGCTAGCATAGACTTAACACATCACAGAATCAGATTACTACACAAAGTAAACGTCAGGATCTGAAACAATTTTCATAATCCTGATACTGACACAATACTGATGACGTCAGCATCCTGATGACAAATCTAATCCTGATGATTATTAACAAGTCTATCATACTGAAATTTATCAAGGCAATGTGTTATAGCTCAAGCATTTAACAATCAAATATAGATCCTGACAGAAATATCAAGTCTATAAGCTAAGAACAACATACCTTGCTACTTTTGCAGATGTTAAAGATCTAAAAATTTAACATTCCTAACTCACTTACTAGTCTACTGAATGTAGTCTCATCAAGTGGTTTAGTTAGAATATCTGCAAGCTGTTTGTCAGTAGGAACAAAATGAAGTTCCACAGTACCATTCTCAATATGTTCTCTAATAAAATGATACATGACATCAATGTGCTTAGTCCTTGAATGTTGAACTGGATTTTCTGCAATTTTAATAGCACTAGTATTATCACAAAACATAGGAATATTACTAAGTGTCATTCCATAATCCAGCAACTGATTTCTTATCCAAAGGAGCTGTGCACAACAACTGCCTGCTGCTATGTACTCAGCTTCTGCAGTTGAGGTTGAAACAGATTGTTGCTTCTTGCTTGCCCAAGAAATCAATCTATTTCCCAAAAATTGACATGTACCTGTATTGCTTTTCCTGTCTATCTTACACCCTGCATAATCAGAGTCTGAATAGCCAATTAGAAAGAAATCAGATTCTCTAGGATACCACAAACCAAGATTTGGAGTTCCTTTGAGATATCTAAAGATTCTCTTCACAGCAATTAAATGAGATTCCTTAGGATTACTTTGGAATCTAGCACATAAACAGGTAGAAAACATTATATCTGGCCTACTTGCAGTTAGATATAACAATGAGCCTATCATGCCTCTATAACTAGTATTATCCACACTCTTCCCCTTAGGATCAGAGTCTAGTTTAGTGGCTGTTGCCATGGGTGTTTTTGCAACTGCACAGTCTTGAAAGTCAAACCTTCTTAAAAGATCTTTGATATACTTTGACTGATTAATGAAAATACCAGTCTCAGTCTGTTTGACCTGCAAGCCTAAGAAATAATTTAGTTCACCCATCATGCTCATCTGATACTTAGACTGCATAAGTTTGCTAAACTTAGCACACAACTTTTTATTAGTAGAACCAAAAATAATATCATCAACATAAACTTGAACTAAAAGCAATTCACCTTTTATCTTTCTAAAGAATAGAGTTTTGTCAATTGTACCTCTTGTGAAGCCATTTTCAAGAAGAAATTTAGACAAAGTCTCATACCATGCTCTTGGTGCCTGCTTTAGTCCATAGAGTGCCTTGTCAAGTTTGTAGACATGATTTGGAAACTTTTGATCAACAAATCCAGGTGGCTGTTCTACATACACTTCTTCATCAAGTTTGCCATTTAGAAAAGCACTCTTTACATCCATCTGGTATACCTTGAATTTTGAATGAGCTGCAAATGCAAGAAACATTCTGATTGCTTCCAATCTTGCTACAGGTGCAAAGGTCTCATCATAATCAATGCCTTCTTCCTGAGAATAACCTTTGGCCACCAGTCTTGCTTTGTTTCTTACAATCATACCAGATTCATCTAGCTTGTTTCTGAAAACCCATCTTGCACCAACAATAGATCTATCTTTAGGTCTTGGTACCAGTTTCCAAACTTTGTTTCTCTCAAACTCATTTAACTTCTCCTGCATTGCAATTACCCAATCAGGATCCTGTAAGGCTTCTTCAACCTTCTTAGGTTCATTCTTTGAGAGAAAGCAACTATACAAGCATTCATTTTGAATTGATCTTCTAGTTCGAACACCACTATTTGGATCACCAATTATCAAATCTTCAGTATGATCCTTTGTCCATTTTCTAACAGGTGGTAAATCAACTCTGCTAGTCTCTCCCCCTAAGTTAGTGGTATCTCTTGTAGAAGAATTCTCTCTACCTTCAAAAACTCTCCTTTGATCAATAAAATCAGTAGATTCCATATTGCTGCTAGTTACTGATCTTTCCTCAGTAGACTCTGAAAGGTCAGTTCCTGATGGAGTAGACTCTGAAACATCAATTCCTGATGGAATAGATTCTGAAACATCAATTCCTGATGGAATAGATTCTGAAAGACTAGTCTGCTCCTGATGATCACTGTGTTCTCTCTGATTTATTTGCTCCCCCTCAACAGTAGCATTCCTTTGAGAAGCAATAGAAATTTCTTCTGGAGAACCTTCATCATCACTTGAGAGTATCTCAGAATTCTTCAGATTTTCAAATTCCAATTTGTCATGGCTTTCATCAGTTTGCAAAATTCCAAATTTCTTATCATCAAATGCAACATGAATTGATTCCATAACAATGTGAGTTCTGAGATTATAAACTTTGAAGGCCTTAGATGCTGAATATCCTAGAAAAATTGCTTCATCTGATTTGGCTTCAAATTTTCCAAGTTGTTCTGGATGAACTTTTAGGACATAGCATTTGCATCCAAAGATGTGAAAATATTTCACACTTGGTTTCTTTCCTTTGATCATCTCATAGGGAGTTTTTCCATGACTATTTACCAAGGTACAGTTCTGAGTGAAACATGCAGTGTTAATAGCTTCTGCCCAAAAGTAGGTTGGAAGTTTTGCATCTGCAAGCATGGTTCTTGCTGCCTCTATGAGAGTCCTGTTCTTTCTTTCCACTACACCATTTTGTTGAGGTGTACCAGGTGCAGAAAACTGTTGAGTGATTCCATTGTCTGCACAAAACCCCTCCATTGAAGAATTCTTGAATTCTGTACCATTGTCACTCCTAAGTACTTTGACTTTGTACTCAGAGTTATTATGAATATTCTTGATGAGTTCAATGATTTGCTGAGGAGCTTCATCCTTCTTGTGTAGAAAGAACACCCATGTGAACCTTGTGAAATCATCCACCATAACTAGAGCATATCTTTTCTTGCTGATAGACATAATGTTTACTGGACCAAACAGATCAAGATGTAGCATGTGAAATGGTTCAGTAATTGAATTTTCAGTCTTGCTCTTGAAAGTGGTTCTTCTTTGCTTTCCAAACTGACATGCATCACAAAGTCCATCTTGCACAAAATTCGCCTGAGGTAGGCCTCTCACCAAATTGTGTTAAACAAGTTGATTAAGCTTCTTGAAATTAAGATGTGAGAGCTTCTTGTGCCAATTCCAGCTTTCATCACTTGTTGCTTTGCTGTAGAGACATCTAACAATTCCTTTAGATGTATCACTTAAGCTGGCTTCATATATGTTACCATGCCTTTGACCAGTTAGAACAATGTCTCCATTCTGCATATTCAAGACTTTGCATCCTTCTCTGTCAAAGATTGATTTGTAACCTTTATCACCCAGTTGACTTATACTTAAAAGAGTATGTTTCAAGCCTTCAACCAGTGCTACATTTTCTATGATGACATTCCCCAAAATAATTGAGCCATATCCCAGAGTTTCTCCTTTGTTGCCATCTCCAAAAGATATTACTGGGCCAGCTTTCCTCTCAAACTTTGTAAGCAGGGACTTCTTTCCAGTCATATGTCCAGAGCATCCACTGTCCAAGATAATTGAATGCTTCTTTCCTATGCCCTGCAAACAAAAAGTAACTAGTTAGAATTTTTTAGGACCCAACTTTGATTGGATCCTTTCTTACTAGATTTAGAGACAACAGACTTTGAAGATTTTGCATTTATTTTACCTGTTGCAGAGTCAACTTTAGACTCTGATCTCACAAACTGTTTGTGACTAGGAGTTTCAGATTTCAAAGAATAATAGTCATAATACAGTTCATGATATTCTCTACACATGTAAATGGAATGAAGTAAACTACCACAATGATAACAAGCTTTTTGTGGTTGGTATTGAATTTTCTGAGTCTTGGGGAATCTGGACTCAGTTTTCCAAGAAGGTTTTTGATTGCAGTCTAGGGCCAAATGATTATGATTTCCACACTTATAGCATTTTTTCCTAGGTGCATCAGGTACATTCTTGTAATTATTCTCTTTGTTAATACCTTCTTTTCCATTCCTATTTCTCTTGATCTTGCTAGACTCTGAAAGACCATCTAATCTCTGTTTCAACTGAGACTTAGACAGAAACCCTATCTTTACATTCTTAGGTTTCTCTAACACTTTCTCATCTGAATAACTATTGTTAATCCTCTTGTGTACAACAGGGGTACCTTTTGAATCAACAAATTTAACATGATTAGGTTCAGAAACAATTTTCTTACCTTCAGATTTAGATGTGTTAGCTTCTACCTTACTATCATCATTGACAATAGCTACTTTTTCTTCTTGTCTAGCCTTATCAAAACCTAAACCATTAACCTTACCACGAATTCCACTCTCAAAGATTTCTATTGTCTTCTTACTGGAATTGTTAATGGTCTTAATCACATCTCTCTCTTCTTCTAGTTCTTTTCTGACATAGTCATAAGCCTCAAGAATTACACTATAATCATGCTTAGCTTTATCAGAACTCAACTTGTATTCTTCCATTTGAATTAATTCAGATTCAAGAAAATTATTTCTATCAACTAATTTATCATTCTTAACCTTAAGTTCATCTCTTTCACAAGTAAGAATTCTAAAATTAGTCATAAGATTCTTAAACTCAGCATGGATAGATCTAATTTCATCAGAATTTAAGCTATCAAATGAATCAAGAGAGTGAAGTGATACCTTAACAGAGGATGGAGAAGTTTTCTTTGGAGATCCAGGTTTGTCTGAACTATTGGCCATCAATGCAATGTTTTCATAATCCAATTCATCTTCAGAGTCACTGGAATCAGCCCAATCCTTCTGTGTGACCATAAGTGCATTACCCTTTCCTGAATTCCTAGGCTTCTTACACTCACTAGCAAAGTGTCCAAGCTCGCTGCAGTTAAAGCACTTGATCTTGGCCTTATCAAGCTTGACAATTGTACTTTTGCTCTTGTCACTCTTCTTCTCCTCCTTCTTTTGAAAAGGTCCTTTGCTAAATCTTCTCCTGTTGAATCTTCCTTTCTTGAAAGCTTTAGCAAACATAGCAAAGAGTTCTTGCATCTCAGATTCAGAATCATTGTTGTCAGAGTCCATATCAGTAGTCTCTGACTCAGAACTTTCTTTGCTTTTCTTCTTCCTCGAATTCTTTACAGCAATCTCTTCATGCTGTTCTTCAGGAAGCTTCTTTACTTCAGATTGAGCAGTAAGTGCAATAGTCTTCATCTTTCCTTCACTCCTGCTCTTCTTCTGCTGCTTGTCAAGTTCATAAGCTCTCAATTTTCCATATACTGCCTCTAATGAAATCTCATCCAGATCATTAGCTTCCTCAATCGCAGATATCTTCTCATTGTAGAAATCAGGCAAAGCTTTCATGAACTTTGTATTCATGTCCTCCAAGTCGTAATATTTACCATGCATGGCCATCTCATTGATGAGTTTTGTAAACCTATCAAAGGTATCAGTAAGTGACTCACCAGACTTGGATTCAAAGTACTCATACTGTTGTATAAGTAATGTCCTCATATTCTTCCTGACAAGCTTAGTTCCTTCACAGTGAACCTTAAGATTGTCCCATATATCCTTAGCAGTTTTACAAGAGAGAACATAGTTAGTGAGAACGGAATCAAGACTGTTGAATAATATGTTTCTCACTTTAGCATCTTTGAGAACATTCTCCTTGTCCTTGTCTGACCATTCAGATTTTGGCTTCTCTGCTGTATGTTCTGGAACAACCACACCATCAACAGTTGCTTGTCCAACGACCTTTGTTGGAACAAAAGGTCCATCTCTGATTCTGTCAAGATAATCAGGATCTGTTGCTTCCAGATGATGCAACATCTTTACTTCCCATAGAGTATATTCGTTTCTCTTGAGCATAGGAATCTTAGTATTCCCATCCTTGTAACCAGACATGATTGTAGATCTTTATGATTATTCGAAATCAACCTGCTCTGATACCAATTGTTAACTCGAATAACTTGTAGAAGGGGGGGTTGAATACAAGTTATATAATCGTGTCTGATTTTTGCTTGATTATAAGAACAAGAATAAACGAATGAATCAAACTATTGTTTGTATTAATAAGATCAAATACAAACTCTACCAAAGGTGTACAATACCTTTAGCAGCTGCTGACAATACAAATATCTCTCTGTTTGTTTCGTACTCTCGAATACAAACCTTATACAGAGCTACGCACATTCACTAGTTCGACTCAAGCCTCACACGCTCTTTACAATGATATTGAGAGAGTATTTATAATGCTACCTATCAACTAATAACAGAAAGATATAATCTATACATGACAATGTTCTGCCTTCTAGTCGATAGTTTCCTTCAATAGAAAAACTCTTTCCTTCATAATATCTTCTTGCTTGTTCTTCAAACAACGATCCTATTTTATAGCACTTGCCAGTTTCTGTAGCATCCATAATGACATCATCAGTAACATGACTGATATCAGGATCTGTACACTGCATCAGTATCTGATCACCCATCAGTATTGGACCATCATCAGGATTTGCTCTCTGTTCCTGACATGTAGTCTCCGATACACTGTTCATTCCTGACTAAACTATACAGATAACTGTCTTACACATAAAACCTAAATACAGTGCTAAATCCTTTATAAGATCAGGATTACAAGAAGTATAATGTGTAAATTCTATTCTTAACATCACAACTTATGAATTATTCCTAACAATACCTGTTGAAGCTACAAAGGTAAACTCTGTTGCAGAGCCTGTGCAACATGAGGTGACTATGGAAAAGGTTACAGAAGTTGTTGAAGAAACTGTGGCTGACACTGCTCAGAACAGTGGTTCTTTAAAAGGTGATCAAGCTAAAGATGCAAGTGCTGAAGATGAGTCTGACAGTAGTGCAAACTCTGATTCTTTTGTGAGTGCACCAGCACAGACAGATAATAAGCATACACCTTTTGATCAGCCTTGTCCATCTCATGCAGTTGAAGTAGAGCATCTTGCTAAATCTGCTGAAAATTGGTATAAACAAGACTGTATTTTTCCAAAAGGGAGAGCAGCTGAGTTTGTTAAGCAAACTGCAAAGCAAATTTCAAATCCAGAGATTTTATCCTGTTTAAAGGCAACTGTGGTACAAGTCAAGACTCTGGAAGGAAATTTTGCTGAAACAAAACAAGAGATTGTTTCTTTAAAGACTGAGATACAGTCAAGAGAATTGAAGATGGAAAGAGAGTCCAAAATAAAAGCTGTCCAGCTGTCTAAAGTTCAAGACACTCTCTTTGCCAGGCTAGGAAAAGTTGAAGAAAATCAAACTGCTTTGTTTTCTAAGGTGGATTCCATTGCTAACTCTTTGGAGCTCATTACATCAATACTCATTCCTGATGATGTCAAAAAGGGGGAGAGAGTTGCTAAGTCTAAATGCAAAGTTTCTCAAACTCTGACTCAAAAGGATGATGCTGGAGATGGAGGGGCAAGTGATAAGAGTAAGATCTTAAACTCTGAAAGGCAAACTCTGAGATCTGGCAAATCTTTTAAATCACAGTCTGTTGGAATAAACACTGAAACTCAAGGTACTTCAAAAACCAAGAGTTTGGAATTAATTTCAGATCCAAAGACTGATGAGGAGTTAGCTGTTAAGATTTTTATGGAAGAAAATGCAACAGGAGTTACTTTAGAAGATGCTAAAGCTGAAGAGAAGAGTTTACAAGAAAAGCATTTGAAAGCTCTAAAGTCTGAAAAAGCAAAGAAGAATGTGAAAGTTGCTAAAGCTGCAAAGCCTGTTCTTAAAGGCATTCAAATCAAAGAACCAGTTGGTACAAATCAAAGAATGCAAGTATTTAGAAAACCAACAGATGCAGAAGCTAAGCAAAAGCTGAAAAGTATTGTTACAACCTCTGTTGATACACATGTTGTACAGAAAAATGAAGACACAACCTCTGTTGCTGCACAAGTTGTGACCACACCATTATTGTCTTCTCAGTTGAAATCAACATTTAAGAAAGGTGCTCCTCATGACTCAAGACTAGAAGCTACAATTCCAATGGATTTTACTGATGGTAGAGCTTTATCTGGTAAAGTTGGATACAACAAAGGAGGCATAGGCTCACAAAGAGATAAAAGGCAATATGTTGGTCCTAGAGATCCTTCTTCACTGTCTGTTCCAGGTCGTGGTGTCACTCAAGAGAGTTTAGACAAACAGGAATCAGTACAGCTTGTATATCAGAAGAGTCTAGAGAAGGATTTCTTGCTATATTTCATGGCTGATGGAACAGTATTTAAAGTTTCTGAAAAGGATATCGAATTAAAATACTGGGAAGAACTTGAATATGTTCTGTATATTTTCAGAGTGAGAAATCAAAGAGCTCAGTCAGTTGCAAATGTGCTTAGACAAAGAATGATTCAAAACCTTGCAAGAAGGCAAATGAAATTCAACAGCAAGTATGTTCCTAAATACAGAGATTGGAATGGAAATCTGATAAAAATGGAGAAAGGGACTACAAAACTGAAGACTGATCTTGGAGTTACTGTTCTGGATTTCAATGTAAAGTCTGAAGAAGTGAAGTACATAAGGCTGGGAAATAAAATGAGAAGAAGCAAAATCTACGATCTTAGAGCTGCTATCTATCAAACTGATGAGAATGATCCTCAGTTGAGAGAAATCAAGGAAGCTATGCAGATAGAGCTTGAAAATGCTGAAAGAAGGTTGCTTATAGACTATCTCAGAACAATGCCTGATCTTCAAGAGATTAGAAATTAAAGTCTGTAAGAATTTTCTTATTTTCTGTAGAATTTGTTAAGTAATAGCTTAAACTCTGTTTGTATGGTTAAACACTGTAAAACTTTGTATTTGTTTTGACATCATCATTTACTGTAAACTTGTACATTTTTGCTAATGGACAAGTTGGGGGAGATTGTTAGAAATGATTGATGAGAACAGTGTTTGGAAGCTATAGTGACAAAACAGAGTTTAGCTGGAAGCAGTCAGAGTTTAGTTAAACACTGACTGGAAGCGCAACAGAGGTTGTTAAACTCTGTAGCGGTATTGTCTGAAGAGTCAACAGTGTTTAAAGGTTGATGCAAGATAAGTATGGAAGCAATATCTTTGAAGATTGGAAAGCTGTCAAAGAGATTGAGTTGACTTGGAAGACTGGAGCAATCGTGATTGATATCAATTGTATAGCTTGATTATAGGAGAATCAGTTACTGATTGTACGAAGCTGTATGTTCTATAAATACAGTTAGGTTAACCCTAGAAGGGTAATCGAACATTGAGAAATTCATTAATTGTAACCTAAGCAGCTCTCTGTGATATTTACATCATTGAGAGAGGAATTGTTAATTCCAAACAGTTTTTAATTGTTAAACAGTGTGTTCTTGTTAAGTTACTCATACAGTATTTGATTGCTTTTTGTGTATTCGACCTAACACAAAATATTTAAAAAAAATATTTTGTTTTTCTGTACAACCCAGAAAATTAATTAAAACCAAAATTCCCAATATCAACCAATAATTTTACATCCATAATTTTACAACCGAACAACATCCATAAAATTAATTAAAAACCATAATATGCACTAGTAGAAACATGTGCAACAATCAAAAAAAAAAAAAACCTGTGCAACAATAAAAAAACATACATTAACAAAATTGTACAACCAAAAACTACAATAACCAAAATGTTTACAAATTCCCAATCTAATGGGTCACTCATGTCATGTAAGAGAGATTGTACAAGCTAGTTACACTGAGATAATTCAATGATGAAATTTAAAACTAAGCTGCTCAGATTGTCGATGAAAACTACTTCATCCAAAAAAAACCCCACCCTTCTCTCCTCATATACTTTCTGATGCCATAAACACATCAGCTTTTTCAGTAAGATATCCACGCATAGCATATTCTGGCACAATTTTGAACCCCAGGTAATGTCATTAAGCTACTTTAGGTTTCAGTTGATACAACAGACCACTGCCTGCTGGAATAGGTGCAATCAAGAAACATAAATTGGTTCCGCATCCACTTTTCTTCTAATCCTGAAAAAAAGATTTTCCCTATACAAGTCAACATCCTTGCATATTTTTCACTAATAGAACTAGTAAAGCATCACTAACATGAGTTATCCACATCAATTAGTAGTTGTTCGGAATTGATACAATGCATTGAATTATGTCTCAATTAAAATTATTTTGTATCATATGACATATTGATTAATTATTTCAGACGTCTTGATTCAAGAAATAATGCAGTGTTTGTATTTAGTGTGCCAGTTGACACCTGTATTTATCTAACACCACACACCACAGTTAAGAATTTGGATCATAATAAAAGTAGATATGTGTGTCTGTGTGCGTGTAGATCAATCCTTTGAAGATCTGTAAGTGTTTCATTAAGCTGCAATATTATGTACCCGTGTGGATCTTATCTGTTTGAGTGACATGTCAAGCTGCCTCTCTAGCTGCTCCAGCTCCTTTCTGTTTAGAGGGCCAAGATCCTCACCCAGAAGGTTCCTACTTATAATTTAAATAAACCAAGTTATCAATAATAGTAAAATAGATATGTATGTACTTAATGTGAGTGATTATTAGTTAGAGCATCAAGAATTACCTCTGAGATCTCTGGAGGGCTTCATAACGTGCTTTGAGTTTCAAGTACTCCTGCTGACTAGCTACCTCCTGCTAAACATATATAGAGTGATGCAATAATCCAACCCTTACATAAAAATAAGAAATGGAGGATCATGTATATATATATAGTACTACTATACATGTAGTTGGACAGTTAGAGCCATGCTACTATTTTATTTAAGCATTGCTAATATATTTAAATTTTTTTATCAGTAATTGATAACTCTAAAACAGATCTTATATAGAGTCCCCCAAACCAATCACCAAGCCCGCCATCGGCCAAAGTAAAAAGTGAAGCAGGTACTTCCTGACATATGGGAAAAAATGTATTTATGTTATCAGAATATACACAAAAAGATCATGCGCTGGTAGAACTTAAATGTGACTGCCCAAGAACAGGACCTACTTACTCAATTAACTTTTGAAAATTGATACTGAACATTGTTCTTCATAGAAATTATAGACACGAAAAAAGGTCATTTCCCCAAAGCCAATGGCAGGCTTTATTGTCCCCGTAATTGTTATTTTATTTAAACTCTTTGTACTATATATCACGGTTCCTAAGGTCTAAGGATCGGTTTTTGAGATGACGAGTACAAACATAACAATTATAGATATAAAATCAAAAGAGTATAAACCATCAGTGAAACAAAATTTCAATATGCAATTAAGAAAAGGACTACAATGTGATAGCAAGTAATCTCACCATAATGTTTTCTGTACTTGCAGCATCTGCTGTGTGTGCCACAATCAAACTTATGCAAGTTGCAAAAGTTGTGAGCCTGAAAGTAACTTATGGAGATTCAAATATAGAGAATAACATTATCTGGGTCAATAACTACACTATTCACTGCAGGTTCTGAAATATTTGATCTGCAATGAAAGTCTTGTAGCTGAAGATTAAAAAAATAATAATAATAATAAAATTGTCTCGCTCTGGCATATCAAAACATACATCTCATTAGTTGTGGATCATTGTGGCCTAGAGGAAGAGGCAACAACAAGCCAATAAGTGCTGATAAAGAGACCAGAAAAATACTGAGGGTGTCACAGGGAAGTCGATTTATGGATCACTAACTAGTAGACCAGAATTCAGGGTGATAATGCCACGAGTTCAACGATAACAGTTAAGTGTAAGATAGTAAGAACAATAACAGTTAAGTGTAATATAGTAAGAACTAAGAAGGCTTCCTATTAAACAATAACAGTTAAGTGTAAGATAGTAAGAACTAAGAAGGCTTCCTGGTAAAGTAGCAGAGGACCTAAACAACACTTCTCGAAAATCCAAAACATAATCCAGCAACGGAATAAAAAGAAAACTCAGACCTGGTAGAAAACTCATACAATAAAATCGCAAACACAAATTCAACAATTAAATCACTCACAAATCAAATTAATCACAAATTCATCAAAATTCAAAATCAAAATTCCAGACCTGGTAGATATTCCCATAAAAAGTGTATAGTATTGACTGCATATAAGTTCATCGAAATTTTGAAATTACACACATAAAATTACACACAACAAACTGTATAAAAATTTAGCAAAAAAAAAACAAACCGTATAAAAATCAACATATGTTCAAAAATAAAACAATAATCGAAGCATCAAATCAAATTAATTAGAGCTAGATACACACAAACAGCTAATTCAATTAATCGGAAAACTATACAAACACACATATACAAAAGTAAACATTTGTTAACTTATACATGAATTGTAAGAATTGAATACCTGAATTGAATACCTGAGAATCAAATTAATTAGCGAATTGTAATCTTATTGAGGAGTATAACAGCGGGTGGTGTTTGAATTGGGGAAGAATATAGTACGGCTGAAGAGAGAGAGTTGAAGAGTGAGTACGGCTGAAGAGAGAATGAATCGAGGTAGGGGAACACGATACTTGGGTCATTTTAGAAGAATGAACGGTAAATTGGCTGGAAAATTGGAATCGCAAATTAGAGGAGAGAGAGAGAGTGCGGCGAGAGGATGTGTAGTTTAGGAGAGTAAAGGCTCAGATCTTGTTAATTCAATCCCGCGGTTCAAAGTAATCTGAAAGAAGCACAATCCTTGTGCTTCAATGTTACCCAATAATAATGTGACATGTGGCAACTTCTAATTTCTTTAAAGTTTTATACGTCGGTTATATTAAGAGTGATATAAAAAGTAGTATTATATACGTCGCCTTTTCTCAACCGACGTATAAAGTAGTATTATATGCGTCGCCTTTTTCTCAACCGACGTATAAAGTAGCATTTTATACGTCGCCTTTTCTCAACCGACGTAAAAAGTAGCATTATATACGTCGCCTTTTTCTCAACCGACGTATAAAGTGGTATTATATACATCGCCTTTTTCTCAACCGACGTATAAAGTAGCATTTTTTACGTCGCCTTTTCTCAACCGACGTATAAAGTAGCATTATATACGTCGCCTTTTTCTCAACCGACGTATAAAGTAGCATTTTATACGTCGCCTTTTCCTCAACCGACGTATAATATGACCTTATACGTCGGCATTTTCTTCAACCGACGTAAAAAATGTTAAAAATTGACCTTATACGTCGCCTTTATGCGGAACCGACGTATATGACTACTTTATACGTCGCCTTTGGCCAGAACCGACGTATAAGAGGCGACGTATAAGGTCAGTTTTGTACTAGTGTTAATGTAACACCCCCAGATCCGGGGTCAGGGATCTGGTCGTTACGGTCTCAATTTCAATCCACAAAACCAACATAAATTGAATTACAACCTTGTGACCCAAAACAACAACATAACATACCCGTTATAGTCCCAGAGATGAAATTAGAGTAACCAAATTTTATTAATCACACAATTGAGTTCTTACAACCCAAAGAATTACAATGTAACCATTACTTACTCTTTGCCATCCATTTGTATATGTCATATAATAAATACATTTGATATTTAAATGCTAGCAACTAGCCTACCAATAGCTTACTCTTCAGCAATGGTAGCTAAGATCTCAGCGGTTAATCCTCTGACGGCTGATACCTGCTCGCACCACGTGCACCTTGTGCGACCATGTGATCTAACTGTTGTTGTGATATAAATAAATAAAGCAAGGGTGAGCAATAGCCCACCACAATATAATTGAACAATAATAGTATATAACAGTCCAAAATATCTTTGAAACCATATGCCATGCATTTACGGAGATGATGCCAGTATAACTTAGAAGATGAAGTTACCAGGTAACTCAAAATATACATTTTGTGGACATATCTGCTATACAAAAGATAAGCAAGATATTCTCAATTATCATAAAAGAGGAACTTGCAAGAAAAATATTACAATTCCAGTTTCAACACTTTTTCACCTTGCCAACACCAACAGTGTTGCAGAAATTTCTCACTTTTGGAAGATGAACTAATACGGGAGCATTGCCGCGCCAGATGCCCTGACGTTTACGATGATCAGTCGTATGTCATGCATCTCATCAGTCGTTCTCTACATGTAGAAGGTAGCTCCGACGGATTAACTTGTCTACCGCCCTCTGGAACTCCTCAGCCAACGGTTGGGCTATTGCTGGACCGGCGCCACTCGGCCACTTACGCGTCTCCTAGTTCGAATATCATCCATGACTCTGAAACGTAAAGTTCGTTCCCCTTTTCCCCAAGTATAACACTTGTTGATAGGACTCCACAAAGTAGTCGTATCTAATTAGAAAGGAAAATTCACCAATATTTCCCAAGCTGATGCTTGTTAATGGATATAAACTTGTTCCATCAATCTTACCCCTCGAGCATTGAGGAGGTAACCAAAAGACTCATATCGATGTTTGAACGAATCAAGATGTGAGTGACAAAATATTTTAACAAGTATATGACCGGGCAGTCAAATAAATAACAGCTCTCAAGTGAGATCCCCTTATATGTTTTTGGAGGTTTGAGCGAGTATTTAAATTTTCTTATAAGATAGATTTAGATGAAAATAGAGTTTTGGGAACCTCCCCTTGTTAAAATAGTCATAAAAGACTCTGAAATATTTTACATAATAACTGAAGGTGAAGGATAATCCTTGAATAATATAAATCATTATAAAAAGAATTTAATTAAATATTCCAAGAATATTTATTAATTCAATAATAATTACGGAATATTATTAAATCATAATATTGCTCGTAAGTAATCCTCGAATGAATATATAGAATTATTTACTAAATAAATCTCTTCTTAAAAGAATATTCAATATAATATTCATTAAATAAATAAAACTTCCAATGAATATTCAAGATGATTTTCGTTAAATAGATAAACTCAAATAAATATTTAAAATAATGATAACTAAGTAAATCAAACCTTAAATGAATATTTGAAAATAATATTCATTAAATAAATAGTATTCTAAATGAATATCCAATTAATGTTCATTTAGTAATCAAAACTTTAAAGAAATATTAAAAATAATATTCCTTAAGTGATTAGAACTTCAATTGAATATTTTAAAATAATATTCATTAAGTAAATAAAACTTTAAAGGAATATCCAAATAATATTCATTTAATAAATACTATTCTAAATGAATATCCAAATAATATTCATTTAGTAATCAATACTCTCAAGGAATATTTGAACTAATGTTCCTTAAGTAATTAGAATTTCAAAGGAATATCTTAAAGTAATATTCATTGAATATATAAAACCTTAAATGAATATTCGAAACTAATATTCATTTAATAAACAATATTCTAAATGAATCTTGAAATAATATTTATGAAATAATCAAACTCTAAATGAATATTAGAAATAATATTCCTTTAATATTTCTCGACTGAGATAAAACTCAAATAACATTTCTCGAAAGATTTCCAAATAATTAATACTTTATGGAAATATAATTAATGTTTATAGGTAACATTCCTCAAAAGGAATAAAATCTGTCGCTGGAATCTCTCCGGGTTTCCAGGACTACAACTATATTTCAAATACCGACTCCCGGTCTATATTTAAAGAATGACTATCATATACCCTTAACTAAGGGTCTTACAAAATAATCCGACTTATAACTGATAATCCTTATCTAGTCTATAAGCCAATATCAATTCAGGGAACAAGTATTTCAATAGACTTTGAAAGTAGGCATGCATGCTATGGCATATGTATCAGGAAACAACATATATATATTATCACAACAACAGCCTTTAAAAGGATTTGAAACTTGCCTGGCAATCCTGCTAGGGGTAGAGGTAATGTGTCCTGGGTCTGCTCGGTGATCTATAAACAATCAAAGTATTCGTGATTAATCACTTAATACTTTTTTAAAAAGACTAAGTATAAGTTTTACTTAAGTCGAAACACGCTTTCGAGTTATCTCGTTACGCTTCTTCTAGTGTCACCAATGCGATCCGACACTTGTTCGTTATCAAGACTCGTCATTACAATATCACTTGGTATACACTTAAGTCGTATAAGTTCTAAGGTCGGTCATTAACGGACCAAGATTTTACCTCGAGTTTTGCCGCCCGTTTTCTAAGTGGTTATTCCAAAGTTATACCAAGTATCCATTTTAGGGGTTCATTCGTATTTAACCTTGACTCGAACATTTTTATATAATCGGAAAACGATCCTTTTAACACAAGGTCTTCTCCTACACCTTCCTTACGATCTCTAATATTTAATTACCAAGATTCGTCACTGATTAAACAATGTTAAAGGGGTTCAATTTCAGTTACGAACTTTCGATTACGGTTTCGAACCACTTTTACGAATTTAACCGTAACTCCTAAACCGTAAATCCATTTCACACGATCTTTATATAAAAACGAAGCTTATAACATAATATAGCTTGTCATGGTATAATATCAAACTGGACAGTGAGTTCAAGTTACTGTGATGCACGGTTTTCAATGATTAACGAGATTTCGGCATTACGACGGCTATAAATCGGATGTTCTAAAAATTATAACAATCCAACCAAGCCACATCGGGCATCCATACAACTTATACACATGATTCTCATCTTAATAAAACCCAAGAACATCTCACTTCATCATCTTAATATTATATGGTTAAATCAACAACAAGATCATGCTAATCATGCTTAATATCATACTAACATCATACTAAGCTCAAATTCATCAAGAACATGCATATACCCAAAGTAAGATCTAGGGTTCATGAGGTTTATACCTTCCTTGGAGAGTGTTAAAGCCCTTTCTAAGCCTTGATCTAGTCCTTAGAACTCCTTACAACCTTAAACTAGCAAGAATCATCAAGAACATAGTTAGTGATTTTCGGATCTGCTATAACTCAGTGGAAAGATCATGAAAAACGAGGGCCTTACCGAGGTTTTCTGGACAAGGCTTCTAAAGGAGAGTTGTAGAGCATCCAACCAGCTTTCCAACAAGCTAACGAACACCAAATTCCATTGAGTAATGAAGGAGATATGGCCGTTATAAAATTGTCACAGAAACTGTCATGAATCTGGACAGTTTGCTTCTTCAACTTGGGGAGGTGATTTTCCTAGGCTATACTACTTGGATTGCTATGAAATTTGGAGCGAATATTGCCCATGGAGTGGAGAGGATGTGGTTAAAATTTGGTGATTTTATCATGGATAGAAATGGAGATATGAATTGTTCTTTCAAGGTGGTTCTTGCTGGGCAGTTTTAAGAAATGGAGAGAAATGGAGTTTCTTTGCTTTGTTTTGCTCTCATCCTTATCCAACACACCTCATTGTGATAATATCTCATAAAGTGGCTTTTGATAAAGTGATTAGGTCATGGGTGATGTTTTATGCATGGACAAGTGTTGATAACTTGTGGTAAGTTGGTAAAGTGATGCTAAGTACTAGTTAGCTTTCCAATCTTCTAGTTCCTTGTTGTAACTAGCTTGGTTACTAGATATTTCTACTTGCACATGCATGCATCTTGATCCTCTGCTTGATTCTTTGTCCGGTTATTGCTCAATTTGATTGATTGTTCGTAGGAACATCTCACGAATTTCTAGTTAGGGTTTTACCGGAAACCTCCTTAATATATGCACTCCCTTTTTCTATCTTTCTTTACAGTCCTCAAATTTAAATTCCTCAAATAACTTTTCCAATTGTGCACATAGTCACCATTTACTAATATGAAGCTCTCTCTGAAATTTGAGATTTTTCGGGTTTCGGGATATTTTTCATCATTCACTTGATCGTTTCTACATCGTTAAATCAGTTTTCTCCAATTCGCTCTTTTATGAATTCTGACGAATCCTACTTACGTTTATATATATCCTAGATTGAGAATATGCCTTCAAAATATTTCTTTGGGATAAATAATTAGTCCGTCTAAATTTCTGGTATAATCTGGTCCGTTTAGGGGAAAAATAATTTTTGCATTTCTGCAATCTGACGAGACGATCTTACATTTATATATTCCACAGATTTTGAATACGTCCTCAATATTTTTTTTTTATTAAGTCCTTAAATCTTTCAGTGTCCAGGAAAAACCTCGGAGAAAATAAAAGTGCTGTTTTTCAGAATCCGACAGCCTTTACATACACTCATTTTCCCCTTGGATCACTAATATGAACTCGGAAATCCATTCCGGGTACTCCTATATAGTGTCGTCTCATAATATCCCAAATCCCACCAAAAACACTATTCATCATTTATTTTCTCTTTAATCTTGTCACTTAGGAAATATCCTTGTGCTTCCTCGAGCGTTCCTTAACTCTTTTACGGAACCTCCGGACTTATAACCGATATCGATCTGGATGTCATGAGGGTATCTATTTCTCTCTAAGGAATCTTATCTTAACTTTCTAGGAGATAGATTATTCTAATCTAAGTTGTCACCCCATAGCATTCTTCAGGACATATAACCTTGGAATCTATATCCTTTCAATATTCAATCTTTAGAACCAGTGTTACATTGTAGTTGTAACCACTGTTCACTCTTTCATTAATACATAATAAAAGTTTTAATTCTACCCAAAAATCTGGGTTCTTACAGTCTCCCCTCCTTAAAAGGATTCCGTCCCGGAATCAGGTAGAAGACAATTGGGTACTTGTTGGTTACTTCGCTTTCCAATTCTCTGGTCGATCCTTACACATTCCAATCTTTTCAAAGCACATCATACTGGTGTTATAATACACCCTTTATCCATTATATCAATTCTGTGATACTTTCATACAACACATTCTCCGGCATACGCTCTTGTCCGGTCTTATACTATTAACCTTATTGGTACGTGCAGTGACTTCGGTATCACTATCGCGCTACGAATTCAGAGATAACCTCACTCGTGCTATGAATTCCCCGATTGCTCTTATCTTCGCAATCTCGATCTATATATATATTGAAGTGGAAAAATTTATTGAGAGATCACTATGATCGTTGAACATTTGTCATATTGCATAGTTAGTACAGAAGGGGGCCAGCCTTTAGTACTTGACAAGCAATTAAACAATTAATGGCATTCCACTTAGACGTCTATCACACAGACAGATAGTCACGTAGAACTACCTCCCCTCCTTAAAAGGGTTATTCTCCTCAATTCAAAAGAATATGAATAAGTGAGAAGAAAAGAAAAGAATTCCAAAGATTTGTAGAAAATTTTCATGATTGCCATATACATACTTAGCATTTACCTCTGAACTATAGAGGTTTGTCCAAGAAGAAAATAGTCACAATCGTATTAAATACTACTTTATCGTAATCTCGTGTGTCAACGTATTCTCGTTGTTCTGTCCATCTTTTTATGGACCATCATATCCTAATCAGTATTTCAAACATCATGTCATTCCAAAAATTTAAACCATCCGAAATAAACCTGAATGATTTCTCTAACTTAGATTCAATTCCGACCTTTCCATAGTCGTTATCATCTAATTTCGCAGAAAGTCGCCACTACATTAATGTGGTCCATGGATAAATCGTCATCGTTTATCATTTACATAGGGCTTTAATAGCTAACCATACATGTTTTATGATTTGTCACATCACCACTCTTCAGGAAGACAAAATAATCAATATTCCTTACCCATAAGGAATACTTCCTGAACTTGATGTAGATATTACATGAAGCAGATAAAATTGCAAAAGAGCTTCAAGCATCGCATCTCTGATTGGTTGATGAAATTACTAACCATATATCTTCAGTAGAAGGCTGGAAGCTTAACGGTTCACTTAATCAATTTCGCATCATGGTCCTGGTTTACCTCAAAATAGGACCTCCTAATGTGGGTAATATGCTTAAGACGACATCAGGAATCGAATGTTCACTTAAACTATTCTTACGGTTGATTATTGCACAATCATCAGAAGGAATGTAAATCCTCCATCACATTATGTCCTTCAAGGTTCTCCTCGATATCATCCTGTCTCTTTGGCATAAGCATTCATAATTACTCCTTTATATATACATAAAGTGTCGGCCACCTCATTGGCCTTTCCTGATAATGATAATTCCTCGCAATTAATGTTCTCTGGGTCTATTCCAACTTAAATTTTTCTATCTCATTCCCATCTCTGCTGGTTGAAAGTATTCTTCCTTAGACTCTGCTGAAGGAGAGAAAATATATATCATTCTTTTTCCATAAGTCATTGCTTTCACCTTTCCGTGTGGACTTTATCACAGTTACTCCCAATCATACTTAGGATATTTCACCTCTTAGTTCTTCTTTGTTTTAGGATAATCTCAACCTTTATTGGCTCAATCTATACTTTCTCATGGTTTCACACATGCTTTATCTGACCTTATTGTTACTATGTCATGCATTCCTTACCAACTTCTATTTTTAAGTTCAAAATATAATACCTTTTCCTTATAAGGTTTTCTTAGGTTATCCTCATCATTCCACCTGTATTTCCTGGGTATCGGGTACATCAAAATATCAGAAATCAATCCTATAATAGTTCTCTCTATGTACTCTTCTAGGCTCCTTTCAACAATTCCTTACAGGTTATTGCTACTTTGGTCAATCCAACTTACATCATCCGAGTTCACAAGGTCTTGATTAGGGGTAATGCCATCCTTTGCGCATTCCCAGGGTTCGTCTTAATTTATGGATATTCCATCCCCAATTTTATTTTCAAGGAATACTTACATCCTAAAATTGGCAATCAAATCATATATCCTTAATAAGAGTCTCTCTTCAATCATTCTCATCATAATAATCTATAGGTAGCTTAGTGCTAACTTCTCCTTTCCAAATGAATGCCAGTCTACATGGCCTTCTAAAGACAACATATGTCTACCTATCTCTCTTACAGAACTTGGTAATGGTAGCAAAGATGTTCTGGAAGATATTGGTCGTGTTCAACGTGAATTTCTTAGCATTTATTGCTTTCTTGAGGACACTAAGTTTCAGATAACATTTTTGCATCACACTGCATTATCTCTGATAATCTACATAACCTTCATTTGTCATTATCCTTAATCCTAGTACACCCAGGGCATTTATAAAATCCATCATCATGTACCTTAGTTTATTTTATATCAAATTTCTCGCGGTTGGTGCTTGGTTAGAAGCTACCCCGCTTTGTCCTTCCATTGCTGGTCTAGTCACTAGATACTCCTTTGTGACTTGGCCCCAACTGGCCAAACTAAAATATGTGAGTTTAGCTAATAGCATTACTTTTCTAGCAATTGCTGGCATAGTGCCTTCTCCTTTGATACCTTTTTATCTTTTCAAAATTTTACTCCATATAAGTCTCAATCGACTTCTCGGTACCGTCTCCGGTCACCTTTCCTTTATTTTTATCTTTTCAAATCCTCCTATCAGTTCCACGTGCCACATAATCTTAACACTTCTGGCATAACAACCTTTTTATTTAAGTCAATCCCGGAATTTCTCAGTCCGACTCGTTTCTTAATTACATTTCCCTTTTTATCATCCCATCTCAACTTCATCAGTTTATCTCTAGAATCAATCGTAATAATCGGGGTCTATCTACCAACCCGTATAGCGGCTACCCAACCCAATCCACAGGGTTCGCTCCAGTTTCCACTCTCTTCAATGACGTCTTTTGATAATCATAAAGACAAGGTTTGCCGAAATTCGTCGAATTCCTTTCCAGAATTTGGAAAATTTTAGTCAATCTATCCACCCACTGGTGACACTGGGAAAGTCTATGTCGATACCCGAAGAATAGTTCTAGGAACATCCAAGCAGGTCGAACCGTAAGCAGTTATAATTATAGAATGATCGACATAAACTCAGAAGTTTAGCTACTGGAAAGGATCCCAATATATGTACATCCCTTAGAAGGGAAGTCAAAGTTTCAAACTAAAACATGCCACATATTCCTGATACATATTCGTCCTATTAGTCGATACTACCAAATACCAGTCTTCTTAACAACTAGCCTCAGAAGGAACACTTCCGTCGGGGTTAGTTATTCCACAAAATTGGCACTTCCAATGCCATCCGAATATGGTGAACCGTGCTGTCCGAATACATCCGCAATTACCTTACCGTGTTGCACAAGCACAGCACCTAAACCTGTACGAGGTGCATCCTAATAAATTTCCAAAATTTTCCTTCCTCCATTAGATAACGCCAATGCTGGGTCGTTACCAATTTTATCTTTAACTCTAGGGAGATTTTCCCCCATTTATATTGTACATTCAAACTTTTAGTCTTACAATTAAGTCGGGTTACGGGACTACACTCTTTGTAAAGTCCTGAGCAAATCTTTGGTAATACCTCGTGAATCTAATGAAATTTCTCACCTTTGCCGGTGTGGTTGGCCTTTCTCCATTTGAAACTGCTTTAACTTGGCGGGGTTGACCAACACCACTCACTATTGATCATATGTCCTTTTAACTGGACTTCATTTTGCTAGACTCATACTTCGAGAACTTGGCATACACTCGTTCCTTCAGGTTTTATTTGAAAACACTCTCAATTACCTTTTAACCACTGATCGCTTTACTTGATCCATTTACGATTCAGTGTCGGAATAACTTAAGATAACTACATTAATCCATTCAAGGAAAAGAAAGAATTTACTATTCCTCTGAATCACATGCATCTTATGTTTCTGGTTTATCATTCACAGAATTGAACTAAACTTATACTTGGTTTCTGACTATAGCCTCATTACTAGTTTATCATAGACTCACTGGTCTTCTCCTCTTGTAGGTTCTGAGATCATTGTCTCGCTTATTACTTCCTTATATACTTTATTAAATCATACCATCACCTTCCAATGTCTTTATTTTCTAAGTTGATCCATTCATAAAATGAACATTTCCCTAAACCAAACCACCTCATCAATCCCAGTTTGACTTTATAAATTATAACCTATGAAATCTGCCTTCTCATGGCGAATTACCATTAACAATATTCACACTAATCCATTTATCACATGATATGGCACTTGCTGCCTCTATCTCAACTTCTCATGGGGACTCTGCTCCCTGTCCTCTATCTTTGTCTTTGATAATCATGTACCACTCTAACTCTTTTCTCATTAATCTGAAGGTCTCTAATGATCTTTATCTATCCCCATATAAGACCTCAAGTAATCCTTCCAATTCATCTTAATTGCTGGTACTACATCCGGCAGTCCTGCTATGAATCCAATACGCATCTTTAGTTCTCTTAATAATATCTCAGTTCTTTACGCTCACTTCTCTGAGCACTATACCTTATCTCTTACAATCTCTCTTGTTGCAGCCTTTATTCCCTCAAGGGTAAATTCCTTATTCCTAACAGGATTCTCTTCTTTAGCTAAAACGTCCTTTTGGTTCTCTGTAGGATACCCTATCGAATCTGCCATTTGATCGTCAGCATATAATCAAGCATCATCGCGCTGCTGCTCGTATGCCTCAAGGTGTGCCGCCTTACTAGTCGGAATGAGAACGAGCTTAAGTTACTATCATGATACTTAATAGTTCCCCTAAGGGTTTTATATGTCAATACTACATTAAGTAGTCCGACTATGAACTTGGCAGGAGTTCTTATTATCTTCATGAATTTATTGTTTTAACGTCACGTCATCTCTGGGATATATAACGCTCTCTCTGATACCATTTCTGTAACACCCCCAGATCCGGGGTCAGGGATCTGGTCGTTACGGTCTCAATTTCAATCCACAAAACCAACATAAATTGAATTACAACCTTGTGACCCAAAACAACAACATAACATACCCGTTATAGTCCCAGAGATGAAATTAGAGTAACCAAATTTTATTAATCACACAATTGAGTTCTTACAACCCAAAGAATTACAATGTAACCATTACTTACTCTTTGCCATCCATTTGTATATGTCATATAATAAATACATTTGATATTTAAATGCTAGCAACTAGCCTACCAATAGCTTACTCTTCAGCAATGGTAGCTAAGATCTCAGCGGTTAATCCTCTGACGGCTGATACCTGCTCGCACCACGTGCACCTTGTGCGACCATGTGATCTAACTGTTGTTGTGATATAAATAAATAAAGCAAGGGTGAGCAATAGCCCACCACAATATAATTGAACAATAATAGTATATAACAGTCCAAAATATCTTTGAAACCATATGCCATGCATTTACGGAGATGATGCCAGTATAACTTAGAAGATGAAGTTACCAGGTAACTCAAAATATACATTTTGTGGACATATCTGCTATACAAAAGATAAGCAAGATATTCTCAATTATCATAAAAGAGGAACTTGCAAGAAAAATATTACAATTCCAGTTTCAACACTTTTTCACCTTGCCAACACCAACAGTGTTGCAGAAATTTCTCACTTTTGGAAGATGAACTAATACGGGAGCATTGCCGCGCCAGATGCCCTGACGTTTACGATGATCAGTCGTATGTCATGCATCTCATCAGTCGTTCTTTACATGTAGAAGGTAGCTCCGACGGATTAACTTGTCTACCGCCCTCTGGAACTCCTCAGCCAACGGTTGGGCTATTGCTGGACCGGCGCCACTCGGCCACTTACGCGTCTCCTAGTTCGAATATCATCCATGACTCTGAAACGTAAAGTTCGTTCCCCTTTTCCCCAAGTATAACACTTGTTGATAGGACTCCACAAAGTAGTCGTATCTAATTAGAAAGGAAAATTCACCAATATTTTCCAAGCTGATGCTTGTTAATGGATATAAACTTGTTCCATCAATCTTACCCCTCGAGCATTGAGGAGGTAACCAAAAGACTCATATCGATGTTTGAACGAATCAAGATGTGAGTGACAAAATATTTTAACAAGTATATGACCGGGCAGTCAAATAAATAACAGCTCTCAAGTGAGATCCCCTTATATGTTTTTGGAGGTTTGAGCGAGTATTTAAATTTTCTTATAAGATAGATTTAGATGAAAATAGAGTTTTGGGAACCTCCCCTTGTTAAAATAGTCATAAAAGACTCTGAAATATTTTACATAATAACTGAAGGTGAAGGATAATCCTTGAATAATATAAATCATTATAAAAAGAATTTAATTAAATATTCCAAGAATATTTATTAATTCAATAATAATTACGGAATATTATTAAATCATAATATTGCTCGTAAGTAATCCTCGAATGAATATATAGAATTATTTACTAAATAAATCTCTTCTTAAAAGAATATTCAATATAATATTCATTAAATAAATAAAACTTCCAATGAATATTCAAGATGATTTTCGTTAAATAGATAAACTCAAATAAATATTTAAAATAATGATAACTAAGTAAATCAAACCTTAAATGAATATTTGAAAATAATATTCATTAAATAAATAGTATTCTAAATGAATATCCAATTAATATTCATTTAGTAATCAAAACTTTAAAGAAATATTAAAAATAATATTCCTTAAGTGATTAGAACTTCAATTGAATATTTTAAAATAATATTCATTAAGTAAATAAAACTTTAAAGGAATATCCAAATAATATTCATTTAATAAATACTATTCTAAATGAATATCCAAATAATATTCATTTAGTAATCAATACTCTCAAGGAATATTTGAACTAATGTTCCTTAAGTAATTAGAATTTCAAAGGAATATCTTAAAGTAATATTCATTGAATATATAAAACCTTAAATGAATATTCGAAACTAATATTCATTTAATAAACAATATTCTAAATGAATCTTGAAATAATATTTATGAAATAATCAAACTCTAAATGAATATTAGAAATAATATTCCTTTAATATTTCTCGACTGAGATAAAACTCAAATAACATTTCTCGAAAGATTTCCAAATAATTAATACTTTATGGAAATATAATTAATGTTTATAGGTAACATTCCTCAAAAGGAATAAAATCTGTCGCTGGAATCTCTCCGGGTTTCCAGGACTACAACTATATTTCAAATACCGACTCCCGGTCTATATTTAAAGAATGACTATCATATACCCTTAACTAAGGGTCTTACAAAATAATCCGACTTATAACTGATAATCCTTATCTAGTCTATAAGCCAATATCAATTCAGGGAACAAGTATTTCAATAGACTTTGAAAGTAGGCATGCATGCTATGGCATATGTATCAGGAAACAACATATATATATTATCACAACAACAGCCTTTAAAAGGATTTGAAACTTGCCTGGCAATCCTGCTAGGGGTAGAGGTAATGTGTCCTGGGTCTGCTCGGTGATCTATAAAGAATCAAAGTATTCGTGATTAATCACTTAATACTTTTTTAAAAAGACTAAGTATAAGCTTTACTTAAGTCGAAACACGCTTTCGAGTTATCTCGTTACGCTTCTTCTAGTGTCACCAATGCGATCCGACACTTGTTCGTTATCAAGACTCGTCATTACAATATCACTTGGTATACACTTAAGTCGTATAAGTTCTAAGGTCGGTCATTAACGGACCAAGATTTTACCTCGAGTTTTGCCGCCCGTTTTCTAAGTGGTTATTCCAAAGTTATACCAAGTATCCATTTTAGGGGTTCATTCGTATTTAACCTTGACTCGAACATTTTTATATAATCGGAAAACGATCCTTTTAACACAAGGTCTTCTCCTACACCTTCCTTACGACCTCTAATATTTAATTACCAAGATTCGTCACTGATTAAACAATGTTAAAGGGGTTCAATTTCAGTTACGAACTTTCGATTACGGTTTCGAACCACTTTTACGAATTTAACCGTAACTCCTAAACCGTAAATCCATTTCACACGATCTTTATATAAAAACGAAGCTTATAACATAATATAGCTTGTCATGGTATAATATCAAACTGGACAGTGAGTTCAAGTTACTGTGATGCACGGTTTTCAATGATTAACGAGATTTCGGCATTACGACGGCTATAAATCGGATGTTCTAAAAATTATAACAATCCAACCAAGCCACATCGGGCATCCATACAACTTATACACGTGATTCTCATCTTAATAAAACCCAAGAACATCTCACTTCATCATCTTAACATTATATGGTTAAATCAACAACAAGATCATGCTAATCATGCTTAATATCATACTAACATCATACTAAGCTCAAATTCATCAAGAACATGCATATACCCAAAGTAAGATCTAGGGTTCATGAGGTTTATACCTTCCTTGGAGAGTGTTAAAGCCCTTTCTAAGCCTTGATCTAGTCCTTAGAACTCCTTACAACCTTAAACTAGCAAGAATCATCAAGAACATAGTTAGTGATTTTCGGATCTGCTATAACTCAGTGGAAAGATCATGAAAAACGAGGGCCTTACCGAGGTTTTCTGGACAAGGCTTCTAAAGGAGAGTTGTAGAGCATCCAACCAGCTTTCCAACAAGCTAACGAACACCAAATTCCATTGAGTAATGAAGGAGATATGGCCGTTATAAAATTGTCACAGAAACTGTCATGAATCTGGACAGTTTGCTTCTTCAACTTGGGGAGGTGATTTTCCTAGGCTATACTACTTGGATTGCTATGAAATTTGGAGCGAATATTGCCCATGGAGTGGAGAGGATGTGGTTAAAATTTGGTGATTTTATCATGGATAGAAATGGAGATATGAATTGTTCTTTCAAGGTGGTTCTTGCTGGGCAGTTTTAAGAAATGGAGAGAAATGGAGTTTCTTTGCTTTGTTTTGCTCTCATCCTTATCCAACACACCTCATTGTGATAATATCTCATAAAGTGGCTTTTGATAAAGTGATTAGGTCATGGGTGATGTTTTATGCATGGACAAGTGTTGATAACTTGTGGTAAGTTGGTAAAGTGATGCTAAGTACTAGTTAGCTTTCCAATCTTCTAGTTCCTTGTTGTAACTAGCTTGGTTACTAGATATTTCTACTTGCACATGCATGCATCTTGATCCTCTGCTTGATTCTTTGTCCGGTTATTGCTCAATTTGATTGATTGTTCGTAGGAACATCTCACGAATTTCTAGTTAGGGTTTTACCGGAAACCTCCTTAATATATGCACTCCCTTTTTCTATCTTTCTTTACAGTCCTCAAATTTAAATTCCTCAAATAACTTTTCCAATTGTGCACATAGTCACCATTTACTAATATGAAGCTCTCTCTGAAATTTGAGATTTTTCGGGTTTCGGGATATTTTTCATCATTCACTTGATCGTTTCTACATCGTTAAATCAGTTTTCTCCAATTCGCTCTTTTATGAATTCTGACGAATCCTACTTACGTTTATATATATCCTAGATTGAGAATATGCCTTCAAAATATTTCTTTGGGATAAATAATTAGTCCGTCTAAATTTCTGGTATAATCTGGTCCGTTTAGGGGAAAAATAATTTTTGCATTTCTGCAATCTGACGAGACGATCTTACATTTATATATTCCACAGATTTTGAATACGTCCTCAATATTTTTTTTTATTAAGTCCTTAAATCTTTCAGTGTCCAGGAAAAACCTCGGAGAAAATAAAAGTGCTGTTTTTCAGAATCCGACAGCCTTTACATACACTCATTTTCCCCTTGGATCACTAATATGAACTCGGAAATCCATTCCGGGTACTCCTATATAGTGTCGTCTCATAATATCCCAAATCCCACCAAAAACACTATTCATCATTTATTTTCTCTTTAATCTTGTCACTTAGGAAATATCCTTGTGCTTCCTCGAGCGTTCCTTAACTCTTTTACGGAACCTCCGGACTTATAACCGATATCGATCTGGATGTCATGAGGGTATCTATTTCTCTCTAAGGAATCTTATCTTAACTTTCTAGGAGATAGATTATTCTAATCTAAGTTGTCACCCCATAGCATTCTTCAGGACATATAACCTTGGAATCTATATCCTTTCAATATTCAATCTTTAGAACCAGTGTTACATTGTAGTTGTAACCACTGTTCACTCTTTCATTAATACATAATAAAAGTTTTAATTCTACCCAAAAATCTGGGTTCTTACAGTTAAGGCAATCAAGAAAGTTGGAAAGGATTTTGAATGGACCCCGCAGTGCGAGGAGGCATTCCAAAAAATCAAGGAGCATTTAGGGTCGCCACCTTTGCTCTCCAAGCCTCGTGAGGGAGAGACACTCATTGTATACCTCGCGGTATCAGAACATGCGATCAGTGCTATTTTAGTTCGCGAGGAAGAAAAAGTACAATATCCTGTCTACTATGTTAGTCGAAGAATGTTAGATGCAGAGACTCGTTATGCAAACATGGAGAAACTCGCCTATGCCTTGGTATTGGCCTCGCGAAAATTAAGGCCATATTTTCAGGCTCACAAAATTGAGGTTCGCACATCTTATCCTCTAAGGCAAGTGATGCACAAACCAGAAACATCAAGAAGGCTCTTGAAGTGGACTGTGGAACTAAGCCAATTTGACATTAAATATAAGCCACGAGGGCCTCTAAAGGGTCAGGCCCTAACAGATTTCATACTTGAGTTTCCTCCGTACATTGAGCAAGGCTCTTGGGCTCTCATTCCGATCCCTGAAAAGGTCAGTAGCGAGGTTACGAGTGAAAATTCAGCCTCGTGGTGGGAACTTTATGTGGATGGTGCCTCTAATAAGGAAGGAGCCGGAGCAGGGATCGAACTTGTTACTCCTGAGGGTCGCAAGATAAGCAGTGCGGTTCACTTCACGTTTGGAGCATCTAACAATGTAGCTGAATACGAGGCCCTGATTATTGGCCTCAACTTGCAATTGAAATGAAGGTCGAAAATCTTAATGCATACAGTGATTCTATGCTGGTTACGGGTCACTTTGGATGCGGATGGCAGGCCAGGGGGGCCCAAATCGAGCTCTATCTGCGATGTGTGCAGAGATTGATGAAATTATTCAAACAAGTCAAGGTGGAATTTATCAGGAGGGCAAAAAATCAAGGTGCCGATGCCCTAGCAAAATTGGGCTCGCGTCGCGAAGCCACTTTACTTGGGGTTATACCATTGGAAATTCAGACCAAGCCTAGTGTCCCTGAAGAGTTTATTATGGAAGTCGCGAACTCAGAACCAACATGGATGACCCCTATATGGGAGTATGTGAAAAATGGGACTCTGCCACAAGATAAAAAAGAAGCTAGGAAGGTCAAATATCATGCTGCTCGTTATGTCATTTACGATGAGGTCTTATATCGAAGAGGGTTCAACACCCCGCTGTTGCGATGTGTAGATGGTGAAGAATGTACTTATATTCTGAGAGAGGTCCATGAAGGTATATGTGAAAATCACTCGGGGGTAGTTCGCTGGCTCAGAAGATACTTCGTCAAGGGTATTTTTGGCCCACATTGAAAAGGGATGCATTTGAGTTTTCCAGGAAATGCGATGCCTGTCAGAGGATCGCTAACTTTAGCAACGCACCGGTCTCTCAACTCACTTCGCTCACGAGCCCATGGCCCTTTGCTATGTGGGGTATTGATCTAATTGGGGAATTACCCAAAGCTAAAGGGGGAGTTAAGTACGCAGTGGTGGTAGTAGATTATTTCACCAAGTGGGCCGAGGCTGAGCCACTTGCAACAATCACTGCCAAGAAGCTAAAGGACTTCGTATACAGAGCAATCGTGTGTCGTTATGGGATCCCTTATCAACTCATATCAGATAATGGGAAACAATTTGACAGTAAGGAGATGAAGGAATTCTGTGAGAATTTAGGGATCAAGAAAAGTTTTTCAGCTGTTAGCCACCCTCAGACAAATGGTCAAACTGAGGCTATCAACAAAATAATCAAGCATACTTTGAAGGCGAAGCTAGAAGAAAGCAAAGGTAATTGGCCTAAAGAGTTACCAAGAGTCTTGTGGTCATACAACACGACCCCAAGGTCTACTACTGGAGAGACCCCATTTTCTCTGACTTATGGATGCGAGGCCATGGTCCCAGTGGAGGTTGGCTCGGGATCGTTTAGAAGGGAACACTATGACCCTGAGTCTAATGAAGTCAATCATAGTCTCTATTTGGACATGATTGAAGAGACACGAAGCGAGGCTCAGCTATGCCTCGCAGTTTATCAACAAAGGACCGCAAGGTACTACAATGGAAAGGTCAGAGTGCGATCCCTACGTACAGGCGATCTAGTACTCAGAAGGGTCATGCCTAACACTAGGGTCCCGGGACATGGAGTTTTCGGTGCTAACTGGGAAGGACCCTACAAAATCTATGCAACTCTGTCAGAGGGAACCTACTATCTCACTGATATGGAGGACAAAGTTATTCCGCGAGCCTGGAACACGGAACACTTGAGAAAGTACTACCAGTGAAAGCTTTGTTTCTGGTAGTTTCTATCTATTACTACTACTTAGCATGAATAAATTCATACAAAGTACTCGGGGGTAGTGATCATATAGACACCTCCCCTTTATGATGTAATGATTTTTTGGGCCTCGCCCCTGATGCGGTATATTTTTGTGTTCGTTCACAGGGAGACAGGTTTTATCAATTATAATTTAATTGTCACGAATTTTATAATTTTAACAATTATTAAGAATTTTTATAAAACTAACTAACGCAAATAAATGGGTTTTTAAGTCGATTAATTAAAAGTCTGGGGCAACCGGGTTCACCGTGTTTACACCGAAACAAATTAAACGGATATAGTAATTTAACGGATTTTAAATAATTAGAGCATGTGTTAATCTCTTTCAAGCGTTAACGCTCTCGGAAAATCTAATTATGCTTTCGCACTAAAATTCAATTCCGCTAATCGTATGCATGCATCTAGTGAATAAAATCTCTCGATCTATTATTCCTATTCGCAAATAATTAATTAATGAAACCGGCCGATAACACAAATTAAATTTTATAACATATCGATTAGAATTAGTTTATATCCGTTAAACAACTAATAAAATTAAAGCATTATTGTGGTGTAAACATGGCTTCCCCTTATACCCTAGAAATGAACTACTCACACATGCTATTAATAGAAACGACAAAAATATTTAAACAAGACATACAAAACTTATATTAATAAACAAGATAAAATTTAGAAGTACCTCAAATTTACAATAGAATGGAGAATTAAGCCAAATTGTACACAAAAGAGAAGAAAACCAAGCCCCTAGTGTAGCTCCTAGCCGAATGAAATCAATACATAAAATGATGCTTTGTAAAGTGTATGCAGTGTGCTTTTGCCTTCTACTTTTCTAATCTCACCCCCCCTCCTGAATGAACCAAATGCAAGTTTTTATAGCCCTTTTTGTTTTCTTTTCAAACTCTTCTGCACTGCTTTTTTCCAAGTTTTCTGCTTTTCTTTTCAAAGATGTCTGCTCTTTTTTTTCAAAGACTGCTCCGTAATTTGCTGCCTGTCTTCTCCGTGCTGTACTCCTGCATTTGCTGATTTCTTCTTCTTCTTTTTTTTTTTTCAACTTTTCAAATCTTAAAGTCTTAACTTTTTGCTTTTCACTTTTTCACTTTATCTAAAATTCGAAATTTCATTTATTCCTCAGATTTCGAGCTGCTCCAATCGGATTTTTGCTTATTTAATTCCTCTGAATTGAAGATAATTTCATAAGCTTCGCGTGGACTGTAAGATCGTCCAAATCTGACTCCTACAACTCCGGATATGAATTAAATACTGTAGGAAGTGGGTGTAGCTCAATAAATCCGAATTTCTTCCATTTTTAGCTCCAAAATAGCTCTTTAAGCTCAAATTCTTCCAAACTTAGAGATTCTTGTCTCCTAAAATAAAAAATTAAAATTAATTAAATAAATATCCAAATTAATGCAAAATGCAATTAAATATGGGAATAAAATCATCTAAAATATATATAAAAATATATCCTATCAAACATCCCCACACTAAGCATTTGCACGTCCTCGGGCAAATAAGTGAAATAAAAACTAAATCCTAACTAATATCACTTTCGTAGATGACACGATTGCATTGAGCACATGCAACAAGCCGTTAAACCCCTAGGCAGCCCTAGTAGGACGAGTGTTGTCTCGTGAGGGTTTATAGTGAATTTACCCACAAAATCCATTTTTTTCTCTGCCAAGTCTCAAGTATGCAACCTATCATAGTACTCCACACATGCAAAACTTAATTACACAATATAGAAAAGACAAGTCTTTCAATTTACGCATCATTTGTACAAGACTATCCAAGTAAGCACACAGTCTAGATAGACAAAAAGATCATGAGATATATATATCAATGCCGCATTCAGTGAGTAACATGCTATGGATATAAATGAAGCTCACAAGACTCTCAAATCACACATGTGTATAGGTGAAGTGTATTCGCTCAAGTTCAATCAATTAAGTCATGTGCTACCATATGCTTGGTTGTCCACCAAATCTCCACTACTTTGTATACATGCATGCACAAATCAAAAGGTCTTTGTTAAAGGTTGTAACGTGGCTAAGGTGAAGGGTAGGGAATCAAGAAAAAGGCTAACAAGTGGCTAACTTGACAAACTAATAGAGCACAGTGTTCATTTCTAATTAAAGCACTCAACATGAAATTTCGATCATGTAAAAGGTGATCAGACTCTCACAAGCATTAAACCCTAAGCACATATTACCATGTACTTTTTCACTTTCATATTTTACAAACCAATGAACACAACTCTACTTGATCCTTTTTCTTTTTTTTTTCTTTTTTTTTTATAGAAATTCCCACCAATTTTTCACACTTCAACAAAGAAATCCCCAATCTATGCATTCACCAACCTCCAAATGAATCAAAATGCTCTACTAGTAAATCAAGAGAAGAATAAACAAGTAGGCTCAAGAATTTAGATTGGTGCTACGAAAAGAACGGATAAAAGCTCAAAGGGGTTCACTAAGGATATATGATTCAAGGGTACTGTTTGGATAAATACGGTTAATCCTAGTGCCTTTATCATTTTCATGCATACAGATATCATGTAATCTCAAAATGGTTTAAAACAAGTTCTAGAGCAACATGCCAAATGATGAACAACACACAACAATAAGAATTCGATTGATATAAAATGTATCAATCACAATTTAGGCTCAAGATCTCACAAGGTGAAAGCATGCTTCAGTACTCACTAAAATTGACAATGATGTATCTCAAGTTTTAAAATTTTCGCAAGCATGAACAAGGAATCATCAAGTAACAAATGATTTTCAGAGATATGACATGTTAAATAATCATGCAAAATAAGCTCACAAGATGTGTACCTATCCTTGTTAACACACTATGAGACGAGGCAATCAATTTTCTAATTTTCTGATTTTTTTGGGATTTTTTAATCATCGAGAACTTATCCCCACACTTAAGTGGTTCATTGTCCTCAATGAACAAATATATAAAGGAAAAGTAAGAAATACAAAGGAAAGTAAAAAATACTCCCCTAATGCATAAGCATGAAGTGTCGAGGCACTGAATGTCGAAGCATGGAGTGCCACTCCAAAAAGCTCAAAAACTTGTTGCACGGGACCACCACGAGCATCAACAATTGTTTTAATCCTGCACAAAGTTTCCAAACAACCATTAATAAAATAAAATATGACATCAATAAGCAATAATTGATTAAGTGCTTCTGCAGTTTTGGAAAACTTTGTGATGAAACAACGATAGAATTCGACACCACGAAAGTATCGAACTCCCTTGACATAAGGTGGAGGTTCTGGTGGTGGCTTTTCTTCACTCCTCACTTTCACTGGAGTCATTCGGACATCTTGGCTTATCACATCATTGGCTAATAAAACACTTCCATCTTCTCCCTCTTCTCGAGCTTGAAGCGTAGGAGCCACTTTGTATGGACCATCAACCAAAATTTGAGAAAGATCATCTTGGACAATTTTTGCTATCACATCAACCTTGAAATAAGTGTTCTTGAGCAAAGAAGCCTTGTAAGTAGAGGCTAGATCAAGAGCAAATTTATCAATACATGGTAGCTTAGGCACAGGTTGCGGAAGAGAAACAACAACCATATCTGTATTGCTTTCCTTTATAGCCTCATCATCAGTCATATTGTTCTCGGTAGCAGCAACATCATTGATCTTGTCATCGGTGGCATGCTCCTTCTCTTTATCAATGGCCTCATCATCAACATACATGGAGAAACTATCATATTCCTGATCGCTTGTGAGATTGATAGCGGTCAGGTCCTCTTCGGATCGGATAGATGATGATGGTAAATAGTCGAGCTGCCCTGTAGTAGAAGAGTTAGCCAACTGTGCAATTTGAGATTCAATCGCCAAACTTTGAGTTTCTAATTCTTCAAAACGCTTTAGCATTTTATTCAAGATATCCCACATCTCATTTGTCTGATCAGTTTGCATATCTACGCTGGGTTGAGAAACATGTAGATCTTCTTGTAGATGAGGATATTGATATTCTTGTTGTGGCGGCTGCTCATATGACTGATAAAATTGTTGCTCAAATTGTTGCTGATTATGATATGAAAAATTTTGAGCACCATTGTCCTGGTAGTAAAAATCTGGTTGATTCACGCATTCTTGATCAAAAGTGTTTGAATACTGATTGTACCCATATCCTTCTTCAAAAGAATTCATTTGTTCCAACTGAGCACTCTGAGAATTATAGACATTGTAAGAGCATTCGAAACCAAAGTGACCATAAATTCCACAAACTTCACAACCAGTGTAAGTTTCAGGGGCCACTTGTGACATCTCATTTGTACTCATCGGACATGTAGTGGGCTCTGCAGTCTTCCACGAGGCAATTTCTCGAGTATATGCCTCTACTCGGAAAGAAAGATGTGCAAAAGTATCAACTTCACCCATTATAGACCTGTAAACACCCATTATATGCCTCTACTCGGAAAGAAAGATGTGCAAATGTATTTTTATTTTATTTATTTATTTATTATTATTATTTATTTTTTTTGATTTTTTTCATTTTTTTTAAATCAGGGAAGCCACAATAGACAAAACTCACAAAACAACTTTACAAATTTAAAAGAAGATTTAAACTATTTTAAACTAATTAAGTAAAAATGAAAAGATCTAAAAACTAATTTAAAAATTAATTGAAAACTACTTAAAATCTAATTAAATCCCGAAATTTATTTTATTTTTATTCCTTTTCTTTTTTAATAATCTGTTTCTAAACTAATTAAATACAAATGAAAAAATTAAAAACTGAATTATTCTAAAAAGTAAAAACTTTAATTTTTAAGAGAATGATTTACCGAAAATTATACGAAAATTTTGACATGGAGTTTTTGTAAAATCAACAAGGCAGAAACAACAGCAAAACAAGAGACTTCGACTAAACAGCACACACAACTACTTGGCTAAAAAAAAAAACGCAGTACACAACACGCATAACTCGGATAAACAGTAACTCAGCAACGACTACAACAAACAACAAACAGCAACTCAGCACTCTGCAAATTCTACAAACTTGGAAAACAATTCGACGAAAATAGCAACAAAACGAGTCTGCAAATAACTACAAATCGAACTCCAAAACAGGACCGAGTCGCGACTCAGTAATCTTGCATAAACTCGAACAAATTAAACAAGGACACAAGCCTCGGCAATCTCCTTACAAACCACAGTAATACCTCAACTCAGCGACTAAAACTAGGCCACAAACAGGACAGTGACACAGCCACAGCAACTCGCAAAAACCCAGAATTCGGACTTTAAACAACCAGCCGTGAAACTTAGCACACGCAAGGAATACGCGAACTCAAATTTAAACAAAAACAGAGGAGCTCATTACAGCAAATAACGAACAGACAAGCAAAATCGTAGACAGATTTGTCTCAACTCCAAACAGCGACTCAATGACAGTCTCGGAACACACAGGTGAACTCGACAATTCAGTGACGAACAGCAAACATTTTTAACCCGGTTAACTCGACACAAACAACTCAATTGTCAAAGGACTCAGTTATTCAGAAATCAACAAACCCATTTGGAACGAGTACTACGACTCGACTCGATAACCGGACTCAATTGTAAAACTCAGACTCAGGGACATGTAACTCATCGAAATTAAAAAGGGGAGAGGGGGTTTTGCATCGAGAGACACACAGCAGGGGGCTGACTGTTGAGGAGGGGTTGCGATGTGGTGGAAGGAGGAGGTGCGGTTGATGAACTACTGGGTGTGTATTGTACCAGGGACAGTGGATATTGCAGCGGTGGTAAGAGCGGGAGTGAAGAACGGTGGGAAAGAGAGTGGAAGGAGAGAAACGAGGGAGAAGGGGAACTGGGTATTCGAAGAAAAAGAAAGACACACAAAACAAATACTGAGATTTTAATAAAACTAAAATATTTTTGTTATTTTAATTTTTTTTTTAATCTAATACATAAAACATAAAAATTAAATTTACAACTAAAAATTATAAAACCCGGACAATAAAACTAAAATTTATAAAAACTAACTGCCTCCCCGGCAGCGGCGCCAAATTTGATGCGGTATATTTTTGTGTTCGTTCACAGGGAGACAGGTTTTATCAATTATAATTTAATTGTCACGAATTTTAAAATTTTAACAATTATTAAGAATTTTTATAAAACTAACTAACGCAAATAAATGGGTTTTTAAGTCGATTAATTAAAAGTCTAGGGCAACCGGGTTCACCGTGTTTACACCGAAACAAATTAAACGGATATAGTAATTTAACGGATTTTAAATAATTAGAGCATGTGTTAATCTCTTTCAAGCGTTAACGCTCTCGGAAAATCTAATTATGCTTTCGCACTAAAATTCAATTCCGCTAATCGTATGCATGCATCTAGTGAATAAAATCTCTCGATCTATTATTCCTATTCGCAAATAATTAATTAATGAAATCGGCCGATAACACAAATTAAATTTTATAACATATCGATTAGAATTATTTTATATCCGTTAAACAACTAATAAAATTAAAGCATTATTGTGGTGTAAACATGGCTTCCCCTTATACCCTAGAAATGAACTACTCACACATGCTATTAATAGAAACGACAAAAATATTTAAACAAGACATACAAAACTTATATTAATAAACAAGATAAAATTTAGAAGTACCTCAAATTTACAATAGAATGGAGAATTAAGCCAAATTGTACACAAAAGAGAAGAAAACCAAGCCCCTAGTGTAGCTCCTAGCCGAATGAAATCAATACATAAAAGTGATGCTTTGTAAAGTGTATGCAGTGTGCTTTTGCCTTCTACTTTTCTAATCTCACCCCCCCTCCTGAATGAACCAAATGCAAGTTTTTATAGCCCTTTTTGTTTTCTTTTCAAACTCTTCTGCACTGCTTTTTTCCAAGTTTTCTGCTTTTCTTTTCAAAGATGTCTGCTCTTTTTTTTCAAAGACTGCTTTGTAATTTGCTACCTGTCTTCTCCGTGCTGTACTCCTGCATTTGCTGATTTCTTCTTCTTCTTTTTTTTTTCAACTTTTCAAATCTTAAAGTCTTAACTTTTTGCTTTTCACTTTTTCACTTTATCTAAAATTCGAAATTTCATTTATTCCTCAGATTTCGAGCTGCTCCAATCGGATTTTTGCTTATTTAATTCCTCTGAATTGAAGATAATTTCATAAGCTTCGCGTGGACTGTAAGATCGTCCAAATCTGACTCCTACAACTCCGAATATGAATTAAATACTGTAGGAAGTGGGTGTAGCTCAATAAATCCGAATTTCTTCCATTTTTAGCTCCAAAATAGCTCTTTAAGCTCAAATTCATTTTAGGGCATCGCCCCTACTTGTCAAACTTGGGCCATGCCCCTATCAATAAAACTTTGGGCCTCGCCCCTACTTTTTTCATTATATGAGTTCGTTTGCTTTACGAATTATTCTTTATTTTGCACTCAAAATAAACTTGCTTGTCTATTAGCATTTACATTTTAAGGTCCAAGCCATCTCAACGATGGCGGGATCGCACTTGAAACTATCTTAAGATAACAGTTCATAACTGTTATTATCTACAATGAGTATAAGCAAAAGGAATACAAATTTAAAACTATTCAAGGCACTTCGCACCTGCGAACACGGAATACATCTCAACATTTTGAAGGATGAAGTAATTACGAAGCTAATACTACTGCATATTTCAATGAAGCCGAACAACTTGGGAATATAAAGCAAACAGGAGAAATTAAATGTTTACAGATCGCTATGCGATCCCAGAATTCGAGCAAAAAAAAAATATTGATACATCTTGCGAGGCATTCAAAGGGTGCCCGCATCCCTAGTTCAAAAGTTCAAAAAATAATCAGATCCAAGGATTGTTTTCGTTTGGAGTCCCCCCAGTAGGATTGGCATTAGCAGTAGCCTCGATTAGTAGCCTCGCCTCTTCAGCTATTCTGGCTTCCTCGGCATCTTCATCAGCGATCTGCTTTTTGAGAATCTCGGCGAAGTCAGCATTACCTGGCCCAAGCTGGTCCCAATCAAAATCAGGAATCATTCGAATGAACCCCTTCATGAAGGAAACCTGACCCTGGGCCTCGAATGTCTCCTCTGCAATCTCCAATTGGGCCTTGGCAGCATTCAGGTCGCTTGTCAACTTCGCAATTTCATCAGCACTTTTTTTAGCAGCCTCTTCGCTGGACTTCTGCAGTTCCTTAAGAGATTTTTCAAATTCATTCCTTTCCTTGCGAGCATTCTTCAAGTCTGTGTGAATCTGCGCAGTCTCATAAGATAGTTACTTTTTGAACTCGGCCTCAAGGGATCGCTTATCTTCAACTTTTTGGAACTCCAAGACCTTGTTTGCTTTATCCAGCTGAAAGAAGTTCTTGGTATGGGCAGCCTGACGAATGAAAGCCTCGGCTAGACACTTGGTCAAAGCATTGGCATTTTCTTCAGGTGATGCCTTCCACCAGTTGGAAGTTTCAGCTTCCTCTGCATACTTGGTTCCCAATGAAGCAAATAGGTGTTGAGAAGCTGAAGCAGTAACGACCCCTGGAGGTGGTCGGGAGGGACCGTCCTTTTGCCTATCTATTTTGGCTCGCTTTGGCGGGCTTTGTTCAGGGGAGTCTCTAACCTGATCCCTGGCGATGATTGATTGGAAGGGAGGATCGTTAATGATTTTTGTGGAGAGAGGTCCTATTTTGAGGGGAGGAGGAGGAGCTTTCAGAGAAGAGGTCGCTCTAAGAGCTGCCCCCTTCTTGGTTCTGGCTTGCAGAAATGGGATGGACAACCCTTTGCCACTTTGGTTCGACATACCTGCATGGATAGAAAGGAAAAAGTCAGACTATTTAACAAAGCATAATGATTAAAATGTGAAGACAGGTAAATAAAGCATAAAAATGACAAACGAATGCGATGCATGTTATCCTAGAAGTACCCTCTTCTGTTACTATCTCGACATGAGAAGATGAGGCCTCTCCTCCTCGCGAAAGAAGGCCCCGCTTCGGGAGAGGCACCTACACCCTCTTTAAGGAAGCTGCACTCTATTAATTTTTTTAAGGAAAGGAGGGTCCTAATGTTCCTCTCTTCCTTGGTGGACTTAGTCAGCACGTCGTCCGCACGTTGTTTTTCATCGCCCTTTAAGGTAGTGCGAACCTGACCAACTGCAATGCCGAAGGAGTTGTTAATTTTGAATTGAAAAGATAAGTTTAAAGGGGACGCACTCTAAGTGGAAGGCTTACCTGGCAAATAGTTGAAAACTAGTTTTGACCCTGGGGACCTCGTGGACGTAACAGAAGGGTTCTTTCCATGAACCTGCGTTGCTAATTGCGCCATGGAGGAGGTGTTTTTTATTAAACTCTGGCCACACAGAAAAATAAACGTAGCCAAAGTCCTTGGCTCCGCATCGCTTCAGCTGAAGGAAGTAACCCATTGTCCTCGCATCCATGGGTGGATATTTGAGTTTATGATAAAGAATGTACAAAGCGATCATGGCTCTGTAACCATTTGTACTTATTTGGATGGGAGCGAGGTGGTAAGTTTCACAAACATCCTTGATGAATGGATGGAGGGGGGGATGAGACGCCGATCTTCATCATAGGGACCGTTAGAACCATCCTTGGCACCCTACCTCCATTTTCTTCGTGATCGAAGCGATAGCATCGCATTTTCTTCTTAGGCAGAATGATCTTACATTCAAGTCGAAATCTCTCGACCCCCTCTGTGATAGTCTTCACAGTCAAGGTTGAAGACATGTCACGGCATGCAAGGATTCGAGCTTCGCCTGGCTTAATCTTCAAACCGGGCTCAATATCCTTGGGGTTAGGCCCACCAACATATATAACTCCCTCCAGCTCTGGTTGAGGGGTTGGGATGTAAGGACTGGGCGAAGCCTCAGGGACATAGTCATAATCTTTGAAGTTTACGACTCTGGCCACTTCATCGAGGCCACCATCATCCGAGTAAGGCTCCTCATAATCAGAAGCATCTGAATCCACTTCGTTGTCAGCGCCTCCTTCTAGGTCGTAGTAAGCATCGCCCAGCGAATCCACTGGATAATCACTAATATGAATGGGTGAAGCTGCGGGTGAAGGTGGAGGCATTCTGGATAGAAGCTGTGCAGCTTGCGAGCTAAATTTTTCCCCTTTCTTCTTTAGTATTTCCATCTCTCTCTCGATAGTGGTCATTTTGGCTATGGGATCGCTTTGAGAGGGGAGAACTTATAATGATTGGTCTCGCGAGCTTGAAGGATGCTTCGTTCTCCACGAACTTAGAGGCACTTCTCTGGTGTACTCCTCATTAGACCACAGAGGGTCGAAATATAACTTAAACGAGCTTTCACTAGTGCTCTTAGCTCGCGTGATATTAGCTGCTGCAGCATCGCTAATTTGTACATGATGCATCGGAGAAGGCGTCCTTGAACTGTCGTCTTGCGACATCTGAAAAGGGTGAAATGATTAAGTGTGTGCTCTTACAGAAAGCAAATGAAGGAAGAGAAAAGAATAAATAAACAAAAAGGCTCTATGTGTTCCTAGGGGATCGCATCTAGGTCTCTGGAGGGATTGCATCTATGTTCTTATGGGAGAAATCGCATTTCTATCACAGCGAGGACGGGATCGCACATTCAAATTAACATAATGGGATCGCAGTCAAAAGGGTTCGCATCGCATACAACTGAAGCTATCTAATCATGCAATTATGATGAAGAACAACAATTTAAATGCAAAAGAGGAATGAAGACTTACTTTTTCTTGAAGAAGGTTGAAGAAATCTGAAGAAAGTTGAGGTCGCTGGTGATAAAGCCTGAGAATTCCTTGCGTTTGATCTGGGAGCAAACTGACAGCACTTCAACAATGTGTTAATAAGATAAAAGAGGAAATGATAGTGACAGGGGTATATATAGCCCATCAGGAGAGAGAAAGACATGGACATGTGTCAAGATCTCAGCCGTTGAATACACATCTCGAGACACAACAGCTGTTAAACCTCTTCAAATTCTTGGGGTCGCGACTACTCCAATGGTCATATTCATATCAATAGCGAACCATGGCCTCGCATTGCGGCATCACCTGATTGATACTTGAGTCCACATCGCATCTCTAATGGCAACATGGACTCGGGGGTAGTTATTATGCCCAATTCTGGCATAGCAGCTAAATTGATTTGATTGGCTAAATTAAAGGCTCATAATCTATGATGGGCCTAGAAGATGAAGATTGGATTGTTAAAGTCCACTACTGGAGTCAGCCTGACATAGCTACAGGGCCACCTCGTTCTTGATCCTTTCCTAGGGATCGCCTCGCTGGCATATCCCGTCAAGGGATCGCTTCACACTATCATCATATCTACAAACTATGTTGGGATCGCTGTCTCACTCCTTATTGGAAGGCTCATGGCCAGACCTAAGGTCGCATGAGTAGCTGGACACAAGAGATCGCTTCGCATGGCCAGATCCCTCGAGGTCGCAAGCTAGGTCCTGATTTATCCTCTATTGGCAAATTCTATCCGTTCGAGACCATGGGCTTACACAGCTGGGTCATGGATCACGGATAGGGTTGATGATTCACTGCCACATCAGCCCTAAACGAGTGGGCTTGGACTTTGACTTATCTCTTAAAACCCTAGCCCGTCTAGGTAACTTGCTCTCCAAGAACTACGTCAGGCTTGATCCCAATAAATAGGGTACGTAGGCACCTTGATACGAGAGAGAAACAGTTTACCTGAAAACACCTATCAAGCTCAGCCACACATATATAAACCCTAATCCCTATTCTTCTTATAGCAAAATATCCGTATTTTGCTCCATAAATCCAGCAACCTCCAAAAATATTATTATACAATATTTTCTCCCTGTAACATACACTACACTCTACACTGCAACGTTTTTTTTCATCAAATATATACTCCGATCCGTATATATAAACACTGCATGTAGTACGTAGAGCATGGATTGTAAAATAAGAAAAAGCATAATACAAGATGTAAATACCTCCATCATAGTATATCATATAAGTACTGTCTAACAAATTTCATTTGCACAGCTGTATGAGTTCTGTCCACCATGCTTTACTGTACGTGTTTCTATTTTCAGTATATATATAGACTGTAAAAGATAAAAGGAAAAGATAAGTATGTAAGGAATAACAAACGTTTTGGCACTAGTTTGGTAATTGTCAGGCACAAATTTTTGTTACAGGTAAAACAAATGATACTATGTACTAATCCAGCTGGTCAAAGATTCCAAGTAATCTGTTTCCTCTCGTCTCGGCTCTCACCAGTCACCCTCTTTCTTTCTAATATCGAATTTACCTCCTACCCTAGACTAAAACACCCTGTACCAGAGAGCCGTTAGTAACTTGAGCCTATAAATACATACACCAAAAACACCTATCCAAATTCACAAATCAATACATATTCGTCTGTTTTATACACAATGTCGCATGGACAAGAGCCTCATGTCCTCGTTGGTGCTGGTGGAGCTGAAAATGTTCATGCTCTACCAGTGACTAGAGAAATGGTTGTAGCTGCAATAGCAAACGTGTTACCGGAAGCACTCGTCACTGCCGGTGTACCTGAAACGGAAGTTCCGACCATTCTTCCCGATGCCATCGCAAGTGTGGTTAGGACTGCTGTCATTTCTGCCGTGCCAGGGATGCTCCTCCTTGTTCCGGCTGTGCAACCTCAGGCTGCTGCTGCCGCCCAAATAGAAGCTGCTGCCGGTGCTGTTCCCGCTGTTCCTACTGTTGCTGATATCACTAACGCTGGAATCTCTGCGTTGGCAACAGTTGGGCTTGATGATCCACCTCAAAATGCCCAAGCAGTGCCTAAGAAAGTATATGTGAGTTATAAACCTTCATAATTAATATTGAGTCTTTAGTGTTGTTTTTGTTTTGTTCTACGTTGTTCCTATACGTGTTTTCTTTTTTGTGTAGGCGCAAGAATTACTGTCCATGTTTACTGTGCTGCTGTCCGGTGTTATTTCGGGTTTGTCGCTCTCAATTCCGGGGCAAGTCTATTTCTCGCGAAGTATAGCGATAATACTGTATTCGCTTTCCATTGTATTATTCTTTGGTTGGTTTGCAAAACTTTATTTCGAACGGTCGGCTGATCGAGTCGATATTCTTTGGTTATGTTATAACCAAAATTCGGTTCGGGTATTTTCAAGATGGATTCGGGTCAAATACATGTTAAATTGGGGGAATTCTAATATTGATTAGGGTTTTATCAGAAATGGGAAAAGTCAGGCCGCGCCCTCTCTTTTTCAATAAAGAGGGCGCGCCCTAAATATAGAACATAGAGACAAATTGATTTAACGTAGTTTTTTGAGAAGACATTGAGAAATCTTTCTTAGAATTTTACTCGAACGAGGATCCTACTCAAGCTGGAATTCAAGAATTTGAAGAAATTCCCTCCTGTCGTATCTCAGGAGGGGGATGTCCGTCGCAGAAGACCTCCAGGGGTTTGCCTGGATATAAGGACCCTTCTTAGACGCTAAGGGAAGCATCCGTGCGCCCTAAGGTGGAAAGATGGGGACTTTCTGGTGTGTGCTTTGGGAGCTCTGTTCCTGTAGCCAATGGGCGCGCCCTCATTGGGGAACTTTGGAGTAATCCTGCACTTTGCACCCAAAAGCTCTGGATCACCTGTCCTGCTATCTGGTGGGTGCGTCTCATTCGGGGGACAGGGATGCGTTCTGCACTTGGGGTAAACCACGGCTATACCTGCATCTTTGAAATCAAGAAATAGCTGGTAGCGGATAGGACTAGTCCTCGACGGGGGAAGTTTCCTTATCCGTGAAGTCTTGAGATCTTGGATGAGCCTTGGGCCTTTTGTGGTTAGGCCTCATAGTAGAACATTCCGGAAGCTGGTCCGTTATCCAAGCCCATTTGGGTTTCTTGTTCTCCAAGAACTACGTATGGCTTGATCCCCTATAAATACCGGGGTACGTAGGCCGATTGAGGGGTTGGAAGTCGAGAGCTCTGAATAGCCGCCACTAACCCTATCAATCTCAGCCACCAATTACAAACAGCCACCACACGCCACCACTCTTTTCGGCAAAGAACCACCGTTGTAGATCTTGTTTCCGGCGAAGTACCTCGAATTTTGTTGTTACCAAATTCCTCCGTCAACAAATTGGCGCTAGAAGGAGGGCTAGCCAATCAAGATCTTTATCTTAGGAGGGAAAGATGTCTCACAATCAGCGCGGAGGTTCTCACGAAGAGGATTATTACGATTCTGAAGATAGCTTGGGGGGTAACCAAGCTCATCACGAAACTTACGTTCCGGAGGAAATCCCTGTTCCCCCACACCACCATGGAACTCCAGCCACCGGTGGTGGCCAGCCGCCCGTTCTTATCAGTAACGCGGCATTGATGGAACAACTGTACCACATGGGTGATGCCCTAAATAATTTCGGGGCAAGATTGTGTTCTGTGGAGGAAAATCAGGGGTCAAGGAGAAAATCTCGGAGTATCCCACGAAATCATCACCGAACAGGAAAAGACCTCCAAGTCGAAGAAAGCTCTCGTAGAGATAGTGAAGTACAGGAGAAGAGATTTCAGCTAATTACTCCTCGAAGGTTAGAATATTCTGATCCTATTATTGAACATCCTAGTGAAGATAATTCTGAGCGCAGGTTGTTGAGTCCTGAAGCTAGGGCGCGCCCTCACCCTCATCGATCAGGGCGCACCCCTAGTGAGATTCAGCGGGATGAAGAACAGATGGCTAAGGAGAGAAGAGATTTTGCAAGCTTGAAAGAGCGTCTTGGAGTAAGGCTTAATGACGACGATTTAAGGATGGTACTCCTTGAGCAGCAGAAGAAAAGCCAATACTTGGAATCACAGCCCCATGATTCACAGCGTGTGCCCCCTGACAACAGGTCGAGGCCCCTTGGACATGAGCGACCCCTTATACGGAGTCATGAGCCACAGCGTGTGCCCCCTGACAACAGGTCGAGGCCCCTTGGACATGAACGATCTCTTGCTCGTAATAATAATCCACAGCGCGCGCCCCTTAACAGGTCGCGACCCCTTGGATCTAGACAAACTTTTCAGTACAACACTGGAGCAAGAGGAAACCGAGATAACGGTGATAAAGGAAGGGATTTGTATCAAGGAGATGGGCGCCCTCATCATCAGGGCGCGCCCTCGGGTAGAAGATATCGTATTCATCAAATTCCAAGTACTTCTGATGAGTCTAGATCAAGGACGCGCCCTCACTCAGGAGAACAATATCAGAGAGATTCTCAGGGGAACCCGCAACCTCATGGAAATCCAGAAGATCAGCGAACACAAACTCAAACTCAAGAGGATGTTGTTCAGCCACAAGCAGGGAATCAAGGAGGTGTGGAGACAACGGCTCCACCTCCACCCCCACCTCCAGGGGGTGCTCAAACTGTGGCACAACCGAATATTCAGAATGTTCCCGGGGTTGGAACTTTCAATGTGGATGATTTGAAGAAGCTCCTTGCTCACTTGGATGGAGGAAGAATCTCTGCTACTGCACAAACTTCCTCTCCATTCTCAACTGAAGTAAGAGAGGCCCAGCTTCCTACTGGGTATAGGTGTAAGAACCCAGATTTTTGATAGAATTAAAACTTTTTTTAGTATGTAATAATATGGGAATGAATAGCGGTTACGACTGTGATGTAACGAAGATCTATTAAATGAATGGAGCGGATTTGAATTCAATTATTTATATGTCATGCAGAATACTTTTGGTTGACGGCATAGATAAGAATGATCTATCACCTAAGAATATAAGTATATTACTTCAAGTAAGATTATTCTTATGTCATCCAAATCAATATCTATTATAAGTCCAGCGGTTCCGTAAAAAGGTTAAGAAGCACCCGAGAGTGAACCAAGTTCATTTTCCTAATTATAGGAATTAAATAAAAATAAGTGATGAATAGTGATTTTGGTGGAATTTGGAATATTATTATAATAATGTTATACCCGGTATTCGGAACGGATTTCTGAGTTCGTATTAGTGATCCAGGAAGAATATAAGTGTATGTAAAAGCTGTCGGATTCAGAAAAAGAGCACTTTTATTTTCTCCGAGAATTCCCTGGACACTGCAAGACTTAAGGATTTATAAAAGGGAATTAAGGAATTTAAATTCGAGAAGTATTAAGAAAGATGAGGAATAGTATTATAAATATTAAGAAGGTTTTCGGTAAAACCCTAACTAGAAACGAATGAGTTATTCCCTCGAACGATCAACGAATTAAGCAATAAACGGACAAGGAATCAAGCAGAGGAGGCAAGATGCATGCATGTGTGCAAGTGACAAATATCTAGAAACCATATAGTTACTTAAGTAACCAATACTTAGTGAATCAACTAAGTACTTAGAAAACAAACCACTTGGTTAAGCCTTAACCATCCTATCTTCAACACTTGTCATGGTAAATCCTCATCCAACAATGCATCACACTCCACTAACACCACTTTAAGAAGATATTATCCAAGTAAAAACCACTTTATGTATTATTGAAAGAAAGATCAACCAAGCAAACTCTCTTTCTCTCCAAAAACAAGCATTCGGCATTCCTTTAAATTCCAAAATCAAAATTCAACTTCCAACCATTTGTTGATCTTGAAACTTTTATGGTGAGACTTACATTTCATATAAATGATCTCCTCAAAATCCTAGCTTCAATCTCTTCTTTTTCCATTTTCAAAAAAATGATTTAAGAGGAGGGTGAATAGTGTTTTCATGAACTAATCTTGTTTTTTCTTGTTTTTCATGGTTGATTTAGCAAGCTTAAGCACCTCTAAGGATCATACCAAGCATAGTGAGGCTAGATCATACTCCAAGGAAGGTATAGCAACTTGAAACCCTAGACTTTACCTTGAGATTTTGCATGATCTTGGTGGGTTTTAGTATAAGATGTGTTATTAGCATGATTATAAGCATGATTGTGATTTAGTTTTGATAAATGTTAAAAATAGTTTAGATGAACGGAAAGGCATTGCTTGGCCTCAGTTCATGGTAATATATCATGTATATGTTGTTTGGGATGGATACCTTGATTATTGGAAGGTTTGGAATTTAGAAATATTCGATTTATAGCCGTCGTAATGCCGAAATTTCGTTAACATTAAGAACACGAACTTAACAGAAGGTATAACTCACAGTTTAGCTTCGACTTTTGCCATGATAAGCTAGATTAGGTTATAAGCTTCGTTTTGATATAAAGATCGCATGAAACGGACTTACGGTTTAGGAGTTATGAACAAATTCGTAAAAGTGGTTCGGAACCGTAATCAAAAGTTCGTAACCGAAATTGGATCCCTTTAATATTGCGAAATCAGTGGCGAATCTTGATAATTAAATAATAGAGATAAAAAGGAAGGTGTGGGAGAAGACCGCATGTCAAACGGATCGTTTTCCGATTTTATAAAAATGTTCGAATCTAGGTTAAGTACGAAAGTACCCCTAAGAGGTATACTTGGTTATAACTTCGGTAAACCACTTAGAAAACGATCGATAAATATCGAGGTCTAATCTTTCGACTTTAAAACTTATACGATCTAAATACTTACCATATGTAAGTATAAGGTCATGCTTTAGTAACGAACAAGTGTCGAGTAATAAAGGCAATAATAAGAGTGAATTAGAGGGGTATAACGAAACGACTTGAAAACGTGTTTCGATTTAAGTTAAGTTTATACTTAACCTTTTTAAAGGTGTTAAGTGATTAATCCCGAATGCCTTGGCTAATTATAGATCATCAGGCCGACCCGGGACACGCTACTACTACCCCTCCTCGTACTCGATTTCCAGGCAAGTTTTCGAACCTTTCTTTTTAAAGGCTGTTGTTGTGAATATATATATATATATATGTATGTGTTTTCAGTATACATATGCCATAGCATGCATGCCTATTCTTGAATTATTTTGAAATGCTTGTTCCCTGAATTATTGTTGGCTTATAAGCTAGATAGTTATATATCAGTTATAAGCCGGAAATTATTTAGACCCTTAATCAAAGGGCAGTGAATCTCATTCTTCGATTATAGACCGGGAGTCGATATTCCTTGATATATCGATATTATTTTCAGAGGAAAATAACTAAGTAAATATTTCCCTTTATTATTTGGCGAATATTATTGGAATATTCCCTTGAGATTATTTGATAAATATTATTCGAATTATCCCTCAGATGTTTATTTATTCGAGGAATATTATGTGTTTAATATTCATCTAAAGTCGATTAAATATTCGAGTATTATTTCGAACTCTCAGTTAAGTTATTTAATTAGAGAATATTCATTCTTATTTACTCGATAAATATTATTTTGAATATTCATTCGAGTTTATTTATTTAATGAATATTATCTTAATATTCATTCGAGCCTTATTTATTTAAATGAATATTAATTCGAATATTCATTCAATCCCTATTTATTTTATAAATATCATTTGAACTTTGATTCAAACTCCAGTTATTAAATAAATATTACTTTGAATATTCCCTTGAGATAAGGAATATTACTTTCGACCTTTATTTAATTCGATTTAATTATCGAACATAATTTCAAATATTCATTCAATAATCATTTCTTCGATAAATATTATTAAGTTGAATATTCATTATTTATTCAATGAATATTGCCCCAAATATTAAGTCAATAATTATTCCATCAATATGTATCCTTCTTGAGTTGAATATTCTCCATTGATTCAATAAATATTATCTCCAACATCCATCTGACTGTTACTCCTTCAATAAACATTGTTATTGATTCAAATATTCATTATTTGTTCAAATGAATATTATTCTGAATATTTATTCAAGGATTATTCCGAGCAACCCTTTTTCAATATCTATTACTTAATAAATATTCTTGGAATATTTATTTAATTCTTCTAACTCGTTCCAAGATATTTGGTTTCATTTACATAGTATCATCAACCCTCGAATATTATATAAATTATTTCAGAGTCCTATTATTATTATTATATTATCAAGGAAGGTTCTCAGTGATTCCACTCTCCCTTCGATTCTATTATAAGGGAACCCTACTTGAGGAATGTTATTTATCTTGTGACTGCCCGGTCATAAATTATTCGTTCACTCGCAACTTGGTTGCTATTATCCATGGCATTACGTATACCCACTCATTATTCGAGGGGTAAAAAATGTTGGAACAAGTCATTATCCATTAACAAGCAGTAGCTTGGGAAATATTGGTAAATTTTCCTTTCCATTTAGATATGACTACCTGGTGGAGTCTTATCAACAAGTATTATACTTGGGGAAAGGGGGACGAACTTTATGTTTCAAAGTTATGGGTATGGAATGAACTAGGAGACGCGTAAGTGGCCGAGTGGCGCCGGTCCAGCAATAGCCCAACCGTTGGCTTAGGAGTTCCAGAGGGCGGTAAACAAGTAAATCCGTCGGAGCTACCTTCTACATGTAGAGAACGACTGATGAGATGCATGACATACGGCTGATCCCCGTAAACGTCAGGGCATCTGGCGCGGCAATGCTCCCGTATTAGTTCATCACTCAATGTTGGAAATTTTCTGCAACATCATCATAGTTGGCAGAGTTGAAAAGTATTTCAAAACTGGAATTGCAATATCATTCTGCAAGTTCCTATTTCTATGAAAATGATGCTATCTTGCTTATTTTGGCATAGCATATGCTTCCACAAAATATACATTTATTGAGTTACCTTGTAACTTCATCCTTTATATTAAACTGGCAATATTTTCTCTAATGCATGGCATATGATTTCAAACATATCTTTGAACTGTCTTATACATTACTGCACAGTTATATATTGTTGGTGGGCTGTTGCTCACCCTTGCTTATTTATTATGTCACAACAACAGCTAGGTCACATGGCCCGCGTCAGGCGCACTCGGCGCAAGCAGGTTACCCGCCCCGCAGGGCTACCCGTTGATATCATCGCTGCCATTGCTGAGGTAGCATAGCTCAGCAGCCTTGATTTCCAGTTTACTTATATGTATCAATAATGCTTAATCAACGGCTAAACTTTTAAACTTATGATGTTATCCTTTTGGTTTGTAATAACTTTTATTCGTAACCAGTAATGCAAGACTTATTTCAATTTCATCTCTGGGACTATAACTGTGTGTGTGTAAGTGGTTATTATTGTGGGGTCACAGCAGGTGATTTATTTATTGTGGACTCAAGTAAAGTATTAATCATGGAAAATAAGACCGTAACGACCCGATCCCGGACCCCGGATCTGGGGGTGTTACAATAGGTCTATGACAAACGATTTGCGTTTTCATGGAAATGCAGACCCTATCGAGTTCCTCGGGCGTTTTGATATCGAGATGGATGTCTATCAAGTGACAGAGCTGGCTAGGTGTCGATTGTTGGCATCAACTTTCAGGGAGAGTGCTCAGCAATGGTTTCAGAAACTTGGCCCGGGAGTTATTACGTCTTGGCAGGTAATGAGGAATTTGTTTTTGACTAAATTCCAGGCAGCAGTGAAATACGCTCCTCCCGTCACAACTTTGGCCAATATCAAGCAGAGGGAAGGGGAAAGTTTACAATCCTACTTCAAGAGGTTTAACTCAGAATCAACTCTGGTGAGAGGGGCAACTGATGAAACACTCAAGAGTTTTCTAATTGCTGGATTATCGGTGGGAACTGATTTCTGGAAACATCTCCAAGGACGAGATCCACCGACATTGGCTGATGTATTTGCACAAGCTGAATCTTTCAAGATTGTGGAGCAATCTTTGGCAGATAATCGAAAGACTGATAGTCAAAACAGTTCTAAGGTAAAGGTTGGAAAGAGGAAGGATAGGTCTCCTAGTCCAACTCGCCGGATAGCCACAGGAGCCAATCGTGTGAACTTAACTGAATCTGGCAGAAACTGGGGTCCCCCAGATACTTACACTTATGATCAAAGGCCGGGTAATTACACACCCCTAGCAGCCTCCATTGAACATATTTTTTAGGTGAACAAAAATAAAGGATTCTTCAGAAAACCAGAGCCTCTCTCTTCTTGGCAAAGTAAAGATAAAAGGAAGTACTGTGAATTCCATGAATCTTCTGGGCACAATACTCATGAGTGCCGTCAATTGAAGGATGAGATTGAGGATTTAATCAAGGAAGGATATCTAACAGAATGGATTGTCAGAGAGGTGAAAAAACATAAGGAGAATCCTGATAAGAGAGATGGAGGGCGCGCCCCCCATGTGGATGATAGGTCTGAGGAGAAGAAGTTTGTGAAGGAAGGAAGCATTCACACTATCTTTGGTGGACACCACCTGGGAGGTGACAGCAATCATGCTATGGAGAGGTACACTAGAGAAGCGAGGAATCGGCCTCTTACAAATGTGAATAATCTGGAGTTGAGGCCACCTAAATTGTTCAAAGGGGAGTTTGCTGATATCACTTTTACTGAAGAAGAGGCAAGATGGGTACACCATCCTCATAATGACGCTTTGGTGGTGGCAATTCAGATTGGGTCCAAGAATGTACATCAAGTTTTTGTTGATAATGGGAGTTCGGTGAATATTCTGTATTACAGTACTTATCAAAAGCTGGGACTTCTAGACAAGGATATGATTCAGGATAACGGATGGATTTATGGTTTTTCAGGCGAATCTGTAAAGGTCATGGGTGTAAGAACCCAGATTTTTGGGTAGAATTAAAACTTTTTATTATGTAATAATATGGGAATGAATAGTGGTTATGACTGCGATATAACGACTGTCTATTTAATGAATGGAATGGATTTGGATTCAATTATTATATGTCATGCAGAATACCTTTGGTTGACAACTTAGATTAGAATAATCTATCTCCTAGAAAGTTTAGATAAGATTCCCTAGAGAGAAATATGTTGCCCAGTAAATAACAATTGTAGAAGGGGGTTGAATACAATTGTATAAGATTTTCGACTAAAAACAAATAACACAAGTATGAATCAATAACAGCTTTATTAACTCTGATATAAAACTGTTACAAAACTCTCTTAAGAAATTCTTATGTTCTTAAGAGCTGCTAGGTTACAATATAACTCGTGTAAGCGATTACAAAATGTAAAACCTAAACTGTGTTTATATAATGTACACAGTTGCACTATCAATTACAAGATATTCTAAATCAATTACATATATCTCTGAATGCATATCTTGTATGATAGCTGCCTTCCTACAAATTAGGAACCGACATATCAATCTTCCTTGATCTCTGGTCTGATGAGAATCTCCATCAAATACTGACCAGCTTCTAATCCTGATAGTCCAATACTGACGGTGCATTCCTGATGACGTCAGCATCAGTATCTGATCAGTAATGCCCAGATCCTGATCATCTCTTGAATCAATATCTAACAATCTCCCCCAATTTGTTCTTTATAAAACAAAGCACAAATTCCTTGATTCAAGATGTCAAAAACTCAAAACAAAATACCTTCTAAAAATCATCAGGAACAGTTTCAGAAATTCTTTGATAGAACAGATTCAGTCTCAAGAATTCAGATAACAATTCTTCTTCCTTGCTTTCAAGAATTTGAATCAGTTTCTTCTTCAGATTTTTGAGCTCTTCATCTTCCTCATTAATCTGATAAATAGCTGCCCTGATGTTCTTAATTGAGTTTCTCGGAAGATCTAAGTCACCTAGCAACACATAAGCAATTTCCTTTCCATCCGGATTTAGAGACAGTTGTTCCATGCCTAGATACACTTCTTTAACAGCTGTACCTTTCTTCATTTCAACCTCTCTGTCTCTTAAATTTAAGTACATAGGAATATAATTACCATCATACCTTGTTCCTCCATCCATGAATCTCTGTCTAATCTTCCAGTAAATCATGACACACCAATTTTGATAAACTTCTCTTTCACGAACATTTATTCTTTTACTTCTGAGAAGATACAGAACATATTTCAGTTCTTTTGCAGATTTACACAACAATTCATGAATAGGAATCTTCTTTACACTTCCATCTTTCATGAAGTACACCAGCTTCTCTATTTTCTTTGCACCAGCATGGCAATCAGCAATGATAGCAACAGCTTCAAGTTTCCAAAGATGATCTACAGTTAACTCATCCCCAATCTTGTCAACTAGAGCATATTGATCAGTTTGTGCAATGAAAATAACCAGTGCATGACTATATCCAATTCCTCCTCTTGTGCCAGGTTCCCATCCTTTCAAGCCAGATTGCATACTTACCCATTTTGGTGGATTTTCAGCAATAAAAGTAGTAGTCTCTGTTTTAACAATCAGAAATTCATTGATCAAAGAAGATTCTTTTATCAATCCAGCTGATATGAATGCAACTGGTTTCCTATAATCAACCTTATCCACCTCCTTCTTCTTACTCTTCTTCTTCTCATTAGTTGGATAATCCTGCTGATGTTCAGGAACAGATCTATCTCTATCATACCATAACTTCCTGTCTGATCTATGAACATTTCTTAAATAATCTCTGGTTGTTGTCTTTTCTACTTTTGTGGCTTTAGCACTGATTTCACTTTCTCTTTCAAATCTTCTGAAGTTTTCTTGTTCATACTTCAATGTATCTTCAAAAACTTCCACATTGTGAAATTCAACCACAACCTTAATAATCATAATCTTAAGTTCTTTTAAGATTTCAGAATCAGAAACAACGACTGACTTCTCATTAAATGCAGTAGATTGAGCAGCTGCCTTACTCTTCCTTTTCAAAGGTAATATCTCCTCTACAATTTCTTCAGGAGCATTGAATCTGTTGTCTGGAGTTGATGCAAGAGATAGTGGAGTTTTCTTCTTTTCACTTTCAGAAATATCTTTCAGTTTGATTCCACTAGATCTTGTTTGCCTTGAACTAGTTTGAGCAGATGATCTTCCCCTATTTTTGTATCTTCCTCCTCTGCCTCTTCCTCTTCTTGCAGCAAGAGTTTTATTCTGTTTTGCAAGCTCTTCAAGGATCCTGTTCTGTTCTTCTAAGAATTCATCAGTAGTCATGTTTGGATTTTCTTCAGTAGATAAGACAAGTGCTTTCTCAGCATGATACTGTTGAACTCTTTTGTCTTTATGAAATAATTTAAGAACACGACCATCCCCAGTGTCAAGTTCATGAAACAGATTAGCAGCATCTTCATCCTGTTCCACATACACATCATCTTCAGGAATGGTTGACAGAGTTTGACCAGTTGTCACTGTCTTCTTTCCAGATTCAGAAACATGAGTTGACTGCTTAGTTTGAGTATTCGTTTTCTTTATCAGTAAAGCAGCATCAGAGGTTTCAATTTTCTGATGTAACTCAGTACCACCATCATTTCCAGAATTATCATCCTTTTGTACAACTGGATCAGGTGAACATTTTGTTTTGACTATCTTCTCCCCCTTTTTGACATCAGTATCATCCTGAATGAAGAACGACAATAAAAGCTTGAGGGTTTCATCGATAGTATTAACTTTAGATTCCAAGACAGTCATTCTAGAATCCAATCTCCTGTCAAGAGCTTTAATATCATCTGCAAGAAGGCGTGCTTGAGAAGCAGTAGCAGATATGGAAACAGATGTTTGAATACCCGCTTGAAATTTTTCTGTTGCAGCCTTCATTGAATCAATCTCACTCCTCAATCCTTTTGCTAGAAGAGCATTGGTTTTGAGAAGAGCCTTAAGTTCAGGTGTCGGCATCCGTGTAGCAATATGACCAGAATGAAACAGAGCAGTTTGAAAATTCATCTCAGCAGTAGGTTTATTCCATTCTGTATCCCATTCATGTCCCCTTGCAGCTCGAGTATCAGAAGGAAGAAGTGAACTATACTCCCCTCTGAATTCTTCTTGAGTCATTGACTGCATGTATCTACTTGAAGACCCATAATTAGATCGGAGACTTGCTTTTATAGCCGCCTGCATTTGCCTTGTTTCAGGATCAGCATGATGATCATCATCATCATCATCTGAGCCACCACCAGCCTCAGGAAGATTATGTTCATCATCATCATCAGGAAGCATAATACCTTTCAGTTTCAAAACACCAGTAGATACAGCTGGTGAATCCTGATGACCTGCAGACAAATTAGTAACATGTCCTAAATCTCTCTTTTCTTTTAAAGTGATCTCATCACTTCTCACAATGTTACCTAAGTTGCTTTCAATAGCAACTTCTACCTCACTAGAAGTTAATAACTTCTCACTCTTTTCTACCTCTCCTTTTGCCAGTTCAGGAGACTGCCTCTCATCACTCTTCTTTTTCTCTAAATGTTCACTCTCAATCTCACAAGAAAGGTTCTGGCTCATTAATTGTGAAGAAATAAGAGGTGGTTGAGAAGAGTTGTCTGAAGTCATACAAATAGAGGTATCCCTGTTATCAGGTCTATCTGTAATCATACTATCAGTAGTAAATGAAGTAGATAAAGAGATGTTACCTGATGAAGTAGTTAACGAATCCATTGGCCGTGCTGAAATTGGCTCAATAAGCAATGGAATAAGTGAATCAGTAGTACTTTCATCAGGATTGACCACTGCAACTATAGCATGACTTGCATCAGTATTTGCTACTGATGGTTCTTGTGTAGTCTGAGGTTTTGAAGCTTCTTCAACATTTTGAGTCAAAGGTTCTTGTGTACTTCCCTCAAATGCAGTGTCAGCAATCACTCTGTCACATTCAGCAATATGCAAATCATGAGCAGCTTTTTCTGCCAGACTTCTAGCAAGTTCAATTTCAATTTCAGAAGCTCCTTGAGCATTGTCAGGAAACTCCCCTGCTGATGTGAGTGTGCCAGCATCTTCAGTTTGAGAAGATGGTTCTTGTGGGGCAGGAATATTCTTGTCTGCACCTTCCCTTTGAGAAGATGGTTCTTGTGGGACTATTCCTTCAAAAATGTAAGAACCCAGATTTTTGGGTAGAATTAAAACTTTTATTATATATTGATGTAAGAGTGAACAGTGGTTACAACTACAATGTAATACTGGCTTTAAAGAATGAATAATGACAGGATATGTATATTCCAAGGTTATATGGCCTGAAGGATGCTATTGGATGATAACTTAGATTAGAATAATCTATCTCCTAGAAAGTTAAGATAAGATTCCATAGAGAGAAATAGATACCCTCATGTCATCCAAATCAATATCTATTATAAGCCCAGCGGTTCCGTAAAAAGGTTAAGGAACACTCGAAGGTGAACCAGGTTCATTTTCCTAATTATAGGAATTAAATAAAAATAAGTGATGAATAGTGATTTTGGTGGGATTTAGAATATTATTATAATAATGCTATATCCGGTATTCGGAACGGATTTCTGAGTTCGTATTAGTGATCCAGGAGGAAAATAAGTGTATGTAAAAGCTGTCGGATTCAGAAAGAGAGCACTTTTATTTTCTCCGAGATTTCCCTGGACACTGCAAGACTTAAGGATTTATAAAAGGGATTTAAGGAATTTAAATTCGAGAAGTATTAAGAAAGATGGAAAATAGTACTATAAATATCAAGAAGGTTTTCGGTAAAACCCTAACTAGAAACGAATGAGTTATTCCCTCGAACGATCAACGAATTAAGCAATAAATGGACAAAGAAACAAGCAGAGGACCAAGGTACATACATGTGCTAGTGGATAAAGCCAAGTAACCAAGCTAGTTACAAGTTAACTAGCATTATTAGAAAACCAACCAAACACTTAGCTTACAACACACACCTTATCACAAGAATGCAACACTTGTCCCTTTAATTTGCATCATCCATGACCACACCACCTTTAATAAAGTAGCTTTATGGAAGATATTATCCATACAAACACAATAATTCATTTTAGTGGAGATAAGAGCAAGAGAACAAGCCTAGCACTCCATTCTCTCCATTTTGAACAAACTGTCCAGCAGGACCATCAAGAAGAAGAAAATTCATATCTCCATTTCTATCCATGATAAAATCACCAAATTTTAACCCAAGCCTCTTCCCTCCATGGGTAAGGTTCGTTCAAAATTTCATGGCAAATAAAGTAGTATAGCCTAGTCAAATCCTTGCTCAAAGTTGAAGAAACCAAACTGCCATGTTCTGGACAGTTTCTGACCAACGGAAAAAGGGGGCTCAAAACCCTAGCTAGGAAGCTTCAAATTTGATGAACTAGGACTCAAAACAAAGCCTATGAAGAGGTCAAGATGTGGTAAAAATTTGAGCATTAAACTCTCATTTTTCGAATTATTATGAATTTTACAAGATTGATGATGAATAGTAAATCCAAGAAACTAACTTTGAGTTCTTGTTTTCTTTTGATGATCTAAGCCATATTAAGGTGTTCTAAGGACTAGATCAAGGATTTTTAGACTCACATACACCCCAAGGAAGGTATAACACTCTTGAAACCCTAGGCTTGATTTTAAGTATATGCTTGTTCTTGATGATTGTTAGTTTAGTATGATCTTGGTGATGTTTTAAGCATGATTAAGTGATTGATTTTTGTGATTTAAAGAGGTATGATGGACTTGATATATAATCAGTAGCCTTGACTTAGGAGATGAGTTTTTGATGAATAATGAATGGTATGCCCGGTGTGGCTTGGTTTGATTGTATGATTTTTGGAACGTTCGATTTATAGCCGTCATAATGCCGAAATTTCGTTAACCTTAAGAACACGAGTTTGACAGTAGGTATGAACCACTGATTAACTTCGATTTCTTCCATGATAAGCTAGATTATGTTATAAGCTTCGTTTTGATATAAAGATCGTATGAAATGGACTTACGGTTTAGGAGTTATGATTAAATTCGTAAAAGAGGTTCGAAACCGTAATCGAAAGTTCGTAATTGAAATTGATTCCCTTAAATGTCGTTTAATCAGTGGCGAATCTTATTAATTAAATATTAGAGGTAAAAAGGAAGGTGTGGGAGAAAACCACATGTCGAATGGATCATTTTCCGATTTTATAAAAATGTTTGAATCAAGGTTAAACGCGAACGAACCCCTTAAAGGTATGACTTTGGTTATAACTTAGAAAACGGACGATAACACTCGAGGTATAATCTTGATTCGTAAACGACCAACCTTAGAACTTATACGACTTAAGTATATACCAAGTATAAGCATGATGACATGTCTTGATAACGAACGAATGTCGGATCGTATCGGGGATAAAAAGAGTTACACTAAAAGAGATGTAACGAGATAACTCGAAAACATGTTTCGATTTAAGTGGAGTTTATACTTAGCCTTTTAATAAGCGTTAAGTGGTTAATCTTAAATATTCTGATTGTTTATAGATTGTCGAGCTGACCCGGGACACATTACCCCTACCCGCACTCGATTCTCAGGCAAGTTTCCAATACTTGGAACTGTTGTTGTGATAATATATATATATGATGATTGTTGTATACATATGCCATAGCATGCATGTCTACTTTCAAGTTATATTGCAATACTTGTTCCCTGAACTGATATTGGCTTATAGACTAGATACGATATATCAGTATAAGCCGGATTTTTGGTTAAGACCCTTAGTGAAGGGCATGTGATATTCATTCTTTAAATGTAGACCGGGAGTCGGTATTTTGAGATATAGATATAGTCTTGGAAACCCGGAGGGATTCCAACGACAGATTAGTATTCCTTTTGAGGAATGTTATTATTACACATTAATTATATTTCCATAAAGTATTATTTACTTGGAAATCTTTCGAGAAATGTTATTTGAGTATTATCTCAGTCGAGAAATATTAAATGAATATTATTTCGAATATTCATTTAGAGTTTGATTATTTCATGAATATTATTTCAAGATTCATTTAGAATATCGTTTATTAAATGAATATTACTTTCGAATATTCATTTAAGGTTTTATCTATTCAATGAATATTACTTTAAGATATTTCTTTGAAATTCTAATTACTTAAGGAACATTATTTCAAATATTCCTTGAGAGTATTGATTACTAAATGAATATTAATTAGATATTCATTTAGAATAATATTTATTAAATGAATATTATTTGAATATTCATTTAAGTTTTTATTTACTTAATAATCATTATTTTAAATATTTATTTGAGTTTATCTATTTATCGAATATCATCTTGAATATTCATTTGATCTTTATTTATTTAATGAATATTACTTTCGAATATTCATTTAAGGTTTGATTTACTTAATGAATATTATTTTAAAATATTCATTGGAAGTTCTATTTACTCAAGGAATATTACTTCGAATATTCCATTAAAGTTTTGATTACTAAATGAATATTATTTGGATATTCATTTGGAATGTATTGATTGAATGAATATTATTTTCAAATATTCATTTAAGGTTTGGTTTATTCAGTAAATATTATTTTAAATATTTATTTAAGTTTATTTATTCAAGGAATATTATTTTAAATATTCATGTACGAAGAGACTTATTTAATAAATAATTCTATATATTCATTCGAGGATTACTTACGAGCAATATTATGATTTATTCATATTCCTTAATTATTATTGATTTAATAAACATTCTTGGAATGTTTAATAAAATTCCTTTGAATTCTTTTTATAATGATTTATATTATTCGAAGGCTATCCTTCACCTTCAGATATTATGTAAAATATTTCGGAGTCTTTTATGACTATTTTATCAAGGGGAGGTTCCCAAAACTTTAATTTCATTTAAATCTATCTTAAGGAAGATTTAAATACTCGCTCAACTTCCAAACGTATATAAGGGGACCTCACTTGAGCGATGTTATTTATTGGACTGCCCGGTCCTATACTTGCTAAAACTATCTTGTCACTCACATCTTGATTCTTTCAAGCATCGATATGAGTCTTTTGGTTACCTCCTCAACGCTCGAGGGGTATGATTGATGTAACAAGTTTATATCCATTAACAAGCATCAGCTTGGGAAATATTGGTGAATTTTCCTTTCCAATTAGATACGACTACTTTGTGGAGTCCTATCAACAAGTGTTACACTTGGGGAAAAAGGGGAACGAACTTTACGTTTCAGAGTCATGGATGATATTCGAACTAGGAGACGCGTAAGTGGCCGAGTGGCGCCGGTCCAGCAATAGCCCAACCGTTGGCTGAGGAGTTCCAAAGGGCGGTAGATAAGTAAATCCGTCGGAGCTACCTTCTACATGTAGAGAACGACTGATGAGATGCATGACATACGACTGATCATCGTAAACGTCAGGGCATCTGGCGCGGCAATGCTCCCGTATTAGTTCATCTTCTAAAAGTAAGAAATTTCTGCAACACTGTTGGTGTTGGCAAGGTGAAAAAGTGTTGAAACCGGAATTGCAATATTTTTCCTGCAAGTTCCTCTTTTATGATAATTGAGAATATCTTGCTTATCTTTTGCATAGCAGATATTTATTCAAAACAAATATATTTTTGAGTTACCTTGTAACTTCATCTCATACCTTATATTGGTACTACATCGTTAATGCATGGCATATGGTTTCAAAGATATTTTGGACTGTTATATATTATCACTGTTCAATTATATTTCTGGTGGGCTATTGCTCACCCTTGCTTTATTTATTTATATCACAACAACAGCTAGATCAGATGGCCGCGCAAGGCGCACACAGCGTAAGCAGGTGTCAACCGTCAGAGGTTTACCGCTAAGGTCTTGGCTACCTTTGTTGAGGATGCAACTACTGGTAGGCTAGTTGTTAGCAATTGAGCCTCAATGTATTTATATTATGGTATCTATTAATGGATGGCAAAGAGTATGTAATTGTACAATTATAATTCTTTGGGTTGTAAGAACTCAAACTTGTGATTAATAATATTGTTGGTTACTCTGATTTCATCTCTGGGACTATAGCGGGTGTGTTTTATGTTGTTGTTTTGGGTCACAAGGTTGTAATTTAAATTATGTTGATTTTATGGATGGATATTGAGACCGTAACGACCAGATCCCTGACCCTGGATCTAGGGGTGTTACAGAAATGGTATCAGAGAGAGCGTTATATATCCCAGAGATGATGCGACGTTAAAACAATAAATTCATTAAGATAATAAGAACTCTTGCCAAGTTCATAGTCAGACTACATAATGTAGTATTGACATATAAAACCCTTATGGGAACCCTAAAGTATCATGATAGTAACTTAGCTCGTTCTTGTATCGACTAGTAAGGCGACAGACCTTGGAGATTACGAGCAATAACATAATGATGCTTGTTTTGATGTTGAAGATCGGATGGTGGATTCGATAGAGTACCCTACTGAGGACCCGGAAGAGGTTCCAGCAGAGGAGGAGAATATTGATAAGTATAAGGAGTTTACACTTAAGGAATGAGGGCTACAGCCAGAGAGACTGTAAGAGTTAAGGTTCAGTGCTCAGAAAAGTGAGCATAAAGAGCTGAGATATTATTAAGAGAATTAAAGATGCGTATTGGATTCATAGCGGGACTGCTAGATGAAGTACCAGCATGTAAGATGGATTTGAGGAATTACTTGAGATCTTATATGGGGATAGAGTGAGAATGATGCATGATTATCAAAGGCATCAATATATGTCAGGGAGCAGAGTCTCCAGGAGCAGTTGAGATAGAGGCAGCAAGTGCCACATTATCTGATAAATGGATTAGTGTGAATCTTAGTGATGATAATTCGCCATGAGAAGGCAGATTTCCTAGGTTATAATTTATAAAGTCAATCAAGATTGATGAGGTGGTTAATCCAGTGAGATGTCTATTTTATGAATGGATTAGCTAAGAAAGTAAAGATAGTGGAAAGCAATGGCCTGAATGGATAAAGTTACATAAGGAAGTAGTAAGCGAGACAATGATCTCGGAACCTACAAGACTAAAAGACCAGTGAGTCTATGATAAACTAGTAATGAGGCTATCGTCAAGAAACCAAGTATAAGTTCAGTTCAAGTCAGTGAAATGATGAACCAGAAACATTAGTTGCATGTGATTCAGAAGAATATTAAATTCTTTCTTTTCCTTGAATGGATTATGGTAGTTACCTTAAGTTCATTCTGACACTGAATCATAAATGGATTAGGCAAGGCGAGCAGTGGTCGAGATGTAATTGAGAATGCTTCTAGGTGCAACCTGATAGGACAGGTGTAGGACATGTTCTCGAAATAAGAGTTTTGGCAAAATGAAGTCCAGCAATAGGACACATGATCAATAAGAGTAGTGTTGGTCGGCCCTACCAAGTTAAAGACAGTTTCAAATGAAGATTGGCCAACCACACTGGCAAAGGTGAGAAATTTCATAAAATTCACAAGGTATTACCAAAGATTTGCTCAGGAATTTACAGAAAGTGTAGTCCCGTAACCCGACTTATTATAAGAATAAAAGTTTGAATGGACAAGATAAACGTGAAAAGATCTTCCTGGAGCTAAAGGTGAAGTTGGTGATGACCAGGGTTGGCATTGCCTAATGGAAGAAGGAAACTTTGGGAGATATTATGATGCAACTCATACAGGTATAGGTCTGCGCTTATGCAGCACGACGGCGTAATTTCGAATACATTTAGACAGCACAGTTCATCGGATTCGGATGGCCTTGGTAGTGCCAATGTTGAGGAACGACTAACCCCGACGGTAGTGTTCCTTCTGAGACTAGTTGTTAAGAAGACTGGTATTTGGTAGTATCAACTAATAGGACGAATATGTATCGGGAAGATGTGGCATGTTACTAGTGAGTGAATAGATTAACTGAAGTTTCCCTAATCCTGGAAAGGAATTGGACAAAATTTGGCAAACCTTGTCTTTCGGATTATATGAATACATCACTGAGGAGTCGATTGAGACTTATATGGAGTGAAGTTTTTGAAAAGATCAAAAGGTATCAAAGTAGAAGGCACTATGCCAGCAATTGCTAGAAAAGTAATGCTATTAGCCGACCCCTAAACTCACATATTTTAGCATGGCCAGTTGGGGCCAAGTCACTAAAGATTATCGAGTGACTGAACCAGCAAGGTAAGGATAAAGCGGGGTGCTTCTAATCAAGCGCCAACCGCAAGGACTTTTGATATAAAACGAATTGAGATACATGATAATGGATTTTATAAATACCATGGATGTGTTAGGAACGAGGATGGTGACCAGTAAAGGTTAAGAGGATTGTCAGAGATGGTGCAGTATGATGCAAAAATGTTATCTGAAACTTAGTGTCCTCAAGAGGAGCATTAGGCATTAAGAGATTCACGTTGAACACGACCAATATCTTCCAGAACATCCTTGCTACCATTACCAAGTTCTGTAAGAAAGAGCAGATAGACATGTGTTGTCTTTTGGAAGGTCATATAGACTAACATTCGTTTGAAAGAAGAGGTTAGCATTAGTCTACTTATAGACTATCAAGATGAGAATGATTAAAAGAGACCCTTATTAAGGACATATGATTGAATTGCCAAGTACAAGATGTAAATATTCCTTGAAAATAGAATTGAGGATAGAATGTCCATAAGATTAAGACGAAACCTGGGGGATGCATATAGGATAGCATCACCCCTAATAAAGACATTGTGAAATCAGACGATTTAAGTTGAATCGACCAAGGTATCAATAACCTGTAAGGATTTGTTGAGAGGAGCCTCGAAAAATGCATAGGCCGAATTGTTATAGGATTAATTATTGATATTTTGATGTACCCTGTACCCGGGAAATACAGGAGGAATGATAAGGATGACCTAAGAAAACCTTATAAGAAAAAGGCAATATATTCTGAACTTCAAAATGGAAGTTTGGTGAGGAATGTAGATAAATAATAAGGCTAGATGAAGCATGTGTGAAACCATGAGAAAGTAAGGATTGAACCAATAAAGGTTGAGATTATCCTAGAACTAAGAATAGAAATATCCTAAGTATGACTAGCAGTAACAGTAGTGAAGATCACACAGAAAGGTGGAAGCAATAACTTATAGAAAAGACTGGAATATGTTTTCTCTCATTCAGCAGAGTTCAAGGGAGAATGCTTTCACCCTGAGTTGGAATAGATCCAGAAAACATTGGTCTTAAGAAATTATTATTAGGAAAGGCCAATGAGGTGGCCGACACTTTAAGTAGTGAGGAGTAATTATGAATGCTCATACCAAAGAAACGGATTGGTATTGAGAAGGACTTTGAAGGTCAGAATGTGGTAGAGGAATTTACATTCCCTCTAATGATTGTACAAGAATCAACCATATGAGTAGTTTAAGTAAAGATTCGATTCCTGATGTCGTCTTAAGCATATTACCTGCGTTAGGAGGTCCTATGTTGAGGTAAACCAGGACCTGGTACGAAATTGACTAAGTAAACCGTTAGCTTCCAGTCTTCTACTGAAGATATATGATTGATAATTTCGTCAACTTGGCATAGCTACGATGCTTGAAGCTCTTCTGCAATTTTATCTGCTTCATGTAATATCTACATCAAGTTCAGGAAGTATTCCTTATGGATAAGGAATAGTGATGATTTTGTCTTCCTAGAGGATCTTAATCTGACAATTATGAAACCTGTAGGATTAGCTATTAAAGCACTATGTAAAGGACAAACGAGGTGATTCAACCATGGACTACAATATTGTGGTGGTGATTCTTCTGAGAAATTAAGTGTTAACGACTGCGGAAATGTCGAATTGAATCTAAGTTAGAGAAATCGTCCAGGTCAATTTCGGATGGTTTAATTTTGGAGACGACGGGATATTTGTAATAAATGATCCGGCTATGATGATTCATAGAATGATTATAGTAGAAATGAAGACAAGTGGCTGATAGAGATGGAAATAGAGTTGAAAATCAATAAGAGAGTCAGATAGGACTCATGAGAAGCTCCAGTAATGAAGTGAGAAAAGTATGGAATTGACAGGGCAAGGGTATTGGCCAAAACAGAAAGTTGGAATTAGGAGCATAAATGACATACAAATTGACTCCTTTTAAGTTTGGAAAATTCAAGGAAATATGGAATAGATTGATTGAGTAATAAAGAGACTCATGGAATGAAAAAGTGAAATCTAGATGGTTGAACAAAGGAAAATTTGGCCCCAAACGTGTAACGCGTATTGAGTAAAGGTGACGAGTGTCTCAACCCTGAGATGACGGTGGAGATAAACAACAGAAGTAAATAAGAATTAGATAATACGAAGGATGTGATTGATAAAGAAAAGATTGGGAAATAATTATGGAATGTGAAGCAAGGAATGTTATGAATGGATTGATGAATGGGTTTTCCTAACGAGCTCTTGGAATGACAACCTGATGGTGTTAGAATTATGAATATGAAATGGCCAGTGTCGTGGCGTGAAATGCCAGTAATAATAATGTCAAGCGAGAAATCCAAGATTTTAACCTGAGAGGTTGAAGGATTTTCCAAAAGTAAGTGATGCTAATATTGTAACACCCCCAGATCCGGGGTCCGAGATCGGGTCGTTACGGTCTTATTTTCCATGATTAATACTTTACTCGAGTCCACAATAAATAAATCACCTGCTGTGACCCCACAATAATAACCACTCACACACACACAGTTATAGTCCCAGAGATGAAATTGAAATAAGTCTTGCATTACTGGTTTACGAATAAAAGTTATTACAAGCCAAAAGGATAACATCATAAGTTTAAAAGTTTTGCCGTTGATTAATCATTATTGATACATATAAGTAAACTGGAAATCAAGGCTGCTGAGCTATGCTACCTCAGCAATGGCAGCGATGATATCAACGGGTAGCCCTGCGGGGCGGGTAACCTGCTTGCGCCGAGTGCGCCTGACGCGGGCCATGTGACCTAGCTGTTGTTGTGACATAATAAATAAGCAAGGGTGAGCAACAGCCCACCAACAATATATAACTGTGCAGTAATATATAAGACAGTTCAAAGATATGTTTGAAATCATATGCCATGCATTAGAGAAAATATTGCCAGTTTAATATAAAGGATGAAGTTACAAGGTAACTCAATAAATGTATATTTTGTGGAAGCATATGCTATGCCAAAATAAGCAAGATAGCATCATTTTCATAAAAATAGGAACTTGCAGAATGATATTGCAATTCCAGTTTGAAATACTTTTCAACTCTGCCAACTATGAGGATGTTGCAGAAAATTTCCAACATTGAGTGGTGAACTAATACGGGAGCATTGCCGCGCCAGATGCCCTGACGTTTACGGGGATCAGCCGTATGTCATGCATCTCATCAGTCGTTTTCTACATGTAGAAGGTAGCTCCGACGGATTTACTTGTTTACCGCCCTCTGGAACTCCTAAGCCAACGGTTGGGCTATTGCTGGACCGGCGCCACTCGGCCACTTACGCGTCTCCTAGTTCATTCCATACCCATAACTTTGAAACATAAAGTTCGTCCCCCTTTCCCCAAGTATAATACTTGTTGATAAGACTCCACCAGGTAGTCGTATCTAAATGGAAAGGAAAATTTACCAATATTTCCCAAGCTACTGCTCGTTAATGGATAGTGACTTGTTCCAACATTCTTACCCCTCGAATAATGAGTGGGTGCACGTAATACCATGAATAACAGCAACCAAGTTGCGAGTGAACGAATAATTTATGACCGGGCAGTCACAAGATAAATAACATTCCTCAAGTAAGGTTCCCTTATAATAGAATCGAAGGGAGAATGAAATCACTGAGAACCTTCCTTGATAATATAATAATATTAATAAGACTCTGTAATAATTTATATAATGTTCGGAGGTCGATGATACTATGTGAATGACACCAAGTATTTTTGAAACGAGTTAGAAGAATTAAATAAATATTCCAAGAATATTTCTTGAGTTACGGGTATTGGAAAGGTGTTGCTCGGAATAATCTTTGAATAACTGTTCAGAATAATATTCATTGGACGAATAATGAATATTCCTATTAATAATAATAATATTTTATTGATGAAATAATCGTCAAATGGATATTTGAAATAATATTCATTGAATAAATAATGAATATTTAACTTGAGAATGATACTTATTGATGAAGTAATTATCGATTGAATATTTGAGACCATATTCATTGAACAAATAATGAATATTCGACTTAATAATAATTATCGAAGAAATGAATATCGAATGAATATTTAATATCATGTTCAATAATAGAATTGAATTTAGCTGAATGTCGAAGATAATATTTATCGAATAACTGAAGTTCGAATCAATGCTCAACTAATATTTATAAAATAAATAGAGATCGAATGAATATTCGAAATAATATTCAATTAATTAAATAAGACTTGAATGAATATTAAAATAATATTCATTAAATAAATAAACTCGAATGAATATTCAAAATAATATTTATCGAGTAAATAAGAATGAATATTCTCTAATTAAATAACTTAACTGAGAGTTCGAAATAATATTCGAATATTTAATCGACTTTAGATGAATATTAATCATATAATATTCCTCGAACAAATAAGCATCTGATGAACAATCCGAATAATATTTATTAAATAATCTCAAGGAATATCCCAACAATATTTGCCGGATAACAAATGGAAAATATTTACTTAAATATTTCCTCTGAAAATAATATCAATATATCAAGGAATATCGACTCCCGGTCTATAATCAAAGAATGAGATTCACTGCCCTTCGATTAAGGGTCTAAATAATTTCCGGCTTATAACTGATATATAACTATCTAGCTTATAAGCCAACAATAATTCAGGGAACAAGCATTTCAAAATAATTCGAGAATAGGCATGCATGCTATGGCATATGTATACTGAAAACACATACATATATATATATTCACAACAACAGCCTTTAAAAAGAAAGGTTCGAAAACTTGCCTGGAAATCGGGTACGAGTAGGGGTAGTAGTAGCGTGTCCCGGGTCAGCCTGATGATCTATAATTAGCCAAGGCATTCGGGATTAATCACTTAACACCTTTCAAAAGGTTACGTATAAACTTAACTTAAATCGAAACACGTTTTCAAGTTGTTTCGTTATACCCCTCTAATTCACTCTTATTATTGCCTTTATTACCCGACACTTGTTCGTTACTAAAGCATGACCTTATACTTACATATGGTAAGTATTTAAATCGTATAAGTTTTAAAGTCGAAAGATTAGACCTCGATATTTATCGATCGTTTTCTAAGTGGTTTACCGAAGTTATAACCAAGTATACCTCTTAGGGGTACTTTCGTACTTAACCTAGATTCGAACATTTTTATAAAATCGGAAAACGATCCGTTTGACATGCGGTCTTCTCCCACACCTTCCTTTTTATCTCTATTATTTAATTATCAAGATTCGCCACTGATTTCGCAATATTAAAGGGATCCAATTTCGGTTACGAACTTTTGATTACGGTTCCGAACCACTTTTACGAATTTATTCATAACTCCTAAACCGTAAGTCCGTTTCATGCGATCTTTATATCAAAACGAAGCTCATAACATAATCTAGCTAATCATGGCAAAAGTCGAAGCTAATCAGTGAGTTAAACCTTCTGTCAAATTCGTGTTCTTAATGTTAACGAAATTTCGGCATTACGACGGCTATAAATCGAATATATCTATATTCCAAACCTTCCAATAATCAAGGTATCCATCCCAAACAACATATACATGATATATTACCATGAACTGAGGCCAAGCAATGCCTTTCCGTTCATTTAAACTATTTTTAACATTTATCAAATCTAAATCACAATCAAGCTTATAATCATGCTAATATCACATCTTATACCAAAACCTATCAAGATCATGCAAAATCTCAAGGTAAAGTCTAGGGTTTCAAGTTGCTATACCTTCCTTGGAGTATGATCTAGCCTCACTATGCTTGGTATGATCCTTAGAGGTGCTTAAGCTTGCTAAATCAACCATGAAAAACAAAAAAAAACAAGATTAGTTCATGAAAACACTATTCACCCTCCTCTTAAATCATTTTTTTGAAAATGGAAAAAGAAGAGATTGAAGCTAGGATTTTGAGGAGATCATTTATATGAAATGTAAGTCTCACCATAAAAGTTTCAAGATCAACAAGTGGTTGGAAGTTGGATTTTGGATTTGGAATTAATGGAAAAGCCGAATGGTGTTCTTGGAGGGGGAGAGAGTATTTTTGCTTGGTTGATTTATCAATAATGCATAAAGTGAGGTTTGCTTGGATAATATCTTCTTAAAGTGGTGTTAGTGGAGTGTGATGCATTGTTGGATGAGGTTTTACCAAGACAAGTGTTGAAGATTGAATGGTTAAGGCTTAACCAAGTGGTTTGTTTTCTAAGTACTTAGTTGATTCACTAAGTATTGGTTACTTAAGTAACTATATGGTTTCTAGATATTTGTCACTTGCACACATGCATGCATCTTGCCTCCTCTGCTTGATTCCTTGTCCGTTTATTGCTTAATTCGTTGATCGTTCGAGGGAATAACTCATTCGTTTCTAGTTAGGGTTTTACCGAAAACCTTCTTAATATTTATAATACTATTCCTCATCTTTCTTAATACTTCTCGAATTTAAATTCCTTAATTCCCTTTTATAAATCCTTAAGTCTTGCAGTGTCCAGGGAATTCTCGGAGAAAATAAAAGTGCTCTTTTTCTGAATCCGACAGCTTTTACATACACTTATATTCTTCCTGGATCACTAATACGAACTCAGAAATCCGTTCCGAATATCGGGTATAACATTATTATAATAATATTCCAAATTCCACCAAAATCACTATTCATCACTTATTTTTATTTAATTCTAATAATTAGGAAAATGAACCTGGTTCACTCTCGGGTGCTTCTTAACCTTTTTACGGAACCGCGGGACTTATAATAGATATTGATTTGGATGACATAAGAATAATTCTTACTTGAAGTAATATACTTATATCCTTAGGAGATAGATCATTCTTATCTATGCCGTCAACCAAAAGTATTCTGCATGACATATAAATAATTGAATTCAAATCCATTCCATTCATTTAATAGATCTTCGTTACATCACAGTCATAACCGCTATTCATTCCCATATTATTACATACTAAAAAGTTTTAAATTCTATCAAAAATCTGGGTTCTTACAGTCTCCCCTCCTTAAAAGGATTCCGTCCCGGAATCAGCTTGAAAACAAATGGGGGTACTTTTCCATCATTGCACTTTCTAGCTCCCAGGTTGATTCTTCTATGTTGTGATTCTGCCATAAAACTCTGACAAGCTTGATGACCTTGTTTCGGAGCACTTGATCTTTTCTGTCCATGATTTCCACAGGTTGCTCTACGTAGGTCAAGTCTGGTTGCATGTCCACGTGCTCATATTCCACTATGTGCTTGGCATCTGGGTTATATTTCCTTAGCATTGAGACATGGAACACATTGTGCACTTGCTGCAGGTTTGGGGGTAATGCCAGTTCATAAGCTAGCTCCCCAATACGTCTTAAGATCTCAAATGGTCCAATATATCTAGGGCTCAGCTTCCCTTTCTTTCCAAACCTCATTAAACCCTTCCAAGGAGATACCTTCAAGAACACTAGGTCTCCCACCTCATATTCTTTTCCTTTCCGAGCTAAGTCGGCATATTTCTTTTGTCGGTCTTGGGCTGCTACCAGCCGTCCTCTTATTAGATCCACTGCATCTTTAGTCCGTTGGACCATCTCAGGCCCGAGCATCTTTCGCTCTCCAACTTCATCCCAATATAAGGGAGATCGGCATTTCCTTCCATAAAGGGCCTCGTAAGGCGGCATCCCTATGCTTGAATGAAAGCTATTGTTGTAGGAGAACTCAATCAATGGCAAATGATCATCCCAATTTCCCTTAAAGTCTATAGCACAGACTCTCAACATATCTTCTAGTGTCTGGATGGTCCTTTCACTTTGCCCGTCTGTCTGGGGATGGTAAGCTGTACTCATGTTTAGCCTGGTTCCCACACATTCCTGAAAGCTCCTCCAAAACCTGGAGTTAAATCTGGGATCTCTGTCAGATACTATGGCGACTGGGACTCCATGTCGCGCCACTATTTCTTTGAGGTAGATGTCTACAAGCCTATCAACCGTGTACCTTTCGTTGATCGGTAGGAAGTGAGCTGACTTTGTTAGTCGGTCTATAATCACCCATATGGCATCATGATTTGCTTTGGTCCTTGGTAAACCTACTACGAAGTCCATAGCTATATGTTCCCATTTCCATTCGGGAATCTCCAAGGGGTGCAGAAGTCCACTAGGCCTCTGGTGCTCTGCTTTCACTTTCTGGCAAGTCAAGCATTTGCTTACCCATTCTACCACGTCCTTCTTCATGTTGGGCCACCAGTAGTACTCTTTCAAATCTCTGTACATCTTGGTGCTACCGGGGTGCACTGAGTATCCTGAGTTGTGTGCCTCATATAGAATTTCTTCCTTGAGTTCCTGATCGTTTGGGACCCATATTCTCCACATATACCTCATGATTCCTCCTTTATCTTTTTCACACTTTATTTCTTCCCCAGTCATTAACTCCTCTGTCGAGTTCTTTTCTGCTTCCATCATTTGTTCTTGGCATAACCTAATCTTTTCCAACAGTAGAGGCTGGATCCGAATTTCCATCAACTTTTCTTGACCTTCTTCAGGTATCTTAATCTCAATTTCCAGCTTCTCAAAGTCTTTTATTAATTCTTCCTCTGTAGTTATCATTTTGAGCTTCTCTTTCCTACTAAGGGCGTCAGCCACCACATTGGCTTTGCCCGGGTGATAACGAATCTCACAGTCGTAATCCTTGATTAGCTCTAGCCATCTTCTCTGGCGCATGTTAAGCTCTTTCTGCGTAAAAATGTACTTGAGGCTCTTATGGTCAGTGTAAATCTCACACTTCTCTCCATACAAGTAGTGCCTCCAAATTTTTAAGGCAAAAACAATTGCTGCTAATTCCAGATCATGGGTGGGGTATCGGATCTCGTAATCCTTCAATTGTCTTGACGCATATGCTATTACCTTGCCGTGCTGCATAAGCACGCATCCCAATCCTTTATGCGAAGCATCACTGTAAATCACGAAATCTCCTTTTCCATCAGGCAACGCCAATACTGGGGCCGTTACCAATCTCTTCTTCAGCTCTTGAAAACTCTTCTCGCATTTTTCAGTCCATTCAAATTTCTCAGTTTTCCGGGTAAGTCGAGTTAACGGGGCTGCAATTTTTGCAAAATCTTGAACAAATCGTCTATAATATCCTGCTAACCCTATGAAACTCCTTACCTCTGTTGGAGTGGTTGGTCGCTCCCAATTTGAAACTGCCTCTATCTTGGAGGGGTCAACTAGCACTCCTTCTTTGTTGATTACGTGCCCTAAAAATTGTACTTCATTTTTCCAGAACTCACACTTAGAGAATTTGGCATATAATTGCTCTTTCCGGAGCGTCTCTAAGGTTATCCTCAAATGTTCAGCGTGTTCTTCCTCTGTCTTTGAGTAGATCAAAATATCATCAATAAAGACTATAACAAACTGGTCCAAATATTCCTTGAACACTCTATTCATTAAATCCATGAAAGCTGCTGGGGCGTTGGTCAATCCGAATGACATCACCAAGAACTCATAATGTCCATACCTAGTACGGAATGCAGTCTTTGGGATATCTTCAGGTTTAATCTTCAGCTGGTGATATCCGGTTCTCAAGTCAATCTTGGAGAAATACACAGCTCCTCTTAGCTGGTCAAACAAATCATCAATTCTAGGCAACGGGTACTTATTCTTTATGGTTAGCTTGTTCAACTCTCGATAGTCGGTGCATAACCTCATACTCCCGTCCTTTTTCTTGACGAACAATACGGGTGCGCCCCAAGGCGACACACTGGGTCTTATCATACCTTAATCCAACAATTCCTGTAATTGCTTTGCTAGCTCTTTCATTTCCACTGGTGCTAATCGGTATGGGGCCTTTGAAACTGGCGCCGTCCCCGGGGCTAACTCAATAGCAAACTCAATCACTCTATCTGGTGGTAATCCAGGAAGATCATCCGGAAACACATCTTCAAATTCGTTAACCACCGGAATGTCTTGCATCCTGGGCGCTTCTTTCTGGGTGTCGATAACGTAAGCTAAATAAGCTTCGTTTCCTTTTCGTAGCAGTCTCTTGGTCTGCGCCATGGTTAGAATGGTTTGGGTTTGTCGTAACCCCTTAAACACTATTTCCTTATTTCCTGGGGTTTTCAACTTAACCTTTTTCCCTTTACAATCTATTTGCGCATTATTACGAGACAACCAGTCCATTCCCAAAATAACATCGAATTCTCCTAGCTTAAAAGGGATCAAATCAACACAGAAGGATCGTCCTCCTATTTCTATTTTGCAATCGGAGTGAATCTGATTAACTGGAACGACTTCCTGATTAGCTATCTCTACTAGCAAAGACTCCCTTAGTGGTTGAGTTTTAAGTTTCAATTTATGTGCAAAATCTCTAGATATAAAAGACTTAGTTGCCCCAGAATCAAATAAAACATTTGCACTGACTGAATTGAGGGAAAATGTACCTGCTATCACATCCGTGTTCCTCACGGCATCTTGCACTGTCATGTTAAAAGTTCTAGCAGTTGGTGGCCTGTTGGAGGCAGCTCTGCTTGCCCCTGAGGCTGCTGGTTTGTTCATTGGGCAATCCCTCCTCATGTGACCTGGACGACCACACTGAAAACAAGTAGTGCCTTTGCTGGCAGTAGGAGCAGTCGCGGTACACTGATGGGCATAGTGGCCTGCTCGCCCACACTTATAACAGACCGTCTGTTTCTGCGTACATACCCCGGAATGTCTCTTCCCACAAGTGGCACATACTGGTAGTGGAGGTCTGGAATGATGGGAACGGGACACTCCAGTTTGTTGGCCGCCCTGGCTCACAGTTGCACTCCAAGATGGTTTAAACCCAATATTCCTCCCAGGTAGGGAAACTGCTCCTCGGTTGAACCTATTCGGGGGCCTTCCCCCTGCGGAACCTCCGCCCATGCTGGCATGCTTTCTCTTTAATCCCCCCTTCTCTCTGTCTCTTTGTATCTGATCGCTCCCTGCTTCCACAATGGTTGCCTTTTGCACCAAGGTGGCATAATCAGTTATCTCTAAAACGGCCACTCTGTTCTGAATCCACTGCTTCAGCCCTTGCTGAAACCTATTAGCTTTCTTTTCTTCAGTGTCCACAAACTCTGGTACAAATCGTGATAACTCAGTAAACTTGGCTTCATAATCAGCCACTGTCATGTTGTTCTGCTTCAGTTCCAAAAACTTAAGTTCCATCTGGGTTTTCATAAACTTTGGGAAATACTTCTCTAGAAACAATTGTTTAAACCTATCCCATGTTACAATAGCATCGGTCTCCATATTCTTCTTAGCTTCCCACCAATAGTTGGCCTCTCCTTTTAGCAAGTAGGTAGCAAATACAGTCTTTTGGGCTTCCCCAATACTCAGAATCTCGAAAGATTTCTCCATTTCCTTGACCCAGGCCCTTGCCTCTACGGGGTCAGCCGATCCGTGAAACTCTGGGGGTTTGAGGGACTTGAAGGCCCTAAAGGAATTGGCCACAGTGGTGTTGTTTCCTTGGGGTGGTTGGGGATGTTGGTTCAAATTCTGCCTGAGCAGATCCATAAATTGTCCCATGGGGTTTCCGCCCTGGTTCTCCCCCTGATGTTCGACTTCAGTTTCCCCTTCTTCTATTTCCTCTTCAAACTCTGCAGTATAGAAAGTTTCATCCCCCATCCCATAATGGGAATCCTCCTGCTCATTATAGTCCTGATCCTGTTCTTCATTATACTCAGAATTTTCCTCATGTTGATTGTGACTTTCTTGGTCAGTAGATTCGTGGGGGTTAGCCCTAGTACCCATTCTTCTTGGTGGCATTTTACTGAAAATTTGGACAATATACATTAGGTTTATTTACCTATTTCAGAGGGTTCTCCTCACAATATCGATGCATAAATGGATTTAGGATCCCACAGTTCTATATATCGTGGCAGTTTTAGCCGAAAGCAGTACGGACAGATATAATATACTAATCTAGTGATCGTGTCATAAGAAGACTGAAATGACTGAAAAGGGAAATAAATATATACCAAGTACCAAACGGTACAACATCCGACATACAACAACAGTTTTAAAAGAAATACAACCATCCGAATAACAACTAGTCAAAAGTGAAATAAGCTGTCTATCTGTCTAGTCTGCAACAGGGATCTACAAGCTGAAACTATCCCTACCAAAAATCGGCACTACTATGACCGTACAAAACTAGACAACTAGACCAATACATCACTATCCCTGCAGTCAGCCACGACGGCGGGTCAAATCTAGAACCCCCCTCATAGCAAGGCGGAAAATCTCCTCTGCATCAGCCCTGGATACCATGCCATGCCCATCACTGGGTAACTGTCGCACCCTCACACGGGCCCTCAGCTCTATGCCGGTCACCTGCCTATACATATCTCTAGCTCTGGCACGCCTACCACCCAGGTGCCTCAACCGGGCCTCTCTCTCTGCGGCTAGCTCTCTGCGGGACTCTGCCAGCCTGGCCTCAGCCACGGCTACCTCAGAAGTAAGTCTGCCTACAACATAGTGGTGAAAACATGCTGGGACGTCCCCTGTCGGACCATGGGGTGGAGGGGCCGGATCTGCTGGAAGGGCAGCCTCTGCCTGCTGTGGCTCTGGGGTCAATGCCTCAAACTCATCTGACACTGGGCTCATAGGTAGTGGTGGCGGGGTAGGGGCTCTCTCATCAGAGAGGAGTGGCACAAGAAGTCCAGAACTCCCTACAACACCAACTACTGGCTCGTCTATATCTCCCTCATCACCCTCGTCTACCGGTACCACCTGATCCGCGGTCATGTCAGTATCCTCCTCCAAAGTCCTAATCTGAGTCACAACCCAAAAGTCCTCCCCAATCTCTCTACCCTCAGGTATAAGCTGGTCCTCCTCAGGGTCCTCATCATCCACATCCTCAGCAACTAACTCAGCATCCCCTACGGCCTGGACCTCCTCCTCTGACTCAACAACATCAGTATCAGCATCAATCTGGACCTCCTCAGGGTCCTCATCCTCTGATTCTATGACATCAGTATCAGCATCCACCTGGACCTCAGGGTCCTCCTCCTCTGACTCAACAACATCAGTATCAGCATCTGAATCTACCATCGCCGAGCCCTCGGCGGCCTGGATCGCATCATCGTGCTGTCTCTCATACTCCTCCGGATCCGACATGTCGCTCGCCTACACAATGACGAATTATATTACTATCATGATACTTAAAAGTTCCCATAAGGGTTTTAAGTGAACTTGGCAAGAGTTCTTATTATCTTAGTGAATTTATTATTGTATAGCGTCGCATCATCTCTTGGGATTTATAACTCTCGCTCTGATACCATTTCTGTAACACCCCCAGATCCGGGGTCCGAGATCGGGTCGTTACGGTCTTATTTTCCATGATTAATACTTTACTCGAGTCCACAATAAATAAATCACCTGCTGTGACCCCACAATAATAACCACTCACACACACACAGTTATAGTCCCAGAGATGAAATTGAAATAAGTCTTGCATTACTGGTTTACGAATAAAAGTTATTACAAGCCAAAAGGATAACATCATAAGTTTAAAAGTTTTGCCGTTGATTAATCATTATTGATACATATAAGTAAACTGGAAATCAAGGCTGCTGAGCTATGCTACCTCAGCAATGGCAGCGATGATATCAACGGGTAGCCCTGCGGGGCGGGTAACCTGCTTGCGCCGAGTGCGCCTGACGCGGGCCATGTGACCTAGCTGTTGTTGTGACATAATAAATAAGCAAGGGTGAGCAACAGCCCACCAACAATATATAACTGTGCAGTAATATATAAGACAGTTCAAAGATATGTTTGAAATCATATGCCATGCATTAGAGAAAATATTGCCAGTTTAATATAAAGGATGAAGTTACAAGGTAACTCAATAAATGTATATTTTGTGGAAGCATATGCTATGCCAAAATAAGCAAGATAGCATCATTTTCATAAAAATAGGAACTTGCAGAATGATATTGCAATTCCAGTTTGAAATACTTTTCAACTCTGCCAACTATGAGGATGTTGCAGAAAATTTCCAACATTGAGTGGTGAACTAATACGGGAGCATTGCCGCGCCAGATGCCCTGACGTTTACGGGGATCAGCCGTATGTCATGCATCTCATCAGTCGTTCTCTACATGTAGAAGGTAGCTCCGACGGATTTACTTGTTTACCGCCCTCTGGAACTCCTAAGCCAACGGTTGGGCTATTGCTGGACCGGCGCCACTCGGCCACTTACGCGTCTCCTAGTTCATTCCATACCCATAACTTTGAAACATAAAGTTCGTCCCCCTTTCCCCAAGTATAATACTTGTTGATAAGACTCCACCAGGTAGTCGTATCTAAATGGAAAGGAAAATTTACCAATATTTCCCAAGCTACTGCTCGTTAATGGATAGTGACTTGTTCCAACATTCTTACCCCTCGAATAATGAGTGGGTGCACGTAATACCATGAATAACAGCAACCAAGTTGCGAGTGAACGAATAATTTATGACCGGGCAGTCACAAGATAAATAACATTCCTCAAGTAAGGTTCCCTTATAATAGAATCGAAGGGAGAATGAAATCACTGAGAACCTTCCTTGATAATATAATAATATTAATAAGACTCTGTAATAATTTATATAATGTTCGGAGGTCGATGATACTATGTGAATGACACCAAGTATTTTTGAAACGAGTTAGAAGAATTAAATAAATATTCCAAGAATATTTCTTGAGTTACGGGTATTGGAAAGGTGTTGCTCGGAATAATCTTTGAATAACTGTTCAGAATAATATTCATTGGACGAATAATGAATATTCCTATTAATAATAATAATATTTTATTGATGAAATAATCGTCAAATGGATATTTGAAATAATATTCATTGAATAAATAATGAATATTTAACTTGAGAATGATACTTATTGATGAAGTAATTATCGATTGAATATTTGAGACCATATTCATTGAACAAATAATGAATATTCGACTTAATAATAATTATCGAAGAAATGAATATCGAATGAATATTTAATATCATGTTCAATAATAGAATTGAATTTAGCTGAATGTCGAAGATAATATTTATCGAATAACTGAAGTTCGAATCAATGCTCAACTAATATTTATAAAATAAATAGAGATCGAATGAATATTCGAAATAATATTCAATTAATTAAATAAGACTTGAATGAATATTAAAATAATATTCATTAAATAAATAAACTCGAATGAATATTCAAAATAATATTTATCGAGTAAATAAGAATGAATATTCTCTAATTAAATAACTTAACTGAGAGTTCGAAATAATATTCGAATATTTAATCGACTTTAGATGAATATTAATCATATAATATTCCTCGAACAAATAAGCATCTGATGAACAATCCGAATAATATTTATTAAATAATCTCAAGGAATATCCCAACAATATTTGCCGGATAACAAATGGAAAATATTTACTTAAATATTTCCTCTGAAAATAATATCAATATATCAAGGAATATCGACTCCCGGTCTATAATCAAAGAATGAGATTCACTGCCCTTCGATTAAGGGTCTAAATAATTTCCGGCTTATAACTGATATATAACTATCTAGCTTATAAGCCAACAATAATTCAGGGAACAAGCATTTCAAAATAATTCGAGAATAGGCATGCATGCTATGGCATATGTATACTGAAAACACATACATATATATATATTCACAACAACAGCCTTTAAAAAGAAAGGTTCGAAAACTTGCCTGGAAATCGAGTACGAGTAGGGGTAGTAGTAGCGTGTCCCGGGTCAGCCTGATGATCTATAATTAGCCAAGGCATTCGGGATTAATCACTTAACACCTTTCAAAAGGTTACGTATAAACTTAACTTAAATCGAAACACGTTTTCAAGTTGTTTCGTTATACCCCTCTAATTCACTCTTATTATTGCCTTTATTACCCGACACTTGTTCGTTACTAAAGCATGACCTTATACTTACATATGGTAAGTATTTAAATCGTATAAGTTTTAAAGTCGAAAGATTAGACCTCGATATTTATCGATCGTTTTCTAAGTGGTTTACCGAAGTTATAACCAAGTATACCTCTTAGGGGTACTTTCGTACTTAACCTAGATTCGAACATTTTTATAAAATCGGAAAACGATCCGTTTGACATGCGGTCTTCTCCCACACCTTCCTTTTTATCTCTATTATTTAATTATCAAGATTCGCCACTGATTTCGCAATATTAAAGGGATCCAATTTCGGTTACGAACTTTTGATTACGGTTCCGAACCACTTTTACGAATTTATTCATAACTCCTAAACCGTAAGTCCGTTTCATGCGATCTTTATATCAAAACGAAGCTCATAACATAATCTAGCTAATCATGGCAAAAGTCGAAGCTAATCAGTGAGTTAAACCTTCTGTCAAATTCGTGTTCTTAATGTTAACGAAATTTCGGCATTACGACGGCTATAAATCGAATATATCTATATTCCAAACCTTCCAATAATCAAGGTATCCATCCCAAACAACATATACATGATATATTACCATGAACTGAGGCCAAGCAATGCCTTTCCGTTCATCTAAACTATTTTTAACATTTATCAAATCTAAATCACAATCAAGCTTATAATCATGCTAATATCACATCTTATACCAAAACCTATCAAGATCATGCAAAATCTCAAGGTAAAGTCTAGGGTTTCAAGTTGCTATACCTTCCTTGGAGTATGATCTAGCCTCACTATGCTTGGTATGATCCTTAGAGGTGCTTAAGCTTGCTAAATCAACCATGAAAAACAAAAAAAAACAAGATTAGTTCATGAAAACACTATTCACCCTCCTCTTAAATCATTTTTTTGAAAATGGAAAAAGAAGAGATTGAAGCTAGGATTTTGAGGAGATCATTTATATGAAATGTAAGTCTCACCATAAAAGTTTCAAGATCAACAAGTGGTTGGAAGTTGGATTTTGGATTTGGAATTAATGGAAAAGCCGAATGGTGTTCTTGGAGGGGGAGAGAGTATTTTTGCTTGGTTGATTTATCAATAATGCATAAAGTGAGGTTTGCTTGGATAATATCTTCTTAACGTGGTGTTAGTGGAGTGTGATGCATTGTTGGATGAGGTTTTACCAAGACAAGTGTTGAAGATTGAATGGTTAAGGCTTAACCAAGTGGTTTGTTTTCTAAGTACTTAGTTGATTCACTAAGTATTGGTTACTTAAGTAACTATATGGTTTCTAGATATTTGTCACTTGCACACATGCATGCATCTTGCCTCCTCTGCTTGATTCCTTGTCCGTTTATTGCTTAATTCGTTGATCGTTCGAGGGAATAACTCATTCGTTTCTAGTTAGGGTTTTACCGAAAACCTTCTTAATATTTATAATACTATTCCTCATCTTTCTTAATACTTCTCGAATTTAAATTCCTTAATTCCCTTTTATAAATCCTTAAGTCTTGCAGTGTCCAGGGAATTCTCGGAGAAAATAAAAGTGCTCTTTTTCTGAATCCGACAGCTTTTACATACACTTATATTCTTCCTGGATCACTAATACGAACTCAGAAATCCGTTCCGAATATCGGGTATAACATTATTATAATAATATTCCAAATTCCACCAAAATCACTATTCATCACTTATTTTTATTTAATTCTAATAATTAGGAAAATGAACCTGGTTCACTCTCGGGTGCTTCTTAACCTTTTTACGGAACCGCGGGACTTATAATAGATATTGATTTGGATGACATAAGAATAATTCTTACTTGAAGTAATATACTTATATCCTTAGGAGATAGATCATTCTTATCTATGCCGTCAACCAAAAGTATTCTGCATGACATATAAATAATTGAATTCAAATCCATTCCATTCATTTAATAGATCTTCGTTACATCACAGTCATAACCGCTATTCATTCCCATATTATTACATACTAAAAAGTTTTAAATTCAATCAAAAATCTGGGTTCTTACAAATATCGAACAAGAGTATAGGTCCATAGAATGATGGACAGAGCAGCAAGGACATGTGATATATGAGATTACGACAAAGTAGTATTTGATACGAATACGATTATTTTCTTCTCTAATAAACCTCTATAGTTCAGAGGTAAATTCTAAGTATGATATTTTTGACAATCATGAAAATTTTCTTATATAATTCTTTGAAATTCTTTTCTTTTCTTCTCACTTATTCATATTCTTCTGAATTGAGAAGAACAACCCTTTAAGGAGGGGAGGTACTGCTACGTGACGATCTGTCTGTGTGATAGAAGTCTAAGTGGAATGCCATTAATTGTTTAATTGCTTGTCAAGTACTAAAGGCTGGCCCCCTTCTGTACTAGCTATGCAATATAACAAATGTTCATTGATCATAGTGATCTCTCAATAAATTCTTCTAATTCAATATATATACATCGAGATTGCGAAGATTAGGAATTGCAAAATTACGAGTGAGGTTATCTCCGAACTTCGTAGCGCGTTAGTGATACCGAAGTCACTGCACGTACCAATAAGGTTAATAGTAAAAAAAAAAAAATGGGCAAGAGCGTATACCGGATGATGTGTTGTGCGAAAGTATCAAAGAATTGGTAGAACGGATAAAGGGTGTATTGTAGCACCAGTACGATGTGCTTTAGAAAGATTGGAATGTGTAAGGATCGACCAGAGAATTGGAAAGCGAAATAACCAACAAGTACCCAATTGTCTTCTACCTGATTCCGGGACGGAATCCTTTTAAGGAGGGGAGACTGTAAGAACCCAGATTTTTGGGTAGAATTAAAACTTTTATTATATATTGATGTAAGAGTGAACAGTGGTTACAACTACAATGTAATACTGGCTTTAAAGAATGAATAATGACAGGATATGTATATTCCAAGGTTATATGGCCTGAAGGATGCTATTGGGTGATAACTTAGATTAGAATAATCTATCTCCTAGAAAGTTAAGATAAGATTCCATAGAGAGAAATAGATACCCTCATGTCATCCAAATCAATATCTATTATAAGCCCAGCGGTTCCGTAAAAAGGTTAAGGAACACTCGAAGGTGAACCAGGTTCATTTTCCTAATTATAGGAATTAAATAAAAATAAGTGATGAATAGTGATTTTGGTGGGATTTAGAATATTATTATAATAATGCTATATCCGGTATTCGGAACGGATTTCTGAGTTCGTATTAGTGATCCAGGAGGAAAATAAGTGTATGTAAAAGCTGTCGGATTCAGAAAGAGAGCACTTTTATTTTCTCCGAGATTTCCCTGGACACTGCAAGACTTAAGGATTTATAAAAGGGATTTAAGGAATTTAAATTCGAGAAGTATTAAGAAAGATGGAAAATAGTACTATAAATATCAAGAAGGTTTTCGGTAAAACCCTAACTAGAAACGAATGAGTTATTCCCTCGAACGATCAACGAATTAAGCAATAAATGGACAAAGAAACAAGCAGAGGACCAAGGTACATACATGTGCTAGTGGATAAAGCCAAGTAACCAAGCTAGTTACAAGTTAACTAGCATTATTAGAAAACCAACCAAACACTTAGCTTACAACACACACCTTATCACAAGAATGCAACACTTGTCCCTTTAATTTGCATCATCCATGACCACACCACCTTTAATAAAGTAGCTTTATGGAAGATATTATCCATACAAACACAATAATTCATTTTAGTGGAGATAAGAGCAAGAGAACAAGCCTAGCACTCCATTCTCTCCATTTTGAACAAACTGTCCAGCAGGACCATCAAGAAGAAGAAAATTCATATCTCCATTTCTATCCATGATAAAATCACCAAATTTTAACCCAAGCCTCTTCCCTCCATGGGTAAGGTTCGTTCAAAATTTCATGGCAAATAAAGTAGTATAGCCTAGTCAAATCCTTGCTCAAAGTTGAAGAAACCAAACTGCCATGTTCTGGACAGTTTCTGACCAACGGAAAAAGGGGGCTCAAAACCCTAGCTAGGAAGCTTCAAATTTGATGAACTAGGACTCAAAACAAAGCCTATGAAGAGGTCAAGATGTGGTAAAAATTTGAGCATTAAACTCTCATTTTTCGAATTATTATGAATTTTACAAGATTGATGATGAATAGTAAATCCAAGAAACTAACTTTGAGTTCTTGTTTTCTTTTGATGATCTAAGCCATATTAAGGTGTTCTAAGGACTAGATCAAGGATTTTTAGACTCACATACACCCCAAGGAAGGTATAACACTCTTGAAACCCTAGGCTTGATTTTAAGTATATGCTTGTTCTTGATGATTGTTAGTTTAGTATGATCTTGGTGATGTTTTAAGCATGATTAAGTGATTGATTTTTGTGATTTAAAGAGGTATGATGGACTTGATATATAATCAGTAGCCTTGACTTAGGAGATGAGTTTTTGATGAATAATGAATGGTATGCCCGGTGTGGCTTGGTTTGATTGTATGATTTTTGGAACGTTCGATTTATAGCCGTCATAATGCCGAAATTTCGTTAACCTTAAGAACACGAGTTTGACAGTAGGTATGAACCACTGATTAACTTCGATTTCTTCCATGATAAGCTAGATTATGTTATAAGCTTCGTTTTGATATAAAGATCGTATGAAATGGACTTACGGTTTAGGAGTTATGATTAAATTCGTAAAAGAGGTTCGAAACCGTAATCGAAAGTTCGTAATTGAAATTGATTCCCTTAAATGTCGTTTAATCAGTGGCGAATCTTATTAATTAAATATTAGAGGTAAAAAGGAAGGTGTGGGAGAAAACCACATGTCGAATGGATCATTTTCCGATTTTATAAAAATGTTTGAATCAAGGTTAAACGCGAACGAACCCCTTAAAGGTATGACTTTGGTTATAACTTAGAAAACGGGCGATAACACTCGAGGTATAATCTTGATTCGTAAACGACCAACCTTAGAACTTATACGACTTAAGTATATACCAAGTATAAGCATGATGACATGTCTTGATAACGAACGAATGTCGGATCGTATCGGGGATAAAAAGAGTTACACTAAAAGAGATGTAACGAGATAACTCGAAAACATGTTTCGATTTAAGTGGAGTTTATACTTAGCCTTTTAATAAGCGTTAAGTGGTTAATCTTAAATATTCTGATTGTTTATAGATTGTCGAGCTGACCCGGGACACATTACCCCTACCCGCACTCGATTCTCAGGCAAGTTTCCAATACTTGGAACTGTTGTTGTGATAATATATATATATGATGATTGTTGTATACATATGCCATAGCATGCATGTCTACTTTCAAGTTATATTGCAATACTTGTTCCCTGAACTGATATTGGCTTATAGACTAGATACGATATATCAGTATAAGCCGGATTTTTGGTTAAGACCCTTAGTGAAGGGCATGTGATATTCATTCTTTAAATGTAGACCGGGAGTCGGTATTTTGAGATATAGATATAGTCTTGGAAACCCGGAGGGATTCCAACGACAGATTAGTATTCCTTTTGAGGAATGTTATTATTACACATTAATTATATTTCCATAAAGTATTATTTACTTGGAAATCTTTCGAGAAATGTTATTTGAGTATTATCTCAGTCGAGAAATATTAAATGAATATTATTTCGAATATTCATTTAGAGTTTGATTATTTCATGAATATTATTTCAAGATTCATTTAGAATATCGTTTATTAAATGAATATTACTTTCGAATATTCATTTAAGGTTTTATCTATTCAATGAATATTACTTTAAGATATTTCTTTGAAATTCTAATTACTTAAGGAACATTATTTCAAATATTCCTTGAGAGTATTGATTACTAAATGAATATTAATTAGATATTCATTTAGAATAATATTTATTAAATGAATATTATTTGGATATTCATTTAAGTTTTTATTTACTTAATAATCATTATTTTAAATATTTATTTGAGTTTATCTATTTATCGAATATCATCTTGAATATTCATTTGATCTTTATTTATTTAATGAATATTACTTTTGAATATTCATTTAAGGTTTGATTTACTTAATGAATATTATTTTAAAATATTCATTGGAAGTTCTATTTACTCAAGGAATATTACTTCGAATATTCCATTAAAGTTTTGATTACTAAATGAATATTATTTGGATATTCATTTGGAATGTATTGATTGAATGAATATTATTTTCAAATATTCATTTAAGGTTTGGTTTATTCAGTAAATATTATTTTAAATATTTATTTAAGTTTATTTATTCAAGGAATATTATTTTAAATATTCATGTACGAAGAGACTTATTTAATAAATAATTCTATATATTCATTCGAGGATTACTTACGAGCAATATTATGATTTATTCATATTCCTTAATTATTATTGATTTAATAAACATTCTTGGAATGTTTAATAAAATTCCTTTGAATTCTTTTTATAATGATTTATATTATTCGAAGGCTATCCTTCACCTTCAGATATTATGTAAAATATTTCGGAGTCTTTTATGACTATTTTATCAAGGGGAGGTTCCCAAAACTTTAATTTCATTTAAATCTATCTTAAGGAAGATTTAAATACTCGCTCAACTTCCAAACGTATATAAGGGGACCTCACTTGAGCGATGTTATTTATTGGACTGCCCGGTCCTATACTTGCTAAAACTATCTTGTCACTCACATCTTGATTCTTTCAAGCATCGATATGAGTCTTTTGGTTACCTCCTCAACGCTCGAGGGGTATGATTGATGTAACAAGTTTATATCCATTAACAAGCATCAGCTTGGGAAATATTGGTGAATTTTCCTTTCCAATTAGATACGACTACTTTGTGGAGTCCTATCAACAAGTGTTACACTTGGGGAAAAAGGGGAACGAACTTTACGTTTCAGAGTCATGGATGATATTCGAACTAGGAGACGCGTAAGTGGCCGAGTGGCGCCGGTCCAGCAATAGCCCAACCGTTGGCTGAGGAGTTCCAAAGGGCGGTAGATAAGTAAATCCGTCGGAGCTACCTTCTACATGTAGAGAACGACTGATGAGATGCATGACATACGACTGATCATCGTAAACGTCAGGGCATCTGGCGCGGCAATGCTCCCGTATTAGTTCATCTTCTAAAAGTAAGAAATTTCTGCAACACTGTTGGTGTTGGCAAGGTGAAAAAGTGTTGAAACCGGAATTGCAATATTTTTCCTGCAAGTTCCTCTTTTATGATAATTGAGAATATCTTGCTTATCTTTTGCATAGCAGATATTTATTCAAAACAAATATATTTTTGAGTTACCTTGTAACTTCATCTCATACCTTATATTGGTACTACATCGTTAATGCATGTGTTAGATATAATTGATGTGATTTAATGTCAGTGTTTAAGTGTTTCAGGTAAAGAGAGTTTAACTTGTTATTGAAAGCAGTGTTTGAGTATACGCTGATTGCTGGAAGCGCAAACGCTGACAGAGGAAAGCGTAAACACTGATAGCTGAATACATGGAAGCGCAAACACTGTTAGTGTTGAGAGAACAGAGTTTGCTAAAGTCTGTCTACTAGGAGCGTCTACAAGTCAACAGAGTTTGAAGATTAATTTAATATTAATATGGAAGCGATATCTTTGAAGATTGGATATCTGTCAAAGAGATCGAGTTGACTTAGAAGACGTGTAGCAATCGTAATTGATATCAATTGTATAGCTTAATTTTAGGAGAATCAATTTACGATTGTACGTAGCTGTATATCTTATAAATACAGTTAGGTTAACCCTAGAAGGGTATCCATCGTGAACGAATATCATTCTTGTAACCTAAGCAGCTCTCTGTGATACTTTACATCACCGAGAGAGGAATTATTAATTCCAAACAGTTTTAAAGAGTTAAAACGTGTGTTCTTGTTACTTATTTATACAGTTCTTGATTATTTATTGTGTAATCGACCTAACAAGTGGTATCAGAGCCAAATCTGTTACTTTATTACAGTTAAAGATCCAATAACAATAGTAATCAATGGCAGAGATACCTCCACCAAATGAGAAAGCTCCTACTACTGTTAGTAGGTATGAAACAATTAGGGTTCCTATCCTGAGGCCATTAGAGTATGCAATTTGGAAGGTGAAGATGACCATGTTTCTGGAGGCTACAGATCCAGAATATCTGGACAGAATTTATGAAGGTCCTCACAAACCTACAAAGTTATCTGCTGCTGCTGCTGGTGAGGAACCAAAAGTCATACCAAAAGAGAAGAAAGATCTATCTGCTGAGGATCTTTCATCTATTGCAAAGGATGCGAAGGTAAGGCATTTACTTCACAGTGCATTAGACAATGTTATGTCTAATAAAGTGATAAACTGCACAACTGCAAAGGAGATATGGGATGCACTTGAGGTTAGATGTCAGGGAACTCCTGCAATTAAGAAAAACAGAAGGAACATACTCACACAGGAGTATGAGCATTTTGAGGCAAAATCTGATGAAACCATGACAGAAACATTTGACAGATTCTGTAAACTGCTCAATGATTTGTCATTGGTGAATAAAGAGTATGATTTGGAAGATTCAAATCTCAAATTTCTTCTCTCTCTACCTGAAAAGTGGGACGTGAAAACAACCACTATTAGAGATAATTATGAACTTGGTGAAACAGAGATTGATGAAATTTATGGGCTGCTCAAAACCCATGAATTGGAATTGGAGCAGAGAAACAAAAGATCTAGTAGAAAGTCAAAGTCTGTTGCTCTCAAGGTTGAGGAGAAACCATCAAAGAAGGAGGCATCAAGGAGAAAGGCAAAAGGGAAAGCTTTAGTCATCCATTCAGAGAATGAGTCATCAAACACTGATGTTGACTCAAACACAGATGGTTCATCTGATTCTGAAGATGATGAAGAGATGATGCAAATGGCTGCATTGATGGTAAAGACCTTCAAGAAGATGGGTTACAAGAACTTCAAGAAAGGAAAGAGATTCTCAAGGGACTACTCAAAGTCTGACAAGAAGAATTTCAAGAAAGCTGAAGGAAAGGACTTCAAATCTGGAAAGAAAGATAAGTCTGAGATTCAATGCTACAAGTGTAAGGAGATGGGTCACTATGCTCCTGAGTGCAAGAAGGGTAAAACTGAAAAGGCACTCTACACCAAAGGCAGAGATTGGGCAGACACTTCAGATTCAGATGAGGAAGTCAACTATGCTCTCATGGCTACTACTCAGACTGAAAATGATGATCTCAAGGTACCTCCAACCACTTATGCCTATAACACTGATAATATAACTGAATTAAGAATTTATCTTAAAGCATTGCATATCAGTTATAGGGATCAGACATTAGAAAATGAGAGGATAAAGTCTGAGTGTTCTCAACTCAAAGAAAGAAATAAAATTGTTGAGGAACAGCTAGAGAACATGAATAAAATTCAAAAAGAGAGAGATGATGCAGTGTTTATTGAACAGGAGTTGCTAGGTAAGTATAAGCAACTAGAATCAGAATTGGAGGATAGTAAACACATCATTAAAACTTGGACACACTCTGGTAAAGACACTCAAGAAGTGTTTCAGTCAGATACAGTAGGTCTAGGTTACTCAGTAGGAGATGAACTTAGATTTGAAAATAAGGTAAAAGTAAGACCATATTGTTCATCTGAGGGTAATGTCATGGGAACAGGTGGACCTAAGACTGAAGCACAGAAAAAGGCTGTTAAAGAGTCATATGCTAAAACTTTTGTGAAAGAGGCTAACATTGGCTTAATGACAGATAAACAACTCAAGCATAAGCTTAAGGAGATAAAATCTGTCAACAAACAGAGTATGCCTAAGAAAAACAGAAATGGAAAGGTAGGCATAACCTCAGGAATTAAGCCAATGCTTGCTTCATTAGCTCCCAGGAAAACATGCTTTAATTGTGGTAGCACTAATCATCTTGCTAGTTTCTGCAGTAAGAATAAGAACATTAATTCTTTACCTTCTAAAACTGCAGTAAAGAATGATTATGTGAGAACTAGACCACAGACTTTATGCAAACACTGTGGAAGTACTTGGCATTCTATTTACACTTGCAGAGATTATCATGCTATTTACTATAATTACTATGAACCCAAGCCAAATTTGAAATGGGTTAAAGTAAACTCTGCAAATGTAAACTCTGGAAAAGTTAGCTTAAACTCTGTTAATGAAAATTCCGCTGCAAAAGCTAACAGATTTAAGAAAGCCAAAGGATCCAAGCAAGTCTGGATCCTTAAAACTAATAATCAGTGATTGTTTGTGATTGCAGGGCACCAGGGTCAGTACCCTAGTCGTGGACAGTGGATGTTCAGGACACATGACAGGAAATAAAGCCCTGCTATCAGAGTATGAGGAGAAGGCTGGCCCAGAAGTTTCCTATGGAGATGGCAACATAGGACATACACTGGGATATGGCAATATTAATCTTGGAAATGTCATCATCACAAATGTAGCTCTGGTTCCAGGACTCAAGCATGATTTGCTATCTGTGAGTCAAATCTGTGACAGAGGATATCATGTAGATTTTCAGCCTGAATATTGCCAAGTGATCAGTAAATCTACAGGGAAAGTTGCTCTAGTTGGAAACAGACACAACAACATCTATGAAATAAAGTTGTCAACAAACACTGATGGCAAATCAGTATGTCTGTCAACAAGAATGTCCAGTGAAGAAAGTTGGAAATGGCACAAGAAACTCTCTCATTTGAATCTGAACAACATCAATGAGCTCATAAAGAATGATCTTGCAAGAGGACTACCAAAGTCATTGTTGAATGTAGAAGGCCTGTGTGATTCTTGTCAAAAGGCCAAACAGAGAAAAACCTCTTTCAAGAGCAAATCTGAGTCTTCAATTGTTGATCCTTATCATCTTCTACATGTTGATCTTTTTGGACCAGTAAATGTCATGTCACTTGGAAAGAAGAAATATGCTCTAGTCATTGTTGATGAATACACCAGATACACATGGGTGTATTTTCTAGCAAAGAAGGATGAAACTGCTTTAACACTGACAGAACATATATTACAACTGGACAAAGAGTCAGAAAATCAAGTGAAGATAATCAGAAGTGACAATGGAACTGAGTTCAGGAATTCATCAATGGAAGAATTTTGCAAAAGTAAAGGAATCAAACAAGAGTTTTCTGCACCTGGCACTCCACAACAAAATGGTGTAGTGGAGAGGAAGAACAGAACTTTGATAGAAGCTGCCAGAACTATGCTAGATGAAGCAAAGTTGCCAACATATTTCTGGGCAGAAGCAGTTCAAACTGCTTGTTTTACTCAAAATGCAACACTGATCAACAAGCATGGTAAAACACCATATGAAATGGTGAAGAAGAAGAAGCCAAATCTAAAATATTTTCATATTTTTGGATGCAAGTGCTTTGTGTTGAAGACTCATCCAGAACAGTTGACCAAATTTGACCTAAAGGCAGATGAAGGAATTTTTGTTGGCTATCCACTGTCAACAAAGGCATTCAGAGTTTTTAATCTGAGAACCAGAGTGATCATGGAGTCTATTCATGTGTCATTTGATGACAAGAAAATAACTGGACTTGAAGATGTTAATGAGCATGATCAACTGCACTTTGAAAATGAAGATTTATTAAACTCGGATGATACAGATCTGACAAACACTGTTAAGGTCAATTCTGAACCTCTACTGGTAAACACTGAAGAAACTTTTCAATCAGAAACAAGGGAAAAACCAGTTGAGGGGGAGCATGAAGAATCACATCAAAGTGATAAGTCAAACACTGAAAGTGACTCAATTGATGATTCTGAATCAAACTCTGTTGATTCAAACTCTGATCATTCAAATTCTGAGCAGTCACATTCAGGGGGAGCATCTGAAAATGAAGAGAGACATCAAGAAAATCAGGAGAGCATGGATCAAGGGGGAGGATCACATAATGACAGAAGCAATCTGCCTTCTGCAAGAAAATGGACTAAGTCACATACACCTGATTTAATTATTGGTGATCCAGATGCAAGAGTAAGGACAAGAAGTGCAACAACAAATGAATGTCTGTTTCATGCATTCTTGTCACAAACTGAGCCAAAGAAAGTGGAAGAAGCTCTTAAAGATGCTGACTGGATAACAGCAATGCAAGAAGAGCTAAATGAATTTGAAAGAAATGAGGTGTGGACCCTTGTACCAAGGCCAAAGAACAGATCTATTGTTGGTACTAAATGGGTTTTCAGAAATAAAACTGATAGTGATGGTGTGATCACAAGGAACAAAGCAAGACTGGTAGCTAAAGGCTATTCACAGCAGGAAGGAATAGATTATGATGAGACTTTTGCTCCAGTTGCCAGATTGGAAGCAATAAGGATGTTTCTTGCCTATGCTTCTCACAAGAAATTCAAGGTTTTTCAAATGGATGTGAAAAGTGCTTTTCTGAATGGAAAACTTGAAGAAGAAGTGTTTGTGGAACAACCACCAGGGTTTGTAGATCCAAAATATCCAGACCATGTCTACAGGTTAGACAAGGCACTCTATGGACTTAAACAGGCACCTAGGGCATGGTATGAAACACTTGCTAAATTTCTGCTAGAAAGTGGGTTTCACAGAGGTACTATTGACAAAACTCTGTTTTACTTTCAATCTGGTAATGACCTGCTCTTAGTACAGATATATGTAGATGATATCATTTTTGGATCTACTAATGATAAACTCTGTAAGAAATTTGCCAAGCTCATGCAGTCAAGATATCAAATGAGTATGATGGGAGAGTTAAGCTATTTTCTAGGCTTACAGGTGAAGCAAACAGATGATGGGATTTTCATAAATCAAGCAAAATATACCAAAAATCTTCTCAAGAAATTTGGCATGCTTGACTGTTCATCTGCAACAACTCCCATGGCAACAGCAACAAAACTGGATAAAGATACAGGTTCATCAGTGGATATGACAAGTTACAGAGGGATGATTGGTTCTCTACTTTATTTAACAGCTAGTAGACCTGATATCATGTATGCCACCTGTCTGTGTGCAAGATTTCAGGCAGATCCAAGAGAACCACATTTAACAGCTGTGAAGAGGATTTTCAAATATCTCAAGGGCACTGTAACCTTAGGGCTTTGGTACCCAAGAGAATCAGATTTTAAGCTACTTGGTTACTCTGATGCAGATTTTGCTGGTTGTAAGATTGACAGAAAAAGCACAAGTGGAAGTTGTCAATTTCTTGGTGACAGACTAGTGTCTTGGTACAGCAAGAAACAGAAGTCAATATCTACATCTACAGCTGAAGCAGAGTATATTGCTGCTGGTAGTTGCTGTGCACAGATTCTATGGATGAAGAATCAACTGCTGGATTATGGATTAAGGTATTCCAAGATACCTATTTTTTGTGATAATCAAAGTGCTATTACAATGACAGGTAATCCAGTACAACACTCAATGACCAAGCATATCAGCATAAGGTATCACTTTATCAGAGAGCATGTAGAGGAAGGCAATATTGAGCTTCACTTTGTGCCTACAGATCAACAACTAGCAGATGTTTTCACAAAGCCTCTAAGTGAAGCAACATTTACAAGGCTGGTCAATGAACTAGGGATGGTATCTGGTTTTGACTAAACATGTTGGTTAGACTCAAACTCTTTCAAATAAAATGTGTTGCTCATATCTCTGTAAATTGCTAAAGTGCTATGTGAATCTTATTAGTTAAACTCTGTTAGCATGATTGTTGGTCATACACTGTTAATACGTTTGTTAAACTCTGTGAATTCTGAGTTGATTTTTGTCTGAATGAAAATACCAATGAAGAAAAATGTATAGAGCATGATTTTCAGTGAAAAATCAAGATTCTTTTTGAGTCACTGTAATCTAATCAGAAATTGCACAGTAAGTTAACACAGCATGATACTGTTTCATATTTAGAGCATCTCTTAGTTTATTTGATCCTAAACTCTGAATCTATGAATACTGTATGCATTGCCTCTCATGAATAATACTGATATTGATGAACTCTAAACTCTGATTAGTGACACTCTGTTTCCAAGTCATACTTGATTCTTGATGATTCTGTGTTTGCACTTGTGAAAATTTTAAAACTTGAGATGTGTCATTGTTTATTTTGGTGAGAAACAGTTCATGTCTGAACCTTGTGAGATTTTGAGCCGAATAAGTGATTGATACATTTTATATCAATCAGATTTTATTGTTGTGTGATATTCATCAGTGAGTATGTTGCTCTAGAACTTGTATTAAACCATTTTGGAACTACATGATATATGTGTGCATGAAGATGACAAAGGCAATTAGGATTAACCAATTTTTGACCATTTCTTCAAACACTGTTCAAAATATTTTTGAACACTGCTCATAAACTCTGTTCATAAACATGACCCGTAGTAAACCCTTTTTGAGCCTAATTAACTGCTCATTTTCTTGAATACTAAAGTATTAAGAGCAGTTATATTCTTTTGTTAAATCTGATTCAAGCAGGTGAGTATTCCTTATACTATATCTTACTCAGTATATATATATATGTCAATAAAAAAAAAATAATAATAATAATAAAAATAAAAAAAATAATAAAAAAAAAAAAAAATGTATATATACTGATCATCTTGTACAAAAATGTACTAACCATTTGACTGAACATTTTGATCAAATAAATAGTTCAGTTCGAAATTCTCATTCGAAACGCATCTCTTCTCATCTGTTTGATTTCACTCAATTACAACCCTGAACAAAGTCCTTTTGATTTGTGCATATATGTAATCGAAGTGGTGTAGATTTGGTGGACATTCAAGCTTATGGTAGTATCTGCTTTTACTGATTGAATCTGAGAGTAAACACTTCACCTAAACACTTGTGTGATGTGAGAGTTTGTAAGACAATCCTTGACATGTAACTCACTGAATGATGCTTTGATGCTTATCTCATGATATTTTTGTCTTTAATGACTGTGTGCTTACGTGGATAATCATGATCATAAACTGGAACAGGGATATTCAGATTTCTGTAATTAAGGAACTACAGAGTTTAGCATTCATCATATACTCTGTGTTTAATATGAGAGTTTGTGCATTCAGTGTTTATTGTTTTGATTTATGGATTTTATGAAAAATTAGATGCTATAAAAATTGATTTGGTAAACTCTGCTACTCACACACGAAAATCACGACTGTGCATTTTTGAAAGGGTTTTTGTGATAAAGATTGAAAATTTGATAAACACTGAATGATTGTGCTATGTACTCTAAGGTATAGTTTCATTAGAATAATTTGAAAATTTTGGAGTAAATGGAGTAGTTGACAACTGTTAATTAGTGTAATTAGTGGTAACGTGTCTTGATAAACGGAACGACAGCGGTAATAATGGCTTTTACTGCGCCTGTATTAAGTGAACCGTTGCATGTGTGACACCTGTCCCACTCACTCATCATTATGTCTCCCTTTTACATTTTTCAAGGGAACAGTTGCGTGTTTTCAAGTAAAAATCGTTTGAGTTTAGTTTTTAACTACAACTCAAATTACTTTTTGCTACAATCATTTTTATCCACACGTATTCACTTTACCAAATCAGAGAACATCTTTGTTTTTCTCTTTGGCATTTTCACAAACACCTTTCTTGCAAAATCTTTTCACAGTTGATTCTTACTTATTTCTTGATTCAATGGCAACTAAAGCTTTCACTGTCTTTGGTCTACGTTTTGTGCCTAACAACTATGCAGCTTTACTTGAGAATGACCGGGCACCAGAGCCGTTTCATCTTATGCAAAATTTTCTTCGAGATTCTGAAATTGGGCAAGCGCTGGTTGAACCGGCTACTCTATCTGCTTCCCAAGTCGTTAATTTCTGGCAAAACTCAAGATATATTGAAGGAGGAGAGAATGGAACTCCGTCTATCATCTTCTCTCATGAAGAACAAGAGTTTGTAATCACTCCACAAACTGTTCGTGATGCCATGGACTTCGACACACATACTTCGTATGCTGTTGTTTCTGAGGAAAATCTTGATGATGAAGTGCAGAAAAGATCAAACTCTGTCAAAGAAAGATCATCTTGATGATGAAGGCACCAATGCTGATAAGGGTTTAAGAAATGAAAATCTCAGACAAGGACATGGAAGGTCTTCAAGGTCAAAGCCGAATTTGGTGTTAGATTCAAATACTCAGAGTACTTCTGGTTCAAGGCCAAGGGATTTGTTATTCTCTGACAATCCACAAACAGATGAAGAATTGGCTGCAAAACTTTTTCGAGAAGAGAATGCTGAAGCTACACTTGAGGATATTCAAGCTGAAGAAAAGCTGTTGCAGAAAGAACATTTAAAAGCTGTGAAGTCCAAGAAAGTGAAGAAAGTTGTTAAAGTTTCAAAGTCTGCAAAGCCTGTGATGAAAGGAATTGTAATCAAAGAAAAACTATCTGGTATTCAAGAAGAAGAAGAAGATACTGGAAAGCTGGTTAGAAAGTCTTCTCTTGATGCTAAGTTGAAGTTAAAAGGGAAAGTTGATGAAGAGAGCAAGGGCAAGATGATAGTTACAACCTCTGTTGCTACACAAGTTGTACAGACTCAAAGTAAACTTTTACCTGGTTTTTCAAGGGCGAAGATTCCAGTGGAAGAAGGAGCAGGAGTGACTGGTGGATATCAGCATAATATTGCCTGTTCAGGAAAGCCACCAGGCAGGAATACTTCTGGTTTAGGATCAAGAAGAGATTTGAGAGTTGGTAACAGTCCAAGAGATCCCTCTGCACTTGTATCTCTTGGTTCTGGTATAACTCAAGAAAATCTAGACAAGTTGGAGTCAGTTCAGGTAGTTCATCAAAGGAGCTTAGATATTCACTTTCTACTATACTTTATGGCAGATGGGTCAGTGTATAGAGTGAATGAAGAAGCAATCAAGTTAAAATTATTTGAGGAACTTCAGTATGTCTTGCATATCTTCAGAGTTAGAAATCAAAGAACACAGCTTATTGCTAATTCTATAAGGGAGTATATGCTGAAAGCTAAAGTTGCTACAGGAACAAAGTCTGCTGAAAAATATGTTCCAAAATACAGAGACTGGAATGGAAACCTGATTGAAATGCAGAAGGGTACTACAAGGCTGAAGACTGATCTTGGAATTACAGTTCTGGATTTCAATGTAAAGTCTGAAGAATTAAAGTACATCAGATTGGGTAATGAAATGAGGAGAAACAAGATCTATGATCTCAGAGCTGCTATTTTTCAAACGGATGAGAATGATCCAGAGTTAAGAGAGATCAAGCAAGCTATGGAAATTGAACTTGAAAATGCTGAAAGGAGATTGTTGATTGATTATCTCAGAACAACTCCAGATCTTAAGGAGGTTAGGTAGACAGAATTTGTAAGTGAATCGTATTTTCTGTAAATTTTGATAAGTCAGGTTTAAACTCTGATTATATGTTAAACACTGTGTTTTTATTTGTTCGTTTTGACATCATCAATTATTGTGAACTTGTACATTTTTCTAATGAACAAGTTGGGGGAGATTGTTAGATATAATTGATGTGATTTAATGTCAGTGTTTAAGTGTTTCAGGTAAAGAGAGTTTAACTTGTTATTGAAAGCAGTGTTTGAGTATACGCTGATTGCTGGAAGCGCAAACGCTGACAGAGGAAAGCGTAAACACTGATAGCTGAATACATGGAAGCGCAAACACTGTTAGTGTTGAGAGAACAGAGTTTGCTAAAGTCTGTCTACTAGGAGCGTCTACAAGTCAACAGAGTTTGAAGATTAATTTAATATTAATATGGAAGCGATATCTTTGAAGATTGGATATCTGTCAAAGAGATCGAGTTGACTTAGAAGACGTGTAGCAATCGTAATTGATATCAATTGTATAGCTTAATTTTAGGAGAATCAATTTACGATTGTACGTAGCTGTATATCTTATAAATACAGTTAGGTTAACCCTAGAAGGGTATCCATCGTGAACGAATATCATTCTTGTAACCTAAGCAGCTCTCTGTGATACTTTACATCACCGAGAGAGGAATTATTAATTCCAAACAGTTTTAAAGAGTTAAAACGTGTGTTCTTGTTACTTATTTATACAGTTCTTGATTATTTATTGTGTAATCGACCTAACAGCATGGCATATGGTTTCAAAGATATTTTGGACTGTTATATATTATCACTGTTCAATTATATTTCTGGTGGGCTATTGCTCACCCTTGCTTTATTTATTTATATCACAACAACAGCTAGATCAGATGGCCGCGCAAGGCGCACACAGCGTAAGCAGGTGTCAACCGTCAGAGGTTTACCGCTAAGGTCTTGGCTACCTTTGTTGAGGATGCAACTACTGGTAGGCTAGTTGTTAGCAATTGAGCCTCAATGTATTTATATTATGGTATCTATTAATGGATGGCAAAGAGTATGTAATTGTACAATTATAATTCTTTGGGTTGTAAGAACTCAAACTTGTGATTAATAATATTGTTGGTTACTCTGATTTCATCTCTGGGACTATAGCGGGTGTGTTTTATGTTGTTGTTTTGGGTCACAAGGTTGTAATTTAAATTATGTTGATTTTATGGATGGATATTGAGACCGTAACGACCAGATCCCTGACCCTGGATCTAGGGGTGTTACAAAAAATGTCTGCACCTACACTTTGAGTAGGTGGTTCTTGTGTGACTGGATCTGCAATAGCTTCTGAACTCCTTTGAAGTTCAGGTTCTTGTGGGCTGGATCCTTTCAGAGATGACACTGTAGTCCTCTGTTTCTTTTGTCTGTGAAAAACATTTGCTTCAGCAGATTTTACTTCAAGAGGTGAAGGTTTAACACCCAGCTGAGCAGCAATAGCATTTACTTCATCAACGGACATCTCAATAATTCTTCTCTTTGGAGATGCAGATGCTGGAGAATCAGAAATCTCAACAGTCTTCACAGGTGAATTATTTGGAGTAGAGATGTCAGGATTAGCAGTAGCTTCAGGAACTGATGATCCATCCTGATGAACAATATCAGGATTGCCTTCCATATCATTAGTAAGATTCAGAAATTCTGTATGATCAACAAATTTGCCTTTTCTGATTAATCTTCTTCTTTTCTTTGGCTTTTCAGAGATAGCCACTTCCCTTGTATCAGCAACATCAATCTCCTTCTTTTTCAACAAGACTGATATAGGCATTTTATCATCATCAGAATCAGAAATAGTTCCTTGAACAACTTTCCTTTTCACTCCTGTTCCTTTATCCAAACCAGATGTTTCAACAACTCTTTGTCCACCCCCTTGTGACTTCATTTGAGAATGAGTTGGAGTGGAGAAATCCTTTGACCCTGATTGCCTCTTAGACACATCAGATCTAGCTGATTTCTTTGATTTTACAACTGATGCCTTTTGTGAGACACCAGAGGTGGTTAACTGTTTAGGTAAGTGTTTGGGTTGTGTGCTTGTGTCAGGAATAGGATGTGTAAGGTCCTGTTCCATAGCACCAGTTGCTGGGCCATATTGAATAGGCATTTTCTTTCTTAAAAGAGACCATACTTCATCAGGAATGTATGGAGATCCCACAAACTTATTTGCCTTATCAGAATTGATTAGACTCTTTATATTGTTATCTGAGATTTTACATATCGGCAAAATTGTATCATTCTCAAAAACAGCATGAGGACATAAGTGAGAAAATATTAATTGAAAGAATCTAAGAAAGCAAACATAACCACATTTATCTGCCTTTCTTTCACTTAATGCCTTCAGTATAAAAGAACCATAATCAAATGAGAGATCATGGATTAGAGAGTACCCAATTTTGGCTGAACCTGTGGGTAAGGCATCAAAGTTTGATACTTTATTCAAGAAACATCTGCTGATTGTGTCAAAGAAGAAATTCCATTCCTTCTTGAGCTTTGTCCTGTAGAGCTCTCCAAACTTCTTTGGTGTTCCATTGTAACCCAGGCTTACAACATACTCAAGAAGTTTTGCATCAGGAACTTTGAATACAGGCTTACCAATGATTGATGGTAAGTGTAGGGCTGCATTGACAATCTCAGGTGTCACATAATATGTAACATTGTCATATTCAAAGCTCATCTGAGGATTTTCTGATGGATGACTTTTCCCAAAAACACTTGTGTTCCACACCTGCATAACAGACTTAAAAGATATCTTGGCAGGTTGTGTTAGTGCATAATTGATTGGGCTTGAGGCCAAAAAGTCCTGAATAATGTGGAAATCACTTGGCAAGTCCTGATGATCTAGAACTGCAGTGAAGTTATTAGTATTAAACGTAACTCCATTGATTACCACCTTGCTGTTCATGAATAAGTTCTCCATTGCAATTCCAAACACAAACGATGTGTTAATTTTGAAATTAGGGTTTGATAATGTAAAGACAAGGAGAGACGATGCTTTACTGATAGTTTGAGAAAACTAAATCAATTAGTAAACTTAATTGATTTTGGACAATACTTGTCACTTCTCAAAAACAGGTGTCAGTAAATCATTCGTTTAGGCTAAAGTAATGGACCAAATTACGTGAGAGAGTGGTGAGGATTACACGCGTCGTGACTTACATATTTAACTGTGTGTAAGCATCGAGTGTGCACACGCGCTACATATTATTCGGAAAATAAAATTGTGACCAAAATAAAACATGGTAATTTTGTTTTAAATAAAGAAATTTAAAACATCACAATCGAATAATACCTGGTTCTTGCACCAGTAATATGAATCGTTTCATATTCTCGTTCCACCCTCCTCTATTTAATCTTAGAGACTTGTCCACTTACTTCTTTAAAGCTTCATTCTCTCCTGTTAAGAAAAATCAGAAAAACCCTTCTCATCAAAAGTTTTAGCAATGTCGAATCTTACCATCATTGAGAAAAACCTCCATCTCTTAGAGAAAAGAGATATATTTAGTTATACTCGTGAAGAGTTTGATGCTTTCGACTGGGAAAGACAACTGGAGACTCTCTGGTTGCAGATGGATGCAGGTCTCGAAGAAATCGAGAAGGAAAAACCTGCAAAAGTGATCGACATTGATGCTGCCCTCCAAACAGCATTCGCATGGCTTTCATCTAAGGCATCCTCATCCAACTCCATCAACCATTGTTAATGAATATGTCAGCAAAAATAACCTTATCCCTGTCAACTTCCACCCAAACAAAGTGGCAAAGATGGGATCTGGGATGGCTATTAACAATGGAGTGGATTGGTCTCTAATTTCCTGTTGAATAGATTAGTAGATAGAGAACACAAAAGATGTAATCTTTGAATGTAAACTCTTTCTTATTATCAATGAAAAATTTTGTTTATTCTATTCTATTCAATGTTTTTCTTGATTGAACATGTTATCTGACATTTAAATATGAGGACTAATTAAAGTAATCACATTATCAGGAATTCAATAACATTAAACATAACTTGAATCAGGAAATTGAGATAAAATGAAGATAGTTAGACTCTGACAAAATACTGATTATCGAATCGTTGCATCAGGATTCGACGTTGACCACTGTCAGGATTGACTTTCCATCAGTATTTGCAGGTCGTCAGTAACTGATGACTTCTTTTTCTCAGGAACTGCCATAGTTTACCATTCCAAGTTCATTCACCAACTTTGTAAAAGTAGCCTCAGGAAGTGGCTTGGTGAATATATCAGCTAACTGTTGATCAGTAGGAACAAAATGAAGTTCAATTGTTCCTTCCAGTACTTGTTCACTTATGAAGTGATACCTGATGCTGATGTGCTTTGTAAGAGAATGTTGAACTGGATTTCCTGTCATAGCAATAGCACTTTGGTTATCACAATAAATAGGTATTTTTGAAAATGACAAACCATAGTCCATTAGCTGATTTCTCATCCACATGATCTGAGCACAACAGCTTCCAGCAGCAATGTACTCAGCTTCTGCAGTTGATGTGGAGATAGACTTTTGCTTTTTACTGAACCAAGAAACTAGTCTTCCTCCAAGAAACTGACAACTGCCTGAAGTACTTTTCCTGTCTATTTTGCATCCAGCAAAATCAGCATCTGAATAGCCACATAAACTAAAGTCTGATTCTCTGGCATACCAAAGGCCAAGAGAAGATGTGCCCTTTAGATATCTGAAAATCCTTTTTACTGCAATGAGATGCGGTTCTCTAGGATTTGCTTGAAATCTTGCACATAGACAGGTTGCATACATGATATCAGGTCTGCTAGCAGTTAGATATAAGAGTGAGCCAATCATCCCTCTATAGTTGGTTACATCTACTTCAGTTCCTTGATCAGGATCAAGCTTTGTAGCTGTAGCTATAGGAGTGGAAGCTGTAGAGCTGTCTTGCATGTTAAACCTTTTTAGTAAATTCTTTGTGTATTTTGACTGATTGATAAAAATCCCTTCATCAGTCTGTTTAACTTGAAGACCTAAGAAATAGCTCATTTCACCCATCATGCTCATTTGATATCTCGACTGCATTAGCTTTGAGAACTTCTCACACAGCTTAGTATTAGTTGACCCAAAAATGATATCATCAACATATATTTGAACTAACAGCAAATCCTTACCATGATTCAAGTAAAATAAGGTTTTATCAATTGTACCTCTGTTGAATCCACTTTCCAGTAAGAATTGAGCTAAGGTTTCATACCAGGCTCTTGGAGCTTGCTTTAGTCCATAAAGTGCTTTATCCAGTCTATAGACATGATCTGGATGTTTGGGATCAATAAATCCAGGAGGTTGTTCAACATATACCTCCTCTTCCAGTTCTCCATTGAGAAAAGCACTTTTTACGTCCATCTGGAATACTTTGAATTTCTTGTGGGCTGCATATGCCAGAAAAATTCTGATGGCCTCCAGTCTTGCAACAGGAGCAAAAGTCTCATCATAATCTATTCCTTCCTGTTGAGAATACCCCTTTGCTACTAGTCTTGCTTTATTTCTCACAATTGTGCCATCTGAATCAGTCTTATTTCTGAATACCCACTTTGTACCTACAATAGACCTTCCTTTGGGTCTTGGTACTAGTTTCCAGACTTCATTTCTTTCAAACTCATTCAGTTCTTCTTGCATGGCTGTCACCCAATCAGCATCCTTAAGTGCATCTTCAACTTTCTTGGGCTCCTCCTTTGACAGAAAGTTATTATATAAACATTCATTTTGAGTTGCACTTCTTGTCTTAACACCTGCTTCAGGATTCCCAATGATTAAATCAGGAGTATGACTTTTTGTCCATTTCCTTGCTGATGGTAAGTCATTTCTTGAACTGGATGCTCCCCCTGGATTGGTGTTTTCTTCAAAAGAACTAGAGTTGCTAGAAGCTCCCCCTGAGATAGTGCTATCTTCTTCTGATGTACTATCTTGATTGTCACTTGAGTCTGTTTCCGATGAATCTCTACTTGATGGTTGAGTTGAATCATCACTAGTGATGTCTCGCTCTTGCTCCCCCTCAACATTTGCATTATTTGAGTCATCATCAGTAACAGGTGTTTGATCAGGAATTGATCGATCGTCAGGTTCTGACAGAGTATCAGTATCTGCCGTGACTTCATCAGGATTGTTGGTAGATTCATTTGCAAAAGTCAAACTGTCATGAGAGTCTTCTTGAATTCCTGTTAACTTTCTATCATCAAAAGATACATTAATAGACTCCATGACTGTCTTTGTTCTTAGATTATAGACTTTAAAGGCTCTTGTTGTTGGATAGCCAATAAAGATGGCCTCATCAGCTTTTGTCTCAAATTTTCCTAGCTGTTCTGGATGAGGTCTTAGAACAAAGCACTTGCAGCCAAACACATGTAGATGCTTCAAACTTGGCTTCTTTTCCTTAATCATCTGATAAGGAGTTACACCATGTCTGTTGATTAGTGTAATATTTTGAGTGTAACAAGCTGTGTTGACTGCTTCTGCCCAGAAATATGTAGGTAGATTAGCTTCTTCCAACATAGTTCTACCAGCTTCAATAAGAGTTCTGTTCTTTCTTTCAACTACTCCATTTTGCTGAGGAGTGCCAGGAGCAGAGAATTGTTGAACTATTCCTTTGTATTTGCAGAACTCTTCCATTGCTGAATTCTTGAATTCAGTCCCATTATCACTTCTCAGAATCTTGACTTTGTATTCCGTACCAGTTTCAATAAGTCTAACATGGTCCAGCAGTATTTCAGCATTTTCATCTTTTCTGTGAAGAAAATAAACCCAGGTAAATCTAGTATATTCATCAACAATGACTAGAGTATACCTTTTCTTACTGATGGACATTATATTCACTGGTCCAAACAAGTCGAGGTGTAGCATGTGATATGGTTCATCAATTGAGGATTCAGACTTGCTCTTGAATGATGTCCTTCTCTGTTTAGCCTTCTGACAAGCATCACAGAGTCCATCAGGAGTATATAGAGCCTTTGGTAATCCTCTTACCAAGTCTTTCTTAACCAACTCATTTATATTGTTGAAGTTGAGATGAGAAAGCTTCTTATGCCAATTCCAACTTTCATCTACAGATGCTTTACTGATGAGGCATGTAGTTGGATTTTCAGTATTAGAGTGAATGTTGGCTTCATAAATGTTACCATGTCTTTGACCTGTTAATGCAATCTTTCCTGTAGATTTGCTGATTACTTCAAAATGAGTATCATTAAAGTTGACACGATAACCTCTGTCTGTGATCTGACTAACACTTAACAGATTGTGCTTTAGTCCTTTCACCAGAGCTACTTTTTCAATGATGACATTTCCAATTACAATGCTGCCATATCCCAAAGTTTGTCCAATGTTGCCATCCCCATAAGACACAGTTGGGCCAGCCTTTTCCTCAAATTCTGATAGCAAGGTTTTGTCTCCAGTCATGTGCACAGAACATCCACTATCCATGACTAACACATTTTTCTTTTTACCCTGCAATCAGAATCACAAAGAACTCAGTTAGAATTTTTAAGAACCCACACTTGTTGGGTTCTCTTTTCATGCAATTTAACATCTTTATCAGTAGAAGATTTTCTTGTAAAGACATTTTTATGAGAATTAACTCCATCAGAATTAGTCTTTATCTTGACAGATGCATGATTAGAATTCAAGTTCTTTGATTTTCCAAAATTTGCACTTTTATTGAACTTTGGCAAAGGCTCATAATAATTATAGTACAAATTATGGTATTCTTCACATGTATAGATAGAATGCCATTTACTGCCACAATGGAAACAAGGATTCTGTGGTTTATAGAATACTGATTTATTCCTAATGTCAGACTTAGGAACTACAGTTGGCTTCTTTTTACTCCTCCTGCAATCAATAGCAAGATGATTAGAATTACCACAGTTAAAACATACTTTTCTTGGTGCATTCGGAATATACTTATAATTATTCTCCTTGTTTATTCCAACTTTACCATTCCTGTTCCTTTTGACAGTTGGAACTCTCTTCCTATCTGTTACCTCACAGATTCTGTCCCTCAATTGCTTTTTGGACAAAAGACCTACATTTTTGTTTTTGACAGTTCTAGACTCAGAATGATGTGTAGAAGTAGACCCCTCTTCTGAAGTAGATTTGGGAATTTCTGGATACACATAATTAACTGGCTTTAATTTGGTTTTGGTACTGTCTGTAACATATCTGTAGGTTTTTGGATTTGTTGAGTTATTAACTATAACTCTTCCAGGGTTAGATGAAACAACCTTTCCTTTGTCCTTTTTCTCATTTTCTGGTTTATACCCTAGACACTCTTTCCAGTTTTTATCAGAAATGATTTCATGAGTTTTTGTACCAGAATGTGTCCAGGTTCTGAGTTTTTCATTAGCATCTTTAAGTTGCCTCTCAAGTTCATTATATTTAAACTCCATTTCAAGTTTCATGTGTTTAGCATTATCACATTCAGCTTGAACTTCATGCAAGAAAATTAACTCAGCTTCTAGATGATCATTTCTCTTAACAACCTCTGCCATTTCAGATTTTATTCTTGTATTTTCAAGAGATTGACTCCTAAAACTAATATGCAGAGATTTTAAGAAAGATTTTAGCTCAGAAACATTATTAGTATCAAAATCAAATAAAACTTCAGATACCTTGGTTTCACCAGCAGAAGTCTCATCAGTTTTAGCCATCAAAGCATAATTCACTTTCTCCTCTTCAGAGTCAGATGATGAGTCCATCCAATCCTTGCTTGAAGAAATGAGAGCTTTGGTTTTGGTCTTCTTGCACTCAGTTGCAAAATGACCCATCCCATCACAGTTATAGCATCTGATTTTTGACTTGTCAAACTTGCTGCTTTTGCCTTCTTTCTTCTTGTACCTGTCTTTGTCAGCATTGAAGGTTTTCTTCTGGAATTTCCCTTGCTTCCTAGCCTTTCTGAATTTCATCTTTTTGAAGCCTTTGACTATCATAGCAACCATTTCCATCATATCAGAATCAGTAGAGTCATCATCAGTATCAGGATCAGACTCAGTATCAGTATCTGATGATGAGTCATCAGGAATTGACTCTTCCACTCTACTCTTTCGGTTATAAACCTCCTCAGCTTTTCCCTTTGATTTTGATTCAACATTCAAAGCAACAGATTTTGCTTTGACATTTTTCTTGTTCTTCCTCTGTTGAACCTCAAGATCATGAGTTCTTAGCATTCCATAGACTTCATCAAGAGACAGCATCTTCAAATCATATTGATGCCTTATGATTGAAGCTTGAGTATCCCACTCTTCAGTTAAAGCTCTGAGAAACTTGGTATTCGAGTCCTCTGGATCATACTCTTTGCCAACCAGTGATAGATTGTTCAGTAAAGTCAAGAACCTATCGTACATATCAGTAAGGCTTTCATCAGATTTAGCATCGAATTGCTCATACTCCTGAATTAACAGAGCCCTTCTGTTTCTTTTGATAGATTCAGTACCTTGACATTGAGTTTCCAAAGTATCCCAAATTTCCTTCGCAGTCTTGCATGCTATTACCCTGTTAGACATGACATTATCAAGACTGTTATGCAAAATATTCTTTACCTTTGCATCTTTGAGTACTTGAACCTTTTCTTCTGTCGTCCATTCATTCTTTGCCTTAATGACATAGTGTTCAGCAACAGTCTCTGTTCTTGCAACTAGTTTTGTTGGAAGAAATGGTCCATCATTGATCCTGTCAAGATAGTCAGGATCAGTTGCTTCTAGATACATCAACATTTTCACTTTCCAGGTTGGATACTCGGTCCTCTTGAGAATTGGAATTTTAATGCTTTCATACTTGCTTGTCGACATCTTAAGATCGTTACTGATTTAATTAATCAGTTTAGCCCTGATACCAATTGTTGCCCAGTAAATAACAATTGTAGAAGGGGGTTGAATACAATTGTATAAGATTTTCGACTAAAAACAAATAACACAAGTATGAATCAATAACAGCTTTATTAACTCTGATATAAAACTGTTACAAAACTCTCTTAAGAAATTCTTATGTTCTTAAGAGCTGCTAGGTTACAATATAACTCGTGTAAGCGATTACAAAATGTAAAACCTAAACTGTGTTTATATAATGTACACAGTTGCACTATCAATTACAAGATATTCTAAATCAATTACATATATCTCTGAATGCATATCTTGTATGATAGCTGCCTTCCTACAAATTAGGAACCGACATATCAATCTTCCTTGATCTCTGGTCTGATGAGAATCTTCATCAAATACTGACCAGCTTCTAATCCTGATAGTCCAATACTGACGGTGCATTCCTGATGACGTCAGCATCAGTATCTGATCAGTAATGCCCAGATCCTGATCATATCTTGAATCAATATCTAACAAAATAGATACCCTCGTGTCATCCAAATCAATATCTATATAAGTCCAGCGATTCCGTAAGAAGGTTAAGGAACACTCGAGGGTGAACCAGGTTCATTTTCCTAATTATAGGAATTAAATAAAAATAAGTGATGAATAGTGATTTTGGTGAAATTTGGAATATTATTATAATAATGTTATACCCGGTATTCGGAACGGATTTCTGAGTTCGTATTAGTGATCCAGGAGGAAAATAAGTGTATGTAAAAGCTGTCGGATTCAGAAAAAGAGAACTTTTATTTTCTCCGAGATTTCCCTGGACACTGCAAGACTTAAGGATTTATAAAAGGGAATTAAGGAAATTAAATTCGAGAAGTATTAAGAAAGATGGAGAATAGTATTAGAAATATTAAGAATGTTTTGGGTAAAACCCTAACTAGAAACGAATGAGCTATTCCCTCGAACGATCAATGAATTGAGCAGTAAACGGATAAAGAAACAAGCAGAGGGAGCAAGAGTCATGCATAAGCTACTAGAAAATATCTAGTAACCATTTAGTTACAAGAGTAACTAGACAATTGGAGCATAAACCAAGTACTTAGAAATCCAACCAATACTTAGCATGAAAACCACTTAAACATCAACACATGGCTTGCAAAATGCATCACTCCATGCATCATCACTTTAATAAAGTGAACATAAGATGAGATATTATTCAAGGCATCACTTTATGCATTATTGTTCAAAAAATCAACCAAGCAAACTCATCCTCTCCACAAAACCTTCCATTCGACTTTCTTGATAATTCAAGAATCAAAATCCATCTTCCCACCATTGTTTGATCACCAAACTTTTATCCTAGATCCTATATTTCATAAAAATGATACCCTAGAAATCTTAGCCTCAAAATCCTTTGTTTCCATTTTCAATAAAATCATCAAAGTTAAGGGTGAATAGTAACATCAAGAACAAAATTCTTGGATCTTGAATTTTTGGATGGTCTAAGCTTGGTTAAGGGTGGACATGGACTATACAAGGCTTAGCAAGGTCTTTAACATTCTACAAGGAAGGTATAAACCTCATGAAACCCTAGTTTGACTTTGAGTTTTAATAATGTTCTTGATAGTTTTGAATTAGTATGGTTATGGTGATGATTAAAGCATGATTATGTAGTTAGTTTTGTTGATTAAGCGGTTCATTGATTATGATGGTTAAGTAAGATGTTCTTGGACATTTTGGGATAAGAAATCATGTGAATAAGTTGTATGGATGCCCGGTGTGGCTTGGTTTTAGTGTTACGATTAGTAGAACGTTCGATTTATAGCCGTCGTAATGCTCGATTTTCGTTTAACCTTAAGTAACCATGCATCACAGTAGCTTTAACTCACTGTTAAGCTTCGATTTCTGCCATGATAAGCTATATTATGTTATAAGCTTCGTTTTGATATAAAGTTCGTATGAAATGGACTTACGGTTTAGGAGTTATGATTAAATTCGTAAAAGTGGTTCGAAATCGTAAACGAAAGTTCGTAATTGAAATTGATTCCCTTAAATGTCGTTTAATCAGTGGCGAATCTTATTAATTAAATATTAGAAGTAAAAAGGAAGGTGTGAGAGAAAACCACATGTCGAATGGATCGTTTTCCGATTTTATAAAAATGTTTGAATCGAGGTTAAACGCGAACGAACCCCTCAAAAGGTATGACTTTGGTTATAACTTAGAAAACGGGCGATAACACTCGAGGTATAATCTTGATTCGTAAACGACCAACCTTAGAACTTATACGACTTAAGTATATACCAAGTATAAGCATGATGACATGTCTTGATAACGAACGAATGTCGGATCGTATCGGTGATAAAAAGAGTTACACTAAAAGAGACGTAACGAGATAACTCGAAAACATGTTTCGATTTAAGTGGAGTTTATACTTAGCCTTTTAATAAGCGTTAAGTGGTTAATCTTAAATATTCTGATTGTTTATAGATTGTCGAGCTGACCCGGGACACATTACCCCTACCCGCACTCGATTCTCAGGCAAGTTTCCAATACCTTGGAACTGTTGTTGTGATAATATATATGATTGTTGTTATACCTATGCCATAGCATGCATGTTTGCTTTCAAGTTAATATTGAATTACTTGTTCCCTGAATTGTTATCGGCTTATGGACTATATATGAAATATCAGTTATAAGCCGGATTGTTTTGTTTGGTTAAGACCCTTAGCGAAGGGCGTATGATATTCATACTTCAAATATAGACCGGGAGTCGATATTTTGTAATATACAAATAGTCGTGGAAACCCGGAGGGATCCCAGCGACAAATTTATTACTTTGAGGATTTTTTATTCGATTACGAATCTTTCGAGGAACGTTATTTTAGTATTACCTCAGTGAAGGAATATTTAATGAATATTATTTTAATATTCATTTAGAATGTCATTTATTTAATGAGTATTATTTTGATCATTCATTGGAGTTATTTAGTTAATTAATATTATTTTGAATATTCATTAGAGTTATTTGGTTGACGAATATCATTCCCAAATATTCATTTGGCTTACTTATTATTATTTGGAATATTCATTTGATCTTTATTTATTTAATGAATATTACTTTCAAATATTCATTTAGGTTTGATTTACTTAACGAATATTATTTTAAAATATTCATTGGAAGTTCTATTTACTCAAGGAATATTACTTCGAATATTCCTTTAAAGTTTTGATTACTAAATGAATATTATTCGGATATTCATTTAGAATATTATTTGTTAAATGAATATTATTTTGGGATATTCATTTAGAATATTATTTGTTTAATGAATATTATTTGGATATTCATTTGGATTGTTAATTGTTAAATGAATATTATTTTCAAATGTTCATTTAAGGTTTGATTTATTCAGTAAATATTATTTTAAATATTTATTTAAGTTTATTTATTCAATGAATATTATTTTAAATATTCATTTAAGAAGAGATTTATTTAATAAATAATTCTATATATTCATTCGAGGATTACTTACGAGCAATATTATGATTTAATAATATTTCGTAATTATTATTAACTTAATAAATATTCTTGGAATATTTAATTAAATTCTTTTGAATTCTTTTTGTAATGATGTATATTATTCAAAGGTTATCATTCACCTTCAGATATTATGTAAAATATTTCGAAGTCTTTTATGACTATTTATATCAAGGGGAGGTTCCTAAACTTTAATTTCATTTAAATCTATCTTAAAGAAGATTTAAATACTCGCTCAACTTCCAAACGTATATAAGGGGACCTCACTTGAGTGATGTTATTTATTGGACTGCCCGGTCCTATACTTGCTAAAACTATCTTGTCACTCACATCTTGATTCTTTCAAGCATCGATATGAGTCTTTTGGTTACCTCCTCAACGCTCGAGGGGTATGATTGATGTAACAAGTTTATATCCATTAACAAGCATCAGCTTGGGAAATATTGGTGAATTTTCCTTTCCAATTAGATACGACTACTTTGTGGAGTCCTATCAACAAGTGTTACACTTGGGGAAAAAGGGGAACGAACTTTACGTTTTAGAGTCATGGATGATATTTGAACTAGGAGACGCGTAAGTGGCCGAGTGGCGCCGGTCCAGCAATAGCCCAACCGTTGGCTGAGGAGTTCCAGAGGGAGGTAGATAAGTAATTCCGTCGGAGCTACCTTCTACATGTAGAGAACGACTGATGAGATGCATGACATACGACTGATCATCGTAAACGTCAGGGCATCTGGCGCGGCAATGCTCCCGTATTAGTTCATCTTCTAAAAGTGAGAAATTTCTGCAACACTGTTGGTGTTGGCAAGGTGAAAAAGTGTTGAAACCGGAATTGCAATATTTTTCCTGCAAGTTCCTCTTTTATGATAATTGAGAATATCTTGCTTATCTTTTGCATAGCAGATATTTATTCAAAACAAATATATTTTTGAGTTACCTTGTAACTTCATCTCATACCTTATATTGGTACTACATCGTTAATGCATGGCATATGGTTTCAAAGATATTTTGGACTGTTACATGTTATCACTGTTCAATTATATTTCTGGTGGGCTATTGCTCACCCTTGCTTTATTTATTTATATCACAACAACAGCTAGATCAGATGGCCGCGCAAGGCGCACACAGCGTAAGCAGGTGTCAACCGTCAGAGGGTTACCGCTAAGGTCTTGGCTACCTTTGTTGAGGATGCAACTACTGGTAGGCTAGTTGTTAGCAATTGAGCCTCAAATGTACTTATATTATGGTATCTATTAATGGATGGCAAAGAGTATGTAATTGTACAATTGTAATTCTTTGGGTTGTAAGAACTCAAACTTGTGATTAATAATATTGTTGGTTACTCTGATTTCATCTCTGGGACTATAACGGGTGTGTTTTATGTTGTTGTTTTGGGTCACAAGGTTGTAATTTAAATTATGTTGGTTTTGTGGTTGGATATTGAGACCGTAACGACCAGATCCCTGACCCTGGATCTGGGGGTGTTACAGAAATGGTATCAGAGAGAGCGTTATATATCCCAGAGATGATGCGACGTTAAAACAATAAATTCATTAAGATAATAAGAACTCTTGCCAAGTTCATAGTCAGACTACATAATGTAGTATTGACATATAAAACCCTTATGGGAACCCTAAAGTATCATGATAGTAACTTAGCTCATTCTTGTATCGACTAGTATGGCGACAGACCTTGGGGATTACGAGCAGTAACATAATGATGCTTGTTTTGATGTTGAAGATCGGATGGTGGATTCGATAGAGTACCCTACTGAGGACCCGGAAGAGGTTCCAGCAGAGGAGGAGAATATTGATAAGTATAAGAAGTTTACACTTAAGGAATGAGGGCTACAGCCAGAGAGACTGTAAGAGTTAAGGTATAGTGCTCAGAAAAGTGAGCATAAAGAGCTGAGATATTATTAAAGAGAATTAAAGATGCGTATTGGATTCATAGCGGGATTGCTAGATGAAGTACCAGCAGGTAAGATGGATTTGAGGAATTACTTGAGATCTTATATGGGGATAGATAAAAACCAAAATCCTTAGAGACCTTTATATTAATAAGGAAAGAGCTATAGTGGTACATGATTATCAAAGACAACAATAGAGGACAAGGAGCAAAGTCTCCAGGAGTAGTTAAGATAGAGGCAGCAAATGCCATATCATGTGATAAATGAATTAGTGTGAATGTTGTTAAGGATAATTCGCCATGAGAAGGCAGATTTCATAAGTGATAATTTGTAAAGTCAAACTTAGATTGATGAGGTGGTTGGGTTCAAGGAAATGTCCATTTTATGAATGGATCAACTTAGAAAATAAAGACATTGGGAAGTGATGGCCTGAACGGATAAAGTATATAAGGAAATAGTAAGCAAGACGATGATCTCAGAACCTACAAGACTAAAAGACCAGTGAGTCTATGATAAACTAGTAATGAGGCTATCGTCAAGAAACCAAGTATAAGTTCAGTTCAATTCAGTGAAATGATGAACCAGAAACATTAGTTGCATATGATTCAGAAGAGTATTAAATTCTTTCTTTTCCTTGAATGGATTATGGTGGTTACTTTAAGTTTATTCTGACACTGAATCATAAATGGATTAGGCAAGGTGAGCAGTGGTCGAGATGTAATTGAGAATGCTTCTAGGTGCAACCTGATAGAACAGGTGTAGGACATGTTCTTGAAATAAGAGTTTTGGCAAAATGAAGTCCAGCAATAGGACACATGATCAATAAGAGTAGTGTTGGTTGGCCCTACCAAGTTAAAGACAGTTTCAAATGAAGATTGGCCAACCACACTGGCAAAGGTGAGAAATTTCATAAAATTCACAAGGTATTACCAAAGATTTGCTCAGGACTTTACAGAAAGTGTAGTCCCGTAACCCGACTTATTATAAGAATAAAAGTTTGAATGGACAAGATAAACGTGAGAAGATCTTCCTGGAGCTAAAGGTAAAGTTGGTGATGACCAGGGTTGGCGTTGCCTAATGGAAGAAGGAAACTTTGGGAGATATTATGATGCAACTCATACAGGTATAGGTCTGCGCTTATGCAGCACGACAGCGTAATTTTGAATACATTTAGACAGCGCAGTTCATCGGATTTGGATGGCCTTGGTAGTGCCAATGTTGAGGAACGACTAACCCCGACGGTAGTGTTCCTTCTGAGACTAGTTGTTAAGAAGACTGGTATTTGGTAGTATCGACTAATAGGACGAAAATGTATCGGGAAGATGTGGCATGTTACTAGTGGGTGAATAGATTAACTGAAATTTCCCTAATCCTGGAAAGGAATTCGACGAATTCTGGCAAACCTTGTCTTTCTGATTATCTGAATACGTCACCGAAGAGAGTGGAAACTGGAGCGAACCCTGTGGATTGGGTAAAGTAGCCGCTATACAGGTGGGTAGACATACCCCGATTATTACAATTGAATGTAGGGATAAAATTATGAAGTTGAATGTAATTAAGAAACAAGCCGGACTGAGAAATTCTGGGATTGACTTAAATGAAAAGGTTGTTATGCCAGAAGTGTTAAGCTTTTGTGGTACGTGAAATTGATAAGAGAAGTTGAAGTGATAAAAATAAAGGAAAGGTGACCGGAGACGGTACCGAGAAGTCAATTGAGACTTATATGGAGAAGGGTTTTGAAAAGATCAAAAGGTATCAAAGAAGAAGACACTATGTCAGTAATTGCTAGAAAATTAATGATAGTAACTAAACTCACATATTGTAATGTGGCTGTTGAGGCCAAGTCACAAGTAAATATCAAGCGACTAGACCAGCAATGAAAGGACAAAGCGGGGTAGCTTCTAACCAAGTGCCAACCGCGAGAACTTGATATAAAATGAATTGAGATACATTATAATGGATTTTATAAATACCATGGATGTGTTAGGAATGAGGATGGTGACCAGTAAAGGTTATGAGGATTGTCAGAAATGGTGCAGTATGATGCATAAATGTTATCTGAAGCTTAGTGTCCTCAAAAAGAGCATTAGGCATTAAGAGATTCACGTTGAACACGACCAATATCTTCCAGAACATCCTTGCTACCATTACCAAGTTCTGTAAGAAAGAGCAGATAGACATGTGTTGTCTTTTGGAAGGTCATATAGACTAACATTCGTTGGAAAGAAGAGGTTAGCATTAGTCTACCTATAGACTATCAAGATGAGAATGATTAAAAGAGACCCTTATTAAGGATATATGATTGAATTGCCAAGTACAGGATATAAGTATTCCTTGAAACTAGAATTGAGCATAGAATGTCCATATATTAAGACGAACCCTGGGGGATGCACAAAGAATAGCATCACCCCTAACAATAGACATAGTGAAATCAGATGATATAAATGAATAGACCAAGGTGTCAATAACCTATAAGGAATTGTGGAAAGGAGTCTCAAAAAGTATATAGACAGAATTGTTATAGAATTGATTGATGATGTTTGATATACCCTGTACCCGGAAGATACAGGAGGAATGATGAGGATGGCCTAAGAAACCTTATAAGGGAAGTGCTAATATTCTAAACTTCAAACGGGAAGTTTGGTAAGGAATGTATGACATAGTAACAATAAGGCCAGATGAAACATGTGTGGAACCATGTAAAAGTAGGGATTGAACCAATAAGGTTGAGATTATCCTAAAAACAAGAAGGGAGTTAAGTAAGGAAATATCCTAGGTATGATTTGGAGTACCTGTAGTCAAGATCGCACTAGAAAGGTGGAAGCAATGACTTTTGGAAGAGACTGATAGATGCTTTCTCTCATTCAGCAGAATTTAAGGGAGAATGCTTCCACCCTGAGTTGGAATATATCTAGAAAACATTGACCCCAAGAAAGTATTATAATCAGGAAAGGCCAACGAGGTGGCCGACACTTTAAGTATGGGGGAGTAAGTATAAATGCTCAGACCAAAGAAATAGAAGGATAGTGTAAAGGACCTTGATGGTCATAATGTGGTGGAGGAAGTTACATTCCGTCTAATGATTTTGCCCGGATCAACTATAAGAATAGTTTAAGTAAAGATTTGATTCCTGATGTTGCCAGTAGCACATTACCGACATTAGGAGGCTCTACGACAGACCAGACCAAATTCCCCAAGAGACTCGCCTTTCCTTTGGAATGAGTGGGGGAAAGTTAAGTAACAAGGAATTGGTAGTAGATGACCGAAAACAGAGATGGTATAAATACTGATAAGCCAAATGGCACGATGATGAATGACAAGCAAGTTTATGTTGGTGTATTTCTGTGCAAACAAGATAGAGAATTATGAGATTGGCAAGCGATTAAGCCAATCGCTAAGCTTTTAGTCTTCTACCGGAGATATATGATTAATAATCTCACCAGCCTGTTCCAGCTACGATGCTGGAAGCTTTCCTGCAATTTTATCTGCTTCATGTAATATCTACGTCAAGTTTAGGAAGCATTCCCTATGGATAGGGAATAGTGATTATTTTGTTTTCCTAGAGGATCTTGAATTGACAATTATGATGCTCAGTTGTTAAAGCACTAAGTAAACGATAAACGATGGTGATCCTTCTGAGAAATTAGGTGGTAACGACTGTGGAAATGTCGAATTGAATCTAAGTTAGAGAAATCATCCAGGTTTATTTCGGATGGTGTAATTTCTGGATCGACGGGATATTTGAAATGAAGAATTAGGTTATGATGGTTCATAAAATGATTATATTAGAAATAAAGACAAGAGACTGATAGAATTGGGAATTAATAAGAGAGTCAGCTAGGCAGACTCATGAGAAGCTCCAGTAATGAAGCGAGAAGAGTATGGAATTGGCAAGGTAAGGGTATTGGCCAAAACGGAAAGTTGGAATTAGGAGCATGAATGACATACAAATTGACTCCTTTTAAGTTTGGAAAATCCGAGGAAATATGGAATAGTTTGATTGAGTAATAAAAGAGACTCATGGAATGAGAAAGTGAAATCTAGATGGTTGAACAAAGGAAAGTTTGACCACAAACGTGCCACGTATATTGAATAAAGGTAACACGCGTTCCCCTAATAAGGTGACGGTGGAGTTCAATAACAGAAGTGAATGAGAACTAGATGATAAGATGGATGTGATTGATAAAGAAAAGAATGGGAAATAATTATGGAATGTGGAGCAAGAAATGTTATGAATGGATTGATGAATGGGTTTTTCCTAACGAGCACTCGGAATGACAACCTGATAGTGTTAGAATTATGAGTATGAAAGAGCCAGTGTCGGGGCGTGAAATGTGAGTAATAATAATGTCAAGCGGGAAATCCAAGATTTAACCTGAGAGGTTGAAGGATTTTCCAAAAAGTAAGTGGTGCTAATATCAAGCAAGAGTATAGGTCCATAGAATGATGGACAGAATAGCAGGGACATGTGATATGTGAGATTACGAAAAAAAAAAAAAAAGTGGAATTTGATACGAATATGATTATTTCTCTTCTCTAATAAACCTCTATAGTTCAGAGGTAAATTCTAAGTATGATATTTTGACAATCATGAAAACTTTCTTATATGATTCTTTGAAATTCGTTCTTTTCTTCTCCCTTATTTATCTTCTTCTAAATTGAGAAGAACAACCCTTTAAGGAGGGGAGGTAATACTACGTGACTCTCTGTCTGTGTGATAGGAGTCTAAGTGGAATGCCATTAATTGTTTAATTGCTTGTCAAGTACTAAAGGCTGGCCCCCTTCTGTACTAGCTATGCAATATAACAAATGTTCGTTGATCATAGTGATCTCTCAATAAATTCTTCTAATTCAATATATATACATCGAGATTGCGAAGATTAAAGCGATTAGGAATTGCAAAATTACGAGTGAGGTTATCTCCGGACTTCGTAGCGCGTTAGTGATACCGAAGTCACTGCACGTACCAATAAAGTTAATAGTATAAGAACGGATAAGAGCGTATACCGGATGATGTGTTATGCGAAAGTATCAAAGAATTGGTAGAACGGATAAAGGGTGTGTTGTAACACCAGTATGATGTGCTTTAGAAAGATTGGAATGTGTAAGGATCGACCAGAGAATTGGAAAGCGAAATAACCAACAAGTACCCAATTGTCTTCTACTTGATTCCGGGACGGAATCCTTTTAAGGAGGGGAGACTGTAAGAACCCAGATTTTTGGGTAGAATTAAAACTTTTTATTATGTAATAATATGGGAATGAATAGTGGTTATGACTGCGATATAACGACTGTCTATTTAATGAATGGAATGGATTTGGATTCAATTATTATATGTCATGCAGAATACCTTTGGTTGACAACTTAGATTAGAATAATCTATCTCCTAGAAAGTTTAGATAAGATTCCCTAGAGAGAAATAGATACCCTCGTGTCATCCAAATCAATATCTATATAAGTCCAGCGATTCCGTAAGAAGGTTAAGGAACACTCGAGGGTGAACCAGGTTCATTTTCCTAATTATAGGAATTAAATAAAAATAAGTGATGAATAGTGATTTTGGTGAAATTTGGAATATTATTATAATAATGTTATACCCGGTATTCGGAACGGATTTCTGAGTTCGTATTAGTGATCCAGGAGGAAAATAAGTGTATGTAAAAGCTGTCGGATTCAGAAAAAGAGCACTTTTATTTTCTCCGAGATTTCCCTGGACACTGCAAGACTTAAGGATTTATAAAAGGGAATTAAGGAAATTAAATTCGAGAAGTATTAAGAAAGATGGAGAATAGTATTAGAAATATTAAGAATGTTTTCGGTAAAACCCTAACTAGAAACGAATGAGCTATTCCCTCGAACGATCAATGAATTGAGCAGTAAACGGACAAAGAAACAAGCAGAGGGAGCAAGAGTCATGCATAAGCTACTAGAAAATATCTAGTAACCATTTAGTTACAAGAGTAACTAGACAATTGGAGCATAAACCAAGTACTTAGAAATCCAACCAATACTTAGCATGAAAACCACTTAAACATCAACACATGGCTTGCAAAATGCATCACTCCATGCATCATCACTTTAATAAAGTGAACATAAGATGAGATATTATTCAAGGCATCACTTTATGCATTATTGTTCAAAAAATCAACCAAGCAAACTCATCCTCTCCACAAAACCTTCCATTCGACTTTCTTGATAATTCAAGAATCAAAATCCATCTTCCCACCATTGTTTGATCACCAAACTTTTATCCTAGATCCTATATTTCATAAAAATGATACCCTAGAAATCTTAGCCTCAAAATCCTTTGTTTCCATTTTCAATAAAATCATCAAAGTTAAGGGTGAATAGTAACATCAAGAACAAAATTCTTGGATCTTGAATTTTTGGATGGTCTAAGCTTGGTTAAGGGTGGACATGGACTATACAAGGCTTAGCAAGGTCTTTAACATTCTACAAGGAAGGTATAAACCTCATGAAACCCTAGTTTGACTTTGAGTTTTAATAATGTTCTTGATAGTTTTGAATTAGTATGGTTATGGTGATGATTAAAGCATGATTATGTAGTTAGTTTTGTTGATTAAGCGGTTCATTGATTATGATGGTTAAGTAAGATGTTCTTGGACATTTTGGGATAAGAAATCATGTGAATAAGTTGTATGGATGCCCGGTGTGGCTTGGTTTTAGTGTTACGATTAGTAGAACGTTCGATTTATAGCCGTCGTAATGCTCGATTTTCGTTTAACCTTAAGTAACCATGCATCACAGTAGCTTTAACTCACTGTTAAGCTTCGATTTCTGCCATGATAAGCTATATTATGTTATAAGCTTCGTTTTGATATAAAGTTCGTATGAAATGGACTTACGGTTTAGGAGTTATGATTAAATTCGTAAAAGTGGTTTGAAATCGTAAACGAAAGTTCGTAATTGAAATTGATTCCCTTAAATGTCGTTTAATCAGTGGCGAATCTTATTAATTAAATATTAGAAGTAAAAAGGAAGGTGTGAGAGAAAACCACATGTCGAATGGAACGTTTTCCGATTTTATAAAAATGTTTGAATCGAGGTTAAACGCGAACGAACCCCTCAAAAGGTATGACTTTGGTTATAACTTAGAAAACGGGCGATAACACTCGAGGTATAATCTTGATTCGTAAACGACCAACCTTAGAACTTATACGACTTAAGTATATACCAAGTATAAGCATGATGACATGTCTTGATAACGAACGAATGTCGGATCGTATCGGTGATAAAAAGAGTTACACTAAAAGAGACGTAACGAGATAACTCGAAAACATGTTTCGATTTAAGTGGAGTTTATACTTAGCCTTTTAATAAGCGTTAAGTGGTTAATCTTAAATATTCTGATTGTTTATAGATTGTCGAGCTGACCCGGGACACATTACCCCTACCCGCACTCGATTCTCAGGCAAGTTTCCAATACCTTGGAACTGTTGTTGTGATAATATATATGATTGTTGTTATACCTATGCCATAGCATGCATGTTTGCTTTCAAGTTAATATTGAATTACTTGTTCCCTAAATTGTTATCGGCTTATGGACTATATATGAAATATCAGTTATAAGCCGGATTGTTTGGTTAAGACCCTTAGCGAAGGGCGTATGATATTCATACTTCAAATATAGACCGGGAGTCGATATTTTGTAATATACAAATAGTCGTGGAAACCCGGAGGGATCCCAGCGACAAATTTATTACTTTGAGGATTTTTTATTCGATTACGAATCTTTCGAGGAACGTTATTTTAGTATTACCTCAGTGAAGGAATATTTAATGAATATTATTTTAATATTCATTTAGAATGTCATTTATTTAATGAGTATTATTTTGATCATTCATTGGAGTTATTTAGTTAATTAATATTATTTTGAATATTCATTAGAGTTATTTGGTTGACGAATATCATTCCCAAATATTCATTTGGCTTACTTATTATTATTTGGAATATTCATTTGATCTTTATTTATTTAATGAATATTACTTTCAAATATTCATTTAGGTTTGATTTACTTAACGAATATTATTTTAAAATATTCATTGGAAGTTCTATTTACTCAAGGAATATTACTTCGAATATTCCTTTAAAGTTTTGATTACTAAATGAATATTATTCGGATATTCATTTAGAATATTATTTGTTAAATGAATATTATTTTGGGATATTCATTTAGAATATTATTTGTTTAATGAATATTATTTGGATATTCATTTGGATTGTTAATTGTTAAATGAATATTATTTTCAAATGTTCATTTAAGGTTTGATTTATTCAGTAAATATTATTTTAAATATTTATTTAAGTTTATTTATTCAATGAATATTATTTTAAATATTCATTTAAGAAGAGATTTATTTAATAAATAATTCTATATATTCATTCGAGGATTACTTACGAGCAATATTATGATTTAATAATATTTCGTAATTATTATTAACTTAATAAATATTCTTGGAATATTTAATTAAATTCTTTTGAATTCTTTTTGTAATGATGTATATTATTCAAAAGTTATCCTTCACCTTCAGATATTATGTAAAATATTTCGAAGTCTTTTATGACTATTTATATCAAGGGGAGGTTCCTAAACTTTAATTTCATTTAAATCTATCTTAAAGAAGATTTAAATACTCGCTCAACTTCCAAACGTATATAAGGGGACCTCACTTGAGTGATGTTATTTATTGGACTGCCCGGTCCTATACTTGCTAAAACTATCTTGTCACTCACATCTTGATTCTTTCAAGCATCGATATGAGTCTTTTGGTTACCTCCTCAACGCTCGAGGGGTATGATTGATGTAACAAGTTTATATCCATTAACAAGCATCAGCTTGGGAAATATTGGTGAATTTTCCTTTCCAATTAGATACGACTACTTTGTGGAGTCCTATCAACAAGTGTTACACTTGGGGAAAAAGGGGAACGAACTTTACGTTTCAGAGTCATGGATGATATTCGAACTAGGAGACGCGTAAGTGGCCGAGTGGCGCCGGTCCAGCAATAGCCCAACCGTTGGCTGAGGAGTTCCAGAGGGCGGTAGATAAGTAATTCCGTCGGAGCTACCTTCTACATGTAGAGAACGACTGATGAGATGCATGACATACGACTGATCATCGTAAACGTCAGGGCATCTGGCGCGGCAATGCTCCCGTATTAGTTCATCTTCTAAAAGTGAGAAATTTCTGCAACACTGTTGGTGTTGGCAAGGTGAAAAAGTGTTGAAACCGGAATTGCAATATTTTTCCTGCAAGTTCCTCTTTTATGATAATTGAGAATATCTTGCTTATCTTTTGCATAGCAGATATTTATTCAAAACAAATATATTTTTGAGTTACCTTATAACTTCATCTCATACCTTATATTGGTACTACATCGTTAATGCATGGCATATGGTTTCAAAGATATTTTGGACTGTTACATGTTATCACTGTTCAATTATATTTCTGGTGGGCTATTGCTCACCCTTGCTTTATTTATTTATATCACAACAACAGCTAGATCAGATGGCCGCGCAAGGCGCACACAGCGTAAGCAGGTGTCAACCGTCAGAGGGTTACCGCTAAGGTCTTGGCTACCTTTGTTGAGGATGCAACTACTGGTAGGCTAGTTGTTAGCAATTGAGCCTCAAATGTACTTATATTATGGTATCTATTAATGGATGGCAAAGAGTATGTAATTGTACAATTGTAATTCTTTGGGTTGTAAGAACTCAAACTTGTGATTAATAATATTGTTGGTTACTCTGATTTCATCTCTGGGACTATAACGGGTGTGTTTTATGTTGTTGTTTTGGGTCACAAGGTTGTAATTTAAATTATGTTGGTTTTGTGGTTGGATATTGAGACCGTAACGACCAGATCCCTGACCCTGGATCTGGGGGTGTTACAATGGGAGCTATCAAATTACCTGTAACTCTCGGGGAAGGGACCCTTTCTGTAACACAAATGATGGATTTCATGATTTTGAATGTGGAGTCATCACACAATGCTTTGGTGGGACGCCCCTTGTTGAAAGAAATGAAGGTTGTGACCTCCATCTATCATCTTGCAATGAAGTTTCCTACGCCAAATGGTGTGGGAACAATTCGAGGATCCCAGCATGACTCGAGAGATTGTTATCACAAGGCAATTAAAGGGTTCAGGAGGCAACAGGATGGAGGGCGCGCCCTCAGTGAAAATAGTTCTGGAGTTATGAGTATTGCTCTTGAAGAAGTGAAAGTCCATTATCTTGTTCAAGAACCAGAGGAGGAAACACCTTGTTATAGGGCGCGCCCTGAGGTTAATATTCCAGTTTTGGATGATCTTCAGGATGGAATTCTGGAGGAAATTGAAGAAGACTCGGAAGAAGTAATTTCAGTTAATCTCAGAGGTGAACAGGTTGAAGGGAGACGAATGTTACTTGAAGGATTGGTGCATATTCTTGTTGAGGAAGACTTCCCTCTTAAAGAGGACGCGCCCTCCGAGGATGCAGCACCAATCGAGGATCCTCGAAGTTTTGATTTTGATCTTGATCCAAGAACACCACAACCTGTGGAAAAGACTGGTCCTGCAGAGGATACTATTTCCATTTTGGTGGATGAAAAAGATTCGAGTAAGGTTTTGAAAGTTGGATCTCAACTGAATTCCAAGTTGAGAGGAATGCTCACTAATTTTCTCTTGAGTAATCTGGATGTATTCGCTTGGAGTCATGCTGATATGGTAGGAATCGATCCAAAGATTATGTGTCATCATTTGAACATAGATCCTACCAAGAAGGGAATCCGTCAGAAACGTCGACCTGTAAGTGGAGAAAGAGCTATAGCATTGAAGGAGGAAGTTGATAGACTTCTGGATGTTGGTTTGATCAAAGAATCATATTACCCCGATTGGCTGGCAAATCCTGTTCTTGTCAAAAAGCCTAATGGAAAGTGGAGGACTTGTGTGGATTTCACGGACCTGAACAAGGCTTGCCCTAAAGATAGTTTTCCTCTTCCTCGAATTGATCAGTTGGTGGATGCTACCGCTGGCCACGCACTATTGAGTTTCATGGATGCTTATTCAGGCTACAATCAAATTCCCATGTATGAGCCTGATCAAGAACACACTTCTTTCATCACGGATAGGGGTTTGTATTGTTATATTGGAATGCCATTTGGTTTGATCAACGCTGGAGCTACTTATCAGAGGTTGGTGAACATGATGTTTAAAGATCTGATAGGGAAAACTATGGAGGTGTATGTGGATGACATGCTTGTCAAATCCTTGAGGGCAGAGGACCATGTAAAGCATTTGGAGCAAATGTTCGGAGTATTGAGGAAATTCAGAATGAAATTGAATCCTCAAAAATGTGTGTTTGGAGTGGAATCCGGAAAATTCTTGGGGTTCATGGTTAATCATCGTGGGATTGAAGCAAATCCAGCTAAGATTAAAGCCTTACTTGACATGAAATCTCCATCCAGTGTGAAGCAAGTTCAGAGTTTGGCTGGGAGGATTGCGGCCCTAAATCGCTTTGTGTCAAAATCTTCGGATAGATGCAGAGAGTTCTTCAAGGCAATCAAAGGGGCCTCCAAAGATTTTGTGTGGACTCCCGAGTGTGAAGGTGCTTTTCAGAAAATTAAAGAACAGTTGGGGAATCCTCCGCTTTTAGCTAAGCCCGTGGAGGGAGAGACCTTGATATTATATTTGGCAGTGTCAGAATACTCCATTAGTGCAGTATTGGTGAGAGAAGAAGTTGATCATCAGTCCCCGGTTTACTATGTGAGCAAGCGTTTGCATGATGCAGAGACTCGATACACCAGTATGGAAAAGTTGGTCTTCGCTTTAATCTTGGCGGCAAGGAAACTTCGTCCTTACTTTCAAGCTCATAGGATCGAGTTTGATTTGGAATATACGCCAAGAACAGCAATAAAAGGTCAGGCTTTAGCGGATTTCATCTTGGAGTTTGATTCAGAGACCGAGGAAAAGTCAATTGTGTTAGCGGAACCAGGAATTCCTCCTATGAAGGCGCGCCCTCTTGAGGAAATTCCTCAACTTTGGTGGAGGTTGCACGTAGATGGAGCTGTAAACAATGGAGGGGCTGGTGCAGGTGTAATTCTAGTAACACCTGAAGGAAATCAACTAATGAGTGCTATTCACTTCCAATTCGAGGCAACTAATAATGATGCGGAATATGAAGCTTTGATTAATGGATTAAAAATGGCTTTGGAAATGAAGGTAGTAAATTTGATTGTGTTAAGTGATTCAGAGTTAGTGGTCAGGCAGATCAAAGGAGGATTTCAGTGTAGAGGTCCAAGAACAGAGCTCTACATGAAGTGTGCGCAACGATTAATGCAGAAGTTTCGTGAAGTAAGGTTGGAATGCATTCCTCGAGATGAAAATTGCTCTGCAGATGTTTTGGCTAAGCTAGGATCCCAGAAGGATGCTATGTTGTTGGGAACAGTTCCTTTACAAATTCAAGAAGTGCCAAGTATTCCAGAGGTGGAAGTTATGGAGGTGGAGAGTACTCCGTCAGTTACCTGGATGACTCCAATTCTGGAATATCTCCGTAGGGGGATTCTCCCAAGCGATAAAGTTGAAGCAAGGCGTCTTCGATATCATGCTGCCAGGTTTGTGGAGTATGATGGAATTTTGTACAAGAGAGGTTTCAATCAACCGCTTTTGAAGTGCATAGATGGAGATGAATGCAATTATATCTTAAGGGAGGTACATGAAGGAATTTGTGGCAATCACTCGGGGGGTGGTTCGTTGGCAATGAAAGTGTTAAGGCAAGGTTATTATTGGCCTACTGTGAAGAAGGATGCTTATGAGTTTGTTAAGGCATGCGATAAATGCCAGAGGTTTGCCAATTATTCAACGATTCCTGTAACTACCTTGACTTCTATGATGAGTCCTTGGCCATTTGCTATGTGGGGAATTGATCTTATTGGAGAACTCCCTAAGTCCAAGGGAGGAGTCAAGTACGCTGTTGTGGCTGTAGATTATTTCACCAAGTGGGCGGAAGCAATGCCCTTGGCTAAGATAACAGCGAAGAAAATCAAGGATTTTGTATTCAACTCTATTGTGTGCAGATTCGGGATTCCTTACAAGCTTGTTTCAGATAATGGAAAGCAGTTTGATAGCAAAGAGTTGCGAAATTTATGTGAAGATTTGGGAATCAAGAAAGAATTTGCAGCTGTATATCATCCTCAGAGTAATGGGCAGACTGAAGCTATCAACAAGATAATCAAGCACACTTTGAAGACCAAATTGGAAGAAAGCAAAGGGAATTGGCCCGAGGAACTTCCTATGGTTTTATGGGCATATAACACAACTCCAAGAACCACAACGGGAGAGTCTCCTTTCATGTTATCTTATGGCTGTGAGGCAATGGTTCCAGTGGAAATTGGAGCAGGGTCATTCCGAAGAGATTTCTATGAGGAAGAATTGAATATGGTGAATCAAAGGATGAATCTCGATTTTCTAGAGGAGACAAGGACTAACTCGCAGTTGAGGTTGGCAACTTATCAGCAGAGGGCTGCAAGGTACTATAACAAGAAGGTGAAGATTCAGCCTTTCAAGGTAGGTGATTTAGTTCTGCGGAAAGTTATGCCTAATACAAGAGTAGCAGCGCATGGAGTTTTTGGTCCCAACTGGGAAGGACCTTACAAGATCAAATCTATCATCTGGGAAGGAACTTATCATCTAGAAGACTTGGATGGCAACGTAATCCCAAGAGCATGGAATGCAGAGCATTTGAGGAAGTATTATCAGTAGGGTGCGGCTTTGACCCCCTATTGTATGAAGGCTTATATTTACGTTTTAGACTAGTATAAATAAATATTCTCCTAGTCTAGGGGGGTAGTACATATACGCCTTCTTTAGTTCTAGTCGAGACTTGCTGTTTTTTCCACATTTTTTAGAAGTTTATTCTCCTTAGCTCGGGGGGTATAACATGTATACCTTCCCTTGTTCTGCTGAGATTATTTGAAGATTAATAAAGAATATCAAGACATTTTTTGCAAGAATTTTGAAGACTTTTTGATTGAAGTATAAGAGGTCGTGCCCATTTCTTAGGGCGCGCCCTTAGCATGTATGAAGATTTGCTATGAAGTAATTAACAAGTTAAAGAAACCCTGAAAGGGTAGTGCCTTAAGGCGCGCCTTCAACATAAATGAACATGGACAATGTGCCCTCAACATGAATAAAGAATCTGTGTTTAGCAAATTTGAAGAATCTGTGAAAGGCATCTAGGGCGCGCCCTAATTTAAAGAGTTTAACAAATAAAAGTATGAAGATGCATGAAGATAAATAATAAGCATAGGAAAAGTTTAAAAGGCAATTAAGGTTTAAACGTCAAGGAAGGAGATTAAAAGTTTACAACTTGCAAGGTTTTACAGAGGGCCTGCACCTCAGAAAATTCGGAGTAATACCCAAAAGTATAGAATAATTGGAACATAATATTTAAGGCGCGTCTTTAACAGGGGACGCGTCCTTAGATGTAGGTTCCTTATCAGTATTCTCAATGCCTTCACCATTTTTGGTGTTTTCGGCATTTGCAGCAGGAGAAGAGTTATGATGACCTTGTTCCTCAGTAGGAGTAGGAATTTTGTCTTCAAGAATGGGTGAATCATCAGGGGACGCGTCCTCATCAACTTCAGGTAACTCGAGGCCCAGAGAAATTCTCTTTGCTTTGATCTCATCTGCTTCATCCATTTTGAATTTTTCAATCCAATCAACTGTCTCTTGACCAAACTTGGAGAAGTCATACTCTGGATCAACAGCAAGAAAGCCAGAAGCATAATTGCGAAAGCCTCTAGAAAAGATGACTTTTGTAAAGCTTTTTTCTCAACAGCCCATCCATTGTGTTTATCTTCTTCAAGAAGGGAATTAGCTTTTGTGAGCTTATCAATGGACTCAGTCATAGACTTAATCGAGTTGTTCAGCTTTTCAATTTGAGTGTCTTTGGCAGACCTCATTTTCTTGAACTGATCATCTTTTCCCTTCAACTGTTTGGACATGCTTTTATTCTCAGTCTCTAGTTGAGAGAGGCGCGCCCTCATTTTTTGATTTGATTCTTTGATGTGATTAGCATGAAAGTGGAGTTGTGCGGCTGAAGAAATCAAAACATTTTCAATTTGTTCCTCAGGCCGAGAAAACCAGCCTTTAACCTCTTCTTCAGAAAAGAACTTAGAAGATGCAGCCCCAAGAAATGTCTGCACAGTTGGGTCAGTAAGCTCGGTAATTTTCGGGCGTTTTGAGGACGCGTCCTCTTTGCCTTCGTCAATTAATTTTCGTTTTGGTGACTTGATGGGAGGAGGCGCCTTCTTTGTATCTCTGCGTGGAGGGCGCGCCTTCCCAGGCTTTACCACAATAGGGTTGTCTACATCAATTCCAAAACCTTTTGGAAGATCTGCCATTCCTGAAAATATAAAATAACAATTGAGAGTAATACGACAAATATGGAGTAATTACAATGCAAGGGATAAAAAATTATTATAATTAACAATGATCTACCAGCATTAGCAGACGCGCCCTCACTTGGGGCCGCGCCCTCAGTATAAGAAGTATTGTAATCATCAAGGGTTCCTTCTGAGTCATCAATTGTTGTGGATTTTATGGGTATACCCTTCCTAAAGCGTTGGAAAGGGATGATTGATCCAACTTCTTTTGAGAGTATCCCAACTCTTTTCAAGTTTTCTTCAGTAACAAGGATGGATGTGTCAAAACTCCCAGGGGGAAGATTTAAAATAGTTTGGGCACGTAGTAAAGGCGCGCCCATAAGCTCGTCAACTACTCTGCGAGCTGAATATAAGGAAAGGGTTTTATTAAAGAACATTATCTAAGGATAAAAAAAATAAAAAAAAATAAAAAACAAATAAAAAACAAAAGGACGCGTCCTTACTTGGATTGTAGTTGAAAGAAGTTTTAATTCTCATAACATCCCAAACATAGAAGAAGGGATCCTTCCAATTTTTGACGTTGCTGATTCTTCCCTCAGAAAATCCTTTTTTGTTGTGTTTCTTGTTAACTACAAAGTAAAAATATCCTTTGCCAGATTTGCGGATACTAAAGAAATAACTAAATTCTTCCATGGTTGGCATCCCAAGGTTGGCATCATGATAGAGAATAAAAAGTGCTGCGGCTAGGGTATAACTATTAGGAGATAACTGGATGGGTGCCACATCATACCATTCAATGATTCTTTGGTAGTATGGGTGTAAGGGCGCGCCCACTCCTAGGGCAATTAACTTAGGGGTTAAAACCATTCGAGGGATTTTGAAATCTGAATCATAGTTAAAAATATGAGGCCGCATCATGGAGGGAGGGCGTCCCCATATGCCATTCATGTTGTAATATTTCATACACCATTCAATTTCCTTTACAGAAGCAGTGCTTGACATGCCGACGCAGTCAACCTTCCCAGCGTTCTTTCGCAATATGTTTTTCTCTGCTTCAGTTAGTTCATCTTCATAGGTGCTCCAATCAAGGTCAAATTCAATTTTCATGACTGGGGGGTGTACATACGGAACTGGGGATGGAAGAGGAGAGTAAGGATTTTTGCAGCTTTCTTCGGTTGAAGAAGCGCCCTCACTAGAGGGCGCGTCCTCAGAAGGATGGTGGGTTTCATCATCGACATCGTTCTCAGTAGAAGAATTAGTTTTGTTTTTATGAGAAGTTTGTTCAATATCAATATTTTCCATTAAGTCGTCAATAATGGGTTGAGGAGTGGATCGTAAGGAGACATGGTGGAGAGAGTCAATAGAAGAGGTGGACATGGCGTCAAGTTCAGACATAATGGACGGGATGTCTTCAGGAGGTATGGGACGAAATGTAGGGTGCTCTGGAGGAAATGAAATGGATGGGGGTGAATATGTGCCTAATCTTCTGTTAAATACTTCAAATGGATGGAACGGAGAGGATGTGTCCGAATGCTCCAGCTGAAAAAAGATGGGTATAAATACATAAAGGCGCGTCCTGACCAAGATTATGGTGAAAGGACATCTAGAAAAGAAAAAAAAAAAAAAAGAGAAAGGGAAATTTTCATGTTTACACTCTTAAAGTCTGGCTAAAAATCTTAAAACGTTGGAGGCCGCGCCTTTAGTATAGGGCGCGTTCACAAGATAGCTATCCTATGGGAAGTGCAAAAGACAGCTAACAACTTTTTACTTTTGAAATTGGGTGAAAAGTGGATCAAATCAGTATATATACATATATACATACAATTAAAGTGAAGAACACGAACAGTACGAAATGAAAAACTCGAGTATAAGTAAAAAAAAACAGGCTAAACACTTGAAATAGATGGATAGGAACATACCTTGGAAGTTATCGATCAAATCTTGTGGAAAGCAAGTGCTGAAAATGATTGATTTGGTCGGATTTTCGCCGGAGATGAAGAAAATCGCCAGTGGTGGTTGTAGTGTAGAGATAATAGTGAAAAAAGAAAGTGAAAGTGGTAGTGATGGTCTAGTATTTATAGGGATTTGAAAAGGTAGTGGGTAACAGCTGTAAACCGGTTGAAATTCTGAGGATGCGCCCTCCTCCAAGGCGCGCCCTAAAGAACTACTGTGAGAATTTTGTATTTTTTGAAGAGAATTCCATATTTTATCTCTGATTTCATATGGAATTGGGGGGTAGTTGTTATAACCAAAATTCGGTTCGGGTATTTTCAAGATGGATTCGGGTCAAATACATGTTAAATTGGGGGAATTCTAATATTGATTAGGGTTTTATCAGAAATGGGAAAAGTCAGGCCGCGCCCTCTCTTTTTCAATAAAGAGGGCGCGCCCTAAATATAGAACATAGAGACAAATTGATTTAACGTAGTTTTTTGAGAAGACATTGAGAAATCTTTCTTAGAATTTTACTCGAACGAGGATCCTACTCAAGCTGGAATTCAAGAATTTGAAGAAATTCCCTCCTGTCGTATCTCAGGAGGGGGATGTCCGTCGCAGAAGACCTCCAGGGGTTTGCCTGGATATAAGGACCCTTCTTAGACGCTAAGGGAAGCATCCGTGCGCCCTAAGGTGGAAAGATGGGGACTTTCTGGTGTGTGCTTTGGGAGCTCTGTTCCTGTAGCCAATGGGCGCGTCCTCATTGGGGAACTTTGGAGTAATCCTGCACTTTGCACCCAAAAGCTCTGGATCACCTGTCCTGCTATCTGGTGGGTGCGTCTCATTCGGGGGACAGGGATGCGTTCTGCACTTGGGGTAAACCACGGCTATACCTGCATCTTTGAAATCAAGAAATAGCTGGTAGCGGATAGGACTAGTCCTCGACGGGGGAAGTTTCCTTATCCGTGAAGTCTTGAGATCTTGGATGAGCCTTGGGCCTTTTGTGGTTAGGCCTCATAGTAGAACATTCCGGAAGCTGGTCCGTTATCCAAGCCCATTTGGGTTTCTTGTTCTCCAATAACTACGTATGGCTTGATCCCCTATAAATACCGGGGTACGTAGGCCGATTGAGGGGTTGGAAGTCGAGAGCTCTGAATAGCCGCCACTAACCCTATCAATCTCAGCCACCAATTACAAACAGCCACCACACGCCACCACTCTTTTCGGCAAAGAACCACCGTTGTAGATCTTGTTTCCGGCGAAGTACCTCGAATTTTGTTGTTACCAAATTCCTCCGTCAACAGGTTACATAATTACCGTGCTAGGAGAAATGGTAGGAGAGTGTTTTTGAAGTCTTTATCTGCAAAACAATCTGAAAATAAGTTATAATATTTTATGAGGTTCCGGAAAGAGAATGAACAAGCTCTAATATTCTAGTGCTTTTTCTTATAGGATATTATCCTCTATATGTAGGCTAAGCCTCTCATGCCTCCACCCCATAAAAAGTAACTGCCTCAAAATTTTTTATTCTCTAATCAATGTCATTGATATCACAATTTGTAACTCCTTTTATCATTACTCACAAAATAAATAAATATATGTAACTTCCACATATATTTAATTCTATTTTACATTTAAAAAATGCAAGTCAACTAACATCTCCCACTTGACTTTATTTTTAAATAATCTACACTACTCCCACTTTTGTAGAGTTTACATATGCTCTCATTATTAGTTAGAGCAACATTTTCATCATCACGACTTAAATGTTTCTAAGCCCCATCAAACCAACATGTTTGACGAATGTTTCCGAAGGAATGCCTTTTGTTAAAGGATCCGCAACCATATCACTAGTAGGAATATATGTCACTTTCACTTCTTTCTTTTCAACTACAACATCATGAATATAGTGATATTGTATATCAATATGTTGTCCTTTCGAACTATTTGCACCACTATAAATCAAATCAATAGCTGATGTATTATCACAATAAATCTCAACGGGTCCATCTATTAGATTTAGATTTAACTCAATTAAAAATCGTCTCATCCAAACAGCATGAGTAGCAGCCATGCTACAAGCTACATATTCAGCTTCTTGTGTGTATCTTGCAACACATCCTTGTTTCTTACTTCCCCAACTTACGGCGGCTCCACCAAATATAAACAGGTGTCCCGAAGTCGATTTTCCATCATCTTTATCACCTCCGAGATCCGAATCGGAATAACCAATAATTTCTGGCTTCTTTGCCTGATAGACCAATTTGTAGTGTAACGTACCCTTCAAATACTTCATTATCCTTTTCACAGCCTCCCAATGGGCTTGATTAGGATTGCTTTGGTATCTACTTACTAGACTTACTGGATATGCCAAGTCAGGTCGAGTACACAACATTGCATACATCAAACTTCCGACTGCTTGCGCATATGGTACATTCAGTGGTTCTTGTCCATGTTCTAAATTTTTACTACGTGTTAATCGTTTCCCTATTACCAATGGGGTTGGTGTCGGACTACAATTCTGCATCCCAAAACGATTAAGCACTTTACGTAGATACCTTTCTTGATTCAAACTCAATGTTCTATTCTTTCTATCTCTTATAATCTGGATACCAAGGACATATGAAGCTTCACCCATATCTTTCATCTCAAATTTACTACTAAGCTCTAACTTGATATTATTCAACATATCTTTATCATTTCCCGCTAACAATATATCATCCACGTATACTGATAATATTGCAAACGAACTCCCACTTTTCAAAGTATACACACAATTGTCTAATTTATTCTTGACAAAACCAAGTTGCACTACAACCTCATGAAATTTGAGATTCCAATCTCTAGATGCTTGCCTTAGTCCATATATTGACTTTCTTAACTTGTAGACTTTGTCTTCTTGTCCTTCAACCTGAAATCCTTCAGGTTGATCCATGTATATATCCTCTTTTAACTCCCCGTTAAGAAAAGCTGTCTTTACATCCATTTGGTAAAGTTCTAAATCAAGACAAGCTACCAAGGCCAATATAATTCTTATTGACGCAAACTTTGCCACTGGAGAATACATCTCCTGGTAATATATTCCCGGTTTTTGTGTAAAACCTTTTGCAACTAGGCGAGCTTTAAATTTATCGATAGACCCATCAGCCTTATATTTCCGTTTCAAAATCTGTAACACCCCCAGATCCAGGGTCAGGGATCTGGTCGTTACGGTTTCAATATCCAACCACAAAACCAACATAATTAAAATTACAACCTTGTGACCCAAAACAACAACATAAAACACACCCGTTATAGTCCCAGAGATGAAATCAGAGTAACCAACAATATTATTAATCACAAGTTTGAGTTCTTACAACCCAAAGAATTACAATTGTACAATTACATATTCTTTGCCATCCATTAATAGATACCATAATATAAATACATTTGAGGCTCAAATGCTAACAACTAGCCTACCAGTAGTTGCATCCTCAACAAAGGTAGCCAAGACCTTAGCGGTAAACCTCTGACGGTTGACACCTGCCTACGCTGCGTGCGCCTTGCGCGGCCATCTGATCTAGCTGTTGTTGTGATATAAATAAATAAAGCAAGGGTGAGCAATAGCCCACCAAAAATATAATTGAACGACGATAATATATGACAGTTCAAAATATCTTTGAAACCATATGCCATGCATTAACGATGTAGTACCAATATAAGGTATGAGATGAAGTTACAAGGTAACTCAAAAATATATTTGTTTTGAATAAATATCTGCTATACAAAAGATAAGCAAGATATTCTCAATTATCATAAAAGAGGAACTTGCAGGAAAAATATTGCAATTCCGGTTTCAACACTTTTTCACCTTGCCAACACCAACAGTGTTGCAGAAATTTCTTACTTTTAGAAGATGAACTAATACGGGAGCATTGCCGCGCCAGATGCCCTGACGTTTACGATGATCAGTCGTATGTCATGCATCTCATCAGTCGTTCTCTACATGTAGAAGGTAGCTCCGACGGATTTTCTTGTCTACCGCCCTCTGGAACTCCTCAGCCAATGGTTGGGCTATTGCTGGACCGGCGCCACTCGGCCACTTACGCGTCTCCTAGTTCGAATATCATCCATGACTCTGAAACGTAAAGTTCGTTCCCCTTTTCCCCAAGTGAAACACTTGTTGATAGGACTCCACAAAGTAGTCGTATCTAATTGGAAAGGAAAATTCACCAATATTTCCCAAGCTGATGCTTGTTAATGGATATAAACTTGTTACATCAATCATACCCCTCGAGCGTTGAGGAGGTAACCAAAAGACTCATATCGATGCTTGAAAGAATCAAGATGCGAGTGACAAGATAGTTTTAGCAAGTATAGGACCGGGCAGTCCAATAAATAACATCTCCAAGTGAGGTCCCCTTATATAATTTTTGGAAGTTGAGCGAGTATTTAAATCTTCTTATAAGATAGATTTAAACGAAAATAAAGTTTTGGGAACCTCCCCTTGATAAAATAGTCATAAAAGACTTTGAAATATTTTACATAATATCTGAAGGTGAAGGATAACCTTTGAATAATATAAATCATTACAAAAAGAATTCAAAAGAATTTTATTAAATATTCCAAGAATATTTATTAAGTCAATAATAATTACGGAATATTATTAAATCATAATATTGCTCGTAAGTAATCCTCGAATGAATATATAGAATTATTTATTAAATAAATCTCTTCTTAAATGAATATTTAAAATAATATTCATTGAATAAATAAACTTAAATAAATATTTAAAATAATATTTACTGAATAAATCAAACCTTAAATGAATATTTGAAAATAATATTCATTTAACAAATAACATTCCAAATGAATATCCAAATAATATTCAATTAACAATTAATATTCTAAATGAATATCCGAATAATGTTCATTTAGTAATCAAAACTTTAAAGAAATATTCAAAACAATATTCCATAAGTAATTAGAACTTCAACTGAATATTTTAAAATAATATTCATTAAGTAAATAAAACCTTAAATGAATATTCAAATAATATTCATTTAATAAATACTATTCTAAATGAATATCCAATTAATATTCATTTAGTAATCAATACTCTCAAGGAATATTTGAAATAATGTTCCTTAAGTAATTAGAATTTCAAAGAAATATCTTAAAGTAATATTCATTGAATAGATAAAACCTTAAATGAATATTCGAAAGTAATATTCATTTAATAAACAATATTCTAAATGAATCTTGAAATAATATTCATGAAATAATCAAACTCTAAATGAATATTCGAAATAATATTCATTTAATATCTCTCGACTGAGATAATACTCAAATAACATTTCTCGAAAGATTTCCAAGTAAATAATACTTTATGGAAATATAATTAATGTTTAATAATAACATTCCTCAAACGGAATACTAATTTGTCGTTGGAATCCCTCCGGGTTTCCAAGACTACATCTATATCTCAAAATACCGACTCCCGGTCTATATTTAAAGAATGAATATCACATGCCCTTCACTAAGGGTCTTAACCAAAAATCCGGCTTATACTGATATATCGTATCTAGTCTATAAGCCAATATCAATTCAGGGAACAAGTATTGCAATATAACTTGAAAGTAGGCATGCATGCTATGGCATATGTATACAACAATCATCATATATATATTATCACAACAACAGTTCCAAGTATTGGAAACTTGCCTGAGAATCGAGTGCGGGTAGGGGTAATGTGTCCCGGGTCAGCTCGACAATCTATAAACAATCAGAATATTTAAGATTAACCACTTAACGCTTATTACAAGGCTAAGTATAAACTCCACTTAAATCGAAACATGTTTCCAAGTTATCTCGTTACGTCTCTTTTAGTGTAACTCTTTTTATCACCGATACGATCCGACATTCGTTCGTTATCAAGACATGTCATCATGCTTATACTTGGTATATACTTAAGTCGTATAAGTCCTAAGGTCGGTCGTTTACGAATCAAGATTATACCTCGAGTGTTATCGTCCGTTTTCTAAGTTATATTCAAAGTCATACTTTTAAGGGTTCGTTCGCGTTTAATCTCGATTCGAACATTTTTATAAAATCGAAAAACGATCCATTCGACATGTGGTTTTCTCCCACACCTTCCTTTTCACCTCTAATATTTAATTATCAAGATTCGCCACTGATTTCGTGGTATTAAAGGGATCCAATTTCAGTTACGAACTTTCGTTTACGGTTTCGAACCACTTTTACGAATTTAATCATAACTCCTAAACCGTAAGTCCATTTCATACGAACTTTATATCAAAACGAAGCTTATAACATAATCTAGCTTATCATGGCAGAAATCGAAGCTTAACAGTAAGTTAAAGCTACTGTGATGCATGGTTACTTAAGGTTTAACGAAAATCGGGCATTACGACGGCTATATATTGAATCTTTCTAAATTCCAAACTTTCCAATAATCATAGTTTCCATTCCAAACAACATATACATGTTATTTAACCATGAACTAAGGCCAAGCAATGCCTTTCCGTTCATCTAAACTGATTTAACCTCTACCAAAACCCAATCATAATCATGCTAATATTCATGCTTATAACATACTAAAACCATAACTACTTAGATCCATCAAGAACAAGCATATACTTAAAGTAAGGGCTAGGGTTTCAAGTGTGTTATACCTTCCTTGGGGTTTGTATACACTTAGTAATCCTTGTATAGTCCTTGTATAGCCTCCATGAAGCTTGGATCATCAACCAAAATCAAGATCCAAAAGTTTTGTTCTTGAGGTTACTATTCATCCTCCTCTTTGAGGATTTTTTTGAAAATGGAAAAAGAAGAGATTGAAGCTAGGATTTTGAGGAGGTCATTTTTATGAATTATAGGACTCACATAAAAAGTTTCAAGATCAAAGGATGGTTGGAAGTTGGATTTGGATCTTGGAATTTCCAAGAAAGCCGAATGGTGCTAGTATGGAGAGAATAAAGTTTTTGCTTGGTTTCTTTTTGATTTCTTTGATTTAATTCTCATCCACTCTCATCCACTTACACATAATATCTTTGTATAAAGCTACTTTAATAAGGTTGTGAAGTGTTGGATGAGGAAACACCATGACAAGTGTTGATCTTTGGTGGTGTTTAAGCTAACCAAGTGGTTTGATTTGCTAAGTACTAGTTTGATTCCTAGATATGTTGGTTACTTATATAACTAATTGGTTTGTAGATATTTTGGTGTTGTATAGCAGCTATGTCACTCTCTAATACATGTGTTAATCACTTGTGGTTTGTAGGAAATAAGATGACAAAGAGCCTTGTTGTTTACTTCTTAATCACACACCTCATTCTTTCCTTTTCCTTTTCTTTTCTCATTTCTTTTCCACCAATCTAATATTAGTAAACCCTAGATGATCATGTGGTGTTTCTCATCTCGTTATATATTTAATTCGTAATTCGCTTCGCGTTCGCTTTATCGCTTAATCTCGTTATAAAGTTCTAGCGATTTCCAAAACGCTAATCATTCTAACTCGAGGATTTTCATTCTAATTTCTCAAATCATAATTAAATAAAATCCTTAATTCCTTGACATAATAAATCTCTTATCTACTAGCACATGGTTGCCCCTTGGCCCTCTGCTTGATTCTGTTGTCCAGTTATTGCTCAATTCGTTGATCGTTCGAGGGAATAACTCATTCGTTTCTAACTAGGGTTTTACCGAAAATCTTCTTAATAATCCTAATACTATTCTTCATCATTCTTAATACTTCTCGAATTTAAATTCCTTAAATCCCTTAATTAAATCTTTAAGTTTGGCAGTGTCCAGAGAATTCTCGGAGAAAATGAAAGTGCTCTGTTTCTGAATCCGACAGCTTTTACATACACTTATTTTCCTCCTGGATCACTAATACGAACTCAGAAATCCATTCCGAATACCGGGTATAACATTATTATAATAATATTCCAAATTCCACCAAAATCACTATTCATCACTTATTTTTATTTAATTCCTATAATTAGGAAAATGAACCTGGTTCACCTTCGAGTGTTCCTTAACCTTTTTACGGAACCGCTGGGCTTAATAGATATTGATTTGGATGACATGAGGGTATCTATTTCTCTCTAGGGAATCTTATCTTAACTTTCTAGGAGATAGATTATTCTAATCTAAGTTATCACCCAATAGCATCCTTCAGGCCATATAACCTTGGAATATATATCCTTTCATTATTCATTCTTTAAAGCCAGTATTACATTGTAGTTGTAACCACTGTTTACTCTTACATCAATACATAATAAAAGTTTTAATTCTACCCAAAAATCTGGGTTCTTACAGTCTCCCCTCCTTAAAAGGATTCCGTCCCGGAATCAGGTAGAAGACAATTGGGTACTTGTTGGTCATTTCTCTTTCCAATTCTCTGGTCGATCCTTACACATTCCAATCTTTCTAAAGCACATCATACTGGTGTTACAACACACCCTTTTTCCGTTCTACCAGTTCTTTGATACTTACGCATAACACATCATCCGGTACACGCTCTTGTCCGTTCTTATACTATTAACTTTATTGGTACGTGCAGTGGCTTCGGTATCACTAAGGTGCTACAAATTCCGGAGATAACCTCACTCGTAATTTTTGCAATTTCCTGATCGCTTTAATCTTCGCAATCTCGATGTGTATATATTTAGGTGGAAAAATTTATCGAGAGATCACTGTGATCAATGAACATTTGTTATATTGCATAGCTAGTACAGAAGGGGGCCAGCCTTTAGTACTTGACAAGCAATTAAACAATTAATGGCATTCCACTTAGACTCCTATCACACAGACAGAGAGTCACGTAGTATTACCTCCCCTCCTTAAAGGGTTGTTCTTCTCAATTTAGAAGAAGATAAATAAGGGAGAAGAAAAGAACGAATTTCAAAGAATCATATATGAAAGTTTTCATGATTGTCAAAATATCATACTTAGAATTTACCTCTGAACTATAGAGGTTTATTAGAGAAGAGAAATAATCATATATCCATAATAAGGGTCTCTTTTTAATCTTGATAATCTATAGGTAGCTTAATGTTACCTCTCCTTCCAAACGAATGTCAGTCTATATGACTTTCCCAAAAGACAACGTATGTCTATCTGTCTTTCTTACAGAACTTGGTAATGGTAGCAAGGATGTTCTGGAAGATATTGGTCATGTTCAACGTGAATCTCTTAATGCCTAATGCTCCTCTTGAGGACACCAAGTTTCAGATAACATTTATGCATCATACTGCACCCTCTCTGACAATCCTCATAACCTTTACTGGTCACCATCCTCATTCCTAACACATCCATGGTATTTATAAAACCCATTATCATGTATCTCAATTCATTCTTCATCAAAAGTTCTTGCGGTTGGCACTTTGTTAGAAGCACCCCGCTTTGTCCTTACATTGCTGGATTAGTCACTTGACAATCCTTAGTGACTTGGCCCCAACTGGTCACACTAAAATATGTGAATTTAGGGGTCGGCTAATAGCATTACTTTTCTAGCAATTGCTGGCATAGTGCCTTCTACTTTGATACCTTTTGATCTTTTCAAAATTTTACTCCATATAAGTCTCACTTGACTTCTCGGTACCGCCTCCGGTCACCTTTCCTTTTATTTTTATCATTTCAACTTCTCTTATCAGTTTCACGCACCACAAAAGCTTAGCACTTCTGGCATAACAACCTTTTCATTTAAGTCAATCCCAGAATTTCTCAGTCCGGCTTGTTTCTTAATTACATTCAACTTCATAACTTTATCCCTACATTCAACTGTAATAATCGGGGTATGTCTACCCACTTGTATAGCGGCTACTTTACCCAATCCACAGGGTTCGCTCCAGTTTCCACTCTCTTCAATGACGTCTTTTGATAATCAGAAAGACAAGGTTTGCCAAAATTCGCTGAATTCCTTTCCAGAATTTGGGAAAATTTCAGTTAATCTATTCACCCACTAGTAACATGCCACATCTTCCCGATACATATTCGTCCTATTAGTCGATACTACCAAATACCAGTCTTCTTAACAACTAGTCTCAGAAGGAACACTACCGTCGGGGTTAGTCGTTCCTCAACCTTGGCACTACCAAGGCCATCTGAATCCGATGAACTGCGCTGTCTAAATGTATTCGAAATTACGCTGTCGTGCTGCATAAGCGCAGACCTATACCTGTATGAGTTGCATCATAATATCTCCCAAAGTTTCCTTCTTCCATTAGGCAACGCCAACCCTGGTCATCACCAACTTTACCTTTAGCTCCCGGAAGATCTTCTCACGTTTATCTTGTCCATTCAAACTTTTATTCTTATAATAAGTCGAGTTACGGGACTACACTTTCTGTAAAGTCCTGAGCAAATCCTTGGTAATACCTTGTGGGTTTTATGAAATTTCTCACCTTTGCCAGTGTGGTTGGCCAATCTCTATTTGAAACTGTCTTTAACTTGGTAGGGCCGACTAACACTACTCTTATCGATCATGTGTCCTATTGCTGGACTTCATTTTGCCAAAACTCTTATTTCGAGAACATGTCCTACACCTGTTCTTTCAGGTTGCATCTAAAAGCATTCTCAATTACATCTCATCCATTGATCGCCTTGCCTAATCCATTTATGATTCAGTGTCAGCATAAACTTAAGGTAACTACCATAATCCATTCAAGGAAAAGAAAGAATTTAATATTCTTCTGAATCACATGCATCTAATGTTTCTGGTTCATCATTACACTGAATTGCACTAAACTTATAATTGGTTCCTGATGATAGCCTTATTACTAATTTATCACAGACTCACTGGTCTTCTCCTCTTGTAGGTTCTGAGATCATTGTCTCGCTTACTATTTCCTTATATTCCTTATCCGTTCAGGCCATCACTTCCCAATGTCTTTTCTTTCTAAGTTGATCCATTTATAAGATGGGCATTTCCCTGAATAAAATCACCTTAACAATCTCAATTTGGTTTCATAATTTAAAACCTATGAAATCTGTCTTCTCACGGTGAATTATCATTAATAAGATTCACACCAATTCATTTATCTGAAGATATGGCACTTGCCACCTATGTCTTAACTGTTCCTAGGGACTCTGCTCCCCGTCCTATATCAATGTCTTTGATAATCATGCATCATTCTAATTCCTTTCTCATTAATCTGAAAGTCTCCAAGGATTCTTATCTATCCTTACATAAGATCTTGAGTAATTCCTCAAATCCATCTAACTTGCTGGCACTTTATCCGGCAGTCCAGCTATAGATCCAATATACCTCTTTAATTCTCTTCATAATACATCAGTTCTTTACGCTCACATCTCTGAGCACTAAATCTAGATTCCTACAGTCTCTCTGGCTGCAGCCCTCATCTCCTCAAGGTAAACTTCCCTGTCTCTAACAGGATTCTCCCTCTCCGCTGGAACCTCTTCCGGGTCCTCAGTAGGGTACTCTATCGAATCCACCATCCGATCTTCAACATCAAAACAAGCATCATTATGTTACTGCTCGTAATCCCCAAGGTCTGTCGCCTTACTAGTCGATACAAGAACGAGCTAAGTTACTATCATGATACTTTAGGGTTCCCATAAGGGTTTTATATGTCAATACTACATTATGTAGTCTGACTATGAACTTGGCAAGAGTTCTTATTATCTTAATGAATTTATTGTTTTAACGTCGCATCATCTCTGGGATATATAACGCTCTCTCTGATACCATTTCTGTAACACCCCCAGATCCAGGGTCAGGGATCTGGTCGTTACGGTTTCAATATCCAACCACAAAACCAACATAATTAAAATTACAACCTTGTGACCCAAAACAACAACATAAAACACACCCGTTATAGTCCCAGAGATGAAATCAGAGTAACCAACAATATTATTAATCACAAGTTTGAGTTCTTACAACCCAAAGAATTACAATTGTACAATTACATATTCTTTGCCATCCATTAATAGATACCATAATATAAATACATTTGAGGCTCAAATGCTAACAACTAGCCTACCAGTAGTTGCATCCTCAACAAAGGTAGCCAAGACCTTAGCGGTAAACCTCTGACGGTTGACACCTGCCTACGCTGCGTGCGCCTTGCGCGGCCATCTGATCTAGCTGTTGTTGTGATATAAATAAATAAAGCAAGGGTGAGCAATAGCCCACCAAAAATATAATTGAACGACGATAATATATGACAGTTCAAAATATCTTTGAAACCATATGCCATGCATTAACGATGTAGTACCAATATAAGGTATGAGATGAAGTTACAAGGTAACTCAAAAATATATTTGTTTTGAATAAATATCTGCTATACAAAAGATAAGCAAGATATTCTCAATTATCATAAAAGAGGAACTTGCAGGAAAAATATTGCAATTCCGGTTTCAACACTTTTTCACCTTGCCAACACCAACAGTGTTGCAGAAATTTCTTACTTTTAGAAGATGAACTAATACGGGAGCATTGCCGCGCCAGATGCCCTGACGTTTACGATGATCAGTCGTATGTCATGCATCTCATCAGTCGTTCTCTACATGTAGAAGGTAGCTCCGACGGATTTTCTTGTCTACCGCCCTCTGGAACTCCTCAGCCAATGGTTGGGCTATTGCTGGACCGGCGCCACTCGGCCACTTACGCGTCTCCTAGTTCGAATATCATCCATGACTCTGAAACGTAAAGTTCGTTCCCCTTTTCCCCAAGTGAAACACTTGTTGATAGGACTCCACAAAGTAGTCGTATCTAATTGGAAAGGAAAATTCACCAATATTTCCCAAGCTGATGCTTGTTAATGGATATAAACTTGTTACATCAATCATACCCCTCGAGCGTTGAGGAGGTAACCAAAAGACTCATATCGATGCTTGAAAGAATCAAGATGCGAGTGACAAGATAGTTTTAGCAAGTATAGGACCGGGCAGTCCAATAAATAACATCTCCAAGTGAGGTCCCCTTATATAATTTTTGGAAGTTGAGCGAGTATTTAAATCTTCTTATAAGATAGATTTAAACGAAAATAAAGTTTTGGGAACCTCCCCTTGATAAAATAGTCATAAAAGACTTTGAAATATTTTACATAATATCTGAAGGTGAAGGATAACCTTTGAATAATATAAATCATTACAAAAAGAATTCAAAAGAATTTTATTAAATATTCCAAGAATATTTATTAAGTCAATAATAATTACGGAATATTATTAAATCATAATATTGCTCGTAAGTAATCCTCGAATGAATATATAGAATTATTTATTAAATAAATCTCTTCTTAAATGAATATTTAAAATAATATTCATTGAATAAATAAACTTAAATAAATATTTAAAATAATATTTACTGAATAAATCAAACCTTAAATGAATATTTGAAAATAATATTCATTTAACAAATAACATTCCAAATGAATATCCAAATAATATTCAATTAACAATTAATATTCTAAATGAATATCCGAATAATGTTCATTTAGTAATCAAAACTTTAAAGAAATATTCAAAACAATATTCCATAAGTAATTAGAACTTCAACTGAATATTTTAAAATAATATTCATTAAGTAAATAAAACCTTAAATGAATATTCAAATAATATTCATTTAATAAATACTATTCTAAATGAATATCCAATTAATATTCATTTAGTAATCAATACTCTCAAGGAATATTTGAAATAATGTTCCTTAAGTAATTAGAATTTCAAAGAAATATCTTAAAGTAATATTCATTGAATAGATAAAACCTTAAATGAATATTCGAAAGTAATATTCATTTAATAAACAATATTCTAAATGAATCTTGAAATAATATTCATGAAATAATCAAACTCTAAATGAATATTCGAAATAATATTCATTTAATATCTCTCGACTGAGATAATACTCAAATAACATTTCTCGAAAGATTTCCAAGTAAATAATACTTTATGGAAATATAATTAATGTTTAATAATAACATTCCTCAAACGGAATACTAATTTGTCGTTGGAATCCCTCCGGGTTTCCAAGACTACATCTATATCTCAAAATACCGACTCCCGGTCTATATTTAAAGAATGAATATCACATGCCCTTCACTAAGGGTCTTAACCAAAAATCCGGCTTATACTGATATATCGTATCTAGTCTATAAGCCAATATCAATTCAGGGAACAAGTATTGCAATATAACTTGAAAGTAGGCATGCATGCTATGGCATATGTATACAACAATCATCATATATATATTATCACAACAACAGTTCCAAGTATTGGAAACTTGCCTGAGAATCGAGTGCGGGTAGGGGTAATGTGTCCCGGGTCAGCTCGACAATCTATAAACAATCAGAATATTTAAGATTAACCACTTAACGCTTATTACAAGGCTAAGTATAAACTCCACTTAAATCGAAACATGTTTCCAAGTTATCTCGTTACGTCTCTTTTAGTGTAACTCTTTTTATCACCGATACGATCCGACATTCGTTCGTTATCAAGACATGTCATCATGCTTATACTTGGTATATACTTAAGTCGTATAAGTCCTAAGGTCGGTCGTTTACGAATCAAGATTATACCTCGAGTGTTATCGTCCGTTTTCTAAGTTATATTCAAAGTCATACTTTTAAGGGTTCGTTCGCGTTTAATCTCGATTCGAACATTTTTATAAAATCGAAAAACGATCCATTCGACATGTGGTTTTCTCCCACACCTTCCTTTTCACCTCTAATATTTAATTATCAAGATTCGCCACTGATTTCGTGGTATTAAAGGGATCCAATTTCAGTTACGAACTTTCGTTTACGGTTTCGAACCACTTTTACGAATTTAATCATAACTCCTAAACCGTAAGTCCATTTCATACGAACTTTATATCAAAACGAAGCTTATAACATAATCTAGCTTATCATGGAAGAAATCGAAGCTTAACAGTAAGTTAAAGCTACTGTGATGCATGGTTACTTAAGGTTTAACGAAAATCGGGCATTACGACGGCTATATATCGAATCTTTCTAAATTCCAAACTTTCCAATAATCATAGTTTCCATTCCAAACAACATATACATGTTATTTAACCATGAACTAAGGCCAAGCAATGCCTTTCCGTTCATCTAAACTGATTTAACCTCTACCAAAACCCAATCATAATCATGCTAATATTCATGCCTATAACATACTAAAACCATAACTACTTAGATCCATCAAGAACAAGCATATACTTAAAGTAAGGGCTAGGGTTTCAAGTGTGTTATACCTTCCTTGGGGTTTGTATACACTTAGTAATCCTTGTATAGTCCTTGTATAGCCTCCATGAAGCTTGGATCATCAACCAAAATCAAGATCCAAAAGTTTTGTTCTTGAGGTTACTATTCATCCTCCTCTTTGAGGATTTTTTTGAAAATGGAAAAAGAAGAGATTGAAGCTAGGATTTTGAGGAGGTCATTTTTATGAATTATAGGACTCACATAAAAAGTTTCAAGATCAAAGGATGGTTGGAAGTTGGATTTGGATCTTGGAATTTCCAAGAAAGCCGAATGGTGCTAGTATGGAGAGAATAAAGTTTTTGCTTGGTTTCTTTTTGATTTCTTTGATTTAATTCTCATCCACTCTCATCCACTTACACATAATATCTTTGTATAAAGCTACTTTAATAAGGTTGTGAAGTGTTGGATGAGGAAACACCATGACAAGTGTTGATCTTTGGTGGTGTTTAAGCTAACCAAGTGGTTTGATTTGCTAAGTACTAGTTTGATTCCTAGATATGTTGGTTACTTATATAACTAATTGGTTTGTAGATATTTTGGTGTTGTATAGCAGCTATGTCACTCTCTAATACATGTGTTAATCACTTGTGGTTTGTAGGAAATAAGATGACAAAGAGCCTTGTTGTTTACTTCTTAATCACACACCTCATTCTTTCCTTTTCCTTTTCTTTTCTCATTTCTTTTCCACCAATCTAATATTAGTAAACCCTAGATGATCATGTGGTGTTTCTCATCTCGTTATATATTTAATTCGTAATTCGCTTCGCGTTCGCTTTATCGCTTAATCTCGTTATAAAGTTCTAGCGATTTCCAAAACGCTAATCATTCTAACTCGAGGATTTTCATTCTAATTTCTCAAATCATAATTAAATAAAATCCTTAATTCCTTGACATAATAAATCTCTTATCTACTAGCACATGGTTGCCCCTTGGCCCTCTGCTTGATTCTGTTGTCCAGTTATTGCTCAATTCGTTGATCGTTCGAGGGAATAACTCATTCGTTTCTAACTAGGGTTTTACCGAAAATCTTCTTAATAATCCTAATACTATTCTTCATCATTCTTAATACTTCTCGAATTTAAATTCCTTAAATCCCTTAATTAAATCTTTAAGTTTGGCAGTGTCCAGAGAATTCTCGGAGAAAATGAAAGTGCTCTGTTTCTGAATCCGACAGCTTTTACATACACTTATTTTCCTCCTGGATCACTAATACGAACTCAGAAATCCATTCCGAATACCGGGTATAACATTATTATAATAATATTCCAAATTCCACCAAAATCACTATTCATCACTTATTTTTATTTAATTCCTATAATTAGGAAAATGAACCTGGTTCACCTTCGAGTGTTCCTTAACCTTTTTACGGAACCGCTGGGCTTAATAGATATTGATTTGGATGACATGAGGGTATCTATTTCTCTCTAGGGAATCTTATCTTAACTTTCTAGGAGATAGATTATTCTAATCTAAGTTATCACCCAATAGCATCCTTCAGGCCATATAACCTTGGAATATATATCCTTTCATTATTCATTCTTTAAAGCCAGTATTACATTGTAGTTGTAACCACTGTTTACTCTTACATCAATACATAATAAAAGTTTTAATTCTACCCAAAAATCTGGGTTCTTACAGTCTCCCCTCCTTAAAAGGATTCCGTCCCGGAATCAGGTAGAAGACAATTGGGTACTTGTTGGTCATTTCTCTTTCCAATTCTCTGGTCGATCCTTACACATTCCAATCTTTCTAAAGCACATCATACTGGTGTTACAACACACCCTTTTTCCGTTCTACCAGTTCTTTGATACTTACGCATAACACATCATCCGGTACACGCTCTTGTCCGTTCTTATACTATTAACTTTATTGGTACGTGCAGTGGCTTCGGTATCACTAAGGTGCTACAAATTCCGGAGATAACCTCACTCGTAATTTTTGCAATTTCCTGATCGCTTTAATCTTCGCAATCTCGATGTGTATATATTTAGGTGGAAAAATTTATCGAGAGATCACTGTGATCAATGAACATTTGTTATATTGCATAGCTAGTACAGAAGGGGGCCAGCCTTTAGTACTTGACAAGCAATTAAACAATTAATGGCATTCCACTTAGACTCCTATCACACAGACAGAGAGTCACGTAGTATTACCTCCCCTCCTTAAAGGGTTGTTCTTCTCAATTTAGAAGAAGATAAATAAGGGAGAAGAAAAGAACGAATTTCAAAGAATCATATATGAAAGTTTTCATGATTGTCAAAATATCATACTTAGAATTTACCTCTGAACTATAGAGGTTTATTAGAGAAGAGAAATAATCATATATCCATAATAAGGGTCTCTTTTTAATCTTGATAATCTATAGGTAGCTTAATGTTACCTCTCCTTCCAAACGAATGTCAGTCTATATGACTTTCCCAAAAGACAACGTATGTCTATCTGTCTTTCTTACAGAACTTGGTAATGGTAGCAAGGATGTTCTGGAAGATATTGGTCATGTTCAACGTGAATCTCTTAATGCCTAATGCTCCTCTTGAGGACACCAAGTTTCAGATAACATTTATGCATCATACTGCACCCTCTCTGACAATCCTCATAACCTTTACTGGTCACCATCCTCATTCCTAACACATCCATGGTATTTATAAAACCCATTATCATGTATCTCAATTCATTCTTCATCAAAAGTTCTTGCGGTTGGCACTTTGTTAGAAGCACCCCGCTTTGTCCTTACATTGCTGGATTAGTCACTTGACAATCCTTAGTGACTTGGCCCCAACTGGTCACACTAAAATATGTGAATTTAGGGGTCGGCTAATAGCATTACTTTTCTAGCAATTGCTGGCATAGTGCCTTCTACTTTGATACCTTTTGATCTTTTCAAAATTTTACTCCATATAAGTCTCACTTGACTTCTCGGTACCGCCTCCGGTCACCTTTCCTTTTATTTTTATCATTTCAACTTCTCTTATCAGTTTCACGCACCACAAAAGCTTAGCACTTCTAGCATAACAACCTTTTCATTTAAGTCAATCCCAGAATTTCTCAGTCCGGCTTGTTTCTTAATTACATTCAACTTCATAACTTTATCCCTACATTCAACTGTAATAATCGGGGTATGTCTACCCACTTGTATAGCGGCTACTTTACCCAATCCACAGGGTTCGCTCCAGTTTCCACTCTCTTCAATGACGTCTTTTGATAATCAGAAAGACAAGGTTTGCCAAAATTCGCTGAATTCCTTTCCAGAATTTGGGAAAATTTCAGTTAATCTATTCACCCACTAGTAACATGCCACATCTTCCCGATACATATTCGTCCTATTAGTCGATACTACCAAATACCAGTCTTCTTAACAACTAGTCTCAGAAGGAACACTACCGTCGGGGTTAGTCGTTCCTCAACCTTGGCACTACCAAGGCCATCTGAATCCGATGAACTGCGCTGTCTAAATGTATTCGAAATTACGCTGTCGTGCTGCATAAGCGCAGACCTATACCTGTATGAGTTGCATCATAATATCTCCCAAAGTTTCCTTCTTCCATTAGGCAACGCCAACCCTGGTCATCACCAACTTTACCTTTAGCTCCCGGAAGATCTTCTCACGTTTATCTTGTCCATTCAAACTTTTATTCTTATAATAAGTCGAGTTACGGGACTACACTTTCTGTAAAGTCCTGAGCAAATCCTTGGTAATACCTTGTGGGTTTTATGAAATTTCTCACCTTTGCCAGTGTGGTTGGCCAATCTCTATTTGAAACTGTCTTTAACTTGGTAGGGCCGACTAACACTACTCTTATCGATCATGTGTCCTATTGCTGGACTTCATTTTGCCAAAACTCTTATTTCGAGAACATGTCCTACACCTGTTCTTTCAGGTTGCATCTAAAAGCATTCTCAATTACATCTCATCCATTGATCGCCTTGCCTAATCCATTTATGATTCAGTGTCAGCATAAACTTAAGGTAACTACCATAATCCATTCAAGGAAAAGAAAGAATTTAATATTCTTCTGAATCACATGCATCTAATGTTTCTGGTTCATCATTACACTGAATTGCACTAAACTTATAATTGGTTCCTGATGATAGCCTTATTACTAATTTATCACAGACTCACTGGTCTTCTCCTCTTGTAGGTTCTGAGATCATTGTCTCGCTTACTATTTCCTTATATTCCTTATCCGTTCAGGCCATCACTTCCCAATGTCTTTTCTTTCTAAGTTGATCCATTTATAAGATGGGCATTTCCCTGAATAAAATCACCTTAACAATCTCAATTTGGTTTCATAATTTAAAACCTATGAAATCTGTCTTCTCACGGTGAATTATCATTAATAAGATTCACACCAATTCATTTATCTGAAGATATGGCACTTGCCACCTATGTCTTAACTGTTCCTAGGGACTCTGCTCCCCGTCCTATATCAATGTCTTTGATAATCATGCATCATTCTAATTCCTTTCTCATTAATCTGAAAGTCTCCAAGGATTCTTATCTATCCTTACATAAGATCTTGAGTAATTCCTCAAATCCATCTAACTTGCTGGCACTTTATCCGGCAGTCCAGCTATAGATCCAATATACCTCTTTAATTCTCTTCATAATACATCAGTTCTTTACGCTCACATCTCTGAGCACTAAATCTAGATTCCTACAGTCTCTCTGGCTGCAGCCCTCATCTCCTCAAGGTAAACTTCCCTGTCTCTAACAGGATTCTCCCTCTCCGCTGGAACCTCTTCCGGGTCCTCAGTAGGGTACTCTATCGAATCCACCATCCGATCTTCAACATCAAAACAAGCATCATTATGTTACTGCTCGTAATCCCCAAGGTCTGTCGCCTTACTAGTCGATACAAGAACGAGCTAAGTTACTATCATGATACTTTAGGGTTCCCATAAGGGTTTTATATGTCAATACTACATTATGTAGTCTGACTATGAACTTGGCAAGAGTTCTTATTATCTTAATGAATTTATTGTTTTAACGTCGCATCATCTCTGGGATATATAACGCTCTCTCTGATACCATTTCTGTAACACCCCCAGATCCAGGGTCAGGGATCTGGTCGTTACGGTTTCAATATCCAACCACAAAACCAACATAATTAAAATTACAACCTTGTGACCCAAAACAACAACATAAAACACACCCGTTATAGTCCCAGAGATGAAATCAGAGTAACCAACAATATTATTAATCACAAGTTTGAGTTCTTACAACCCAAAGAATTACAATTGTACAATTACATATTCTTTGCCATCCATTAATAGATACCATAATATAAATACATTTGAGGCTCAAATGCTAACAACTAGCCTACCAGTAGTTGCATCCTCAACAAAGGTAGCCAAGACCTTAGCGGTAAACCTCTGACGGTTGACACCTGCCTACGCTGCGTGCGCCTTGCGCGGCCATCTGATCTAGCTGTTGTTGTGATATAAATAAATAAAGCAAGGGTGAGCAATAGCCCACCAAAAATATAATTGAACGACGATAATATATGACAGTTCAAAATATCTTTGAAACCATATGCCATGCATTAACGATGTAGTACCAATATAAGGTATGAGATGAAGTTACAAGGTAACTCAAAAATATATTTGTTTTGAATAAATATCTGCTATACAAAAGATAAGCAAGATATTCTCAATTATCATAAAAGAGGAACTTGCAGGAAAAATATTGCAATTCCGGTTTCAACACTTTTTCACCTTGCCAACACCAACAGTGTTGCAGAAATTTCTTACTTTTAGAAGATGAACTAATACGGGAGCATTGCCGCGCCAGATGCCCTGACGTTTACGATGATCAGTCGTATGTCATGCATCTCATCAGTCGTTCTCTACATGTAGAAGGTAGCTCCGACGGATTTTCTTGTCTACCGCCCTCTGGAACTCCTCAGCCAATGGTTGGGCTATTGCTGGACCGGCGCCACTCGGCCACTTACGCGTCTCCTAGTTCGAATATCATCCATGACTCTGAAACGTAAAGTTCGTTCCCCTTTTCCCCAAGTGAAACACTTGTTGATAGGACTCCACAAAGTAGTCGTATCTAATTGGAAAGGAAAATTCACCAATATTTCCCAAGCTGATGCTTGTTAATGGATATAAACTTGTTACATCAATCATACCCCTCGAGCGTTGAGGAGGTAACCAAAAGACTCATATCGATGCTTGAAAGAATCAAGATGCGAGTGACAAGATAGTTTTAGCAAGTATAGGACCGGGCAGTCCAATAAATAACATCTCCAAGTGAGGTCCCCTTATATAATTTTTGGAAGTTGAGCGAGTATTTAAATCTTCTTATAAGATAGATTTAAACGAAAATAAAGTTTTGGGAACCTCCCCTTGATAAAATAGTCATAAAAGACTTTGAAATATTTTACATAATATCTGAAGGTGAAGGATAACCTTTGAATAATATAAATCATTACAAAAAGAATTCAAAAGAATTTTATTAAATATTCCAAGAATATTTATTAAGTCAATAATAATTACGGAATATTATTAAATCATAATATTGCTCGTAAGTAATCCTCGAATGAATATATAGAATTATTTATTAAATAAATCTCTTCTTAAATGAATATTTAAAATAATATTCATTGAATAAATAAACTTAAATAAATATTTAAAATAATATTTACTGAATAAATCAAACCTTAAATGAATATTTGAAAATAATATTCATTTAACAAATAACATTCCAAATGAATATCCAAATAATATTCAATTAACAATTAATATTCTAAATGAATATCCGAATAATGTTCATTTAGTAATCAAAACTTTAAAGAAATATTCAAAACAATATTCCATAAGTAATTAGAACTTCAACTGAATATTTTAAAATAATATTCATTAAGTAAATAAAACCTTAAATGAATATTCAAATAATATTCATTTAATAAATACTATTCTAAATGAATATCCAATTAATATTCATTTAGTAATCAATACTCTCAAGGAATATTTGAAATAATGTTCCTTAAGTAATTAGAATTTCAAAGAAATATCTTAAAGTAATATTCATTGAATAGATAAAACCTTAAATGAATATTCGAAAGTAATATTCATTTAATAAACAATATTCTAAATGAATCTTGAAATAATATTCATGAAATAATCAAACTCTAAATGAATATTCGAAATAATATTCATTTAATATCTCTCGACTGAGATAATACTCAAATAACATTTCTCGAAAGATTTCCAAGTAAATAATACTTTATGGAAATATAATTAATGTTTAATAATAACATTCCTCAAACGGAATACTAATTTGTCGTTGGAATCCCTCCGGGTTTCCAAGACTACATCTATATCTCAAAATACCGACTCCCGGTCTATATTTAAAGAATGAATATCACATGCCCTTCACTAAGGGTCTTAACCAAAAATCCGGCTTATACTGATATATCGTATCTAGTCTATAAGCCAATATCAATTCAGGGAACAAGTATTGCAATATAACTTGAAAGTAGGCATGCATGCTATGGCATATGTATACAACAATCATCATATATATATTATCACAACAACAGTTCCAAGTATTGGAAACTTGCCTGAGAATCGAGTGCGGGTAGGGGTAATGTGTCCCGGGTCAGCTCGACAATCTATAAACAATCAGAATATTTAAGATTAACCACTTAACGCTTATTACAAGGCTAAGTATAAACTCCACTTAAATCGAAACATGTTTCCAAGTTATCTCGTTACGTCTCTTTTAGTGTAACTCTTTTTATCACCGATACGATCCGACATTCGTTCGTTATCAAGACATGTCATCATGCTTATACTTGGTATATACTTAAGTCGTATAAGTCCTAAGGTCGGTCGTTTACGAATCAAGATTATACCTCGAGTGTTATCGTCCGTTTTCTAAGTTATATTCAAAGTCATACTTTTAAGGGTTCGTTCGCGTTTAATCTCGATTCGAACATTTTTATAAAATCGAAAAACGATCCATTCGACATGTGGTTTTCTCCCACACCTTCCTTTTCACCTCTAATATTTAATTATCAAGATTCGCCACTGATTTCGTGGTATTAAAGGGATCCAATTTCAGTTACGAACTTTCGTTTACGGTTTCGAACCACTTTTACGAATTTAATCATAACTCCTAAACCGTAAGTCCATTTCATACGAACTTTATATCAAAACGAAGCTTATAACATAATCTAGCTTATCATGGAAGAAATCGAAGCTTAACAGTAAGTTAAAGCTACTGTGATGCATGGTTACTTAAGGTTTAACGAAAATCGGGCATTACGACGGCTATATATCGAATCTTTCTAAATTCCAAACTTTCCAATAATCATAGTTTCCATTCCAAACAACATATACATGTTATTTAACCATGAACTAAGGCCAAGCAATGCCTTTCCGTTCATCTAAACTGATTTAACCTCTACCAAAACCCAATCATAATCATGCTAATATTCATGCCTATAACATACTAAAACCATAACTACTTAGATCCATCAAGAACAAGCATATACTTAAAGTAAGGGCTAGGGTTTCAAGTGTGTTATACCTTCCTTGGGGTTTGTATACACTTAGTAATCCTTGTATAGTCCTTGTATAGCCTCCATGAAGCTTGGATCATCAACCAAAATCAAGATCCAAAAGTTTTGTTCTTGAGGTTACTATTCATCCTCCTCTTTGAGGATTTTTTTGAAAATGGAAAAAGAAGAGATTGAAGCTAGGATTTTGAGGAGGTCATTTTTATGAATTATAGGACTCACATAAAAAGTTTCAAGATCAAAGGATGGTTGGAAGTTGGATTTGGATCTTGGAATTTCCAAGAAAGCCGAATGGTGCTAGTATGGAGAGAATAAAGTTTTTGCTTGGTTTCTTTTTGATTTCTTTGATTTAATTCTCATCCACTCTCATCCACTTACACATAATATCTTTGTATAAAGCTACTTTAATAAGGTTGTGAAGTGTTGGATGAGGAAACACCATGACAAGTGTTGATCTTTGGTGGTGTTTAAGCTAACCAAGTGGTTTGATTTGCTAAGTACTAGTTTGATTCCTAGATATGTTGGTTACTTATATAACTAATTGGTTTGTAGATATTTTGGTGTTGTATAGCAGCTATGTCACTCTCTAATACATGTGTTAATCACTTGTGGTTTGTAGGAAATAAGATGACAAAGAGCCTTGTTGTTTACTTCTTAATCACACACCTCATTCTTTCCTTTTCCTTTTCTTTTCTCATTTCTTTTCCACCAATCTAATATTAGTAAACCCTAGATGATCATGTGGTGTTTCTCATCTCGTTATATATTTAATTCGTAATTCGCTTCGCGTTCGCTTTATCGCTTAATCTCGTTATAAAGTTCTAGCGATTTCCAAAACGCTAATCATTCTAACTCGAGGATTTTCATTCTAATTTCTCAAATCATAATTAAATAAAATCCTTAATTCCTTGACATAATAAATCTCTTATCTACTAGCACATGGTTGCCCCTTGGCCCTCTGCTTGATTCTGTTGTCCAGTTATTGCTCAATTCGTTGATCGTTCGAGGGAATAACTCATTCGTTTCTAACTAGGGTTTTACCGAAAATCTTCTTAATAATCCTAATACTATTCTTCATCATTCTTAATACTTCTCGAATTTAAATTCCTTAAATCCCTTAATTAAATCTTTAAGTTTGGCAGTGTCCAGAGAATTCTCGGAGAAAATGAAAGTGCTCTGTTTCTGAATCCGACAGCTTTTACATACACTTATTTTCCTCCTGGATCACTAATACGAACTCAGAAATCCATTCCGAATACCGGGTATAACATTATTATAATAATATTCCAAATTCCACCAAAATCACTATTCATCACTTATTTTTATTTAATTCCTATAATTAGGAAAATGAACCTGGTTCACCTTCGAGTGTTCCTTAACCTTTTTACGGAACCGCTGGGCTTAATAGATATTGATTTGGATGACATGAGGGTATCTATTTCTCTCTAGGGAATCTTATCTTAACTTTCTAGGAGATAGATTATTCTAATCTAAGTTATCACCCAATAGCATCCTTCAGGCCATATAACCTTGGAATATATATCCTTTCATTATTCATTCTTTAAAGCCAGTATTACATTGTAGTTGTAACCACTGTTTACTCTTACATCAATACATAATAAAAGTTTTAATTCTACCCAAAAATCTGGGTTCTTACAAAATCCATTTACAACCTATGGATTTTCTATCTTTAGGTAGATCACACAACTCCCACACTTGATTCTTTTCTATTGACTCTATCTCATCTTTCATGGCTTCCATCCATAATTCTGATTCTTGCGATCTCATCGCTTCTAAATAAGTAGTGGGATCAATAGGATCTCTTACATCCATATCTACCGAAAAACAAGATGCTTCACTATTATATACATAATATTCATTCATCCACTCAGGTGGAGCTATTGATCTTTTATTTCCAACCACTTCAACCGGTTCATTACTAGCATTTTGATCCGATTCACTATTTTGAGTTGGATCTTGTTCCACATGCGTACCAATATTTTCTAGAGGAACTTCATCAACAACATTCAGAGGACGTGTGTCCTCCACCACATTTTCTCGTTCCTCGGAATTTTCTATAAAAATAGCATCTCTGCTTTCAATTATTCCCAATTCTTTGTTATAAAATTTACAACCCTTAGAATTTTCAGGGTAACCGATAAAATTACACTTCACTGTTCTGAAGTCTATTTTGTCTCTATTTTGAGACGGGATCATTACATGTGCAATACATCCCCATTTTCTCATAAGACTCAAATCTGATTTTCTTCCAGTCCATATTTCGTAAGGTGTCAACTCAACTGACTTTGTGGGAATTCTATTCAATATATAATTTGCAGTAAGTAATGCATCTCCCCAAAAACTTTTAGACAATCCAGAATGTGACAACAAACATCTTACAACATTTAATAATGTTCTATTTTTTCTTTCCGCCACACCATTCTGTTGTGGCGTATAAGACATAGTCATGTGTCTTATTATTCCATTCTCTTTGCAATAATTGTCAAATTCAGTGGATCTATATTCTCCACCTCTGTCAGTTCTCAATACTTTTATATCAGTTCCAAGTTGTTTCTCAACTTCAATCTTATATTTCCTAAAACACTCAAACGCTTCAGATTTTCGTGATATAAGATACACTTGAGCAAATTTGGAATAATCATCTATAAATGTGATAAAATATTCTTTATTACAATATGTTTTACAATTCAACGGCCCACATATGTCCGAATGTACCAAACCCAAAAGCTCTTTAGATCTTTCCCCTTCTTTAAAAGGTTTTCTCGTCATTTTTCCTTTTACACAATGTTCACAAACTGATTTGTTAATATCCATACGAGGCAACAAATTATCTTTAATAATACGTTCCATCTTATTAATTCCAGGATGTCCCAATCTTTGATGCCATAAATCATACATAGACGTATTATTAGACAAAATTCGATGAGAAGTACCAATTTCATTATTCTCAATTTTTGTCATAATCGGAAGCTGAAACAATCCATGTTCGGGCTCATACATGCCCATAGCAACCACTTCATTTTCTTTTTCGATTAAAAATTTATTATCAAAAAATCGCACTTCTAGACCATTTTTAGTCAAGGCGGGAACAGAAATGAGATTACGCCTTATTCCGGGAACAAATAACACATTTTTTAGAATCAATATATTGTTTCCAAGATCCAATCTATATGTACCAAGTCCTACCACATCTAGGCCGGTACCATTTCCCATATAAATTATTTGCTCCCCTTTTTTAAATTCTACAAACTCAACTAAATCATTTTTAGTTTTTGCAATGTGACGGGTCACACCCGAATCAATCCACCAACCATCTATGTCCTTGATCATATTATCAATATTGCACTCGACTACACCTACAAATCGGTGTTGCACTTGCTCATTATTCCGAGCACTACTAGAAATTTCTTCTAGTAAAACGTCATCCTTTTCAACGATAATTCTCAATTTTTGCACAATAAATTTTTTAGCCATTTAACACAACAAAATATAATAACCGGACAAAAATAAAGGTCAATTGCCAAAAAAATTGATCAACACAAACAATATATACACGCAAAAAGAACCAAAAATGACGTACACACTGCAGGACAACAATCTAAATCAAATCAAAAAAAAAATGGCAAGGTGGAATCAAAATATAGACCAAAAAAAAATACACCAATAATCACAAAAATTGGCACCAAACAATGGGAAAAACAAAAAGTACTTATTTAGTAAACAAAAGGAACACGCTAGCAGGCAACAAGACTACTCCAAAAAAGCTAGATTAACATAAAACTAGATATTGATGAAAACATGTACTAGAAACCAAATAAGAGTTGCACACAAAACTAATACAAATAAAATAAACAAATATCTAACTATAATGGTACAAGGTGGATACAATTCCCTGAGATAATGAACCCACAAAAGAAAAGTTGGTAGGGAACACGTGAATAAAACTCAAAACAGCCTAAACCAATTTTAGCAGTAGCGTGTGAATACCAACGAGCTCTGATACCAATGAAGTCTTTATCTGCAAAACAATCTGAAAATAAGTTATAATATTTTATGAGGTTCCGGAAAGAGAATGAACATGCTCTAATATTCTAGTGCTTTTTCTTATAGGATATTATCCTCTATATGTAGGCTAAGCCTCTCATGCCTCCACCCCATAAAAAGTAACTGCCTCAAAATTCTTTATTCTCTAATCAATGTCATTGATATCACAATTTGTAACTCCTTTTATCATTACTCACAAAATAAATAAATATATGTAACTTCCACATATATTTAATTCTATTTTACATTTAAAAAATGCAAGTCAACTAACAGTTTTACTACAAAATATGGTCCCACTTTTTTGGTTCTCTACTTGTTTTGGGAACCGCGATCATTTCCGCATTCATTTTGGGACGCACCTTACGAGCGGAAGCTAGTGCTCGTTCCGGTAAACAAGTAGATCCACATCAAAAAAGAATACTTATGTGGCTTAAGTATTCAACTTCCATGCTTTGTGTGATTTTCACAACTATCTGCATTATTCCAATCTTATAGAGTAAACAGAGAGATAGATTTGGTGCAAACACGGATGGGAAATAGTGCTCTGGTGAGGAAGCTAAAGATGGTGGAAGATCTGCCTCCTAAAGGTCGAATTGATTTCTATGAGATAAACAGAGACATTCAGGCCTATAATTTACCAGTGTAGAAGTGTAGTTTGCTGGATAATTGTTGCTACCTTGTGCTATTTAGTGAATAGGAAGGACTAGTCAGTTGTTATGGTTATCTTACTAATTATTTCAGTTATTGTTCTCTTTATTTCAAGAAGTTGTTTTAACGAAATTAATGAAATGTTTGTTTATTTCCTCAAATATTATTAGTCATTTATTTAAATTACTGCAAACTTGTATAGTGAAATATAAACTAATCTGTTAATGATTAAAAAATCCATAAAATCGAGTAGCCTAAATTACAGTTTGAATTCATCTTAGACCAATTGTAAATTTTTTTAAAAAAAACAAAATTCTAATCATTCAAAGCTTAAAAATATGAATACAATTACTTGTAATCCAGATTAATTAGTTACACAGTCATGTTACCAAATCTGAAGCTCAAGGTCCCTGTAATTGTAAAAGTAGTCTCAAGTTCAGGGTCCCTGTAATGGTAAAAGTAGGGAAAAACACTAGGCACTATAAATTGGTGTAAGCAAAAAAAATTAATTAAGTAGACAGATAAGTGATAAGTGGATTAATTTATATGCACTTAGATCGCTTCATTTCGGTTTAAATTGATTGACTTGGTCTTAAGTTTGTTTTAGTTTTGATATATTTTGTATAGTTGTGCAGTTTTGCGAAATATCGATTAGGGTTGATCGTTTTCGTCAATTTTGGAGTGGAATTCGAGCATAGGAATGAAGAATTGAGATTTACTTTGAGCTACCATAATGATTTGAAATCTAGATAATTGACGACAGAAGCAAATGCAAAAGAAACGGGAGAAAAATGAGCGAAAACGAAGAAATAAGAGCAGAAAAGCAAAACGGGCAGAAAAGAGCAAGGCTGAGAGCACCAGGTTGAGGCTGACAGCGCCAGGATCAGAGAATTGCCGCGCTGAGAGCGCCCGAAGTCCATAGAAAATTACGATTTTGCCCTAATTCAATATTAAATTGTATTTTTAGGTTTTTCTTGTTGGACAAGACTTTTAGGGTCTATTTAAACACATTGTATCATTGTATTACATATCATTACTTATCATAACTTAGAATTGCAAGAGAGAAAAGCAGAGGAAGATTCAATGCTCGTGACAAGCAACGGATCGAGATCTAATTCATCTTTTATATTCTTTTCTTAGGCGAATTCTGGATTCTAGATTTGTTTTCTCAACTCTTTGTTTTATTAATATTATTAATTTTATTCATATCTTGTTTCTTATCATGTTTCCATCAAATACCATGGTGACGAACGGTTTGATTATGAACTAATCGTTGTCATGGGATTCTAACGGATTTATCTATAGAGTCTTAGTATCTTGATGCTTTAAAGATCTGTGTGTGATGTATATCTGATTTCCTCGTATGGTTATGCTTAATTGTTAGATGCGTAGTTAACATCTAGTCTGTTAATCTTTTGTGAAGTGAAAGTGGATCTTAAGATTTAGAACTTGCCATGCTAGCATAGGTTCATGATTGTTTATCAACATGATTCGTAGTGTAAGATGAAAATACTTATACTGCCCTGTGTGATCAATATGGATAACTTATCCTTCAACCGTTATCTTTTCAAATTCTATAGACATATAGGGTCTAAGCATAATTGGTGTCTATTCATCTTCTATCTCTTTTGTGGATGTATGGGTAATTTGGTATACGTATGCTGACAGGTAGCGTGTACTTGTTTCGTGTTATCCGATCAGATATCATTACAATTGCATATAGTAATTAAAGACGTGAGATCTAAGCGAAGTATTTAATGAAGTTAGGATCCCATGCTTTCTCGCATATAAGTAAATCAGTTTTAAATTTCATTAGTTAATTAATTCTTAGTTGTTAATTTGTATCTTAGTTAAATTTAGATAATCAAAACCCCCAATTTATTAATTGTCTTAGCAGTGAGTTAAAACCATACATTGTTGCATAGGTACATCTACTGAATTGAAACCTAAACCAGATCTCTGCAGAACGAACTTGACTTATATATGTATTACTTGTGACCACGTACGCTTGCATGATTTTGTTTTAACAGGTTTTTGGCGCCGCTGCCGGGGATCATCGGTGTTTTATTTTTAGTTTATGTCCTTGTCATCAATGGTCGTTAGCGTTCACTGACTCGGATTTTCTTACTTAGTTTGTTTGTTCGGTGTGTTTCAGGTACTCGTACGTGTATGCGAACACGTTTGTAGGCTCGTAAGGAGAAAGAGGAAATAGTAAAACCAGTGGTGAGAAAAGTTGTAGAAAGAAAACTTAAAGAAGCAGTAAAGATGGGTGAAACAGTAGGAGCAGCAGCAGAAGCTAAGGCTTTGAAGGACTATTCTCAGCCAAAGATCAATGACATCCAATCTAGTATTGTCAGGCCAGCTATCGCAGCTAATACTTTCGAAATCAAGCCTAGCACGATTTAGATGGTGCAGAACTCAGTTCAGTTTGGGGGTGCTTCTACAGAGGATCCTAATATGCACATCAGGGATTTCATCGAGATCTGCGACACTTTCAAGTTTAATGGTGTGTCGGATGATGCTATCAAATTGAGACTTTTCCCATTCTCTTTGAGGGATAAAACTAAGGACTGGTTAAACTCTCTACCAGCCGGTTTGTAACACCCCCAGATCCGGGGTCGGGGATCTGGTCGCTACGGTCTCAATATCCATCCACAAAACCAACATAATAATATTTACAACCTTGTGACCCAAACAACAACATAAAACACACCCGTTATAGTCCCAGAGATGAAATCAGAGTAACCATCAATATTATTAATCATAAGTTTGAGTTCTTACAACCCAAAAAATTACAATTTTTACCATTACATATTCTTTGCCATCCATTGGTATATGCCATATAATAAATACATTTGATGATCAAATGCTAATAACTAGCCTACCAGAAGCTGCATCCTCAGCAATGGTAGCTATGACCTCAGCAGTTAATCCTCTGACGGCTGACACCTGCCTATGTTGGGTACGCCTTGCGCGGCCATCTGATCTAGCTGTTGTTGTGATATAAATAAATAAAGCAAGGGTGAGCAATAGCCCACCAAAATATAATTGAACAGTGATAATGTATAACAGTCCAAAATATCTTTGAAACCATATGCCATGCCTTAACGAACGTAGTACCAATATAAGGTATGAGATGAAGTTACAAGGTAACTCCAAAATATAATTGTTCTGAAGAGATATCTGCTATGTCAACGATAAGCAAGATATTATCAAATTTTCATAAGGGAGGAACTTGCAAGAAGAATATTGCAATTCCAGTTCAAACACTATTCAAACCTGCCAACGATGATAATGTTGCAGGAAACTTTCCAACATTGAGAGATGAACTAATACTGGAGTTTGACGCGCCAGGAGACATAGCATTTACACGATGATCAGTCGCATGTTATGCTCCCCACCTCTTGTTCTCTACATGTAGAAGGAAGCACCGACGGATTTACTTGTCTACCGCCCTCTGGAACCCCCTCGGCCAACGGTTGGGCCATTTGCTGGACCGGCGCCACTGGGTCACTTACACATCTCCTAGTTCATTTAACATCCATGACTCTGAAACGTAAAGTTCCTCCCCCTTTCCCCAAGTATATTACATGTTGATAGGACTCCACAAAGTAGTCGTATCCAGTTGGAAAGGAAAATTCACCAATATTTCCCAAGCTGATGCTTGTTAATGGATATAAACTTGTTCCATCAATTCTTACCCCTCGAGCGTTGAGGAGGTAACCGAATAGATTCATATCGATGTTTGAAAGAATCAAGATATGAGTGACAAGATAGTTTAGCAAGTATAGGACCGGGCAGTCCAATAAATAACATCTCTCAAGTGAGGTCCCCTTATATATGTTTGGGAGTTGAGCGAGTATTTAAATCTTCTTTAAGATAGATTTAAATGGAATTAAAGTTTGGGGACCTCCCTTTGATATAAATAGTCATAAGATATTCCGAAATATTTTACACCATATCTGAAGGTGAAAGATAATCTTTGAGTAATATGAATTATTATAAAAAGAACTTAATGGAATTTAAATAAATATTCCAAGAATATTTATTAAATCAATAATAATTAAGGAATATGATTAAATCATAATATTGCTCGTAAGTAATCCTCGAATAAATATATAGAATCATTTACTAACTAACTCTTTTCTTTAAATGAATATTCAATATAATATTCATTAATTAAATAAACTCAAGTAAATATTTAAAATAATATTCACTAAATAAATCAAACCTTAAATGAATATTTGAAAATAATATTCATTTAATAAATAATATTCTATATGAATAGCCAAATAATATTCTTAGTAATCAAATCTTTAAAGGAATATTCGAAGCAATATTCCTTAAGTAAATAGAACTTCAAATGAATATTTAACATAATATTCATCAAGTACAAAATATCTTAAATAAATATTCAAAATAATATTCATTTAATAAATAAATTCCAAATGAATATTCAATTGATATTCATTAAACAAATAATATTCTAAATGAATATCCAAATAATATTCATTTAATAAATAATATTCTAAATAAATATCCAAACGATATTCATTTAGTAATCAAAACCTTAATATTCGAAATAATATTCCTTGAGTAATTAGGACTTCCAAAGAATACTTTTGAAATAATATTTATCAATTAGATAAAACTTAAATGAATATCCAAAAGTGATATTCATTTAATGAATAAAATTCCAATGAATATCAAGTAATTATTCATTAATAATCAAACTCCAATGAATATTCAAAAATAATATTCATTTAATAATTCTCGACTGAAATAATACTCAAATAACATTTCTCGAAAGATTTCCAAGTATTTGATACCTTTATGGAAATATAAATAATGTTTAATAATAACATTCCTCAAAATGAATAATAATCTGTCGCTGGAATCCCTCCGGGTTTCCACGACTATCTCTATAGTACAAAATACCGACTCCCGGTCTATATTAATCAAGGAATATCATACGCCCTTCACTAAGGGTCTTAACAAATTCCGGCTTATACTGATATATCGTATCTAGTTTATAAGTCAACATCAAAACAGGGAACAAGTATCAATATTACTTTGAAAACAAACATGCATGCTATGGCATAGGTATAACAACAATCATATATATTATCACAACAACAGTTCCAAGGTATTGGAAACTTGCCTGGTAATCCTGTAGGGGTAGTGTGCCTCGTGTCAATCCAGTGATCTATAAATAGTCACAATAACCGAGGTCAATCACTTAACACTCTTTAAAAGGCTAAGTATAACTTGACTTAAGTCGAAACACGTTTTTGACTTATTTCGCTAAACACCCTTTAGTGTAATTCTCTTTATTCTCGCTATGACCCGTCATTCGTTCGCTACTAAGACACGTAGTCATACTTACACTTTGTATATACTTAAGTCATGTAAGTTTTAAGGTTGGTCATTTACGAACCAAGATTATACCTCGAGATTCATCGCCTCGTTTTCTAAGTCATTTACCAAAGTCATAACCAAGTATGCTTCTAGGGGTTCGTTCGCGTTTAACCTTGATTCGAACATTTTTATAAAATCGGAAAATAATCCATTCGACATGTGGCTTTCTCTCACACTTTCTTTTTTACCTATAATATTAAATTATCAAGATTCGCCACTAATTTCGTGGTCTTAAAGGAATCCAATTTCAATTACGAACTTGCATTTACGGTTTCGAACCACTTTTACGATTTTTATCATAACTTCTAAACCGTAAGTCCATTTCATACGATCTTTATATCAAAACGAAGCTTGGAACATTATCTATCTTATAATGGCAGAATATTAAACTTGAAAATGAGCTAAAGCTACTGTGATGCACGGTTTTCAAGGATTAACGAAATTTCGGCATTACGACGGCTATAAATCGAACGTTCCAAAATTACTTTCATCAAAACCAAGCCACACCGGGCACAAATCCAACTTATACACATGATTTCTCAACTTGACAAGTCCAAGAACACATCGCTTGATCATAATAATCATCATGTATAAAATCAACCATAAGATCATGCTAACATGCTTGTAATCATACTAATAACATAACTTATGCTAAATCCATCAAGAACATCATCAAAACTCAAGGTCAAACTAAGGGTTCATAAGGAATATACCTTCCTTGGAGTGTGTATGCACCTAGTAAACCTTGTATAGTCCTTAGAATACCTTTACCAAGCTTAGATCATCCAAAGAAATCAAGAAAAACAAAGTTAGATCTTGAAGAACACTATTCATGCTCCTCTTGAATGATTTATTTGAAAATGGAAACAAAGGAATTTGAAGCTAAGATTTCTAGGAGATCTCTTTTATGAAATATAGAACTCACCATAAAAATTTGGAGATCAAACAAAGAGTGGAAGTTGGATTTTGAAATCTCAAAAGTTCAAAAATTCGAAGGGACTATCTTGAAGAGGAAAAACAGAGCGATTTCTCGAATTTATTTGACCATTCAAACGATCTTCAAAAATTATGAAATTAAATCCACAACTTCATATTGATGTGTAGAAGCTTCGTGATTTTTTTCATGATTTTTAGCTGAGTAGAACTAGGTGAAAAAAAATCGCAAATACCCCTGCCCTGGATAATGCAAACTGCTTGAAAGAAAAGAGAGAAAAGGTGGTTGGCTTGCTTTGCTTGGCTAATATTGCATTATTGTGATGTCTCTTGATAATATCTAACATAAAGTACCTTTAATAAAGTGGTGTGTGGTCATGGATGATGTATTTGCAAGGGACAAGTGTTGGTGTTTTGTGGTAATGTGATGAGATGGAGCTAAGCACTTGGTTTGTTTGCTAGGTGTGCTAGTTACTCTTGTAACTACTAAGTTACTTGCTCTTATCCTCTTGCACATGCATGCATCTTGGCTCTCTGCTTGATCTTTGTCCGGTTATTGCTCAATTTGATTGATCGTTCGGAGGAATATTTCAAGAATTTCTAGTTAGAGCTTTACCGACAACCTTCTTAACATTTATAATACCATTCTCCATCTCTCTTGGTAACTCTCGAATTTAAATTCCTTAAATCCCTTCGTTAAATCCTTAAGTCTATCAGTGTCCAGGGAATTCTTGGAGAAAATAAAAGTGCCGCTTTTCAAAATCCGACAGCTTTTACATACACTTATTTTTCCCTTGGATCACTAATACGAACTCAGAAATCCGTTCTGAATACTTCTGTATAGCACCGTCTAACAATATTCTCAAAAGTACTATTCATATTTTAATCTCTTTTTATTCCTTATATTTATTAAAAATGTCCTTGCTCTCTTTCGGGCATTCCTTAACCCTTTCACGGAACCATTGGACTCATAACAGATATCGATTTGGATGACACAAGAATAATCTTCCTTTTAGGAATTGTCATATCTTACTTCCCTAGGAGATAGATTATTCTTATCTATGCTGTCAACCAATAGCATTCTTCATGACATATAATTATTTGAATCTAAATCCATTCCATTCATTCATTAGAACATTCGCTACATCGCAGTTGCAACCACAATTCGTTCTTACAATAACACAAGTCAAAGGTTTTAATTCTACCCAAAAATCTGGGTTCTTACACGGTTCCATTAGTACTTGGGACGATCTTGCTCAGAAGTTTCTTACAAAATTCTTCCTCATGGCTAAAACAATAGCAATAAGGAACGCTCTAACTCAATTTGCACAGCAATCTGGAGAATCTTTGTATGAGGCTTGGGAACGCTACAAGGAGATGTTTAGGAAGTGTCCACATCATGGTATGCTTGACTGGATGGTGATTAACGGTTTCTACAATGGGTTGGGAGCACAGTCAAGACCCTTACTTGATGTAGCATCAGGAGGAGCTCTATGGGCTAAGAGCTACGATGAATCTTATGAGCTAATTGAGATGATGGTTGCTAATGAATATCAGAATCTAACTCAGAAACTTTCTCAAGGTAAAGCAGCAGGTATTCTAGAAGTGGATGCAGCAACAACTATTGCAGCTCAGTTGAAGGCTTTAACTATGAAGGTAGATTCCTTGACCAACTATGGAGTTCAGCAAGTGGCTAGTGTGTGTGAACTTTGTGCGGGCGCGCATGAGACGAATCAGTGTGCTATCTCTTCAGAATCAGCACAGTTTGTGAGCAACTTTCAGAGACCTGCTGCGCCAGTTCCAGCTACTTATCATCCGAATAACATGAACCATCCTAATTTCAGCTAGAGCAACAATCAAGGTGCTCCACAACCACAACAGCCTTATCAGCAGTTTCAGGGACATTAAATGAGGCCATTCAATCAGGGCTATCAGCAGCAGTATGCTCCAAGGCAACCATTCCAACCTCCGGGATTCCAGCAGCAATAATCTCATGGGAATGCTGGTCAATCTTCTAATGAAAATCTGAATTGAATGAATTGAGGTTGATGATTAAAAGCCAGGCAGTTTCTCTTAAGACCTTGGAGAACCAGATTGGGCAAATTGAAAGTGCTTTACTTAGCAGGCAACAGGGAACTCTTTCTAGCGATATGGAGGCTAATCTAGGCAGAAGGGAAAGCAAAGAACAGATGAAGGCAGTAACTTTGAGATCGGGAAAGGTTACATCAGATCCTAAATCAGTAGCTAAGGAAGCTGAAGAAGTGCAGAATCAGCAGGTTGACTCAGTGCTAGAAATTGAGAAATCTAACTTGATAGCTGATCAGCAAGATGGTGAAGTGGGAAAGAGCAAGGAACATATTGAAAAAGCTTCTCCGGAGCAGTCTACAAAGAATACTTAGATCTATCCTCCTCCTCCATATCCTAGAAGACTCCAGAAGTAGAAGATGGATAAGCAGTTCGCTAAGTTTCTTGAGGTGTTCAAGAAATTACAGATTAACATTCCTTTTGCGGAAGCTCTTTGACAAATGCCGAGCTATGCCAAGTTCATGAAAGTTATTCTATCTCGTGAATTGAAGCTCGAGGAATTAGAGACCGTTGCTTTGACGGAAGAGTGCAGTGTTGTGCTGCAGCAGAAGTTGCCACCTAAACTTAAAGATCCGGGAAGTTTCACCATCCCGTGCACTATTGGCAACTTATCATTCAACAAGTGCTTGTGTGATTTGGGAGCTAGCATAAATCTCATGTCTTTGTCAATATACATGCAACTTGGTCTACCGGAGCCAATGCCAACCAATATCACTTTGTAGTTGGCTGATCGTTCAATCACGTATCCGAGAGGTATAGTGGAGGATGTTTTGGTGAAAGTTGATAAGCTTATTTTTCCTGTTGATTTTGTTATCTTGGATTTCGAGGAAGATAAGAAGATTCCCATAATCTTGGGAAGATCGTTCTTGGCTACGTGTAGGACTTTGATCGACATGCAGAAAGGGGAGCTCACCATGAGGGTGAAAGACCATAATGTCACTTTTAATGTGTTCAATGCGATGAAATTTCCCACAGATGAAGAGGAATGCTTGAAGGTGGATTTGGTCGATTCCGCAGTTACTACAGAGATGGAGCAGTTGTTTAAGTCAGATTCTTTGGAGAGAGTTTTAGTTGGTGATTCTGATTTTGAAGATGAAGAAGCAGTCGAGCAACTTCAGCAATTGAATACAGCTCCGTGGAAGAGGAAGATTGATATGCCTTTTGAATCTCTTGGGTTAGCAGAGCTTAAGAATTCTCAAGGGCGTCTTAAACCATCCATTGAAGAAGCTCCTACCCTTAAACTTAAACCACTTCCCGAACACTTGAGGTATGCGTTTCTAGGTGATGCATCTACATTACCTATCATTATTGCGTCTAACTTATCAGGTAGTGAGGAAGAAAAGCTCTTGCGAATTCTGAGGGAGTTCAAGTCAGCAATTTGCTGGACCATAGCAGATATCAAGGGAATCAGCCCTTTGTATTACATGCATAAAATTCTGCTAGAGGAAGGAAGTAAGCCTACTGTTGAACATCAGCGATGACTTAATCCGATTATGAAAGAGGTGGTGAAGAAGGAAATTCTAAAGTGGCTAGATGCATGTATTATCTATCATATCTCAGACAGTTCTTGGATGAGTCCGGTGCAGTGTGTGCCTAAGAAAGGAGGCATGACAGTTGTTGATAATGAAAAGAATGAGCTCATTCCTACTCGGACGGTTACGGGGAGGAGAGTTTGCATGGACTATCGGAAGTTAAACAAGGCCACAAGAAAAGATCACTTTCCTCTTCCATTCATTGATCAGATGTTAGACAGGTTGGCGGGACACGAATATTATTGCCTTCTTGATGGGTATTCAGGTTACAATCAAATTTACATCGCTCCGAAAGATCAAGAGAAGACCACATTCACATGTCCTTTTGGCACTTTTGTTTTTCGACGAGTTTCGTTTGGACTTTGTGGTGCTCCTGCCACTTTTCAAAAGTGCATGATGGCTATTTTCTCAGACATGATTGGCACGAATGTGTAGGTTTTTATGGATGACTTCTCAGTTTTTGGTACTTCTTATGACGAGTGTTTGCATAATCTTGGATTGGTATTGAAAAGGCGTGTGGAGACCAATTTGGTGCTTAATTGGGAAAAATGTCACTTCATGGTACAAGAAGGGATCATTCTTGGGCACAAGGTATCTAGTAAAGGACTTGAGGTGGATAAGGCCAAGGTGGAGACAATTGGGAATCTTCCTCCACCTATTTCAGTTAAATCAATTCGCAATTTTCTTGGTCATGCGGATTTCTATATGCGATTCATTCAAGATTTCTCGAAAATCTCTAAACCCTTGTGTAATCTGTTGGAGAAAGATGTTCCTTTCAAGTTTGATGATGATTGCTTAGCAGCTTTTGAGCTGTTGAAGAAGAAGTTGACTACCGCACCTGTCAATACCGCACCTAATTGGGAGGAACCATTCGAGCTGATGTGTGATGCGAGTGATTATGCTGTTGGAGTTGTGCTTGGACAAAGAAAGAGTAATGTTTTTCATGTGGTTTACTATGCTAGCAAAACCTGTTAGTTACAGAGGCAAGCCTGTACACATCTAATAACAAGCCTAATTGTTTGTAATTCTTTGCATTACTTACATGACCTCTTAACTGAGGGAACCTCTAGTTGTAGAGTTTCTGTTTGTATTGTACTTGTAGTAGGCATCAAATCCTAGTTGTGTAATTGTACAAATAGAGTCTAGAATAATGCTTGAAAGAAGTTCCAAGGTTCATGCCTCAAGCAAGGAGTTAAAGACTGTCAAATAATCACAGTTGGGATTTGAAGAAATGAAGAATTTGCCTAAGTACCAATTCGAGAAGTATATTTGTCTATTCGAGAAGTCCAGCATTCGAGAAGTCAGAGATTCGATATCTCAAGACACTATTCGATATCTCTGAATACACTGTTCGATATCTCATTCGACATCTCAGGGATTCGATATGTCTACTACTCTATTCGAGAACTCAAGAAGTCAACAAGTCAAGATGGTATTCGAGATCTCAAAGAGTCAACAAGTCAAAGTTCCATTCGATATCTCAAGGACTCAGAAAGCTATTCGATATCTCGAGGATTCGATAAGTCAAATGTTCTATTCGACAACTCAAGGAATCCTGATGGAAAAGAGCTATTCGAGAAGTGGTTTGATATGTCAATATAACAGTATTCGAGAACTCAGAGTTATCGATCAAGTCAATTCTAGTTCTCGAATCACTTACTTAGTCACTTCTCGAATACATTCTTGGAGACAAAATACTGAAGAAATTGTACAAGTCAGAAACCTGCAACAAGCCAATGCACTTTATGGACCACAATCTGTAATGTGCTCTGGAAAGCCTACAAGGAAGCTTGGAGAGATATAGAAGAGACAAGGAGCTAAAGAAGTGGATCTAAACAGGCTTTGCAAAGTCAAATCTGTAACCGTTTGGACACTTACTCAAAAAGGATAGACAGACTAGAAAGTAATTTGTTTAGCTACCTTATTTGCAGTAAGTAGGTTGTATCCATGTTCTATAAGGACACAGCCTCACTTCATAACTTAGTAACTTTTGTGAGTCAAGTTTTTCATACACTGTAAGCTATATCTCTCTGAGAAAAACGAAGCTGAGAATACTACCATTTGTATTCACAGATTGTAGCAACCTTTATCTAATAATACATTAGATTAAAGTGATATTGTGTCTTGTGTTGTTTCTTTATCCGCACCTTCACTTCTACACACACAGGCACTTATCTGCTACATAGACTCAATCCAAGAAAAGTTCAAGAATCCATTCACCCCCCCTCTGTATTCTTTTACCGTATTCAATACTCAACAAGTGGTATCAGAGAGGGCTGTTTATTCAAAAACAGAGAAACGATCATGAGTTCGAATACACCAAAGACTACAAGAACGGTGAAGGTCCCTAAGTTTGACAAAGAAAACTTCAACCTCTGGAAGATAAAGATGATGTTGTTCATTAAAGCCTCTCATCCCTTGTATCCTGAGATTCTCAAGAATGGTCCTTTTGTTCCACAACAAGAGATACCAGAGAAGACTGTTGGAACCATAACTATCCCAAGAACTTATGAGGCCAAGGATCCATCAAAGTGGACAGAGTCAGAAAGGGAGAAGGTTGCTCTTGACAGCCACCTCATGTTGCTTATCATTGATTCCATGGACATGTCAATGTTTGCAAACATTGCATCATGCACGTCTGCTAAAGAAATGTGGGATCACATTGAGGTGTTGTGTGAAGGGACTGATGAGGTTAAGGAAAACAGGAAACAGATACTGGTCACACAGTATGAAGCTTTCATGGCACAGCCCAAGGAAAGCATCACTGAAATGTTTGAAAGGTTTCACAAGCTAGTTACTGAGTTGCAGATGAATGGAAAGGTTTACAGCACCAAGGAGTTAAATATGAAATTTTTGTTGTCTTCACCAAATCATCTGGAGCAAAGAGTCATTTCTCTAAGAGAGAGAGATTTGAACAAAGTCACCTATCTATGGAGTCCTAAAGACTCATGAACTTGAGTTGCTTCAGAAAAGGGCTATCCAAGCCAACCAAGGTAGGATGATAAACACATCATGTGCCTTGATTGTCAACAAATCTATTCTGGACCTAGAAGCATCTACAAGTCAGCTAAGAATAGAGGAGGTAGCAGATGATGAAGAAACTGAAGCTGGGGTGAGTGAACCTGTTGAGGAAAAGGAGGAAGAAGAAGAAGAGTTTTACACTCTGGAAGAACTTGATGGGATGGAAAATACTTCATATGCTTTCATGGCCAGAAAATTTCCAAACATCAGATTTAAAAGAAATCAACCCTTCAAACCCAAAACTCAAAACCATTCAGCCAACAAGAACAAGACACCTGTGAAACCAAACAGAAATAAGTTCAAAACCAGTTATGTGGATAGGTCATCTGTAAGGTGCTATAGATGCAATGACCTAGGGCATTTTGCCAGTGAATGCAAGAAGCCTAAAAAGAAGGACAGAGATTATCTTGAGCTCGAAGCTAAGTATGAGGCCCTTCTGAAAAAGCAGACACATGGTAAGGCCTACATAGCTGAAGGGAAGTGTTGGGATAATTCTGAGAGTGATGAAGAGGAACAAGAATTCTGCAACTATGCCTTGATGGCCAACTCCAAGGATGACTCATCTTCATCTGATTCTCAGGTACCATCTCTCACTACTATAGACATGTCTGTTTCTGAGTACAAATGCATGATTGAACAATTATCTGTTGAAATGTTTAATATTCATACTAGTATGACTGCTGCTAATGAGGAGATTGCTAAACTGTCTACTAGAAATGAAATATTAACCAAAGAGAATGAGGAACTTGAGCTAACTACTATGCAAGTAGAAAACCTTAAGAAAGAAGTTGAATATTTGAAGAACAAGGTTTTATGTGCTAGTCAAGTAGAGAAGGCTCTTAGGGATGAATTAGCTGAGAATGAATTCAAACTAAAAACTTTCAAGAAATCATCTGGTTTAGTGCAATCCTACTGTGAGAAAATTGAAGCTAAACCCAAAGCAGATATTGGACTTGACTATGACTCTCTCCAACAAAGGAAAGGCTATGCTGTCATTGAAGAGGACACAGCTGTTCATGAGAAAGTGCCTCACATTTTGAGAAAAACTGAAAATCCAATTTTTAAGGAATCAACATTTGAAATTGATGAGGATGCCTTACTCATCAATCAAATGTTGAATGATGAGGATGAAGCACAATCTAGTGAACAGCAAGCATCCTCTAAGGGTGAGAGTGTCAAGTCAAAGACCAAGAAACCAGTAGTTGATAGGCCAAGACCTAAGAAGTTTGTTAAGTTTGTCTCAGCTGGGATGAGTGAATCAGAAAAGAAAGTGACTAAGGAGAAACAGAACAGAAATGGCAAGTTAGGGATTAACAAGGATAACAACTATGCTTATATGCCTAATGCCCCTAGGAAAACTTGTCAGAACTGTTTCAGTACCAATCATTTAACTCATGCATGCAAGAAACCTGTTGGTAGTGTGTCTAAACCTTTCTATGATTGTTCTGTGCCTCTAAGTCATAGAGATGCACCTTTCTGTGATAAATTTGACTGTATGCCATGCAATATGAATGTTATGACTAGTTGTTTTAATTTAAGAAGGCAATTCATTGATGGTTGTATCAGTCACAATTCTCACACACACTACACAAGGTCAAAGTCTTCAAGTCCTCCTAAAGCTAGGAAGGTACCTTTGTCACCTAAGTCTGAAACCTCAGGTTCTAAGACTTCCAACAGTGACAAGAAGACTAACACTAAGAAAGTTGACAAGCATGTTGTTTATGATAAAACTGTCTCTAAGTCACATGGACACAAACTTGTTTGGGTACCAAAGGAAAAGTAATACCTTTGTGTTTGCAGGGCAAAGAAAGTGAAAAGAAGGTTATGTGGATTTTGGACAGTGGATGCTCAAATCATATGACTGGTGATATGGCCCTGCTATCACAGTATGAGGAAAAGGCTGGCCCAATGGTTGCTTTTGGAGATGACAGCATGGGTAACACATTGGGATATGGCAAGCTGAAAGTTGGAAATGTCATCATTGAAGATGTAGCACTAGTCAAGGGGCTCAAGCATAATCTGTTAAGTGTTGGTCAGTTTACTGATAGAGGATTCAAAGTGAATTTTGACAAAGATGAATGTTTGATCACCCACAAGAAGACTGGTGATTTTGCTCTATCTGGAGTAAGGAAGGGAAGCCTGTTTGTAGCCAATATGGACTCTGCAAACAAGGACAAAATTTGTTGCTTTTACTCAAAAGCATCAAATGAAGATTGTTGGCTGTGGCACAAGAAACTATCACACCTGAACTTCAAGGCCATTAATTCTCTAGTCAAAAGAGAGTTAGTGAGAGGCATGCCCACACTCGAATTCTGTCAAGAAGGAGTGTGTGAGGCTTGTCAAAAAGGAAAAATGAAAAGATCAAGCCACAAGTCAAAGACAGTGACATCAGTAACCAAGCCCTTACAACTCATCCATATGGATTTGTTTGGGCCTGTCAACATAATGTCACTTGGAAGAAAGAAGTATGCCCTGGTAATGGTTGATGATTTTTCAAGGTATACATGGGTGGAATTTCTAGCATCAAAAGATGAGGCTCCACAAGTAATTATTGAGCATATAAAGAAAGTTGACAAGGAAGCAAAGGCAAATGATGCAAGTGTGATTGCACTGAGGAGTGATAATGGAACAGAGTTCAGAAATGCCACACTTGAAGCATTCTGCAAAGAGAATGGCATTTCTCAGCAATTCTCAGCTCCAAGGACTCCACAACAAAATGGAGTTGTTGAGAGAAAGAATAGAACTCTAATTGAGGCTGCTAGAACAATGTTACTTGATGCAAAAATGTCTACATGTTTTTGGGCTGAGGCTGTGAGCACTGCATGCTACATTCAGAACAGGACCCTCATCAACAAAAACACTGGAAAGACACCTTACAATTTGATGACTGGAAAGAAGCCTACTCTAAAGTATGTTCATACTTTTGGAAGCAAATGCTTTGTACTAAAGGATAATTCTGAATATGTTGGAAAGTTTGATGCAAAAGCATTTGAAGGAATTTTTCTTGGCTATTCTATGGAAAGAATTGCATACAAGGTTTATGTCATCAGTCAAAAGAAAGTTATGGAAAGCACAGAAGTAACATTTGATGACAGCAAACTACCTGGACTAGAAGAAGCCAATGATGAAGACAAAGATCCATTGAAGTTTGATAATCTAGATGATTCTGATGAAGAGATTGAAACTGGAGTTGAAACTCAAGTTCAACAAACTCAAGTGATTGATGATACAAGAGAAGAATTTGTGTCAATCGATAGTGGAGAAACAAGCATCCAAGACACACCTGTGAGTAATGGCAACTTCACAAGGGGAGGAAATGAGGATGACCATGATGTGGATGATGAAGCAACATCAAGAATGAGAAGTCAGGCTGAATACTCGAGGAAATGGGATAGATCACACACTGCAGAGCAAATCATTGGAGATCCTAATGCAGGAGTAAGGACTAGGAGAGCAACTCAAAATGAGTGCCTCTATGGATGTTTTCTATCACAAGTTGAGCCTAAGAAACTTGATGATGCACTGTTGGATCCAGATTGGATTATTGCCATGCAAGAGGAGCTGAACCAATTTGAAAGGAACAAAGTATGGGAACTTGTGCCTGCACCAAAGAATAGAACCATTGTTGGAACAAAATGGGTTCTGAAGAATAAGATGGATGAAGATGGTGTAATAATAAGAAATAAAGCAAGGCTGGTTGCAAAAGGATACTCTCAACAGGAAGGCATTGATTATGATGAGACATTTGCCCCTGTTGCCAGATTGGAAGCCATTAGAATATTCTTGGCATTTGCTGCTCATTCAAATTTTAAAGTTTATCAAATGGATGTCAAGAGTGCATTTCTAAATGGAGAGTTGGAAGAAGAGGTTTATGTGCAACAACCACCTGGCTTTGAGGATCCACATTTCCCAGAATTTGTCTACAGATTGCTTAAGGCACTGTATGGACTTAAGCAAGCTCCAAGAGCATGGTATGATACTTTATCACAATTTCTTCTTGAGAATCAATTCACTAGAGGCACATTGGACAAGACACTGTTTTACAAGAAGCATGGTGATGATATTATCCTAGTCCAGATCTATGTGGATGATATCATTTTTGGTTCTACAAATGAGAAGCTGTGTGAGAAATTCTCTAAGCTCATGCAGAGCAGATATGAGATGAGTATGATGGGAGAGTTGACATTCTTTCTAGGGTTGCAAGTCAGTCAAAGGAAGGATGGTATCTTTATCAGTCAAACCAAGTACATCAAGGATTTATTGAAGAAGTTTGACTTGGAAGATTGTTCACCTGCCAAGACACCCATGGCCACTGCCACTAAACTGGATGAAGATGCTAAAGGCAAGAAAGTAGATATCTCAGTCTACAGAGGCATGGTTGGTTCTCTACTCTACCTCACTGCAAGTAGGCCAGACATCATGTTTGCTACATGCTTGTGTGCAAGGTTTCAATCAAATCCAAAGGAATCACATTTGATTGCAATAAAAAGGATCTTTAGATATCTGAAGGGCACTCCAAACTTGGGATTATGGTATCCTAAGGACACAGGGTTCAATCTGGTTGGTTATTCTGATGCTGGTTATGCGGGATGCAGAGTGGATAGAAAAAGCACCTCAGGAAGCTGCCAGTTTCTTGGACAAAGGTTAGTTTCTTGGTATAGCAAGAAGCAACAATCTGTGTCAACTTCTACAGCTAAGGCTGAATACATAGCTGCTGGAATTTGCTGTGCTCAAGTGCTTTGGATTAGAAATCAACTTAGAGATTATGGACTTGTGTTGGAAAGAATTCCAATCATGTGTGATAACACAAGTGCAATCTCTATAGTTGCCAATCCTGTCAATCATTCTAGAACAAAGCACATTGACATCAGATATCATTTCATAAGAGAACATGCAACTAATGGAACCATTGAGTTGCATTATGTCTGTACAGATAAACAACTAGCTGATATATTCACTAAGCCATTAGATGAAGCCATCTTCACAAGGTTGGTAAGTGAGATTGGAATGCTGAATTCTTCAGATCCTGGCTAAGTGAATACACCATCTAGATTGTTGCAGCAGTAAACACTTACTTTATCTAAATTCTCAATATTTTTGGAGTAAGTGTTGGCTGAAATATGATTTATAAATATTTCAAATCTGTTGCATATGTTGAAAATCATATTTCTATTAACTTAAAATTTCTATTAAATTTTGAGAAAATCACTATTTAATTTGCTAGGATATTTTTCAATGAATATGTCTGGTAAATTTTAAAAGATAGTGAAAATCAAATTTTTATGAGTGATGGGTATAGTTCGATAAGTCAGACTTCTCGAATGATTCACTATTCGACATCTCTAATAAGTCTCATTAGAGTACTCTTGAGTTCTCGAATAGAGTCTTTCTGAGATATCGAATAGAGGTATTCTTGACTTCTCGAATATAGTAACTGAGTTCTCGAATGATTGAGTTCTCGAACACTATATTTGAGTTCTCGAATCATTTGAAAAGGCTGAATTCTCGCTGAATTTTAACCGATTTTGGACTTTTGTCTAAAAGTTTAATTCACTCATAAAAACATATTTTATTTAATTTAGAATTATTTCTAAGTTAGATAACTGCCAGCTGTGAGTTTCTATCTGCTTGAGTTATCGATTAAGCCATTCTTGACTTCTCGAATAGTTGTTTTCTACTTCTCGAATGCCTGACTTGTCGATACAAAACTTTCTGCTAATCGACAATTCAAGTACTTCATACTTATACAAATTCACATCTATTCGATTCATTTCATTCGATTTCTCAAGCATCTACACTCTCTAAACCCCTGAAACCCTAGCTACGAAAAGCCAATTTTCTTCTTCAACCTTCAATTTCTCTCCTCTCTTCTACACAAATGGCAACAGTAAAGTTCAACACCAACTTCATCGCTCTCACTAGTGATGTTGAAGCACCCAATGCCAATTTCAAGTGCTTTGTGAAATGGATGGCTGAGTCATATATCAAGGATGCACTCTCTGCCAACCCAACTCTGTATCTAGATATTCTGGAACAGTTTTGGGGCACTGCTATTGTGGAGGTTGTAGCCCTGGAAAACGCAATCACTTCATATATCATCTACTGCAAGATTCAAGACAAGGAAATCACTATCACTACTGCAGAAATGAACCAAGCACTGGGCCTACAACAAGAGTCATTTGATAGAATGGCCACTAATGCAGAGTTAGAGGAATTCTTTGAGTTCATCAACTACTCAGATGGGATCAATCTTGGAAAGCTAAACAGGAAGAATCTGAGAAAGGAGTGGAGCTATGTGTTTGCAACTCTTCTCCAAGTCTTCACTGCCAGGAAATCAAGCTTTGATCAAATCAGTGCACCTGTGCAGCAAATTGGATATGCTTTGGCCTATGGAAAGAAGATTGATGTTGGCCAAATCATCCTCCAAGAATTATATGGGAGACTTGGTAAGAACACAACCAAGAGAGGTACTGATATTTTCTTCCCTCGCTTTATTCAATCTGTACTTAATTATAAAAATGCTTCATTGATTGAATTGCCTGGGATTGATAAAAATAAAATAGGCTATCCTAAGTCCATGACCAAACTCATTTTTGGTAATTTGGAGACTAGGAATGATGTGGATGTAAGACTGAACATAACTCCCCATATGGAGAGTTTGTTTAGGACTTATCCCCACAACATGCCAACATTTGATGCAAAATCTAAGTTAGCACAGCCCAAGCAAGTAGAACAAAATGCTAACCCAGGGCCTGCTAACCAACCCTCTCAACCAAACACTCTACCACATACTGAGCCAACTGCATCATCCTCTCAAAAGGGTGATGTTAGTAAAAAGAAGAGAAAGGAAGTAATGTCTGCACCATTAAATATCTTATCTGAAGCAGCATTAGCTGTTGAATTAGGTCTAGGAAGTGAGGAACCTGAGTCACCCTTACACAGGACAAAGAAGAAAAAAACTAAGACCACCTCTTCAGTCACACAAATGGCTGAAGTTGTAAAATCAGGGGCACACAGCTCACTAGGTGTATCCTCTCAACAGGGTGCACCTATAGAATCAAGCATCCTCCCCAATGCACCTTCTTGTATAGAGTCAGCACATGGGAGTGATAAGGCTGGCACAACACTGAGTGGAGAGCACATCACATTTGAAACTCCCTCTATCTCTCAGGGGGAGTTGCCAAAATCTACTCTTAAACACACTTCTCTTCCAGAATCTAACTCTCACATTTCTTTGGAACCTGTAACTCAGGCAACTGAGATGCAAGGTATTGATCATCAAGAATTCTTTTCTCTTGATGAGCCAATAATTTCAAGTGACTTAGTGCATGACACTTTGTTCACCACTCAGAACCCACATTTAGATGGTGAGGGAATGCATGCTGAGGCATCTCCTGATGACACCATCACAAACACAGAGGTTCCACTAGTTTTTACTAGAGACTCTGTGCCTGTGTCAACTGCTGATGTAATTCATCCCACTTCTGTGGTGACACCAGTAATAGAGTCAATCCATCCGGTTACAGAAGTTGCATCTGTAACTGAGGAGTCTAGCTTGCCTAGCTCTAGCTCTGACTTCATGTCACAATGGCTGAAGCCTGTGCAACATGACAGTGCTTCAGGATCAGGGTCTGTTCCACAATAATTGACGGTTGAAGCACTTCAAAGCTTAATTGTGGATCAGATTTCTGAGTTCACAAAGATTGCTCAGAACCTTCTCACTGCAGACATGCCTAATCCAGACTATGAGGCTATTCTGTTATGCCATAGGGATGATGTGGAGGTGCAGAAGTCAAAGATCATTGATGATGCTGAGAGAGATGGCAATATAGATGCCTGGTTGCAAGGAAAATATGATATTACTCTCGATGAAGCACTTCAGTATCTCAGGGAGGAATACCTCACTTCACTGGGCTCCAATGCCAAATCTCTAACACCTGGTGAAGTGTATGAGGCTATGAATGATACACACAAGGGATTCCTCAAGGATGCTCATTATCTTGGAAAAGGTGTTAAGACTGAGGTCAATAGAGTGTGTGATAAGACCACCACCACAGTAGAAGCAATCAAGAGGACATTTGATGCCAAATTCCCTCAGCTAGACAGTGTGTTCAAAGACATCAAACACTGCAACACCACCTGCACCAAGATGGATAATGGGCTAGCTCTGCTAAAGGATACTGTCACAGGTCTGGGGCATCAATTTCAAATTCTATCTGATCAGACCACAGATGCCAATGCCATGCTGAGGACCATGTTCAAAAATCTATATGGAGACAGACTGATTACTGAAGTCCCAGTACATGACATGACTAGATTTGAAGTGCAGAGACTCAAAGAACAGTCCATGTCTGGCTTCAAATCTACTGAGTTATTCAACAAAGTGGATGCACTTGAGAAGGAGGTGGCTACTCTCACCAAGTCCAATGCTCATCTTACAGACAAGGTTGCACTGCTAAATGACCAGTTGGACACTCAAGCATCCACCACAGCTGATGTCCTTCTGCATCAACAATCCATGTTAGTTGCTATGATGAAGCATATGGGTCTCCCTCTCCCTGATGAGTCTTCAATCCCAAAGGACATTTCTACAGCCTCTGTGCCTGACAACAAGCCTAAGGGGGAGAAGAAGACAAGGAACTCAAATTCAAAGGGGGAGAAAGGCATAATAATAAAAGAGGGTGGTCAACAAAGAGCTGCTTCAAAATCTCTACAAAATGTGCCTGGCAAAGGAAAATCCAAAGTGGATGAGCCTCCATCTACCTTGCCAGTTGTCACTCTACCAACTGTGCACATCACTACTCCTGGAGGTCAAAAGCAATCCATAACTACCACAGTGGTTGCAGGGAGTATGCCATCTGACAAACCTCCAACCTCTACATCTGAGAGTGCCAAACCTGTAGAAGTTAAAGTTGTTACTGAGACCAAGCTACAAGAAGTTGCTAACTCCAATGTTTATCATGATAAAGCCTTCTTGGAGTTTCTGAAAGCCACAAGGGAACAGGTTGGTGACACTCAGTTCTATCTGAGGGAGCTGAAGAAGCAGATTGATTGCATCACTGTCATTCCTAAGAAAGTCAATAATCTATGGATTAAGGAGATAGTGATGATATCCAAATTGAAGATATGGCATCTAACATACAAGACTCTACAAGAACTGAAACACTCAGAGATAGATGCCATACTCGAGCTTATAGAAAAGAAGAATGAGAACAACAAAAGTCTGTTTGATGACTTGAGGAATGACCAACCTTCAAGGCTACCAGAAGGGATCAAGAAGCCATGGACAATCATTTATCAGTCTGGCACCAGAATTGAAGATATCAAGCAATTGGTCATTCCCCATGATCTCACCACTAGAAATCACAGACTGATCATTGCTATCATTGATCAATTACAGAAGAAGGTTGGAGCCAGAAATGCTGAAGAAACTGAGGCACTACACATCCTCAGAACTTATATTGCAACTGGTGAAATTCCAGAGATGGCTCAACCCAGGAGAAATAAGGATGATGATTCTGAAGACAAAGGTGATGGGAGGAGAAGACATCACAGGAGAGATAAGGGTGATGAAGACAAGAAGAAGAAGGGGGACAAAGATAAGAAGATTGATGATGACCAAGGAAGAGTCTATGAGAGGAAGATTGGAAAACAGCAAGCCTTAGGCATTGCTAGTAGTAACCTCACCACAACACAAGGCTCTAAGTCTAGGGTGAATACTGTTAGTGGTGACCTAGCAAAATCTACATCTATAGCTTCTGCAACTATTTTGCCACCTCAAGAGGAGAAGAAGATTCAAGTCAAGAAACCATGTGTATGTTTCAGAAAGCAAACTGCTAATGGAATACTACTATGGTCTACCAACAAAGGTCAAAGATTTCTGTCAAGCAATCATGTCAAGAGGATGAAATTTAAACATGTTGCAAGAAAGGTGAAGCTAATCAAATCAAGAGCTCTAACAATCATTCCAGGATTGAAACTCCAGCCACTTGATGAAGACTTTGATGAAGAGCAACTGCAATTTCTAAGAGCTCAAAAGATATGCTATGCTACAATTGTGGATGACCACCTTGAAATCAAGTACACTGATGGGAGAGAAATGAAATTCAAACAAGGGGGTTGTCAACATTGGGGTAAATTGTATGAGATAGAAAGAATCATTGCATTGCTGGACTCTAAAGACAAGGTGGAGAAAGTATGGAAGCTGGAATTGATTGACTTTGTGAAAATGAAGAGAGATTATGCTGAAAAGATAAGAAAGGGCTGCTATGAGAAGTGGTTAGAAAGGGAGAAAGAAATTGACAGACTGGAGATTGAAGCAGAAAAGCTAAGGGCAAAGGGATTGTGTAGAGTTTAGCTTGATCCCTATATGGTGAAGTATAGGAGAAGAAATGGAGACAATGTCAATATAAGAATGGACCTACTCAGTCACTATCCTGCCAACATTCTGAAGCAAGTGCTTGAAGATTTCAAAAACTCTATTATGATTGAAGAATTGGATGCTATGACAGAAATCATAAGAGCAATAGATGAGATTGCAAGAAAGGAGAAAGAAAGGAAACAGAAAGCATATGATGATCTACAAGCCAAAGCAATGGAGATGCAATCAAATGAAAATGGCTAGTACCTCATCATACTGTAAGAGCATTCATCTTGTAATTCCATTTATGTGTTCAATCTACATACCTGTACTTTTAAAGTTTTATCTTTACGTATGTTAGGCTTGTTATCAGACATGAAATTGTGACTAAGGGTCTCACACACAATTTGGGGGAGATTGTTAGTTACAGAGGCATGCCTGTACACATCTTATAACAAGCCTAATTGTTTGTAATGCTTTGCATTACTTACATGACCTCTTAACTGAGGGAACCTCTAGTTATAGAGTTTCTGTTTGTATTGTACTTGTAGTAGGCATCAAATCCTAGTTGTGTAATTGTACAAATAGAGTCTAGAATAATGCTTGAAAGAAGTTCCAAGGTTCATGCCTCAAGCAAGGAGTTAAAGACTGTCAAATAATCACAGTTGGGATTTGAAGAAATGAAGAATTTGCCTAAGTACCAATTCGAGAAGTATATTTGTCTATTCGAGAAGTCCAGCATTCGAGAAGTCAGAGATTCGATATCTCAAGACACTATTCGATATCTCTGAATACACTGTTCGATATCTCATTCGACATCTCAGGTATTCGATATGTCTACTACTCTATTCGAGAACTCAAGAAGTCAACAAGTCAAGATGGTATTCGAGTTCTCAAAGAGTCAACAAGTCAAAGTTCCATTCGATATCTCAAGGACTCAGAAAGCTATTCGATATCTCGAGGATTCGATAAGTCAAATGTTCTATTCGACAACTCAAGGAATCCTGATGGAAAAGAGCTATTCGAGAAGTGGTTCGATATGTCAATATAACAGTATTCGAGAACTCAGAGTTATCGATCAAGTCAATTCTAGTTCTCGAATCACTTACTTAGTCACTTCTCGAATACATTCTTGGAGACAAAATACTGAAGAAATTGTACAAGTCAGAAACCTGCAACAAGCCAATGCACTTTATGGACCACAATCTGTAACGTGCTCTGGAAAGCCTACAAGGAAGCTTGGAGAGATATAGAAGAGACAAGGAGCTAAAGAAGTGGATCTAAACAGGCTTTGCAAAGTCAAATCTGTAACCGTTTGGACACTTACTCAAAAAGGATAGACAGACTAGAAAGTAATTTGTTTAGCTACCTTATTTGCAGTAAGTAGGCTGTATCCATGTTCTATAAGGACACAGCCTCACTTCATAACTTAGTAACTTTTGTGAGTCAAGTTTTTCATACACTGTAAGCTATATCTCTCTGAGAAAAATGAAGCTGAGAATACTACCATTTGTATTCACAGATTGTAGCAACCTTTATCTAATAATACATTAGATTAAAGTGATATTGTGTCTTGTGTTGTTTCTTTATCCGCACCTTCACTTCTACACACACAGGCACTTATCTGCTACATAGACTCAATCCAAGAAAAGTTCAAGAATCCATTCATCCCCCCCCTCTGTATTCTTTTACCGTATTCAATACTCAACAAAACCCTTAATGAAGCTCAGCTAAACTACACCACTACGGAGAAGGAACTTCTAGCAGTTGTATATGCTTTTGAGAAGTTCAGGTCTTATTTGCTTGGAACAAAGATGATAGTTTATACGGATCATGCAGCTATTCGATATCTGATTTCGAAGAAGGATTCAAAGCCTAGGTTGATTCGGTGGGTGTTTCTATTGTAAGAATTTGATTTAGAGATCAAGGATCAGAAAGGTACCGAAAATCAAGTAGCAGATCATCTATCACGTTTGGAGGACCACGGTAAGGAAACAATGGTTTGGCCAAGTCCAGTTACTCCAGGTCTAGCAGAAGCCATAGCAGTGAAGGAGGCTCTAAGTTGGATCGATGAGATGCAATGGCCTACGGTTACTCTGGTTTCTGATTGTTTGGTCGTGGTACAAGCGATCAGGAGCAAAACTCCTATGAGATCTCAGTTTGGAGGTCTTATAGAAGAGTGTCGGAGCTATCTTCGAAGATTGAAAAAAGTTAATTTGTTTCATGTTAAGCGATCTGCAAATATGGTTGCCCATCAGCTTGCTTGTCTCCAGTCTGTCAGCAAGAGAATGACACAATTTTTCACAGTCTGGTAACGTGTTCTTTTGCTCAACAATGTTGGTTAATTCTTAAAGTTGACATTCAGTGTAAGAACCTAGATTTTTGGGTAGAATTAAAACTTTTTATTATGTATTGATGTAAGAATGAATAGTGGTTACAACTAGAATGTAATACTGGTTTTAATGAATGAATAATGAAAGGATATATATTCCAAGGTTATATGGCCTGAAGGATGCTATTGGGTGATAACTTAGATTAGAATAATCTATCTCCTAGAAAGTTAAGATAAGATTCCCTAGAGATAAATAGATACCCTCATGTCATCCAGATCAATATCGGTTACAAGTACGGAGGTTCCATGAAAGGTTAAGGAACACTCGAGGGTGAGCCAGGTTCATTTTCCTAATTATAGGAATTAAATAAAAATAAGTGATGAATAGTGATTTTGGTGGAATTTGGAATATTATTATAATAATGTTATACCCGGTATTCGGAACGGATTTCTGAGTTCGTATTAGCAATCTACGAAGCAAATAAGTGTATGTAAACGTGATCGGATTTCAGAAAATCCAAAATTTATTTTTTAAGGAAAATCTGATCGAGCAGTAAAGAGCATATTAATGCGAACAAGTTAAGAGAATTATTATGTCAAGAAATTAAGGATTTTATTTAATTATGATTTGAGAATTTAGAATGAAAATCCTTGAGTTAGAATAATAAGCGTTTTAGAAATCGCTAGAACTTTATAACGAGATTAAGCGATAAAGCGAACGCGAAACGAATTACGGATTAAATATATAACGAGATGAGAAACACCACATGATCATCTAGGGTTTACTAATATTAGATTGGTGGAAAAGAAATGAGAAAAGAAAAGAAAAAGGAAAGGATGAGGTGTGTGATTTAGAATGAAACAACAAGGCTACATGTCACCACTCTTTTCTAACACACCATCAAGTCTTGACACTTGTAATTAGAGTGTATTAGCAGCCATAACACCCCACAAATATCACAAAATCATTTCACCAACAAGTCAAAAGAGAAAAAGGAGAGAAAGATCAAAAAACACCACCTCTCCCCCATTTTTCCAGCAGTTTGCATTTTCCAGGGCAGGGTTCTTTACAATTTTTTTTTCACCTAGATATACTCATCTAAAAATCATGAAAAAATTCATGGAGCTTCTACACATCAAGGTGAAGTTGGGGATTTAATTTCATAATTTTTGAAGATCGTTTGGATGGGTAAATAAATTCGAGAAGTTCACTGTTTTCCCCCAAAACCAAGGCACTTCGAATTTTGGAGTTTTAAGATTTCAAAATCCACCTTCCAACCATTGTTTGATCTCCAAATTTTTATGGTGAGTCCTATATTTCATAAAAATGATCTCCTAGAAATCTTAGCTTCAAACTCCATGTTTTCCATTTTCAAATAAATCCTCAAAGACGAGGTGAATAGTGTTTTCAAGAAACTAACTTTGATTTCTTGGTTTCTTTGGATGATTTAAGCTTTGTTAAAGCCATACAAGGACTATATAAGGGTTATTATAGCTTGTACACTCTCCAAGGAAGGTATAATTCTTAAGAACCCAAGATCTTACTTTGAGTTTTATATATGTTCTTGATGGTTTTAGATTAGTTAAGATTATGGTGTTGTTATATGCATAAAAGCATGATTATGTAGTTAGTAGTGATGATTTAAGAGTTTTGATGATTATGATGGTTAATTGAAACCTTCTTGGACTGGTTAAGATGAAAACCATGTATAGTATGCCCGGTGTGGCTTGGATTGATTGTTATGAATTTTAGAACGTTCGATTTATAGCCGTCGTAATGCCGAATTTTCGTTAGACTATTAAACACCGAGCATCACAGTAGCTATAACTCACTGTACAGCTTCATGTTCTGCCATGATAAGATAGATTATGTTGCAAGCTTCGTTTTGATATAAAGATCGCATGAAATGGACTTACGGTTTAGGAGTTATGATTAAATTCGTAAAAGTGGTTCGAAATCGTAAACGAAAGTTCGTAATTGAAATTGATTCCCTTAAATGTCGTTTAATCAGTGGCGAATCTTATTAATTAAATATTAGAGGTAAAAAGGAAGGTGTGGGAGAAAACCACATGTCGAATGGATCGTTTTCCGATTTATAAAAATGTTTGAATCGAGGTTAAACGCGAACGAACCCCTTAAAGGTATGACTTTGGTTATAACTTAGAAAACGGGCGATAACACTCAAGGTATAATCTTGATTCGTAAACGACCAACCTTAGAACTTATACGACTTAAGTATATACCAAGTATAAGCATGATGACATGTCTTGATAACGAACGAATGTCGGATCGTATCGGTGATAAAAAGAGTTACACTAAAAGAGACGTAACGAGATAACTCGAAAACATGTTTCGATGTAAGTGGAGTTTATACTTAGCCTTTTAATAAGCGTTAAGTGGTTAATCTTAAATATTCTGATTGTTTATAGATTGTCGAGCTGACTCGGGACACATTACCCCTACCCGCACTCGATTCTCAGGCAAGTTTCCAATACTTGGAACTGTTGTTGTGATAATATATATGATGATTGTTTTATACATATGCCATAGCATGCATGCCTACTTTCAAGTTAATATTGAATTACTTGTTCCCTGAATTGATATCGGCTTATAGACTATATATGAAATATCAGTTATAAGCCGGATTGTTTGGTTAAGACCCTTAGCGAAGGGCGTATGATATTCATACTTCAAATATAGATCGGGAGTCGATATTTTGTAATATATAAATAGTCGTGGAAACCCGGAGGGATCCCAGCGACAAATTTATTACTTCGAGGATTTTTATTCGATTACGAATCTTTCGAGGAACGTTATTTGAGTATTACCTCAGTGAAGGAATATTTAATGAATATTATTTTAGTATTCATTTAGAATGTCATTTATTTAATGAATATTATTTTGATCATTCATTGGAGTTATTTAGTTAATGAATATTATTTTGAATATTCATTAGAGTTATTTGGTTGACGAATATCATTCCCAAATATTCATTTGGCTTACTTATTATTATTTGGAATATTCATTTGATCTTTATTTATTTAATGAATATTACTTTCGAATATTCATTTAAGGTTTGATTTACTTAATGAATATTATTTTAAAATATTCATTGGAAGTTCTATTTACTCAAGGAATATTACTTCGATTATTCCTTTAAAGTTTTGATTACTAAATGAATATTATTCGGATATTCATTTAGAATATTATTTGTTAAATGAATATTTTTTTGGGGTATTCATTTAGAATATTATTTGTTTAATGAATATTATTTGGATATTCATTTGGAATGTTTATTGTTAAATGAATATTATTTTCAAATATTCATTTAAGGTTTGATTTATTCAGTAAATATTATTTTAAATATTTATTTAAGTTTATTTATTCAATGAATATTATCTTAAATATTCATTAAGAAGAGATTTATTTAATAAATAATTCTATATTCATTCGAGGATTACTTACGAGCAATATATTGATTTAATAATATTCCGTAATTATTATTGACTTAATAAATATTCTTGGAATATTTAATAAAATTCTTTTGAATTCTTTTTGTAATGATTTATATTATTCAAAGGTTATCCTTCACCTTCAGATATTATGTAAAATATTTCGGAGTCTTTTATGACTATTTTATCAAGGGGAGGTTCCCAAAACTTTATTTTCATTTAAATCTATCTTATAAGAAGATTTAAATACTCGCTCAACTTCCAAAAATTATATAAGGGGACCTCACTTGGGGATGTTATTTATTGGACTGCCCGGTCCTATACTTGCTAAAACTATCTTGTCACTCACATCTTGATTCTTTCAAGCATCGATATGAGTCTTTTGGTTACCTCCTCAACGCTCGAGGGGTATGATTGATGTAACAAGTGTATATCCATTAACAAGCATCAGCTTGGGAAATATTGGTGAATTTTCCTTTCCAATTAGATACGACTACTTTGTGGAGTCCTATCAACAAGTGTTACACTTGGGGAAAAGGGGAACGAACTTTACGTTTCAGAGTCATGGATGATATTCGAACTAGGAGACGCGTAAGTGGCCGAGTGGCGCCGGTCCAGCAATAGCCCCACCGTTGGCTGAGGAGTTCCAGAGGGCGGTAGATAAGTAATTCCGTCGGAGCTACCTTCTACATGTAGAGAACGACTGATGAGATGCATGACATACGACTGATCATCGTAAACGTCAGGGCATCTGGCGCGGCAATGCTCCCGTATTAGTTCATCTTCTAAAAGTGAGAAATTTCTGCAACACTGTTGGTGTTGGCAAGGTGAAAAAGTGTTGAAACCGGAATTGCAATATTTTCCTGCAAGTTCCTCTTTTATGATAATTGAGAATATCTTGCTTATCTTTTGCATAGCAGATATTTATTCAAAACAAATATATTTTTGAGTTACCTTGTAACTTCATCTCATACCTTATATTGGTACTACATCGTTAATGCATGGCATATGGTTTCAAAGATATTTTGGACTGTTATATATTATCACTGTTCAATTATATTTCTGGTGGGCTATTGCTCACCCTTGCTTTATTTATTTATATCACAACAACAGCTAGATCAGATGGCCACGCAAGGCGCACGTAGCGTAAGCAGGTGACAACCGTCAGAGGTTTACCGCTAAGGTCTTGGCTACCTTTGTTGAAGATGCAACTACTGGTAGGCTAGTTGTTAGCAATTGAGCCTCAAATGTATTTATATTATGGTATCTATCAATGGATGGCAAAGAGTATGTAATTGTACAATTGTAATTCTTTGGGTTGTAAGAACTCAAACTTGTGATTAATAATATTGTTGGTTACTCTGATTTCATCTCTGGGACTATAACGGGTGTGTTTTATGTTGTTGTTTTGGGTCACAAGGTTGTAATTTAAATTATGTTGGTTTTGTGGTTGGATATTGAGACCGTAACGACCAGATCCCTGACCCTGGATCTGGGGGTGTTACAGAAATGGTATCAGAGAGAGCGTTATATATCCCAGAGATGATGCGACGTTAAAACAATAAATTCATTAAGATAATAAGAACTCTTGCCAAGTTCATAGTCGGACTACTTAATGTAGTACTGACATATAAAACCCTTATGGGAACCCTAAAGTATCATGATAGTAACTTAGCTCGTTCTTGTATCGACTAGTAAGGCGACAGACCTTGGGGATTACGAGCAGTAACATAATGATGCTTGTTTTGATGTTGAAGATCGGATGATGGATTCGATAGAGCACCCTACTGAGGGCCCGGTTGAGGTCCCAGCAGAAGAAGGAAATATTGATAAGTATAAGGAGTTTACACTTCAGGAAATGAGGGCTACAGCCAGAGAGACTGTAAGAGTTAAGGTATAGTGCTCAGAGAAGTGAGCTTAAAGAATTGAGATATTATTAAGAGAATTAAAGAAGCATATTGGAGTCATAGCCGGACTACCGGATGAAGTGCCAGCAAGTAAGATGGATTTGAGGAATTACTCAAGATCTTATGTAAGGATAGATAAGAATCCTTGGAGACTTTCAGATTAATGAGAAAGGAATTAGAATGATGCATGATTATCAAAGACAATGATCTCAGAACCTACAAGAGGAGAAGACCAGTGAGTCTGTGATAAATTAGTAATAAGGATATCATCAAGAACCAATTATAAGTTCAGTTCAATTCAGTGAAATGATGAACCAGAAACATTAGTTGCATGTGATTCAGAAGAATATTAAATTCTTTCTTTTCCTTGAATGGATTATGGTAGTTACCTTAAGTTTATTCTGACACTGAATCATAAATGGATTAGGCAAGGCGAGCAGTGGTCGAGATGTAATTGAGAATGCTTCTAGGTGCAACCTGATAGAACAGGTGTAGGACATGTTCTCGAAATAAGAGTTTTGGCAAAATGAAGTCCAGTAATAGGACACATGATCAATAAGAGTAGTGTTGGTCGGCCCTACCAAGTTAAAGACAGTTTCAAATGAAGATTGGCCAACCACACTGGCAAAGGTGAGAAATTTCATAAAATTCACAAGGTATTACCAAAGATTTGCTCAGGACTTTACAGAAAGTGTAGTCCCGTAACCCGACTTATTATGAGAATAAAAGTTTGAATGGACAAGATAAATGGGGGGAAATCAGCATTGGCGTTACCTAATGGAAGAAGGAAAATTTTGGAATATATTAGGATGCACCTCGTACAGGTTTAGGTGTTGTGCTTATGCAACAGGACAACATAATTTTCGAACACAATTGGACAACACGGTTCACCAGATTCAGATGACCTTGGTAGTGCAAATTCTGGGAAGCAACTAGCCCCGACGGTAGTGTTCCTTCTGAGACTAGTTGTTAAGAAGACTGGTATTTGGTAGTATCGACTAATAGGACGAATACGTATCGGGAAGATGTGGCATGTTACTAGTGGGTGAATAGATTAACTGAAATTTTCCCAAATTCTGGAAAGGGATTCAACGAATTTTGGCAAACCTTGTCTTTCTGATTATCAAAAGACGTCATTGAAGAGAGTGGAAACTGGAGCGAACCCTGTGGATTGGGTAAAGTAGCCGCTATACAGGTGGGTAGACATACCCCGATTATTATAGTTGAATGTAGGGATAAAGTTATGAAGTTGAATGTAATTAAGAAACAAGTCGGACTGAGAAATTCTGGGATTGACTTAAATGAAAAGGTTGTTATGCCAGAAGTGTTAAGCTTTTGTGGTACGTGAAATTGATAAGAGAAGTTGAAATGATAAAAATAAAAGGAAAGGTGACCGGAGGCGGTACCGAGAAGTCAAGTGAGACTTATATGGAGTAAAATTTTGAAAAGATCAAAAGGTATCAAAGTAGAAGGCACTATGCCAGCAATTGCTAGAAAAGTAATGCTATTAGCCGACCCCTAAACTCACATATTTTAGCATGGCCATTGGGGCCAAGTCACTAAGGATTATCAAGTGACTGAATCAGCAATGTAAGGACAAAGCGGGGTGCTTCTAATCAAGTGCCAACCGCGAGGGCTTTTGATATAAAATGAATTGAGATACAGGATGATGGATTTATATATATACCATGGGCGTATCAGGATTGAGGGTAGTTACCACTGAAAAGTTACGAAAATTACCAAAGTTAGTGCACTGTGATGCATAAATGTTATCTGAGGCTTAGTGTCCTCAAAAAGAGCATTTGGCACTAAGAGATTCAAGTTGAACAAGACCAATATCTTCCAGAACATCCTTGCTACCATTACCAAGTTCTGTAAGAAAGAGCAGATAGACATGTGTTGTCTTTTGGAAGGTCATATAGACTAACATTCGTTTGAAAGAAGAGGTTAGCATTAGTCTACCTATAGACTATCAAGATGAGAATGATTAAAAGAGACCCTTATTAAGGATATATGATTGAATTGCCAAGTACAGGATATAAGTATTCCTTGAAACTAGAATTGAGCATAGAATGTCCATATATTAAGACGAACCCTGGGGGATGCACAAAGGATAGCATCACCCCTAACAATAGGCACTGTGAAATCAGACGATATAAGTTGAATCGACCAAGGTATCAATAACCTGTAAGGATTTGTGGAAAGGAATCTCAAAAAGTACATAGACAGAATTGTTATAAAATTGACTAATGATGTTTGATATACCCTGTAACCAGGAGATGCAGGAGGAATGATGAGGATGGCCTAAGAAACCTTATAAGGGAAGTGCTAATATTCTAAACTTCAAACGGGAAGTTTGGTAAGGAATGTATGACATAGTAACAATAAGGCCAGATGAAGCATGTGTGAAACCATGTAAAAGTATGGATTGAACCAATAAGGTTGAGATTATCCTAAAAAAAAAAAAGGAGTTAATTAAGGAAATATCCTAGGTATGATTTGGAGTACCTGTAGTCAAGATCGCACTAGAAAGGTGGAAGCAATGACTTTTGGAAAAGACTGATAGATGCTTTCTCTCATTCAGCAGAATTTAAGGGAGAATGCTTCCACCCTGAGTTGGAATAGATCCAGAAAACATTGATCTCAAGAAATTATTATAATCAGGAAAGGCCAACGAGGTGACCGACACTTTAAGTATAGGGGAGTAGGCATAAATGCTCAGACCAAAGAAATAGAATGATAATGTAAGGACCTTGATGGTCATAATGTGGTAGAGGAAGTTACATTCCGTCTAATGATTTTGCCAGGATCAACTATAAGAATAGTTTAAGTAAAGATTCGATTCCTGATGTTGCCAGTAGCACATTACCGACATTAGGAGGCTCTACGATAGACCAGACCAAATTCCCCAAGAGACTCGCCTTTTCTTTGGAAAGAGAGAGGGGAGGTTAAGTAACAATGAATTGGTAGTAAATGACCAGAAGTAGAGAAGGTACAAATACTGATAAGCCAAATGGCACGATGATGAATGACAAGCAAGTTTATGTTGGTGTATTTCTGTGCAAACAAGATAGAGAATTATGAGGTTGGCAAGCGATTAAGCAAACCGCTAAGCTTTTAGTCTTCTACCGGAGATATATGATTAATAATCTCACCAGCCTGTTCCAGCTGCGATGCTGGAAGCTTTCCTGCAATTTTATCTGCTTCATGTAATATCTACGTCAAGTACAGGAAGCGTTCCTTATGGATGGAAATAGTGATTATTTTGTTTTCCTAGAGGATCTTGAATTGACAATTATGATGCTTAGTTATTAAAGCACTGCGTAAACGATAAGCGATGGTGATCCTTCTGAGAAATTAGGTGGTAACGACTGTGGAACTGTCGAATTGAATCTAAGTTAGAGAAATCATCCAGGTTTATTTCGGATGGTGTAATTTCTGGAATGACGGGATATTTGAAATAAATGATTAGGCTATGATGGTTCATAGAATGATTATAGTAGAAATGAAGACAAGCAACTGATTGAGATGAATGAAGAGTTGAGGATTAATAAGAAAGTCATATATGCGGACTCATGAGAAGCTCCAGTAATGAAGCGAGAAGAGTATGGAATTGGCAAGGTAAGAGTATTGGCCAAAACGGAAAGTTGGAATTAGGAGCATGAATGACATACAAATTGGCTCCTTTTTAAGACTGGAAAATCCGAGGAAATATGGAATAGTTTGATTGAGTAATAAAAAAAGACTCATGGAATGAGAAAGTGAAATCTAGATGGTTGAACAAAGGAAAGTTTGACCACAAACGTGCCACGTATATTGAATAAAGGTAACACGCGTTCCCCTAATAAGGTGACGGTGGAGTTCAATAACAGAAGTGAATGAGAACTAGATGATAAGATGGATGTGATTGATAAAGAAAAGAATGGGAAATAATACTTGAATGTGAAGCAAGAAATGTTATGAATGGATTGATGAATGGGTTCTTCTTAACGAGCTCTCGGAATGACAACCTGATAGTGTTAGAATTATGAGTATGAAAGAGCCAGTGTCGGGGCATGAAATGTGAGTAATAATAATGTCAAGCGGGAAATCCAAGATTTAACCTGAGAGGTTGAAGGATTTTCCAAAAAGTAAGTGGTGCTAATATCAAGCAAGTGTATAGGTCCATAGAATGATGGACAGAATAGCAGGGACATGTGATATGTGAGATTACGAAAAAGTGGAATTTGATACGAATATGATTATTTCTCTTCTCTAATAAACCTCTATAGTTCAGAGGTAAATTCTAAGTATGATATTTTGACAATCATGAAAACTTTCATATATGATTCTTTGAAATTCGTTCTTTTCTTCTCCCTTATTTATCTTCTTCTAAATTGAGAAGAACAACCCTTTAAGGAGGGGAGGTAATACTACGTGACTCTCTGTCTGTGTGATAGGAGTCTAAGTGGAATGCCATTAATTGTTTAATTGCTTGTCAAGTACTAAAGGCTGGCCCCCTTTTGTACTAACTATGCAATATAACAAATGTTCATTGATCACAGTGATCTCTCGATAAAATTTTCCACCTAAATATATATACATCGAGATTGCGAAGATTAAAACGATTAGGAATTGCAAAATTACGATTGAGGTTATCTCCGGACTTCGTAGCGCGTTAGTGATACCGAAGTCACTGCACGTACCAATAAGGTTAATAGTATAAGAACGGACAAGAGCGTATACCGGATGATGTGTTGTGCGAAAGTATCAAAGAATTGGTAGAACGGATAAGGGTGTATTGTAACACCAGTATGAGATGCTTTAGAAAGATTGGAGTGTGTAAGGATCGACCAGAGAATTGGAAAGTGAAATAACCAACAAATACCCAATTGTCTTCTACCTGATTCCGGGACGGAATCCTTTTAAGGAGGGGAGACTGTAAGAACCTAGATTTTTGGGTAGAATTAAAACTTTTTATTATGTATTGATGTAAGAATGAATAGTGGTTACAACTAGAATGTAATACTGGTTTTAATGAATGAATAATGAAAGGATATATATTCCAAGGTTATATGGCCTGAAGGATGCTATTGGGTGATAACTTAGATTAGAATAATCTATCTCCTAGAAAGTTAAGATAAGATTCCCTAGAGATAAATAGATACCCTCATGTCATCCAGATCAATATCGGTTACAAGTACGGAGGTTCCATGAAAGGTTAAGGAACACTCGAGGGTGAGCCAGGTTCATTTTCCTAATTATAGGAATTAAATAAAAATAAGTGATGAATAGTGATTTTGGTGGAATTTGGAATATTATTATAATAATGTTATACCCGGTATTCGGAACGGATTTCTGAGTTCGTATTAGCAATCTACGAAGCAAATAAGTGTATGTAAACGTGATCGGATTTCAGAAAATCCAAAATTTATTTTTTAAGGAAAATCTGATCGAGCAGTAAAGAGCATATTAATGCGAACAAGTTAAGAGAATTATTATGTCAAGAAATTAAGGATTTTATTTAATTATGATTTGAGAATTTAGAATGAAAATCCTTGAGTTAGAATAATAAGCGTTTTAGAAATCGCTAGAACTTTATAACGAGATTAAGCGATAAAGCGAACGCGAAACGAATTACGGATTAAATATATAACGAGATGAGAAACACCACATGATCATCTAGGGTTTACTAATATTAGATTGGTGGAAAAGAAATGAGAAAAGAAAAGAAAAAGGAAAGGATGAGGTGTGTGATTTAGAATGAAACAACAAGGCTACATGTCACCACTCTTTTCTAACACACCATCAAGTCTTGACACTTGTAATTAGAGTGTATTAGCAGCCATAACACCCCACAAATATCACAAAATCATTTCACCAACAAGTCAAAAGAGAAAAAGGAGAGAAAGATCAAAAAACACCACCTCTCCCCCATTTTTCCAGCAGTTTGCATTTTCCAGGGCAGGGTTCTTTACAATTTTTTTTTCACCTAGATATACTCATCTAAAAATCATGAAAAAATTCATGGAGCTTCTACACATCAAGGTGAAGTTGGGGATTTAATTTCATAATTTTTGAAGATCGTTTGGATGGGTAAATAAATTCGAGAAGTTCACTGTTTTCCCCCAAAACCAAGGCACTTCGAATTTTGGAGTTTTAAGATTTCAAAATCCACCTTCCAACCATTGTTTGATCTCCAAATTTTTATGGTGAGTCCTATATTTCATAAAAATGATCTCCTAGAAATCTTAGCTTCAAACTCCATGTTTTCCATTTTCAAATAAATCCTCAAAGACGAGGGTGAATAGTGTTTTCAAGAAACTAACTTTGATTTCTTGGTTTCTTTGGATGATTTAAGCTTTGTTAAAGCCATACAAGGACTATATAAGGGTTATTATAGCTTGTACACTCTCCAAGGAAGGTATAATTCTTAAGAACCCAAGATCTTACTTTGAGTTTTATATATGTTCTTGATGGTTTTAGATTAGTTAAGATTATGGTGTTGTTATATGCATAAAAGCATGATTATGTAGTTAGTAGTGATGATTTAAGAGTTTTGATGATTATGATGGTTAATTGAAACCTTCTTGGACTGGTTAAGATGAAAACCATGTATAGTATGCCCGGTGTGGCTTGGATTGATTGTTATGAATTTTAGAACGTTCGATTTATAGCCGTCGTAATGCCGAATTTTCGTTAGACTATTAAACACCGAGCATCACAGTAGCTATAACTCACTGTACAGCTTCATGTTCTGCCATGATAAGATAGATTATGTTGCAAGCTTCGTTTTGATATAAAGATCGCATGAAATGGACTTACGGTTTAGGAGTTATGATTAAATTCGTAAAAGTGGTTCGAAATCGTAAACGAAAGTTCGTAATTGAAATTGATTCCCTTAAATGTCGTTTAATCAGTGGCGAATCTTATTAATTAAATATTAGAGGTAAAAAGGAAGGTGTGGGAGAAAACCACATGTCGAATGGATCGTTTTCCGATTTATAAAAATGTTTGAATCGAGGTTAAACGCGAACGAACCCCTTAAAGGTATGACTTTGGTTATAACTTAGAAAACGGGCGATAACACTCAAGGTATAATCTTGATTCGTAAACGACCAACCTTAGAACTTATACGACTTAAGTATATACCAAGTATAAGCATGATGACATGTCTTGATAACGAACGAATGTCGGATCGTATCGGTGATAAAAAGAGTTACACTAAAAGAGACGTAACGAGATAACTCGAAAACATGTTTCGATGTAAGTGGAGTTTATACTTAGCCTTTTAATAAGCGTTAAGTGGTTAATCTTAAATATTCTGATTGTTTATAGATTGTCGAGCTGACTCGGGACACATTACCCCTACCCGCACTCGATTCTCAGGCAAGTTTCCAATACTTGGAACTGTTGTTGTGATAATATATATGATGATTGTTTTATACATATGCCATAGCATGCATGCCTACTTTCAAGTTAATATTGAATTACTTGTTCCCTGAATTGATATCGGCTTATAGACTATATATGAAATATCAGTTATAAGCCGGATTGTTTGGTTAAGACCCTTAGCGAAGGGCGTATGATATTCATACTTCAAATATAGATCGGGAGTCGATATTTTGTAATATATAAATAGTCGTGGAAACCCGGAGGGATCCCAGCGACAAATTTATTACTTCGAGGATTTTTATTCGATTACGAATCTTTCGAGGAACGTTATTTGAGTATTACCTCAGTGAAGGAATATTTAATGAATATTATTTTAGTATTCATTTAGAATGTCATTTATTTAATGAATATTATTTTGATCATTCATTGGAGTTATTTAGTTAATGAATATTATTTTGAATATTCATTAGAGTTATTTGGTTGACGAATATCATTCCCAAATATTCATTTGGCTTACTTATTATTATTTGGAATATTCATTTGATCTTTATTTATTTAATGAATATTACTTTCGAATATTCATTTAAGGTTTGATTTACTTAATGAATATTATTTTAAAATATTCATTGGAAGTTCTATTTACTCAAGGAATATTACTTCGATTATTCCTTTAAAGTTTTGATTACTAAATGAATATTATTCGGATATTCATTTAGAATATTATTTGTTAAATGAATATTTTTTTGGGGTATTCATTTAGAATATTATTTGTTTAATGAATATTATTTGGATATTCATTTGGAATGTTTATTGTTAAATGAATATTATTTTCAAATATTCATTTAAGGTTTGATTTATTCAGTAAATATTATTTTAAATATTTATTTAAGTTTATTTATTCAATGAATATTATCTTAAATATTCATTAAGAAGAGATTTATTTAATAAATAATTCTATATTCATTCGAGGATTACTTACGAGCAATATATTGATTTAATAATATTCCGTAATTATTATTGACTTAATAAATATTCTTGGAATATTTAATAAAATTCTTTTGAATTCTTTTTGTAATGATTTATATTATTCAAAGGTTATCCTTCACCTTCAGATATTATGTAAAATATTTCGGAGTCTTTTATGACTATTTTATCAAGGGGAGGTTCCCAAAACTTTATTTTCATTTAAATCTATCTTATAAGAAGATTTAAATACTCGCTCAACTTCCAAAAATTATATAAGGGGACCTCACTTGGGGATGTTATTTATTGGACTGCCCGGTCCTATACTTGCTAAAACTATCTTGTCACTCACATCTTGATTCTTTCAAGCATCGATATGAGTCTTTTGGTTACCTCCTCAACGCTCGAGGGGTATGATTGATGTAACAAGTGTATATCCATTAACAAGCATCAGCTTGGGAAATATTGGTGAATTTTCCTTTCCAATTAGATACGACTACTTTGTGGAGTCCTATCAACAAGTGTTACACTTGGGGAAAAGGGGAACGAACTTTACGTTTCAGAGTCATGGATGATATTCGAACTAGGAGACGCGTAAGTGGCCGAGTGGCGCCGGTCCAGCAATAGCCCCACCGTTGGCTGAGGAGTTCCAGAGGGCGGTAGATAAGTAATTCCGTCGGAGCTACCTTCTACATGTAGAGAACGACTGATGAGATGCATGACATACGACTGATCATCGTAAACGTCAGGGCATCTGGCGCGGCAATGCTCCCGTATTAGTTCATCTTCTAAAAGTGAGAAATTTCTGCAACACTGTTGGTGTTGGCAAGGTGAAAAAGTGTTGAAACCGGAATTGCAATATTTTCCTGCAAGTTCCTCTTTTATGATAATTGAGAATATCTTGCTTATCTTTTGCATAGCAGATATTTATTCAAAACAAATATATTTTTGAGTTACCTTGTAACTTCATCTCATACCTTATATTGGTACTACATCGTTAATGCATGGCATATGGTTTCAAAGATATTTTGGACTGTTATATATTATCACTGTTCAATTATATTTCTGGTGGGCTATTGCTCACCCTTGCTTTATTTATTTATATCACAACAACAGCTAGATCAGATGGCCACGCAAGGCGCACGTAGCGTAAGCAGGTGACAACCGTCAGAGGTTTACCGCTAAGGTCTTGGCTACCTTTGTTGAAGATGCAACTACTGGTAGGCTAGTTGTTAGCAATTGAGCCTCAAATGTATTTATATTATGGTATCTATCAATGGATGGCAAAGAGTATGTAATTGTACAATTGTAATTCTTTGGGTTGTAAGAACTCAAACTTGTGATTAATAATATTGTTGGTTACTCTGATTTCATCTCTGGGACTATAACGGGTGTGTTTTATGTTGTTGTTTTGGGTCACAAGGTTGTAATTTAAATTATGTTGGTTTTGTGGTTGGATATTGAGACCGTAACGACCAGATCCCTGACCCTGGATCTGGGGGTGTTACATTCAGGGAACAAGGTTTTCAGATTTTGTTAGCTGGCTGGAGAGTGTTTTGTCGATTTCAAGTGCAAAGGGACAAGCAGAAATTATCACTCTCAGCTGGGGAATATAGCGTAACCGTAATGATATAGTGTGGAACCAACATTTTTCATCAGTCAATAGAACAGTAGCTGCAGCGAAGCAGTACCTTACACAATGGTCAATAGCCCAAAATAGGTCTACTAATACCCTTCTTCAACCTATTTTCGAAGGAGATGGTGAGTGTATTTGGGTAAATCCTCAACAGAACTCAGTTAAGGTATCAGTTGACGCGATTATTTTTGATGACAAAGATGAAGCAGGTTTGGGGTTGGTTGCCAGGGACGATAAGGGAGGTCTTCTTCAAGCGAAAACAATGGTTTGGCCAAGTCTAGTTACTCCAGGTCTAGCAGAAGCCATAGCAGTGAAGGAGGCTCTAAGTTGGATCGATGAGATGCAATGGCCTACGGTTACTCTGGTTTCTGATTGTTTGGTCGTGGTACAAGCGATCAGGAGCAAAACTCCTATGAGATCTCAGTTTGGAGGTCTTATAGAATAGTGTCAGAGCTATCTTCGAAGGTTGAACAAAGTTAATTTGTTTCATGTTAAGCGATCTGCAAATATGGTTGCCCATCAGCTTGCTAGGGAATCATATAGTTATCTAGGTCGTAGTTTTGATAGGAACTCAATTTCGAGTTCGGTTAAACATTGTATTGAGTTGGATTTGAATCATTAATAAAATTTACAGCTTTTCGTCAAAAAAAAAAAGAATGAACTTTTTTTTGACAAATAAAGAAATTTTATAAACTTGCATCAACTCAAATCACAGTCAGGACAAACCCCTGAACTGACACTACAATATGAATGGAAACAAATAAACGATCTAAACACATAGTCGCTTATGTTTTCAGATTGTTTAACATCATGAATTTCGAAATTCTTTGATTTAAAAAAGATTAAAATGCTTTCCGATTAATCAATCCTGCACCAATCCTAGAACCAGTAATATCACAAATGACCTTCACGTACGCACCACCTGTAGTCCAATGTTCATAAACACCCCAGCTATCTACATACCAAAAATCAGCTATAGACATGCCGAAAGTGAAATATCTCATAAGATGAACAAATTTTAGTTGTGAAAAGTAAGCTCTTGCAGTATCCGACACCAGCCCAAATTCAATGCACGAATTACTGTTCTCCCACAAAACCACATAAATCATTTTCAAAGTAGACAGGAACAAAACACATATCAACATAAAAAAAACATGCCATAACATCCCAATAAAAAAGGTAACATACGCCAAAAATTCTACTTTTGGTATAAGACGAGACTAATGCCATAAGACGAGACTAAAACCAAAAATTCAAATATCTTGAAATGACACCAAATTTTGGTATGATGTTAAGTAGGAGAATTTGAATCTAAAGATATTTTTTATTTGCGGAGTCGAAAAGAAAATAAATTCTAGATGTTTGGCTTTGGTTCGATTTTTATTGAAAAAGACTGAAACAAAAATAAAAGAGGGAGGATTGGATGATTGGGAGGAGAATTAGAGGATGGATTGATGAGGGAAATGAAACTGTGAAGAAGAAAAGGGGCGGCGACTATGGGAGTCCACTCTATAAGCACACGCCTGTAAGAGCATCTCCAACCCTTAAAAACCCTTAGCTAAAAATATGTATTGCATGCCATAAATAAAAATTTTAGAGAATATGTAAAAAAAATTATCTCCAACGGGACATTCCTATTATCTAAAATTATAGACAACCACTTGATATTGGCTATATTTGTCGAACCGCTAGAGACCTGTAAGAAAACTCCACATCATTTATTACCATATTTAAATCATATATTCCATTTTTAAGAACTTGAAATAATAATAACATACTATTTTTAAAATATAACCAACCATTATAGCCAACTCCATTGAAGTAGAATTTCTTACAGATTCAACAAATTTTACATAATCATTATTTTATAATATTTTAGCCAACCATTTTAGCCAACACCATTGTAGATGCTCTAAGTCAGTTTGATTTACGAAACTTAGCGAACTAGAATGAACTTAAGAATCCTGTTTTTATTATTTTTTTATAGATATTATTTATTCAAATTTATTTATTAATGCCATCATGTTTTCCGAAATTAACACTCAGTTTTATTAACATTTAGTAACAATTAATATAGATATTTTATATTTTGCAATTATGCACATTTATTCTTTTACTTTTTATAATATTATTAAAATTTATTTACATTAATTTTTTACTTGTATTGTAATTTTAATTTATATGAATATGTATTTAATGAAAAGATTGTTGTTTATTAGAAGTTGTTGATATATTTTAAATATTATACTAATTTTTATGTATTTAATATTTAATGAGAAGAATGTTATTTATTTGAAATTAAATATTTCTAAAATATTATACTATTTTTTTATAAATTTTTTCTATTTTTTTCTAATTTTCATTTATATAATACACCTATGTTTTAGTTACACTATGTCATAACATGCCAATATGTAAGCTCCTTATACCAATTAATTATATTAGCTTTATACCCGTGCAATGTACGAATGATTTTATAAATATTTTGTAATACATTTTTTATTATGATTGTTTTTGTCAAGAGTCATTTTTATAACATTTTGAAATATTTTTATTTTTAATAATATTAAATTAATAATATGCATGTAGTTTGTACTTATATATATACTAAAATTATTACAAAAAATATGTTATCTTATAATAATAATTAATTATGTTGATGATTAATATTTTATTAGTTTTATTCTTTATTAATTTACTTTAATTTTATTTTTGATTATATTTAATATTTTTGTAACTTTTAAATTATTAAATTATTATCGAATTTTTTGTGGTTATTATATTTAGATTTTCTATAAATTATTTTATTCAGAATATTCAGATTGTTTTTTAATTTATTTACAAAATAATAAAATGTTAATTTATTAATTTGTGTTGAATTCTTCTAGTATAAATATTAAAAACATGCTTGTTGTAAAATGTAAAAGTAAATTTTTTTATAACGTTTTTTTAAAAAATTTTGGTTTTCTTGAAGTGGTAAGGTCTTTTTTAAATTATATTCTAAACTTTAATCTAATATATCTTTGTATTAATTTGAGTTAACCATAAATTTCTTAGTTATTTTTTTTGTTTTATCATGTATTATTTTAATGCATCATTTGCTAAATTAAAAATAACATTAATTAGTTAATTAGTAGAATAGCATAATTTCAGCTAGTCTGCCCACCTCGTTCTCTATTCCATTTCTAATTTAGTATTTTCTAATGAGACCACATAAACCTACTTATGCTATATATAGTGACGGACGTAGAGCATAATTCGAGTGGGTCCAAATTATTTTTTTTTAATTTGAATTGTGCGAAACGTAATTTTTTTCCCAACTAAATCATGCAAAAGATGAAATTTTTTCACTAAATCATGCAAAAAAATGAATATTTTCCAATAAATCATACAAAAATGGATATAAAAAAAACAAATAAACAATTTAGGAGAGACCAAAAATAAGTAAATAATAGAACATACAAAATTTTTTTTTTTTAAATTCCCCCAACCTAGGAGGGGCCAGGGACCCCCTGGACCCCCTAGGTCCGTCCCTGGCTATATAGGATTCTTGCCCATAATGACGAGTATACGACCATTAATACCTTATATACAATAAGCATAACTGAGATATTATCCAAATTTTTGGTTGTCGTCATTTTACTACCAAAAGCATATGATCGTTGGATTAAAAAAATGGATTAAAAGTCATCCGTTGGATTATAAATTATATCCTTATATATTTATTTATAATTTTCACTTTGTTAATTTACTATAATACTCTTTTTTCATCGATTTATTTTTTTTATTCATCATTAGAACTAAATTTAATTTTTAAAAATATCTTTATAAGAGGGATCTTATCCAAATTTTTGGTCTGGTCGCTGTACTACCAAAATTATACGATCCGTTGTATTGAAACTAGACGATCAAGATTAGATCACATAAAAAAATTATAATTTAAAAAGGATATAATTAGAAAAGTTTGTATTAGAAGTGAATTTTAAAAGAAAATTATAATCTAAAAAAGATATAATTAAAAAAAGATTGTATTATAATTGAATTTAAAAAGAAAATTATATTCTAAAAAGGATATAATTAAAAAAAGTTGTATTAGAATTGAATTTTATTTTTTATTTACTAGTATTAAAAAAATTCATATTTACTATTTGGGCTCTATCTTGAGATCTAGAAATCAGATTTGAATGATATTACAATCCATGCGAACCTCATAAAATTATCTTTAATTTAGAGATGTTTTAATAATTATTATTCAAATAGAAACACTCAGAATATCAAGAAAAAATATAATTACAAATTTTTACATTAATCCTAATCTATGTAGAATTTCTACATTGATAATGCTATCAATTGTAAAAAACCTAATTGGATATGATTTAAATAATTGACATATACATTTTCGTTTTTCAATATAAATATACTTTTTATTTTATAACATATTAAAATATAAAACATTTTTTATGCAAAATCTAACGATTTTCATCTATTTATTTTAAGATATTTGTTGTACGGAGGAATAGACGATTATCAAAATTTTGGACAAAATCTATCTTATATAAATATATATACAGAGTACTTTTTAGTTTATAACATATTGAAATATAAAACATTTTTTATGATATATCTAACGGTTTTCATGATCTATTTATTTTAAGATCTTTGTCATACGCAGGAATAGACTATCGATTATCAAAATTTCGGACGAAATCTCTCTTACACTTATTATTAAAATTGTATTTGATTGTGAGTAGAACTATCTTTAAATAATTATAAGGATATTTTGATAATCAAAGCGAATTATAAGTAGAATTCATAAATCAAATAGAATTTTCAACTTAAAAAATCGTCAATTTTTTCTCCTTTTTATTTCTGTGTAGATTTAATTATATTAAACCATCATTAATTTAAAAATTATTTTGTTAATTTCATGTGGGATGTAAATGTCCAAATCAAATTTTAAAATTCAAGATAGAGTACAAATATTAAATCGAACATGTAAAATCTTATATATATATAAATTTTTAAACACCAATTTGATATGTAAATTAATAACTTATAAAATTTCATAAAAGTAATATAATTATAGATATTAAAAAGGAGCCACCGTTGAATTTTGAGATAGATTAGTGATAACCGTTGGATCTAATACTAAAAAAAAAAAAAAATTCTTTTTCTACTATTTAAAATATTCTCATGGGTTAAGTTCAAATTTCACCAACAACATATCTTTATTAAACATATATATTATTTTATAAACTATTTTTAAGAGTTTGAGTTTCTATTCCAGTCAATATCATATTATAATAAAAAAATATTTTTTTTTATAAATATATAATCTTATAAGCTACTTATTACGGCCCAGATTCATGGCCCGAATGCCCACTTATTACGGCATTTCGGCTCCCGTATCACTTTGATAGCCATAGTTTACTCAAATATTGATAATTTTGGCAATTCAGACATGGCCCCCGCACACTAATGATTCTGGTTGTCAATTGGTACATTATTAATTAAGTAGTTATTCTAAAAATCAATTGATTCCTAAAACCAACTGATTAATTACTCTTAGTTGTTGTGACATCAGACATGGCCCCCGCAGGGGAAGACTTTGCTCCTCACTCCTATGTTTTTTTATAAAAATTGAACTGAAGGTACATGTATGTTGTAGTCATTTGACACGGCACACGATTTTGCGTAACTGGTGGGCATAAAGGGTCTTAATTTTGCTTTAAGATATTTTGGACATTTATGTTTTAAAATAGATTAAACAGGGCCATCACCCTATATTCAAATCATTATTTTTAGTAAAAAATAAGAATCATTAGATCTAATAATAAGATATATTATATGATTAAATTAATTTACTAAAAATTCAAAGTTCGAACCCGTCAACGACATTTTTAATTTAAAATTTTACAAAATAAATTTTAAAGCATGCATATCATTATATAAATTTATATTAAATTAAAATTAAAAAATTATTAAAAATAAAGATTATATAAAAACATAATTATAATGTTAAATAAATTTTATAGCCTATTAAAAGAAATACGTGCTTCGCATGGGTTATAAGCTAGTATATAATATAAGTATATAATGTCCAATATAAATCTTATGTGTTATTATTTTTAATAATAATAGGATTTTATTTATATTATTTACCAATTGATGACGTATCTGTTCATGATCCAATATCTTATTGTATTTACTAAAATTGTTACAGACTCCATTTTTCCTAATTCTTATTCTAATAACTTATATTTTTAATTTAAAAACTAAGATTTTAAATTTTGAGTTTTATTAGTAATTTTTGAAAATTAGTAATGTTTTTATTTGTAAAGTTAAATTTGTTATTTAAAATTAATGTTTCATGAATTTTAGGTTTAAAGTAAATTGTATAAAACAATTTTTTAAAAATTTTAAGAGTTTCAAAATTCGGGTTTGAAAATTAGATAAATTTAATTTGGATTTCAATTTTAAAATTTAATTGGATTTAGAATTAGCCAAAATATTTGAATTTGAATGCTTCAAATTGTTCTTGTGGTTTTGTTCCACAGATCTAAGGATTGTCTTGTTTCTAGCTAGTTTTTAATTTACGCAATTGTAAGTTTGGTTTTTTTATGTCTCACCGTTTGTGTGAGTTTTGTTATTTTCTCGCTGTTTTGTGTGAACTTTGTTATTTTCTCACTAGTATGGTGATTAATTTAGTAATAAAAGTTTTTAGGGGATTGCATTATCGGTCAATAGCTCAAACTGGTTATGATGGAAGCGGAAGTGGAAGTGGCGAAGTTTGTGTAAATACCATTTTCAACAAATTACGTGATGCAGTATGGCTTAAAATCAGTGATTGTTTCTGTATTTTGTTTGTTCGACTCGTTTATTTATGTAGATGTCATATTACTTTTTATTATTAAATTATCTCATTACTAAAAAAAAGTACTTTAGGAACTACTAAAACGTTGTTAGAGCAATATTTTATATCAAATTTTCTAAATTATGGTTGGACTTGCTCTAAGAGCATTTCTAATAGAACTTGTTAATCAAGTTGCCAACTTTGTCAAATCATCAAAAAAATTTATTTTTTAATTGATCTTCAATGTGACAACTTTGAGTAGAAAAATGATTCAATGGTTGACAACTCTAAAAGTTGTATAAATGGTCCCATATGAGTTTAAATAATGTAAATTTGAAGGAAGAAATGTAAAATAGATATATTAGTATATTTTTTTTAAACAAAAATACGCACTTTAACCATTTGAGGAAGTTGTCAACTTTTGGCAACAATTATGGACAATTTTGAGGCAACCTTTGTTCTCCAATAAAATGGCAACCAAGATTGTTTGACAGATAGATGTTGGCAACATTTTTGACAATTTCAAACTTACTTGAGATTAGTATAAACTTTTTAATTACAATTTTGTACTCCCTCTGTCTCTAAATGATATTCTCATTTAGAATGTCGGTCCTGTTCATAACAAGAGACAAATTACTAATTTACGTCTAATCTATAAATCCAAATATAGTCATGAGTGATCTTGTTGGATTCGTATTTATGAGTACTTTAATACAATGAAGTTTTTATATTTAATACTAATACGAAATTGAAGATATTAACGATCAAAAGTGTGCATTGGCAAACGTGTCCAACTCAAATGAGAAAAGTATTTAGAGACGGAGGGAGTAATAACTGAATGTAGTCCATGTATTTACAAAAATAAATTATTCTTGTATTAGTAATTTTTAATTACCCTCATGAAACTTATGTTGGGGAGCCAAACAGGCCCTTAACTGTGACTAAACTACATATAACGTACACTTTGACAAGACCAGAGTCTATCTCTTTCGCCGCAACTGAGATTGCCCAATTCAGGTACACCCTCACCAGATCTTAACCTCGTATTTTATTTACACACACTCACACACATATTGCTTTTGCATGTTTTTTCACCCTTTTAAAGTTTGCTGCATCTTTTTTTATTTGATGTATTTAATCTGATAGATTTACATGACAAAGTGATTTATTTGCAAATTTATATTGGACTTCTATGATTTATAGTAATTTTTGCATAGAGTTTTTGTTGTTTTTTTACTGTTGCTAATTGGTGCTTGGTGATACATGTACTGAATTGTGATGGAATTAAGGATATTAGAGTACGAATTTTGTGTGAATTGTGATGGAATTGAATATGCTTTTGTTTTGTAGATGTTTAAATTATCGATAAAATTAGATATATATTGACTCACTCTGGACTGAGCCTTAAATTGAGTAGACTCAAGTTTGTAATATTTTTCCAATAAGCCAATCTGTTAATAGCACCCTTGGTTGATTCCACATGAAGTTGTGATCATTGTGCAACATTTATATTTGCTAAATTTGATTTAGACGGTTGAAAGGTTGTAATGAAATTTAAGGAATTAGTGTTTGTCCGGACCTACTTTATGGTTGTTTTATTGTACAGATGATGGTTTTTAACTGTTAATTGTAGTGATATTTATTTTCAATTGATTGCTGACGTGCTGTGAGAACTGGATTTGCGTCTGTACAAAATCAGTCAGCGTGTATGTGAGAACTGGTTTTTGTCGGACATTTGTTTTTTGGTACTTGTTAGATGACTAATATCAACACTTCCGCTTGTCCTTGTGTGCGTAATAGTGGATTTATAATCTTGGAAGCATTCGTGATGATTGGTTAATATCTATTGCATCTTAATCATATTTACTTCTGCTTGTTTTTGTTTGCGTAATGGTGGTATAATCTTGGAAGCATTCACGGTGATTGATTATTATCTATCGCATCTTAATCACGTTACAGCCACTTTGATAAATAATGATATGGAATTCTTATGTTTGATGATAATATTTATGCGGTGAAGATCTTTTGATGAAATCTTACTCGATTCTTTTTTATTCAATAATTATTTATTCCCGCGTTTAGTCCCCAATCCCCTCCGGTTTGCGTTGTATTTTCATCTCAAACTCTTTGTTTTTGTTTGCTACAGAACTTTGATAAAAAGTTGTTTTAATTATAATTCAGTATTTTGGCCCTTCATCTTGAGAAGCTGATAATATTTGTGTATATGCTTACCGAACTGGAAAGAATTGAAGAATTCTGTTTCTGATATTTCCTGTCTTGATAATTTTTATTTTATCGTATCTTTAGGAAAATATTAGACGATATCCTTCACCCCGCATTCAACTGTTCTGGACATTTTTAAACTTTGTACTAGTACTTATTTGACATCATGGGTGTGTTGATTTACTGCACTTTCTTGTTCTTGAGAATGATAGCGAACCTGACCATTTACCAGTATAAACAAATCAGCTTTCCTGGCTGCAAATCGAGGATGTTAAGATGTATTATTTACATAATTACAAGTTTACAACCACATTCTTAGTTTTATTTACATTTTAATATCCTAGATCTACAGTATAGGTAATATTGTTTAAAATTATGTACCTCTATTCTGCAACTTTGACCTGGAATTTCTTCAAATGTTGATTTAGGTGACACTGCTTTATCTTGCAGCTAGTTTATCAGAGTTGTGCATAGTGTTACAATGTCTGAAAGTCAAGAGACTGATAAAAACATAGAAATATGGAAGATCAAAAAGCTTATCAAGGCTCTTGAAGCTGCAAGAGGAAATGGAACAAGCATGATTTCTCTGATTATGCCTCCTCGTGATCAGATATCTCGTGTCACAAAGATGCTCGGGGATGAATATGGAACTGCTTCAAACATAAAAAGTAGGGTGAACCGTCAATCAGTTCTAGGTGCAATTACATCTGCTCAACAAAGACTAAAGCTCTATAACAAGGTTCCTCCAAATGGACTTGTGCTTTACACTGGAACTATTGTAACTGATGATGGAAAGGAAAAGAAGGTTACTATTGATTTTGAGCCCTTCAGGCCTATTAATGCAACTCTTTATCTCTGTGACAACAAGTTCCATACAGAAGCTCTGAACGAACTTTTAGAATCTGATGACAAGTTTGGATTTATTGTCATGGATGGGAATGGAACGCTTTTTGGGACATTGAGTGGCAATACGAGAGAGGTTCTTCATAAATTCACTGTTGATCTCCCAAAGAAACACGGAAGAGGAGGGCAGTCAGCATTGCGTTTTGCTCGTCTCCGGATGGAGAAAAGGCACAACTATGTTAGGAAGACTGCAGAACTTGCCACACAATTTTATATTAATCCTGCCACTAGCCAGCCCAATGTTTCAGGATTAATACTTGCTGGATCTGCAGACTTTAAAACCGAGCTGAGTCAGTCTGATATGTTTGATCCCCGTCTCCAGGCAAAAATTTTGAATGTTGTTGATGTTTCTTATGGGGGAGAGAATGGTTTCAATCAAGCAATCGAGCTTTCTGCAGAGATCCTCTCCAATGTGAAATTCATACAGGAAAAGCGCTTAATAGGCAAATACTTTGATGAGATTAGTCAGGACACTGGCAAGTATGTGTTTGGTGTAGATGACACTTTGAAAGCTCTTGAAATGGGTGCTGTTGAAATTCTCATTGTATGGGAGAATCTCGATGTTAATAGGTATGTGCTTAAGAACAGTGCTACATCTGAAATAGTCATAAAACACTTGAACAAAGAGCAGGAGGCCGATCAAAGTAATTTTCGGGATGCTGAAACCAATGCCGAACTAGAGGTTCAGGAAAAGCTGTCTCTGTTGGAGTGGTTTGCTAATGAATACAAAAAGTTTGGCTGTACGTTGGAGTTTGTCACCAACAAATCACAAGAGGGATCTCAGTTTTGCAGGGGATTTGGTGGAATTGGAGGGATCCTTCGCTACCAGCTTGATATTCGATCCTTTGATGAGCTTTCTGACGACGGAGAACTTTATGAAGATTCTGACTAGCTTTCAGTCAAATTTCTCTAATCTGGTGCAGAAGGAGCATAGGGTGTGCTGCAATATCTGTTTAGTTGTCCAATAAGTATAAGAGGAGGAGTTGATATTATAGCCAGCCTTTGCTGGCTTTAGACTTGCATATATACTATAATGTGAGTTGAAGCGGTATGTGGAGATTGGTTTTGTTTTATGTTCTTGGTCTGGTCAAAGGATGGAAAATTTCCATACCTTTTTTCTTGTGTTCGCGGCTGACGTTGTAAGCTTGCTTTTTCGTTTTCTTTTAATGTTGCACCTCCGGTGTGGAGAATGAAAATCCAGGACAAGACTCTTTTGGTCATGCGTTTTTCTTTATTTAGATTTTAATTTAATTTGGGGATTTAAAAAGTTTCTTTTTAAATAGACTACTAGTTTAAAGATTAAAAAAAAATTGTAATAAAAATATTGCTTACCAGTCTTTCAAATGACTATAGTAGTTTTGAAAGAAAATTATTGATTATAGATATCCTAAAAGTCACAGCAAGTAGTGGTAACAAACCAATAAAACAAGAAAAGCAATGGATGGACAGATATTAATAGATAGTTTGATGAAAGAAAGATTAACGAAGAAAGTAGTGAAAATTGTTATAAAGTTAAGGGTTGGAAAAACCAAGTTGAGGACTGGATTGGCAGCTGCTACATCTACTACACCCCTAACTAAGTCTGTTCCTTGATGGCAATACTGGTGAAAAGAATTCATGGAACGGTACGCCTTTGCTGAATCCAAGAGATAAGTTGCAGAAATTGAAAAGAAAGATAAACGTAGATATTGCAAGAGATTTGATGTTTCAAGTTCAAATGAAATCATGTAGGGGGTTTAAGATTTTAACAAATTGGATGCTTCAAGTTTCAAACGTAATTTTGACAGTCTTTGGGGGTTTAGGATTTTAACAGACTAAAATCTACATATAAAGATTGTCCTACCTAGCAATCGAAAGCTCAATTCTATCCTACTTAATTTACTCACAAACTTGAAACTTCTATCAGAGAAGTTTTACTCTATAAATTCCATTTCCTCCACGTTCATTGTTTCCAGCAAGTTGAGCACAAAGCAAACCTGAAAACTGAGACAGCTAACCTGCAATGGCAGAAGGTGCAACCCCATCAGCAACAAGGTTTTACTTGTGTGCCTTTTTACTTTTAATCAGTAGCACAACACTTTTGCCTCAAAGCATAAGCTCAATAATAACAAAGCTGTGGGAAAAAGAACGCAGCTGCAACATAAATAATCATAAAGCAGCCCTGTTTGTGTTTGGAGATTCACTATACGATCCTGGTAACAACAACTAAATAATCATAAAGCAGCCCTGTTTGTGTTTGGAGATTCACTATACGATCCTGGTAACAACAACTATATCAGTACAACCAACACCAGTTTCCAGGCTAACTTTTGGCCCTACGGAATATCATATTTCTCTCAACCAACAGGAAGATTTACTGATGGCCGCCTAATCCCCGATTTTATCTGTAAGATCACACGCACACACACACACTTGTTAGCTAATTTAAGTAGACAGCTTAAGTTTCACAATTGACAATTACTTTCTAGGCGAGTACGCTGGATTGCAGGTGATTCCACCATTTCTCCAACCTGGGAATCATCATTATCTTTATGGTGCAAATTTTGCCTCCGGAGGAGCTGGTGCTCTCGATGAGACAAATCCAGGAATGGTATCATATCTTTTAAACAAAAACATATCTGCAACTGAAAGCGTTCTTATTTAATCTAATAACCTCATGAGAATGATCAAATATGTTTATTCTGATAGGTGGTAAACCTCAACACACAATTGAATCAATTCAAGAATGTAACAGATCAACTAAGGCAACAACTAGGAGATGAAAAAGCTTCAGACCTTCTCTCCAGATCTGTTTATATGATTAGCATTGGGGTTAATGATTACTTAATCACCACCAAGAGAGACTCTGAACAATATAGGAGCATGGTCATAGGAAACTTGACCTCTGTCCTTAAAGTGCTTAGCTTAACTGTGTACTTATTTAATATTACTAGCTTGTTAAAATATCTTTAAAACAGTATTCAACTTTCCTGATAATTGTAATTGACAGGCAATATACAAGACCGGGGGAAGGAAATTTAGTTTTGTTACCATACCGCCCTTCGGTAGTGTGCCAAGAATGAAGGCACAAAAAGCAATAATCAGAACAACCCGTGAAGACTTCTGCATAGAAGATTTAACAGCACTGGTACAAGAACACAATAAAGCGGTTTCCGAAAACCTGGAAAAGTTAGAGAAGCAGTTACAAGGGTTTATGTATTCCTTTTTTGATTTCTACACTGCTTTTAATGACAGAATGATCAATCCATCAAAATATGGTATTCCCGAAACTGCTTTCTGTGATATCGCAATTTTAAAATTAACGGTAGTAACAATTTTTAATTAAGGCCTAAATTGATATCTTGTGTCACTATGTCAAGGTTTTAAGACCGGGGACAGTGCATGCTGTGGCAGCGGTCCATACAGAGGAGTTAATAGCTGCGGTGGGATGAGAGACATAAAAGAGTACGAAGTATGCAAGAATGCTAGTGAGTATATGTTCTTTGACTCTGCTCATCCCAGTGAAATGGCTAACCAGCAGCTGGCCAAGCTAATGTGGGAAGGAAGTTCGAGTATTACAGGCCCCCACAACCTCAAGTCATTTTTTGAGTCTTGAAATGAAGCAGCCACTTAACCTGGATGTAACTTGTGCTTCCATATTATTATATATTCTGCTGAATAAATTGCAGACATATATAGTTTCCGTCCACCCATATGAACCAGCAACGTACTGCTTGACTTGTTGCATCTTATTTAACTTCAAACTATAATCACGACAGTGGAAATAAAACTATAATTCGATACTTGGATTTTTAAGAACGTTATGATTAGTACTTGGGCCTAAAGTGTGTTTTGAAACAATTTCTACATCCCAAAGGCTGTTCCTAGCTCATTTCTTATGTTCCAAGCAAGGAATGGGAAGAAAAAACCATTTTATTTCAGAAATGCTTTTAATAGAACCAGCAAAGGATCTTCAAGATCTTTGTGATCCAGTTTCTCTCAAGTCTTGTGGATAAATTGATAATGTCTTGTATCATCAGTAAAATGGATAATTTACATTTTAATTATAAAAATGAGATTTGTGGCAATGTTCTAAAAAAACAAAAAATTATTGAGAAGTGCAATATATAGTGGTATATTTATGTACGATTCTAGCGGCTCGATTTGATTTTATGAGTTGTTTAATAATGAAAGCCAAATCAAATTGAAAAAAAAAAAATCGATTATTCAATTACATCGCAACCAAACCATTATGAAATCAAAAAATTGCATCGGTGGGTATAGAGTTGTTGGAGTTTTACAGATGAATAGATGATGATGAGTGACGCTGAAATGTATCTCAATACCAAAATTGCGATTTCCAAATAGAGCGCTAGGTCTTCAAGCACCCCAATGATGGTACATCAACTTTATACTGTTTTATGTTAAAGATATTAATCAGTTTGAACTTACAAATTCAACCCATGTGAGCCTGGGCTTATCCATTGGGCTAACTTCATGCTGGGCTGTGGTCCAACAATGGGATTGAAATCTATATATCTATCTATCTATCTATACTATACTATTTTAAGCGAAACAGGGTATATTTGGTTATCGGTTTGGTACTCTTTTTTTTGTCACTCTTTTTGGTCACTCAATAACAACCGTTAGATTTTAAAATAAATAAATGAGAACCGTCGGATCTAATGCTAAAATAATATTCCTTTTTCAATATTTAAAATACTATTATAGGTTCCAAGTTCGAATCCCACCAGCAACGTATTTCTATTAAACATATATATTAGTCTATAAACTACTCTAACAAATCTAAAATACTGGCAAACATGTATTATAATACTTTATTATCTTCTATAATTTATTTTTCTACTAATTAATATACATACATACATATATATATATATATATATATATATATATATATATATATATATATATATATATATATGAATAGTCAAACAAAAAAATATTACAAAAAAAATTCGTGCATCACACGAGTAATAAGCTATATAGTAAAAACTTACACAAAATCTGGAAAACACTTACAATATAGAAAATTTTGTATAAAAATCGAAAAAAGATCTACATTATTAGATAAATTTCACTTTTTTTATTAAATAAAAGTTGAAAAACATTTTTTGTGTAATATTTATATCTATACGCATGTATTTTAAAGTAATAATTCAAAATAAATAATTTTAATAATATTTATATACATGGGATTATAAAGTTAAAAAATTATTTTAATAATAAAAATATATTTAAAACTTAAAACTTTAAAAATAAAATATAATTAAAAAATTTACAAGCAACTGTGCATCGCACGGGTTATAGGCTAGTATTATAATAGCAGGAGATCGGAGAAGCTTTTACTCTGAAGCTTCAAAATATTTTTCTTGGATTTTTACATTTTTGATTTTTTTTATTAAAATAATTTCTTTGCATTTAATAGGATTATAATTAGTCATTAATTACCTATTAAACTTATATATTAAATACACTTTATTTTATACTTAAAACAAAATTTTAGTCAATAATTATTATAATTATCTATATAAAATATTTGAGTTATTATCATTTCTTTATTAGAACATTATAATTATTATAATTAGCAAAAAAAACATTATAATTATTATATTAATATAAAATATTGATTTTCCATATAAAAGTACAATTATTTTAAGGTAGATAAAATAAAATTATTTATATAGTCCATTTCTAATCCTTATTCAAAATCGTTGCAATTAATTTCGGCAATAATAAATAAACGATTTTAACTTTTCGATAAATTCATAATTAGTGATCGTGAGAATCATGATAAGATACGGAAGTATATAAAATTTTCAATTAACATCTACAATTTAAATACAAGTAATATTATATAATTTACTTTTACACATGAAGAAATTACACACGGGATGTGACCAACTCGATTAAATTGAACCAATCCAACCCCTTTCTTTACGAGTAAATCAATGAAAAAGTTATACATTCGTTATTTCATTATATTGTGTTGGAATAAATCAATATTCTAATTAAACACATTCTTATACTATTACTAATTAATTAATCATGCAAGTATGTTATGACACGGGCGTCGGCTTTCAATAAGGTTTTATTTAATATTTATAAATATTTCAGTTATTATTATTTCTTTATTAGAACATTATAATTATTATATTAATATAAAATATTAATTATACATATAAAAGTACAATTATTTCAAGGTAAAATGATAAAATAAATTATTTATATATTCCATTTGTAATCCTTATTCAAAATCGCTGTAATTTTTTTCGACAATAGTAAATAAATAATTTTAACTTTTCGATGAATTCGTAATTAGTGACCGTGAGAATCATGTAAAGATACGGAAGTATATAAATTTTCCAATTAACATCTACAATTTAAATACAAGTAATATTATATAATTTTTTTTTTTTGAATATTTTGGCTTATAGCCTTTTATAATGAGTATCTGTTCATAGACAAATCTCGTGATAAGCGAGTATCGAACCCAGAACTTCTGGGTCAACTAGAGGTAAGCGCAACTAACATATGAACAAATTACACATGGGGTGTGACCAACTCGATTAAATTGAACCAATCCAACCATTTTCTTTATGAGTAAATCAATGAAAAAGTAGTACATTATTTCATTATATTTTGTTGGAAAAAATTAATATTCTAACTAAACACATTCTTATACTATTACTAATCAATTAATCATGCATATATGTAATTATGAGACGTGCGTCGGCTTTCAATATCGTTTTATTTAATATTTATAAATTTTTATTATAAAAATTATGTTGACATTGTATTAAGGTATGGAAAAAAATAAGAGGTCTTTACGGAGATGATGAAATTGAAGTTCATCTAAGGCCATGTTTGTTACAAGGGAATGTAATCATAGCTTATACTATCCCTTTTACTCTTAAATTTTTCTACATCTTTTTCTTAAATTCTCCCATTCATGGACTAAATTCAGTCGCTTTTTTTTTTTTTTTGACAAAATGCTGGGATTTTATTACGAACTTAAATCCATAGAAATACAATTCTGAATCGAACTAGGAACAGAACTCCCGTCGATAATACGACCAGACAAATAATATGATTCCCTAGCTAAGTGATGGGCCACCATATTAGCGGATCGTTTAACGAAAAACACAGTAACATTGTGTAAACTTTGAAGAAGCACCCGACAATCTTCAACAATCGACCCAAAATAGGATCGCATAGCCATGCGACTTCTGATCGCTTGCACCACTCCTAAGCAGTCAGATTCCACAGTGGCATCATACCAACCGTGCTCCTCCATCCAGCTCAAAGCTTCCTTGAAAGCCATTGCTTCTGCCATAATAGGAGTTACCAGATTCGGATGAAAAATTGCCTTAGCCTCCACAAGCGCTCCTTCACTATCCCTGGCTACAAAACCGAAACCAACACCTCCTCGATCTTCAAAAACATATGCATCAACCGAAACCTTGATTTTGTTTGGTTGGGGCTTAACCCAAGTAGTAGCTCCGTCTCCTTCAAAACTAGGCTGAAGAGGAGTTGTAAATAATCTGCCTTGGGTAACTTTCCACTGTACAAGGTTCTGCTTGGCTGCTGCTACTGTTCGATTAACCGAAGTGAATTTTTGATTCCAGACAAGGTCGTTCCTTGACCTCCAAATGGACCAGCAAAGAGAAATGATTTCTGCATGCTTACTAGGCTCGACTACATCTAACAATGAAGCCAGCCACGAGTTAAAACAAACTGGGGTTTGATACTGAATACCTGGCAACAGTAGTGACCAACATTGATGAGCAAACTGGCAAGACACCAAGCTATGAGATATTGATTCCACCTCACTTTGGCAAACGGGGCATATACTATGTACCTGAACCCTTTTTTGCTGAAGTTGAGACAAAGTTGGTAAACAACCTGAAAGAGCACGCCAGACCAGGTTTAAAGCTTTTGGAGGAGCCTTTATATTCCGTAAGACTCGCCAAATGTTATCCTGCTCCTCAGCATTCCAATGACCCTTTTGCTCCTGCACTAGCTTATATGCTGACTTGACTGTGTATATTCCTGAATCTTCTAATCTCCAGAATCTTGTATCCACATGATCTGTAACAGATAACGGGATAGCCAATACCAGATTTTGGTCCCTCTCATTAAGCACGTCTCTTACCACTTCCAAGTCCCATTCTTTCCTATCCGTACACATCAACGACACCACCTTATACCCTTGAAGAGGTTCAGTAGGCGAGGTAATAAAAGGATTATCATTTGTCAACAGCCACGGTTGTCCCAAAATTTGAATGCTGGAACCGTCTCCAATCCTCCATCTTAACCCATCCGAAATAAGTTGCTGTGCTTCTAACAGACTCCGCCATATAAAGCTTGGATTGTGACCCACCTTCGCCTGTAAAATGTCCGAATTAGCATAATACTTTGCCTTATACAGCTTAGATACCAGACTGGTGGGATTAGTGGCTAGCCTCCATAGCTGTTTGCCTAACATAGCAATATTAAAGTCACGAAAATGACGAAACCCCATACCACCTGCATTCTTGTGATTTGCCATTCTATCCCAACACATCCAACTAATTTTTGAACCATTCGACTGGGATGAATTCCACCAAAATCTCGACAAACTCTTTTCAATGTTCCTTGTGATATCCAGAGGTAACATAAAGACATTCATAGCATAGGAAGGGAGAGTTTGAGCTACATGTTTCACCAGAATCTCCTTGCCTGGCCTTGATATACAATTTCCTTCCCAACTCCGGATTTTCGAATTAACCCTGTCCTTTAAATACCCCAACATTGCTGATTTATTCCTACCAATGACATTAGGAAGTCCAAGATATGTTGAATGTTCATTAGCTTCTGGCATCTGCAAGCTAATACATATCGATTCTCTGTTGTAAGGAATGACATTCGAGCTGTAGAAGATCGAAGATTTCTCCCTGTTCACCTGTTGGCCTGAAGCTCTTTTGTACACTTCCAGGAGCTCAGAGACATTTGCTGCTTCACCCAAATCAGCTTTACAGAAAAGGTAAGAGTCATCTGCAAATAGCATATGATTAACGGCTGGAGCTTTCCTGCAAATTTTCACACCATGGATACGCTTCTGCAATTCAGATTTTCTTAGCAGTGCAGATAAACCCTCTGCACATATGATGAAAAGATATGGGGAAAGTGGATCCCCCTGACGTATCCCTCGAGATGGCTGAATCGGCCCTATATCATGCTCTCCATGTACAATCGAATACATCACCGTGGTTACAGTTTGAAGAACCAAGTGAACCCACCATTGCGAGAACCCCATCTTAAGAAGAATTGCTTTTAAAAATGCCCATTCAATACGATCATAAGCTTTGTTCATATCTAACTTCAATGCCATATAACCCTCCTTACCAACTTTCTTCCCTCTCAAGTAGTGCATAATCTCATAAGCAACCATAATATTATCCGAAATAAGACGATTCGGGATAAATGCACTCTGGGTATCAGAAATCACACTATCCAACAAACTTTTCATACGATTTGCCATTACCTTTGTGATGATCTTCATGAGGACGTTACAAAGAGCAATTGGCCTTAACTCCCCTACCACCATTGGATTTTTCTTTTTTGGAATTAATATGATGTTTGTGTCATTAATTCCATTTACCAATTCTCCTGTAACAAAAAAGTGCTTTACTAGAGCATAAATATCATCCCCAACTATATGCCAGTGTTTTTGGAAAAACGCAGGAGTCATTCCGTCCGGCCCCGGAGCTTTGTCGGGGTGCATTTGGAATAAAGCAAATTTCACCTCCTCTTTAGTAGCCTCCTTATTCAACTCCATATTCTGTTCACGAGAAATAGATTGAGGGACACAGCTCACTACTTCCTCATAATCCACCTGTGCTGCAGTAAATAAATCCGTGTAAAAACTACGAATAAGTTCCTTTAGCCCGTTCTGCCAATCAAGCCAATTCCCTGCCTCATCTTTCAGTTTGGTAATACGGTTCGTGCGCTGTCTCTTGTTACAAGCTGCATGAAAATATTTTGTATTTTTGTCACCAGCATTGAGCCACAACTGTTTGGATCTTTGCCGCCAGAAAATCTCCTTCTGGTCCAGGATCAAGAAAAGCTGCTTCTTTGTGTCTTTATACTCCATCACTGACTGGGCATCATACTTTCTACGAAGTTTTTTCAATTTCAGATGGCACTCTGTGATACGTTTGTTGAAACAACCTGTAATTTCTTTGCCCCACTCCCCAAGCGAATTTGCACAAAGATGAACTTTTTGTTGGATATCCATATCACCACCTGCTTCCCAATTATCACGAACTATAACACTACACAAAGGTTCTGTTAGCCAAGCATTCTCAAACTTGAACCTTCTTTTTCGAATCCCTGGGACATGACAGATAGATTCAAGAAATATAGCATTATGATCCGAGCAAGAACCTTCTAAGTTGTACAACTTAGCATACGGATAAAGATCAAGCCAGCCTGTTGTCACCATTGCACGATCTAACCGAATTTCCATCCATCCCTCTGTACCTCGACCTCGCTCCCAAGTAAAAGAATGGCCAACCAACTCTATATCACGAAGACCAGCCTCCACTATAGTGTCAACAAACCCATCTATCAACCTTTGAGGGTATAAAGCTCCTCCCCTTTTTTCTGACTGAGCCATAATATTGTTCATGTCCCCTATAACACACCAAGGCAAGTTAGAATCACGAGCCAAATTCCTTAACAGCTCCCAAGTTCTTCTACGTTGATTCCTGTTTGGTTCACCATAAAAGCCCGTTAATCTCCATGGTTGTATACCTGGCATCGAAACTTGAACATCAATGTGGTTACTCGACATGCTGAGCAGTTGAACTTGATTTTGATTTTTCCACAGCAAAGCTAAACCACCGCTCCGACCTTGGGCTTCCACTACTACCATACCCTGAAACTCTGTCCGATTTCTTACCCATTCCATCTTCTCTTTACTACTTAACGTTTCACATAAAAATACAAAATCAGGCCGTTGTTGACGAATTGCGTCTTTTAGGAACTTGAGCTTCCAAGGTGGACCCATACCTTGGCAGTTCCAACTTAGAGTACTCATGATGACTGGCGGGACTGCAGAGCAGTACCCGCCAATAACAAGTTTTTTTGGTTCTGTTTTGAAGACGTAACTCCTTCCATCTCTTCATCATATGGGCTAGAGAACATATTCTCAACTGGGCTTTTTCCTTCCTGGGCCGTTCTTCTCCTTTTCAATGACTCAGATGGATTTTCTCGTGGAGATATTTCCAACTGTTGAGATTTACCGTGTATCCCATCCCTCACTCCTTGATTTACGCTGTCAGTTAGCACAATAAGTTGTGATCCGTTTTTAACTCCAATCCCGGATTCTGCGATATCCCTGGTTACAGGTGCTACTTTCACGGTACTTGATTTATCCATCTCTTCTTCCCCGGACTTACTCACCGGAACTGCACCACCTGGCCTCAGCCACTTGCTACCCATAGTGTAAGAACGTCGTTTTGGATCCGCACGCATCCAAGAGCCATATGGCTTCTCAATCTCTTCTCCTTGAGAATCAAACAATTTTGAACAAAACTTATCACTATGGCCAATTAAACCACATATAAAACAAAATGTGGGGACTGCTTCATATTTGAATGTAACCCAACACCACTCTGTTGCACTCTTCCTCAGTTTCATACGTCTCTTTAGAGGGACGTCTAGTGGAATTGAAACTCTTACTCGAAAATGATCTCTCCAGACTCCAACGAAGTTATTAGCATCTGCCTCCACGAATTTACCAATATGGTTACCAATGTCTGTAACCACACGTTGAGACATGAAGGCCGACCCTAAGCCATGTAGTTGAACCCATATTTCCAGATTGTTGATGACCAACGTACGTGGATCCATCCCTTCCTTAAGTCTCTCAAAAACTAGATGAAAGCGACCAAATGTCCAAGGACTCCCCTCACACACACGTTTGATGTCGAGTTCATGATAGAATTGAAACAAGAACCGATTAGATTCCAACTGCTTCACATACATGCCTTTCCCAGGTCTCCAAAGAGAAGCCATCTTATGTTGCATGGCTTGAAAATCAATTGATGAATCCGTAAGGAACCTCCCTACTAAGCACCACCTCGTGTCAATCTCACATTCAACCTCTGACTCCTCCACATAACTGAGCTCTTCCTGCTCTTCATCTTCAATTGAAAATCTAGCAAAACTCTCCTCCATTTCACGACTTACATTGCTTGGCCCCGCCATCGAATACTCCAAAAGATAAATAAATGTTTGACAATATAAAAAGACAGATCTTGATACTTGATGATTGGACAAATTCTTTAACAAGAAAACATTCTCACCATGTCAAAAGACAAGACTTTTTTTAGCCATGCTTTGGAATTTTTTCAGTCGCTTTTTAGTTCATTTCATTGTTTAATTTAGAAAGGAGGTAGACTCTGACACAAATAGTCCCCATATGAACTAGTGCCAATCCACCTTCAGGACCAACTTTCATCAAACCAAGATATGCATCTGCTATATATAAATCACCTGTTTTCTTGTCAAACCGAAGCCCCAAAGCTCTACCACATATGTGCTCATTTTTCAAGTAGTTTATTGGTGATGGTTTTGGGTGACATAGATCTGACCTGAAATCCAAACAACAAAATCCACGTCTATTACAAAAACACAGAGGTGTTTGTAGGAAGTTCAATATATTATTTATTGACAAAAAGGGCATAAATGCATAATATGTATTAGCAGTTAAATACTTGTATATTTATATAGGGAAAATTAATTCCTTAGTCCCTGATATGGGCTAAAAATAAGCCCTAAAAATATCATTAATGTTGCATTAATTAGACCTAGTTTGGTCCAAATGTGGGGCCTAAATTAAATATTAATTTCGTAATTAATATTAAGGATATATAATATATAACCAGCTCAGCAATAAGAGTCAAATAAGGATACTATTCCTACCCGAACTTAGCCTCCAAGGCACAGAATTCGATATGGGAACTTACTCCCACAAGGAAGAGTCCAGAACCTTCCTCAAGGCGGTGGCTTACCCACCAAGTCTCCGACTCCTACCATAATTCTAGGGCTTCTCAGCCTATATAAAGGGCCTGACCCCTCATTCTCAGAACTACGTTTTCTTGGCTTGATTCTCTAATACAGAGATACGTAGGCATTCTGTGAGGACCGTTTAGTCTCGAACGCAGAAGCAGCCATTAAAGCACGAAGCTCCCGAACCCTAGCCGTCATAATCATAACCTAGTTTTTATTCCACAACATTTGGCGCCGTCTGTGGGAAGAAAACATCAACCATGGTTAACACACGAAGGACACCAGCAATTACAGAGCCAATCGCAACCGAGGCTCTACCTCTTAGCTCTGCTCCGCCCCTCACTGAACAAGTACCTCCAACATCCGGGACTATCGTTCCGTATCAAGTTTCTCAACCCCTAGGGACGACTTCCCATGTTGAGAGTACGCTACCTCCGATCGTCCACACAAATCCAGGGACTAACCCCCTCCAGGTGGGGATTTCTTCCTTGATTGTAGATCCCAACAACCCTCCACGAGGGGTTCAGATCCACACTACGGATCTCCCCATAAGCACCAATCCGATGTACGGGCTGCCTAACTACCCTCCTACCCAAGGAGCTGGACCAAGTGGTCATGCCTTGTATATTCGAGATCGAGATTATAACGATTTTTCTGGTCCTTATACGGATGAGTCATCTTCTGACGATGATTACGAACGTGATGAAGCTCCAAGGAGGCGACGTGCAAGTAAAGAACCTCGAGGAAGAACTCAAACTACTCACGATGGACTCTCTTCAACAACTACTGAGAGGATTAAGGCTTATGAAGCCGAGATCTTAAGATTAAAGGAAGACATGGGCAGAGAACAAGCCAGATCTAATCAGACTCGACCTACTCCGACTTCAGGAGGGATTCCCTTCATAGATTTGGAAAGGTCTTCAAGGAGACGCCGAAGGGCTGAAGCCCCAACCAGAGGGACTACAAGGGTGGAACTCCCCAAGAGTAACCCCAAAGACCTGATGCTACAAGGAGATCTTGATGATCCAACCCCTCCATTCACTGAGGAGGTGATGAACGCACATATCTCCCGAAAGTTTAAGATGCCCACAATCAAAGCTTATGATGGAACGGGGGATCCCGCAACTCATGTGAGAACGTTTATGAGCGCATTGTTACTGCAACCTGCTAACGACGCCCTTAAGTGTAGGGCGTTTCCCCAAACCCTGTCGGGCATGGCGCAACGTTGGTATAGTCGTTTACCTCCAAACTCGATTAGCTCTTTCAAGGAGTTGAGTACCGCTTTTGTCAGTCAATTCATTAGTGGAAGAATTCATGAGAAAAGCTCTGCATCCCTTATGTATGTAGTACAGGGAAAGAACGAGAACTTGAGGGATTATATCAAGCGATTCACTAAGGAGACCCTGAACATCACTGATTTGGAAAATAAGGTGGCTATGGTAGCCTTGCAGCACAGAACCACGGATCTCTTTTTTAAGAGGTCGCTGGCAAAACACCCCCCTGAAAGCATGGATGAGCTCCAACGGAGGGCAGACAAGTATATAAAAGCTGAGGACTGTTAGGTCCGATAAGATTGTAGAAGGGGGGGTTGAATACAATCTATATCATTTTCTCCAAATTTGTCCTTTAAATAAAATTTAATTCAAACAAATTTGTGCGGAATAAAATAACACAAATTTCAAGTTGAATATAACAATATATTAACTTGATGGATGTTACAAAATCAGTACAAGTGATTATCAAGAAATTAACAACTAATTAGAAAATTCAACATGAACTTTTCTAATTTAGTTAATAAAAATCAAGATATCAATTCAAGAACTAGGAAACTTAATTCGCTAGTATTACAAGAGTCACAAATAATTAAGTTCTAATGGATACAATTTTTGAAACAAAGAACTTAAGAATTTATGGGAATTTATTTGAGCTTGAAAGATGAGAGAGATATGATATTGTTTGCTTGTCTTTCTTTTTGTCCGTGTATGTGTTCTGTGTGTATTCTGATGCCTTCTGCTCCTTTTAACACCAAAACTACCAACTGTCATAATGCCTGTTTAATACTATATATTATGACACTTCCTTGAGCTTCCATGACACTTGCAATGTTGCTATGACAGTTGATTATGACAGTTCCAATTATGACAGTCAGCATCATGACAGTTCCATTATGACAGTCAGCATCATGACAGTTCCTCTATGACAGTCAGCATCATGACAGTTCCATTATGACAGTCAGCATCATGACAGTTCCATTATGACAGTTTCCACTATGACAGTCTTCATTATGACAGTCTGAAATTACACTTGGTTGTTTATTCCAGTACATGTGCCTGCCAATAAACAATTCTAACAAATCAAATTGATTTGTTTAATCTGTTTATCAATTAACACAACCTTTCTTGATCAATTCGTGGCCATCTTTTAACTAATTAAGAGAGGCTCCGTTGAAATGCTTTTTAACCCGCACAACTTATAATCTTTAATTAATAAATAATTATTTTAATCCAGAAATTATAAAAATAAATATCTAATATTATTAGATATTTATAAATATAATTTTCTAAATAAATAAAATATTTATTAATATAAAATTATACTTAAACTCTAAACTGCGGTTACCTGAGCGTCTGGAACCGGACTCCTTTTGCTTAACAAAAAATATATCAATTCAAACCGGGGTTCCAGCTTTAAGAATATATCACTTTCCATATTCTTGTGATAATTCTATTTTCTCATAACCCGTCCAGGTGTAAGCTACGGTCTCTTGAGGATGTGAAACCCGACTCCTTTTGCTTAGCAAAAAATACAACAATTATAACCGGGGTTTCAGCAATAAGAATATATCACTTAGAATTTCTTTATGATAATTCTTTTTCCTCATAGCCAGTCCACTTGATAATAAAATCATTGTGGTTAATTAATTTATCACTCTTGTTGCTTGCACAATGATTTTTTCACATACCAGTCTTGATAGCTTGAACCACTGAAGTTAATGACGAATAACCACTGTTTAATGTTGACACTCGATGTACTGTCTGGTTCATGAGTGACTAACCGCAATGACTGTTCTTCATATATTGACTTTAAAATCTGGTTCTTTTTCTTTTCTCATCTCTCTCTTTAATCTTCTGTACTGTCTCTGTCACTTTAAATGAATCCACTTCTTAACGAATACTCCACTGAGGCTTGATCAGATGACTGAGCTTCTTTCAATGTAGTAATTCCTCAAGTCTGTAGATTGACCTTGATCTTTTTCTTCTGACAGATAATAAAATCTGAGATTCCTTGTGACAGTCTATATACTATTTACTATTACAATCTTGTTTAAGTTGAGTTGTATCCTCGAAATACAAATAGGCTACATCATATGCCTTTCAATCTCCCCCTATTTGTTTGTTAGACAATAACAAGCAAATACCTAGAGGATAACTCAACTAACTCACTTAAACAAGAAAAAGATTAAGCATTTAGGAGCTTAGCAAATAGTACATTAAAAAAATTTCTCTGGTTTGAATTTAACAATTCCAGAATCCTCAGTTGATGAAATGATAGATGATTGTTCCTCTAGCACTGAACTGATCTTCAATAGACAACTCATCTTCATTTCTGATTCTTCATATCACTGCGTGATAATCCTTCACATCTTACATTGGTGATTATCAGCAGTTCTTGATTTACAATCACTTCCCTTCTCTGACACAGCTTTTCTCACTAAAGAAAAACAACTGTTCCTACTATGTAGACAATGGTGAATCAATACCATTTCTATAACTTCTAGGAAATCTACTACTCCTCCACTTAGCCTTTATACATAGTACATTGAAAGACTAATAAAATAGTATTGTGATGTAATCTTCTCCTTATATCTCCACTTTCATTTCAACTGAATCTCCTTACTTTTCCATTTAAGGTTCCCCCTTAGTAACTTGACTTGCTTCTCCTCCAAAGCACGGTCTGTAAATGCTCCCCCTTTCTAACCTGCTCTTCTTTTTCTTGTACCCCTTACTTCTCCCCCTTAGTTGAGGAATCCTCCAAACAACTAGTTGACAAAGTAGTTGATACCAACTTTTAGAGCTTTGTTAGAAAGGAAGTTTCATTTTCTTCCTCACTGTGAGTGTGTGATAGTGTTTAGTGTACCTCACAAGTGTTTCACTCTTCTCTCCACTCATTTGTGTTGAGTGTCTCACTTCTCTCTGTGTTTACACTCTTGCTCACTAGTGTATCACTCATATCACTCATAGCTCCAACATCCATTAGTGTACCTGCAAGGAAAAATCACCCTAGCCCCTTCAAGAGAGGTCAGTGGTGGTGCAATAGGAGTTCGCAAATCCCAAATCCTTGTTGGACTCGTCAGACGAATCTGAGTCATAATCTACAAGTTGCTAATTTTCCCTTTTAAAGGTTCCAGATTTGAATTCTGGGAAGGTAAACAATGATCTAGAAATTTAGTATTGAGATCAAGATTTCCTTCTAATGTCTGTCAAGACACTTAGTTCATTAAAGAACCTTTAACTTATAATCCTAACCGTAAAATGGTTGGATTACAGGTTTCCGTCAATTCATCCTTAGTGTGTGCATTCTCACTTTGTGCATATGAAATATTTTGGTTAGTGTATAAGGTAGTGACTCTCCAACTGAATATCCCACACATCCTTATTTGCTGCATCACGTGCAGTTACTCCCTGGTGACCTCTAGTCTGATAGGTTACTTCCTTTTAGGGTGTAAGATAGAATGTGTTTGAGTTTGACTGTAGTCTGGGATAAAAGTTGTTGGGTTTACAACCTTATGACTAAACATGTGAGAAAACAAAATTACATGTAGATGAACCTGCATCACAGAATATGAGCAATAAAGATAGAATGATATACAGTTGTGATTTCAAAAGATTTAAAATGTAAGCAATCACAACTATAGAAAGAGATTTTGAGTTAGGAAGTTAAATAGATCTTGAGCCGGTTTTACTAAACAAAAACATAAACAAAAATCCAATTAATAATAAATATTAATCAAATTAATGAATGTTAATGTTTAAACCAATACAAACAAAACCATTTTATCATGTTTTAGATCCTGTATGTTAGATACCAACTATTACCACTTGTTAGGTCTTGTCTTCCAATTGTTAGAACCTGAAAATCAAACGTTAGTTCCTGAACAATTGAATTGACATATATCATTTTGATACCAACAATGTTCCTTAATAAGAAATTCTGTTAATAACAACAACACAACAAAGAATTAGAATTAAAACTGCAGGTTATGTGTGTGTCAAACAGAAGAAGTACAAAAGAACCAAGTACAGGGACCTGTTTGTAAGTTTTGAAAGTATAGTGACTAAACTGAAAAACTATACAAACTATTTATAAACACATGAAAAATAATATACAAAAATAAGAAATAATATACATAAAAATAATATTAAATAAAAACTAAAAAGAAAAGAAAATTACGATTTTTTTTTTATTATTATTCAAAAATAACTGTATTAATAATATTTACAGAATATTAGAAATAAAAGAAAATAATTTACAAAAATAATTACAACAATAAAATTACTTAAAAATAGCTAAATAGAAAATAATAAAAATACCATAGGTTATCCTTTTTACGAAATCAAACATTAATAACAAAAGGACAAACACTACAAACCATTTAATAAACTATTAACTATTTACATAAATATTTGTAGTAAATTTTTATGTAAAATTTGAGAAAAAAAAAAATTTTTTAAAGAAAAATAAAATATTCTAAAATTAAAAGAAGTAAGTAGGAATATATTAAGAAGATAATGACACTGATTTGAGAATTAACAAGCAAGAAGATAAGTTGATAAAATAATTATACAAGTGATTTTAATAACAAATATTAACAAAGTAATCACTTATAAATTATTAAAGAGCAAACCTCAGATATTAACTAGTTTAATTACTAGGACTATTTAACATACCCAATTCACCAACAATTCTGGTGAATGTGGATTCGTCAAGAGACTTAGTAAAAATATCTGCTGTTTGTTCTTCCGTGGGTACAAAATGTAACTCCACGGTACCATTCATGACATGCTCTCGAATAAAATGATACCTGATATCGATGTGCTTTGTTCTCGTATGCTGCACAGGATTGTTGGAGATTGCTATGGCACTTGTATTGTCACACAAGATAGGAATTTTGTCAAGTACAAAGCCATAGTCCCGTAGCTGATTCCTAATCCACAAGATCTGAGCACAACAGCTTCCAGCAGCTATGTATTCAGCTTCAGCTGTTGAGTTGGAAACTGTTTGTTGCTTCTTGCTGTACCAGGAAACCAACCTGCCACCTAGGAATTGACAACTCCCAGAGGTGCTTTTCCTATCTACAACACTTCCTGCATAATCTGAATCTGTATATCCAACAAGATTAAAACCAGAATCTTTAGGGTACCAGATGCCTAAGTTAGGCGTACCCTTAAGATATCTTAAGATTCGTTTAACAGCAATGAGATGAACATCTCTAGGATCCGATTGGAACCTTGCACACAAACATGTAGCATGCATAATATCTGGTCTACTTGCAGTAAGGTAAAGTAATGAGCCTATCATACCTCTGTAGCTTGTGATATCTACCTTAGCAGAATTTTCACATGCTCCAAATTTAACAGCTGTAGATGATGGTGTTCTTGCTGAAGACGAGTCCTCCATTTGATATTTCTTGAGGAGCTCTCTGACATACTTGGATTGACAGATAAATATACCATCTGTCCTTTGACTTACTTGCAATCCAAGAAAGAACTTCAGCTCACCCATCATGCTCATTTCAAACTTACCCTGCATTAACTTAGCAAATTTCTTGCAAAGAAGATCATTAGTAGACCCGAATATTATATCATCCACATAGATTTGAACTAATATTGTATCATTTTTATGTTTCTTTGTGAAGAGAGTTTTGTCTATGACACCTCTAACAAAACCATTTTCAATTAAAAATTCAGAGAGAGTGTCATACCATTTCCTTGGTGCTTGCTTAAGACCATAAATAGCCTTGAAGAGAAAGTAGACATAGTCCATGAATTCTGGATCTTCAAAGCCAGGGGGCTGTTCTACATATACCTCTTCATCTAGCTTACCATTCAGAAAGGCACTCTTGACATCCATTTGATAAACCTTAAAGTTTGAGAATGCTGCGAATGCCAAGAATATTCTGATAGCCTCAAGTCTTGCCACTGGAGCGTAGGTTTCATCATAATCAATGCCTTCAGCTTGTGAATAACCATTTGCTACCAGTCTTGCTTTATTTCTTGTCACTGTACCATCTTCATCTAGCTTATTTCTGAATACCCACCTTGTGTCAACCACTTTCCTGTCTTTGGGTCTGGGTACCAGCTTCCATACTTCTTGTTGTTTGAATTGATTGAGTTCATCTTGCATAGCAATCACCCAATCAGGATCAGAAAGAGCTTCCTCAGTTTTCTTAGGTTCCATTTCAGACAGAAACCCTGAATAGTTACATTGATTTTGAGTAGCACTTCTAGTTTTGACACCAACATCTGGATCACCAATAATCAGCTCAAAAGGATGAGCTCTATTCCAAACAAACTGTCTGGGAAGATTAGATCTTGATGATTCGCCTTGTTCTTCATTGTGATGTTGTGTGTGACCAGTTGACCCTTCATTGTCTCCCCCTGAGTTGTTGCCAGGTTGACTAGATGATTGTTCAGGAGTATCAGGTGTTTCTTCATTATTATTATTGTTTTCACCACCATTACCCTGATCATCATCGTTGTCATTAACATCAGCAAAAATCTCAGGTGAATTGTCATCATCTGAATCTGTATCTGTCATGTCATCGAAAGATAGCTTTTCAGATGGATCCTCAGTTTGGATACTAGGGAGTTTAGTGTCATTAAATGTTACGTTGACACTTTCTATCATCTTCTGTTCATCAATCACATACACCCTGTATGCCCTCATTGAATAACCAATAAAAATTGCTTCAAATGCTTTGGTATCGAATTTACCACCTTGATCATCACCTTCTTTAAGCACAAAGCATTTTGCCCCAAATACATGAAAGTATTTGAGTGATGGTTTCTTATCAGCCATAATTTCATAGGGTGTCTTCATATGGTCTTTATTGATTAGAGTTCGATTCTGGGTATAGCAAGCAGTGTTGACAGCTTCAGCCCAAAAGTACAATGGAAGCCTTGATTCACTTAACATAGTACGTGCAGCTTCAATCAAGGTTCTATTCTTTCTTTCCACTACTCCATTTTGCTGAGGAGTTCTTGGAGCTGAGTATTGTCTGGTTATACCCTTCTCAGTGCAGAAGTCATTTAGAACTGCATTCTTGAATTCAGTTCCGTTGTCTGATCTTATAGCTCTCACTGGATACGTAGAATCTCGCTCAATTAATTTGATGTGATCAATCACCAGTTGTGGAGTCTCATCTTTAGAATTCAAAAATAGGACCCATGTGTATTTTGAAAAATCATCAACGATCACTAGAGCATATCTCTTCCTTGACATAGACATCACATTAACTGGACCAAATAAATCCATATGAAGTAATTGTAATGGTTCAGTTATTGAAGATGTGTCAGTGCTCCTGTGACTTGCCCTTTTTAGCTTGCCTTTTTGACATGCATCACACAGTCCTTCTTGAGTGAATTCCATTGAAGGCAAACCTCTCACCAATTCTCTTTTAACTAGAGAATTCATTGTCTTGAAATTTAGATGAGAAAGTTTCTTGTGCCATAGCCAACTCTCGTCATTAGATGCTTTAGTGTAGAAGCAAGTAATTTCTGCAGTGCTTCCTGAGTTCATATTGGCTACGTATAGATTGCCTTTTCTAACTCCTGTCAGTTGTGGCTTTTCATGTCTCTTGTGTGAAATTAGACAATTCTTCTTGTTGAAATAAACTTCATATCCTTTGTCACAGAATTGACTAACACTGAGCAAATTGTGCTCAAGTCCTTTCACAAAAGAGACTTCATCAATGATAACATTTCCAGCTTCAAGTCTGCCATATCCATCAGTTCTACCTTTGCTGTTATCTCCAAAGGTAACTACTGGGCCGGCCTTCTCCACCACATTTGTCAGCAGGGTTCTGTCACCAGTCATATGCCTTGAACATCCACTGTCCAAGATCCAGGTTACTCGTTCAACCTGTTCAACACCCTGCAATGACAAATGGATTAAACCTTCTTCGGAACCCAAATTTGATTGGGTCCAGAATATTTAAAGAATTGGCCTTTGTCAGGCAAAACAACATTTTTCACCTTAACACCAATTTTACCATTAGTCAACAAGCATTTTACCCTATAAACAGATTTTACAATCTTTTGTTTCATTTTGGGTATCCATGTTTGTTTACTAGCAATAACACTTGTTTCATTCACTGGACATTTGACCTTGTAAACAGCCTTAGTAAAACTTTGTTTAGGCTTAGGTACAAATGTCTCTCTCCTACCATGAGGAAGACTAGCAGTCTTTGATCTAACATTATTATTCCTGTTCATGTGTTGTCGAGGAGCAGTCTTATTAGCACATGCATGATTACCATTAAAGTAAGCAGACATTACATTAAAAGCACAAGACATACAATTGACAACACCACATGCTTTATGAGAAGTATCAATAACAGGCATGGTATTCATGTTAGACATGTTATTGTTCTGTTTCAACTTATTATCATCTAACTCAATTTTAGATGAACTGGGAACAAACTTCACTGGTTTCATAGAAACAACCTTATTAGATTTAACATTTTTGGTTGTAGGTGCCTTAACAGATTTTTCATTAAGTTGGACACTACCACTAGCAATGTCCTCAGTACGCATCTCCTCTTGAATAACAAGAGAAGTCATATCTAGAGGCTCTGCAACAGACTTCTTAAAGAGTGGATCTTCAACATTCTTAAGCACATGTGGTATTCCCCTTTCTTTAGCACTAACAGGATTAGGGGAATTTATGCCTAACATTCCAACAGCTTCGTTGTAGCCAAACCCTATTCCTACGGTTTGTTCTACAGCTTGTTTATTGAATAACTCTTTAGAAATTTTCACAGAATTAAAACAAGCAGATAATTTGACATTCTGTTCCTTTATCTTAGTTTCAAGTTCAGCAACTTTAGCAATTTGTTTATGCATGTATTCTGATATCGACTTTTCTCTGTAGTTAAGTCGAGCTATTTCTTTTATTTGCTGATCTTGATTATCAGGCACCTTTTTTAACTCTAACACTTCATTTTCAAGTTTAGTGTTTAATAGAGTTATTCTTTCAATTTGTTTCTTTGCATTACCCATGGAATTATATAAGCTATCAATCAACTCAGCGTCAGTAAGAATTACCGGTGTAGTATAACGAGTTGATGTTTCAGCATTTGCCACCAGCGCAAAGTTTCCATATTCTTCATCTTCGCTGTCTGTGTCATCCCAGCTTTTACCGGCAGCTACATAAGCTCTTCCAGTTTTCTTCTTTTCAGAAGCATAGTCTCTTTTCTGTGCTTGTTTGGGTTTTTTACACTCAGTAGCAAAGTGTCCCAACTCATTACAATTAAAGCAACGAATCTTGCTTCTGTCAACAGTTCCAGTTTTGTATCCTCCCTTGTTACTAGAGGATGAAGAACCTCCTCTCTGAAATCTGCTATTAGACTTAAACCTGAACTTTGGATTTCTTCTAAATCTGAAGTTACTGAATTGTCTCACCATCATTGCCATAGATTCATGTTCTAATTGATCCAGCTCTTCTAGTGAATAGAATTCACTACCATCCTGAGTAGCTGGAGTTTGGCCATGTTCAACTTCAGTTTGTTCCTTGGTGAAGCTTTTAGGTTGAACAATTTTATCTTCCACTTCCTTAGGAACCTCAACTACCAGAGCTGTAGAAGAACTTGCCACTCTCCCTTTGCCAGAGAACTCCTTCTGCTGTACTTGTTCTAATTCATACGTTTTCAGAACACCAAACAGCCTTTCAAGAGCGATCTTATTTAAATCTCTAGATTCTCTGATGGCAGTAATTCTATGCTCTAGGTGAGTAGGCATAGTCAGTAAAAACTTCATGTTGATCTCCTTCTGGGTATATTGCTTGCCATGAACTTGCAAATTGTTGATTATTTTGTTATACCTTTCGAACACTTCCTGAATGCCTTCATTGGGGCCAGCTCTAAAGTGTTCATATTCAGAGGTCAAAATTTGAAGTCTATTTTCTCTGACTTCATCAGTCCCTTCATTAATAGTCTCAATAGTTTCCCAGATGTGCTTAGCAGTTTTACAATTCATCACATGGCTATACATTACAGCATCCAGGGAATCTATTAGAATTAGTCTCAAATTTTTGTCCAGTCCAGCTTCCTCTTTTTCTTCAGCAGAAAAATTCTTATAGTCCTTTGGATAGGATTTAGCAGGTATTGTTACAACTCCATCAGTAACAACTTGTTCTTCATGAACCATAGGAATTTTAGGTCCATTTTTCAGAACATCCAAATATTTGGAATTTGTAACATCTAGAAACAACTCCATTTTATTTTTCCACATATCATAATTATCCTTATTAAATATGGGAATCTTAACAATGGCTTTTGAAGACATGATGAATTTTTAAGTGAGTTAAAAATTCGAGATAAATTTTTGATTGAATAAAAATAGGATCTTGATTTGTGTATCAATCAATAGGCTCTGATGCCAATTGTTAGGTCCGATAAGATTGTAGAAGGGGGGGTTGAATACAATCTATATCATTTTCTCCAAATTTGTCCTTTAAATAAAATTTAATTCAAACAAATTTGTGCGGAATAAAATAACACAAATTTCAAGTTGAATATAACAATATATTAACTTGATGGATGTTACAAAATCAGTACAAGTGATTATCAAGAAATTAACAACTAATTAGAAAATTCAACATGAACTTTTCTAATTTAGTTAATAAAAATCAAGATATCAATTCAAGAACTAGGAAACTTAATTCGCTAGTATTACAAGAGTCACAAATAATTAAGTTCTAATGGATACAATTTTTGAAACAAAGAACTTAAGAATTTATGGGAATTTATTTGAGCTTGAAAGATGAGAGAGATATGATATTGTTTGCTTGTCTTTCTTTTTGTCCGTGTATGTGTTCTGTGTGTATTCTGATGCCTTCTGCTCCTTTTAACACCAAAACTACCAACTGTCATAATGCCTGTTTAATACTATATATTATGACACTTCCTTGAGCTTCCATGACACTTGCAATGTTGCTATGACAGTTGATTATGACAGTTCCAATTATGACAGTCAGCATCATGACAGTTCCATTATGACAGTCAGCATCATGACAGTTCCTCTATGACAGTCAGCATCATGACAGTTCCATTATGACAGTCAGCATCATGACAGTTCCATTATGACAGTTTCCACTATGACAGTCTTCATTATGACAGTCTGAAATTACACTTGGTTGTTTATTCCAGTACATGTGCCTGCCAATAAACAATTCTAACAAATCAAATTGATTTGTTTAATCTGTTTATCAATTAACACAACCTTTCTTGATCAATTCGTGGCCATCTTTTAACTAATTAAGAGAGGCTCCGTTGAAATGCTTTTTAACCCGCACAACTTATAATCTTTAATTAATAAATAATTATTTTAATCCAGAAATTATAAAAATAAATATCTAATATTATTAGATATTTATAAATATAATTTTCTAAATAAATAAAATATTTATTAATATAAAATTATACTTAAACTCTAAACTGCGGTTACCTGAGCGTCTGGAACCGGACTCCTTTTGCTTAACAAAAAATATATCAATTCAAACCGGGGTTCCAGCTTTAAGAATATATCACTTTCCATATTCTTGTGATAATTCTATTTTCTCATAACCCGTCCAGGTGTAAGCTACGGTCTCTTGAGGATGTGAAACCCGACTCCTTTTGCTTAGCAAAAAATACAACAATTATAACCGGGGTTTCAGCAATAAGAATATATCACTTAGAATTTCTTTATGATAATTCTTTTTCCTCATAGCCAGTCCACTTGATAATAAAATCATTGTGGTTAATTAATTTATCACTCTTGTTGCTTGCACAATGATTTTTTCACATACCAGTCTTGATAGCTTGAACCACTGAAGTTAATGACGAATAACCACTGTTTAATGTTGACACTCGATGTACTGTCTGGTTCATGAGTGACTAACCGCAATGACTGTTCTTCATATATTGACTTTAAAATCTGGTTCTTTTTCTTTTCTCATCTCTCTCTTTAATCTTCTGTACTGTCTCTGTCACTTTAAATGAATCCACTTCTTAACGAATACTCCACTGAGGCTTGATCAGATGACTGAGCTTCTTTCAATGTAGTAATTCCTCAAGTCTGTAGATTGACCTTGATCTTTTTCTTCTGACAGATAATAAAATCTGAGATTCCTTGTGACAGTCTATATACTATTTACTATTACAATCTTGTTTAAGTTGAGTTGTATCCTCGAAATACAAATAGGCTACATCATATGCCTTTCAAGGACATCATGAAAAAGGAAGCCGCATTGGGCAATGGAGGGAACAACAAGCGGAAGCAAGAACAAGAGTACGACGCTAGGGACAAGTATCCCCGAACTAGCAGAGACTCTGAATCTGCTCCAAAAAAGAGCTCGGGTCCAAGGTTTTTCGAGTATGCCAGGCTTAATGCTCCACAAAGTCAGATCCTGTTGGACATTGAAAAGGAAAAGGACTTCCGATGGCCGAAGCCACTTAGGGGAGACCCAGCCAAGCGGAACAAGGATCAGTACTGCAGGTTCCATAAAGATGTGGGACATGACACCGACGATTGTAGGCAGCTCAAGGATGAGATTGAGTTCTTGATACGAAGAGGAAAACTAAGTCAGTTCACCAAGGGTGATGACCGTGGGAACCAGAGAAGGGACAATGACAGGAGAGATAATAACAGGAGGGATGACAGCCATGACCGCAATCCACAGCCCCGAAGGGCAGTTATCAACATGATCTGGGGAGGCCCGACAGCAGCTGGCACAACTAAGAATTCTCGAAAGGCTTATGCTAGAGAAGTAATGCACATTGTGGGAGAGGCCCCGAAGCGTGCTAAAACTGATATGGTAATTGGTTTCGATGATTCAGACTTGGAAGGGGTGAAGTTCCCCCATGACGACCCGCTGGTCATAACTCCTGTGATTGGAAACTCAGAAGTAAAACGAGTCTTGATAGACAATGGAGCTTCTGTGGATATTTTGTTTCATGATGCATTTGTGAAGATGGGGTACAACGACTCTCAGTTGACCCCTACAAACATGCCCATATACGGGTTTAACGGAGTGGAGTCCAACATTGAAGGGACTATTCAGTTACCCGTGACTATTGGGCAGGAGCCTAAGGAGGCGACTCAGATGCTGAACTTCTTGGTGATTAAGGCAGCCTCAACATACAACGCAATCCTTGGAAGGACTGGACTTCATGCGTTTAAGGCTGTGGCCTCTTCCTATCATATGAAGGTTAAGTTTCCGACACGGAATGGTGTCGGAGAATAGAAGGGTGATCAGAAGATGGCAAGAAGTTGCTACGTAGCCGCGCTAAGGGCCGATGGAGTCGGGGGGCAGGTCCTTCCGATTGAAGACATGGATGTCCGCGATGATGAAGAGCATAGAGGGAAGCCAGCAGAGGATTTGATTCCCATACCTCTAGAGCCGAACGATCCTGAAAAAGTTACTTATGTTGGAGCATCTCTGAAAGAACCCCTGAAGGGCAAGTTGATAGAATTCATACAAAAGAATAGCGACGTGTTCGCTTGGACAGCAGCTGATATTCCAGGGATTGACCCCCAACTCATAACTCATAAGTTAAATGTTGATCCCAAGAGGAAGACAATAAAGCAGAAGAAGAGAAACTTTGCTCCGGAAAGGCAAGAGGCCATTAAGCAAGAAGTGGATAAGCTCTTGGAAGCTGGTTTTATTGAAGAGATTCAGTTTCCCGAATGGTTATCAAACCCTGTGATGGTCAAGAAAGCGAATGGGAAGTGGAGGATGTGTATAGACTTCACTGACCTGAATGATGCATGTCCAAAAGATTGTTTTCCCCTGCCAAGGATTGATATGTTGATAGATGCCACAGCAGGACATGAGATGTTAAGCTTCATGGATGGATTCAGCGGCTATAATCAGATTAAAATGCACAAGGATGACATCCCTAAGGTATCTTTCATAACTGACTTTGGTGTCTTCTGTTATCTTGTTATGGCGTTTGGTCTAAAGAATGCAGGAGCTACTTACCAACGGCTGGTGAATAAGATATTTGCCCATCTGATTGGAAAAACCATGGAGGTGTATGTTGATGACATGTTAGTCAAGAGCCTACTCAAGGCTGATCATATTAAGCACCTCGGAAAGGCATTTGAAGTGCTGAGGCACCATAAGATGATGTTGAATCCTGCCAAGTGTGCCTTTGGCGTTGGATCTGGAAAGTTTTTAGGGCTGATGGTTTCAAAGAGAGGCATTAAGGCCAATCCTGACAAGATCAAGGCGATTTTAGACATGGAGCCACCACGTTATATAAGAGATGTGCAGAAGTTGACAGGCCGAGTTGCAGCCTTAGGGAGGTTTATCTCCAAGTCTGGTGATAAGTGTTTGCCTTTCTTTCAAACATTAAAGAAGGTAAAGAATTTTGAATGGACACCCGAAAGCCAAGAGGCCTTTGAACAATTAAAGAAATACATGGCTGAAGCCCCGTTGTTGGCCAAGCCTAGTCCCGGAAAGACTCTTTATCTATACCTGGCGGTATCTGAGCAAGCATTGAGTGCCGTCCTCACACGGGAAGAGAACAAGGTTCAGAAACCCATCTACTACGTGAGTAAGGTGTTGCATGGAGCTGAGTTGAATTATTCTACCATTGAGAAGTTTGCTTTAGCATTGATAACAGCTTCAAGGAAACTACGACCTTACTTTCAGTCACACAAGATTGAAGTCCAGACGGACCAGCAGTTGAGAAGTATCCTGCATAGCCCGAAGGCCAGTGGAAGGCTAATTAAGTGGGCAATCGAACTCGGAGAATTTGACATTGCATATAAGCCTCGTACAGCCATTAAGGCTCAGGCATTAGCTGACTTCGTGGTTGAATGTACCATTGGCAACCAAGAAGTCGGGGGGCAGGAGATAGTAACCACCCCTGGGGTTGAGAGTAAGGATGAAGAACTTGTACCTGATCAGAAGGAATATTGGGTGCTCTATTTTGATGGAGCATCAAAAACAAAATCTAGTGGCGCTGGTTTGGTCTTGCAAAGTCCCGACGGGTTCATAGTGGAATACGCTCTGAAGTTGGACTTCCCAACTACCAATAATGAAGCTGAGTACGAAGCCCTGATAGCCGGATTAGGCCTGGCCAGAATAATGAGAGTCAAGGATCTCAAAGTTTGTGGAGACTCGAGACTAGTAGTCTCGCAAGTGAATGGTGAGTTTGAAGCCAAAGATGAAACTATGGCTAAATACTTGAGGATTGTGAAGGGTGTCATGACCCAGTTTGATGAGTGCCATGTGGAGCATATTCCAAGGGAGGAGAACGTTAAGGCCGATGCCCTGTCCAAGTTCGCCTCTTCTGAGATAGAAAACTATGCAGGAAGTGTCTACTTCCAGGTCTTGAAGGCCCCATCCATCAACTCAAAGTTAGTGGCACCAATCAACATGGGAAGCTGTTGGATAGTGTTGGGTTTCAACCCAATATGATGTTATGGGTTTGGGTGGTCTAAGATGTATATGGGAAAGATAATAATTGTATGTGTAGACAATTATTATATATGGTATGTCTTGATCACTAAGTTGGGTAATTAGGTGCCAAGAATTGGAAGACTTGTATAACAAGTATGGTAAGACTTGTAGAACAAGTATGGTAAGTCTTGGTGGCTAAGTTTTGGATGGCTATATATACATAGTCATATTGTATTTGTTTGAAAAAAGGTGAAAGCTTAAGAGATGTAGTCTTAAGTATTGTTTGGGAGATGCTTGAGCATTGTTGGCTCAAGTATCAGGGTTGGGACACCGTTAAGGTGTTATTGTTTTGATGTATTATTGATATTGTTAAGATTAATAATATAAGTTTGGGACGTGGGTGTTTCCACGTCAAATATTGTGTGTGTTCTTGTTTTGCTTTTACTTATTGTTGCTAGAAGTAGAAGTAATACTTGAATAGTGTTTGACCGCGCTTTGGTTGATCTTGTCAATTATTGATTGGTGTGTGCGCGCTCTGTATTGGTTGTTTGTGAATCTCGAATTGTGTGTAAGTCCCCTAACCTAACAAGTGGTATCAAGAGCCAAGGTTTGGGTTTGTGATTGAAGAGGTTGAGGGAAAGTTCGAGAAGGATTTGCTGACAAGGAGATTGCTACTAAAGCGGGTAGAGACAAAGTTACGTGCGGTTTGGAGGTTGACTTGCACCTTGGATCAATCCTGTGTTCGGACTCAAGATGGAGGAAGATGGAAGAGGTCATCGCAATTATTTGAATGGCTTGATCAACCAGGTGAACTGTTTGGATGATACTACGGATTTTCATCAAGAGACCGAAGGATTGTGAAAGCAAGGATCGGGTGACTCAACATGTGGAAGGGCACTCGTGGTTGATGCACGTGATTTTGTAGATGGATACATCGTTATGGTGAAGAACGATGGTTTGGTTTGGAGGGTCACTATATGGGTTTTAGCGACACTCAATGTTTGGAAGAACAAGAGGAGGTTCTTGTTTGAGGGGAGGCGTTGGCGAATGGACGTCGATGGCTTGTTTGGTTACCGTTCAATCCGATGTGGGTATTGGGTTGAAGGGGAGGATTGTTGGGTTTCAACCCAATATGATGTTATGGGTTTGGGTGGTCTAAGATGTATATGGGAAAGATAATAATTGTATGTGTAGACAATTATTATATATGGTATGTCTTGATCACTAAGTTGGGTAATTAGGTGCCAAGAATTGGAAGACTTGTATAACAAGTATGGTAAGACTTGTAGAACAAGTATGGTAAGTCTTGGTGGCTAAGTTTTGGATGGCTATATATACATAGTCATATTGTATTTGTTTAAAAAAAGGTGAAAGCTTAAGAGATGTAGTCTTAAGTATTGTTTGGGAGATGCTTGAGCATTGTTGGCTCAAGTATCAGGGTTGGGACACCGTTAAGGTGTTATTGTTTTGATGTATTATTGATATTGTTAAGATTAATAATATAAGTTTGGGACGTGGGTGTTTCCACGTCAAATATTGTGTGTGTTCTTGTTTTGCTTTTACTTATTGTTGCTAGAAGTAGAAGTAATACTTGAATAGTGTTTGACCGCGCTTTGGTTGATCTTGTCAATTATTGATTGGTGTGTGCGCGCTCTGTATTGGTTGTTTGTGAATCTCGAATTGTGTGTAAGTCCCCTAACCTAACAGATAGACCCCATCAAAGCTCACTTGGAAACTGGATGGCTCCCTGACAATGCCTTGGAGGCACGGAAACTGTCAGTAAGGGCATTGAGATATGCTTTGATTGAAGGACTTCTTTATAAAAGGTCTTTTGTCATCCCGTACCTGAAATGTTTAAGGCCCCAAGAGGCCAAAGAAGCGTTGGAAGAAGTTCATGGAGGAATCTGTGGGCAGCATTTGGGGGGCAGAGCCCTAGCTCACAAGATTTCCCGTCCGGGATTCTACTGGCCGGAGATGCTAACTGATGCACAGGACTATGTCAAAAGGTGTGAGAGATGCCAAAAGCATGCCCCAATTGTAAGGCAGCCGCCTGAAATGTTAACTTCGATCAATTCTTCTATTCCGTTTGCAATGTGGGGAATGGATATTCTTGGTCCTTTCCCAGTAGCTTCAGCACAAAGGAAGTTTCTGATAGTGGCTATTGATTATTTCACTAAGTGGATTGAGGCTAAACCTTTAGCCAAGATAACCACCAAACAAGTCGCCCAGTTCTTTTGGGAGAACATAATCTGCAGGTATGGAATCCCACGAATCCTTGTGACAGACAATGGGACACAATTTAACAATGAAGAGTTCAAGAAGTATTGTGAGGAAAATGCTATTGAGCTTCGCTTTACTTCAGTGGCTCATCCTCAAGCCAATGGGCAAGCAGAGGTAGCCAATCGAATTATCCTTGACGGACTAAAGAAGAGGGTCGAACGCTCTAGAAATACTTGGGTGGATGAGTTACTGCCTATTCTTTGGGCGTATCGCACCACCTGCAAAGTTACAACAGGAGCAACCCCATTCTTGCTAGCTTACGGAGCCGAGGCGGTTGTGCCCTTGGAAATAATGCATGCGTCACCTCGAGTGGAGGCATTTGAACCAGAAGCCAATGAAGAAGGCATGAGGCTTGCCCTGGATCTAATTGACGAAGTAAGGGATGAGGCAAATGCTCGAAATATAGAACACCAGAAGAAAGCGTCCTTTTATTACAACCGAAGGGTTAAGGAAAGATATTTCCGACAGGGTGATTTGGTTCTAAGGAAGATAGAAGCCTCTGGAGTTGGCCAGAAAGGGAAATTGGCTCCCAATTGGGAAGGACCGTACCGAGTCAGGAAGATGCTGGGACGAGGGTCCTATAAGCTGGAGACCTTGGACGGGAATGAGGTGCCCCGTACTTGGCATGCCTTGAACCTCAAGATTTATTATGTTTGAGCTATCCTGGTAAGGACTTAGCCTCTTTATTTATCTAATAGAAGTAGAAATAAGGTCGATGAAACCATACCAAGTTTTTAAACTTGAGATATAGGAAGTAGAGCATCTATGAAAGGGCTGTGCCCGTTTATGCTACCTATGTAAGGGCTGTGCCCATTTCTCCATATTAATAAGACTATTCTACATTTTTGCGTAAGTTATGAGCATTACTTATTGATATATATGCATAAAATGCTAGACTACACATGCGAACATGAATAAGTTGAGATACATCAAGGACAATAGATTACGAATTAAAAGTTATGCCCGAAGGCAGAATACATAAACGATTAACTTATCAAGATAAGTTAACAAAAGTACAGAGTCATGCCCGAAGGCAGAGTACATAAATAGATAGATAAAAAGAACAACTACTGAGCATCTCCAGTGCGCTCATCCTCTTCATCTTCGCCAAGATGAGCAGAGGGCTCTGGCTCCAGGATCCTCTCATCATCTTCCTGGTCCTCCTCCTGGGTGTCCTGCACTGCCAAGGCCATAGGAGCATGAGGGCTAGGGAAGTCTGAAACATTAAGGGTACCAGGAAATCTCCTAGTAACCTCAACAAGAGCTCCGTCCCATCCCTGAGTAAACTGGTAAGGGAATAGAGAGTCGTCATGCTTCTCCATGAAGCCCACATACTCCTGGGAGGCAAGGTAGTCATCAATCAGGTCATTCTTGCCCTTCCTAAGAGTGACATTTTCAGCCTGAGACTCTAGAAGCTCTTTCTCCCTCCTCTCCAAAGTAGCTCTGACAGAGGCCAGTTCATCTTGAGAATTATCATACTTTGCCTTATGAGTCTCATAGGCTGAACGCCAAGTCTTAGCCTGGAATATGGCCCCCTGGAAGTTGGCATTAGCCTACAAAAGATAAAGTTAGAACCACGATTCAAATAGCAAACAAGTATATAAGAGAGAGGGAAGTAAGGAGCTTACAGCAGCAAAGGCCTGAGCTCCAGCACTCTCGGCTCCTTCAAGAGTGGAGCCGGATACATAATCTTTGAAATCACTGGGAGTTATGGAATGATAGGACCAATCCATGGCATGCCTGCAATCTCCAACGATGGAGTCCTTCTTCCTAATACCCCAATTGGGGCGCCAAGCGCTCTTGGAAGAGCCATCTGCTTCTTCAATATCGACTACATGGGGCCTCAAGTAGGCATCCGTAGCGGTTGGGGCTCGAGGATCCTTCCCTGAACGAGCCCTCTTCATCCTAGCAGTGTCTCCATCTTCAGGCTCATTAGTCTTGTTGATGAAAGCTGCAGCTGCAATTACAAAACAAAAGACAAATAATGGGTATGAGACAATCATATTCAGGTAAAGGAATACAAAAAGAAAGGAAATTACCCTTCTTGGTCACTCGGGAAAGTCCCAAAGACTTAAGCTGGAACTCATTCAGGAAATCCCAAGCCATAGTAGTATAATTATCTTTGATGAGCTCCTTGTAGGCCTGGGTCTCTTCCTCGTTGAGCTCAATATCACTGGCACTGCCATCTACGACCTTACCAAAGGTACTACGGAAAACGTTGCCCCAATCTCCACCTTCCCATATCAGATACATGAACTCCTTCTTCCATTTTGGGTTGGAGTCAGGAATAGATTGGGGGTGAAAGATTGGAGGAGTGGAAGTACGATGACTAATGTATACCCAACCCGGAGTAGATTCAGCAGAATTCTTAAATTGAAAAATCTTTCTAAAGAGAGCTACAGAAAGAGGGAATTTGTTCTTGAGGCAGAGGACCATGAAACAATTGATCACCCTCCAAGAGTTGGGGGGAAGTTGGCAAGCGTTAATTCCTACATCTGCTAAGAGCCTAGGAATAAACTCATGAAAGGGGAATCGAACTCCTGCAACAATGGCACCCCTATAAACACAAAGTGCATCGGGGCGCCAATGGCAAGATCGATCCCCAGGATCAGCTTGGACAAGTCTATAGGGTGGTTCTATTCTATACATCTTGTTATAATCAGTGATCTTTTCTATATCATGAAAGGTGTTACTATGATTAAAGGAATCAAGGTGTGACAAGGATGGAAAATCTTCTTTACGATTTAAAATCATATCCTGTAAACTCATGAAGGGAGAACGAATGATGATACCTCTTTTGGAGGCTCCTTGCAATTTCTGGAAACGAAGTGCTGCACGATCTTCTGCCATCTCAGTAAATCTTCAAAGGAAAGTTTTGATCTTCAAAGGAAATCTGCAAAGGATGAAGAAATTGTTAGAACAATCTTCAAATCTTCAAAGGAATTGAAGAACAAACCCAGAAAAAGGGTGATCTTCAAACTATAAAACTAGAAATTCTGGAAAATACCTTGAGTATTCTTCAAATCTTCAACAGCAACTGGAAAATTTCTGGAAAATTGCCAGAAATCCTTGAGCAGTCTTCAAATCTTCAAAGATTTGAAGAGAAATCGCCAGAAAACTTGAAGGATGCCTTCAAATCTTCAAAGAATCAGCAGAAATGTGCAGATTTGAGGTTGAAAGTCTATGAACTTTGAATGATCTTCAAAGAATGAAGATCAAACTCAGATTCTTCAAAGGAAATTTCTTAAAGAACTTTGGAACTTTTGAGAGAGTTTTTAGGAACTTTTGTGATGAAAGTGAAAATGAAAGCCTTGGCCTTTATATAGGCGAAAATCTAGGGCATCTCAACCGTTTAGAGAGAATATCAACCGGTTGTAGCCCATTGGAAACCTTTGTGGGCCATCAACACAAATTGGACTCTAAAAGGCCCAACAACACCAAGCCTGTTAAGGCCCAAGTCCAGCTAAAGTAATTAAAAGGAATTAAGGCCTGTCACGGCCCAACCAAGATTGATAAACCTAATTAAGGTTTTGAGATAAGGTCATTTTGACCCATAGGAAAGGCCCAATCAAAACTTAAAAAGTTTATAGGCCCAACAATTTGAAAATCTAGGTCCAGCCCATGAAAATTAAAGGCCAGACAGGGCCCGTTGAAGTCCATAATAGGACTTGGAGTTACCAAAAGGAAGCACGAGGTCGTAACAATTGATCTCGTTTTCTAGTGTAAGTACGAGCTCGACAAGGCGATCTGGAAAATTCCATCTGAGGTCGTGAGCGACCTTGAAAGATGAGGTCGGAACAAAACAGATTCTAGGTCGCATAGATGAGATCATTTTTGACTTATGAAAAGCAAAATGAGGCCACGACCTACCACTCAAATTGAGGTCGTTATGACATGGCTTGAGATCGCAAATCTCAGGTCGAATTTGAACTGGGAAGTGTGAAAATTCCCCACAATCTGGGGCTCATTTGAGGTCGTTCTTGTGTTGAATTGAAGTTGAGGTTGTACTACATCAAGGTCGTGAGATCCAGGTCGAAAAAGAGTTGAAATCCGTGAAAAATCTGTGCGACCTGAAACCACTTTGAGGTTGTTTTCCCCTGATTTGAGGTCGCAAAATTGAGGTCGGAAATGAACTATAAATTAAGCTTGTAGCTCACGACCTGAGACCAACTTGAGGTCGTTTTTATACTGGCCGAGGTCGTGGTAATGAGCTCGAATTTAGCCTAAAAGTTGAGGTCGTTTTACACGACCTGGATGCTATTTTGAGCTCGAATTTGGCCTGCAATTCTAAAAAAAAAAAAATCTCTCGAAAATTCCAGAAACATGGAAAAATAATTTTACGCTCGAAGCACAATCTAATATTTTTAAACTAGTGCCATTTGAGCACCGTTTAGCGCCATTTAGTGCCGTTTAGTGCCGTTTAGCACCGTTTAGCGCTGATTATTGCCGTTTAGCATCGTTTAACATTGTCGTAAGTGCGTCGGTCGCTCCACGCTTTACATCAAGACAATACTCGTGAAACACTAGTGTATAAATATAAACCCCGACCCAAGTCTCAGATAAGGCCGTTAAAACTTCGAGGAAAACCTGATCAGTTTTCCTAGAAGTTGGGGGGCAAATGATATGGGCTAAAAATAAGCCCTAAAAATATCATTAATGTTGCATTAATTAGACATAGTTTGGTCCAAATGTGGGGCCCAAATTAAATATTAATTTCGTAATTAATATTAAGGATATAACCAGCTCAGCAATAAGAGTCAAATAAGGATACTATTCCTACCCGAACTTAGCCTCCAAGGCACAGAATTCGATATGGGAACTTACTCCCACAAGGAAGAGTCCAGAACCTTCCTCAAGGCGGTGGCTTGCCCACCAAGTCTCCGACTCCTACCATAATTCTAGGGCTTCTCAGCCTATATAAAGGGCCTGACCCCTCATTCTCAGAACTACGTTTTCTTGGCTTGATTCTCTAATACAGAGATACGTAGGCATTCTGTGAGGACCGTTTAGTCTCGAACGCAGAAGCAGCCATTAAAGCACGAAGCTCCCGAACCCTAGCCGTCATAATCATAACCTAGTTTTTATTCCACAACAGTCCCTAAACTTTGGGCCGTTTTTGGTCTAGGTCCCTAAATTAAAAAAGTCAATCTTTCGATCCCATAACTTTCAATTTTTCTGATTAAGGTCCCTCCGTCCAAATAAGGCTAACGCCGTTAGTGGATAAAATTCGAAAAAAAAATTAAAAATTCAGAAATATTAAATAAAATTCAGAAAAATTCGAAAAAAAATTAAAAATTCAAAAATATTTCATAAAATTTCAGAAAAATTATATGAAGTAAAGTAAAGAATTCTGAAAAATTATAAAATTAAAATTATACGAAATTTTCAGAAAAATTTTGTAAAAAAAAATGAGTATTTTCGAATGATTAACACCTAATTAAATTTAAAAATGAACATACCCATTCAATTTATATGCGTATAAATCGATACATGCGAACTAATATGTTAAGATATCACATTTTTACTTAACATATTTGTAAAAATTCACTTTTGAAAATTTTAAAAATTCACTTTAAATTTATATGCGAACAAAAAGTGAATTCAGAAAAATTTCAGAATTTAAGTAAAAGTTCGAAAAAAATTTAAAAATTCACTTTTGAATCAAAAAATGTGATATCTTAACATATTTATTCGCATGTATCGATTTATACGCATATAAATTGAATGGGTATGTTCATTTTTAAATTTAATTAGGTGTTAATCATTCGAAAATACTCATTTTTTTTTACAAAATTTTTCTGAAAATTTCATATAATTTTAATTTTATAATTTTCAGAATTCTTTACTTTAATTCATATAATTTTTCTGAAATTTTATGAAATATTTCTGAATTTTTAAAAAAAAAATTCGAATTTTTCTGAATTTTATGAAATATTTCTGATTTTTTAATTTTTTTCGAATTTTATCCACTAACGGCGTTAGCCTTATTTGGACGGAGGGACCTTAATCAGAAAAATTGAAAGTTAAGGGATCGAAAGATTGACTTTTTTAGTTTAGGAACCTAGACCAAAAACGGCCCAAAGTTTAGGGACGAAAGAATTAATTTTCCCATTTATATATGTATATATGATAACAGATATCCTCAAATGCAATGTCATATACTCCCTCTGTTTTTTTCAGTTCTTTACCTTTGCTTTTTGCACGGAAACCAAGATAGTGGATGTAATATTGTTAAAATAAATGAAGTAGTGGGTGTAATAGTAATTTTATTGTTAAAATAAGTGAAGTAGTGGGTGTAATAGTGTAAAGGGTTGAAAAGGTGGAGTGAAGTAGTGGATGTAATAATGTATTTTATTTTTAAAAATTACTATTTTTAGTAATGTAAAAAAATGGAATGGACGACCCAAAATAGAAAGTGTAAAGAAATGAAATGGACGGAGGGAGTACTAATTATCTTGCCACCCGTAAAGCAACAAACTTACATCCGGCGTAATTAAGAAAGGAAGTCTAAAAAGTACCGTAACAAGTAATTATCTATTACTATATATTAAACTTCAACATAAGGGCAAAGTTTGCCATTTTAATGTCTGTGAAGTTACGATTTTACCCCTATAATTTCAAAAATTACAAAAATACCATTATTTAATAATTATATTAAAAATACTGAAATTATGTTGATGTTTGGATTCGAACCCCTGACCTTCATCTCTCAAACTCATGTCATAACCAACTATGCTATACTTAATTTTGAGATTTGTTTAAAAATCCTATAAGATAAACCACATATCCTCTTCTTGTCTCTTCCTCTTTTATTTTTATTTTTGACTAAATAAAATATTGATTTATATTATTTCAACAATATTGGATAGATAAAATTACAAAAAATATTCTAATCAATTACGTATACTCTACAATTCTCTTTTGTCATTTTAGATAATTGATATAAAAATAAAAATTTAGATTATGCATAATGTAACTGAGTACAAAAAAAAGATTTATTTACATGCGTCTCCGTGTAAATTTTAAATTCTTGAAATAAAACATAAGATTTGGTTTTAAGAAATACGTAAATTTTAGTTATCAAATCATACATAATTAATAATTGCATCACATTAGTTTTGGGTATATAAAAATTTAAATACATGAGTTATATTAGGGGACTTTGGTCGACCAACTATTTGGATTTTCAACGATTTAAATATATGATTAAAATATATGATTGGTCTAAAAACATAAATAATTAAATATACACAAATAAATTAAAATTATGTTAAAAAATGAGAACTCTAAAAATATGATATATCGTATATATATACATATATATATATATATATATATATATATAATTAACATTCAAATTAAATAAAAAAATATGTGAATTTTTAAATCATAAATATTACAAAACTACAATAATTATTTACAATTATCAATTAGACTATAACTCGACTATAAATTATGGTACATGTGAATTTTTATATAATATGACAAATTGATCAATATAATATATAATGGTTGAGTTATAACACATACTTAGATCATATACGATAAAATCAAAAAATTTGATTTTAGATTTCATATACATGCACATGTCATTAAGGTCATTTAATCATGTTTAACATCGAATGGAATATTTAGAAAATTTTAAATTTGAATTAAAAAATAATTCAAAATATAAGATAAAAATTTGTATGCAAAATTAAAAAAATAACTATGAAAACATTAAATAAATTGAAATATTATCGACTATCATATTATTTTTTGCTAAGAAAATATAAGTTTGCCATTTTAATGCCTGTGAAGTTACTATTTTACCCCTATAATTTAAAAAATTACAAAATACCATTATTTAATAATTATATGAAAAGTATTGAAATTATGCTGATGTTTGGATTCGAACCATGACCTTCTTCTCTCAAACTCATGTCATAACCGACTGTACTACACTTAATTTTGAGATTTGTTTAAAACTCCTATAAGATAAATCACATATTCTCTTCTTGTCTCTTCCTCTTTTATTTTTATTTTTGACTAAATAAAATATTGATTTATATTATTTCAACAATATTGGATAGATAAAATTACAAAAAATATTCTAATCAATTGAGTATACTTTACAATTCTCTATTGTCATTTTAGATAATTGATATAGAAATAAAAATTTAGATTATGCATAATGTAACCGAGTACAAAAAAAAACGATTTATTTACATGCGTCTCCGTGTAAATTTTAAATTCTTGAAATAAAATATAAGATTTGGTTTTAAGAAATACGTAAATTTTAGTTATCAAATCATACATAATTAATAATTGCATCACATTAGTTTTAGGTATATAAAAATTTAAATACATGAGTTATGTTAGGGGACTTTGGTCGATCAACTATTTGGATTTTCAACGATTTATATATATGATTAAAATATGTGATTGGTCTAAAAACATAAATATTTAAATATACACAAATAAATTAAAATTATGTTAAAAAATGAGAACTCTAAAAATATGATATATACATATATATAATTAACATTCAAATTAAATAAAAAAAGATGTGAATTTTTAAATCATAAATATTACAAAACTACAATAATTATTTACAATGATCAATTAGACTATAACTCGACTATAAATTATGGTACATGTGAATAAAAAATAATATGACAAATTGATCAATATAATATATAATTGTTGAGTTATAACACATACTTAGATCGTATACTATAAAATCAAAAGAAATTTGATTTTAGATTTCATGTACATGCACATGTCATTAAGGTCGTTTAATCATATTTAACATCGACTGGAATATTTAGAAAATTTTAAATTTGAATTAAAAAATAATTCAAAATATAATATAAAAATTTGTATGCAAAATTAAAAAAATAACTATGAAAACATTAAATAAATTGAAATATTATCGATTATCATATTATTTTTTGCTAAGAAAATATAAGTTTGCCATTTTAATATCTGTGAAGTTACTATTTTACCCCCATAATTTCAAAAATTACAAAATACCATTATTTAATAATTATATGAAAAGTATTGAAATTATACATGTTTGGATTTGAACCATGATCTTCTTCTCTCAAACTCATGTCATAACAGACTGTGCTACACTTAATTTTGAGATTTGTTTAAAACTCCTATAAGATAAACCACATATTCTCTTCTTGTCTCTTCCTCTTTTATTTTTATTTTTGACTGAATAAAATATTGATTTATATTATTTCAACAATATTGGATAGATAAAATTACAAAAAATATTCTAATCAATTGAGTATACTCTAAAATTCTCTTTCGTCATTTTAGATAATTGATATAAAAATAAAAATTTTGATTATGCATAATGTAACTGAGTAAAAAAAAAGATATATTTTCATGCTTCTCCGTGTAAATTTTAAATTCTTGAAATAAAACATAAGATTTGGTTTTAAGAAATACGTAAATATTATTTATCAAATCATACATAATTAATAATTGCATCACATTAGTTTTAGGTATATAAAAATTTAAATACATGAGTTATATTAGGGGGCTTTGGTCGATCAACTATTTAGATTTTCAACGATTTAAATATATGATTAAAATATATGATTGGTCTAAAAACATAAATATTTAAATATACACAAAAAATAATTAAAATTATGTTAAAAAAATGAGAACTCTAAAAATATGATCTATCGTGTGTGTGTGTGTATATATATATAAAATTAATTAATTAACATTCAAATTAAATAAAAAAAGATATGAATTTTTAAATCATAAATATTACAAAACTAAAATTATTATTTACAATGATCAATTAGACTATAACTCGACTATAAATTATGGTACATATGAATTTTTATATAATATGACAAATTGATCAGTATAATATATAATGGTTGAGTTATAACACATACTTAGATCGTATACGATAAAATCAAAAAATATGATTTTAGATTTCATATACATGCACATGTCATTAAGGTTGTTTAATCATATTTAACAACAACTGAAATATTTAGAAAATTTTAAATTTGAATTAAAAAATAATTCAAAATATAATATAAAAATTAGTATGCAAAATTAAAAAATAATTATGAAAACATTAAATAAATTGAAATATTATCGATTATCATATTTTTTTTGCTAAGAAAATATAACAGTTCTCATTAATTAGAACAAAACACATCCGGGACAGAACCCCAACTCGCAATACAACCAGGTTGAAAAACAAATAGACAAGCTAACACAATTAGATGATTTGTTTCCTGGTCGTTTAACAAACAGAATTTAAATATTATTAAAGCTAAAAATGAAATTAAAGACATCCCAATATATCCAAATTGCACCGACATCCCTGAATACAGTATTATCATAATTGACCTTAACACATAAGAACCATTGGTAGCCCAGTATTCAGAAACCCTAATTGTATAAATTGAGATTGGAGAAACTACATCCCAGTTATCTACTTGCTGCCGGGTACCAGCTATAGACATGCCGTAACTTAAATCCCCAAAGGATGAACGATCTTCTATTGTGAAAAGGTGAGGTCTTGCAATAATTACCATCACCCCAACCTCGAATCGGCCTTTCCAGATCTCCCAAGACACCAATTGAATCATTATCAAAATACCAAAATAACAAAACAAAACTCCCAAGACGTACTAAACCATACGAAACACAAACCACTGCCAAAGGAGAGACATAAAACATCCAAAAAATGGATGCAAGAATCAAAAATCTCACCCAAAGATGTAGATTATTGACAAATTATTGAAGGAAAAAACAAAAAGAAAATAAGAGAAAGGAGAAAATGGGTCTTCTACGATGGATATGGTTATTTAGAATGAGTGTATGTACGTAAGAAGTAGAGGGGAGAGGAGGCGATGGGTGAGGAAAAAGATGAGAGAGAAAGGGGGTCGACTCTCATTAGGTTTAAAATCTGAAAATACTCATCGATTATCATATTTTTAATTACAAAATTATTTGATTATATATACAGTTTTGAAAAAATAATTAGTTCAATGCCCGTGCCTTGCACGGGCTTTTACGCTAGTTTAAACAAATGAACTGACATACTGGTATTGGTTAACCCGTGTGATGCACGAGTTTTTTTTTTTAATATGTTATAAATTTTATTTTATGCTATAATTATAATCATTATTTTGTAAAAATTATTTTAATATAATTTAACATAAATTTAGTTAGTGATATGCATGATTTAAAATTTATATTATAGAATTTTAAGTTAAATATGTCATTTACGGGATTCGAAACTTGAATTTTTAGTAAATTACTTTAATCTTAAAATATACCTTATAATTACATATAACGGTTCTTATTAATTACTAAAAATCTAACAACAAAATGGTATGATATTTTTGGGTATACATTAATAATTGCAAAATTATGTGGTTTAAAACTTATATTATAAAATTTTGAAAAAAATATGTCGTTGACATAATTCGAACCTTGAAATTTTAGTAAATTAATTTAAACATATAATATATCTAATCATTAGATCTTACGGTTCTGATTTTTACTGAAATCTAACGGTCATTATTCGTTGTATACAGATTTCTATTATATTTTGTTAGTGATTAGACGATATAGTATTATATTTTTTGGTATATATTAATTATTGTAAGATTATATTTTAAAATGAAAGTCAATGTGTTTTATTTAGAAAGAAATATTATTGATTGGAAGATACGATATTTTAGGTGTTTATAAAAATTAATATCATCAATCAATTAAAAGTAAACCTCTTTTAATTAAAAAAGTCAATTGGCTAATTATGACTAATTATATTATTTTACTATTTAAATAATTAGGATGACCGTGCTGAAAATCGAACCGACAAAATTTCAATGCCCCTGTGATGCACAGGTTTCTTTTATTATGTTATAAATTTTATTTAATATTACAATTACGTCTTTACATAATCATTATATTTAATATTTTTTAAATTTTAATTTAATATAATTTAATATACTCATGTTTACGGATTATACTAATGTTTCCCTATTATAAACAATGTATACGGATTTTTAATATATTTTATTAATAATTAAAAAATATGATGTGATATTTTCGGATATATATTAATGATTATAAGATTAGTTTTAAATCAAAATGGTAACATGTTTTAATTAGAAAGAAAATATTAACGATTGAAAGATATGATACGATTGATTTTTTAGGTGTTTATAAAAGGCAAGATATTCAACTAAAAGTAAATGTGAAAAAGGCATTCGGTTAATTATCATTAATTATATTATGTTATTATTTATTTTAATAAATAGGATAACCAAACCGAAAATCAATACTTTTATTTTAATAAATAGTATAACCAAACCGAAAACCAAAATTTTCAATGTTTCGACTTTAATATAATAGTATAGATAGTATAGATATACACTACATTACTACTGGTTTAAAAGTGATTATCAACTGGGTATTTTTGTCCCCATATCTAGGATTCGGTCCCAAGTGTATTGACAAGTTTACATTGTTGTTGCAAGAGCAATATATTTGTGGGGACCAAAATCCGGGTGAAAGCCCTCAATAACCAAAATTTAAAGTGGAGTGCCCAAAATGACAACCGGCGGAAACAGTGCCCAAAATGACCAGAACACTACGCATTTGCGGTGTGCGCAGGGGACCACGCATTCTTACAATGCGTATACTATGTAAAATTCATTTTTTTCAATCGTGAACAGACCTGGGTTACGCATGTTGAGCATGCGTGAACCTAGATACGCAAGTTCAACATGCGTAACACAAGGAACTGTTCATCATCTTCCAACCCAACGTCGGAGACGAATTTTTGACAAAACTTTGTCCAATTCGTTCATCATTTCTAGGCATCGAGCACTCATGTTCTACATACCAAAACTATTGTCTTCTCACCCTCTATATGCCTGTACCAATCAATTCTTGTTTGTTTCACCGGATTTGAAAGGCCCAAAACCGAACTCTTTTCTCAGATCTGTTTTCCGACGAGCCATTACACGCCCCTGCGGGGCCAAACATCAACAAACAAATGGGGGAACAGGAAGAGGGATCTCTGTGCTACGTTTTGATACCATCCAGTGCAGTGGAGGTAGCCGGAGTATGCTGAACGAAGGAGACGATTTTCCGGGCGATTTTTTGCTTCGTCTGATCGCCGGACCTGTTTGTGGAGAAATGACGTCATATGACGTCATTGCGCATCTGGGAGATGCGTTACCCCAGATGCGCAAGTGGAGAATGCGTATTCCATGTACGCACAGCGCCAATGCGTGGCTCCGTCGTTATTTTGGAATCTGTTCGCGCACATCGTTATTTTGGGCAATTGGGGTGTGTTTTTGTGTTATTTTGGTCATTTTCTCCCAAAATCCTCTATACATGTGAGTTTCTCTATTTTTACTCAGATGATCAAGTGCTGGGCTTGTTGGCTTTTTTAGTTAATATTGGCTCAAAGTCTAGAATTTGTCCATAACCTAACACTTTCTGGAAATATAGCTTGTGCTTAATCTATAAAACTCCATCATTTTAAAGCTTATCTGCTTCCAGTGTGGGGTCTCATTAGTTTCCCTTTCACAAAATAAAATATTAAGGACCTTGAATTTTCTGCTTAGTACACATTATCCTATATATGCTTATTTCCCCTTTCCTTCAATCTCAACAGTCGGCATAGGTTACATTTGTGAACATCATAGATGGTTAATATTTGATCGAACATCCAAGCACATGCATTTGTATAATTTTAGGGCAGTTACGGTATTACTGGTTACTGTACTCTATCCAATCACATTGAAACTTTATCATGATAATCTGGTTTATTGTCTGATCGCCTTCAAAAACAAGTCTGTCTCGACATTCTTTAGTATCTTTGGACATGAATAAATGATTATATATCAAACAAAAGTTTGGATAGAAAATGCGTGTTATAGATTCTGAGTCCAGTTTGTCCACCTGTTTCGCCATAAAAGTGTGAACTAATCACAGTAGTCAGAAATGTAGAAAATAAGACAAAGATTAAGCTAAGAAGAAAGGGATTGAGAGAGATATGTACAAACTGGGATTTCATTTAATTGACTACATTGTTGCTATGATGTTGTTAAAAACCAACGATGAGTACATGACTATATAGTCTTCACAGAATCATTCAGATCCCTACAAACCAGGGATATCAAGTCCTAATGTTTCTCCAACTTATTTGATATGATTTCCTAAACAAAAGCAATTACAACTTTCACACTAGACGTTGATTTATTCATAAATAAATAAACAGATATGTTTAGATAAAATAATCCCAACATACTCCCCCTTAATCTAAACATACATCAACCCATTTACTTTTAAACCTTGTGTACCCCTCTGGCACTTCATACGGGCAATTCACATTTGCTCGCATGGCACGTCGACACCTGTACCCGTCTGACACGTCGACTTCTGCGCGCCCACTGGCACGAAATTCTGTCACTCTTCTCGAGTAGACAACCTTTGCGCTACTAGTATCCGCGCCATCTGCGCAACTAGTATCCGCGCACCATTTGCGAATACACGCCCAAGTTATCGGGTGATTAAATCCAATTTAATCACTACCCCGATATACTATCTAAGTTGCAAACATCCCCACGAGTCGATTTAGACAAGATGATGGGAAACCCAACAATCCCTCCCCCAGCATTTACAGATGCCTCTCTTGGGACTAGGTAGGATCAAAATCCTCCCCCCCCAGCATCTGCCACAGTCAGTCCTGAATAAATGACTTCAATGGAAACTCGAACTCGTGACTTTGCAAACTTCAAATTTCACAGCCCGTATGGCTTTCATCCTGCTTGCACTAATGCAGGGATCAACTCATTAGCCCGTGTGGCTTTCTTCCTGCCTGCACTCAGACAAGGGTTAACTTCTGTAGCCCGTTTAGCTTCTTTCTCAGCATCTTTGCATCTTTTTTGGACCTCCTCAAACCGATTAAATTCAGAGCGGTACTTCTCTTCCAGAAAAACCTTTTCCTGTTCCATAATTCTAGCCTCCCTTTCAAATGACTATGCGGTTGCATTCAAGTCTTCAAATTTTTTTTTCGCTCAAGTCCCTAATTTCATGCTCAAGACCTGCTATCTTCACATCATAGCTTTTAATCTTTGTTTCTGCAGCTTTCATCTCCAAACTTAAAGTTGTCACTCTCTGTTCAGCACGTTCAATCTTTGCTGACTTATCTTTTATTCCGTCCTCCTTATCGACAAGTACAACAGAAAAATCATTTCTCAGAGCATCTTCCCTGAGTTGTGTTTGTTTGAGAGTTCTTGCACAACTGCTGCCTTCTCAAGAGCATTTTGCTTTTCTAACAACAATATCACATTTCCATTCCCCTGCCTCGTCTTGAGCAGATATACTCTGTTCTTGAGCAGCAGCACTGCTCCTGGACCTAAGAATCTGCAAGTTCAGAACTGACCTGCTCTTCCTCTGCTTTCTGCTTTGATAAAAGGTTTTCGAACTTTCTTTTCCATTCCATTCCGTCATGCCGAGCTGAATCTACAGCCTATGATAAGCTAGAACATCTCTCTTCCAACGAGCTACATTTGCTTTGCAGATTTGAAATGCGGTTCAACAAGAACAGAAACAATCATAAGGGAAACTGAACTATTTTTGTGAAACTTCTCTTTTTGTGAATTAGTTCCGTTGTTCTCTTCACTGATGTTATTGGCAGATCCAGTCAGAGGAACAGAAAGACCATGGAGGATCCTTCTGTTTTTTTTTCTTTAATTAGGTGTGTAGAGTTCTTTCTTTCTTCCTCAGACATGTTCCTACTGTCGGGAGTAGCTGGAACTATGGCTCCAGGAGATGGTGATACATCAAACTGGAATACTTCCGTGCACATACCCGAACTTAGCATTAGCCCTACAAGACCTTCCCGGAACCATTGTTGTAAATATGAGATTGTCTTTCATTATTCTGGCCTGCTCCTTGAATGGATACATGGGGAGCCAAATGCAACGCTAATGCCAAACTAGTCTCCCTGTCACTCTTTGCCTTTCCATCAACATGAGATGCTTTGGCTTTCTCACTAGCTAGAACAGAATGAATTATCAAATTTCCATCTATCTTCACAAGCTTGTCATTTCGTGGAACATACAATGACGCAATAAGAGGGTCACTAGCATTTCCTGAACTAACAAACTCGTCATAACCGGACTACTTCATATTTGACTCTTCTCCTCCACCATGATCCTTCCAAGCATCAAATTTCTTATCCGAACCTTTAGCTCCATATTCATGATTAGTTCCATTGACCATCAAAATCCTCTCATGACGCTGATCATAAACTCCATTACCAATATATCCAGAACCACCAGATATAGCATCTCGAATCCCACCATATCTTACATTTACCATAGGAACTAATCCTCCAAACAACAACATAAAAACAATATACCAAGAAAGCTAACACTCGCAACCTTCTTAGTTTTACTTTTACCTACATTCTTCTTACTACTCTCTATCTTAACAGGCTTAACAGCCGGTTGTTGAGGTTTCAATCTCGATATAGTAAATCTTAGCATTTAAATCCTGAATAGTAGAATGCATTACCCTTACCTTATCCTCTAACTCCTCAACATAATGCTTCTTCCTCTGTCTCGAAAGATGAGCACTTTCCCGATTCTTCATAAGCCTCGTCTTCCTCTACACTCTGCCATGAGGATGTTGACATTGACGCAAAGTTGATCACATAACACAACTCAGGAATTTAAACAATTGGCCTATATCAGCAGCATTGCCATAAGAGTAGAGCACTGTGAGTTTTGCAGATGAATTCCTGACATATACAACAGTTATACTGTGACCTTTCTTTGTTTGTAACTTGGACACTTCACCCTCTGTTTCATCTGTTCTCAACCTCTCTATCTCTTCTCTCTCTCGGCTGTCGTTGCCCATTACTACCACCAAAGACCAAACCATTTCCAGCTCTTCAACAACCACACATAACACAAAATTTTGTGCACTACCATCATTCTTTCTCCATCCAGCAGTGCCCTAAACACTTCCGTACTCTCCTCAAAGACTGAGTCGCATCCTCACTGAATGACAACCGGGAAACACAAGTATCCATAACCACAAAACAAACTACAACTGTAGCCTGCACCTCGCTAGGCTAGTCACCACAGCAGTAACCTCTCTGTCATCCAAATGCAGTGCAGCGCATATGCGTATCCACGCCCGATACACACACATACATTGCACATTTACCCCAACAAAAAACCACACCATCCACAAACAAGATAAAGAACAAACACCACAAACAATTCAAGCCCACCTTACAACCTACCATCTCAAACCTGCCTCCCATGTTGCTCCGCTGCCAATGAAAAGATTAAACGCAAGAGCTTCTCCTTTAACAGATTAGAAGAACTCGATACCAAAAGACCCTCATCCAATACATAACCCGACGGTGAAAAGTAACTACTGGTTTCAGGAAAATTGAATCCATGAATGACCTCAACGACTTCAGCTCGGTCAAGGCTGGTTTGAGGAAGGCTAATTCTCTGATTCGAGACTCCACATAACTGCTCTCAGCATTAATTATCCCTCAGCGACATTTCATCAAACACCTTGCGCGCATCAGAAATGAAATCCCTTTCAATCTCAATCGCATCTTCTTTGTTGGGTTTGGGAGTCAAGTAGAGGATTTATGGCTTGAAACAATACGTATCGGTTTGTGTATAGGTTTCAAAGTTCTGAGTGTTTGGGGCCCTTTTTTTTTTATTTTATTTTTCCTTCGCGAAGGAAGAGATGATGGATGAGTTACTGTGTGTGTTGATTCTTAAGAATCGAAAGTTCTGATACCAAATGTAGAAAATAAGACAAAGATTAAGCTAAGAAGAAAGGGATTGAGAGAGATATGTACAAACTGGGATTTCATTTAATTGACTACATTGTTGCTGTGATGTTGTTAAAAACCAACGATGAGTACATGACTATATAGTCTTCACAGAATCATTCAGATCCCTACAAACCAGGGATATCAAGTCCTAATGTTTCTCCAACTTATTTGATCTGATTTCCTAAACAAAAGCAATTACAACTTTCACACTAGACGTTGATTTATTCATAAATAAATAAACAGATATGTTTAGATTAAATAATCCCAACAAGAAAACGTTTACGTATAAGTAGGGAGAATAAATCTCTGTCACCAGTTGATTTTGTAGGCACTATCATCTGGGATCTGCGCTCAACCCTAACATTTTGCTGTATTGCAGGCAGGAGAAGAGAGATCTTCTGCGGTCACAAGAAAACAGGTGGGGATGGCTTCAGGTTTACCTTACTTTGATCCTGACTACGAGAATCTGAGCTCTAGAATAAACCCTCCAAGGTTATCCCCCTATTTTGGCAAGCACTGCATAACTGACTGTAGTACTTTACTTGGTCAATGTTTCCTTCATGTCAACAGTCTTCATGCACAATCTTTGGACTCAGAATTTGCAAAGTAGTTAGAGAACTTCTATGCCATAATATTATATATATAATCTGGTACCTTAGATTAATACGTACATAATTAAAGTTTTAGTGGGGGTAAATTAATTTGCTCCTAACCCTTCTCTCCACAAATCTTTTTGTAGGGTGTCTGTGGACAACAGTAGTCGCAAGAACTATACCTTGGTCAAGGTAACTTTTTTTTTTTATCTTGATTATATTTTGTCTAGCTTCCCAAAATGTAATATTCCAACCAAGCTATGTGGATTTAAAGATCTGAGTCTCTGACCAATCTGTAATAGGTTACCCTGCTTTTCACAGTGCCATGTGGTAATAATCTCAATAAAAGCTAGGAGTACATTTTATTTACCCCATGAATTTAGTTGCATTTGAACGGCGTATGGATCATATATATTTATATCACCGCAAGGAGTATTCTCTAGTTTATTAATCTTTTATAAACTACAATCCACTGTCACTGATTATTTGCTCCATAGTAACAACTGTATACTCCCTAATTAAACATTATGTAAATCTCCCACTACAAGATTTTTTGATTCAGACAAAGGTTTTACACCGTCGTGTGAAGTCCTGATTTTCCGTGGTCTATTGAGATGCCGTCTGTTATGCGTATCAGACAACAGCAGCTTAACCGTTGTCTGTGTTGCAGACAGATAACATACGTGATTTCAAAACTGTGGTCTGAAAGCTGGTATAGACAATAGTTTAACAAGAAACTATTGTCTCATTTCACGTAGCTCGAGTGTTTCTTGGAATCGAACTGTTGTCTGATTTCACAGAAGCACAAGTGTTTCTTTGAGTGAAACTATTGTCTAATTTCCGAGAAGTCCATGGTTTATAAAATATAATCTATTGTTTCTTTATGGTTTATACAATGGTTCTTTGTAACAGAAGTGTTGTGTGAAATAAAGTTAGACAACATTTTAATTTTATTAGTATGTTGTATGTGTTACAACTACACCACACTTTCTTTGTTTACTACATGTTGTCTAAATGTACAAGACACTACGTTTGAGTTTTGCAAAAGCATTGTGTAAATGTGTAACCTACAACTTTTTCATTTCGTTATTATGTTGTATGTGTTTTAATTACACCACACTTGTGCTTACTACATGTTGTCTGAATATATAAGACACTACGTTTTTATTTTGCTAAAAGCATGGCCTCGTTATAAAGCACATGATGGTTTTTTTTATAAATCTTAGGTATTAAAAAGCATTGTTTGTTACATATAATAACAAGTATTCCAAACAATGCCCTAATTGGCTACATACTAGAAAAATCCAAATATTACCAAAATTACAAATACTAGAACTTTGTCCATTGAACTGTTGCAAGCCTAGTTACCAGTGTCTTTGTCTAAGAGAATGCAAGCTTAGTTTGTCAATAAGCTCGACTGCATTCATGGCATTTGGAAGATCTTGCTTGTTTGCAAACACTAGGAGTATTGCATTTCTTAGTTCATCCTGCAAATGAGAAATTATAATATTAGAAAAGATAATGATTGTTCTTCACATCATAGGGCAAAAGCATTCTACATTCCTTATTAGTTATGGGTGGAATTTAGAATCAATTGCAGGAGATCAAACAATACCTCATTCAAAATCATTTGCAGTTATTGTAGTTATGGCTGTATTCTAAGACTGATTTCAAATTCCAGCACCAAATACATATAAGCATTCTGCAGGACTCACCTGCCAGTGCCCAAGCAGAACGGTCGATAGATAATAAAGCAGCGATATTAATCTCCTATTTTGTGTGTGAACCTCGCCTTCTCATCCTCTTGCTGTGATTAAGTAGTTATTACATCTTTAGTGGCTGCGACTTCTCTGGAAATCTCAACAGTACCTATTATTGGTTCATTGCACATAGCTGACACCATTGGTTCCTTGGTCACATTCTTATATAGCAGTATATATCTACTAGTTAATACTTACTAATTAGGATTAGTTTTCTTCTCTCTAGGATATTCCTTGTTCTACAATTTTTAGGATTTATATTTAAGCAGTTGTAAGCATTATATTCGGTCAGAGTTGAATTTAATGAATTTTTGAGTATCATAGAATAAATCGGCCGATTTCCTTTGTTTGCCAATTCTCTGCAGATGGGTCATTATCCCCATGTTTTAAACCCTCTCCCACCATTGTCCTACATCATCTTTCCTACGTCATATAAATAGCATATTCATGTTCCAAATGTATGTCAAAGTAACTAAATAAAGAAAATCGCCAACTTGCAAAAATTTATACAATGGTATTATGTTTAACTGAGGAAGAAGAAATAAAAAATAGTCAAAATACTTACCCCCAATGTTTACTGGCACGCCCGGGGCAGCTGGAGCATTAGTTGAGTAGTACAAGGAACCATCAGACACTGGAGATGCAGGCCTTAATGATGTCTTTGTTGGGGTGAAACTCTTTGCATTTGGATTGAATTTGAATTCCTTTTTACGGAAGAGATTGATGTGATGTTAGAATTATTTTTCATGAGCAAGCTGACCAGGAATCAGTCTATCAAATAGAAACACATGAGTTTATATTAATGATACCTTGTCATGAGGATTAAGTGTTGATCTTTCTGAAGCCAGTGAACCCACTGATGAGTTGGTGATAACCCAGTACTAGTTGAAACAGGAACAACATTTCCACAATCTGAAGTTGATGAAGTTGAGCTACCAGGTCGTGCATTCATAGATCGTGTAATTTCATGATGTTTGGGTGATGCAGCTAAGGGGGTGAACCAGTAGGATACGGAATTCAACCACAGAACTGAAAGCAGCCAACCAATACTACACATTCTGAGGGGGTAGGGAATCTGAGGACAGAATTATAACAACCATAGCTTAACTGACAATTAAATAAGATCTTCACCACAGCATGTCATAAAGTAACACAGTGCCAGAATAAAACACAGAAAAAGTCACATAGAGTGAGCAATGACAAGGTAATTCTTGAGAGAGGGGATACGCATTGATAAATATAAACAGAGATACACACGCAAACAATTAGTGAATGCTGAAAAATCATGCCAGAAGGACCTAAAGCCAGATTTGTGAATGCTCTGTAATACTAACCAACACAACATAATACATTACCGGATTCTTTCTGCAAAAAGAGGCAGGGCATGAATCCAATTAAAAGTCTGCAATCATAGAAACTACATTGCCGTCTAATATTTCATTGTAACAAACACAACTGATCAATAGTTTCATATAACCAGAAATCACAATATGTTCAGAATTTATAGGTTCATAGCACTCAGCCGCAGTATAACTAAAAGTAAAGCAACAAATGAAACAACAGTAAACATAACACGTATTAACTATAGATTGCAAGAATGATAGTGCAACACTTGTACACTAAAAGAAAGCAAAAGATAACACAAATGCAGTAACTTGTCATGCATACACGTTTAAACCACTTTTATACCCATTAAAATAATTTCACTAAACTAAAATTCAAAACCATACATGCACGCAGTGTTGGTTCGCCTGCAGCTGGAAATCGAAGAAGCCAAAGTGCACTGTTAGGAACTCGTTTGAGAATGTCGCACCTGGAATAATTGTCAGAGTATAACATTATACCTCAATAAAACATCAATGGCAGATTATACCTTTAAAAACCATCTATAAGTTACCAAGTAATGAATATCTCAGGATCAATCTTGTAGAGCTGATTAAACAACTTGCCCTATACTCCAGACAGTTAAAATCTTAGGAATTCATTAACAAATGCATTATAATATTACCCAGGGGATTGCAGCGACATAAACGCCAAGCAGTCAAAACAGTGTCATACTGTTTATGTATCTTATGATTTTATCGACCGATCAGAACACTTTGAATGGAAATAACTAATATTTTTTGTGTAGTTCTCACTAATAAGTCTAGCATTACAATTATATAGAATTATCTATACTGAAAGTTAAATTAAGAAACTAATATATTTTTCTATTTTACCAATGAAAATTGAAAATTTTTAATAATAGTGGACATAAATCTACAAGTACATAATTTACATAATTTTTAATAATTGTAAAAGCCAATTATACAAGTACATAATTTACATAATTCAGTCACAAACTTATCAAACGGTGAATGCAAGAAATACACGCACACACACAGGGAGAGATAGAGAGAGAGAGAGAGGATACTTTCAATACATTGCTGAGTGGTATTAAGCTTGGAGAGCTTATCTACAAGTATCTCTTCACTGAACACACTACACATCTTGTATAATCAAATCTGGTATTCCCATCTCTCCGTCTTTCTCTCCCCCCATCTCTTTGTCTCTCTCAATATTCTCCCTGTCACTCTCTCTCCATCTCTCTGTGTCTCTCCCAATTGAAAGCCCCAATTTAAAAAAGCCCTAATGTCACCTACAAAATAAAAAAAGAATCAAACAATGAGTAAAGTTAATTTGGTCGAGAAATAAATTTAAATCGAAGCCACATGTAGTTCGAGAGATGGTCGAGAGAAGATGTAATTCGCGGCACCCTTCATCGCTTCTTGCGAAATTGTATTCGAGGATGGTGAGATGGGATAGAGTAGTGAAATGGGCGTGAGTTTGTGTGTGTGAACGATATAGAGATAGTAGAGTACAGAGAGGCTTTTAGAAAATAAAAGGGGGAAGTGAAATGTGGGTTTTGGGGGGAAGTGAAATTTTTCAAGAAAATTTTTGTTCGTTCCATGAAACAAAGGAGCGCAAATTGGGTGGCAAAAAAAAAAGGAGCGAAAATTGAAGAGGTAAATGAAAATAAAAAATTTTAAAAAATAATATTTTTATTAACTTTTTAAAATAATTTTTATTTGTGAAAAATTAAATTAACTAGCCTTCTATTAAAATATATCTAACTGAAAGATATTTCCAAATTTTCAATAAATAAAAAAATAATTTGATCGGAGATCTTACTAGATCACTACTATATTGATTAGTATACGTAATTAGTTTTTTGTCACGATTTGTTGTTTCTATTTTTTAAAAACTATTTTTCGACAATCCAACCATCCCGATGTCAAGATATATCTAATATAATGATATTCACAAATTTTCAAAAAAAAAAAATTAATTTGGTTTATAAAATTTAATATTTAATAAACGAAGTGGTCTTTTGTCAAATACCGTTGTCTCAAGTGATATCAGACAACGATTTTGGACAAATAAACTGTTGTTTCTATTTTTTAAAAAATATTTCTCGACAATCCAACCTTAAGGATGTCAAGATATATCTAATATATTGATATTCCCAAATTTTTAAAAAACAAAAAATTGATTTCGTTGGAGATCTTAGTAGATCACTAGTATATTGACTAGTACCCATAACTAGTGCTCTGTCATGTATTATTGTTTCTATTTTTTAAAAAATATTTCTCGACAATCCAACCTTAAGAATGTCAAGATATATCTAATATATTGATATTCCCAAATTTTCAAAAAATAAAAAATTAATTTGGATGGGGATCTTAGTAGATCACTAGTATATTGACTACTACCCGTAACAAGTGCTTTGCCACGGATTGTTGTTTTTATTTTTTTAAAAATATTTCTCGACCATCCAATTTAAGGATGTCAAGATACATCTAATATAATGATATTCACAAATTTTCAAAAAATAAAAAATTAATTTGGTTTGTAAAATTTAATATTTAATAAACGAAGTGGTCTTGCTAAACGAAGTGGTTATTTGTCAAATACCGTTGTCTCGAGAGATACCAGACAACGATTTTGGACAAATAAACCGTTGTCTGATAACAGACAACGGTATTTTAACAAATACAGTTGTAATGTGAAGCTTCAGACAACGATATGCTATAAAGATACCGTTGTCTGACACTAGTTATGTTTTTTTTAACATAAATATAAATTAATATAATGAATTTGAAAATTTTTAGTGATATATTTGGTCACATTTCTCGACGATTCAACCGTACCGATGTCAAGATATATCTAATATATTGATATTCCCAAATTTTTAAGAAATAAAAATTGATTTGGTTGGAGATCTTAATAGATCACTGCTATATTGACTAGTACTCGTAACTAGTGCTTTGTCACTGATTGTTGTTTATATTTTTTAAAAACTATTTCTCTACGATCCAACCGTACGGATGTCAAGATATATCTGATATAATGATATTCACAAATTTTTAAAAAATAGAAAATTAATTTGGTTGGAGATCTTAGTATATCACTAGTATATTGACTAGTACCTGTAACTACTGCTTTGTCACTGATTGTTGTTTCTATTTTTTAAAAAATATTTCTCGACAATCCAACCATGAGGATGTCAAGATATATCTAATATAATGATATTCACAAATTTTCAAAAAATAAAAAATTAATTTGGTTTGTAAAATTTAATATTTAATAAACGAAGTGGTATTGCTAAACGAAATGGTTATTTGTCAAATACCGTTATCTCGAGTGATACCAGAGAACGATTTTGGACAAAAAAACTGTTGTCTGATAACAGACAACGGTATTTTAACAAATACAGTTGTAATGTGAAGCTTCAGACAACAATATATTATAAAGATACCGTTGTCTGACACTAGTCATGTTTTTTTGAACATAAATATAAATTAACATAATAAACCGTTGTCTGATAACAACTAATATTTTCTTAATCTAACGGCTAATATCTGATCTCATTTCAATCAAGGGCTCTTATTTTGCCACCTCAGCAATCCAGGTGAAAGATTTTGCACCAATCACGTGCTGTCACATCAGACAACGGTTTATTTTAAAACACTTGTATAAATAAGTTTCTGACAACAGTTTAAATTTGAAATAGCTTGTCTGAAAGTGTTGAAGACAACGGTTTTATACGCAAACCCGTTGTGTGAGCATGTATATATATTTTCTTAATCTAACGACTAATATCTAATCTCATTTCAATCAAGGGCTCTTATTTCGCCACCTCAGCAATCCAGGTGAAAGATTTTCCACCAATCACGTTCTGTCACATGAGACAACGGTTTATTTATAAAATTCTTGTATAAACCATTATCTGATTACATTTTATACAACGTCTATCAAAACACTTGTCTGATTTTAACAACGTTTTTAGAAAACATTTTTGAAAGCATTGTCTGAAGTTTCTTCAGACAATGCTTTCAAAAAGCGTTGTTAAAATCAGACAATAGTATTTAGTCATCGTTGTGTGACTACTTTTGAAGCAATATCTGATAAAAACAGTTGTCTAAGTTCTACAACGGTTTTGCAAACCATTGTAAGACAAACTGTTAGCCAACACTACTTTCAAAAACCGTTGTAAAACGGATGTCTATTTTGATCTGTCAGCCGACACTTTTTAAAACTGTCGTTAAGTTCACTATCAGACAATACAACGAAAAGCTTGAAAAAAAAACCGTTGTGTGAAATTTTCAGCCAACGCTTTTTCGTCGAAGCGTTGTCTGATGAGTGTCGTCTGATAGCAAAATTCTTGTAGTGTCCGTTTCTACCTAAAATATGAAATAAAGATGACAAGGTATTAGTTATGAAGTTTGGCAGTTTCATACCAATTTTCCACTGAATTCATTTTACATACAACAAGGGTATTAATGATAAAGTCATAATGTCAAATGGATGTGAAGATGAAGACTATGTAATACTAAAGGTGCTAGTCCAATTAATCCATCTTATCTTTCTGAACACTAGTGAAACACATGAATATGTTCATATTCATCCCATGCATTTTGTTTTGAGTCATATTATTAATTTGTTGTGATTTTAAGCATTTTAGATATCCGACTTGTATTGACAAGATAAGGATTTTGGATGTGCTTGTTAGGTTGACAGTGTAAACAAACCTGGGATACTTTTGGAAGTTGTGCAAATTTTATCAGACCTTGACCTCAGCATATTCAAAGCATACATCTCTTCTGATGGATGGTATATATGTCTTGTCTAATATTATGGTAGCTTTTACAGACAGAGCTAATTTCATGGTCATTGAGTCGCTGTAAATTTGTTGATACAACACTAAGAATGTGCTGCCCAATTCTGTAATATACACCATAATCATCATTTTGATTTGATGCAATAAACACAATTGGTCATGATTTTATGCAGTACTTTACGAGTAACCACTTTCATATTTGACTTTGCACAGTATTTCATGTCACTGATCAACAAGGGAACAAAATCACAGACAGTAAAACCATTAATGACTTAGAACAGGTACGTTTTTTAGTATCAGACTATAAGATGCTTAAAATTTAGTAATTTGATGCATATAAACTACTACAATTATGAGACACTTTATTTGGGACTAATGCATGTACCTTTTTTTCCACTTCCAACTGTTTTCCGTATCTCTATTTTTCATTGATGCTTTACAAATGTCTGCACTTTCGGTGTGGTAAACTTCCAGGATAGAGTACGTGCCAATGAGAAGCTAGGTTGACGAAGCAGCCAATTAACCGACTCCTAACTTGTACTAAACAAAAGAAAAAGTGCTTAGGTTTTATATTAGAAATTATATCTGTATACTCCATACAGGCCGGTGTAGCATTAGCTATTTATGCTAGGTTTTATATTAGAAATTATATCTGTATACTCCATACAAGTGTAGCATTAGCTATTTATTTATGCTGTCCCTTTTTATAGTCCATTCCGTCATGTAACTTGTTTAGCTAGGGATGTTTAGTTCTCTCAGTTCCTTGTCATGGACTCGGATTTAAGGCACCTATTAAGCCCCTCAACTTAACAGCTGAATGACCAACATGTGAAACTATTTAAGAACCTTTAGGGTGTGTTCACTTGGAAAGAATGGAATGGGGTAGGAATGGAATGAAAATTGTAAACAAAATTTATGAAGAAAGGGGGATGTTGGGGAAAATAATGAACAAATATGAGGGAGAGGAAGTTTTTTATGATGAAGATTGCAAGGAAAATGATGAAGATTGGGAATGGAGCATTCCTTCCAAAACATGTGGGTTAGAATTCTAGTTCAAATTATTTGGAGATGAATGAAGCAAGGAATGAAATTTATTAACACTTTCCCCAATCTCCCCCAAATGATAGTATAAATTTCATTCCATTCTCCCCTCATTCCATTCAATCCAAGTGAACATAGCTTTAGGGTTTTGATGGTGTTTAGTCAATTGGGAAGAGGTTGGTCTGAATTAGCCCAAAAAGATGAAGTGGTTACATTAAATTATCCAACCTTGGTAATCAAGGCCTACATGTAACATAAAAGTTAAATTTCTTGGTCTGTTCTTCTCTTTTTCTTAGTAGGCTCTAGAACCAAAATGCCGCAAAGCAAATGTGTCAAAAACTTGGTCCGTACAAAGGAGTAGATGTTCATTCAATGGGTGACCACACAGTGGTAGAGGGGGACCGCCCAGGGATATTGTAAGAGGTCTCTGCCATTTTCAGCAACCTTCACATCAATATTGTTGCTGCTGAAGATTGGACACATAATAAACGAGTAGCATCGATCCGTTGTTTATGGCAATAATAAATTAATAATACAACTTGACGTGCGGTGGATGAGTTATCTACAATGAAAGAGCAGCTTCTTGGCCGGTGCGAAGAAGACGAAAAAGTGTCTCATACTGATTTTTCTCAAGGCTCCACCCATACTGATCGACGACTCCACCAAATGCTGTTTGCTGATAGGGACTATGAAGGTGTTGGTTTTACATCCGGGAATGATCACCATCATTCTCTTGAGCCGAATATAACTATTGATCACTGTGAGGAGAAAGGGTATATATGCAGTGGTTAGTGTCAGGTGCAAAGATCGGTCAAAACTGATGTTTGACATCGTGTGCACTCTTACATACATGAAGTTTGTAGACGAAGTGCTCTCATTTCTTAAATGTTGTTATTTTTCTCTTACTCTTAGCTAAAAGTAGACCTGGCAATCGTGTCGTGTACTTTCGTTTCGTGTACTTTCGTGTTTCGTGTACTTGAAGGTGAAACCCATATCCACCCGAAATGAATTCGTGTACTTGAATGTGAAACTCGTATCCACCCGAAATGAATTCGTGTCGTTTCGTGTCGTGTTTCGTGTATATATTATATAAAATTAAAAATAAAATTTAATTAAAATTTGTTCGTAATATTATATTCATATGAAATATACATAAAATATTTTACATTGCTATATATAAATTTAAATACAACTCTATAAAAACTTGTAAATATGTATATTTTTGTGTAAAATATATATCTTTATAAAAATAATATTTTTACACAAAAATAATATTAATATATACATAAAATCTATAACTAGTAAATTATAAACATCTTTATTTCGTGTACTTTCATGTACCCGAAATGAAAACCCATATCCGACACTAAATATTTCGTGTAATTTCGTGTTCGTGTACTTTCGTGTTTCGTGTACCAAAAATCAAAACCCAAAACCGTATTTTTCGTGTCGTTTCGTGTCGTGTTCACGTGTCACGTGTCAAATTGCCAGGTCTAGCTAAAAGTAAAAGGTACATCTGCTAATGCCTAGCATCTTGTTAGCCTACTCCTTCCAACTTCAAAGTGCCAAATATTTGCACAATGGTGTTTGCATCATTTCTGATGTACGACTTTCTATTTTCATCTACGACTAGTCAGTAGTGGAAGTGAAATTGAACAGAAGAAACTAATAAAGGTTGCATAATTTCAGATCTACATCTTTTGATTAGCATCTCTAAGTATGAAGTTGTAATCAATTGAAAGAAACTAATCAAGTAAAGATCTGCACTCCAAGAAAAAACTTCTACGTAGATAGTCTGCAACCAGGATTCTTGTTTGCGTTTAGGCCTCTTCATAGGTGACCGTTCTTGTATATATTTTTTCTCAGATTGTCTTAATGGTGAACTTTGGTAATTTTAGCTATCACGTAAAGATTTTGCCTTTATAGCCTGTACAAACATAAAACATGTTTTAGATCAATTGTCTTCATCTTTTTACAAGTGATGAGAAATTAAAATTGGTGTCAATATATATAGTTAAGTTAGTACATTGGTTCACTTTGTTGAACTATCTTTCTTACTACAAATTTATAACAGATTCACATCACAAAGTGAATTTGTTTATGTATTAGGTTTTTAGGATTCTGCAAAGTAACTATGATTAAAACTAAGAGTTAACGTAAGTTTAGAATAGAGATACTACAGTATAAGGAAATTTGCAGAAGGTTCCCTCTTTTGCATAGGTTCTCATAGTGATTTATAGAAAACTGGAATGAAGTTTCAATTGCTACTATATCTCAAGTTTTTTTGTCTAATACATGAAAGTAGAGTTGGTAGTTTTTATATTTGTGTATCTTGAAAAGGCTCAGAATCTTTGTAACACTAAATCAGATTCATATAGTAAACTAGCTCAGGATGCTATATATGGATTAAGGCTGGAGCTGTGCGCAAAGGCCAGGGTAGGATTACTATCTGAAGTAACAGGAGTTCTTCGAGAAAATGGACTCATTGTTGCAAGAGCAGGTGTAACGACAGTCGGAGAACAAGCAATGAATGTATTCTACATAAGAGATTCTTCAGGGAATCCGGTGAATATGAAGACCATTGAAGAATTGAGAAAAGAAATAGGACACAGTGTGATGATAAATGTGAAGATGGATCCAGCACAGGTGGAAAAGGCACCCGAAGCTAGTAAATGGGCAGCAAAACCAAGCTTCTCCTTTGGAAGGGATGGGGAAGTTCGTGTCTTGAAACTTCTGTTCCAATGTTTGTTATATATGTATTGCACAGAATAATGCTATTGCTATGGCCAAAACAAAATCAGCCCGGGCCTCTGATACTTTGTAATATTCACTGTTCCTGTGAACTCTCTCTGTATACTCATTTAGAAGTTCCGTTAAAATGCCCAACACAAAAAAAAAAAAAAAAAAAATGAATCCCCGGTACAACACTATAAGCCAGCCATCCAGGCAACCCTTGCATTTATAACTTGGTATATAGGTTCCATTTATCAATATATGTCAGACAACAAACTGTTTGCATTGATATAAGATAGGCTATGCAATATGTTTACAAAATTCATCATCCAAATATGGCATATTAATCCAACATTAGGCATAGGAAAATAAAGGAAAACTGTGCAAGAGGAATATAAGATGTTCAGCAGCCAAATATGGCATATTAATCCAACATTAGGCCTAGGAAAATAAAGGAAATATGTGCAAGAGGAATATAAGATGTTCAGCAGCCTTCCATCTAAGGTTGCCTCTACTGTTAGGTCTGTTTCACTGAGCTTTATGAAAAAGTGCCTTGGCCCTTTTATCACACATATCTTTACAGTGTTTGAAAAAGTGCCTTGACTGTTAGGTCTGTTTCACCTCCTTTGGAGCTTTTTTCTTTTTCTTAAACACTGTCTTGGGAGTTTTATGGAATAGGGATTTGGCCCTTCCATCTAAGGCCATGTTTGTTTTCAGGGATTATAATCCTAGGATTATAGTCCATTCACTATAAACCTCTCATTGCTATCCCAAGGATTATTATCCTTTAAAATAGTCCAGTCCCATGTTTGTTTATAAGTTATCCCATGACGCCTAGCTGTTGGAAAATCATTCATTCATCCAAAGAGCTCATAATTATCTATAAAACAGAGTTACCACATACTAATTAGTTTGCTGTATATAAGATTCGAAGAGGGTTTCTAAATTTCAAAGCACCCAAATATATTTTTTATAAAGGAATTTCTTATATGAACTAAAATAGCTAACTTATACAAACAACATAAAATAACCACTGTAAATTAACCTCAACACAACCATACTTAAAACTTGTGTCAAGCATATGAACAAACAGGTCGTCTACATTCAAAATAAACAACACAAATCCAAATATTACATAAATGTACATATCATCTGCATCAAACTTGCTTTGGATTTTTAAAAAACTATTTGAGAATCAAAAAATATTATCAACATGAAGTTATTTAAAACCCAGAAGCACAATAAATAAATGAATTTAAGAGACCTTACCAGGTAATAAGATAAATATATATCCAATTGATTGGCAATTACTACAGAGAGCTATACATATGTATCTGTATGTATCGAAGGAAAGAGATATGAAATGAACTAGGGAGGAGGGTTTTAAAAATATCGGGGTGTAAAGCTGTGATTCTGCTATTTAGAAAGGGGCATTTTTGTCCATCAAATTTTAGTCTCCCTTTTAATACCTGGATTGGGCAGTTATTATATTATCCCACATGATAGTTGAGTTTTTGTTGTAATGTTATCCAAGGATTATAATCCTATGTTCTATTTTTCAAAACAAACAAGGGATAATTTTTTTTAAAGGATTATAATCCAATCCCCTCCCTAATCCCTCAAAACAAACATGGCCTAAGAGTATCTCACGAGCAGCTTTGAAGGCAGCTTTGATCTCTTTCATCCCTGTTACGCTAACAGACCGGCCAATATTCTCAGGACCATATGGATTCAAAATAACGACTTGATTTTCAGGGATTACTTTCCCCTCGCCATCCATATGAGGCCATCCATGATCCTCCTTCCTAAAGTAACAAGGAGTGACATACTTAAACATACTTGAACATGGAAAACAAATACTGAAAATATAAATTGAAAGTTCAATTAAACAAATACTGAAAATAAAAATTGAAACATAGAAAAAAAAAAAGTTAAAATTGAAAGTTCAATTAATTACCTTAGAGGACTAGCATGAGTAAGTGAAACTGCATTTACTTCAAAGTCAAAATCTTGGGAATAGAACCGAAAGAAGCTGTACAGTAGATCAGAGAGGATAGGATTGTGAGCAGCCTCAAAATGGATGGTAGCAGTCTGGTATGCCTCTAGCAAATCAGCAATTCTAGTGGCCCTTTCATCAGCACTTAGACCATTAATCTCATCTCCTGAAAAAACTTCTGGCAACAGTTTGCATTTAATGAGGAAGTAGATGCATAAAAAAACAGTACGCGATACCGGAGAGTGTTCCTTTAGATGCTTTGTTAATTTTTTTAGATTTAGCAAATTCTTTAACCAGCACGATCAAGCGCCTGGCAGTCAATTTACTTGCTGCTGACCGGACAATAGAAGTTACTGTGTGTCCATCTGGTTGGTTTATAGTAATGTCAAACTTGACATGCAAATTAGTGTCCTTTCCAAACACACACCACATTCCTTTGGCAAGTGCTTCCTGTTATTAGAGTACAAAAAACCGGTTTTCATTAGCACCTGATGTAACCGTTAGAAGATCCCATCAGTCATATGTCCATTTACAACTCAATGTATCGTTTTATATGAGTATGAACAGGTAAACACCATATAGGAGCATAATAATTATGCATTTCCCTGATAATATACGATTTGAGAGAATAGCAATTCAGAGAATGTATTATTGCATCACACATGGAGCAGAATTCTACATAATGAGGGTACAATATAAAGCAATCCCGGTCATCATGTCCCAAAAATTCACTATGCAGTTTCTACAAGCTTAAAAAAAGAAGCTAAAAGGACCCTATCTAAATTGTGTTTTCTTAAATCTATTTTCTCAAAATTGTATCTTTTGGATTTCCATCTATGAAACAAAATTCCTCCATATATATGAGTTGAATCAACTATTCACTGATTTTGAACTTAACATACTCTGAATATGAGAAGCTACATCTCTAACATGTATAATGTCTCAAAGCACAATAGTACAACTCCTACCTCCACTAGAGCTACAATATAACAAACAAGTTTGCACTTATTGACACAGAAATCGATAATTTACAATTACAGAGAATAGCAATTCTGAGAACTGCATTATTGCATCACACAGGGAGCAAAGTTCTACAGAATGAGGGCACAATATAAAGCACTTCCGGCCATCGTGTCCCAAAAAATCACTATGCAGTTTCTACAAGCTTAAAAAAGGAAGCTAAAAAGGACCCTTCAAAATTGCATTCTGGATTTCCATCAATCATATTAGAACTTAAGCTATGAAACAAAATTCTTCCATCTACATGAGTTGAATCAACTATTCACGGATTTTGAACTTAACATACTCTGAATATATGAGGCCACATCTCTAACATGTATAATGGCCTCATAGTACAGCTCCTACCTCCACTAGAGCTACAATATAACAGACAAGATTGCACTTATCGAGACAGAAATCGACAATTTACAATTTCAGAGAATAGCAATTCTGAGAACTGCATTCTTTCATCACAGGGAGCAGAGTTCTACGGAATGAGGGTGCAATATAAAGCACTTCAGGTCCGGATACATCATGTCCCGAAAATTCACAATGCAATTTATTGCTCTGTAAATAATAGTAGTTACTTTTACTGTAAAACAGAATGCTTAGCTCTCAAGTAGGAAGTTAATTACAGAGTTAGTTACTAGCTTAGTCTACAAGTGATTTTTCATTTCATTTTCCATCTTGTAACAGAATGATAACTCTGAGATTCAGTTTTAGTTTTCAATTAAACTCTAACAATTTATCAATTAAAAGGAACACAAATCATAGGGAATAAAAAACAATCGAAAATTGACAGAAAAACGTACATGAACAGATTTGTAGCCGGCCGTTGAGAGAATCCTCACAATTTTGAGTGCAGTGGCCTTCTCACTCTCCTTCGGAACCGGAACACTCACGGAGACATCCAAGTCACTCAGCGAGACTGTACGAGCCGCCGGAAATGCGTGGGTGATAGTAGCAGTGAGATTGTTCAAAAGATTATTGAAATTCGCAGTCCTCTCATCTGTTAGAACAAAGGCTTCAAATCGTTGATTTAGATAGAGATTAACCGGAGGACTCTTCGTATCGTCGATATCATACATCAATATCACCATCTTTGATCTGAATACAAAAGGAAAGATGATCGTGTGTGTGTATTGATGTGACTATTGTGTGTATCTATATGAGTAACAATCTAGGGTTTCTCAAAGACAGGAGCGAAGGGATAGAGACGATCACCGACCCCAATTTTCCCTCTATATTTCAATTTTAAAACCAAGCGACGTTTAGACCATTTTGGGAGTACGAATTAACATTATTTTTGTAAATAATATAATATTTTTTGTTTATATTTTAAAAATTGAAAAATTGCAAAATTTTCTTTAGATTCGTTCTATCATTTTTTATTCATATTTTGGGACTCAAATTTCTATTATTTTTTCTTTCATGAAGATAATGATTTATTTGTAAATAATATATGAATTTAATGAAATTGAATATTTATACTCCATAATCTTAAAAAAATTATGCCCATTCTTTGGGAATTGGGATTGGATTTGCACAATAAATGTAACAATTGTTTCAACAAAAATAATAAAGAAACGGCGACAAAATTTAAGTAGAGGTTTAGAAACAATTTATTTCTTTCTAAATAGAAGGTCCATATATTTATTAAGGAGAAAAAGACAATTTGGCTGGCTATCTTTTTTGCTTTTGACATTTGGATGGCTGAGAATATTTTTTGACATTTTGTCTGGCTATAATAAAATTTTTAAGCACTTGAGGGGCTGCCGTCAAGCACCGTTAGAATTTAATCCCAAAATGCAGAAACCGGCCAAGATTTTCCGGCGAACTTCTTCGATTTTTCCGGCGAACCTAAATCCAACACCAAACTACGAGTTCTATATATCAAAACGAAGCTTATGACTTCCACAATCTATTCCAAGCATCAATAACAACAACCAATTAACCAAGAACCCAGAAATTCGAAATCAAAGTTCACCCCCACCAAAACTCGTTTTTCATATTTAGTACACGAAAAATCAATTAAAAATCATCATAAAATTCCTGAGATCATAAACAATGTATAGACACTAACCACATAAACAACAAATCATCATAAAAGCAACACCAAATTCAAGAAATTCGAATTAATATCCGAAAATTATGAAATCACGAACAAAGCATATTCGAATATATACACACACATAAACATGTAGTACAGATCATGAGATTCGATTTGATTACTCATATGAAGGATTTGAATTTCAGAATCACCTTCAAAAGGCTGTTTGATCTTCAAGAATGCTCAAGAACAAACATGCTGAAAAGTCACATTTACCCTGACGTTTAACGGCGTTACTAGCGTTTTGACGGAAGCCCCTCAAGTGCTTAAAAATTTTATTATAACCAGACAAAATGTCAAAAAATATTCTCAGCCATCCAAGTGCAAAAAGCGAAAAAGATAGCCAGCCAAATTGCCTTTTTCTCATTTATTAAGGATATTTTACTATTTTAATATTTTTACATAATTATAATTTATTATCTTAAAAAATTGTCCTTTCATGTAGTAGTGGGGACTTGGCACAACAGGAATAACAATTAAATGAATGAAGTTTATTTTTCAAGGACAAAAAAGGGGCGAAAATCATATGCTACTCTAATTAGAAGTTAGAACACTCACCCTCTGCATCAAAATACACTGTTTCTTTTCGTTCTTAAGCCATTTCAATCTCCTCTCTAGCCTCTGCAAACTTGAGGTTGTTTCATCCACTACTTTCAGGCCGTTTCGCAACAACTTATTAAAAGCCCATTTGGCTTTAAGTCGTTTTAGGTGCGTTTGGATAACGTGGCTTTAAACCGGTTTTAAGTTAAAAAATTGTTTTAAGTCATAAGTTTCATTTAGGTACTTTTGACTTATGACTTATTGAGTTTTTTTTTTTCTTGATTCTTGTAAAGTTTAAATATTATGAATTTAAAATTTTTTAAAAGTCAAATTTCACTTTAAGTCAATTTTATTAAATCCCCATTTAACTTTAAGTAAAATTACCCAAACACATTCATTCAACTTCAAGTAAACAACTTTACTTTCTCCAAGTTAAAAACACCTCCATTAAGTCAAAAGTAACTTATTTTAAGCCTTCCCAAACGGCCTCTTTATCTGTATCTATACTGTATTGCCTTAAGTCTGGTGAATTCTTCAAGTGAAATGAAGTTCCGGTTTGGAAGAAAAATACAGTCATGGGTGGTAACTGTCAGCTCCCAGATTACATAACATTATACATCCAGATAGATAAATTACAAGTACATAATTTGTACTAACATTTACAAACTAATTTTAAAGCAAAGTCTGTTGTGCCACTGCAATCAAGAAGCTCTAGATGGTCCGTTCTTATTAGATGAAGAGCTATGCCTCCTGAACACAACATTCAGCTTCGATGTAGACTTCACAACACCGGACTTCCCACTACCTATCTGTTTCTTGCCACCACTTGCTGGCCCTTTATTGCTACTCACAGTTGATAATTTCAGTGGCTTTGAAACCTTAAATCCCAAGCTCTCTGCTTCTTGGCACCGGATGCTGGTCCTCTTGCATTTGAAGACTTCAGTGGTTTTGAAACCCTAGTTGCTCCCCTCTTAGATTTGAGTGCGGAGAATGCTTTGCCAGAGTTTGATCCAGCTGGCCTTGTGCTTCCAGCCTTGCCATGAACGGAGGTTGATTTACCGGATACAGCTTTCGTCCCCCGACTTCAACTTTTATCAACTTTGCATTTTTTTTTTGTCAAATCAACTTTGCATTTTTAACTTTACTAGCATAATAGCCCGTGCCTTGCACGGGCTAGTTGTAAAGATTAAGAACACTATAAAAGATACGTTTAGAGTAATGAACTTCAATATAACGACATGCTAATATCTTTCGAAATGAATTAAGATCTACAACATGATTTATGTTTTGGTCTAGAGCATAAAAGAGTCAAGCTTTCTCGATCCATTCCATGTTGAGAACGTTGCGGCATTCAATCCCCTATTAGACTGCAGGAAAAAATTCTAAAAACTTATTAACAAAACATGAAGCTTCTCTCTATCAATATGCTTAGCAGCACCAACATCGCACACTCCTAAAATGTTAACAAAATCTAGAAATACAAGAAAAGTAGAAACAAGCAGGACCTTTAAAACTGAATAAGCAGTTCAGATTATCTTTAGCAAATTCATAATGCATCCTGAATAAACACACCTTATTCTCATTTATTGTAGTTCATGTGCGATAAGTGGACCATCGCCAATTGTATGGAATAAGATTTTAGATGTATTAAAGATTTAAGATTTCTTTGTGTATATACCTTTTCATCTAAATTATGTCTCAGTCTCACAAACAAATTTAAGCTCAAGTGTGAAATATATTGTAAAAGAATTAATAAGACAACTTCTATACAATAAACTTGCTTAATATGATATTCCTTACATGTTATTATGTTCACTTGTACTGTGTTACATAGAATGAAAGGGAGACAAAACTCACAACTTTGATCCAATATAAACATCAATGAACGTTAAAGAGCTAGAAATTATCACAAAAAAATTAAAAAAATCAGTACATAACTTGTAATGGTTATCAGACTTCTAAAATAGGTAAAATCATCAAATGGGGTGACACTTAATTATTTACTAATGATATAGTATTGATGCTCACAGCTTATTTGCAACACATTTCATCATCTTCTTCGATAATTAATGAAAATAGTGAAACAACATATAATTACCATAATATTTACTTCACCAATTTATTAGTATTTCATCTGCACTGCTCTCCATCCCATCAACTGGTGACAAATGGATCATAACATTACTCATGCATGTTTAGCTAATTTCACAACATTTTCTGCAAGTATCGAACAAACATAGATTAGTAGCACATGGTACATAACATATAGTAAAAGATGATAAATTATAACAGCTTAGGTACAACTTCATGGGAAATTGATTGTCAACTTGTACAATCAAAGGGGCTTAGTCGCTGCAAATTACACAAATAAAAATCCGAAATCAGGCAGTAAAATTTAAAAAACACAACTTATACTGATGGTATAAGTTGCAATCCTAGCAGGCAAGACCAACTCATTCAATTTTACTCCAATTTCATTATTTCCCACTTAAGTGTTAAGTTTTGAACTAAGGAGAGCAATTCGGTCACAATCCAACTGAACCCCATCCAACAAAACAAAGTGTCCGCATTTGGACCAAGTGGATTTAAGAAAATTCTTTATAAACAAATGAAGTGTTAGTCTTTAGAAGCTAGAAATTAGCACCAATATGAATATACACTTTTCCTGTATATAGCATTAAAATATTTGTGTGTATACATATCGATTTGTTGATCATCAAGATTGAGTTATGATATGTGGCATAAACAACTATAAGCGTGAGCTTACAATTTTTTTTAGTTCAAGATCACTAAGCTTCAGAAAAAGCAAACTTTCCTCCATTCTTTCGGGCGCATGCCATGTTATGGTAGTTAATAAGATTATTATACATAGGATTTAGGGCTAAGGGAAATATTAACATAATATAATATTATCTACACATATAAGTAATATAATAAGATATAAGCTTTAAGGTGTCCTATAAAGTTGACAATTATTAAAGTTAACCATGGTACAAGTCATTCTATACAAAGTTTTAAGCGATTAAAAAGTATTTGTCGAGAAACTTATACATAGATGTTTAGAAAAGTTTAAGCCCGCAGTTAAAAGAATCAACAACTTTGTTTTAAAATTTAAAAAGTAACACGAGCTGTCTCCTAAATTGAGTACGACACAGTGCATGCGCATTTGACCAATCCAAGCATTTTAGATTTATCACAAGATTTACCACATAATTCGTAATAATAGGCTCGTTGTCCATGTTCCATCGCTATATAAATGTAAATACAAATTATAAATCCTGCTTAGGTAGTCTCCTTTAACAAATAACAGAAATAAGCTAACACTACAACATCTGCGTAACTGTGATTCATCAAATGTTGCACAACAAACAAGACCAAAGAAATTTTGATACACTAAAAGCCTAAGGAGTTAAATTGATGTGCACATAAAAGAGAGCAAAAATATGAAATTAGCTTTAGAGATGCATACATAATTCATTCTGGCTGGTATTGCGTATCATCGCTATGGCAGCCGAAAATAGAAAGTTCTCCATGGCATCAAATATGTCTTCCCTTTTTCCCTAAAAATGATGTCCTTGGCAGTAAGTACAATAACCGTTTAAGACAATAGGAAAGTCTACGATTCTCTGATTTAAACTTTGGATGATACCTGCATAACCAGTGGCAGGTGTTCGACAATCCTTGCCGCACTGCATAGTTGAGCTTGCTACTGGCTACTAAAAGTTATATGGCAAATTTCAGTCTTTTGCTTCTGCGGATAGCTGGTCAGATACTTAAAGTTAATGATATTGGTGTATCTTAACATAGCAAGTCTACATAGTACCCTGCAACCCCAACTGCAAAAGTACAACCCATGTTTTTTTCAATATTTCTGGTTGAAGATATGAAAAATAAGAAAGTAGTTACCAGCGACGTAGATAATGTATTCAGCAACTTGGTACAACTGTCCCCACTAAAATCTTAAAAATACAGAAATTTAATATGCTCATTTCCCCAAAATAAATTAATTATAGTAATCAAATTCGATTTTGACCCAACTTGAAAAATATATCTTTAATAATAGGTGTTAATTTAACCCCACCAAATTCACGTTCTACGAACCCAAGCCTTCTGAAAACTACAAATGCGGAATCTACAAATATTTGGTAGCAACATGCGTTTGACTAATGTTTTTCTTATAGAGAGTCTATTTCTTAAAAGATTAATACCTTTATGTCTTTTAACAGCTTCAATAATTATGTAAAAGGCACTGTCCATGATTCTTTAATTCAGAAAAGAATATTTTATACCTGTTTCAACCATTTTTGAAGAGAGAAGAGGAAACCAACCGCAGCAGACACGCCACGACACAATTGTGTCCTTGACAGCAAGACCATAATTCGTAATCGCTCTATCAATTATTTCTTCTATAATTTTGATTCTCTTTTCTTGAATAGGCAAGCAAAGTGTGATATTTATTGGCTAAACTTCATATCCTCGGTTAAATTGTCATTTCACTTAATTATGTATATTTTTATGCATTTTATATAATGATTTTGAAACCACATGGATTTAATGCAGCCTTGAATCGTGTTTTTAACTGTATTAATCTGTTTATGCACATAGTAATAGAGTTCGTACCTTTATGTTTTGGTTTATCTCACTTATAGTTACAATCCAGAAATTGTTGTCATGTTCCTACTTGCTCGAGACATCCTTTAGTTCTTCTGTTTGCTTCTCTACAACCTGATCTGAGTACAACCTAAATTTAGTTAGAGAGGCAGCTGTAACATGTTCACGAGCATAGTACTAAGCTTCAAAACTAAGTGCTTTACATATGATTTTACTGTAGGGTATACTTTCAACTTGTTGGTGTACTTTACTGATCATCAACTACCAGCTTAAAATCTTTTCAAACAAGTACCTTTTCTTGCTTTCATCAGCTTCATAAGTATAATTGACATTGTTCCTCTAATCGCAGTTCAGGAGCCGCATCCCACCACCTTCTCTAAAATTGCTCTGTTATGTTTGGACGGTATACATAGGCAGTGTTTCCCTACCTCTGCAAACCTGGGTAGATATGTATTTCTAATATTTATTCAGCATTATGAACTGTAAAGAAAACATCCTTTTGATATGATGGCGTTGATTATGCAAATGTAAAAACAAGTTAGAAACATTATAGCATTAATGATATGAGTTGGCTAAAATGTAAAAACAAGTTAGAAACATTATAGCATTAATGATATGAGTTGGTTAAAATGTAAAAACAGGTGCATCATATGATGAGCTAAACCTTGCAAGATATATGCAACAAAATTAAAGGATTTAGTTGCATACAATTCTTCACGAATACATAGATATGTACATCTGTTTTGGGCTTTCACGTGTTTTCTTAAAATTTTCCATGTTGAATGTAAGTAGTATAACTGTCTTAAATTAATCAATCGAATCCAGTGTATCAGAAGCTACTTATGACATATCTATTTTTAGATGAACTAATCATCAAGTAAAACTCTTACTTCCTTTTATAGTAACAATCACGTATATTCTTCAAACAGAATGATGAATGAAACTAACGTCTCTGTTTTCCTCTGTTTTCTTGTTTCACCTCACGCAGCCGCTTAGCTCTAGGGTTTTAACAGTACGTATTTTGTTTAAGGGCTTGAGAGGGTATATATAGATATTTAAATTAACTCCTTTTTCTAATCAAACTCTTCAATTGTAATTATTATTATTATTATGAAATCACTGGCGAGGGTTTTTATCAAATTTACAGGTAGTAGTAGCTAACATATATGCACAGATTGAGATTGAGATTAAGCCAAAGCAGTGAGATTACCCGTGCAATTGAGGGGGGTGGGAGGATTAGCCGTGAAATTGGAGATGGAATAGCGAGGAGAAGGTGGAGACCATCGACAGCCGTCTGAAAATCAGTCGCACAGAGTGAACAGCCAAAAACTGTACCTGAATGGAACCTATCGGTGCGGTAGGTAGATTTGTAGCGGTGATAGTTTTGTAATTTTGTAAAAAGAAGGGTTATTGTAGTCATTTCACAAGGATTATTTTTGCTCATTTAACCCCTATGTTCTCCTATTATAGGAGAGAATGGATTGTGAGATTTTTTTGACCTGGCCCTGTCTCTTTTAATATAATCTACTTCATTCTTTATTATGGCTTCCATAATTCTAGTTGCTAAAATATGGTCCTTTTTAGCTACCAAACATGTCGCTTTCCAGTTGATTGAAGAAGATAATCCTACAAAAATTAATAACATGTGCACCAAAAACCTAACCAGAACTACAGTCGGGAAGTAAAACCAATCAATAAATGAGTAAGCACAACAAAGAAGAGCAATATATCTGTAGTGGCAATTTTAGTGTCAAAGACTCAAAGCACCTGAAGCTGGATGACAATAATATAATAACACGTAAATTACAGGCGTGCACTATAAGTAATTTTGTCGGGTTTTTTTTCTGAAGGGGATGGGGTTTATTATTAGGTAAGACTAGCTTTCAAGCTTTGCATTTATATTCAATTAAACAGAAATTACATTCAAATTTGGAAACTAAGGTCATAACATGCTACAAGCTTGTATCGAGATCATTTAATAAAAAGGCATGTATGCTGCATCAACATACAAAGTACCTACTTACCTAAAAAAACATATAAAATACCTTTCGCACACATTCAAGCTGTTCTTCTTGTTCGATGAAGAAAGTAGATCTGAATCCAATGAAAGTGCACGGGTTATTGAAGTAAAAGAATAAGAACCCTTGACATGAAAGCTAATGTAACAATTAATATATTAATAAAATTCAGATGAAATGCTTACAGAGGTCAGAGGGGAATCAAACATGATCACATGGTCAAAATCCAAGTCCAGTCCTCTCTAGCAGGTCGTGCAGCCAAGCGTTGGGCAATCTCCATCATCACTCTTGAACTTGTTCAAGTTTTCAACCCTATAATATGGAAAATACACATTTAATGGCCGAAAGCTTTTGCTAGTACAAAGGATTAACATGACATGGTCTTATTTGACTCTATAAAATGCATCCACAAGCCTCTGGCTTTCTACACTTATGTTTCATGCTTGAGAATTGTTACTTTCTTTTATTCGGCCAAGTCAATATTCACTTTCAATCTTTCATGTTCATCCACTGAAACCTGGGTGTACTGAACCTCTGAAAGCTTAATAAATTTAGTGGTCCCCTGTTTAAAACTGAGCTTAAAACATACATTCAACATAGTGAAGAAATAATGAGAATAATTTTATCTTATCTGTTAAAGACTTGTTACCTCCACAAAAAAATCTAATCAGCTTCAGTACAGCTTTTTGCATGACCTAGATAAATTTTAAAAAACAGCCCTCCACTAGTAAAGGTATAAGTTGTATACATTCTGCCGCATTTGCACAAATTAAATCTCTTCACATCCTTTAATAGATAAACATTCCTGACAGATAAGCGCTCACCTGCACTATTAATAGAAATTTAAATTTTCCTTGACAACCTTTGTCCCAAATATCTGTGATTCAAAAACAAAACCTTAAAAACATGTTACATAAAGCAAAACCATGGACAATGATAAATAAACAAGTATCCGGAGTAGTTGTAGCCTTGTTATATTTCATCATATCATGACAATAGCAGTTTTTCATCGTTACAACCATTGTCCCTCTTGTGAAAAGCATCAAACTACAGTGTTTGACTACAACAAAACAGAACCTCGCAAACATCTTACTCGTAGATCCAGCAATATTCTACGAACTTTGTAAACTGGCAAAACAATAGAACCTTTTCATCCAGCAATATTTTTCGAACTTTGTCGCAAAACAAAATCTCACGAACATAATATTATGAAAAACCAAACAAGCACACGAACCACAATGATGAAATACATAAAACAAAACCAGAATCCACATGATCCATGAATCATTAGCCTCATTCTAGTCACTATGAAGAATCCATATCGACTAACAAGGAATCCGACTTGATACAATGTTCAATTATTTTAATCAAGATTAAGCAAAGCCAAACTCTCCACAAAAGGACTAATGGAAAAAGGTGGTGCCATGTCATAGTCATAAGAAGAAAAATCATCCCAACGATCCCATGAATCAACAAAATAATTGGCTTTATGGCTATCAAGATTATATGAAATTAAATTATATAAACTAAAAACTATTGGTTCACCGTTGTTCCTTAGACCCAAGACTTCCGCCCGACAATCATAATTTAGACGGACCCTCATCTTCTTCTCCCAAAAAAACTCATTTATTGAATCGCCTTTCAATACCCACATGTCAACACGACGTGCTTTAAAGTTCTCAACAAAATAAGCTATAGATTGACGGAATGGATGAATTCCAAGCAAAGGAGTCATTTCAACCCAGTCTGGCAACAAGATTTCTCGCAACGTATCAGTCTTAGTATCAAAGCACACAAGTATTCGACGATCCTTGGGCTTGGACCCTAACCAGAATGCAAGACCATTAACGAGAACAGAGTGATCCATCTCGATGGTACCTTTAAAGAAATAATCTTGACTAATCGTGTTCCATGAATCATTGTTTAGGCTATAGACAGCAATCTTAACCAAATGGCGGTTAGGTGGGCGACAATCCGGATGAGGCTGGATAAGATTAACCACCACATAATCATTTAAGTGCGGTACAAACCCAAATGCTAAAGCAAACAAGCATAAAGAGTCAAAAAATTCAGAAATAGGTGAATGAGGAAGAGTCCTATACTTTTGAACAAGAGGATTCCAGAGATGTATGTCTTGGTTTTCAGGTTGTTCCATGTGATAAATATAAGTGATGCAAAACAAACCATGTGATTGTGCTACCCAGGTGGAATGGGGCAAGTCAGGAAGAAATCTAATTCTGCAGTATTGGTGACATTTTGGATCATCAAAACGTATTGTCATCAAATGTTTATAAGTAGCATTGAAAAAGAGATATTTAGGACGATTACTGTCATCATTTTGATGATTTGTGTGGAGGGTGATGAAATAAGGAGTTTTTATAAGAAAATACCATGACTTTTGGACACACCTAGAACGCAGCACATATTTGACGGGTAGTCTTATAAGAACTCGTGCCAACAAATCCACCGGTAAATCGGATATAGTGGTGGGTTGATTGTTAATCATCATCAATTCATCTGTCTTGATCATCTCCGGATTGTGGCCGCAGTGCCTTAATAAAAAAGGACTAGTACTACTAGTGTACATATGATTGTCCAACACTTTCATCGCCGCCATATTCTTCTTCTTCTTCATATGCTGCTGCTGCTGCTGCTTCTTTAAGTTGATCTTTTTTTCAAGTCTCTGTTGTTTTCTTCTTCTTCGATAGAGCTGTGCTTTAAAAAATCCCATTAGCATCGGAGAATAATACCTACGCACTGCTGATTTGTGATATATAGTACTCTAATCCAATTTGGGCTTTTCTTCTGCTGGGACTGGGCCTCCAAATCCAAATCCTACCACACACATCTCTCTCTCAATGGGTACGGTTCCACAGCCACAGTTGGATATCTCTTCAAATTCAAATAGAATCAACCCATTACACCATTTAAAAATTGAAATGGAGAATTAAAACAAGTCATAATAATAATACAAATAAACACAAGATAAACAAAGCTAACCTTGTATAGAAAGTTGAAACTCAAATTTGAAAAAATTGGATTTCACAAAAACAATCTGTGGTTACAAGATGGGTTAAATATGGTCCTTGTATATAAAGATGAAACTCAAATTTGTTGCTGCTTTGAGCTCCTCTTCTTTTTCTTCGGATTTACTCCCTCCGTCCCATTTTATATGACCCTTATTCCTTTTTGGGACGTCCCAAAAAGAATGAACCTACTTTACTTACTATTTTTTAACACTATTTTTCACTATTACACCCACTACTTCTCCATTTTATACTCTTTTTTATATTAAATAAACACTATTACACCCACTACTTTCCTCCACTATCTCAAATCTATTATTAAATATTGATAGGTCCCACCATTTTACCCACTTTCCAATTAACTTTACTCTTTTTTTACTACATTTTCTTAATCTCCGTGAAAGTCAAACAAGCTCATATAAAATGGGACGGAGGTAGTAGATTTCAATTTCAATTCATATTCCCTTGCTTTGGCTTCATCGATTTGCCTCTTTGCGCGCCGCCTTGGGGTTACTTTAAAACTATAATACTACTGTTACGGGGTGGGTAAGTAGAGGCGGCGGTCCGGCCGGCTTTCGACCGGGTCTGACCCGTGATAACTGAACCCAGGACCGGCATTGAAGGGAAACGAGTCGGGCCGGGCCGGACCCAGGCTACGGTGCTTAGGGTTCCAGAAATCGGGGTACCGCCTAGCACCTAATCGGGTAGGCGGGAATTAATCGGATGGATTAATCGAAACATTAATCGGATATTATAACAACTAGCGTTCTACCCGTGCTACGCACCGACCGATAAATTGTATTAATAAATTAATATAAATATATTATTTTTATTTTTATTTTGAAAAATATATAATTTTATTGAAATGTTAATTAACGTAAGTATAAAATTACTTATCTGTGAATTCATACCAATTGAATTAATATTAATATTATGAACCAATCATCAAAACAAATACAACCCGCGTTGAAAAGTTCAAAATCCATCTTTATTGTTGTTTTTTTAAATTTAGCTTTCATTTTATTTCTCTCTTTTTTAGAGAATATTTCTACGTATCATGTTAACAAATTTTTCACCCATATTATGAGAATTCGGTATATTTATTCAATATCGAATCCTTAAAATATTTATTATATTAATTCATTGAAAATATTTGTATGGTCATGGTAAATTTTTCGATAACATTTAAAAAATATATAGAAACTTAATCCTCACGACTCCAATAAATCATTAGACTGTCTATCAAAAAAAGATTGCATGTTTCAGTCATATGAGAAAGGATATCTACTGTGCAAGATAGATGAAACGAACGTAATTATAACAATAGAAACTTTCATCTAATCTAGTTTGCTATGTGATTGTTCAATATCATTTTTACAAATTATATGTCCTATTATTAATGAATTGATTTACTATAAAAAAATATTATCAACTAACCAAACAAATTCAATATATCGCGCTCTTGGAGTAACATATGATTGTTAGATTTTATGGTTATTGCACTTACCTTATTTGTAAAGACAACTTAAAATGTGCATTTTCAGTTTGGAAGTTTGTATTTTGGTTTTTATATTCTTTTCTAGTAAAATATGGAATAATAAATTTTTGTTTTCTTTAATTCTTAAAATAAGACATATGAAAATGAGTATCACCTATTTTTTTTGATTTTTCTAACTTGTGAAAATAAGTTAATGTCCATAAAATTGAAATCAAGTGTGTAATATATAAACACATAATCACATTGTTACATATGTGTCCTTGTAATTCAGATTTTGGGTTAAATAACATGAAATTCAATTTCCTTTGACAATGAGTATATTTTTCCGACATATATAAGAAGAAATAGCTTATGTAGACCTGACAAATCTTTTTGTACATTCATGTCATGTACTTTAGGGTCTTTAACGAAAATGACATGATATTAAATCGTGTACCCGAAATTAGAACACAAAATGACCCTAAATTACACAAATTTTTTCGTGTACACGAAATTAAATGAAATACGTGAATAGAAAAAATATGTCAATTACATGAAATATTACTATGTATCCAAGTTATGTAAATATATAATTATATGTCTTAGAACAACATTGAGATGTTACAAAACAAAACTAAGAGTAGCATGCATGGTGTAAAGTCTGCAAAACAAAATGAAACCCTCCTTTTTATTTTTTCTTATTTCTCGTTAACAAATATCTCTCTTTTTGTAGAATCTTTCTACCAAGTTATTTAGTTTACTTAGCCATATTTTATGCTTTGTTAATATAAAAAAAATATAATCAACTAACCAAGCAAATTCAATATATGCTCTTAGGTTAAGATATGAGAATTGATACTATTACTTTAATTCAAGAATACAAAATTCAAAAAGGCACCCTTTTATTAAAAACAATATATATTTTAAGTGTATACCATTTTTATTTATCATTATTAATAATTTTTATAACAAAAACTGTAGCTGCTGCTGCCGCTCTCTCTCTCTCTCTCTCTCTCCATCTTTCCCAAGAAATGCTAAACTAAAGTTTAGGAGCTGATATTAGTTTTTTAAGTTTTTTTTTTTAGAATTTTTTTCTTGATTTATCTTTATTTTTCAATAAATATATCATTGAGAATCTAGTACCTCGTTGCCCGTTGGTGGATTTTATCTACCAAAATATTAGATTTTGTAATATCTCCTTGTAAATGATAAGCCTTATTTTTTTTTTCTTGATTTACTTTGGTTTTCAATAAATATCTCTCTTTATTGAGAGCCTAATATCCTATTCGTGGATTTTGTCTACCCATATATTAGATTTTGTTATATTAGTTCATTGATTTGGATAATATAGAATCACAGCTCTGGTCGGTTGTTTGAATACGTTATGACAAATCAGATTTACACATTTCTCATGTTTATAATAAATTGTTATATTATCTCGCCGAAAAGATTGTATAATTTAGTGATATAAGCTAGAGATGTACCATAATTGAAGATCTATTCAATGATTGGATAAATGAAATTAGTGATCTATTTGACTATATGTTTATTCAATTTTAATTGTTTTTGTAGATGTTGTATGCCCTTTTATTGATGATTTTTGCAGGTTTAATTATTTTTGTGAATGACATATGTCCTTTTATTGATGAATTAATTATCTATAAATAAATATATATTTATAAGAAAATTTGTGCTAAATTGACCAATTTATTATGGAAATATTCACTAACAATATTTTCATTGACTCTGTAATATTTTTTATTTTTTGATTGATAATTTATACACCAAATAATGTATAGTACTATTTAAGTGTATATTTAATATTTTGAATAATTCAATTATATTATGAGGTCAAATTATTTTTCCATTAATTATTGCATAGTTAAAAATTTTCGTAATTAAAATGTTAAAAGATGATTGGTTTAAAATTAATTCTTATATTTTAATTGGTTGATCCTAGCTTTTTTATGATTGAATTATTTAATACTTTACATAATTTTGAATGTGTATTTAGAATAGTGTGGTAAATAGTTTTATATTGTTAATAATTTTTAATTCATGATTTTAATTGTATCTTATGATTTTGAATTGAGAGTTTCAGATATCAAAAAATCTATTATAAATATAATAGATTCATGTATTAATGTATAATTTTTTAAATTAAATAATTATTATATTTAGAATAAAATTGTTAATTAATCACTGAATAACATTGGCAGCCCAACACTTTGTTTTAAGTTCCTTTTTAAGTTGCTTGTTGATTGTTTTATATGTGATAGCAGTTTATGGTTCTTTTAGTAGTTTTGTACTGTAGTAGGTTTGATCCTGTTTTCTTCCTAATGTCCAGTTGTGATGCAGGCTGATCACGTATGTAAAGGCTTTGCCTATCTAGCTCCTTCCTATTGGAGCTATATTATAATATAAGTTTTGCCTTTTAAAAAAAAATACAACAAAAAGATATAAAGTAGTACCTTAACCGAAATTAATATGATTTAGCCATAAGGAGAATTGATGCATACACTTTGTTTATCAAAGTTGGCTAGATCTCATGGGGAATAGGGAATAAGAGGCTTATAATTCCTGTAATGTTTAAGTTGATATAATAATTATATTTTTTAGTTTGTAAGAATTATTTATTCTTTTAAAATTTTATTATTCAATCATAAACTATTTCTTTATTATTACTCCCTCCGTCCATTTCATTTCTTTATACTTTCTATTTTGGACCGTCCATTCCATTTCTTTACATTACTAAAAATAGTAACTTTTAACAATAAAATACATTATTACATCCACTACCTAACTCCACATTTTCAATCCTTTACACTATTACACCCACTACTTCACTTATTTTAACAATAAAATTACTATTACACCCACTACTACATTTATTTTAACAATATTACATCCACTATCTTGGTCTCCGTGCAAAAAACAAATGTAAAGAAATCAAATAAACAGAGGGAGTATAAAATAATTTTTAAAATACCCGTGTGCGTAGCACGGGCTATAATCTAGTCATGTTTAGTTAATTGATATGAAAAAAAATAAAAATTAACTGTTATTGAGTGTAACTTGATTTGATTTGAGTCTAGTCTTGGTTGAAACGTAGAATCTAGATCCAATAGAGAAACATGATACATTAAGTTTAATTGATTTAAATTTAATAGATTCTGAATGATGTTAAAATAATTCACAATCTTGTGATTGGTTAACTAATACATATTAGATTCGGGTATCTTTTATTATAATAAGGGATGTTCAAAAACAATTCACAACTAAAAGATATATAACCATATGTAATATACTGTTATGTGGATTTATAGAAAATAACATTTATGGTTAGTAGAATTTTTTTAAATTAAAAACCATGTGATATGCGAAGCTATTAAATCAAAATATTTTATATTTAAATTTAATTTAACCGCGATTAGTAAATTATAATAAGCATGGTAAATAATAAAACTTCTGTATATGATTGATTTAAAGTTTAGAAGTAAATTCTAATTTGCCTCTTAAATAATTTTAATTTTTGATTGGTAATTTATTCACTAACCAATAATGATACTCTTATAGCGTATATTTAATAATTAAAGTAATTAAAATATATGTAGTGTTCGTTTATATGATTTTATTAATTATTTTTTTAACAAATTGTGAATAAAAATATTTTCGAACCTTTCAAAAAATCGAGTTTTTGAATATATGGATTTTATCCAAGCTATTTAAAAAAAATCGAGTTTTTGAAGATATGTATTTTATCCAAACTATTTAAAATTTGTTCAAATCCGATTTTGTAGTGTTGGCTTATATGCATTTATTAATTAATTTTATTAACAAATTATGAATAAATATATTTTTGAACTTATAAAAAAATCAATTTTTTGAAGGTATGGATTTTATCCAAGTTATTTAAAATCTGATTTTAAATCCGATTTTTTCAGATTTTTAGTTAAGTTAGATTCTAATTATTTAATATTGATTATAATTGTACAATATATATTATAAAAATAAATTTATAATGTATGATGATATGATTGTGACTGACTTTAAATAAAAAGAGTGGTTGATTAATGAATGATTAATTATGAAATTTAATTTAAAAATATAATAGCATATGGTGATTGATTTCAAATTAAAATTGTGATTTTCTAGTAAATATTTTTTAATTTAAAAAAAATTATTTATGGATATGTTTAATAAAATTATTATTATATTTAAATTAGAAGTGTTAACTAATTATATAAGGAAACAGATTTGTAGGATTATAATTCAAATTTTAAATATATTTAGAATGATTGATTGGTTTAACCTTGGTTAAAAGATAGTAAGTTAAATTATATAAGGAAACATATTTGTTTTAATTTGATTGGTCCATGATTTAGAAGTGGCATATGATTGGTTCTAAAATAATTCATAGTTTTCTGATTGGTTAACTGGGTACATGATTAATTAACTGGATGGTGTGGTAGACTCGGGTTTGATAATAAAGGATATTTAATATATTAGTCTAATTTACAATTAAACATATCATTTTAAATAAATTAAAAAGATTAATCGGATTTCAAAAATCGAATCGGTTGGTTACCTTCCAGAAGATTAATCGGGGATTAATCGGCTGAATCGGGGATTTTTAGAACAGAGACGGTGCTACGGGTTGGACGGTTTACTTGATTTTTTTTCCCTGTGCGTAAATCAAATTTAATAAATGATTTGTTTTTTTTAAAAAAAGAGGACATTACCCTTGTATAAATTTTAAAACAAGTTACAAATGATTTATAAATTTCAAACAAGTTACAAATGATTCTAGAGGACACCTTTCTAAAAAAACGGAACAAATCGCATTAATACACAAAAAAAAAAAATACAAACCAAACAAATCTCAAAAATACAAAACAAAAAAAAACTACCCACTACTTGATTTATAATTGTTCGTCGTTGAGCGCTGTTATAGGGAGAATATTGTATAACAATATTTTGGAGGTTTGCTGGAATTACGGAGCAAAATACGGATATTCTGCTAAGAACGCGAAGAACACGGAAGGAGATTGGTGATTTTTTGTGGTTGATCTTGTCTATTGATTTTCAGTGGTGAACTGTTTCTCAGACTTTACCAGATGCCTACGTACCCTATTTACAGGGATCAAGCCATACGTAGTTCTCTTAGAGAAGAAGTTATCTAGACGGGCTAGGGTTTCTATGTGCTCGGCTTGGCCCAAATCCACTAGTCGTCTCCTTGGGTTATGTTTTACCCATTTATATTGCTCATGACCCATGACCCATTAAAGGGAACCCACGGCTCGCCATGACCTCGCTGGGTCTGACCATGCGAGGTGATCCTCGCTTTTGTGGAGATAAACTACTTACGCGACCTCGCTGGGTCTGACCGTAAGCCTTCGTAGTAAACATGCTCTAGGCCACGCTGGACCTCTAGGCCTCGCTGGACCTCGTGAACTGCGATCCCGTCTCTAGGGCTCGCTGGCGATCCCACTCTACAAAATAATGTGATGAACTTCCCTGTGATTGCGAACTTTAATGACCCATTCCTCATTTTTTGGCCCATTATGTGTGATGTACTGATATTCTATCCTATTAGGCCTGCTTAGGACTTATGCCCAAATTCGGGCATAACAAGCGCGATTGTTCGTCGTTGTGGGTTCGACTCTCGCTCATCCCGAGAATTATTTTAATATAGATACTAAGTTGTTAGGCATATAAGTCTAAATAATCAAAAAAAATTAATTGTTCATCGTTGTTGGTTGAAATGATGAAAAAGTATCCATTGTCATGCATGGATCGCCTTTGACATCCGAATCATCTTTTTTTTTTTATTTCCTTGTTATCTTTTTTCGGCTTGATTCCAATCCATTTTGCAAACCAAAACCTTTACCACGTCTAGCAAAAGACTTGATCTCTTCTCGTCTAACACCCTTCCACCTGTACTAAAAGTGGACTTGGACGCAATTGTAGAGGCGGTGATTACTAATTGAAAGATACGATATTTTAGTTGTTTATAAAATGTAATATCATCAATTAAAGTTAAAAGTATTTTAATTAAAAAGGCAATTGTCTAATTATCATTTATTATATTATTTTATAAATTATTTTAATAATTAGGATAACCATGTCGAAAACCGAATCGACAAACTTTCAATGCCCGTGCGATGCACAAGTTTTTTTTGGTGTTATAAATTTTATTTATTATTACAATTATTTTTTATATCATCATTACTTTTAATAATTTTTTAATTTTAATTTAATATCCCTCTGTTTCTTAATCTTTTGCTGATTTTGACTTTTGGTACTGTTCATTATAAGCGATTGACTATTAATTTACGCATAATTTATAAGATAAAATATAGTCATGAGTGATTTTGTTTGATTCGTATTTACGAGTACTTTAATACAGTGAAGTTTTTATATTTGATACTAACACGAAATTGAAAATATTAACGATCAAAAGTGTTTGTTGGCAAACGTGTCCAAAGTAAACAGGAAAAACATTTAGGAACGGAGGAGGTATAATTTAATATACTCATGTTTACGGATTATACTATTTTTTTTTAATAATTGGAAAATATAGTGTGATATTATCGAGTATATATTAATGATTGTAAGATTATTAGTTGTAAATAAAAAAGATATCGGGTTTAAATTAGAAAGGAAATATTAATTGTCGAAAAATATAATACGATTGATGTTTTTAGGTGTTTATAAAAGGTAATATCTTTAACTAAAAGTAAATCGGAAAAAGGCAATCGGATAATTACCATTAATTATATTATGTTATTATTTATTTTAATAATTAGGATAACCAAACTCAAAACCAATCCGACAAACTTTCAATCTTTCAGTTTTAATTTCTAACTAGCTTATAACCCGTGCGATGCACGGGTTTCTTTTGATATGTTACAAATTTTATTTATGTTATCATTATGTTTTTATATAATCATTATTTTTAAAATTAATTTTAATATTAATCTAATATAATTTAACATAAATTTAATTAGTTATATGCATGATTTAAAATTTATATTACAAAATTTTAAGTTAAATATGTCATTGACGGAATTCGAATCTTAAATATTTAATAAAATAATTTAATCATAAAATATACCTTTTAATTACATCTAACGTTCTTATTAATTACTAAAAATCTAACAGTAATATGGTGTAATACTTTTGGGTATACATTAATGATTCATATCACAATTTTCAAAAACATGTATACGTTTATAATAAGGAAATATTGTTTGTATTTTGGTTTAGGATTTTTAGTAAATAAATAGGAACCATTAAATCTAATGATAAGGTGTTTTAATTGAAAATGAAATATTAATGATTGGAATATAAGGTATGATTGATATTTTTAGGTGTTTATAAAAGTTAATATCTTCAAATAAAGTAATTGTGAAAAAGGCAATCAGCTAATTACCAGTAAATATATTATGTTATTATTTATTTTAATAATTAGGATAACCATACCGAAAATCAAATCGACAAATTTTCAATGCCCGTGCGATGTACGGGTTTCCTTTCTTATGTTATAAATTTTATTTAATATTACAATTATTTTTTATATCATCATTAGTTTTAATAACTTTTTAATTTTAATTTAATATACTCATGTTTACGGATTATACTAATATTTCCTTATTATAAACAACGTATACGATTTTTTAATATATTTTATTAATAATTGGAAAATATGGTTTGATATTTCGGGTATATATTAATTATTGTAAAATTAGTTTTAAATAAAAAAGGTAACGTGTTTTAATTATAAAGGAAATATTAATGGTCGAAAAATATGGTACGATTGATGTTTTTAGGTGTTTGTAAAAGGTAATATCTTTAACTAAAAGTAAAATGAAAAAAAGGCAATCAGATAATTACCATCAATTATTTTATGTTATTATTGATTTTACTAATTAGGATAACTAAACTGAACCCAAACCGACAAACTTTCAATCTTCTATTTTAATATAATAATATAGATATCCAAACACTTTAACAACTTATAACTTAATAGAACTACTTATTATTTATTATTTATAGAAAAATGTTCTAGGTTATGAATATTGTGGCTAGGGTTTGTGTGTATTCAATGCAAAGGGGTTGGTGAGCTTCGAGCTTTAATGGCTGTTTCCGTGTTCGAGACTGATCGGTCCTCACAGAGTGCCTACGTATCTCGTATTGAGAATCAAGCCAAAAACGTAGTTCTAGGTGATGGTGCCCTCAGGGCTATGGCGACGAGGGCTCACCTAGGACGTAGTGGCTTGTATGTCCTTATTCGAGGATTGAGCCAAAACGTAGTTCTGAGAATGAGGGGTCAGACCCTTATATAGGCTAAGAAGCCCTAGAATCGTAGTAGGGCTAGGTGACTTGGTGGGTAAGTCACCGCCTTGAGGAAGGTTCTAGATCCTATTTGATAGGAGTCAGCTTCCATATTGAATTTGGTGCCTTGTAGGCTAAGTCTGGTAGGAGTAATATCCTTATCTGACTCTTATTGCTGAGCTGATTATTACCCTTAATATTAATTACGAAATTAATATCATAAATAGGATTTGGGCCCATATGGTGGGCCCCACGCTTGGACCATTCTAGGTCTAATTAATGCCACATTAAATGTGTCTTTTAGGGCTTACTTTTAGCCCATATCATTTGCCCCCCAACTTCTAGGAAAACTGATCAGGTTTTCCTTGAAGTTACAACGGCCTTATTCGAGACTTGGGTTAGGGTTCATTGCTCGTACGCGAGTATTTTCAACAATATCATCTTAATGTAAAGCGTGGAGCGACCGATGCATTTACGACGATGTTAAATGGCACTAGATAGCGCTAATCAGCCTTAAACAACGTTTAAACAGTGTTAAACAATGTTAAATGGCATAAAACGACACTAAACGGCGCTAAACGGCACTAGACGGCGCTAGCCACCCTAAAACAATGTTTAAACAGTGTTAAACAATGTTAAAACGGGGGATAAAATGGCACCCACGGTGCTAAACGACACTACTCGGTGCTAATCGGCACTAAACGTTGCTTAAACGACACTAATCGGTGCTAATCGACACTAAACGGCATAAAACGGCACTAAACGGTGCTAAATGACGCTAACAGTGCTAACGGCACTAACAGTACTAACAACACTAACAGTGCTATCAACACTAACAGTGCTAACGACACTAACGGTGCTAACGGCACTAACGGTGCTAACGACACTAACAGTGCTAAACGACGATCGGCTGACATTTTCTAAAAACGTTGAATCATCATTGTCATGTTTGAATGATCACTAACGTGTTTCAATGTTCTGAATCACTTTAGTGAGGTTTGAAGCCAGTCAGAGGTGTTTTGAACATCAAAGTGATTTTTCAAGGTTGATGGACCATCAGCATCCACTTCCAGTTGGCTAAGGCCCTCAAAAAATGAAGTGGTCAGCCAAGGATGGTCCAATACTATAGAAAATTCAATTAGCTTCGCGTGGACTGTAAGATCGTCCAAATCTGATATCCGGAGCTCAAGATATGGCTCAAACAGCGTTGAAGGATCGGATTGAGTTCCCGGTCGGCCTAAGGGCTCCAAAATGGCTCGGTCGGCCAGTTACCCAGTCGGACAAGGGTCTCCAAGACTGTAGAAAATTTAGAGAGCTTCGCGTGGACAGTAAGATCGTCCAAATCTGACATCCGGAGCTCAAGATATGGCCCAAACAGCGTTGAAGGGTCGGATTGAGTTCCCGGTCGGCCTAAGGGCTCCAAAATGCCTCGGTCGGCCAACCATCGATCGGCAAACCCATTTTCATATTCTTGTCGGACCCCGGGTTGCCGAAACATATCCATACCCCTGACTGATCCGGGTCGGCCGAAAATACCCATACCCCTGACTGATCCGGGTCGGCCGAAAATACCCGTAGTCTTGATAAACCCCGGTCGGCCAAATTTTTTTTTTTTTTTTTGTGATATCGACGATCGATGTCGGTCGGCCGGAGGGCCGGTGAGCCAGTCGGCCGGGACCTCGGTCGGCCGATTTTTTTATTTTCATATCGACAATCGATGTCGATCGGCCGGAGGGCCTCCGGTGAGCCAGTCGGCCGGGACCTCGGTCGGCCGATTTTTTTTTTTTTTGAAACGAAGGCAGAAAACCCGTATCGATGACCGAAGTCGGTCGGCTAGAGGGTTCCCCGGAGGGGCGGTCGGCTAAGGAGCTGGTCGGCTGGAACGAGCCCGTACCGAGAGTTGATTCCAGTCGGCTGGAGCATGTCTGGGGAGGCCGGTCGGCCGGTGACCCGGTCGGCTGAAAATTTTTTCCCTTCTTCTTTTTTACAGTGGTTGGCTCGATCTCTATCAGTGATTTTGATCTTCACATACCGACATCAACCATCGACATGGAACCGACTTGGTCACTATTAGTGATTTTCAATTTTTGCATACCGGCTTCGACCATCGATATGGAATCAATGTTTGGCCATTCATGGCTAGAGTTACTTACTTTCGCATACGGATATCGATCATCGATATGGAATCAATGTTGGCCATTCATGGCTAGAGTTGCTTACTTTCGCATACCGATATCGATCATCGATATGGAATCAATGTTGGCCATTCATGGCTAGAGTTACCTATTTTCGCATACCGATATCGATCATTGATATGGAATCAATGTTGGCCATTCATGGCTAGAGTTACTTATTTTCGCATATCGATCATCGATATGGAATCAATGTTGGCCATTCATGGCTAGAGTTACTTATTTTCGCATATCGATATCGATCATCGATATGGAATAAATGTTGGCCATTCATGGCTAGAGTTACTTATTTTCGCATATCGATATCGATCATCGATATGGAATCAATGTTGGCCATTCATGGCTAGAGTTACTTATTTTCGCATACCGATATCGATCATCGATATGGAATCAGTGTTGGCCCTTCATGGCTAGAGTTACTTATTTTCGCATACCGATATCGATCATCGATATGGAATCAATGTTGGCCCTTCATGGCTAGAGTTACTAATTTTCGCATACCGATATCGATCATCGATATGGAATCAATGTTGGCCCTTCATGGCTCTATTTGAGGTTTTATATAGTACCTTGATTCTCGATATTGAACCTCGACACCAATATTCGTACTTGATTTTTAAACTTGAATATCGACCTTGATCATCGAGGTGGAGAAACAAAAACAAAAATGTGAAAACCCGACTCGACCACCACTATCAGTCGGCCGAGTCAAAAACCCGTACCGACAAACGTCGGTCGGCCATCACACGCACGGGAAGCCAGTCGGCCAGGAGGTCAGTCCTCAACGTCACTATTTAAATGTCAATATTTGGACCTCAATGTCAGTATTCGAAGTCGATGACCAAATAGACATCCTTCAATTCAAATTGGCTTTCGTGACCTTCTGGGCCTTAACTCGCTTGTTGAATCCTTGGTTTTAAACCTTAAATCCGTTCATGGTTGTTAGTTATCATCAACCCTTAACTCTTATTCTAAGATGTAAAAATGATGAAGTCCCTTAGTTCTTGCCCCCTTGCTACATATGGTGGAGGTCTTGCTTCTCGGTTGATCGTTCAAGCAGTTTCTTTGCCATTCAGCACTTGACTTCAAGTCTGGTGTGCCTTAGCTGGTTGTCAACCCTTTATCTTGATTCTAGATTTCCAACCTTGCTTTGGTTTGAATTCGATTGACGGCTCTTGATTCAAGTCCTTAAACTCAAACGACAAACTCGATTGGAGGCAGACATCCTTTTTTGGCCATCAAGGCTAAAATTTTGTGTCAGGATTTGAGATTCAAGATTTTAAGTATGGAATGACAAAGGACCTCTTTATCTCAACACTCTCACTAACAGTTTCTGTGCCTTCAAGGCATTATCAGGGAGCCAACCAGTCTCAGGATGAGCTTTTAAGAGGGTCTATCCTTCAGCTTACATCAACTGGTGCTACCAATTTCGAAATAATAGATGGGGCCTTCAAGACCTGAAAGTAAACACTTCCGGCGTAGTTCTCTATCTCAGAAGAAGTAAACTTAGAGAGGGCATCGGCCTTAACGTTTTCTTCCCTTGGAATGTGCTCCACATAGCACTCCTCAAATTGGGTCATAAAACCCTTCATAATCCTTAGATATTTTGCCTTGGCTTCAAACTCGCCATTCACTTGTGATACTACAAGCCTTGAGTCTCCACAGACCTTGAGGTTCTTGACCCTCATGATTCTTGCCAAGCCTAAGCTAGCTATCAATACCTCATATTCAGCTTCATTGTTGGTAGTAGGAAAGCCCAACTTCAAAGCATATTCAACTATGAACCCATCGGGGCTTTGCAACACTAAACTTGCGCCACTAGATTTTGTTTTTGATGCTCCATCAAAAGTTCAAATGTTGTGGAATAAAAACTAGGTTATGAATATTGTGGCTAGGGTTTGTGTGTATTCAATGCAAAGGGGTTGGTGAGCTTCGAGCTTTAATGGCTGTTTCCGTGTTCGAGACTGATCGGTCCTCACAGAGTGCCTACGTATCTCGTATTGAGAATCAAGCCAAAAACGTAGTTCTAGGTGATGGTGCCCTCAGGGCTATGGCGACGAGGGCTCACCTAGGACGTAGTGGCTTGTATGTCCTTATTCGAGGATTGAGCCAAAACGTAGTTCTGAGAATGAGGGGTCAGACCCTTATATAGGCTAAGAAGCCCTAGAATCGTAGTAGGGCTAGGTGACTTGGTGGGCAAGTCACCGCCTTGAGGAAGGTTCTAGATCCTATTTGATAGGAGTCAGCTTCCATATTGAATTTGGTGCCTTGTAGGCTAAGTCTGGTAGGAGTAATATCCTTATCTGACTCTTATTGCTGAGCTGATTATTACCCTTAATATTAATTACGAAATTAATATCATAAATAGGATTTGGGCCCATATGGTGGGCCCCACGCTTGGACCATTCTAGGTCTAATTAATGCCACATTAAATGTGTCTTTTAGGGCTTACTTTTAGCCCATATCATTTGCCCCCCAACTTCTAGGAAAACTGATCAGGTTTTCCTTGAAATTACAACGGCCTTATTCGAGACTTGGGTTAGGGTTCATTGCTCGTACGCGAGTATTTTCAACAATATCATCTTAATGTAAAGCGTGGAGCGACCGACGCATTTACGACGATGTTAAATGGCACTAGATAGCGCTAATCAGCCTTAAACAACGTTTAAACAGTGTTAAACAATGTTAAATGGCATAAAACGACACTAAACGGCGCTAAACGGCACTAGACGGCGCTAGCCACCCTAAAACAATGTTTAAACAGTGTTAAACAATGTTAAAAGGGGGGATAAAATGGCACCCACGGTGCTAAACGACACTACTCGGTGCTAATCGGCACTAAACGTTGCTTAAACGACATTAATCGGTGCTAATCGGCACTAAACGGCATAAAACGGCACTAAACGGTGCTAAATGACGCTAACAGTGCTAACGGCACTAACAGTACTAACGACACTAACAGTGCTATCAACACTAACAGTGCTAACGACACTAACGGTGCTAACGGCACTAACGGTGCTAACGACACTAACAGTGCTAAACGACGATCGGCTGACATTTTCTAAAAACGTTGAATCATCATTGTCATGTTTGAATGATCACTAACGTGTTTCAATGTTCTGAATCACTTTAGTGAGGTTTGAAGCCAGTCAGAGGTGTTTTGAACATCAAAGTGATTTTTCAAGGTTGATGGACCATCAGCATCCACTTCCAGTTGGCTAAGGCCCTCAAAAAATGAAGTGGTCAGCCAAGGATGGTCCAATACTATAGAAAATTCAATTAGCTTCGCGTGGACTGTAAGATCGTCCAAATCTGATATCCGGAGCTCAAGATATGGCTCAAACAGCGTTGAAGGGTCGGATTGAGTTCCCGGTCGGCCTAATGGCTCCAAAATGGCCCGGTCGGCCAGTTACCCAGTCGGCCAAGGGTCACCAAGACTGTAGAAAATTCAGAGAGCTTCGCGTGGACAGTAAGATCGTCCAAATCTGACATCCGGAGCTCAAGATATGGCCCAAACAGCGTTGAAGGGTCGGATTGAGTTCCCGGTCGGCCTAATGGCTCCAAAATGGCCCGGTCGGCCAGTTACCCAGTCGGCCAAGGGTCACCGAGACTGTAGAAAATTCAGAGAGCTTCGCGTGGACAGTAAGATCGTCCAAATCTGACATCCGGAGCTCAAGATATGGCCCAAACAGCGTTGAAGGGTCGGATTGAGTTCCCGGTCGGCCTAAGGGCTCCAAAATGCCTCGGTCGGCCAACCATCAGTCGGCCAAGGGTCTTCAAGACTGTAGAAAACTCAGTGAGCTTCGCGTGGATAGTAAGATCGTCCAAATCTGACATCCGGAGCTCAAGATATGGCCCAAACAGCGTTGAAGGGTCGGATTGAGTTCCCGGTCGGCGTAAGGGCTCCAAAATGCCTCGGTCGGCCAACCATCAGTCGGCCAAGGGTCTTCAAGACTGTAGAAAACTCAGTGAGCTTCGCGTGGACAGTAAGATCGTCCAAATCTGACATTCGGAGCTCAAGATATGGCCCAAACAGCGTTGAAGGGTCGGATTGAGTTCCCGGTCGGCGTAAGGGCTCCAAAATGCCTCGGTCGGCCAACCATCAGTCGGCCAAGGGTCTTCAAGACTGTAGAAAACTCAGTGAGCTTCGCGTGGACAGTAAGATCATCCAAATCTGACATTCGGAGCTCAAGATATGGCCCAAACAGGTTGAAGGGTCGGATTGAGTTCCCGGTCGGCGTAAGGGCTCCAAAATGCCTCGGTCGGCCAACCATCAGTCGGCCAAGGGTCTTCAAGACTGTATAATTTCCTAGGTTATTAGATTGCGGCTAGGGTTTGATGTATTTAATGCTAGAGTGTGTGAGCTTCGTGCTTTAATGGCTGCTTCTGCGTTCGAGACTTAATCGGTCCTCACAGAATGCCTACGTATCTCTGTATTAAGAGAATCAAGCCAATAAAACGTAGTTCTGAGAATGAGGGGTCAGACCCTTTATATAGGCTGAGAAGCCCTAAAATCGTAGTAGGGTTAGGTGACTTGGTGGACAAGTCACCGCCTTGAGGAAGGTTCTAGACTCCTTCCTTGTAGGAGTCAATTTCCATGTTGGAATATGTATCTTGGAGGCTAAGTCAAGCAGGAGTAATATCCTCTTTTGACTCTTATTTGCTGAGCTGTTTTTCTACCCTTAATATTAGTACGAAATTAATATTATAGGTAGGGGTTGGGCCCACCCGGTAGGCCCCACGTTTGGACCATTTCGGGTCTAATTAATGCCACATTAAATGCGTCTTTTAGGGCTTACTTTTAACCCATATCATTTGCCCCCCAACTTCTAGGAAAACTGATCAGGTTTTCCTTGAAGTTATAACGGCCTTATTCGAGACTCGGGTCAGGGTTTATTACTCTTGAGCGAGCATTTTCAACAATATCATCTTGATGTAAAGCGTGGAGCGACCGACGCATTTACGACGATGTTGAACGACACTAAACGGTGTTAAACGGCACTTAACAGCGCTATTCAGCCTTAAACAATGTCTAAACAGTGTTAAACAATGTTAAATGGCATAGAAACGGCACTAATCAGCGCTAAACGGTGCTAATAGACACTAAATAGTGCTTAAACGGCACTAATCTGTGCTAAGTTTCCATTTTTCTTAACTTATTAAGTCAGAAAAACAAAAACAAGAAAAAACGAAATTTTGCAAACCCGAATCGATCATCGCTATCGGTCGGCCGGGTAAAACCCGTACCGGTGACCACTTCCGGTCTGCTGAAGGGCTCCCCGGAGGCCGGTCTTCCGGGCTTCCGGTCGGCCGAAAATTTCCCGCACCGGTGACCACTCCCGGTCGGCCGAAGGGCTTCCCGGAGGCCGGTCGGCCGGGCTTCCGGTCGGCTGGAAATTTTTCCATTTTTTTTTTTTTTTTTTGAAACGAAGGTGAAAACCCGTACCGGTGACCACTCCCGGTCTGCTGAAGGGCTTCCCGGAGGCCGGTCTTCCGGGCTTCCGGTCGGCCGAAAATTTCCCGCACCGGTGACCACTCCCGGTCGGCCGAAGGGCTTCCCGGAGGCCGGTCGGCCGGGCTTCCGGTCGGCTGGAAATTTTTCCATTTTTTTTTTTTTTTAAAATGGAACCGGCTTCGTCACTATCAGTGATTTTGTTTTCGCATACCGATATCGATCATCGATATGGAATCATATTGGCCATTCATGGCTCCAGTTACTTAGTTTCGCATACCGATATCGATCATCGATATGGAATCACATTGGCCATTCATGGCTCCAGTTACTTATTTTCGCATACCGCTATCGATCATCGATATGGAATCATATTGGCCATTCATGGCTCTATTTGTGGTTCTTGATTCAAATCGATAATCCAGTGATTAGTCTTAATCTTCTCATTAAACTTTTCTTAAGTATACTTAGCTTTCCTAGCTCATCTGACTGTTCTGGTAAAATTCTTTCGCCGGCTATTCACTTAAATTCTCCGTTTCTTTCCCAACATATCATGAGTTTTAACGACTCTTTCTGTTCTTAACAGATAGCTTTTGCTCCCTCTCCGGGTTTTAACGATACTTGACCTGTAAACGCGAACCGAGCTGTGTTTCAACCTGAGATTACAGGTCACCTTTTCCTTATAAAAGGAGGGGAGCATCCTTCATTTTTCCTCACTTCTTCATTTCTCAAATTTTCTTAAGTTCTAAAGTTTCCTGAGTTCTCTAGTTTTCAAGCTCCTCTTTTCAAGATTCAAGGTTCAAGATGGCTGACCAACAAGCTGCTGCCCCCCCAACTCTCCATGGAGGAGGCCTTCAGAAAAAGGAGCATGGCGCGAACAATGAAAGGTAAGCTAAAACTCATGCCTCCTAAATATATTGAACGTCGGTTTGAGTCTACACTAGATTTGCTAAACACTATGGGAGAGTCATTCCCAAACAGCTCCAACTTAGTTGCCTTTAACAGCCCTTCCAAATTAAGAAAGAAGGATGTTGAGAAGATTAGGAACACTTATGGCTTGCCAAGCGCCATCAAAGTATGCCTTCCAAATCCAGGAGACAGAACATGCAACTGGCATCCCGAAAGGATTTGCGTCATGAAAGGAGCACTGGAGGCGGGATTTAGGTTCCCCGTCCATCCATTTATCATCAGGTTCTTAGCAGAACTTCAAGTCCATCCGTGTCAACTATATCCTAATTCTTGGAGGTTTTTAATCATCTTCTTGTTAAGATGCCACGAGTTGGACATTCCTTGGAGTACAACCATGTTCCGAAGCATATTCGCGATCAAGAACTCCCCGGAGACTAAGCCGGGGTGGGTTGGCTTTCAGCTTAGACACAAGCTTCCACATATAGTAAATTCTTTCTCCTTCCCTGACTCTCACCATTTCTGGGAGAGGGAGTTTATTGTTCTGGAGTGGGAAGGTGGCGACTGGGGCCACTTCTTCGTTAAGAGATTCGGAGTTGTAGAGGATAGTTCATACTTCGTGTGTGATCTTGACCTCAAAGAGTTGGCAGATCGAGATCGGCTACTTGCCGATAATGGCTGCACCCACTATAAAACCATCTTGACAGAAAAGAAGCTCGTTGAAGCTGGATTAAGCTTCCTTTCTTTAGAGGGTAACTTTTCTTTCATTCTACCATTATGAACTATGTTAGTTCTTATTCCAATGTTTTTCCTTCATCTTTCAGCTGCTGAGGAGATAGACAGCCGACCCGAGAATCAACTTCAAGTTACTAGAAGGATGATAAAGAAAGCGACAGAGCAACTGAATCCTCCTGACCGAAGGTTGCCTTCATTCCTAGAGGGATGTTCCCAAGGGGGGAAAAGGTCCCGTAATGCTGGTGAGAGTGTGAGAGTCCCTTTTGCCCCAGATTGGGGTATATGCGAGCAAGACTCCATCTTAGGGAGTACCAATTTAGCTGTGTCCTGGTCCCGGCTATCCATCACCGCCCCTGATATCCTCACGGCCATGGCAGGAGAAAAGATTGAAGAAGCTGAGCAGCTTGGCGCTCAAGGTCTTTACCAGGTATCCAATCTTACGTTCGAACCCCTTGTTTGCACCCTCTTTTCTATTTTTTTTGAAGATGTCTTACTAATTTTTGTATTACAGGCCAATGTTTATCTTCAGTCTGCTGTTCGTCAAGGCCGAGCCTACAGGGACAATAACGAGGAACTGAAAAGCGAGCAAGCAAAGTTCAAGGAACAACTCCAAGATTTAAACTCCAGAGTGGTCCGTTCTGAAGCCAACTGCTTGTCTTACCAGAAGCAACTTCGCTCTCTTGGCAGGAAAAAACTTTCTGATGCACATAAGATAATTGACTCCTATCACAAGTCGGAGGACTTTGTGAATTTTATGGACAAGCACGATGACGAGCTACGACCTTTTAACATGGAAGTTGGGTGGAACAAAGCTATCGGTGCTGTGAGCAACAGATACCCTTCAGTGGTGAATCCTGCAGACTTCCCCTGCCCTAACTGGGCTGCTGCTAGCGGAATTCAAGATGTGGAGCATGCATCAGGCTCTCGGGGTAGCCGCCGTCCTTCTGGTACGAGGAAGGAAGCTAATATTGTTAGCTCCGGTTCGACCTCTTCCCGTTCTGCAGGGAAGAAAGCCATGTCAGATAGAGAGGCGGCTGCAAGGCGGGCTTTTCCCGGTAAGCAGCTTCGTGCTAGAGTTGATTCATCAACCGAGAGTTCGGAAGAGGAAGGTGACGTGGCAAAGAAAGGGACGGTGCAGTCGATGGAGGCAGAGGCCGAAGAAGCCGAGGAAGATGAGGAGAGCTCCGGGGAAGAAGGCTCTGAGGAAGATGGGGAAGAAGATGATGCTGAAGAAGAAGAGGGCGAGGAGGTGGTGGAGGAATCCTCCGAGGAGTGAGTGGCCTTGCACGGCCTTGTTGGCCGCTTGCGGCTTTATGTTATTCTACTTTCAATCAAGGTCCTTCGGGACTTAACTTTATTTGGTGATGTAATTTAACTTTGACCTCAGCCCCACGAGGGTGTTTATTTATGCACTTGTTTCATTTCCACTTGTGTTATCCTTATTTTTGTTACTTGCACTCATCAGGTGCTTGGCACATAAATAAAAATTACATAATCACAAATGAAAAACAAACTTGCATTAATAACTTGAAGCGGGTTCAACCCTTACATAAATACTCTATCTCCTACTGGGAGCAACATGCTCTGCTATGGTTTCATGGAACCTTATTTCTATTTCTTCTAATAGATGGACAAAAGCCAAGTCCTTACTAGGAAGGCTTACACATAATAAATCTTGAGGTTAACTGCATGCCAAGTTCGGGGCACTTCATTCCCATCTAATGTCTCCAACTTGTATGATCCTCGTCCTAGCATCTTTCTGACTCGGTACGGTCCTTCCCAGTTTGGGGCTAATTTCCCTTTCTGGCCAACTCCAGAAGCCTCGATCTTCCTGAGAACCAAGTCACCTTGCTGAAAGAACCTCTCCTTAACCCTGTGGTTGTAAAAGAAAGACGCTTTCTTTTGATGCTCCGCATTTCTGGCATTTGCCTCGTCCCTGACTTCATCAATAAGATCTAGAGCGAGCCTCATGCCTTCTTCATTAGTCTCAGGTTCATATGCCTCAACTCGAGGTGACGCCTGCATGATTTCCAACGGCACAACTGCCTCAGCCCCATAAGCTAGCAGAAACGGGGTTGCTCCGGTAGTCACCTTACAAGTAGTGCGATAAGCCCAGAGTATAGGCAGCAACTCATCCACCCAAGTGTTCCTCGAGCGTTCGACCCTTTTCTTTAATCCATCCAAGATGATTCGGTTGGCCACCTCGGCCTGCCCATTCGCTTGCGGATGTGCCACTGAGGTAAAACGAAGTTCAATAGCATTTTCCTCACAACACTTCTTGAATTCCTCATTGTTAAACTGTGTCCCATTATCTGTCACAAGAATTCGCGGGATTCCATACCTACAAATTATGTTCTCCCAAAAGAACTGGGAAACTTGCTTGGTGGTTATCTTGGCTAAAGGCTTAGCCTCAATCCATTTAGTGAAGTAATCAATGGCGACAATCAGAAACTTCCTTTGTGCTGAAGCCATAGGGAAAGGACCAAGAATGTCCATCCCCCACATTGCAAATGGGATGGGAGAGCTGATCGAGGTTAATCTCTCAGGCGGCTGCCTTACAATAGGAGCGTGTTTTTGACATCTGTCACACTTCTTGACATAATCCTGGGCATCTGCCAACATCTCTGGCCAATAGAATCCCAGGCGGGTAATCTTATGAGCTAGGGCTCTGCCCCCCAAGTGCTGCCCACAGATCCCTTCATGAACTTCTTTCAATGCTTCTCTTGCCTCTTGGGGCCTTAGGCACTTCAAATACGGGATGACAAACGATCTCTTGTATAAGATGCCTTCAATCAAGGCATATCTCAATGCTCTCACTGATAATTTTCGTGCCTCCAAGGCATTGTTAGGGAGCCATCCGGTTTCTAGATGAGCTTTAATAGGATCTATCCAACAGCTTCCAACATCGATTGGTGCTACTAACTTAGAGTTGATGGTCGGGGCCTTCAAGACCTGGAAGTAAACACTACCTGCATAATTTTCTATCTCAGAAGAAGCGAACTTAGAGAGGGCATCGGCCTTAACGTTCTCTTCCCGAGGAATGTGTTCCAGATAGCACTCCTCAAACTGAGTCATAACAGCTTTCACGACTCTGAGGTATTTTGTCATAGTCTCATCCTTGGCCTCAAACTCACCATTTACTTGCGAGACTACCAGTCTTGAATCTCCACACACTTTGAGGTTTTTAACCCTCATGACTCTAGCCAATCCCAATCCAGCTATTAATGCTTCATACTCAGCTTCATTGTTGGTTGTTGGAAAGTCCAACTTCAAAGCATATTCAACTGTGAACCCATCGGGGCTTTGCAAAACCAAACCTGCACCACTAGATTTTGTTTTTGATGCTCCATCAAAATAGAGCACCCAATACTCTTTCTGGTCAGCTATAAGTTCTTCATCTTTATCTTCGTTCCCAGGGGTGGTTATCATCTCCTGCCCCCCGACTTCTTGGTTGTCAATAGTGCATTCAACCACGAAGTCAGCCAATGCCTGAGCCTTAATGGCTGTCCGAGGCTTATACTTGATATCAAACTCTCCAAGTTCTATGGCCCATTTGATCAATCTTCCACTTGCTTTTGGACTGTGCAATATGCTTCTCAACTGTTGGTCTGTCAAGACTTCGATTTTATGAGCCTGGAAGTATGGTCTCAATTTCCTTGAGGCAGTAACCAATGCCAATGCAAACTTCTCAATGGGAGAGTAATTCAACTCTGCCCCATGTAGCACCTTACTCACATAGTAGATGGGTTTCTGAACCTTCTTTTCTTCTTTGACAAGGACAGCACTCAATGCTTGTTCGGATACCGCCAGGTATAGGTAAAGAATCTCTCCAGGACTAGGTTTGGCCAACAACGAGGCTTCAGCCATGTACTTCTTCAACTGTTCAAAGGCCTCTTGGCTCTCTGTGGTCCACTCAAAATTTTTCACTTTCTTTAACGCCTGAAAGAAAGGCAAGCATTTGTCACCAGACTTGGAGATGAATCTCCCTAAGGCCGCCACTCGGCCAGTTAATTTCTGTACATCCCGTACTGAGCGGGGTGATTCCATATCCAGAATAGCCTTTATCTTGTCCGGGTTGGCCTCTATGCCTCTCTTTGAAACCATCAGCCCCAAAAATTTTCCCGAACCAACACCAAAAGCACACTTGGCTGGATTTAGCATCATTTTATGGTGCCTTAGCACTTCAAACGCCTCTCTGAGGTGCCTTATGTGATCTGCCTTGAGTAGGCTCTTGACTAACATGTCATCAACATAGACCTCCATGGTCTTTCCAATTAAATGGGCAAATATCTTATTCACCAATCGTTGGTAAGTAGCCCCTGCATTTTTTAACCCAAAAGCCATAACAAGATAGCAGAAAACACCAAAATCAGTTATGAAAGATACCTTAGGAATATCGTCCTTGTGCATCTTAATCTGATTGTATCCGCTGAAACCATCCATGAAGCTCAACATTTCATGCCCAGCGGTGGCATCTATCAACATATCAATTCTAGGCAGAGGAAAACAATCTTTTGGGCACGCATCATTCAGATCAGTGAAGTCTATACACATCCTCCACTTTCCATTTGCCTTTTTGACCATCACAGGGTTAGCTAACCATTCGGGGAATTGAATTTCTTCAACAAATCCAGCTTCCAACAATTTATCAACTTCTTGTTTAATGGCCTCTTGCCTTTCAGGAGCAAAATTCCTCTTTTTCTGCTTTATTTTCTTCCGTTCAGGGTCGACGTTCAACCTATGAGTTATAAGTTGGGGGTCAATCCCTGGCATGTTCGCTGCTGTTCAAGCAAACACCTCGCTGTTCTCTTGCAAGAATGCTGTCAATTCTCCCTTTAGGGGTTCCTTCAGAGATGCTCCTATATATGTAACCTTTTCCGGGTCGCCTAGCTCTAGAGGTATGGGAATCAAATCCTCTGCTGGCTTCCCTCTATGCTCTTCATCATCACGGACATCCATGTCTTCAATTGGAAGGACCTGCCCCCCTACTCCATCGGCCCTCAGTGCGGCTACATAGCAACTTCTTGCCATCTTCTGATCACCCTTTTGTTCTCCGACACCATTCCGTGTCGGAAACTTAATCTTCATATGATAGGAAGAGGCCACAGCCTTAAACGCATGTAATCCAGTCCTTCCAAGGATTGCGTTGTATGTTGAAGCTGCCTTAATCACCAAGAAATTCAGCATCTGAGTCGTCTCCTTAGGCTCCTGCCCAATAGTTACGGGTAACTGAATAGTCCCTTCAACGTTGGACTCCACTCCGTTAAATCCGTATATGGGCATGTTTGTAGAGGTCAACTGAGAGTCGTTGTATCCCATCTTCACAAATGCATCGTGAAACAAAATATCCACAGAAGCTCCATTGTCTATCAAGACTCGTTTTACTTTTGAATTTCCAATCACAGGAGTTATGACCAGCGGGTCATCATGGGGGAACTTCACCCCTTCCAAGTCTGAATCATCGAAACCAATTACCATCTCAGTTTTAGCACGCTTCGGGGCCTCTCCCACAATGTGCATTACCTCCCTTGCGTATGCCTTTCGAGAGTTTCGAGTTGTACCGGCCGCTGTCGGGCCTCCCCAGATCATGTTGATAACTGGCCCTCGTGGCTGCGTGCTACGATCACGATCATTATCCCTTCTGTCATTGTTTCTCCTGTTATAATCCCCTCTTTGAGTTCCATGATCTCCACCCTTTGTGAAATTGTTCAGCTTTCCTTTACGGATCAAGAATTCAATCTCGTCCTTCAACTGTCTGCAATCATCCGTGTCATGTCCTACATCTCGGTGGAACCTACAGTATTGATCCTTGTTCCTCTTTGCGGGGTCTCCCCTGAGTGGCTTCGGCCATCGGAAGTCCTTATCCTTCTCAATTTCCAACAAGATTTGACTTCTAGGGGCATTCAACCTTGCATAGTCAGAGAACCTTGGTCCCAAGCTCTTTTTTGGTGGCGAATCAGAGTCTTTGCTAGTTCGGGGATACTTGTCCCTAGCATCGTACTCCTGCCCTTGTTTGCGCTTTTTCGTATCATTGTTCCCCTGACCATTGCCTAATGTGACATCCTTCTTCGTGCTATCCTCGGCCTTGATGTACTTATCAGCCCTTCGTTGGAGATCAGCCATATTCTCCGGGGGATGCTTTGCCAATGATCTCTTAAAGTATAGGTCGGTGGTACCATGCTCCAAGGCTACCATTGCAACCTTATTGTCCAGATCAGTGATATTCAGAGTCTCCTTGGTGAACCTTTTAAGATAGTCTCTCAGACTTTCGTTCTTCCCTTGTACCACATACATAAGAGATGCAGAGCTTTTCTCATGCGTTCTTCCGCTGATAAACTGACTAATGAAAGCAGCACTCAACTCCTTAAAGGAACCAATCGAGTTTGCAGGAAGCCGACTACACCATCTTTGAGCCATGCCTGACAAAGTTTGAGGGAAAGCCCTACACTTCAAAGCGTCGCTTGCAGGCTGCAACAGCAGTGCGTTTGAGAACGTTCTAACGTGGTTTGCAGGATCACCCATTCCATCATAAGCCTTGATAGTTGGCATCTTAAACTTCTTCGAGATACGAGCATTCATCACGTCCTCAGTAAACGGAGGTGTGGGATCATCAGGGTCCCCAAGTGGCATCAGATCCTTGGGGTTGCTCTTAGGGGTTTCCACCCTTGTAGTTCTTCCAGTTGGGACGGTAGCCCTTCTTTGCCTCCTTGGAGGCCTCTCCAGATCTATAAAGGGAATCGGTCCTGACGTGGGAGGTGGCAAAGTCTGATTTGATCTGGCTTGCTCCCTGGCCATATCTTCTTTTAATTTTAGGATCTCGGCTTCATAAGCCTTAATCCTCTCAGCAACTGTTGAAGGGAGTCCATCATGGATAGTTCGAGTTCTCCCCATAGGCTCTTTACTTGCACGTCGCCTCCTCGGAGCTTCATCACGCTCGTAATCATCGCCAGAAGATGATTCATCTGAATAAGGACCAGAAAAATCGCGATAATCTCGATCTCGAATATACAGGGCATGTCCACTCGGTCCAGCTCCGTAATTGGGCATCCCATACATTGGATTGGTGCTTATGGGGAGATCCGTAGTGTGGATCTGAACCCATCGTGTAGGGTTGTTGGGGTCTACAATCAGGGACCCTTGAAGGGGGTTAGTCCCTGGAACTGTGTGGACGATCGGAGGTAGCGTACTCTCAACATGGGTAGTCGTCCCTAAGGGTTGAGAAACTTGATACGGAACGATAGTCCCGGATGCCGGAGGTACTTGCTCAGATGTCGGAAGTACTTGTTCAGTAAGGGGCGGAGCAGAGCTAAGAGGTAGAGCCTCAGTAGCAATTGGCTCTGTAGTGCTTGGTGCAGTTCTTCGTGTTTGAACCATGGTTAATGTCCTCTTCCCACAGACGGCGCCAAATGTTGTGGAATAAAAACTAGGTTATTAGATTGCGGCTAGGGTTTGATGTATTTAATGCTAGAGTGTGTGAGCTTCGTGCTTTAATGGCTGCTTCTGCGTTCGAGACTTAATCGGTCCTCACAGAATGCCTACGTATCTCTGTATTAAGAGAATCAAGCCAATAAAACGTAGTTCTGAGAATGAGGGGTCAGACCCTTTATATAGGCTGAGAAGCCCTAAAATCGTAGTAGGGTTAGGTGACTTGGTGGACAAGTCACCGCCTTGAGGAAGGTTCTAGACTCCTTCCTTGTAGGAGTCAATTTCCATGTTGGAATATGTATCTTGGAGGCTAAGTCAAGCAGGAGTAATATCCTCTTTTGACTCTTATTTGCTGAGCTGTTTTTCTACCCTTAATATTAGTACGAAATTAATATTATAGGTAGGGGTTGGGCCCACCCGGTAGGCCCCACGTTTGGACCATTTCGGGTCTAATTAATGCCACATTAAATGCGTCTTTTAGGGCTTACTTTTAACCCATATCAAGTTAACTATAGGTAATTACCTATAGTTATATGCATTTTTAGTATTAAAAGTTGAGGGCATTTTTATAATAATGAAATTCACCCCCTGTATTTACAAAAATAGCCTTCCAGTTGTATTATAATATGTGTTAACTATAAGTAATTACCTATAGTTAACTATAGGATCATTAAGCCCTATTATTTATATTCCACTTATTATATTTAAGAGCTATTTATTTTAAGGTATCCCAAACGGCTCCATTATTTAATAGAATAGAATTGACGAAAAATAGCCAAATTTTTTTTTATCATACACGCACATCACAGGGATCGAACCCTTGACTTCATTGTGTTTTTGACTTCATTGTGTTAGAGAGGCAAGAATTGGAAATAACCAATTTGAAAGTTGTTAAATACAGTAGTACTTCATTAATTGACTAAGAATTTTTTTAACTTGGCAGTGGATAATTAATTATGCAAACATTAAAAGAACTCGGTGCCCCCTAGAAAGGTTGTTTTCGTTAATTTTAACAACATTTTTTTTTGTTATTTTAAAAATTTGTTCGCTACTGGATTAGCAATATATTTGTCACCATTATTAGCAGCAGCGCAGCATAGCATCTCGACTGTTGGCAAAACCCCGAGCCCTAACAATGCGGCCTTCAGAACTTTGGGGTATGTTTACTTCATTAATTTTCTAGTATTACTTTTATTAATTTCATGATATGTAGTAATTTGTTTTAGCTACCTTAAGCTTGAGTTTGTTTTGATTGGCCGGATATGTGTAGCATTACCTATTTACCTGGGCTAATAATTACTAGATAAATGTGGATGAACTGTAGCTACAATATATCAGAATCAGTGGCAGCTGAAAGTGGTTGGTTTTGCCAGTTATTAACTAAACAAATCAATAACTAATTATTAACTAATAGCCCGTTAAGCCCATACTACTAGCTACAATAAAAAGAGCTTCTTATAAGATCTTAGTCTAGATTCTATAATCTATTTACCATGATCTGTATATGTTACTAATTTTTTTAGTTTGCTGCTTCATTTTTCATATATAAGTTGTAATATATAGAATTATATGACGTGGCTCTTATTATTATTATTATTATTATTATTATTATTATTATTATTATTATTATTATTATTATTATTATTATTATTTATTCTATGATAATCATCAACAGAAGCTAGAATTTCAGGCAGAGAATCCGTCCATGTTACCCCTGAAGTAGATGACGAGTATATTCAGATTTCTTCGGTTAGTTATGTTTTACAATTTTGGAATCTCACTTTTATGAATGTATGTATATATGTATGTATGTATGCATATATGTATGTATATGTGTATTTGTGTGTCAGTATGTGTGTGTGTATGTACGTAAGTATAAATATGTACACAACATGTAAGAAATTGGTCAATGTTAAGATTAAAACTGTACTTCAAAATATAAATATATAGAGTTAACATGGATACAGAGATACATACAATTATTAATTTCATAATAATAAATGCATATTAGTTCATATCAGTTAATATTATGTAATAAATATGTCATTGTTACAATACCTAAATAGCCCCCGAAAATTTAACATAGATATAATTAGTAGGGGTAAATATGACTTTTTATATGAATAAATTTGCTCATAGAACCCCCCCATTTGCTCTATTATATATATATATATATATATATATATATATATATATATATATATATATATATATATATATTTGTTATATTGTTTTGTACATTTACGTATTAAAGATGTGATTGATGAGTTTTACGATGGTTAATAATAATACAAGTTTGTATTATACTTATATACGCATGAAGGTTTTTTTTTGTATTGGGTTATTTTTTATAATATTTAATATGTAAATAATTACCGTAGATCTAAAATGATTAATAAGATATATATGGTATATGTTAGTGAATATTATAGTACATTGTAACATATTCACAGAAATTTATATATGTATTTATGTTTGTACATGTGTATGTATATATAAATATGCATGTTAATTATACAGTAATTAATATATTACAAATAATGAAATATTAATAGATTATACAACATAAATATATGTATGTATGTATGATATATAGTATGTATGTATATATGTATATAATATTATAGTATATTATTATATATCCACATAAATTTATATACGTATGGATTTATGTTTGTACATGTGTATGTATGTATAAATATGCATATTAATTATACAACAATTAATAGATTACAAATAATGAAATATTAATAGATTATACAACATAAATGTATGTATATATTATATGTATGTATTATATGTATGTATGTATGTATGTATATACGAATGGATTTATGTTTGTACATGTGTATGTATGTATAAATATGCATATTAATTATACAACAATTAATAGATTACAAATAATGAAATATTAATAGATTATACAACATAAATGTATGTATGTATGTATGCATGTATAATTAATAATTATGTTGTATGCATGTATGTATGTATGTATGTATATATGTATGTATGTATGTATGTATGTATGTATGTATGCATGTATAATTATTAATTATACATTAATGTATAATTATATACAAATATACATTATAATTAATAATTATACATTATCTGAGTTAAGACAACTGAGATTTATCTACAAATTAATATATATATATATATATATATATATATATATATATATATATATATATAAACAAAAATATAGAGTATATATGTATATAATATTATAGTATATTATTATATATCCACGAAAGTTTATATATGTATGTATTTATGTTTGTAGATATGTATATAGTACGTATGCATGTATAATTAATAATTATGTATGTATGCATGTATGTATATATGTATGTGTGTGTGTATGTACATATGCATGTATGTATGTGTATGTATAATTAATAATTATATATGTATGTGTTGTATATATGTATGTATGTATGTGTGTCGTATGCATGTATAATTATTTATGTATGTGTATGTATCATTAATAATTATGTATGTATGTGTTTATGTACGTATAATTATTAGAATTATACATTATACAAATATTTATGTAAGTAGCTAATGATTTTTCATGATCTCCACTCCTGCTTCCACTCTTATCATGATCATCCTTGTCTTGATTTGATTTTCCACCTTGAGCAATTGGCTTGATGTCTGATTGAGAGTTGATAAACTTCACCAGAATGCTAAGAGCCTCCTTTTCAGATTCAGATTTCTCACTCCTTGAATGTAGAACCCCAGCCAGAAACTTTATGGTGGACATGTTGTTTGCCTTTAGATGTTGGCTAAATCTGAATGCAACAATGTCTTGACCCTTTTTATATAGAATACAATGAGGCTGAGGGACCACTTGAGGCAGTTGAGTTTTCATGCACTTGGTGAGAATCTTCTTGAGCATATCATTGTCTGGTGAGTTATTCCTTTCTATCTTCTTGATGATTGTTCCAAGTTCAGAGCTAGATAGAATTTGAAAGGCTTCAATATGGATGTGAAAGAGGTTCCTGGCAGTGTGAACTAAGACTTCTCTTTCATTTGACAGAATGATGGCATGGGGATTGGTTTGCACAATTTCTCTTCTCACTACAGTGACTAGAAACACATCTTGCACAAGAAGCTTGATGTAGTCAAAGTAATGGAAATTGGCTCTTTTTCTTAACTCTTGTAGATGCTTCAAAAAGGCTATGTCATGGTAGAGTCTGGAGTTTGCAGTTTCTTGACATACCCTTTGAGTAAGCACAGTCCTGAATTCTGAAGGTTCAGATTGAAGGGATTGTTTAGCGATGTCAGGAATGTCAAATTCATATTCTTCTGACTTCCCTTCAGTTTCAGATGGCTTGGCAACTTCATCTACAGCCACTTGCTTCAGCTTGTCATCTTTGGATGTAGATTTCTCAGACTGAGATGACTTAGAAATTCTTGATTGGCCACCCTCAATGATTGTAATGCCTTTGGTTTGAGATTGAAATTTCTCCCCCTTAGTCTATGGCTCCCCCTTAAACACCCCCTTAGTCTTTGAGTTCCTTGTTATCCTCTTCTCCCCCTTAGGCTTGTTGTCAGGCACAGAGGCTTTAGTAGGGGCATTTGGAGTTGAAGATTCTGCAAGTTGAGGGATACCCATATGCTTCATCATGGCAGACAGCATAGATTGCTGATCCAAGAGAACATTAGCAGTGGTTGTGGCTTGAGTGTTCAATTGGTCAGTTAGGTTTGTAACTTTGTCTGCCGGAATGGCATTGGATTCTTGGAGAGACACCACCTCCCGTTCAAGAGTATCAACCTTGGATAGCAGTGCAGTGGCCTTGAAACCAGATAAGGATGGCTCATGCAGTCTTTGCACCTCAAATTTGGACATTTCATGTACAGGGACCTCAGTGACCAACTTGTCCCCATACTGATTCTTGAACAGTGTTCTGAGCATTGCATTGGCCTCTGTAGATTGGTCAGATAGAGTTTGAAATCTTTTTCCTAGGCCTGTGACTGTATCTGTGAGAAGGGCTAGGCCATGGTCCATCTTGGTGCAGGTAGTGTTGCAGTGTTTGAGATCTTTGACCACACTGTCTAGTTGAGGGAATTTAGCATCAAAGGCCCTCTGTATTTCTGCTACTGAAGTGGCTGTCTTGTCACACACCTTGTTTACTTCGTATCTGACTCCCTTGCCAAGATAGTGTGCAGCCTTGAGGAAACCCTTGTAGGACTCATTTACAACTTCATACACTTCACTAGGAGTCAGGGATTTTGCATTGGATCCCAGTGAAGTGATGTATTCCTCTCTAAGATATTGAAGTGCTTCACTGAGAGTTACATCATACTTTCCTTGCATCCAGGCATCTGCATTACCATCTCTCTCAGCATCATCAATAATCTTGGCCTTCTGCATCTCCACATCATCTCTATGGCATAGTAGGATGGCCTCATAGTCTGGATTAGAGATGTTGGAGGTGACAAGGTTCTGAGCTATTTTTACAAACTCAGGAATCTGATCCACAATTAAGCTTTGAAGTGCTTCAACCGTCAATTGTTGTGGAACAGACCCTGATCCTGAAGCACTGTCATGTTGCACAGGCTTCAGCCATTGTGACATAAAGTCAGAGCTAGAGCTAGGTAAACTAGACTCCTCAGTTACAAATGCAACTTCTGTACCCGGATGGGTTGACTCTACTACTGGTGTCTCCACAGAAGTGGGATGAGTTACACCAGCATTTGACACTGGCACAGAGTCTCTAGTAAAAACTAGTGGAACCTCTGTGTTTGTGATGGTGTCATTAGGAGATGCCCCAGCATGCATTCCCTCACCATCTAAATGTGGGTCCTGGGTGGTGAGCAAAGTGTCATGCACTAAGTCACTTGAAATCATTGGCTCATCAAAAGAAAGAAATTCTTGATGATCAATGCCTTGCATTTCAGTTGCCTGAGTTGCAGGCTCCAAAGAAATATTTGTGAAAGATTTTGGAAGAGAAGTGTGTTGTAGAGTAGATTTTGGCAACTCCCCCTGAGAAATAGAGGGAGTTTCAAGTGTGATGTGCTCTCCACTCAGTGTTGTGACAGCCTTATCACTCCCATGTGCTGACTCTGTACAAGAAGGTGCATTGGGGAGGATGCTTGATTCTATAGGTGCACCCTGTTGAGAGGATACACCTAGTGAGCTGTGTGCCCCTGATTTTACAACTTCAGCCATTTGTGTGACTGAAGAGGTGGTCCTAGATTTCTTCTTCTTTGGCCATAGTAAGGGTGACTCAGGTTCCTCACTTTCTAGCCCTAGTTCAACTGCTAATGTTGCTTCAGATAAGATAGTTAATGGTGCAGACATTACTTCCTTTCTCTTCTTTTTACTGACACCACCCTTTTGAGAGGATGATGCAGTTGGCTCAGTGTGTGGTAAAGTGTTTGGTTGAGAGGGTTGGTTAGCAAGCCCTGGGTTAGCATTTTGTTCTACTTGCTTGAGCTGTGCTAACTGAGATTTTGCATCAAATATTGGCATGTTGTGGGGGTAAGTTCTAAACAAACTCTCCATATGGGGAGTTATGTTAAGTCTTACATCCACATCATTCCTAGTCTCCAAATTACCAAAAATGAGTTTGGTCATGGATCTAGGATAACCTATTCTATTTTTATCTATCCCAGGCAATTCAATCAACTGAGCATTTTTATAATTAAGTACAGATTGAATAAAGCGAGGGAAGAAAATATCAGTACCTCTCTTGGTTGTGTTCTTACAAAGTCTCCCATATAGTTCCTGTAGGATGATTTGGCCAACATCAATCTTCTTTCCATAGGCCAGTGCATAACCAATTTGTTGCACAGGTGCACTAATTTGATCAAAACTTGATTTCCTGGCAGTGAAGACTTGAAGAAGAGTTGCAAACAAGTAGCTCCACTCCTTCCTCAGATTCTTTCTGTTTAGCTTTCCAAGATTGATCCCATCTGAGAAGTTGATGAACTCAAAGAATTCCTCTAACTCTGCATTCGTGGCCAGTCTGTCAAAAGACTCTTGTTGTAGACCCAGTGCTTGATTCATGTCTGCAGTAGTGATAGTGATTTCCTGATCCTGAATCTTGCAGTAGATGATATATGAAGTGATTGCGTTTTCCAGGGCTACAACCTCCACAGTAGCAGAGCTCCAAAACTGTTCCAGGATATCTAGATATAGAGTTTGGTTGGTAGAGAGTGCATCCTTGATGTATGATTCAGCCATCCATTTCACAAAGCATTTAAAATTGGCGTTGGGTGCTTCCACGTCACTAGTTAGAGCAATGAAATTGGTGTTGAACTTTACTGTTGCCATTTGTATGGAAGAGAAGAAAGAAATTGAAGGTTGAAGAAGAAATTTGGATTTTTGCAGTTAGGGTTTCAGAGGTTTAGAGAGTGAAGATGCTTGAGAAATCGAATGAAATGAATCGAATAGATGTAGAATTGTATAAGTATGAAGTACTTGAATTGTCGATTAGAAGTATGTTTTGTATCGACAAGTCAGGCATTCGAGAAGTAGAAAACAACTATCCGAGAAGTCAAGAAAGGCTTAATCGATAACTCAAGCAGATAGTAACTCACAGCTGGCAGTTATCTAACTTAGAAATAAATCTAAATTAGGTAAAATATGTTTTTATGAGTAATTCTGAATTTTGAATAAAAATCCAAAATCGGTTAAAATTCAGCGAGAAATCAGCCTTTTCAAATGATTCGAGAACTCAAATATAGTATTCGAGAACTCAGACAATCGAGAACTAAAACACTATGTTCGAGAAGTCAAGGAAACCTATATTCGAGAACTCTAAAAGACTATATTCGAGAACTCAAGAGTGCTCTAATGAGACTTGTTAGAGATGTCGAATAGTGAATCACTTGGAAAGTCTGACTTGTCGAATTATACTCATAGAAACTCAATTTTCACTATCTTTTAAAATTTACCAGCTATATTCATTCATGAATATTCTAGCAAATTAAACAGTGATTTTCTCAAAATTTCATAGAAATTTCAAGTTAATAAAAATATGATTTTCAATATATGCAACAGATTTGAAATATTTATAAATCATATTTCAGCCAACACTTACTCCAAAAATATTGAGAATTTAGATAAAGTAAATGTTTACTGCTGCAATAATCTAGATGCTGTATTCACTTAGCCAGAATCTGAAGAATTCAGCATTCCAATCTCACTTACCTACCTTGTGAAGGTGGCTTCATCTAATGGCTTAGTGAATATATCAGCTAGTTGTTTATCTGTAGAGACATAATGCAACTCAATGGTTCCATTAGTTGCATGTTCTCTAATGAAATGATATCTGATGTCAATGTGCTTTGTTCTAGAATGATTGACAGGATTGGCAACTATAGAGATTGCACTTGTGTTGTCACACATGATTGGAATTCTTTCCAACACAAGTCCATAATCTTTAAGTTGATTTCTAATCCAAAGCACTTGAGCACAGCAACTTCCAGCAGCTATGTATTCAGCCTCAGCTGTAGAAGTTGACACAGATTGTTGCTTCTTGCTATACCAAGAAACTAACCTTTGTCCAAGAAACTGGCAGCTTCCTGAGGTGCTTTTCCTATCCACTCTGCATCCAGCATAATCAGCATCAGAATAACCAACCAGATTAAACCCAGTGTCCTTAGGGTACTATAAACCCATGTTTGGAGTGCCCTTCAGATATCTAAAGATCCTTTTTATTGCAATCAAATGTGATTCCTTTGGATTTGATTGAAATCTAGCACTTAAACATGTAGCAAACATGATGTCTGGCCTACTTGCGGTGAGATAGAACAGAGAACCAACCATGCCTCTGTAGACTGAGATATCTACTTTCTTGCCTTTAGCATCTTCATCCAATTTAGTTGCAGTGGCCATGGGTGTCTTTGCAGGTGAGCAATCTTCCAAGTCAAACTTCTTCAATAGATCCTTGATGTACTTGGTCTGACTGATAAAGATACTATCCTTCCTTTGACTGACTTGCAACCCAAGAAAGAATGTCAACTCTCCCATCATACTCATCTCATATCTGCTCTGCATGAGTTTGGAGAATTTCTCACACAGCTTCTCATTTGTAGAGCCAAAAATGATATCATCCACATAAATTTGAACTAGGATAATGTCATCACCATGCTTTTTGTAAAACAGTGTCATGTCCAATGTGCCTCTAGCGAATTGATTTTCAAGATGAAATTGCGATATGGTATTATACCATGCTCTTGGAGCCTGCTTAAGTCCATACAATGCCTTAAGCAATCTGTAGACAAATTCTGGGAAATGTGGATCCTCAAAGCCAGGTGGTTGTTGCACATAAACCTCTTCTTCCAACTCTCCATTTAGAAATGCACTCTTGACATCCATTTGATAAACTTTAAAGTTTGAATGAGCAGCAAATGCCAAGAATATTCTAATGGCTTCCAATCTAGCAACAGGGGCAAATGTCTCATCATAATCAATGCCTTCCTGTTGAGAGTATCCTTTTGCAACCAGCCTTGCTTTGTTTCTTACTATTACACCATCTTCATCCATCTTATTCTTCAGAACCCATTTTGTTCCAATAATGGTTCTATTCTTTGGTGCAGGCACAAGTTCCCATACTTTGTTCCTTTCAAATTGATTCAGCTCCTCTTGCATAGCAATAATCCAATCTGGATCCAACAGTGCATCATCAAGTTTCGTAGGCTCAACTTGTGATAGAAAACATCCATAGAGGCACTCATTTTGAGTTGCTCTCCTAGTCCTTACTCCTGCATTAGGATCTCCAATGATTTGCTCTGCAGTGTGTGATCTATCCCATTTTCTTGAGTGTTCAGCCTGACTTCTCATTCTTGATGTTGCTTCATCATCCACATCATGGTCATTCTCATTTCCTCCCCCTGTGAAGTTGTCATTACTCGCAGGTGTGTCTTGGATGCTTGTTTCTCCACTATCGATTGGCACAAATTCTTCTCTTGTATCATCATTCACTTGAGTTTGTTGAACTTGAGTTTCAACTCCAGTTTCAATCTCTTCATCAGAATCAACTAGATTATCAAACCTTAATGGATCTTTGTCTTCATCATTGGCTTCTTCTAGTCCAGGTAGTTTGCTGTCATCAAATGTTACATCTGTGTTTTCCATGACTTTCTTTTGACTGATGACATAAACCTTGTATGCAATTCTTTCCATAGAGTAGCCAAAAAAATTCCTTCAAATGCTTTTGCATCAAATTTTCCAACATATTCAGAATTATCCTTCAGTACAAAGCATTTGCTTCCAAAAGTATGAACATACTTTAGAGTAGGCTTCTTTCCAGTCATCAAGTTGTAAGGTGTCTTTCCAGTGTTTTTGTTGATGAGGGTCATGTTCTGGATATAGCATGCAGTGCTTACAGCCTCAGCCCAAAAACATGTAGGCATCTTTGCATCAAGTAACATTGTTCTAGCAGCCTCAATTAGAGTTCTGTTCTTCCTCTCAACAACTCCATTTTGTTGTGGAGTCCTTGGAGCTGAGAATTGCTGAGAAATACCATTCTCTTTACAGAATGCTTCAAGTATGGCATTTCTGAACTCTGTTCCATTATCACTTCTCAATGCAATCACACTTGCATTGTTTACCATTGCTTCCTTGTCAACTTTCTTTATATTCTCAATGATTACTTGTGGAGCCTCATCTTTTGATGCCAGAAATTCCACCCATGTATACCTTGAAAAATCATCAACCATTACCAGGGCATACTTCTTTCTTCCAAGTGACATAATGTTGACAGGCCCAAACAAATCCATATGAATAAGTTGTAGGGGCTTGGTTATTGATGTCACTGTCTTTGACTTGTGGCTTGATCTTTTCATTTTCCCTTTTTGACAAGCCTCACACACTCCTTCTTGGCAGAATTCAAGTGTAGGCATGCCTCTTACTAACTCTCTTTTGACTAGAGAATTAATGGCTTTGAAGTTCAGGTGTGATAATTTCTTGTGCCACAGCCAACAATCTTCATTTGATGCTTTTGAGTAAAAGCAACAAATTTTGTCCTTGTTTGCATAATCCATATTGGCTACAAACAGGCTTCCCTTCCTTACTCCTGATAGAGCAAAATCACCAGTCTTCTTGTGGGTGATCAAACATTCATCTTTGTCAAAATTCACTTTGAATCCTCTATCAGTAAACTGACCAACACTTAGCAGATTATGCTTGAGCCCCTTGACTAGTGCTACATCTTCAATGATGACATTACCAACTTTCAACTTGCCATATCCCAATGTGTTACCCATGCTGTCATCTCCAAAAGCCACCATTGGGCCAGCCTTTTCCTCATACTGTGATAGCAGGGCCATATCACCAGTCATATGATTTGAGCATCCACTGTCCAAAATCCACATGACCTTCTTTTCACTTTCTTTGCCCTGCAAACACAATGGTATTACTTTGCCTTTGGTACCCAAACAAGTTTGGGTCCATGTGACTTAGAAACAGTTTTATCATAAATAGCATGCTTATCAACTTTCTTGGCATTAGTCTTCTTGTCACTGTTAGAAGTCTTAGAACCTGAGGTTTCAGACTTTGGTGACAGAGGTACCTTCCTAGCTTTAGGAGGACTTAAAGACTTTGCCCTGGTGTAGTGTGTGTGAGAATTGTGACTGATACAACCATCAATGAATTGTCTTCTCAGATTGAAACAACTAGTCATAACATTCATATTGCATGGCATACAGTCAAATTTATCACAAAAAGGTGCATCTCTATGTCTTAGAGGCACAGAAGAATCATAGAAAGGTTTAGATACACTACCAGCAGGTTTCTTGCATGCATGAGTTAAGTGATTGGTACTGAAACAGTTCTGACAAGTTTTCCTAGGGGCATTAGGCATATAAGCATAATTGTTATCCTTGTTAATCCCTAACTTGCCATTTCTGTTCTGTTTCTTCTTAGTCACTTTCTTTTCTGATACATTCATCCCAGCTGAAACAAACTTAACAAACTTCTTAGGTCTTGGCCTAACAACTACTGGTTCCTTGGTCTTTGACTTGACACTCTCACTCTTGGAGGATGCTTGTTGTTCACTAGATTGTGCCTCATCCTCATCATTCAACATTTGTTTGATGAGTAAGGCATCCTCATCAATTTCAAATGTTGATTCCTTAAAAATTGGATTTTCAGTCTTTTTCAAAATGTGAGGCACTTTCTCATGAACAGCTGTGTCCTCTTCAATGACAGCATAGCCTTTCCTCTATTTGAGAGAGTAATAGTCAAGTCCAATAGCTGCTGTAAGAACCCAGATTTTTGGGTAGAATTAAAACTTTTATTATGTAATAATATGGGAATGAATAGTGGTTATGACTGCGATGTAACGACTGTCTATTTAATGAATGGAATGGATTTGGATTCAATTGCTGTATGTCATGCAGAATACCTTTGGTTGATAACTTAGATTAGAATAATCTATCTCCTAGAAAGTTAAGATAAGATTCCCTAGAGAGAAATAGATACCCTCATGTCATCCAAATCAATATCTATTATAAGCCCAGCGGTTCCGTAAAAAGGTTAAGGAACACTCGAGGGTGAACCAGGTTCATTTTCCTAATTATAGGAATTAAATAAAAATAAGTGATGAATAGTGATTTTGGTGAAATTTGGAATATTATTATAATAATGTTATACCCGGTATTCGGAGCGGATTTCTGAGTTCGTATTAGTGATCCAGGAGGAAAATAAGTGTATGTAAAAGCTGTCGGATTCAGAAACAGAGCACTTTCATTTTCTCCGAGAATTCCCTGGACACTGCCAAACTTAAGGATTTAATTAAGGGATTTAAGGAATTTAAATTCGAGAAGTATTAAGAATGATGAAGAATAGTATTAGGAATATTAAGAAGGTTTTCGGTAAAACCCTAGTTAGAAACGAATGAGTTATTCCCTCGAACGATCAACGAATTAAGCAATAAATGGACAAAGAAACAAGCAGAGGACCAAGGTACATACATGTGCTAGTGGATAAAGCCAAGTAACCAAGCTAGTTACAAGTTAACTAGCATTATTAGAAAACCAACCAAACACTTAGCTTACAACACACACCTTATCACAAGAATGCAACACTTGTCCCTTTAATTTGCATCATCCATGACCACACCACCTTTAATAAAGTAGCTTTATGGAAGATATTATCCATACAAACACAATAATTCATTTTAGTGGAGATAAGAGCAAGAGAACAAGCCTAGCACTCCATTCTCTCCATTTTGAACAAACTGTCCAGCAGGACCATCAAGAAGAAGAAAATTCATATCTCCATTTCTATCCATGATAAAATCACCAAATTTTAACCCAAGCCTCTTCCCTCCATGGGTAAGGTTCGTTCAAAATTTCATGGCAAATAAAGTAGTATAGCCTAGTCAAATCCTTGCTCAAAGTTGAAGAAACCAAACTGCCATGTTCTGGACAGTTTCTGACCAACGGAAAAAGGGGGCTCAAAACCCTAGCTAGGAAGCTTAAAATTTGATGAACTAGGACTCAAAACAAAGCCTATGAAGAGGCCAAGATGTGGTAAAAATTTGAGCATTAAACTCTCATTTTTCGAATTATTATGAATTTTACAAGATTGATGATGAATAGTAAATCCAAGAAACTAACTTTGAGTTCTTGTTTTCTTTTGATGATCTAAGCCATATTAAGGTGTTCTAAGGACTAGATCAAGGATTTTTAGACTCACATACACCCCAAGGAAGGTATAACACTCTTGAAACCCTAGGCTTGATTTTAAGTATATGCTTGTTCTTGATGATTGTTAGTTTAGTATGATCTTGGTGATGTTTTAAGCATGATTAAGTGATTGATTTTTGTGATTTAAAGAGGTATGATGGACTTGATATATAATCAGTAGCCTTGACTTAGGAGATGAGTTTTTGATGAATAATGAATGGTATGCCCGGTGTGGCTTGGTTTGATTGTATGATTTTTGGAACGTTCGATTTATAGCCGTCATAATGCCGAAATTTCGTTAACCTTAAGAACACGAGTTTGACAGTAGGTATAAACCACTGATTAACTTCGATTTCTTCCATGATAAGCTAGATTATGTTATAAGCTTCGTTTTGATATAAAGATCGTATGAAATGGACTTACGGTTTAGGAGTTATGATTAAATTCGTAAAAGAGGTTCGAAACCGTAATCGAAAGTTCGTAATTGAAATTGATTCCCTTAAATGTCGTTTAATCAGTGGCGAATCTTATTAATTAAATATTAGAGGTAAAAAGGAAGGTGTGGGAGAAAACCACATGTCGAATGGATCGTTTTCCGATTTTATAAAAATGTTTGAATCAAGGTTAAACGCGAACGAACCCCTTAAAGGTATGACTTTGGTTATAACTTAGAAAACGGGCGATAACACTCGAGGTATAATCTTGATTCGTAAACGACCAACCTTAGAACTTATACGACTTAAGTATATACCAAGTATAAGCATGATGACATGTCTTGATAACGAACGAATGTCGGATCGTATCGGGGATAAAAAGAGTTACACTTTTATTCAAAAAAAAAAAAAAAAAAGAGTTACACTAAAAGAGATGTAACGAGATAACTCGAAAACATGTTTCGATTTTAGTGGAGTTTATACTTAGCCTTTTAATAAGCGTTAAGTGGTTAATCTTAAATATTCTGATTGTTTATAGATTGTCGAGCTGACCCGGGACACATTACCCCTACCCGCACTCGATTCTCAGGCAAGTTTCCAATACTTGGAACTGTTGTTGTGATAATATATATATATGATGATTGTTGTATACATATGCCATAGCATGCATGTCTACTTTCAAGTTATATTGCAATACTTGTTCCCTGAACTGATATTGGCTTATAGACTAGATACGATATATCAGTATAAGCCGGATTTTTGGTTAAGACCCTTAGTGAAGGGCATGTGATATTCATTCTTTAAATGTAGACCGGGAGTCGGTATTTTGAGATATAGATATAGTCTTGGAAACCCGGAGGGATTCCAACGACAGATTAGTATTCCTTTTGAGGAATGTTATTATTACACATTAATTATATTTCCAAAAAGTATTATTTACTTGAAAATCTTTCGAGAAATGTTATTTGAGTATTATCTCAGTCGAGAAATATTAAATGAATATTATTTCGAATATTCATTTAGAGTTTGATTATTTCATGAATATTATTTCAAGATTCATTTAGAATATCGTTTATTAAATGAATATTACTTTCGAATATTCATTTAAGGTTTTATCTATTCAATGAATATTACTTTAAGATATTTCTTTGAAATTCTAATTACTTAAGGAACATTATTTCAAATATTCCTTGAGAGTATTGATTACTAAATGAATATTAATTAGATATTCATTTAGAATAATATTTATTAAATGAATATTATTTGGATATTCATTTAAGTTTTTATTTACTTAATAATCTTTATTTTAAATATTTATTTGAGTTTATCTATTTATCGAATATCATCTTGAATATTCATTTGATCTTTATTTATTTAATGAATATTACTTTCGAATATTCATTTAAGGTTTGATTTACTTAATGAATATTATTTTAAAATATTCATTGGAAGTTCTATTTACTCAAGGAATATTACTTCGAATATTCCATTAAAGTTTTGATTACTAAATGAATATTATTTGGATATTCATTTGGAATGTATTGATTGAATGAATATTATTTTCAAATATTCATTTAAGGTTTGGTTTATTCAGTAAATATTATTTTAAATATTTATTTAAGTTTATTTATTCAAGGAATATTATTTTAAATATTCATTTACGAAGAGACTTATTTAATAAATAATTCTATATATTCATTCGAGGATTACTTACGAGCAATATTATGATTTATTCATATTCCTTAATTATTATTGATTTAATAAACATTCTTGGAATGTTTAATAAAATTCCTTTGAATTCTTTTTATAATGATTTATATTATTCGAAGGCTATCCTTCACCTTCAGATATTATGTAAAATATTTCGGAGTATTTTATGACTATTTTATCAAGGGGAGGTTCCCAAAACTTTAATTTCATTTAAATCTATCTTAAGGAAGATTTAAATACTCGCTCAACTTCCAAACGTATATAAGGGGACCTCACTTGAGCGATGTTATTTATTGGACTGCCCGGTCCTATACTTGCTAAAACTATCTTGTCACTCACATCTTGATTCTTTCAAGCATCGATATGAGTCTTTTGGTTACCTCCTCAACGCTCGAGGGGTATGATTGATGTAACAAGTTTATATCCATTAACAAGCATCAGCTTGGGAAATATTGGTGAATTTTCCTTTCCAATTAGATACGACTACTTTGTGGAGTCCTATCAACAAGTGTTACACTTGGGGAAAAAGGGGAACGAACTTTACGTTTCAGAGTCATGGATGATATTCGAACTAGGAGACGCGTAAGTGGCCGAGTGGCGCCGGTCCAGCAATAGCCCAACCGTTGGCTGAGGAGTTCCAAAGGGCGGTAGATAAGTAAATCCGTCGGAGCTACCTTCTACATGTAGAGAACGACTGATGAGATGCATGACATACGACTGATCATCGTAAACGTCAGGGCATCTGGCGCGGCAATGCTCCCGTATTAGTTCATCTTCTAAAAGTAAGAAATTTCTGCAACACTGTTGGTGTTGGCAAGGTGAAAAAGTGTTGAAACCGGAATTGCAATATTTTTCCTGCAAGTTCCTCTTTTATGATAATTGAGAATATCTTGCTTATCTTTTGTATAGCAGATATTTATTCAAAACAAATATATTTTTGAGTTACCTTGTAACTTCATCTCATACCTTATATTGGTACTACATCGTTAATGCATGGCATATGGTTTCAAAGATATTTTGAACTGTCATATATTATCGTCGTTCAATTATATTTTTGGTGGGCTATTGCTCACCCTTGCTTTATTTATTTATATCACAACAACAGCTAGATCAGATGGCCGCGCAAGGCGCACGCAGCGTAGGCAGGTGTCAACCGTCAGAGGTTTACCGCTAAGGTCTTGGCTACCTTTGTTGAGGATGCAACTACTGGTAGGCTAGTTGTTAGCATTTGAGCCTCAAATGTATTTATATTATGGTATCTATTAATGGATGGCAAAGAATATGTAATTGTACAATTGTAATTCTTTGGGTTGTAAGAACTCAAACTTGTGATTAATAATATTGTTGATTACTCTGATTTCATCTCTGGGACTATAACGGGTGTGTTTTATGTTGTTGTTTTGGGTCACAAGGTTGTAATTTTAATTATGTTGGTTTTGTGGTTGGATATTGAAACCGTAACGACCAGATCCCTGACCCTGGATCTGGGGGTGTTACAGAAATGGTATCAGAGAGAGCGTTATATATCCCAGAGATGATGCGACGTTAAAACAATAAATTCATTAAGATAATAAGAACTCTTGCCAAGTTCATAGTCAGACTACATAATGTAGTATTGACATATAAAACCCTTATGGGAACCCTAAAGTATCATGATAGTAACTTAGCTCGTTCTTGTATCGACTAGTAAGGCGACAGACCTTGGAGATTACGAGAAATAACATAATGATGCTTGTTTTGATGTTGAAGATCGGATGGTGGATTCGATAGAGTACCCTACTGAGGACCCGGAAGAGGTTCCAGCAGAGGAGGAGAATATTGATAAGTATAAGGAGTTTACACTTAAGGAATGAGGGCTACAGCCAGAGAGACTGTAAGAATTAAGGTTCAGTGCTCAGAAAAGTGAGCATAAAGAGCTGAGATATTATTAAGAGAATTAAAGATGCGTATTGGATTCATAGCGGGACTGCTAGATGAAGTACCAGCATGTAAGATGGATTTGAGGAATTACTTGAGATCTTATATGGGGATAGGGTGAGAATGATGCATGATTATCAAAGGCATCAATATATGTCAGGGAGCAGAGTCTCCAGGAGCAGTTGAGATAGAGGCAGCAAGTGCCACATTATCTGATAAATGGATTAGTGTGAATCTTAGTGATGATAATTCGCCATGAGAAGGCAGATTTCCTAGGTTATAATTTATAAAGTCAATCAAGATTGATGAGGTGGTTAATCCAGTGAGATGTCTATTTTATGAATGGATTAGCTAAGAAAGTAAAGATAGTGGAAAGCAATGGCCTGAATGGATAAAGTTACATAAGGAAGTAGTAAGCGAGACAATGATCTCGGAACCTACAAGACTAAAAGACCAGTGAGTCTATGATAAACTAGTAATGAGGATATCGTCAAGAAACCAAGTATAAGTTCAGTTCAAGTCAGTGAAATGATGAACCAGAAACATTAGTTGCATGTGATTCAGAAGAATATTAAATTCTTTCTTTTCCTTGAATGGATTATGGTAGTTACCTTAAGTTCATTCTGACACTGAATCATAAATGGATTAGGCAAGGCGAGCAGTGGTCGAGATGTAATTGAGAATGCTTCTAGGTGCAACCTGATAGGACAGGTGTAGGACATGTTCTCGAAATAAGAGTTTTGGCAAAATGAAGTCCAGCAATAGGACACATGATCAATAAGAGTAGTGTTGGTCGGCCCTACCAAGTTAAAGACAGTTTCAAATGAAGATTGGCCAACCACACTGGCAAAGGTGAGAAATTTCATAAAATTCACAAGGTATTACCAAAGATTTGCTCAGGAATTTACAGAAAGTGTAGTCCCGTAACCCGACTTATTATAAGAATAAAAGTTTGAATGGACAAGATAAACGTGAAAAGATCTTCCTGGAGCTAAAGGTGAAGTTGGTGATGACCAGGGTTGGCATTGCCTAATGGAAGAAGGAAACTTTGGGAGATATTATGATGCAACTCATACAGGTATAGGTCTGCGCTTATGCAGCACGATGGCGTAATTTCGAATACATTTAGACAGCACAGTTCATCGGATTCGGATGGCCTTGGTAGTGCCAATGTTGAGGAACGACTAACCCCGACGGTAGTGTTCCTTCTGAGACTAGTTGTTAAGAAGACTGGTATTTGGTAGTATCGACTAATAGGACGAATATGTATCGGGAAGATGTGGCATGTTACTAGTGAGTGAATAGATTAACTGAAGTTTCCCTAATCCTGGAAAGGAATTGGACAAAATTTGGCAAACCTTGTCTTTCGGATTATATGAATACATCACTGAGGAGTCGATTGAGACTTATATGGAGTGAAGTTTTTGAAAAGATCAAAAGGTATCAAAGTAGAAGGCACTATGCCAGCAATTGCTAGAAAAGTAATGCTATTAGCCGACCCCTAAACTCACATATTTTAGCATGGCCAGTTGGGGCCAAGTCACTAAAGATTATCGAGTGACTGAACCAGCAAGGTAAGGATAAAGCGGGGTGCTTCTAATCAAGCGCCAACCGCAAGGACTTTTGATATAAAACGAATTGAGATACATGATAATGGATTTTATAAATACCATGGATGTGTTAGGAATGAGGATGGTGACCAGTAAAGGTTATGAGGATTGTCAGAGATGGTGCAGTATGATGCATAAATGTTATCTGAAACTTGGTGTCCTCAAGAGGAGCATTAGGCATTAAGAGATTCACGTTGAACAGGACCAATATCTTCCAGAACATCCTTGCTACCATTACCAAGTTCTGTAAGAAAAAGCAGATAGACATGTGTTGTCTTTTGGAAGGTCATATAGACTAACATTCGTTTGAAAAGAGAGGTAACATTAAGCTACCTATAGATTATCAAGATTGGAATGATTGAAAAGAGACCCTTATTAAGGATATATGATTGAATTGCCAAGTACAGGATATAAGTATTCCTTGAAACTAGAATTGAGCATAAAATGTCCATATATTAAGACGAACCCTGGGGGATACACAAAGGATAGCATCACCCCTAACAAAGACATTGTGAATTCAGACGATATAAGTTGAATCGACTAAAGTATCAATAACCTGTAAGGATTTGGGGAAAGGAGTCTCCAAAAGTACATAGACAGAGATGTTATAAATTGACTAATGATGTATGATATACCCTGTAACCAGGAGATGCAGGAGGAATGATGAGGATGGCCTAAGAAACCTTATAAGGGAAGTGCTAATCTTCTAAACTTCAAACGGGAAGTTTGGTAAGGAATGTATGACATAGTGACAATAAGGCCAGATGAAACATGTGTGAAACCATGTAAAAGTACGGATTGAACCGATAAGGTTGAGATTATCCTAAAAACAAGAAGGGAGTTAAGTAAGGAAATATCCTAGGTATGATTTGGAGTACCTGTAGTCAAGATCGCACTAGAAAGGTGGAAGCAATGACTTTTGGAAAAGACTGATAGATGCTTTCTCTCATTCAGCAGAATTTAAGGGAGAATGCTTCCACCCTGAGTTGGAATAGATCTAGAAAACATTGACCCCAAGAGATTATTATAATCAGGAAAGGCCAACGAGGTGGCTGACACTTTAAGTATGGGGGAGTAAGTATAAATGCTCAGACCAAAGAAATAGAATGATAATGTAAGGACTTTGAAGGTCAGAATGTGGTAGAGGAATTTACATTCCCTCTAATGATTGTACAAGAATCAACCATAAGAGTAGTTTAAGTAAAGATTCGATTCCTGATGTCGTCTTAAGCATATTACCTGCGTTAGGAGGTCCTATGTTGAGGTAAACCAGGACCTGGTACGAAATTGACTAAGTAAACCGTTAGCTTCCAGTCTTCTACTGAAGATATATGATTGATAATTTCGTCAACTTGGCATAGCTACGATGCTTGAAGCTCTTCTGCAATTTTATCTGCTTCATGTAATATCTACATCAAGTTCAGGAAGTATTCCTTATGGATAAGGAATAGTGATGATTTTGTCTTCCTAGAGGATCTTAATCTGACAATTATGAAACCTGTAGGATTAGCTATTAAAGCACTATGTAAAGGACAAACGAGGTGATTCAACCATGGACTACATTAATGTGGTGGTGATTCTTCTGAGAAATTAAGTGTTAACGACTGCGGAAATGTCGAATTGAATCTAAGTTAAAGAAATCATCCAGGTTTATTTCGGATGGTGTAATTTCTGGAACGACGGGATATTTGAAATGAAGAATTAGGTTATGATGGATCATAAAATGATTATAGTAGAAATAAAGACAAGAGACTGATAAAGATGGAAATAGAATTGGGGATTAATAAGAGAGTCAGATAGGCAGACTCATGGGAAGCTCCAGTAATGGAGCGAGAAGAGTATGGAATTGGCAAGGTAAGGGTATTGGCCAAAGCGGAAAGTTGGAATTAGGAGCATGAATGACATACAAATTGACTCCTTTTAAGTTTGGAAAATTCGAGGAAATACGGATAAGATTGGGGAATAACTACGGAAGCGAAGCAAGGAATGTTATGAATGGATTGATGAATGGGTTTTCCTAATGAGCTATCGGAATGACAACCTAGTGGTGTTAGAATTATGAATATGAAATGGCTAGTGTCGTGGCATGAAATGCCAGTGTTAATAATGTCAAGCGAGAAATCCATGATTTTAACCTGAGAGGTTGAAGGATTTTCCAAAAGTAGTTGATGCTAATATCGAACAAGAGTATAGGTCCACAGAATGATGGACAGAGTAACAAGGACATGTGATGTGTGAGAATACGAAAAAGTGGAATTTGATACGAATATGATTATTTTCTTCTCTAATAAACCTCTATAGTTCAGAGGTAAATTCTAAGTATGATATTTTGACAATCATGAAAACTTTCTTATATGATTCTTTGAAATTCGTTCTTTTCTTCTCCCTTATTTATCTTCTTCTAAATTGAGAAGAACAACCCTTTAAGGAGGGGAGGTAATACTACGTGACTCTTTGTCTGTGTGATAGGAGTCTAAGTGGAATGCCATTAATTGTTTAATTGCTTGTCAAGTACTAAAGGCTGGCCCCCTTTTTGTACTAACTATGCAATATAACAAATGTTCATTGATCTCAGTGATCTCTCGATAAATTTTTTCCACCTAAATATATATACATCGAGATTGCGAAGATTAAAGCGATCAGGAAATTGCAAGTTACGAGTGAGGTTATCTCCGGAATTCGTAGCGCCTTAGCGATACCGAAGTCACTGCATGTACCAATAAGGTTAAAAGTATAAGACCAGACAAGAGCGTATACCGGATGATGTGTTATGCGAAAGTATCAAAGAATTGGTAGAACGGATAAAAGGTGTGTTGTAACACCAGTGTTATGTGCTTTAGAAAGACTGGAATGTGGAAGGATCGACCAGAGAATTGGAAAGCGAAATAACCAACAAGTAACCAATTGTCTTCTACTTGATTCCGGGACGGAATCCTTTTAAGGAGGGGAGACTGTAAGAACCCAGATTTTTGGGTAGAATTAAAACTTTTATTATGTAATAATATGGGAATGAATAGTGGTTATGACTGCGATGTAACGACTGTCTATTTAATGAATGGAATGGATTTGGATTCAATTGCTGTATGTCATGCAGAATACCTTTGGTTGATAACTTAGATTAGAATAATCTATCTCCTAGAAAGTTAAGATAAGATTCCCTAGAGAGAAATAGATACCCTCATGTCATCCAAATCAATATCTATTATAAGCCCAGCGGTTCCGTAAAAAGGTTAAGGAACACTCGAGGGTGAACCAGGTTCATTTTCCTAATTATAGGAATTAAATAAAAATAAGTGATGAATAGTGATTTTGGTGAAATTTGGAATATTATTATAATAATGTTATACCCGGTATTCGGAGTGGATTTCTGAGTTCGTATTAGTGATCCAGGAGGAAAATAAGTGTATGTAAAAGCTGTCGGATTCAGAAACAGAGCACTTTCATTTTCTCCGAGAATTCCCTGGACACTGCCAAACTTAAGGATTTAATTAAGGGATTTAAGGAATTTAAATTCGAGAAGTATTAAGAATGATGAAGAATAGTATTAGGAATATTAAGAAGGTTTTCGGTAAAACCCTAGTTAGAAACGAATGAGTTATTCCCTCGAACGATCAACGAATTAAGCAATAAATGGACAAAGAAACAAGCAGAGGACCAAGGTACATACATGTGCTAGTGGATAAAGCCAAGTAACCAAGCTAGTTACAAGTTAACTAGCATTATTAGAAAACCAACCAAACACTTAGCTTACAACACACACCTTATCACAAGAATGCAACACTTGTCCCTTTAATTTGCATCATCCATGACCACACCACCTTTAATAAAGTAGCTTTATGGAAGATATTATCCATACAAACACAATAATTCATTTTAGTGGAGATAAGAGCAAGAGAACAAGCCTAGCACTCCATTCTCTCCATTTTGAACAAACTGTCCAGCAGGACCATCAAGAAGAAGAAAATTCATATCTCCATTTCTATCCATGATAAAATCACCAAATTTTAACCCAAGCCTCTTCCCTCCATGGGTAAGGTTCGTTCAAAATTTCATGGCAAATAAAGTAGTATAGCCTAGTCAAATCCTTGCTCAAAGTTGAAGAAACCAAACTGCCATGTTCTGGACAGTTTCTGACCAACGGAAAAAGGGGGCTCAAAACCCTAGCTAGGAAGCTTCAAATTTGATGAACTAGGACTCAAAACAAAGCCTATGAAGAGGCCAAGATGTGGTAAAAATTTGAGCATTAAACTCTCATTTTTCGAATTATTATGAATTTTACAAGATTGATGATGAATAGTAAATCCAAGAAACTAACTTTGAGTTCTTGTTTTCTTTTGATGATCTAAGCCATATTAAGGTGTTCTAAGGACTAGATCAAGGATTTTTAGACTCACATACACCCCAAGGAAGGTATAACACTCTTGAAACCCTAGGCTTGATTTTAAGTATATGCTTGTTCTTGATGATTGTTAGTTTAGTATGATCTTGGTGATGTTTTAAGCATGATTAAGTGATTGATTTTTGTGATTTAAAGAGGTATGATGGACTTGATATATAATCAGTAGCCTTGACTTAGGAGATGAGTTTTTGATGAATAATGAATGGTATGCCCGGTGTGGCTTGGTTTGATTGTATGATTTTTGGAACGTTCGATTTATAGCCGTCATAATGCCGAAATTTCGTTAACCTTAAGAACACGAGTTTGACAGTAGGTATAAACCACTGATTAACTTCGATTTCTTCCATGATAAGCTAGATTATGTTATAAGCTTCGTTTTGATATAAAGATCGTATGAAATGGACTTACGGTTTAGGAGTTATGATTAAATTCGTAAAAGAGGTTCGAAACCGTAATCGAAAGTTCGTAATTGAAATTGATTCCCTTAAATGTCGTTTAATCAGTGGCGAATCTTATTAATTAAATATTAGAGGTAAAAAGGAAGGTGTGGGAGAAAACCACATGTCGAATGGATCGTTTTCCGATTTTATAAAAATGTTTGAATCAAGGTTAAACGCGAACGAACCCCTTAAAGGTATGACTTTGGTTATAACTTAGAAAACGGGCGATAACACTCGAGGTATAATCTTGATTCGTAAACGACCAACCTTAGAACTTATACGACTTAAGTATATACCAAGTATAAGCATGATGACATGTCTTGATAACGAACGAATGTCGGATCGTATCGGGGATAAAAAGAGTTACACTTTTATTCAAAAAAAAAAAAAAAAAAGAGTTACACTAAAAGAGATGTAACGAGATAACTCGAAAACATGTTTCGATTTTAGTGGAGTTTATACTTAGCCTTTTAATAAGCGTTAAGTGGTTAATCTTAAATATTCTGATTGTTTATAGATTGTCGAGCTGACCCGGGACACATTACCCCTACCCGCACTCGATTCTCAGGCAAGTTTCCAATACTTGGAACTGTTGTTGTGATAATATATATATATGATGATTGTTGTATACATATGCCATAGCATGCATGTCTACTTTCAAGTTATATTGCAATACTTGTTCCCTGAACTGATATTGGCTTATAGACTAGATACGATATATCAGTATAAGCCGGATTTTTGGTTAAGACCCTTAGTGAAGGGCATGTGATATTCATTCTTTAAATGTAGACCGGGAGTCGGTATTTTGAGATATAGATATAGTCTTGGAAACCCGGAGGGATTCCAACGACAGATTAGTATTCCTTTTGAGGAATGTTATTATTACACATTAATTATATTTCCAAAAAGTATTATTTACTTGGAAATCTTTCGAGAAATGTTATTTGAGTATTATCTCAGTCGAGAAATATTAAATGAATATTATTTCGAATATTCATTTAGAGTTTGATTATTTCATGAATATTATTTCAAGATTCATTTAGAATATCGTTTATTAAATGAATATTACTTTCGAATATTCATTTAAGGTTTTATCTATTCAATGAATATTACTTTAAGATATTTCTTTGAAATTCTAATTACTTAAGGAACATTATTTCAAATATTCCTTGAGAGTATTGATTACTAAATGAATATTAATTAGATATTCATTTAGAATAATATTTATTAAATGAATATTATTTGGATATTCATTTAAGTTTTTATTTACTTAATAATCTTTATTTTAAATATTTATTTGAGTTTATCTATTTATCGAATATCATCTTGAATATTCATTTGATCTTTATTTATTTAATGAATATTACTTTCGAATATTCATTTAAGGTTTGATTTACTTAATGAATATTATTTTAAAATATTCATTGGAAGTTCTATTTACTCAAGGAATATTACTTCGAATATTCCATTAAAGTTTTGATTACTAAATGAATATTATTTGGATATTCATTTGGAATGTATTGATTGAATGAATATTATTTTCAAATATTCATTTAAGGTTTGGTTTATTCAGTAAATATTATTTTAAATATTTATTTAAGTTTATTTATTCAAGGAATATTATTTTAAATATTCATTTACGAAGAGACTTATTTAATAAATAATTCTATATATTCATTCGAGGATTACTTACGAGCAATATTATGATTTATTCATATTCCTTAATTATTATTGATTTAATAAACATTCTTGGAATGTTTAATAAAATTCCTTTGAATTCTTTTTATAATGATTTATATTATTCGAAGGCTATCCTTCACCTTCAGATATTATGTAAAATATTTCGGAGTATTTTATGACTATTTTATCAAGGGGAGGTTCCCAAAACTTTAATTTCATTTAAATCTATCTTAAGGAAGATTTAAATACTCGCTCAACTTCCAAACGTATATAAGGGGACCTCACTTGAGCGATGTTATTTATTGGACTGCCCGGTCCTATACTTGCTAAAACTATCTTGTCACTCACATCTTGATTCTTTCAAGCATCGATATGAGTCTTTTGGTTACCTCCTCAACGCTCGAGGGGTATGATTGATGTAACAAGTTTATATCCATTAACAAGCATCAGCTTGGGAAATATTGGTGAATTTTCCTTTCCAATTAGATACGACTACTTTGTGGAGTCCTATCAACAAGTGTTACACTTGGGGAAAAAGGGGAACGAACTTTACGTTTCAGAGTCATGGATGATATTCGAACTAGGAGACGCGTAAGTGGCCGAGTGGCGCCGGTCCAGCAATAGCCCAACCGTTGGCTGAGGAGTTCCAAAGGGCGGTAGATAAGTAAATCCGTCGGAGCTACCTTCTACATGTAGAGAACGACTGATGAGATGCATGACATACGACTGATCATCGTAAACGTCAGGGCATCTGGCGCGGCAATGCTCCCGTATTAGTTCATCTTCTAAAAGTAAGAAATTTCTGCAACACTGTTGGTGTTGGCAAGGTGAAAAAGTGTTGAAACCGGAATTGCAATATTTTTCCTGCAAGTTCCTCTTTTATGATAATTGAGAATATCTTGCTTATCTTTTGTATAGCAGATATTTATTCAAAACAAATATATTTTTGAGTTACCTTGTAACTTCATCTCATACCTTATATTGGTACTACATCGTTAATGCATGGCATATGGTTTCAAAGATATTTTGAACTGTCATATATTATCGTCGTTCAATTATATTTTTGGTGGGCTATTGCTCACCCTTGCTTTATTTATTTATATCACAACAACAGCTAGATCAGATGGCCGCGCAAGGCGCACGCAGCGTAGGCAGGTGTCAACCGTCAGAGGTTTACCGCTAAGGTCTTGGCTACCTTTGTTGAGGATGCAACTACTGGTAGGCTAGTTGTTAGCATTTGAGCCTCAAATGTATTTATATTATGGTATCTATTAATGGATGGCAAAGAATATGTAATTGTACAATTGTAATTCTTTGGGTTGTAAGAACTCAAACTTGTGATTAATAATATTGTTGATTACTCTGATTTCATCTCTGGGACTATAACGGGTGTGTTTTATGTTGTTGTTTTGGGTCACAAGGTTGTAATTTTAATTATGTTGGTTTTGTGGTTGGATATTGAAACCGTAACGACCAGATCCCTGACCCTGGATCTGGGGGTGTTACAGCTGCTTTGGGTTTAGCTTCAATTTTCTCACAGTAGGATTGCACTAGACCAGATGATTTCTTGAAAGTTTTCAGTTTGAATTCATTTTCAGCTAATTCATCCCTAAGAGCCTTCTCTACTTGACTAGCACATAAACCTTGTTCTATAAATATTCAACTTCTTTCTTAAGGTTTTCTACTTGCATAGCAGTTAGCTCAAGTTCCTCATTCTTTTTGGTTAATATTTCATTTCTAGTAGACAGTTTAGCAATCTCCTCATTAGCAGCAGTCATACTAGTATGAATATTAAACATCTCAACAGATAGTTGTTCAATCATGCATTTATACTCAGAAACAGACATATCTATAGTAGTGAGGGATGGTACCTGAGAATCAGATGGAGATGGGTCATCCTTGGAGTTGGCCATCAAGGCATAATTGCAGAATTCTTGTTCCTCTCCATCACTCTCAGAATCATCCCAACACTTCCCTTCAGCTATGTAGGCCTTACCTTGTGTCTGCTTTTTCAGAAGGGCCTCATACTTAGCTTCGAGCTCAAGATAATCTCTATCCTTCTTTTTAGGCTTCTTGCATTCACTGGCAAAATGCCCTAGGTCATTGCATCTATAGCACCTTACAGATGACCTATCCACATAACTGGTTTTGAATTTATTTCTATTTGATTTCACAGGTGCCTTGTTCTTGTTGACTGAATGGTTTTGAGTTTTGGGTTTGAAGGATTGATTTCTTTTAAATCTGATGTTTGGAAATTTCCTGGCCATGAAAGCATATGAAGTATTTTCCATCCCATCAAGTTCTTCAAGAGTGTAAAACTCTTCCTCTTCCTCCTTTTCCTCAACAGGTTCACATACCTCAGCTTCAGTTTCTTCATCATTTGCTACCTCCTCTATCCTTAGCTGACTTGTAGATGCTTCTAGGTCTTGAATAGATTTGTTGACAATCAAGGCACATGATGTGTTTATCATTCTACCTTGGTTGGCTTGGATAGCCCTTTTCTGAAGCAACTCAAGTTCATGAGTCTTTAGGACTCCATAGAGCACATCATAGGTGACTTTGTTCAAATCTCTCTCCCTTAGAGAAATGACTCTTTGCTCTAGATGATTTGGTGAAGATAACAGAAATTTCATATTTAACTCCTTGGTGCTGTAAACCTTGCCATTCATCTGCAACTCAGTAACTAGCTTGTGAAACCTTTCAAACATTTCAGTAATGCTTTCCTTGGGTTGTGCCATGAAAGCTTCATACTGTGTGACCAATATCTGTTTCTTGTTTTCCTTAACCTCATCAGTTCCTTCACACAACACCTCAATGTGATCCCACATTTCTTTGGCAGACGTACATGATGCAATGTTTGCAGACATTGACATGTCCATGGAATCAATGATAAGCAGCATGAGGTGACTGTCAAGAGCAACCTTCTCCCTTTCTGATTCTGTCCATTTTGGTGGATCCTTGGCCTCATAAGATCTTGGGATAGTTGTGGTTCCAACAGTCTTCTCTGGTATCTCTTGTTGTGGAACAAAAGGACCATTCTTGAGAATCTCAGGATACAAGAGATGAGAGGCTTTGATGAACAACATCATCTTTATCTTCCAGAGGTTGAAGTTTTCTTTGTCAAACTTAGGGACCTTCACCGTTCCTGTAGTCTTTGGTGTATTCGAACTCATGATCATTTTTCTGTTTTTGAATAAACAGCCCGCTCTGATACCACTTGTTGAGTATTGATGTGACGCTCCCGACCCCGGTTCGATTTCCTCTGAAAAGAACCGGCTCGAGGGTCCGTCAAACTACATCACAACCTGATTCATTCTGCTAATTTTTTTTTTAAATTTTGGCATGAAGTATTCATAAATAGGACTATCCCCTGATTTTTTAATTCAACTCTATAACAAAAGTCTATCTCACCAAAATGGTGCCACACACAGCGCATCGCAATTACTATTTAAAGTATACTACAATCGGTATAGTCACAATCAACTCTGTCCTGACTTACCTGGCATCAACATACAACCAAAGTCCACAACAAGTGCTTCCACCAAGTCAATCTACACTCCAGTACGTGAAGAACAACCACTAAGTCAACCACCAGCTCTAATGGTCCATCACTTCTGTCTACCTTTCCTAGTATTCTTCTGAAATCTTTAGCATCTTCCTGTGATAATTTATAAAATAAAGGAATGAGCTATAAAGCTCAGCAAGTATATTTTGTAGTGATCCCCTGAAGTTTTATAAAAATAATTTAGTTTTGGAAATCATTATCACTACACAGTTTATAGAAAATATAACTCACACCGAAACCAGATTCCTGCCAATATGTCAGCACAACATTGATAATTTATAATAAAATATAAAATCACGCCGAAATCCGAGTTCTGCGAAAATATTCATCACAACACAGTTTATAATAAAATATAATTCACACCACAATCAGAGTTCTGCCAAAGTACTCATCTTTTAAAACTGAGTAATCATTTCGTAAATAGTTTGATTTCACAATATTCTGAACCTCAACACAATTTCACAACAATCTGAATCTTAAAGCATTTTCACAATATTGCATATAAGCAATCAACAACATTTCACAATTCACAATTTATAATAAAATATAAACTTCCCAATTTACGTGAGGAAAAACTGGGCATTCTAGTCATGACAAGTTCATCAAGTTCTACTAGTGGGGGTCCCCGGCCTTTACTTCCTATTTCGGGAAGTTCACACAATTTCCATTTCTGGAAGTTCTACCAGTGGGGGTCCCCGGCCTTCACTTCCTATTTCGGGAAGTTCACAAAGTTTCCATTTCTGGAAGTTCAACCAAATCTCCATTTCTGGAGGTTCATACTGTCTCCATTTCTGGAGGTTCATACTGTCTCCATTTCTGGAGGTTCTACTGGTCTCCATTTCTGGAGGTTCATACTGTCTCCATTTCTGGAGGTTCATACTATCTCCATTTCTGGAGGTTCTACTGTTCCCAATTAAGGGGGTGATTCACTGTCAATGCCAGTCTGCTCAGTTTTCCTCAAAAACACATTTCAACATATACCAGTTAAAAACAGTTTAACAAGCATTCATATATAATAATATAAAAATCACAATTTAAACACCTCGATTTAAAAGATATATTTCTTTTAAAAATCCACAAATTCACATTTCTACCCGCATAACACAAAATACGCATAGGGTTTAAAACACAGTAAATATGTTAACAGAAATATAACGCATTATCTTCAATTTATCACAGCAAGATATACTTACAACCACCGCTATCCAAGCAGCCTTACGATTCTCCAATCCACCTCTTCAAAACCTGAACGTGTATCATCAAAGATCTTCAATCACATATTCTCAAGAATACATGTACTCGTATCTTCACAAAGCAACATGACCTTAGAATGATCAAATTCTACTTAGTTCATTTCTAAAATTATTTACTAAAATCAATCACGTATTCTTAAGTCTAGGTGAATGGCCTTCCTACAAAAAATTGGACATGACCTTGTCGTAAAATGGACATTCCCCGGTGTAAAAACACCTCAAATCAATCCAAAGACATCCACAACACTAATCAATACCCAACTCCATCTCCAATCACAATTCATCAATCACTTTCAACTATTTCTCCTTAGAATTTCCAAATCAACCATTAACCACCATTTAAATATATACCGTACTTGACAAACAATTAGATAAGACCAAAACTAACAAATTTCATTCTTTGACCAACATCAAATAAGATCATTAATCCTTTCAAAACAACTCCCCAAAACAGGGAAGACAAACTGGAAAACAAAAATGCAACTGCGCACTCTTTACTCTAACATTTTTCATAAATCGAAAAATACTCATTTTAATACCAAATTTTCCATATTTCATCTTTGATATCATTTCAATCTCCCATAAAAATTTCATCTCAGAATTAATCGTATAACCAAGCAAACCATTTGCTCAAACTTGCAACAGAACACAGAAATTTCTGCGCTGTGCTACCTTTACCAAAACATTCATAACTCCTTACTCGTATACTCAAATGACTTGAAATTTACGCATAAATAAACTAGAAACCATATAGAACAACTTCATCACAGAGTTACTGCCCAGAACATCTTCTAACAAACCCAGAATAGCTGAACAGTAGCAATACATAACTGGGCAGTTTCATAACTACTATAATCAGCCCTGTTCCAACAACTATATCTCAATTTTTACAAGTCTGGTACATACCATATTTGGCAACCACAAAGACAAGACATAAACCTACAACTTTCATTCTTTGACCATTATCGAGTAATGCCTTTAACCTCTTCAAAACCCCTTCCCAAAGCAGGACATTAATCCTAGACATTTTAAAAATTACTGCGCACGGTTTACTCAAACATTTTTAATAATTTCAAAGATCAATATTTCTGTGCAAATCTTCCTCTGAAATCTTTATAGTTCCTTCCTCCTTCTTCAATAAAAATTTCAACCCAGAATTCAAAGTTTAACTAGGTGAAACATAATTCTAAAATTAGAATCCCGAGACCTTGCTCTTTTCTGCGCAGATTTTACTAAAACATCGTTTTCTCCTAGCTCGTTAACTTAAACGACACACCGTTTTCTCCTACACAAACTAGACTCCAAATAGAAAAAATTTCATTTATAAATCACTGCCCATAACGGAACACAACAGGTTCAAAAATCTGTTGCAAAACAGGGCAGTAGCTGTGTAAAACCATTCTCATGCTTAAAACACATAAAACATCTAGTAATTCAAAAATCCTAAATCACTAACTAAACCCTAAGTTAGAATAATCAACACACACCATAATTAAGTTTAAGAATTCAATAATCATACCTTGCACAAGCTTAAAAACAAGTACCAAACTTCAATTAAACCAAGCTTTCACTTTTTCCACCACAAGTACTATTCACCTTCTTCTTCCTTCTTTTACTTTGCAAACCACCACAACTCAAGCAAGCCTTCAATTTAAGCTTCACACACTATGTATATATGATTATCCTTTGATTACAATTCCTAATCAAGTATGATCTCAAGGTTTTTCCTCTCTTTTCTCTCTCTCTTTTCTCTCTTTTTCTTCTCCCAAATCCCTAATTTTCTTCTTTCCCCCAATTTTTCCTCTCTCCTCGTATATATTTCTGCGTGTTCTGTGTGTTTTCTAAATGGGCTTGGCCCAAATTCCTTATATTAGCTTATAACAATTATTCTAGACTCCAAATAAAACACTACTTATTCGTTTATCTCCTTTTTATTCCAATTGTAATTGTTTTATTAAAACAATTATCTCCCAAATTTTCCAAAATGATTATACTCTTTAATTTTATAAACTAAAGTTGTCGAATCTCCAAATCTCGTATTTTAAAATAATTACGAGTCCACTTGCAATTTCCCGGAAATAAATCCTAAAAATTTATCCACCGTCCAATAATAAATCTTTAACATAATAATTTAATCCTTGACCAATGAAATAAATTATTTCCCAAAATCCATAATTTATCGATTCAATCACTAAATTCTTCATGATCTCCAAAACGGTTCAAAATTTAACCGTAATAAATCTTATTCTTAATAAAATAATCAAAATTAATATTTTCGGACTCGGGATGTTACAATTGAACACAGAGAAAGAATACAGAGGGGGGGTGAATGGATTCTTGAACCTTTCTTGCCTTGAGTCTGTGTAGCAAGCAAGTGTTGTGTGTGCAGAGATGTAGGTGCGGATAAAGAACAACACAAAACACAATATCACTTTAATCTAATGTATTATTAGATAAAGGTTGCTACAATCTGTGAATACAAATGATAGTATTCTCAGCTTCGTTTTTCTCAGAGAGATATAGCTTACAGTGTATTAAAAAACTTGACTCACTTAGTTGATAACTAAGGAAGTGAGGCTGTATCCTTATAGAACATGGATACAACCTACTTACTACAAATAAGGTAGCTAAACAAATTACTTTCTAGTCTGTCTATCCTTTTTGAGTAAGTGTCCAAACGGTTACAGATTTGACTTTGCAAAGCCTGTTCAGATCCACTTCTTTAGCCCCTTGTCTCTTCTATATCTCTCCAAGCTTCCTTGTAGGCTTTCCAGAGCATGTTACAGATTGTGGTCTATAAAGTGCATTGGCTTGTTGCAGGTTTCTAACTTGTACAATTTCTTCAGTATTTTGTCTCCAAGAATGTATTCGAGAAGTGACTAAGTAAGTGATTCGAGAACTAGAATTGACTTGATCGATAACTCTGAGTTCTCGAACACTGCTATATTGACATATCGAACCACTTCTCGAATAGCTCTTTTCCATCAGGATTCCTTGAGTTGTCGAATAGAACATTTGACTTATCGAATCCTCGAGATATCGAATAGCTTTCTGAGTCCTTGAGATATCGAATGGAACTTTGACTTGTTGACTCATTGAGTTCTCGAATAGAGTAGTAGACATATCGAATCTCTGAGATATCAAATGGGATATCGAACAGTGTATTCAGAGATATCGAATAGTGTCTTGAGATATCGAATCCCTGACTTCTCGAATGCTGGACTTCTCGAATAGACAAATATACTTCTCGAATTGGTACTTAGGCAAATTCTTCATTTCTTCAAATCCCAACTTGTGATTATTTGACAGTCTTTATCTTCTTGCTTGAGGCATGAACCTTGGAACTTCTTTCAAGCATTATTCTTGACTATATAAGTACAATTACACAACTAGGATTTGATGCCTACTATAAGTACAAAACAAATAGAAACTCTACAACTAGAGGTTCCCTCAGTTAAGAGGTCATGTAAGTAATGCAAAGCATTACAAACAATTAGGCTTGTTATTAGATGTGTACAGGCATGCCTCTGTGACTAACAACCAATACTTAGAAAAAAACACATAGAGAGATAAGAGAGACTTGGAGAAGGATTCCCAACGCTCATGAGAAGCAATGGAGATCTAGATCTACTTAATCGATCTTTTCTATTCTTCTATTAGGCGTTACTTTGGATTTTGGATTTGTTTTCTTAGCTCTATTACTCTAGCATTATTATTATTATTCAGACTTTGTTTTACATCATGTTATCTCTAGATTCCATGATGACGAGCGGTTCGATTAAGAATTAATCGTTGTCATGGGATTCTAACAGATTTATCTATGTAGTTTAGTAGTTTGTTTGCTTTACAGATTTGTGTGTGATGAATTACTGATATCCTTGTATGGTTGTGCTTATTCTTCTTCGATGCGTAGCTAACATCTAAGTTGCCTTGTTAATCTCTTGTGAAGCGACAGTGGATCTTGAGATTTAGAACTTGTCATGCTAGCATAGGATTATGTATGTTTTGACATCATGATTTGTAGCGTAATTTTAACCGTCTTATGCCGCCCTATGTGATCTCAATGGATAACTTGTGCTTATACCATTATATTTTCAAATCTTATAGACATATAGGGTATAAACATAATTGGTGTCTACCCATCTTCTATCTCTTTTGTGGATGTATGAGTAGTTTGGTATTCGTATACTGACAAGTAGTCTATACTTGTTTCGTGTTGTCCGGTCAGTTATCATAACCATCACATACTTTGATTAACACTACTAGAAAAACAGGATTAGACATCACACATTAGACATCAGTTAGAAAAATCACTGATGTTAAAAGTATTTTGCACATCACCGAACTAAAAAGTGATGTTTTTTGATTATCTGTACATCAGTCAAGAAAGAAAGCGATGTCTAAGCCCTTTTTTAAAAAAACTGAAAGGACTTAGACATCAGTTAATATGTAAAGCGATGTCTATGACCATTTTTAAAAAAAATGAAATCCGGCCTTAGTAAAATGAAACCCGCTACACTCTTCATTTTCTCCCCCTGCCCTTATACAAAAATTCAGTTTTCCCTCCCTTAACCAAAATTTCCCCCTTATATCAAATATCATTCCCCCTTAACCAAAATTTCCCCCCTTAAACTTAAAAACACCCCAAAACTTAAAACACTAAAAATTAATAACGTAAAAACACAAAAACCTAAAAATCAATTCTCACTCTCACTCAGCCCCCTCGTCGACTCCCTATGAACCCTAATTGACCGATTGCCGCTTTTCAATCAATCGACCTACTCAATCAAGCTTTAAGCTTGTTCGAGCGACATCATCTATCTGTATTGTATTCGCCCGAGCATCAACATCTTTTTGTTCTTCATCTGGACAATTGGGTCATCTAATCTTCATCTTTTTGTTTCAATTCAATTTGTAAGTATCTCTTTTCAATTGGGGTTTTTATTTATAGGGTTTTAAATTGGGTCATCTGTTCTTCATAATCTGCTCTCTCTACATCTTCTTTGATAGTTTGTTGGATGGATTTAATTATGATTCCATATTAGGGCAGTGTTGTGAGATGCTGATAGGTTATGTACAAATACCTGTTGGGATTGCCGGTCCGTTGTTGGTTAATGGATGTGAGTATACAGTGCCTATGGCTACAACGGAGGGGTGCTTGGTTGCTAGTACTAACAGAGGTTGTAAAACTATTTATGCTTGTGGTGGTGCCACCGCGATTTTGTTGAAAGATGGGATGACCAGATCTGGGAATCTGTCCCAAATTGAATTCTCTACATATTGAAGCAGCACGCATGGTGTTGCTCGAATTGAAAGGATGTGGTGTACTATCTGAAGCTTCAATTAATTGCCCTCAACTAATATCTCTGGATGCTTCATTTTGCAGGTGATGTTAATTCTTTTGGTATTAGTGTTTAGTATTGCTTATTAGCTTAGTTTCCTTCATTAAGCAAAAACCTACTTGCTTCAAATTTGGTTTGTCTGTCTTGTTTAAGCTGATATTTAGGGTTTCTTTTGCAGTCAGCTTAGAGATGATTGCTTGTCTGCAACCACAACTTCATGTCCTCTCATTGAATCATTAATCTTAATGTCATGCCCTTCAGTTGGGCCTGAGGGACTCTCATCTTTGCGCTGGCTTCCACATTTGACCTCACTTGATCTGTCCTACACTTTCTTGATGGATTTGCAGCCAGTTTTCAACTCCTGTATGCAGTTGAAGGTATATTGTACAGTGCTTTAATCTGACTTTATTGATGTTCTTTTCAGTTTGACGCTTGCTTTCGTGTGTATAATGGAAACATGTTTGTGAGGCCCCATATAGACATGTTGTCTGATGTTGATGCATTCATTGGTAGTGTTGGAATCACATGGCCATTGCTACTGAATCTTTTTACAACTTCTAACAGATCTTTATGCATTGTGTTACCATGAAGATATATTGCATTGTACCTGTAACCATTTACCTGAATGACAACATACGGAGTATAGAAAAAGTCTGGTCATTGAGGTTGACTTATTTAATGGTCAAGAGACTTAAAATGCATTTTAACAATACAAACTCCTCAAAATTTGCTTCGAGAAACTATGGCACATAATTTGGTACAATGCCGTTGAATACTCGTGAGGAAACAACTAAAATTTACCAACTGTTAATGATTGCCAGACTTCAGACTTATTTGAAGAACTGTCAATCGCCGAATGTTTCACCTTAGTATCAGTCTGTTTAATAAAGTTTCATGAGGTTTGTGGACACAAGTTAAACCTGCATATCTGAAATGTTGGAAAAGAATATGAATAATAGTTTGCAAATATGAGTATGATTGCATTTTATCATATTGTTCTTTTCTATGACGGGTTACATGATTATCATCATCATCATTATTACAGCAATGTATTGTTCTTTGATTGTAGGTTCTAAAGTTACAAGCATGCAAGTATCTGACTGACTCGTCACTGGAGCCTCTTTACAAGAATGGTGCTCTTCCCTCATTGTGTGAGTTGGACTTGTCCTATGGAACTCTGTGCCAGTCTGCTATTGAGAAATTTCTTGCTAGTTGTACGCAGTTAACTCATGTGAGCTTGAATGGTTGTGTGAATATGCATGACCTCAATTGGGGTTCTGAATTGGTCCAATTGGCTATCGATATAGAGGGTTCTGATGAGCAGCCTAATCGTTTGCTGCAAAACCTTAACTGTGTTGGTTGTGCAAATATCAAGAAGGTTATTATTCCGTCAGCCGCAAGATGTTTACATTTGACATCATTGAACCTTTCGCTGTCTGCAAATCTGAAAGAAGTTGACCTTGCGTGTTTAAACTTGTGTTTTCTCAATCTCAGGTATTCTTTGTTCCATTGGAATGTTTGTATTGAACTCTTTGGTTTCCTTTGTAGCATGTGTTCACTTGTATTCTTTAATCAGCAATGGAAACTTTAAAGCTCGATTGCCCCAAATTGACCAGCCTTTTCCTTCAGGTATGAACTTGTGACATCCAATTTTCTTTCTTTTATCGTGGATCGGGGATAAATTACATCCACAAAGACTTGCCAAGTTTCACTTTGTTGCATTAATTAAAAAAAGGTTGATGGGCATAAATTCTGGAGAAGTGTAAAATGTTACAACTCGGTTAAATGTTTACACTTGGTATATATTATGATTTTCGCTAAACGTTTTGCATTAATTTGGAAGACGCTTATAAATGTACAGTATGTAGACAAAACTCTTTCCCGTTCACTTGCATTCTTCAGTGTTTCAATCCTAAATACTTAAATGGTAGATCACCATGGCAGTTTGAAGTGTAGTTAACATAAACTGATTTTTTTTTTAACTTTTGGTATTTTTGCAGTCGTGCAACATTAACGAAGATGCTGTTGAAGTTGCCATAGAACAGTGTCATATGCTAGAGACACTTGACGTCCGTTTTTGTCCAAAGGTGAGGATATTTATCAAGATCTGGGATAAAATATAAAAGCTATCTATATTTGTTTTTTAATGTTTTTGAATGGATACACGTTTTCTTTTTCTTTTTTTGCTAAATGAATGCAAACACATTTTCCTTTCAAACTCCATTTTTTCATTTCTGAATGGCGTAAAGTCACTAAGTTCAAATTGTATAATGCTGATTGACAGATACATCCAGTGAGTATGGGTAGGTTGCGTGCAGCATGCCCCAGCCTCAAACGCCTCTTTAGCAGCATGGCTTCTATGTGATGCACTAAGGATATTCATGTGTTTTCTTTGTACTTGTTTGCTTTGTTTGAAGTATGAGGTACCTTTAGCTGGTATCTCATCTACATCGTGTAATCCTGTAAATGTGTCTAATCTTAAGGTTGTTACAACTTTGTGTATGAAATTAATATAGGACGTATGAGATGCATGATGCATCATATGTAATATGTAATACAATAAATCGTTGATTATGTTATAAAAACTGTTTGTTTGTTGTACTATGCAAATGTCGAAATATGGTGAATGAATTGCTAAGTGGGTTATGCTTCTGAGTCATCTTGTGTAAGAACCCAGATTTTTGGGTAGAATTAAAACTTTTTATTATGTATTGATGTAAGAATGAACAGTGGTTACAACTACAATGTAATACTGGCTTTAATGAATAATTAATGAAAGGATATAGATTCCAAGGTTATATGTCCTGAAGGATGCTATTGGGTAATAACTTAGATTAGAATAATCTATCTCCTAGAATGTTAAAGATAAGATTCCCTAGAGAGAAATTGATACCCTCATGTCATCCAAATCAATATCTGTTGTTAGTCCAGTGGTTCCGTAAAAAGGTTAAGGAGCACTCGAGAGTAAACCAGGTTCATTTTCCTAATTATAGGAATTAAATAAAAATAAGTGATGAATAGTGATTTTGATGGAATTTAGAATATTATTATAATAATGCTATATCCGGAATTCGGAACGGATTTCTGAGTTCGTATTAGTGATCCAGGAGGAAAATAAGTGTATGTAAAAGCTGTCGGATTCAGAAAAAGAGCACTTTTATTTTCTCCGAGAATTCCCTGGACGCTGCCAGACTTAAGGATTTATAAAAGGGATTTAAGGAAATTAAATTCGAGAAGTATTAATAAAGATGGAGAATGCCATTATAAATATTAAGAAGGTTTTCGGTAAAACCCTAACTAGAAACGAATGAGTTATTCCCTCGAACGATCAACGAATTGAGCAATAAACGGACAAAGAAACAAGCAGAGGGAGCAAGAGTCTTGTGCAAGCCACTAGAAAATATCTAGTAACCAATATAGTTACAAGAGTAACTAGAATCAAGAGGAGCAACCAAGTACTTAGCAAGTAACTATCTAGTAAGCTCTAAACCACCATAAACTCAACACTTGTCATGGTGTTTCCTCATCCAACACTTCACAACCTTTAATAAAGCTACTTTAGATGAGATATTATCCAAATAACATCACTTTATGCATTATTTCTCAAGAAACAAGCCAAGCAACACAAACTCTCCCCATTTGACCACATTCGGCCTCACCTTTAATTTCAAAATCAAAATCTTACTTCCAACCATTTGTTGATCTTGAAACTTTTTATGTGAGTCCTATAATTCATAAAAATGATCTCCTCAAAATCTTAGCATCAAACTCATCTTTTTCCATTTTCAAAAAAATGATTTAAGAGGAGGGTGAATAGTGTTTTCAAGAACAAATCTTGGTTTTTCTTGATTTCTTGGATGATCTAAGCTCGGTTATGGATGGTTATGGACTATACAAGGCTTAGCAAGGTCTTTACACACTCCAAGGAAGGTATAAATCTTAAGAACCTTAGATCTTACTTTGAGTTTATTGCATGTTCTTGATGATCTTAGTGTAGTTATGAATATAGTGATGTTACAAGCATGATTAGCTAGTGGTTTAAGTTGATCTAAGTATGATGATGATTATGATGTCAAAGTCAGTGGTTCTTGGTCTTGTAAGATGGATAATATGATTAAGAGATGTATGGTATGCCCGGTGTGGCTTGATTTTAGTGTTACGATTAGTAGAACGTTCGATTTATAGCCGTCGTAATGCCCGATTTTCGTTTAATCTTGAAATCCGAACTTAACAGTAGATGAAACTCACTGCATAGCTTCAACTTATGCCATGATTAGCTAGATCATGTTACAAGCTTCGTTTTGATATAAAGATCGCATGAAACGGACTTACGGTTTAGGAGTTATGATTAAATTCGTAAAAGTGGTTCGGAACCGTAATCAAAAGTTCGTAATTGAAATTGATTCCCTTAAATGTCGTTTAATCAGTGGCGAATCTTATTAATTAAATATTAGAGGTAAAAAGGAAGGTGTGGGAGAAAACCACATGTCGAATGGATCGTTTTCCGATTTTATAAAAATGGTTGAATCGAGGTTAAACGCGAACGAACCCCTTAAAGGTATGACTTTGGTTATAACTTAGAAAACGGGCGATAACACTCGAGGTATAATCTTGATTCGTAAACGACCGACCTTAGGACTTATACGACTTAAGTATATACCAAGTATAAGCATGATGACATGTCTTGATAACGAACGAATGTCGGATCGTATCGGTGATAAAAAGGGTTACACTAAAAGAGACGTAACGAGATAACTCGAAAACATGTTTCGATTTAAGTGGAGTTTATACTTAGCCTTTTAATAAGCGTTAAGTGGTTAATCTTAAATATTCTGATTGTTTATAGATTGTCGAGCTGACCCGGGACACATTACCCTACCCGCACTCGATTCTCAGGCAAGTTTCCAATACTTGGAACTGTTGTTGTGATAATATATATATGATGATTGTTGTATACATATGCCATAACATGCATGTCTACTTTCAAGTATATTGGAATACTTGTTTCCTGAATTAATATTCGCTTATAGACTAGATATGGATTATCAGATATAAGCATGATTGTTTTGGTAGGACCCTTAGTGAAGGGCATATGATATGTATTCTTTAAATATAGACCGGGAGTCGGTATTTTGAGATATAGATGTAGTCGTGGAAACCCGGAGGGATTCCAGCGACAGATTAGTATTCCTTTTGAGGAATGTTATTATTAAACATTATTTATATTTCCATAAAAGTATCAAATACTTGGAAATCTTTCGAGAAATGTTAGTTGAGTATTATCTCAGTCGAGAAATATTAAATGAATATTATTTTTGAATATTCATTAGATTTGATTATTAATGAATAATTACTTTGATATTCATTGGAATTTTATTCATTAAATGAATATCACTTTCGGATATTCATTTAAGTTTTATGTAATTGATAAATATTATTTCAAAAGTATTCTTTTGAAGTTCTAATTACTCAAGGAATATTATTTCGAATATTAAGGTTTCGATTACTAAATGAATATCATTTGGATATTTTTTTTCTAGAATATTATTTGTTTAATGAATATCAATTGAATATTCATTTGGAATTTATTTATTAAATGAATATTATTTTGAATATTCATTTAAGATATTATGTACTTGATGAATATTATTTTGAATATTCATTTAAGATATTATGTACTTGATGAATATTATTTTGAATATTCATTTAAGATATTATGTACTTGATGAATATTATTTTGAATATTTATTTAAGATATTATGTACTTGATGAATATTATGTTAAAATATTCATTTGAAGTTCTATTTACTTAAGGAATATTGCTTCGAATATTCCTTTAAAGTTTTGATTACTAAGAATATTATTTGGCTATTCATTTGGTATATTATTAAATGAATATTATTTTCAAATATTCATTTAAGGTTTGATTTATTTAGTGAATATTATTTTAAATATTTATTTGAGTTTATTTAATTAATGAATATTATATTGAATATTCATTTAAAGAAGAGAATTATTTAGTAAATAATTCTATATATTCATTCGAGGATTACTTACGAGCAATATTATGATTCAATAATATTCCGTAATTATTATTGACTTAATAAATATTCTTGGAATATTTAATAAAATTCTTTTGAATTCTTTTGTAATGATTTATATTATTCAAAGGTTATCCTTCACCTTCAGATATTATGTAAAATATTTCGAAGTCTTTTATGACTATTTTATCAAGGGGAGGTTCCCAAAACTTTATTTTCGTTTAAATCTATCTTATAAGAAGATTTAAATACTCGCTCAACTTCCAAAAATTATATAAGGGGACCTCACTTGGAGATGTTATTTATTGGACTGCCCGGTCCTATACTTGCTAAAACTATCTTGTCACTCACATCTTGATCCTTTCAAGCATCGATATGAGTCTTTTGGTTACCTCCTCAACGCTCGAGGGGTATGATTGATGTAACAAGTTTATATCCATTAACAAGCATCAGCTTGGGAAATATTGGTGAATTTTCCTTTCCAATTAGATACGACTACTTTGTGGAGTCCTATCAACAAGTGTTACACTTGGGGAAAAAGGGGAACGAACTTTACGTTTCAGAGTCATGGATGATATTCGAACTAGGAGACGCGTAAGTGGCCGAGTGGCGCCGGTCCAGCAATAGCCCCACCGTTGGCTGAGGAGTTCCAGAGGGCGGTAGATAAGTAATTCCGTCGGAGCTACCTTCTACATGTAGAGAACGACTGATGAGATGCATGACATACGACTGATCATCGTAAACGTCAGGGCATCTGGCGCGGCAATGCTCCCGTATTAGTTCATCTTCTAAAAGTGAGAAATTTCTACAACACTGTTGGTGTTGGCAAGGTGAAAAAGTGTTGAAACCGGAATTGCAACATTTTCCTGCAAGTTCCTCTTTTATGATAATTGAGAATATCTTGCTTATCTTTTGCTTAGCAGATATTTATTCAAAACAAATATATTTTTGAGTTACCTTGTAACTTCATCTCATACCTTATATTGGTACTACATCGTTAATGCATGGCATATGGTTTCAAAGATATTTTGAACTGTCATATATTATTGTCGTTCAATTATATTTTCGGTGGGCTATTGCTCACCCTTGCTTTATTTATTTATATCACAACAACAGCTAGATCAGATGGCCGCGCAAGGCGCACACAGCGTAAGCAGGTGTCAACCGTCAGAGGTTTACCGCTAAGGTCTTGGCTACCTTTGTTGAGGATGCAACTACTGGTAGGCTAGTTGTTAGCAATTGAGCCTCAAATGTATTTATATTATGGTATCTATTAATGGATGGCAAAGAGTATGTAATTGTACAATTGTAATTCTTTGGGTTGTAAGAACTCAAACTTGTGATTAATAATATTGTTGGTTACTCTGATTTCATCTCTGGGACTATAACGGGTATGTTTTACGTTGTTGTTTTGGGTCACAAGGTTGTAATTTAGATTATGTTGGTTTTGTGGTTGGATATTGAGACCGTAACGACCAGATCCCTGACCCTGGATCTGGGGGTGTTACATCTTGACCCAATTTTTAACCTCTTCCCATCACCTAGTACAGAACTGATGTTGAAGTGAATCATAGACATCACTAGATAAGAGAACCGATGTTAAAGTAGATAATAGACATCATAAGCTAATTATAAACCGATGTTAAAATAGGAATGCCACATCGCTTCTATTACTCGACTGATGTAAAAATTAAGATACACATCAATTTAAAAAAGTAACTGATGTTAATGTCTCTTCAGATTGTCTAAGGAAGCGATGTCTTAAAGGCTTATAGACATTGGCTCAGGTTGTCTAAGGAAGCGATGTCTTAAAGGCTTATAGACATCGGCTAAAAACCGATGTCTAAGGACCCTACTTTCAACATCGCATGCGAAGACATCGCTTGGATTTTACAAAGACATCGGCTAATAACCGATGTCTAAGGCCTTTTTTCTAGTAGTGTAAAGGCATCAACTCTAAGCGAAGTTTTTAATGAAGTTAGAATCTCATGTTTTAATTCTCATAAGTAATTCGATTTTAATTCTCATTAGTTAAGTAATTCTTAGTTTTGTTTATTTGCTTCTTGGTTAATTTAGATAATCAAAACCCATATTTGATATTTTTTAGCAGTGAATAATAATCATACATTGTTGTAGAGGTGCATAAATCTGTATTAAACCTAAACTAGTCTGTGTGGGAACAAATTTGGACTTAACCTTATATATTACTTGTGACCGTGTACGCTTGCGTGATTTAGTGTGAACAATATTTTTGTTAGATCAAAATTATAATTTTGTTTGGCACCTCTCACATTCCAATAAAATTCACAAAAATGTCATATTAAATCATATCACATAATTTGATGCTTTTTTTATATCATGTTATAATTGTTATTAAAATCTTCAGATAAATTGTGTCAAAGGTATGTTTATACAATGTGATATGATATATTGTGAGATTTTTGTAAGCATTAAGCATTTTATTGAAATTATATAATATAGCATTCTTATTAGCATGAAGCATTTTATTGAATTTTTTAGAATTCGTCAAGAAAAATACTCCAAAATTGGCATTAGAGAGTCAACGGGTCGGGTTTGAATTAAATTGATCTAAATCCATATCCATTTGTTATTATCGGATTCAGATCGGATGATCGGATCACACCTCGGATATTTTAGAGTTCGATCCATATCCATTCCATTTAGTTTAATGGATAAACTGATCGAATTTTAAATATTCATTGATCCATTTATGTTTTAAAATAAAAAAATAATCACATAGATAAATATCATTCATCATTTTAAAAGAAAATTAGTAAAATTTAAAAAGTTACAATCTAGAAATAAATGTGTAAATTTTAATAGCAATTAAAAAATTAAACTATTTTAATAATTTCATTGTTCTAACAAAATCACAAGTTTAAATCGAATAAAAGAAATATATGAAGTCAAGTACTTCAAAAAAAGAAATTTATTTTTTTCACGACAATATTTTGACAATTGCTACGCGCCTACGCGAGCACTTGCACATCACCTCGTTTTTCGTTGCAATACAAGTAAGTAAATATAAGTAACCATTCAACCACTAATAAAAAACACTATCTGAACATATTGAAATTATAAATGCAAGTTTCAAGTACCGAAAATTAACATTAAAATATAAATACAGAAAAAAATAATGACGTTAAAGTTTGAAAGTTGGAGACTGGAGCCGTGCATGGAAGAGTAAGAAAAATATTAGATTAGGTATAAGATTTAGGATTTTCAATAAGGTAATTTATTACAATATAAAATATTTTCAAATATTAGTAAATATATTATATAATATACTATGAGAAAAATGTTCCTATAGTTAACTGTAGGAAAATTACTTAAAATCATTTGTATTTTATATACAAAAGTTAGATGACATTTTTATAATAATCGAATTCACCCTTCTGTATTTACAAAAATATCCTTACTTTTGTATTGAATATAATTAATTTTAGGATATTACATGTAGTTAACTATATGATCATTAAGCCCTACTATTAATATATATGATATTATTATATAATTAAATAGATCGGATCGGGGATAAGCGGATCGATTGGATCAACCTAAATCAGTACTCGATCCGTTTATTATTTGGATCGTTTTTATGGAATTGGGTTTCGAATCAGGTATTTTTCTGATTAATCCATATACATTTAAATTAATACGGATCAGATTGGATCAGATTACGAATACCCAATTCATTAACAGACCTATTACAGAGTGTCAATTAAATTTGTAGATCCAGTAATGATTAGGAACATCCCGAAAATCTATTTCTAGTGGTTGTTTACTTAAAATTTAAGGAGAAAAATTGTCAAAAATGTGCACCTGCTTGATAATTTTTTTGACAATCTTACAATTTTAATAAATTAAGAAAAAATGCTAGGTAACCAAACAAAAGTTCTAAAAAAGTGTCCAGAATGACACTTGTCTTCTTATTATTGATGATTAAATAATTAATGTGTTGGACCCTCCATGCATTCATATGAATCCACTAATTAAAATTTTTCATTTTGCCAACTCATACCTACCCCGTCATTTTGGAGAATTATTTTGGTTCCCTAGCATTACTCAAAAATTAATAACCAAAAATGTCATGTCAAATCAATTTGGTAACCTCCCAACAATGTGAATTTTTATAACCATTATTGGATAATCGATCATTAATTTGAATATAAATTGGAGATAACATAATTTAATAAATAAATGTATAATTATATGTACGCACCAATAAATAATTTATCGTAAAATATTGTAAAATAAATCATATTTTATTAGTTAACATAGTTATTCACCAAGCTCATTTTTTCATATTTAACTACTTGAAATGAGTTTAAAATTGAAATTAAAATAATTTTTAAAATCAGAAAATCACGAGCACATACTTTATTTTCATGATTTTCTTTCTCAACTTTGATCGATATTTTGTCGGTTTCAACCGATTCTTGACCTAATTTTTTAACTATGAGAGGGTACTACAGTATTTTTTTAAAGATTCCAAATCGATTAATCATGGATTTATAAAATATCCCGTTTGTACGAGAAGGCGTGGAATAAAATTTGAGGTGCATATTTGAGAAACGCGTAGACGTACAAGCCTACAAGGTAAGGTTAAAGTCGGAAAGGCAGGACTGGAAGAAGTACCAGTGTACCACAAGGCACAAGCAGAGAGTAGTCTACGTATCATAGAACTAGGGATGGCAATTGGGTCGGGCCGGGCGGGTCGGGTCCCAAACTCGAACCCGATTCTTTTGACCGAATTCGAATCCGAACCCGAACTTGAACCCAAAAATATTCGAAATTATAAACCCGAACCCGTTGGATCTAAACGGGTTTCGGGTACCCGAAATACGATCCGAAACCCAAAAAAATAAATAAATAATAATTTTTTATATTAAAAATAATATAAAACATAAATATATAAAATATTTTAATTTTTATTACATATTACATATTAAATATATATAAATATAATAATAGATAATATATATTAAATGTTAAATATTATGTATAAAATAATAGAAATAATAATATATATTAATTCGGGTTTCGGGTCGGATTCGGGTTTCGGGTCGGGTTCGATACGGGTTTCGGGTTTTCGGTTCGGGTTTGGGTCGGTATTGACAAAACCCAAACCCAATCCGAAAATGATTCGGGTTTAAAAATCAAACCTAAACCTGAATCCAAACCCGAAATTTCGGGTTCGGTTGGACCCATTCGGGTTAAAACGGATCGGGTATCCATCGGATCGGTACAAATTGTATCCCTAGATAGAACATTCTCGAGAGTAATAAAGATGGGTTTTGGTCCCTAACAATCACATGTTAGAAGGCCCCTGGATGACAAGCAGTTTCCCAGCCATTGGATCCTTGATACAACGGCCGGGATCTTATAAAAAATATTTTTATGTTCCGCGGAAATTTTCCGCGGATAACCTTTTTTACGTTCCGCGAAACGTAAAAAAGTCTATTCGCGGAAAATTTCCACGGATCAAAAAATTTTTTTTATAAGATCCAACGGCTGAGAAATAATTTGTTATATAAGTGGTCCCTGACAAACACTTGTTAGAGACCAGGACGCAATAAAGATTAGAGTCCCCGAAAATATCTCATGCACCAACTCATCTCAGCCGTCCATCCCATCTTGGTGATTCTATGAACAGAGTCCTCCCACAATCCTATACGGAGTAAAACTAATTAAAAAGCGTGCAACTGATATTATCTCCCACTATTTAATTTCTTATTTTAATTACCTCATGCTTTCAGTGTTGTAAAAAGCGGAAATCGGACTTAATCGGTGGAGGCACCGTCCAGGGATTAATCGGGTAATCGGGGATTAATCGGAATGATTAATCGGATCATTAATCGGAACTAATTTAATATTATTTTTAAATATAATTATTATTAATATACATAATTATTTTATTATTTTGATTATACATGAATAATTATCATATATTTATACAAATATATTTAAAATACATAGCATTATTAAAGTAAATATAAATTTTAAGATCTAATTTTTGAATTGGGGCCAATATGAGAGAAAAAATTGATAAAATTTATTATTTAACCGTTTAAAATATTAGTTTCGTATATGAGAATAATAGTTTTCTTAAAATTTATTCAATTTATTACTTTTTGAATTTTTTTAATTTTTCTACTTATTTTTCAATTTTTTATCAATAATGCCGATTTTTGACCGATTAATCCGATTTTTGACCGATTAATCCCGATTAATCCCGATTTTTTGAAAAAACGATTTTTTGGCCGATTTTTGTAAAATCAGTTCGGTTCCTTACCGAACAGCGATTAATCGGCGATTAATCCCGATTAATCGCCGACTTTTAGAACAGAGCATGCTTTCTATATTATGGGTTGTTTATCATCCCTGTAGCAGTTGCGTATGAATATTTATTTTGAGAAATATTTGTACAGAGTAACCCACCCCCTGTTTCTGGATTCTTCCTCTTTCAACTGGAGTTGGGATTCTCTGTTCCCTTTCTCCGTGTTTCCTTTATGTTCTTTATTGTTTTTAATACAAAAAAATGTTCTTGTGGAGCCCATTTTTATTATTTATTAAAATGGGCCGTGCAGGGGTATTAAAAAGAACATGGGACACGGAGGAAGGGACACGGAGGAAAGGGACAGAGGATCCGGAACCTTTCAACTGGGGGTATTTGACCTTTCTATCACAATTTTGAAGTAAATGGCACCAAATATCACAACTTGAAACATTGGCCCCAAATATTACTTCAAAACACATGATCGTCTAGCGTTTTTTTTTTTTTTTTGGTAACGCTATTGCGTCTCTAGCGTTATGCATGTTTCTTATTTTTTTTTGAAACTCTATCTAGTTTAGCGTTTCTATACTTAAAAAACACAAATTAGTGTAGCGTTTTGGTTTGAAACGCTACACTATGTGGTGTTTTTGGATGTTTTTTTTTTGTTTTGTTTTTTTGATTTTTTTTGTTTTCTCCTAAATATATATTTGCAAAAAAATATTTAAAACTTTTTTACAAATGGTCAATTAAAATATAAATTTATATTTTTAAAAGTTCGTATACGGTTTATTCGTCGTTCTGAATATTTCTAAAACCCAAAATAGAAACGTTGAACCCTTAAAGTTAATTGTAGAACCCCTAAATTTAATTAAAATTGTATTTTTTAAATTTAAAAAATTGAATCCGACGGCTTGATTTTTAAACGCTAACGCGTTTAAAAATCAAGATTAGTTAGGGTTTAGGGTCTAGGGTCTAGGGTTGTAAACAACCCTAGACCCCAAACCCTAAACCCTAAGTTCGTATACGGTTTATTCGTCGTTTTGAATATTTCTAAAATCCAAAATGGAAACGTTGAACCCCAAAAGTTAATTGTTGAACAATTAAATTTAATTTAAATTGTATTTTTTGAATTTAAAAATTTTAATTAAAAAATTGATTTATTAAATAATATATTAAATTTTATTTTTTAGTTGAAGTATGCATAATATTAAGATCTGGAAACGCTATTTTAAAATTTGTTAGGCTGCTAAAACGCTAGACTAAAGTTTGTCACTCAATAAACGCTAATTCATCTATTGTTCTGAACCCTAAAACGCAACACGAAGCTTTGTTTTGTGTTTCTAATTTAATGGCGGCCAATGAAAATAATAAGAGCCCTGATTTCTATGCTGTTCTGGGATTGACAAAAGATTGCTCTGATCTTCAACTCAGGACTGCTTACAAGAAGCTTGCTCTGGTTTGTCAATTCTTTTTTTCTCTTTAAAATTTTCTTATTTTCTTGTTTCCAAGTTTATAAAGCTAACAAAAAGATTCCTTCTTTGGTATGTTCTTCCTTTATACTAGTATTGTCACCTGAAATGTCTGTATACATTTTATATTTCTTGATATTTGTAAATAGTTTTTATTTGCTGTGTAAAGGTGGCATCCTGATCAATGTGCAGCTCCTGGAAATTCCAAGTACGTGGAGGATATTGAGGAATAAGACCGTTGCCTTGTTGCCTTGTTCATATTCATGACCGTTGCTTGTCTCCCACCATTGCTTGTCTCCCGCTGCTCCAATACATCTCCAGGGCTACAACGGCTACATTTTCTACCTTCCTCTATATATATATCAGTTGTATCATGTTGTTACGGAGTTGAACCAATTATCACAATGTAGTCCTCAAAGTTCACTTCGTTTCCAATCTTGTTTGTTTCCATTTATTCAACCTCTTTGTTTCTCTCACAATAAATCTGTATATGCGTTTATAAGAAGAATTATAACTTCTTCATGGTATCAGAGAGTCCATATACAGATTCGATCCTTGTGTTCTTGAGTTTCTATCGTTTGTTCATCACGTTCAGAAAAATTTCACTTTCTGCACATCAAGTGTTTGATCAATGGTCTCACTCACAAAATCTATTTATTTGTGAAAGTTTTTAGTTGTTCAGCCTTGGTTTTTATGTTAGTTCTACTTGTTTGTTATGTGACTGATTATGTCACTATAGCTGTTGTATAATAAGGTGGAGCTAACAACAGCAGTTGTCATTGCAAATTGTTTTGTCTTTCTTTTTGGGTATATGGTGTTTAGAGGAGCCAACAAGCAGAAGTACATCTTTAAAAAAAAAAAATCCAAAATCACAAATCTGGGGTAGACCTCCTAAAGTTATCGGAGGGAAGCTGCTTGTTTCTGGTTCTGGAAGATTGCGGCACAGAATTGATCGCAAGGCACTGAAGACATCATTGCGGGAAGAGCTCATGGAAGGTTGGATGTAGTTGGTGGAATCGTAGACTACTCAGGGAGCCTTGTCTTGCAGATGCCTATTAGGGAAGCCTGCCATGTTGCTGTCCAAATGATTCATCCAAGTAAACAGAGGCTTTGGAAGCATGCCCAAGCTCGACGTCAAGGACCTGCTGAAGTACTTGGGCTTGTAGATATTCCTAGTCATATACGATTTTGGGGAATTGATTCAGGATTGCGGCACAGCATTGGCGGTGCAGATTATGGTTCTGTTAGAATAGGAGCCTTTATGGGTCGAGAAATAATCAAATCTACTGCATCTGAAAAGTTATGCAAGTTTCTATCTATTGCAAATGGGGCAAATATAGATGAAAGCCTTGAACCACTTGAAGCTGAAAAGTCACTAGATTACTTGTGCAACCTGTCACCTCACAGATGTGAATCTCTGTATGCTAAGATTCTTCCCGAGTCAATGCTTGGTGAGACATTCCTGGAGAAATATGCGGACCACAAAGATCCGGTGACAATCATTGATAGGAAGCGTAATTATGGAGTAAAAGCTGCTGCCAAACATCCTATATACGAAAATTTTCGTGTGAAGAATGGGAAAGCTAGATTTTCACAGTCACAAGCTTCAGAATAATAGAAATAGAGTTGGAGCTGTTCTTCATCTCTCCTCAAGAAATAAGCTCCTCTCTCCCTCAAACAGGAGAAGTATTGCAGTAGCAGTTGCATAGAGAGATATTTGAAATCAAAAGGAATTGGTACCAGTGGTCCAGGAGCTTCAGTATTGGCTAGTATTGCTATCTAGGAGGCTGAGAAAATGCACTCGGAACTGAGATAGAGGGAGTATTATGCAATGGCAAACAACAATCTTAAATAATGAACGGTTGAAGGCAATGAGAAGATACAGATTTTAAGGTTGGAAGAATCAAAGTACCAAGGGATCACTGAAAAAGGATCACTGAGCATAGTAGGAGTTGTTGTTTGCAAAGCTAACAACGCTACTTGACAAATCCTCATATCCAGAAAATGCATTGATCGATAATGGTCATGCAAAACCAAAGCCAGAGCCGATCAAAAGAGGGATCACAGTAGGTCGTTACTTTGAGCACAAAAGTGAAAGTCTCCAACAATGTATGGAATGACTTGGCTCACTGCGAAAAGATAACAATATACTACTTGACAGATCCTCAAGAGCCCGTGCCTTTTATTTCAAGAGCTAGAGCCAAGAGCATCACTCCGTTTTCGTTAATGAAGTGATTCAAGAGCCAATGCCGTTTATAAGTTTCAAGCCAAGAGCTTCAATCCGTTTCCGCTTCTTAGCTTGAGGGAAAGTATTGAGGAATAAGACCGTTGCCTTGTTGCCTTGTTCATATTCATGACCGTTGCTTGTCTCCCACCATTGCTTGTCTCCCGCTGCTCCAATACATCTCCAGGGCTACAACGGCTACATTTTCTACCTTCCTCTATATATATATCAGTTGTATCATGTTGTTACGGAGTTGAACCAATTATCACAATGTAGTCCTCAAAGTTCACTTCGTTTCCAATCTTGTTTGTTTCCATTTATTCAACCTCTTTGTTTCTCTCACAATAAATCTGTATATGCGTTTATAAGAAGAATTATAACTTCTTCAGAGGAGGCCAAAAAGAAATTTCAGTCCATTCAAGAGGGTTACCGATTTAGTCTTTTTAGATATTGTAATTATTGTAAGAGCATCTTCAAAGATGCACACCCTTTATTAATTTTAGGGATTTTCTTCCAAAAAACATTCTCTAACCACTTCTTCCCTTTCCAACATATTTTAGGGAGAGAAAATAGATCCCTACATGTGAGGATTCAAATATCAGCCCCTATCTTTATTCACGTCATCTGCTCCCTTCCTATTGGTTGATTTATTTAAATTTTAAACTTTTAAATTTTAAAAATTAAACTTTTTAAATATAGGGTATCTATATAGAGACTATCATTGAAGTGAAATATCATTTTGATTTCCTATATTATTAATAATCTTTATTTAAGGTGTTAAGGAAAGAGTGTATCATTGGAGATGCTCTAAGCACATTAATTTCCAAGTACGTGGAGGAGCCGTGCATGGAAGAGTAAAAAAAATATTTTAAAAAATTAATAACCAAAATGTCATGTCAAATCAATCTTGGTGACCTCCCAACTAGGTCATAGATCCGATCCGTAGTTAAATTAGCGGGTATGGATTCTTCTAAAAAAAAATCCAATCAGTTAATGATCCGATCCGATAAGGATCCAATTCGATAAAAAGCGGATATGAATTTTGTATGATTCGATCCGATAACAATCCGAGCAGAATATTTTGTATTTATTATATATTTTATATATTTATGTAATATAATATATATATATATATAACATATATGACATAATTTTTTTTATAAACAATATTATTTTGGAATATAAATTTGGTTTTGTCAATGTATATGTCATAATTTTAATTTTTATTTCATCAAAAAAAATTAAAATACTAATTTTTTAATAAAAAAATAAAAAATATTTTTTTAAAATTTATTAAACCGATCGGAGTCCCGATCCGATAACCCGAAATCCGAACGAATCGGATATGGATCGACCTAAAAAATATCCGACCCCTGATCCGATCCGAAATTTTTTAACGAATTCTGATATGAATTTAGGATAATCCGACTCGAATTCGACCCGTTGACAGGCGTACTCCCAACAATGTGAATTGAAATGGCTTTTATAACCATTATTGGATAATCGATAATTAATTTGAATATAAATTGGAGATAACATAATTTATTTAATAAATTTATAATTATATTTACGCACCAATAAATAATTTATCTTAAAATATTGTAAAATAAATCATATTTCATTAGCTAACATAGTTATTCACCAAGCTCATTTTTTAAGATTTAATTACTTGAAAAGAGTTTAAAATTGAAATTAAAATAAATTTTAAAATCAAAAAATCATGAGCACATACTTTATTTTCATGATTTTCTTTTTCAACTTTGATCGATATTATTATTTTTTTTTAATATGAGAGGGTATGGGGGTCTGTATACATCTACCTTTCTCAGATACCACTTGAGTGGTACTCCCTCCGTCTCATAATAAGTTTCCTCTTTCCCTAGACACGTTTGCCAATACACACTTTTAATCGTTAATATCTTCAATTTCGTATTAATATTAAATATAAAAACTTCACTGTATTAAAGTACTCATAAATACGAATCCAATAAGATCATTCATGACTATATTTTATTTTACAAATTATACGTAAATTAATAGTCAACTATTTATAATGAACCGTGTCCAAAATCAAAAGAGGAAACATAAAAAGAAACAGAGGGAGTATTATAACCGAGTAAGTTCGTTTTATTTGAGAAGCGCGTAGACGTACAAGGTAAGGTTAAAGTAGGAAAGGCAGGACTGGAAGAAGTACGACAAACAGTGAGCAGTCTACGTATGATAGAACTTTCTGGAGAGTAATAAAGATTAGAGTCCCCGAAAATATCTCATGCACCAACTCATCTCAGCCATCCATCCCATCTTTCGTGATTCCTATAAAACTAGTAGGAGTAATTAAAAAGCGTGCACTGATATTATCTACCAGTATTTAATTTATTATTTTAATTAACTCATGCTTTCATGGTTGTAAAAATCGATAATCGGTATAAATCGGTTGAGGTACCATTTAAGATTAATTGGATAATCGGGGATTAATCGGAGTACTAATCGGATATTATAATAATATTTAATATATTAGTCTAATTTACAATTAAACATATCATTTTAAATAAATTCACAGGATTAATCGGATTTCAAAAATCGAATCGATTGGTTACCATACAGAGGATTAATCGGGGCTAAATCGGGGATTTTTAGAAACATGCATGCTTTATAGTAATATAAATATTATTATGGTACTCCATAGTTTATCCCTGTAGCAGTTGCGTATGAATATTTATTTTCAGAAATACAGAGTAACCCAGCCCCCCTGTTTCTGGATTCTTCTTCTTTCAACTGGGCGGTTGATTGCAGATTTACAGGGCGGGCGGCCTCATAACTAGCTGCGTAGGCTTTTTACAAAAATGATACACACTACTTCTTATATGTATTCTTGACAAGGTTCGAATCCTAGATATCGTTAGACCAAGAGATCAATCATTCATTCGTAGTACCTTGGTTGTTTTCATTCTCGCACCCCCATCTTATAAAGAAAGAGGAGGGGTTATACAGTAATTGTTTGCTTTACGGATTTGTTATTTGAGAGACCCTTGTGTTTCTAGTACTATTTGTTTCTAATTTAATTTAATGGCGGCCAATGAAAATAAGAGCCCTGATTTCTATTCTGTTCTGGGATTGACGAAAGATTGCTCTGATCTTCAACTCAGGACTGCTTACAAGAAGCTTGCTCTGGTTTGTCAATTCTTTTTTTCTCTTTAAAATTTCTTGTTTCCAAGTTTATAAAGCTAACAAAAAGATTCCTTCTTTGGTATGTTCTTCCTTTATACTACTAGTATTGTCACCTGAAATGTCTGTATACATTTTAGTAGATTTCTTGATATTTGTAAATAGTTTTTATTTGCTGTGTAGAGGTGGCATCCTGATCGATGTGCAGCTCCTGGAAATTCCAAGTACGTGGAGGAGGCCAAAAAGAAATTTCAGTCCATTCAAGAGGCTTATTCTGGTCATTTTCCTTTGCATCCTCTCTCGATTTTTTTTATGTTTTGTTACTTGGATTTGATTGTCTGATTTTATACTGATTTGGCAGTCTTGTCCGATAAGAACAAAAGATTTATGTATGACTTTGGAGTTTACGACACTACTGATGATGACGATAATGTGAGTTTTGCTCATTTACATATCTTCACTTGAATGCGTCTCTGGATCTTTGTCACTTACAGCTTTTAAGTTTTAATTTTGGTTGTTCAACTGGAAACTAAAGTATTTTTAATAACATACGGTTAATTGTATAATTAATTCATCAACAAACGTAAATTTGATGCATTACCCTTTTAATGATTCTTTTACATCTTTTGACTTAATTTGGCAGAGTATTGTTATTATGATACAATCCTACAAACTACACCTTGTCTTTGATTCAAAACCCAAATTTGAGTAACTCTTCACATGGTTTGTATTGATTCAAGTATCTTGGATGCAGGGTATGGGTGATTTTCTAAATGAAATGGCAGCTATGATGAGCCAGAACCAGTCTAATGTAAGTCCTAAATGAAATGGCAGCTATGATTTTCTAAATTTAGAATGAAAATTTCTGTGATTTGGTACTTCCTTTCCCTCTATATATGCCCCATCAAATTCTGAGGCCTTTTGATAACTAAAAGGTAGATATTAATGTCATGATACTACCTGCTAATGTTAATCTACCATATCAGGACTTTGAAGTTACAGTTATTTAAGTTCTGCTTCACTGAAAAGTGGGATTGGTGTTGAATTCACCTTGCAACACCTGGAGACTATTGTTAGGAATATTACAATCCCTTCATCACATGTCTTGTTTTGCACGACCCTGTCCCTCCTCGTATGATTTAAGTTATCTATGTGGACAAAGTTCTATGCTCTACATATCTCTAATCAGAGAATGTATCCAAGGCAATGTCTGGTTGAATTTTGACGTTATCTTTTTTACAAGAACGAAGTGACGACTTTAGTTTCAATGCAATTTTTTGTTCACTTGGAATCGAGTTTAGTAGTTGAAGCAGGCTTTTTACTTTCATGCGGTTGTACATTTGTCAGGATAACGTGGTGGAAAGCTTTGAGGAACTGAAGACATTGTTTGAGGATATGTTTCAAGATGACTTGGCTGGTATTAGTTCCTCTTCCCAAGGTGGGGCTACAGCTTCATGTTCTTCCTCTATGTTTGATGCTTATGGGAAGAGCCCTAGCCTCCCCAGCAAAAGAAACTTTGAGTCGAATTCATTGAAGTCAGAGGTTGAAAACTCCTCGAACTTTGAGGCTCACTTTCAAGGGTTCAGTTTTGGGGTTAGTGCCATCTCTACCTCTGCTTCCCGAAAATAAATTCCTTACTTAAGTGGTGCAGTTAAATTAATTTCCATTTTTTCTCACACTTTTTTTATGAAGACAGGTGGAACACGAGGGGAGTCGTCGGGCAGGAGGATGTGCTCCAGGAGAGCACAAAAGTAGGAGGAGGGGCAGGAAGCAGAGGGTTTCATCCAGCCATGATGTATCATCTGGTAACAATGCTGGCATATCTGCTTGATGGTGTCAATTACCATCTACTGATACGTATGCAGTCCTATCAAATATGTGGACAGTTTCCCGGAGGTCAATATCTTGGTAGAGATGATTCAAATAGTTTACATGTTGAATTTTGTACTGTACTCGGTAAGTGTTTTAGTTTGCGTTGGCAACAATGTTGAAGCGTCTGGTGAATTTGTTTTTCGGTCATTCTGTTTTCTTTTTTAATTCTTGAAATCAAAATGGTTCTGTTTTTATGACTTTATTATCCCTAGAATATTTTGATGGCTAAGGTTTAGTTAAAATTCAAGTTGATAAATCTCTTTCTAGTAGTCTCTAAAATAAATGGGGCACAGTCAGGAACAACAACGTTCGTCTCGTATCACTGAAAGATTCTGCGATACGTGAACAATAGATTTTTTATGTAAACAGTTCAACGTTGAGTAATTTTCTAGCGAGAGATCCCTACTTGCTTGATGTGATGGTCCTGGAATGTGTTAAAGCAGTTCACATATTTACATTTGCGATGGCAATTTGACCTGTAATGTATGATGGACCAACTGGTTCTTGTCTTGTCTTGTCTTGTCTTGTGCAACTATACAAAGTTGTATGCAACTTGATGCCAAAAGTTGAACTGGCTAACCTTCTGGGTGGTGGCTGTTTCATTCCACGGACCCACTCGCGGCAAGTTGGTGATTGGGCTGCTGGGAAAATAGACCTTTTGGTGCTAACATTTATCTCACAACTTTTCGTTATTAAGGATTAGCTGTAAGTATGACGCTGATGAGTAAGAACAGCTAAGCGGGACCATTTTCTTTTGCATCAGGGCCCCATGTTTGAATCTTCGTCATCTTCCTGAGCGGTTTTTGTAATTTGTGCTTGGATCCGGTTCACAAGTGTAACCAAGCAAACTCGGTTCAGATTGGAGTTTGATGGAATCATTTCAAGTTTGAGTTGATAAAAAGTTTGAGTTTGGATTTGTCCGAACAAATATTTTTCAAATTTGTTTGATAAATATTTAAATAATTTGGAATCTTATCGAACTAAATCTTCCTAAAAAATCTTTTTTCTTAGGCAAGATTTGTGTTTCCAATTTATTTGGGTTTGTTTATACTTTTCTTGTGAGAGATTGTCGTGTGTAGGGTTGTTCACAAACCGAACCGTTCGTGAGCGAATAAGCTTGAGCTCGGCTCTCGTTAAGAGCTCGAGTCAAGTTCGTTAAACTTAACAAGCTCGAGCCGAGCTTTAGGGTGACCAGCTCGAGCTCGGCTCGTTAAAACTTTTAAAAAAATAATTTTTTTACTTTTTACTTTTTTATCTCCAACCAAATTAATTTTTATTTTTTGAAAATTTGGAAAATATCACTAAATTAGATATATCTTGATATCTGTACAGTTGGATCGTTGAGAAATATTTTTAAAAAAATAGAAACAACAATCTCTGACAAAGCACTAGTTACTGGTACTAGTTAGAATAATAGTGATCTACTAAGATCTTAAACCAAATTAATTTTTTATTTTTTGTAAATTTGAGAATATCATTAAGTTAGATATATCTTGACATCCGTACGATTGGATCGTCGAGTAATATTTAAAAAAAATAGAAATAACAATCCGTGACAAAGCCCTAATTACCTGTACTAGTTAGAATAGTACTAAGATCTTCAACCAAATTAATTGTTCGCGAACAGCTCGATCTCGGATCGAGGCTATTCGTGAACAACTCGAGTTTGACTCGGTTCAGTCAATGCTCGACTCGGTTCGTTAAGAAATCAGCTCGGCTCGTTAAGCTCAAAGCTCGGCTCGGTTCGTTAAGATCAAAGCTCGGCTCGGTTCGATCAAAATTCGGTTATGCTCGGTTTGTGAACAGCACTAGCCGTGTGTTTTGGTTCAAGGTTTTGATTCGACGATTAAGATTTTTATAAATTTGCATTTATGATCGATAACTCAAACTATATATGAATGTAATAAAGTTGTGTAGGAATTATTTGTACATATATCAATTTAAACAAATTGCTTGATTATATCATCTCCAAGTATAATGGATTGAAGAGGGATTGTTTTTGTTTATTGTTTATTTTAATATTTGTTCGACTCGTTATCTTTTTAGAATCTTTTTAGAAATTTGTTAGTTCGCCCAATAATCAAGCACGAGTAATGTTAGAGGATAAAAAAACACTTAAAAAATGTTCCAAAATGATGTGGCATATGTGACTTGATAAAATGGAAAATTTTAATTGGAAGATTCGTATAAATACACATAAAACCCATTACATTTGTTATTTAATCAACCAATGAGAAGAAGATATGTGTCATTTTGGACTTTTTTTTTGAAACTTTTGTTTGAGAATTGAGACTGATTAGCGACCGAGTCGAATCGCTAAGAGCATCTCCAATGGTGTTGGCTAAATTAGTTGGCTAAAATGATATAAAATATTGATTATGTAAAATTTACTAAACCTGTAAGGCGTTGTGCTCCGATGGTATTGGCTATAATGATTGCCTATTTTTTAAAAATGGTATGTTATTATTATTTCAAGTTATTATAAATGGAATGTATTATTTTATTATTGTAATAGATGATGTGGAATCTTCTTACAGGTCTCTAGAGGTTCGACAAATATAGCCAACATCACGGGGTTGGCTAAATTTTTAGACAACAGTAATGTATGGTTGGAGTGAAGAATTTTTTACATATTCTCTATAAATTTTATTTATGGTATCAATTATCCAATTTTACCTAAGGGTTTTGGAGGGTTGAAGATGCTCTAAGAGCATCTTCAAGGTTATTATGTAAAATGATTAGCTATATTGATTAGCTATCTTGATATTGTAAAATTTTTGCTAAGGGTGAGGATGAACACTCCAATGCTATTATCTATAATTATGATATGTAAAATTATACATAAGGGGCTCATTGGTTCAACAAATATAGCAAATCAAAAATGATTATCTATAATTTTTTGCTAAAGGTTTGATGGTTGGAGTGCTCATACTTTTACATATTGTCTAAATAGTGCCATTAGATGCCATCTAGGTGCCACATGGATAATTATAGCTAAGGGTGTGTTCACTTGGAAAGAATGGAATGAGATATGAATGGAATGAAAATTGTAAACAAAATTTATGAAGAAAGGGGGATGTTGGGGAAAATAATTAACAAATATGAGGAAGAAAAGTTTTTTATAATGAAGATTGCAAGGAAAATGATGATGATTGGGAATGGAGCATTCCTTCCAAAATATGTGGGTTAGAATTCTAGTTCAAATTATTTGGAGAGGAATAAAGCAAGGAATGAAATTTATAAACACTTTCCACAATCTCCCCCAAATAATAGTATAAATTTCATTCCATTCTCCTCTCATTCCATTCAATCCAAGTGAACATAGCCTAAGGATTTTGTACCCTTGGAGATGCTCTAACAAACTTTTCTTAATGCTGCGACTTGTTCAAACATTTTGAGTCGTCCAATACCATTTCAACGACTGGCCGTTAATCTCGAAAACATGAGTGTATACAACATGTCAACATTATTAACGGAGATAAAAGGTTCATAATCACACCATATTTTACGTTTACATGATCACATACATGTAATATAGCTAGAACTAAAATTATAGACATATCTCAGAACCAAAAGACAAACATATTTTTCACACATTATCACGATCATGCATGCATATTACTAATAAATACATGGTTTGAGACACGGCCATATTAGCCGGAACCATTTGTTCACTTGGAGCCATAAAACTTGTGATTTTTCCTAAATTGTCTATCAATCCTAGCTTCCGCTTCTCTTCTATAAGAACTCCATAATGTTCCCTGAATCTCTCCCCCCGTTAAACATTAATTTTTCTGTTTGGAAATTTAAAAAGATAGTCATTTCAACACCTCCCTCTCCCTCTCTGATTCGTAACAGTCGTATCATTTCCTCCACCTTGAAATTCATATCACCGCCTCCTTAATTTGGTACGTACATTGTTATAAAAAGGAGAAGAAGAAGAGAGAACACATTTTTTTAACTATTTCTTTTTCTAATTCTTGCCAAAAGTTCAACTATGGGCTTTCTTCATCAGCTATGGGACGAAACTCTTGCTGGACCAGCACCTGACTCTGGCCTCGGCAAACTCCGCAACTATTCACATTCTCGTCGATTTCTTGATGATGATGTTCCGGTGTCTCGCAGCATCACAATCCTCCGTTCTAACTCTGATATCCGCCATGTTAACCTTTCTCCTGACTCAGGCTCCGTGCCATCTTCTCCGACAACCCCAGCCACTCCGGGTTCTCCATTTTCTCGTAATTCTTTTACTACATACTTCAATTTTATTATCCTTCCTGGATTGAAACTATAGTTTTACAATACATTATATTGACATACATTATATTGTATAAAGTTGTACAATTGCATTTGCCTAAATGGAATTTACATATACATATAGTTTTGACATACAACATTTGTGGGGATTGTTGGTATTTCAGCTACCTCACCTCGCGGGGAACTCAAGAAATTAACAAGGAGAAAATCAACTTCTGCAGCATTACAACGATCTCAGCCTAGGAGCCCAACTGGATACGATTGGTAAATGCCTGCCTCAACGATTTTCATTTCATTTCATTGTGGTCATGTTTAGCTTTTCTAACATAAACATTATTAATTATGTGGTATTGCAGGATTGTTCTTAGTGCTCTAGATCGTTAAGAGAGAAATCGGCAACTTTTTGTATGTAGACAAAACTATCAACAAAAAATGTTCATCTGTATAAGCATATATTACGTACAAGTGCTACATTTATCAGTGGAGCTCTTGGGCATGATCAATCTACATACAAAGGAAGGACACACACACATATCTATCTATAAATATAAGATGGTTCAGAAGAAAGAAAAATATATCATCGCTAAGGACTTATATTATATACTGCTTAAATAATAATTAGCTAAATATTCTTTAAGATCAGGGGATTAATTAGAAGAACAGCAGCTGGCTTTCGGCCTGGGCCTTGTTTCCTCCATATTAGACTGGAGTGATGCCCTATGTATATCTTTATATCTTGTTCTTTTTTTTTAAGAGTAATGCTACAGACCCCAAATTGGGTACCAAATTTTGACACCAAATGATGTGGCATTAATTAAATGGCATTTTAGAATATTTTAATTGGATGGCCCTGGCGGGCCCATTACAATTATAACCAATAATTACTTGCCATGTCATTTGGGAAAGGAATTTGGGGTACCAATTTGGGGTACCTAGCATTTTCCTTTTTTTAATCTTTTTAAATTGCATATATTAACTTCTTCCTGCAAAGCAGGGACATGTAATATAATTCATCTTTCAACGGAAACACTGTATAATTATGAAGCTCGACTGCTTAAGTAATTCTTGTCCACTTTTGAATGTAATCTTCGATATTATGAGTTTCATAGGCCTTAAGTAAAGAGGCCAATCTAACATGTTTTGTAAACTACCATTCATTTTTGGTTTAGAAATTGGCTTTAGTATTGAGCAATTGAGTATTGTTGCTCAAGGTGTTACCACGCATGTACTCCGAATATGTACATATGTACCCAAAAGGAGAAGTGAAAATAACAAAGAAACAGGGCATATGTCTTCAGGCGGCCTATTCTAAGTAAACCTGTTTGCATGCATCATGAATGAATAGGATTAGGATGTTCTCTTGTTTTTCACATTGTTTTAAGGCAGTGTTGTCTTTTGAGCTGTTTATGCTAATCAAGAGCAATGAGATCGCAAAATGGATACTAAAATCGTTTCCGAATTACACAAGACATGCTTTTATTGGTGGTGCGCATAATAATACACGCAGAATCTGTGCGAGATTGACCAATAATTAATTGACATATCATCCTTTGGGAACTCTTTTGATAATAGATTTGAATTGAGAGCTCTATTACGTATTTCTTGTAATTTGGTAAGGATCGATAATGATGATAGAACTCAGGTGATGAAGAAGACGATATGAAACTCCATTAATGAATGTAAAACAGATTACAAGAGCTATGAAATGTTCTGCATTTCTCAAATCTGAACTCTCTGTTTCTAGAACTTACAATCTCTAACTCTAACAAACTGAATATTTACAAGATAATAAGAACTAGAAGTTAGTTATGCTAACAGACAAAATAGCTAAGCTGTCACGTGTGTCACATCACTGAGCTGCCATTCTTCAGTCGGATTAATTATCTCAATACCCTCCCTCAAGTTGGGAGGTGGTGAAGATGGCAATGTAGATACTCCCAACTTGGACAATAACTCTGTAAAACGAGAAGACGGTAACACCTTTGTTAAGATATCAACAAGTTGATGTTGTGTAGGAAGATAAGACAGCTGCAGAAAATGCTTGGACAGTTAAAGAATCAGTAGCTTTGAGAAGAATACCCTGAGTGGATGTATTAGATACATATCGAAGGGTGTGATAAAGAGCTTCAAGATGACAAGTTCTGGGATTCTGAAGAAATTGACTTAGTGTTTGCACAGCAAAAGAAAGATCTGGTCTGGTGTTTGTTATGTAATTCAATTTCCCAACTAATGAACGATATAATTCAGCATTTGGCAACAATTCTCCATCTGAATGACTAAGTTTAGAATGCAAAGGCAATGGAGTTTTAGCAGATTGAGAGAAATCAATGTCACATGTAGCAAGAATTTCTTTAGTAAATTTTCGTTGACTGAGAATAATACCATCTGGAACATAGCCAACCTCTATTCCTAAGAATAGTGTAGTATACCCAGATCCTTAATTCCAAGCATTGCATTTAAATGAGACTTTAGAGAATGGACTTCAGAAACTAAATCCCCTGTGACTACTATGTCATCAACATAGACAGCAACAATAGTGATATAAGTACCTTGTCGCTTGATGAATAGGCTAGAATCATTTTTGGACTGAGTATATCCCATAGTTATGAGTTCTGATAGAAGCTTAGCAAACCATTCACGAGAGGACTGTTTTAAACCGTAAATAGATTTGATAAGTCAACAAACCTTATTGTGAGGATTAGGCATTCCATCAGGCACTTGCATATATACCTCTTCAACTAATGTTCCATGCAAGAAAGCATTATTCACATCAAGCTGATAAAGTGGCCAATTTTTGCTTGTTACTAGAGCTATTAAACACCGTAAGGAACTCATTTTTATAACAGGGGAGAAAGTTTCCTCATAGTCGATGCCATATCTCTGATTATATCCTTTAGCTACTAATCGAGCTTTGCATCATTCTAATGAACCATCTGCATTGAGCTTTACTCTATAAACCCATTTTGAACCAATAGCTTTCTTTCCAAAAGGCAAATCTACTAATTCCCAAGTATTATTGTTTGATAATGCTTTTAGTTATTTTTGCATTGCTTCAATCCAAATAGGTTGAGTAGATGCCTCTTTATAATTCTTAGGTTCTGAAATTGCAGTGATTTGAGAAGAAAAAGCTTTGTGGGATGTCAAAGATGCATCATAAGCAACTAAATTACACCAATGTGTAGACTGCATCTTATCAAGCTGACCAAGATTGCAATGATAAGAGGATAAGTAACTTGGAGGTTGTCTGTTTCTAGTAGAGTGTCGTAGTATGGGAAGTGAAATAGAAGTAGAACTTGAAGAGCTAGAATTGGAATTTGACTAACTAGAATTTGAGATATTATCATACGGTGGAGATTGTGTATTATCTGAGGTGATGTTTTGAGTTGACTGATCAATAACTCATCATCAATATGAGTATCTTTAGGAACAGTAGTAAGTGGCAAGAAAAATGAATTAGTATATTTCTGAGAATCTGTAACAGACAGGATATGATAAGGAAAGTGATTTTCATGAAAAACAACATCTCGAGAGACTGAGATTTTGTGAGAAAGGAGATCCAAAACCTTATAACCTTTCTGAGTAGTAGGATAGCCTATGAAAACAGAAGGAGAAGCTCTAGGTGCTAGTTTCCCTCTGTCAATTTTATTTGTTGACACGAAACATAAACAACCAAAAATTCGAAGGTTATCTAAAGAAGGAGGTTCTTTATATACCTTTTGATAAGGAGTGACATTGCCAAGGCTTGTCAAAGGCATCCTGTTGATCAAATAGGCTGTACACAATACACATTCTCCCCAGAAGTGTTCAGGTAATTTAGATTACTGAAATAAAGCCCTGGAAGTTTCTAATAAATGCCTGTGTTTTCGTTCAACAACCCCATTCTGCTGTGGGGTATAACTGTAGCTAGTTTTGTGGATAATACCTTTCTGATGATAAAACAACTGCAACTCTTTTGAAGTAAATTCTAAAGCATTATCAGAACGAACACACAACAATTTGGTTTTGAATTGAGTTTTAGCATATTGAACAAAATTCATCAGTACTTGAGCAACATCATACTTGTATTTAACCAAATGAATCCAAGTAAACCTACTATAGTCATCAACTATAGTTAAAAACTGAGTACAACCATTATGATTCTTGACTCTATAAGGACCCCAGAGATCAATGTGAATTAGTTCTAGTACAACAGAAGTCTTGATAGTACTGATAGGAAAAGAATTTCTGGTTTGCTTGGCAATAGGGCAAATTTGACAGAGATTTGTCTTCGCACATTCTTTGACATCACAGGCTGGATGTATATACTTGATTTGATGAAATGGTAGGTGTCCTAATCTTAAATGCCAGAGTTTGGCCTCTTGAACAGCAGCATCAGCAAGAAAAACTTTAGCATTCTTCACAGACTTCGGAGATATAGCATACAGTCCATTTTGCAGATCACCAAGAAGTAGTGGAGGATCTTTCTGTAAATGGTCCTGTAGTATACAATGACTATCAGTGAATATCAGCTTAGAATTCATATCATGACATAATTTTCGAACAAAAATAAGCTTGTGCTGAAAATCAGGGACATGTAACACTTGTTTTAAGACAATCTTGTCACTTAATCTTATTGTCCCTATGTGAATGACCTTAATCTTTCTGCCATCAAGAATAGTAATAGTATTATTACTACCAGCAATTGATTCAAAACTGTCAAAATCTTGTAGATTAGGGCAAATGTGGTCAGTAGCACCACTATCCAATAACCATTGTGATGATGAGAAAGACATTAAACAGATATTACCTGCCAACAAAGCATGGCCTGTACTGTTGTTATCAGAATCAGATATATTTTGTTTAGACAACAAATCCATAAGTTGCTGATACTGATCTGCAGATATCTGAGGCATAACATTACTCTTATCAATAGTACCAAGCTGATCTTCCTGAGAATTCACAACCATTGCAACTACTTTCTTATCTCTGGTGCCTTTGAAATTTGGTGGAAATCCATGAACTCTGAAACATCTTTCAAGACTATGACCAGCCATGTTGCAGTGAGTACAATAGTAATTATTCTGAGGTTTTTGTGATGGCTTTTTGTTGAAATTTCCTGTAAAATTTCGTGGTCTTTGTGGCCTGAATCCTTGAGATTGATAAGGCCTTATTTCTGTAACAAATGCAAGACTATCAGTAGCAACATTCTGTGAGATTTCTTTGTGGTTCTCTTCTTGAGCCACAATCCTGTATACTTGAGTAACACTTGGCAAAGGATTCATCATGAGTATATTAGCACTTACAGCTTAAAATTGTTCATTAAGTTCTATCAGAAATTGTAACACTCTTTGAGTCTCTTGTATCTTGTGTAGTTTATCAGTCAAGGCACAGGTACAAGTGGAGGTTGCATAAACACATACTGGCAGAGGCTGAGCATCATCAATACTATCCCACAGAGTCTTGATTTTAGTGTAAAATTCAGACAACACTTTGTTGACCTTGAGTTAACTCAGATAACTTTTGTTCAAGTGAGTAAATCTGAGTTATAGATGCAAATCTAAATCTATCCTCTAAATCTTTCCATATATCCCTTACAGATTTCAAGAACAAGACACTTCGAGCTATTGTCTCATCAAGATTAAACAAAATCCACGAAATTACTAGGTCATTACATCTTTCCCATGCCTTATACTCTGCTGATGTAGTTACAGGTTTGACAGCAGTTCCATTAACAAAACTCAATTTGTTCTTAGCTGATAACATGAGCATCATGCTACGCTTCCAATTGTTGTATCCATTTCCATTGAATTTAACAGAAACTAACTGATTAGTACTAGCATCTGACGGGTGAATGTAGTATATACTCGAAGGATCAGTTTGAGTATTGTTTCGATTAGCCATAGAAATGATAACTAATTGAAGATTTAGATTTAGAGATTACAGATCGAGATTAGATTTGCGAATCAAGATGAAAATCTAGGTTTAGAAACAGATTTAGAACTGAACAGGAACAAATCACAATTATTGACAAGAACAAGAAATAGATCAATAAGCAAACTCCATTAAAGATCAGTATGAACACCTGAGATTGATTATAGCTCGTGTAAAAATGTCGAAGAGTTGATCACGATTTGCAGATGAGGATGAGTTGATTTGCAGATGAAGACGAGTTGATTTGCAGTCTCTGATACCATGTAATTTGGTAAGGATCGATAATGATGATAGAACTCAGGTGATGAAGAAGACGATATGAAACTCCATTAATGAATGTAAAACAGATTACAAGAGCTATGAAATGTTCTGCATTTCTCAAATCTGAACTCTCTGTTTCTAGAACTTACAATCTCTAACTATAACAAACTGAATATTTACAAGATAATAAGAACTAGAAGTTAGTTATGCTAACAGACAAAATAGCTAAGCTGTCACGTGTGTCACATCACTGAGCTGGCATTCTTCAGTCGGATTAATTATCTCAATATTTTTAAAGATTAAATCCCTGAAAACTGTGATTTGACTCAAAAATTTGAGCGAGTGATAATAAATTTAATATGTATGGTTTATGTGAAAAGTTACTGGAAAGTGCTCCAATGTACATGCCAAAAGCAACTGCAAAAGGTTTGGTTTCTGTATGATAAATGTCATAAAATCACTCCCTGCACAGATTTCAGTAGTCATGTTTGACAACTAGATTTCAGAATCTAATAACCCCAGATAATGCAGTACTGCTTTAGAAGGCAGTCCGTGTAAAATATCAAACCACATTTCAATCCACCAAGGCCCTCTCCCAAACGGCCCGCCCACGTTACTAACAACTAACTAACTAGAAGTTTGAAACCGAACGAGCAAAAAATGTGATATTGCATTGTTTTTCCTTTTTCTTTCAAGTCCATGATACTTGGATTTTGAAATGTACTATTATCCTCACTATCTATATCTAAATACACGTAAAGGCTCAAATTTTGGCATTTATAAAACTTAATGTTATACCCAAATCTTGGCATAAGCCCTAAGCAGGCCTAATGGGCTTGAATAGAGGTCCACAACTCATAATTGGCCTAGAGATGAAGATTGGGTCACTAAAACCCACCACCAGGAGTCAGTCCAATATACTATCAAGCACAATGTGGAAGTTCGTGACCCCAAGCTGCGTGTCGAGTTCGCCAACAAAGTCCCTAGTATGGGATAGCATCTATCATGCACGTCTCTCTACAAGGTCCAGCGTGGCCTAGAGGTCTAGCAAGACCTAGAATACTGTCTCTGCAAGGTCCAGCGTGGCCTAGAGGTCCAGCGAGACCTAGAATACTGTCTCTGCAAGGTCCAGCGAGGCCTAGAGGTCCAGCGAGACCTAGAATACTCTTATGAAGACTAGAGGTCCAGCGAGGCCTAGAATACTTTTATGAAGGCTAGAGGTCCAACGAGGCCTAGAGCATATGTATTATGAAGGCTTACGGTCAGGCCCAGCGAGGTCGTGTGAGTGTGATTATCTCCGTACAGCGTGGACCACCTCGCATGACTAGCCCAGCGAGGTCGCATGCAAGGCCACATAGCTTCTCCATTAGCCTCGCCAGTGAGGCCACCTGATTCGAGCATCATGTTAGCCATAGGTAACCTTTAATGGGCCATGGGTCATGAGCAGGATAAATGGGTAAAATATATCAGCCCAAGAAGATGCCTAGTGGATTTGGGCCAAGCCGAGCCCATATAAACCCTAGCCCGTCTAGATAACTTCTTCTCCAAGAACTACGTATGGCTTGATCCCTATAAATAGGGTACGTAGGCATCTTGTAAAGTTGGATTGACAGTTCACCCCTGGAATATCAACAAACAAGATCAGCCACAAAAAATCACTAATCTCCTTCCGTGTTCTTAGCAAAATATCCGTATTTTGCTATGTGATTCCAGCAAACCTCCAAAATATTGTTATACAATATTCTCCCTATAACATTTGGCGCTAGAAGGAGGAGTAGTCATCATATTGGGAGAGGGATGACTGAATCGAACAAGAAGAACGGAGGGAACAATAACTGGGAGACCCCGGAGTCTTACATGACACCTAGGAGCGAGGAGGCCAAGGTTCGGAATGACCCCCATCTCTTCGTAGAGAGCGCGAGCGGTCCCATCATCGCGATGAGCGACCCCCCTCTCCACATCGAGAGTGTGAGCGGTCCTATAAGTACGAACCTGAACCCCAAAATCGCAAAAAAAGAAGATCGCAAGGAGGATCAAAAGGAGTCAAGCACTCCCAAAAAGACTCAATCCCATCATGGTAGCACTGGAGAGGGACAGGAAAAAAAAGGTTAAGAATAAGAAGATCAAGATTGGGAACTTTAACCTCGAGGAGCTGAAGAAGGCCTTTAATAAGATACTACTAAGACAAAGGAGGGATCTCAGCGTGAGGCTGCCTCATCTGAGGAGAGGTCAGTAAGTGTCTTTGATCGCATTGGAAATAAGTTAATTGAGAATGATCTCCACTCCAAGCTCGAGAAGCTCACTGTTGACAAGAAGGATTAACGATGGTAGAGGCTAAGGCAAGGGTCGAGGTTTGGAATGACCCCCTTCTCCTTGTCGAGATAATGAGCGGTCCCATTATCGTCACGATGGACCCCCATCTCCTCGTTGAGATCGTGAGACCCCTTATATGATGTAGCTAACGAGGCTCCCTCTTATGTGACCACTGAGTCCCCTATATGATGTGGCTATCATGATCAAATAGATGCCTCTTTGTGAGATTCCCCTTCGTGGGATGCCTCTACATGAGATGATTCTTGGTGGAATACCTCTACGTCGAGGAGAGGGGGGACGCCCCCGATTCTTGGCGGCAATGAGGAGGTCCTTAACTACCTCAGTACACCAGGAAGATCATCTATCAAACAAGCCCCCTGTTTGGTATGGACTTCACTAATATCAACATACATTGCCCCAATCTTAACGAGAACTCATAGCGGGGTCACATAAAAAATCTCTTCATTACAAATGTTGTTAACTCCAAACAATACAAGAAGATTGCTGAAACACTTTGATTCCTCATCATATCAACGATGATAATGAGGACTCGGGGGGTAGTGCCATTACATAAACACCTCTTTTAGTGGGACATTCGAAGAATTACAAGACAAAGGCAACACCTAGCGTTGCGAGGCCGCACATAGCGTTGCAAGGTCGCAAGCCCGATATCTTGCGATGTGAGGCCACTTGACCCTAGTGGCGATGATGGGGGGAGCATATGAAAACTCAATCATGTATCCCAAAGCACTTGGAAAAATTTAAAATTATCAGTTTTCAAAGATTCATGGCCCACCATCTAGCATATGTGAGCCGGGGCTAGAGCCCAGCAACATGATGGATGCAATTTGTCTACAAGGCTATAAAAAAAGGTGGAATACGAGGCCACAGAATCAAGGATCAAAAGGAAGTTAAAAAGTGGGGCATCATGATCAACTAAAATGAAAAGGACGGACAGGGGTCAACGTGTGGACTAACATGAGCACATGTGGCTTATTAAAAAAACAAAGTGTCCTCGCATATACATGTATAGAGGAGTCCTCTCATTATATCAGCAGGAGGAGGCCTCTCCACATAGGAGGCTACGAGGAGTCATCTCATTATATCAGCAGGAGGAGGCCTCGCAACGTATGAGGCTGCGATGAGGCCTCGCAACGTATGGGGCTGCAAGGAGGCCTCGCAACATGTGAGGCTCCAAGAAGGCCTCGCAACGTATGAGGCTACAAGGAGGCCTCGCAACATATGAGGCTGCAAGGAGGCCTCGCAGCATATGAGGCTGCAAGGAGTCCTCGCAACTTACGAGGAGGCCTCTCATCATAATAACAAGGAATAACGGAGAATCCTCTCATCATATTTTAAGAAGACCTTAAGATATGGGTGAGAGCCAAATCTCACACATCAGCTGGACAAAAGATATAATTATAACAACTTATGACTGCAAGGCCTTATGGGATCGCCTCTCAAGGTCCCTGCAGGACCACATTGCGCTTGGAAGGATCCTTCGAGGTCACCATTACTCCCTTATACATGGCTTCAAATTAATTGAAAGACATACAACACGTGTCATCATCTTAGCGGTTGGGAGCAGATCTCGAGACACGACAGCTGTTCGAAACCATTCAAATTCATAAGGGTCGCGATGCGATCCCAAGGCACTTGAGATAGCTATGCTTTCATCTACAGCAATCTATAGCGAGCACAGGCCTCGCATCGAAGTTTTGACAAAATAGTTTTTAAGTCCACATCGCAACTCCAATGATAATATGGACTCGGGGGTAGTTGTTATGCCCAAATCTTGGCATAAGCCCTAAGCAGGCCTAATGGGCTTGAATAGAGGTCCACAACTCATAATGGGCCTAGAGATGAAGATTGGGTCACTAAAACCCACCACCAAGAGTCAGTCCAATATACTATCAAGCACAATGTGGAAGTTTGCGACCCCAAGCTGCGGGTCGAGTTCGCCAGCAAAGTCCCTAGTATGGGATAGCATCTATCATGCACGTCTCTCTACAAGGTCCAGCGTGGTGACCTAGAGGTCCAGCGAGACCTAGAATACTGTCTCTGCAAGGTCCAGCGAGGCCTAGAGGTCTAGCGAGACCTGGAATACTCTTATGAAGACTAGAGGTCCAGCGAGGCCTAGAATACTTTTATGAAGGCTAGAGGTCCAGCGAGGCCTAGAGCATATGTATTATGAAGGCTTACGGTCAGGCCCAGCGAGGTCGCGTGAGTGTGATTATCTCCGTACAGCGTGGACCACCTCGCATGACTAGCCCAGCGAGGTCGCATGCGAGGCCACGTAGCTTCTCCATTAGCCTCGCCAGTGAGCCCACCTGATTCGAGCATCATGTTAGCCATAGGTAACCTTTAATGGGCCATGGGTCATGAGCAGGATAAATGGGTAAAATATATCAGCCCAAGAAGACGCCTAGTGGATTTGGGCCAAGCCGAGCCCATATAAACCCTAGCCCGTCTAGATAACTTCTTCTCCAAGAGCTACGTATGGCTTGATCCCTATAAATAGGGTACGTAGGCATCTTGTAAAGTTGGATTGACAATTCACCCCTGGAATATCAACAAACAAGATCAGCCACAAAAAATCACCAATCTCCTTCCGTGTTCTTCGTGTTCTTAGCGAAATATCCGTATTTTGCTCTGTGATTCCAGCAAACCTCCAAAATATTGTTATACAATATTCTCCCTATAACATTTAACATATCTATTTTTTTTACACGTTCGCATTTCCTTTTTTTTTTGGAAGGAAATGAATCCCGATCGATATATGCAAATTAACAAAAATTCCCATGGGGTGTCTCAGATGGTCGGAGAGTGGTGCTTAAGACTTGCTGCCTTGGTCACGAGTTTGATTCCCTGGGACGCTTCGGGATTAAGTGGGCTACTATGCTCGGGGGTATGAGTGTGCTAGTATGTCCTCCGGATTAGTCGAGGTGCGCGCAAGCTAGTTCGAACACCGAATTATTAAAAAAAAAATAACAAAACATGCATGTAACAAAAGTCAGTTAAGAGAGAGGGCCCGTCATACATTCTCGATTTATAAAGATCAAAGGAAGAGTTAATTGTGAAAATAATATATTTGTATATAGAGTAACATGTTCTCTGAGGTTGACCTCAGGTAATACCTTGAGGTTATAAGTATTTTTAATGAAAATGCAGGAGGGTAGATTAGTAAATTCAGGATGAATAATTTATATTTACAAAAATGCCATTGAATATATATGGAAGAAGGATATAATCTTAGAGGAGTTACCTGAAATTATCCTCAGGCACATTTTTCTCTTTGTATATATCCTTAAAATATATGAATTTCGAAAAATTTATGGGCATCTGAATTTCTTACTCTCCGGTTATGATATTCCTATGTGACAAAAGAATATTGCATGCTAGCTTCGTTTCCTATGTGACAAAAGAATATTGCATGCTAGCTTCGTTTTCAAAAATTTAAATGTTATTAAAGCATAACAAGTACCGTGGTATTACGTGTTAAAAAAATACTCCGTAAATATAAAAAAAAAAGGTGAAGAAGCCGGCGGATAGTTAAATTGTCCGGTGACTGACTTAAACTGATTAATCAAAAAGAAAATTAGGTAATAAAAATAATTGTCGCACCTCCTCCTCATTATATTCGCCGGTCAAAGAAAACCCTAGCCTCTCTCCTCTCTCTCTCTCTCTCACATTCTTCTTCCTCCCTCATTTGTTTTCTTTGTTTCTTGTCGGCCGTCAGATTCATCCGATGGACGACGAAGACGACGAGATCCAATCGCATCCATCTCCCTCTCCCCGCAGTGAATCTCCGCCGTCTCCCCATCCCAACGGTCGCATCACCGTCACTGTCGCCGCCGCACCTCCTCTCAACAACACTCTCTCCCTCGCTCTACCTATTCAACAACAACCACCACCATTACAGCTTCTTCCTCCTCCCCAGCCTCACCTACTCCAACAGAGGACCGGCGGTAACGGTGGCGGCCGCGAGGATTGCTGGAGCGAAGCTGCCACCGCGGTGTTAATCGATGCCTGGGGAGAACGATATCTTGAATTAAGCAGAGGGAATCTCAAACAGAAACACTGGAAAGAGGTTGCTGATATTGTTAGCAGTCGCGAACATTTTGGTAAGACTCCCAAGACGGATATTCAGTGCAAGAATCGGATTGATACTGTTAAGAAGAAGTATAAGTCCGAAAAGGCGAAAATTGCTTCTGGTTGTGGTCCTAGTAAGTGGCCGTTTTATGATAAGCTTGATCAATTGATCGGTCCGTCTGCTGCTAAGCTTCATTCTGGTGGAGCTGCTGCCACATCGGTGTCTCCGCCATTTGTAGCTAAAGGTGTACCTATGGGAATACCTGTTGGAGTTAGATCGCTTCCTTATTATAAACAACAACAGCAGCAGCAGCAAAGAAGGCAAATTAAGAGGCGAGTCCCGGTGGATTCTGAGTCCTCACAATCGGAGAGAGAGCCGTCGCCTGACTCCACTGATAGTTTTCCTCCCGAGACTTATGAGCCTATTCCTAAACGGCCTAGGTTTCTTCAGCCACATAGGGAGATGAATTTGAGGCCAGTGGCTCTATTAGGATGGAAAGGGAAGGAGAAAGAGAAGGACAGGAATTTTAATGGCAATGTCAATGCTAATGCCAGTGTTAATGCAAATGCCAATTCTGATTGGGGGAATTCTGTTAGAGAGCTGACTCGAGCTATACTTAAATTTGGGGAAGCATACGAGCACGCAGAGACCTCGAAGCTGCAACAGCTGGTGGAGATGGAGAAGCAGAGAATGAAGTTTGCAAAGGAGCTGGAGTTGCAGAGGATGCAGTTTTTCATGAAAACGCAGTTGGAGATCTCTCAATTGAAACGTAGGAGAGACGGGGGAGGTAATACCAGTAACAATCATCATCTTGATAATAATAATATTAATATTAGCAATAATAGTGACAGCAGTAATTAGATTTCATTCCGGGGATTTTAAGAGGGTATTGGATTAGTGTTAGCATTGTCTAAGGGTTTAATAATACCCCTGTTGTTCCAGTACCAAACTTCTTGTATGTGCCATTTGTATTTTTTAAAACCTTTATTATGTCAATGTTACTCTCGATTTCATGTTTCCTAATTTCACACTTGTAAGGTATTAGAAAATTGTTTGTAGTTAGTTACCTACTTACCTTATAAGAACATTAGTTTCATTTAATTAGGTCACAGAGACTGGGAATCTATATTTATAACATGGAGATGAAGTCATAAGTGATTAAAATCTTATGCGAAGATGCTGTAGGACCTAGGCTTTCCTTGCCTGTTTTCAATGTGTACACTTGCACAAAATTTAAACACACAGTGAGTGACCAAAATCATAAGCTCCAGCCTTCAAGAATCCGTGAAATGTTGTCGAATACCTGGCATGATTGTTAACTATAAAGAAGCTGAAAGTTCGAAGTCTTCCTGGTACAAGGGGATTTATGTTCAACCTAGACCATGAGCGTATTGACTATTCAGAGGGTTGCTAACTCTGGAATCTCCAAATGCTTTATAGCCACAGCCCACAGGCCAGATATGCATTATGCATCTGTGACATTTTGGTTGCATGGTGAAAAAATCATTTTACTACTTTGCCACTCAAACAGTATGCTGGCAATGCCATGTCATCATATCTCATGAGAAGATGACAGGTAAATATGTAAACACATTTAAGGAACTGAAGATTCACTTTTGTACAGGTAACAGGTGTCTAGTTATGGCCAGAAGATTGGAGACAACCAATGTATTTTTTTCCCTCCTTATAACATGAACAGGAGACTAAAACGCCGAAAATATTGAGTTGAATCTCCACTACTAATGTAGAATGCAGGTCACAGCTCTAATAGAGTGGCTTACACACACGAGAACAACAAAACAACATCAATAAGATGATATCTAACAGCATCAGTAAGATGATCTCTGAGCACTGCCCCTATTAGCAATAGAAGAGAAGTTTAAAATGAAGATAAGTTGTGGAATTGCTACCTTTTAAACATGTAAGCCCCAGGTAGGAAGGAATCATTTGCAACATCATGCATTCCTTCAAGAGCAACCGGGCTAGGTGTATAGCCTATGTTACTCGGACCCTTCATTTTACCTTTGAGTACCCGTGTCAGACAATTGACATTCAGACTTGGACACTTATTTTAGGCCAAAAACATGTTTTCAAAATGTTACCGAGTTTGATACTTGGACATGTATCCATGTCGGACACTTCTAGCCGAGTCCGAGTAACATAGTGTATAGCTTAGCCATTGGAAAAGTTTCCTTTATCACTAGTAATTCCTTCTGTCTTGTGATCATACAATTTTTACTTCCCATTGAACACGATCTTTTAATCATACCCCAAAGACGCTGATATATGATTTCGGTAAACTATACATGGGCACATTAGGCTTTACTCCGTTACTTGCGCACTCATGCTGGATCAGTGCAAGACACATCTTTATATTGACTGTAGGATCGGGGAACAGAAGAAACTATCAACTTCCTAACCAGTTCACTTTTTACATCAAATTTGAGAATAAAATCAGTGAGTGAACAATTTCAGTAAGGGCAACCCTTGACAATTATAGGAGTCCAAGAAACTAATTTCGACGAGTAAACAGCACTGTGTCTAGGTGAAAGTGAAGTTTTTACAATAATTTTATAATCGTTTGCGAGTCCCAACCAATCCAAACTTGTATATACGATTTCCAGAACTCTTGGGAGGTTGTAAAATTTTCTCGAGCCCACCAATAGAGGTGTTACATATGAAGTGAAAGTCTGGTGCAGATTCAGATAGACAAGCTATGCAAACTAAGCCATTGATAGAACCAAGTGAATACCCTTGCTTGATCTGGGTATGGTAATGTGTGGAGTCGAGTTTCTTATAAAGCAGGATGAGAAAGGAAAGATATATCATAGTAACCAGCTGGTGCGTGTGGATCTTTTGTTTTAACTGTGATATAATTTTTCAGGGTATTGGTAAAAACTACAGTACGATTTAAGATTAAACCATCAGAAACTGCGATTTAAGATAAAACAAACCCGTTAGACAGAAGAGAGTTAAATGATCCACAAATGCATCTAAATCTTGCATTCTGGAAATAAATTATCCAAAGGACAGACTCAAAATCATATATATACACTCAACACAGAGCTAATCTTGCAGTTTCGTTGGAATTGGATTGAGAAGGTCAGAAGAAATTTTGAAATTTAATATTTTTATTTGTTAACAGTATATAACAACATAGAGAGAGAGATTTACAGAAGAATAATGATATTCATATATTGTGTGTTATTACAATGAGAGAACGATTCTATATATAGAAAACTTAATCCCCCAAAGTCTAGAGGTAGTGCCTAACATTACCCCAAAGTCATACACGGTGCCTAAACATATGAGACTTACATTGTTTGACATTTGATATTTTGACACTCCCCCTCAAGTTGATGCATATATATCACTCATGCCCAACTTGCCAATAAGTGGATGAAGTATCTTATGATTTAAACCTTTGGTAAATATGTCAGCTATCTGGTCCTCCGATCTTACAAAGTGAATACCAATGGTATCATTATTGATCTTCTCTTTTATGAAGTGTCGATCAATTTCGATATGTTTGGTCCGATCATGTTGAACTGGATTATGTGCAATGGCAATAGCGGCTTTGTTATCACAATGTAGCTTCATTGGAGTTGCAGATGCAAGTCCCAATTCTTCTAGGAACAATCTTATCCATAATAATTCACGTACACCCTTAGCCATAGCTCTATATTCTGCATCAGCACTAGATAAGGCAACCACAGGTTGTTTCTTGCTTCGCCAAGTAACCAAATTGCCACCAACAAATGTACAATATCCTGAAGTAGATCGTCTATCGTCTTGACATCCGGCCCAATCTGCATCTGTATAGCTTTCAACCTCGAGATGATTGTTTTTAGTAAACATTACTCCTTTTCCAGGAGCAGCCTTAAGATACCTTAATATCATATAAACTGCATCCAAATGTGGTTGACGAGGATCATGCATATACCTACTAACAATTCCCACTGCATATGATATGTCTGGCCTTGTATGTGCAAGGTAGATTAGTCGACCAACTAACCTTTGATATTGAGATTTCTCGACAATTTCACCAGCATCTCCGCAAAGTTTATGATTTGCTTCTATTGGAGATTCTGCAGGTCTACATCCCAACATCCCTGTTTCATTCAGAAGATCAAGTGTATACTTCCGTTGTGAGAGGAAGATACCACCTGGACTTCTAGAGACCTCAATACCAAGGAAATACCGTAGTTTTCCTAAGTCCTTCATCTCGAATTCAGAGGCAAGCTTGCGTTTAACATTAGCAATCTCACAGGTGTCGTTGCCGGTGATCACAATATCATCGACATAAACAATCAACACTGTGATTTTTTCATCTCGTCTTTTTACGAACATGGTGTTATCTGAGTTGCTCTGTTTGTAGTCAAATTTAATCATTGCTCCCTGAAATTTGCCAAACCAGTCCCTTGGAGACTGTTTTAACCCATAAATAGTCTTCTTTAGCTTGCATATTTTCCCAATGGTCGCAGCTGTAGAAAAATCCGGTGGAATATCCATGTAAACCTCTTCTTTCAGGTCTCCATGTAAGAATGCATTTTTTACATCCAATTGCTGAAGTTCCCATCCAAGATTTGCTGCACATGATATCAAGACTCGAATAGAGGCCATCTTTGCTACTGGAGCAAAAGTTTCATGATAATCAATCCCGTAAGTTTGAGTATACCCTTTTGCTACAAGTCTCGCTTTGTACCTATCAATCAGCCCATTAGGTTTCTGTTTCACAGTGAATACCCATCTGCATCCTACTACCTTCCTTTCAGCGGGAAGATGAGTTAACTCCCAAGTGCCATTATGTTTCAAGGCATTCATTTCCTCTATCATAGCATCTTTCCATTTAGGATCACATAAAGCATCCTGCCAAGTATGTGGAACAGAAACACTAGACAAGGATGACACAAAAGCAAGTGAAGATGGAGATAATACATTATAAGATACAAAGTTTGAGATAGGATGGTTAGTGCAAGAACGTACACCCTTTCTTATAGCAATAGGAAGATCTAAAGTAGAATCAAGAGTGTTACCGTTATCAGGCTCAATTATAGGAGCTGTAGGATCTGCCTCGAGGTCAGAGGTCTCTGGATGTGGTAAAGTGGTGACATCTTCATTGTTCCGCCTAGAATATGTAATCAAATCTGGCCTGTCAAACCTATTTAGATCATCTAATTCACTACCCAAACGTGGAGGGATGGATGATGACTTTGGACTAGTGTTTGGCACATTGATGAATGGAAGGAATTGAGACTCCTCTGTCGCTTTACTATCAAGACTGTGTCGGTTAATCTCCCCCTGAAGCAAGGAGGAGGATCCGGGAGAGAAGTAAGAAATAGACTCCCAGAAAGTAACATCGTGACTGACATATGTACGATGTGAGGGAGGGTGATAGCATTTATACCCCTTTTGAGTTGGTGTATAACCAATGAAAACACAGCGGAGAGCACGAGAATCAAGTTTATCCCGAGAGGGAGAATGATTATGAACAAATCATACACTCCCAAATAACCGAAGAGGCAATGGATGTGACGAAGGTGCAGGAATAAAGGACAATGGTGTTCTGAATTGTAGTACTTTTGAAGGGAGACGGTTAATCAGATATGCAGCAGTCATGACTGCCTCACCCCAAAGATATTTAGGGACATGCATGGTTAATATGAGGGACCGTGCTACCTGTTGTAAGTGACCAATTTTCCTTTCAGCGATTCCATTTTGCTGAGAGGTTTTAACACATGTAGTTTGATGAATAATACCCCATGTGTCCAAATAAGATGTAAACATTCCGGCATACTCGGTACCATTATCACTTCACAGAATTTTAACAGAGGCATTGAATTGTGTTTGAATCATGTGGTGAAAGGATTTAAAACATCCGAATACTTCACTTTTGTGTTTAAGAAGGTATACAAAAGTAAGTCGAGAATGACAATCAACAAAGACAACAAACTGTTGAGTATACAACAACGAAAGCAAAACCAAAACGAATAAACAAGAACAAGAAAATAAACGACAATCACACAAGACAAAGATTTAACGTGGTTCGGAAATTCCTACTCCATAAGCCGCACTAATTTTGTATTGATCTCTCACAATTGTGTTGTGTTAGGGTTTTACAATTACAAGAGAATATTTATAATAGAAGAAACTGGGCCTATCTCAACATATGGGCCAAAGCTGAAAAAACACACACTCAGGGGCCCTGAGCTTGAGCTCATGGTCCTGAGCACAAATATTGATGCTGGCTGATTTGTTCAAAGGCCCTGAGCATCCGCTCAGGGGCCCTGAACAGCCTAGACTCCAAAAACTTAACAATCTCCCACTTGGAGTCTGACCACATCTTCGCTTCACTCTTGTAAGTCTAGTATCACCCAATCCTTCGATCAATAACTCTAACTAGTGCAGCGCCTTCTCATCAATCAGTTCTGAAGGCCAGTTGAAGCTATGCAAAGCTTCAACTTTTCATTAGTAACCACCTTAGTCAACATATCTGCAGGATTCTTTGAACCAAGGATTTTCTTCAAGGACAAAGTACCATTGCTAATCAACTCTCTTGTAAAGTGATATCTTAGCTGAATATGCTTCGTCCTAGCATGAAACACAGGATTCTTCGCAAGATGAATAGCACTCTGACTGTCGCTATACAAAACACTGTCCGCCTGTTTCTTGCTCAACTCCTCAAGAAAATTCTTCAACCAAATCATCTCCTTGCTAGCTTCAGAGATAGCCATATATTCTGCTTCTGTGGTTGAAAGAGCAACACTCTTTTGAAGTCGAGACATCCAACTAACTGTTGTGCCACCCAAAGTGAAAATATATCCCGTAGTACTTTTTCTTATATCCAAACATCCACCCAAATCTGCATCAGAGAACCCTTCCAAGATAACATCTTTCTTGCTGAAACATAATGCAACCTTGGATGTGCCTTTCAAGTAGCGCAACAACCACTTGACTGCTTCCCAATGCTCTCTTCCTGGATTAGACATGAACCTGCTAACAACTCCCACTGCATGAGCAATATCTGGCCTTGTACACACCATAGCATACATCAAACTGCCAACTGCAGATGCATACGGAACTTTAGCCATATCTTTCTTGCCTTCATCCGTTTTAGGTGACTGCTTCTTCGTGAGATTAAAGTGAGTCGCCAACGGTGTACTTCTGGTCTTCGCATCTTGGACACTGAATTTCTGCAACAATTTCTCAATATACTTCTCTTGAGATAATTTCAAAGTACCTTCAGATCTATCCCTTATGATGCTCATACCAAGTATCTGTTTTGCTGCACCCATATCTTTCATCTCAAACTCCTCAGACATCTGTCTCTTTAACCTGTTGATTTCCCTCATGTTTGATCCTGCTATCAACATGTCATCAACATACAACAACAATATGATATAAGATGAATCAAATTGTTTAAAATAACAACAATGATCCATAGCACTCCTAGTGTACCCATTCTTCATCATAAAGCTATCAAACTTCAAGTACCATTGTCTTGGCGCTTGCTTCAAACCATACAAGCTTTTTATAAGCTTGCAAACAAGGTTTTCTTTCCCAGCTACCTGAAATCCCTCTGGCTATACCATGTAGATGTCTTCCTCAAGATCACCATGTAAGAACGCGGTCTTAACATCTAGTTGCTCTAGATGTAACTCCTCTGCAGCCACAATACTTAGCACAATTCTAACTGTAGTCATCTTAACAACCGGAGAAAATATATCAGCATAGTCAATACCCTTTTTTTGTTGATAACCCTTGACTACTAACCTCGCCTTGTATCTCTTGCTGCCATCAGGTTCTTCTTTGATCCGGAACACCCACTTATTTTGTAAAGCCTTCTTTCCTGCTGGTAATTCTGTTAAAGACCAAGTTTCATTCTTCTCAAGAGAACTCATCTCTTCTTCCATGGCTGATTTCCACTGAACTGAATCATCCACCTGAATTGCCTCTGAATAACACTGAGGCTCTCCATCCTCGGTCAATAACATATAATATGCTGAAGGAGAAAATCTTTGTGGTGGCCTCACAATTCTGCTAGATCTTCTTACCTCAGCCTGTGGAGTAACTGGAACTGTGTCAACACCATTCCCCGAACTCCCACTATTTCCTGCAAGATCTTTTTCTGTAATATCTTCAAGCACTGCTTTCTCTTTCTCAGGTTTTTCTTTTGTAAACTCAGAATCGACTGCAAGCTTGTCCTTATACACTGCATTCTCATTAAAAGTAACATCTCTACTTCTAACGACCTTCTTCGTTAATTCATCCCAGAAACGGTAACCCATATCATCTGAGCCATAACCAATGAAGATACACTTCTTTGCTTTCGGATCAAGCTTGTCCCTGTCAGAATCTTTAACACGCACATAATAAACACAACCAAAAACTCGCAAGTGTGAAAGATTTACCTCCCTTTTCTGCCACTCTTCTTCAGGAATCTTGAACCCCAAAGGAACTGAAGGTCCTCTATTTATGAGATACGCTGCTGTGCTAACTGCATCTGCCCAAAAAGTCTTTGGCAACCCTGCATGCAACCTCATACTCTTGGCCCTCTCATTCAAGGTTCTATTCATGCGCTCTGCAACACCATTCTGCTGCGGTGTCTCTGGAATAGTTTTGATCATTCTAATCCCATATTCTGCGCAATAGCTTTTAAACTCATCACTACTGTACTCACCACCATTATCTGACATCAAGCTCTTAACCTTCAAACCGGTCTGATTTTCAACTTCAGTCTTCCACTTCTTGAAAGTAGCAAACACATCTGATTTATTCTTCAAGAAATAAACCCATACCTTTCTAGTGGAATCGTCAATGAAAGTGACATAGTAGCGAGATCCTCCCAACGACGCAACTGCTGTTGGACCATATACATCTGTATGAACTAGCTCTAACCTCTCAGCCTTGGGTGTCCTCCCTGATTTTGCAAAAGTAACTCGTTTCTATTTTCCAAGAACACATGGCTCACAGAACCCAACTTCCACATTCTTCAGCTCTGGAATCTTTCCCTTCGAAGTTAACAGCTTCATACCCTTTTCACTCATATGACCAAGTCTTTGGTGCCACAAAGTTGAAGACCCAATCTCATCAGCAACTGCATTTGCTTCATAGCTAGATTGTTCAACTATGTACAACGTCCCCTTTTTGTCTCCACGAGCAACAATTAGATTCCCCTTTATAACCTTCCACTGTCCGTCTCCGAAAGTAATCGATACCCTTCCTTATCTAACTAACCCACAGATATCAGCATCTTCTTCAGTCCAGGAATGTATCTTACATCTTTCAACGTCCAGCTAGTCCCCAAAGAGGTCTTGAGATTAATATCTCCCATGCCCGCAATATCCAAAGTCTCATCATCAGTAAGACGGACTTTACCAAAATTTCCAAGTCTGAAATTTAACATCAAATCCTTGCAAGGGGTAGCATGGAATGATGCACCAGAATCCATAACCCATGATTCAACGGAACATTCAACACAACAAATCAAAGCATCGTCATCCGCCACTTCTTCAACTACATTAGCTGAATTATCCTCTTTCTTCTTTCCTTTAGGAGCTGCGGGAGCCGTACACTGATTTCTGAAGTGACCTTTCTTCTGACAATTCCAACAAACAATCTCCTTGCGATCTTTGGACTGTCCTCTCTTCTGTGACTTCGATCTGCTACGCCCCTGATTCTGCCCCCTATCGGACTTTCTACCTCTACTCTCAGTACTCAACAAGGAACTTGACGACTCTCCTGAGTTTCTCCTACGAATATCTTCTCCAAGAATCGCATCTCAAACTCCATCAAAAGTCATCTTACTGCTCCCAGATGAATTACAAATAGCAATGACAAATCCTGACCAACTTTCAGGTAACGAGGATACCAACAACAAGGCTTGTACTTCATCATCGAATTTAATATCCACTGATGTCAATCTTGATAGGATAGAGTTAAATTCGTTCACATGATCAGCAACACAATCACCTTCATTCAATTTTGTGGCAAACAACAAGCGACACAAATATACCTTATTCGAAGCAGACGGCTTCTCATACATATTTGATAACGCCTTGATCAATCCATAAGTTGTCGTTTCCTTGACGATATTGTAAGCATCGTTCTTCGCCAAAGTCAATCTGACAACACCCAGAGCCTGCCTATCCAATAGATTCCAATCTTTGTCATCCATCTTTTCTGGCTTCTTCTCCTCCAACGGTTCGTGTAGTTTTTTCTGATACAAATAATCTTCAATTTGCATCTTCCAAAACCCAAAATCTTTGCCATTAAATTTGTCGATCTTTACTTTCCCTTCTTCTGCCATCGCTCCCACTCGCCTGAAAACCTAGGCTCTTGATACCAGTTGTTGAGTATACAACAACGAAAGCAAAACCAAAACGAATAAACAAGAACAAGAAAATAAACGACAATCACACAAGACAAAGATTTAACGTGGTTCGGAAATTCCTACTCCACAAGCCGCACTAATTTTGTATTGATCTCTCACAATTGTGTTGTGTTAGGGTTTTACAATTACAAGAGAATATTTATAATAGAAGAAACTGGGCCTATCTCAACATATGGGCCAAAGCTGAAAAAACACACACTCAGGGGCCCTGAGCTTGAGCTCATGGTCCTGAGCACAAATATTGATGCTGGCTGATTTGTTCAAAGGCCCTGAGCATCCGCTCAGGGGCCCTGAACAGCCTAGACTCCAAAAACTTAACACCCACCTATATCCATCATGTGTAGGATGACTAAATGGACCCCAAACATCAGTATGAATAGTAGAAAAAAGAGTGGGACTTCTATTATTTCTAGATGGATATGGTGACCTTTTATGTTTGGCTAATTCACATGGTTCACAAAAAAATTCTCCCTTTTTACATTTTGATGCTAAATTCGGAAAGAGATGCGATAAAACACCAAATGAAGGATGACCTAACCGTCTATGCCATTGATATAAGGACTCTAAACTGGGATTAGATTTAGATAAAACCTGATAACTTGCCGATGGCGAAACAGAATTTCCTTCCATAATATAGAGGCCATCTACCACTTTACCACTGCCAAGGACCTTGCCTGTAGCCAGATCCTGAAACACACAGTGAGAAGGGAAAAAAGTTACTGAACAATTAAGATTTTCAGTAATCTGATGAACCGATAATAAATTCACTGATAAAGAAGGAACATGTAAGACAGATGATAGTGGTAGTGAAGGGAGACAGTTGGAAGTGCCCCACCCGTGAACGGGCACATGAGTTCCATTGGCAACACGAACACTCTCTGTTTTATTGATGTAGTGATATGACTGCAGTAAACTGGAATTGCCAGTCATATGTTCTGACGCTCCCGAGTCAATAATCCATGAATTAGGTGAACTGTGAGAGACAGAATGACAAGAAATACTCGAATGAAAAGTATTTGTCGGTACAAATGAGGCTTCAGTCTTTAGCTTTATATCAGAAACTAACTGTCGAAAAAACTTGAGTTCCGAAACAGTTAGACCAGAGTGAGTTGCAGAAAAATCCTCTTTCATCATGCTAAATAAATCCGGAATAAAATACCCGAAAGATAATTATTCAACAATTATAGTCAAGTCTTAACTTGAACTAAATCAATATTAATTTAGCAAATTTATGCTAAATTTGGAAATGTTTTAATTCTTGGCCCAGTTAAGGAGAACCAATTGTATAACCAAGTACTGAGTATATATTATATATACACACAATCGTGAATCACAGCTGCAAGACTCCCCTTTTTTTTTCCTTGTCTCCCTCAAACAAATAACAAAGAGTCCAACTGCAGATTCTCACAAATACCTCGAAACGGTGTCCTTAGATGTAGCATACTATGCTTAACGTATGTATATATCTCGTAAAAGAATAGTACCTCACGGGAACTCACAGAAACCACAAACAAAGATTAGCAATAAACTGAAGTTCTCAGATTGAAGAAGGAGTACCATATATGGATTCGCAATGAACAGACGAACAAGAAGTCTAACTGGAACTTCGCCAGAAAACTGCCGGAAGTAGGGCCACGCGCCGGCGCGTGCCGCGCGTAGCAACGACCTGCAGCGCGTGGGGCGGCGCGTGGCGGCGCGTCAGCAGCTTTTTCTGAGGTGGTGCCTAAAATTACCCCAAAGTCATACACGGTGCCTAAACATATGAGACTTACATTGTTTGACATTTGATATTTTAACATTATTTTATTTATTTACATATTTCAAATTTTAATATTGAGAAGAGTTATTACATATCACATAATTAAGTGTTGGTGCTGCATAACACTTCTTTGGTGAAGTCGATTACTGAAGAAAAATGATATGGTATGCAGAGAGTCGAGTACTGAAGACAGTCTTGTAAGGGATTTCTTGATGAGGTTTAGTTACAAATAAAGTTAAACATAACTTTTGTCGTCATATAGTAAGAGCACAACATTTTTTGATTCAACGTAAACATTACACACAAACTTATTTACTGTGGTTTATGATCAAAAGGCAACTCAACTTTAGTAAGTAATAATCTTACTAGGAAGCATAGCATGCTCCAACGCACTTATTACATCCCTCTGCAGCTCAATGGAATAATAGATGTCTGCAGTCCGCATTTCACAACCATATGATACAATTTTACACACACAAACATGTATAGGTAAATGAGAAACGTTGTTAATAATGTTACAAGACAAGGTCAATCAAAAATATGGAAATGCTGTTGTTCTCAATGGTTCCATTTGCTCTTTCTGGAAAGGGATCTGCAACCCTGCAGACACTTGTCACAAACTGACTGAATTGCCCACGAAACCTGGACTAGATTTTTCCAAAGACATGACTTTAGTATTTGGGTAGACTAGTCATTTGCATCATGTACGGACATTCAAACTGAATATTTATTTGTATCTTGGCTTAAAACCCAAGGGATGTTCGATGGTTACGTGCTTCCCCTGCAAAGTTAAAAAGAGGAGGTTCGTCCCCATTAGTTTGGCGCACATTACGCCACTCTCTCTCTCTCTCTCTCTCTCTCTCTATCTCTCCCAACCAAAAATTTCTCTCCGTGTAAAGAATAAAAATCTACTTCTCCCTCCCTCCATCTCTCTCTAGTTATATTGCATCTATATAAATGGTTGCAGACACACAGCTATTATAGATTCTTTCATGCAAGTATTATTCTGCCAGGCACTTGTGCTTTTTCCCTCAAAGACTCAGGTACTTTTTAATGTTTTTTTAAGATACCGGCAACTCATTCATAAGTTTTATATATTTCTGATACATAAATTTGCAACTTGTTCTTCTAATGTGTGTATTTATGTACGAAGTTCTATGAATCAAACTTTGCTGCCTTCAGTATAGACCAGTGCTAGTTTGAGTAGATTTTTCTTATTGGACACTGCCATATTTTCCTCGAAGGTGTCCTTGAATTTAAACCAGAATAATTATATTGAATTTACTGAAATGGAAATGCTCTTCCCTCGTGTAAACACCAAGTTTTTATCATGTTACAAAAGTTTACAGGTCTTACAAATGGGTTTCCTTTGTAATTTTATTTTATCTGCTATGAGTTGATGATATGACATCACAACATTCAAAATGTATATGGATGATTAATTTTCTCAAGTGTTTCGTATTCTGAATATTATGTACTGATTAAATTGTTACAAACATTCAGGTAGCTAGCTGATGAACAAAGTCCGAGGGCCTTGATACAATTGCGGTACAGTGCCTTAATTAAAACTGGCAATCCGAGTGTTTGTTGTTTGAACTTATAGAACGTAATTAAGACTAGTAATTTGAATTGAAAGAAATGGCATCTCTTACACCTGGAGTGCTACTTAAGCTTCTTCAGAGTATTGATTCCAACATTAAGGTTCGCGGTGAATATCGCTCCATTCTTCTGCAAGTTATAAGCATTGTCCCTGCTTTATCTGGATCAGAGTTGTGGCCAAACCAGGGGTTTTTCATTAAAGTATCAGATTCTTCTCATTCCACATATGTGTCTCTATCAAGGGAAGACAATGAGTTAATCTTGAACAATAGACTGCAGCTTGGTCAGTTCTTCTACGTTGAAAAATTGGAGGCTGGAAATCCTATTCCAGTTTTAGTTGGCGTGAGGGTTGTTCCGGGACGTCATCCATTTGTGGGAAATCCGAAGGATTTGATGCAGATGTTAGATTCCTCTCAGGAATCTATTCGAGTTGATAGAGAAGGCTTTAACAGCTCAAAATTAAATCAGTTGGCTGAAGCTAAAGAGGAGAGTTTGACGCAGAAAATTGTAATAAAGAAGGAGAAAACAGCTGTTGCGTCAAGGTACATGCAAGCTTTCTCGACATCTAGCAGCAAAATAAATAGAACCGACTCAACTGGTTCTGTAAATATTGAGTGTGATAGTGGTGCTGCATCCAAGAAGGTTGGGACCTTCAAAGGCAACGAACAAGAGCTTAAAGAGCAGGTATGAATAAAGATTGTTAATTAATGGTTAAGGTATATGTATGGAATCTTTAGCTTAATGGGCTTTTTAAGAGGATAACCTTTGTAAACATAGCTGCAGTTGCTGATGAGAGAGCTCAGGTTACTCATTACTGATGGTAGTTAATATCTGCATTACAGAATCGGACAACTCCTTTGTTGAACCGGATTGCCTCGCAAGCTGCTAAGCAAAATTCTACTGTAAATGAAACCAAGGAGGTCTCAAGACTGAAACAAAACCTGGATACTAAACGCGTAACAAGAAAACAAGAAAATGTAAACTCAAACTATGTATTAGGCAGAAGAGAGAAAAAGCATCCTTCGGGCGCAATCTCCTGGCACTCTCTTCCTTGCAGGCTTTTGAAGCCCGGAAAGGTGTGAGGTCTTGTCTCGCTCAATATCTATGGCATGTAAATCATTTTATTGCTATCATCCTTTTTTGTTTGATCCTAGCAGGAAATTCTTAGAATTGCAAATAGAGCTTCATTGGTGGCAGCTCAAGCTCAAAAGGAATCAGCACAAGCAACAACTCTTGTAACTTGCCTAAGGTAAATTTTGTATCTGTTTAACCACTGATGTAAAACAGAAGAACTTCAATTTTTTAAGGCATTATGTTTTTTCATACAGAAAGTTTGGGGATCTATCAGCATCTGCCTCACCAAATGACCCCCATGTTTGTCTCACCAAATTCTTTGCACTTTACCAGCTCATTGAACAACCAAATGTCACAACACAACCCAAAAGTAGTCCACCTCATACCCAACCATGTAAACCATATAGGGACAAATCCAACAAAAAAGAAGGTCGAAAACAGGGTAAAAGTATGGTGAAGTCGCCGAAGCCCACAATACAGATAGGTGAGGCTGATAAACTAGAGTGGGCAAAAACAGATGGTTTGACTGAGATTGAAGAACTAAGAGAAGTACTCCTCAAAGAAACACAATTATGGTTTGTGAAATATTTGGAAGGAGCACTTGATGCTGGATTCCGAGTGAGTAGCCAAGAAAAGAAAGGAAAAACCAATGTGGTACAGCAAATGGAACAGAATAACCACATTGCTGTCACACTATCACTGCTTAAAAGTGCAAATGGGTGGCTGGATAAAGTAGGAACTAGTCTGATCGTAGAGGAAAGTAGCTTGGTGGAAACGGTGGAACGGTTAAAGCAGAAAGTGTATTCGTGTTTGCTTTTACATATGGATTCAATTGCATCAGCTCTAGAAAATCAGCCTGGACGTGCCTAAGTTAACCAAAGTTATGTTTTCAATGATTCATGCTCCCGTCTCTAGCTGCTATTAATTTATGTAAATTATATCTTGCTGTGATTCCAGAAATTAAAACCTTAATTCTGGAGAATGGTGACTATAACTTATGTTCAAGTGCAATATATTTATGATTTTGTGTTGCAAATAATAAAACAAAGGACGACACACAGTCCCTTATATCATATGTACTAGTGGATTGGTGTTTAACACGAACTATATTTTGCAGTTGCAATATTGAAAGCCAAAATGTAGACTGGCGTAGAATAAATACCTTGGTTAGCTGAATGACAGCGCTGCTAGCTAGTTCATAGCCTTTGTTAATCTGGGAGAGGTCCCAAGCTGGAGAGCAAGAGCACATGCGACATTCTTAGATGATCATCCGAAGCATGTAGCATGTGCCCTGCTTCTCCAGCATGATTCACCTCTCCCAATGTTCTGTGACATGGTTTCGTAATTATCATCAGAAAGTTAGATGAATATGCTACGTGATCGTGGTGCATGCTCTTCGTTACATAAGATGAATATGACTACAGGTAGCAGCTTATGTAAACTTGTAAGTTGTATCAGTTTTGCTGGTTGGCATGGTGGTTGAAATTTCTGGCGCTGCTCAAGCACCTGTCTTTTGTGTCGAGATAACTGAGATCTGTTAGAGTTGGCTGCCAAACAGCATATGTTAAATTATACTATACAACAGTAGGGAAAATTGTTGATCTAATGTGTTTTGAATCTTGATTTGCAAGCAGAACTCCCCGGTGTACCAAATGGCAACCTACGATATAGTGGTCTTATTTAGTTACTAGCTTTATACTAGACCTGGCAAAATGGGTCTGAATCCGAAAAACCGAACCGAAATATGTGGAACCGAATCCGAAATTGGATTTGAAATAGATTATCCAAAATTGTATCCGAAACCGAAACAATCCGAATCCGAACCGAAACCGGTTCAATTTAATCAAATCCGATAACGATCCGAAAACCGATTTGACCCGATCCGAAAATTAACCGAACCGGAAATTTAACCAAAAATTATCCGAAATACTGTATCCAATGATGACCATGTATCCGATTATAATCAGAACCGATCAAATCCAAATAAAAATTTACCCGAATCGAATATGACTTGAATCCGATGTAAATCCGAAATTAAAAATAACTGAATCGAAAAATATCCCATAAAATAATTTTATATAGATTAATAATTTCTTGACCTTTATGTGTTTAGTTTTGTCAATTTTTATATTTTCTGATTTGCTATATATTTATTATTGTCATTGAATATTGCTTACGATATTTTGTATATAATAATATTGTAATTCAATTTGCAAATATAAATTAATAAATTCTGCACATAATTAGCAAATAAATAAATAAATAAATTCTGCATATTCTGGGCAGAAATTAAAGTGCATTCACTTATATAGCGCTTATTGAAACGATGTCTAAGTGAGTGCATTCACTTCCATAGCGCTTATGGAAGCGTTATATAGGTGATGTATCTAATTTTGACATATTCGGTCTTATTTAATAAATTTTGACACAAGTATTTTTTAAAAAATATTTTTTATTTTTTGAAAATTTAGAAATATCACTAAATTATATATATCTTGACATCCGTACGGTTGGATCGTCGAGAAATAGTTTAAAAAAATAAAATCAACAATCCGTGACAAAACAATAGTTACGAGTATTAGTCGATTCAATAGTTGACTACTAAGATCTCCAACCAAATTAATATTTTATTTTTTGAAAATTTGGGAATATCACTATATTAGATATATCTTGAGATCCGTACGGTTGGATCGTCGAGAAATAATTTTAAAAAAATAGAATCAACAATCCGTGACAAAGCACTAGTTACGAGTACTAGTCAATTCGATAGTTGACAACTATGTTCTCCAACCAAATTAATTTTTTATTTTTTGAAAATTTGGGAATGTCACTACATTAGATATATCTTCAAATCCGTACGGTTGGATCGTCGAGAAATAATGTTTAAAAATAGAATCAACAATCCGTGACAAAGCACTAGTTACGACTACTAGTCAATTCGGTAGTTGACTACTAAGATCTCTAACCAAGTTAATTTTTTATTTTTTTAAAATTTGAGAATATAACTAGATTTGATATATCTTGAGATCCGTACAGTTGGATCGTCGAAAAATAATTTTTAAAAATAGAATCAACAATCCGTGACAAAACACTAGTTACGAGTACCAATCAATTCGATGGTTGACTACTAAGATTTTAAAACAAATTAATTTTTTATTTTTTACAAATTTCAGAATATCACTAAATTAGATATATCTTTAAATCCGTACGGTTGGATCGTCGAGATGTATTTTTAAAAAAATTGAATCAACAATCCGTGACAAAACGCTAGTTATGAGTACTAGTCAATTCAGTAGTTGACTACTAAGATCTCCAACCAAATTAATTTTTTCTTTTTTGAAAATTTAGGAATATCACTAGCTTAGATATATCTTGAGATCCGTACGGTTGGATCGTCGAGAAATAATGTGTAAAAAATAGAATCAACAATCCGTAACAAAGCATTAGCTACGAGTACAAGTCAATTCGGTAGTTGACTACTAAGATCTCTAACCAAATTAATTTTTTATTTTTTGTAAATTTGGGAATGTCACTAGATTAGACATATCTTGAGATTCGTACAGTTGGATCGTCGAGAAATAATATTTAAAAAATAGAATCAACAATCCGTGATAAAACACTAGTTACGAGTACTAGTCAATTCGGTAGTTGACTACTAAGATCTCCAACCAAATTAATTTTTTATTTTTTGAAAATTTGGGAATATCACTAATATATCTAGAGATCCGTATGGTTGGATCGTCGAGAAATAATTTTTAAAAAATAGAATCAACAATCCGTGACAAAGCACTAGTTACGAGTACTAGTCAATTCGATAGTTGACTACTAAAATCTCCAACAATTTAATTTTTTATTTTTAAAAAATTTGGGAATATCACTAGATTAGATATATATCTTGAGATCCGTACAGTTGGATCGTCGAGAAATAATTTTTAAAAAATAGAATCAACAATCCGTGACAAAGCACTAGTTACGAGTACTAGTCAATTCGATAGTTGATTATTAAGATCTCCAAACAAATTAATTTTTTATTTTTTGAAAATTTGGGAATATCACTAAATTAGATATATCTTGAGATCCGTATGGTTGGATCGTCGATATATATTGTTTTAGAAATATAATCAACAATCTGTGATAAAGAACTAGTTACGAGTACTAGTCAATTCGGTAGTTGACTACTAAGATCTCCAACCAAATTAATTTTTTATTTTTTGAAAATTTGGGAATATCACTAGATTAGATATATCTTGAGATCCGTACGGTTGGATCTTCGATAAATAATTTTTAAAAAATAGAATCAACAATTCGTGACAAAGCACTAATTACGAGTACTAGTCAATTCGGTAGTTGACTACTAAGATCTCCAACCAAATTATTTTTTATATTTTTAAAATTTGGTAATATCACTAGATTAGATATATCTTGAGATCCGTACGGTTGGATCGTCGAGAAATTATATTTAAAAAATAGAAACAACAATCCGTGACAAAGCACTAGTTACGAGTACTAGTCAATTCAATAGTTGACTACTAAAATCTCCAAGCAAATTAATTTTTTATTTTTTAAAAATTTGGTATATCATTAGATTAGATATATCTTGAGATCCGTACGGTTGGATATTCGAGAAATAATTTTTTCAAAATAGAATCAACAATCCGTGACAAAGCACTAGTTACGAGTACTAGTCAATTCGGTAGTTGACTACTAAGATATCCAACCAAATTAATTTTTATTTTTTGAAAATTATGGTATATCACTAAATTAGATATATCTTGAGATCCGTACGGTTGGATCGTCGAGATATATTTTTTAAAACATAGAATCAACAATCTGTGACAAAGCACTAGTTATGAGTATTAGTCAATTCGGTAGTTGACTACTAAGATCTCCAACCAAATTAATTTTTTATTTTTTGAAAATTGGTAATATCACTCGATTTGATATATCTTGAGATCTGTACGGTTGGATCGTCGAGAAATAATTCTTAAAAATAGAATAACAATCCGTGACAAAACACTAGTTACGAGTACTAGTCAATTCGGTAGTTGACTACTAAAATCTCCAACCAAATTAATTTTTTATTTTATGAAAATTTGGGAATATTACAAGATTAGATATATCTTGAGATCCGTACGGTTGGATCGTCGTGAAACAATTTTTAAAAAATAGAATAACAATCCGTGACAAAACACTAGTTACGAGTACTAGTCAATTAGGCAGTTGACTACTAAGATTTCCAACCAAATTAATTTATTTATTTTTGAAAATTTGCGAATATCATTAAATTAGATATATTTTGACATCCGACAGTTGGATCGTCGAGAAATATTTTTTTTTTAATGAAACAAAAAGCCGTAACAAAGTACTAGTTACTAGTACTAGTCAATTTATTTGTTCATTGCTAAGATCTCAAGCCAAAATGATTTTTTGGTTTTTGGAAAATTTGGGTAAATCAAAAAATTATATATATCTCGACAATCCGAACCGAATGTTCCTACATCAAAACAAAATCCGATCCGAACAGTAAAAATCCGAAAGAGAACCGAACCCAATTTGATCCGATCTTAATCCAAAATTTATCCGATTTTAATCCGAATTTTACCCGAACCGAATCAGATCCGATCCGAACCGAACAGGCTCTAAATAGTACCTTAACCGAAAGTGGATCCGAACCGAATCAGATCCGATCTGAACCGAACAGGCTCTAAATAGTACATTAACCGAAAGTGGATCCGATCCGAAGCAGATCCGATCCGAAACCGATCCGTTTACCCGATTTGCTAGGTCTACTTTATACCCGTGCGATGCACGGGTAACTTTATTAATAATTTTTAGTATAATTTTCATTATAATTTTTTTTTTGAAAAATTAGTTTTATAATATTTTGAATAATATTTTTACTTTTAATGATAATGATACATATGTTATATGACTGGTAAGTATACATTTCTTTTTTTCTTGTAAATGGTTTTTCTATAATTTATATTTCAAAGTTTAGGTTAACAAAGTTTTTAGTATTTCATAATTATTTATTTTATTTTTTATTTTATAAGATTACATATGATATACTTAAAATATAGGTACTATATTCGTATAACAATTTATTATTATCATTTTATCTTTTTGATTATGTAATTTAATTGTTATTGTTAGAAATGATTGATGGAAACAGTGTTTGGAAGCTAAAGTCAGAAAACAGAGTTTAGCTGGAAGCAGTCAGAGTTTAGTTAAACACTGACTGGAAGCGCAAACAGAGTTTGTTAAACTCTGTAGCGGTATTGTCTGAAGAGTCAACAGTGTTTGAAGATTGATTCAAGATAAATATGGAAGCAATATCTTTGAAGATTGGAAAGCTGTCAAAGAGATTGAGTTGACTTGGAAGACTGGAGCAATAGTGATTGATATCAATTGTATAGCTTAATTATAGGAGAATCAATTACTGATTGTACGAAGCTGTATGTTCTATAAATACAGTTAGGTTAACCCTAGAAGGGTAATCGAACATTGAGAAATCTTTTGATTGTAACCTAAGCAGCTCTCTGTGATATTTACATCACCGAGAGAGGAATTATTAATTCCAAACAATTTTTAATTGTTAAACAGTGTGTTCTTGTTAAGTTACTCATACAGTATTTGATTGCTTATTGTGTATTCGACCTAACAAGTGGTATCAGAGCTTAATCTGTTACTTTATTACAGTTAAAGATCCAAACACAAGAGTAATCAATGGCAGAGATACCTCCACCATCTGAGAAAACCCCTACTACTGTTAGTAGGTATGAGACAATAAGGGTTCCTATACTTAGGCCATCAGAGTATGCAATTTGGAAGGTGAAAATGACCATGTTTCTGGAGGCTACAGATCCAGAATACCTTGATAGAATATATGAAGGACCTCACAAACCAACAAAATTATCTGCTGCTGCTGCTGCTGGTGAGGAATCAAAGGTCATTCCAAAGGAAAAGAAAGATCTAACTGCTGAGGATCTTTCATCTATTGCAAAGGATGCAAAAGTGAGACATTTACTTCACAGTGCATTAGACAATGTTATGTCTAATAAAGTGATTAACTGCACAACTGCAAAGGAAATATGGGATGCACTTGAGGTTAGGTGTCAAGGAACTCCTGCAATCAAGAAAAACAGAAGAAACATACTCACTCAGGAGTATGAGCACTTTGAGGCAAAGTCTGATGAAACCATGACAGAAACATTTGACAGATTCTGTAAACTGCTCAATGATTTGTCATTGGTTAACAAAGAGTATGATTTAGAAGACTCAAATCTCAAGTTTCTTCTTTCTCTACCTGAAAAGTGGGATGTGAAAACAACCACTATAAGAGATAATTATGAACTTGGTGAAACAGAGATTGATGAAATTTATGGACTGCTCAAAACCCATGAATTGGAGTTGGAGCAAAGAAACAAAAGATCAAGTAGAAAGTCAAAGTCTGTTGCACTCAAAGTTGAGGAGAAACCATCAAAGAAGGAGGCATCAAGGAGAAAAGCAAAAGGGAAAGCCTTAGTCATACATTCAGAGAATGAGTCATCAAACACTGATGTTGACTCAAACACTGATGGATCATCTGATTCTGAAGATGATGAAGAGATGATGCAAATGGCTGCTTTGATGGTAAAGACCTTCAAGAAGATGGGATACAAGAACTTCAAGAAGGGAAAGAGATTCTCCAGGGACTACTCAAAGTCTGACAAGAAGAATTTCAAGAAAGCTGAGGGAAAGGACTTCAAATCTGGTAAGAAAGATAAGTCTGAAATTCAATGCTACAAGTGTAAGGAGATGGGTCACTATGCTCCTGAGTGCAAGAAGGGTAAAACTGAAAAGGCACTCTACACCAAAGGCAGAGATTGGGCAGACACTTCAGATTCAGATGAGGAAGTCAACTATGCTCTCATGGCCACTACTCAGACTGAAAATGATGATCTCAAGGTACCTCCAACTACCTATGCTTATAACACTGATAATATAACTGAATTGAGAATTTATCTTAAAGCATTGCATATCAGTTATAGGGATCAGACTTTAGAAAATGAAAGGATAAAGTCTGAGTGTTCTCAACTCAAAGAAAGAAATAAACTTGTTGAGGAACAGCTAGAGAACATGAATAAAATTCAAAAAGAGAGAGATGATGCAGTGTTTATTGAACAGGAGTTGCTAGGTAAGTATAAGCAACTAGAATCTGAATTGGAGGATACTAAACACATCATTAAAACTTGGACACACTCTGGTAAAGACACTCAAGAAGTGTTTCAGTCAGATACAGTAGGTCTAGGTTACTCTGTAGGAGATGAACTTAGATTTGAAAATCAGGTAAAGGTTAGACCACATTGTTCATCTGAGGGTAATGTCATGGGAACAGGTGGACCTAAGACTGAAGCACAGAAAAAGGCTGTTAAAGAGTCATATGCTAAAACTTTTGTTAAAGAGGCTAACATTGGTTTAATGACAGATAAACAACTCAAGCATAAGCTTAAGGAGATAAAATCTGTCAACAAACAGAGATTGCCTAAGAAAAATAAAAATGGAAAAGTAGGCATCACATCAGGAATTAAGCCAATGCTTGCTTCATTAGCTCCTAGAAAAACATGCTTTAATTGTAGTAGCACTAATCATCTTGCTAGTTTCTGCAATAAGAATAAGAACATTAATTCTTTGCCCTCTAAAACTGCAGTAAGGAGTGATTATGTGAGAACTAGACCACAGACTTTATGCAAACACTGTGGAAGTACTTGGCATTCTATTTACACTTGCAGAGATTATCATGCTATTTATTATAATTACTATGAACCCAAACCAAATTTGAAATGGGTTAAAGTAAACTCTGCAAATGTAAACTCTGAAAAAGTTAGCTTAAACTCTGTTAATGAAAATTCCGCTGCAAAAGCTAACAGATTTAAGAAAGCCAAAGGATCCAAGCAAGTCTGGATCCTTAAAACTAATAATCAGTGATTGTTTATGATTGCAGGGCACCAGGGTTAGTACCCTAGTTGTGGACAGTGGATGTTCAGGACACATGACAGGAAATAAAGCCCTGCTATCAGAGTTTGAGGAGAAGGCTGGCCCAGAAGTTTCCTATGGAGATGGCAACATAGGACATACACTGGGATATGGAAATATTAATCTTGGAAATGTCATCATCACAAATGTAGCTCTGGTTCCAGGACTCAAGCATGATCTGCTATCTGTGAGTCAAATCTGTGACAGAGGATATCATGTGGATTTTCAGCCTGAATATTGTCAAGTGATCAGCAAATCTACAGGGAAAGTTGCTCTAGTTGGAAACAGACACAATAACATCTATGAAATCAAATTGTCAACAAACACTGATGGCAAAGCAGTGTGTCTGTCTACAAGGATGTCCAGTGAAGAGAGTTGGAAATGGCACAAGAAACTCTCTCATTTGAACCTGAACAACATCAATGAGCTAATCAAGAATGATCTTGTAAGAGGTCTACCAAAGTCCTTGTTGAATGTAGAAGGACTGTGTGATTCTTGTCAAAAGGCTAAACAGAGAAAAGTCTCCTTCAAAAGCAAATCTGAGTCTTCAATTGTTGATCCTTATCATCTACTACATGTTGATCTTTTTGGTCCAGTGAATGTGATGTCTCTTGGAAAGAAGAAATATGCTCTAGTCATTGTTGATGAATATACCAGGTTCACGTGGGTATATTTTCTTGCAAAGAAGGATGAAACTGCATTAACACTGACAGAACATATATTACAACTGGAAAAAGGGTCAGAGAATCAAGTGAAGATAATCAGAAGTGACAATGGAACTGAGTTCAGGAATTCATCAATGGAAGAATTTTGCAAGAGTAAAGGGATAAAACAAGAGTTTTCTGCACCTGGAACTCCACAACAAAATGGTGTAGTGGAGAGGAAGAACAGAACCTTGATAGAAGCTGCCAGAACCATGCTAGATGAAGTAAAGTTGCCAACATATTTCTGGGCAGAAGCAGTTCAAACTGCTTGTTTTACTCAAAATGCAACACTGATCAACAAGCATGGTAAAACACCATATGAAATGGTGAAGAAGAAAAAGCCAAATCTAAAATATTTTCATATTTTTGGATGCAAATGCTTTGTGTTGAAGACTCATCCTGAACAGTTGACCAAGTTTGACCTAAAGGCAGATGAAGGAATTTTTGTTGGCTATCCACTGTCAACAAAGGCATTCAGAGTTTATAATCTGAGAACTAGAGTGATCATGGAATCAATTCATGTGTCATTTGATGACAAGAAAATAACTGGACTTGAAGATGTCAATGAACATGATCAACTGCACTTTGAAAATGAAGAATTATTCTCTGAAAAAGTAAACTCTGATCAGACTGATTTAACAAACTCTGTTGATCTAAACTCTGAACCTCTACTGGTAAATACTGAAGAAACTCTTCAATCAGAAACAAGGGAAGAACCAGTTGAGGGGGAGCATGAAGAATCACATCAATGTGATAATTCAAACACTGAAAGTGACTCAGTTAATGATTCTGAATCAAACTCTGTTGAATCAAACTCTGTTGATTCAAACTCTGTTGATAATTCTGAGAAGTCACATTCAGGGGGAGCATCAGAAAATGAAGAAAGGCACCAAGAAAATTAGGAGAGCATGGATCAAGGGGGAGGATCACATGATGACAGAAGCAATCTGCCTTCTGCAAGAAAATGGACTAAATCTCACACACCTGATTTGATTATTGGTGATCCTGATGCAAAAGTAAGGACAAGAAGTGCAACAACAAATGAATGTCTGTTTCATGCATTCTTGTCACAATCTGAACCAAAGAAAGTGGAAGAAGCTCTTAAAGATGCTGACTGGATAACAGCAATGCAAGAAGAGCTAAATGAATTTGAAAGAAATGAAGTGTGGACACTTGTACCAAGACCCAAGAACAGATCCATTGTTGGTACTAAATGGGTTTTCAGGAATAAAACTGACAGTGAGGGTGTTATCACAAGGAACAAGGCAAGACTGGTTGCAAAAGGCTACTCACAACAGGAAGGAATAGACTATGATGAAACATTTGCTCCAGTGGCTAGATTGGAGGCAATCAGAATCTTTCTTGCATATGCCTCTCACATGAAATTCAAAGTATTTCAAATGGATGTAAAAAGTGCATTTTTGAATGGAAAACTTGAAGAAGAAGTGTTTGTGGAACAACCACCAGGGTTTGTAGATCCAAAATATCCAGATTATGTCTACAGGTTAGATAAGGCACTCTATGGACTTAAGCAGGCACCAAGGGCATGGTATGAAACCCTTGCCAAATTTTTACTAGAAAGTGGATTTCACAGAGGTACTATTGACAAAACTCTGTTTTACTTCCAAAATGGTAGTGACTTGCTTTTAGTTCAGATATATGTGGATGACATTATTTTTGGGTCTACTAATGATAAACTCTGCAAAAAGTTTGCCAAACTCATGCAGTCAAGATATCAAATGAGTATGATGGGAGAGCTTAGTTATTTTCTAGGCCTACAGGTGAAGCAAACAGATGATGGAATTTTTATAAATCAAGCAAAATATACCATAAACCTTCTCAAGAAATTTGGTATGCTTGATTGTTCATCTGCAACAACTCCCATGGCAACTGCAACAAAATTGGACAAAGATGCAGGGTCATCAGTAGATATGACAAGTTACAGAGGAATGATTGGTTCTTTACTTTATTTGACAGCTAGCAGACCTGATATCATGTATGCAACTTGTTTGTGTGCAAGGTTCCAGGCAGATCCAAGAGAACCACATTTAACAGCAGTAAAGAGGATATTCAAGTACCTCAAGGGCACTATGACTTTGGGGCTGTGGTATCCAAGAGAATCAGAGTTTAAACTTCTTGGTTACTCTGATGCAGACTTTGCTGGATGTAAGATAGACAGAAAAAGCACCAGTGGAAGTTGTCAATTTCTGGGTGACAGACTTGTTTCCTGGTACAGCAAGAAACAGAAGTCAATATCTACATCTACAGCTGAAGCAGAGTACATTGCTGCTGGTAGCTGCTGTGCACAGATTTTATGGATGAAGAATCAACTGCTGGATTATGGATTAAGGTATACCAAAATACCTATTTACTGTGATAATCAAAGTGCTATTGCAATGACAGGTAATCCAGTACAACATTCAATGACAAAGCACATCAGCATAAGGTATCACTTCATCAGAGAGCATGTAGAGGAAGGGAACATTGAGCTTCACTTTGTGTCTACAGAACAACAACTTGCAGATATCTTCACCAAGCCATTGAGTGAAGCTACATTTACAAGACTGGTCAATGAACTAGGAATGGTCTCTAGTTTTGACTAGAGATGTTGGTTAGACTCAAAAACTTATTTCTAAAATATGTTGCTTATGTTTCTGCAAATTGTTAAGTGCTATGTGAACCTTAGTACTAAACTCTGCTATGCATGCTTATGTTTAAAACTTTTTAAACTCTGTCAGCATGTCTATCTGTTAAACACTGTTAACATGTTAGATACACTCAGTGAATTCAGAATTGATTATTGTCTGAATGAAAACACCAATGAAGAAAAATGTATGAAGCATGATTCTCAGCAAATAAATCATGATTCTTTCTGAGTCACTGTAATCTAATCAGACTTTGTGCAGTAAATCAACACAGCATGATACTCTTTCATATTTATAGCATCTCTTAGGTTATTCAGTCCTAAACTCTGAGTCTATGAATATTGTGTGCATTGCCTCTCATAAATAATTTTGGTTATTGATGAACTCTAAACTCTGATAAGTGACATTCTGTTTCCAATGGTATGGTTCATGATGATTCCTTGTTTGTACTTGTGAAAACCATAAAACTTGAGATGTGTAATTGATTAGTTTGGTGAGTTCAGATTCATGTCTACAACCTGTGAGAGTTTGAGCCAAATCAGTGATTGATACATTTTCTATCAATCAGTATTTATTGTTGTGTGATATTCATCAGGTAGTATGTTTCTCTAGAACTTGTATTAGACCATTTTGAGACTACATGATATGTGTATGCATGAAAATGATAAAGGTAATAGGATTTACCATTCTTTCAAACAATGTTCAAAATTCTTTTGAACATTATACAAACACTGTATAAACACTGTTCATAAATTCCATCCTTAGTAAACCCCTTTGAGCCTTATTAACTGCTCATTTTTCTTATACTCTGAAGTGTTAAGAGCAGTTATATTTTTTTTTTCTCAAACAGATGAGTATTTCTCAAGAAAAGAAAAGTTTATTCAGTATATATGCTAAATAAAAAAAAATAAAAAAAAAAAAGAAAAAAAAGAAAAAAAAAAAAGAGCATATATACTGATCTTATACAGATATATACTGTGACTGAACACTTTGTTCTATTAAGATGTTCAGCTTGAAGTCACTCATGAATAAAACATCTCTTTTCATCTGTTTGATCTTACTCCATTTAAACCCTGAATAAAGTCCTTTTGATTTGTGAATACATGTACTCAAAGTAGTGTAGAATTGGTGGACATTCAAGCATATGGTAGATTCTGCTATTTCTGATTGAATGTGAGTGTAAACACTTCACCTAAACACTTGTGTGTTTGAGAGTTTGTAAGATTATCCAGTTCATGACTGTTATTCACTGAATGAAACTCTGATTTCTATCTCTTGATCTTTTTGTCTTCAAAGACTGTGTGCTTTCTTGGATAAATCATGGACATCAAAGGGAATAGAAGTTTTCAGATTTCTGTATTACAGTAACTACAGAGTTTAGCATTCATCAAACAATCAGTGTCTAATATGAGAGATTGTGCATTCAGTGGTTATTGATTTTTGTTATGGATTTTATGAAATATTAGATGCTCTAAAAATTGATTTCAGTAAACTCTGCTTCACACACACTTAATTCACAACTGTGCAATTTTTGAAAGGGTTTAAGTGACAAAGTTGGATAATTGATAAACACTGTTGAGTTATGTTAAGTACTCTGAGGTAAAATCTCATTGAGATGATTTGACTATTTTGCAGTAATTGGGGTAGTTGACAACTGTTAATTAGTGTAAGTGTCGTGATTATAGGAATGACAGCGGTAATTATTAAGTAATCCATTGGTTGTTTGACACGTGTTCCATGATTGTGTCCCACTCACACACTACTCTACAACAGTTGCGCGCTTTTACTAAATAAACGATTGAGTTTTAATTTTACTCAAATCGTCTTTAGTCTCTTACTCCATATCGATTCACATTCACCCACTCACAGTTACTTGCATACTCATTCACTTTCACACTTCTCATATACTCTCCTTCACATTTTGATAAACACTTACAGTGCATACACATCTTTTCTCTGAATATCTTCGTATCATTTTTTTTACTGATGGCAACTAAAGCGTTTGATGCAGCAGGGTTAGTTTTTCTCCCTAGTAACTATGCAGCACCATTGGAGAATGCAACTGCTCCACAGGCATTTCATTTGTTCCAAAATTTCTTGAACGATTCTGAGATAGGGAAAGTTCTAACAGCACCACCTACACTATCTGCTTCGCAAATTGCTGCTTTCTGGACAAACTCTGTATATGATGATGGAGAAGAGTCTGGCACTCCTACAATCACTTTCACTCATGATGAATCAGAGTATATTATTACTCCAACTACTGTTAGGGATGCTCTGGATTTTGAGACACACACTTCTTACAGTGTTGTTGGTCATGATCGGTTGAGGACAATGTTGGAACAAATTGGATGTGCAGGAAACTTGAACAAGATAGGGTCTTTGAGACGGCCAAGTTTGAGAAAGGAATGGAGTTTCTTTTTCGATTGCATAACAAGGGCTTTTGGAAAGAAGACAACAAACTGGGATGCACTTCCTCTGGATACTCTCCAAATTGGTCATGCTCTACTATATGGAGGTAACTTCGATTTTGGTAGACTAGTACTAATGAACTTGGGAGAGCGTTTGTCTGAATCTACTACTGTTTATTTTGCTCGTTTTTGTCAACTGCTATTTACTGCCTGTGTGCCTAACATTCCAATTGATGAAGCTGATGTAATTCAGCCTTTTCAAGTTGCTAAGAGAATGTTTTCTGATTTGACAAACAAAGATATCACTAAACAGCAAATACCAGATATGTTTATGCCTTTAGCCTTACAAAACTATGTAAACCAACCACAAGACTCTAAATCACCACAACAAATGCCTGAACCAATAGACACCATAAACTCTGAACCAACATCTACAACACCTACACCCACTGTACCTACTACATCTCATCAACCACAGCTAGAAACCTTAAACTCTTCACCAATAAACTCTCCACCCTTAAACGCTGAACCCTCAAACACTGAAACATTAAACACTGAAACCTTAAATACTGAAACCTTAAACCCTGAGCCAGCACCTACTGAACAACCTAAAACCAAGCCAAAAAGAAAGAAACACACTACCCAAAACACTAAACACTCAAAGGCTAAACAAACAACACCTGAAGCTGTTTATACAAGAAGGAAGAAACAGAAAGCAAACAGACCTTCACTTTCACCACCAAGAGAGAGCTCAAGTGAAGATGAAGAGGAGAATGTGGTGCCTCCAATCAAGAAAAGGAGATTAATTCTTTCTGATTCAGATGAAGAGAATCTTGTTGAAGCTCCAGAGGTGGTTTTACAGCAAACACCTACTGTTGAGGTTACAGTGAATGTTGCTATACCTGCAGAGGTTAAAATGCCTGCAGAGGATATTATGACTGACAAAGTTGAATTACCTACAGAGGATAAAATGCCTGTAGAAGAGGATAACAGAGATGGTTTTTCACCAATGGATAATATTTTTGACTCATTTGAACCATTCTCTGATCCTATCTCACCTATTGTTCATACTGAAGCTCCTTGTGTAGCTGATGAGCTTGCAGTAAAAGTTCCTGAAGCTGAAGCATCACCCACAGAGCTGGTATCTTCTCCAATTCAAGACAAAGGTGATGAAGTTGATCAGGCAACAAAGATAATTTCTGAATCCATGCCTGTTGAAGCTACAAAGGCAAACTCTGTTGCAGAGCCTGTGCAACATGAGGTGATTATTGAAAAGGTTGCAGCAGTTATTGAAGAAACTGTGGCTGACACTGCTCAGCACAGTGGTTCTTTAAAAGATGATCAATCTAAGGATGCAAGTGCTGAAGATGAATCTGCTAGTAGTGCAAACTCTGACTCTTTTGTGAGTGCAACTGTACAGACAGATAATAAGCATACATCTTTTGCTCAGCCTTGTCCATCTCATGCAGTTGAAGTAGAGCATCTTGCTAAGTCTGCTGAAAATTGGTATAAACAAGACTGCATTTTTCCAAAAGGAAGAGCATCTGAGTTTGTTAAGCAAACTGCAAAGCAAATTTCGAATCCAGAAATCCTATCCTGTTTAAAGGCAACTGTGGTGCAAGTCAAGACTCTGGAAGGAAATTTTGCTGAAACTAAACAAGAAATTGCTTCCTTGAAAACTGAGATTCAGTCAAGAGAATTGAAGATGGATAGAGAGTCTAAAATAAAAGCTGTTCAGCTGTCTAAAGTTCAAGACACTCTCTTTGCCAGGCTAGGAAAAGTTGAAGAAAATCAGACTGCTTTATTTGCTAAGGTTGATTCCATTGCTAATTCTTTGGAGCTCATTACATCAATCCTTATTCCTGATGATGTCAAAAAGGGGGAGAGAGTTGCTAAGTCTAAATGCAAAGTTTCTCAAACTCTGACTCAAAAGGATGATACTGGAGATGGAGGGGCAAGTGATAAGAGCAAGGTCTTAAACTCTGAAAAGCAAACTCTGAGATCTGATAAATCTCTTAAATCACAGTCTGTTGGAATAAACACTGAAACTCAAGGTACTTCAAAGACCAAGAGTTTGGAATTAATATCAAATCCAAAGACTGATGAGGAGTTAGCTGTTAAGCTTTTTATGGAAGAGAATGCAGAAGGAGTTACTTTAGAAGATGCTAAAGCTGAAGAGAAGAGTTTACAAGAAAAGCATCTGAAAGCTCTAAAGTCTGAAAAAGCAAAGAAGAATGTGAAAGTTGCTAAAGCTGCAAAGCCTGTTCTTAAAGGCATTCAAATTAAAGAACCTGTTGGTACAAATCAAAGAATGCAAATATTCAGAAAACCAACAGATGCAGAAGCCAAGCAAAAGCTGAAAAGTATAGTTACAACCTCTGTTGATACACATGTTGTACAGAAGAATGAAGACACAACCTCTGTTGCTGCACAAGTTGTGACCACACCATTATTGTCTTCTCAGTTGAAATCAACATTTAAGAAGGGTGCTCCTCATGATTCAAGCCTAGAAGCTACAATTCCAATGGATTTTACTGATGGTAGAGCTTTATCTGGTAAAGTTGGATACAACAAAGAAGGCATAGGCTCACACAGAGATAAAAGGCAATATGTTGGTCCTAGAGATCCTTCTTCATTGTCTGTTCCAGGTCGTGGTGTCACTCAAGAAAGTTTGGACAAACTGGAGTCAGTACAGCTTGTATATCAGAAGAGTCTAGAAAAGGATTTCTTGCTATATTTCATGGCTGATGGAACAGTATTTAAAGTCTCTGAAAAGGATATCGAATTAAAGTATGCTAAAGAACTTGAATATGTCCTATACATTCTCAGAGTTAGAAATCAAAGAGCTCAGTCAGTTGCAAATGTGCTTCAACAAAGAATGATTCAAAATCTTGCAAGAAGGTAAATGAAATTCAACAGCAAGTATGTTCCTAAATACAGAGATTGGAATGGCAATCTGATTGAAATGGAGAAGGGAACTACAAAACTGAAGACTGATCTTGGGATTACTGTTCTGGATTTCAATGTAAAATCTGAAGAGGTGAAATATATCAGGTTGGGAAATGAGATGAGAAGAAACAAAATCTACGATCTTAGAGCTGCTATCTATCAAACTGATGAGAATGATCCTCAGTTGAGAGAAATCAAAGAAGCTATGCAGATAGAGCTTGAAAATGCTGAAAGAAGGTTGCTTATAGACTATCTCAGAACAATGCCTGATTTACAAGAGATTAGAAATTAAAGTCTGTAAGAATTTTCTTATTTTCTGTAGAATTTGTTAAGTAAAAGCTTAAACTCTGTTTGTATGTTAAACACTGTAAACTTTGTATTTGTTTTGACATCATCATTTACTGTAAAACTTGTACATTCTTGCTAATGGACAAGTTGGGGGAGATTGTTAGAAATGATTGATGGAAACAGTGTTTGGAAGCTAAAGTCAGAAAACAGAGTTTAGCTGGAAGCAGTCAGAGTTTAGTTAAACACTGACTGGAAGCGCAAACAGAGTTTGTTAAACTCTGTAGCGGTATTGTCTGAAGAGTCAACAGTGTTTGAAGATTGATTCAAGATAAATATGGAAGCAATATCTTTGAAGATTGGAAAGCTGTCAAAGAGATTGAGTTGACTTGGAAGACTGGAGCAATAGTGATTGATATCAATTGTATAGCTTAATTATAGGAGAATCAATTACTGATTGTACGAAGCTGTATGTTCTATAAATACAGTTAGGTTAACCCTAGAAGGGTAATCGAACATTGAGAAATCTTTTGATTGTAACCTAAGCAGCTCTTTGTGATATTTACATCACCGAGAGAGGAATTATTAATTCCAAACAATTTTTAATTGTTAAACAGTGTGTTCTTGTTAAGTTACTCATACAGTATTTGATTGCTTATTGTGTATTCGACCTAACAGTTATCTTGAATTTTTTTAGATATTTTGTAATTGTGTTTTTATAGTTTTTAAAGACATTTTTTAACCTTTTTGGAAATATGTGTAGTATTAAATTGTTTTATTTGTTTGAATATTAATCATTTTTTCATGTTAATTTTATATTTTTGGTGTGGTGTTTATTACGTGTTTTGTTTAGAGTAATATTAGTATTGTAAATTTGACTTAGTTTGAAAATATAAATTATAAAATGTAATAATTTGTGTGGAGTTACAAATATAATTATTGTAATATATTTGATTTGGGAGTTACAAATCATTCATGTGGGAGTTACAATATTTATTATTGTAGGAGTTACAATAATAAATATTGGGAGGTACAAATATTTTCTTTATTGTATAAGAGAGAATCAAGGGGCTGTTACATATTGAAAGGGTGGAGATGGTGCTAAGAAGGCCTATAAATAGTGAAAAATGTTGTATGTAAGGCCTATAAATAGTGAAGAATATTTCAATGAAAAGGCACACTTGAAGTTGCTTGTTCTAGCTATCATCGGAACCCTTTTACTTAATCTCAAATTTATATTAGTAAATGTAATATATATACATACAACATTGGTATCAAAGCTTGGTTTATTTTCAATTCTTCGATTTTTTTTCTTTTGTGACAGCGTATATAAATCATATATACTCTGGTTTTTACCTATCCAGTTAGCAAATCTATTTGTTTAGTAGGGTACTTGTTAGTGTCTTCATTTTTATAGATGATTTTTACATGCTATTTTTCTTCTTTCTTAATTGGCATGCGTAGTAGTTATAAGTTTTTGGGTAATGGTGGTATGGTTTAGTATCATGTATTTTGTTTGTTGTGTTTGATGAGTGGAGTTATTTTTGTTCCATGCCATGCCGATATATTTTTTCTGTTGCATCTGTATCTTGCTTACATTTTTATGCCATGCTTGTTGTAGTAAATTTGCATACTTAATTTTGTCCTACTTTCATCTTGTTGACATAATTTGTTTATAGTCCGGTTAAAATATTAAGATCTTATAACAAATTCTTATAGAGATGACCATGTGCCTTCAATATATGTTTTTTTTTAAGTGTTCTTCATATTTTTAACCAAAAATGTTTATGTGCTTATCATGATAACTTGCATATTATATTCTTCTGGCCTCATAGTCAACGCATGCATGAGAATTTTGTTAAGTGTTTATGTTTTTCCTTTCCTCTTTCTTATTTTTTTTTATTCGTTTATATTTTTGAGGTTTTATGCTAATGTCATAGATTATATTTTTTTTTCATATTGTATTATGGTCTAACATGTCCTCGATTATTCTCTCATGTTGCTTATTTTTATAATGGTCAATGTATTTAATTTTGCTTCGATTAGTCTCCTTGTCATGTAATTTGTGTGATCATTTTATTTCTGACAATTGTTTACATATTTTTTTTCGGTTGTGTGCATTTAATTGACATGCATTTTTCTAATAGTAGGATTTTTTTTCCTAATTGTAAATTTTATAATGACATATCTTAATTGAAATTTTAACATTTTGTTAATAGATTGAAATGATGAGCAAGTTGATTGCATCTGAATTGACTAAGATTGAAAGGTTGAATGGCACTAATTATGATATGTGGAAAAATCAGATATGGCCTGAGTCGTGACAATTTGGAGAGTGCCATTGAAAAGGATGGTCTGATTTTAAGAGAAAAATTTAATGATGCTGATGGGTTTTGAACCCCTGACCTCTAAGTCCCCTGCACCTCTAAGTGGAGTTCCTGACCACCTGAGCTGGACTTGTTTCTATTCTTGCACTTCTTAAGAATGGATTGGAAGTGCGGTTTTATAATAATCGAGTTTCGATCGGAAAGGATAAAAAGGTGTATGCTATGGGCAAGTATGAGCCCGATCATGAGTTTTTTAAGCTTTGAATATGTAACTTTAATTTATGAATAATGGGTAAGTGTGGGGCTCGGTAATGAGTTCTTTTTGAGTTTTATATTGTGTTTTGAGTGTATCAATAATGGGCATGTATAAACCCATGAAATGTTTGAAGTTTTTATTGAAGTATTATCAATGATAATAATATACGGATTTCAAGTTAAAATTTTTTTTTGTGTTATTTTACATGTGTTTGTATGACATATAAGTTTGAGATGTTGTGAGAAAATAAATAAATTGTTGCCTTTGTTAAGAGTTTTAAGGTTGCAACCAAGAAGTTAGGCGAACAAGTTGTTTTAGAGGCTATCGAATCTCTATTTTTGTAAAAGTGTTTAATCATTTGGGATGCAGAATTGGAGTCTGGCGCCAATCTTGTTGATCATGGAAAATGATTAAAGTATTGCAATGTGAATCCGTGTACTTGGAAGTTTAATGTTTGTTAAGTATCTACGTGTTTTATGTTATCCATTATTTTTTAATTGATGAGAGAAATTTAACTTAAATCTTATTTTTAATATGTGAGAAAAGTGGGAGTTATATAGATATTTATCAAATAAGTCAAGTGGGAGATATTGTAAATTTGACTTAGTTTGAAAATATAAATTATAAAATGTAATAATTTGTGTGGAGTTACAAATATAATTATTGTAATATATTTGATTTGGGAGTTACAAATCATTCATGTGGGAGTTACAATATTTATTATTGTAGGAGTTACAATAATAAATATTGGGAGGTACAAATATTTTCTTTATTGTATAAGAGAGAATCAAGGGGCCGTTACATATTGAAAGGGTGGAGATGGTGCTAATAAGGCCTATAAATAGTGAAGAATATTTCAATGAAAAGGCACACTTGAAGTTGCTTGTTCTAGCTATCATCGGAACCCTTTTACTTAATCTCAAATTTATATTATTAAATGTAATATATATACATACAACAATTAGGGGTTTCTATGTTGTATTATATTTAGATATTAATATAAATTTATTTTGTGGGTATTTAGATTGCTTTCTAATTTAAAATATGTTCATTTATTGATTTGTGTTCACTTTTTTAATTAAAATTTTTTCTTTGTAAACTAAGAATTTGTTTTTAATTTTTATTTTAGAAACATATTTATTGTCAACCCTAAAAATAGAATCTTTAATGATTTTTATTAAAATAATTTTTTCTTAAACCACTTTTATTTGGTAAACGATTTGTTTTTTGTAAATTATATTTTAAGTTTTAGCTTAACATATATTTAAATATTTCATATTTTTTGGGGAGTTTTCATCTATTTTATTAGAATATGTATATATCATGTGGGAACTTAATGGTTACTATTCTTTATATATGTATATGTGATTATGTAACTTTTTTTTAAAGAAAGTTTGTATTATCTTTTTATGTTTTTGTGTTGGTATATATTTGTTTTAAGTGCATTATATTAAAGTTTATTGTTGTTTTTAGTTTTTTACATTTAGATCTTTTTTTTGAATTGACGTTTATTTTGTATATTATATTTTATTGAATTTTGGTGTCATTTATGACATGTTTTTTGATTACTTTTTGATTATCTTATTTTACCATATATTTTCTTTAAAACTTATTTTCTGTTTTGTAATTAAATGTACATTTTTGTTTTTTAAAAATTATTTTTTGAATTGAAATTCTAATTATATGCTTTGTTTACTTGTTTATTATATATAAAGAATGAATTTGATACTTATTTTTAATTATGATTTTTTGCTAATTTATCCTTGTTTGTTAATATTAGAAACATATTTGTTGTCAAACCTAAAAAAGAATCTTTAATGATTTTTATTAAAATAATGTTTTTATTAAAACACCTTTATTTAGTAAATGATTTGTTTGAAAATTATATTTTAAGCTTTAGCCTAACATATATTTTAATATTTCATTTTTTTTTTGCCTTTTTCTTTTTCTATTTATTAGAATATATATAATATATTTTAGGCATGTGGTAACTTATTGTAATTTAACATACATGTGAACACTTTTTAAAAGAAAGTTTATACTATCTCTAAATTTTTGTGTTGGTTTATATTTATTTTAAGTGTATTATATTAAATTTTCTTCTTGATTTTAATTTTCTAAATTTAGACTTTTTGTTTTGAATTAGTATTTGTTTTGCAAATTATTTTTTGTTTAACATATATTTTAAGTGCATCATATTTATTTTTTGTTTTCCAATTATAAAATGTTTTTTCATTACTTTTATAATATCTTGTTTTACATATATTTTCTTTTAATAAATTTGGTTTGTAATTAAATGTAAATTCTTCTTTTAAAAAAAATTATTTTTGAATTGAAATTCTAATGGCATGCTTTGTATACTTGTATATATAAAGAATGAATTTGTGATTTATTTTTCATTATGTTTTTTTATTTTATCCTTATTTGTTAATTGTATGTAATTTTTGTGCTATTACAACTATTTTTCCAATAATAGTAATTAATTAAGTTGATGATGATGAATATTTTATTAGTTTTATTCTTTGTTAATTTATTTTAAATTTTATTATTGATGAAATTTAATATAGGATTTTTTGTACTTATTATATTTAGATTCTCTATTAATTATTTTATTTTAGATTTTAGATTTTTTTTATTTGTTTACAACTTTAGTACCAAATCTAGAATCTTTGCAAAATAATAAAATGTTAGTTTATTGATTTGTGTTGACTTTTTTTAGTATAAATTTTAAAAACATGTTTGTTGTAGAATCTAAAAGTAAAATTTTTTAATGACTTTTTTTTAAAAAATTATGTTTTCTTGATTTTTTTGGTAAGGTTTTTATAAAATTATATTTTAAAATTTAGTCTAAATTATTTTTGTATTAATTTTAGTTAACAATAATTTTTTTAACTATAATTTTTTCTGTTTTATCATTTGTTATTTATTTTAGTGCACTCTTTTTTTGATCTTGTTTGTTAAATTAAAAATACCATTAGTTATTGTTATAGGGAGAATATTGTATAACAATATTTATGGAGGTTGCTGGATTTACGGAGCAAAATACGAATATTTTGCTTATAAGAAGAATTGGGATTAGGGTTTGTGTTTATTGATGTGGCTGCTCTTGTATATTGATAATCAGTAGTGAACTGTTTTTTCATGCTTTACAAGATGCCTACGTACCCTATTTATAGGGATCAAGCCATACGTAGTTCTCTTGGAGAAGAAGTTATCTAGATGGGCTAGGGTTTTTATGGGCTCGGCTTGGCCCAAATCCACTAGTCATCTCCTTGGGTTATTTTTCTACCCATTTACTCTGTTCATGACCCATAAAGGGGAACCCGCAGCTGACATAATCATCTTTAATGGCGATACTGACTAGATGACCTCGCATGCGACCTCGCTGGGTCTGGCCATGCGAGGCGATCCTCAATGCATGGAGATAACCTACTTATGCGACCTCGCTGGGCCTGACCATAAGCCTTCATAGTAACATACTAGGCCACGCTGGACCTCTAGGCCTCGCTAGACCTCGTGATGTGCGACCCCGACACTAGGGCTCGCTGGCGATCCCCCCTGCACGGAAATAATATGATGAATCCTCTTATGATGGCGAACTTTACTGACCCATTCTTCATTCCTAGGCCCATTATGTGAGATGTGCTAATATTCTAGCCCATTAGGCCTGTTTAGGACTTATGCCAAATTCAGGCATAACAACTACCCCCCGAGTCCATATTGCCATTAGAAATGCGATGTGGACTCAAAGAATGTCTTCTAGAAAATTGAATGCGAGACCAAGGCCCATTACTGATTACTCCTTTATGGGCTCTCATCGCAGGCCCAATGAATTTGAATAGTTGCTAACAGCTGGCGCGTCTCTAGATCTGTTCATACTTGCTGAGATGATGACACGTGTAATGTGTCCGTCTCTCTCCTCACTACTATATAAACCTCCAATTTCAAATCATTTGTCATTTTCCTTATTAACAACATACCGAAGTGCTGCCAATTTGCTCCCGGATCAAACAGAGACCCAGCTCGCTATCAATCAAGAACGAGGCCAATCTTTCTCAAGATCTTCAACCTTTCTTCATCAAAAAGTAAGTTTCTCTCTCTTGTTCTTCATTTGAATGCATGTGTAGTTTATAATTCCGTAAATTTTTGCTGATAATTGCATGCGATGCGAGCCTGATTAATTGCGACCCCACACACTTAATTTCATGCTGCGAGCCCGGCCTCGCTTACCTTGAGAACACGAACCCCTTAGTAAGTAGACCTACGATCTCAAAATAAAGTAGTTATGCGACCCCCTATTCTTCATGTACAAAGTAAGAACACTTAGAGCCTTCTCTTTAAACATTTTTTTCTTCTTTTATCTTCTCTGATATTCTGTAAGTGCACACACTAATATTCCACCATCTTTTCAGATGTCTAGCGATAGCTCAAGGACTCCTTCACCTCTCCCTCACATCTCCATTAGCGAACAAGCGGCCGCGAACATTGCGAAGGCCACAAGTGCGAGCACCCACTCCTTCAAACTATACATGGATCCTCAATGGTCCCAAGAGGAATTTACCCGAGAGACTCCTTTAACAACATGGAGAACACGACGACCTTCCACCTCGCAGAGCCATTCTATTGATTTCCCTTCGAGCTCAATAAATCCAGCATCTTTAACCGTTCCTCCCTCCTCAGTTCAAGGCGAGGTCGACAAACTGTTAAGGAAAGGACAAGAATTCTTTTCCAACTTCCCCAAACCTCTTTCTCCTCTCAACAAAAGTCTCCTCAACATAAGTCCCATAATATTGACCAGCACCTCATCAATAGACTCACTTGGCCATGCTTACTACGAGATCGAGGGTGGAGGTGACAACGAGGCAAACTCTGATGACTCGGACTACGAGGAACCTAGCTCTGATGATGGCGGCCTCGATGAAGTGACCAGGGTCGTCAATTTTGAAGATTATAACTATGTGCCTGAAGCGTCACCCCAACCTTACATACCAACTCCTCAACCCGAGCTAGAGGGTACCATTTACGTTGGGGGACCTCGCCCTGAGGACATCCCACCAGGTTCCAAAATAAAACCAGGCCAACCTCGCATCCTAGCCTGCAAAGACCTGTCAACGACCCTGAATCTGGAATCTTTGACCAAGGCTGTTAGTACATACAGGCCTGAGGGCAAAATCATTCTCCCCAAACAATCAATGCGATGCTACCGTTTCAATCATGAGGACAATGGCGGCAGGGTGCCTCGCATGGTTTTGACCTCCGCTATGATGAAAATAGGTGTCTCCTCGCCTCTTCACCCTTTCATTAGGGATGTCTGCGAGACATATCACTTAGCTCCCATTCAAATCAATCCCAACGGATATAGAGCAATGATAGCCCTCTACATCATTTACCACAAACTAGGATATCCCAAGCTTGATGCGAGGACCATGGGATACTTCCTGCAATTGAAGAGATGCGGGCCATCTGACTTTGGCTATGTCTATTTCTCGGTCTGGCCGGAATTCAACAAAAAAGATTTATACCATAGCGCCCCGAGCAATGCAGGCTCATGGAAGGGGCCTTATCTCTATATTCATGAGGTGCCTAGAATAAAGACCTCATTTAACTATCTTCCGGTGGGTCAAGTGCGAACCATTTTGAAGGGTGAAGAGAAGACACGTGCTGATGATGTTCTGAAAACTTCACGCGATGACAGGAATATTCGAACCCTCATTACACTTGAAAACTTGATTGAATGTGAATTCTTGAAAGAAGGGATCGAACTTCCCTCTGAAGCGGGGCCTTCGAGTGCGAAGAAGGCCTCGCAAAAGAGAAAAATGCGAGAGGAAGCCTCGTCTTCGAAAGTAGTAGTCGCAGAGAGTAAGAATTCTTTAACTGTTATAGTCTAGCATCTTCCTCATATTAATTCTTTATTGTCTTCGCATCTTATCTTTCATAATTATTATCTCTAACTGCCTTCTTCTTTGTTGTAGGCATGTCAGGCAAAGGTCGCAGGCCTCCTTTCTTGAAGAACAAGGATATCCCTGTTGAGAATCCAGTTGCCATTCCTTCCAAAAAGAATATTGAACTCCCACCTCCTCCACCTCCATTGACAAATACCGGGGTCGCTCCTCAACCTCCCCAAATCAACCCTGAAAAGCATATTTCAAAAAAGCATAAAACTGGTCCACTGCCCCAGGTGACTAAGCCTGCAGACACAACTCCAGTCCATCACTTGTATGCGAAGCATGGGTATACCCATGCTACTGAAGAAGAGTGCACAGAATGGGTGGGGGCCGAGCTGATTGAAAACTCCGAAGCTGTCTCTAAGTGCCTAGCCGAGGGCTTCATCCGCCAAGCCTCGCATCTGCGAGAGCTAAAGGGAATAGTTTCTGCAAATGAAAGACTGGAGAAGGAGGTGAAGTCCCTGAAGGTTAGGGCTGAGGAGGAGAAGAGGCTGGTAGCAGAGAACTACAAGCGAGTCCTTCAGACTGAAACAGCGACCCTCCGGTCTGAGCTTAAAAAGGTAAATGATGAAAAGGCAGCACTCCACAAGTCTCTGACAGAGGCGGAGCAGCAGGAGGAGGAGCTGAAGAAAAAACATGAGGAGGAGTCGAACAACTTGAAAGCGGAGCTTGCTGCTGCTAGATTTGATCGCGAGGCCGTGGAAGAGGCTGCGCAAACTGAATTTATGAAGGGTTTCATAAGGAAGGTTCCTGACTTCGATTGGTCACAGCTTGGGCCTGGAAATGCCGAATTCGCTGCCGACCTCCGCAAAGAAATCGAAGAAGAATATGCCAAGGAAGCGGCCAAACTTGCTAACGAAGCTGCCAATGCGAACCCTTCGAATCAGGAAAAACCAAATGAGGCTGCTACATAATCTATTTTACTCCAATATTTTAAACTGGGGATGCGGACACCCCTTGAATGTCTCGCAATTTGTAATATTTTGCTGATAACCTTCTGATAACCTTGGAGTATGTTGGGCTCGCGTAGCGACCCAAAAACTTTTGTGTTGATATAACTATCTTCATTTCTTCATGTCTTGTATTCGCTTTTGCTTTATAGATAGCTTGCCTTTTATATTTCTGGAATATTAGCAAGTAGATTGGCCTCGCATTTGCGAAGCTTCCCTTGTAGAATTTGTAGCTTTTTCTTTTAATTTTGCTTAATCTTCAAAGTGGACCCTGTCTCTTTGGAATCAAGACTTGCGATGCTTTCCTTGCGAGGTCGCAGACATGATCCGGAGATGGACGTCGCACCTTGACTTTTCTTTTAAACTTTGAACTTCTTTGAGGAGATACTTTTTAACTAAACTTTGAAGACATTCCCTCAGGCCGCAGTAAGTGCACGCTCGTGACCTCGTTGACCTGAGGGGTGTTCGGCCTCGCATACGCTGTGCTGGCCTAGTCTTGAAAATTTTTAATACTGACAAAAGAATAAAATTGCACAACTTTTTTGGAGAACAAACTTCATATATATAAATACTAGGGACAAAGCCCAACTTTCATTACATCATAACGAGGAGGTGTCTATATGCTCATTACCCCCCGATTACTTTGTATGAATTTATTCATGCTAAGTAGTAATAGATGGAGACCACCAGGAGCGAAGCTTCTATTGGTAGTATTTTCTCAAATGTTCTGCATTCCAGGCTCGTGGCATGACCTTATCATCCATATCAGTTAGATAATAAGTCCCTTCATTGATGACACCATAAACTTTATAGGGCCCTTCCCAATTGGCTCCAAAGACCCCATGAGACGAGACCTTAGTGTTAGGCATCACTCTCCTAAGCACCAAGTCCCCCACGCGAAGATGTGGCACGCGAACCTTTCCATTATAATACCTTGCGGCTCGCCTTTGATAAGCCGCGAGCCTTAACTGAGCCTCTTCTCTTGACTCTTGAATCATGTCTAAGTAGAGCCTGTGATTGACCTCGTTTGACTTGGGGTCGTAATGTTCCCTTCTGAACGAGCCTGACCCTACTTCCACGGGCACCATGGCCTCGCACCCATATGTCAAAGAAAATGGAGTTTCACCTGTGGTAGACCTTGGGGTCGTGTTGTATGACCACAAGACCTTTGGTAGCTCCTCGGGCCAATTACCCTTACTTTCCTCCAACTTTGCTTTTAGGGTATGCTTGATGATCTTGTTGATGGCCTCGGTTTGTCCATTTGTCTGAGGGTGACTCACAGCAGAGAAACTTTTCTTGATTCCCAAACTTTCACAAAATTCTTTCATCTCCTTACTATCAAATTGCTTCCCATTGTCTGAAATGAGCTGATATGGAATCCCATAGCGACAAACAATTACTCTGTACACGAAGTCCTTCAATTTTTTAGCTGTGATGGTAGCAAGAGGCTCGGCCTCGGCCCACTTAGTGAAATAGTCCACAGCCACAACTGCATATTTTACTCCTCCCTTAGCTTTAGGGAGTTCACCAATAAGATCTATTCCCCACATAGCAAAGGGCCAAGGGCTCATCAACGAGGTGAGGTGAGCAACTGGAGCATTACTGAAATTTGCATATCTTTGACACTTGTCACATCGCCTAGCGAACTCAAAAGCATCCCTTTTCAATGTGGGCCAGAAATATCCTTGTCGTAAAATTTTCTGAGCTAGGGAACCACCCCCCGAGTGATTTCCACATATTCCTTCATGGACCTCTCTCAAAATATAGTTGCATTCTTCACCATCCACACACCTCAAAAGTGGAGTGTTGAACCCTCTTCGATACAAGACCTCGTCATAGATAACATAGCGAGCCGCCTGATATTTGACCCTCCTCGCTTCTTTTTTATCCTGAGGTAGCATCCCATTCTTTACATACTCCCATATAGGGGCCATCCACGTTGACTCCTGGCTCACTATTTCCATAATAAATTCTTCTGGTACACTTGGTTTATTCTGAATTTCCAAAGGAATAATCCCAAGTAAAGTAGCCTCGCGCCGCGAACCCATTTTTGCGAGGGCATCTGCTCCCTGATTTTTTGCCCTCCTGATAAACTCCACCTTTACTTGCTTGAATGACTTCATAAGCCTTTGTACACACCTTAAATATAGCTCGATCTGGGGTCCCCTGGCTTGCCATCCACATCCAACATGACCAGTAACCAACATAGAATCACTATATGCATTGAGATTCTCTACCTTCATTTCTATTGCGAGCTTGAGGCCAATTATGAGAGCCTCGTATTCAGCTGCATTATTGGAGGCCTCGAAGGCGAAGTGAACAGCACTACTCAACTTGCGACCTTCAGGTGTAACAAGCTCGATCCCAGCTCCGGCCCCTTCTTTGTTAGATGCCCCATCAACATACAATTCCCACCACGAGGCTGAATTTTCATTTTTTAGCTTGGGGTCAACCACTTCTGGGATCGCTATGAGAGCCCAGGCATCTTCCTCAGATTGGGAAGGAAACTCCAATATGAAATCTGCTAAAGCTTGCCCCTTTATTGCACCTCGAGGCTTGTACTCAATGTCAAACTGACTCAGCTCTATGGTCCACTTTAAAAGTCTTCCCGAGGCCTCGGGTTTATGCATTACTTGTCTGAGTGGGTACGCAGTGCGGACTTGGATACTATGAGCCTGAAAATATGGCCTCAGTTTTCGCGAAGCCAAAACCAAAGCATAGGCGAGCTTCTCCATGTTGGTGTAGCGAGTCTCGGCATCTTGCAGTCTTTTACTGACATAGTACACGGGGAGCTGAAGCTTTCCCTCCTCGCGAACGAGGACAACACTGATGGCATATTCTGAAACTGCCAAGTAAACAATAAGAACTTCACCTTCATTAGGCTTAGAAAGTAATGGAGGCGAGCACAGATGCTCTTTTATCCTCTGAAAAGCTTCCTCGCACTCAGGGGTCCATTCAAAACTTTTCCCCACTTTCTTGATCGCTTTGAAGAACTCATGGCACTTATCGGATGACTTAGAAACGAATCGATTGAGTGCCGCGATCCTTCCAGTTAAACTTTGTACCTCCTTGACACTTCTTGGCGACCTCATTTCCACTAATGCCTTTATTTTAGCTGGATTAGCCTCAATGCCTCTGTGGTTAACAATGAACCCCAAAAACTTTCCAGATTCGACCCCAAAAACACACTTCTGGGGGTTGAGCTTCATTCTGAATTTCCTCAATATATCAAACATTTCTGCGAGGTGGGCTATATGATCCCCAGCCTCCTTGGACTTCACAAGCATATCATCTACATAAACCTCCATTGTCTTTCCAATTTACTTCTCAAACATCATGTTAACGAGCCGCTGATAAGTAGCACCTGCATTGAGGAGACCAAAGGGCATCCCAATATAGCAGTAGAGACCTCTGCCTGTGATAAACGAAGTGTGTTTCTGGTCGGGGCCATACATGGGTATCTGATTGTACCCGGAATAGGCATCCATGAAACTTAAGAGTGCGTGGCCCGCTGTTGCATCTACCAATTGATCAATTCTTGGAAGAGGGAAACTATCCTTCGGGCAATGCTTATTCAGATCAGTAAAATCCACACATGTCCTCCACTTGCCATTTGGCTTCTTGACTAGGACAGGGTTTGCGAGCCAGTCAGGGTAAAATGATTCCCTAACGAGCCCGACCTCGAGTAACCTGTCAACTTCTTCTTTTAGAGCCTCGGCTCGCTCTCCACTTATTGGTCTTCTTTTCTGCCTCACTCCCTTTTTGTATGGATCAAGATTAAGTCTATGACACATGTGACGCCCCCAAATCTGAGGTCAAATATTCAGGTCGTCACATCATCATCCAACCATATCATACCTGTATTAACTTTACAACTCAACAATACATCCATCCATACCTCAATCTTACATACAATCAAGTTAGAGCCTCAGAAACGATAACCAAAAGTAACACTAACTATTACAATTCATCTGTACAATCCAGAGTCTTACGCAATTCCACTTATACAACTACACTTGAAGACAAGTCTTAATATTACAGTTGAAAACCTATCAGACTACTCTGTAGTATTTATCATGGACTAAATCATCTCCGGGTAATTCTTCTACTCCTCTTCTGCTGGTGCGGAGTTAATCGGCCAAATTCTTCCCTTTCTGAAAAGTTTTTATAAAGCAAGAATGAGCTACATAATGCTCAGCAAGTTCACGATTTTGTAAAATATTAATGTGGTTTATTTCGAAAACATTCCCAACTATATGGGTATATATCTCAGATTTCAAAACATAATTGGACAATATATGTGCCCGAGTTTGAATAAAACATCTATACTCACTAAGGAGCTTTAGGATAACATATGAACCCCTTATAAGGTTCCCATTTCAATATATCTCAAGTTTGAAAATATGTACATATGAGTATATCATTTTCGGCAAAATACTCTACGATTAACATACTGTACAGGGAATACATCATTGCAAACCTCTTTTCTTCCATTGGCTTAGAAGGTTTCTCATACAAAAACATTTCATTCTTTGAAACAATAGCAAGTGCGCACTAACACGTGCCAATCTTTATAGAAAACCTTGCAGTTCTAGATACTGCACGATGTCAATATTTTCTCATCAAAAACCACACTATCGGCAACTTGGCACTTAGGCCCAAGAAGCAGTGTTTGAGTATTTTTCCAAAGTGGAGGATGGGACTTAAAGAAAACATAAAACCTGACAGGGATTGACGATGATCAGTCGCCACATCCGAGTCCAATAATCCGCGGGTCTTCTCTACCGGTAGAAGGATAGAAACTACATCCGTAACTATCCCCGGGTGAAAACTACATCCGTAATCACCCTCGATGAAAACTACATCCGTAATCATCCTTCGGCAACACATGGGCCGGAATAATAATTGATGGACCGCCTGGCTCACGGCCGCTTACACATCCCGGGAATCGTTCGTCAACGGTTCCCACACCTGCCAGAGTCCCTTTTTCTTTTAAAAACTTGATTTTGATTGAAAACAGAGTAATTGTGGTTCGACATCGGTCGACCGATAATTCTTGAAATCATACAAGAAGCAGAACCTGACCGGGGGTTTTCAAAAATGTTTTGAGTTCGAAAAAGTTCGAGTTTGAAAGTATTAAAAGGTATCTTGGATTAACTTTGTTTTTAAAATAGTGAACAATAATTATTAATGATATTTTAAGATTTAATATTAATAATTAATAAAATAATTATTTAATAAAATAAACTTTTAATCCAAGATAGGGTTTCAAGTATTTACGAAGATATAACAATAGTTATTTGAATATACGATACCACCCGAATGACCCTTCGGGTTTTCGCAATATAGATACGATATAATAATATACTGCTCCCCGGTCAATAGTATATACGGACCGCTACAACCTCTATTGCTAGAGTCGTTGTCCGAAGAAAACATTTCAATCTAAGTTCAAGGGGTAAAGGCATACATGTACTTGTTCAATCTCAATTGCATCAATACTTCGATAAACATAGCATTTGATATAATTTGAAAACTACAAACACAACAGTGAAAATCCTTGTATATGTATAAGTTTTAAAAAGTAAACTTGCCTTGGTTTGGTTGGGGTGGTCGAGCGTGTGAATTCGAACGATCTATACATAAACAATAATCGTTCGTTAGTACCTTAACAATTTCTTTCTAATTACGGGGTTTTAAGGGGACACGAAATTAACTTAACGACTTCGTCTTATGACTCCCTAGCCCCACTATAGGTCCATGACATCACTCGTTTACGCTCGTCACTTACTCGACTTAATTTAGTTACCACGTTCGAACCATAACCATTACTCCTAGAATTATGCTCCACTAACGACTTTTTCCCTTGCGCGAAATTTACTCTAGCATTTTTATAAAATCCAAAAATTCATATTTTAATCCAATTCTTTTTGGGTAGCCTTCACCACTGTATTTCCTAGCTTCTCTAATTTTTCCATGATCCCAAATAATTTTTAAGGTGTTTAAACAAGGTTCACAATGGGGTCACTTTATGCAGTCCATAGTCCAGAAACAAAAATCACTTCTCCGGCCATAACTAAAAATCCACACATCATCTAGCTATGAATCTTACATATCCAGAAACTACATTCAATTATCTTTCCAACAATATATGGTAGGACATCAGGGGACATCATTTGGGTGTTCAAAATCGTGCTACAACACAGATCAAAGCTCCTGGATAAACTCAGCATGCACATACCACTTAGATCAATCATTTTCCACAATTCCACCATACAACCAACACTTAATACACTCAAATCATGGTTCATAACACTCATGGTGATATATATACTATCCATAGTCATAAAAGTCATAATCTCAACATCAAAATTCAAGATCCATGCTATCCAACACATATACAACCAAGATTAGCTCATAAATACATGGATCTACTACCAAACCTTATAAATACTACATAACCAAGAGGGTTTGTGATTTTTATACCTTCTTGAGCACCAAGGAGCCTTGGATAAGCTTTACACAACTTAATAACACCTTGAATGGTCTCCTACAACCCTTACAATCCAAGATCTAAAAGAAAATCAAACATGGTTACTATTCACCCAATCTTTAACAATTTATAACTTGAAATTGGATGGATGAAATGGAGTGAAATTGCTAGCATACCTTGTATAGATGATGTAGATGACCTAGGAATTATGGTGTGAATTATGAGTGATGGGAAAGGGGGAAGAAGAATTTTTCTTCTTCTTGTTTTATCTTGGCCGAGAGCTTTCTTGTTCAAGGGGGGGGAGAGAGTTTGATTTTTTTGTGTTGGATGAATGGTTGTATTAAGTGGTTGGGTGATATGTATTATTATGTGTATAAGCATAGGCAAGTACTAGCAAGCATGGCTCTTGTACTTCTTGTCTCCTCCTTTTTCAAAAAGCAAGTAACCAAATACTATTCATCTTCCAATGGCTAACTAGTTTGCTTGGTTTGAATTGTGAGATGTAGTAATGTGATATGTGTAGATATGTATAAGTCACATGCATCCAAGCCTAGTAGCTAGCCCCTAGGTCAAGCCATACCCTCTTGTCCCTTAAAGCATGGTGCATGTACTTTCCACTATTCATCTAGTTACTTTATGCTTTATGCTTTATGCTTTTTGCTTTCTAGTTCATTTCCTAACTAGCTAGTTACATGACACTTGCATGCAATATCCTTCCTTGTATTATTATTTCTCCACCAATGGTTGTCACTTAATCCTCAATTCATATTGTATCATAATTAATCTCTCGTAATAATATTTTGTCGCGTAGAGATTTCCCTTATAATTCCTTAAGTACTAATTGTGTAAATTCCTCTATTGTCCATAATTCCTTGTCATAATCCTTGATAAATCTTTTAACACTCTAATCATTCTCAAATCCCAAGTTTTATAAATCTCACTAACAATACGACTCTTGCCTTCACAATCTCCCTTTTTATCTTACATAGTGAATACAACAACACAGTTTCTCAGACAATCAATTCTATTAATCAACAGGGATGACCATAAAGGTTCCACATTGACATTGCCACAAGATATTAAATAAAATAAAATATTACCAAAAATTAGGGTTCTTACAGTCTCCCCTCCTTAAAAGGATTCCGTCCCGGAATCAGGTTGAAAACAGTTGGGGGTGCTTTTCACGCATTGCGCTTTCTAGTTCCCATGTTGATTCTTCGACATTCTGGTTCCTCCACAAGGCTTTCACTAGTTTGACAACCTTGTTCCTCAGCACCTGTTCTTTTCTATCCATGATTTCTACGGGTTGCTCCACATATGTTAAGTCTGGTTGTAGGTCCACTTGGTCGTACTCTATCACATGCCGATGGTCGGTGTGGTAGGGTCATAACATAGACACATGAAACGCATTATGAATTTGCTGCAAGCTTGGGGGCAAGGCTAACTCGTAGGCTAACTTCCCAATACGCCTCAAAATCTCAAAAGGTCCAATAAACCTCAGACTTAGCTTTCCTTTCTTACCAAACCGCATCAATCCTTCTCAGGGGGATACCTTTAGCATCACGAAGTCTCCCACCTCATACTCCTTTGATATCTCATAAAATTTGACCATTCGAAATAATGGGTTTCGTAAAAACTAAGGACTTTTACATACACTCGTCTGCACCGTAAAGGCGTAATATCAATTCGAAATCTTCATTTAATAATTCGTACATATCGTGATTGCAAAAATTTCTCATCCACCCATAAAATTAATTTTCATCCAGGTTCGAATATTCATGAAAATTAGGGCTATTGCAGTCTCACCAACGCTTTAATGTTGCTTCTCAACGCATGCTCTCCTCGACCTGTATTCCTTATCGGTTGTTCTATGAATGAAAATTGCTATCCCACTACTTATACGTTACTCTTCTACCTTGTTCATAGTATCCATGTTGAGTCCTTGTATCGTTGGGCCGTGAATACTTTGTGGTCGTGTTCTATAATCTGAGACAACGTCATTACGCACGGTATTCCTCATTTTCCTTGGCTTGATTAGCACGCATGTGTTGCCTCCCGTCGGTCGTTACCACTTGCTATGGATACTATATAGTCTTCGGTATACGTCGAACCAGTTCAGCTACTATATCCCTCGTTCATTGACTTCTTCGTAACGCAAGAAAAGCGAAACTTCTTCTTTCGTAGTACGCTTTACAAGAGACGTCCTTACGTCCGCATGGTGCCGATCGTGATAACAACATTCGTTTCATGGGTAAGTTTTTATTCTCGACTGCCCCGTGAAATCTAAGGCACGACACTAATTATAAATTTGAACGTCTGGACAATTCTTCTTCCCTGTCCGTCAGCCACAGATCAAATTAGTACATACTCTCAATCTCTTTATTAATTATACTTGAAAGCACCTTCAATATTCGAAGTCTAACCTTAAGTCTCTATCTGACGTAATCACTGCAGAAGTTTTATATTGCACCACCATCTCTTCCGTATATAAATCGATAATCTTCTAAATGGAAAGTCTCTCGTAGGTAAATCACTTGGTCTAGCAATTATAAATCAACTAGGGCCATCTCTTGGCTCGGTCTTCGGCGACCTACTCATGAAATTCATTATAATTCTGCCCACGTTCAAGATTTTCTACAGGCGGAATTAATCCACTAGATCTCTATCATTCTGCTTTCGACATGTCGCGTTTGTACTTAATAGTTTGCCAATACCATTCTTCATACCCGTTTGCCAAACATTCTCTTAATTCTCTATACATCTTTGTCCTTCCCCATAATCTAATCATTTTCCTCTAACATTATTCTTTATTGTATATACTCTATTTTCTTGGTCAATATACAGACTGAATTCCAATTTCGAATAATTCCTTCTATAGGTATCGGCACCACACTGGCCTTTCTTGAGAAATAACAAATTTCTCCATTATACTCCCTGTTCCATTTCGTCACCTTCTCTCTCATGTTTAGTTCTAATATGAAGATATACTTATGGCACTTGTGGAAAAATTTCACACTTTTCTCATAAGGTTAACGTCTCAGTTTTATGCGTGAACGCTATCATGACTAATCCCCGACTCACGGTTAGTATATCCTATCCCGTAACCTTTATGTTGTTTAGAAGTATAGGCTATCATCCCCTTTCTACTGCATCAGCACACCTCTTAACTCTTGAAAGACGCATCATCGTGACCCTCAAGGTCCTCTTCTCATCATAAAGTATAGCTAACAACGAGGTTGTTACTAATCGTTCATATCATTCTTAAAACTTTATTTATTAACCCACAAGGGCTTCTGACTCGCTAGTCAATCCACATGATACTACCAAAATTTATAATGTTTATATTAGTGTGAAATGCCGACTTTGGTGCAGTACAGAGATTGATCTTGAGTTGGTGAAACCTTCTCTTCAACCTTATCTTTGAAAAACAACTACACATTTTAACTAGTCAACAATTCCTCCATTTCCGATAAGGGTTTCAGTTCTCGATGGTATAGGTAAGATGTCATGCGCTCGTCCTCTTTCACAACTGGCGCCAATCAGCCTGAGGCCTGTATGCTGCTGCGATTCCCAATAAACTTGATTAGGTGGTAATCTCGAAGGATCATTGGGATATATCCATGCATCCATTTGCTATTAAGGGCCTTTTAAACTTTATGTCTCGCTATGTGCATCAATCCCTTTTTGCTAAGTAAGCTTCACATTCTTGCCACGATATTTCTTCCTTTCTTGTCCATCTCACTTCCATGTTAGTTTCCTCTAAGGATATGTCTTACATCACAATCGATTTGAATTTCTTGGATCAGGAAAAGGCTTGGTAACTTCAGAATTCACTACTATAACATCCTGACAACGGTTGGTAGGAACGTACTCCCAACCACCTCATCATTTCCTATAACTTTCCTCACACTAATATTAAAGGTCTTGTGGTATGCCCCGACATGTTATTTCTACTTTAAATAATTACTCGGCATCACGCTCTGGCTGCACAATTACAACATTTGGTGTGTTTTGGTCTCATATTGGTGCAACGGTTCACAATTGTACCTCCCGTTCACCTTAGAGTAATGACTTTTGAAAGGAATGGTTTTAAAATAACAAGGTCCAATAGATAATTTCAATAAGAATTCCACATTGGATGTTCCAAGAATGTTGATGGTTCCAAATACTAGGAGTCTCGATTTTCGGAGATGTAAAGATGGACAAAAAGAATATAACAAGGTTTATTCCTTCATGTCCTGAAAATTTGGTAATGTGATATCATAGAGAATGTTGCACGAGGGCAATGATTGTTGGATACAAAAGTCATAAAGACGGTCTTTATACAATTCTTACATCTTGGGAATACTTTTCCTCTTGAAAAATAGAGGATCTAAAAAGTCCCATTGATAAAGGTCAACCGATCGAAAGCAATTATACTCTATGACAATAAAAAAAAAATGAAGCAGTTTATCATTCAAGTAATTTATGGTTTCAAATGAATCTCCATTATATGAATGGAAGAACAGAATATTCGAGTGACATAAAGTCTGATACAAAGATGGGTAGAATTCAAGTTGAGTGGACGACCTCACTAGGTCTCAATCAAGTCATTCGTCAAAACTTTCATCATCATACTTTACCACATGCAAAATGCATTGCGGAATTACTGAATGAATTAAATTGGGAGTTGGACCAGTGAAACAATAACTAGTCCTTTTCAAGAAACACTAGCAACTAGCTAGACAAAATTTGCTAGTTCACTTGTTTGAGACATCACCACTAGCTAGGACAATTAGCTAGGTGTTCTTCACAACATTACAATTTTGACTAGTTAGAACAATCGACTAGTCATTCATATTGACATATCGACTAGCCAGTTTCAATTGGCTAGAACGGAATTTCAACATCGTAGCCACTGAAGAAACTTTAGGCTACTCGGACAACGAATGGAAATAAGAAGTTATTAAGTTTGAAAAAGAAAACTATAAAATCTGAAGAGAATGTTCTAGGTATCGGAACAATCGATAACCTCTCATCAAATATTACCTATTAGTGAAACGGTCCACCCAAGGGTGCCTCCGTACACATGCTTTATCAGATCCTACAGTAGAATTAAATTCAGAATACCAATATCAAAATGATATCCTTACTATGATTTCAATGTACGATGTACAATCTCATCTTGAATAGAAGAAAAGAATTCATGAAGGATGTCTGGATGTTAGATCATCCCTGTTCTCAACAAGTTGATAAATATTTATGGGCTCGACTGAAGAGTGCAAGTATGAAAGAAGTAGTCAAATATCAATATTCGTTTAGGAATATTCATTGATTAATTAAGGAGACAATTGTTGAACATTCCTTGGATAATTGAAAGAAAGTGTAAATAGGCCTGAGCAGAACGAAATAATTATAAACTTCAAATAAAATACTCGGGGATCAAATAAGATACTTTGGATGAGTCCCGGTTTAGAGAAAGTATATGACTGGTGGTTATTCCATAAGTTTGAAGTAGAAAGCTAGAAGGATTACCTGATATAAACTAATCGAGGTAACATGGTTAATGGAAAGTTTAAAATGAAGTAGTGCACCAGCCGGTAGTTACCAAAATGAGTTAATAATCATTCGTGCATCTCATTATCACCACTATGAGGGTAACTCCATCTCTTCGTCTTCGTAATACAAGACACCAACTAGTGCGTCTCTCAATCTTCATCTTAGAGTCAATTATCGAGTTAGGGTTTCACAAATATATCTATCATCTTCGTGCTTTATCTTGAAGACCAAGCTTCACATCATTCCGGGGACACCTGCTAAGTCCATAGGGTCCTACTTCATGCATTCCGACATGAATCACAAGTGGCCAGTTCCCCCTGGGAACAGATCAAAGAGATCTCTCAGGGATCTCAGTGCAGTCCATAGGTTCAGTGGCGGGTGTGTGCATGTGAACATATACCAAAAATATTGAGGTCTGCAATACATATATACGTAGTCCCTGATAACATCTCTATCAAAGGATCCCACTCTAGACCCACTGGTCTTTTCTTTTGATAGACTCTGAGATCACTGTATCGTTCGTTGTAACCCTATTCAACTTCACTTGAGTCCCTTTCTTAATTCTACTTGCTTGTTCTCTAAGTTGAACTACCATGCTCTAGCGTCCGAATCATGCGTGAAATTATCTAGCACGCTCGTCTTATGATAACATTCTCGTATAACACATGTAAAATTTGCCATCAAGGGTAATGAAATCCACAACGGCATAATAACCACCTTTTAGGTAAACCCGTTACTTATCGAAAATCGGATCTTATAGCCAAAGTAAAAGACTTTCATTATTCCAAGTACTAAGTACCCTTAAATATGTAAGGAAGTCTAAACTTATCGATTCTTAAATTGCCGCCTCCTTATAGGCAAACTCTGAAGGACTACGGGCAACAAAATTTATGCCAGCCAAGTCATCCGATTATATTGGCAATATCGCCTCTACCTCAGCTGCTCTTGAGATTTCGCTCTGCTTTCTACATTATTACTTATGATAGGTCATGTACGACTCTCAAACCTCTATTCATCATTCTGAAGGTCTCTAAGGATTCTATCGACCCTAGTATAATACCTCCAGTAACACTCCAGCCCATTCTACTCACCGGTACCTCTTCCGGAAGTCCAATAATAAGTTTACTACGATCTCGCATGTCATTCTCCTACTTAGACTTAACTCTCAACACTCTCGTTTCTGAGTACTGTAACTTATCTCTCTGATACCATTTCTGTGACGCCCCCAAATTTGAGGTCAAATATTCAGGTCGTCACATCATCATCCAACCATATCATACCTGTATTAACTTTACAACTCAACAATACATCCATCCATACCTCAATCTTACATACAATCAAGTTAGAGCCTCAGAAACGATAACCAAAAGTAACACTAACTATTACAATTCATCTGTACAATCCAGAGTCTTACGCAATTCCACTTATACAACTACACTTGAAGACAAGTCTTAATATTACAGTTGAAAACCTATCAGACTACTCTGTAGTATTTATCATGGACTAAATCATCTCCGGGTAATTCTTCTACTCCTCTTCTGCTGGTGCGGAGTTAATCGGCCAAATTCTTCCCTTTCTGAAAAGTTTTTATAAAGCAAGAATGAGCTACATAATGCTCAGCAAGTTCACGATTTTGTAAAATATTAATGTGGTTTATTTCGAAAACATTCCCAACTATATGGGTATATATCTCAGATTTCAAAACATAATTGGACAATATATGTGCCCGAGTTTGAATAAAACATCTATACTCACTAAGGAGCTTTAGGATAACATATGAACCCCTTATAAGGTTCCCATTTCAATATATCTCAAGTTTGAAAATATGTACATATGAGTATATCATTTTCGGCAAAATACTCTACGATTAACATACTGTACAGGGAATACATCATTGCAAACCTCTTTCCTTCCATTGGCTTAGAAGGTTTCTCATACAAAAACATTTCATTCTTTGAAACAATAGCAAGTGCGCACTAACACGTGCCAATCTTTATAGAAAACCTTGCAGTTCTAGATACTGCACGATGTCAATATTTTCTCATAAAAAACCACACTATCGGCAACTTGGCACTTAGGCCCAAGAAGCAGTGTTTGAGTATTTTTCCAAAGTGGAGGATGGGACTTAAAGAAAACATAAAACCTGACAGGGATTGACGATGATCAGTCGCCACATCCGAGTCCAATAATCCGCGGGTCTTCTCTACCGGTAGAAGGATAGAAACTACATCCGTAACTATCCCCGGGTGAAAACTACATCCGTAATCACCCTCGATGAAAACTACATCCGTAATCATCCTTCGGCAACACATGGGCCGGAATAATAATTGATGGACCGCCTGGCTCACGGCCGCTTACACATCCCGGGAATCGTTCGTCAACGGTTCCCACACCTGCCAGAGTCCCTTTTTCTTTTAAAAACTTGATTTTGATTGAAAACAGAGTAATTGTGGTTCGACATCGGTCGACCGATAATTCTTGAAATCATACAAGAAGCAGAACCTGACCGGGGGTTTTCAAAAATGTTTTGAGTTCGAAAAAGTTCGAGTTTGAAAGTATTAAAAGGTATCTTGGATTAACTTTGTTTTTAAAATAGTGAACAATAATTATTAATGATATTTTAAGATTTAATATTAATAATTAATAAAATAATTATTTAATAAAATAAACTTTTAATCCAAGATAGGGTTTCAAGTATTTACGAAGATATAACAATAGTTATTTGAATATACGATACCACCCGAATGACCCTTCGGGTTTTCGCAATATAGATACGATATAATAATATACTGCTCCCCGGTCAATAGTATATACGGACCGCTACGACCTCTATTGCTAGAGTCGTTGTCCGAAGAAAACATTTCAATCTAAGTTCAAGGGGTAAAGGCATACATGTACTTGTTCAATCTCAATTGCATCAATACTTCGATAAACATAGCATTTGATATAATTTGAAAACTACAAACACAACAGTGAAAATCCTTGTATATGTATAAGTTTTAAAAAGTAAACTTGCCTTGGTTTGGTTGGGGTGGTCGAGCGTGTGAATTCGAACGATCTATACATAAACAATAATCGTTCGTTAGTACCTTAACAATTTCTTTCTAATTACGGGGTTTTAAGGGGACACGAAATTAACTTAACGACTTCGTCTTATGACTCCCTAGCCCCACTATAGGTCCATGACATCACTCGTTTACGCTCGTCACTTACTCGACTTAATTTAGTTACCACGTTCGAACCATAACCATTACTCCTAGAATTATGCTCCACTAACGACTTTTTCCCTTGCGCGAAATTTACTCTAGCATTTTTATAAAATCCAAAAATTCATATTTTAATCCAATTCTTTTTGGGTAGCCTTCACCACTGTATTTCCTAGCTTCTCTAATTTTTCCATGATCCCAAATAATTTTTAAGGTGTTTAAACAAGGTTCACAATGGGGTCACTTTATGCAGTCCATAGTCCAGAAACAAAAATCACTTCTCCGGCCATAACTAAAAATCCACACATCATCTAGCTATGAATCTTACATATCCAGAAACTACATTCAATTATCTTTCCAACAATATATGGTAGGACATCAGGGGACATCATTTGGGTGTTCAAAATCGTGCTACAACACAGATCAAAGCTCCTGGATAAACTCAGCATGCACATACCACTTAGATCAATCATTTTCCACAATTCCACCATACAACCAACACTTAATACACTCAAATCATGGTTCATAACACTCATGGTGATATATATACTATCCATAGTCATAAAAGTCATAATCTCAACATCAAAATTCAAGATCCATGCTATCCAACACATATACAACCAAGATTAGCTCATAAATACATGGATCTACTACCAAACCTTATAAATACTACATAACCAAGAGGGTTTGTGATTTTTATACCTTCTTGAGCACCAAGGAGCCTTGGATAAGCTTTACACAACTTAATAACACCTTGAATGGTCTCCTACAACCCTTACAATCCAAGATCTAAAAGAAAATCAAACATGGTTACTATTCACCCAATCTTTAACAATTTATAACTTGAAATTGGATGGATGAAATGGAGTGAAATTGCTAGCATACCTTGTATAGATGATGTAGATGACCTAGGAATTATGGTGTGAATTATGAGTGATGGGAAAGGGGGAAGAAGAATTTTTCTTCTTCTTGTTTTATCTTGGCCGAGAGCTTTCTTGTTCAAGGGGGGGGAGAGAGTTTGATTTTTTTGTGTTGGATGAATGGTTGTATTAAGTGGTTGGGTGATATGTATTATTATGTGTATAAGCATAGGCAAGTACTAGCAAGCATGGCTCTTGTACTTCTTGTCTCCTCCTTTTTCAAAAAGCAAGTAACCAAATACTATTCATCTTCCAATGGCTAACTAGTTTGCTTGGTTTGAATTGTGAGATGTAGTAATGTGATATGTGTAGATATGTATAAGTCACATGCATCCAAGCCTAGTAGCTAGCCCCTAGGTCAAGCCATACCCTCTTGTCCCTTAAAGCATGGTGCATGTACTTTCCACTATTCATCTAGTTACTTTATGCTTTATGCTTTTTGCTTTCTAGTTCATTTCCTAACTAGCTAGTTACATGACACTTGCATGCAATATCCTTCCTTGTATTATTATTTCTCCACCAATGGTTGTCACTTAATCCTCAATTCATATTGTATCATAATTAATCTCTCGTAATAATATTTTGTCGCGTAGAGATTTCCCTTATAATTCCTTAAGTACTAATTGTGTAAATTCCTCTATTGTCCATAATTCCTTGTCATAATCCTTGATAAATCTTTTAACACTCTAATCATTCTCAAATCCCAAGTTTTATAAATCTCACTAACAATACGACTCTTGCCTTCACAATCTCCCTTTTTATCTTACATAGTGAATACAACAACACAGTTTCTCAGACAATCAATTCTATTAATCAACAGGGATGACCATAAAGGTTCCACATTGACATTGCCACAAGATATTAAATAAAATAAAATATTACCAAAAATTAGGGTTCTTACAACACATCACATTAGGATCGATCCCTACCATATCTTCATGAGACCATGCAAATACATCCAAATTAGCTTTAAGAAACTCCACGAGCCTTCCCCTAAGATCGGGATTCAACTGCGATCCAATCTTCAAAACCTTCGTAGAATCCTTGGGATCAACAAGAATAGATAAGGTATCCTCTGCGGCCCCAGCTCGCTCCACATGCTCAGGGATGCGAGGGTCCAGGTCAATTTCAACGTCTCGAGCCTGACTAGATTCTGCTTCATCTTGCCTCATGACTCCTGCTACCGAGTCAGGGGTCGCTCCAACATGTCCATACTCGTTCACAATTGTTGTTTCTCTTGTGATACCATTAGGCAGATCTACCAATGTTGATGTTTCCTTGCGAACCCATTTCCCCTTTCGGGCTCGCACAGCGGCCTGCTCTGGACTTTCCTCTTCATCGCTAGCTTCTTCAACAATTCCTTCTTGTAGAACCAACACAGGTTGCGAGGCCTCCATCATAATTGCCCCTGGTACTGGTTCTACCTGTATGCCCAAGTTGTCAAAATAATCATCAGGCAACTCTTCGATAGAAATTATGTTGCAACCAACTGAGGGTCGTGATGCCTATTTGCGAGCCCTCCCATCGTCGTCGCTTTCCATAAAATTTCTTCCCTTTTCTGCTGACTTAAGGGCCTGATTATAGCATTCTCGAGACTCATGTTGAATTCCTCTAACACATCCCACGCCTTGCGGGGTGGGGAACTTCATCGAGAGGTGATAGATAGAAGTCACCACCCTCATTTCTTTCAAGATGGGCCGTCCCACAATAGCATTGTAAGCAGATGGTTGATCCACGACCATGAAATCAGCGACCTGCGTAGTGATGCAAGGCTCGTCCCCCAAAGTGATGGGAAGCCTGATGAGTCCTTTCACACTTACTGATGCCCCGGTGAATCCGTAGAGGTGGCCTACTGTAGGAATTAGATCTTTGTCTACATATCCCATTTTCTTGTAGACATCATACATCAAGACATTCACGGCACTTCCATTTTCCACCAACACTCTGTAAATATTCTGGGAACCAATGCGAACTCGAACCACTAGAGCATCAGAGTGAGGATGATGTACCCACTTTGCATCCTCTTCAGTGAACATTATATTCGTATCTTCCCCCTTGAAAAGCTTTGGGGGTCGTTCCTGCAAATGATGCACATTGGTGAGGGGTCGCTCTCTTGCCTCGCGAGCATATCTTTCCCTTGCCTTGTTGCTATCTCCTCCAATATGTGGCCCACCAATGATCACATGGATGCTATTGCCTCGCTCTTCTCTCTCCTTGCGAGGCTCTGCATTGTGGCCCTCATGAGGTACAGCATGATATCCTATTCCTGATTTTCCTGAGTTCTCTTGATGCTTTTTTACTTCGCGGACCGCCCACTCTGTTAACTTCCCTTCTCGAATCAAACGATCAATTTGTTCTTTAAGTTGCCAACAGTCCGCTGTATCGTGCCCCTTCTGTTCATGAAAATCACAATACTTTGCATTGTTCCACGTTCCTTGTGGACCCATAGCACGAGGTTTCGTGAACATTCCTTTATTAGCGTTGACAGCATAGATATGATCAACTGACGCCACTAAGGGAACAAATTTGTCTTCATCTCTAGCCGGACGAGCACGAGGTGGGGATCGCCTTGAGGAGTCGCGATCCCTTCTTTTCGGGCTCGGGCTACGATCCTGTCTTCGCCTGGGGCTTCTAGAATCCTTTCTTTTTACCCCTTTGCCTTTGCTTCCATTGCTACCATTTCCGGCATTTTTCTTGAGATCTGCCAATGATTTCTCAACACGCTTAAAAGGCTCAGCGACCCGATGCAACTCCGAAAGTGTAACAGGGGTTTGCTCCTGTAATTTCTCCCAAAATTTAGTTCCCTCTCTGACCCCTGCGATAAGAAAATTTTTTACGGCCTCATCATTTGCGCCTCGAACACGAGGGACCTCAGCATTGAACCTTTTGAAATAATCATGCAAAGTCTCTCCTTCCTTTTGTTTTATGTTCGCTAATGTAGACACAGGAGGTGCGTAGAGCATTGAAGATTGGAACTGTTTGATGAAGATATCTACGAGCTGCTCCCAAGAATCTATAACAACTAGGGACCCTAGCTTCGAAAACCATTGTTGGGCACTCCCTCTTAGCGAGGCCGCGAACAACCTACACCTCGCTAATAATGATACCTGGTATACATCCATCTCATTATTGAAGCGAATGACGAACTCGGCTGGATCCGTCTCCCCATTATAGGTCATGTCAGAGTGATGACCACGGAATACTACGGGTAGAGGGGCTGTACGAATTTCATGAGTGAAGGGCGAGGAGGAACCCATATTGCTGAAAATCCCCTTCTCGTCATTCATCGCATCCAATGCCTTTTTTAAATCTTCTAACTTGTAATCCCCAATTCTCGCCTCTTTGTCTCCATCCTTCTTTCCTCCAGTGCTTGTATGATGAGATTGAGTCTTTTTTGGAGCACTAGATTCTTCCTGGTCATTCCTGCGATCCTTGTTCTTAGGGTCTTCTTCGCGATGTTGGGATCGCTCACGCTCCCGATTGAAAGGGGGTCTGTCGTCGCGATGATGGGACCGATCACGCTCTCTACGAGGAGAGGGGGGTCTGTCATTGCGACGATATGACCGCTCACGATCTTTTCGAGGAGATACGGGTTGATGAGAGCCCTTACTCTTATCTTTGGGACCTCCATCTTTGTTAGATTTGAGCTTTTCCAACTTGAGACGAAGATCGTGCTCACTGAGTTTCTTTCCAACACGGTCAAAGACACTAACCGACCGGCCTTCTGACGAGGCGGGCTTCGCTTTCGATCCCTCTTTATCAATCGTAGCTACTTCCTCCTCCCAATCAGGGTTCGTTCGATCTGTCACTACATCATCAAAGTCCCCAATTAGCTTCTTGGTGGGACCCTTGCTACTTTCTGCTTGGTGAGTTCGATCCCCTGTCCTTGTATTCCTCTTGAAGCCTCTTGAATTATGTCGCTTCTCCATCTTGGCCACCGAGGCCCTTACCTCGATCATTTGATCACCAAGGCCTTTCAAGAACGACATGACCTCGCCAGGCAAGGCTGTCTGTTGGACAACAGGGGGGGTTTGCTCCCTTTCAAATTCATCCTCGAACTCTCCCTCGATTCCTTCTTTGTGCACTTCGTTCTCTGATGGGTTCTTCTTATGGGGGTCGTCCTTATTCCTCCTATGTGACCCCGGGGTCTCCCCCTCTCCGTTCCTCTTCTTGTGAGATTTAGTCATCGTTCTCCCAATCAATGACAAAGGCCCTCCTTCTAGCGCCAAATGTTATAGGGAGAATATTGTATAACAATATTTATGGAGGTTGCTGGATTTACGGAGCAAAATACGAATATTTTGCTTATAAGAAGAATTGGGATTAGGGTTTGTGTTTATTGATGTGGCTGCTCTTGTATATTGATAATCAGTAGTGAACTGTTTTTTCATGCTTTACAAGATGCCTACGTACCCTATTTATAGGGATCAAGCCATACGTAGTTCTCTTGGAGAAGAAGTTATCTAGATGGGCTAGGGTTTTTATGGGCTCGGCTTGGCCCAAATCCACTAGTCATCTCCTTGGGTTATTTTTCTACCCATTTACTCTGTTCATGACCCATAAAGGGGAACCCGCAGCTGACATAATCATCTTTAATGGCGATACTGACTAGATGACCTCGCATGCGACCTCGCTGGGTCTGGCCATGCGAGGCGATCCTCAATGCATGGAGATAACCTACTTATGCGACCTCGCTGGGCCTGACCATAAGCCTTCATAGTAACATACTAGGCCACGCTGGACCTCTAGGCCTCGCTAGACCTCGTGATGTGCGACCCCGACACTAGGGCTCGCTGGCGATCCCCCCTGCACGGAAATAATATGATGAATCCTCTTATGATGGCGAACTTTACTGACCCATTCTTCATTCCTAGGCCCATTATGTGAGATGTGCTAATATTCTAGCCCATTAGGCCTGTTTAGGACTTATGCCAAATTCAGGCATAACAGTTATTTAGCATAGTTTTAGCTTTTTTGGAGCATAGTTTTAACTTTTAAACCAATATTCTGGCCCAACTTCTAATTTATTCTCTAGCCCATTTCTTTTTTTTAATGAAGTTACTTTTCAACCCCTAACGACCAGACCACGACCACCTGATCCTTCTTACGCCAATTATATAATGATGATGAAGTTACTTTTCAACCCCTAACGACCAGACCACGACCACCTGATCCTCCTTACGCCAATTATATATAGGATATAATTATGGAGTCTCACTGTCCATTCCAAATAATAGTAAGTTTTGACTATTTTTTTTAATAATATATATTAATTATATTAAATATATCATCTTTGGACAAAATTTAAATAATTAGACCATAAAAATTTGAACAATAACAGTATTTTAAGGAGGAGAAAAAAATTATTTAAATTAAATGTAGAATTTTTACCTACAAACCAATGTACATAAAAATACTCAAATTTTCGTGAATTTTATATATTCATTATACTAGCTGATAACCCGTGCGAAGTACGGGCATAGATTGAACACGAGTCGAGATTAAAAAATTAATATTAATACACTATTTAATTATGTAGTTATAAAGAATCGAATCCGAGATAAAGTTAAAAAAATTAAAGTAAATAAATCTTTATAATTATGTCAGGAATTGAACCCCTTATAGGAAATCGAACACGCGATGAAATTTAAAAAATTAAATAATAAATCTTGTACAATTATGTAGTTGGAAAGAATCGAACCCCGAGTTAAGTGATAATCGTCAAACCCCTTAATCGAACCCCTTATAGGAAATCGAACATGGGGTGAAATTAAATTAAATAATAAATTTTGTATAATTATGTAGTTGGGGAAGGGATCGAACCCCGAGTTAAGTGATAATCAAATTTGGTACTTTTGGTACTTTGGTACTATTGTGTACCATTAAAACATAGTTTTGCACATTAATATAGAGTATAGATTTCAAACTTGGTTAAGACTCTATTGAATAAGATGGGACAGTTACATTGACAAAATTTTCTATGAGAAAAAATAGAGTATAACTAAAATCTAATATTTTATTCCAATAATTTAATAACAATTCAAGTATCATCCGATCGTATTTATTTCACAATTAACTTAAATAATTACAAAATTCATCTATGAATTTTGATTCAATTTGCTAATGTGAAATTTCAGTAAATACAAAATTGACTAAAATATGTTTTTTTTTTTGCTAAGCTAAAATATGTTAAATACAAGTGCCTTAATTTTGAAAGAATTAATTGTTATTTTAATTGATGATTTCAATCTCCCCATAACTTTCAAAAGTCGCTTGAAATTGAGAAATTGCTCAAACTACACCACTTTTGGAGTCTAAGTGCCCAAAATACCTACGAACGTTACACTCCGTCCTTTTTACCCACGGACTGCGCACCCCAGGCATGCGTACAGAGGATACGCAAGTTCAAAATGCGTATCAGCTGTCGTGACATGCGTTATGAGTCTATGACGTTAGCTGATGTTATTTTCTTAGCACATCTCCTCCATCTCTCTCGAACTCAGAATCGTCTTCTTCGTCGCCATCTCGGTTCTGTCACCGTCCGACATCTTACCCCAATTCTGAGCACATCAAAATAATCCACACACCTCCGTCTCCCTTTCCCCCTATTTCTTTATGGATCTCCGGTCCCGCAGGGACGTGCATAGGTCCATCGAAAAAATCAATCGATTTGGGGTTTTTAATTCCGGCAATATAATCGAAAAACGAATGGTATAGAGATGTAGAGGATGTTGTGGCGATTCGATTGATATATAATACTGGACTGTAAAATGACTGGAAGTGGGTGAACGAGTCATCGAAAAAACTCGAAAAATCACCCAAAAATTCTCAGATGCGTCGCTTGTGGGAGATGATGAACAGTACATGTAATACGCAAGCGTGAGATGCGTATGTGGGAATACGCAAGCGTAGCATGCGTATTTCAGATGCGTATTTGATGGTGAGAATTCAACTTTGTAACGAACACGCATGTGCCATATGCGTGTTCCGTCCACGCATATGTCACATGCGTGTTTCGTGGGTAAAAAAGACAGCGGTCCCCGCCAACAGGTATTTTTGACCGCCTGATTATTTTGGTGGGTATTTTGATTTTTGACCCCTTGAAATTTGGGTTTTTTTTCTAAATATCCAAGTTCAAAAAAAATATAGTTTGTAAAAATAACAACTTATTTATAAAAATACCTTGATACAACTGTTTACAATTGCATGCAATTTGGTGCGCAACCAAATACAAATAGATGCAACTGGTTATATCTGGTGCACAGACCGTATTTTTCTAAATAAATTGGTATATTTACAAAATATTTGTTTAAACAAAGTTCTTTTTGTAATATTTTGAAAAAATGGTAAAATCGCAAAATAACTTAGAAAATATTGTATTTTTGATAAATATCCTTTTGGATACGACGTATATTTTATTGAAACTTAAAATTTAAAATCATTCATCGTCCCTGTTGAAAGCCTAAAAATCTGATCCTGTAAGGTATCTATTTATTATACTATAATAAATGAAATGGAGTATAATTTGTAGTTTGGTTAATTCCTTATTTTTATCTATCATTTTTGGTTATTTCACATTCACAATCGTTAGATACAACAATAATAAAAGTTGTTATATACAGAGATCTAAGATTTGATTCCCATCAATAACATATTAATTTATATTTAATATTAAAAATTATTATATACAAAAGGAAAATTAGATTTTTTTGTCCCCAAACTATTATCTCTTTTAGAAACTTACCATCGAACAATTATTTTACTCAATATTATCAATAACGTTAGAGACGTTTGTGATTTTTCGTCATTCTGTTAAATTTTTAGTCAGGTGCCTAAAAAAATAATCAACGTGAACTATTTTGCTGACGTGTACATGACATGATGTGTCTATATACAAACCGACAAACTAATAACCGGTAGAATATCTTCTTTATCGATCGATTTACAAATTAAATACATTGAACTTATACCTTGTTATTGTGGAATTGAAGTACGAATTTGCACCAATTATAATGATAGCGAATAGAAAATAGTGCATATATCTCGTAAAATACCGAAGAAAATTATAAATTTCAGATTCTAAATATTTATATATTTTAACTCCGTACCCCTAATTTTTGGTTTTACAGATGTCCAATTTGATGCTTGATGTTCACAAAAGCATAACATTGTTTGATTTAGCTTGAGAATCGAATGAAGATGATGAAAAACTAGAAGTCAATGATTTAAAATGATTAAATGATAGAAGTTTGAATCCTAATTTTATTTCCCTTCAATTTGAACTTTATATCCATTAATGTTATGTAAAACTCAGAATATATATAATTATATAGATATACATGCTGTAAGATACGTCATTAAAATATGATGCGTTAGATAATATACATTTATATATAAATGAAATTTTTATATAATGATTATATTAAAATGCTAAGGTAGTGATTAAAAAAAATAAGTTTATAATTTGATGATTGGTTTCTAAAAATATAACATGTTGAGTGATAAAAAATGCATTGTTAACGTGAATGCTAATAATCAAATATATATGTAACGTTAATGATTTACAAAATAAATTTTATAATTTAGTGATACATTTCTAAAAGTACAAATAATTGAGTGACAAAAAATCTATTTTTCCTATACAAAAATATAAGATTCAAATTATTTATTACACTATAAATAAATTATAAAATATAAAATTAAAATTAATCGGTGCTATTACTTTTTACAAATTTACAATTAATCGGTGCAAATGCAATTGTGCAAATATGAGGTAGTAATAATATCTCTCTCTCTCGGATCAGATCGTTGAATTCCAAAAGAAATAGGGGGCCGGGGTCAATTTTTTCTTCTGATCGCAGCACAGGATCTGCATACCTTCCAAAACACTAAACTATATTCAACTACCATCCGTTCATTTTTAATTATTCCAGGTATATATCTGAGTGTATGTATGTATGTATGTATGTATGTATTTGAAATTGTGATTCTCTCTTTGTGATTACTTTTCTTTGCTCTTTCTGTTATGCATTTTGTTCGTCTATCGTGTTATGAATTGATTGATTGATTCTGTAGTCGTGTATTTCAATTATGTGGTCTACCCCCCCCCCCCCCCCTCCTCCTCCTTTTATTTGTACATTCACTCTTTCCATTCACACAGCTCGCCTCTAATTGATTTCCTCCTACTCAAATTTAAACTCTGAAAAAGAAAGTAGTATAATACCCGGGACGAACAGAGAATTGTCCGACTAATAAAATTATAAAAGTTACCACTTCACATAAATTCCCCTACACTTACTACTAGGATTTTTTTTATATATCCTCCTGTTGAGAAATTGTGCTGCATTCTGGAGCAAGGCAGATATAAGAGTGTCTTGTGAGAGGCTGGTACTGAAATTTTCCTCTTACTGTTTTACCAAACTAGAATCTGCTCAAACTTGTTTAGTACGATGAACGTCACATTCTGTTGATACATTAAGCAGAAAAAAGGGAAACAATCCAAATATAGGGTGTTGGCCCCCTTTGGCACAGTTTCAGAAAATAATGTCCAAAATAGCACATCTGAGAAAACCTGCCCTTTTGTCACATAGAAATGCATTTTTAACAAACGTTTTCTAAAAACGCAATGTCGTCATGCCTTACTGCTGCTTATATGTTTTAAAAATGAATTAAAAAAACAGAAATGCAAGATAACTATGTGTTTATACATGAATGCTCAGTCATGTTGTGTTATTGGATGAATACTTACAAGCCCATAAGCCATTAACTATTGCTCTGTGACACATACACTGATTTAACAATTAAAAATGAATTGATGCCTTGTGGGGCTGACACCCGTACCTTTCAGTTTTTACCATGTACTCAACCATTAGTCCATTACCATGGCCTGCTTTTTTAAACAGAGAACATAAACTCAACATTAAGTTGTGCCATTTCGGGCATTTTTTTATTTTAAATTGTGTCAAAAGAGACCATTTCTCCAAATATAAAGAACTTAAAAGAAGACGAGCAACCAACATTACAAAGTTAAAATACCATCATTTACATGATAAAGGTCTTGAGTTTTGAACATCATTGAATAGTTATTACTCTAGGTCTTGACAAAGGGCTTGATACTGCAGTTAAAGTTATCTTTCGGTGTGTTTTGATCTAATGTTAGTTTTTCTGTTAGTGTGACAGATGCTATACCTTGGTGCTTATTGTAAAAATTTTAATACAAAGTTGTGTGTTTTAAAGGCATGAGTTGTATTAGGATTTTTGTGGAGTTTCTCAAAATAGAAATCTTTGATATATTAATGCAAAGTTCTAGATTGTTATACATAGTTTAAATGCTTAAAAAACTCAGCATAATTTGATTTTTTTTTTCTCATTTGTTTTGAGTTTTATATTATACAATATACATAGTCCATGTTTTCCGCATTTGCTGCAATGCCATTTGTTGCATTGAAGTTTATGATTCTTTACTAAAATCTTATAGTTAAGTGCTTCTGAAGTAAGGTAAGGATGGTAAAGCTGACAATGATTGCTCGTGTCACTGATGGTCTCCCACTAGTGGAGGGTTTGGATGATGGACGTGATGTTCAAAATGTTGATTATTACAAACAACAAGTTAAAGCTCTTTTTAAGAACCTCTCAAGAGGTCACAATGAAGCTTCAAGGATGTCTGTTGAAACCGGCCCCTTCATATTCCAGTATCCTTTTGCATTGTTCTCATTGATTCCTTTTATGATTTCTGCAATGCTTCTTACTCTAATCATTCTCCTGGTCATGTAGAATAGAATATGTATGAGCTTCACTAAATACTCGAAAAGCTGTATGTCGCAATTACTTATCTGAGAAAATGAAAAGCACCAACACATATGGGTATTTCAAATGGCAAATCATATATAGTAGTCAGTTTGCTATATCTTTAACTCGAACATGCAGGCGATTCTTTTTGGGTAAATAGCGTAATCCTTGTATTACATGATGTAAATGAGGAGGGATCTTCAAAGTGGAGATAAAAGATGAAGTGGTTGCAAAATTCTGTTGCATGATAGATAGCAAATTTGCTAGAAGGTAGTGCATAAAAATTCCTCTTAGACATGGCAGGAAAAGAAATTAAGGTTAAAATAGCATCAGCATGTCCAACTGCAGATCTAATTTTTCCAGAACGATGGTTATTTTCCACATTAATCATCGGTTATTGGTCTTATTTTTTCCCTTCTTTTCTTTTGTTTGTTCTTTCCTACTGTTGTACTTTTTGGAGCAAAATGAAGATTTGTTACTTGCTCTTTCTTTTGTTAGTATCATTCTTTGTTTGGTACTTAAAAGGAACTTAGCGGTAGCTCTGGAACTTGCCACTAATACCACCTGTTTGCTTATTAGTTGTGATTCTGCGGACCATCTATTTATTATGTTTCATGACAATATGTGATCCTTTGAGTGTCTTTTCTTCACATTATAAGGTCTCTCAAATTTTAAATTATTGACTGTTGCAACCTCTGCATCTAGAGTACCTCAATGCAGGCTGGATTTATGTTACAAAAGTGTTGTATTAAAATATAAACACTTTTTTCATGTGTCTATCTAGTTCATCATTCATTGTCAGACTATTTTTCTTTTACCAAGTGCACAAGGCTTGCCCCTACTTTACGTGTTGCCATCTTATGTTGGTTTTCTACTTAACATGTGGATTTAGTTATATAATTGAAGGCCGTGTCTGTTATTTGACAATGTGTGATCGTGCTTATCCAAAGAAACTTGCCTTTCAATACTTGGAAGATCTGGCGAATGAATTTGAGCGTGTTAATGGGAGTCAAATTGAAACTGCTGCAAGACCTTACGCGTTCATAAAATTTGGTAGATCTCACATCTTTATATTTACATTTTCGTTTGATGATCAATATTTGTAGTATTGCAGGTTCTGATATTTGTTTGACTTTCTTATGCTGATAGATACGTTCATTCAGAAAACAAAAAAATTGTACCAGGACACAAGAACTCAGCGAAATATTTCTAAGCTTAATGATGAACTCTATGAAGTTCACCAAATTATGACTCGCAATGTACAGGAAGTTCTTGGTGTTGGTGAAAAGTTAGATCGTAAGTTCATCTTTCTTTTCTGTAGAAAGTATTTCTTATCTATTTATTTGCTTATCTTCTCATCTTTGACTTCAGTAATTCCATATTGTTATGATTAAATATTATTGGTTCTATTTTAAAACAGTGAACTAATATTCTTTTTAGATATTAACTATTCAAGGATGTTTTTATGGTGATATAGATAGTATAAAATCCTATTTCTGTTTGCAACTTTTGACTATTCATACTGGTCTCTTATTTTTAAGATGGAAAGGGTGTTTACAATAATATTAAGTGTGTTAGATTGTGTATTTTTGTTTCGGGCTTTTATACTGTACACTACTTTAGGTTTGTTTTCTCCTAGCTTGTTTACTATTTTGTTCTTATATTTGATGGTTCAAATCTTTCTGGAATTCATTAAATTTTGCAGAGGTCAGTCAAATGTCCAGCCGGTTGACATCAGAGTCTCGCATATATGCTGACAAGGCAAAAGATTTGAATCGACAGGTTAGTTTCCTCAGGTCTTATGCACACATATACTCCATTTAGGGTGCTAATAATTCACACCCTTGCATTTAAGGTACTGTAATGCATTATAGTGTTGTCTAGGTTCAAGTCTACAAAGGTGAATGTCATATCCTTTTAACTGAGAGCTAACTTTTTTCTTCAGCTTTAGTTGTACATATTTAGTTGGTGAAATTTCTGCAAAAAATAAAGTCAACATGGTTCTATTTACAATGTGAACAGAACCCAGAATGTCTACAATTTTGGCAAAGATCTCCCTTCTGGTCCCGCCATTATTGAGAGGGATGAGTGTTAAAAGAAAAGTCTAAACAGGACTTTTGGGATACTTAATGTAAATTCTTAAATATTAATGAATGTCAGTGTTTCTTTCAGTGAATGTTCATGTTAGACGAAGTCCTATTTTATATCTTCTAAAGTTTTATTATATGATGTGCAATGAATATCTCTGTATGAAGCCTATCGCCATATGATTGGTATTGAATCTTTAGCTGTATTCATGACGAAATTGTGTCTTAATATTTTGTTGTGTGATTGTTTCATCGCAGGCTTTGATCCGGAAATGGGCTCCTGTTGCAATTGTCTTGGGAATAGTCTTTCTTCTATTCTGGGTGAGGAACAAGATTTGGTGATCTTCCGTATTGCTGCACTTTTAGAATACTCGCCCTGCTTTTTTGTTTCTAAATCCAGCGCTCTATATTGCCTGTTCAAAATTCTTGAGAAACCAGAGATTTTGTACGAGTATATATTTTGACGTGGAAGCTTTAAGGCATTCAGTTTAAATACACTACACCTCTGAAGGACTGGGCGCCTCTTAGTATGCTTATCAACTATTATCAGTAGTTCTGTATCTGGTCGACTGTTTTGTGGTTATACAAAATACAATGTTACTATGTGATGTATTGTGCGCTAGTTACCAAACCAAATCAAACCAAACATACCCAGTATATCCCGTTTAGAACGGGGTATGGGGAGGGTAGATTGTACGCAGACCTTGCCCCTACCCTGAAAGTAGAGAGGCTGTTTCCGTGCAGACCCCCGGCTTAGTGCATAGTGCATAAAAGTGAGTGATGTTTGGGACAATACTGAGCCCGTGGCATTATACACACGGGACTAACCTCAAGACTAATGCTATTGCATGACCAAAGATGATAATAGACATGCTATTAATCTATTATGTATTGTGCACTAGTTCTATTCACTAATTGAAAAGTTTATTGGGTAACATCAGTGAAGCATGAACGTGCCAAATAATGCGTACTAGTCACTGAGTGGGGTGTAAGAAAACTGTCAGACTAAACACACTTACGTTGAACTAGGAATGTTGCCGGCTTCGCATGGTAAGTGAATTTTTTTATTTTTTTATAAATTTTTTCTTAAAATGTTATGGTTTGCTTTGGTTAAAAAATATTATATAACAAAATAAATCGTCAATTTTATATATTGATTTTGTGTAATGTTCTTTTTTTTTTTTGCCAGATGTGTAATGTTCTTTGTTGACTAACATAACAACATTACAGGTATATTATTCTATTGGATAGTATTGTTCAAGATCTTGGACGGATAAATCTCATTAAATAAAATTAATTTTGTGATAATCCAATCAATTTACATAATAAAAATGATAAATAATTATAAACATTAGAATAAAAGACAATATACTAACAAATTGCAAGAACGATGTAATTTAGTATCATTAAAAATTATTTTTTGTCTAGTCTCCTTGAAGTCTCGAAACGCTCTCGATTTGCAATGTTAATATTTTAAAATACTAATTCTTTGATTTCTATCTTTGTAATATATTTACAAAAATGTGATTTAAAATTAATAAATACTATAATATAATTTTTTTTACATTTTCCCTAAATATAAATATTTTTGATTGCATTTTTCTGAAAAATAAATAAAAATCTTCTCGACGTCGCCTTCGGCGACACCTCGACTTTTAATTATAATACATTGCAATTTTTAATTTTATAGTATTCTACCAATTTAAAAGTAATATTTTACTGTTTGATAAAAAATTGCAAGAATATGATATTTTAAACCATATTGTTTATATTCCAAAGTAATATGGTGCATCATTTTTTTTAAAACTTTAAAAAAAGGTTATTGTCCAAAAATCTTAAAAAAGTGGGTTACCTTCCATAATAATTGTGAAACACAAATTCATAATTTAAAAACATTTTCCAGATAAGTAAGCAATTAAAATACATCTCTCAGATTTTGAAAGTTAAAATTCGATTTACTTAAAAAAAAAAAAAAATTGGATTTCAAATTTTAATTAGTGCATGACTTCTAAAAAAAATGATTATAATCTCTGTGGAATACATATGAGTACATGTGTAGATGATTTTCTTCTTCTCCACTTTTCACTTTTTGACTTGTTGTGACACACATGTTTTTGAAATCATAATTGGTGATTTGTGTTCAAAGGTATATTGGGTGAAATGAGCGGAAAGATACGAAGTGAGAGAGAAGTAAAATTTAGATTTTGAATACAACCCACCGTGATAAATGAGATAGAGCCTTAGAGGTATAATTTTTGTTTATAATTTTACCATTACAATACACTCATATAGGTACCATAAGGTATTTTTCTCATAAATATTTAGATAAAAACCTTTTTATAAGCCAAACAATACATTTACATAATGATAAAAAAAAATCCAACTTCAATGTTTCACAATCCAAGCATACAGACAGTACTTCGAAATAGCCTTGACGCAAAGACAAAAGCTACTACTTCACATATGAAAATATAAACAGCATCTACACAAAATAAACCACTTCACCAGCTAGACTAAAGAAACTACATCACTTCCAGGGTACAGACAGATACAAAGGTTATGCCTTGAGAGCCTCCTCAACATTCAAAAAACATGTATCTCCTACAACTTAACATTTCCTTTACTTTATTGGGAAATGATCCACTAATCTTTGAGACGTTACCAACACAACTTTGTAACAATGTATATATGAAAATCTATAACAACACAAACTCTTTGGAGTTATGTTTGGTACTAATAATTCTGGTGATGCACCATTTCTCCTTGCTTCTGAGATGCACCAACAAACATGTGAATGACATTGATATAGTCAAATACATAGATCGACTCGTATATAAATAGGAACACCAAGAGAAAAGTAGAAATATTAAAGAAAAATAAAGCAAATCATAAGTTTACATTAACAATAGCACCTCCAAATTTGTAATTTTTTGTTGATTTAAGTCTACATAATCTTGAGGTGAGCCTGATCATTTTATATTTATTAGAGATATAGGGCCATTACCTCTAGAAGAGGTGTTAGTTGCTGATGACCGCATAAACTGCACATACCTTTTGTTAAGATATTCAATCACAAACAGCACTAGTCCAACCACAAACAGCACTACTCTATTTCATAATTACACCACTAGTTCTTTCATCATTATGTCCATGTTTATTATCTATAAAAGAGGTGTTCTCCTCCTTCTTGTAAACACACAAATATATATACAATCTATTACATTTAAGATTTCTCCTGTCAATACTATTACATTTAAGATGGTATCAGAGCACATATCCTAGGGAAGCACCGAAGTTGCAGAAAGAACCAACTGTGCAGAAAACAAAAACCAACTGTCAAGTTTTCGAGAAATTCGAAACTTACCAAAACAAAAATACGAATATACCACTGAGTAGAGAATTGAAAGAGGAGACTACAGAAACAAGCAACCTGGAAAAACTTCAAGCCACGCGCCCTCACGCGCCGCCACACGCGCGGCCGCGCCGTCAGACGCGCCCACGCGCCGGCGCGTGAGGCATGTTCCGGCTATTTTTTGAAAAATCTTCTTCAGAGAATGTTGTTCTACTCCTAATTCCGAATCCAACCGTGGTACTGTTTCTTGAATCTGAGAACTTTTGTTTTTCTGTCAAGTTTCTTTTCACCTGTTAGTCTGTTAAACTTACTGTGTTATATGGGGGTATTGCTGTGAGTTTGAGAGAGAGAAACATAGACCCACTTTACTAATATAAACTCTATTATTTGTCAAAAAAAAAAAAAAAAAACTCTATTATATTAGTCATATACGTATCTGTTATATATAGATAAATAATATATATTATTTATCATGGCGGATGCTGCTGATTCTACGGTCACAAGTGAAGTTACTACTGTAGGGAGTAGTAAATAGGGGTTTCATAGTACTCCATATGTGAGCCCTAAATTTGATGGAAAAAATTTTCTTGAATGGTCAAAGGCATGCACAATGGCTCTAAAATCCCATAAATTAATGAAATATATTAATGGGAAGGCTAAACAGCCGGGGGAGGATGATGCAAATTTTGATGATTGGGAGTCTGAAAATGCCATGGTGTGTTCATGGCTATCTAACTCTATGGAGGTGGATATTCGAAAAACATATATCTTCATTGATACCGCTGAAGATGTGTGGAATTCTCTCACTCGAACGTATTCCTTCTCCGGGAATGTAGCCAAGCAATTTGAAATCAAACGAAAGATGTGGGCATTGACTCAGGGAAGTCACACATTAGCTCAATATTATTCTGAGATTACATCATTATGGAGCGAATTGGGACATTACACTATATTTGAGTGTAAACATGCTGAAGATCAAGAAAAATACCAAAAGATGATGACTGTAGAGAAAGTGATGAAGTTCCTTGATGGATTGTCTGATGAGTATGATTCAATCAAAAATCAACTTATCGGACAAGTTCCATTTCCTACTGTGGAAGAAGCATATGGTCGTGTCAGGTTAGAGGAAAGTCGAAAGCAAAGTATGGCTCCGGTGGTCTCTTCTGAACGATCTGCACTCTTAACTGGAAATGTCCAGCAATCTGAGCCAGAACAACCTGAACAAGTGCCAATGGCTTTAATGGGAGAAAGATCCAGTCTTCAATGTGACTACTGCAAGAAGTTAAACCACACTCGTGAAACATGTTTTATCCTGCACCCTCATCTCAGACTTCGAGGACGAGGAGGGCGTGGCCGAGGTGGTTACCGTGGAGTCTCATCTGGCAGAAGCACGGGTAGAGGTATTCCCTTTAGTGCTCATCATGCTGCATCAGAATGTGAGTCTTATTCTTCCACAGGGACGATGACCGCTTCAGAGGTCAACACCCTCCGCCAATTAATGTCACAAATGAACACCACTCCACCTACAACTAATTCTGCTCATGCAGGTATATCTTGCCACTTTACCTCCGATAAATGTTCTAATTCATGGATTATTGATTCCGGAGCATCAACACATATGACTGGAAATTCTAGTTTCCTAGAAACATATAACAGTGAAACAGGCAATATTCGTGTTGCCAATGGAGCTATTGTACCTGTTCATGGACAAGGCACTTCTCACTGCCTCTCCTCATCATTGCCATTATCTAATGTGTTACATGTTCCTTCCTTAACAGCAAACTTATTATCTGTTCAGCGTATTACTGAAAATCTTAATTGTTCGGTAACCTTTTTTTCTTCCCACTGTGTATTTCAGGATCTGGCAACAGGCAATGTCCTTGGCAATGGTAAAGTGGTAGATGGACTTTATGTTATGGAAGGGAATTCTATTTCTCCCTCAACTTATCAGGTGTCATCCAAGTTAAATTCTGTTTTTGAAACTTTGTATCAGTGGCATAGACGGTTAGGTCATCCATCTTTTGGTGTTTTAACACATCTATTCCCTGCCTTAATAAAACATTGTAAGAAGGAAGATTTTTTTTGTGAACCATGTGAACTAGCCAAACATAAAAGATCATCTTATCCATCCAGAAATAAAAGAAGTTCTACTTTATTCTCTGTTATTCATACTGATGTTTGGGGCCCATTTAGACATCCTACACATGATGGGTATAGATGGTTTGTTGTCTTTGTTGATTGTTATTCTAGGCTCACTTGGGTATATCTTCTTAAACAAAAAAGTGGAGTTTTCGAATGTTTTAAATCTTTTCACCACATGGTACAAACACAGTTTAATGCATCTGTCAAAATTCTTCGGAGTGACAACGGTACTGAATATGGAGGTCCATTTATATCTTATTTGGACACATGTGGTATAATTCATCAAACTTCGTGTGTCAAAACTTCTCAACAAAATGGGGTAGCCGAAAGAAAAATTGGTCAATTACAACAGGTTGCTCGGTCGCTTATGTTAACAATGCATGTTCCCAAATATCTTTGGGGAGAGGCAGTCATGACTGCTGCATATCTTATAAACCGTCTTCCGTCTAGTGTTCTCAAATTTAAAACACCATTGTCCTGTGTTCCTGCACCTTCTTCTCACCCACTATCCCTTCGAGTATTTGGGAGTGTCTGTTTTGTTCATAATCATGCTCCATCTCGGGATAAACTTGATTCTCGGGCTCTCCGCTGCGTTTTCATTGGGTATTCACCAACTCAGAAGGGATATAAATGTTATCATCCTTCTTCACGTCGAATATTTGTCAGTCATGATGTTACTTTCTGGGAGACTGTTTCTTATTTCTCTCCGAGTTCCTCCTCTTTGCTTCAGGGGGAGATAAATCGACACAATCTTGATAATAAAGCAACAGATGAGTCACCAGATGAGTCACAGTCACTTCCGTTTATTAACATGCCTATTCCAAACACTAGCTCAAACAGGTCATCTATTCCTCCACATACGAGTAATGAGTCAGATGATTTGAATAGGTTGGATATGCCAGATTTGATTACATATTCCAGGCGGAAAAGAAATGATATCACCACTTTACCGGATCCAGAGACCTCTGACCTCGAGACAGATCCTGCATCTCCTGTGTTTGAGCCAGAAACTGGTAATACTCTTGATCCTACTCTAGATCTTCCCATTGCTATAAGAAAGGGTGTACGTTCTTGTACTAACCATCCTATCTCGAACTTTGTTTCTTATAATGCATTATCTCCTTCTTCACTTGCTTTTGTGCCATCCTTGTCTAGTGTTTCTGTTCCACATACTTGGCAGGATGCTTTATGTGAACCTAAATGGAAAGATGCCATGATAGAGGAAATGAATGCATTAAAACGTAATGGCACTTGGGAGTTAACTCATCTTCCCGCTGGAAGGAAGGTAGTAGGATGCAGATGGGTGTTCACTGTGAAACAGAAACCTAATGGTCTGATTGATAGGTACAAAGCAAGACTTGTGGCAAAAGGGTATACTCAAACTTACGGGATTGATTATCAGGAAACTTTTGCTCCAGTAGCAAAGATGGCTTCTGTTCGAATCTTGATATCATGTGCAGCAAATCTTGGATGGGAACTTCAGCAATTGGATGTAAAAAATTCATTCTTACATGGAGACCTGAAAGAAGAAGTCTACATGGATATTCCACCAGGTTTTTCTACAACTGCGACCATTGGGAAAATATGCAAGCTAAAGAAGACTATTTATGGGTTGAAACAGTCTCCAAGGGATTGGTTTGGCAAATTTCAGAGAGCAATGATCAAATTTGACTACAAATAGAGCAACTCAGATAACACCATGTTTGTGAAAAGACGAGATGAAAAAATCACAGTATTAATTGTTTATGTCGATGATATTGTGATCACAGGCAACGACACATGTGAGATTGCTAATGTTAAACGCAAGCTTGCCTCTGAATTTGAGATGAAGGACTTAGGAAAACTACGGTATTTCCTTGGCATTGAGGTCTCCAGAAGTCCAGGTGGCATCTTCCTCTCACAACGGAAGTATACCCTTGATCTTCTGAATGAAACTGGGATGTTGGGATGTAGACCTGCAGATTCTCCAATAGAAGCAAATCATAAGCTTTGTGGAGATGCTGGTGAAATTATCAATAAATCTCAATATCAAAGGTTAGTTGGGCGACTAATCTACCTTGCACATACAAGGCCAGACATAGCATATGCAGTGGGAATTGTTAGCAGGTACATGCATGATCCTCGTCAACCTCATTTGGATGCAGTTTATATGATATTAAGGTATCTCAAAGCTGCTCCTGGAAAAGGAGTAATGTTTACTAAAAACAATCATCTTGGGGTTGAGAGCTATACAGATGCAGATTGGGCCAGATGTCAAGACGATAGACGTTCGACTTCAGGATATTGTACATTTGTTGGTGGTAATTTGGTCACTTGGCGAAGCAAGAAACAACCTGTGGTTGCCTTATCCAGTGCTGAGGCAGAATATAGAGCTTTGGCTAAAGGTGTACGTGAATTATTGTGGATAAAATTGTTTCTAGAAGAATTGGGACTTGCATCCGCAACTCCAATGAAGCTGCATTGTGATAACAAAGCCACTATTGCCATTGCACATGATCCAGTTCAACATGATCGGACCAAACATATCGAAATTGATCGACACTTCATCAAAGAGAAGATCAATAATGATACCATTGGTATTCACTTTGTAAGATCAGAGGATCAGATAGCTGACATATTTACCAAAGGTCTAAATCGGAAGATACTTCATCCACTTATTGGCAAGTTGGGCATGAGTGATATATATGCATCAACTTGAGGGGGAGTGTTAAGATATTCAATCACAAACAGCACTAGTCCAACCACAAACAGCACTACTCTATTTCATAATTACACCACTAGTTCTTTCATCATTATGTCCATGTTTATTATCTATAAAAGAGGTGTTCTCCTCCTTCTTGTAAACACACAAATATATATACAATCTATTACATTTAAGATTTCTCCTATCAATACTATTACATTTAAGACCTTTTATTGAGAAAACCTAACTGCAATACTCAAATGTGAAACATGTTTCGGTTTCTTAAAACTTATAATCTGAAGAACAACCAAGAGTGAAAGGAGTGAAACTTCCCAACTCGATATTAAAGCAATCACAACTCCGTAAAAGAAAGTTGCAAAGCATGACATAAAATGATCTAACTGTTAGTTAAAAGAATTATTAGATTTCATGAATGAGTAAGCAAACCAAATATAGAAAATATGTGTCACTTGGAAATAAGTTCTGGGATTGAGAAAGAGTGCTTAATTTGAAACCAAATATATTTAGTATGTTTCAGTCGGAATTGAGGCACACGATAAAATTTGAAGTATGTACCTTTTCTCCTATAACATCTTGTATGACAGTCATGTGGTTGCTTATGCCGCTGCTGATTTTTCCGTTAGTTAAAATTTCTGTCGAAAGCTCCAATCTCCTGTCTAAGTACTGCATGTAGAAATGACAGTCTTATTCGTGCTGCCTGCCCCTGACTTGTGTACATCAAGCATCCAACCTCTGCAAATCATGAAGTGCTCATAACAACTACTGCTAATATCACATATGTATATCCCATCAAATTTACAGAGGATAAAATGCATGATGCTTTACTTTTTGTAGTATCGTAATTTGAGATTATCTCGTGTACAAACATTTCAAATTTGTAATTAATCACAAAAAAATGATTTATGAACTTTCAACGAACATAGTATAATGTTTACAGGGGTGCTTTCTTATAAGTTAGAGCTTACCTAGTATACCGGCTGGAAAGGTAGCGATGGCCATGTACCACACAAATGGTATAACCTGTATAAATCACACCATCCTAACTGAGTGAAACCTCATTTTGATCCATTTTTTGCACAGAAGGTTTTAGTACCATGCACAGCACTACGCAATATGGTATGTAAATATGCATTGTTTGCATGTTTATTTATATTTTGTTGAGATGCTAACAACCTGTGGAAGAATATCTGTTGGATATCCATTCCTATTTTCTTATATAAAATCACATTAAGATAATTATGAAGTATCCAATTCCATACCTTTGCCACATCTGATGTTGGAGTATATGACTACGAAATCTCCATCTAAGAGTCCATTTGCTTTTACAAACTCTACTTAACAGACACAAAGAAGATCATAAGTATAAGTTTAGTATAATAATGTGTTTCATTCTATTTTTAAGACATTTCTACATGTATATTCATGCATATACAACCTGCTTATGTCATTGGCCAGAAACTCCACAATTCAAAACCAACCGAAATTGCACTTGTACTATAAGTGAATGTAAGAAATTGACATGACATAGAATTAGTAAAAACAAAAGATGAAGATTGGAAACAGAAAATCATACAAAAATCCAATAACAATAAACTTACCACATTATAAATTTTATAGAACTCTTAAAAGGTTAAAAATCGTACAATAGATATCATATTTTATCACAAATTATATATTATGGTTTGAGCATCTAAAGGAATGACACCAAAAAAAAACTTACATTATTAACTGCTATGCCAAAGTGGCCAAACCCATATCCGATATCATATTTGTCAATTCCATAATCTAATAGAATAATAAATAAAGAATAATATAAGACAAAAAAATAATATAAGACAAAAAAAATCAGAAAAGAAAGTGCAAAGTGCAGATTCGAGCATTTATTTAAAAACAGTACATTTACTGTAACTGAGTTTAAGCAAACAATGACCTACGCAAACTTCTGAGAACACTTACTGTAAGTGAGTTCTACAACAAAGTGAGAATCTTCCGGGTCATATCCAAGAAATGCATTTGTATATCTCTCTTCAGGTATATCACGCTTACGCAAGAATATCCCTAAATATATATGTTGATCCCTGAAACAATTGATAGAAGGGTAATGGAAGCACTGATATGAAAAATATAAGGTCATACCTGCAACGTTTAAAGAAGTGAATTTCTACGTTTATTGGCAATCTGGTATCAGTTGTTATTCGAATGAATTGCCTAATTTTCAAGTATTATTGGTGTAATCTGGTATCTGCTATTTTTAATAAAATGTCACCAACAACACCAACTGAGATTGAACAGACCTCGTATTCCTTAAAATTCTGCAGGCCTATCTCCAGGTACTTGTAGAATTAGTGCATATACTTCACAAAATCCGATCCAGTTGCATAAGCCAAAGCACCAATAGCAAGCATTGCTTCTTCATGTACTGTAGAGCTACATCAACCAAAAATCGTAAGAAACAACATCATTATCTGGTCAGCAGCCTGCAATATCACAGATTTTGTTTCCTCAGCCCACCAAGCTTCTGGGAAATTAGGATAATTACTTGCGGAAGTACAATTTGTACACCTAACTGATTTGAGAATTTATCAAACAAATACTTAAAAATTGAGCCTTGCCTGTTTTTGGGAGTAGCATTTTTGGTGTTGATTTGAACCTGTGAACTCTGTTTTAATGCCTCTAGATATTGGCTCGAGATAATCCAAATTCCCAGCTGTTGCGTTAATTTCCACCATCAGCATTTCAGTGAACCCTTGCACTGCTAGAAATGCCTCCTCAATGGCAGATCGTAGATCACCTAGTGAATTGATGTGGTTTAGAGGTAAGTTTACTATGAACTATTTTGAACAGAAGATAAGCTATATCCTACAAAGTGAGGAGACTATTGAACAAAAGATAAGCCATACTACAAAGTTTTTGAGACAGCTATCACAAAAATTAATGAGTAAGAGTTGTTAGCATTTCATATTCAACTTTAAATCAGACCAAAGTAGCACCAAGCGCCTTCTATATTTATTTAAAATGATTTCAAGGGAGTTTATAGCTGTCATGTACATGTCATAGTTCCAGAATATTTTGAGGCATGCACATGAACAATTTAGATGCATAGAAAATGAGTTGACATTTAAATCTTAAAGATATATTTGGGCCGTGTTTTCTAATAAGCAGCAAGTTGATATTTAAACTTTCGTGTGCAGATCTTCAATGTAGTGAAATATTCCGAAATAGCAATGGACATGAGGTTGTGATGTTGGTCCTAAATGATGGTACTGATAATGTTGTAGTATTGAGTAGTGGTTTTGTGGTTGTTGCTGCAGCTGCAACTGGTAATGAGGTCATTACAGAATCATTTATGGACCTAAAAATTGATGAGCTAATGATCACAGTAATAGCTGGATAGCTTCACGAACTTATCAAACATGTAAACTTGGTAAATATGAAAAATATTTGCAGTAAATTAAGCAGTTTATAATTAATGATAATTCAAATATTTGCAGGGCTCACCTTCCAAAATAACGATCTAAAATCTCCACAAAATGATGGATAATTTCTGGAATAGGTTTGGGATCAAGTGTAACCACCACCCCTGCAATCTCTGTTTAAACCAGTAAAAGAAAATGCAAGTAAAATCAGCAAAATTAGCTTAAACTTTCTTGGAAGCACTTCTATCATCATATTAAAACACTTGAGTGAACAATAAATTGAAGAACTGGACCTGAAAATGACTATTACATACACGACAAAGTAACAAACAGTTGGTGTGCAAGCTTCAACCTGCAACACACTTAAACCACTGCGATAGGTAATATTGGTAGCCAAAAAAATACCAATAACATAACGAACCAAACATAACGAACTGTTCATCAAGAAGTAAAATCACATTATACTAAGAAGGGAAAGAGACTTGCAAACACCCCAAATATCAACTCATTAGAAATTATTTTGATAAGAAAAATATCTGTAAAGTGTGAGTTTTACAAACCTTTTCTTTCAGGCAAATCATCGAACAGTTATTGCAAAGTTTATCCTGCAACAAATCAACAACAATTTAGTAAAGATAGTGCATAATTAGGAAGATAATTGAAAGATAAATCATGAAGAGATGAAGAGAGTGCAGGAGGGGGAATGAAATGGAATAATTTGAATTCTTGGAAATTGTGTACGTGGGTTTTCAATTTCAAATTCAAAAGTTAAGCTTTCAGCATACCTTCGTGTGTATATCATAGAGAATTTTGAATTTCAAATTCAAATTGAATTAGTATTAATTTTGGGGAAAATCGACAGCTTTGAGAAGCTTGGTATGTGATGTACAGGAGCTTTAGGATATTTAAGGAAAGTAGAAATAGAAGCACACGTGCTAAACGGAGCATGTGAAATGGCAAAATACTGAAAATACTGAAAATGTATAAGGGTAGTATAGTAATTGAACTGCGAAAAAGCCTTCAGGCTTTATCATTTACTAGTATGTTTGCCCGCTTCACATGGCCTTAAAATTATTAATATTATTATTTTTATAATTTTTATGTTAAAAAAACAGTTTTAGATCCTATAATGCCAAGATCCTATAATGCCAGATGCTAATCCTCATCCACTTTCTTTTTTAACATATCTCCATGATCGATACTTAAGAATCTCCCACAATATTTAATATTTTAGACATGAGAACCAACACAGTGGCCTACGAAATGTAAAAATTATAATACATAAGTTTGCATCCATCATAAACTTTCAAAATATTAAGGTAAGGCTCCGATAGTTGAAGTATATAAATCTTAAAGAGAATTATTGCAAATATCATTTATTAGACATAAAAAATTATGCACACATACAGTTCTAAAATGTGATGCGGGTTCGTCTTTCTCCACTTCAAATTCAGTATAATCAAAAAGCAAACATTAAACTATAATTGGAAAGGCTAGAGAAACATAAATAAAAACAAACTTCTTTCTATGCAATGGTATCTCACAATCCCTGCAAAAAATCAAGGAACTAAATTAAAGAGTAAAATTGAACAATTTCAAATTGTAAAAGTAGAAGACATTCGTATTCAAAGTTTATTACTTGTTTCAGACATTACATCAAACACTTGGTGAAACAAATTGCCAAAAAAGAATTGCACCCCATCTTTCTCAATAATAACAATTCTCAAAACATATCAAAATCATAACATGGTCGATCTCAAAAAATCACATCAGAAGACTAAAACCTCCTTAAATTAAGATGTGAGTGTAAAAAATTCATTGTCACAAAAGCTTGAGGTTACAGGTCAATGATTTGTGAGGTTACCTACGAAAATGTTTAATAGAAAACATGGTCAATACTATTCAGAGAACAGTAAAAGCACCACCTAAAAAAACATTTGACAAACAACACCTGCTAACAGGATTTTCAATTTCTTACATCCATTGAAAATGTAAAAAAGATACTCCCTCCGTCCCAGTTTTATTGTCCACAATTTCCATTATTACTTGTCCCATAAAAATTGTCCACATTTGATATTTATGGTAAATTTGTAACCTTAATTCCTTTTCTACCCCCAACTATTTAAATTAAACCATATAAATAGAGGACAATTTTGGAAATTAAATATTATTTTAGGGAATTCTCAGTTTATTTAATTTAATTGAATAAAATGTTGATTTTTGGTCAATGGACAATAAAACTGGGACGGAGGGAGTATATCACTTACCTCAGGTTATGTACAATAGTAGAACCTGAATATACAACCTGCATATAGGATATTCAATTTGTTACACTATTAAAATGTAATAAAAAAAATCCAATACAGGGGTAAAACCTGCATATATTGTATACCTTCATGTGTAAGCATAAGAACCTTCATAGGATAGGAATTTAAACATTATCCATTCTTGAGGATTTCCCAATGTACATGAAACGTGTTTGTCAGATCCCGTTTTCATTACTCTATATACTTTACATTCGTTTAGTAATGTCAGTTGATTTACCTAAATTAGATAACAACAGTACATAAAAATTGTATACATTCTTGGCAGCAAAACTGTAAAATTAACATACTAAAAAAATTTATTAGATGATGAAAATATAATAATAACATTTGCATACCTCAAAATATGTCCAATGATAGCAATATGGCACAATCATACTATATTATTTTTATATGACCATAAATTATAAATAAACCAACATGTATTTTTATATGACAATTTCAGCAAACCAAATACCTAAGAATGAAGCAAACATGTATTTCTCCACCGCTTTGCACATACATGATGTAAACAAAGCTCACAAAACATCAACTCTGCAAAACTAACAAAAACTTGGGTCATGACCAACACTTTCATAAATGAAATGATACAGAAAAGACACGTAGATTTGTCAGGCACTCATACCAAACTATTTAAACACTTTAGGTTGCTTACTCTGTAGTAAAATTCTATGTAGAAAGTCTCGGACACAATTTTTGTTGCTTTTGTCATTCCTTCATACGGAGGAGTTGTTCCAGGTGATGGAGCAATGGAAGTAGGCTGAGATACACTAATTCACAGAACAATCTTCACTGGATAATATTTAATTATATGTCTGCTTCCAACACATAATCAGAGGATGTAATTTAAAGCGGTATTAGAGCATATAAAATCTTGAAATAGCACAAATGCAACTTCACTTATTATAAACTCTAAATTGCTGGAATCAAAACTCCTTGAAACTTTTAAATTTATATAAAAAGAGACTTGCTCAAGATACCATTATAGTCCTGCTCGATTCAACACATGGACATCGTTCCCGGAAAATAAAACTCATCAACTCATGTACATAGAACTGGCGATCAACACATGGTCTCAATGTACTTACATACTTTTAAAGTATTATCATTTACTCTATTTTTTAATATAGAAGATGCATTATAATTTTAAATACAATAAGGTTCTTATGCTTACACATGAAGGTATACAATATATGCAGGTTTTACCCCTGTATTGGATTTTTTTTATTACATTTTAATAGTGTAACAAATTGAATATCCTATATGCGGGTTGTATATTCAGGTTCTACTATTGTACATAACCTGAGGTAAGTGATATATCTTTTTTACATTTTCAATGGATGTAAGAAATTGAAAATCCAATATACTTTACATTCGTTTAGTAATATCAGTTGATTTACCTAAATTAGATAACAACAGTACATAAAAATTGTATACATTCTTGGCAGCAAAAATGTAAAATTAACATACTAAAAAATTTATTAGATTATGAAAATATAATAATAACATTTGCATACCTCAAAATATGTCCAATGATAGCAATATGGCACAATCATACTATATTATTTTTATATGAACATAAATAATAAATAAACCAACATGTATTTTTATATGACAATTTCAGCAAACCAAATACCTAAGAATGAAGCAAACATGTATTTCTCCGCCGCTTTGCACATACATGATGTAAACAAAGCTCACAAAACATCAACTCTGCAAAACTAACAAAAACTTGGGTCATGACCAACACTTTCATAAATGAAATGGTATAGAAAAGACACGTAGATTTGTCAGGCACTCATACCAAACTATTTAAACACTTTAGGTTGCTTACTCTGTAGTAAAATTCTATGTAGAAAGTCTCGGACACAATTTTTGTTGCTTTTGTCATTCCTTCATACGGAGGAGTTGTTCCAGGTGATGGAGCAATGGAGGTAGGCTGAGATACACTAATTCACAGAACAATCTTCACTGGATAATATTTAATTATATGTCTGCTTCCAACACATAATCAGAGGATGTAATTTAAAGCGGTATTAGAGCATATAAAATCTTGAAATAGCACAAATGCAACTTCACTTATTATAAACTCTAAATTGCTGGAATCGAAACTCCTTGAAACTTTTAAATTTATATAAAAAGAGACTTGCTCAAGATACCATTATAGTCATGCTCGATTCAACACATGGACATCGTTCCCGGCAAATAAAACTCATCAACTCATGTACATAGAACTGGCGATCAACACATGGTCTCAATGTACTTACATACTTTTAAAGTATTATCATTTACTCTGTTTTTTAATATAGAAGATGCATTATAATTTTAAATACAATCATTGATGAAATTAACATATACCTGCATCCAGTATGAACATGACATACTCCTTTCTTATCAGCAAGATTTTCTAAAAATCAATAAGACAAAAAGCGAAGAGTAGTGTAATGTGTAAGAAGTTATTTGAATATTAATTCTTCGCAAATGAAATATCAACTTATCAAGTGTAGAGAATAGACCCGAATAGAATTTTCATTTATTATCATGTTATTTATCTTGCAAAGTTTTTCTGGAACACTCCACCAGAAAACTTAAGTAACTTATTTATGTTATTGAAAATTTGATTGTGGGCAAGGAAAAATGTGTGAGCACTCATAGCGCTATTTAACTTTTTTTTAATATATCATTATCATAACGAAAGCATTTAATTAGTTCATCCATATCCTATATATCATAATACTAATACATAATACGCCACTGTAGAAAAATAAATAGAACAGAGGCTTACGAATCATAAATATAATTAAGCCATACCCTTGGATTTTTTAGTCATCTATCATTGATACTTTTCGAAGCATCACAGTGAAATTATTCTTCTGGGAAATGAATATGTGGTACCGCATAAACAATCAACCCTAACTATATATCGGCGCACAGGTTTCGTAAGAAAGACAACATGCACATATAACTGTGGTAGTAAAAAAAGATTCACAAAAAGTCGATCATAGCAAATACAATTGAAACATTAAAAAACAATCATTAATGACCAAACTTCAGCAAATAACATAGTAAAAGAGTTTACTTGTTATCCGCCGTAACGTAAAACATACAACCTGCAACCTTATATCGCAAAAGATTATGTGTTCTCTGAAAATTCAAACAGTAAAACGTAAGCAACCGTAAATACAACACAACCCATAAAATACGATGAAAACTTGTTAGTTTAAAGAAAATACAAAATCATAGAATGATGAGTGCAAATGTACCATTCTCTAGCATCTTGCACACATATGATTAAGCCAGCTCTCTTTGTGCCAATAAATTGGTATTTCACCAATATGGACAAACTGATTGCTCAGTCAACTTCATCCTGTCAACTTTAACTTTTGTAGAGATATGATACGAATAAAGCAATCCTAAATTGTAAAAAAAAAAATCGAAATAATGCAGTACTATATTTTCCCCTCTTTCTGAAATTTCAAGCATCTTTTCCTCTTGAACATTTCAAAAGCATGTAAGTTACCCAACCTTGATCAAAAAGTAACAAACTAACATCGGTAAAAGTAAAGTTCTATATATAAACATTGTGCTTGATTTGTCAAAAAAAAATACTACCACAACCTTCCAAAACAAAAATTTATTTTCGAACATAGCATTTGTCATCTTTGAACATAGAAATATAATGAAAAACTTTTTCAAGACTTTAATCATAAGAATCATTTTGCAAGATCTAAACTATTATTCATACCTGCTTCATAGAAATAATTATGTATAGTAATATAATTCATACCTGCTTCAATTTAAACAAATTAGGCACATCTAAACTATTAGTAATATATTAAAACTCCTTGTGTTGTTAAAATTTTATGGAAATAAAAACACACCGTTCAAATCGAGGGTAAACCATGTCCTCCAAATCGATTGCGAAAGGAAATCTAGAACACAGCCTGAAAATCATGAATAGATACAACAATCATGTAATTATTATATTAAAAAGAGTATAAATAAGGAAATTATGAATAAAGAATGAAAAATTTTCATTGATGCATAATATCAAACAGTTGGTAGCATATAGCATATCAAAATCAGATGCAAAAAATTACAACCAATTATCATATCACCAAAAAGATGAAATAAGTTAGATGATTATACCGCAAAAGAAGTATTGTGGTGTAGGGTTCAAACATCTGTAGAAAAAACAGAAGAAAATATAAGTCCACACGATATCAAGTTCAAAAGTTTAAAAATAGTAATTGGTGATTATGAATATATCCCACCAATCATAGACATTCATTCATATATCTATGCAATTAATCGAAACCTAAAAGTTATACTATAACAAACTAAAATCATAAATACTATGCAAATAAGAACAAATCATGGCATAATATAATCGTGATGAAATAATAAAATTTGAAAAATTAACAAAGTTTGTATGAAAGAGTAGAGGGAGAGAGAGAGAGATTGAATTTCAAAATTTAAATTCAATAAACATACCTGGGATGGGGGGTTTTGAATTTGGGGAAGCTTTCCAGGGAAGCTATAGTTTAAAATTTGATGTTTATATTTGCAAAACGTACATATACATATGTTGGTCTTTGCTCCATAAAGAACACTCTTATATAAAGAACAATAAAGAACACTATAAAATCATTTATTCCAATAGATCCATTGCCCCTGGCGGGGTCACCCAATACAAAAAGTTCTTATTTTTTTAGGCTCTATCCATCCAGCAAAAAAAAAAAAAATTGAAAATTTTACTGTTCATCGATGACGTCATCAGTGACGTCATCATGAACAGTAAAATTTTCAATTTTTTTTTTTTGCTGGATGGATAGAGCCTAAAAAAATAAGAACTTTTTGTATTGGGTGACCCCGCCAGGGGCAATGGATCTATTAGATATGAGGTGTTCTTTGTTGTTCTTTATTTAAAGTGTTCTTTATGGAGTCCAACCCTACATATGTTTATACTCAATAGAAATAGACGTATGTAATCGTTTGATTGTATAAAGTGTAGTATATATAATGGCAGTATACTGTAAATACGGAGAAAAGCATTGGGTAGTTTAGTAATTATATAGTCAAAACACGATCAACTTTTATAATTTAAATAGAAGTAGATAAGCTGTTTAGTGACAATGGCATTATTGCCTTTTATAAGTATTTATATTTGTACATGCATCTGTAAATACCGTTTTGCGGAATCACTCTTCTCTGAAGACAGGGAGAAAAATTTTTAGTGGTGTTTGGTATTTGTTGCTGTATTTTATTTTTGAAAATACATAGAAATGTTTTTTTCAAAGAGCAATTAGGTTTATTTTTGAAAATACGTAGAAATGTTTTTTTTAAAGAGCAATTAGGTAGTGTTTGGCAAATATTTTCTTAAAACAATATTTAAGAAATTAGAAATATCGTTTTGGTTGATAAGAGGCAAAATATTATGATGCAAATTATGTGAATATTTGAATCGTAGTATTTCTCTTGAAAAGAGGAAACAAACTTGCAATTTGACTAGAAAAGGGAATGAAATAATTGACAATTTATAATTCGATTTGCCCATATAAGAAAAAAAATCGAAAAATCTTGAATTGTCTAGGTGAAAAATACAAAAATAAGTGGTGTTTCACTCTGTCCTCCATGAGCAACGGTCACATTTCAATCCATAATATAATACGAGGATTTATCTACATACAGTATATATAAACCTGTCCAACACAAATTGCTCTCCTCCAATTCCATTTCACCTGGTAATATTGGTTACAAATTAAACCCTAGAAGAAATGGCGAATTCAGAGCAAATTTATTACGGCGATTCGGAGAATGATTCATTTGATTCTTCCTCCTATGATTCGGATGATGACCCAATGTTTGATTTTCTCCAAGAAAGTCGATCTAAGCTTTCTAAGCTCTCAATTAACAACAAAACTAATTCAAGGTTTCGTATCCCCCCCTTACATTACCCATTTTCGATTATATCATTGTATTACCCCCTCCCTTGTTTTCTGATTGTTTTGGTTATTTATGTTTATATGTAAAATGAAGCATTTCTAGTCAAGTGGACGATGAAATTCAGGAATCCCCTGAAAATGAATATGAAATTGTTCAGAAATGTATCCAAGGTAGTGCCTATTATCTGTTTGTGTTTATGTCATGATTATTTTTTACCACCAAGGGTGAATGTTTACGTTCGTGCTTCATTTCTCGTTTTTTGTAGGCGGTCAGCTAGATAGACTTAAGGTAGATCAGTGTAAGATTTATCTAAGGAAACACGGACTTAGATTGACTGGCAAAAAGGATGTTCTCATTCACCGCATCAAGGAACATGTCGAGTAAGATTTATACCCCCCCCCCCTTTTTCTTTACCTTGTTTTGGCCGTAATTTGTCATTTTCCGAATTTACGGGAATTGTTACTCAGATTCATTCGTGAACTATTACCCTTCTCTTTCAGTATTGTCAATGGAGGTGGAGAAACAAAGTACCCGCCATCAAGTTTTACCCTCAACTGTAAAGGTATATTTTTAACTTTTGGAATATATAATGTACTTCTCATCTACTATGTGGTGTGCTCAATTCCTGTGTATGTAGAGATTTTAGGGGCTTAAGTCAATAATCAATACTTTACACATGTACCAGTCCGCGCTATTTTATTTAGATCAGAGTCTGATCATTGAACTTGTTCTAATATCATTCCTTATGAATTATCTTTTTAATTATTATTGGTAGGCGATGCATGCATGGGGGATGTTGTTGTGTTTGAACAAACCGTTTATGAAATGTAAGTCATCAGCTGATCTCCCTGGTCTATAGTAAAAATTTGACATAATTGATCATGATTTTAGTCTTTTGTCTAATTCATAAAACTAACTGCAACGTATCCTTGTTGGCTGCTTGCTGATTATTTCACAGGTTTAGCATTGCATCGAGGAGCTCTGTGGGTCCTCCTTGTGGGACAAGGATTGTAGCAGGACGCATTGTGAAAGAAAGCTACGGTGCTGCTAAGCAACAACACACATTTACAGTAAGCTTGAACTTATCACACTTAGTTCACAAACATACATGCCACTCGTATTTTCTTTTACTATGAAAATTCTTGGGCTTGTGAAATTAGTATTTTGTGGTACCATGCACACTTAGTTCACAAACATACATGCCACTCGTATTTTCTTTTGCTATGAAAATCTTGGGCTTGTGAAATTAGTATTTTGTGGTACCATATTTTTCTTGCTGAAGGTGCAAATTTATATAATTCCATGCCATTTGTATTTTCTTTTCCTATTATCAAATTTCTCATAGTTTTTTCTTAAAAGAAATGAGTGCATTAAGCAGATAATAGATCAGTAGAGTAGTACTTGTATTTCGAAACTATTTATATGAAGTATCTTATAGATATATATATTTCCGCAACTGGATAGAGGTGAAAAGAGTTTGACTGAATACATCTTCAGCATTCTCATTATTAACTTGTTCTGTGTCTATAGGCCCATACTGTAATAATTTCTTCACTTGTTAACAACTTTGACTAGGTTGAAGTCTTATGGAGCAAAGGTGTGAGACCACACCCTCCACTTCATCCTCTTCTCATCAAGGGCAGAAATCTCTACAAGTCGAAAACAATGAGACAGGTTCGCAATATATTATTAGTATTCAAAGTTCGATTCTTTATACATAGTACAGATTCGTACATCAAATATGTTGACTAAATTATAAAGCTAATCCCAGAGATGGCAAGATGAAGGGGAGAGGCAAAAGATATTGTTGGAAAAACACAATAGAGGGTCTATAGCTCGCTTGAATAGGGACAGTCGAATTCAAGAAAAGGAAGCGAAGAAGATGCTAAAAACAAATAGGTAGGTGTCTGTGACTTTGTGTGTTACATGAATTGCTTCCGTGTTGGTTCAACTTGTAGAGATTCACTTCCTCTTTAATGCTCTGAAAATTCTGATACATAAACTTGTCTATCTCAGGTTATTGAAGTCAGAAAATCAGAACCAGAAAAGAAAAGAGACAAAGACATCAAATACACCAGTGTCCCTAGCAACTAACTCAATGATGCAGAATCAACTGAACAACCAGCAAAATCTGCATCCAACGTATCAAGTCCTGCCTAATAATGTAGCAATTTCCAGGATGCAGCCTTTAATGCAGCAGAGCAATCAACATGAACATGTTCAGCAGAAGAAATGCCAGTACTCGGTACCATCAGAAGCCTCCTACGGAAGAGTAACTTCATTCTTCCAAAATGCAAATGTTGCTCCAGAAAGGTTTTGTAATAGACAAGTCTTGGCAGACATAAATCAGAATTCTCATGGGAATCAACACAACATGATCCATAACCAAGGTCAAGGGCAATTTCCGCTAGAAAGAACAAGTGCTGCTACTTCAACAGGAAATCCATACCCAAAACAGATGAACGAAAGAAGACAGCTCTGCAGACACTTTGCTCGAGGAAGGTGTTATTATGGAGAGCAGTGCAAGTTCCTTCATGAATGTTGAAGTGAGTGCTCAAATAACGATGATGCCGCAAAATATTAAAATAGAATTGTGGAATTGTTTTCTAGTACAATGCAATTCGTGGCCAAAAAAAAAAACGGATCCTTGTGTCTTTAGGGGCGAAGGGCAGTTTATGTACCTATTTTTCCCTTACTTGAACGGGTGTACTGTGACGAGCTACTACCCTAAATATTTAAAATTTGAGAAATGCTTATCCTTAATTCTTTGTAGGGAAATATAGGACCTATTTGACACCACAAATTAAAGTCAGTTTATGCCTTACAAATCATAAGAACTTATAAAGGGCGTTGATTACCAACTTATGAACTTAAGTTATACAGTTTATATGTTGATAAGTTGAAAGTTACCAACTTATTGTTTGATTTTTTTAGGGGCGAAGGGCAGTTTATGTACCTAATTTTCCCTTACTTGAACGGGTGTACCGTGACGAGCTACTACCCTAAATATTTAAAATTTGAGAAATGCTTATCTTAATTCTTTGTAGGAAAATATAGGACCTATTTGACACCACAAATTTAAGTCAATTTATGCCTTACAAATCATAAGAACTTATAAAGGGCGTTGATTACCAACTTATGAACTTAAGTTATAAAGTTTATATGTTGATAAGTTGAAAGTTACCAACTAATTGTTTGATTTTTTTAAACTTGTTTAATAATTTATTTATTTTCATTAAGAAAAGAAATGAAATATTTTATGATACTAAATTAAAGAATACTATGAATAAATTAAAAACGAGCTAAACACCATCTTGAATCTGTTGTGAATTTGTGATCGATTTATTAAAAAACCAAAGTGTTTAGGTTGGAGAAATTGATTTTAAAAAAAAAAATTAGAATGTGAAGAAAAGCCGGATAGGGACAGCAGTATCCAGAATGCCAAACACGGCCTAAAAGACTATCATAATCTTACAAAGGATAGAGAAGCTCCACTGAAACATAGCAAAGAGGGAAGGTCAGCTAGCCTACTCAAGTAATGGCGGTGGTGCTCCGTTGCTCCTCCCTTCTCCCTCCTCCTACTTCCGGCACTTATTCCGGCCAGATTCGCCGGAAAACTCATCTCTCTGGTAAGCAAATGTACCCCCTTCATTCTTACTAACTATTTATAATGTCTGACCTACTTATTTGTAACTTACTTTAAGTTTGTACTCCTAATAAAGTTGTAGAAACTCTTTATAATTGAAGGGCATTAAATAATTAGTTTGTATTAGATAAAAAGTAGTGCAAAGGTGTGATTGCATGGCTCTTATATATATGTCCAAACTTTTTTAATATCAGGTGAGGTGAATTCTGTTTTGTTTAAAATCAAAAAGGTTTTTCTGCCTTCGATAATTACTTCCGATAGACCAATTAATTCTCGAGAAGCTGGTGGAAAACATTTGGATCTGCTACAAGATTATGTCAAACTCTGTTCCCTTGAACCTATGTGTTTCGTTGATTGTATGCCAAAACGTTTCGATACTCTCCTTGAACGCGTTTCCTCACATCAGGTACGATGGTGAGTCATCCCATGACATGTTATACAACCTCAATTCATGCTCTCTGTTGGATCCCGTTGTATGGCTTTTGTTTTCTGGTTAATTAAGTTTATACAAAAAATGTTTAGAACCGATTCACATCTCCAATTGAATAATATTAGATTACCCATTTATTTTCACTTGTAAGCAGACAACTAGATTAGCCAAACACCCTCATTATATGCTTAACATGGGTCTGTATGATTTTAGTTCAGCAGTTGGACAAACCTGTTCACGGGAGCAAATGTTTCTACTTAACTCTCTTCACATTTCGATTTGGTTTAATAAGTGAAAAAGTTTTACGGTCCTAGATTCACATCGCTACTGTCTGATTGGCAGATAAGGTCCTCCGCATTGGGATTTATTATTACTAATGCCCTGATGTTATATACTCCTCTTCAAGCCCTGGCTGAAACATGTGAAAGTGATGGATCTGCACTTGAGATGCCCTTACTTCTGTTTGTAGCGCTTGTTGGAGCCACTGTTGGAGGTAAGGTACCACTGAATTATGCTGATATTTTCCTGTAGCGTTTGTTGCTTGTTCACTAAAGACATTGCACCTGGATGTGGAATATATATTCAGTTCTACTGTTCACCTGAAAATGCCTATTTCAGTAGTTGCCTGGAAAGTGACAACACTATTTTTTTTTTTGTGATTTTTTATAATACAGGCTTCGTAAACTGTGTTATGGTTGGTCTAAGACGAAATATTAAAGTAATGTTTGTGTAGAGTGCTAGTCATAACTGTCAAAATTACAAAAGTTGTAACTTGGTACATCTATAAAACTCGCTTCTTTCCCCATGATATTCAATTCTGAATTGGTTGTTGGAAGTCTTGGATGAATATATTGTCATGTTGCTTTAGGGTCAGTGGATTTGTTCTCTGATTACTTCTGAAAGAATTCATCAGGCTAGGTTATCTTATGCATTGAATTCTTTTCCTCAAATTCTCTCTTGTATCAGACTATGTTCACTTCTCTGTAACAATGGCAATTGTCAGCTTAGTGGTTTGCATGTTGCAGGATTACTTGCAAGACAGAGGAAGGGAGAACTGAGACGTGTTAATGAACAGCTTCGCCAAATTAATGCAGCTTTGAGAAGGCAAGCTAAAATTGAGTCTTATGCACCTGCTTTGAGTTATGCTCCAGTTGGTGCTAAAATACCGGAAAATGAAGTTATCATTGATCCAAGGAAGCATGAGTTAATTTTCCACCTGAAAAATGGAAAGAATTTTTTGAGAAACCAAGATCCGGAGAAGGCATATGTAGAGTTTAAAACTGCCCTTGAGCTTGCTCAGAATCTTAAGGATCCTATAGAGGAAAAAAAGGCTGCTAGAGGCTTAGGTTTGTCCAACCCTGCTTCAGTTTTTCAAATTCCATTGTTATTTCCGTATAATGTATTTAAAAATGATATAGGTAGGGTACATGGTATGTATATACTGTAGTAATTTAATGCCCCATCTGGATCTCTTCAAAGCAAGGGAAAAGAAGTGATTGTGAATGACACAATCTTATGGGGATGAGTTTTCATCATTGCAAAAGCATGATTTATATAACAAAATCAAGTTTATGTATTATGCTGTTGAGATTTGATCCCAACTTGTTAATCCAAGTCGAAATATTTTACAATTTATGGTCTATCCTTGTCGTCTCTTGATGTTGTAATGAAGTCGTGTTGTTATTTTCGTATTTGGAAGTGTACGTAAGTGTGAGTTTTAGTGAAGAACTCTGATTCTCTTATTTCGTATTTTAGGAGCATCACTTCAAAGGCAAGGAAAATACCGGGAAGCAATTATATACCACTCTATGGTTCTAACAATTTCTGATAGAGAGAATGAAGATTCTGGAAATACAGAAGCATATGGAGCAATAGCTGATTGTTATACTGAGCTTGGTGACTTGGAGCGAGCTGGTGTATATTATGATCAGTATATTGCAAGGTTGGAAACAGATTGACATGTACAGTTTTGCAAACATTTATCGCTTTAGTTTCAAGTGATTGTGGGAATTTTTGTAGATGTAACAGTATGTCTTCATGAGAATGATCATTACCTAATCATTTTGTGTTGCCTTGAGCTATTCAGTGCATATTGCCTTGAGCAATATGCTAATTAATCGAAGAGAAAACCAATGGCCTCTGATCGTTTCCATAGCTTAGTCATCATCAAAGACTTGGGTTGTCATGGTAAAACAAAACATTTAATGGGGCTTTCCCGATCAAAATAATCATATTTCTTCCCGTTAACCAAGTGTAAATATCAAATATACTCTATTATTCTAGACCGTTTTTTATAAGGCTTATAGAATATGTTGAACAGTTGGGACTGCACGTTGGGATTGAATTCAGGCTTACTTATAAATTAAATCTTAAAGTATGATTCTCTGTACGCATAATCCTAAAGAAAAATGTTGTATGCATCAAAATTTTTAAGTACCGATAAAAATAGTACTAAACCGTTCCTACTCTCCATTCAATTTCCTCTATATCTCTTTAAATCAGAAATTCTACTTTCCTATTTTTTTTACTTCTATTTCACCATCATTTTCATTCACGAAACCAAACAATGAAGACTAGGCACTAATTCAGTAGTGTTTTTTAGAGCAAAGGTTTGTATAGACATAATTAGGTACTTGAAGGTTTGATGTTTACAACATTTTCCTTTAGGATTTTTTGTGTACAAAGAGTCATACTTCAAGATTTAAGTTAATTAAGCCTTGAATTTGTAAGTTTGCACTTGTACAAATCCAGAAATATTAACATCTATACAACGAACAAACAATTTGCAGCTCACGTCCGACGCAGAGACAACTCACCTCTCACATCATTATGTTTGCAGCAGTCAGTACCTACCATCTACCAGCAAATGTGCATGTTGGAACCTTAGCAGTAACATAGAGAAGAAATAAATGGAGAACATTTTGTAATACAGAAACAGATAGATTTACTTCCATAATGATCACTCCTTCCTACATAACATACAACGTAGAAATATAACATGAATATAACAATACACATAGAAAATATTTGGCTGATGGATAACATCAGGTAGAAGGAGCAAAACATCAAACAAGAGAAAATTGATCCTAATAGTCTACTAAATCAAACAAATCCAGCAAAAGCAGGAAGAGAAAAGGAAACTGAAGTCCTAAAGATTTCACTGGTAATACATGAGCTGCTGAGCAGCAGCAACATTCTGAAAGCCTCCATCATATATGGCTTGGCTTGCTCCAGCAGTACCCATTCCCAAAGATCCCTGTTTGATTTGAAGCTGCGCTGGAGGGTGCATCAAGGCATGAACACTACTCATCTTGCTCAGAGCTAATTGTCGCTCGTAGAGGCCTTGCATAGGAGCAGGTGGAGGAAGCGGATTTGAGCTTGTCCCAGGTGGAGTAGGCTTGCTACCCCATGAGCACTAAAGCAAAACACATATTACAAAAAATCAGGTCACTGGAGATTAGACTTAGACCAACAACTTTAATGCCTAGACTTGAAAAGGAAGTACTTAATGGGCACGAAACAGAGTCAAAGAGCCACTGACGAAGACGGTTCTAGACCATTACGCAGCTATGTGTTACAATACAAACATACAAATAAGACAAACATGGAAACACAAACCCGTCACGAAAATTGAAATTCAGTTTTCCCACATCTATATAGTCTTCTAAAGAAATGAGAAAATTACAGCGAGATACGCAGGCCTACAAGTAGTAGATTGACTAGAAGGAGAAATTTGGAAACAGTGTAGTCCTGCATTGCTACCTCTAAGAATTTAAGCAGGGAGAAAATATACTATTCCCTTTTATTTTGATTGCACCAGTGAAAATCTGTTAAGAATGGAGGACATAATATAAAGATTAATGAAATATTAGGATATAATAGTTTCCTTACCATTTAATTAGATATGATCTTTCAAGTAGACCACAAACATTCCTCTTAGCACTCATCCAAGAAATATTTTTTTCAATTTGCAGTTACAAACAAATAACTTAGGGGAAAATTAATACAGCAAATTATTTAAAATATGCATTTTGAAGATTTTTAAATTTGTGCAGCAACTAAGGTCTTGGACAAATTTGGTAGTTAAACTTTTGTCGACTGAAAGGGGAATATAATGGCATTTCAACTTAACAGAAATACCTTCTACATGTAAAAGTACTGTAAACATGTGAAGACTAATTCAATTATGCATGGGCCATTAATTAGAGAAACTAATCATTAAACTACACAACCACTAACTCTATTTAGCTACTGCTTCCCATCATGCAAAGGAACCATTGTACTAGTCACATTAAAAAAAGAACTACACATAAATTATTGTATTTGGAAGTAAAAATTAAGAAATCAGTTTAGGGCTTGCAAAAACAACAGCTAACCTTAATCTGTCTTCCATAAAGATTTGACTGGGTATTTCCCATCTGAATAGCCAATGCTGCCTCAGAATGATTACTGTATCTAACAAATCCAAAACCTTTATCACGCTGCACACGAACTTCCTCAATTACTCCAGCACCGAGAGCATGGAAGAAGCAATGCAAGTCTATCTGTGTTGCCTGAAATCACAGTTAATTACCGGAGTAATGGGCTATATGTCTCATTTGTGCAGCAACATAAATAGAACCTTTTAAAAAATTGTTATGAAGTATATGGAATATTCTGAGCAAGTACAAGCATAGTTTTCTCTGCATATACAAGCAAGATTAGCATCTGTAGTAGGCTTTTTTACCAAGTACAATTAATCCAGTAAGACATAACAAAGCGACAACAATATGTTTATATCAGGGTACACTTAGGTGAAGAACCCCTATACAGACCTCCCGCTCAAACCCTTCATATTTTATTCTCTAAACTTTTTTAAATGGGCTTAATCAAACTTTTAAACATTTGAAAAGTGTGGAAGCTGTTAAATTTGTAGCAGTTTCAACAGGGATCAACCTAGCTTCACTACCAAGAACAGAGTACACCAAGTCACCAACTATACTTAATATTCTTTAAACTATGAACATCTAGGGAACAAAAGAGAGAGGGGATGGTCCAAGAAAGAATTAGGTATATAAAGGATAACAGACTATGATTTTCTTACCTCTGGAGGAAGGTTGCCAACATAGACAGTCGTGTACTGCTGATTGTTCTCAGGCGCTTCATTATTTGCCAACTCTATACCATTTTCTGCGCATGATAGGTCAACAAGAAATATCATTGTAAAAAGGATAATTACCTGTGGGCTCTGGGACTCTATTGACATCATTGATGTAGAGCACGGAATTAAAATTATTGATTATTGTATTACTAATGCTAAAAATGTGCCTTTAGGGCCACCATTTAGCATTAAGTTACAAGTAATTTTAGGTTTTTACAACAATCGTTTACGTAATTAGAAGTTTCCTACTTTTAAATATAAGTACTATCAACTAGAAAATTAGCAATAGAATTTTCCTGAATAGTGTTACGATATTATTAAGCAACTCAAATTTAAGGGATCAATGAGGTAACTAGATATATGCAACATACAATATTCAAAACTAGAAATCTTTTCAAATAATTAAAAATGTCTTATTAATAAATGCTTGCAATAGATGAAGCTTCTTTTATTGATTCTTAACCAAGACCTGAGTTGTGGTTAGCAGAACCATTACTTTATATATCTGTACAGAGATAGATTGATTGTAATTAATATAGTATAGAAATAGATAAAAGTTTCCTTTATCTAATTATGGTCGTTGATAATAATTGGGAAGCAAATATCAATTAGGAGAACTGAAGAAGTGTAGTTTTAGTCGAGATTTTACTTGGTGGCCGAGTGTTGGGAAATCAATTTAAAGAGTTGTAATCGTCATTGTTATGGAACTTATGGGAAAATAGAATATGATTTGAGTATTTGACTGAGTATATGACGATACATTTGGGTATTAATTTCTGCCTTTACTTATTTTCTGCAGGGATGGGTTCTATTAGCCCCTTATACAGACCCCGTCCTACATCCTTCGTTAGCATCTTTTGGCATACTTACCTGTAGATCCGTTAGTCAATTCCACAACGCTTTTGGCATCTGAACTTGGCTTCTCATCAGTAATTCCAGCACCTTTTGTCGCCCAGTTACAACGTATTTGTTTACTTCCAAGCCATTTTCCTAAGCATAATGAAAGAATATTGTTGTCACATATAATAGGACAGTCTGAACTCTGAAGTAACATAACAGGAGGAAATTTTCGTCAAATTTGGTCTATAAAGAACTTAATAGTAGCAGGAGACTCGCTTTAAAAGATACTAGAAGACAGGTCAAATATTATATAGGAGATCCACATTAAAAGTCATGTTACATATTTAATAAGATATACCCACACAAGGAGATTTCAAGTAACTCATAACTCATACCAGTAAGATCATTAATTGCACTTTGAGCATCCTGAAAAAGAAATATTAGAGTTATTTAGAAGAAAAATTCCAGGATAAATCAAATGCAAATTCAAATCTTCTGATAAAAGCAGAATACATGTTGATTTTTGAAGGAAACAAATCCAAATCCTCTTGAACGGCCAGTCTTCTGATCCCACATAACCCTTGCATCACTGCGACAAGAAATATAAGTCACATAAGATCATAAATTCTGCTGGAATTTAACATTACAATAGAAGGAGAAACTTACGAGCAACTGCTATAAACAGAGAAACATGCAAACAATGTAGCATCGGTAACTTCAGAGCTGAGATCACCTACAAATATGTTGTAATGACCTACACAACCAGATTGTATTACCAATACTTGTCATACACAAAAGAACAGATATAGTACCCAATGTAGCAAAGGAAAACCTAAAGACCTACTTGAAGTGTCCTCTCTCTGACCACTAGCATAAGCCCAGTTCACTTTAATAGGCTGTCCAAACCTGTCATTTAAAGAATATAATACGAGGAGAAAATTAAGACGGAAACTGTAGAAGATCATTAGATACATATACCAGAATATACTTACAGATGCCTTCCATTGAGTGACAATATAGCAAGCCCCGCACATCTACGATCAAAATAGTGGACAAATCCATAGGATGACTACGAAGTTCAGATAAGAAGAGAGTAACAAGGGTTCAGATAATATGGTCGACATAAATTAAAATGAAATCACTTTTTAAGCACAATAAAACACATCACCTCCATCTACTAAACCTTTTTACTGCACAAGAGTAACCTATGCCTAAAATATGGCTATACCTTCTCCTTCCTAATTAATTTGCAGCTTTCAACAAGACCGGTGCTTGAGAACACCTCTTGAAGGAGAGGTTCAGTGACTTGTGTATGAATGTTCCCAATGTATCTGAAATTTGTCAAAAAGGATACTTGGTTTTAAATCCAATTCAACTGTTAGAAATAGAAGGGAAATACAGACAACGGTTATTTATTTAGCTATGCCGTAAATAATTCTGTTTTAATTACCAAAAGATAGTGTAACTAAAAAAGAAACATATCTAGCAAGACAGACGAGAAATTAGACCCAACACCCAAGTCACCCAACACTACATGAAAAGGCAAGCAAAAATTTTGAATCAACAGGTATCAAATGCCAGGCAAGCACACTGAATGCACAGATGTTTAAGATTACTTTTGAAGAAAACTGTGAAAATGCAACAAGAAAAAATGGTATAAGGAACTGAAGAACACTCACACACTGCGACAAGTACTTGGGTCAAACTTAGGAGGCAGATTTCCACTTGGAAACGGCTCTATCTGCGAAATAAAAAAGTAAACATAAAGGTGAAAATGAAGAAACATGTAAGAAAATAAAATTTGCAATACATAAACCTACACTGAAATCCTGAAACAGAAAGAAAGTACAACAAGAGAAACTAAATTTTAGAGCTTAAACAACTATTGCATCAACCTCCATAGCTAACCAAAACTCAATATCAATATGTAAACATGTAGATAAGTAAACGCTCAGCGTAATGAGAAACTTAAAACTTTCCGATTCTTGTATGACCGCCGCCATAATTAAATTATACAAAATATACACTAGCTTGCCCAAAATTTAATCATCAATGATACTGACACTTACATAAATTACCGAAATGTCGGAAAATTGTATAACAATTTTTCTGTACTGGCCTAAAATTAGGTAATTTAACAATAAAGACATCTGTACAAACTTGCGGTGATCAAGGCAAGATTAGGCTAAATTACACTCAGTTTCACTAAGAAGTATAAAGAATATCGACAAAATGGAAGAAAAATAATCCTAGGGCATTGTAAAAATAGTGAGTGGATGGTTAAATAAAAAATTTAAAAAAATGTAAAAAGATAAGAAAGAAGGGATAGGACCTGGGGAGGTAGCAAAAGGCTAGGATGAGGATATAGAGATTGTTGTTGAAGCATAGCTGCTGCTGCTGCTGCTGCTTGTTGTTGTTGATGATGATGCATTAGCGCTGCTGCTGCTGCTGCTTCTTGTTGTTGCTTCAATCTCTGTTCTTGCTGTTGTTGCATCCTTTAGTTTTAATTCTGTTTTCTAATTAAATCCCAACACAAGTTTTCTAGGGTTTTACAAAGAGGGAAAGCACAAGAAATTAAATTAAAGCCCTCTGTGTGTCTTTTACCAATCGATGCTTACCTGACAATAATATCAACCTGCATTTTCTACCCCTTTTTTCCCTTTCTTTCCCGTCCCATAATTTAAGGCCGTGTTTGGTCCTTACCTGTTTTTTCTTTCCTTTTTCATTTCATTACGCCACAAAATAATGCTAATATTTTTCTTTAAATAAAAGGAATTTTTTTTCTTTTTGCTAATTAAATACAAGGAAATTGTTTTAGGAAAATTATCCCATATACTATATTTTTAAAACTATTTTAAAAAATACTACCACTTTAAAAGTTATTTATAAAAATACTATCTTTTAAGTTTTATTTTCAAAAATACTAAAGAATAAAAGACCAAGAACAAGAAATGCCAAATACAGATCTAATTTAGAGAGCAAAGACAGCAGTGAATATCATTTCATTCTTATCCTTAATTCATCAGTACATGCCAACTATATAGCCATACAGGAATATTTCATAACGGTAGGAAAGACAAAAAAACAGAAAATGGAAATAACAGCTATAGACGTGGTCCATGCAGCAAGGGTGGTGAGTGTGGTCCAAGCAAAGATTGACAGGAGCTGATGTGGAGAGAATGTTGACATGGCCAGTGACATGAGCTGTTTATTAGCTTTATTACTCCCCTGCAAGCTGAGCAGGTGGTGCAGCCATTGCTCCAAGCTTGTTCAATAGGTGATGATGCTGCTTCACAGAGAGTGGTTTTGTGAGCAAGTCAGCTAACTGTTCTGTGGATGGCACATGAGTTGTAGTCACAGTTCCATCTTTGAGTTTCTCACGAATGAAGTGACAGTCAACTTCAATATGTTTGGTACGCTCGTGAAGGACAGGGTTTGCTGCAATTGACAAGGCAACTAGGTTGTCACATTTGAGCACTGTTGGAGCTAGTTTCTGGAGTCCCATGTCTTTGAGGAGAGTGTGCAGCCATGTGACTTCACAAACAGTGAGAGCCATTGCACAATATTCTGCTTCAGCCGTTGAACGTGCGACTACACTTTGTTTTTTAGCCTTCTAGCTGATTGGTGAGTCCCCTAGTAGAATGCAGAATCCAGAAGTAGACCTGCGAGTGACAGGGCAATTAGCCCAATCACTATCACTGAATGCCTGCAGAGAGGCAGCTGATGAAGTGGCTAAGAGGATGCCTTGACCAGGATTAGCAGCCAGATACCTCAACACTCTTTTAGCAGTTTGCATATGAACAGTTGTAGGCTGATGCATATATTGACTGAGAATGTGCACTGGAAACGCTATATCAGGGCGTGTTACAGTGAGGTAAATGAGCTTACCAATTAATCTCTGGTATGGGTGAGGGTTGAGCAGAATTGTGCCCTTGGTAGGTGTAAGTTTGAGATGAGTGTCCATGGGAACTTTGAGAGGCGTTGTATCAATCAGTCCATGCTCTTTGATCAGGTCCAAGGCATATTTCCTTTGAGACACAAAGAAGCCAGCTGAGGATCTCGAGATTTCCAATCCTAAGAAGTAATTTACAGGGCCAAGATCTTTCATGTGGAATTTTGCAGACAACATATCTTTGATACTCTGAATTTCCAGCTCAGAATTCCCACAGATGAGAATATCATCAACATACACGAGAATCAGGGTAATGGAGTCAGCATCATTTTTGACAAACAGGCTGTGATCTGCCTGGGACTGAGTGTAGTTAAGCTGCAGGAGTATAGACGAGAGTTTGCTAAACCATTGTCGTGGAGCTTGTTTAAGCCCATACAATGATTTGAGCAGTTTACACAAAAATTCTGTCACCATTTGAAATGGAGGTGCAGCTGATATTCTAGAGCCATATCCTGTATATCCAGGTGGGAACTTCATGTAGACATGTTCATCTAAATCTCCATTTAAGAACGCATTGCTCACGTCCATTTGTACGGTAATCCAACCTTGAATGGCAGTGATAGCTAGTAGAGCTCGAAGGGTAGTCAACTTTGCTACAGGAGCAAATGTTTCTGAATAATCAACTCCATATATCTGTCGACATCCAAGAATCACCAAACGAGATTTATATCGCTCAACACTACCATCTGGGTTGTATTTTGTTTTATACAACCATTTGCAAGCAATTGCTTTCTTCCCTGGTGGCAAGGCAGTTATAACCCAAGTCTGGTTATCTTCAAGAGCTTGAAGTTCTTGATTCATTGCATCAATCCAATGAGGGAGGAGCACAGCTTGATTGAATGATATTGGATCAGTCTGTTGTGTGAGGGTAGCAAGAAAGCAATGGAATTGAGGAGAGATGTCATGATCTATAATGTGGGTTAGATTGGCTGCAGGCTTGTTTGTGACATAGTCTTGAAACCACACTGGTTGTTTATGATCCCTTGTGGACTTTCTGGGAGGCAAAGGTGGTGGTGAGGGGGAAGGAGATGACTCAGGTGTAGTGATTGGAGTAGTAGTTGGTGTGGAGTTTTGGGATTCAGGGTTGTCCAAGAAAAAATCATCACAGTCAGTCACAGTGTTTGGTTGTTGAGTTAAGGACACTGGTGTGGGCTGCATGTATTGAGATGGGCTAGACGGATTAAAAGGAAACACATGCTCAGTGAAGGTAACATCACGTGAGACAAATGTAGATTTTGTTGTCAAATCCAACAATTTATATCCTTTTGAAACACAGGATATCCAAGGAATAAGCAAGGCACACCTCTAGCCTTAAATTTATCACCATTGCGTTCAGGGTTAGCAGAAAAAGCAAGGCATCCAAAAGTTTTAAGCAAATCATACTCAGGAGACTTGTTCATAAGAGTTTCAAAAGGAGTTTTATTACCTAAAACAGGTGTAGGCAATTTGTTCAGAAGATATACTGTAGTCATTATACAGTCACCCCAAAATTCCAAAGGCAGAGATGCTTGAAACCTTAGGCATCTGGCCATCTCAAGGATTGTTCGATGTCGCCTTTCAACTCGAGCATTTTGTTGTGGTCGTGCCACACAGGATGTTTGATGCAGTGTTCCTTCAGCTGCATAAAACATTCTACAGTCTGCATCTGTGAATTCTGGAGCATTATCTGTTCTTAGATTCAAGACAGACTTGTCAAAGTGTTTTTTGACATACTGAAAAAACATCTTTAGTGTAGTCAAATAGTCTGATTTCTGCTTCATGAGAAATACCCAAGTAAATCTGGTACAGTCATCCACCAGTGTGAGAAAGTATTTGTACTGTCCTCTAGTCTGCACTTTGTATGGCCCCCATGTATCAAGATGCACCAGCTCAAAAGGCACCTCAGCATGACTGGAGCTTAGTTCAAATGGGAGCTTTGTGAACTTTGACATGGGAAAAGTTACACAAACTTTAGATGTAGGTTGAACCTTTGACTGAAGTGATGGAATGTGTTTGATTCTGGACATGATAGGAGCATGGCCCAATCTATTATGCCACAGAGCATAGGTATCTGTGGTTGACACACTTGAGTTCACAGCAGCAAGACTTTGAGGCTGGTCCTTTAAGTAATACAAACCGTTGTCGAGTTGCCCTGTAGCTTTGATATTTTTCCTGACAGAGTCCACAATCTCACAGGAATCTGGTTTGAAATTGACAACACAGTTGTCATCTTTAGACAACTTGTGGATAGACAGCAAACTGTGCTGAAATTGAGGGACATACAGGACCTTTTTCAGAACAAGTCCACTCTGCAAGTGAACATCACCAACATGTGTTATCTTAGCTGTGTCTCCTGTAGGCAATTTGATTATCAAGTTTGACATGGCAGGTTGCACATTATCCAAGAGCTCAAACTTGGAGGTCATGTGATCACTAGCTCCAGAGTCTACTATCCAAGCATCTCGAGTCACATTAGAAAAGTTACATGTGACCATACCTGAGAAACAATTATCCAACTCATCTTCTGTGTCATAGCCTTTTACTTTCGAGTTACTCCCACTGGGTAGCAGCTTTAATAGTTGTTGGAGTTGCTGAGGAGACAGAGTTACCTCAGTTTTATCACTGTTGACACCACTGTGAGCAGCATTAGCTTTATGAAATCTCTGATTGGGTGAACCTCTCATCACAGGATTTTTATTTTTGTGGTGCCACTTGGGGTATCCCACAATTATCCAACATTTTTCAGCCAGATGGCCTCTTCCCCCACAGGCAGTGCAAGTTATAGCTTTATAATCTACTTGAGTTTTACTCAACATGGCAGATAATTCTATTTCAGTTCTACTTAAGAGATCACTTTGTGATTCCTCTTGTTGTATAGTTGCATAAGCAGCTTCAACAGTGGGAAGAGGTTGTGTCATTAGAAGTTGACTTCTTATAGCAGTATAACACTCATCTAATCCATTCAGGAACTGAAACAATTTAGACTCAGCCTTTTGTGACTCAAGTGATTTTAGGAACTCAGTGACATCATCAGCAACAGTGGTGATAGTGGGAAGTGTGTTCATTGACTCGATTTTCTCCCACAGGCTACTAAGTGTAGTATAGTAGTCATTCACTTTCATCTTGGCTTGCTTGAGAGCAAACAGATTTCGATTTAATTTGTATTTACGAGACCCATTGGTTAACATAAACCTTGTTTCAAGGTGAACCCACACTTCATGAGCATGATTAATAAAATAATGGACTGTTTTATATTATCAGACACATTATTATGAAGCCAAGAGATTACCAAATCATTGCAGGTATCCCATTGTGTAGCTTGAACTTCATCTGTAGTGCTGCGTTTGACAGTTCCATTGACAAATCCCAATTTCCTCTTCGATGACAGCTGTATTTCAAGGGAACGTTTCCAGATCCTGTAGTCTCCAGCTCCCTGCAGCTTTGACACACTGATTGAAAGTGGTCCATCAGAAGGATGAATAAAGAGGGGATTTTGCATATCTGAAAAATTGAAACGAGCTTGAGTTGTCATTATCAAGAGATGTTATAAAGAATAGAGCTCTGAACTCAAGGATCTATATGTGTAATGTACAAAGAAAACTTTTTGATGAATGAAAAAACTGCTTCAGACTTTGTTTAATACTAGATCTGCATTTCTGGCTCTGATACCATAAAGAGTAAAAGACCAAGAACAAGAAATGCCAAATACAGATCTAATTTAGAGAGCAAAGACAGCAGTGAATATCATTTCATTCTTATCCTTAATTCATCAGTACAGGCCAACTATATAGCCATACAGGAATATTTCATAACGGTAGGAAAGACAAAAAAACAGAAAATGGAAATAACAGCTATAGACGTGGTCCATGCAGCAAGGGTGGTGAGTGTGGTCCAAGCAAAGATTGACAGGAGCTGATGTGGAGAGAATGTTGACATGGCCAGTGACATGAGCTATTTATTAGCTTTATTAAATACGATTTGCAGCCTATGCAACCTTTTGTATATATGGGCGGCGCCAGCCACAACTTTTAATTTTTGGTTGGAAAGGTTGCAAATGAATTTTCGATTGCAAGTTCTAGTTTTCAGTTATCATCTTCGATATATATATATATATATATATCAACCTTTGCAACTTCTATTAATTACACATATAATTTTTTTTACAAAATTTGTATTATCTATATTATAGTAATATAATATAATAAGAAAAATGGGATATATTTTGGATATATTTTGTAGTCTAGTTTTGATTATCTCTTTCATTCACAACTATTAGGTTGGTAATTCAAATAGATGATGATCGTTGAATGCAATACTAAAAGTTATTATTAAAATTATTATATACAGAGGTCTAAGGTTCGAATCTTGTCAACAACATTTTAATTTAAAATTAATATTAAAAGATAGTACATAGAAAGGTTGAAGATTCGATTTCAGCCAACAACATATTAATTTAGATTTAATACTAAAAGTTGTTATTATGTATAAAGGTAAAATATTTATAATATGGGTTTTGTTCAGGTGAGAACCCACTATTATTGTGAGAACTGAGATCTAATCTCAGCCCTCTATTTTTTTATTAGTCTTTTAATCCCAGCCGTGTACCATTTTTTCCATCTCCCCACCCAGACTTCAATTTACGGTCACCACACACAACACACCTCACTCGATTTCGACCAAACCATCTCCTCACCACCGATTCCGGCCACCTCACCATTTATTCCGGCCACGACATCCCCTTCAACACTCCAATTCGAACTCTCTCTAGCTCTCTCTCTCTCTCTCTCTCTCTCTCTCTTCTCTCTCCCCCTCTCTCCCTCTCCTCTCTCAATTTTCCGGTCACCACCACTATCCCCATCTACCAAGCCATCTCCATCGTCAAATTCTACGATGACGGTGAACTTTGTTGTCATCGATTGACTCTGCTTTCACTAATTTTGTTCTCTGGAACTAAATCGAATGATATAATACTCTGTTTGGATGATAATCAGGTTGTTTGGGGTGATTACAATATTGTTGGTTGGATTAACGTCTGTTTTTGGGTCGAATGATATGAAGCTGGTGGTGATTGTATTGGTGTTTCTAATGTGCTTGGTTTGTTCGAGTATTTCAATTGTGGTTTATTAGTCATGTAATTTGTGGTGATTTTCGGGTTCCGGTGGTGATTTGTTGGTGATGGCCGGAGGTTGTGGTGGCGATGGGTGGTTTGTGGTGGTTTTATTCGTGGTGATTTTTGTTTACCGACGGTGATTTTTGTTGGTGGTGGCGACGGCGTGGTGGTCGGAGGCGGTGGAGTGCGGTGATTTTCTGTTTAAAAGTGGTGATTTTTGTTGGTGGTGGCTGGAGGTGGTGGCAATGCTGTGATTTTCTATTTACCGGTGGTGATTTTCTGGATTGGTCGGAATTGGTCACCGGAGTTGGTGACCGGAATGGGGAAGAAGATGATGGTGGAAGATGATGTTGAATTAAATGAATAACAAAAAATCAAAATTTTAAATAGTAATTGTGGAGATGATTTAATTTAGATATAAAAAACATGTGGCTATGATTGGATCTCATATCTCACCATAAGGAAAGGTTCTCATTTGAGCAAGACCCTTAATAATATTATATAACTACACTATAATATTATGTATAAAGGTGAAATATTTATAATATTTATAATTTCTTTAATTAAAAAATTAAAGAAATGGTATTCATGGCTTCATTCCGTAACATCTGGATGGATACCACCTAACGTATATCTTGAAGTCGTGAGGAAAAATAGTCTATAGTGGTGGTCGTTATAGCATTTTAGTTAATAAGTTTATAAGAGCATCTACAATGATATTGGTTAAGATAATTGGTTAAATTTTAAAAAAATAATAATTGATTAAAATTTATTAAATTAATGGGGTGTTTGCTCTAATGGGGATTGATTATAATAGTTGATTATATTTTAAAAAGATATTACTATTACTATTATTATTATTACCTTTTTTTAATCAGATTAAGGTAAGAAAACGGACGGAAAATGACATAACGTTTATTAGATTCAACATATTGGAATGATGAATTTTTAACATATTATATATAATTTTCAATTTTGATAAGTTATTAAAAAATTTAACTAACGAGTTTGCCCCATTAGAGATGCTCTAATCGATTGAATGTACGATTTTTTTTCTATTAGTTTAAATTAAAATTTTAATGAAATAGCATATAACAATCTCGTTTGTTCGTAATTTTAGAAACAAAATTTCTGGTTAGTATTTCAAATATTAAAGTATTGACTATTTTATAATCTAACAATTTTCAAAGAGAATCTATTTGATTTCAAAAAAAAATACGATTATTGCCCTTTTGTCCATCAACTAAAACTACAAACTATAACAAAATTTAAATTTGCTTATTATAAATTAGTGTTAGTATATATAAGTTAGTATAAATATCTAAATATATATATATGCAATTTCCATATTCTTAAGAGATCACAGCCTTAACATTTTTTTGGCGAAGATATTAATTATAAGGTTGTAAATTAGTCAAGTCGAGCCGAATTCTGGAAGGATCATGTATTTGAACTCGAACTTGAAATTTATTCAAGTTAAAAAATATGCTTGAATTCCGTTCGTTAAGTTAAATGACATTCACAAACGAATTTACGAACATTTTGTTAATATAACATACAAACTTTCTCACGAGCTTTGCACTTGCGAATAACCGATGAACATTACTCCAATTTGTTTACTTGAGTTTGTGCTCGCAAACTACTCATGAAAATTACTATTACGGAGTGTATTAGTAAAAATACTAGCTGTAAAGCTGATGTGGCCTCTGCTGATGTGGCAGAGTTAGTTACAAGCTAAGAGCTAATTAGTTACTAGTTTACAGTATGTGGTAACTAGTATATAAACGTGACAGATAGATTCATATTGTTGTAGTTGTTCATTTTCTACATTTCATTCCTGTAACAAACTTTATTCAGATCTAATAATATACATCTTCTTCTACATTCTATCATGGTATCAGAGCGTGAACTCTGTATCTAGAGTTCTCGATCTCTGTATCTCTGTATCTAGAGTTTCTAGATCTCTGCTATGGTACGACCTTTATACTCCGCTGCTATTGTTGCTTCATCGTCTTCATCAATGGCGTCTACGACGACAAATTCTCTGGTAATCGATGCTAATCATCCATTTTATCTCCAAACTTCTGATAATCCTGGTATGATTATTGTTACTCAACTGTTAACTGAGAACAATTATCATCTATGGAATCGTGCTGTTAAACTTGCGTTATCTGCTAAGATGATATTAGGTTTCATTGATGGTTCAATTATGAAACCTGTATCTACATCTTCATTGTTTGCTTATTGGAATCGTTGCAATGATATGGTTGTTTCCTGGTTATTGAACTCTATTTTGATTGATATTCGTAATAGTGTTGCTTATTTGTCTACTGCGAAAGAAATTTGGGATGATTTGGGTGTTAGGTTTTCTCAGAGTAATGTTCCTCGAATCTATCAGTTAAAGAAATAGTTGAATGGATTAACACAGGGTACTATGTCTACAACTGCATATTTTACAAAGTATCGAACTCTTGTTGATGAGATTGATAATCTGTCTCATGTGCCTAAATGTGTATGTAGTACAAATACTTGTACTTGTTATTACAGTGTAAAACTTGTGCAATATGAGCATATTCATAAGTTGAGTCAGTTTGTTATGGGACTTAGCGATCAGTATACACCTATTAGAGGTCAATTGTTGATGATGACACCTCTACCTACCTTAAGTCAGGCTTATTCTTTGTTGCTTCAAGAAGAGAGTCAAAGAGAGTGTACAGGTTCTGTTGTAATGACTGAGACTGTAGTTATGGATGTTCGTTTTTCTGGTAATAAACCTTAGAATGTTACTGGCTAAGGTGTTGCTGGAAAGAAATCTTCAAGTGATGCTTCTATGTGCGACTATTGTAATATGGCTGGTCACACCAAAGACAAGTGTTTCTGTTTACATGGTTTTCCTGAGTGACACAAATTATATGGTAAACCTAAACCAAAGCCTAAGAATGTCAGTGCTGTGAGAACAGGCTATAAGAAACCTGTTGCTGCTGCTATATCTACTTCTGATTTAACTGTGATGCCTAATTCGGTAGTAAGTGCAGATACTGCTACTACAAATGTTTTCTCAGCTATACTGCAAATGTTGATGCTATTGCAAATCCTGTTTTTCATGAGCGAACAAAACACATCGAAATTGATTGTCATTTTGTTCGTGAAAAGATTGAAAGAGGGATTGTTATTCCAGTGCATCTTTCTACGGTTGATCAGCCAGCAGACATGTTTACAAAGGCTATTTCTTCTCGATAGTTAGCTTATTTTCATTCCAAATTGGGAGTAGTTCACATGTTCTCTCCTTCCAACTTGAGGGGGATGTTACAGAGTGTATTAGTAAAAATACCAGCTGTAAAGCTGATGTGTCAGAGTTAGTTACAAGCTAAGAGCTAATTAGTTACTAGTTTACAGTATGTGGTAACTAGTATATAAACGAGACAGATAGATTCATATTACTGTAGTTGTTCATTTTCTACATTTCATTCCTGTAACAAATTTTATTCAGATCTAATAATATACATCTTCTTCTACATTTTGTCAATTACTTACAAATTTGTTCAGAAATTTATGTTCATAAATAATTCACAAATATAATAATAATATTAATTATGCTAGTACTAGATCTTCTATTATTATATATTTTATTATTATCCATTAAAATAATACAATATGTAATTATATTATTTGTTAGAAAATTTATATTTCAAATAAAGTAGTTAAATTAATAAGAGTTAGGAATGTATTAATAATCAAACGCATAAATCATTCATATTATTTTTACGAGTTGTTAATGAACACATTTATCGAATATATTCACGAACTCAAACTTGTTCATAAACATGTTTACGAATATATTAGTTGAAATTGTTCGCAAACTATCGAGCTCCATCAATATATATCTAATTCCTGAAGTAACCCACCCATTCAAATTACCTACTATGCCATTGAGTTAAGATTAACCATAGTTAATGTCAATTATAATAAAGATCATTAATGTCTTTTAACCATTTATTTTTCTCTATCTTCTCCCTTCTATCATTTATTACCATCCACTTATTCTCTCTCTTCTAGTCTTCTCCATTTATTAATTACCTCTCCAATTATTCTCTCTTTCTTTCTATCTCTCCCATTTCTTTTCACTTTTCACTTTTTTAAAATTTTCTCATTTCTCATTTTTTTGTTTCAAAATTATCAATTAATACTAATATTAATATTCAATCAAAATATGTATTCACCTTTCTCAATTACTAACCTAACTGAAATTAATTACTATTATAGTAAATGATGGCTCAATGTTTTTGCCAATAATATTTTTATGTTCGCTAATTCCGGCGATATTCAACTACTTATCTCGCCGTATATATATCACCATTTATGTCCCAATAAAGTGAACGATATTTATTTTCCTAATAAATTTTCTATAATAACTTCGATTTTTTGTTCTTACTTTGTATATTCTACACTAATAATTTGATCCAAATTTAATTTCTTTAAACCTTTAGTCAAAATTCTATTATAATATTTAAAAAAATTATTTTGTAAAATAACAACAATTTCCATCTATCATTGTGTATCAAATTAAAATTACATTCAATTAAACAAAAAAAATATTACAATCAATCTACATATATATCAATCCTTAAATAATCCAATTAAATAATCCAATTAAGCGATAATTGAGTTAAATATATTTACACAAACTAAAACCCATTCCAATCTTTTTGTCAATTAATTCTCTCACCACCTCACACGAGTTGACTAGACGTATTTGACATTATTAATTATCTGTTCATAGGTAAACTTTTTTTTAACCATACAATTACTTAGATTTAAATAAACTCAAACAAAAAATCAAAATAATTTTAAAATGCATCAAAATGACCAATATATATATATATATATATATATATATATATATATATATATATATATATATCATGATAACCAATCATCCAAACTATTAACTATATTCTTAAAATAAGACATTATCTTAGTTAAATTTAATTAAATCAAAGATTGATAAGATATTTTAATATTTTTCAAATATTAAAATTAAAAATATAGATTAAATATCCAATTTTTTTTATATAATAATATTTTTTATTAAAGTGTACGTAATACGGGTATCTATAACCTTTATTAATAAGCGAAACACCCTTTTTAACAGTACCATTTTTGGTTTCACCTCTATTTGGTTTCACCCCTATACTCCTATTTCTATTATAATTCTATGATGTTTTTTAATAAAATAGAAATTCTATTATAATTATAATTCTTTTATTACAACTTTAAATAAAAAAATAGTTTCATCCCTAGAATCATATTCCCTTATAATTCTATGTTATTTTTTAAAGAAAATAATAAAATTGAAATCCTATTATAATTATAATACAATTTTTTTTATATGAATCAAAAAATAATACGATCAATTTTCCAAAAGATTTTTCAAGGAATACCCATTTAACGGTACCACTTTTGGTTCGCACCGTATTTTGATTTCACCCTATAATCCTATTTTTACTATAATTCTATGTTATTTTTTAATAAAATATAAATCATATTGTAATTATAATTCTATTAATTACAACTTTAAATAAAAAAATAGTTTCATCCCTAGAATCATATTCCCTTACAATTTTATGTTATTTTTTAAAGAAAATAATAAAATTGAAATCCTATTATAATTATAATACAATTTTTTTTATCATAATTTAGAATAAAAAAAATAATACGATCAATTCTCCAAAAGATTTTTCAAGGAGAACAACAAGAACATGTTTCTATACACTACTCTAGAACATTCTTCCCTGCGATTATATGTTATTCTTTAAAAAAAATGTAATAAAATTGAAATCTTATTATTATTATTATAATTCTTACATTGTATTAGCAATTTTTTTATTATAATTTATAATAAAAAAAATTACGATCAATTATCCTAAATATTTTTTCAATGAAAACAACCGAAACGTGTTTCCATGCACTTCTATTAAACAATCTAAGTTTATAATTTGTTAATCGCATAAATTTTTTATGCAAATAACATAGTTCTTTTTATAATTTTGTAATATAATTTTATAAATATTTAATTAAATAAAAATTAGTAATTATTTAACATAAATCTCCGAGCCCGTGCTTCGCACGGGTTATCATCTAGTTTATATATAAATCTATTTTTAAAATCATGTTAAAGATTAACTCGTTCATAAATCGAACCGAATCTGAATTTAAAAAATTTCAAATCAAGCACCGTTTGCAAGTGTATGAACTCATTTACTGTCCTAACTAGCTAATGATAGAGTCCAAATATTTCAATGAAATCAAAGAAATCTGAGCTGAGCAGAAGACAGTGGTCGATGCATTGTAGTATAATAGTATTGTTTAGAATGAAGTACATATATAAATATTAGCCGTAACATCATCTTTTATACGGAGTACATAAATATCGTTCAAACAAATCAAGTCCCTGCGCGAGCTGCATTATTTTGGCTGGGTCAGGTCAGCCAACAGACAACAGTACAGCAAAGTAAGTGTCAAAACCTATCCAGCATTGATTATAAGTTGAGATCAAACTGTTGTTTGGTAGATTCTGCAGATGGGCAGTGTAAATGATATGGCCCTCTTGCACTGGGCCTGAAAGATACACACAAAAAACAATTAATGAACCAGAGATATACAATTGGCACACATGCTAGATATACAGTCTGCTCTTAATTCACGAGTGTCAATACCTTACCTGCCTTTCCTTTTCGATAAGAACCTATGCAGTGATGCTCTTCTTGCAATCGGCATATCCGAAACAATTGGTTGCCATTGTTGCTTGATACCGTTGTGCGATTGAACAGAACCCGAGGCAGAGGACATTGAGTAATTGCCTTGATTTTCGACTAATTTGCTTGTGCTGCTGGAGGCGGGTATAACAAAGCCTGTGGAGGTGTTAACTGGGCTGACAGACTTGCTTGCCAACTGCATCACTTGTTGAGCTTTCACAGCTGAAATGTCATCGAATACCAAGACTTGTCCCGCGTAGAAAATAGTCATCTGGCCATTTTTAGGCTCGGATTCACCTTGTTCGCTAAGCAAATCAAAACCAAAATTCTATTAGTAATCGACTTGGTGGGAAATCAAGACATGGTAAGTCTTGAGCATGAAGAAAAGTCGAGTTGGCCCAGCGGTCAAACTCATTTTGGCTCAAGGCTGTGACCTACTTGGTGTGGTATAAGGTGAGAAGGATTAAAAAAAGGAGGAGAAAGAAAGATTACAAATTACCTGGAGGTGGTGATACTAATGGCATCATCTTGCATGCTAGCATGTTGAGGGAATAGATTCATTGGCTTGCCTGAAAAACCAGTGTCTGCAGCTTCTTCATTGATGCCAAGATTGAGATCTCGAAGCGTACCCTTTTCTTTGATATAATGGCTAAGAAGATTACACGTCTGAGCAAAAGTAGACTTTTCCGGTGAAATTCTGGGCATGTTTGCGACCGGAACAACTGAATGAAATATAAAGTCTGTCAAGAGAAATGTACTGTAATAATAAAACTTGGGAAACAGGAGGTGTACAAGTTGGTTTATATATAGAAAGATGTGGAAGTTGTGCATAAAAATAAAAGTGAGACTCCTAGATAGAAGAAGGGGACAGGAATTAAGCATGTGTGTTGTGTGTGTGGGTGGGTCTAAACCGACTCCTCCTTTTCTTTATTGACCAATTTAATAACATTACTAGTCGCTAGCTGCTGCTGCTGCTGCTACTACTATTCCTATCTATAATGCGTCTATTTTAGCACATGTTTATTGCCTTCACAATAACATACTAGTAGGAGGAGTATTATTATGCAGACGGACACTCAGAATTTGAAGAGTAGAAAAAAGATAGTTAACGCATTTGATGAGTTGGTCAATTATATACTCCGTCTGTCTCACCTATTTCTTTACATAAAAAAAGTGTGTGTCTAACATGTATTTTAAGATCCATTTTAATGATAGTTTTATAATTTATTTTTTATTTTTATTTTTTTGTATAAAATAGGATTGTTCTATTTTTATACAAAAAATGAAAATATCAAAAATAAATTATAGAACTATTCTTAAAATGTACCTTAAAATCCGTGCGGAAAATTGGTCTGCAAAACGTAAAGAATGAAGAGGAACGGAGGGAGTATTATTTTTCAACTAACACTAATATTAGTATTGCTTGCTTTAGTTGTATGGTACGCAACTCATTGCTTCTTTCTTCCTAATTTCTAACACATGTTTTTTCCGCCGCGAACTACTCTAATTTTCTTATACTCTCGTATTCTAAGTCAAAGTTTTCCAGAACTGTCCATTTGTTTTCATTAATATCCAATATTTTACTTCCACGATGGATTTTACAAAAAATGATGTTTTATGAATAAAAATAGAATTTAATAAAAAAATAGGATCAAATATGAATGATTACACATAAATTTATTATTACAAAAATATATATAACATTCTACGTAATATTTGATTTTTAAATTTAGATAAGATTATACGTTAAATTCGATATTTTAGATTTAATTGTCGTTAAAAATTTTAATTCTAATCATAACAAATCAATTTTTATGAAAAATAAAGTCTTATGATGATATTCTCTATTATTGTATATATATTTCTATGTCTAAGCAGCATATATACACGTAATGGGGAAGATAATGATATCCAACAACATGTTGGTGCAGTGGTTGAGCCACTGGCTTCCTTTGAAGGAGGTTAGGGGTTCGACTCCTGCGTGTGCGTGAGTTTCCTAGTTTGTATTAGGTTTCCTTTTTGTATTTGTATTTTTGTATTTGTAATTCTGTACTTGGTCGGGTTTCCTTCGGAAACAGCCTCCCTATTGTATAGGGGCATGGTCTGCGTACATCTACCCTCCTCAGACACCACTTTGAGTGGTATTATAACTGAGTAAGTCTTGTTGTTGTACTATTCTAAAAATCCTCGATTCAACCAATTAATCCCCGAGTATTTGTATTTTTGTATTTGTAATTCTGTACTTGGTCGGGTTTCCATCGGAAACAGCCTCCCTATTGTATAGGGGCATGGTCTGCGTACATCTACCCTCCTCAGACACCACTTTGAGTGGTATTATAACTGAGTAAGTCTTGTTGTTGTACTATTCTAAAAATCCTCGATTCAACCAATTAATCCCCGATTAATTTTCTGTAAGTTAACCAACCAATTCGATTTTTGAAATCCGATTAATCCTATTAATTTATTTAAAATGATATTTTTAATTGTAAATTAGACTAATATATTAAATATTATTATAATATCCAAGTCTTGTTGTTGTACTGTTCTAAAAATCCTCGATTCAACCAATTAATCCCCGATTAATTTTCTGTAAGTTAACCAACCAGTTCGATTTTTGAAATCCGATTAATCCTATTAATTTATTTAAAATGATATTTTTAATTGTAAATTAGACTAATATATTAAATATTATTATAATATTCAATTAATGCTCCAATTAATCCGTCCAATTAATCCCCACCTACCCAATTAAACGCTAAACAGTACCCCAATCACTCTGGACCGCCTAGCAATTTCTGGAACACTAGTCACAATACGCACCCCAATCACAATTGCATACGATGAAATTTTTTTGCTAATGCATCCAATTACGTATCAAGTTTTTGAAATAGTTAGCAAATAATATCCCAATTATTTAATTTCAAAAAAAAAAAAAAATATCCCAATTATTTATGTGTATCACATAATTCATAAGTACCTCAATAATAAATGTGTATCGTATCCGTTATTTTTAATCAATAACATCGACAATCATTATTCTTCTTTGTTTAATGTAAAAAATCATTATTTTTCTCCTTCATCCTCTCTCTGATGTTTGAAGGATGATAAATAATAAAAAAATAAAATGTTTGAGCAAGTTCAATTTTATACCAGATGTAGGTGCTGTCAACAGGATTTTCGGTCAATGATAAATCTTTTATGTTCAGTTCATGTTGTGAGTTTATTTGTATGGGGGAGTTTGGTCGTGTTTGTATTAGTTTTTTCTTTTTTTTTTTGAGAATTTAATTGGTGGGAGTTTGGTCGTGTTTGTATTTGTTGTAATTTCTTTTTGCGAGAATTTAATTGGTCTTTCATGTTGAACATTTTAAATTTGTAAATTATAGCAATAATTTATTAGTAAGAATTTAGATGATGTGATTAATTTTCGAATATGTTCCAATCCTATCTATACTACTATATAAAAGTCGAAACTAGGGGTGATCATTCGGTCGGTTCGGTTAAAAACCGAACCGAATAACAAAAACCGAATAACCGAAATCCGATTTTTACCAAACCGAACCGAACCGATTTATCAGTAGAAACCGAACCAAAAAACCGAACTGAAATATTTCGCCAAAACCGAACCGAACCGACTTAAAAAAAATTATATATAATTTTTTTTAATTTTAAAATTATTTTTAATAGCAAATATATTAAAATATGTAACAATTAAAAGGATGCATGAAGTGGGTACTTGTATTTTTATATACATTAAAATATCGTTTAACTGTCTCTTGATGAGAACAGACGATTGCAATTTCCTGTTTGATCGATTCGATCATTGGTGTAGATGCCGTATGGCTTTTTATTATTGAATTAACACCTTTGTTCTTCAAAAAAAAAAAAAACACAAACTATCAATTTAAATATTTAAACTTAATTTTGAATTAATTAAATCATGCATATATATAAAATATAAACATATATATATATATATATATTATAAATAATATATATATATATATAATTCGGTTATTTCGGTTTGAACCGAAGTTTTTTTAAAAAAAACCGAACCGAAATAAATTTCGGTTTAAACCAAAAAAACCGAAATTTTCAGAAAAATACAATCCAAATCGAACCGAAATTCAACATTTCGGTTCGGTTTTTCGGTTTCGTTTCGGTTTGGTTTTGCTCAGCCCAAGCCGAAACATTAAAAATTTTGGTACTTGTTTTTTGGTACCTATTTTTTGGTATTTTGTGAATTTACTTATTTACCCTTTATTATAAAGAAAAATAAATACACCTAAAATAAGATATTACCTTTTATAAACACCTAAAAAGATCATTCGTATAATATCTTTCCATCATTAATATTTTCTTTCGAATTAAAACATGTTACCCTTTTAATTTAAACCAAATCTTACAATCATTAAGATATACCCGAAAATATCACACCATATTTTTTAAGAAAAATATAACACCTAAAATAAATAATAACATAATATAATTAATGTTTATAAACACCTTAAAACACATCATTCGTATCATATCTTTCCATCATTAATATTTCCTTTTGAATTAAGACACGTTACCTTTTTTATTTAAACCAAATCTTACAATCATTAATATATACCCGAAAATATCACACCATAATTTTCAAGAAAAATATAATACCTAAAATAAATAATAACATAATATAATTAATGGTAATTAATTGATTAACAAAATAAAATTAATGGTAATTAGTATAATATAATAAAATTAATGATAACTAGTCGATTGCCATTTTCTCATTTACTTTTAGTTGAAGATATTACCTTTTATAAACACCTAAAAACATTAGTCGTATCATATCTTTCGATCATTAATATTTCTTTTCGAATTAAAACACTTTACCTTTTTAATTTAAAACAAATCTTATAATTATTAATATATACCCGAAAATTTCACACCATAATTTTCAAGAGATATAACACCTAAAATAAATAATAACATATATATAATTAATGATAATTAGTCGATTGTCTTTTTCACATTTACTTTTAGTTGAAGATGTTACCTTTTATAAACACCTAAAAAGATCAATCATATCGTATTTTTCAATCATTAATATTTCCTTTCTAATTAAAACACCTTACCTTTTTAATTTACCCTTCATTATAAAGATAAATATAATTATAGATATAAAATATATCTATTGTAATTATATTTTAATTATAATATTAATTAGTATATACCAAAAATATCACACCATACCCATGGTTCTAAAAATCCCCGATTTAGCCGATTAATCCCCGATTAATCCTTTGTAAGGTGAACAGTCGATTCGATTTTTGAAATCCGATTAATCCTATGAATTTATTTAAAATGAAATGTTTAACTATAAATTAGGCTAATATATTAAATATTATTATAATATCCGATTAATACTCCGATTAATCCTTCCGATTAATCCCCGATTACCCGATTAATCCTAAATCGGCACCTCAACCGATTTATACCGATTACCGATTTTTACAACCATGACCATACCTTCTAATCACTAACAAAATATAATAAAAAACCGTATACTACGAATAATGATTGTTAGATTTTTATTAAAAAGTCAAAACCTTTAGATCTAATGATTAAATGTCTTATACGATTAAATTAATTTACTAAAATTTCAAAGTTCGAATTCCATCAGCGACATATTTATTTTAAAATTTTATAATATAATTTTTAAACCATGCATATCATTAATTAAATTTATATTAAATTATTTAAATTAAAATTAAAATAAAATCTATACTATTATATAAATGCCGAAACATTAAAAGTTTGGTTGGTTGGTCGGTCGGTCGGTCGGTACGGTACCGGTTGATTTTACTTATTTACCCTTACTCAATTACTATTAACTAATCAATTTCTTTTTTGAGATTAAACATATTATCTTTTCTACTTTTCAAGAATTAAATAATTTCCTTTTTCAAGTAAAATGCAATATCTTTTATATTTTATCTAACTAAAATTTCTCCTTTATGAATCAATTTCCTTTTTCAGGTTCTTTTTCGTGTTAAACATATTATCTTTTCTATTCTTCAATAATTAAATAATTTCAATTTTCAGGTAAATTAGAATATCTTTTACATTTTATCTAACTAAAATTTCTTTTTTTAAAAAAAACACTACGAGCAATTTTGTTTAATAAAATAACGTATTTATAATATAATTAATATTATCTAATCAATTACTCCCTCCGTCCCCTTTTAGTTGGCACATTTGCAAAAAAAAATTGTCCCTAAATAGTTGTCACATTCCTTGTTCCAATACATTTTTTAATAATTTTTGCATATATACCCCTTTATTTCTAATATCAATGTTTGACTTTATATTTAATATACACACTCATAACTCATCATTTAATGTTAAAATTAAGGGCAAACATGGAAACAAATTACATAATTAAAACTTTCTTAATATGTGTGTTTTTTGCAAATGTGCCAACTAAAAAGGGACGGAGGGAGTATCTTTTTCGGTCAAAACATGTTACATTTTCTCTTTTCTCTAACTAAAATCTTTCTTTTTTCAATTATATCATGGACGGTTACCTTTTTCAGCCAAAACACGTTACCTTTTTTCTTTTCTCTTACTAAAACCTCCTTTTTTCCAATTATATCACGGGCATTTCTATTTAATAAAAATAAAATAACAATAATAATATTATAATACTAATAATTAACCGATTACCTTTTCAACTAAAATATATCATCTTTTCTATTTTTCTAATTAAATCCCCTTTTTACTAGAAATATAACAGGCAACATTAATTTCTCATTTTCTAAAAACTATGAGCAATTTTATTTAGTAAAATAGCATAATTAAATTATAATTACCATAAACTAATCAATTACCATTTTCACATAAATCATGTCATCTTCATGTTATCTTTCTATTTTCTCTAACTAAAATCTTTCTTTTTCCAATTATATCACCGGCGGTTCTATTTAACACTATTAGCAATTCTGTTTAATAAAATAAATTATTATTATTACTAATAATTAATCAATTACCTTTTTTAGCTAAAATATTTTACCTTTTATATTTTTCAATTACTATTAACTAATCAATTTCTTTTTTGAGATTAAACATATTATCTTTTCTACTTTTCAAGAATTAAATAATTTCATTTTTCAAGTAAAATGCAATATCTTTTATATTTTATCTAACTAAAATTTCTCCTTTATGAATCAATTTCCTTTTTCAGGTTATTTTTCGTGTTAAACATATTATCTTTTCTATTCTTCAATAATTAAATAATTTCAATTTTCAGGTAAATTAGAATATCTTTTACATTTTATCTAACTAAAATTTCTTTTTTTAAAAAAAACACTACGAGCAATTTTGTTTAATAAAATAACGTATTTATAATATAATTAATATTATCTAATCAATTACTCCCTCCGTCCCCTTTTAGTTGGCACATTTGCAAAAAAAAATTGTCCCTAAATAGTTGTCACATTCCTTGTTCCAATACATTTTTCACTAATTTTTGCATATATACCCCTTTATTTCTAATATCAATGTTTGACTTTATATTTAATATACACACTCATAACTCATCATTTAATGTTAAAATTAAGGGCAAACATGGAAACAAATTACATAATTAAAACTTTCTTAATATGTGTGTTTTTTGCAAATGTGCCAACTAAAAAGGGACGGAGGGAGTATCTTTTTCGGTCAAAACATGTTACATTTTCTCTTTTCTCTAACTAAAATCTTTCTTTTTTCAATTATATCATGGACGGTTACCTTTTTCAGCCAAAACACGTTACCTTTTTTCTTTTCTCTTACTAAAACCTCCTTTTTTCCAATTATATCACGGGCATTTCTATTTAATAAAAATAAAATAACAATAATAATATTATAATACTAATAATTAACCGATTATCTTTTCAACTAAAATATATCATCTTTTCTATTTTTCTAATTAAATCCCCTTTTTACTAGAAATATAACAGGCAACATTAATTTCTCATTTTCTAAAAACTATGAGCAATTTTATTTAGTAAAATAGCATAATTAAATTATAATTACCATAAACTAATCAATTACCATTTTCACATAAATCATGTCATCTTCATGTTATCTTTCTATTTTCTCTAACTAAAATCTTTCTTTTTCCAATTATATCACCGGCGGTTCTATTTAACACTATTAGCAATTCTGTTTAATAAAATAAATTATTATTACTAATAATTAATCAATTACCTTTTTAGCTAAAATATTTTACCTTTTATATTTTTCAATTACTATTAACTAATCAATTTCTTTTTTGAGATTAAACATATTATCTTTTCTACTTTTCAAGAATTAAATAATTTCATTTTTCAAGTAAAATGCAATATCTTTTATATTTTATCTAACTAAAATTTCTCCTTTATGAATCAATTTCCTTTTTCAGGTTATTTTTCGTGTTAAACATATTATCTTTTCTATTTTTCAATAATTAAATAATTTCAATTTTCAGGTAAATTAGAATATCTTTTACATTTTATCTAACTAAAATTTCTTTTTTTAAAAAAACACTACGAGCAATTTTGTTTAATAAAATAACGTATTTATAATATAATTAATATTATCTAATCAATTACTCCCTCCGTCCCCTTTTAGTTGGCACATTTGCAAAAAAAAATTGTCCCTAAATAGTTGTCACATTCCTTGTTCCAATACATTTTTTACTAATTTTTGCATATATACCCCTTTATTTCTAATATCAATGTTTGACTTTATATTTAATATACACACTCATAACTCATCATTTAATGTTAAAATTAAGGGCAAACATGGAAACAAATTACATAATTAAAACTTTCTTAATATGTGTGTTTTTTGCAAATGTGCCAACTAAAAAGGGACGGAGGGAGTATCTTTTTCGGTCAAAACATGTTACCTTTTCTCTTTTCTCTAACTAAAATCTTTCTTTTTTCAATTATATCATGGACGGTTACCTTTTTCAGCCAAAACACGTTACCTTTTTTCTTTTCTCTTACTAAAACCTCCTTTTTTCCAATTATATCACGGGCGTTTCTATTTAATAAAAATAAAATAACAATAATAATATTATAATACTAATAATTAACCGATTACCTTTTCAACTAAAATATATCATCTTTTCTATTTTTCTAATTAAATTCCCTTTTTACTAGAAATATAACAGGCAACATTAATTTCTCATTTTCTAAAAACTATGAGCAATTTTATTTAGTAAAATAGCATAATTAAATTATAATTACCATAAACTAATCAATTACCATTTTCACATAAATCATGTCATCTTCATGTTATCTTTCTATTTTCTCTAACTAAAATCTCTCTTTTTCCAATTATATCACCGGCGGTTCTATTTAACACTATTAGCAATTCTGTTTAATAAAATAAATTATTATTATTACTAATCATTAATCAATTACCTTTTTTAGCTAAAATATTTTACCTTTTATATTTTTCTATTTTTTTCAATTAAATTTATTTATTTACCCTTATTTAATGGTACATGTTATTTTACGTAATTATCCTTACTTAATTATTTATAATTACTAATAACTAATAAATTTCCTTTTTCAGGTAAAACATGTTACTTTTTCTAATTTTCAATAACTAATCTTTTTTCACATAAAATATGAGAAATTCTTTCCTTTTTCAAGTAAAATATGCTACCATTTCTATTTTTCAATAGCCAATTTTTCTTTTTACGTAAAATACAGTTTATCTAGCTAAAATTTTTCTTTTTCTAAAAAAATTATGAGCAATTATGTTTAATAAAATAAAATATTATAATTACTAATAATTAACCAATTACCTTTTTCAGCTAAAATACATTACCTTTTCAATTTTTTTATTTTTTTTCAGAAAAACCTATTTGGTTTGCTTTATTTAAGTACAATAAAATAATAAAAATATATAATTACTAATAACTATCCGATTACGTTTTTCAGCTAAAATATTTTTCTTTTCAATATTTTCAAACTAAAATCCATCATTTTCTAAAAATATCACGGACAACATATATATAATTATATCAGATCAAATTTTTTAAAATTTTAAGCCGAAACATTAAAAGTTTGGTTGGTCGATCGGTCGGTATGGTACCTGTTGATTTTACTTATTTACCCTTACTCAATTGCATATCTACTAACTAATCAATTTCTTTTTTCAGTTAATCATATTATCTTTTCTATTCTAAATAATTTCCTTTTTAGGTAAAATACAATATTTTTTATATTTTATCTAACTAAACTTTCTCCTTTATGAATCAATTTTCTTTTGCAGGTTAAACATATTACCATTTCTATTTTTCAATAATTAAATAATTTCCTTTTTCAGGTAAATTAGAATATCTTTTACATTTTATCTAACTAAAATTATTCCTTTTTAAAAACACTATGAGTAATTTTGTTTAATAAAATAACATAATTATATTATAATTACTATTAACTAATCAATTACCTTTTTCAGTCAAAACACGTTACCTTTTCTATATTCTCTAACTAAAATCTTTCTTTTTCCAATTATATCATGGACGGTTACCTTTTTCAGCCAAAACACGTTACCTTTTTTCTTTTCTCTTACTGCCTCATTTTTCCAATTATATCACGGGCGTTTCTATTTAATAAAAATAAAATAATATTATAATACTAATAATTAACCGATTACCTTTTCAACTAAAATATGTCATCTTTTCTATTTTTTCTAATTAAATTCCCTTTTTTCCTAGAAATATAACAGGCAACATTAATTTCTCATTTTCTAAAACCTATGAGCAATTTTATTTAGTAAAATAACATAATTAAATTATAATTACTATAAACTAATCAATTACCCTTTTCACATAAATCATGTCATCTTCACGTTACCTTTCTATTTTCTCTAACTAAAATCTCTTTTTTTTCCAATTATATCATGGGCGGTTCTATTTAATAAAATAAACTAATAACATTATAATATTATTAATTAACCGATTACCTTTTTCATCTAAAACGTATCGGATCTTTTCTATATTTTCTAACTAAAATCTCTCTTTTAGTAGAAATATCACGGACAATATTAATTTCTCCTTTTCTGAAAATATTACGAGAAATTGTATTTAGTAAAAATAACGTAATTAAATTATAATTACTATAAACTAATCAATTACCTTTTTCACCTAGAACATATTACCTTTTTGATTTTCTCTAACTAAATCCTCTCTTTTTCTAATCATATCACGTGCATTCTATTTAATAAAATGAAGTAATAATTTTATAATTACTAATAATTAATCGATTACCCTTTTCAACTAAAACCTATCATCTTTTCTATATTTTCAAACTAAAATTCCTCTTTTCTAGAAATATCACGGATAACATTTATATAATTATTATCAAATTAATTTTAAATTAATGAATTTTTTTATATAATATTAAAATAATCCGTGCATCGCACGGGTTTTAGGCTAGTATTGTAAATAATGATTATATAAAAAGTTTATTGTAACATAAAATAAAATTTATTATATATCGAAAGAAATCCGTGCATTGCACGAGTTATAAGCTAGTATATATAATTCTCATTATTGTATCAAATCATTAGCCTTTTTTTTTCAAAAAATTATACAGTATATATAAACGATACGAATGAGTGGTGCATTACAATGTTTTGACACAATGGAAGATATACTCCACAATTATAATTTTAGTGAAAATCTTGGTTTGATCTTAATTATGATGCATTCATTAATTTTGATTTATTTTGAAGATGACATATAACTTATAATTAAAGAATTATTTGACGAGTAAAAACGAATTTGAAAACAAATTTTTGTTTGTTATTGTGTTAAATTTGTTTGTTTGTTTTAATCTTTATGGCTATGTTCACTTGGATTGAATGGAATGGGGGAGAATGGAATGAAATTTATACTATTATTTGGGGGAGATTGGGAAAAGTGTATATAAATTTCATTCTTTGCTTCATTCCTCTCCAAATAATTTGAACTAGAATTCTAACCCACATGTTTTGGAAGGAATGCTCCATTCCCAATCTTCATCAATTTCCTTGCAATCTTCATCATAAAAAACTTCTTCTCCCTCATATTTGTTCATTATTTCCCCCAACATCCCTCTTTCTTCATAAATTTTGTTTACAATTTTCATTCCATTCCTACCCCATTCCATTAGTGTCTTTTATTCTAGAAGTCTGCTTCGTATACATCTATATAACGTTTATTATTATTAATAAACTATATATATTTTTAAATAGTACTTGGGTATCAAATTTAGTTTCATCTTTATTTTGATTCATTCTATATTTCTATTTTTCCTAATACTCTATATTATTTTTTTGATAAAATAATAAGATTTTTGGTTCCTATAATAATTACAATTTTATTATTATAAATCTTATTAATTACGAAAACAATGATAATAAGATTTTTGGTTCCTATAATAATTACAATTTTATTATTATAAATCTTCTTAATTACGAAAACAGTGCATCTAAAAGAATATTATATGTTGTGTTTTCAGGATTTTTTGATTTTATCATTTTGCAAGTACGATCTTTAAAAAAAAAAAAAAAAAACTATATCGCAAAATTGAGATACCCAAATTCTATTTTGTAATCGTAAACCACAACATTGTATCATAACATTAACGGTGTTCAGTAATAATGTTCAATGAATAAAAATATTGGTATATTAGTGATGAATTATATATTCGACACTGACAAAATGTAACACTACAATTTTAGAATAGTATTTTATAGTTTTACTCATTTATCTTATCATCTAAATAAAGCAACATCAGATTTTCTTTTATCTTTAGTAATTAAATTATGTGTTCGAATTTATAAATGATCATATATATGCGTATGTCGTTGCGATTTGATTTTGTTGGGGTGTCATGATTGTAGTGCATGATTGTAGTGTTTGCTGAGTTATTCTCCGGTCTGGTTTGGGTCTGTTCTGTTTTTTTGTTGTTTTTTTTCCGAGTTCATTTTGCTGAGTTGCGATTGTTTGAATTTTATGTTATGTATTCACTGAGTTTGAGTTGAGTTGGTGGATTTCAAATTCTTATGTTGATTTTGGCTAGTTATTTTTTTAAAAGAATCATGCTACAATTTTTTTACGTTGTAAATTAAAGGTAGTTAGATTGATTTTATTGATTGTGATTAGTTGTAGCATTTATGTGATTAATTGATAGCATTTATATGATTAGTTTGTAACGTTGATTTTGTTCCATGATTTGGGATGGATGAATTTGCTATTAAATGTAACTTTATTATGATTTATTGTGTTAATTTTAATTAGGAGTTTTGTTTTAATTTTTAACTTAAATTTTGTTTTTATAGTTATATTGATTTTCTTTAATGTAATCCTTAAATTTTCAGTTTCCTTTTTTAATAGAGGAATTAATTTTAATTGGTAGTTTCACTTTGTAATTATATTTTATTGTGTACCATGAATGTTTTATTTATTGGAGGCCATGATTGATGGCATATATACCTTTATAGAGTTAATTTGTGCCATAATTGATGGCTTGTATATTTTTTGTGGAATATTTTTGTGCCATGATTGATGGCCATAGATGACTAATCAAAGGGTTCCCGAACATTTCAATTTTAATTTTAATTAAGTACTAATAAATTAAGTATCTAATCAGAGGGATCCCCTTTGGTTTAGATTCATATGCTTATCTTAAATCATATGTTTGTTCATATATTTATGTTGATAATATTTATAAAATATATGGTAAATAATTTTGTTGATTAATTTTCGTTTGTTGATTTTATTCACTTTTTACATGGCATTCTGGTTGGATAGAGTATAATAACAAGATAGATGGGGTGACGTGTAGTAATGGAATAACCAAGATGAGAAGGAAAATAAAGAAAGGATGCTGCAAAAACTGATAATTATGGAGACTCACAAAATCAACTACTAATTCTGTTTATTTTTTAGAAAAATTTGTAAAACAATGTATTTTATATTTTGAGGGCACTCTTTTTTCCCTCTTGAGTTTTTTCCCACAGGGTTTTGCTCTTGAGGGTTTTTAACGAGACATTTTTATTGTGGGATTTTTATTTTCAGACTTGAAGGTTTTATTGTCTAAATGTCCGGTAGCAAAATGCGTGCTATTCGGTTAGATAATGAATTTTTTTGATCTAAAAAATCCCTTGTACTTTTATTGTACTTTGATACAATTCATGAATGAGAAATTTAGGTTTAAGAAAAAAAAATTATGTGTGAAGACGCTTTTGCTTATACGTAAATAATTAGTCACGTTTGATTAGATTAATAAAAATAGGAAAGACGTTGTTCAAAAAAAAAAATAGGAAAGACGTGAGAGAAAAGTAATTAAAGACATAAGATGGGAAGTTTAGTTCCAGTAAAGCTGCACTCCAATTCTACGTAGTATAAAGGTGGTGTTTGGCTGAGCTTATAAGCCCGGACTTATAACTTATTTTCGGGTAAAAATTTCATATTTTGATAATTTGTTTTTATGGTTGACTGGTTGTATTTAATGTATGCTTGAGATTTCATAAGTTGCAAAAATAAGTTGGAATGTTAGGAATCTCTAACATTGGCTTAAAATAAATTGATTTATCCTGGAAATAAGTTTTCCCAAACACCCTAAAAATTACGGGAGACGTGCATTAACTTTTTTAAAAGTGGAAGATTTGGTGAGGAATTTTTTGGTGCACATGTTAAAGAATTACCATGTCGATCAAGTGTACATCTCGACGCAGCGTTAGTCAATTAATTAGGTCCGAAGATCTTATTATTGGTAGGATCATGGGACTTAATTCGTCAACTCGTAGCCTCCCTCTTATTTGCAGAGCTTTCTGTCCATCAAAAGAAAATAATCAAGCATGCTTCGATTTTTAAATGAAAGTTCTTTTGATATCTTATCAAAATTTGAAACTTTAAAGTAAAATAAGAATCAGTTCCGTTTCTTTACAAAATTCAGTTTTCGTTGTTGTTGTTTTTTTTTTTTTTTTTTTTTTATAAAATTACATTCATTAATGAAAAGTCATACGACATCTACAAAGATAGTCGAACACGTAAAACATAAACAAATACTGATTAATCCATAATCAGGCAATTTGTTGAAGATGATAATGTCCCTCTCGTATGGAGATTTATATGTATTCGCTGCGGTTGGACCTCCACCTGGGGCTACTGCTGCTTGAATATTCGACCATAAATGCAACATCTTACAAGCTTGTTTCACTAGATCAGAAATCATACTCTCACAAATAAAGGAGAAAGCACCAAAACTCTCACCGAGGAGAGAGATCAAACTGAACTTACAAAGAAAAATAAACTTACAAATACACTAAACTAACAAACAAGCCTTAAAATACCCAAACAAATACAACCAAACTGAAAACTTGTAGCTCCGAAAATTAAAGCTCGATGAACCAAGACGATTTTTGAGATCTGGGAACAAGACCCACAACAATTCTTTGGAATTGATAGCTTTAATCCGGGAAAAACAAGACCAAATCTATCCAAGCTTTAAACAAGAAAACGAAAGAAGATATAGAGATGGGACTTTCCACCAGTGAAAATCTGGTGGAAACAAGAAGGGGGGAGGAGGCTTTTGTTTTAAGAGAGAGAGAAAGTAGTATCCTATGGTAGAACCTATTTCCAGTTTTCGTTGTTAGTTGTTTCTTCGTTGGTTCGTTGCATGAAGTTATCCAAAATATTCAAATTCTGGTTATGGGATAACTTTTTTAATCGAATTTAACCAAAATATCCATTTTTATAAGCGTTGGTAATTTTTACCAATTGAAATACTCAAATCACAGTTGGATATTCATAGTTGGGGTATTAATATATTTTAATATTATATATAAATATATATATTAAATCATATTTAATATATATATTGATATATGATATATATTTAGGGGATTTATACAATATATCCCAAATTAGTAGGGGTGCTTATGAATAAGTCCTATTTTAAAATAATCTATACTATTATATAAAAGACGAAACATTAAAAGTTTTGGTACCTGTTTTTTGGTACCTATTTTTTGGTACCTGTTTCTTGGTACCTATTTTTTGGTACTTCGTGAATTTACTTATTTACCCTTCATTAAAAAAGAAAAATAAATACACCTAAAATAAATAATAACATAATATAATTATGGTAATTAGTCAAGATATTACCTTTTATAAACACCTAAAAAATCAATCGAATCATATCTTTCCATCATTAATATTTCCTTTCGAACTAAAACACGTTACTTTTTTACTTTAAAACAAATCTTACAATCCTTAATATATACCCGAAAATATCATACCATAATTTTCAAGAAAAATATAACATCTAAAATAAATAATAACATAATATAATTAATGATAATTAGTCGATTAACATAATAAAATTAATGGTAATTAGTGAATTGCCTTTTTCACATCAATATAATAAAATTAACGGTAATCAATCGATTGTCGTTTTCATACTTACTTTTAGTTGAAGATATTACCTCTTATAAATACCTAAAAACATCAAGCATATCATTCGAACTAAAACACGTTACCTTTTAAATTTAAAACAAATCATTCAATCATTAATATATACCAGAAAACCATAATTTTCAAGTAAAAATATAACACCTAAAATAAATAACAATATAATATAATCAATGGTAATCAATCGATTGCCTTTTTCATATTTACTTTCAGTTGAATATATTACCTTTTATAAACACCTAAAAAGATCCATTGTACGGAGTATCTTATTTTTCGATCATTAATATTTCCTTTCTAATTAAAACATGTTACCTTTTTAATTTACAACAAATCTTACAATCATTAATATATACCCGAAAATATCACACCAAAATTTTCAATTATTAATAAAATATTTTAAAAATCATGTACATTGTTTATGATAAGGAAACATTATTATAATCCGTAAACATGAGTATATTAAATTTTATCAAATTAAAATTATTAAAAAATAATGATTATATAAAGGGCTTAATGTTCCTATAGTTAACTATAGGTAATATCCTATAGTTGATTCATTTTTCAATACAAAAATAAGGGTGTTTTTGTAAATACAGGGGGTGAATTCTATTATTACAAAAATGCCATCGAACTTTTGTATATAAAATACAATTGACTTTAGGTAATTTTCCTACAGTTAACTGTAGGAACATTTTTCTCTTATATAAAAGTATAATTATAATATTAAATAAAATTTATAACATAATACAAGAAATCCGTGCATTGCAATACTAATAATTAACCGAGTATCTTTTCAACTAAAATATATCATCTTTCTATTTTTTCTAATTAAATTGATCTTTTATATTTTCTCTAACTAAAATATCTCATTTTTCTATTTTTAAAATCTTTCTAACATTTATATAATTATTATCAAATTAATTTAAATTAATGACTTTTTTTTATATAATATTAAAAAAATCCGTGCATCGCACGGGTTTTAGGCTAGTATTATAAATATGTCCTATAATTAATATTTAACTCATATATAAGTTCTATACATATAATTATATTTATATTTATTAAGACTATAATACCCCTTCTTCCACCCATTTTCTATCCTCCTCATGACCCCGGAGGGGCATTTTATGAAGGATTTTTACTGGTCGAACGTTTATATTTTGGAAACAGTAATGGGTTTGTCACCAGCCATTACTACTAGTGAGAGTTTGAACTTTTGCATATTTGATTTGAGACGTGTGGACAACATGAAGGAGAGGAGCAGGGAAAAAAATTATTCTTCTACCCAGCTGATATGTCGTTTTCACCACAACTAAAATAGATCCGGTCAGTAACCTGTATAAAAAAAATTGTTTATATCCCATAGTATAAAATCATTCCAACAAACACTGAAAACATAACATATTACAATTATTAATAAGAGGACAAAATTGTCTTTTAAGAATGTATAATTAGTTATTTAATCATGGTTACAACAAAAAATAGGATAAATTAGAAAAATGGGGTATATTTATAATAACAAATAAAGATAGGATACAATTATAAATGACATTTTAAAATGAAACATGTTAGAAAAAAAAAACCCATATATTTAAGAGTTAGGTATTCATACATAATACGCATTTGTCATTTGAGTATTACATATATAGATCCCAACTCACAAATGAATATCATAAAAAAATAATTTTTTTTAGTACCTTATACAAATGGGATACCTAAATTTACAAATGCGTATCTCAATCGTTAAAAACAACTAACGCACCCGATAACTATTACTTTGTTTCTCTTAGTTTTTTCAAAATCTTATTGCATGTAAACATTAGAAGATATCTATACTATAATATTATAAGCAAATTAGAGTATATTTGGCTGTCGGTTTGATACACTTTTTTTTTTGGTACACTCAATAACAATTGTTAGATTTTAGAATAAATAAATGAGAACCGTTGAATCTATTGCTAAAAAAATATTCATTTTCTAATATTAAAAATACTCTTATAGATTTCAAGTTCGAATCTCATTAACAACATAACTTTATTAAACATATATATCGTTTTATAAACTACTCTCATGCGTTTAAGATCCAATTCCCGTCAACAACATATTATTAATTAAAAACTATCGTTAAAAATACTATCAAACATATATTATAATATTTTATTATCTTCTAAAATATATTTTCATACTGAACTTGGGTATATATCGAAAAAGCCTGAAAAAATAATTCATCTTACTTTTAAAATTTATTATTGCTCAAAATATTTTAATTATTCGGAAAATATGTTTAAAAAAAACTCAAATATTTTGTCATTCAGAAACTTTTTTATTTTATCAAACAACAACTTTGGTTCAGAATTCAGATTATTCAACCGTTCAGATAATCAATGGTTCGAAAAGTGATATTCAGATTTAACAAATGACCCCTTAGACGGGATGCTTTATTACCTCAGCTCGTTCCCATTCCCAAATTTTTATTTTATAACATTTCATGTTTCACGTCCCAAACCCGAAAAATTTCCCGAATCTCCAAATGGGAAAGGGAAAATTTCTCAAATCTATAAATATTGTCATTCATGTACCATTTGAATTTGTATAGTATATATTGAAAGTTCTATAATAAATACACGTACATTCAGTATATTTATTCAGTTAATAATATCTTACATGTTCTTATCATTTTAATAAATTTTATCCCGAATAAATTTGAAAATTGATATTAAAGCGAATGTAGCAAGTGGATTGCTTGCGTATGCAATTATTGATTTTAAAAAGTGTATCATTAAGTATTCTAGCGTAGCGGTATTAATATATGCAGACATAAGAATATTGTTATTATTAAAAAAAATGTAGCAAGTGGATTGTTTGTGTATGCAATAAATGATTTTAAGAAGTGTATACTAAAGTGTTCTAGTGTAGTTGTAATAATTAATGTGGACAAAAGAAATTGGTACATGGAGATCAAGGGTTTAACTCCATTGAAATCATTTTTTTAACATTAACATGATGCAGGGATATTTTAGTAAATTAGTAAATGGGTGAAAAGGCCATGTTGGCTTATAATATATATAATATAAAGGATATGAATTATTATTTTATTTTAAAATTTTAATTTTTTCCGGTGTAATTACATATTGCACTCTAATCTAATTAAATATTTTATCTAATTATTTTAAAATTTTATTTTCTCGACCTACTCATATATTTTAATGGAAGTCAATCAAAATATCTTGTTTAATGTATATGTAGTTATGTGAAATATTATTTAAATATTAACAAAATCTATGTTATTCACTTTAGTTTAATGGTTGTGGGTGTGGATAAATTTTAAAATAGATATAGTGAGGAGGTTATTCATGAATGTGATTTATGATTTAAAAATATGTATCAAAAGTTGAGTTGGTGCAATGGTTGTGAGGTGAGTATAAACTATTGTGCACAATGGGGTCATGGGTTCAATTCCCATTGAAAATAAATTTTTTAACATTATTATAATTTGAAGGGCATAAAAGTAAATTACTAAATAGGATGAAAATGCATGTTCCCCTATAATAGATATAATGGATGGATTATAAAGTAACATAAATATATTGTATATTGTAAGTGAGAATCATATGAGTTTTGAATATATTCTAAAACTCACTATTAATATATCGTGAGACAACCCTCATATATTATATTAATTATAAAAAATTGTTCATAAAGAGAATTGAACAATTGACCTCTAACTTAGAAAAAAAAAATTACTTATCACTATACTAAACAATAGTTTTGGATATATTGTAAAACTCATTATTAACATATTGAGAGACAATTTAATTATCATGAAATTACTAAATTATTAAATTATATTAGTAATAACATTTCACTAATATATCGCTAATGTAATAAAGAGAATTGAACCCTTGACCTCTAACTTAGGAAAAAGATTACTTACCATTATAGTAGACATTAGTTTTGGATATATTGGAAAGCTCATTATTAATATATCGAGAGACAATCTAATTATCATGAAATTATTAAATTATCTCTCCTATATTATATTAATAATAATATGTTATTAATATATATCTAATATAACATTTCACAAGAATACATATATATAATTGCATTACATGTGATACTAGAGATTGCCCGTGCAAGGCACGGACTACAAAGCTAATTTATAAGTAGTAATCGTGCGAACTTAGTAGAAATAATACGCACATTTAGTATGAGCAAATATATACATACAGACATAATGTAGGGAATAGAAAATCAAATAAAGACGGAGGAATGCAGTCGGGTAAAATGATAGCTGTTGCCGGCGTGTTCCCCGTTTTATTTGCACATGTTGTATTCACCACTATATCCTAGTACAACTGTACGTCTGTACTACACATCTTTTTAGTATCTTCCCTATTTTCTTTTCTTTTTTTAATTATTTTTGAAGACAATATGTTTCTCATTTAGTTTCTCATTTTGTATGACTTGCATTACATCTTTTCACTATCTTCCCTATTTTCTTTTCATTTTTCAATTATTTTTGTTCAACAATTAAAACCACATATGCAAAGAGAGTTTTGACTTTTCGAGGGAATGCTTATTTTCATATTTTTATACATAATCAACAACCAAAATGCATGTCATTTTTGTATCTATAATAACGAACAAAATAAATACATGAATTTATTGTTAGAATAATATTTGTTATAGTATAAAATGTTGTTATAATCTTTTTTTGGTATCTTAAAATTTTAGAGCAATTGGTTATATGACATGGAATCAAAACTCGGTTTAAAAGAGTTTTAGGTTCGAGTCTTCCACCTCCATTTATTTAATTTAAATTTTAATTATTGATATTGGTGTTCTTTGATACACGCCGGATATATACAAATTTTATATAAAATAAAATATCATTTATACTTGCTTTGTAATAAAATTGTCCTTGACTAATGGTAGTAGCAGTTGTTTATTTGAATGATGCTTATCTATACTTTTCTTGGTGATTGTAGGGATTAGAATATAATAATGATCGTTGAAAGAGAAGCAACAAAGAAGGAATGTTTAGGTGTAGAGACAAGAAGATGTTTATAAAATTTTAGTGAAAATTTCAAGGCCTCTACTCAATAAATCAAGGTCTTTAGCTGGATAAAAACCTCTGCTCCTCTCTCTCTCTCTCTCTCTCTCTCACAATTTTCTAACCAAACCTAAACCTAATCATCATCTCCACATAACTTTTCATCGATTTAATCCCAATTCAAACCATCACAACTTACATATTTCATCCAATCCTGAAGCTTTCGAATATCTTGATGATTTGTCATCGGAGAGATTTGGGTCGTGAATCGGGGGTCGGCTGTGGTGTTTGGTCGAGCAGTTTGGGTGGTGGCTATGGTAGATGATCCACGGCTAGAAATGGGTAGATCAGGGTAGTGGTGGTGAAAGGAATGCGGTAGCAGTTGGTCGGTGTGGAGGCGCTGGCATCATGGTGATGGTGAGGCGCCTGTAGGCTACTGATGTTTGTTCTTGGCGGAAGTGTTTGGGTGTTGCTGCATTGGGAGGTGAGGTGGATGTGTTGTGTGGATGTATATAGGCGAGTTATGTATATAATTAGGGAGTGTTATAGGGAGAATATTGTATAACAATATTTTGGAGGTTTGCTGGAATCACGGAGCAAAATACGAATATTTCGCTGAGAACACGAAGAACACGGAAGAAGATTGGTGATTTTTTGTGGCTGATCTTGTTTGTTGATATTTCAGGGGTGAGCTGTCAATCATCTTTACAAGATGCCTACGTAACCTATTTATAGGGATCAAGCCATACGTAGTTCTTGGAGAAGAAGTTACCTAGTCGGGCTAGGTTTTTTTAAGATTCATCTTGGCCCAAGTTCACTCACTTTTGGGCTGATGCTAATAGTCCATTAATTTTGATCATGACCCATGGCCCAATAAAGGTTACCTATAGCTAACATGATGCTAGAATCACATGACCTCATTGGCGAGGCTAATAGAGAGCTTACGAGGACCTCGCATGCGACCCTGTGGGTGCAGGCATGCGACCTCCTGGATACAGGCACGTGACCTCCTGTGGGTGCAGGCATGCGACCCTATTAGTACAGGCATGCGACCTCGTCGGTATAGGCATGCAATCTCGTCGGTACAGGCATGCGATCTCGTCGGTACAGGCATGCGACCTCGTCGGTACAGGCATGCGACCTCGTCGGTACAGGCATGCGACCTCGTGGGTACAGGCATGCGACCTCGTCGGGCTTAGCTATGAGCCTTCTTATCTACTCATGCAACCTCGTTGGGCTTCGCTATGAGCCTTCATAAGAGTATTCTAGGCCTCGCTTGACCTTGCAGAGAGATGTGATAGATGTTTCCCATACTAGGGACTGCTAGCGAACTCGACCCGCGGCTTGGGATCGCAGACTTCCATATTGTGCTTTGATAGTATATTGGACTAGCTCCTGGTGGTGGGCTTTAGTAACCCAATCTTCATCTTTAGGCCCATTATGAGTTGTGGACCGCTATTCTAGCCCATTAGGCCTGCTTAGGGCTTATGTCAAGATTTGGACATAACAACTATCCCCCGAGTCCATATTGTCATTGGAGATGCGATGTGGACTCAAAAACTGCTTTGTCAAAACTTCGATGCAAGGCCTGTGCTCACTATAGATTGTTGTAGATGAATGCATAACTATCTCAATTGCCTTAGGATCGCACCGCGACCCCCATAAATTTAAATAATTTCGGATAGCTGTCGTGTTTCGAGATCTGCTCCCAACCGCTAAGATGATGACACATATTATGTGTCTTTCAATTAATGTGAAGCCATGTATAAGCGAGTGATGGTGACCTCGAAGGGTCCTTCCAGGTGCAATGTGGTCCTGCAGGGACCTTGAGAGGCGACCCCAGGGCCCTGCAGTCATAAATTGTTATAATTATATCTTCTGTCCGGCTGATGTGTGAGCTCAGGCTCTCACCTATATCTTCAGGTCTTCTTAAAGTATGATGAGAGAACTCTCCTCTATTTCTTGTTATTATGATAAGAGGCCTACTCGTAAGTTGAGAGGACTCCTTGCAGTCTCATATGCTGCGAGACCTCCTTGCAGCCTCATATGTTTCGAGGCCTCCTCGCAGCCTCATACGTTGCGAGGCCTCCTCGTAGCCTCATATGTTGCGAGGCCTCCCTGCAACCTCATATGTTGCGAGGTCTCCTTGCAGCCTTATACGTTGCGAGGCCTTCTTGCAGCCTCATACGTGGAGGTTCGAGCCTTGGCTTCTTCCAATGGTAAGATGAGCGAAGAGATTGTGAATCTCAAATCCATACTTGCACAGGCTCAAGCTGACGCCGAGAACGCAAATGATAGTTGGAGAAAAGAGTTTGAAGGCACGATTGAGAAGCTTAAGAGGGAGCTTCACGAGGAGAAGTCAGCTAGAAAGAAGCTTAAGCTGGATCATGCTGCTGAGAAGGAGAAGTCAGACTCCGAGATCAAGGAGCTTACAGACCGCGTCGCTGAGCTAGAGAAGGAAGCTAAAGATGCTGCTAATGCTCTTCCCACTATCACTGAGGAGGCTGAGAATAAAGGATCTGTTGACTTCATGAAAAAGTTCCTCGAGAAGGTTGGAGACTTTGATTGGTACCGGTTGGGCGAAGAGACTGGGAAGTTTGTTGATAACCTCAAGATGGAGATGAATGAGGAAGCGGCAAATGGATCCTTTTTATTGCTTTTAAACTTTATCTGCTAGACTCAGTGGAGATGCGGGCACTCCCTTTATTTGCCTCGCACTTTTAGACTTAATTTCTTTTATTATTTGGATGGTCCTTGAACGTGGATTGGCTTGCTTTATTGGTGCTCCTTTATTTGATGTTTATGATATTGCAAAGTACTATATGCCTCGTATCTACTTGCATAAGAGACTCATGTTGCATGATTTTAGCATGTATAGATTCTTCCATAACGCCTCTCCATATCAATCATCGCCTATGGGGCCAAGAGGCCTCGCGTCGTAAGATGTCGGGCTTGCGGCCTCGCGTTGCTAGAGGCTGGCCTTGCAATTTTTCAAATGCTTTCTAGAAGAGGTGTTTATGTAATACCACTACCCCCCGAGTCCTCATTATCATTGTTGATGTGATGAGGAATCAAAGTGTTTAGCAGATGTTTTCTTAAAGATGGAATCTCCTTCGTTCTTTTGTAACCAAAAGAGGTCTAAACTACGATTATTGCTAATCATGTTAACATATTAGAGGAACTTTCCTCTGATGTTCTAGTCCTATTACGAGGATAGGGCTCTAATTTCATAATTCTATTTAAATTACGAATTTCATTTTCTATAATACAAGAAAATCACTACGCCATAGATTGCTTATAGCAACCCCCAAACTGTGTTACCATAGACCCCTATTTGAAGTTACCATAGGCCAAAATAGGGCTATGGTAACACTTCAGCTGTGTTAGGTTCTCAGCAGTAACTATAGATATCTAAGGTAACATCAAAACACAGTCTAAGGTAACATATCAAATGTGGTTACTAAAGACCTCTATAGCAACATCTTAAACACTCTATAGCAACATAGTTTGTGTGTTACAATAGAGGATATAATTTTGCACATGGACAACTGTGGGACCCACATCTAGATGGGGTCCACAATCTATTGTAACACCCTCTTTTACCAATTGTAACACATTGAGTGTTACATAATTAAAATCATTTATAACTAATTTTAATAAAAAAAAATTATAACATTTAAATATTCAAGAACCAAATTAATTACATTTCAATAACATCATCCAACATCATTTCAATAACATCATCTAGTACAAAACCAACCAAATCATCCAAAAATATCTATCAACACTAGCTAATGAACAAAACTTAAAATGTACAAGTACTAGAGCTAATAACTTAAAATGAATTTTGGTGCATTAGCACTATTTGCAGGTTGATGTCTCCTATATTCTTCCAGTTTTGACATTGTGGTGCTGAACATATCAAGACAAATAAACTGAACTCAGTGGTCATCTTCATCGGTCCCAGGGCAAACGGAATTGAGAGCCTCCATTGATTCATACTGTTTTGACGAACAAAGTAGGCATTGTAAGCGGTCTGTAATATTAAGCTAAAAATAAAAATATAATCGTATTTTTCTACCAAGTAGTTAAGTAACAAATTCTTGCTGACCTGATATCCAAAAAAGAGGCAGTAGCGGAATTCATCTCTTAGCTTCATCAATATATCTTTCAAATCCTGCATCATAGAAAACCAATCTAGTTATCTCTAATGTCAGCCAAAAACTCAATCGTCACAGGCAATTGTTCCCACAAGATAAGCTGGTAATGGATGTTCCTGGCAGATATGCCAGGATCTGGAATTTCACACAAACACCATTATCATGCAACTGTAAAAAATCATGATAGATTAAAAACACTACAATTCCATTTTGGAGTAGCACTGACAGTAGTTGATACCTAATAATAAGAGTTCATCCATTTTCCATCAATAGTACATCATCTTACATAAAGTGATAAAATAGGCACTTTCTTCTACTGTTTGTTTATTGTTACTAATTTCTTCATCAAGTCATATATATTAATTAAGCGCATCCAAAACATTTCGCATTTGCTAAAGCATTAATGTGAAAAGGTAAGCCCCCAAGGTTTTTTTGCTCAGCCCTAGTATAGGGCAATACATTGTGTCATATTGACTACTTGCACTATTCAGTGAATACGATAAATTGATCCACTGAAAAAACGTTAGTAGAACAGAGAATAATTATTGCTATGTTCTGGTCACTATAGACATGATCACATAGGCAGCGGTACCAAAGTATCTTAACATTTACATAGAGCACTAACAGAAGACGGAAGTTCAAGAACCAGACCTTAGGAAAGGTTCATAAGCTGCACTTCCAATAGACTTGTTAATGCTCTCGACTCAATTAGAGTTTTTTTTTTGTCAGGGACTCAATTAGAGATTTAATTCTACATATCAAAACTTCTTCGTTTCCTACATTGATAAAAAGTAAGCACAGGAAACAAGGTGGTTATCTGACCAGTGCTTCACTTGGACCTGGAAAATTACACTGGATACATATAAAACTAGCCTTCTATACTATCTTCATTTATAAGTCACCCTAAAATACAAAATGTGATACGCAATTATCAGAATTTGATATAACAGAAGCATGTAGAAGTTCTAGATTGTTGTTTGTCAACTCTTACCAGTTACCAGCAAAAGCATAACTAAACTAATTAAGACGTAGATGGAATCAAACAAGTAGGATGTTATATCAAGAGATTCAGAACCCAAATCACCCCAGAAACAAAGATAGAGTACACTTAACCAAAACAATGCCAGTCCCTCTTGCTCCATATCCCACTCCACCACCACCATCTACACCACCTGCAAATGGTATACTTCTTAATTTCAATATAAAAGTTCAATAAAATGTCGAAAACACTTGGTACATTAATTTATCACCATGTAGAATTTACACATTTGTGATTTCCAACAGGATAAATTTCAAGTATTGTTTAAATTGCATTGGAAGAGAAATCTAGTATGTCGACAAAGTAACATAATATTTGTTTCAGGTTCACAGAGTCAGCTAGTTTGTTCTGGATGTCGAAACCTTTTACTCTATCTGGTAGGAGCAACCTCGGTTATGCTGTTTGTAATGCAGTTACAGCTGTGCCACCTCCAGGTACATATCGTTAACCTCATCTGTAGTTTTCAGCATCCAATGATCTCTTTTAGATGTCAATGTGTAATTTAGGAAACTAAGTAAAGAAGTCAGTAAATGAAACAGGAAAGGAAACATCCAGTTTTTCTCCATTAGTGGCCTACCTTTAAATTAGGTTAATGATATATTTTCCAAATTTTCCAACAGAGCAGCCTAATGACATCTAAATCTATGCGCTGTGACATCTAAATCTAACAAACTCACTCAGACCCGAATCATACATATTCATACAAAGGCCTGAATGAAATAAAATAAGAGGCAGTTGGTGAACAGAACATGTAAGAGTTAGATAGTAATACCTAGCTGGGCCGGCTAGGTACATATACATTTATCAATTTACTTCCATTTCATTTATCAATTCGTACATATACATTCCTACTACAAGAAATTAGTAGCAACAGAGAAAATGCAGTTTACTTATAAATCTGACAAAATTAAAGATTTAATGTTCTTGTTCTTAACAATTCTAAATTCCTAAAGAAAGATAACAAAAATGGTTATACCTCTTTTTGTTCAAACAAACACTTTTTCTAAACTCAGAAACAGACTTTTTTTAGAAACAGAAACAGACCACAGACCACCAAACAGCTCTGTGGAATAAGAGCAAGTCCGTACCTTCAACCAAACATATCCATATCCAACCATAAGCACAATAACTACGGCGCCATATTTTGTTCCGCCTGTGCAGGGTAAAAACATTTTTTGACAGGAAGAACCAATAAAAGTTTTGTAATAAAATATTTACCACAATGAAAACGCATATCACAAAATCAGGGAATTGAAAATATCATTATTTGATTGATAAACATATGTAGGCATATGGTTAAGGACTAAGGGGTGAGCACTGAGATTCAAGTGGGGTGATATAAAAAAATTTGTGTGCGGGTGTGTGTAACATGTGATAACTTGCCTACACTTATGCTCTCAAAAGCACCAAAAACACAAGATTGACTCTAATGCATTAGTATTCATATTTTAAACGTGTTTCGAAGAAAACCTGAACCAGTAGATGTTACAATTGTGATAGGTTTGAAGACAAAAGTTGCAGCTCCTGCCGTAGGCTGTTAACCTATAACATTGAAATGATTTATAAGCATCAGAATGGAAACAGTTTCAAAAGCTTACTTCACTCCAACTTCTTATATATTAAGTAACTTAGCATGATAAGGATGGTAATGGCATAAAGTCCTAAGTTATTAGGACTGTATTAAGCAAAAGTACAATAATTTTGGAAATAAATGATTTTCCTCGGGAATGGTCAACACATAAGAGTGTGTATGTGTGCACACGCTTCACTTGAGGCGTGAGAAAACAGCCACATCAACAGGGCAAGATTGAAATAATGACCGGATCTTATCCAAATACTTTCATTAAACCACATAAATAATTCATCTCATACATGAACTTGCAAGATGTATAAACCTGTTGCAACAAAGAGTCATTAGGCTGTTTGACCCTTGATGTCTTGACATCGTCACTTTTTAGCTGATTGAAAACGAGCTGCAAAAAGAACAAATCATAGAACATTATGTGCCAAGAGATAGATACTATTAGACTCCTAACATGCAGAATTAGCAGAAAAGGAAAGGTTTTGGAACAGAAATATCTTAAGGATTAATAAAAGAGTAATATGAACAATGATGTGGAAGAGTAACTGACGCGCACAACATTAGTTGCATCATTGCCTTCTAAATATCGTATGTGTAAATAGTGTTCCTAATTATTGTACCAAAGTTACCTTTAGAGCACCTGAGAAAAAGTCAGACACCCCGGACCCCTGTCCTTCTTTTGCAAGAACTAACCCAATAAGACCTGCAAATAAGAAAGTAGTTACTGTTATTGGCAGTAACATTACACGTCTCATTGTAAATCAATCAATTTGCATTTCTACAGTACATATACTTCTATTTGCTGTAAACTGAGTTAAGTATATTAACAACTCAGTGCACAAGGCTCCCACTCCCACATCAATGTGATGCGTGGTCTGTGGAATGTCGATGTCCTAATGTACGTAGAATTACAGTTATTTTCTAAAAAGAGTCTATAATGCTGAATAGTAGCATTACAGTTTACTTTTAAACAGAACGTAGATGTATAATTAGAGGCGAGTTTGGCCCAAGTTCTAGAAATCTGTGTAGACAGAGAAAGGGAGAAAGACACAAAAAGAGAGACAGAGAGATACAGAGAGAGAGAGAGAGAGAGAGAGAGACAGACAGACAGACAGAAAGAATGAGAGGGATAGGGATTAGGGAGAGATACATAAACAGACAGAGATAGGGGAGAGAGTGGGAGAGAGAAAGGGACAGAGAGAGTGGGAGAGGGAGAGAGAGAGACACATAGAGATACAGAGAGACTGAGAGAGGGTGAGAGAGATAGAGGTCAAATTAAGCTATAAATACACAAATTGAAGCATAAAAAGAAAGATTTATACCTTAATTGAACACATCTCGAATCCTACTCGAATCCTTCAACCAAACTTCAATTAACCCAGCTGGAATCCGAATTGAATCCTTGAACCGAATCTCGATTAACCTATTTCGAACCCTAATTGAATCTTTGAACCCTAAAGAATCCGTGAGAAAGATGAGAGAAGTGAGAGAGGTGAGGGAAGTGTTTTTCACCAATTCTTTTCCCCGATTTATGTTTGACTATCCCAATTCTTCATTTTTGTTTTGCCGCTCTTCATTTTTGTTTGCCGCTCAGCCTTCTCAACAATTCATTTTTTTTTTTTGCCACACATTCTATTATTTTAGTATCTATTGTACTTTATAGAAAAAAATATTACAAATTTATTTTAATTTGTTGATATTAAATTATGATTATTAAATTTATTATTTTCATTGTTTGGCAGTAATTCACAATGTTTTGTTCTGTTAAATTTTAAAATGATTGAATCAAAATTTAATAATTTTTGAATATTACTTTATTTTAAAACCTTTTTATTCTAAATTAATTCAAAATACTTTAATATTTATGAAACTTAAATAATTCAATTATTTGATGGAACATTACTTTTTACATTGATAATTTCGACGATTTTACTAAAGTTAATTACCTTTAAAGCCAAATAATTTTTGAATATTACTTTAATTTAAAATAATTAATTTTAAATTTCTTAAAAATATTTAATATTTGAAAAATATGTAAAATTCAATTATCTGACTAAATATTACTTGTTATAATAACAAATTCAGTGATTTTGTTAAACTTAATTATTTTTAAAGTCAAATAATTATTAAATCGTTAATTTTAAATAAAATAAAAATTTTGTTCATGAATACTCTATGGTAACACATCTCATGGTGTTACCCACTGTAACACCTTTTATAACTATAGTAACATACTTTTACGGATTTGGTAACACCACAATCACAAGGTTGCGATAGCTCAAAATTTTCATACCTATGGTAACATCCATAGTGGTAACACCCATGCCAAAAGGTTGCAATAAGTCATCTATGGCGTAGTGAATCTATTATAAAAAGAGGGTTGTTCTCTTTTAATGGCTTCTAAATCCAAAATTAGGTATCTAGTAGCTCTTTGGTTTCCAGGAGAAACTGTATTTCTAGATCTCTCTAGGAGATGATTTAAATATTCAAGGTTAGACATGTCAATCATGGCATTACCTTTAACGTTAATAAACCAAGGTTTATCGTTCATGAATATAATGATTTAATAAAAATCACAAATATATAATTTCTTTAAATAGGGTTTATGAGTTTTACCAGGCTTCTCAAATGGTCACTATCTGTATAGAATTATTGATCTTTAAAACTTCATTTTCTTCTGTAAATCTTCTGGTTATTATTCTTCGTCTTCAATCCTATGAGCGGCGTTTCCCTAACGGCCTCCTGCCTCAGCGGTACTCCATGTGCTCCAAAATGGACTCCAGAATAACTTAGAATTAAACCAAGATTTAAAAGACAAAGACTTTTTATTGATTCATATAATTATATAGATATAGACTCATTACGAGCCTGTTTACACTCATAACCCCTAAGGGTTTTTACTCACACATTATTTTGTGGACTTTTCAGAATTGCATACAGAGTTGTGCGTATGAATTCGATGTCCTTCAACTGAAACTTAACTCGCCTTTTATAACCCAAGGTCGAGGATCTGTACAAACTTGCATTATTGTTCTACTTTATTAAAGTAGATTCTTTTTAAAGCAGATGCCTTTTTCTTTTGACTTTTGATAAAGTTAAAGTAGATGCTTCCCCTTTTGATAAAGCTAAAGTAGATGCTTTTACCCAAGGTAAATGCTTTCCTCTTTTGATTTTGATAAAGCAGATTCCTTCCGCTTTAATTCTCCTCCACATCTTTTCCTTTATCCTTGCTAGTGGTGGGGTCATTTTGGCAGTATTGACAGAGATGACTCTCATCGGTACCTGTCTTTTTTATTATTCGTGCACTAGCTTTACAAAATTCCGCGTAGTGACAATCGAACATTAGCTGGCTTTTTGTCATGCGTTTTTCGCATGCTTGCAAAGTAGCTTTATCTTCTTGGCTCATTGTGGTGTGAGTCATCGAAGTGATGATGCAATTTGAAGATGAATAATTTATCTTCACCTTGTCTGTTTCTTTTATGCAGAGAATCTTTTCAAGGATGGCTGCATATTTGTGCATGGCATTTTGCTTCAAGTCCTTCTTTTCCAGTGTGACTGGCCTAGATTCACTTGGAGTGTAGCTCCTTTCTTTAACAATTCCTAGCTGAACGCAATGAAATGGTTTAGCCAAGATGTCTTGATAGTCTTCATCCCAAAACGGTAGAGTTGATTGGACCTTGATGAAGATTTCCTTTGCTGGATTCTGAACACACTTTGTTCTGAATTTCTTGACTGCTTCCCTGAAAGCTTTTGGAAAACTGCCAATTTCTAGCAAATTATTGGATGGGTAAATTAAAGTAACTAACCCATTAACATAAGCTTCATAAACTAACTCAGGATCTGAATTAGGATAGAAGTTAAAATAACTTATTTTTGTTTTATCCGTGGTAAAAAACTTATATTTCACGAACTCTTGTTCCGTAGCTCCTCTCCCTAGTTCGTAGAAGTAGCTGAAACTGTCGAAGATGGTTTCTCCGCTGTCTTCATTGAAATCTATGATTAGATTTTCATCTGACTTCATTTTTCCCAACACCTTTTGTGAAGATGTTGTCTTCTTTAACGCTTGTTTGAAGGTTGGCTTCAAAGCGTCTTGTTAACACAAAATCACGCAAGTATACGTGGTCACAAGTAATACAATTCAAGTTCGTTCCACAGAGATCTGGTTATGGTTCTATTCAGTAGATGCACCTATTCAACAATGTATGACTTTAATTCACTGCTAAGAAAAGTAACAAATTGGGATTTTTGAGTAACTAAATTAACTAATATGCAAATTAGTAAAATAAAGAATTAATTAACTAAGAGAATCAAATCGAATTACTTATATGAGAATAAACATGGGACTCTAACTTTATTATCTACTTCACTTAGAGTTGACGCCTTTAATCAATGCACGTTATGGTTTTGATATCTGATCAGACAACACGAAATAAGTAAACGCTACTTCTCAGTATACGAGTACCAAACTAAACATACATCCACAAAAGAGATAGAAGATGAATAGATACCAATTATGCTTAGACCCTATATGTCTATAAGATTTGAAAATATAACGGTTGAAGAACAAGTTGTCAATTAAGATCACATAGGGCAGCATAATATCTCTATTGATGCTACAAATCATGATGTTAAAACATCAACCTATCCTATGCTAGCATGGCAAGTTCTAAATCTCAAGATCCACTCTCGTTTCGCAAGAGATTAACAAGTTAGATGTTCACGACGCATCTAAATACATGAAACACAACCATACGAGGATATCAAGAATTCACCAACGTAATCTTTAAAGCATCAAACAGCTAAGCTACATAGATAACTCCGTTAGAATCCCATGACAACGATTAGCCCATAATTGAGCTGTTCATCGTCATGAGATTTGATGAAAACATGATAATAAACAAGATATGGAAGAAAGAAGAAATAATATTATTAAAATAAAGAGTTGAGAAAACAAATCTAGAATCCAGAATAACACAAAAGATGAAGTAGATCTAGATCCGTTGCTTGTCACGAGCGTTGAATCCTTCTCTCCTTTTCTCCCTTGCAGATCTAAGCTATGTTACAATAATAAAACTATTGATGATTACAATGCTAGGATGTGTTTATATAGGCTCTATAATTCTTTCCCAGCAAGAAATTGCCTTCTATTACAATTAGAATTTAATTAAGGTGCTAAAAACTGCCCAAAATACAATTTGAACTTGAAAAGGGCAAAACAGTAATTTTCCTGCTCCCAACAGTCTGCTTGTCGTGCTGTCTGCTCTCACCACGCGCAGCCTGCTCGTTCAAAACCTGTTCCATGTTGTAGAAAATCTCCCAAGCTTCGCGTGGGCAGTAAGATCGCTGAAAACGGACTTATAGAACTCCAGATATGGCCAAAATAGTGTAAGCTGCGCAACCAGCCCAGAAAATCCGAATTTTAATCAATTTAACCTCAAAACACGACAGAAGCATCACCTTAATTGACATTCTTGCAAGCCTGCACATCTACACAATACACATCAAAACTATAACAAACTTGAGTCCAAAACAATCAATTTAAGCTGATATGGAACGTTCCAAGTGGATATAAATCCACTTATCACACCCCCAAACTTAAACAGATGCTTGTCCTCAAGCATAAACAATTACAACTACCTAAATAGTACCACTTCCGTAGGTGATCACGGTTGCATTTGGCATATGCAACAAGCCTTTTAAACCCCTAGGCAGCCCTAGTGGACGAGTAAGGTCTCGTGAGGGCCTATAGCGAATGTACCCACAAAATCCATGTAACCTAATGCAATGCAATGCATGAATGAAATTAATATGAAAAATGCAACGATCCCCTTCAAACTCACCAAAACCAACTAATAAGCAAATATCTCAAAGAATGCAACTAAATCCAAATAGAGCTCGACTAAGTCCCCGTATACTAACAATACATGACAGAAACGTGCGTGTGTGCGATGCTCATCAGAAATACTCCCAACACTAGGTCAAAAATCATACCTATTCTTCGCCAAGACAATCACAGGTTTATAAATAGAATAGACTGTAGACACTTCATAACTTAGAAACACCTCCATCCTCATTCAAGTTAGCCAGGAATTCATGCTTTATTACTACACTACGACACATAATACCATAAACAATACGCATGCTTATTTAACCGTGCAATGAATGAGACCCCAAAAGGCTTATACAATAATACCCATGTAGCGAGTGTTAGGTCAGCAATCCTAAACTACAAGGGCTTTAGGTTACTAGGACTAAGTCCCCTCAGACTTAATTACTCGAGTATTAAAGAGCTCACTCGTGGCTAATTTTGCATTTAACAATTGGACTTTTGACTTTTTTTTTCTTTCTTTTTTTCTGATTTTTTTTCATGCAATCTGGAATGAGAATTCTCAATTACAACCCTAGACTACTCATATAAATATGAACTGGCTACTAGCCAATTGACACCTAGCCATTATTTAACAAATATTAACAACTAGCATGAAATTCCTGGTTTCCCCCAAACTTAGACTTTAGTGCTCCTACGCCATCAAGGGAATAACGAAAATTCTAAATATAATCAAGTGATTAAATCTCAAAACATCAAAATAAGCATAACCTCAACCTAGCCCAAAAGCAAACAATGAGACTGTGTAAAAGTTTTGTTCCTTAAACATGCAAGTCAATTTCGTAGGAACTATAAATCAACTCTCTACTCATCATTACCACACTCAATTAAACATCTACCTATCAATCAGAATCAGCTCGTCCTAAGAGATCATTAATATGCATGCCATGAAAATGCAACTAACATGAACTCACATAGTATACGAGAATAAAAACAAAATGTCCTATATGAAACAAACATAAAAAAACATAAAAAAAATACGAACGAACATGAACATGCATGAATTACACTAAACATGCAACATGATATCCTATATGAACACATAATACAACAACAACTACTAATCCCCAAACCACCCCCAAACTTAAAATATTCAATGTCCGCATTGAATGGAAGGAAATACGAGGGATAGCAGAAAATATACCTACTCGTCCTCATCATCGGATGAATCATGCGGTGGATACTGCGTACGAGCTCCATAGACTGGCCACCTTCCCAAATAACAAAAATACTACAAAACCCCCAATTTACAAGAACACAAATTCGTTATAAAAATAATATTAGAGAAAAAGATTTACCCAATACGAATCGAAAAGGTGAACTTGCAATTAATTCCTCTTTAAAATTGAATTTTTTGAGATTTAAAGAAGTAGAAGAGGAATTGGATTTGTATGTATAGGTGGGTTTATATAAGATGATGGATAGGATGAATATAAATTTTAAAAGAAAAAAATTTGAGATGGTATGAAATTTGATGTAAGATAGAAATAGGATTTTAAAAAATTAAAAATAAAAAATAAAATAAATAACTAAATAAATAATAAAAATAATAATAATAATAATAATAATAATAATAATAATAATAAAAATATGAATTAGAATAAGGGCCCGTTTGGGAAATCTTATTTTTCAGAAATAAGTTACTTATTCTGGAAAAAAGTTAGAAAAAATGTACTTTTTTCTGAAATAAGTAACTTATTTTTGCAAGATAACGAATATTAAACTCCTCATACACATTTCTCCCTAAAAAAATTATGTAAATACGAAATTTTTTCCGAAATAATTAACTTATAAGTTGAAACTTAAAATTGCCAAACGGGCACTAAGAATAGGTTTAGAGATTTGAAGAAAAGATGGAGGGTTTTGGAATTGAAATAGGAAAAGAATTAGGTTTAGATATGAAAGAATAAGAGTATAAAAGGAATTTGGGGTTGAGAGTTTTTTTTTTTTTTTATATACACAGCTGAACAACTCGAAGAACACACTGGAAGAAAAAGGCAAGCTGCGCGTGGCGCGCAAACTGCTGAACAAACAGTCACGCAGGCGCAGCCTGCGTTACAGAGCCGCAACCTGCCCTGAATGCAGTAACGCATGCGTAGCCTGCGTTACAGGGGTGCTGCCTGTTTTTTTTTTTTGAAGAACACTCAATTTTTTTTCCTACACTAATGCGTTGGTTGCCTCCCACGAAGCGCTCCTTTAACGTCAATAGCTTGACGTTACTTCCTCAACTCATGGTGGTTTCAAAAGAATAACTGAACCGTTCTCAACAGATAAACCATTCATACGAACGTTGACATCTTGGTTGCTTGCTTTCCACAAATCTCTTTCATCAGATTTCAACCTAATTTTACTACCCAACAGCCAAATCCTTCTTTTTCTTCTTCACACCTCTAAGGTGCTTCTCCGACTCAACCGGTTGAACAAAAATTTCTTCTTCCTTATCATCGGTTTTCCACCTTCGCAACACGTTATCATGCCCCTCCTCAAAAATCACTAGCTCATTATTCAAAAGGACATACCTCAAATGTGGTGGAAGTTTCCCAAGCTTTACACTCGAAAGATCTCGAACCGAAGAATTGTCAATAGAATCACTGATGGGATGCTTTAGCATGTGTGTGTCCGATTTTTCGCTCAATAACTGATCAAACTTCTTTCTCTGACCCGTATCAACTATTTCCACAATGCAACACTTTTCATCCTCTGTCGGAAATTTCATGGCCTTGAACACATTACAGGTGACATTCTGATCTTGCACCCTCATTGTAAGCTCTCATTTTTGCACATCGATCAAAGTACGACCCGTAGCTAGAAAAGGCCTTCCCAAGATTATGGGAATCTTCTTGTCTTCTTCGAAATCTAGAATCACAAACTCGACAGGAAATATGAGCTTATCAACCTTCACCATGACATCCTCTACTATACCCCTCGGATACGTGATAGATCGATCAGCCAACTGCAAAGAGATGTTAGTTGGCTTTGGCTCCGGTAGACCAAGTTGCTTGAAAACAGACAAGGGCATGAGATTAATACTAGCTCCCAAATCACATAAGCATTTGCCAAAAGACAACTTCCCAATGGTGCATGGAATTGTAAAGCTTCCTGGATCCTTAAGTTTAGGAGGCAATTTCTGTTGCAACACCGCACTGCACTCCTCTGTCAAAGCCACTGTTTCAAAATCTTCCAACCTTCTCTTCCGTGACAAAATATTCTTCATGAACTTTGCATATCTTGGCATCTGCTCCAATTCTTCAACAAAAGGAATGTTAATGGACAGTTTCTTGAAGACATCCATAAATTTCTGAAACTGTTTCTCTTGACTTTTCTTCAAGCGTCCAGGATATGGAGGAGGCGGATAGATCTGATTATTCTTTGAAGATTGCTCCGGAGTAGACTTTTCAACAGGTCTCTTGCTCTTCTCACCATCAAGCTGATCAGCCACTAAATCAGATTTCTCAATTTCTGGCACTGCAGATTTTTCAACCTACTGATTCTGAACATCTTCATCTTCCTTAGTTGCTGATTTTGGATCTGTTGTAACCCTTCCTGATCTCAAAGTAACTGCTTTCACCTGCTCATGGACCTCCCTCTTGCCTGGATTAACCTCTGTATTACTTGGAAGAGTTCCTTGTTGCATATTTAGTAAGGCACTTGCAATCTGTCCCATTTGGTTTTCCAAGGTCTTTTGAGAAGCTTGCAGGTTCTTCATCATCATCAACTCATCCATTTCTGATTTTTCAGTAGATGATTGCCCCGCATGAGCCTGGGGTTGTTGCTGCTGAAATCCCGGAGGTTGATATGGTTGCCTTGTAGCTTACGGCTGTTGATAGCCCTGGTTGAATGGCCTTGATTGCTATCCCTGAAACTGCTGCTGATAAGGTTGTTGTTGAGCACCTTGATTGCTCCAGCTGAAATTGGGATGATTCCGATTATTAGGATGATAAGTAGCTGGAACCGGTACAGCAGGTCTCTGGAAATTACTCACGAACTGTGTTGATTCAGAAGAGATAGCACAATGATTCGTCTCATGTGCGCCCGCACATAGCTCACAAACACTAGCCACCTGCTGAACCCCATAATTGGCAAGAGAATCCACCTTCATAGTCAAAGCCTTCAACTGAGCTGCAATAGCTGAAGCTGCATCCACTTCAAAAATACCTGCTACCTTCTCTTGAGATAGTCTCTGGGTTAGATTCTGATATTCATTGGCAGCCATCGTCTCAATAAGTTCATAAGCTTCATCATAGCTCTTAGCCCATAGAGCTCCTCTTGATGTTGCATCTAGCATAGGTCTAGACTGTGCTCCCAACCCATTGTAGAAACTATTGATAACCATCCAGTCAGGCATACCATGATGTGGACACCTACGAAGCATCTCCTTGTATCGTTCCCAAGCCTCAGACAAAGATTCTCCAGATTGCTGCTGAAATTGAGTTAGCTGGTTCCTTATTGCTACAGTTTTCGCCATAGGGAAGAATTTAGTAAGAAACTTCTGAGCAAGATCCTCCCATGTAGTAATGGAACCAGGTGGTAGAGAGTGTAACCAGCCCTTGGCCTTATCCTTCAAAGAGAATGGGAAAAGCCTCAACTTGATAGCATCATCCGAAACACCATTGAACTTGAAAGTATCACAGATCTCGATAAAGTCCCGAATATGCATGTTAGGATCCTCCGTAGGAGCACCCCCAAACTGAACTGAATTATGTAGCATCTGAATAGTGCCCGGCTTGATCTCGAAGTTATTAGCCGTGATGGCCGGCCTGATAATACTAGACTGGATATCATTGATTTTTGGTTGAGAATACTCCTTCAAAGCCTTAGCTGCTGCTGCATCTCCCATTGCTACTGTAGTTTCAGCTTCCTCGTTCTTATTCTCTAAATTCTCTATACGATCGTCTTCTGCCAGTGCTTCCAAACGAGCTTGTAAGCGTGTTCGCATACAAAATTAAGCACCTGAAACACCACGAAACAAACAAACTAAGTAAAAAATCCGAGTCAGTGAACGCTAACGACCACTATTGACAAGCACATAAACTAAAAATAAAACACCGATGATCCCCGGCAGCGGCGCTAAAAACTTGTTAACACAAAATCACGCAAGTATACGTGGTCACAAGTAATACAATTCAAGTTCGTTCCACAGAGATCTGGTTATGGTTCTATTCAGTAGATGCACCTATTCAACAATGTATGGCTTTAATTCACTGCTAAGAAAAGTAACAAATTGGGATTTTTGAGTAACTAAATTAACTAAGATGCAAATTAATAAAATAAAGAATTAATTAACTAAGAGAATTAAATCGAATTACTTATATGAGAATAAACATGGGACTCTAACTTTATTATCTACTTCACGTAGAGTTGACGCCTTTAATCAATGCACGTTATGGTTTTGATATCTGATCAGACAACACGAAATAAGTAAACGCTACTTCTCAGTATACGAGTACCAAACTAAACATACATCCACAAAAGAGATAGAAGATGAATAGACACCAATTATGCTTAGATCCTATATCTCTATAAGATTTGAAAACATAACGGTTGAAGAACAAGTTATCTATTAAGATCACATAGGGCAGCATAATATCTCTATTGATGCTACAAATCATGATGTTAAAACATCAACCTATCCTATGCTAGCATGGCAAGTTCTAAATCTCAAGATCCACTCTCGTTTTGCAAGAGATTAACAAGTTAGATGTTCGCGACGCATCTAAATACATGAAACACAACCATACGAGGATATCAAGAATTCACCAACGTAATCTTTAAAGCATCAAACAACTAAGCTACATAGATAACTCCGTTAGAATCCCATGACAATGATTAGCCCATAATTGAGCTGTTCATCGTCATGAGATTTGATGAAAACATGATAATAAACAAGATATGGAAGAAAGAAGAAATAATATTATTAAAATAAAGAGTTGAGAAAACAAATCTAGAATCCAGAATAACACAAAAGATGAAGTAGATCTAGATCCGTTGCTTGTCACGAGCGTTGAATCCTTCTCTCATTTTCTCCCTTGCAGATCTAAGCTATGTTACAATAATAAAACTATTGATGATTACAATGCTAGGATGTGTTTATATAGGCTCTATAATTCTTTCCCAGCAAGAAATTGCCTTCTATTACAATTAGAATTTAATTAAGGTGCTAAAAACTGCCCAAAATACAATTTGAACTTGAAAAGGGCAAAACAGTAATTTTCCTGCTCCTAACAGTCTGCTTGTCGTGCTGTCTGCTCTCACCACGCGCAGCCTGCTCATGTAACACCTGTTCCATGTTGTAGAAAATCTCCCAAGCTTTTCGTGGGTAGTAAGATCGCTAAAAACGGACTTATAGAACTCCAGATATGGCCAAAACAGTGTAAGCTGCGCAACCAGCCCAGAAAATCCGAATTTTAATAAATTTAACCTCAAAACACGATAGAAGCATCACCTTAATTGACATTCTTGCAAGCCTGCACATCTACACAAAACACATCAAAACTATAACAAACTTGAGTTCAAAACAATCAATTTAAGCCGATATGGAACGTTTCAAGTGGATATAAAATCCACTTATCACGTCTGCAGAATTGATAAGACTCAAAAGTGGTTTCATCATTTATGTGGTATAGAGATCAGCAGATACTCTAGCTTCTTGGAAATCCTTGAACTTCTTGTGAGAAACTCCTGAAATTCCTGAAACTGCAAGATTTGCAATTGCCCAGTTGTTATAGATTCCTAGATTGGGACCGTTATAAACAACATAGTAATTCTTGCTGGTAATACCGAAAGGTTTTACAAAAGATTGCTCTTTTGATTTTAGTGGGATCGGAATTCCCCCATTGGGTCTCAGATTTAAATCTGATGGTTCTCCCAATGTTATGGAGGTCTGAACCTCAGTTATGCTTTTTACCAAAGCATCAGGTTTCAACGGATTTGCTGAATCTTTACCAGGAGCCGTTTGCTCTGGATTAGTCTGTACTTTACTTATTGCTAAGGAATGTGTACAAATAACCTTTTGTTGTGAAGACTGAGCTTCGGTTTGGATTTTTGCCAAATCCACAGGCATCAACGGATTTGAGTTGCCTTTACCGGTAGCCGTTTGCTCCGGGCTAGTTTCTACTTCACTTGTTTCTGAGGAAGGTGTAGAAATGACCTTTTGATTTTCAGGAAGAGAGTACTTCCTTACATATTCTAGCTCTGCTCGAACTAGGAATAATTCATCCTGAATAAGTTTAAATTTCTTCAAGAGGATGGTTTCTTTAAGCTCTAGCTGTTCTATGGAGGTATCCATAGTTTTTCTCAAAGAAAGAGATTTATTTATAGAGTGAACAAAACTCTTTGATCTGTTAAGAGATCTTTGGTATAGAGAAGTGTTTGGTGTTTGTTCGGTGTGATTTCTACACTCCAATTCTTCTCGTATTTATAGCCAGAAAATAGGCTTTGGATTCCTGCAAAAGCATAATAAACAGAGAAATGTCATATCATAACTTTTACACCTGTTATTGCTAGAATTCTCTTGTTAAAAAATCTGCTAAGCAGTTTTTAACTCCTTTAATGTGTTCCACATCAAAGCTGTAGCGAGATAGCCATTGTTGCCATCTGACTAGCCTTCCTTGCTTATTATCTCCTTGTATCCTAGTACGAAGAAAATAAGTGAAGTTTCTATTATCAGTTCTAACCAGAAATTTAACTGGAGTTAGATAAATAGAAAATTTATTAATTATTCTAATGACTGCCAAATATTCTTTTTCATTTGAATGATAATTCTTTTCGGCGTCTTTAAAGCTTCCTGAAGCATATCTGCATATTAATTCTTCATTAGAATTATCAGCTTTGAGTACTCCTCCCCAATATTCTCCTGAGGCGTTTGTCTCAATGATTAGCTTATCATCTGGTTCTGGATGATAGAGTTTTGGAAAACTCTTCAGATTCTTTTTTACCTTGATGATGTAGCTTGTATCTAAATCTTTCCATTCCCATGGAACATCCTTTTTGAGCTTTGCCTGTAAAGGGGCACGTATAGCTGCAAGTTTAGGAATATAATCAGAAGCATAAGTTAATATACCTAAAAACATTTGCAACTGTTTTTTGTCTTCGATTCTATCCGAGAATTTGTGAATATGTTCCATGATATGGTTCTGAGGACAATGAGTTCTTTGATCAATTTCTAATCCTAAGAAATTAATCTTTTTCTTAAAAAGCTGAGCTTTCTTCTTTGACAATATAATACCAAGTTGTTGGCATTTCTTTAATACTGCTGCTAGGTGTCTGAGATGATCCTGTTCATTATCACTAAAAATAAGAATATCATCAACGTTTATACAACATAATTTTTCAAAAGACCTGAATGTATTTTGCATATGTCTTTGGAATATAGAGGGCGCTTGTTTGAATCCAAAGGGTAGCACCTTCCATTGATAATGTCCTTGAGGACATGTAAATGTTGTCAATAGCTGTGATTCTTCGTCTAGCAATACCAGCCAAAAACCAGATTTACAGTATAATGAACTAAACATTTTCTTACCTCTGATAAGGGTGAGTAATTCATCCTTATTTGGTAAATTATGGTTGTCTCCTATAGTGGCATCATTAACCGCCTTGTAGTTGACTACCATTCTCTTTTTACCTCTTCTCATTTCTGCTTCATTTTCTACTAAAAATGCCGGAGACATGTGAGGTGATTTACTGGGTATGATAATATTCATATCCAATAGCTCTTGAAATTGTTTTCCAAATTCTTCTCGATCTTGAGGACTGTACTTCATAGGTTTTACCTTGATTACTGTCTTGGGATCTCTGAGCTTGATGCTTCCTGTCATCCATTGCTTAGTCTTTTTGGGATCTAAAGGATTTTCAGAGCATACTGAATCTAATAATCTTTCGATTATTGATTTCTTTTCTATGTCTAGAACTAAATTTTTACAAATAAAATTCAATTCTTTAAATCTTTCTAAACTATCCTTCCCCCTTTTTAAAATTTGAATTTTATTAGGGCTGATGTTTATAGCTTCTGGCTGACGAGTCTTAGAGTTTTTCTTCATGGATTCAAGAAAATCTTTGGCTGCAAACTTTTTAGCTATAACCAATTTTTTGACAAATACTCTTCCATCTGGATGGGTCAGAATAATATAATCTGGATGTTGAGTAAATGGTCCATATAAGTTTAGAAAATTATTTCCTAGAATAAGGTCTACACCTGATTCCTGCTGATAGATTGTAGGAATATGAAATACTTCTCATGCAATCATTATGTCAAGGTTTTTACATACCTTATCAATAGTAATGGTACTATTATTTGCTATACTTACCTGTATAGACTTTTCTGCATTAACCCAATGTTCTTCTAGGATAACGTATCTGCTTGCCAGACACAGACTTGATCCTGAATCTACATAGCAATGTAATTCTATCTTTTTATATCCTGCAAAATTCAAGATACCAGGGATATAAATAGAATTTGGATTGGTGATATTTGATATCACCATATCTTTCACTTCTTCAGTCTGAATATGATGAAGTATATTCATTAGTATCTGACTCTTCTGGTCCGGGATCTAATTCTTCTTCTAAGATGTACACTTCTTGTAAATCTTCGTAAGGTTCTTCGATAGGAATATATCCTAGAGAGTATACTTGTTCAAGCATTCGAGCTTTACTTTCATGCTTTTTCTTGTTAGGACATTCATTTGCATAGTGTCCTTCTTCACTGCAAATCCAACACCTGCAATTTTTCTTGTTTTTTGGACAAACCTTTTGTTTCTCGTTAGAAAATTTCTTAGAAGATTTTGTCTTAACGTATTTACCTGATTTGAAAGGCTTCTTTTTCCTAACAAACCTGTATTTTTTCGTATATTTCTTATACGATTTTTTCTTGTAGAACTTCCTAGATGATTTGTTACATCCGTATTCAACTGGTTGTTCTATTATCTTTTCACAGCATTTTTTGCTAAATAACTTAAGCTGTTTTTGTTTTTTAGTCAAATCACAAATCTTACTGATTTCTTCTTTAACTATTCTTTGAGCGAAACCCAAACTTTGCTCTGAAGCACATGACGCTTCAAGATTAAATCTTTCAAGGGCTTTTTCACCTACTAGAGGTATTTTAAGAAGATAATCTCTAATGAACTTCTTATAATCATTTAAATCATTTTCACCTACTAGAGGTATTTTAAGAAGATAATCTCTAATGAACTTCTTATAATCATTTAAATCAACTAATTGATATAAGTATTTTTCATAATCTCCATAAAATTGATCAAGAAAACAAATATCACAAAGTTGCATTTTAGTAAGCATGGATTTTGCCTTACTAATTATCTTAGCCAATTCTTGAATTTTATTGAGCTGAAGATCTATTCCTAAGAATAATGTATAAATCGCATCTATAACATTTTCGTAGGCAGGATTCATTACTAGACCCCATGTGGTGTTTTTAATCATGTTATTAACAACACCTGTTGTCTTATGCTCCATCAATAACAAAACTGTTTCTTGATCATCATAAGCTTCGCTATTAGTCTGTATTATTAGACTTATTTCTTGAGCCCATCTGTCAATGAGTTCTTTTCTATTTGATTTGCCATCAATATTTAAGATATTACTACCGTAAATATTAGTAACATTTTTAGGTTCTGTAAAAGAAGGATAAAAATTACCTTTTCTTTTTCTACCACCTGTGGTTTCTTTTTTTTTTTTTAGTTCTGGAAGATTCTCCTGTTTCTGTCTCGTTTTTGAGTGGAGATGACTGATTGTTCATTCTGAAATTTTCAGGGAAAACTTCTTCTTCTGAACTCTCATTGCCTGAGTATTGAAGTGTTTCTCCAGAATCTGATTCTTCTGCTGAGCTGAAAGCTTCAATAATATTTAGAGTTTCATAATTATTCAAACCAAATAATGATCTTAACTCACTGCTTGACTCTATTTCTTTGTTGGCGATAGAGTCATCCTTTATTTCCATTAATCTGATTGCTTGTTCCAATTGACCATAGTTGTCATCTGTAACTTGCAATTCTTCATCTTCTAGATTTTTCCAGAAGAATTCTTCTACCTTTTTCATGTAGTTCATGTTGATTTTTTGTTGTCAACATCAGATGGCCATGAAAAACTTCCTGAGTTCTTACCTGAACCCATTTTTTCGTTACCAACATTAAAGTTAGGATAACTGTATTTCAAGGGTTTCTTGAATTTTTCATCTGCTAAGATGATTTCTTTGCCTGATGTACCTGTCTTAAGAACATCAAGAATTTCTTTATTGCAAGGACAATCATGAATAATAATTTTTATTTCATTAATGATCTTTGCTGCTGCCGCTTCAATGTTATCGGCTCTTTGATGATTTTTAAGCAACTCTAGAATTTCTTCTAACCGTGGCTTAATAATCTTAGTGAAATCTTCTTGTAATTCCTTAAGACTCAGCCTAGAATCTTTCTAAGGTATTCCTCGATTTCTATAAGTTTAGACGTAAAGTCTACAACTTCTTTCCTAGATATAGGTATGTCATGCTTATTTTTACTAAGCTTTTCTACCTGTTCTGTAAGCTTCTTAATCTCTTCGTTATTCTTAACTAAAAGATTCATAGCTTTTTGTTAATCTCATTTACGAGATTTTTTATATCTTCTAGCCTGTTGCTACTGCTAGATCCACTCCCCCCTCTTTGAAAATAAGTGGTTCCATATTTTCCAAAATAACTGGGAGCTTTTGAGAATTTTTCGCTTGGATCTTTACTAAGCCCAAAATAAGATAACATCTTATATACTTTAAGTAAAATTCTTCCTGTAATCTGATTAAGATTATTAGTAGATGCAATTATAGTAGTAATTCTTGCACTACCTGGGTGACTACTGAAGGTATAATTCTTCAGGTCTTGTTCTACTTCTTCGCTTAATCTTTTTAGATTAAGGATTTTTCCTTTCTTGTAAATATGAGGATTTACAGGTAAAGAAGCAGTCATTTAACTGATAAGTTCAAGCTTTTGACTTAAATTATCAATTCTTGTTGAGCATTCCTTAAAAGTTTGTCTGTTGAGGATTCTCCTATGACTAGGCTTTTTCCTTTAAAACTCATTCTAGGCTTTTCTCCTAGATGTGGTTTATTCCTAGCAATGTCTATTGCCCAAGAATTTTCTAAATGACTAATCTCTGAGAATTGCTTCTCTTCTACTGATCCTATGTCGGAGAATACATCTTCTAATTCGATATATTCAGATTTCTTGTAATCTATACTATGATGACTATTAGTCAAGGCATAGGCTACGACATACGATATGCTAAAGACTTTGTCTCCGGCATCCATAAGGTTTTCTCGTTCAAACTTGTGTACGAAAGATAAAATCGTATCTAAATTCTTAGTGTCTAGGCTAAGTCCAAACTTAGGGTAGACTGAGAACATGAATTTTTGGTATGCTAAATGTTGTGCCCAAAATCTCCATGGACTAGATTTAGGCCCATTAATCAATAAGGTCCGATCCATACAAGTTAGAAGATTGATCCAATACGAGCCAGGAAGATCAAATAGAAGAAATGACTAAAGAAGTACGAATAACAGGAGGTTCCCCAATGGTCAGGAAGCTGAGCTGAACACTCGAAGACCAGGTTCCTCCCAGCCGAGGAGTTCGAATTAGCATAACAACAGCCATAGAGATGATAAAAGCATATGAAAAGTTATCCAGTCTAACTAGTTTGTTATTTGTGCAGGTACTAACACCAAAAGGGAGGTTCCTAAGTGATATGTCCCGAAATAAGGAGGTCCCTGAGAAACAGGCTCCTGAAATGTAGGTTCCTGAGCACCAGGTTCCTACGAGTTGCCAACAGAAAGTTCTAGAAGCCATCTAGAACAGATAAACGAATTGGTATCTGAGTATGATTCTAGGGCGCAGATGATCCTAGAATAACTCTAACCAATGAGAGAAACATAAGTAGGGTACGAACTCGAGTTCTACTCCACTTAGCCAAACTAGTTCATGAAAGGCTCTAAAGGAACCTGAGTCCAACACGAATTAGATGACCGAATGCAGCTATTCCAGTAAGAGACGAAATCATACTAGAACTACGTGAGCTTGATCCCTATAAATACAAGGGTACGTAGGCACCTCAGGGTACGACGCATTAAGTTCTCTAGTTTTCTCTAAAGGCACCTGAGATTATTGGAGATACCCTCGAGCTCAGCTCAACCCCCACAAACACAACCCAAACCTTTCGTAGAACAGTTGATCGCTAGCCTATACAACTACCTGTAAACCTCACATAAGTTGATTACGAAATCCACTCATCAACATTGGCGCTAGAAGGAGGGGGAGTTAATATCTTAAGAGTGGAAAAGATGTCAGGCAGCTCGGAGAGCGAAGCAACCCGTTCTGAGCGACAGGTTCATGAGGAGAACGCATCTCCTCCCAGAGCACCGAAGGTCACTAAAGCAGCCATGATGGAAATCCTAAAGACTGTGGGAGAACGTTTATCGACTTTGGAGCAGGCTTCAAACAAAAAGAAGAAAAAGAAGGCAAAGAAGAGCAAGAAGTCGAAGGTTACTCCGAAACAGTTGAATTTTGAAGAATCTGAGAATGGAGAGGAGGTTCCTGACGATGGTGAAGAACCGAAAGAAGGTAATGATGATGAAGATATGGAGAATCCTGAGAAGAATAAAACTGGTAGCAAGGACCGTACAGGGTCCAAGAAGAAGAAGAAAACCAAGACTGGAGGTTCCTCAAAGAAAAAGAAGAACGATAAAGACCCATCTGTCGAGATAATTGAAGAAAAAAGCACGGATTCAGATGAGGATACTGAAGAATCGAGTGCTACAGGGTCGCAAGAGGAAGAAGGGACGAGTAAGAAGACAAAGGCGGAAGCTGTTGGGGAGGTGACGGCAGAAGATGTCAAGAAAATTTTGGCTCAACTCAAGGACGAAAAGAATCTTGCTGTGAACCCTATAACAGCTTCTCCTTTCACCAAGAAGGTTCGAAAGTCGGCTTTGCCTAGGTCTTACAGGCCCTCAAATGAGTTGAAATTCGATGGGACTACTGACCCCATTGAGTACCTTAGTCGTTTTGACACAGAGATGGATGTTTATCAAGTGAAGGAAGCCACCAGGTGCAGGTTACTGGCTGCAACTCTACAGGGCGGAGCCCATCAGTGGTTCAAAAGGTTACCTGCAGATTCGATTGGTTCTTGGGCAAGCATGGGGAAGCTCTTTGTCACTCAATTCAGAGCATCTGTTGCATTTGCCCCACCGACCAATACCTTAGCCAATATCAAGCAAAGACCTAGTGAGACATTGACAGAATATTTCAAGAGGTTTAATGCAGAGGTTCCTAAAGTTAGGAAGGCATCTGAGGAAACAATAAAGAATTTCTTAATCGCTGGAGTCAAAGGAGGCTCAGATTTTTGGAAAGCACTGCAGGGAAAAGAACCAGAGACGTTAGCAGATTTTTATGCCCAGGCAGAACCCTTTCGACTGGTGGAGGAGTCTCTAGCTGAATTAAGGAAGGATCCAGATTTTGTAAGGCAAAGTGGAAGCAAGAGGTCGAGACAAAGAAGCCCCAATGGTCGTGACAATAAAAAGGTGGTTAGTCGCACATCTCAGGTGAAGCCTGAAGCTGTGAATCCTACTAAACCTGTCATGAGTCAGGTACCGCCACCAGCTTCCTATAACAGCAATAGACCAGAGAGACCCGTCTATGAAACTTTCACCCCTTTGGTAGCTCCGATTGATCATATTTACGCAGTGAATGAGAAGTCCTCATGGTTTAAGAAGCCTTTCAGAACCGGTCCCCCAGGAAATAAGAATGAGCGCCCCTACTGTGACTTCCATGATAATAATGGGCATAATACTGCAGATTGTCGTCACCTCAGAGATCTAATTGAAACTCTAATCAGACAAGGGCAATTGAGTGAATGGGTGGCTCAGGAAGGAAAAAAGTATAGAGATGAGAAGACTCAGAAGACACAGACACAGGAACCTGTCGTGATGGAGGGACCACCTAAGGCTGGGTGCATACGCACAATTATAGGAGGTCCCCATATTGGAGGAAGCAGCAGGAATGCCATGGAGAGGTATACTCGTGAGGCTAAAGAACGTCCTTTAACCAGTATTTACAATCTGTCCCAGAGGTCCCCAAAGCTGTTTGAAGGAGAGGATGCAGATATTACTTTCAATGAAGAAGATGCTTCCTGGGTACATCATCCTCATACTGACGCTTTGGTTGTTGAGGCAGGAATTGGATCTTATGAGGTTCATCGAGTGCTAGTGGATAATGGAAGCTCTGTAAACTTGTTATCTTACTCAGCTTTCAAGAAGATGCATTTTCTGGATAAAGACTTAACTCCAACAAACGATACCTTGTATGGATTCACCAATAATCAGGTTCCTATCAAAGGTAAGATTCGTTTGCCAGTAACCTTAGGTGATAAACCATGTTGCATTACACAGTTGGCAGAATTCATTGTTATAGAAGAGAATATGAATTACAATGCTATTTTGGGAAGACCCATTTTGAAGGAGATGAGGGTAATCACCTCCATTTACCACCTCACTATGAAGTTCCCGACGCCAAATGGAGTTGGCATAGTTCGAGGATGTCAGTATGAGTCTAGAGAGTGTTACACCAAAGCTTTGCAACATGCTGCTAGAGCTGCTAAATTGCCTGAGCCTATGGACGAGGTTCCTGATAGTTTTCCAGGAAAGAACCCAGACAAGATAACGGTCGACCTGCGCAGTTCGCCTTTGGAAGGTTTTGTGTCAGCCTCCTGTAGAGCTATAAGAATTGAAGAGATCATAGAAGAGGAACCTCATGATGAGATTCCCGTTTTTCGGGGACCAGATACCCCCTACTTACTGATAGAGGGTGCACCCCCTACGGATAAGGATGGTGATGTGTGTATGGTAGAAGGGGTAGATGAAGAAAAATCCCGAAAACTGAAACATAATGGATGCAATGAAGACAGTCAGCCAGCATCAAAGAGAAGGAATGTCATGCACGAAATGCAGGAACCGTCTACCGTCCAGGAACCTCAAGAGGACTCAACCGCAGGGATGGAGGTAGACTTAGATCCTCGAATGCCAGAAACCATGGTAAAGGCTGGACCAGCTGGTGAAACTCTGGATGTGAAGATCAATGACAAAGATGGTATAAAGGTGTTGAAGATTGGAGCTCAGCTTGATCCAACCTTAAAGGAATCTCTCATTACCTTTTTGGGCAAGAACCTGGATGTGTTTGCCTGGTGTCATGCAGATATGGAAGGGATAGATCCAAGGGTCATGTGTCATAAGTTGAATATTGATCCAGAAAAGAAAGGAGTGAGACAGAAGCGAAGACCAGTTAGTGGCGAGAGAGCTCAGGCATTGAAAGAAGAGGTTGACAGGTTGTTGGATGCAGGATTAGTTAAAGAATCTTTTTACCCAATATGGTTGGCAAATCCTGTTTTGGTAAAGAAACCTAATGGAAAATGGAGAACCTGTGTGGACTTCACAGATCTCAACAAAGCATGTCCGAAGGACAGCTTCCCACTGCCACGGATTGATCAGTTAGTGGATGCAACAGCTGGACATGCCCTCCTTAGCTTCATGGATGCCTATTCAGGTTATAATCAAATCCCTATGTATGAACCTGACCAAGAGCATACTTCTTTTATTACGGACAGAGGTCTTTATTGCTATGTATGCATGCCATTTGGGTTGATTAATGCTGGAGCTACATATCAACGGTTAGTGAATATGATGTTTAAAGACCAAATTGGCCATACTATGGAGGTATATGTGGATGATATGTTAGTTAAGTCTAAGGAAGCTGTAGACCATGTAAAGCACTTAGAAGAAATGTTTGGAATCTTGCGGAAGTACAGAATGAAGCTGAACCCTCAAAAATGTGTGTTTGGGGTAGAATCAGGAAAGTTTCTGGGTTTCATGGTAAACCACAGAGGTATCGAAGCCAACCCAGCCAAGATTAAAGCATTGATTGATATGAGGTCTCCGAGAACTGTGAGAGAGGTTCAATCTCTTACAGGAAGAGTTGCAGCTTTGAATAGATTCATTTCGAGGTCCACTGATAAGTGTCAGGAGTTCTTTAAAGCCATAAAGAAAGGAAACAAATTTGAGTGGACCGCAGAATGTGAGATAGCGTTTGGAAAGCTAAAGGAGCATTTGGGGAGCCCCCCACTGTTAGCCAAACCTGTGGATGGAGAAACATTGATACTTTATTTGGCTGTTTCAGAGTATTCCATTAGTGCAGTTCTGGTTCGAGAAGAGAATGGACAGCAGAGCCCAGTTTACTATGTTAGTAAAAGGTTACTTGACGCAGAAACGAGGTACACAGGAATGGAGAAGTTGGTTTTCGCATTGATTCTGGCTTCCAGGAAGCTGCGACCTTATTTCCAAGCTCACAAGATTGAAGTAAGAACCTCATATCCACTTAAGCAAGTGATGCATAGGCCAGAAACCTCTGGAAGAATGTTAAAATGGGCTGTGGAGCTAGGACAGTTCGACATAGAATATAAGCCAAAGACAGCAATCAAAGCTCAAGCTTTAGCAGATTTCTTAATCGAGTTTCCACCTCATGTAGAGGTTACTGGCCAAGAGGGGCCAAAAGAAGTGGTGGAAAAACAGGCAGACAATGACAACTGTGCACCTTGGTGGACACTGTATGTGGATGGAGCTGCTAACAGTGGTGGAGCAGGTGCAGGCATAGAATTAGTTAGTCCAGAAGGGCACCAACTCTATAGCTCGATTCATTTTGCTTTTAAAGCCACGAACAATGATGCAGAATATGAGGCATTGATTGCAGGACTCAAGTTGGCTTTGGAGATGAAAGTAGAGAATATCAGGGTGTTTAGTGATTCAATGTTAGTAGTTTGGCAGATTCGTGGTGGTTTTCAGGCAAGGGGGCCGAGAACAGACTTATATTTGAGATACTCCCAGGAGTTGATCGCAAGGTTCAGAGAGGTGAAGCTGGATCAGGTACCTCGAGGAAAGAATACCAAAGCGGATGCATTGGCCAAGTTAGGGTCACAACTCAAATCCACGTTATTGGGGGTAATTCCACTTCAAATCCAGGAGCAACCAAGTGTTTTCAAGGAAGAGGTAATGGACATTGAATTTCCAGTTGAAGATTCCTGGATGACCCCAATATATCGTTACCTGGACAAAGGGGAGCTACCTCCCAATCAAAGTGATATCAGGAAGCTGAGGTATCGAGCAGCCAGGTATGTAATTTATGATGGAGTTCTGTATAAGCGAGGATTCAATCAGCCTTTGCTTAAGTGTGTAGCTGGAGAACAATGCAAGTATATCCTCGAGGAAATTCATGAAGGAGTATGTGGAAATCACTCGGGGGGTAATTCTCTAGCCATGAAAGTCCTTCGACAAGGATATTATTGGCCAACCATCAAAGCAGATGCTACGAAGTTTGTGCAGGCATGCAGTAATTGTCAGAGGTTTGCAAATTTTGATAGTCGTCCTGTAGCCCCTATTAAACCGATTGTTAGCCCCTGGCCATTCGCTGTTTGGGGGATAGACCTCATTGGAGAGCTCCCGAAAGGAAAAGGAGGAGTGAAATACGCAGTGGTCGCAGTCGATTACTTTACAAAGTGGGCGGAAGCAGAACCACTTGCTAAGATTACAGCGTCAAAATTGACTGAATTTGTGTTTCGAGCTATTGTATGCAGGTTTGGCATTCCACAGAAGCTGATTTCTGACAATGGGAAGCAGTTCGATAGTAGAGAGCTTAGAGGATTGTGTGAGCAGTTTGGAATCCAAAAAGCATTTTCAGCAGTGTATTATCCGCAGAGTAATGGACAGACTGAAGCAGTGAATAAGATTATCAAGCACACTTTGAAGACAAGGCTTGAAGATAAGAAGGGAAGCTGGCCAGAGGAGCTTCCTGGAGTCTTGTGGTCGTATAACACCACGCCTAGAACTACAACAGGTGAGTCTCCTTTTATCCTCACTTATGGTTGTGAAGCTATGGTACCTGTGGAAGTTGGAACAGGTTCCTTGAGAAGAAAGTATTTTGATCCCGAGAGCAATGAGGTCAATCATAGACTGTATTTGGACATGGTTGAAGAGTTGAGAGCAGATTCACAAGTGAAGTTAGCAGCATATCAACAGAGAGTTCGAAGGTATTACGACAAAAAGGTGAAGGCAAGACCTTTTAAAGTTGGAGACCTAGTTCTGAGAAAAGTCATGCCAAATACCAGGGTTCTGGCACATGGAGCTTTTGGAGCAAATTGGGAAGGGCCTTACCAGATAAAGTCAGCCATTTGGGAAGGAACCTACCACTTGATGGATATGGATGGGAACCTCATTCCGAGAGCTTGGAATGCAGAACATCTCAAGAAGTATTATCAGTAACTCTTTTATGCGTTTTTCTTAGGAAAAGTAAGGCTCTTTCAGCCCAAGAATAAAGGCAGCTTATTAGTTATAGCTGACCAGCATTTTGATTTCAGTATTTAATTATGCATGTACTCGGGGGGTATTTGATGTGAACCTCCCTACTTGCAAGACAATTTTTTTTAAGTATTGAGCGATGTATAGCTCTACGTTGAATATTTTGAGTGCATTATTTGCAGCTATAGCTCCTTAATAGTTCTTTTACGTAATAATCATTACCCAAAAGAACTGGGGGGTAGTATTCCTACTTAGACAGTATTGCACATGCTATGATTTGATATTTCATATGCCAATTTGAAATTTTTGAAACAGGTTACCTAGATTAACAGGTTCCTGTAGCATTGTGTTGCATTTTGCAGGTTACCTAAGCTGACAGGTTCCTGTAGCATTGACAGTATGTATGAAGTATGAATATGAATTGACAGAATGTGCAGACTACGATTGATTGACCAGAATTAGCTTGTGGACAGATTGTTGAGAAAAGGATAAAAGTCCCAGGTAGCTTCCTGGGCATCGAGCAAAGCCCCAGGTAGCTTCCTGGGCATTGAGCAAAGCCCCAGGTAGCTTCCTGGGCATCGAGCAAAGCCCCAGGTAGCTTCCTGGGCATTGAGCAAAGCCCCAGGTAGCTTCCTGGGCATCGAGCAAAGCCCCAGGTAGCTTCCTGGGCATTGAGCAAAGCCCCAGGTAGCTTCCTGGGCATTGAGCAAAGCCCCAGGTAGCTTCCTGGGCATTGAGCAAAGCCCCAGGTAGCTTCCTGGGCATTGAGCAAAGCCCCAGGTAGCTTCCTGGGCATTGAGCAAAGCCCCAGGTAGCTTCCTGGGCATTGAGCAAAGCCCCAGGTAGCTTCCTGGGCATCGAGAAAAAGTCCCAGGTAGCTTCCTGGGCACGAGAAAAGCTTCAGGTAGCTTCCTGAGCAAATGAGATTGAAAAGCCTCAGTTGACTGAGCACGACATTGTTGCCAAAAGCCTCAAGTTCCTTGAGCACGTGAATTAAAGTCCTGACAAAAGGCATCTAAAGTCCTGACAAAAGGCACCTTAAAGAGAGGCCTAATAAGCTCTCCCTCATGTGGAACCGCCTTTGGCACATGGGAAGAAGGGATAAAATCCTTAGCATTTACCTTCATAAGATGTCTAGCCTGACACATGGAGAAGAGGAATCTGTGTGGACTCCTAGAACGGCACACAGGTTCCTAGAATCGCCCCGAGGCATAAAAAGGAACCAACATGCCTCGAGGCATGTTGGGACCTAGAGAGTAGGATTGGGAACCAAGCAGGTTACCTCTCCAGGAGAAAAAAGGAACCAACAGGCCTCGAGGCATGTTGGGACCTAGAGATTAGGATTGGAAGCCAAGCAGGCAACCTTTCCAAGAGATGACCCGAATTAAACAAGAGAAAGCTTTTACTAACGTTAACTGTTTTTTGTTTTATGTTTATTTTGCAGGATTAATACTCGAGGAACCTGGTATTGATGAAGAAGAAGTTATTAAAGAAGGCTACGGTTTAGATTATCGGTACAAAGTATAAGCACAAAGGTTCCAGGTTTTACAATTCAGCTGTAATTTGTTGCATTTGTTTTGAGAATAAGCAAGTGGAAATATGCATGTGTTCTGTTTCTTACAATGGGTTAGCCCACGTAAGCTTGATCATATGAATAAGGAAGCTGAATTATTCTCTAAGGCATAACAGCATAGTATTTCATAAGGTTTAGAAGAAAAGTATGCAGCAAAAGCAAATATCATAAAGAGAGTTATGGGTACAGAGACCCAGAAAACCAACATAAGAGTTAATGGCACGAAGGCCATGGAAATCAAATTTAAAGTTACATATTGCGAGGCATTACGAGGAGCCCGCGACCTCATTGAAAGTTATCAAAAGTTTTTAAGAATCTTGTTGAAATTACGAAGGAGGAACTTCATTGGAACCCTTAGCAGCAACAGGAGGAGTTGGAAGGATAGGCTGAACAACGTCAGGAGCAGGAACCTCTGCAGTCTCAAGGTTGGCACCTGGAGACCTCTCAACCGTTTTCACGGGAGGTACAGAGGTTGCAGCAGCAGCTTTCTCTTCAAAATCTTTGATCATCCCTACCACGTCTTCACCCAGGAGGGACCAGTCTATATTGGGCATCTTCTCCCATGTGGAACGTATGTAGTCATTAATACCTTCATCATAGCCTTCATCGTATCTGGCCTTCTCCTTGATAAGTATGGATGACTTCACAACTTCAGCAGCAGCATTCAAGGCATCCACTTGGGCTTCCAGTTCATTGGTTCTTTCCAACATCGACAGTTTCTCGTCCCTAAGGATCTTGACCTGTTCTTGAAGTTCATCCTTGCTATTCTTCAACGAGGTTTCAACAGCTTTAGCCCTCCTTACCGCAGCAGTGGCAACATTCACACTCTCCTCTTTAGCAACCAGCTCCTCTTTGAGCTTCGAGATTTCCCCTTGTAACCTGAGGTCATATTGGATCTTCAAGGCAAAGTCATCACAGAATCTAAGAGTAAAAAAGGCGTTCTGGGCCGCAGAGAACCTCATAGCTTCCAAAGCTTCAGTAGAGTCCATTTTCGACCAGCCAGTAATAGTCTCAGCAGGAACATGAGTGTCAATCAAGTCCTTAAACTGGTTCTGAGCAGCGGTAGGTTCAGTCTTCACAGCTTTGTTCTTCCTCATGGATCTAGTCTGAGAGCTCCCTGATAAGTCAAGTGTGGTCTGAGCCAATTTGCGTTTCGAAGAACCTGATGGTTGAGTCTGGACGGATACAGGGGTTGGAACTTGGTTAATTGGAGTTGCATCAAGCGGAACCTCCTTTACACTGTCTTCAACCTTGAAAATTTCTTCCACGTTTTTAGATCTCTTTATAAATGAAGGAACTTTTGGAGCCATATCTGCATAAGTTAGAAGGTTAAGGTTAGAGATATATATATGAAGTGAGCAAATGAAATTGCACAAATATAAAGAAACTCCTACCAGAAGTTGAAGGAATAAAGCCTAAAGTCATCAAGTTATCAGGGGTCATCAAGACCAGACAATCTCTAGTGGAGGCTGATAGTTTCAAAATCTTAGTTGCTCTTTCCAAGCAGACTCCCGTAAGAACGGTTTGCTTAGGGATATTGGGACGACAATTAAACTCGTATCTAACGTAGGGGCAGTCATAGCAATAAAGAAACTGTTCCGACCATTGTTCAAAGTTTTGCTTAACATTTTTTATGCACTGACCCTGGTGACAAGGCCAGGCCGAAAGGTAAAAACAACCAGAATTTCTTCCAGTGTCTTTCAGTCTGAAGAAATAGCCCAATTCAGGGGCTGTCAAAGGAACTGTAAACTTGCTGGAATATAGTATAAAAGTGCTGATGGCTAACCGATAAGAATTAGGGGTGAGTTGCATTGGTGCTAATTGATAAAAGTCAAGAACCTCTCGTAAGAAAGGATGAAGAGGCATGGAAACACCTACCCTCAGGAAAGCGGCAGATATGACAGCATGGGGGATACCTTGTTTTGGGATTTTCAAATCAAACCTGTGAGCTCTCTCACCAGGTTCTGGGACTGTTATCTTACAGACAGGGCGGTGACATTCCTCGAATAGTCTTTCCAGTTTAACTGAGGTCATGATAGAATCAGATTTTTCACAAAAAGGGACAATCTCTTGTTTGAATGGTTCTCTTTCTACAGATATCTCACTTTGAAAGTCGGGTTCTAGGAAGGACTCAGGTTCAAATTCAGGTTTTGATACCTCTTCATTATCAGACCAGTCATCTCCTAAATCGATTAAGCTTAAAGGCTTTAAGGGATCAATAGCATTTGGAGGTTTCATCAAAATATCTTGAGGATCACCAGTGTTGGGAATCAAGACCCTAGACCTAGTTCTATTACCTACAGATGCGACAAAAACAGGTTTTACGGAAGAGAGGTGGTCAGAATGTGTTGAATCAGAAGACATCTGCAAGAAACAGACGAAAAAAGGTCAGACTTTGGAATTCTTAAAGGGAGACCTGTGGTTTTAAGACGATTGAACTACTTTGATTATGTCAAGTAAGTTTCTTTTTAAGAGTTATATGGAAGGTGTACACTCACAGAGATAGGTATGAAATATGACATGAATACGAAACAAATTAAGATAGAAGACAAACAAACAGTCAAAAGCTTTCAGTAGAATCATAGTGATGGAACCACAAATCGGTGATGGAACTACCAGTAGAGAAGGTATTATGGATGGTTGTGTGTGTGACATATAAAAACCATATACAAACACTTATCAGATAAAAGACAGCATGCAAGATCGAAGTAATCAGATAGTTAAAAATGCAATCGAGATTATGAGAAAACAGAAAGAAAGGATTCAGAATCATACCTTGGATAGAAGAAAACGGCGATAGAAGGTTTGGATTAAGCAGATGACCGTCGGACTTCTCCTATTTTTCTCTCCAAGGGTTTTAGAAAATATTTGGTAAAGGTAAAAATGAAGATGAAGTCATTCATTTGTTTATATAATCAAGACAGCTCTATACACGTGGCAGCACATTACTGGAGCGGTAAAAACGAAGAGGTACACGCGTGAGAAGCGTGTAAACCTTGGGAACTCACACATTAACTGCAGCTTTGGTAAGTGATAAGTTTAATTCAAATTTTGAATTATCTTCTACAACCAACCATTATCCTCTTTTAACTTATTAAATTTAAAGAGGCATGAAGTTAAGTGACAAGTTGGATTCCTTGAGAAGTTGAATGCAAGCATAAAGTAGATTCCGAGAGCTGGAGCAAGAAAGAAGAAAATAGCGAGATAACAGGTTCCTTAATACAAAGGAAGCTTACTCAAGATTATATCAAGCTGAAAATATTTTATGTCCTGTTTCCTATACCGAGTTAGCTCATATAGGCTTGGATATACAATGCGGAAGCAAGATATAGTTACCAGGATGGGTTAACATTAAACCTTTGATCGAAGAATTAAAATAGGTTCCTTTCACATTACATGATTTCAAGGAACCGGGGGGTACTTGTTGTGCCCAAAATCTCCATGGACTAGATTTAGGCCCATTAATCAATAAGGTCCGATCCATACAAGTTAGAAGATTGATCCAATACGAGCCAGGAAGATCAAATAGAAGAAATGACTAAAGAAGTACGAATAACAGGAGGTTCCCCAATGGTCAGGAAGCTGAGCTGAACACTCGAAGACCAGGTTCCTCCCAGCCGAGGAGTTCGAATTAGCATAACAACAACCATAGAGATGATAAAAGCATATGAAAAGTTATCCAGTCTAACTAGTTTGTTATTTGTGCAGGTACTAACACCAAAAGGGAGGTTCCTAAGTGATATGTCCCGAAATAAGGAGGTCCCTGAGAAACAGGCTCCTGAAATGTAGGTTCCTGAGCACCAGGTTCCTACGAGTTGCCAACAGAAAGTTCTAGAAGCCATCTAGAACAGATAAACGAATTGGTATCTGAGTATGATTCTAGGGCGCAGATGATCCTAGAATAACTCTAACCAATGAGAGAAACATAAGTAGGGTACGAACTCGAGTTCTACTCCACTTAGCCAAACTAGTTCATGAAAGGCTCTAAAGGAACCTGAGTCCAACACGAATTAGATGACCGAATGCAGCTATTCCAGTAAGAGACGAAATCATACTAGAACTACGTGAGCTTGATCCCTATAAATACAAGGGTACGTAGGCACCTCAGGGTACGACGCATTAAGTTCTCTAGTTTTCTCTAAAGGCACCTGAGATTATTGGAGATACCCTCGAGCTCAGCTCAACCCCCACAAACACAACCCAAACCTTTCGTAGAACAGTTGATCGCTAGCCTATACAACTACCTGTAAACCTCACATAAGTTGATTACGAAATCCACTCATCAACACTAAATTTCCTCTAGCAGCACCTAAAATACAATCTCTACGATCCTTGATTCTATTGTCTATTAAAGCCATTTTAATAGGTGAATCAATTCCTTCTTGAAACTCAGATTTTAACAAAATGTTAACAACTCCTAAATGGACTGTACTGATTGTTGGTCTAATCTTAGAATCAATCTTAGAAAGGTTTTTCCTAATTTCTTCTCTATTAATGAGGGAAAGAAAAACCTAACCTTTAGTATCTTTTATGTCGACATGCATTTCTTTTGTACTGACAAAGTAAAAGATATTGTTTTTTCTTTTCAAAGGATTTAGACTAAAGGGAATTCTAAATACTTTTTCTTTTTTCAAATCAAGCTTTAAATTCTTGATTTTTGAAAGCATTTCTTGTTTTACCAAAAAGCTTCCTTGAAATCCTTTTTCGTTTTCTGAAAACTCGATTTCATAATCCTGATTATCATCAGAAGTCTGAAGATCATCAATCTCTTTGCCTTTTAAAAGATTCATTTTAAAAGATTATTCCTAGGCTTTGATACCAATTCAGGGGGAGACACAAATGACTGTAATTATAACAGGTGCGGAAGCAGATGTTTTCTTAAAGATGGAGTCTCTCCGTTCTTTTGTAACCAAAAGAGGTCTAACCTATGATTATTGCTAATCATGTTAACATGTTAGAGGAACTTTACTCTGATGTTCTAGTCCTATTACGAGGATAGGGCTCTAATTTCATAATTCTAACTCCATTTGTAATGCAGAGAATTTTGATGTGATCCCGCTGTGAGTTCCCCTTTAAATTGGGACAATTTATGCTGATATTAGCGAAGTCCATACCAAGCAGGGGGCTTGTTTGATAGATGATCAGACCCTACCATGGACCTTGTTGGACCATGATTAGAAGTAGTCACTTGCTCTTCATGCTGTATTGAGGTAGTCAAAGACCTTCTAATTGCCGCCAAGGATCGGGGGCGTCCCCCCTTTCCCCAAGGATCGGGGGCGTCCCCCCTCTCCTCGACGTAGAGGTATTTCACCAAGAAGCATCTCATGTAGAGGTCCCATGATGGAGGTCGTACTTTAAGTTCCTTGATTTCCTTCCTTAAGTAGATATGCTTCACATTAAGTAAACTTAAGGACATCCCCTCAAGTCGCAGTAAGTGCTACGCTTGCATCTTTGACCTGAGGGGTGTTCGACCTTGCATACACTGTGCTGGCCTAGTCATGCAATTTTGAAGGCTAGTAAAAAAGAAATACAATTGCTTGGAAAATAATTTTGCCAATATTGAAGAAAGAACCATGCGTAGATAGTAGCAGGGGGCACAACCCAAATTTATTACATCAGGTAGGAGAGGTGTCTATATGATATCACAACCCCCCTAGACTGAGGATGAATTTATTCGTACTTAGTTTATAGATACATAAAGCTATTCATGCATGCTCAGCATGAATACTCGCAGCGCGCTCAGTCCTGTCCTTGTGGGGCTCCTCCTTTTACCCAAGTGGTGGCACATCATTATAACCGAAATCATGCTTCTTTACATCACGAACTACCCACTCAGTTAGCTGTCCATTACGAATTATCTCTTCAATTTGCTCCTTGAGCTACCTACAATCCGCATTATCATGTCCTGTCTGTTCATGAAAGGCACAATATTTACGAGTACCCTTGGTTGCCCGACTATTCATAGGTGGGGTTTTTTTAAACATTCCTTTATTAGCGTTCACTGCATAGATATGATCAATGGGGGTCACCAAAGGAGTGTACTGACCCTCATTTCTTCTACTTCGAGCTTGCGGTGGGGAGCTTTCTGGCAAGAACAAAAACAAGATAAATTCAAAGACAAACATATTAATTGAGGTAATTAATATAAAACAAACAATAATTGATACAAGACATGAAGAAAATATTAAAATTAGAGAAAAAGAGTGTAAGACAAACCTAAAAAATGATCAAGTGAGATAGACTGCGAGTAACAATATAGATCCAAGTCAATATATGAGATCGAGAAGGTCTATTACCATGTGAAACTTATACTTAATATTAACCTAGCTAAAAGTGAGAAAAATGGAGAAGAAAAATAGTATATATTTTGTATATCATTTGTGCGATGAAGAAAGCACGAGAAAAGTTGGACATTTGTACAAGTTTGATGTCTTAGCGATGAAGAAAGCATGAGAAAAATTGGATTTATTAGTATGTGTTGGGCCGTGAATAGAAGTTGGGCTTTTTACCAGTTCAAGCCCAAAACCCAGTGAAATTGTTTATGAGTGAATTAGGTTCAACAATGAGTTGGTGAGTTGTCTTTATCCCATTGGTCCAACTTGTTAGGATTTGTATCTGACATAGTTGTAGACCTATAAAATATGCTCAGGATGAAAGGGAGACAGGGAGATATAGAAATATATAGTTATATACGGAGTAGTTTTTAACTACATGTTTTATTAATGTTTTGAGATATTTTTTTAACTGACCTTTTTATATATTTGTAATTAGGATCTTACTTAAATGAGAATACCAATTATTGTGATATATGAGATCTAATTCTAAACACTTCAGCATTTCTATAATTCTAGTATATGGATCTATAAATAATACATTAGAAATTGTTAACGAAACAATTTGGTGATAATAAATTTGTGGAGGATTGCTGAAATTATGATGATTATTGATGACGGTGTACGATGGTGATTGTTAATGTTTAAATGTTTCGCTGTGGCTGAGATTATATGGAACTAGGGGTTATTGGTAATCAAAGAAGATGTGATACATAAAAAATGTTACAATCAATAAAGTGTACTTGTTGGAAAGGATTATGTACAGAGGATGTGTTATATCAAGAGAGAAGAGAAATAATAACCAAGAACTGGAAAATGTATATTATGTCAACCCTTCCTAGTACAAAAATCCCTCACTATATAACATGGTTTTGATCAGCTATAACCGGTACAACCATGAAAAAAAGATCTAGCAGGGAATTAAGAAATCATTCACAAAAGGAGACACCTGATATGGTTTAACTACAGAGGTTCAGTTCTTGTTACTGATTTATTTAAATGTGAACTTGTACTTCGGCTCTTGATTTACACTCCACCCATTCTCTTGTTTAGATCTTGCTGCTCGAGAGGTTTCCCTTTTCACCTTGCAACCTAAACTCTAAGGTTTAGAAAAAAAAATCTAAAAAAACTGAGCAGCTACTGATTATACGTGAACTTATCATCGGTAAAAAAAGTAATCTTGTGTAGTTCCAGATGCGAAGTAAGAGGAAGAGGCAGTATCTAAATCTCCAGAACGATATCTGCAAAACGAGTAGGCACTAAGTTATGTTAATGTTCGAGGTTATAGAAAACGTTTTGCCAGTCAGTCTGTCACTACTAGGAATTGAAACAGATGATAATATCTTACATTCTGAATCTGTTTTGACCCATTTACTCTTCTGATCACTTGACTTGTCTTCTTTTTCATCTTGTTTTCTCATGCTTGGCATTTGTATATCTTCTATGTATTTTTTCATCGATGATGCTCGAGATGAATTCTGAGGGTACATCTTCTTGGAAAGCATTGTCCTCAAAAGCTGCACTTGAACATATCATCTCCATCAGAACACAGATCATATATGATGGAATTCAGTTTAAAGAATATGAAACTCCAAAGTTTAATTTTCTATGAATTATATGATCTCAAAATATTATGATGATTAAGAACATACTTGGCAAAAAAATATACTCCATAATGGTTTACAGGCAGTTAACAGAAATTACCTTCTCCATTCTTGATTCTGGAAGTGTGTCCCTCAAACTGGGAGTTGGCGCAAATCCACTTCTACAGACGAACATTTTCTTTAAAAGAAAGGAAACTGATTTTTTGCCAATTGATTTCTTATTATTACTTTCCATGCAAGCATCTCTACATCGACCAAGAATCACTTGAATTGTTCTGTCAATATCTTCTTCATCTTCTTCCTCTTTATCAGTCAAGTCATTGCATAATGTACTAGATAGTCTACGATCAACCTCCAAGCTTGATGGGCAATTAAGAAATCTGTCCAATGGAAGATTAGCAATTTCCCCATTAACTTTAGGAGCTGGTTTCCGCGTCAACAGATTAGCCAACTCTGTCTGTAGCTTTTCAACTTCTTCAGGGGTAAATTCTGCAGCTAATTCTTGAGAAAGAGATCGATTGTCATCTTCAAGACTCTGTCTCTCTCTATTGTCTGGGAGATCGTTTTTACCAAAAGTTCCGATTGTCAGCAATCCGTGAGGCCAGTCACTGAATTCTTTCTTTTTTGTTTCTTGATTCAATTTATCTGTGGAATGAAAATAAAAAACGCATTAAACAAAAGAATTTATCTTGTGTATAAAATAATTTAGATTTTTTCATGCAAACTTCATACTGTAGTGTTTAGTGCCAAAAAGATTTTTAAAAGATGGCATAGATTGTATGTAAACTTACTACTAGTCGAAGCCGAATTTGATTTTGTGGTCTCCTTTCCCCTGTGAAGCTTATTTTGCATCCAACTGAAGAACTGCAATAAAAAACAACAAACTTAGCTTCTAAATGTACCGATCGATCGTATTGCAAAAGAGCCTAAAAAACACAAATACATTATCGTGTCTTACCTTCATTGGTAATATGATGCAAGAAGTCTAGTTTAATTGACGAGGAAGTCTGGAGAGAACTATAACTTGAGTTTAGAAGAGGTCTGCAGCTGTTTATGATAGATAGGGAAGGGCAATGGCTGATGTGCATTAGGTATTCAGATTATTTAAGCAGATCCTAGAAGCCAATGAAAGTTAAACTTTGGGAGTAATAAATTATATTACATATGGATTTTTGCAAGGAAAACCACATCTTCTTATTGGTCTAAGAACAGCCTTTTTTGACAGATCAGTTCTCTGGATACTCTACTACAACTCTGCATACATGTACCCAAATTTCACTGGCTAATGTGGCCTATAAAATACTAGTAATTATATAAATTTACGGTAACACTATTATTATATAATGTGTACATACGTGGATGATGATATTACTGTTAGGTCCACACTGATTAGTGGGTGCAGGGCACAAATTATGCATTTGATATAAAATTTGTTGCTAATGACTCGGGAGTAATTCCACAGACATATGGTTAATCTATGAGACACGGTAGTTAAAGGACTTAATCACCACTTACTTTCTTAACAGTACGGACTTGTATATAATTAAGGTACTGAAGGCTGTGGTCCTTGTGGGGATGCAAGGCATCTGTCGCCAAAAAACAGTCAATCCTACATGATCAGACCAACACGTGTGCTATCGCCTCTGCTTTATTCTTCTAAATTACTATGTTTCCATTCCAAAATCTCGATTTGTCATATACAATCAGTGTTAATAAAAACTGTTAAATTATCACAGGGAAATTAAGCTACATACTCAGTTATCCCGTTTACAGCAGTCTCGACTAGACAGCCAAGGATTACTCTAAATACGTATTACTCGTCAAATGCCATCTATATGGAAACACATTGATCGTCATTTCCATCCCCGGGTTCAAATCTCGTGATCCAAACAGCTCTTACGGAAACACATTGATCGATTGATAAAAAACTACGAGTAAATTACATAGTGGTAGCTGTATTAATATTTACACCAATTTTCAAAATAGTGGCCAACTATGAAGCAGGGATTCTTCACCTAGGTGAAGAATCGCGTATCCCACGCTTCGGGGATGCGGGGGTGCGCGGGGGTGCGCGGGGGTGCGCACGGAGTGCGCCACGTGGCGTATCCCCGCTTTTCTGTCAAGGGGTGCGCGGGGGGTGCGCGGGGGTGCGTAGGGGGGGTGCGCGGGGGTGCGTATGGTCAATTTTTAATATTTTTTTTTGCTTTTTAATTACAATCATATTGTTATATATTCATTTATTATCACTTATATATGTTAGTTAAGTGATTTAAAAGCATTTTTATTACAATTTACATGAAATGTGAAAATTCAATGTTTTATCAAGTAGCTTTTCTGCAATGTTAAGTGATTTAAACAAGCTTTTATTATGTCTTTTATTTAGTAAGGAACTAAGGATGATGAAATTGAACTACTTAAGTATTTGACATTTTGACTATTTGGTTTAATTTGAGTGCTACTCTTCCTTTTTATTTAATATATATATTATTTTTTATTTTTTTATTTTTTTTGCCGTATCCCCACGTATCCCCATTTTTTTTATTTTGCCGAATTACCGAATCCCCGTATCGCGCACCCCCGCACCCGCACCCGCACCCATGCTTCATAGGTGGCCAAATTTTCAGTAAATGACGAGTATAAGCTGATGTGATCACGAGTTTTCGACCAGTACCAGATATTCAGTAAATGAGCTATGGATTAATGAGATTATGTTCCTTTTCTACTATCTAATATAACAAAGTATTATGCACGATCAGTCCAGCATCCATACAGCACCAACTTGGACTTGAGCATCTGCGAGCTTCTATTATATATTCCTCGAGATGCATGTAACAACATGCCAGTAAAAATGGAGTGTAGTAGAATCACCACAACCAAGATACACCTTTTCACGAAGAAAGATAAAAGAGGCATGTGCAGATGAAACTAATACTCAACCTATATTTGGCCAAAGGGGATGAAACTTTCCATATCTGGAAAGCTCCACGTCTGCTTACTACTATAAAGAAACATAACAAATATTGTCGTGGATCTCTATCATCCACAGAATTGCACACCTTGTTTGACTAAGTTTGTGATTCATAGCACATATATCTTAATTAGATATGCATTTCAATTCTCAAGTATTGCTATATTTACATTCCAATCACAACTTCAGCAGGGCGGGATCAGGATTTTAAAAGTTCCAGGACTAATTTTTCTCATTGTACATACTGATATTATTCGGCAACTAAGTTTAAGTTTAACCATTGTCCTTGAAGATCAGAATGTACACATACAATGTCGATAACATATATATATGGCCTATTATAGTTATTATATCTACATTATTAACCGCAGCACTGGTCACATGAATCGCATATCTCACAACAGCATCTGAGGCACTGAAAACATGCAAGGGCAGTGCAAAGTTGTGTAAAAGCCACAGCACATTGATCATTTACTTGCGAACAAAACTGAATGAAGCACATGCAACAGCAGCGATCCATTAGTCTCACACAAAAATTTGAGGCCGCCTTCATCATGAAATCTTTAGATACATGTAACTTTGGTTCTCCACTGCCAAGAGGAAGATTCTCCGACGTGGCTGTTAAGTCGCCAAAACCAGTACCCGTGTTCCTGAGGAAAATTACTTTCCTGCCATTCATCCCCATCATCTGTGGCAGATTATTATCAGCAATCAGCAATTCCAAAAAAAGTCATCGCAAAAGTGATACAATGTACATTCTTAGATTAGTTACTTTGTAAGAGATACAAGTGTGTTCAAGAAAACAGTTGGTCAAGTAGAAGTAGCTTGCTTACATATGTAATGAGAAAAAAACAAGCAAAAAGTCTACCTCTCGTACTAGGACCGGGCCAGACGATTGCTTCCCTTTATCAGTCTGGACTAAAATCATGCTTGTATATTCTGATGGAATCCCTGTCTGTATACTCATTTTCGCAACCTAAAAGCACAGGAATAACTCAAGTTACCACAAATTGATCCTACATAACAAGATTTTGGGCAGGCGAAATGTTTAACAATTTCATGAAGAAAAAACAACTCTTGTTCTACAGAAAAGCTACATCTGCAACTATATGCACCCATCCTATTTCGAGGCATATACAAGATCATGAAATTCGTTTTATTCCTCTAAGGTTCAAGCACATGCAGAATAAGGACTAACCTTCTCTTCTAGTTGTTTGCTTCCTGACAACCAGGCATGACATGTGAGCGTTTCAATATGTCTTCTTGCAAGTACCTGCTCAAAATAAGTGTTAGTTGCAAAATGCGCGCTGTACCTTCAGAAAGTAATGCAACCTATTTATCTGAAAAATCAAAACACATATAGAACCGACTTCTGTATTATAAATTTAATGCAGCAGATGCTTGTTATAATTATTGATCAGCAAAAGATTATTTAAATCAGACAGGGATGGAAATATATTCTAAATCATCAGATACATAAGTTGAAGAATTAGGTTCAGAACTTGAGAAAATACCCTATCTAGAGGAATGTCCTTCGCCTTTTGTGCTTTCACATCTATCACAAACCTACTCAAATCTGACAAGAGACCACTAGCTTCAACCGAATCAGGGAAGTTCCCAGAATATCTGCCTGATACGATCACTGGACAGCCGGTAGAAAGGTCTGGAATACGACATGGATACATCTGTGCATGAGGATGTACAGAAAGAGAGTTCAAGTGGATGATGACAACAAATGAAAACCAAACAAGAGCACTATATGGAATTGGCAATGATGATTTATTAACCTTTCCATTTCTCAAATAACATAATATATTTTGACAAATAATAGAGCTAGAGAATAAGTCTATTGCAATTACAGAGGAAAAATACAATCCCTCGTGCAGGAAAGCCGTTCTGTCTATGAAACCCCACGCCAGTTCTGTCTGAGACCCCAGTGGTGAGCACAAACAAACCCTCACTCGCTTCGCATAGAAGCCCACCCAAAGCAGCACTCTATTTGATACCAATTACCAAACACGGCTGGAATGTGAGCAATTTGTGAAAGTATTTTTTGCATTAGCGATGTATGGTCACAAAACTACTCCTTATCACTAGCATCACTAATAAAGCAACATTAACTTTTTCCTCACAGATACTAATTGGAACCAGGATCAAATATTTTTATACAAAACTTCAATGGGCAAATTACATAAACTGCAGTCTACTCAGCTAAAAATTATCATGATGAGACCCAATAGTATCAGCACATACAGTCAATGAACCTTGAATGTCATTCCCTGGTGTAGTAGGAAACATTCAGTAAGTAAAGAATCGAGTTCAACAATGTACCTCTAATGTATCAATGTGTTCCAAAGCATCAACTTTAATATTTGTAAGAATAAGAGACGATGCGCTGTCAAATAGCCTTTGCATTCGGACGGTGATGGAATCTGAAGGAATAATAATCAAAATATTTTAAGTTTTGAAACCATCATTCAGAAAACTAGTAACTTGGTATTATAATGATTGCTTTGCGAGGAACATTTTAAGTTTCTTTTCAGTAATAACACTTAAAATGAGGGAATTAATTGTAAACTAAACCCCAAATGGGTAAATATTCCATTTGCAGTATAACTTAGATTTATACTATAGAGTCTGCGAAGACAGAACTTAAATGAGATATTGACAAATAAAATAATCCTAATGTGAAATATAATCAACTAACCAATATCATATGCAGCATCATAATAACCTCTCCCAATTTGCGCAAGCATTTGCAGGAAGAAATGGTTACAGTATGAACCTGAAAAGGTGTACTTGCATAAAGATAATTCTAAAAAAAAAACAGTAAACAGCTAACATGGCAAGCACATGAAGGTTCAATTGTTCGATAAGCATCTTTAAGTTTTTTTTTAAATATATAATAAAATAGTAATTCACACATTATATATGAAGTTGCTGAGGGAACTTGGGGAGGAACCAATATTATCGAAGGCTAACCTATCCCAAATGTGCATATACGGGGATAATTGGGACCTCCATCTATAAGGCGCTTTTTCATATCGTTGCAGATGTCACGTTCATTTTCAACGGCCCCGTCCGTGATGAGAAAAATTAATGGAACTGAATCACCTATTTTTGCAACCATCTCTATTGCCTGTAGCAAGCATATTAATAAACACCTCACATACATTGCAGTCATCCGAATCAGAATACAGGTACAGATTTTAGAAACACGTCATAGTTCAACAAGCATATATCTGAGAATACTAGTTGGTAAAACAAGATATTTTCCGATTAGAGATCATAAGTAAAGAGAAGGAAAGAAGGGTCTAAGGTAAAATTACATGAAAATGCAGTTCTTACTGTTAAGATTATATAGTCTTGCATGCATTAAAAATTTACAAGAAACAGAAAAACGACCAGAGATATCCTGATCTTCTAGCATCACTTTATTATGTTGGCGTGTTAATATAAAATGCAATCAATAACTAAAATGATGTGTACCAAACAACAAAACTATAGCTGAAATGATGTTATGGTCCAAAAATAATGGTTGTTGACATCCACCAGTCGAAGGTCAATTGTCGTGTAGAAGCCATCATTAAGTAGAATTAAAATCGCAACTTCATACCTGATTTAGAGGTAACATGATGTTTGTGCCGCCTTTTGCAATAAAATTTGTACTAATCCATTCTGCAGCATTTTCAATTGTTTCATTTGTTGCTAGTTCCATGGATGGTGAGAACAATGTGGTACTCTCATTGAAGGCAAGAATGTTAAAAGAATCTGTAGGGGTGAGGTTCGAAATGGCTTCTAGTAGTGCAGTTTTTGCATATTCAATGGTGGCTCCCTGCATGCTTCCACTTATATCCACAACAAAGGTTATTACCTTTCTGAAAACCTATAACAAGCAGTAAGATGGCATAAGAGTGCACAGATAACATGAGAAGAAGATGGCATAAGAATTGTATAACAGTTTACTGTACAAACATTAATTTATGTTCAATACCAAACAATAGAAAAACATGCTGCTCTACGTAAGCATACTAACCGGTCTAAATGATAAAGGGTCAGTCTCTGGTTTATTATAGTTGGGGGCTGTTTTAATATTTACATTATTGAAGTGCCAAACAGAGAATATCAAGCATAATTTTGTTATATATTCAGGTGGTAGATAAAATGTTTCATACTCCTGAAGATTATGTTAAAATGGCTTAGGGCATAAAGAAGAACATTCATCTATTTTAACTGACCTTTCTGCGAAGGTCACTTCCCGGGAACAGGGTAAAGCAGAACATCTCTCTCTGGTCAAGATCATGAAGAGGTGGAGCATGTAATAGGAGACCAGCAGATATATCACTTGAACAAACCTGATGATAAAGTACCAACCATAGCAAGTCAAATAGATTTAATATTTGCTTAAAAATATGTTACTGCATACGTTTTGCTTTTCTATTAGTACTGATCATGAATATCAGAACACCTAATCTCGGACAAAGAATATAAGAATAAGAAGTGAACTGTGCGGACAAAGTAGCTAGGTGTGAAGTCTTACTGAATAAGAAAAAAAGAAGTCACTAATGGAAAATGATACAACTTCAGCCTCATATGAGAGGGCCAACTCCCCTGCCCCACGTCTTATTTCCTGCATAGAAAGACAGAAGATTATTCACTAAATAGTTCACAAGTTCAACTTTAACAAATTAATCAATGGTCATATAACAATGCATTCACTTACCTTAAAAGGATGACTAGTGGTCTTGCATAGGACCTGTGTCCCAATACCAGCCTTCAGATTCAGCTGAATTTTTTCTCTTTTACTGATAGTAGTAGCTACAGGTATAACATATGTCGGAAAACTAAACGGAACACAGAGGCAGAATTGACCATCTTGATACATCATTTTCTGAGACCATCTCACTTTTACATGAAGATTGGAACCGCCTTCAACCTTTTAGAAATCAGATAAAAACATTAATTGCATTCTTGATTTAAATTAATGTAAAAAAAAGAGTGTTTTGAACTTGATCAAAGATAACCTGGGAAACTTTAAACGTATAAATATGACGTTTAAGCAAGCATCCATCCTTTGCATTATCCATGTTTTCTGTATCATATGTATCTCCAGTAGCAATCAGTTGGGTAAAGAATGAACTTCTAGTAGTACTGACTTCAACACCTAGAACTGAACCCTGTTAGCCAAGTCACATGTCTTCTGAGAACTAAGAATCAGAAACTTCAACAATGCCAATTATTAACATATCATGCACACTCTTAAGTCTTTAATAAGTGATGTTAGATTAAATGTATTGCATATGCTGGCAATCAACTTAGAGAAATATAATTAATACACAATTTTGTATCCAGATGGCCTGTCTAATTAAATAGTAAAGTAATTAAAAATTAATCTTGTCATATTAAAAAAGGCCCCATAATCATCGTTCATAAGCTTTGCTTTGCTACTTGTTTGAACACAAAGTAATAAGTCAACTAAATTAAGCTACATACACATTTAAAGTTAACATCTTGGAAATGTACTACACTAAACTCGAATTCAACATGAACTTTTTTTTGTTAGGTGAAGAAGCGTGATTGATGGCTATATATGTTATGGGAGCCTTTCGTTTAGTCCCAAATTCATACTAATATCTTTTGAATAAAGAGTGGATACACTCGCCAAAAAATCACATGTAAACTGAATTCAGGATGCAGGGAAAAAAAATCTAGGAGAGAACTGGAGAAGAATACTGTTTAATCTTAATATAATGGCCGGCGTGTCTGGGATCCGGAGGTGTCCGAAACAAGATAATCTATGTGTGACCAAAAGTTTTTAAAATATCGAGACACTTGGCGTCTTATACGGCCTCTGTATCCATGTCGGAGCAACAACAATTGACTGTGAAAGAAGGATTGTTATCCTTTAAAGAGTAAAACCTCCTCCTTCTTTTGGTTGATTACAGGTGCAGCATGAATATATTATCAAGAGGAATACTACTCACTAACGGGAAGACCAAATTTCGAGAAATCGTAAAAAAAATCAAAATAAACATACCCAGTAAAATCCCGCTCGTAGACAAATATGTATATAACCAGGTATGGTATGCTAATGCAATGCAACAAAAGGAAATTGGGAGCTTGTTGATTATGAAGGTACCTGTTCACCCATAGGAATAGCAATGCGACAATCACAAGTTTTATTAGCAAGAACACAATGAACACGCCAGGTTCCGCTAACACTAATAAACGCAGTGTCCAAATAACAATCCACTTCCATCTCAACCCCATGCATGTGTAACGGTATTAAAGCCGGCGGTTCACACAGTCCGTACACATACGGCTGGTAGCTCGGAATGTCCGGATTATCCACTATACCTGGCTCCGATATCTCTGCGTAAACCATTGGACCTTTCGGCAGGTACGTCTCGGATGACCTCTCCATCACGGAAACCTTGGGCGCCGACACTTGTCTTCCGTAATATATACGCTTTGATAGCTTAAGCCCGAATGCAACTGAGCTTGATAACTGATCGGCCATTCTGAAATCCGGTGAGAAAATAGATACTACAAGTGGGTCTGTGTGCAAAGATTGTTGGATTAATAAGCTAGGTAGGCGTTTGGGGATAGAAAAGGACAAGTACTGAAAAGAGTGAAACGAAATGAAAGAGACCAGACTAGCTAGCTACTTATGTTATTACGGAGGTAGATTAGCATCTCGAATGGTATTAGTTAAAAGAGTAATGCTACAGAAATGGTTACAGAATTTTTGTACAGAATGAGTTGGATTCCACTAAGGTAGATCTTTATTGGTTGATATTGATGTGAATACAGGGGCCCATTAAGTTATAGCCAATTAAATTAAGACACCTACTATTCTGTAAAAAAATTTGTGAAAATTTCTGTAACTCTAGCATTTTCCTAGTTAAAAATGGTTGGCTAAATCAGATAAAATATTGATTATATAAAATTTGTCGAACCTATAAGAAATTGTGCTCCAATGATATATTGGTTATAATGTTGTATATATGGCTATAATTATAGTATGTTATTATTATTATTCAGGTTGTTATTAATAGAATCTAATATTTTTTTAAGATAATAAATCATGTAAAATCTTCAGGTCTCTAGAGGTTGGCCAAATATAGCCAACGAAAAGAAATTATCTAAATTTTTTGCTAACAGTAATGTTCCATTGGAGTGATGTTTTTTTTATAATATATTTGTGATTTTAGCTAAGGGATCTTCTCCATTAGAGATGCTCTTAGATGTTAATCTTGATTAATTACCGAGGCCTAGGCTTTTTGAAACGGTTGGGTTGGGGTGCAATTATATTTGCTACTGTTACGTGATCAATAATTCAGCCAATTTACTGATCATCTTTAATTATACTCGCATGGGTAAATTGTACGGCACAACACTTTTGCAAACTTTCTACTAGAATTTAGCATTGCAACATTTTAACATGCTATATATTGCTCGCCTAGGTTTTTTACCTCCTACTGTTTTTCTTTCCTAAATAGTACAAGTATACGTGCAAGTGAAATTGCATCTTAAGATTACACTTTTTTTTTAATCAATAGGTTTATATATTTTACGAATGAAGTATAGGTTTTTATAAAATTCCAATTGAATGATCGAAACCTGGCACGATAAAAGATTATACCTTAATTTATCAATTTCATGAGTAAAATATGTCATGTTAGACTGGGACTAGGTTTGATTTCGCATGAAAGCCATCTCTAGCTTTCCTAACTAGTCTTTGAATAGATTAAGGAGGGTAGGGCTAAGAGAATGGCTTCACCAATCAGCACTCGGCAGGTTTGTATTCGTTGCTTTAATCCTGATTGCGTGACACTAATCTCCACTTTAAGAATCTCATACTTGATTGGTTTATGTGTAATAATAATAGTGTCCCCTACAATATTATTATTGCAAGACCGAGATTCGAAAACTATACATATATCAAATTATTTATTTTTTAAAGTATACTCCTAGAGCTAGCTGATTACTCGTAGTATTATTTACGAGTGAAAGCTCACAGTAGTAATGTGATGTCAAATGTGTCTGCCATGCCACTCCAGTATCTTATAGCTTTCTCTCATGATTTTGTTTCTGAGAGTGATACGCTGAATAAGACTACGTACGCACTTGATAATTTACATTCATGTATCTGTACAAAATTAAGTAATTTAGAAAATGCAATAAACAGAGAAAGAGGAAGATCGAAATGGACCAAGGCTGCAGGACAATTTAGGGACCAACCATTATCAATTGAAGCTGGGGTCGTATCTGCATTAATGCAAAGTCACCTAATTGCTGAAATTTTAGACGAGATCGAGTCCCACAACAGCTTTCACTCTCCTCTTACTCATCACTTGTACTAGTTCATCAACATCACTTCTCTGCTTTCCCCCTCTTATGACTTCTGTATCATAGCCTCTTTTGATTGTAATTTTAGGTTACCATCCGTTTATTTGGACACGTTTATTTGGACACTGCGCATGTAAATAAGGGTGCATATATTTTACATGGGCGTGTTCGCTCCTCCCCTTTTTCGTGAGCAATTATACAATTCTTCATCATCTCTTTATCGGTTAATTAACATAGCTCTTTGTTATGATTGGCATGATTTCCACGCCTAAACACATATATTTAAACTAATTAATATTTGAACGCATATGATCAATCTCATAATCAATTTACTTTTGCTTTTGCGTATGTGTTACTGTTAGTGGTTTGAGTTTCACAGTATGAATATAAAACTGGACTGTGTCCAAATCAACTGCACAGTCCGAAATGAATAGAGAGTCTGGACAAACCAAACATACCCAGTATATCCCGCTCAGAGCAGAGTCTGGAGAGGGTAAGTTGTACGCAGACCATGCCCCCGCTTTTTAAGGCGGAGAGGCTGTTTCCGTGAAGACCCCCGGCTATGTGCATGACAGGTACGGTGTGAGATGAAAACATAGGAATCTTACGGATACGAGAATGTTTAAAGCAATACCTGAGCTCATGGCGTCCTCCACATGGGACCTACCTCCCTGTTTGAAATTCCGATATTCTGATATTGAGGTCCTGATGCTTTCCACTTTTTCAACTTGTGAGAATATCTCCGGTCATGACCCCTGCAAAATACCCAACAAACAAACACAAACAACAGCATATCAAACCAACCGAGTTCTCTATATACCGATCGAAGGCAATCAGCAGACAATAATTTATAACCATTATTAATAAATGAAACACTTTTTTAACAATATCATTTTTGGTTTCATCCATATTTTGGTTTCACCCCTATAATCCTATTTCTACTAGTTTATAGCCCGTGCAAAGCACGGGTTACTTTTAAATATTTTTAAAATTATATGATTAAACAAAATAGAGTTTTATAATTTATTATGTAATTAATTTAACTTTTTAAAATTATTTAATAAATCGCATGTATTGTTTAGAACTAATAATATAAAATTTTAATGTAAATTTGTTGTTGACGGGATTCAAACCGGAATTTAAATATAAAATATTCCTTATTATTAGATCTAACGGTTATCATCTATCTACTAAATATATAACGGTCACTATTGTTTTAAATTTGTTGAACCCATCAACCAAATTATATCCATGTTGCTTATTTTATTAATGATTGTAAGATGCGGTGTGAAATTTTTGGGTTTATATTAGTGATTGCAAGATTAGTTTTAAATTTAAAGGTAACATGTTTTAGTTAGAAAACATATATTAACGTTTGTAAGATATTGTACAATTTTAGGTGTTTATAAAAAATAATTTATATTAAAAGTAAATGTTAAAAAGGCAATCGGCTAATAACTATTTATTATATTATTATAAATAATAATTAAGTAAGGATAATTAAGTAAAATAACATGTTTTATTAGTTAAGGGTAAATAAATAAAATCAACAGGTACCTTTCTTTTGATATGTTATAAATTTTATTTAATAATATAATTAGGTTTTATATAATCATTATTTTCAATAATTTTTTTATTTTTAATATAATTTAATATACTCATGTTCAAGAAGTATCCTCATGTTTTCTTAATATTAACAATGTATATAGATTTTTATTATATTTTATTAATGATTGTAAGATGCGGTGTGATATTTTTGGATTTATATTAGTGATTGCAAGATTAGTTTTAAATTTAAAGGTAACATGTTTTAGTTAGAACACAAATATTAGCGTTTGTAAGATATGGTACAATTTTAGGTGTTTATAAAAGGTAATTTTTTCAAATAAAAGTAAATGTTAAAAAGGCAATAGGCTAATAACTATTTATTATATTCTTATAAATAATAATTAAGTAAGGATAATTAAGTAAAATAACATGTTTTATTAGTTAAGGGTAAATAAGTAAAATCAACAGGTACCTTTCTTTTGATATGTTATAAATTTTATTTAATAATATAATTAGGTTTTATATAATCATTATTTTCAATAATTTTTTTACTTTTAATATAATTTAATATACTCATGTTCAAGGATTATCCTCATGTTTTCTTATTATTAGCAGTGTATATAGATTTTTATTATATTTTATTAATGATTGTAAGATGCGGTGTGATATTTTTGGGTTTATATTAGTTATTGCAAGATTAGTTTTAAATTTAAAGGTAACATGTTTTAGTTAGAAAACAAATTTTAGCGTTTGTAAGATATGCTACAATTTTAGGTGTTTATAAAAGGTAATTTTTTCAATTAAAAGTAAATGTTAAAAAGACAATAGGCTAATAACTATTTATTATATTCTTATAAATAATAATTAAGTAAGGATAATTAAGTAAAATAACATGTTTTATTAGTTAAGGGTAAATAAGTAAAATCAACAGGTACCTTTCTTTTGATATGTTATAAATTTTATTTAATAATATAATTAGGTTTTATATAATCATTATTTTCAATAATTTTTTTACTTTTAATATAATTTAATATACTCATGTTCAAGGATTATCCTCATGTTTTCTTATTATTAGCAGTGTATATAGATTTTTATTATATTTTATTAATGATTGTAAGATGCGGTGTGATATTTTTGGGTTTATATTAGTTATTGCAAGATTAGTTTTAAATTTAAAGGTAACATGTTTTAGTTAGAAAACAAATTTTAGCGTTTGTAAGATATGCTACAATTTTAGGTGTTTATAAAAGGTAATTTTTTCAATTAAAAGTAAATGTTAAAAAGACAATCGGCTAATAACTATTTATTATATTATTATAAATAGTAATTAAGTAAGGATAATTAAGTAAAATAACATGTTTTATTAGTTAAGGATAAATAAGTAAAGTACCGACCAACCAAACTTTTAATGTTTCGGCTTTTATATAATAGTATAGATATCGATTAATTATCATTAATTTAGATTTGTTTTAAATTAAAAAGGTAATGTATTTTAATTTGAAATAAAATATTAATGATCGAAAGATATGATACGATTGATGTTTTTAGGTGTTTATGAAAGGTAATATGTTCAACTAAAAGTAAATGTGAAAAAGGCAATCGACTAATTACCATTAATTTTATTATATTAATGTGAAAAATGCAATCGACTAATTACCATTAATTTTATTATCTTAATCGACTAATTATCATTAATTATAACGTGTTTTAATTGGAAAGAAAATATTAATGACGGAAAATATGATACGATTGATATTTTTAGGTGTTTATAAAAGGTACTATCTCGACTAATTACCATTAATTATATTATGTTATTATTTATTTTAGGTGTATTTATGTTCCTTTATAATGAAGGGTAAATAAGTAAATTTACTTAGTACCAAAAAACAGGTACCAAAACATTCAATGTTTCGGAATTTATATAATAGTATAGATTTATTTATTAAAATTTAAATATAGTAAATTAAAAGGGATAACCAAAATAAAGGGATAACCAAAACTTGGGGTTAACCAAACTACAAAATATACCCCATTTTGCTTATTATAGTATAGTATAGATTATAAATCTATGATGTTTTTTAATAAAATAGAAATTCTATTATAATTATAATTCTTTTATTACTGCTTAAAAAAATAGTTCCATCTCTAGAATTATATTCCCTTATAATTCTATGTTATTTTTTAAAGAAAATAATAAAATTAAAATCCTATTATAATTATAATACAATTTTTTTATCATAATTTAGAATCAAAAAATAATACGATCAATTCTCCAAAAGATTTTTCAAGGAACACCTCTTTAAGGGTACCACATTTGGTTCGTGCCGTATTTTGATTTCACCCCTATAATCCTATTTTTACTATAATTCTATGTCGTGTTTTAATAAAATAGAAATCCTATTGTAATTATAATTCTTTTATTACAACTTTGAAAAAAAATAGTTTCATCCCTATAATCATATTCCTTACAATTCTATGTTATTTTTTAAAGAAAATAATAAAATTGAAATACTATTATAATCATAATAATTTTTTTATCATAATTTAGAATAAAAAAATAATACGACCAATTCTCCAAAACAAATTTCAACAACAACTAGAACATGTTTCTATACACTACTCTAGAACATTCTTACGAGCGATTATATGTTATTTTTAAAAAAATAATAATAAAATTGAAATCTTATTATTATTATAATTCTTACATTATATTAACAATTTTTTTATTATAACTTATAATAAAAAAGATTACGATCAATTATCCTAAATATTTTTCAATGAAAACAACCGAAACGTGTTTCCATGCACTTCTATTAAACAATCTAATTTTATAGTTTGTTAATCGCATTAATTTTTTATGCAAATAACATAGTTATTTTTATAATTTTTGTAATATAATTTTATAAAAATTTAATTAAATAAAAATTAGTAATTATTTAACATAAATCTTCGACGGTTATCATCTAGTAGATAAATTAAACAAACAAATTAGTAATAATGTAACCACAAGTAATCATCCATAACAAGGTGCTACTAATCAAGTCATACATAGTTCTTGGAGAAGAAGTTACCTATACGGACTAGGCTTTATGTGGGCTCTACTTGGCCCAAATCCACTAGACGTCTTGGGCTCATATAATCTGTTCATTAATCCTGCTCATGACCCATGGCCCAATAATGGGTACCTATGGCTAGCATGATGCTAGGATCGTATGGTCTCACTGACAAGATAAATGGAAAAAATATGTGACCTTGCATGCACCTCATGATCACTGGGCTTAATCATGCGAGATGATCCCACACTATGGAAATAATCATACTCATGTGATCTCGCTATCAACCTCATCCAACTCAAAATGAACACAACATGGTCAATAATTTAGGTAAACTGCATTGTCAAAACTCAAAAAGAAAATGGGCCAAAATTATTACATTAATGTCACTGTATGCTCCATGAGACAAAATGTGAGTAATATATTCATAGCAAGACTTTATTATTTACACAACGACCCTACAGCCCACAGGCCACACTTGAATATACATGATAAATGCATAACATGATATATCCACCTACTCATACAATCATACATGACCACAATTACAAGATTTCGTGATTGCAAATATTTTAATTTGGATAATGATCGAAAAATCTTTGCGAAGAAGCCATAGCCACATAAAGATTTAAATCAACAAAAGAAAAATGGGTATTCCAAGGTATATTTTGTAGTTTTCTTTGATTGTAGGTCACGTTATTTTCTTTGATTCTAGGTCACATAATTTTCTGTTGTTTACAAATGCTTGTCTTTTCGTGTCAAAATTAATCTGGGTCATCAGCTAGAACCTAGAGCTATGCGAATCCAAAAAAGATCAGGAATCCATTTTCTTCTACTGGGTTCGTCAACTTAAATCAACTGATCTCGACGAAAATTACAAGAAGTTGTACGTTTAAATGTTCACATTGTTATTTGTGTTTCTCTTATGCCACCTAGCTTAGGGTTATAATTCCTGTGTAATGAAATTATAACTACTGTTATTTACATGTTGTTATTGTTAATAAGTAACCAAATCTTAAGGTGTTAGAGATCTTACCAGAATCTTATATTATAATCTTATATTATAATATTCTAACACTTCCTCTCACTCGAAAGTCCATTTATAAATTTAGAGGACCACATTTTTCAATCATGTATTATGTATTGTTATATATATTTATCAATATTTTTTGTCGTCAATAAATATTTATTTAGCCAGTTTAACATATTTTAATATCATGTTTGGGTTTATTGTTACTTGTTAATTCTCTTTAATTCAGAGGTCAATCAATTAATGTTTAAAAATTCTAATTTTTTTATAATAACAATGCATTTTCTTTAATTTAGGACCCATCCATTAATGTTTAAAAGAGCCCATTTTTTATATAAAAATGTGTGTGTACAAAGTACAATGTATACATATAGTATCTTATATTTATCGAACAAAAAACCTAATATAGTATAAAATTTTGTGTTCTTTTTGTCCGATATCTCGCATATAACCAATAGCATATTGAGTTTCTCTAAATTTAAATCTCAAAAAAAATTATAATCGATCAGCCATGTCACAACTCACGAGAGAGACTCAGCTGTTTACTATGTTATGTTATCTATTGAGAAACAATGTTTGGTAATTAAGTTAGATTAAGTAATTTGATTAGAAATTTTGCACTAGCTAAATTGAGACGAAAAACTTGTCAGTTTACTACTATTATTTTATACTAGCTTATAACCCGTGCAAAGCACGGCTCTTTTTTAATATATACAATTATATTACTTTTATGAAATTTTATAAGTTATCGGTCTATTACTCCGTATGACAAAGATCTTAAAATAAATAGATAAAAATCGTTGGATCTAGCATAAAAAAATGTTTTATATTTTAATATGTTATAAACTAAAAAGTACTCCGTATATATATATATTTATATAAGATAGATTTTGTCCAAAATTTTGATAATCGTCTATTCCTCCGTACGACAAATATCTTAAAATAAATAGATGAAAATCGTTGGATTTAGCATAAAAATGTTTTATATTTTAATATGTTATAAAATAAAAAGTATATTTATATTGAAATACGAAAATGTATATGTCAATGATTTAAATCATATACAATTAGGTTTTCTACAATTGATAGCATTATAAATTTAGAACTTCTATATAAATTAGGATTAATGTAAAAATTTTTAATTATATTTTCTCTTGATATTCTGAGTGTTTCTATTTGAATAATAATTATTAAAGCATCACTAAATTAAAGATAATTTTATGAGGTTCGCATGGATTGTAAAATCATTCAAATCTGATTTCTAGATCTCAAGATAGAGGACAAATAGTAAAGAAATTTTTTAATACTAATAAATAAAAAATAAAATTCAATTCTAAAACATCTTTTTTTAATTATATCCTTTTTAGAATATAATTTTCTTTTTAAAATTCAATTATAATACAACCTTTTTTAATTATATCCTTTTTAGATTATATTTTTTTTATAAAATTCACTTCTAATACAACCTTTTTTAATTATATCCTTTTCAGATTATAATTTCTTTTTTATGTGATCTAATCTTGATCGTCTAGTTTCAATCCAACGGATCATATATTTTTGGTAGTACAGCGACCAGACCAAAAATTTGGATAAGATCCCTCTTATAAAGATATTTTTAAATTAAATTTAGTTCTAATGAAGAAAAAAACATATCGATGAAGAAAGGGTATTATAGTAAATTAACAAAGTGAAAATTATAAATAAATAAGGATATAATTTATAATCAAACAGATGATTTTTAATCCAATTTTTTAATCCAACGGATCATATGCTTTTGGTAGTACAGTGACGACGACCAAAAATTTGGATAATATCTCCCTTATGCTTATTATATATAAGGTATTAATTAGCTTATAGCCCGTGCATTGCACGACTCCTTTTTTAATATCTATAATTATATTAATTTTTTCAAAATTCTATATGTTATTAAGATCTTTAATTTTATTAATTTATAAGATTTTACATGTTTTATTTAATATTTGTACGCTATCTTGAATTCTTAAATTTTGATTTGTACGATTTTACAACCCACATGAAATTAACAAAACAATCTTTAATTTACTGATGGTTTAACAATTATTTTTCAATTAAATCTATGCATAAACAAATAAGAGAAGAAATTGACGATTTTTTACGTTGAAAATTCTATTCGATTTATGAATTCTACTTATAATTCGTTTTGATTATCAAAATATCCTTGTTATTGTTTGAAATAGTTCTACTAACAACCAAATACAATTTTAATAATAATAAGTGTTAGAGAGATTTTGTCGTAAACTTTGATAATTGGTAGTCTGATTCTCCGTACGATTAAATAAATAAGAATCGTAAGATTTCAAAATAAATAGATGAAATCCTTTGGATATTACATAAAAAAACTTTCACATTTTAATATGTCATTAACTTAAAAAGTGTAAAAGGTGTATGTCAATGAATAAAATCATATATAATTAGGTTTTCAACATTGAATAGCATTATTAATGTAGGATTTCTACATTGCATAGAATTAAGGGCTTTTTTCATAAATAAACAGGGAAAAGTAAATTTTTGCACATTTACTTTTGTTAAGAATAGCTATTTGCAATTTTACTATACTAAGTTTCAAAATTGCAAAAATACTAGAAAGTAGGGCACCCCTTCCCCCTGCCCGGCATGCCCAGCATTTTCAACCATATTCAACCACTTTCCACACTTTATTTTTTATTTTTAAAGGTGGGATGCTATTTTGGTGGATTTGGATTGCATAGCCCCGCAGGGGCAACCACTTTCAACTGAATGCAACCACATGCAACTAAATTTCTGATTTCATGTTCCATTTTTCATTTGTCATTTTCGACCTCATTTTTGAACTCTAACATATATATATATATATATATATATATATATATATATATATTCATTCTAAAAAAGAGGTCGAAAATGACATTTGAAAAATGGAACATGAAATCAGCAACTTAATGCAACCACATGCAACTGAATGCAACCACATGCAACTAAATTTCTGATTTCAAGTTCCATTTTTCAAATGTCATTTTCGACCTCTTTTTCAAAAAAGAGGTCGAAAATGACATTTGAAAAATGGAACTTGAAATCAGCAACTGAATGCAACAAGTTGAATGTGGATGCATTTGGTTGAATATTGCCCCTGGCGGGGCCTTGCAACCCAAATCCACAAAAATCACCCACCATAAAAAAAAGTTGAATGTGGTTGCATTTGGTTGAATATTGCCTCTGGCGGGGCCTTGCAACCCAAATCCACCAAAATCACCCCACCTTAAAAAAAAAGAGAAAGAACGTGGTTGCATTTGGTTGAATGTGGTTGCAACCCAAAATCCACCAAAATAGCATCAGTGAGGAGAGAGGAAGGAAGGGGGAGGGTTAGTATTTTTGCAATTTTGAAACTTAGTTTAGTAAAATTGCAATTAATTAAGGGAGATGGTATTTTTGCAAATAGAAACTTTAAATCTAGTATTTTTTGTAAATACTCTAGAATTAATGTAAAAATTCGTAATATTATTTTCTCTTAAAACTATAAGTGTTCCTATTTTAATATTAATAATTATTAAATCATCACTAAATTAAAGATAATTTTATAAGTTTCGCTTGAATTGTAAAATCATACAAATCTAATTTCTAAATCTCAAGATAGAGCCCAAATAGCAAATATGATTTTTTTTAATAACTAATAAAAAAAATTAAAATTGAATTCTAATACAACCTTTTTTAATTTTATCTTTTTCAAATTATAATTTTCTTTTTAAAATTCAATTTTTGTACAACCTTTTTAATTTTATCATTTTTACATTATAATTTTCTTTTTAAAAATCAATTCTAATGCAACATTTTCTAATTATATCCTTTTTTTTAGATTATATTTTTTTAATATGATATAATCTTGATCGTCTAATTTTAAAAATATATGATTCGACGGTTGAGATTATTTTGACGTACAATGATCAAAATTATGGATAAAATCTCTTTTACGCTTATTATATATAAGGATATAATTATAATGATATAATTATTACAGTTTATAACTCGTGTATATATTTACAATGATATAATTAACTAAGATTGCAATTAGTGAATAGTTTAAGTCCTTTTTGGTGTTTATAAGCGGCAATTGCCCACAATCGGTGAAAAAGTATCCGACAGACACACATGTATAGAACTATTTTTTTTCGAATTATACATAGTATACTACTAATAAGCTGGTAATAAAAATTTCGTTAGTTATTAAGAAGATTATATATTAAGTAGTAGTGAAATGCAATTTTAGATATTCAGTTGGACTTCTAAATTATTTCTTTTAATTTTATTATTGATAGGAATTAGGATATATAATATTAAATTTAAAGTCGTTGTCAATGAGTATCGAACCCTTGATTTTTGGTAGTACTTATTTATTTCCCTCTTACTCTTATTATATAATATGATATAATGTTATCTGTTACTATTAAAATCAAATTTTATTACAATTTTTTGTGTGATTTTAGTTTGTGATATTTAGATGCCTTAAAATTTTTCGGCATATGAAAACTAGGGCCTCCAAAATGCTGTAGACAACCCTAATCTCTGGAGCATAAATTGCTTAAATTATGAGAACTAGCAATATGGCCCGTGCTTCGCACACGGGAAACTTAATTTATTTATCTAATTAACTAATGATTAAAAAAAACATGACGGTTATAGGAAAAAGATTATCAAAAAAACTTGCAACATTGAATAAGTCATCGACATCAACATATACTTATTAACACCATATATTTACATCTATTAAAGATATATGTGAATATTGTTTGTTCATGTAATTAGTTAAGGTCCTTAACTAAGTACATGAACAAACAATATTCACATATATCTTTAACAACATCATTGTTCAGTATAATTAATTTGTATCCAAGTGCGATGAAATAACTCAAGTGGTAAGAGTTTATCTCGTCCCAGGGCCATGGGTTCGATTCTCAAAAAAAAAAGTTGTGTCCTTTTAACGCATCTCTTGTATCAGCTTATGATAAAACCAGAAGGCCATTTCTTTGTCACACGAAGTTTGATCCTCCATTTTATTCGGGTCACTAACAATAATTGATCAAACATATTTATTATTTTTAATGTGAGGAGAAGGAATATTAATTTGATACCATATCTTGTTTGATTATTAAATTTGATATTCATGCTAAATGAAATCAATGGATTAACAAAAAAATTAGGGACATTTAAACAAAATGATTCTAAGAAATATAAAGGATCTTGTTTTTTAAATGATTTTAGGAATTATAATGATGTTCAATTTGATTTAATTTGTTTTATAAAGGAAAAATATACAAAATTCAGTGAATAAAAACAAAAATATGTATATAGGCAGCTTTATTATTTATTATGTATGAATTAGATATTTAATGATATAATATATAATAAATAATTAATTATATCAAATTTTACCTAAATCAATATACTATTCTATCTAAAGAAATAAATCTCGCCCCAAGCCATTGGCTGGGGTCGACCAGGTCTTTCCATGTCATTCTATTGTTTATCTCATCATTTATCGTTCATGTGGGTAGCACGTTTTTAAAGAACATGATATAAAATTTAAGATGTACCATTAAGATTTATACAATACAATTATCTTGCTAATTTATTATATTTGATACTCACACAATATAAACAATAATTAAAATGTTATCAAAAATTATCTTGGTAAGTTACGAAATCAATCGATTAACAAAAATTTAGAAATAGTTTAAACAAAAAGATTATAAGAAATACACATGATCTTGTTGTTAGATGATTTTAGAAATTATAATGTTATAATGATATTCTATTTTGTATGATTTGTTTGATATAAAATTAGCCATAAAATACATGATTATGTATTTTACATAATCAATTTTTAAGAAAATGATTATTAATAATTGATTGCAATTTTAAATAAATCAAAGTTTAAGTTATGATTGATATTAATTGATTGTAATTTATGAATTATAATTATCATGTTGGGAATTTTGCCCGCGCGATCTAAAAATAATATTTTTTTTAAATATCAATTTAAAGATTAATGTTTATCATTGTTATTCACAATATTGACCTCGTCCAATGTATAGTCATATTATCAATGATAACTTACGGTACACATGCGATTAAAAATTACAAAAAATTGTTTAACAAAACATTCTAATTTTAATTTAAAAGAAATGAAAAAAATTATGTTAAATTGTAATCATATTTTTAATCGATGTCAAAAGCATCAAATAAAAACAATAACATAAATGTATAAAAAATTATAAAAAATATAGCATATTGGATATTTCAATAATCACATAAATGTATACAAAAATTTATATAAGATTCCGTTCAAAGTTTCTCGTTGTCCCCCGTGACTTCTCGCATTTTAAACATTTTAAAACTGAAAATTAATATTAAAAGATAAAAATTCAATTATGAAAATGTATTTTAAGATATTTCATGACGGCATAAATGTATCTAATAAGTTTATATAAAGATTTGGTTTAAGTTTTCTCGTCGTTGCCCATAATTTAGATATTGTAACTAAAAAACTCAAAGTGATTATGAGAAGGTATCATATTTCATATTCCATTAATTGCATAGATGTCTATAATAAAAATTTATAAATTCAGTTCAAGGCTTCCCGCCATCGCCTAACGGCGATGGCTCGCAATTTAGATATTGTAAAATTAAAAAATTGCAACAAAATATAAACATTGAATATGAAAAGGTATCATATCTCATATTCCACTAATTGCATAGATGTTTATAAAAAAAAAAATCAAAATTTAGTTCAAGATTTCTCCCTCCTCTCTTACCAACGAATACTTGCAATTTAAATATTGTAATATTAAAAATTTTAACTAAAAAATATCAATCAATTATGAAAATTTCTTATATCTCATATTTTACTAACTCCAACAATGTATGTAAAAAAAGTACAAATTCAGCTCTAGGTTTCTCTTTAGAATTTCAATTTCAAAATTTAGTTATTTATAATCCTTAAATTTGAAAATTCTAAAAATCCAATTAGAAAATTGGGCCAACAAATCTATTTGATCCTAAAAATACGTTTAAATTCAAGATTTTGAAATAGTCAAAAAGGAGATTTTTAAAAAAAATGAAAGATAGATATATGAATAATTAATGCTAATTGATATATAGTTATATCCTATATGAATGGGTTATAGTTTCCATAAATGAGTAATTATAAATTTAAAATTATTTGCAAAATATATGGGTGGGAACTGATAAGAGAAAATCAAGCAAAATTTCGAATTAATTGGGAAGATTAATGTGTATTAAATAAGTAATTTGAATTTCAAAAACGTATTAAATGAAAAGATAGTGTTGACTTGATTATTGATAATTGAAAATGGATCATAATATGATAAGAGAAAATCATGCAAGATTTTAAATTAATTGGGAAAATTGTGCATTAAATAAGTAATTTGAATTTCAAATTCTTATTACGTATTAAATGAAAAGATTGTGTCGACTTGATTATAGATAATTGAAAATGGATCAGAATATGATAAGTGAAAATCAAGCAAGATTTTGAAATAATTGGGAAGATCGTGTATTAAATAAGTACTTTGAATTTCAAATTCTTATTATGTATTAAATGAAAATATTGTGTTGACTTGATTATAAATAACTGAAAATAGAACATAATATGGATAATCTGTGAATATTGTGAATTACAATGAAATACATTACATATAGAAATGAGCAACATTTTGAATGAGTCATATTTCCATAAATGAGTAATTATGAATTCAAAAATATTTAAAAAATATTTGGGAGGAAAATTATAAGAGAAAATCAAGCAAAATTTTGAATTAAATGGAAAGATTGTGTATTAAATAAGTAATTTGAATTTCAAATTTTATTATGAATTAAATAAAAATATTGTTTTGAGTTAATCACAAATAATTGAAAATAGGTCATATTATGGATAGTCCATGGAAAATCAAAAGAATCCAAGTACAAATGATTCACTTACAGTTTCATTCTGAAGTAGGAGAAATAGGACCAAGCGGAATTTTCTTACGACCTGTTTTACAATTAAGCAAATGTCTAGATTCAAAATATAACGTAACCAACATATAAACCATGTTTGGTTGTGAAAACTTAACACAAAATAGATTTGATTATCATGTCTTAGGAAACATATTGTAATAAGCCAACGTCTCAATATCGAAGATAACAATGGCTTGATGCAAAGAAGCAAGTTCAAGAAAAACCAAAGAAAAAATTAGTCAATGCTTCAAATCCTTAAATTATGCAATGCAGTTTCAGAGATGACCGAAAACTGACCAAAAGATTCAAATTTGTGAAAGGGCCATACAATATATGGATTGGAGATGTATAACAATTAATAAGATGTCCCAGAAAAAATGCATCAGGAAATGCAAGTTTTTGAAACATAAAAAAGCAAAAGAATCCAAGTATAAATGATTCGCTTACAGTTTCGTTCTAAAGTAGGAAAAACAGGACCAAGCGGAATCCTCTTACGACCTATTTCACGATCAAGCAAATGTCTAGATTCAAAATATAACAGAACTAAAATATAAACAAAAAATTTACGTACCAGTTTTATCCATTACAATGCAGATTTCGAGGTGTAGAATATTGTAGATGGAAAAAGGACCATTTATAGATGGTATATTGGAAGATATGATGGATTAATTCGATGAAGAGTGATGATAGTGTGAATTGCATATACAGACTAAAATTTAGGAAGTTTAAAATGAAGAAATCGAAGAGTGATAACCGTGTGAATTGCATGTACATACTAAAATTTAGGAAGTTTAAAATGAAGAAATCAAAATTTAATTTCGTGTGCTAAAATCATGGAGCAGAATAATGCTTAGATATTGCCTTTACATTACAGAATAATGCTTGAATTACCACTAACGGGTCATATCCATTTTCTAATATGGTAACCCAGTTTTGTAGTAATCCAAGTACATTTTGTACTGGATGATTGCATATACGGACTAAAATTTAGGAAGTTTAAATGCTAAAATCAACAACAAAATTCGTGTGCTAAAATCATGGAAAATGGTGTTAATTATTGTCTTTCAATAACAAAATATTGCATAAAATTTGATTTACTACTAACGGGTCATACCCATTTTCTAATATGGTATCCGGGTCTTGTACTAACCAAGTTTATTTTGTATTGAATGATTTCTAATGGGTAAACGGGTTTTATCCATTGAATCATAAAATAAGTTAATTGTCTAGAATGACCTTGCAAATAAGTAGTAAGGTAAATAATAGTTAAAAATTAAGGATGATGATGTTAGATGACATGATTTTGGGATGTAAATTGTAATAAGATATTATTTATTCTTAATTAATGATGATATTGTTAGATGACATAATTTGGGGATGTCATAAGATATTATTTATTGCTAATTAAGGATGGCGATGTAAGATGACATAATATTTTATAATTGGGAAATTACGTAAATAGGCATAAGTTGTATTGTGTTGATAAATTTTAAAGGTTATTTAAAGGAATTATGCAAATCTTTCACTAATTAAGGATGATGATTTGGGGATGTATTAAGATATGATCTATTGCTAATTAAGATATTATCTATTCTTAGATGACATAAATTTAGGGATGTAATAAGATACTATATATTACTAATTAAGGATGATGATGTAAGATGACATAATATTTTATAATTGGAAAATTACGGAAATAGGCGTAAGTTGTATTAAGTTGGAAAATTAACTTACGGAAATAGTTATTGATAGATTTTGTAAACAGAAAATAATTGGAGATAATAAATGAATATGATACATGACCTTGTATGCCAAAATGGGCCGAAGATGCAGAATGTTGTTCATTGGAGGACAGTTGTCCTACATAATTGCGTGATTGTTGGATCTTGTGCATGTCAAATGCATTCTTCATTGGCCTCCCACGTTTTTTAATTAAAAGAGAAGCGGGAGTTTGTATATCTGTATGTTTAAACTATAATATTAAAATTTAAAGAAAAGCAGTACATAATATGATTGTATAATATGATAAAATCATATTCATGAAGGTGCAAATATTATACCTAAGTTTGTAGAACAATTTTCAGAACCTCCTAGGAGATTATTGCATAAATTCTCCTTTCTCGTTTGTCCACGCTTCTTATTTGGAATAGAATTAGGAGTTTGATTATTCTGATTCTCATCCATTTCTGAAAATGCAAAAACATCAATATGAGAAAAAATATACAAAAAATTGATTTTCACCATCCGCACCGCGATCACCCTGGATGATAATAACTTTAAAATAGGTTTTCACCATTAAAAACCATAATACTACTATTCGAAACTTCTTGGGCTGGTGGTTAGGGATTAGTTAAAGAAGTTCTGTTTGCATGCTTGTGTCGAAACTGAATACACAACAATCACCTATCCAACTCTGTCACTCCTAAACAATCAGAGTACAGCGAGTAGCACGGAAAGGATAACGGAAGTTTAACTTCTCTACCAGTATGTTCACATATCCTCCAAAAATAACCATCCATCTTAGATTTGTTGTTCTATTTATTCGATGAGAACAACAGTTTTTAAATTACAGTTGGAATGAATGGAAAATGCAGAACATAATATCAAGAATCAGTCTTTGATTTTACACAACGACACTAATAATCCAATATTATACATGCTTTCTTATGAATTCACAAAAAAAGATATGTATAACATCAATATCATATATTGATATTTGATTGCCCAAAACAACAATAGTAATACACATATACATATATACATATAAATACAATGAGATTAAGGTTCATACCTGCTTAGCCTCTCTAATCTTAATAGTAATACACATATACATATACATATATACATATAAATACAATGAGATTAAGGTTCATACCTGCTTAGCCTCTCTGATCGTAGCTTCTGTGATTGTAACGTGAGCGTGCAAAAAAATTGGGGATGTAATAAGATAATATCTATTGCTAATTAAGGATGATGATGTTAGATGGCATAATTTGGGGATGTGATAAGATATTATATTTTGTTAATTAAGGATGAAATTACATAAATAGGCATTAGTTTATTGTGTTGATAAATTATCAAGGATATTGCCAGGAATTATTCGAATCTTTCCTTAATTAAGGATGATGATTTAGGGATGTGATAAGATAATATTTATTGCTAATTAAGGATGATGATGTTACACGACATAATTTGGGGATTTATTAAGATATTATCATATGCTAATTAAGGATGATGATGTAAGATGACATAATATTTATAATTGGGAAATTACGGAAATAGGCATTAGTTGTATTAAGAGGATAAATTTTAAAGGATATTTGAAGTAATTATGCAAATCCTTTACTAATTAATGATGATGATGTAAGCTGACATAATATTTTATATTTGGGAAATTACTTAAATAGGAATTATTTCTAAATTATTTCTTTTAATTTTATTATTGATAGGTGTTTGCACTAAATCACGCAAGCGTACGTGGTCACAAGTAATACAGATATAAGTCGAGTTCGTTCCCACAGAGATCTGGTTATGGTTTTAATTCAGTAAACGCACCTATGCAACAATGTATGGTTATTATGCACTGCTAAGACAAATAACAAATATGGGTTTAATAAACTAAATTAACTAAGAAGTAAATTAACAAACTAAGAATTAACTAACTAACAAGAATTAAAATCTAATTACGTCTGCAAGAAAAACCATGGAATCCTAACTTCATTAAATACTTCGCTTAGATCTGACGCCTTTAATCACTATATGCAATGGTTATGATATCTGATCGGATAACACGAAACAAGTATACGCTACTTCTCAGTATACGAATACCAAACTAAACATACATCCACAAAAGAGATAGAAGATGAATAGACACCAATTATGCTTAGACCCTATATCTCTATAGAATTTGAAAACATAACGGTTGAAGAACAAGTTATCCACATTGATCACATAGGGTAGCATATTATCTCTAATCATGCCACAAATCATGATGTTAAAACATCAACCTATCCTATGCTAGCATGGCAAGTTCTAAATCTCAAGATCCACTCTCGCTTCACAAGAGATTAACAAATTAGATGTTCATGACGCATCTATCAATTAAGCATAACCATACGAGGATATCAGATATACATCACACACAGATCTTTAAAGCAATCAAGATACTAAAGCTCCATAAATAAATCCGTTAGAATCCCATGACAACGATTAGTTCATAATCGAACCTCTCGTCATCATGGGATCTGATGAAACCATGATAAAAACAAAGTATGAAAATATACAAATAAACCTAAGTAATTGATATGTAATAGTTCTACTCCTAATGATGATAATCTTAATTATCTAATTTACAAGGGTTGGATGTGTTTATATAGGCTCTAGACATCTTGCCCAGCAAGAAAATACCAAAACAGAATTATAATAGAATTTCTGCAAGATACGTTTCCTAAACTGATTCTGTTTTTTAAGGGAAATTCGTAGCTGACTTTTCTTCTGTTTTCCAGAGCCGTTCCAGACGTAATTGAGCTTCTGGACCACCTTAGAATGATAGAGAATCTCGTTATCTTCGCGTGTCCTGCTTACGGGCTGAAAACAGACTTATAGAACTCAAGATATGGCCCAAACAGTGAATCTCACGCGTGCAGCCCAATAAATCCGAATTTTAATAAATTAAATCTCCAAAAACGACAAAAACATCCACCATAATCAACATCCTTGTAAATCTGCACAACTAAACAAAACACATCAAAACTACAAGAAACTTGAGCCCAAGACAATTAATTTAAGCCGATTTAGAATGCTCCAAGTGGAGATAAATCCACTTATAAATAGGAATTAGGATATATAATATTAAATTTAAAGTCGTTGTCAATGAGTATCGAACCCTTGATTTTTGGTAGTACTTATTTATTTCCCTCTTACTCTTATTATATAATATGATATAATGTTATCTGTTACTATTAAAATCAAATTTTATTACAATTTTTTGTGTGATTTTAGTTTGTGATATTTAGATGCCTTAAAATTTTTCGGCATATGAAAACTAGGGCCTCCAAAATGCTGTAGACAACCCTAATCTCTGGAGCATAAATTGCTTAAATTATGAGAATATTGGGGGTCGTACAACGTTGAACCTGGGAGTTCTGCGTGCCTGAGCTCTGATACCATTTAAGTAACCAACTCATCTAAAATCTTAAGGTATTAGACACAAAAAATCTCTCTCTCTCTCTCTTTTAGGGTTAGCCGCCCTCTCTCTCTCTTCTCGTTTTGTTTGTCGCCGTTGCCACTGCTTTCCCCTCCGGCGGTGGTTTATCCACCGGCCGGAGGCCCTCTTTCTTGTTTTCCTTTTAATAAAATTCAATTTTTTTGGCGTTTGTGTGTCTCTTCTTTTGGAGTGGTTGTTTGTCTCTCCTTTTTGGAGTGTTTTTATGTTTTTGATTAATTAGGTTTGATTTTGTTCAGTGTTTGGTTTGTTGAGAATCTTTTTGCTGATGTGTTTGGGGATCTGGAAAGTCCTCATCGAAGCTGGGACGGTGACGATTATTGCAAGAGCACACCACTCACAACCAAAGATTGTTCATCTTTTGGGGGTTTCCACTTTCGGCATGTTTATAGATGGAATCCGGCATGTAGATATCTTGGGTGTTGTTCCTCCTTTGGGGGTTTCCACTTTCGTCATGTCTATAGCTGATATCCGGCATTTAGATAGTTGGAGTGTCGTTCCTCTAACCTCAGTTAATGCAATTGAGACTTCTGAACACTGGGCTAACAGTGGTTCTTATGTGATGTGGTCAATTGTGATACCGCTGCTTTAAGGGATGTTGGTGCATTTTGGATCGCTTGAGATGTCTTCAAATTCGTTTTTAGCTTCAAGAACTATTAAGTTCTATGTGTTAAACGACCAGAAAAAAAATTATTTGTTTTTTCAACCAGGTTGTATCGACAGTCGGGGATTTGTCCCGCTATTTTGTATTGAGTTGGTTTTGATTCAGTAATAAAATCCTTAACTTTTCGTCAAAATTTTTTTTTTAAGGTGTTAGAGGGAGACCTTACCAGGATGTTATATTATAATATTCTAACAATTAGGACGTAGCACAAAATACAAAATAGAGAGCCAAAATTATTTAGTACTTCGAGAAAAATAAGGTAGAGAGCGAATCGCAATAGAAATATTTGGCGTATTAAAACGGAAAAAGGGAAAGAAAAAAAAGTGATTATTTGATTAACATCTAAAATAATCAGAAACTTGGATTTTTTTAGGAAATGCATTTCATGAAGTTAGTCAGTTAGAGCATCTCCAATGGGAGAGACCTCTTAGGTAAAATTTGAAATTAATTATCATAAATAAGAATTATAAAAAATGTGTAAAAAGTTTTGCACTCCAACGGAACAAAACCCTTGTCTATAATTATAGATAATCTATTGATGTTGATTATATTTGTCGAACCTCTAGATACCTGTAGTGAATTGCCACATCACTTATTTCTATATTAAAATTATATATTCCATTAATAACTACTTGAAATATTAATAACATACCATTTTTAAAATATAGCCAATCATTATAGCCAATACCCTCGGAACACAACGTCTTACAGGTTCGACAAATTTTACATAATCAATATTTTATGTAATTTAGCCAATCATTTTTAGTTAACGTCATTAGAGATGCTCTTAGGCTTCAAATGAAAGGTGATATGGTAAAAAAAGATAGAAAAGTGGAAGATTCTTAACATGTAAAATTCACATGAAATTTGGAAAGTTACCCAACAAAACAATTAGTGGTAACTTACCATTCTCACAACTCACAAGACATTTACCTGCTTTCTAGATATCGTAATTTTCGTAACTAGTACAAACTTTTCATTGCAGAGCAAATACTAGCAATTATTGTTGGGTGTTGTTGGTCAACATTCTTTTAAATTCATTTTATAATGTTAAAATCGAAATATTGAAAATTTTTTGATTTGATTTTTGATATGGTTATTCAAATTATTAAAATAAATAAAAAAAAATATGATTAATGATAATTAGTCAATTAATTTTCCAAGTTTACTTTAATTCAAAATATTATCTTTTATAAATATCTAAAAACATAGGTTGTACCGTATCTTTCAAAAATATATATTTTTTCTATTTAAAATACTTTATTTTTTAATTTAAAACTAATCTTGCATTCATTGATATATACTCAAAACAGTACTGTAATAACAAAGATCTACATTCATAGTTATCTAATATATATATATATAAATTAATATGTATACTAGCATTTTGCCTGTACTTCATACACGGCATTCATTTAATTTAAAATGTCATTTTAAATAAATTTAGGAGTTTGATTGATCACCTACAAACATGTTCCATTCAGTTATACAATTATATAATTATTTTATGAAATAGTGTTATGAAAAAATTTATATAAAGAGTAGCATGCAATTCTATTTTGACAATGCTAAAAATTTATTCTATCCATCAAAAATTGCAAATTAAGTAATAAATATTTTTGAAAATTTGTTAGATTGATTGTGACATAAGATTGAGATTCTGAATTAAGGTTAGATAACTGTTGATGAAGATCATATGCATAAAAAAATTTCAGAATTATTCAATATATTTTCTTTATTGAGAATTATGGTGAATGTAAATTCTTTCCCAACGATATCTTTGAGCTCTTCCGGAAATGTATCAGCTATTTTTTTCTACAAAATATGAAGACAAATATAGTTAAGTTTAAAAAGTTATTTGATGACATTAATAGAGTTTGTATTATAACAAAATAATTCATTTGTAAATTATACCTTTTTCAAGGTTTGACTTAAATTCGTTGCAGTGGTATTAAGAATTCTTTTTGCAGGTAGATCAAAGAGGATCATGTTTGATGTTGCAGTTTCATCCTCTACCAACATTAGCACCTTAAATCTGAAGTTTAATTATAAGGGATTATAATATTAAATATATAATTAAGCGAATATATATTTTTTCTAAAAAATAAACATATATACGACGCAATTAGTGAGTTAGAATTACTATAAATACCTCTTATCAGGAACAGGGAAACTTCTTGGACAAAGTAGGCATTTAAATGTGGCATCAATCTTATTAACTTCCCTTTCGCACTGAGGACAGTAATTGTAATACCATCTGTACTCCTCATTGACCTTGCTAATCTTGACAGGACAAATAACTTCTTTCTGCGCATAAATTTTTAGATGCATATATAGATTATGTTTTATATTAAAAACTTAGATATTGAAATGAAGGTATACTGAAATTCAAATTTTTATCACACAACATCGATCAATTCGGCATCTTTTAAATTACGGAGACCATTCAAAGTGTAAAGTTCAGCTTGAGTGTTGTTAGCTTGTTCCTCAATGATTGTAGATTGAGATGCCACATATCCAACTTCTTCAAGTCTATATTAATGTGAAAAAATATGAGTAGTTTGTTTTTTCCATTGTAACATGTAAATGGAAATACATATATGGAGTATAAAAATACCTCTATCTCATTATTTCAGTGGTATCGTCATCAATATTCAAATATACTTTAGTAAATGACAATGATTTAATTTGCACAACACCTGACAAATGTTAGAAATTCATGTTAATCTGTTATAATATAATTAATAATAAATGAAATGACATTATTATTGCATACCTTTTCAGGTCACGACTTTCGTACTGGTTAGAATTAAAATATTTTGTTCTGAATCATCGGCACCAATCATCCTTTTAACTGATGATGCAAGATCTTCCCATATAATCACATCATGAGCACAGCTATTTTCGGAATAGATAAATATGTTGAAATTAGTGAAATTATTTGAAAAAAGTTTAAAAATTGCGTGGCAACATTAAAATAATAATTAATATTTCAATGACTAATTTTATATTTTATAAATATTAATTTACAATTACAATATATTGGACGAATATAAATAAAATTAATGTATTACTTCAAATATATATTCAAGTATACCATATGTAAATTCTGGTTCTCCATCTTTATAAGTAGGCTCATCAGGACACGTCTCTGTTGCCAATGACTTTAAATCTTCCAACTCTATACATTCGTACTTGTTCATCACCAAAAGTGGATCATTTTCTTGTACATGAACCACTTATGTTGCATTTGTAAAAGAAATAGCCATTTTTTACGATATTGGTCGCAGTTTTCCAAATGCGCTCCTCATAGTGAAGTTAGTGATAATATAAATTTCTCTTTCCTCTAATTTTTTCTTTGGATTTTTTCAGATGTTCACATACAAATGCTTGAATATGATAACCCTGGATGACATCATATATGTCAAATAATTAAAAGTTATAATCAGTAAAAAGTTTACATAAAAAAATGAATATATAATGCATCAGGTACATACATCTATATCTACCAACAAAAAATTCTGTCCTCGAAAAACTCTTTCAGCATTCATTACTGATCACATTCTTGTCACTCTAACTTTAATTTTCCAAGAGATTTTTGAGGCATCAAGCTTTGTAATTTTGACAATGTTCCCCTGCCATTGTTTGGTTAAGACAAAATATGATGAATGAATAATTGATGGTAAAACTATCAATATATACATGTAACTTAGGCAATAATATAGTACATAATTTGAGCATACAATTAGGGTATTTTGTTTTTAGTCTTAGCGTAGATAAATGATTAAAGAATAAATTAATTGATTTTATGACATCTAAATCCCATAATTATAATTTTAATGATTAGACCAATTGTGTGTCAATATTTGGGTGTGTAGTGTGTGTGTGTATATATATATATATATATATATATATATATATATATATATATATATATATAGGCAAAGTATCAAATAGAAACCAACTCTTAAATAGAAACTAGAAACTAACACTAAATAAATTATATTTCATCTATTCTAAGGTTCCCGCCAAGGGTACCTTCACAAAAAATGCTTAAAATAATTGGCTCTATCCAACAAAATAAAATAAAATAAATCTTGTCGTGGAAATGTGAAGCATTTAAGACAGTAAACGGATGAGTTAGGTAGTCATGAGGGCCGAAGGCTCTCGACACACCCGTCAATCGTCTATTGCCTTTACCATTGATTGTCATTCCTTACAACTTTAGAATGATAAAGGCGCGAAGTGCCGTACAAGAAGGTGTGAAGCACCGTTAACCAGTGAAATCCACTGCCACGTCATCACGTGAGCAGTGATATTTTTTTTTTGGATAGAGCCAAGTATTTTAAACGTTTTTTGTATTGGGGTACCCCTAGTTTGGTCATTAGATTAGCTTGAAATGTTAGATTATGGTTTAGTTTCTAGTTTCTATTTTAATTTGGTTTCTATTGGAGTAGGACTCTCTATATATATATATAGATTTTGGACCCACTTTATGCAAATACGGGTCACCAGTAATATGCTGAGTTCTCAAACAACTTGCGTGGTGGATACGCATAATTTGAGTTTTATGTTGGTACTTTTAATAACTTTTTGTTAAATGAAATTATTTATGCAAACATTATTCCAAGGCAAATTTCAAAAAAGTAAAATAAAACTGGTGTTTGGTGTTTTTTTCTTTTTTACTGTTTTTAATAATTATGCTCTCAAAAACAAAAATATAAAATTAAAAAAAAATAAAAAAAATGTATTTTTTGATTAAAAAAATGATGATGTGACAGTAGGTTTTTTTTTGTTTAATGGATAGAGGGTAGAAGTGAATATGCCCCTGGCGTGGTCCTTAGAATAAATGAAATATATATATTTTTTATGTAAAGCATAATGTAATGTAATATGTAATAGAGGACATATATAACTCAACTAGGATAAAAGATAAATAATATTAACTCTATACAGGGATCGTGAAAGTTGAAGAACAGGCATCAACAAGGATCAAGTCGCTGAAAGAAGTTCATTAACATGATCAAGCCTCAGTGACAGAATAATATGTACAGATGATTCAGTTGAAGGGCCAAAAGATTACAGTGGTCTTAAAGACATGATACAAAGACCATGAGTGAATGTTATTCGTCTGTGAACCAGACCAGTTGCACTAGGCGTCAACACTTCACAAATGAATCGAAGTATCTAACTCAGAAAAACTGTTAAGAGGTATGATTGAGTTTAGAGCAGTATTGATATCCTCCATTTTGGAAGCTGCATATTTAAGGATGTCAAATTAAGAGGAAAATGAATAGTATTCAAAATCACTATTCATATGAATAGTAACCAAAATCACTATTCATATGAATAGCAACCGAAATCACTATTCATATGAATAGTACTATTCATATGAATAGTAACCGAAATTACTATTCATGAATAGTAACGAAAATTACTATTCATCCGGGGCCCATGTGAATAGAACTGTTCAAATAGTGGCTGGTGGGGCCACGTCCAAAATATTTTCAACAGACACGTTTTTGTGGTTGTTGGAATAGTGTTACTATGCAGGTGGGGCCCACGGGGGTTGTTGAAATAGTGCAGCATAGTGACTTTACCAAACCTATAAATAGGCCTGTTGTATTTCATTTCAAAACACACCTCCACACACAACTTTCTATTCTCTCTCTTATATCATCTCTGTGTAAGCTGCTAGACAGTTCATCTAGTAGGAAAGCCGGCTTAACCCGCTTTCAGGAAGTGTCGGGTAGAAGGTTCTCGTGCCTAAACTATCCTAAGAGTGTTTGATTTTGTAGCTGATCCGTAGGATTAGATTGTGTAACAAACCTCCGGGTTTTATCTATTAAAAGATATTTCCCACACAGTTGTGTTATTTCGATTTAGTATTTTTGATTTCATATCCACATCAAAAATCGAAATATCTTTAAATAACGTATTCAACCCCCCTTCTACGTTATTCCGGACCTAACAATTGGCATCAGAGCCACTCTGTTATTATACAACAGTTAAGATCCAAAAAGCTATACAATCATGACAGAGAATTTCAGAAAAGCTAAGGGAAAGGAAGACAGATCTGGGAAAGTGGACAAGTCCAAGATCAAATGCTGTAATTGTGGTAAGAAAGGACATTTTGCACCTGAGTGCAAGAAAGTCAAAGTTGATAAAGGTCAAGCTTACATCACAAAAAAGAAGGACTGGGCTGATACTTCAGACTCTGAAGATGAGGTGAACTATGTCTAGATGGCAAATGCTGATAGTATCTCTGAAGCTACTGAGACCAAGGCACCTCACTCTACTCTAGCTTTTGATACTACTGATATATCTGAGTTAAGAATCTTTCTTAAAACCTTGCATCTTAGCTATAGAGATCAGACTTTAGAAAATGAAAGAATAAAATCTGAAAGTCTAGAGCTTAGAAAGAGAAATGACTATCTAGAATTAGAATTAGTCCAGATGTTAAAAATTCAGAAAGAGAGAGATGATGCTATTTTTGTTAAAACTGAATTATTGAAAAAGCATGCTTATCTTGAATCTGAACTTGCTAAAGAAAGAAACATTATTAAAACTTGGACTAACTCTGGGAAAACTACTCATATTATCATAGAGAATGATTGTTGGAAAGAAGGTCTAGGTTACACTGATAAAAAGAAAACCGCCAACCTAGAAGCTGAGACCTCTAAACCTGTATTTACTGAAAGGGCTGCAAAGCCCAAAATTAATCCTGTGAGGTTTGTACCAAAATCTTACAAACCAAAACAGGAAGTCAAATCAGTAAATATTGACTTAAAGTCTCAGAAACAGCTTAAACACAAGCTGAAGGAGATAAAAAGAGTGAACAAGGTAAAAGAACCTAGGAAAAACAGAAATGGAAAGGTAGGCATCAATAAAAGCAATAACTATATGCCTATTCCCAATACTCCTAGGAAGAAATGTTACAACTGTGGAAATCCTAACCATCTTGCTACTTTTTGCAGGAAGAATAAAAATATAAACTCTATACCTCCTAAGTCAGGAGTTAAGAGTGGTTCAGTTAGGTTTAAGCCACAAAATCCTTGTTTTCACTGTGGCAGTATTTGATATTCTATTTATACATGCAAAGAGTATCATAAGTTGTATTATGATTATTATGAACTTAAACCCTCTTTGAATAAATTCAAGATTGATTCTACATGTATAAATTCTGATAAAAAGAATGTTAGCACAAACTCTAATAAGACTTCTGCTGCAAAAGCTAACAAACTTAATAAGGCCAAAGGATCCAAGCAAGTCTGGGTCCTTAAAACTAATCATTAGTGGTTTTTGTGATTGCATGGTAACAGGAAAAATATCCTTGTGCTGGACAGTGGATGCTCAGGACACATGACTGGAAATAAAGCCCTGCTATCAGAATTTGTGGAGAAAGCTGGCCCAAGTGTTTCTTATGGAGATGGCAACATAGGAAGGACTCTGGGATATGGCAATATCAATCTTGGGAATGTCATCATTGAATCTGTAGCTCTAGTCTCAGGACTCAAACATAATCTACTAAGTGTGAGTCAAATCTGTGACAGAGGTTATCATGTGGATTTCTTTGAAGAACACGATGAAGTTGTAAGCAAATCTACAGGAAAAGTTGTTCTGAAGGGATACAGACATGGTAACATTTATGAAGCCAAGCTTTCAACAAACTCTGATGGCTCTGCAATCTGTCTACTGAGTAGAGCATCAATTGAAGAAAGCTGGGATTGGCACAAGAGACTTTCTCATCTGAATTTCAACAGCATTAATGAGCTAGTGAAGAAAGATCTTGTGAGAGGATTGCCCAAATCAGTTTTTACTCCAGATGGCCTATGTGACTCATGTCAAAAGGCAAAACAAAGGAAAACTTCATTCAAAAGTAAGACTGAATCCTCAATTCTTGAGCCATATCACTTATTGCATGTTGATTTATTTGGTCCAGTAAATATAATGTCTATTGGAAAGAAAAGATATGCTTTGGTTATTGTTGAAGAATACACCAGATATACATGGGTATATTTCATGCACAAGAAAGAAGAAACTGCATCAATCTTAACAGAGCATGTCAGACAACTGGACAAAGGATCTAAGCATACAGTGAAAATCATAAGGAGTGATAATGGCACTGAGTTCAAGAATGTAGCCATGGAAGAGTTTTGTAAAGAAAATGGAATAAAGCAAGAATTCTCTGCACCTGGAACTCCATAACAAAATGGAGTAGTAGAGAGAAAGAACATGACTCTCATAGAAGCTGCAAGGACCATGCTTGATGAAGCAAAGCTGCCAACTTACTTCTGGGCTGAAGCTGTGCAAGCTGCTTGTTTCACACAGAATGCTACACTCATAAACAAGCATGGTAAAACACCATATGAGATGGTGAAAAATAAGAAGACGAACCTGAAGTACTTTCATGTGTTTGGATGTAAATGTTTTATTCTTAAGACTCATCCAGAACAGCTTTCAAAATTTGATTTAAAAGCTGATGAAGGAATCTTTGTTGGATACCCACTATCGACAAAAGCATTCAGAGTCTATAATCTGAGAACAAAAGTGGTCATGGAATCTATCCATGTGTCTTTTGATGATAAAAAGATAATAGGACTTGAAGATTTTGATGAACATGACCAGCTGAGATTTGAAAATGAAGAAGTAAATGTTGATCTACAAGATTCTGATACTCTTTCAGACAATATTGTTCAATCTATACAGGTAGATCAGACTGCAGCACATGTTGAGGGGTAGCAAGTGAACGATGAAAATGAACCCCAATCAAGTGAAGAAACATCTGTTGCTAATGATTCTTCAAACTCTGAAAGCAACAGCTCAGGAGGAGCAAACAATGATTTTGGATCTACTAGTCACTACACTCAACATAATTATGAACTTGGGGAATCATCAAGATCAAATCTGCCAAGACAAAGGGTATGGAGTAGAGCGCATCCCTTTGAACAGATCATTGGTGAACCGGACACGGGTGTACAGACTAGAAGAGCAACACAGAATGAATGCAATTTCGCAGGATTTTTATCTCAAATTGAACCTAAAAAGGTTAATGAAGCTCTTGATGATCCAGATTGGGTAACTGCAATGCAGGAAGAACTCAATCAGTTCGAAAGGCAGAAAGTTTGGAAGCTGGTGCCAAGACCAAAAGATAAATCTGTAATTGGCACTAGATGGGTGTTTAGAAATAAACTGGATGAAAATGGTATTGTTACGAGGAACAAGGCTCGATTGGTAGCAAAGGGTTACTCTCAAGAAGAGGGAATTGATTATGATGAAACCTATGCTCCAGTTGCAAGGCTTGAAGCAATCAGGATGTTCTTAGCATTTGCTGCACACTCCAACTTTAAGGTTTTTCAGATGGATGTGAAGAGTGCATTTTTGAACGGAGATCTAGAGGAAGAAGTCTATGTTGAACAACCCCCTGGGTTCGAAGACAAGGAATTTGAAGGTTTTGTGTACTTTCTCTTCAAAGCTGTCTATGGTCTCAAGCAAGCCCCTCGAACATGGTATGATACTCTCTCCAAGTTCTTACTTGAAAATGGTTTTACAAGAGGTATCATCGACAAAACTCTCTTTCATTAAAAGCATAAAAATGATATAATTCTGGTGCAAGTATATGTGGATGATATAATATTTGGTTCTACTAATGATTTGCTATGCAAGAGATTTGCTAAGCTAATGCAGAGTAGGTACGAGATGAGCATGATGGGTGAGTTGTCCTTCTTCCTTGGACTTCAAGTTGTTCAGAAGCCTGATGGTATTTTCATCTGCCAATCAAAATACATAAAGGATCTTCTGAAGAAGTATGGGATGGAAGAAGCAGCTACTGCCAAGACCCCGATGCCAACTGCAGTCAAGCTTGATGAAGATAAATCTGGTAAGTCAGTTGACATCACGAAGTATCGAGGTATGATCGGCTCTCTCTTGTACTGAACTGCTAGTAGACCAGATATTATGTTCGCAACTTGTCTATGTGCTAGATTCCAGGCTAACCCTAAAGAGTCACATCTTATAGCTGTTAAACGTATTTTCAGATACCTTAAGGGAACCCCCAATCTTGGGATTTGGTACCCTAAAGGAACAGGTTTTGACCTAATTGGCTATACAGATTCTGACTTCGCAGGTTGTAAGATTGATCGGAAAAGTACTTCTGGAAGCTGTCAGTTTCTAGGAAGAAGGTTGGTATCTTGGTACAGCAAGAAGCAACACTCAGTATCTACCTCGATAGCCGAAGCAGAATACATTGCGGCAGGTAGTTGTTGTACTCAGATCTTGTGGATGAGGAATCAACTTCAGGACTATGGACTCATGTTGGACAAAATTCCAATTCTATGTGACAACACGAGTGCCATTGCCAACAATCCAGTTCAACACACTAGGACTAAGCACATTGATATCAGGTATCATTTCTTACGAGAGCATGTAAACCTTTCTTCACTGCTGTGATATAATTTTGGAAAAATAGTGCTTAGTCAAATCATTTTAAAATGAAACGCTTGGAAACAAGATATGTTCGGACTCAAAATGTTAAATGTCTATATCCAAGGTTTCTACAGTTAATATTAAATGATTTTTTGAATGATGAAGACAGGGTACGCTTGGAAAATGGTCAAAAGGTGGAATGTTCTTCCATGAAGACGAATGTAATTAATTACATAAGCAAAAAGAAATATACGGATGTGCCTACAATCCTAACTGAATATCTAAAGACTGTCCCACTTCCGTTGTTACCACGACCAGTGAGAGCAGGTATACGACAAGGTAATATTTCAATCCCTGCTATTCCAACCTCTGTATTCCCTATTGTGTCACAGGAAATACAGTTTCTACAGCCCCCAGTGGCCATCTTACCCGACCAAGAGCAGGAAATCCCACCGACTCTAACACAGGTCGAAGTGCCCATTCTACAAATGCAAACACAAACACAACAAACTCCTACACCTCAATTTTCACTTAAACGACCAGTTATTCACATTATTGAGGGAGATAGTGCCTCAGCAGCACCACATAAGGAGTTAGTTACATCAGTCGCTCTACCTCATTCTAAACGGAGTAAACCCAATGAACCTGAGGTAACGGCAACTGTTAGTGAAACAATTCTTTCTTATCCAATGAGTGCAAATGTAAATGAGATTGAATTGACGGGAGCAACTATCTTGAGTTCCATTTCACGGAACATACGAGTGGTTGATGATCTTTCTAAAGATCAAATGCCTTCACAGGCATCCGAGGTGGAATTACCTACCTCAATAACTGCTGGTGAATCTTCCATTTTACGGAAAGATCCATTGGTGAGTGGTTCTTTTATGAACCAAGTGTCTTCATAGACGTACGAGGGAAACTTGGGTTTTGTGCCATTTAATCGATTCAAGTTTAACCTCCCAGAGGGAAAATCTCTGGATCTCTTTCGAGATTTATCACTTTTTACCAGTGGTCGGCAACTCGCTTTACGCGAGGACGGAAGCTCACGAACTTTCATTGTACCATCCGTGACCTCTGAAAAAGGGGCTAGGATGATTTCATTTGCAGGTACACATATCGGTGGAAGCTCTAGAGGAAAGTTGAGGGAAACACCAACTGAACATGTAAGTGTAACCCAAACCACTAAACCGAGTGAATATAGAGTGTTGAGTAAAACACTTGTAGAACATACGAGTGAGCAACCTACTCAACCACATGCACCTGTAACCAGAAAGGAATATAGCAGACTCCTTACACGGGTCCAAACAATGGAGAAAGAGTTGTAAAATATCTGTAAGTCCACTGCAGAAATAAAAAAATTTCAACTTATTCAACATGATGCATTCCAAGTTCAATTAAGTTCCATGGCATCCCAGTTTAGTCATGCAATTCATTCCTTGGGGAAGACAGCTTCGTCTAATTTACCAACTCCACATCCTACTAGTCTGGAGGATAACCCAACTGAGGGGGAGAAGGTGGATGATCAAGAAGCTACTAGGCGTAATAAGGGCAAGGAAAAGGTTGTTGACACAGAATTAACTTTATTTTGGGAAAGGAAAAGCTAATCGGAATATTCGTACTATGTGGAAAGAAAGCAAAGGCAAACTTGAAGATATGTTCAGTCTAGAGGAACAATTGTCTTGCACTTGGAAATCTAGAAAATGTATATATGATCCAGAATGTACTTTAATATTATTTATCTTTGTATTTCATTTTTTGTTGTATCAGTTGAGTTATCCTCTAGGAATTTGCTTGTCAAACCCTAACAATCAAATATGGGGAGATTGTAAAGCATAATGTAATGTAATATGTAATAGAGGACATATATAACTCAACTAGGATAAAAGATAAATATTATTAACTCTATACAGGGATCGTGAAAGTTGAAGAACAGGCATCAACAAGGATCAAGTCGCTGAAAGAAGTTCATTAACATGATCAAGCCTCAGTGACAGAATAAGATGTACAGATGATTCAATTGAAGGGCCAAAAGATTACAGTGGTCTTAAAGACATGATACAAAGACCATGAGTGAATGTTAGTCGTCTGTGAACCAGACCAGTTGCACTAGGCGTCAACACTTCACAAAGGAATCGAAGTATCTAACTCAGAAAAAATGTTAAGAGGTATGATTGAGTTTAGAGCAGTATTGATATCCTCCATTTTGGAAGCTGCATATTTAAGGATGTCAAATTAAGAGGAAAATGAATAGTATTCAAAATCACTATTCATATGAATAGTAACCAAAATCACTATTAATATGAATAGCAACCGAAATCACTATTCATATGAATAGTACTATTCATATGAATAGTAACCGAAATTACTATTCATGAATAGTAACGAAAATTACTATTCATCCGAGGCCCATGTGAATAGAACTGTTCAAATAGTGGCTGGTGGGGCCACGTCCAAAATATTTTCAACAGACACGTTTTTGTGGTTGTTGGAATAGTGTTACTATGCAGGTGGGGCCCACGGAGGTTGTTGAAATAGTGCAGCATAGTGACTTTACCAAACCTATAAATAGGCCTGTTGTATTTCATTTCAAAACACACCTCCAAACACAACTTTCTATTCTCTCTCTTATATCATCTCTGTGTATGTTGCTAGACAGTTCATCTAGTAGGAAAGCCGGCTTAGCCCGCTTTCAGGAAGTGTCGGGTAGAAGGTCCTCGTGCCTAAACTATCCTAGGAGTGTTTGATTTTGTAGTTGATCCGTAGGATTAGATTGTGTAACAAACCTCCGGATTTTATCTATTAAAAGATATTTCCCACACAGTTGTGTTATTTCGATTTAGTATTTTTGATTTCATATCCACATAAAAAATCGAAATATCTTTAAATAACGTATTCAACCCCCCTTCTACGTTATTTCGGACCTAACATTTTAGTGTGAACTAAATTCTCATTTTAAGAAAGTTCTCATTTGAGCACTCCCTATATATATAAATATGTGTTAAATTTAAATAATTAATAATATTAAGTTATCTTCCATTATTATATCGATTAATTTTTTATTAGTAACCAGACGGTGCTTTCGTCGATTAAAAAAATGAAGGTTAATAGTTGAGGTTTAGATTTGGGTCAATCCAATCTAAATTGGGTCGCTCCAAATGCTGTGTAATGACAAAAAATAGTAGAGTTTTGATTTGGGTTGATCCAATCTAAATTGGGTCGCTCCAAATGCTGTGTAATGACAAAAAAGGACATCAAAGAAATCAAAGAAATAAAGAAGATTAAAAAAATGAAAAAAAATGATGATGTGGTAGTAGTTTTTTTAATTAATGAATAGAGGGTAGAAGTGAAGGTGCCCCTGGCGGGGCCCTTAGAATAAATGAAATATATATAGTTTAGTGTGAACTAAATTCTCATTTGAGCACCTTCATATATATATAAATATGTGTTAAATTTAAATGATTAATAATTGGGATATTTCAAATGGTACCACTGTACAATTGGCTTTTCCATTTGGTACCATCCAACATTTTTGACTTCCAAGTGGTACCACTGTACAATTGGCTTTTCCATTTGGTACCATCCAACATTTTTGACTTCCAAGTGGTACCACTGTACTTTTGGCTTCATCCATTTTATACCATTCTGTCAAGCAAACGTTAATCAGACGTTAAATTATTCTTAATGGTACCATTCAATATTTTTTGACTTCTACCTGTTACCATTTTTCTCTCACTAAATCAATTTTTTCTTGGAATTTTCACAACTTATCTATGTGCTTTGTCTGTAATAAGTCATTGATTCTCTAACCATCACTATTTCCGATAAACAATCAAGCCATTCATTAGACTCGGATCCAAATGTCCAATCATAATAAACTTTGATCAATGGTTCAAAAATATTAAATTAATATGTAATATATAAAATCAACCCGTATGAACATATACATATATAATGTGTGCTCGGATCTGTCCAGGGCGGAGCTTCCGGAACTTTGACCGATAAAAGCGTTGAAAGAAACTAAATAATTTGAACTACATAGTTTATTATGATAAGACAATTGGATACGAGACTAATTAATGACTTAGATGCTGATCAGAAAAAGTGAGAGAATCAATGACTTATTATAGAATAAAATGTATAGATAAATTGTGAAATTTAGATGAAAATTTGACCTAAATGAGAGAAAAATGGTACCACGTAGAAGTCAAAAATATTGAATGGTACCATATGGAAAAACCAATTGTATAGTGGTATCATTAAGAATAATCTAACGTCTGACTAACGTTTGCTTGTCATAATGATATAAAATGGATGAAGCCAAAAGTACAAAGGTACCACTTGGAAGTCAAAAATGTTGGATGGTACCAAATAAAAAAGCCAATTGTACAGTTATACCATTTGGAATATCCCTTAATAATATTAAGTTTTCTTTCATTATTATATCGATTAATTTTTTATTAGTAACCAGACGGTGTTTTTGTCGACTAAATCCGAAATTTTCAAAACAATGATCATAGATGATGCCATGTATATTGAAAATTATAAATAAAGATATTTTTTTTAGTTATTTTGTTCATGTTTTGGCTACATAATTAAAAAACTCTTTTTTATTTCTTAAAAATAAGCATCAAAGAAATAAAGAAGATAAAAAAATGAAGGATAATAGTAGAGGAAGATATTTTTCAGTTATTTTGTTCATGTTTTGGCTCCATAATTAAAAAACTCTTTTTTAATTTTTAAAAATAAGCATCAAAGAAATAAAGAAGAAGGATAATAGTAGAGGAAGATATTTTTTAGTTATTTTGTTCATGTTTTGGCTCCATAATTAAAAAACTCTTTTTTATTTTTTAAAAATAAGCATCAAAGAAATAAAGAAGATAAAAAAAATGAAGGTTAATAGTAGAGGTTTAGATTTGGGTCAATCCAATCTAAATTGGGTCGCTTCAAATGCTGTGTAATGACAAAAAATAGTAGAAGTTTTGATTTGGGTCGATCCAATCTAAATTGGGTCGCTCCAAATGCTGTGTAATGACAAAAAAGGACATTAAAGAAATCAAAGAAATAAAGAAGATTAAAAAAATGAAGGACAATAGTAGTAATTTTCTGAAATGTAATACTAACAAACATTATGATTATATTGACATTGATATTGATATTTGTTAACACAAAATCACGCAAGTATACGTGGTCACAAGTAATACAATTCAAGTTCGTTCCACATTATGGTTCTATTCAGTAGATGCACCTATTCAACAATGTATGGCTTTAATTCACTGCTAAGAAAGTAACAAATTCGGGTTTGATTATCTAAATTATACTAAGGTGCAAAATATTAAACTAAGAATTAATTAGCTAAAGAGAATTAAATCGAATTACTTATATGATAATAACATGGGACTCTAACTTCATTATCTACTTCACTTAGAGTTGACGCCCTTAATCAATGCACGTTATGGTTTTGATATCTGATCAGGCAACACGAAATAAGTAAACGCTACTTCTCAGTATACGAGTACCAAACTAAACATACATCCACAAAAGAGATAGAAGATGAATAGACACCAATTATGCTTAGACCCTATATCTCTATAAGATTTGAAAACATAACGGTTGAAGAACAAGTTGTCTATTAAGATCACATAGGGCAGCATAATATCTCTATTGATGCTACAAATCATGATGTTAAAACATCAACCTATCCTATGCTAGCATGGCAAGTTCTAAATCTCAAGATCCACTCTCGTTTCGCAAGAGATTAACAAATTAGATGTTCGCGACGCATCTAAGTACATGAAACACAACCATACGAGGATATCAAGAATTCACCACATGTAATGTAAAACCCTGTTATTTTATTTTATTTTATTATTAGATATTAGATTTTAAGTTATTTAGTTATGTAAATTAGTAATTTATAGAATTATTTTCGTGCAAGATATTTTGAATAAGAATGAGATTTATTATTAGAGGAAAGAAGTGTGAAAAGATATTAGAGAATCAGTATCATTTAATTTAAGATATTGGTGTGAACTAGAATATTTTAATTTACGTATTACTTGGAAAGATTGTACGGAAATTCTAGGATTACCTTAATTTAAGTTTAGGGTTTTATTTGCCTATATAAGAACCCTCTAACTTATGAATACCTCGTACAGAAACGTCAACTAAGAGGTACGTTCGTCTATGGCACTTTTAATTACGTATTTTTACCTGTTTGTGTTTCTATATGCATGCTTAAGATGTATCAGTGTCAAACGTGATTGTTTTTCCTATACCCAGTGCATGTTTTAAACAAGGTGTTGCCCTACATGCCTATATATATAGTATCTGTTATAATATTATTGAATTAGGAGGTCATAAATTGTATTACTTTGGTGACACATTAATTGATTATTGTTTAGATGTAATAGAGCCTCGACCATGTTTTGTTTTGTGATCTCTAAATTAGTACTATGTTGTTTGATTATACAATATCATGCAAATCTCAATTTGATGAATAATTATTGTTTTAATACCATTCTTATTACAGTTTTTAATCAAGAGCTTTAGGTAAAAATATTTGGAAAAAATGGACTAGACCAAAAGCATACTATCTGATTTCTATGTGTGATAGATTAATTTATACTCTCTTTATAAAGTGGTCAAGCATGTTGCAATTATGTGACATGTACATGTTTTAGGTTTAATGTTAATATAATATGTATAGTTTGCATGATTTACTAAATCAGTGTAATCAATCTGTACAAGTCTATTACTTTAATATGGGTCCTGGTCCCTGACAATTGATTGTCAGGGACCATTTATCCAACAATCAGTTTCCTGGCCGTTGGATCAACGATCCAACGGTCAGGATTTAAAAAAAAAATTCGTCCATTCCGCACAAATTTTCCGCGGAACACTATTCATCCGCACAAGTTTTCCGCGGAAGGCTCTATCCGTTCCGCGGAAAATTACCGCGGAACGCAATGCTCAATTCATTCTTGCCCTTCACAGAAAAATAGAAAGGGTTTTGTCTTTTCACAAAGTAGTGTTGTGCCGTGGAAACATACTTATGTTACACCTTCCTCGCTTTTGTCATTTTAAAGCTCATTCACATCCCAAAGCATTTGATTCTCTCTCTTTTCTTATTCATTCTTTAATCAAGGTCTCACCCCATTACAAGTTTACTGTATATTGCAAATTGCTTGCACCTAAAAAAAATTTGTGCAAAATGACATGTTGATAATAAAAAATTTTATTTTCATTTACCGTATTTCAAATTTTTATATTATTTATTTTTTATATTTAATTATAATAAAAAAATTATTAATTCAAAATAGAGTAATTATACTTTTTAATTGCTTAAAAATATATTTTATTATAATTATATTTGTGTCAGTCAAGTAAGGTTGGTTTTCAAATGATGTATAACTACTTTTTGCAAATTAATTTAGTCGTCTTTCTGTTTCAAATTAATTAATTGGGTAGACCTGCAACAACAGTTCTGTTTGTCGGTTGCTTTTTACTTTTTAATTGTTTTGATGTTAAAAATCCCGCCCGATCAGTTCCCCACTCTGAAATTGAGCATTGCGTTCCGCGGAACGGATAGAGCCTTTCGCGGAAAATTTGTGCGTATGAATAGTGTTCCGCGGAAAATTTGTGCGGAATGGACGAATTTTTTTTTTTTAAATCCTGGCCGTTGGATCAACGATCCAACGGCCAGGAAACTGATTGTTGGATAAATGGTCCCTGACAATCGATTGTCAGGGACCAGGACCCCTTTAATATACATGCATGCGTGTCAATTTTCATGTTAATGTCTTGAAACGGTAGTGACCTTTTTGAAATTTTGACATGTTATCTGGACAATTTCGTGTATGCAATGTTGGGCCTTAAAGCCCATTAGATTTTCTTTTATAAAAATTGTTTTGTTTAAGTTCTGGTCCGTTTATTTTCTTTGTAAAATAAATTGAGTTCACAATTTCTGATCAGACTATATATAATTTAAGTGTCCGGTTGTATATGATTCACAGTGGGTGTTTATGTGTTTATTTGTAATGCTTGTACAAATTATGTTTGTAGTATAAGCGCTTAATTGTGTTTCCGTTATTTAAATTATAGGATCAGTTCCAGCAATTATTTTCGGTATTTAGTGTCAACTTTGAGGTAAGTACTTTTTGACTTACTTTTATTTTCGGAAAAGATATTGATATTCTGTTTTCGATTTTCGTATAAGATATAAGATATTGTTTTGACTTGTATAAGATATAAGAATTCTGTTTCGAACTTTATACGATATAAGTATTTGATTTTAGAACCCAGTCTCTACGTTTCGAACCCGTTCGTAATTTACGCTATAGTTCCGGAACTAGCCTTAGATACCCTTAGTAGGCGCACAAGTGTGCAACTTTAGATACCTATTAAGGGCGCGTGATTATTGAACTTTAGATGCCGGTCACTGGCAAAGTGTGGCGAAAGAATAAGAATAAGATGCCGGTCACTGGCAAAGTGTGGCCGTAGAGCAAGACTGTGGTATTTTCGATTTTCGTTTCGTTTTATTTCTGTTTTCTGCTTCTGTTTTAAATTCTGTATTTTGAAAATATAAAACTTTGGGTTGGAATTGTTTTCGTAAATGTTTTGCAAACTTATATTGGATTTTGAAAATTGTTTTATTAAAAACGCCCATTGGTTTTTGAAAGTGTTTGTTAGTCAATTTGTACTTGATGAGCTGTGTAGCTCATTCGTTTCAAATATTTCAGGTTTCAATCTTGGAAGCTTAATGAGAATAAGGATGTGAATTTTGTGGACTTTCGTGCTAGCTGTTAGATGCCTTTATTGGATTAGACTCTTTGCATTATTAGAATAAAGATTGTTATTAAGTATTGGATTTATGGAGCTGCGTCTCCATTTTTATGATTTTGAATTATTAAGTTTGACCGTTGCGTTGACTTTGTGGAAATGTTTGGTTTATTTGAATAAAGAATTCGTTTTATTTAAGTTTCGTATTTAGAATTAATATTTCGAAAAGTCGGGATGTTACATGTAATCTTTAAAGCATCAAACTACTAAGCTACATAAATAACTCCGTTAGAATCCCATGACAACGATTAGCTCATAATTGAACCGTTCATCGTCATGGGATTTGATGAAAACATGGTAATAAACAAGATATGGAAGAAAGAAGCAATAATATTAATAAAATAAAGAGTTGAGAAAACAAATCTATAATCCAGAATAACACAAAAGATGAAGTAGATCTAGATCCGTTGCTTGTCACGAGCGTTGAATCCTTCTCTCCTTTTCTCCCTTGCAAAACTAAGCTATGATATGTAATTGTCTGAATTGTCTAATTTACAAGGGTTGAATGTGTTTATATAGGCTCTAGAAATCTTGTCCAACAAGAACTACCAAAACAGAATTATAATAGAATTACGTTTCCTAAACTGATTCTGTTTTAAAGGAAAATTCGTAGCTGCCTTTTCTTCAGTAATTCTGGACCGTTCCAGCTGTAATTGGACCTCTGGACCACTTTAGAATGATAGAGAATCTCGTTATCTTCGTGTGGACAGTAAGATCGTCCAAAACGGACTTCTATAACTCAAGATATGGCCAAAACCGTAAAAAGGGCAAAACTATCAATTTTCAGCAACACGCCACGATGCCGAGAGCGCCAATGGGGCTGAGAGCGCCGCTCCAATCTGCCATAAATGGCGCTGAGTGCGCCAGTTGAGCTCTCAGCTCACCCTCAATCTGCGAAAATTGATTTTTCTTTGATTTTTAAGCTTTTTCTTCCCGTTCCTTTTGCATGAGCTTCCGTCTTTAATCCTTAAAGACTTGTATACTTCTTGGTAGTTGACATTAGTCTCCATTCTTCATTCCATATCATAAATCAACTCCAACAACGACGAAAACTACACCTTTAATCGACATTTCTTCAACCCTGCACAATTAAACAAAACACATCAAAACTACCACAAACTTGAGGCCAAAGCAATCAATTTAAGCCGATATAGAACGCTCCAAGTGGATATAAAATCCACTTATCAATATTGATATTGATAAAACTAATCCAATGATCATTAGATTTTTAATAATAAATAACAACCGTTATCTAATAATAAGGTATATTATATGATTAAATTAATTTACTAAAGATTTAAGGTGAACCTCGTCAACGACATACTTAATCAAAATTTTATAATATAAATTTTAAAACATGCATATCATTAATTTATACTAAATTATATTAAATTAAAATATAAAAATAATGATTATATAAAATTTAATTGTAACATTAAATAAAATTTATAACATATAAAAAAACCCGATGCAACATTGAAAGGTTTGGTATTTGGTTGGGGTACGGTTATCTTAATTATTAAAATAAATAAATAATAATATAATGTAATTGATGATAATTAACTATTTACCTTTTTAAATTAAAAGAAGTTTAATTTTAATTAAATATATTACCCTTTATAAACATCTAAAATATCGTATAATATTTAATTTAAAACATAATCTTGAAATCATTAAAATACATCCAAAAATATCACATCATATCTTCGGGTCACTAATAAAATATATAATAAAAATTCGTATATAACGAATAATGATCGTCTAAGTTTTTTTTTTTTTTTTTTATAATTAATATTTTCATAGAAAAGTTGGTAATGATTTAAGATAAAATTGAACCCCAACAAAGTTACAATTCGGTGTAGCGGTGGAAACAGTCAAGTACAAAGTAGGGTATGTAATGTAAACTATAAATAACCCACATACATAGGGGAATGTAATGTAACCCTGTAGATATACTGAGAGTGCCTCGTGAGTCATGAAATGTAGGAGAAAATATTAAAAGTAGGTAGCCATGTGAGTAGTCTCCATCGAGCATTGTGTATGTCTCTGTCAGGAAAATGTGCAGGAGCACCATGCTAGTGGTCCCAGTAAAACTGGAAAGTTGTGGCAAAATCCCAAGAGAAAATCAAACAACAGCAAACCAAGTAGTCCGTGTTAACCCCGCAGCATCCCGAGTTAACTCACCCCGAAAGAGAAAACCCAACCGAACGAAACCAGCCACGAGGACCACAGAGTGTTGACTGGTAACTGAATAATGTCACCGAAGTAGTGTAGGAGTGTCGAAAATCATGTATGTAGCCTGAGACGGTGAAGATCAGTTGTCCTAGTCAATATAATGGAGGCCCTTAGAAAGAAAACCGGTCAATCGGAGAGGAAAAGTGTTAGGGGCGAGTGATTGAGTTGTAGATGACGGAGGGTGTTGTGAAACCAGAACTGGAATGTACCAAATCCACGAAAATCGGGTGCTGTTAAGTTGAGTAGGAAGCACATAGTGACAGTGGAGACAACACCAAAGATGTACTCGAGGAAAACTGACCGCCGCATAACGAAAACCCCATCAAACTGTAACTGAAACTATAATAATAAGCCAAAACCTCATTCGAAATACCGATCAAATGAGCCACCAAAAACACTGATTGTAAACAAATATATTCGCAGGGGCCAGCTTAACAGAATATATATCACCCAACAATGAAACCACCAAAAACAACAGTCATATAGCTGTTGAAGTATTTTCAGTGACGGAGCCGAAGTGTGTTCTACCATCAATAGGTCGGAGGCTAAGAGACAGGAAATCGAAAAAGGTGGGAGGACCTCATTAAAAACCTCACTAGGGGAAAAGAGTGTCCTCCATTATTGATAGAAAGAAATTTTGTAGATTTCCGTCCGGTGGATGAGCCACCGCCGGAGGAGGAAGGATGACGGAGGAAGGGTGCTTCCTGTTCGATGTACCCAAGCAGCAAGGCCCTCAAAACGAGCAAACGCAGAACCCACTATCCTGCGATACTAACGAGCAAACGCAGTACCCGTGCAGGCCAGAAACAATTTGTTCAAGCATAAAGAAATGCCATAATCATACTCTTCTAGCCAGAGCTATGTTCCATCTCTTGAAATTCATCACCTGTAGACTAACAAAGCCAACAGTATACTACGCTGTACGCGCCATCGAGAGACGGCGGCACGTCGTCGCGACAACGCAGTTTGTGTTGAGTTAATCGAGGAGACCAAGTGTGTGAGCGGTAGACCTGGCAATTCAGGTCGTTCCGTGTACTTTCGTGTCGTGTACATTCGTGTTCGTGTATCGAAAGGGTAAACCCATATCCATATCCATTTAAGGTTCGTGTACCTTCGTGTTCGTGTAATTTCGTGTCGTTTATTCGTGTCGAGTACGAAATTACCGGCTCTAATAAGCATAAACAAGTATACTATATTGCCACGGCTTATTCTATATGTTTCCTTTTGTACACTTTTTAAAATAGGGGGTGTCATGAAAAACTAACGGTTCTTGCTGCAGAAGTGCTAGAATTCAAGTTACTTTCTCACCACCTACTATTTTAGGACCATAAAGTTGCTAGAAATTCACTGTCCGGCTGCATATAACACCATTTTTGGCTTCTATGATTGATTAATTACAGCTCTTTGATTGTATATATCGATCATTGATATTATATTATAGTCATCTTGGAACATGTCAGAACTTGGGCAAAATGAGTGTTCAAAGTGTGTTGGTAACATGCTCCAAGAGTTTAAAATATACATTTATATAATTTTAAAATATTTATTTATTTATTTCGTGTACTTTCGTGTCGTGTCGTGTACCTAAGGGTAAACCCATATCCATACCCATTTAGGCCTCGTGTTCTTTCGTGTTCGTGTATCGAAAAAGTGAACTCATATCCATATTTTTCGTGTCGTTTTCGTATCGTGTACCAAATTGCCGGCTCTAGTGAGCGGTAGGACGAAGTCCCCAATACGGGCACAAGACAGAAGAAGATCGACCCCAGTGTAGCAGCCTAAATAAAGTGTACCAGCCTAAATAAAGTGTACCGGAGATCTGTTTCATCCAACTGGAGGAAACTCAGAAATCGATACGAAATGAAATAGAAATCCAAATATTCCATTAATAGGACAAATAGGTCGAGCAAAGTATAGCTATGAAGTGTTCCTCCGGTCGGTGGCGGAGGAGAAGCCACCGACCGGAGGTCACTAATTAAATTTATATAAATTATTTAAATTAAAATTAAAATAATAACTAAAAATAATAACTATATAAAAGTGTAATTATAAAATGAAATAAAATTTATTTCATAGCAAAAAAAACCTGTGCTATAAGCTACTAATTATGATGTTTATAATCTACAAACCGTAAATGACTTGTTCTAAGTATTTTGTAATGGCAGCTGGTCCCTGACAATTGATTGTCAGGGACCGGTTAACTAACAATCGGTTTTTAAATCGTTGGATCAATGATCCAACGGTCCCCCTGGATTACAAAAAAAATTTCCTATCCGCGGAAAATTTCCGAGGAACGTAATTTTTTTTTTTTTAATCTCAGCCGTTGGATCCTTGATCCAACGGCTGTGGAACCGATTGTTAAATAACCGGCCCCTGACAAACGATTGTCAGGGACCGGGACCCTTTTGTAATATACATATTTATTTATACGTATAAAATGTAATACTACTGGAGTACTATTTAACGAATTGGACAGGGCTTGAGGGCTTGTATAATGGACGATCAGCTGTATTGGGCTTGAGCATTGGATCAGCAGAACATCAAATGGGGCTGGTCAATGCTACTTTTTGTTCCTAGTGTCTTGGGAAGAAAGAAAACTCAATACTAGTACTAACCTAACCTGTTCCTCTCGATCTGTTTCTCTCTGAATCGGAAAGAAAAAAGCCCTAAAAAAAACCTGAAAACACATAACAGATCAAAATGAGTCGTGGTAGCGGAGGTGGTTACGACCGTCACATCACCATCTTCTCGCCTGAAGGTCGCCTTTTCCAAGTCGGTATGTTTAGTTTTATATTTTGCCCCAATTTGATTCATTCATTTACTGGATCCCGACAGCTGAATTGTTATTATTATGCTTAATTAATTGTGAAATGAATTTCATCAGAATATGCATTTAAAGCTGTTAAAGCTGCGGGAGTCACGTCTATAGGTGTCCGTGGCAGAGACTCTGTTTGCGTTGTTACTCAGAAGAAAGTTCCTGTCAGTCTTCTCTTTTTTTTTTTTCCCTACGATACTTTAAAAACAATTTAATTAATTTGTTATGCTGTCCTGTTGTTGATTTTGGTTGTGTGTTTTTCGACTACAGGATAAGCTTTTGGATCCAACAAGTATTACTCATCTTTTCGCTGTTACTAAGTACCTTGGCTTGGTAGCTACCGGAACTACTGGTTAGCCTTCCAATCCTTTTAGTAGGCATTGTGATTCCGCGTGTTGGATATATAGCTTGTTATTGTATTTGTTGAATTCAAACTTGTGGACATTATTTTTTGTTTAAGTGATTTTTTTACTACTTGTTAGTGTATAGGAATTTCAATCTGTTATTGGATAAATGTACGTGTACAATCTTAAAATTTATAATCTGCAAAGGGTGTGAGTTGTTAAAAGAGATATGAATGAATGTTTTACGTGATTGATCTACAAGAGTATGTATACTGTCACACTCGACACCAACAACCTTTTGCTTCAAGAAGATGGTGCTTGTACTCCCTTACTTTTTTAAATATTTGAACAGTTAACCGCCCACCTTAACAAGTTTTCAACCCGCAACATTCTCTGTTGGGACGAGGAAGATTGCATCTGAAACAGGAGACCTTTGTTTGCTTTTACTCCCTTACTAGTGACTAGTGTAATTATTGATATTAACGAGCATGGTCCGAAAGGAATACCTGTTATTAAAATATTTCCGTTGGGATTTGATTTTAAACGGATATGCTTTTCATAGTTGGCATTTTTTTCTTTCACTTTGCCTTGATATTTTATGCATTTTACTAAGTATATTGACTATTAAGTAATTCTCATCTATATTGAGCTGGCATTGTCGCTGTATTACTTTTCAGCTGATGCAAGGACATTGGTTCAGCAAGCAAGAAATGAAGCTGCTGAATTTCGGCATAAATATGGATACGAGATGCCAGCTGATACACTTGCTAGATGGTACATAAATATTTATTGTAGGAAGCAAGTTGTAGCTCTTGTTTTGGTTGGGTGCAGTTTCTTCCAACTGTTTGATACTTTTGATATCATTAGGTTTTTTTGAACAAGTCGAGTAATTGACAGCTGAATTGGTCATGTAATGTGAGCTAGGGATATTGTTATCCCTTTCTTTCACACGGAGGATAGTAGTGTAAAAAAGTGTGAATGTGTTCTGCTACGAGCTACTACTCTTTCGTGACTTTGAATGGCATGCTATAATTTGATTGACAATTGTATATATCATATCTCTTTATGCAATTCTTGCTAACTTTCAAAGTTTGACTGCATCTTATGATATGTCAAGAACTATGATACAGTAGGAATAATTAACTTTCCACAAGGCATATATTTTAAGTCCGTGATTAACTTTAGTTTTCAGTTTGCATGTATCACGCTGAATGCATTCTTATGGTTGTGCAGGATTGCAGATAAATCACAAGTCTATACTCAGCATGCTTATATGAGGCCTTTAGGAGTAGGTCAGTAACTGACCAAGTCCTGAAGAATAACTGTCTAATAGTTTGTTTTCCATTTTTTGAGCTTATATGCTTATTGAGCTTATATGCTTATTGAACTTACTGAATGCACATTAAATTTTGCAGCGTTAGAATATCAATTTACTCTTATCATACGTTGAAGGGATATATTGCTCATGCTAATTATCTCATTAGCATGAGGAAAGAAGGTTTATGTCTCATTTCAGTTTGTTTTATTTTCTTTTAATTTTCTGGCAGTTGCTATGGTCTTGGGTATTGATGATGAGGTTGGACCTCAACTGTTCAAGTGTGATCCTGCTGGCCATTTCTATGGTCACAAGGTATTTATCTATCTGAATTTTATATTTAAGCAAAAATGATAATAATTAGAATTGGATTTTATGTTTCTATGGTGGGAACTTGATATAAAATATAAAAAAGTAATATATAGAGAGTTAAATAGAAATTATACTAAAGAATATAGATTAGGTCAGAGGAATTTCTATGACTTGATTCATCAGAATTTAGTACAAAGATTTTCTAATAAGCTACCAGCCTGCTTTGTATTGGAGGATACTTTAAAGTAACTACTATAGAGGGTTGTGTTGGCGCCATGGTGTCATGTGGTCATGCTGTCACGTAAGGGTCTCCGGGAGTTCTAAGTGGTGTTTAGATGAAAAAGCTTTAGAGAGTGACTATATGGCGTTTACAATATACAATGTCAAATCTATACATGTACACAGTTTGTATTATATGTGAATATATGGATGCTTGTTAAGAAATTTGTAAAGAGGCTGTAACTGAAATATACTACGATGATTATCGTGTTCTAAGAGACGGCAAACGTGCACGTAATATAAACAAATAGCTGAATGGTGTGCTCAGGCTCAACTGTGCAACATCAGCACCTAAGAGTAAATGAGCTTGAGTAGAATATGCAAGGGAAATTGGCCTTCTAAAATTGAACAGGCCTGAACTTGGTCGAAGGGCTCAATTTTGTTGGCCAACTCTTAGCAAGTGCATAATAAGTACCCAAACGAAATCTAAGTGCTTGTCCACCTTAATTAATACTAATTTTCTGTTCCCCAAATTGCAGGACTATTTTCCGCCATTTGTTTTTACCAAGTATAATACTGCAATCTATAAACTTTGCAGTAATATAATTGCAATTTCTTGACCCTATATAACACTTCTTTAATTATAATTATTTTTGACCTTGTGGCATTTTTGAGTTTTTTTCAAGTCTTTCACAAAGAAGGGCAACTGATCAGCAAAATTCTCTGTTTCATCTGATATGATTGAGTACATGATTAATGCGTGCAATTGATGAAATAGATGCTTTCGAAGTTTAATAATTTGTCAGTATCTAAATTTTTAGCAAATTGCCATTGGATAATCTTATTTTCCCAAGGTCTAGGTAACTATAATACTATTACATGCCAAACATTAAAATTTTGAAATGGCTGTGTGCCACTTCTTCCATTCAGAGATCTGAATCTTGTTTGCGTAAGAAATTTGATTACATAGAACTTATATTTGGTTTTTTACGTGATATAAACTGATCTAATGAGGAAAATTGGGTGGGATCTGATTGATAATGATACTCTCTAGGCAACAAGTGCTGGATCGAAAGAACAAGAAGCAATTAATTTTCTTGAGAAGAAAATGAAGAATGATCCAGCCTTTACATACGAGGAGACTGTCCAGGTAAATATTACCTTCTCCTTCAAGATACAGGATTTACCCCCCCCCCCCAACGATATACTAAAAGTATAATTACATTATTTTTACTGGGTTCCAGATTAAACAAGCGTGGCTTATCTGATTTTTATATAACATAATGCTGCGCCATTCTATTTTACAGACTGCAATTTCAGCCCTACAATCTGTGTTACAAGAGGACTTAAAGGCTAGTGAGATCGAGGTATGCTATAAACCCCTGCCCTTGGTCTGGTCACATAACAATTGAAGAAAACTTCTTGCGTTATTGTGAAATTTATGTCAAATGGTGCTAAACTGCAAATATGTTTGCGTTAAGACTGACTAAGTTCTGTTTAAGCATGCTGGTGTATATAAACTCTCGTCTTAGTGGCATTATCCTTATCATGGTGTACAAGCTTAACCGGTGCATACTTTATAACATGTTTTTTAAAATTATATTTTTATGAACTTTCTCTGTTATATTATAATTGTATTATTTTTTTTATATTTATTAAAATATATGTATTTATAGATTTTCTTTTTGTATATTAGTAAAGTAGATATGATGTTATTGTTTTCTTTTGTAGTTGCCTAGGAACCCTAGTAGGGTTGACTAAATTGTTTTTTAGCTATCATAGCTACAGTTTGGATAACTGTTTTTCAACTAGATTCATCATTTTTTTAGAAAATTACTATTACCTTGTATATATTAAGGTCATCGGAAACAAGCCAAATTATCAGTACGTATTTTATAAATTATTCCCAACCAAAATTCAGATATTAGAGGAAGAATGTGTGTAATGTTTTAGAAATCAGTCGTTATGTGTTGTAAAACTATCAAAAGATTCTGTGGACGCCAACACTAATTTGACATATTTTCAAGTTCCCACACAGGATGAGTAATCATAAAGATTCTTATAGCACATCTTCCACAAATGTATTATTTTTTCTTGGTATTGAAGTTCAAAATTTTTGACAGGTAGGAGTTGTGGTGAAGGGAAATCCTATCTTCCGAGCATTGTCCACGGATGAAATAGATGAGCACTTGACTGCAATTAGTGAGCGTGATTAAAATAGTGATTAAAGCATGAAGACAGCAAGGGATGTCTTCCTCAACTTCTTTGAATCAAGAACGAAGAATATGTAACTCAGATATGATGATGCTCACTGCCCCTTCATTTTTTAAAAAATGAATGGTCGTTCTTGAATTTGAATATGCTTTAAATATTTATTTGCCAAGTAAAATGTCCTTTTAAGGGTCAGATTTGGATTGTATCACAAGTTGAACTTGGACATGGTAAATCAGTCTGTCATCTTTTGTCTTGTATTGAACTATTTTGATTTTATTATCTTTATATAAAGGAAATTCCTCATGAGTTTGGTGGAGTTTTGAAATCACTCAAAAGCAACTATTTATCTAATTTTCTAAGTTATTTCAATTTTTAAACATAAAACATGTAATTATGGAAATAATTGATGTTATTAAAGGCGACTCTCTCTGGGCTCTAAATTATATTATAGTTAAATATAAAAAGTAAGTTCTAACCTTTTTTTTACATCGATAAATCCCAACCTTTTATAAATCCCAATTGAATCTTAAAAACCGGAGTGCAAACCAAAATCAAAGTAAAAAAGGATTTTAATATTTAAATTTGTATTATTGTATACACTTAATATTTTTATAATATATACAACGAACGTTGGCCTAAAAAATAAACAATTGTGAGGCAAAATCGGTAAGTCAAAGAGCATTTTAGTATTTAAATTTTTATTATTGTGTACATTTAGTATTTTTATAATATATATATAAACGGCTGTCGATCTAAAAAATCGTGAGACAAATTAGTACAGAAAAATATGTGAATAATTTATCTTATTATCTATGTATATTTAATTTATATAATATTGTGTTTACCAAAATTTATATTGATATTATAGATATATTTTTTGTCGATCGATAAATCAAAGTCAAAGAGGATTTTTGTATTTAAATTTTTATTATTGTTTACGCTCAGTATTTTTATAATATATACAACGGGTGTCCGACTAAAAAATCGTGAAACAAAATCGATAGAGAAAAATATATAAATAATTTATCTTATTATCTATGTATATTTAATTTATACAATATTGTGTTTATCAATTCATATTGAAATTATAGAAATATTTTTGTCGATTTTTTTCTTAAATAATTTTTATTTAAATTTTAAACTTATCGACTAGTACTGATATAAGATATAATATCATAATTACTTAAGGCTATTTTAGTATGTTATCTTCCAATTTTTATACTTGGAAGTATTCTGAAAAAATATTAGTAATTGTTTTAAAATAAAATTAAAAATTGAATTTTGAGACATTCCAAAATAAAATATTTCAATTGTAAAACTAATACTGTATGATTTGCTTAACTTCGTTGGTGTTGTAATTAGAGAGGCAAAAAAAGCACGAGCTCGAAAATCCGATCTGGCAAGCTTGGTCAAAGCCCGGCCCGGTCAAACCTGGCCCGAGGGCCTTAAATGATCCCTATATTTTTGGGCAAAGTTCGGCTCGGCAAAAGCCTGGTCTTAGCCCGGTCTTTTAAAAAGCCCGGTCTTCGGCCCGGCCCGATTAAAAGCCCGGGTAAAATTCGATTATTCTAGTATATCCTTTATTATCAAACCTGAGTCTACCACACCATCCAGTTAATTAATCACGTACCCAGTTAACCAATCAGAAAACTATGAATTATTTTAGAACCAATCATAGATCACTTCTAAATCATGGACCAATCAAATTAAAACAAATTTGTTTCCTTATATAATTTAACTTGCTATCTTTTAACCAAGGTTAAACTCATCAATCATTCTAAATATATTTAAAATTTAAATCATGGACCAATCAAATTAAAACAAATCTGTTTCCTTATATAATTTAACTTGCTATCTTTTAACCAAGGTTAAACCCATCAATCATTCTAAATATATTTAAAATTGAATTATAATCCTAAATAGAATTACAAATAGAATCATAATATTATTAAAATTGTTAAAATAGAAATCAAACCTGAGTCTACCACACCAATAATATTATATTAAAAAATTTCCTTATATAGAATTACAAATAGAATCATAATATTATTAAAATTGTTAAAATAGAAATCAAACCTGAGTCTACCACACCAATAATATTATATTAAAAAATTTCCTTATTTACCATTCTCATTCTATTATACTAACTATGGTTAGTTAACAATTCTAATTTAAATAGAGTAACTTACTTGATTTAACATATCCATATATTTTATTTTTTTAATGTCAAAAAATAATTATAATAAATTAATATTTTAAATCAAAATCAATCAGGATTATACAAATATAAAATATGCAAAATTTTGAATTATTTTAGTACCAATCAAAAGCCATTCCTAAATTTTAGACCAATCATATTATATTAAATTTTTTCTTTATTTACCATTCTCATTTTATTATACTAACTATGGTTAAAATTAAATTAATCATAGCATTCTCATCCTAATTTACTTATCGTGGTTACTTAACCTTCAAAATTTAAGTTATATAAACTTTTAAATTAATAAATAATTAAAAAAAGGCTAAATTCAACCAATTAAAATATTAAAAATGAAATTTAAACCAGTTATTATTAAAATTTTACTTATCGTTATTTTTCAAGAATTAATGGGACAAATAAATTGACTTGACGATATTTTTGATTTTTTCAAGATACTAAATATACTCTCAAATAGTATTAGACATTATTTGGTGTATAAATTATCAATCCAAAAAAATAAATTCATTACAGAATCAATAAAAATATTGTTAGTGAATATTTATATAGCAAATTGGTTAACTGAGCGCAAAAATTCTAAAAAATCATTTTTTTTATTTCATAGCAAATTGGTCAATTCAGCGCAAAAATTCTAATAAATCACTATATTTGCTATGGTTAATTATTTATCAACAAAAGGGCATATATTATCATCTACACAAATAGTCATTCAAATTTTCTTTTAAATCACTAAATTTTTTTATCAATAAAATGTCATACATCTACAAAAATAATCAAGATTGGACAACACATATTAAAATAAAATAGGTCATATCAAGGTAACAAGGGTTCTTTAATCCAAACTACAATCGTTGATCAGATCTTAAATTGTGGTACATCGCTCGCTTGAATTATATATACTCTTTGGCGAAATAATCCAACAATTTATTCTAATCGTGAGGGAAATACATATGTGATATCTGAGAATGTATTCGAACAACTGACCAAAACTGCGATTCTATACTATCCAAATCAATGAATCAATATAACAAAATCCTGTAAATCTAAGATTCCAGATGCCAAAATAAAGTAACCTACTCTCAAAATATAAAGAACAAAACCCAATATATTGATAGACAAAATCCACTAACGGGATACTAGACTCTCAATAAAGAAATATATTTATTGAAAAACGAAGTAAAATCAAGGAAAATAAACAGGAGTTATCATTCACAAGGAGAAGGTGCAAAATCCAATATATCAGTTGATAAAACCCACCAACGTGGTAATAGACTCTCAATAAAGAGAGATATTTATGGAAAAACAAAGCAAAATCATGGAAAACAATAAAAATGGGCTTATCATCAACCAAGATGCAGATATCAACCCATAAACTTTGGGATTATAAAATATATAAAAATTAAAAATTATAAAAATTATACCAATAATATTATATTAAAAATTTTCCTTATTTACCATTCTCATTCTATTATACTAACTATGGTTAGTTAACAATTCTAATTTAAATAGAGTAACTTACTTGATTTAACATATCCATATATTTTATTTTTTTAATGTCAAAAAATAATTATAATAAATTAATATTTTAAATCAAAATCAATCAGGATTATACAAATATAAAATATGCAAAACTTTGAATTATTTTAGTACCAATCAAAGGTCATTCCTAAATTCTAGACCAATCATATTATATTAAAAATTTTCTTTATTTACCATTCTCATTCTATTATACTAACTATGGTTAGTTAACAATTCAAATTTAAATAGAGTAACTTACTTGATTTAACATATCCGTATATTTTATTTTTTTAATATAAAAAAATAATTATAATAAATTAATATTTTAAATCAAAACCAATCAGGATTATATAAATATATAATATGAAGTAATTTTCGCAATATTAATTTTTCACACTTTGATTTATAGTTAATCATAATAACATTATTATATATTACGGATTAATTTTCATAAATATATATAAGAGCCAGTCAAAATTAACCACTAAAATTAAATTAATCATAGCATTCTCATCCTAATTTACTTATCGTGGTGACTTAACCTTCAAAATTTAAGTTATATAAATTTTTAAATTAATCAATTATTAAAAAAAGGCTAAATTCAACCAATTAAAATATTAAAAATGAAATTTAAACCAATTATCATTAAAATTTTACTTATCGTTATTTTTCAAGAATTAATGGGACAAATAAATTGACTTGACGATATTTTTGAATTTTTCAAGATACTAAATATACTCTCAAATAGTATTAGAAATTATTTGGTGTATAAATTATCAATCCCAAAAAAAAATTTCATTACAGAATCAATAAAAATATTGTTAGTGAATATTTATATAGCAAATTGGTTAACTGAGCGCAAAAATTCTAAAAAATCATTTTTTTTATTTCATAGCAAATTGGTCAACGCAGCGCAAAAATTCTAATAAATCACTATATTTGCTATGGTTAATTATTTATCAACAAAAGGGCATATATTATCATCCACACAAATAATCATTCAAATTTTCTTTTAAATCACTAATTTTTTTTAGGTAAATGATTTATCAATAAAATGTCATACATCTACAAAAATAATCAAGATTGGACAACACATATTAAAATAAAATAGATCATATCAAGGTAACAAGGTTTCCTTAATCCAAACTACAATCGTTGATCAGATCTTAAATTGTGGTACATCACTCGCTTGAATTATATATACTTTTTGGTGAAATAATCCAACAATTTATTCTAATCGTGAGGGAAATACATATGTGATATCTGAGAATGTATTAGAACAACTGACCAAAATTGTGATTCTATACTATCCAAATCAATTAATCAATATAACAAAATCCTGTAAATCTAAGATTCCAGATGCCAAAATAAAGTAACCTACTCTCAAAATATAAAGAACAAAACCCAATATATTGATAGACAAAATCCACTAACGGGATACTAGACTCTCAATAAAGAGATATATTTATTGAAAAACGAAGTAAAATCAAGGAAAATAAACAGGAGTTAACATTCACAAGGAGAAGGTGCAAAATCCAATATATCAGTTGATAAAACCCACCAACGTGGTAATAGACTCTCAATAAAGAGAGATATTTATTGAAAAACAAAGCAAAATCATGGAAAACAATAAAAATGGGCTTATCATCAACCAAGATGCAGATATCAACCCATAAACTTTGGGTTTACTATTTTTTAGGAGAGGATGAGATAGAATGACGGCTACAACAATCGTTTAAAAATCAATATTATTGATAACTAGATAGGTCGATACATATAAAATTATATATTATTTCTAATAAAAGGTGCTCATTTTAATTTTGTATTCTTCAATTGAAGTAATAATATTTAATTCTCATATCCTAATCTAAGAACAGACATATCGAATTTTGCTTGGTTGGTTAATAATATTTATTTTTAATATCAACAAAATCTTAAAAATAGGTAAAAAAAATTTAATAACTTGGTAGATAGATTCTAATCAAACAGAGGTATTTATTAACAATAAACAAAATTAAAGAAAAGGGCTTCATTTTTATGTACTCTACTTTAGTTTTATTTTGTAGTAATTCAATGTTGTTTTCAATTATATAGTAACATACTTAGATAACTTGGGCAGAGAGTAACATTACATGTAATTGTCATATTTTTTTCATTTTGCGTATTATTTTCGTTTCGTGTACAAAAATAAAAAATGCGTAGTTTAGTAGCATTTTGTGTTCAAATTATGGGTATACAAAATAATTTCATGTCATTTTCATGCAAAACCCAAAATACACATGGTATGAATGTATATAACACGAACGATTTTCCAAATCTACGTAAACTCTTTTTTTTAATATATGTCGGTCAAATATACTCATTGTTAAATAAAAATTAATTTCATGTTTTTGAACTCAACAACTAAATTACAAGGACAAATATATAATAATGTGATTATGTATTTATATATTACACATTTGATTTTAGTTTCATATACAGTTTTCTATTTTAACATGTTAATCAAATAGAAAAAAGATAGGTGATACTCATTTTTGTTTTATTTTAGGATGACAACGGGTTGGGTTTGATCCGAATTTTTTAAAATTCAAACCCACATCCAAATATTTTTGGGTTTTAAAAATAAATCCAAATCCAAAATTCAATATCTAAAACCAAATTCGTCGGATTTCGGATTAGATTTGACTATTTTGGGTATCCAAAATTAGTAATAATGTAGTCAAAATTAAAATAATTGTTACACGCAAACAATATTAAGTATATTTATACAAAAATTAAAAATTAAAATGATTAACTTAAGTAGTCAAAATATAACATATTATACGAATTAATATACTAAGTAAAATTTAAAATATGTTAAAAAAATAATTCTTTTTATACATAGAAATGAAAAATTAATGTAAACAAAATTACATCTTGAATATATCAATAAAATTAGATATTGAGAAATATAAGTTCTAATTACTAAATTAGTACTGACTATTTCTAATGAAATATTTGAAAAAAATAAACAAAATAATATGTCTTACATCTAAAATATTACATGAAATAATTTCAAATTAATGTATTATATTACATATGTATAGGGTTTCGATAGTGTATTGGGTTTCAAATTTTGGAAAAGCTATCGGTTCAGTACAACTTAAATCCAAATGCAAATCGAAACTATTTCGATTTTAAAATTTATATCCAAACCTGAATCCAAAAATTCGGGTTTGGGTTCGAATGGGGTACCATCATATCGAATTAATTTCCCTTCCTTATTAATGCGTAAAAGAAAACTAATATTTAATATACCATATTCTGATAGAAAAGAATAAAAAAATTCAACATACAAATTCCTAAACTAAATATGCACATTTAAAGTTGTCATTAAAAACAAACTGACCATAAACTCTAACAGATATATCTTACTCAGATAACGGGATGTATTGGATTTGTTTGGTTAATTGATAATGTTTATTTTGCTATAGTACTAAATCAAATAACTAATAAAAGAACATAAAATTTGTAAAAATGATATGGAACAAACACATAGGAAACTTAAAATATGGATAAAAAACTTATGAACTTGGTTGAAATATTCTAAAAAATGAGAGAAATCAAATGTAAAATAAAATTAAGAAAAAACAATAAAGAGAGGTTTGGAATGTTTGAGCTGGGATGTGAATGGTATGATAATTGTTTGATAATATTGATATTAATGCAATTGGTATAAATTGACGATAATTTATACTTAAATTTTAATGAAATTATCTTTCTTTTTATAAATAATGAATAATATTATGTTTATATTAATTAATTAATAAATTTTATCATTCGGTGCGTAGCACGGGTAGAACACTAACCAATCAAAATATGATAACTAACTTTTTGAGATTTTTTTAGGGACCTCTAGAATTACTCCAGAAAATTGCTCATTTCCTATTTCATTTTCATTTATAGAATGAAAAATATGTATTTGATTTATTTTTTTCTATTAGTACTAATTAAGTTTTTACTGTTTTCAACGCCACAAAAAGGAATAAGAAAATTGATATGTATCTCAGGTAAATTTTATCATATATCAAATGAATGTGTTTTGATATTAATCTTTTTTTATATAAACAAATTTTCAATTTTTTTTAACACGCATCCATACAATTATACATAATTTGAGAAAAGTTGATATTACTATACATGAACGAAAACAAGTTAAGCACACGTGTAATCAATTAATATATCATCAAATCAAAAAGTAAATCGATAAATGTAATATTTGTATCGGCAAAATAAATTGTTTAACACATGTCTGTCATTATTACATAAAGAACATTCTTATGTAACATAAAATCTCAATCCGATTTGATCCCGGAAAAAGCCCGATCCGACCCGGCCCGCTTCAGGCCCGGAAAAAAGCCCACCGCGACCCGCTTCGAGGGCCTAAATAAACTCACATTTTTCATAGAAACCCGGCCCGACCCGACACGTTCAAAATCAAAGTCCGGGCTGGGGTTTGACCAAAAAGCCCAAGCCAGACTTTGACTTAAAAACCCGGATTTTTCAAAGCCTGATCAAAGCCCGGGATGGGCCTTTTTTGCATGTGTAGTTGTAATATATACTACGTACTAATTTTGATAATAATTCCTATATTTTATTATCTTCAACACACTGACAGAACAAACAAACTCTCCCCACAAAACCCTTATACGTATACAGCAGCAGGGATTCGATGTCGACGGAATTATTTTCTACCGAAGAAACGCTCGCCACAGAACCACAGCAGATGGATGAAAAGAGATCGGTGCCGGCGCCGGTACAATATGCAAAAGCAATAGGACCACCAGATGATGATGGCTTTGTAGAAATAGATTACGAAGCTTACAGCGATGATGATGATGATGATGATCCGGTTCTCGATCACGATGGTACGACCAATATTTTTTAATTTTTTTGTTTACATATATTTACTTGCACAACTATATTATTGTTGTTGTTGTTGTTGTTGTTAATATTAATAATTAATAATAATATTGACCTCCCAGGTGAGGATTCAGATGTTTCGTATTATTCAGACTTGGAGGATGGTGTGGATTCCGTCCTCCCACCTTACGTGTACAGGGACTTGATGTTGGCATCCTCCGCCTCCTCCGTTGATGCTTGATTTCTGGCCCTTCCGGCTCTACCGCATTCTTTTAATTAAGTAGCCGTGTTTGTGTTTCCAATATCACTCAGACTAATTTGTTTACTATTTAGTATATATATATGAATAATGATCTTTTGTTTCCATTTGGACTAATTCTCCGTTGATTATCTCTTTCTCTTCGGTTTGTAGTTAAACCTTCTAGTTATATATTTGATCAAAAAGTTGTTACTCTTCCTCAAAAAGTTGTTACCGTTTCGTTGATTATCACTTGCTACTTTGTCATTTCTAAGTCTAATTTTATCTGTATCACATTATTTTAATGAATTGAATAAGTCATTCATCTCAGCAAAGGGCAAAATTCTATCAAGTCTTCTTTAATATTTGAGAGATTAACTAAGTGCTAATGACAGTATTTAGAATTTTGCCTGCCATTGGGTCATCTGTACTAATATGATGCATCTTTATTTCGTTTTTTGAATACCTTCTCTCGCACATTATGAGAGTGCACTTCAAGGTCACAGGCAAATGTTAAAAGTTTTGTAGTCTTTCCGAACAAATGTGACAAGTGTACGTTGATGAATAAAGACATCGATGAAATTATAACTTTTTATATTATAATGATAGTTTAAATAATCAGTCCTAATACGCTACAAGAAAAATGGCAAATTCATCTTACCAAAGAAAAATGGTAGGAATTGATGAAAGTATTGTTGTGACCTCGAAATAAACTGTTTATTCATTTGGCTCTAATAAATCAGGACAACTTGGTCATGGCACCATGAAAACGGAGTGGAATCGTCGCCAAATCAGGTTTGTACTTTTCATCGTTACAGTAGTTGTATGCTTAATAGCAAGAAATGAAAGAAGAGAAACAAAAAAAGGAATGCTGCGTGAAAATTTAGTAGTAATCATAATGCTGCAGATCTCTTTAAGGCATTCGTATAATTCAAGCTGCTGTAGGGGTTTGGAAGGACTATGTTGATAGGTGATGCTGTTAAGGTCTATGCCTTTGGAAAGGACTTATTTGGCATGACTGTGCATGGAATTCAAGCACACAAATTAGTACATAGTCCACAGCAGGTCGAATCCCTGAAACATATATTTGTGGTGCAAGCTGCTATTGCGAAGTTCTTCACTGCTGTGTTATCAAGAGGAGGAAAGGTTTACACACTTTCTTGGGGAAATGAAAGCAAACTTGGTCACAATACAACCCCGAATGATATTCAGCTCTATCCTTTGTTAGGGGAACCAGAGAATATTCAAGTGGTACAGATTACAGTTGGATATATATTGCTATCTTCTTGCTTTGGCTTGTCATCCTAGTGGCATTTGAGATCTCAATTAACTTCTATTGATGTATCATTCCCTCTACATTGAGCGAAGTTATAGTTTTTGTCATTCTATAGCGATGTCTGGAACTTTGTCATCAACATCATTTCGAATGCACATAGGACACTGATCTGAATTCTATATACAACTCCTTATGCTTATGGGTTTGCAAATATTTTGTTGACTATACTTGTTAAAGCAGCCATCTTTCCTCTAACTAAGAAGCAGATTTGTTTCTTCATTGAAAAATAATGTTCGATTATATTGTTAGTGGTGGAAATTCCGTAAAAGATGGTTGTTAAGGTTGTGATTAAGGCTCTTTTGATTTTCTTTTGTTCATGTTTTGTTAAGTAAATATGAGTTGAGTTTGCAGGTGGAATTTACAATGGCAATGCGGTCATTGCAACCTCAAATAAAGGCTATTCAGCAGCGGTATGCTGGTGATCAGGTTACTTTATCTTTTTTTTGCTTAATGAGTTATTTTTTTTCCATTGGAAGGTACTTTTATCCTCCCTTTTAATCTTTTTGCATATGTCCATGCCGAATGTTTTTGTCAGAAACATGATCCCTCAAGGGGTATAAATATAAAATCGAGGGAATGGTTGGGATTGGTCATTGCGTTGAATTTAGTGACCATCATTGCGAGAAAATTTAATAGTAATCATAATGCTGCAGATCTCGTGAAGGCATTCGTATAATTCAAGCTGCTGCAGGGTTTGGAAGGACTATGTTGATAAGTGATGCTGTTAAGGTCTAAGCCTTTGGAAAGGACTTATTTTTCATGACTGTGCATGGAATTCAAGCACACAAATTAGTACATAGTCCACAGCAGGTCGAATCCCTGAAACATATATTTGTGGTGCAAGCTGCTATTGCGAAGTTCTTCACTGCTGTGTTATCAAGAGGAGGAAAGGTTTACACACTTTCTTGGGGAAATGAAAGCAAACTTGGTCACAATACAACCCCGAATGATAATTCAGCCAAACGGGGCCTTAATTTGTTTACGTAGAACTTAAATTTGGTTGTTTTATGTCATATAAACTGATCTAATGAGGAATATTGGGTGGGATCTGATTGATTATGACACTCTCATAGGCAACAAGTGCTGGATTGAAAGAACAAGAAGCAATAAATTTTCTCGAGAAGAAAATGAAGAATGATCCAGCTTTTACATACGAGGAGACTGTCCAGGTAAAAATTACCTTTTCCTTTTATGAATTTATTAATATCTTCAAGAAAATTGTACAGGATCCCCCCCCCCACCACTGATATACTAAAAGTATAATTAAATTATTTTTTCTGGGTTCCAGATTAAACAAGCATGGCTTATCTGATTCTTATATAACATAATGTTGTGCCATTCTGTTTTACAGACTGCAATTTCAGCCCTACAATCTGTGTTACATGAGGACTTAAAGGCTAATGAGATCGAGGTATATTATAAACCCCTGCCCTGGGTCTGGTCACATAACAAATGAAGAAAACTTCTTGCGTTATTGTTAGAATTTAGGAGAATAGAGATTGAGAGAGAATTTGTATATATTCAGATGATTTAATTACATGAACAAGGATCCTATATATAGAACAAGTGAACAACAAAGTCTATGCTAGAGGCACCAAAGTCTATGGACGGTGCCAACCTTGCTGACAATTTTGACACTCCCCCTCAAGTTGATGCATATATATCACTCATGCCCAACTTGCCAATAAGTGGATGAAGCATCTTTCGATTTAGACCTTTGGTAAATATGTCAGCTATCTGGTCCTCTGATCTTACAAAGTGGATACCAATGGTATCATTATTGATCTTCTCTTTGATGAAGTGTCGATCAATTTCGATATGTTTGGTCCGATCATGTTGAACTGGATTATGTGCAATGGCAATAGCGGCTTTGTTATCACAATGCAGCTTCATTGGAGTTGCAGATGCAAGTCCCAATTCTTCTAGGAACAATCTTATCCACAATAATTCACGTACACCTTTAGCCATAGCTCTATATTCTGCCTCAGCACTAGATAAGGCAACCACAGGTTGTTTCTTGCTTCGCCAAGTAACCAAATTACCACCAACAAATGTACAATATCCTGAAGTAGATCGTCTATCGTCTTGACATCCGGCCCAATCTGCATCTGTATAGCTTTCAACCCCGAGATGATTGTTTTTAGTAAACATTACTCCTTTTCCAGGAGCAGCCTTAAGATACCTTAATATCATATAAACTGCATCCAAATGTGGTTGACGAGGATCATGCATATACCTGCTAACAATTCCCACTGCATATGATATGTCTGGCCTTGTATGTGCAAGGTAGATTAGTCGACCAACTAACCTTTGATATTGAGATTTATCGACAATTTCACCAGAATCTCCACAAAGCTTATGATTTGCTTCTATTGGAGAATCTGCAGGTCTACATCCCAGCATCCCTGTTTCATTCAGAAGATCAAGTGTATACTTCCGTTGTGAGAGGAAGATACCAACTGGACTTCTAGAGACCTCAATACCAAGGAAATACCGTAGTTTTCCTAAGTCCTTCATCTCGAATTCAGAGGCAAGCTTGCTTTTAACATTAGCAATCTCACCGGTATCATTGCCGGTGATCACAATATCATCGACATAAACAATTAACACTGTGATTTTGTCATCTCGTCTTTTCACGAACATGGTGTTATCTGAGTTGCTCTGTTTGTAGTCAAATTTAATCATTGCTCCCTGAAATTTGCCAAACCAGTCCCTTGGAGACTGTTTTAACCCATAAATAGTCCTCTTTAGCTTGCATATTTTCCCAATGGTTGCAGCTGTAGAAAAACCCGGTGGAATATCCATGTAAACCTCTTCTTTCAGGTCTCCATGTAAGAATGCATTTTTTACATCCAATTGCTGAAGTTCCCATCCAAGATTTGCTGCACATGATATCAAGACTCGAATAGAGGCCATCTTTGCTACTGGAGCAAAAGTTTCATGATAATCAATCCCGTAAGTTTGAGTATACCCCTTTGCCACAAGTCTAGCTTTGTACCTATCAACCAGCCCATTAGGTTTCTGTTTTACAGTGAACACCCATCTGCATCCTACTACCTTCCTTCCAGCGGGAAGATGAGTTAACTCCCAAGTGCCATTATGTTTTAATGCATTCATCTCCTCTATCATGGCATCTTTCCATTTAGGTTCACATAAAGCATCCTGCCAAGTATGTGGAATAGAAACACTAGACAAAGATGACACAAAAGCAAGTGAAGAAGGAGATAATGCATTATAAGAAACAAAGTTCGAGATAGGATGGTTAGTGCAAGAACGTACACCCTTTCTTATAGCAATAGGAAGATCTAGAGTAGGATCAAGAGTATTTCCAGTTTCTGGCTCAAACACAGGAGATGCAGGATCTGTCTCGAGGTCAGAGGTCTCTGGATGCGGTAAAGTGGTGATATCATTTCTTTTCCGCCTGGAATATGTAATCAAATCTGGCATATCCAACCTATTAAGATTATCTGACTCTCTACTTATAAGTGGAGGGATGGATGATGTGTTTGGGCTAGTGTTTGACACATTGATGAATGGAAGGAATTGAGACTCTTCTGTCGCTTTACTATCAAGACTGTGTCGGTTAATCTCCCCCTGAAGCAAGGAGGAGGATCCGGGAGAGAAGTAAGAAATAGACTCCCAGAAAGTAACATCGTGACTGACATATGTGCGATGTGAGGGAGGATGATAGCACTTATATCCCTTTTGAGTTGGTGTATAACCAATGAAAACACAGCGAAGAGCACGAGAATCAAGTTTATCCCGAGAGGGAGAATGATTATGAACAAAGCATACACTCCCAAATAACCGAAGAGGCAATGGATGAGACGAAGGTGTAGGAACAAAAGACAACGGTGTTCTGAATTGCAGTGCATTTGAAGGGAGACGGTTGATCAAATATGCAGCAGTCATGACTGCCTCACCCCAAAGATATTTAGGGACATGCATAGTTAATATGAGGGACCGTGCTACCTGTTGTAAGTGACCAATTTTCCTTTCAGCAATTCCATTTTGCTGAGAGGTTTTAACACATGTAGTTTGATGAATAATACCCCACATGTCCAAATAAGATGTAAACATTCCGGCATACTCGGTACCATTATCACTTCGCAGAATTTTAACAGAGACATTGAATTGTGTTTGAATCATGTGGTGAAAGGATTTAAAACATCCGAATACTTCACTTTTGTGTTTAAGAAGGTATACAAAAGTAAGTCGAGAATGACAATCAACAAAGACAACAAACCACCTATACCCATCATGTGTAGGATGACTAAATGGACCCCAAACATCAGTATGAATAGTAGAAAATAGAGTAGGACTTCTCTTATTTCTAGATGGATAAGGTGACCTTTTATGTTTTGCTAATTCACATGGTTCACAAAAAAATTCATCCTTTTTACATTTTAATGCTAAATTCGGAAAGAGATGTGACAGAACACCAAATGAAGGATGACCTAAGCGTCTATGCCATTGATACAAGGACTCTAAACTGGGATTAGATTTAGATGAAACCTGATAACTTGCCGATGGCGAAACAAAATTTCCTTCCATAATATATAGGCCATCTACCACTTTACCACTGCCAAGGACCTTGCCTGTCGCCAGATCCTGAAACACACAGTGAGAAGGGAAAAAAGTTACTGAACAATTAAGATTTTCAGTAATTTGATGAACCGATAATAAATTTACCGATAAGGACGGAACATGTAAGACAGATGATAGAGGTAGTGAAGGGATACAGTTTGAAGTGCCCCATCCGTGAACGGGCACATGAGTTCCATTGGCAACACGAACACTCTCTGTTGTATTAATCAAGTGATATGACTGCAATAAACTAGAATTTCCAGTCATATGTTCTGATGCTCCCGAGTCAATGATCCATGAATTAGGTGAACTGTGAGAGACAGAATGACAAGAAATACTCGAATGAAAAGTATTTGTTGGTACAAATGAGGCTGCAGTCTTCAACTTTATATCAGAAATCAACTGTCGAAAATTCTTGAGGTCCGAAACAGTTAGGCCAGGGTGAGAGTGAGTTCCAGAAAAATCCTCTTTCATCATGCTAAATAAATTCGGAATAAAATACCCGAAAGATAATTATCCAACAATTATAATCAAGTCTTAACTTGAACTAAATCAATATCAATTTAGCAAATTTATGCTACTGTTCTCCTTCGGATTAATTGAACCAAGCAGTCCTTGAATTGCATCAGCCATTTATATATTCACAAAAAAATATCCAATTATTTATGGCCACAAAACTAAGTCTTAACTTAAATCTTGTGTAGAAACATACAACACTACAACAGCAGCAGAAAAATATAGCAGCCCAGATGTAAATTTCAGGCCCAGCCCAGCAGAATATATAAACGCAGCAGTCTATTATCCAATCAAAGAAAAAAAAAACTGACAGACTCTATATATATACGTGTATATATATATAGTCTATATGAACTGTGCTAGATAGATAAGATATTACCACACATAGATTCGGAATGGAAAAACGAGCAAGAAGTTCAACTGGCGTTCCCTCAAAAAGACAGCAGAACAGGGCCCACGCGCCGGCGCGTGGTGCGCGCGCGTGGTGCGCGTGGCCGCGGACTGTGGCGCGTGGGTCGGCGCGTGAGAAGTCGGTTTTCAGATCGGAAAATTTCTGGTAGGTCGTCTTCCCGAGTACAGCTTCGTGGTATATTTGTATGTTTGATTTGGTAGGTTTTTACTTCCTGATTTTTCCAACAGTTGAACAGCTTTGTTTTCTTGAAAACTTAGCTTTGTTTTCTTGAAACTTTGGGCTCAGATTATGCTTACCCGCTCTGATACCATTACCATGTTAGAATTTAGGAGAATAGAGATTGAGAGAGAATTTGTATATATTCAGATGATTTAATTACATGAACAAGGATCCTATATATAGAACAAGTGAACAACAAAGTCTATGCTAGAGGCACCAAAGTCTATGGACGGTGCCAACCTTGCTGACAATTTTGACAGTTATTGTGATATTTATGTCAAATGGTAATAAACTGCAAATATGTTTGCGTTGAGACTGACTTAAGTTCTGTTTAAGCATGTTGGTGTATTTAAACTCTCATCGAAGTGGCATTATCCTTGTCGTGGTGTACAAGCTTAACCTGTGCATACATGATAACATGTTTCTTAATATAACATTTATATAAACTTTCTGTTATATTATAATTGTATTACCTTTTTATATTTATTAAAATACATGTATTTATAGAAATTATTTTTTTGTATATTAGTAAAGTAGATATGATGTTATTGTTTTCTTTTGTAGTTGCCAAGGAACCCTAGTAGGGTTGACTGAATTGTTTTTTTAGCTATCATAAACACCACCAGCTACAGTTTGTATAAGTGTTTTATCATGTACATATTTCTCTTCAGTTTTGTTCTGGCCAGATTATCAGTACGTATTTTATAAATTATTCCCAACCAAAATTAAGATATTAGAGAAAGAATGTGTGTAATGTTTTAGAAATCAATCATTATGTGTTGTTGTAAATCTATCAAACGATTCTGTGTGGAGGATCACACTAATTTGACATATTTTCAAGTTTCCACACAGGATGAGTAATCATAAAGATTCTTATAGCACATCTTCCACAAATGTATTATATTTTCTTGGTATTGAAGTTCAAAATTTTTGACAGGTAGGAGTTGTGGTGAAGGGAAATCCCATCTTCCGAGCATTGTCCACGGATGAAATAGACGAGCACTTGACTGCAATTAGTGAGCGTGATTAAAATAATGAAAGCATGAAGACAGCAAGGGGTGTCTTCCTCAACTTGTTTGAATTAAGAAACGAAGAATATGTAACTCAGATATGATGATGCTCACTGCCCCTTCATTTTTTTTTAAAAATGAATGGTCGAAATTGTTCTTAAATTTGAATATGCTTTAAATATTTATTTGCCAAGTAAAATGTCCTTTTAAGGGTCAGATTTGGATTGTATCACAAGTTGAACTTGGACATGGTAAATCAGTCTGTCATCTTTTGTCTTGTATTGAACTATTTTGATTTTAATTACAATCAGGTTAGAGGTATCTTTAAAGGTAAGCGAGCATGTCAGTTATGGCTTCGTTGATTTCGATATTCAATATTAGATTCTTCCTTCGCCCTTACCCTTAAAAAGACAAGTATGCTTTTTATGTTTTCACCTAGCTTAATTTGTGCCTTGTTACGTTTTCTAACTTGTGCATTACAAGGAAAACGACGAAATCCGTGGCCTATTTTTTTTAAGTTAATATCATGTTACATTTCTTTATCAGATGTAGTGAAAATGGTCACATATGATTGATGCATATTTGGTTTCGTAGAGATATAAGAATGTAATAGATTTAGCAATGTTTACAGTGTTTGTGAGTATGTGTAATGTATGCTTAAGGAAGAAGACAATGAGAATAGAAAATGTATTTGATTATGAATCAATCAGTTACAGAACAATGGTGTTGTCTCAGTACTTATACAACGAGTATGAGAGGAAACAAAACTAACAGAATGACAACTGTACAAAACACATCAACTGCAGCCTCGATATGCTTAACTCGATATGCTTGGTACGAGCATGTTGAACAGGATTGCTAGCAATATCAACTGCAGCCTGGTTGTCACAGAACACATCAACTGCATTAGTAACAGGTACAAGAAGGTCTGCAAGTAAATATTTCATCCACATAATTTCTGTGGTAATAGAAGCTAAGGCACGATATTCAGCTTCTGCTGTACTCTGTGAAGTAACAGATTGCTTTTTAGCCTGCCAAGACACAAGAGAAGACCCCAACTTTAAACAATAACCTGTCACTGAACGACCAGAAATAGTGCAACCTCCCCAATCACTATCACAATACCCTTGTAAAACCAAAGGATTATTAACAGGAAAGAACAACCCTAAACCAGCAGTACACTTCAGATATCGAAGCACACGAAACAAAGCATCTAAATGCTTCTCTCGAGGAGCATGAAGAAACTGACTTAAGAGATGCACAGAAAAACTGATATCAGGCCTAGTAAAAGTCAGATATAACATTTTACCAACCAAACTTCTATACAAGGAAGGACTCTTGATCAAAACTCCAGAACGATCATTATCATACAGTTTGATATTCTGATCTAAAGGAATAGAAAGTGGTTTGGAATGAAGAAGGTTAGTATTGGACAACATGTCTATGATGAACTTATGTTGACTTAAAACTAAACCAGCATCACTTCTGGAAACTTCAAGCCCCAAATAATACTTGGCCTGTCCAAGATCTTTAATGCTAAACTTAATGTGTAAAGCTTCTTTAACTGTAACAATAAAATCTGTATTGTTACCAGTCAACAAGATATCATCAACGTAGACAACAGCAACTGTAAAATGAGTACCATCTTGATGAACAAACAAAGCATAATCAGCTAAAGACTGTTTAAAACCAATGTCCAACAAGAATTCAGTTAATTTCTTGTTCCATTCTCGAGAAGCTTGACGCAAACCATATATGGACTTAATCAATCTACAAACCAAATGTGCAGTAGAAATATCAGTCATATATCCCAAAGGCAAATCCATATAAACTTCCTCAATAAGATCTCCATGAAGAAAGGCATTATTGATATCTAGCTGAAAAATTGGCCAATTCTTAGAAGCAGCAATGGCCATAACAGTTTTAACTGTGACACCTTTAGCAACAGGAGCAAAAGTGTCATGAAAATCGACCCCTGGCTCCTGTGTGTAACCTTTGGCTACTAAATGTGCCTTATAACGATCAATCTCCCCATTTGCAAGATACTTAACTTTATAAACCCATCTACACCCAATAGTAGACTTGCCATCTGGAAGAGGTACTAAAATCCAAGTATTGTTTGCTTCAAGAGCATCCAGCTCTTTATTCATAGCAAGCACCCAATTCGAATCTTGCACTGCTTGTGCAAATGAAGTAGGTTCCTTAATCTTAACAAGTTGTGACATAAAAGCAGAATGTCCAGTAGAAAAGGAATGAGTGGAAACAAAATTTGCCAAAGGATACTTAACAGGTCCAGTATTGCAGTGATAATCTTTCCACCAAGTAGGAAGTGTCCTATTTCTAGTAGACTTTCGTAAGAAATGTTCATCAGAAGAAATTGAAAAATCAACATCAGGATCAAGGTTGACCAAAGTGTCACTATCAGGAGGAGAATTATGCCACAACTCTGAAGTTGGTGACTCATTCTCAGAAACAATATCTGTAGACTCATTCTCAGAAACAATATCTGTAGAAATGTCTAAAGGCTGACTACAAGATGGTGAAGATGGTGAAGGAGAAGACAAAACTGGTTCTAAAGAATCTGACTGAGAAGAACTCTTACCAATATTTTCAACATTATCAGTAATCCAATGTGATAAGAAATAAGGATCTGTACTAGACTGAATATGGGTTTTATCAAGGAAAGGAAAAACTAGTTCATGAAAAACCACATGTCTAGTTACAAACAACTGATGTGAATCCAAATTGTACAACTTGTATCCCTTATGATCATTAGGATATCCCACAAAAACTGAACGAATAGCTCTAGGTTGAAACTTGTCTGAATCATGAATTGAAGCATAACACAAACACCCAAAAACTCTGAAAAGACTATAATCAGGTGGCATAGTATAAAGACACTCAAACGGAGTTTTATGGTTCAAAACAGGTGTGGGAACTCTATTGACAATGTAGGTTGCTGTAAGAATACATTCCCCCCAAAATCTAATAGGTAAGCCAGATTGGAAACGTAAAGCACGAGCAATGGAAAGCAACTGACGGTGTTTACGTTCGACACGGCCATTTTGGGCAGGTGTACCAACACAAGAAGCTTGATGTAACACTCCTTTCTCAAGCAAAAAAGAAGTAAAGGTAGCATTGAAAAATTCAGTACCATGATCACTACGAATTTGTTTGACAGTGGTTTGGAACTGATTTTCAACATAAGCAAAGAAAGTTTTAAGCTGAGAAACAACATGTTGTTTGGAAGGAAGAAGATAGGTCCAGACATTTCTTGAATGATCATCTACAATAGTGAGGAAAAATTTACATCCACTATGTGTTTCAATAGCATAAGGCCCCCATAAATCGACATGAACAAGACCAAAAATAGTATCTGCACGACTGGCACTAAGCTGAAAAGGTAGTTTGGTTTGTTTTGACAAAGGACATACTGGACACTGTTTGTTGCAATCATCAACAACAGTAGTATGTATACCAGGTATTTTATGCAGGACATCATTGGACACATGCCCTAACCTTAAATGCCAGAGCACACTAAGCTGATTTTTGGACTGAACAACATTGAGACTAGGTTGAATGTTGAGAGATTTAGGACACAACAAAGGCTGAAATTCTAAATGATACAACCCATCAACTAGTTTACCAGTGGCCAAAAGAGTCTTAAGATCTGTATCATAAAATTCACAATGTTGTGGAAAAAGGGATACAACACCTTTTGAATCTGCCATCCATTTAGAGACAGACAACAGATTATAAGAAAAGGAAGGCACAAAAAAAACATTGTGTAAAACCAATTTGGGATGTATTTTGAAAGTCCCTGTTTTATGAACTAGGATAGTAGCACCAGTAGGCAAAGCTAAACTAATAGGATTGACTAACACTTGAACATTAGTGAGTAAATCAAGAGAACAACACATATGGTCTGTTGCTCCCGAATCTATGAGCCAAGCAAATTTTGAACAAGAATTAAACACTAAATTAGCAGTAGAAATGACCATACCAGCTAAATGATCCTCTGGACTGTTATTGTTCTTGCCATTTCCAATGAAGAAATTCATCATTTGACTCAATTGATTGATCTGCTGCTGCATTTGACTGAACTGATCAGCTGTTCCAGACACAGATGCTGCAACAGGTACTTGAGAATTAGCCTGAACACCTTTTGGTAAAGGTCGAAATTGACCAACAGAAGTTGGAACTGCAGCACCAGTAGAAGTCTTCTTTTTCCAATTTGGTGGATAGCCAATCAACTTGTAACAATTTTCTTTAGTATGTCCAGTGAAATTACAGAATGTACATTTCACCACTGGTCTAGATGCATTATTGAAATTCACTACTGGCTTCTTAAAACCAGTTCCAACAGTTGCATTAGCAGCACTGACTGAATTGTTGATCAAAGCATTTGCAAGAGGATTTGAAGCTGCAAGTACTCCTTGAAAACCTTGTCTAGCTTTTTCATCCTGCTTGACAAAAGCATAAGCCTGGGAAACTGTAGGCAGTGGATTCATCATGAGTATTTGACCTCGAATTGTGGCATTACTATCATGTAATCCCATAAGAAATTGCAATAATTTCCTCTTCTGATCTCTCTCAACCTGAACCTTTTGAGCACCACAAACACAATTAACTGTTGGCTCCAACACAGCATATTCATCCCATAAGCCTTTTAACTTGTGAAAATACACTTCAACTGACTTATTTCCTTGTTCCAAGCTATGTATGTCTCTTAAAACTTGAAAAATCCTATGTCCATTCACTCCAGAAAATCTCTCATGCAACTCTTTCCATACTTCACTAGCAGTAGTAACATAATTCAGTCCATCACTAATCTCTTCTGAAACTGAATTAAGAATCCAAGTAATAACAAGATCATTTACTCTCTCCCACTGTGCACACAAAGGAGAATTAACTGCAGGTTTCTCAAAAGTTCCATTGACTAGTACAAACTTATTTCTAGCATTAAGAGCTATCTGCATAGATCTGCTCCATGGAGCGTAATTATCTGGTCCTACTAGTTTCTTAGCAATTAGAACCAGGCCTGGATGATCTGTGTTATGAATGAACAAAGGATGAAAATTATTATCAACAACGTCTGGATTATACAAAGGAGGTTGAACATTCTCAACAGTATTGGTCAATTCCGTATCGATAGCATCTTCTTCAACAATAGAATGAGAATGATTACTAGTTTCTATGCCTTGAACAGCATTAGCATAACTACGCAACATGACTGTAAAAGCTAGGGTTTCGTAAATGACGATGAAGAAAACAGATCAAAACAGAGAATTCCAATCACAAATCATCAACATATTATCGTGTATCAATCGATCGATCTAAAACAACGTGAAGAAAGAAAATCACGATGAAACCTGAGATTTTAGCCGGAAAACGAACAGAAACACGATGAAGATAAGACGTAACAACCAGATCTGATCGTCAACTACATTACGAGCTTCATCATCATCTTAAGAACAATTCTATCGGATCGAAACAGTCATGTATGCTCTGATACCATAATAGATTTAGCAATGTTTACAGTGTTTGTGAGTATGTGTAATGTATGCTTAAGGAAGAAGACAATGAGAATAGAAAATGTATTTGATTATGAATCAATCAGTTACAGAACAATGGTGTTGTCTCAGTACTTATACAACGAGTATGAGAGGAAACAAAACTAACAGAATGACAACTGTACAAAACAGAATGACAACTGTCAAACTTAAGTCCAAATACAAGATAGCAAATTCTTATTTATTTGAGTCTGCATAGCCTGCTGAATAGATGCTTTGTGCTGAGGTTTGAGTCCCACAAATGCAGCTGAATGTTTACTCGTTTCACTCGTAATAGAATGGTTGCAACTTGTAAGAGCTACTCCCTCCGTCTCTTAAAACATTTCCTGTTTACTATGTTCTGTTACCGTTGAATTCAGCCCGCTAAAAACCAAGACAGTGATTTAGCAAAAAAAAAAGAAAAAAAAGTAAAGACAGTGAATTATTTTAGGCTGTAAATTTGGAGAGAATGAAATCCATCCCTCTGTTTCTCAGAAAGCATCAACTGGCTGCAATTGAAGTCAACTGTAACAAGTCTTCCTACCTAATTCCTCTTAAGATGTCCACACCTCCTTTCATCCTCCACTTAATTCCCTGTAATTTTAGCTGATTCTCTGCAGTTCATGTCCACTCCTTTCATCCCCCACTCAATTCCCTGTAATTCACATGATATGATCGAGCACCTAATACCAATCTGCTGAATTTCTTGAAATTAACTTTCCATATCCTTACTTTTCATATGCCACTATTCATTGATCGTCTCCGACTTATGGGTGATGCATTGTTTTCCCAGATCTTTGATCAGTTCACTGTGGTCACAAGCCAAAAGATTGGAAAAGAATTCAGATTAGTAGTGGGTGTGGAGAAAGAAATTGAAAACATTTCTCAGAAAGCCCAGCTTGTCCAGGGTTTTATTGAGGATGCGGAGAGGAGGCAGGTGAGTGATCCTATGTTAAAGCTCTGGTTAGAAAGCCTTAAAGATGTAGCCTACGATGTGGACGATGTCATTTGTGAATGGAATACAGCTACCAGAAAGATGCAAATCAAAAGAGACCAAGATAAAACTCTTAAGAAGAAGGCATGTTTCTCATGTTTACCTTTTTCTTGCTTTGATTTTAATCAAGTTGTTCATCGCCGCGATATAGCTATCACGATAGAAGAAATAGACAAGAGGCTAGATGCGATTGTTTTAGAGAGAAATGCATTCAATTTAATTAAAATAGACGTTGGTGGTCAAGAAAGTCGGGTAAGGCCTAGATCATCATCATCGTCCATAGAGGTGTCAGATGTATTTGGCCGGGGGGAGGATAAGAGTACCCTTTTAAGCAAGTTGTGTTCTGAGACTAGCACCCAAGCTGTAAAAGAAACACTTCAAATCATCTCTATAGTTGGTTTGGGTGGAATGGGAAAGACTACACTTGCCAAACTGATTTACCACTGCGAAGAGGTGAAATCCCAATTCACGGAGTTGATATGGGTGTGTATCTCGGATCCGTACAACGATGTTCGCGTTGCTAAGGCCATCGTTGAATCTGTTGAAAAAAGAGCACCTGATGTGGCTGAGCTTGAAACTGCATTACAGCTTGTCAAAAACTGTCTCAGTGGCAAGAAGTTTCTGCTTGTTTTAGATGACGTGGGGCAGTACGACCGCAGATCTTGGGAACAACTGGAGTGCAATCTGAAGAAGGGAGCTCCCGGCAGTAGAGTTTTGGTGACCACTCGCAATGAGACTGTTGCCAGGATGATGAATAGCTCATACATTCACCCGTTGGGGCAATTGTCTGATCAAGATTGTTGGACCTTGTTCAGCCGCATAGCATTCAATGAGAAGACTAAGGAGGAGAAAGAAGAATTAGAAAATGTTGGTAGAGATATTTCACGCAAATGCAAAGGTTTGCCTCTTTCTGCATATACTATTGGTGGTCTCATGCGCGCAAAAACTACTTTAGCAGATTGGAGGGATGTTTTAAAGAGTGAATTCTGGGAATTGAAGGGGGCAGAAGATCTTTCCCCTCCTTTAATGTTGAGCTACTATGATCTTCCTTCGAAATTGAGGCAATGCTTTATATATTGTGCTAAGTTTCCGAAGTACTACTATATTGAAGCAGACAATTTAATTAAACTGTGGATGGCACAAGGTTATCTTACAGGAGCAAATATGGAAGCAACAGGTAGGAGTTACTTGGATGAGTTGATAATGAGGTGTTTTTTCCAGAATCTGGAAAAAGATAAAGAAAGTGGTACTGTTACAAGATTCAAGATGCATGACATCGTACATGATTTTGCACAATACTTCACCAAAAATGAGTGTGTTATTGTGAAGTCCGACAGTCAAGAACCGGTGCACTCGTCTAGTGCAAATATCCGTCATAAAACATTGATTCGTGGAGATGATACCCATTTCCCTGAAAGCTTTGAAAACTCGGCAAAATTGCATACATTCTGGGTCCAGTCCTTCTATGATTCTCCACCAATTGTAAGCCAAGTTGATGCAGTTTCATCTGCGTTATTTCATCAAATGAAGTATCTTAAAGCACTAGATTTGAGCCACAACAGGTTGCGCGTACTTCCTGATGAAGTTGAAAAAGTGATAAACCTCCGGTACCTCAATTTATCCTTCAATCCATTAGAAAAATTGCCAGAATCAGTTTGTGATTTGTATAATCTGCAAACGTTGAAGCTTGTAGCCTGCAACCATCTTACAGAGCTCCCTCAAGGGATTGGGAAACTAGAAAACTTGAGGCATCTTGAGATTGATAAAACTGATAATCTATCAGTGCTTCCAGGTGGGATCAGCCGTTTGAGCGCTCTTAGGACATTGAACAAATTCGTTATCAGAGGCGGTGGTGGTGATGCTAATGAAGCAGCTTGTAAAATTAAGGATCTAAGAAACTTAAACTGTCTTCAAGGGCGTCTTGATTTAGAAGGTCTGGGAAATGTTGCAGATGCAAGTGAGGCTGAATTGGCGGAGTTGAAGAAAAAAGAAGACCTCTTAAAGCTGTCTATGAATTTCAAGCCTCTAACTCAAACTGATCAAATCATGTGCGGCGTGGCTGAAGCTCTTCAACCTCATAAAAACTTGGTGCAGTTAGAAATGAAGTCTTATGGAGGCTGTCAATTTCCAAATTGGATTGTTTCATTACCCCACCTAAAGAAACTTGTCATTCTCGAATGCCAAAGTTGTGAGCAGTTACCTGCTTTAGGGCAACTGCCATTACTTGAAAAACTCCATTTAGAGAGTATAAATAGCTTGAAATGCATTGATCATCAGTTTTTGAATTCAAATTTTAGATTTGGGGAAGACAAGGTTGCATTTCCAAAGTTGAAAAAGCTCGAGATTGCAAAGATGAGAAATCTGGAAGAGTGGAATATGACCAGCGCAGGGTGGGAAGGAGACGGGAGTAATTTACAAATCATGCCAGTTCTCCGTCACTTGAAACTTTCTGAATGCGACAAGCTTGAAACACTGCCAGAGGCTCTCCTCCAACGGACAACACCACTAGGAAGATTGAGTATCAGGAACTGCAGAATTCTGCAGCAAAGGTACCGAAGAGGAGGAGATGAACGGATTAAAATATCTCATATCAGAAAAGTAAAGGTTTCATAGGAGATCATATACTGGACCTGGAAAATAAATGCTTTTATGTTCATGTTTAATCTCTCCTGCATAATATAAACTTCAACAGTTATTTTCATAAATCAAGTTATATTCATACATAATGTAAAGCTGCAACAGTTAGCCTATCGTTTGTAGGTAAGTAGTAAGGCTGTAATTGGAGTCTGAACTCGAACTCGTTTAGCTCGCGAATAAACTCGACTCGTCTATTTAACGACTCGAGTTCGATCAGAGTTTGAGCTCGTTATACATGAGCAGCTGACTAGTTTAAAGTACCTGAACTCAAACTCGTTTGTTAATACCTGGCTCGGCCCCAATTACATCATTACAATGTTCATGGTCAGTATAGTTAGAAACAAAGGAGTGTGAGAGCTGCCTCAATGGAAACGAGGCCTAGCGTTGATCCAAAGGGTCACGGGTTCGAACCTCACCCGCTCCCTATGCAAAGCCGTGTTGGAGAGACAGTTGAAACTTTGACCAAGACAGGGTGCGGTGTATCTTGCGTATCGCAGGGAAGCTCAACTACTGGGTCTTACCGCACGGTCAGTAGATTTACATGCTGGTGTTGGCCATGAAGCTGGTCGGCCGGTCCTGGGACAAATCCAGGCAGGCTAGCGTGTCCTGACAACACACGTTTTGACCTAGTTAAATGAGGTAATTAATTATAATGATGGGCTTATAACTCATTCTACTTGAATGCATAAAATAAGGTATTAATAGTTCCAATTCAAGTAGTTTTGTTATTGAATGTTTTAGTCTTGTTTGGAGTATCAGATACAGATGTTTACTAAATGAGTTCTTAGTTCTATATATCGTTAACTGGCATGGACTAAGTCCTACTTGTAAAGTTTAAACATGCAGATATTTGTTGTTGCTAAGATGATATCATGATACACTACTAGCATTTGAATCGGCACTTTGCAGCGAAGATTGATTAGTAAACAATTTAAGCTAGCACGAAACCACATTCTTCGATCACAAAACAGTACTGTAACAGCAAACATTCATAGCTTTTATCTGAAAACTGTAATACAAAGTACATGTACTCAACATGATTTTGAATGTTAAAATGTACTTGAATATCTAGGCAGATATTTTCAAGTTCAAAACCTTACTAGTGCACTACGGGTCACAACAATGAAGGTTTTTGTCTACCACTCTCTCAACAGCTCAAGTGTTGGGTAGTTGAGAGAGATAGAGATGAAGAGACAAAGCATGTGAAACATGCATGCCTGCTGCATTTAGTTATTAAGCAATCCTAATTTCAACCAAGTAAAAGTCTCCATTTGATCGTTCTTTCCACAACTAAAATCAAGCATCACTCTTTCCCATTTACGAATAGTACATAAAGATATTTTCTTGTTCTTTGTAGAGATATTTTCTTATGCACCTTAAAATACGTACAAAAACTCGTAAATTAGAGGGAGGGAGCAACATTTAACAACGCAACAAATTGATACTCACAAAGGACTTCACGTCCCAGCTCACGTTCACATTCTATTGAAATTTAAAAGAAGGTTAGCTAAGCTGGGTGATTATTTTATTGTTGTTATTCAAGTATTCTGCATAAAAGTTGGTATACGAAATTAATTAGGTGAAGTGTGAACTATCTACGAGTTGAACACTGTGATTAAACGTGAAACACGGCACCAACACCCTACTCACATTTGGGGCCGAGACCCTAATTTCTATTTTAAACAAGATAAACATTCAAGGGTAGTTGAGTATTCATGTCTTTATTACTTTAACTGACATGCTTGTAAAATCATACTCCCTATGTACCATCCATTTCTTTACAATTTCCTTTTTAGACCGTTCCACCATTTCTTTACATTACCCAAAATAGTAAGTTTTAACACTATTACACCCACTACTTCACTTATTTTAACAATACTTTACACTATTTCACCCACTACTTAACTTATTTTAACAATAAAATCACTATTACACCCACTACTTCACTTATTTTAACAATAAAATCACTATTACACTCACTACCTCATTTATTTTAACAATATTACACTCACTTTATACCCACTATCCTTGACCTCCGTGCCCAGCCGCCGTGTAAAGAACTGGCTGGGACGGAGGGAGTATATAATCAAAAATAAATTGCTACTCCCTCCGTTTCAATTTGTGTGTCTTGTTTTTCTGGACACGTTTGCCAACACACACTTTTAATCGTTAATATCTTCAATTTCGTATTAGTTTTCAATATAAAAACTTCACTGTATTAAAATACTTATAAATACGAATCTAACAAGATCACTCATGACTATATTTGGTCTTATAGATTATGGGTAAATTAGTAGTCAATCATTTATAATAAATAGTGTCCAAAGTCAAAACAGGACACACAAATTGAAACGGAGGGAGTATTAATCAGAAAATCGAGTGATTAATATATGAGTTTGATGTTCCTGAGTCAGGAAAATTACCTGAGATAACATAGATTTTCCATATTAATGCACGAGAGTATAATTGTAATTACAGGATTTTTTTTTAAAAAAATTCAATATTTACAAAAATTCCACAAATATTTACACTGCTACCTCAGGTAACTCTCCTGAGGTAACCTCATGGCCCTTTTTCTCTTAATATATTTCAACTAAAAATTTATGTTGGCGTTATTAATTGAATTTAACAGAGTACTTTGGTTCTTTTCAGAACCATGCTTTTTAAGTTGAGAACAATTTCATATTCGACTGATATTTAACCAAGGCTCCCGGTCACTGGCAAACATTTGCCAGTGACCTGTTATACAACATATGGTTTGTGGACCGTTGGATCGTTGATCCAACGGTCCTGATTTAAAAAAAAATTTACACCGTACCGCAGAAACTTTCCGCGGTACGGAGTAATTACAAAAATGCCCCCTGTTTTCACATAAAAAATCTACTGTTCACCGTACCGCGGAAAGTTTCTGCGGTACGTGAACAGTGGGGGTATTTTTGTAATTGCTCCGTACCGCGGAAAGTTTCTGCGGTACGGTGTAATTTTTTTTTTAAATCAGGACCGTTGGATCCAACGGTCCTGGAACCATATGTTATGAAACAGTTCTATGGCAAATGTTTGCCATAGAACAGACCCCTTTAACCAATTTAGCATGGATTCTACGTAAGTAGATGTGTACATAATGTGTGAAGTCCCTAAACACATAATACACATGTGGCTTTCTAATAAATTATTCCTCGAATATTTGACAGCGTAAACTATTAACTAGTACGAGTATTTGACATTCCTTAATTATTGATTGATATATCACATGTGACATCTCTTTGCTTCAACATCGCAATTTCACGCTGCTTCTATCTATTTATAAGCGTTTAATAATGTTCATTCGTGCAAATCAAAAATTAATCTGCTTCTGCCTGCTAGGTACTAATGGTAATGAATCATAGCGACAAGAACCAAACGACGTCGTCATCAGAATCAGAGCATACAGTAGCGTCTAAACTCGTGACTGAAACGGAGGAGGAGGAGTTGGCAAAATGCGAGTGTTGTGGATTGACAGAGGAGTGCACGCAGACCTACATAACCATGATTCGCCAGAGGTACCAAGGTAAATGGATATGTGGACTGTGTGCAGAGGCTGTTAATTACGAAATGCGATTGTTGAGTACAGAGGAGGCGTTGATTCAGCACATGAGCTTTCGCAACCAGTTTAAATCTGCAGTTCCGCCACCTAATCCATCTGTTCGTCTCATCTCCACGATGAGAAACATATTGAGACGGGGTATGTCTCCGACAAAACTTGGACGATTGAATCCATCGGAGATTAGTGTTCCAGCTGATCTTTCGTCCTCGTCTCAGCTTGATCAAAATCATGAAGTAGATATGGAAAATATGTCAAGGGCAGAGTTTTGAATGTACGGCTTGTTTCTGGTTAATACAAATAAAGCATAAATCTGCTTCAGTTCCAAGTACTAATAATTTACGGAACGAGCATGCATTAACCTAGGAATATAACATATGCATATCATTTATTCTCAGCACTACAGACAGGCAAATTCTCAGCTTCTAGCCACACCAGTAGTATACATAGTCCATTTTGATTCTTAATTTGATGCAATTTCACAATAAGCTTCCTTCATTGTTCACAAGCTCTGTTATAAAAATCGGCCGATTTCTGAAAAATCGCCCATAAATCGTTCAAAAATCGGTCAAAATTTTGGAACCGATTCGTTTGTAGGTAAGTAGTAAGGCTGTAATTGGAGTCTGAACTCGAACTCGTTTAGCTCGCGAATAAACTCGACTCGTCTATTTAACGACTCGAGTTCGATCAGAGTTTGAGCTCGTTATACATGAGCAGCTGACTAGTTTAAAGTACCTGAACTCAAACTCGTTTGTTAATACCTGGCTCGGCCCCAATTACATCATTACAATGTTCATGGTCAGTATAGTTAGAAACAAAGGAGTGTGAGAGCTGCCTCAATGGAAACGAGGCCTAGCGTTGATCCAAAGGGTCACGGGTTCGAACCTCACCCGCTCCCTATGCAAAGCCGTGTTGGAGAGACAGTTGAAACTTTGACCAAGACAGGGTGCGGTGTATCTTGCGTATCGCAGGGAAGCTCAACTACTGGGTCTTACCGCACGGTCAGTAGATTTACATGCTGGTGTTGGCCATGAAGCTGGTCGGCCGGTCCTGGGACAAATCCAGGCAGGCTAGCGTGTCCTGACAACACACGTTTTGACCTAGTTAAATGAGGTAATTAATTATAATGATGGGCTTATAACTCATTCTACTTGAATGCATAAAATAAGGTATTAATAGTTCCAATTCAAGTAGTTTTGTTATTGAATGTTTTAGTCTTGTTTGGAGTATCAGATACAGATGTTTACTAAATGAGTTCTTAGTTCTATATATCGTTAACTGGCATGGACTAAGTCCTACTTGTAAAGTTTAAACATGCAGATATTTGTTGTTGCTAAGATGATATCATGATACACTACTAGCATTTGAATCGGCACTTTGCAGCGAAGATTGATTAGTAAACAATTTAAGCTAGCACGAAACCACATTCTTCGATCACAAAACAGTACTGTAACAGCAAACATTCATAGCTTTTATCTGAAAACTGTAATACAAAGTACATGTACTCAACATGATTTTGAATGTTAAAATGTACTTGAATATCTAGGCAGATATTTTCAAGTTCAAAACCTTACTAGTGCACTACGGGTCACAACAATGAAGGTTTTTGTCTACCACTCTCTCAACAGCTCAAGTGTTGGGTAGTTGAGAGAGATAGAGATGAAGAGACAAAGCATGTGAAACATGCATGCCTGCTGCATTTAGTTATTAAGCAATCCTAATTTCAACCAAGTAAAAGTCTCCATTTGATCGTTCTTTCCACAACTAAAATCAAGCATCACTCTTTCCCATTTACGAATAGTACATAAAGATATTTTCTTGTTCTTTGTAGAGATATTTTCTTATGCACCTTAAAATACGTACAAAAACTCGTAAATTAGAGGGAGGGAGCAACATTTAACAACGCAACAAATTGATACTCACAAAGGACTTCACGTCCCAGCTCACGTTCACATTCTATTGAAATTTAAAAGAAGGTTAGCTAAGCTGGGTGATTATTTTATTGTTGTTATTCAAGTATTCTGCATAAAAGTTGGTATACGAAATTAATTAGGTGAAGTGTGAACTATCTACGAGTTGAACACTGTGATTAAACGTGAAACACGGCACCAACACCCTACTCACATTTGGGGCCGAGACCCTAATTTCTATTTTAAACAAGATAAACATTCAAGGGTAGTTGAGTATTCATGTCTTTATTACTTTAACTGACATGCTTGTAAAATCATACTCCCTATGTACCATCCATTTCTTTACAATTTCCTTTTTAGACCGTTCCACCATTTCTTTACATTACCCAAAATAGTAAGTTTTAACACTATTACACCCACTACTTCACTTATTTTAACAATACTTTACACTATTTCACCCACTACTTAACTTATTTTAACAATAAAATCACTATTACACCCACTACTTCACTTATTTTAACAATAAAATCACTATTACACTCACTACCTCATTTATTTTAACAATATTACACTCACTTTATACCCACTATCCTTGACCTCCGTGCCCAGCCGCCGTGTAAAGAACTGGCTGGGACGGAGGGAGTATATAATCAAAAATAAATTGCTACTCCCTCCGTTTCAATTTGTGTGTCTTGTTTTTCTGGACACGTTTGCCAACACACACTTTTAATCGTTAATATCTTCAATTTCGTATTAGTTTTCAATATAAAAACTTCACTGTATTAAAATACTTATAAATACGAATCTAACAAGATCACTCATGACTATATTTGGTCTTATAGATTATGGGTAAATTAGTAGTCAATCATTTATAATAAATAGTGTCCAAAGTCAAAACAGGACACACAAATTGAAACGGAGGGAGTATTAATCAGAAAATCGAGTGATTAATATATGAGTTTGATGTTCCTGAGTCAGGAAAATTACCTGAGATAACATAGATTTTCCATATTAATGCACGAGAGTATAATTGTAATTACAGGATTTTTTTTAAAAAAATTCAATATTTACAAAAATTCCACAAATATTTACACTGCTACCTCAGGTAACTCTCCTGAGGTAACCTCATGGCCCTTTTTCTCTTAATATATTTCAACTAAAAATTTATGTTGGCGTTATTAATTGAATTTAACAGAGTACTTTGGTTCTTTTCAGAACCATGCTTTTTAAGTTGAGAACAATTTCATATTCGACTGATATTTAACCAAGGCTCCCGGTCACTGGCAAACATTTGCCAGTGACCTGTTATACAACATATGGTTTGTGGACCGTTGGATCGTTGATCCAACGGTCCTGATTTAAAAAAAAATTTACACCGTACCGCAGAAACTTTCCGCGGTACGGAGTAATTACAAAAATGCCCCCTGTTTTCACATAAAAAATCTACTGTTCACCGTACCGCGGAAAGTTTCTGCGGTACGTGAACAGTGGGGGTATTTTTGTAATTGCTCCGTACCGCGGAAAGTTTCTGCGGTACGGTGTAATTTTTTTTTTAAATCAGGACCGTTGGATCCAACGGTCCTGGAACCATATGTTATGAAACAGTTCTATGGCAAATGTTTGCCATAGAACAGACCCCTTTAACCAATTTAGCATGGATTCTACGTAAGTAGATGTGTACATAATGTGTGAAGTCCCTAAACACATAATACACATGTGGCTTTCTAATAAATTATTCCTCGAATATTTGACAGCGTAAACTATTAACTAGTACGAGTATTTGACATTCCTTAATTATTGATTGATATATCACATGTGACATCTCTTTGCTTCAACATCGCAATTTCACGCTGCTTCTATCTATTTATAAGCGTTTAATAATGTTCATTCGTGCAAATCAAAAATTAATCTGCTTCTGCCTGCTAGGTACTAATGGTAATGAATCATAGCGACAAGAACCAAACGACGTCGTCATCAGAATCAGAGCATACAGTAGCGTCTAAACTCGTGACTGAAACGGAGGAGGAGGAGTTGGCAAAATGCGAGTGTTGTGGATTGACAGAGGAGTGCACGCAGACCTACATAACCATGATTCGCCAGAGGTACCAAGGTAAATGGATATGTGGACTGTGTGCAGAGGCTGTTAATTACGAAATGCGATTGTTGAGTACAGAGGAGGCGTTGATTCAGCACATGAGCTTTCGCAACCAGTTTAAATCTGCAGTTCCGCCACCTAATCCATCTGTTCGTCTCATCTCCACGATGAGAAACATATTGAGACGGGGTATGTCTCCGACAAAACTTGGACGATTGAATCCATCGGAGATTAGTGTTCCAGCTGATCTTTCGTCCTCGTCTCAGCTTGATCAAAATCATGAAGTAGATATGGAAAATATGTCAAGGGCAGAGTTTTGAATGTACGGCTTGTTTCTGGTTAATACAAATAAAGCATAAATCTGCTTCAGTTCCAAGTACTAATAATTTACGGAACGAGCATGCATTAACCTAGGAATATAACATATGCATATCATTTATTCTCAGCACTACAGACAGGCAAATTCTCAGCTTCTAGCCACACCAGTAGTATACATAGTCCATTTTGATTCTTAATTTGATGCAATTTCACAATAAGCTTCCTTCATTGTTCACAAGCTCTGTTATAAAAATCGGCCGATTTCTGAAAAATCGCCCATAAATCGTTCAAAAATCGGTCAAAATTTTGGAACCGATTCGGCTGATTTTGCAAAAATCACCGATAAATCGCCGATTTTTCAACCGAATCACCCGATAAATCGTAAATCGGTATCTCAACCTAATAGTTCCAATTTCCGAAATCTACAACACTGTTCACAAGTAATCAAATATAGGATGACAGATATACCTAATATTCTTCACTAGGGAAATAAGAAATCAAGAACTATATGGCCACACAAGCTAAGGTCAATAATGACAGCAAGTATAAATTCTTTGTTGGCCTTACAAGCGTCCGAATATTAGGTTTGTCGTATTTTGAATGAATATCATTCCGCTAAGGTCTAATAGTATTTTTATTTTTGTTTTACTTTAGCCGCTCTTTCGCCTACATAATGATTGCACTGCTGAGTGCTGAGTCCTTTTCTTGATCCTTCTCTACTTGTTTTATGATTTGATTTGATTTGTTTGTGTTATGCGCGCACATGAATTGCCCCCTACGTATTAGTATTAGGTTTCAATTCAATCTTCAATACTGTAGTACTCATCTGCAATTACCGATAATTCATTGATCATGCAAAGTAGTATTGAGAACAGAATGTCACTGCAGAGATTAGAGATATAAAAGTTGCAGTAGTAAAGGACAATGCAATGCCGCTGCAAAAATGTGAAACTTTTTTTTTTTTTGCTAGTTGATACGGAGTATATATATATATAGGGGCTACTCCAATACAAACCTCCTTAAAATACAAACCTACAAACCAAACATAATCTAATATTTCAAGCTAATCTAATGACCCTAAACTAGGGGTATCCCAATACAAAAAATGCTTAAAATAATTGGCTCTATCCAACAAAAAAAAAATAAAATAAAAAATAAAATAAAAAAAATCACTGTTCACGTGATGACGTGGCAGTGGATTTCACTGGTTAACGGTGCTTCGCACCTTCTTGTACGGCGCTTCGCGGCTTTATCATTCTAAAGTTGTAAGGAATGGCAATCAATGGTAAAGGCAATAGACGATTGACGGGTGTGTCGAGAGCCTTCGGCTCTCATGACTACCTAACTCATCCGTTTACTGTCTTAAATGCTTCGCATTTCCACGGCAAGATTTTTTTTTTTCTTTGGAATTTTTTTTTTTTGTTGGATAGAGCCAATTATTTTAAGCATTTTTTGTGAAGGTACCCTTGGCGGAAACCTTAGAATAGATGAAATATAATTAATTTAGTGTTGGTTTGTAGGTTTGTATTTTAAGAGTGGTTTGTATTTGAGCACTTGCCTATATATATATATATATATATTTACCTCCGGGGCAGCTTACGCGCACCTCGAGGTGTCCCGCTTATGTGCATGCGCTCAGCGGGAGTCGAACCTGGGACCTTGGAGTGGTAAGCTCCTAAAGTCATGGCCTAACAAAAATGTGAAACTTGTTACTAGTTCTGTGGTGCTACAAGCCTACAAGATTAGGTAAACGATCTCAGCCAGATGGACCAAACAAGAAGTTTTACACAAGAGGATGTGCCTGTTTGAGGATTATAAGGAAGTTTTCAGATGAAGTTTCTTGTTGGGCCCAAACTTGTAGGAAAATAAAGTGAGGTGGTCTATCAATGTAAACCGTACGCGGGTGATTTTAAACCCACTAATAGAGGACCAAATTAAGAAGTTAGTGGGCTTGGAAATTGCAAAAAAGAATGGACAATTCCAGATGGAATTCCACCAAAAAAGGTTAGAATGTGGAGAGTTGTCACTATGCGATTTGGAGGATTCTCCATTTGTGAATGGAACTACAGGGACAAATCACAATCTATTGTGATCCTGGTCCACCACATTCTTTTACTTCACTTTCAAAAAGTAAAATAAAGTTGTAATCTTAAAAAGATACTACATAAATTATTCCACGTGAATTTGGCACACGGATAAAATCACCATAGATAGTTTTTAACGGTACTATTTTTATTTTGATTGCAATTATAAAAAAAGTGATGATAAAGTGAAGAGGTTTTTTGATAAATATATTGCTAAAATTAATATTTTGTAATTTTACTTTTTTTAAGAAAAATTATTTGTAAATTTACCATCTTAATTGTAAAAATACATTTTTATTGCAAAAATACCAATTTTTTAAAATAAAAATACATACAAGTATATATTCCTGCGGGATCTATAATTACACGTCAGCTATCACGTCAACAATCACATCAGAAAATAGCAATGTTCTAAAAATCGCTAGGCGGGTTTAGGCGGGTCTAGGCGGTGAGCCTACCTTCTAGTAATTAATCGGTTAGGCGGTGATTGCGGCGATTAATCGGAACATTAATCGGATGCATTAAAATAATTTTTTAATATAATTTAATTTTAATATTTAAAAATATATTTTATATAAGTAAAAATATAAGTATCTTCATTTTATTATTAAATATGATGAGTAAATTTACTAAACCATATCTTTTATTTAAAAAATTATATTTTTAAAGTTTTATTCTTAATTTGATTGTTTTTTTAAAATTTGACTGATTAATCGCCGCCTAATACCTCCTAGGGCCGATTAATCGCCGCCTAACTAATTAAATCGTCTAATCCCGCCTAGGCCCGCCTAAACGCCACCTAATCAAAAAAATGTCCAATAACCGATTTTTGCATAATTTAGGCGTTTTCAGGCCGTCTTGCACCTAGGCGGCGATTAATCGACTGCTTAGGTCGATTTTTAGAACACCGGCAAATAATGAGATTCAACTACCACGTGAGTTGGGCTGGGATCCACTACCACGTGAGTTGGGATGGGATCCACTACCACGTGGCACACAGTCCGACAAATCCGATATTCGTTCGTTCTATAATAGTAGTAAATCTTTTGATAAATAATATCCCTCCGTTCTGCAATAGTAGTGTTAGAGGCCCAACTCCTTAATGGGCCGAACTGAAGATCCAATGGCAGATTGTCGGCCCAGCCGAACGAAGCCCATCGGTGCTCTGTCCAGTAGGCGACAACGGTCATGTGATCTATACTCCTCAAAACGTGGGACACGTTGGCACACGATACCCACTCTTCGGGTAACCGCCTGGAGTATAAAAGATATGATATAGTCAGGTTCATTCTCTCATTCATATAGACACAATTACACAAACTCTCTACGTTCAATATTACTCATAAAAAACCGACTAACTTATTCTCACACCGGAGGTGAATCGGGGGTCCAAACCCTCGCATTCTTCTCATTTGCAGGTCCGGCCGAACCAGGATCCGGCGGAAATTCAGTCGTAACATTTGGCGCCGTCTGTGGGACCATAGAGATACGTTTTGTGTTGAATTATACAGTCAATCATGACGAACGAAACCGAGATACCAGTAGCTGATGATGGTACCGTGACCGGAAACAATCGCACCACTCCTCCCATTACCCCAAGGCTCCTGACCTTTGATGAAGAAGGGGATATACCGTCTCCCGAAGAACAACGGGAGATGCTCCTGAAATGGCGAGAGGAGCAAAAGGCCAAGGGGAGGCGCAAGGAAGTGGAGAAAGAAAAGAACAATAAAGAGGCCGAACGTCTGGCCAAGAAAAGGGAGGCCGACCGTTTGAGGCTGGAAGCCCTAAAGCTCCAAAGGGAAGAGATTGAGTTGCAGGAGAAAGCACTCTGCGAGGCTCTAGAAGCCGAAGACACGGAGTTGGACGACCGAAGGGACAAGAGGCCAAGAACCAGAAATGATGAAGATGAGTCGGGGGACTCTGAATCAAACTCTAGGAGAACCCGATCAAGGGTAGTTTATTCCTCCGATTCGGAGGAAGAGGGTCCACATACGGATGATCGCATCCGAAGGATTGAGAAGGCCATGTTCGGAGAGAGAAAGGTCAGCCACGAGCCAGTGGTGACCGAGGACGTTGAACAATTCCGACTGCCTCCCGGAAGGCAGTTTCCAAAGATGAACGAGTTTAACGGAAAGGGTGACCCCGAAGACCACTGTGAGAAGTATGAATCGCTCATGACTGAGATGGGGCACTATGATGTGATGCTCTGCAAGATGTTCAAGACATACCTTAAGGGGAATGCATCCATGTGGTACAGGTCATTAAGACCTAGGTCGATAGGCTCGTATGAACAGGTAAAGAAGAAATTCTTGAGGCACTACTCACACTTGTGTCGAAGAGAGAAGGATACCGAAGCCCTGATCCACTGCAGGCAGGGACCGAACGAAGATTTGGGTGACTACTTAGCAAGATTCAAAGAAGAAGCTGGTATGGTTACCAACTTGGATAAAGTCAAGGTAGCTGGATTCCTCGCAGCCGGCCTCGACCCTGTTAAAGGTAAGAAGCTCCGATCTTATCTTTACGATATGCCTCCCAAATCTTTGAATGATATATATGCGAGAGGAGAAGCTTTTAGGAGAAAGTTAGAATCAATTGGGGGGTACAAGGAGACCAAAAAAAATGATAGATATGATAGAAGGGACGACCGAAGGGGTCGAGGAGACATTAAGAACAGACTAAACGATACTAGGCCTGATAAGGGGGCCGAACGAAGAAGAGATAGAGATAGTACTGTGTTCACACCACTTAACACACCTATCTCGAAGATTCTCCACGAGATAAAGGGTAAACCTGGGTTCGTTAGGCCACCCAAGTTAAAGACCCCTGAAAACAGAAGGAGTGACAACAAATATTGTGACTATCATCGTGATAAGGGTCATAACACTGATGAATGTTACCACTTGAAGAAATTGATTGAGAAAATGATAAAGGATGGAGAACTAACCAAGTTCGTTGGAGATCTGAGTGACAGGCTGGATGATAAAGAGAAGAAGAGAGACACCAGAGATGCCGAAGGCTCTGAGAAGTATCGGGGTGAAGTCAGAACCATATCCGGAGGAACCATACTCGATCGGGATAGCAAAATAGCCCGAAAGAAATATGCCAGGCAAATCTATAGTCTCTACCAGTCAAGTGCAGCCAAACAACCACTTCCGATATCATTCACGGAAGACGACTTTGAAGAGGTGATATGGCCGCACGAAGACCCTCTTGTCATAAACCCCGTCACCGGGGAAAACAAGATCTGGAGAGTGCTGGTCGATGAAGGAAGTTCGGTCAACATACTGTATCACCAAACATATTGCAAGATGAATTTGGGTGGAGAACAGCTGGAGCCGTGCCATGAGGCACCACTTTATGGCTTCAGTAATCAGCCTGTGCCGATCGAGGGCACGATCACGTTGAACATTCTGTTGGGTAAGGCTCCGTACACCGTGGTTAAGGAAGCAAAGTTCTACGTCATCCGGGTGGAAAGCCCGTACAACGGGATTTTGGGAAGGCTAGCCTTGTCACTTTTTCAGGCCGTCTCATCCATTCCCCACCTAAAGTTGAAGTTCCCGACCGAACATGGAGTCGGAGAGATGAGATGCGATCAGAAAGCTGCAAGAATCATCATGTTGGAAGACCTAGAGAAAGATAAAGATGTCGAAATGAGTGAAGCTGGCAAGAGGAAAAGAGGTGAAAATGACACTGGGGGCAGCCATCAACTGCTAAATATAGAGTTGGAAAAATTTGGGGCCGACCTATCAAGCCCAATTGCCGAACCAGCTACCGAAACAGAAGAGGTCGAGCTATACGTGGGTCAGTCGGGAAAGATGATCCAAATTGGAAAAAACATGGAACCAGAGCTGAAGGAGAAGGTCATCAAAGTCATTAGGGAGTTCCACGACGTGTTCGCATGGAACCCCGAAGATATGCCAGGGTTGGACCCTTCGATAGCCAAACACTGCCTAAATGTGGCTCCCGAAGATAAACCTATAAGACAAAAGAAAAGAAACTTCGCCATAGAGAGGCAGAAATTCATTCAAGCTGAAGTCGAAAAATTGCTGGAAGCAAAGTTCATCGAAGAGATAGACTACCCCGATTGGTTGGCGAATGTAGTGGTGGTGAAAAAATCAAATGGCAAGTGGAGAATGTGCGTGGACTATACCGACCTCAACAAGCATTATCCGAAGGACCACTATCCCCTACCGAATATCGACCAACTGATAGATGCTACTTCGGGGCATCAAATACTCAGTTTCTTGGACGCATTTTCAGGATACCACCAAATTGCCATGAATGCCGAGGATATTCCAAAGACAACATTCATCACTCCGAACGGCACTTATGCCTATGTAAAGATGCCATTCGGCCTGAAGAACACCGGGGCAACATTTCAAAAAGTGATTAACAAAGTGTTCAAGGCCCAGATCGGTCGGAACATGGAGTGTTACGTGGATGACATGATTGTTAAGTCCCTTTTCAGGGATCATGCCGAGGATCTGAGGGAGTGTTTCGAAACACTTAGGAGGAACAACATGAGGATTAACCCGAACAAGTGTACGTTCGGAGTAAATAGTGGAAAATTTCTGGGATACATGGTTAGTGCCCGAGGCATCGAGGCAAACCCAGAGAAGATCAAAGCAGTCATCGACATGGAAGCACCGAAGACGATCAGGGACATCCAAAAGCTGACCGGACGGTTAGCAGCCCTGAGGAGGTTCATTTCCAGATCGGCCGAAAAGGCCTTACCATTTTTTGAAGTACTTCGAGGGTCCAAGAATTTCGAGTGGGGGCCGAACTGCAAAAAAGCATTCGAGGAGGTTAAGGAGTACTTATTCAAAGCCCCACTCTTAATGAGACCTGACCCGAAAGAAAAATTGCAACTGTACCTAGCTGTGAACGACCGAACTCTCGGAGCCGTGTTGGTCAAAGAGCACGAAGGGAACCAGCATCCGGTTTTCTACGTGTCCCATATCCTCAAAGATACAGAAACTAGATACCCGAATGCAGAGAAGTTTGCCTACGGGTTGGTAATGGCCGTAAGAAAGCTAAGGCACTATTTTCAAGGGAGGACAATCAAAGTAGTAACAGACCAGCCATTGAAGAAAATCCTGCAAAGGCCAGAGGCATCAGGCAGAGTAGTTGCTTGGGCGATCGAACTTGGGGAGCATGATTTGGAATATACGCCAAGAACTTCGATCAAAGCCCAAGCACTGGCGGACTTCATGGTCGAATGTTCCTTCTCGGGGCCGAATGACTTGGCTCCCGAAGAGCAGTTAATTCGGACACCAGGAAAATGGAAGTTGTTTGTTGATGGGTCAGTCGCCAAGGAAAAGTGTGGGGCAGGTTTGATTTTAACAAGCCCAGAAGGATTTGAGATATGTCAAGCTATCAGGTTCACTTTTCCGTTGACGAACAATGAGGCAGAGTACGAAGCACTTTTGGTAGGATTGGACTTAGCAAAGAATCTGGAAGTTAAACACCTAAGGGCATTCAGTGACTCAATGTTGGTGGTAAAACAGTTTTCAGGGGAGTATGGACAAAAAGATCCCTGAACAAAAGCCTACGCCCTCAAGGTACGCGAACAATCTTTGATGTTTGAATCTTTTGAATTAGCTCAGGTAGCTAGAGAAAACAACAGTCGGGCAGACGCCCTTTCAAGGCTAGCTTCGGCAGAAACCCAGAACCTAAATGGGTCGATCTATCTGACCGAAGTAAAGACGCCTTCGATAGACAAAAAACAGTGCATGAAAATTCACCAAGGGGTCAATTGGATGACTCCCATCAGGGCGTTCTTAGAGAAAGGCACCCTACCACTTGACAAAAAGGAAGCACAAAAGGTGAAGTATCGGTCGGGGAATTACACACTGGTCGGGGGCCGTTTGTTCAGACGATCGGCAAGTCAGCCATTGCTTAGGTGTTTAGACCAAGACGAACAGCAGCTAGCCCTTGAGACAGTTCACGAGGGAATATGTGGAGAACATTTGGCATGGAGGTCCTTGGCCTTCAAAATTCTTAGGCAAGGGTTTTTCTGGCCGAAAATGAAGGAAGACGCTACTAAATATGCAAAGAAATGCAAGCAGTGCCAGTTGTTCAGCACAATCCCGAAGCAACCTCCTGAAGAGATGTCTTCGGTTCTCAGTCCTATCCCATTCGCCATGTGGGTAGTCGACATAGTGGGAATCTTGCCCACTAGTACCAAACAAGCCAAGTATTGCATCGTGGCGATCGACTACATGACCAAATGGATAGAAGCCAGACCTCTCTCCGCCATTACCGAAGAAGCAGCAAAGACATTCATGTTAGAGCAGATAATCCTAAGGTTTGGTATTCCGATGGTATGTGTATCGGACAATGGAACTCAATTCATCGGAAGCAAGTTCAGAAAGTTTCTGGCACAGTTTGGAATTAGACAGAGGTTCAGTTCAGGTGGGCACCCCCAAGGGAATGGGGCAATCGAAGCAGCCAACAAAATTATTTTGATGGAATCAAGAAAAGGCTAGGTGAAGCTAAGAGGCTTTGGGCTGAAGAACTACCTTGGGTCCTATGGGCTTACCGAACCACTACAAGATCTTCAACCGGAGAAACGCCCTTCAAACTGGCCTTCGGGACGGTTGCCCTTCTACCTGTTGAAGTTGGTTTAGACTTTAGAGTCCTACCGAACAAAAGTGTTTAACGTGGAAACAAATGAGTTCGGACTCCGAGCGAATGTGGATTTACTTGAAGAAGAAAGAGAGGCGGCCCACCAGAGAAACTTAAGGTACCAACTGCAGGCAGCACAACACTATGATTCGGGGGTGAAGAAGAGATCGTTCCGAGTCGCGGACTTAGTGCTTCGGGAGTTAGCCACCTCCATGCCAGCTAAAAAAGGCAAGCTTATGCCCAACTAGGAAGGTCCATACGTGGTAATTGAAGTGGTCCGATCGGGCACCTACAAATTGGCTCATCCGGACGGCAGCCCAATCAAAAACACTTGGCATGCCGCTCGCCTTCGCCGCTTTTACCAGTAAGCTTACTGGATGCACTTTACTGCTTTTTAATTCAGTATTCTGTTCTATGCAAGTTCACTCTGAATTCCCTAAGCTAGCATCAATATGTAATTGAAACCATGTAAGAATTGTGGCAAGATTAATGAAAGATTGTTTGCTCCATTCTTATCTACTATAATCAGCTCAAGTACATCTATGGCCGAAAGGCTAAGTACACAAAACTAAGATTAACGGACCCATGTTTGGGGCCGACCGAATAAAACATGCGCCCTTCAACTTATTGTTAGTGTTCAAGTACATTGTGTTTTAAGCTACAAATACTTGACGAATCCAAATTTGGGGCCGACCGAATGAAATTTGGACTCTTACAAAATTGTCTTAGTATTTAAGTTGCTTTGACATTAATTAAGGCCGGGAGGAAATCTTTTTCAACCGACCGAACGAGACCTTAATCATTTACAAAACCCCTTAAATACTAGGGGACAGCTAGGTTACGACCAAAAATGCACATACATGCTAGACTGAAGCCGAAGAGGCACAAACATATAAGTAATTATGCCAAGGCAATATAAGGCCGAAGACGCATAAAAGTAAAATAAATATGCTAAGGCAAAATGAAGCCAAAGATGCATAGAATTAAACAGAATTATGCTAAGGCAAAATGAAGCCGAAGACTCATAAGAATAAGCAAAAATCATGCTAAGGCAAGTTAAAGCTAAAGATGCATAAACAAAAATAATTTTGCTAAGGCAAATTTAATTGGCCCGAAGGCAAAGTAAAGTTATACAAGCCGAAAGCACGAATAAAAGCCCGAAGGCAATGTTAATTGTTACAAGCCCGAAGGCCATCAAAATAAGAAAATTGAAATGAGGAAAATATGATCAGTCAAAAAGAGGCTCGTCTTCGCCCGAAGAGACCACTAGAGGTTCATCGGGCACTTCTTTGCCAACTGGATCTGTCATACCCATCGTGGCATCGATCATCTGAGTATGATCAAAACCGAGGGAATGCGCCTTCACCAAAGCAGCGTCATACCCCATCTGGTAGCAACGCTCTTCGGTCAAATCCAGCTTTTTCTGCATTTTCCGAAGTTGCTTCCGATTGGCTTTCAGCTGCTGGTTCCTCCATTCAATGCGCCTCTTCAGAATGTCCATCTCCTCTAACTTCTCCTTTAAGGAATCATTCTCCGCCTTCAAGGCATTCGACTGACCGGTAACCCTCTCAAGCTCGCTGGTCGAAGTCCGGAGATCCTCTTCGGCCTTGACCGCCCGAATTTCCAGTTGGTTGGCCGCTTGTAGCTTGTTTTGAATCCCTTCCATCCGTTCGGCAACAACGGCCGACCAAGAGACCCCCTGGAAACAAAAAGGGAAAAGAATTAAATGTGGAAGGCGAATAGGACAAGTAAATACCAAAGGGAAAGAAGCTTACCATAGAGAGCAGAGCCAACATTTCGGTACAAGCCTCAAGGTCGTTCGCCTTGGCGAACGTCGGCCTATCAGCTGGCAGAATGAGACCCCTGCAGAGATCGGGGCCTACGACGGTAGAGAGTTGCGGAGCTGGGACAATAATATTATCGGATTCAATAACTCCCCACTGGGGAGCATACACTTTCAACCCAGAATCTCCCGATCGGCCTCTCTTCCGAGAGTCGGTCGGGGCGACCATGTCAATCTCATTTACCTCCAGGTCCCGAGGAGGGGAAGAGACAGGTGAAGTGGTGATAATAGCTTTTTGACCGGAAGCCGGCCCTTCCACCCCGTCGGGCGCCCTAGCCGCGGCTTCGGCTTCAGCTGTGGTGGCGGAAGCCAGTTGGGCCGCCTTCTTGCGCTTGCGTTCGACAATTTCCTGAAGAGATGACACTGCGCAAAATAATAAAAGGTTAAAGCATGTACAGCAGAAAATAAAATGCAGTGCTTAAATGTAAGAACAAGGCAAAGATAAAATGCAAGTACCACTACCCCAGAGGGCGACCAACCAATTGTTGTCCCTGCCGTCCGATAGCGGAACCTTATCCATGTCAAGTTCGCAGAGCAGACGGTAGTCATGTACGTCCGCTTGCGGGAGTTCGGGATATGTCAACCTAGATGGATCGAGATCCCGCCAATGGCCGTATTTCTCCATCCTTGGCCCCGAGATAAATTCCCACTTCTCATGATCCCCCTATTGTTGGAATTGGTTTGAGCCCAATCGACCCTACCGGTTCGGCGGGCTATTGTATAGAAGCCATTGCTCTTCGAATTCCTTCGGAGCTCATAATGATGCCAGAATAAGGTTGTCCTCGGAGTCATCTCTTTGGCTAGGCATCGAGCTTGGAAAGCATTGATATGGAAAAAGCTATTCGGATCCAATTGCCCGATAGCTATCCCCGGCTGCTTCAATATTTTCTTCAGAATCGGCAACATCGGCAGCCGAAAGCCGCATTTGAACGCCATTTTGGATATGCCGATAGCTACAGTCCCCCCACATAGGGGTGGGATCTCGGGGTTGTGCCAGATTCGGTCCTTCTTCCTCGGTGCGAAGAAGTACCAGACATTCCTCTCTACAAGGTATTTTTCATGAAATTCCTCTATTTTGTCCTCGGTCAGTTGCGATCGGAAATTTGCCGCAGGGTATAGTTCGACGTTGTTGAATGGAGAACCCTCCGAAGTACCAGCACCTTCGGTTGACTGATCCATGTCCCTGCATTCGGAAATGGAGAGACGTTAGCCTTGTACTCGGACAAGAAAGATGAAAGCAAAAGGGCGACAGTTCGAGTACAATGAGCCAGGATCGGTCGGGGCATTCTACAACCTAGGACGAAGGGGTCTGAAAGCCTAAAAAAAACTATGGGAAACTAGGATACTCCAAGGGGAATTCCGAGAAATCAGGATGGTCCGAAGAGTGTCCTCGGGGTTCGAAGATCCCGAAGGAAGTTCTTGCCAAAACTATTCTCGGACCAATTCCAAAAAACACAGGAAAGGCTAATACAAGAATGAAATAATATATCTAAAAGAACCTAAAACGTCTGAGACAAGCGCGCATTTCATCTAAAGGACACAGGTAATTTTATGCCTACATACGTATAGATACATACATGAATATATGAAACACAGGACAGTTACAGTAAAGAAACGAAAAGGAAAATATCACTTACTGGTTTGAAGATTGTGGATAAGATCGAGTTCTTGGGGATAGGTCACTTGAACGTAAACGTCGACCGGAATCGGAGCGTTGAAGACGACCGGTGATGTAATAATGTTTCCAATTGCTGTCTGCGAGGAGTTCAGTTCTGAGAAAGAAGATTTGTACTCTGAATAGTGTATGTTTGTAAGCGTAAAAATGAAAAGGAACGGGTTTGGAGTGTTTAAATAAAGGGACACGACGTTTGGACAAGGGTCGTTTCGAATTCAACGGCGGAGATTGAAACACAAATCTCGAGGGTAGACAGATGTCAACCATGAAAGGACACATCCTCCCAGGAGACGTCTTGGCTTTGTCCATCGTCCTTCTTATCCAAATGAGACGTCCGAAGAGTAAACTCCGAAGATGGGCCTAGGCTTTGGCCTCCGTCCTAAGGATAACTCCGAACGAAGCCCAGGGACATGTTAGAGGCCCAACTCCTTAATGGGCCGAACTGAAGATCCAGTGGCAGATTGTCGGCCCAGCCGAACGAAGCTCATCGGTGCTCTGTCCAGTAGGTGACAATGGTCATGTGATCTATACTCCTCAGAACGTGGGACACGTTGGCACACGATACCCACTCTTCGGGTAACCGCCTGGAGAATAAAAGATATGATATAGTCAGGTTCATTCTCTCATTCATATAGACACAATTACACAAACTCTCTACGTTCAATATTACTCATCAAAAACCGACTAACTTATTCTCACACCGGAGGTGAATCGGGGATCCAAACCCTCGCATTCTTCTAATTTGCAGGTCCGGCCGAACCAGGATCCGGCGGAAATTCAGTCGTAACAAGTAGTAACCATCTTACTTGCATAATTATGTAGTACGGAGGGAGTATAATTATGTAAATCCGACAAATCCGATATTCGTCCGAAATATCTGCATTCGTATCCGAGAAAAAGCGGATATTATTCGTATCCGAAATAAAGCGGATATTATCCGTATCTGAAATTCGGAGTATCCGAATCCGAAATAGAATATATATAATATTTAAATTATATAATTTAATATTTTTTTCTATTAGCATGTAGTTTTTATGTGTGTTTATTAATTAAATAATACATTTATACAAATTTTATATAATTATAACAATATTATAGACATATATAAAAATTTCATTTGAGTTTAATATTATAAAGATAAAAAAATTAGATATTTAGTACGGCGTTCACAGTTTTATTTTTTCTAAATGAAAAAAAAATTGTTTTGAAATCATCAATACGCGTTAAAAAAATCTGAAAAATCTGATATCCGTCCGAAATATCTGCATTCGTATCCGAGAAAAAGTGGCTATTATCCATATCCGAAACAAAACGGATATTATCCGTATCTGAATCCGACCATTTCGGATACGAATACGGATATAGGCATATCCGTACCCGAATTATCCGTTTGACAGCCCTACAAGGAACCATCTTACTTGCATAATTATTAAATTAAATAAATGATACTCCCTCCGTTATACAATAGTAGTCTCTTTTGATAGAATTGTTTTTCCCATTATACATGTCAGTTTCCAATTTTTAGTGTTAATTCATGATCATTTTTACTAAATTATCCTTTTTGAAAATTGTATAGTAATTAATGAGAACTGACCAAAAGTATAAACTAGCTCATGTTCTTTTTTTTTTTTTAAGAAAACAAATAGATTCATTAAAGACTTGCATCATACAACACCGTATCCAACACTGAATGTGGAGGACTCATGAAATCAACACAATGATTTAGCTCACAAGGGACTCGAGCCAACAAATGGGCCACCCTATTAGCTAATCTCCTAACATACTTGACAGAAATGTCGGACCTAGAAGCTAGCATCATCCTACATGTTTCAATGCAGTGACCTACCTCTAGCTGGTAGTCTCCACCATCATTTATCGCCTGGACTGCTAGCAAAGAGTCAGACTCGATACATACCTCCTGATCATCCCTAGCTAAACACCAACGTAGAGCTTCTTCAATGCCTATTGCTTCCGCCTCTAAAACTGAGACAACTCTGCCATGCCTCACTACTCTAGCACCAATAAACTCTCCTGAATGGTCTCTGAGAACCATGCCTATAGAGAAAACCGAGCTTCCTTGAACAATTGCTACATCCACGTTTATCTTCATTTTTCCTCGTTCTGGTTTGATCCACTTACTATCACTTCTGTTGACCCGATTTACAGCAATCACTTGAGAAGCTTTAGATGAAGCGGTTGCCACCTTCCATTCGTGCATCTGTTGCAAACTCCAATCTACAACAAGTTGAGGAGAAACATATTTGTTTTCCCATACCTTCTTATTTCGGAAAAACCAGATAGACCAAAGGAGCATCACAACTTTCTTTAGATGAACATAATTTTCCAGTGAGAGCTTGTTCAGTAACCATGCAGGGATATCTTCAATACCTTGCATATCCCATGTCATTCCTAACCTTTCCCAACAACTAGACACAAAGTTACATTCAAAGAACGCATGGAGCATGTTTTCTTCATCAATATTACACATCAGGCAAATTATAGGGATGGCAATGCATCTCCCTTGTAACACAGCTCGCACAGGTACGTTATTTCTGCAAAACCGCCAAATGAAGAATTTAACCTTCGAAGGTACTTGTAATTTCCATAGACGCCTCCATCCTCTCGAACTTCCATTATTACCCTGTTGATTCACGTTCTCTTGCCAATTTTGATATCCAGATTTAACCGTGTAATGGCCATTCCTACTATGGACCCAAGACAATCTGTCTCTACATTGGTACTGAGGGATCTTGATATTTAAGATGTGATGAGCATCCTCCTCACTAAATAAGCTCCTCATTTTTTCTTGGTCCCAAGTACGATCATGTGCCTGGAATAGTTGAGATACTCTCATCTCGTCTGCAAACTCATACCCGTTGTCAATTTTGAAACCATTTTTGCCTCTTATCCAAGGGTCTTTGCCAACACTTATGTCCCTCCCATCTCCCACTACCCATCTAAATCCAGATTTTATCTCCTCTTTTGCTGTAAAAATGCCCGACCAAATGAAGCTTGGAGCAGATCCCTTTTTTGCTTCTAGAATATGAGTCTTGGGATAATACTTTTCCTTAAAAACTCTTACAGCAAGTGATTGAGGTTTATAAGCTAAACTCCACACAAGTTTCCCTAGCATAGACAAATTAAAACCATGAAGGTTACGAAAGCCTAATCCCCCATTATCTTTATTCATGCTCAATCTATCCCATGAAAGCCATCGGATTCCTCTGGTGTTGTTTGAACTCGAGCTCCACCAGAACCCATTGAGCATACGCTCAATTTCCTGACACAAAGTTTTTGGAATAAGAAAACATGACATACTATATGACGGGATTGCTGTTGCAACATTCTTTAGTAAAACAGCCTTGCCAGCTTTAGAGAGTAATTTTACTTTCCACCCCTGCAATTTCTTCCATATCCTATCATTCAAGAAACCAAAAACAGCTTTCTTCGATCTCCCTGTCAAAGAGGGTAACCCCAAATAATTGCTGCACGTTAGGTCATTAAAAACTCCCAGAATGCCAGAGATTTCACTTTGTTTATCATGACACACATTAGAACTAAAGAAAATGCCAGGCTTTTGAAAATTTACGGCCTGACCAGAGAGGATTTCATAATTATTGAGGATATTTTTGATTCTACTAGCCTCATCTTTATCAGCCCGAAAGAAGAGAAAACTATCGTCGGCAAAAAGTAAATGCGTAACAGCAGGAGCTGATCGACAGACTTTACAACCATGGATGCTTCCATCTACTGATGCTTTTTTAATAGTTTGAGAAAGTCCTTCCACACAGATTAGAAATAGGTAAGGGGAGAGAGGATCCCCTTGCCTCAAACCTCGAATAGGTGTCACAGGACCTAGGTATGCACCATTAAAGCAGATGTTGTAAATCACCGTGCTCAGGGGCGTAGCCAGGAAGTTGAGCATATGGGGTCAATTTTTTGGCCCTTATTTTTAGCCCCGCAGGGAAAAAAAATTTGGCCTGTTTTTGGACCACTTCTATATAAAAATGATAGAAATAACTATAAAAGAAGCTAAAATGAATAAAAAATAGCCTCATTTGCATAAAAAAAAAATGAAAATTGCCTAGTCTAATACATAGGAATATACATAGATATTACCTATTCTTTGCTATTTTACTAATTATTTCAGGATATGGGGTCATTTTTTTTTTCTATGGGGTCAAAATAAAAAATTTACTACATTTATTACCAATTTTTTTTTTTTATATGGGGTCACTTGACCCCACTACCTATAAGGTAGCTACGCCCCTGACCGTGCTCACACACATCATAATCCATCCTACCCACTTCGAACTGAAACCCATTTGAATCATTCTATTGCGAAGAAAACTCCAATCGACTCTATCATAGGCTTTGCTTATGTCCAGTTTCAGCGCTACTTCTCCAACATTTCCCGCGTGTTTACGTTTCATATAGTGAATAATCTCAAATGCAACCAGGACATTATCAGTTATACTTCTTCCAGGAACAAACGCAGATTGATTCTCCGAAACGATATCGGGGAGGATAATTTTAAACCTGTTAGCCAGAACCTTTGCAAGGATTTTATATAGAACATTGCATAGAGCAATGGGCCTTAGATCCCCCATACGTTCCACATTCTCCTTTTTCGGAATAAGGATAATGTTTGTATCATTCAGTTCAGGAGGTAATAAAAATCAATGTATTTATAATGTTGGTCTTCATAAAACTTAACTCTAACAGCAAATGTATAATGTAATTAATGTTTTCTTATGATGCGTAATTTTTTTAAAAGAGACTTGTATTGTGGGATGGAGGGAGTAGTATAAAATTATTAAATTTGCAAATAAAATTGCAATGATAATATAATTGTAATGATTTTATAAATATGATAAACTTGCAAATGAAATTAAAAAAGATAGTATAATTGGTAAATATTCTAAAATGAATACTATACTCCTATATTGAATAAGTAGGATGTAGCACGCCATTGTTTACCCAGCCAACAAAATGGTGATGGTTAGAAATTCTAGTTGATATTCCCGGGTCTTTTCCGTGCAAGAAAACAAAGCATAATACTAAGAAACTAAAAAACCTGGATGAAAAGAGAAACAAGGAATACAATAATTTGTTACTGGTCGAGATCATTGCATACCGCAAGTCTAACTGTTTGAAAGCTTGGTGTTTCTAATCAATTTTGGTTCGTTCCTTAGTAGTGTATCCATGTTTGCCAGAATAATTTAAGAAAAACATAATTTGTAGCAGACACGAAAAGTCTCCTCTCAATCACCATACATGTTTTTAGATTAGATTTTTATTTGGTCCCATAAACTTTTGACAAGAAATCATCAATGCACAGAATGTGGATCTATCATCTATTAATAAGGACTAGTATTTCAATTAATTATTCTACTTTGTTGAACATATATTTTTAGAAGAAGGCACTTCAAATTATAATTTGGAGTTTGTTGATACTGTAAATTGACGTTACATTCTTCATTGCAGTTAAGTGTATACACAGTTTGTATTTGGAAAGAATGACAAGAATACCACAAATTTTAACATTTTGTATGAAAATAACATTTTTTGGAACCGGTGGCCAAAAATACCTGGCAGTTACGCATTTCACAAAAGGGTAATATAAAAAAAATCATGTTACGCATTTCTGAATTGGGTAATTAATAGAAAATTTTCTCCTATTATCCCTTTCTAAAATGCGTAATAGCATTTACCCATTTTCAAAATGCGTAATAGGGAAGTACTGTTTCACTTATTACCCATTTTTCAAATGCGTAATTAGTACAAAACCTATTACCCCTTTTTCAAATGCGTAATAAACGGGTATTTTTGGCCACCCTCATCATTTTGTGGTATTCTTGTAATGGAGGGGTACTATTTGTGGTATTTATGTCCAAAGCCCTTTGTATTTGTACCCACATTTACAAAATCGATTAATAAATTTTGAATCGTAAAATGGCGCAAGATATACAATCTCAAAAAATTTTCTCTTAAAGTAATTATTATTATAATTAGAGATATTCAAAAAATCTGTCAAACCATTCGGACCGGATCACAATAATTCAAATTAAAAAAAATCGAAATTGTAAAACTCGTGGTCAATGGTCCGATTAACCAGATCATTTATACATAAATAGTTTGCTTATGCTTTTAAATTTTTTAAAATCGATTAAACTAAATCTGACTGTTATATAATTTATGTTAAAAATTCTAGTAGATAGGTATAAGTTAATATTATAATTTACAATATGTAATGTATATACGTATATATAATAAAAAGGTTAAATTACTTAATAAATATAATATTGAAATAATTTTCAATATGTTGTAGTTTTATACTCCCTCTGTCCCATCCAATTCTTAACACTTTTTTTGTCACTTTCTGGCACGCATTTTAAGATGAAGTTTAAGGATAGTTCCAAAACTTGTTTTTGAAATTTTCTTTTTTTGTATAAAAATAGGATTGTTATATTTTTATACAAAAAAAGAAAATTTCAAAAATATGTTATGGAACTATCCTTAAAATCTACCTTAGAATGCGTGCTAGAAACTCTATTTTGAAATGTTAATAATTGGCCGGGACGGAGGGAGTACTAAATTAATTTGTATAGTATTTATATAAATTCAGTTAAATTATATAAACGTAATACATACAGTAGACTAAACATTGATAAATATATATAGTGATATATGTAGTGTAATATTAATGCGTATTAAATTTTACTTTATATTTATTTAAATCAAAATTTATTTTTAAGCTTAACAAAAATTAAAAAATAATATATAAAGTTCAAATCGTGGTTCGAAACTGAACCAATCCATTCTTTATGATCTTTGTTTGATTTGGTCTTAACAATCTAACTGGTCTGGTTTAGTTTTTATTTTTGAAAAATCATTTAAATTAGTTTGATTAAAAAAAAAAATCACGACTAAATCAAATCCATGAACACCCCTAATTATAATTTAGTAATAAACTTTTAAGCCATCACTTAAAAGTTACTTTAGGTTAAAAGGTGGGAGAATAATTCATCTTTTGAAACATCAACAACCTAAATTCGTTTATCATAAGTAGTAAATATCTACATGACTGCGAAGGATAATATTACTTTTGCTATTTCTTATGTTTATAAAGATTTTATAGTATTCAGTATTGAAAGAATGATCAAAATATCTACTTTTTCCCTACCCACTTTCCAAAATACCCGTTTCTGAAAATAATGACCAAAATACCCACGTATCACGCCGGTTGGACCGGCGCAACCCATCCCACTGTAGACCGCCAGAAAACGAAAAACGGGGCCGGAAAATTGAGAGCTCGACACCGGCAACTTTTGCCAATTTTCTCTCCTCCTTCGATCTCTATCACCAGACCACCTACACTCCTTTTGAATACACCAAAACAAACAGCAAACATACTTCTTCCTTTTCCTCCAACTGATTTTGAAGATTATGGCCCCGCAGGGGCTTCACGAACTCGTCGGTAAATGAGGAGAAACGAATGGTTCGGTTTTGGGGGTTGAAATTCCGGCAAACTAAATGGTATAAAACTGGTATCATCGTGTAGATCGTCGAAAGACGATTCGATTCGTATATCACATGCTACGGGAAGATTTCTGGATTGTGTGGACGATGGTTGCAAAGTTTTCCGACGAAAATCGCCAAATCATCACAGCTCCTGTCAATACTCTGCGAAAATGACGATGACGGATACGCTTTTAGGTTATGCGTATCACCGGATACGCTTTTGGGTTATGCGTATCATAGCTTAGTCGCGCCTACTGGTACGGCGTGAAAGGCAGTTACGCCTGTGCAGTTGGCGTATTATCGGACACGCCTCACGAGCTCACGCATCTGCTGCCGAGTATTTTGGGCAGCTGTTTGGGAATCTGGGCATTTTGGTGAGAGAAAGTGAAAATGTGGGTATTTAAGGCATTCACCCCTCCTTTATCAACTTTTCCAGAAAGCTTAAAAATATATTCCCTCCATTTTAGATTGTTTTTTCTGTTTTGATTTTTAAATTATTTATTATAAACGGTTGACTACTAATTTAAGTATAATTTATAACATAAAATATAGTCATAATTTTGTTTGATTCGTATTTATTAATACTTTAATATAGTGAAATTTTTATATTTAATACAAATATGAAATTAAATATATTAACGATTAAAAGTATGCGTTGACAAACGTGTTCGGTCCAAAAAAAAAATAATTAAAAACCGGAGGAATTAACTAGAACTTTTTCTTGTTACTCCCTCTGTCCCATCCATTTCTTCACACTTTCCTTTTTGGGATGTCCCATCCAATTCTTCACATTTCCTAAAATAGTAAACTTTATACATTATATATTTATGGGTCCCACTACTTTAATCACTTTTCTCCTCCACTATACCCACTTTATACATTATATATTTATGGGTCCCACCACTTTACTCAATTTTCTTACTTTTCACTCCTTTCTTTATATATTTCCTTGACCTCCGTGCCCGAACCCATATGTGAACATATGGGTGGGACGGAGGGAGTATTATTTAAAAAATGTAAGATTAAGAAATAATCGAATACTATTGATTATTAAATAAAACAAAGTAGGCATCTCTGATTCTGAAGATGAATAATTACTAGAATAAGATGACTCCGACACAATCTGTAATATTCAACATGTTCATTAGTCAAATACTGTTTGTTTCTTCTTGGCTTCGTTTGTCTCAGTGCTTGATACTCTAGTCAGAACCAGCGACCTTGACTCACGAACCCTTCTTGATCTACAACTCAAACTTCGCCATCTCACTGTCCAACTCATTTTCTTAACCTGTTAAACTTATTAACCATCTCTCTCTCTCTCTCTCTCTCTCTCTGTCTGTATATAATCATCTTTCTACTAGAGTTTCCCATTAATTCAATCTCCCACGAATCATTATTCATTCAGCTTAAACAACAATAATATTTACAGCACACAAGTTTACCACCTTGCTGTACTTTAAGAAATGGCACTTGTAAAAGAAATCATGGGATCTTCTTCTCATGTACTAGACAGATCTTCTCCATTTACTACTTCATCATCAAAGATTCTTGGTTTGAAGAAGAATCTTCTTTTCTACCCAACAAATGGTAAAAGATTCTGTGTGAGTTGTGTTGAAAAAGGGGATTCTCAAAGCAAGAAAGTTGTGAGAACAAGTCATATTTCAGCTATTAGTGATCGGATTGGGAGAATTGTACCTGAAAAACCTGTTAAATTTAAGGTCAGAGCTGTTGTCACTGTAAAAAACAAGAATAAAGAAGATTTCAAGGAGACCATCGTCAAACAATTAGATGCTTTCACTGATAAAATTGGAAGGAATGTTGTTCTTGAACTTGTTAGCTCTGATACTGATCCAAGTAAGCTACTTTTCTCTATCATCTCAATAGTTATTATTTTTCCTAATCTTGCTTTTCACTTACTGTTTTAGAGGTAACTTTAATCGGTTTTAGTATGTGCTTTAGGTAGACTAATGATTTTAATTATCCGGGTAACTTATACAATTAGGCTAATTAGCATATGCTTACATTAGACTGAGAAAGTTTGTGCATGATAAATTATATGTTAGATAACTTTAATTAGTTTTGGTATGTTCTTTAGCTATCTAATGATTTTAATTTTTTGGGTAACTTATTCAATTATTAATATATGCTTATTGTATAATAGACAGCAAAAATTTGTACATGATGAATTCTATGTTAGATAACTTTAACTAGTTTAAGTATGTGCTTTAGCTAGTGTTAGGTTAGGTAGTGAGGTACAAGAGCCTACACAACATAATGTCTGTTATATATTATGATGATTGTTGTTATTGAGAATTTTGATTGATTTGGTGTTGGTGATAAACTTTGATTGTCGAAGGAACTGGAACTCCAAAGAAAAGCAAGGAGGCTGTCTTACAGGATTGGTCAAAGAAATATAATGTGAAAGCAGAGAGGGTAAATTATACGGCTGAATTCATGGTGGACTCAAATTTTGGGAAGCCAGGGGCAATTTTGGTTACAAACAAACACCAGAAGGAATTTTTTATGGAAAGTATGATTGTTGAAGGATTTGCATGTGGTCCTGTTCATTTTCCCTGTGATTCATGGGTTCAATCTAAGAAAGATCATCCTGGGAAAAGAGTATTCTTTTCTAATCAGGTAAAATATTAAAGAATTTTTTTGTCTACACTTTACCTCATTTTTCATAGAGATTAGGCTTTTTCATGACTAGGCTGCCTAAACATGTATTTTAGTATAATACTATTTGTCTTTTATTCACTTAGTCAACCATTACATGGAATATGCTAAACATTGTATGGAATTATCTTAAAAAATATGATTTTTTTTACAATAGTTCTCTTTTTTGTTGTGTTTGGTTGGGGGAAATGGAATTGAATGGAATGGATTGAATGAAATTAATGGAAACCAATGGAGGTTGGGGAGAAGATTTGAAAAAAAAATTGAGTGGGTGTAAATTTGCTGCGATTTATAGGATTCGTGAAGAAAATGAGTATGGCAAGGAATGGATCATTCTTTTTTAAATTTGCGGTGCTTGAGTTCTTGCGTAGGTTGTTAGGAATGGTACAGGTTAACACTAACATGCATTTGGATTTAATAGTGGTTCTGTTTATATGGTATAGCCATAAAAGCAATTACTTATATATTTCTGAAGTGCTGCTATATTACAGCCGGGGCAGAAAGTTATAATGGTTTAGTGTTGATGCTTGTGCAATTTTAGAGATTCTCCATCGTCCACTTAATAACTTTCGTATAATATCCCACATGGCCATGGCTTTCTGGGTCACTTATATTGCCCGATGTACAAGCACAAGCTCAGTCTTTAGTATTGGTTGTTTGTAAAAGCTAACACTCACCGAGAACTGCCTACCAAAACTATGTCCCATTGATAAATATTCATCATGTTTGTTCCGAATTTTGTATGATAGCCATATCTACCCAGTGAGACTCCAGAAGGGCTGAAAGCATTGAGAGAGAAAGAGCTAAGAGATTTGAGAGGAGACGGAAAAGGAATAAGGAAGTTATCTGATCGCATTTACGACTATGATGTGTACAATGATTTGGGAAATCCTGATAGAGGTATTGAGTTTGTTAGGCCAACACTTGGAGGTAGCAAACGCCCATACCCTAGAAGATGTCGCACAGGACGTCTTCCAACTGATACTGGTAATTTTTCTTTTTGTGTTTTGTTTGTTACATAATACAAGCTACTAATCCTATCGACTCGGGACATTTTGTCTTGAATTTTTTTTTCTTAAAAATGTCATATTACATTGATGTTGTTTTGGTACTGTATTATGTAATTGAGGAATATAGAGAATGTTTTTGCCTTGACTAAGATCCCTTGCTTGCTATACTTCGCTTATAGACATGATTGGGTGTAAATGCGCATAAGCACTTTACTAAATTATTTAGGAATATGGTTTTTACACTCTAAATATATGAAGCAGACATATCTAGGTTTGTTTAGTAATCCCATTATCATTTTAGAGGCTCATTAAGTTTCCTTTTCCTTCTGCAGATATGCATGCAGAGAGCAGAGTGGAGAAGCCATTGCCAGTGTATGTGCCACGAGATGAGCAATTTGAAGAGTCTAAGCAAAATACATTCTCAGCAAGTAGGCTTAAAGCTGTGCTTCATAATCTAGTTCCATCATTGATGGCGAGCATCTCATCAAATAACCACAACTTTAAGGGGTTTGGACACATTGACAGCCTTTACAGTGAAGGTCTCCTCCTCAAACTAGGACTTCATGATGATCTCTTACAGAAGCTCCCTCTGCCGTATGTGGTCAGTAGAATCAAAAAATCTAGCCAGGGCAACCTCCTCAAATATGACACTCCCAAAATTATTTCAAGTAAGCATTTAGCTTAGTTATATTTTAGCTACCATATGCTCATTTAGATGTTTATTTTGACTAAATACACAATCGCTAACACACTTAAATGAAGTTACTGCCAATCTATTCATACCATTATGGATTTATCTCAGAAATTTTCTTTACTTGACCAATAATTGGTCATGAAATATCTCAAATGTGTGTGTGCGCGCGTGCGTGCCTACTTGAAGTAACATATGACTGCATATGCAGAGGACAAGTTTGCCTGGCTGAGAGATGATGAATTTGCTCGACAAGCTCTAGCAGGAATTAACCCAGTTACCATTGAAAAACTTGAGGTATTCCCACCAGTGGGAAACCTTGATCACAAAATCTTTGGTCCACAGGAGTCGGCCCTCAAAGAAGAACACATTGCCGGAAGTCTCAATGGCATGACTTTGCAACAGGTATAACAAACATTTAAACAATCTCTTCCATTATTTTTTTGTCCGCAGATACAAATGTATTAAATCCATTTTGAACTGGATTTAATTTGATATTTTGAGTTGATTACAATCATATTTACCTTTCAGGCTGCAATAGTCTGAATTTCTAATTCGATTCTGGTATTTGTACACAGGCTTTGGAAGAAAATAAACTCTTTATCATAGACTACCACGACATCTACCTACCATTTCTTGATCGGATTAACGCCCTTGATGGTCGCAAAGCGTATGCAACACGTACCATATTTTTCTTGACTTCAGTGGGCACTCTTAAGCCTATAGCTATTGAGCTTAGCCTCCCTGCAAATGGACCTGATTCTCAATCAAAACGAGTGGTTACACCTCCAGTTGATGCCACTAGCAATTGGATGTGGCAGCTTGCCAAGGCTCATGTTTGCTCCAATGATGCTGGAGTTCATCAACTTGCCAACCATTGGTAAGCAATATTACATTTCACAGTTTATTATATTAGTGGGATTCACAAATGTGGATTATTTTGCTAATCTGCCTTTTATCATGAAGGTTGCGTACACATGCGTGCATGGAGCCCTTTATACTGTCTGCTCATAGGCAATTAAGTGCAATGCATCCCATATATAAGCTGCTAGAACCACACATGAGATACACTCTTGTGGTAAATGCTATAGCTCGCCAGACTCTAATTAGTGGTGATGGCGTTATTGAGTCTTGTTTCACTCCTGGACGTTACTGCATGGAGATCAGTGCCTCTGCCTATAAGAATTGGCGCTTTGATTTAGAGGGTCTTCCAGCCGATTTAATTAGAAGGTAACTCCCCTAGACAGCTGGACTATTAATGTCATGCCTTCATTATCACAAAGCGTACTTTAGTGGCTTTCAAATGGACACTTGCAAGTATGGTCAATGAGACAGTTAACAAAGCTCACTAATCAAGTGTCCAATAGTTAAACGTCTATATACAGTTTTTTAATATTTGTTGTAAGTTTGGTAGCTTAACGAGAAAACTCTTAACTGCAGGGGAATGGCAGTACCTGACCCAACAAAACCACATGGTTTAAAACTCCTAATTGAGGACTACCCCTACGCTGCTGATGGGCTTCTAATCTGGGATGCCATTGAAAGCTGGGTGCGTACATACGTGGAACGTTACTACACAGAATCAAGCATCATCTGCAATGACAAGGAGCTCCAAGCCTGGTACACTGAATCCATAAATGTCGGCCATGCTGATATACGCCATGAAAGCTGGTGGCCCAAATTAGCCACCCCTAAAGATCTCACTTCAATTCTTACCACCCTCATCTGGCTTGCATCGGCCCAACATGCTGCATTGAACTTTGGTCAGTACCCTTATGGAGGCTATGTGCCTAACCGGCCGCCTCTTATGAGACGTTTAATTCCGGATGAAAAGGACCCTGAAAATGTCAGCTTCCTTGCTGATCCCCAGAAATATTTCTTTTCATCAATATCAAGTCTGTTACAGTCAACCAAGTACATGGCTGTTGTTGACATGTTGTCAACACACTCAGCAGATGAAGAGTACGTTGGGGAAAGAAGTCAGCCTTCCACTTGGTCCGGAGATGCAGAAATGGTTCATGCATTTTATCGTTTCTCAGCAGAAATCGGACGAATCGAGAAAGAAATTGAACAAAGAAATAGTGATACAAAGCTTAGGAATAGATGTGGTGCTGGTGTAATACCATATGAGCTTCTTGCACCAAGTTCTGAGCCCGGGGTAACATGCAGAGGTGTCCCAAATAGTGTATCCATATAAACTGTGACAATTTAATTAGACAGCTCATGTTGAATGTGTGTAAATAACTTAATATACGGAACTTGTATTTGTATATTGTACAATGTGTTTAGGTTCTCCCATCCAAATGATTGTTCAACAGCAGAGAAGAAACTCGTGATATAGAGGAATAAATGGTTCAGAGAAGAAACTCGTGATATAGAGGAATAAATGGTTACTTTGCATATGACATGTGGTAACTGGATAGTATCCGAGCTTGATTATTTATTTATTTGTTTAAGATAAAGAATTAGGAGGTCTGTATGATTAGTGCTGCATCAGTAAGAAACATTTGCATGCAATATACATGGCAGCCTAGCCAACAACATGTTGGTGCAGTGGGTTGAACTCTTGTCTCCTTTGTAGGAGGTCAAGGGTTCGACCCCTGGGTGTATGTGAGTTTAGTTTGTATTAGTTTCCTTTCTTTGTATTTGCATTTGTATTTGTATTTGTATTTGGCCGGGGGTCCTTCGGAAACAGCTATAGGGACATGGTCTGCGTACAGGTACCCTCCTCAGACACCACTTTGAATGGTATTATAACTGAGTAAGCTAAGTTTTATACATGCAGGTTAATCTAAATATCCCTATCAAAGTATTATCAAAGTAATTGGATATTAGGATTGATTCTAATAAAATAAATTCACGTTTATTCATACTGACATCAATAACAAAAATATTTTGATCAATAATTAAAATATTTAAGAATATAATTTTATTCTCATGTTATTTCATTCTATCCAAACTAGCAGTCTGTTTGAACTTGCGGTTCACACATGCTAGAGGCACCAAAATTTGGTATAAAAAATTGCCACCAAATGACATGGCATGGTTGATGTGGCAGTATGGATATTTTTGATTGGTTTTATTGTTGTAAATACAGGGGGCCCATTTATTATTACAACAAATCAGAATGTGCCATGTGTATTTGGGGAAAGTTTTGGGAACCAATTTTGGTATCCCTAGCATTATTCTTATTAATATATGTATTTTAGTATAAATCTAATTGGCATAGAGCATCTCCAATGCTGATGGCTAAAATAAAATTTACTGAACCTGTAAGATATTTGTTGAATTGGTAGGATGTTCGGTAGGATGTTCTACTCCAATGATGTTGGCTATAATAGTTGGCTATATTTTAAAAATAGTATTTTATTATTATTTTAAGTTGTTATAAATAGATTATATTATTTATATATGGTAAAAGATGATGTGTAATATTGCTACAGGTCCCTAGAGATTGGCTATATATAACTAACATATTGGCTAAATTTTTTGCTAAGTATTTCCCCCCATTGGAGTGAACTTTTTGTTGACATATTCTCTATATTTTTTATGTGTGGCATTTCACATTTAATTGTAACTAAGAATTTTATTGGGTTGGAGATGCTCTAACCTCATAAATTTTAGAAAATTAGACATGACTTCATCACATTTTTTATTAACCGGTGTTATTTTGAATAACAGTTTAATCATAATTTCATCTACTACCAAATTTCTGACAAATTAATACAACAAAACCGATTGTTAGATGTAGACCACCACTCCTATAAAATAAAAATTCTTCCGTTCCTAATTATACGAACTTGTTTGATTTTCATGAAAATTAGAAAAAGATAATAAAAAAAGAGTAAAATTAATTAAAAAGTAAGTAAAGAGTAAAGTTGAAAAGTTGAAAAGTGAGTAACGAGTATCTTTTTCTCTAGATTTTTATTAACCTATTTGTGTTCATACGCATTTTAGAGAGGAGACTTGCAAATTATTAAGTAAACGGATGGACTAGTTAGCTAAAGCTGCAGTTTACTAACAGTAATAGTACTATATAACAGCCTTAATTTAATAATCATGTCTTATTTAATGGTAGTATTTGGGGGAACTTTTTTCCAGAATTTAATGGGGGTGTTTGGAGGAACTTTTTTTCAGAATAATTCAAATTATTTTAAGACAAAGACAAAGTTAGAGATTCCTAACTTTTCAACTTATTTTCCAACTTATTTTTGCAACTACAAACATTATATAAATAAAAATTATCAAAATATAAAATTTTTATTCGAAAATAAATTCATAAGTCCTTAAATAAAGTTTTACCAAACCGGCACATTATCTTTAATTATCAGTTTCCCAAACTGCAGGCAGTTTATGAGCGATATACTGATGAGTGATGACCCAAAATGACTAATTTCTCATCATAAATTTTGGTTTATTTCGGAGTAAAATTTCCAATTTTCATTTTGTAGTCATTAAATTTGACAATATATAAATAGAACAGATAAAATGTTGCGGAAATCAAAATTTTCAACTTTATTTCTGTTGTACGATCATATGAGTATATTGTTTAGCAAAATTACTCCCTCCCTTCATTACATACTACATATTCCTTTCAACTTTTAAATGATAAAATTAATCAAAATTTGATTAAATTTATATATATTATTATATGATTGAGAAAAATTTTAAAAAACTAAAATCATTGAAAGCTAAATTTTAAGGCTTTTAATTTCTTTAAAGAATAATTAAGAAATTCTTAATATATTTAATTAAAAATTAATCAATTTGATCATCAAAAGTGACATATAAAATGGACATGGTAACAAAATGACAACGAGAGCATGTGTATTGGGAAGTGGGAACGAAAACGAATGATGCAAGTGGGTGGTGGGCCTTATGGGCTGCTGCTGGCATTGACAATAGTCAATACACTCGTGAATCAAAATGTTTACCAAACCCAAAGTTTGTCTAGTGGAATAACAGAAAGACTTGATAAAGTCTATACTCCCTCCGTTCCTAAATGTTTTTCCTGTTTGTTTTATCACGTTTGCCAACGCACACTTTTGATCGTTAATATTTTCAATTTCGTGTTAGTATCAAATATAAAAACTTCACTGTATTAAAGTACTCACAAATACGAATCAAACAAGATCACTCATGAATATATTTTATCTTATAAATTATGCATAAATTAGTAGTCAAACGCTTACAATGAACAGGAACAAAAGTCAAAACAGGAAAAAGAAAAAGAAACAGAGGGAGTACTATATTATACTACGTAATAAGTAAAAGAAATATAATTTGTAGTTGGTTACGCCTTTTTTGATTACTCCATTTTTGGTTATCCCTCATTTATCACCGTTTGATCAGCAATTCAAATAGATCATGACCGTTAGATGTAACAATAATAAAAGTTGTTATATGCAGAGATTCAAGGTTCGATTCCCGCCAATAACATATTAATTTATATTTAATACTAAAAATTATTATATATAAAGATATAAGGTTCGAATCAATAATATATTTAAATTAATATTTATAATATTATATTATATTATAAAAAATTAAAAATAATCCATATTTTACACGGCTATAAGCTAGTTATAGGCAGTGTTGTAAAAAGCGGAAATCGGACTTAATCGGTATAGGCACTGTCCAGGGATTAATCGAGGATTAATCGGGTATTTAAGGATTAATCGGAATGATTAATTGAATAATCGGATTATTAATCAGTTCGGTAACCCATGGAACAAGGATTAATCGGTGATTAATCGTGATTAATCACCGATTTTTAGAACAGAGGTTATAGGTAATGGTCAAAAGCCATCCACCAGCTCTTTACTTGTCGAGCTTAATTAGCAATCACGACCAAATTAAGACAGTGCACTAGGTTCGTCAAAAAAAAAAAAAAAAAAAAGACAGTGACTGCACTGTTTTTTTTTTTTTTTTTTTAACTTTAAACTCTTGGTAATAAACCTCCACCAAAGCATGCCGGAACGTGCGGCATTACTAAGGACACATTTAAAACCAAACAAATCAAACATACTCAGTTATAATACCACTCAAAGTGGTGTCTGAGAAGGGTAGATGTACGCAGACCATGTCCCTATACAATAGGGAGGCTGTTTCCCAAGGAAACTCGGCCTATTACAGAATTACAAATATAGAAATACAAATACAGAAAGGAAACCTAATACAAACTAAGAAACTCACGCACACGCAGGAGTCGAACCCTGATCTCCTTTAAAGGAGGCCAGTGACTCAACCACTGCACCAACATGTTGTTGGCTTTTACTAAGGACACATTTGGTCCCCTTAAATCAAATTTATAAGTTATTTATTTCGAAAAAAATTATGTATTAATATAAATTTTATAAAAATAAATATTTATGGAGAATTTAACATTCATTATCTTGCAAAACTAAGTTACTTATTTCAGAATAAAATAAATAAATATTTATTTATTTTTCCAGAATAAGTAACCAATTTCTAAAAAATAGAATACACCAAACGAAACCTAAATCAGTTACCAGAAAGGAGCATCTCTCCCTGTATCATAGAATCTTTATTCTTATTTTAAAACTTAAGAATCTTTATTCTTTTTTTTTTTTTGAAAGAAATAGTACTTGCATTAATCAAATCAAATCATTGTCTAGTACATGCTGAATAAAATTAGGTGGAAAGTCATATCATTCCCCTATTTCTGACATAGAATAAGCGGCTTTTGCTAACACATGCGCCACCCTATTCGCAGAACGATACACAAACTTAACAAGCACCGGATTTATGTGCTTCATTAATTCATTACAATCTCCTACGATTATGCCAAAGAAGGCTTCTCCTGGACCACCATTGCATGCTGCTACAAGGCTCTGTGAGTCCGTTTCAAAAACACAATGATCCCTCACCCTCTTATTTGCCCAAGACAATGCTTCCTTCAATCCCATAGCTTCCGCCTCCCTCGGGGACCATGCTCCTATTACCTTACAGCATCGAGCACCCAGGAATGTCCCATGTGAATCTCTCATTACACACCCTAGCCCAATGCTACCATCATTAAACACAGCCGCATCAGTGTTAACTTTTACCCAACCCTGCATAGGTTGTCGCCATACATGATCACCTGATGCTGTAGTCTCTCCCTGCCCAATCTTCCTTACCTGTGCTTCTTTCCACTCTGCCAAAAGGTTCATTGCTGTCACCTTGACACCATGAGCCGATCCATTACATTTGTCCCAAAGCCACTTATTCCTTCGATACCAAATACACCAACTGATCTTATTTTAAAACTTAAAAACTTTTACAAATCTTAGATATGCCCAACAACATAATACAATACTATACATATACTTATACTTGGTGTTTCGATTAATCGGATCAGTTTTGGATCGAATCAATTTTTGCTTATAATATATTTGAATAAAGTTTGAATCGGATCGGTTCTGATTCGGTTCAGATCTAATTCGGATAATAATCGAATGAAATTCCGATTGTAATAGGATGAAATTTGGTTCATTTCGAAATCGGTTCGGATCCATTCGGATCATTAGTCACTCATTATTTTAATTTATAAGATTTTAAAAAAGTACTTTATTATTGAATATACTATTCTAGTATAAAATTATGTACTTTTTCAAAAAATATGATTAAATAATGAGAAAACTGGGTCTGAGGATAATCTCAGGAATCTCCCCTAAGGTTATAAGAAATATTACTTATAAAGTAAGGGGCCCCGCAGGATCATTTTTGTAAATATCAAATTTTTATCAATAATTTACACAAATACCCTTAAATTTATATTGATTTTTTTTAACATCAGGGTTCTAACCTGAGCTCATCCTCAGGCACATGAAACCCTTAAATAATTACTCCCTCTGTCCCTCTCATTTCTTTACAGTTACTATTTTGGGATGTTCCTCTCATTTCTTTATGTTACCATAAATAGTAAGTTTTCATCACTATTACACCTACTACCTTCCCCCACTATCTCATATTTAATAATAAAAAACACTATTATACCCACTACTTTACTCCACTATCTCAAATTTATTATTAAATATTGATAGGTCCCACCATTTTACCCACTTTTCATCTAACTTTACTCATTTTTTATGCATTGCATGCCTTGGTCTCCTTGTCCCCCTCCAATGTAAACAATCAAGGGGGACCGAGGGAGTATGATGTATTTAATATAAAACTATTTTAAATATATATTTTGCTTATGCATGAGGGTAACTATTGAATGAAATGTTCATTAATATATACTAGCTTAAAACCCGTGCGATGCACGGATTTTTTTTAATATTATATGATTTTTTCCCATTAATTTAAATTATTTTTTAGAACATGAATTTTGGATGCTTACATTTTTATATGAGATGGTTTGATAATAATTATATAAATGTTATCCGTGATATTTCTGAAAAATGAGGGATTTAAGTTGGAAAATATAGAAATGATAGGCTTTAGTTAAAAAAGGTAATCGGTTAATTATTAGTAATTATACAATTATTAATTTATTTTATTAAATAGAATTCTCGTGATATGATTAGAAAAAGAGAGGAATTAGTAAGAGAAAATTAAAAAGGTAACATGTTCTAGGTGAAAAAGGTAACTGATTAAAGTAATTATAATTTAATTACAATATTTTACTAAATACAATTGCTCGTAATGTTTTTAGAAAATAGAAATTAATATTGTCCGTGATATTTCTTTTAAAAGAAGGATTTTAGTTATAAAATATATAAAAGATTATACGTTTTAGCTGAAGAAGGTAATCCATTAATTATTAATATTATAATTTATTAGTTTATTGTATTAAATAGAACCGCCCGTGATATAGCTAGAAAAAGAGAGATTTTAGTTAGAGAAAATAGAAAGGTAAGGTGAAAATTATAAAGATGATATGATTTATGTGAAAAAGGTAATTTATTAGTTTAAAGTAATTATAATTTAATAATGTTATTTTACTAAATAAAAGTGCTCATAGCTTTTAGAAAATGAGAAATTAATGTTGCCCGTGATATTTCTAGAAAAAAAATGAAATTTAATTAAATAAAAGAGAAAAGATGATACGTTTTAGCTGAAAAGGTAATTGGTTAATTATTACTATTTTATTATTATTATTTTATTTTTATTAAATAGAAACGCCCGTGATATATTTGAAATAAAAGAGGTTTTAGTAAGAGAAAAGAAAAAAGGTAAAGTGTTTTGGCTAAAAAAGGTAACCGTCCATGATATAATTGGAAAAAAAGATATTTTAGTTAGAGAAAAAGGAAAAAGGTAACGTGTTGTGACTGAAAAAGGTAATTGATTAGTTAATAGTAATTATAATATAATTATGTTATTTTATTAAACAAAATTGCTCGTAGTGTTTTTGAAAAAAGAGAAATTTTAGTTAGATAAAATGTAAAAGATATTGTATTTTACCTGAAAAAAGAAATTATTTAGTCATTGGAAAATAGAAAAAGTAATATGTTTAACCTGAAAAAGGAAATTGATTAATAAAAGAGAAATTTTAGTTAGATAAAATATAAAAGATATTGGATTTTACCTGAAAATGGAAATTATTTAGTTATTGAAAGATAGAAAAGCTAATAATAAGAGTAAATAAGTAAAATCAACAGGTACCATACCGACCGACCAACCAACCAAACTTTTAATGTTTCGATTTTTATATAATAGTTTAGATAGGCTACTCGTTATAATCCTTCAAAATTATAATAACTACTTAATTCATAATTTTTTCTAATTTGAATCTGAATCGGATCAAGTATTTCAAGTCATATTCAGTTCGGATAATTTATTATTCAATTTTGATCTATTTTAGGTCATAATTGGTTCCAGTATTTTAATTATTTTAGGTTAAATTTTCGGTTATAATATTTTTTTAGATCGAATCAAATTATTTTTGGATAATATCAAATTTTTTAATTCAGATATAAAATCAAATTCAATTTCATGAATTTTGGTTTAATTCTTTGAATTTAGACCCGTTTTTACCACATTTAACTCTATATAATTGAAGGAAAGGGTGTGTAAGAGCATCTCCAACGGCACTAGGTATAATGATTAGCTTTAATAAGTGTTAGCTAAAATTTGCTAAAGCTGTAACACATTGTGCTCCAATGGTGTTAGCAATAATGGTTAGCTATAATTCAAAAACAGTATTTTATTATTATTTTGATTCACCTTTATCATTACTTCACCATAGATATAATTTAAATAAGGTAAAAAAGTGACGTAGATATTTTAAATAATGGCTACTATATAGAAGATGAAATAAAGGATATCTATAATTTTTGCTCAGAGGTCTTGTGGTTGGAGAGATATATTTTTTAACTAATATGTATATCATAGTGATACCTAGACTTTTTACCTTTTTTTTTTTGAAGGAAAAAAGCACTTGCATTAATTAATAGAATCGAATACAAGACTTTCAAAAATAAACTGAGGAGGGATAGTATTCCACTCCTGCAGATCTGACATAGAATTCGTCGCCCTAGCTAACTTATGAGCAACAACATTCGCAGATCTATGAATAAACTGAACTAGCACATTTTCAAAGTGCTTAAAACAATCAACACAATCCTGAACTATCGCATGAAAATAAGATCTTCCCTTAGCGCCATTGCACGCATCTGCCAGCTGCTTCGCATCTGTTTCGAACACACAGTTTTTATAGCCCAGTTCTTTCACCCAGGATAGAGCCTCCCTTAGACTCATAGCTTCTGCCTCCCTAGGCTGTAACAACCCCTCGATTTTTCTGCTACGAGCTCTCATAAAAACCCCCTGGTCATCTCGAATTACTGCACTGACAGCAACACTACCCGTATCTTCAAACCTTGCAGCATCAATGTTAACCTTAACCCAGCCCTGTTCTGGTTTGTTCCACCGTTTAAGAATGTTATGTGAACCCGCTGTACTCTTACTTGGCGCCTGATTCGCCTTTCTCCAATCATAAAGCATGTTCATTGCCCCCTCTCGCACTCCAAACGCCGACATATTAACCTTATCCCAGATCCATTTATTTCTTCTCGTCCAAAGATTCCAACATATTACTGCTACTAATACCATCTGATCAGCTGTTGCAGTTTCAAATATACGCTGCAGGACATCAAAAGCTTTCTCACCTGGTATCACTTGAATTAGATTCTGCACAGCAGTTGTTTCCCACACTGACTTAGCAAACGAGCAAGCAAACAACACATGAGTATCGTCTTCATTTTCCATCCTACACCAAGCACATTTAACATCAATTTGTACCCGTTTTGACGATAGTGCTACCGCTGTTGGAAGACAGGCACAACATGTTCTCCATAATAAGTTAAGCACCTTACCAGGTACTTTCATCGACCATACCTTCTTCCAAAAACTTAATTGCATTCTGCTGTGCTCACCCTGAATCTTTCGATAGCAGCTTTTAACTGTAAATACTCCTTTATCATCCAAACACCAAAACCACCTATCCTCTCTATCAATCGTTGGCAGAGGAATTTTCTTAATAAGGTCCACATCTCTTGCATTACAGATATCATTTAGCACCTCTTCGTCCCATCTATACTCCCCAGGCACCATGAGACCTCGCACCGTACTATTTTGTAATTCAATTGGCATCTCTGTCGTTAACATACCATTATCAGTACAAGGAAGCCATGGTACCTTCCATACCATTGTACTATCCCCATTACCAATTCTTTTACGACACCCTTGCTTTACAAACTCTTGAGCTGATAGAATACTTCGCCACATATAACTAGGATTCTCCCCTAATGTTGCATTAAGAAAATCTCCATTGGGAAAATACCTTGCCCGCATCATACTAGTTACTAGAGAATTCTCATTATTCACAAGTCTCCAACCTTTTTTTGCTAACATGGCCAAATTAAATTGTTTTAACTCTCTAAATCCCAGACCTCCCTCCTCCTTGCTCATGCACATTCTCTCCCATTTCATCCACCTAATCCCCTTCCTTTCACTTCCACTCCCCCACCAGTAACCGTTCATCATATGCTGAATAGCATTGCATATATCAGATGGTATCAACATAAGATTCATCCATAAATTTGGAATAGACTGGGCTGCGGTTTTCAATAATGTAACCTTTCCAGCCCTCGAAATAGGCTTCGATTTCCATCCTTGAAGCTTCTGACTAACTCTGTCCTTCAGGAAGTTAAACACCGCGTTTTTCTTCTTTCCAACTCGCATTGGCACTCCCAAATATTTACCAGGATCAAAAACCTCTGTCACACCAAGAATATTACAGACTCGCTCTCTATTTTCAGCCTTTGTACTAGGACTAAAAATAACACTTGACTTACTGAGATTAATTGCTTGGCCAGATAAATTCTCATACCTCTGCAGAATGTTCTTCATAACCCCTGCTTCCGCCTCCGTTGCTCGGAAAAAAAAAGTAACAATCATCTGCAAAAAGCAGATGCGATACAGCAGGCGCACCTCGAGCTATTTTGTAGCCATGTAACAGACCAGCATCTTCATTTCGTCTTATTATTGCACTAAGACCTTCTGCACAGAGAATATACAGATATGGGGATATTGGATCACCTTGCCGGATACCCCTCCCTGGTTGAACTTCACCGAATTCATTTCCATTTTGCAAAAAACTATACGTCACCGTACGAACACACATCATCACCCTGTGGATCCAAAACTGATTAAAACCAAACTTCTGCAACATTGCTTCAATAAAACCCCATTCCAAACGGTCATAAGCCTTAGACACGTCTATTTTCATTCCTACCACCCCATTGTTTCCTTGCCGACGTCTCTGTATATAATGATTCAGTTCGAATGCAATCAGTGCATTGTCCGTTAATAACCTACCCTCCACAAAAGCACTTTGCTGTTGAGATACCAAGCTTGGTAAACATTCTTTCAAACGATTCGCCATCACTTTCGACAAAATGCGCATTAGCACATTACATAAAGAAATTGGACGCAAATCTGTCATTCGTTTAGGCTCCTTCACCTTAGGTATCAAACATACCATCGTGCGATTCACACCTTCCATTAACTCTCCTATTTCAAAAAACTCCTGACAAAACTTAATCACATCTCCACCGACAATTTTCCAGTAAGTTTGAAAAAAGGCTGGATTCATTCCATCCACCCCCGGGGACTTCTCAGGGTGCATAGAAAACACAGCTATTCTAACCTCCTCACTCGTAACTGGTAGCTCAAGATTCCTATTTTGTTCTTCTGATAGCACCTGAACCTGTTCTCGATCTGTAAGTCCATTTGTCACCACTGACGCCTCAAATAAGCTCGAGAAGTACTCGACTATAATTTCCTGAACATCCTTATCATCTTCCTTCCATTCGTCATGTTTATTCATCAAACCCCGTAGTTGATTATTTCGTTTCCGTCCTGATGCAAATTTATGGAAGAAACGGGTATTTTGATCACCCTCCTTCAACCAGAATTGTTTTGCTCTCTGTTTCCATAACACCTCCTGCTTCTCCAACAATTTTAAGTACTCTCTTCGCGCCTCACTATATTTACGGACCCCCACCTCATCACGCCTCGATCTATATCTTCTCAATTCACTCTTATACCATTGCAACTTTCTTTTCATGTCTTTAATCAAACCCCCACCCCACTCTTCCAATTGCAAACTACAAAAATTAATTTTTTCTATGATACTTCCCATCTCCACATTTCCCCAACTATCTTTCACCAAATTAAAACACTCCTCCTCTCGAATCCATATGTTTTCAAAACGGAATCGTCGTTTTTTAGGAGAATACACCATCTTATTTAGCTGTAAAAACAATGGAAAGTGATCAGAAGTAGAAATATCCAATACCTTCACCTCTGCATCTGGAAACATATCTTTCCACTCATGGTTTGAAAAGCCCCTGTCCAATCTTTCTTGAACCCAATCAGTAGTGCCTCTCGACTTTTCCCAAGTGAACGGACTCCCTACAAAACCCAAGTCCACTAACCCACAATCACTGATCGTCTCAGCAAACCCCTCTAAAAGCCTTCTCGGATGTCTTCGACCCCCCACCTTTTCAAAATCAAACATCAAGTCATTGAAGTCTCCTATTATGCACCAAGGAATGTTAGATCTTGACTCCAGCTCCCGTATCAACTCCCAAGAATCTCTCCTTCTCGCCCTTTCTGGAAACCCGTAAAAGCCAGTATATCTCCATCTTTCGACTTGCTCACAGTACACCTCGAAGTCAATAAAATTACTCGAGCTCCCTTTGATATCCACTCCCCCTTCATTTTTCCATAAGAGAGCCAACCCACCTCCATGCCTATAAGCCTCAATCACAAAACACCCAGCAAAATGAATCAACTTACATACTTTTTCTACTTTATTTTTTTTAACTAAAGTCTCAGACAAAAAAAAAATTAAATTTGGCCGCAATTGAGTCACAGTTTCTTTAAGAAACCTAATTGCCCGTGGGTTGGCCAGCCCACGACAATTCCACACAAGTAAACTCATAATCCTAGGCGGGCCTGATCCACAGGTCCCGCCAGTTGCAAGTTTTTTGGATCCGCCTCTTTGTTTGTTACATTAGGCCCATCAGTCTGCATATTTTCAAGCCCATCATTTTTATTTTCTATCCCACTATCTACTCTCCTTCTTTTCCGGTCCACTATCATAGTTTCCCGCCCATTGAGTATTTCATCCACATTTTTTGAATTCATACCATCTTTATCCTTGTTCCCATATCCCTGATTTCGTGCAGTTACGATCATACCTCCATTACCCTCCCGATTTTCACGCCCCATCCCATCTTCTTCACAATTTTCGTCTTGTTTCTCTCCATGCCTTCCGCCCCTTCCACCGAGCTAGATCCACCACCATACATCGGTCCTCCGCCCCCGTTCCTTAACCACCTTGCTCCAGTATTTACTATACTATTACGACTTGGTGCTCGAAGCCATGTACCATATGCCCTCTCTACCTCTACCCCTGGATTGGCATAGACAATATTACAGTCTCGCTCCATATGCCCTAGCTTACCACAAACAAAACAGAAAGTTCCTAATCGTTCATATTTAAAGTTTATCCAACTCCACTCTCCTCCTTCCCGTTTAATCTTCATTCGCTGTTTCAACGGTTTTGTTATTTCCATCTTAACTCTTATACGAACAAACTGTTTCCAAATCCCATCCAAGCTTGCAGAATCCGCTTTCAGAAATGTCCCTACGCAATTTCCTACACCCCTCAAGATAGCCTCAGAAATAAAACCTTTTGGAATGTCATACACTTGTACCCATATATCAATATCATTTAGTTTTATAGTTTTTGGATCACTCGCTGCCCCCATTCTGTCATATACAAGCGTGCTCTGTTCGAACAACCATGGTCCTCCGTCCATTACTTTTTGTAGATCCATCATATGAAAGAACACAAACGAGTACCTATAATCACCCAAATCATGTACCTCCATTCCCTCTTTTGGCCTCCATACCGATGCCATAACATTTTGCATTGCATGAAACTTTATATTTTTTTCTGTAAGAAAACGTCCAACTAACGTGTAGCTCTCCTTGTTTGGCTGAATATCTGTCTCCTCAATAACAAAACCACCATCTTCTTCATCTTCTATTGATAATCGTGCGTATAAGTCCTCCAACGCTGGTTCCGAATGCTCCATTGATTCTATTATAAAAAACTTGTCACATGAACAAGAGAAAATAACCTCTCAGAGAAAACGAGAGGAGATACGACTTAACTGGACCACTTGTTAGTTGTTACTAGTATGAACCCGTCCTAGACTTTTTACCTAATAGGTGGTGAAGGTTGGAGATGCTCTAAGAAGTTTTATTACACATGATTCCAAATTTGAAAACCTTCAAAATTATCGATTGATCATTGACGTATGATAATTTTGGAAGGGAAAATGCTAGGTACCCCAAATTGGTACCCAAATTTTTTCTCAAATTACACATGTCATTATCTGAATAGTTATAATTACAATGGGCCCGCCAGGGCCATATAAATCTCACCAATTAAAATTCTCCATACATCCAACTCATCAATGCCACATCATTTGGGAGTATTTTTTGGGTACCAATTTGGGATACCTAGCATTACTCGGAATGGAATATGTTTATTGTGGCATGAATTTCAACCACCCATCTAATATTAAATTAATAAATTTTATCATAATTGATATTCAATGTTTGGATTTTATTTCAACACCTACCTGCATTCAGGCCCAAATTGTGGTGGAAGACCGTTACAATTTAGCCGAAGATATTACGTATGCATCTCTCACGCATTGGTAGAGGGCCTTCGATTTTTCTTACCATTATGAGTAAAGCTGAACATTCGGTTCGGTTAACCGAATACCGAACCGAAATAAACGAAATAATTCGGTTCGGTTAACCGAATCGAAATAATTCGGTTTTAATTCGGTTATGGTTTTTTGGGAATTTCGGTTTTTCGGTTTTTTCGGTTTTTTTACCGAATTAACTGAAAAAACCGAATTAACCGAAATATATTAAAAAATCAAAATTATTATATATATATATATTTATATCATATATGTAAAAATAATATTAAATTTGGTTTTTATTTATATATAAAATATATAAATTATTATATATATATATATTATATAGTATGTATAAATTATTATATTATATAAATTATTATATTTTATCATATATTTATATATTAAATATATATTTATATTAATTCGGTTTTTTATTTCGGTATTTGGTTTTAACCGAAATATTTAATTCGGTTCGGTAAAATAACCGAAATTATTTCGGTTCTTGATTCGGTTATGATTTTTAAGCTATTCGGTATTTCGGTTATTTCGGTATTCGGTAATTCGGTTCGGTTATATCCGAATAATCAGCCCTAATTATGAGTATTCTAAAAATTGTTCGATTTTTAAATAATCAAAATCGCCGATAAATAGTTAAAAAATATGTTATTGATTTGATTTTTAAAATTCGATTTATCACTATGAAATATTTTTAAATGATATGTTATATTATAAATTAGACTAATTTATTAAATATGATTAAATATTAAAATTTATTCAATTTTTGTTCCAATGTATCATTCTGATAAATTCCGATTTAACGATAAATCGCTATTAGATATCTAAATCGATTTGTTCCGAATTCCGAAATTTACAATCATGGGACACTACTTTTAACTATATTTTTTTATACAAGACTTTTGGTTAACATTATAAGGTGCTATCATACATAGACTAAATTAATTAGCAATATGTTCCGTGTTTCGCACACGAAAAAATTAATTTATTTATTCAATTAGTTATTGATTAAAAAGCAAAGCATGATGTTATATGAAGAAGATTATAATAAGAACTTGTAAGATTGAATAAGTCTTCAAGATCTTGACAAAAAAAAAAAAATAAGTCTTCAAGATCAACATAGACTGTTAACATCATATACTTACATCATCGTACATTACAATTACTACAATTAAGTTGTATCCTTTTAACACATCACTGGCATCAATTTATGATAAAATTAGAATGCCACTTTTTTGTCACACGAAATTTGATCTTCCATTTTAATTTTTAAAGTCATCTTTCTCGGGTCTTCCCATGTTGTTCAATTATTTATCTCATCATTTATCGTTCGATGTTGCTTATGTTGTTCATGTGGTTAGCTAATTTTTAAAACATGATATAAAATTTAAGCTGTAACATTAAAATTTATACAATACAATTATATTACTAAGTTATTACGGAGTACATTTATACTCACAATATAAACAAAAATTATGATGTAATCAAAAATTATTTTGTTAAGTTAAGAAATCAATCGATTAACAAAAATTTAGGAATAGTTTAAACAAAAAGATTATAAGAAATTCACATGATCATGTTGTTAGATGATTTTAAAAATTTTAATGTTATAATGATATTCTATTTTGTACGATTTGTTTGGTATAAAATTAACCATAAAATATATGATTATGTATTTTACATAATCAATTTTTAAGGAAATGATTATTAATAATTGATTGCAATTTTACATAATCAATGTTTACGAATTACGATGGAATTTTGCCCGCGCTACATGCGCTCTAAAATAATAATTTTTTTAATATCAATTTAAAGAGTGACGTTAATTTTTGTTATTCACAATATTGATCTTGTCCAATCTATAGTCATATTATTAATGATACGGTACTCATATGATTAAAAATTGGAAAAATAGTTTAACAAAACATATTAATTTAAATATAAAAGAAATGAAAAAAAATTATATTATATTGTAATCATATATTTTAATTGATGTCAAAATCAACAAATAAAAACAATAACATTCGTTTCCTATTTGTCGTAACCGATTATTCCAGAAAAAAGGTAGGTAACTCCAATTTTAATTATGAAAAGATATCATATTAGATATTTTAGTAATCGCAAAAATATATACAAAAATAATATAAGATTTTTGGTTAGCATCCATAGACTAAATTAATAGGCTAGATTAACATCTCTTGACCTCGTTTCAAAAAAATAAAATAAAAATCTCTTGACCTTGTATACACAAAAATAAGGTTAGTGATGATGAGCTAGAGTTTATGTTATTTAAATAATATTTCTTTTTTTGCCAGGTAAAGTAAAAGTTTTAAGTTTAGCGAAAAGAAAACAAGGCAAATATTTAATGTGATGGGGTTAGAGCAAGTCCAACAATGTCCTAAATATTGTCATAAATTAATATTTAGGACATTTAGAACATCTCCAAGAAGCTATTAGCTTCCTCCTCAAAAACAATTATATTAAATAGGCTCTTAAGTATTTAGGAGTTAAAATTTCAAATTGTCTCCAACAATCTTCTTTAAACCAACTCCTTCTTCATTTTTTATTCATTAACTATATATAACATAAACAAAACTGCCCAGAATCTGCAAAATTCCAGTTTTTTGCTAAAACAGCAAAATTCCAGTTTTTTGCTAAAACAGCAAAATTCCAGTTTTTTGCTAAAACTGCCCAGAAAACTACCCAGAAGCCGCACAAAACTGCCCAGAATTTTGCAAAACAAAAAATTCTCCAAAACAGAAAATTCTACAAAACAAAAAATTCCAGCAGAATGTAATTTACAATATAACAAAAGAGAGGAAAATGTGGATAGAAATGAGAGGGAAGTGAATATTTGATAATATAAAATTGAATGAAGAAGGGAGATGAGAGGAGAGATACTCTTAAATTTGAAGAATGATTTAGAGCTATTAAGTTTTTGAGGAGGAGCAAGGAGCTTGTTGGAGTAGCATTTTGTAACCTCTTAGTCATGTTCTTCAAATAATAACCAAGGAGCCTCATTTAAGAGGCTGTTGGTGATGCTCTTAGTCACTTTTTGTATTCCAACAATGTCCTAGTGGTGCATTAAAACAATAGGACTAGGGATGGGCATTCATCCCGGCCCGACCGATCCCGATCCGATCCCCGCACCGAACGGGGCTAGGATTTGGGGATTTTTTCGGGTACGGGCCGGGGAGCGGGGACAATTTTTAAAAAAAATCGGGGAGCGGGCCGGGGTAGGGTTTTTATTAGAATAGATAAGATGTATATTTGGTAGATAAGATGTATATCTGGTAAATCAATGTGATAGCTGTACGCAAATCAATTAATCCTTGATTACAGGATCTGATTGATACAATTGTAAATATTTATACATGTTTGAGCAATGAGAAGGGCAGCGATTTCTACATTCTTTTATGGTATCAGAGCATACTTTTCTCTAACCCTAAAGCTGCTGCCATCTTCTTCTCAACTACTATTCTTCTTCCTTTCTGACCTCAATAAACAAGTCTCTCATGGAAAAGTTACACCCAGCAATCACGGTTACCAACATACTTAATTTCATACCCGTGAAACTAGAAATGGAGACAAGCCAATACACATCTTGGGCAGAATTATTCAAGATTCATTGCCGGGCCTTTCAAGTTCTTGATCATATTCTTCCACCAATGAAATCTGCTACTTCTGAGACTGAAAAAGAGGCCACGAAAGGAACTACTGTCTCCGAGGAATTATGGATCAGGATTGATGCAATCGTGCTGCAATGGATCTATAGCACGATATCTAATGACCTTCTACATACCATCCTTCAACCAGATTCTACTGCTGCCCAGGCTTGGGCAGCCCTTGCTAATATTTTTCAAGACAACAGCAACTCACGTGCTATTTATCTTGAACATCAATTCTCTAACACTCGTCTTGACAGCTTCTCCAATATGTCTTCTTATTGTCAAGCCCTCAAGGTTCTCGCAGATCAACTTGCAAATGTGGGTTCTCCTGTTCCGAATCAGCGTTTGGTACTACAACTTATCTCGGGACTAAATGCTCCATATGATGGAATTGGTATGCTTCTTCAACAAACCAAACCCCTTCCTGATTTTTATGAAGCCAGATCTCGATTAATTCTTGAAGAAACTCGCAAGGCCAATCTTGTCTCATCCGACACAACCTTTAATGCTATGACTACTCCTCCATCCAAGTCATCTCATCAGCCGGTTCGTATCACTCCTGATCAACCCCGTTACAATGACATTACTTCTCCATTTGCTGGTCGTGACAGGGGCCATACTCGAGGAAGAGGACGCGGACGAGGCCGTAACATTAGCAGAGGGCGTGGGCCTCATGGTAGTGGTGGTTATCAGCCTTGGGCAACCCCATCTTGGGGAAATTACTATCAACAGACTCCTCCTTGGGCCCAATCTCCTCCAACTTGGGTCGTTCCTCCTTGCCCCTATCCTACCCGTCCACCAACCTCTCGACAACCCACTGGTGGACCAGGTCTCTTGGGTCCTCGTCCTGCTTCTGTATATGCTGCTTCTGAGACAAATTACACTCCTACGGATATTGAACAAGCTCTGCACACTATGTCTCTTCATCCACCAGATGGTGATTGGTATTTTGATTCTGGTGCAACATCTCACATGACCAACAACAAAGGTAATATTTCATCTTTTAACAATTGTCATTTAAATCATATTATCGTTGGTAATGGTTCCCACATACCGATAAAAGGCACAGGTAAATCAACCCTTCAACCTCCATTCCCTCCCCTTAAATTGAACCACATACTTTATGCCCCACATCTTATTAAAAATCTTCTTTCCGTCAGACGTTTTACTACTGACAACAATGTTGCTATTGAATTTGACCCTTTTGGTTTACTTGTGAAGGACTACCAGACCAAGATACCAATTCTCAGGTGTAACAGCACTGGGCCACTCTACCCGCTCGTCTCTTCACACTCTCAAGCCATACAACCTTCTTCTTTTGCTACGATATCACAGGAACTTTGGCATCATCGTTTAGGCCACCCGGGACCAGATTTACTTCGTTGTCTTAAACAAAATAAAAATATTGATTGTGGAAAACTCAAATCATCCACTATATGTCAGTCATGTGTTTTTGGGAAGCATGTTAAACTTCCTTTTTATAATTCAATTTCTAGTACTTGTTTACCTTTTGACATTGTTCATAGTGATTTGTGGACTTCCCCGGTTCTTAGTTCGGGCGGTCATCGATATTATATTCTCTTTCTGGATGACTATACCAATTATTTATGGACCTACCCATTGGCTCATAAATCTCAAGTGTTTTCCATTTTTCAATCATTTCATAAACTTATTAAAACTCAATTTGAAAGGTCGGTAAAATGTTTACAATGTGATAATGGCACAGAATATGCTAACACATCCTTTTACAATTTCTGTAATCAAAATGGGATGGTCTTTCGTTTCTCATGACCTCACACCTCACCCCAAAATGGTAAGGCGAAACGTAAAATCCGCTCTATCAACAACATCATTCGCACACTACTCACCCATTCCTCAGTACCTCCCAAATTTTGGCATCACGCATTGCAAATGGCAACATACTTGTTAAACATTTTACCTTCCAAGACCAGACACTTACTCACTCCCACATCTCTTCTTTATGGTCGTCATCCCACCTACAATCACCTTCAAATTTTTGGTTGCTTATGCTTCCCATTACACCCCTCCACCACAATCAATAAATTAGAAAATCGCTCAACTCCTTGTGTCTTCCTAGGATACCCGTCAAACCATCGGGGGTACAAATGCCTAAATTTATCCACCAACAAAATTATTATATCCCGCCATGTGGTATTCGATGAGTCAGTTTTCCCTTTTTCCAAAATAAATCAGCCTTCTCAATCTTATCATTTTTTACATTCAGACCCTCATCCATCTATTTGGTCTACCCAAATTCCCTTGCAAAAAAATACAATCCGTCCAACAAACCTGGTGTCACCACACCCACAACCTACCGCCAATATTCCACCTCCTACCTCACCCATTCTAACTTATTCTCGACGCCAAAAACAGCAACAGCCCCAAGCCGCACCTCCCCTTCCAGAAACAGCACCGCAACAGCACCACAACAGCCCATCTCCTCATCCAGAAACAGTACCACAACAGCCCATCCCTCATCCCAATCACCCTATGCTCACACGTAGCAAAACAGGAAACTCAAAAACCATAAAACCCTCACTTTTTCATGCTACAACCACTACACCCTCTACCTTTATCCACCCTCTTCCCAAAAATCCCACCGAAGCCCTCACATCATATGTGTGGAAATCTGCCATGATAGATGAATTTAATGCACTTGTTGAAAATAAGACATGGGATCTTGTCCCTCGTCAGCCTGGTATGAACATTATAAGATGCATGTGGATTTATAAACACAAAACTAATGCTGATGGATCCCTTGAACGCTACAAGGCACGTTTAGTTTGTGATGGCAGGTCTCAACAGGTTGGTATCGATTGTGGTGAGACTTTCAGCCCAGTGGTCAAACCTGCAACAATCAGAACGGTTCTTAGCATAGCCGTCTCTCGAGATTGGCCTATCCATCAGTTAGATGTGAAGAATGCTTTTCTTCATGGTCACCTTGCTGAAACGGTATACATGTACCAGCCCATGGGTTTTCGTGACTCACGCTTTCCAGACCATGTGTGCAAACTAAAAAGGACCTTATATGGATTAAAGCAGTCCCCACGGACTTGGAATCAAAGATTTACGGATTTTGCGGTTTCCACTTTGGGGTTTCAACAAAGCAAAGCTGTGACAGCCCCAAATCCGGGGTCATGAATTTGGGCCATCACGGACCAACTTCCATTCAAAAATCAATATCTCTTGTTTTTTTTTATTTAATACTTATGCAATTGACCCCACTGTAATACACACACACACACACACCAGTCATATGCTCAGAGAACAACATTCACCATAATAAAAGTTTAGAGTTAAACAGTTATTACAAACCCAGAATCATACTTAAGTACATTGTTGAGTGATGCTTCTACAAGAAGCATTTCAACAACCAAATTTATTACAACCTTACACACTTACACACTTAATATACATAAGACCACTAAACCCCTTGCGCTGGTCATCTACCTCGGGGATTGATGCTAACGAGCTCTCAGAAGGTCGCCTTTCCCTTACCCTCTTGCGGGGCGTTCTGCGTATTATTGGCATACCTAGCTGTATATAGATAAGTAGCAAGAGTGAGCTATAATAGCTCAGCAAGATAATATTGTAAACTAGAATTTAAAATGTAACCAAGTATACATGTCTATACATATGTAAGCAGTAACCAAATTATAAACTTTAAGGAAGAATGAAACTCTTATTTAATAATACATCATCCACTTACTTTTATAAGAAAGAATTCTAGAATAATACAGTATCAGTTTCTCTTCTTAAATAATATAACAATCAATAAAATCTTTCAGTGTAAGATTTCAGGATAATATGAATATTTACTTAAATCTCTTACTATCATCTTCTCATTTCCTTCTTATGTAACAATTTTTTTATAAATTAATATAAAATCAGTTTCTCTTCATCTATAACAATAATTCCATCTTTCATATCATTTTCCCTTTCCAGTATACCAATCTGACTTTATCATTTATTCTTTATTCACATATTGTAGGGGTTTTCACTGTTGCCGAATACGTGAGGCACGATGATCAGTCACCCTCCGTATCCGTCCCTTTTTACTACCGGTAGACGGAGGTAGGTCTGCCACCATCCTCCAGGAGGAAGGTCTACCACTACATCCTCCTTCGGCAACTCTTGGGCCGAAATGAAACATTAAGTGCTGGACTGTGCAACTTCCACACAGCCTCTTACGCTTACTGTTGTAATATTAAGTGCTGGACTGTGCAACTTCCACACGGCCTCTTACGCTTACTGTTGTAATATTAAGTGCTGGACTGTGCAACTTCCACACGGCCTCTTACGCTTACTGTTGTAATATTAAGTGCTGGACTGCGCAACTTCCACACGGCCTCTTACGCTTATTGTTGTAATATTAAGTGCTGGACTGTGCAACTTCCACACGGCCTCTTACGCTTACTGTTGTAAATTCCCCTTTTTATAAGATCATTATTCAATTTATCAACACCATTTCACATTTCCATTCCCGTATATCACTTTCATTCTCGCACATTATTTCTATAAAATATATGTATATAACATACACTAAAAAGAATGTTTATAATATAGCATTATAAACCATATAACCCTAGATAACAACTGATACCATTCTCTTTCATATCTCTTTTACCCTAGAGCATATTCGCTCCATTCGTAATCATCTCTATATTCATATTTCAGAAAACATATCCATCTCTCTTTAACTTCCCACAATCAAGAGAATATATTCTTTGCAATATTGCAACAAAAGCATCACATATACATAAATATATTCCATGATATCATTATTATTCCGAAGATAAATAATTTTTAAAGTAGGGATAGGAGGATCTTGCCTTGGTTTCTGTATCCTGATAGTATGGCTGGTCCCTCCTCCGGAATTTCTATAAACACAAAAGGACCGTCATTAGAATATCACATCCCTTACTCACTACCCTCTTGTATAACATTACCCTTGACACTTTAATATGTTTAACGTATCACTATTATCCCAAAGGTTCAAGAACTTCACCATGTATAAACTCAATCGAAGTTTCAGGGGTTTTTCACCATTTCCCCTAACGACCACACTTAACTGTAAAAATTCTCAGAAAATATAGATTTCGAATTTTAATGCAAGGTCAACTGTCAAGGGTCCTCTGACCACCTTACTACACTATCCCAAAATTTCGTGGCTTATAAAAATGTCTAAGTATGGTAACTTTAACCTCAAAGTTGATACAATTACGTTTTCTCGGTTTTCGAATGCCTTTCACTAAAACTGACTTTTCTCCTAAACCGTTCATCAGATTTTAACGCACCTTATATCGAAACGATCTATGAACCAAGCTCTATCTCATCATGGTCAATTGGTGTTCTAAACAGGAACCTACCGTATGCCTCTGTTGTTCCAAAACAGGGCAGTTTCCTGGTTTAACGAAAATCGGACATTATAACGGCTATATTTTCGTACTTTCCAAAATCAAACTCCTCCAAATCAATCATCCACCTTATACACCATCACCTACACCATGTGGTCATCTTACCAACCATGGTTACAAGCACATACTCCTTCCAAAATCAACTTTATTCACTTACAAACACTTATAACATCATAATCATAACATTTATACCACTTAATCACTAAACACAACTATATCCATCATAAACATAAAAGAGCAAGCATGATTATACCTTCTTGAAGCTTTGATAACCCTTAAAAATCCTTGATAAACCTTGGGCACTCCTTAAACAACCTTAGATTGACTTGAATCAACTAAAGAAACCATTAAAACAAAGTTAACACTTGAAAATTACTATTCATTCACTATTCATCTTCAACTTCTATGATTTTATTACCTTGCTAAATGATGTTGGTTGGCCTTGAAACTTTGTGCTAGTCTTAATCTATCCTCCAAGAACCTCCATGATTTTTCTCTTGATTTGATCTTGATGTTAGCTAGGGGTTTTGTTTTTATTTTCTTCCTTTTTTCTTGATGGCCGAATGTAGTGAGGAAGGAGATGGGGAGAGATTTTTGTGTTTACTTGCTAATTATCTAGCTTAATCTTGTGTATTCTAGATTACCTTGGAAGCCTTGTAGATATTTTGTGGTTAAAAGCCATGTGAAAGTACTAATTTACCCTTAAAAACAAGTTAATGACTAATGACACCACTTTGATAATCCAATAACCTCTTTTCTTGTTTTCCTAAGTAAAATGCCAATCACATTGGTAGATAATAATGTGGTATGTATCCTTGTTATATCGCTAATCTTGGTTGCTTAATCTCCATATCCGTCTAATTGTGGTTCGTTTCGAATGTACCTCATTATCTCAGTGGTTTTGAAACCATTTACGAATCCAATTTCCCTTGGCATTCTCTTAACTTAATAATCCTTTGGTTTAACTTAAATTCACTAATTCCTCAATATATAATCCCTTTAATATTTCTATACTCCTTAATATCCAATAAATAGAAGTTCGTTCGAGCTCAAAATCCTCAAAATCTAAATTCAGGAATTTCTGAAATCCATCGTCATTTCGAGTCACTTATTTTCATAGTATATCACTAATATGGTTTTTGTTTGTTCATTTTCCATCTCCAATATAGAATACCTACACACCATTTCCCTAAATTCCTCAAGATCACTATTCATTTGGGCACTGTAGCCTTTCTAAAGTTAGGGTTATTACATCCTTCCCCCCTTAAAAGGATTCCGTCCCGGAATCATGTTGAAAATACTAATGAATACTTTTCTTACTTGACAATTCCCAATTCTCACACTACTTCCTTTATCCTTTAGTTCCTTCATAACATCTCTATCTTGTTTGCACAGAATACACCAACATAAACTTGCTTGTCATTCATCAACATTCCTCTTTTGGTTATGGGTATCGGCCACCACATTGGCCTCCCCTGAATGGTAGTGTATCTCACTTATGGTTTATCCCTATTCTGATCTCTATCATGACATAAAATATACACACTTCGATCTTATTATATCTTGTCTCTGTAAAATCTTCCAGAAATCCAACTAGAATAAAATTCCTTGAAACAATTGTAAGAAAATACTTCCTATAATATATATTTCCTGTTCGTATCTAAACAAGTCTATGGTTTACCCCCAAAATATCATTACTTTCTCTCTCTGGTTCAGCATATCTTACTTCCAACTCAGATAGATTATTCTTATCTATTTTATTAACTTATTTACACCATTCATTGACCGCATTGATTCTTAACCAACCATTTACACTAAAAATTTAAATACTAAAAGAAAATGTTCACCTGCATCTATATCCGGCTTTTTCAATGCTTCCCCTAAGGTCATATTGTACACTCTGGCAGTAGGTTTATTTGAAGCAGTCATACTTTGTCCCGACGCAGATGACCCACCGGAACGGCAATCTCTAGCAAAGTGTCCTAGTTTCCCACATTGATAACACTTGATATCAATCTTGTCAATTGATGTGCACTGGTTATAATAGTGTCCTTTCTGTCCGCACTTAAAGCAAGTTATTTCCGACCTCCTACACACTCCCGTATGCTTTCTACCACACTTGCTACAATCTGGTAATGGCGTTCGAGATTGATTAGACTGAAAGGTTCCTGTGAATCTACCACCCTGATTCACCGTCTCACTAACAGTCTTGTTACTCCCTGTCTTTCCCACAAACTGAGATTTTTGTCCCTTACCAACCTTGTTAAAGTAACTTCCTTCGCTTGAACCTCCTTTCTGACCCTCACATCTCCTTTTCTTACTTTCTCGCCCCATCTGATTTTGTTCGTCATGAGCATTTTCATTCTGTCTTTTTCGTCTTCCTTCATCTCTCTCATTTTCCTTTGCATTTGCTCTATTATTACGCTTAGGCGGCATGATTCTGTATATAGCAACATTCTTTATTAATTACCCAAATTTAGGGTATATATACATCATTCTCATATGCACAATTATATCACCAGTTAACTCATTTATATACCATAATATTCTCAACTCCACTTTAACCATTAAGCGTATCACCTTATATACATTAATATTCTGGAATCTCAACATTTAATATCGAAATACGATAGAATTTAGACAGAATACACAAACTTCATTAATTATCTCACTTCCCTTGTTTATCCTTATTCTGACTTTTTCCTCAAAATACACCTTACTTTCAATAGTAAATCTCAATTATACCTTAAAATTCCTCCTATTCTTTTGTCTCACCAATCCTCAATTATACCCCTTTCTTCTCACGAAATTCCTTCCTCTTTTATAGCGAAACGCTTCTAACTCTAATTATCTCTTATTGAAATTTCCCTTGAAATCTCGAGTTTCCTCGTATAATCACGTATACCCTAAACCTTGCTTCCATTATCCCATCCATTTCTGAAATCTTCTATATTCGAAACAATTGATAGAATTTAAGAAACTTTGAATTGAAACGAACCCAGAAACAAGCAAGGGTCCCACAATAATTTATAAAATTAAGAGTTCTAAATAACCTTTATTCGAAACAAAAGAATATTTGAGAAATCAATATGATGGAAGAACCCGTACGTCACACAAGTGAGGGCGTCCCCTCCGACTTTCTATCACACAGACAGATTGTCCCCGTGTATACATATAGGGCTATTCCTCTTAGTTGGAATAAGAAGTATAAAGAAAATTTTAAATCACGATGATAAATACCACCTTTCAAAAATAATCTTAGAGGAATATTTTGACTAAGATAGATCGAATAGAATTTTGAAATACATTCCAGAGGTACCAGAAAATTTTGAAAAGATACCGACCCTTAATGAATAAGAGGTGCCAGATCACAACTGGATTTACCCACCAGTAGAGGAAAATTTGAAACTCAATAACATAATTTTAGCAGGGATTTAGAAAATTTAAGAATAGGTACCGTTAATAGCCTCTGCCCAATTTAAAATCCCAAATAATGGAAGGTTTTCCTCAAATACCATATATATCTAAGACTGCGTACTCTCCAAAATTTCTTGAATTTGGCACTTATCCTTTAGCCTTAAACTATCGTCTTATATTCCCAGTTACCGTCATTTACCTAGTCTTGACTTGGCTCGATACTTTCTGCCTTTATCCATAATAGAACACAACCCTCTAATCGATATACTTAAATAATATTGATTGTCTTAGCCTGACACTGCTCCGGTATCAAGGACCCTTCAAATTATACTTCTAAATTGTATATTCTAACATACCACACATACTCACAATATTTTCCAACGTACCCTTCCTGTTACCTCAATTATTCCATTTTCTCATATCAGTCCCATGTGCTACATAAACTTGACACTTTTGGCATAATAACCTTTATTAGCAATAATCTATAAAATCATAATCACTACTTAAAATAAACGCTTCGTTCGATAAACCCCCCTTGAACTTGATGGAAGTTCACAATTTTATATCATAACTAATACATTTATTATTATCACTCTTGTTCCTGAGCATTATGACTCTAAGCTCTGATACCAAACTGTGACAGTCCCAAATCCGGGGTCATGAATTTGGGCCATCACGGACCAACTTCCATTCAAAAATCAATATCTCTTGTTTTTTTATTTATTTAATACTTATGCAATTGACCCCACTGTAATACACACACACACACACCAGTCATATGCTCAGAGAACAACATTCACCATAATAAAAGTTTAGAGTTAAACAGTTATTACAAACCCAGAATCATACTTAAGTACATTGTTGAGTGATGCTTCTACAAGAAGCATTTCAACAACCAAATTTATTACAACCTTACACACTTACACACTTAATATACATAAGACCACTAAACCCCTTGCGCTGGTCATCTACCTCGGGGATTGATGCTAACGAGCTCTCAGAAGGTCGCCTTTCCCTTACCCTCTTGCGGGGCGTTCTGCGTATTATTGGCATACCTAGCTGTATATAGATAAGTAGCAAGAGTGAGCTATAATAGCTCAGCAAGATAATATTGTAAACTAGAATTTAAAATGTAACCAAGTATACATGTATATACATATGTAAGCAGTAACCAAATTATAAACTTTAAGGAAGAATGAAACTCTTATTTAATAATACATCATCCACTTACTTTTATAAGAAAGAATTCTAGAATAATACAGTATCAGTTTCTCTTCTTAAATAATATAACAATCAATAAAATCTTTCAGTGTAAGATTTCAGGATAATATGAATATTTACTTAAATCTCTTACTATCATCTTCTCATTTCCTTCTTATGTAACAATTTTTTTATAAATTAATATAAAATCAGTTTCTCTTCATCTATAACAATAATTCCATCTTTCATATCATTTTCCCTTTCCAGTATACCAATCTGACTTTATCATTTATTCTTTATTCACATATTGTAGGGGTTTTCACTGTTGCCGAATACGTGAGGCACGATGATCAGTCGCCCTCCGTATCCATCCCTTTTTACTACCGGTAGACGGAGGTAGGTCTGCCACCATCCCCCAGGAGGAAGGTCTACCACTACATCCTCCTTCGGCAACTCTTGGGCCGAAATGAAACATTAAGTGCTGGACTGTGCAACTTCCACACGGCCTCTTACGCTTACTGTTGTAATATTAAGTGCTGGACTGTGCAACTTCCACACGGCCTCTTACGCTTACTGTTGTAATATTAAGTGCTGGACTGTGCAACTTCCACACGGCCTCTTACGCTTACTGTTGTAATATTAAGTGCTGGACTGTGCAACTTCCACACGGCCTCTTACGCTTACTGTTGTAATATTAAGTGCTGGACTGTGCAACTTCCACACGGCCTCTTACGCTTACTGTTGTAAATTCCCCTTTTTATAAGATCATTATTCAATTTATCAACACCGTTTCACATTTCCATTCCCGTATATCACTTTCATTCTCGCACATTATTTCTATAAAATATATGTATATAACATACACTAAAAAAAATGTTTATAATATAGCATTATAAACCATATAACCCTAGATAACAACTGATACCATTCTCTTTCATATCTCTTTTACCCTAGAGCATATTCGCTCCATTCGTAATCATCTCTATATTCATATTTCAGAAAAATATCCATCTCTCTTTAACTTCCCACAATCAAGAGAATATATTCTTTGCAATATAGCAACAAAAGCATCACATATACATAAATATATTCCATGATATCATTATTATTCCGAAGATAAATAATTTTTAAAGTAGGGATAGGAGGATCTTGCCTTGGTTTCTGTATCCTGATAGTATGGCTGGTCCCTCCTCCGGAATTTCTATAAACAAAAAAGGACCGTCATTAGAATATCACATCCCTTACTCACTACCCTCTTGTATAACATTACCCTTGACACTTTAATATGTTTAACGTATCACTATTATCCCAAAGGTTCAAGAACTTCACCATGTATAAACTCAATCGAAGTTTCAGGGGTTTTTCACCATTTCCCCTAACGACCACACTTAACTGTAAAAATTCTCAGAAAATATAGATTTCGAATTTTAATGCAAGGTCAACTGTCAAGGGTCCTCTGACCACCTTACTACACTATCCCAAAATTTCGTGGCTTATAAAAATGTCTAAGTATGGTAACTTTAACCTCAAAGTTGATACAATTACGTTTTCTCAGTTTTCGAATGCCTTTCACTAAAACTGACTTTTCTCCTAAACCGTTCATCAGATTTTAACGCACCTTATATCGAAACGATCTATGAACCAAGCTCTATCTCATCATGGTCAATTGGTGTTCTAAACAGGAACCTACCGTATGCCTCTGTTGTTCCAAAACAGGGCAGTTTCCTGGTTTAACGAAAATCGGACATTATAACGGCTATATTTTCGTACTTTCCAAAATCAAACTCCTCCAAATCAATCATCCACCTTATACACCATCACCTACACCATGTGGTCATCTTACCAACCATGGTTACAAGCACATACTCCTTCCAAAATCAACTTTATTCACTTACAAACACTTATAACATCATAATCATAACATTTATACCACTTAATCACTAAACACAACTATATCCATCATAAACATAAAAGAGCAAGCATGATTATACCTTCTTGAAGCTTTGATAACCCTTAAAAATCCTTGATAAACCTTGGGCACTCCTTAAACAACCTTAGATTGACTTGAATCAACTAAAGAAACCATTAAAACAAAGTTAACACTTGAAAATTACTATTCATTCACTATTCATCTTCAACTTCTATGATTTTATTACCTTGCTAAATGATGTTGGTTGGCCTTGAAACTTTGTGCTAGTCTTAATCTATCCTCCAAGAACCTCCATGATTTTTCTCTTGATTTGATCTTGATGTTAGCTAGGGGTTTTGTTTTTATTTTCTTCCTTTTTTCTTGATGGCCGAATGTAGTGAGGAAGGAGATGGGGAGAGATTTTTGTGTTTACTTGCTAATTATCTAGCTTAATCTTGTGTATTCTAGATTACCTTGGAAGCCTTGTAGATATTTTGTGGTTAAAAGCCATGTGAAAGTACTAATTTACCCTTAAAAACAAGTTAATGACTAATGACACCACTTTGATAATCCAATAACCTCTTTTCTTGTTTTCCTAAGTAAAATGCCAATCACATTGGTAGATAATAATGTGGTATGTATCCTTGTTATATCGCTAATCTTGGTTGCTTAATCTCCATATCCGTCTAATTGTGGTTCGTTTCGAATGTACCTCATTATCTCAGTGGTTTTGAAACCATTTACGAATCCAATTTCCCTTGGCATTCTCTTAACTTAATAATCCTTTGGTTTAACTTAAATTCACTAATTCCTCAATATATAATCCCTTTAATATTTCTATACTCCTTAATATCCAATAAATAGAAGTTCGTTCGAGCTCAAAATCCTCAAAATCTAAATTCAGGAATTTCTGAAATCCATCGTCATTTCGAGTCACTTATTTTCATAGTATATCACTAATATGGTTTTTGTTTGTTCATTTTCCATCTCCAATATAGAATACCTACACACCATTTCCCTAAATTCCTCAAGATCACTATTCATTTGGGCACTGTAGCCTTTCTAAAGTTAGGGTTATTACAAAAGCGGATAATGCTCTGTTTATTTATCATAGAGGACATGATACAGCTTACATCCTCATATATGTTGATGACATTATTCTCACTGCATCCACTAATAAACTTCATGATCACTTCATATCTCAGCTCTCTGATGAATTTGCTATGAAAGACCTCGGCAGTCTTACCTATTTTCTTGGGATTTCTATAAAAAAAATCAGACACGGGACTGTTCTTGTCTCAAGAGAAGTATGCAGCTGAAATTCTAGAAAGAGCTGGTATGTCTTCATGTAAACCGATTGCCACTCCATCTGAGATAAATGGCAAGTTAAGTGCAAACGACGGTCCTCTCATTGATGATCCCACCTCTTACCAGAGTCTTGCTGGAGCACTTCAATATCTTACCTTCACTCGTCCAGACCTTACATATGATGTTCAATAGATTTGCATGTACATGCATGCTCCACGGGCTCCTCACCTTCATGCTCTTAAGCGCATCTTACGGTATGTAAAGGGTACTACATCACTTGGTTTAAGTATCCATCGGTCACCGGCTACTACTGTTATTGCATACACTGACGCAGATTGGGCTGGCTGTCCTGATACCCGACGATCTACTTCCGGATACAGTGTGTTCATGGGGGATAATCTCTTGTCATGGTCATCTAAAAGGCAAACCACACTTTCACGCTCGAGTGTTGAAGCTGAGTATCGGGGTGTAGCTAATGTTGTCTCTGAATTATGTTGGCTCAGAAATTTGCTTTTGGAACTTCATTGCCCGCCAAGTCATGCATCGATTGTCTACTGTGACAATGTAAGTGTCATTTACCTTTCTCGTAACCCGGTTCAACATCAACGGACAAAGCACATTGAACTGGATATTCACTTTGTTCGTGAGAAGGTCTAACGAGGACAAATTCGAGTCTATCATGTTCCTTCAAGGTATCAACTTGCTGATATCTTCACGAAAGGACTACCTCGGGTATTGTTTGAAGATTTCCGTTCCAGTCTCAACATCCGATCACCTCCTGCTTCGACTGTGGGGGTATATTAGAATAGATAAGATGTATATTTGGTAGATAAGATGTATATCTGGTAAATCAATGTGATAGCTGTACGCAAATCAATTAATCCTTGATTACAGGATCTGATTGATACAATTGTAAATATTTATACATGTTTGAGCAATGAGAAGGGCAACGATTTCTACATTCTTTTAGTTTTTATGTGTCCTCGGTCCGATCCCCGACCCTCGCCCCGATGATTTTCTTTACCCGACTCGATTTCACCACACTTTAATACATACATAATATATCATAATATATATATATATATATATATATATATAAATAGAAATACATATTAATAATAATATATTAATATAAACGAATTTCCAATACTTCATATTGGAAACAAATGATGTTTTAATTTTATATGTGTATTTCTAATAGTTAAATAACTACATTTCCATGTTATTTATAATTGTTTTTTTAAGTAATATTTTTTTATCTTAATGTAGTACATTTGAGCTCACTAGTTAGTGTTTAAAATTATTTAATATTATCTTTTATTTTAAATAAAATTCCCCGATTCCCCGCGGGGATCCCCGTTACCCGTTCGGGCCGGGGAATGAAAAATAGTCCCCGACGGGGATCGGGCCGGGGACGGGGATCGGGTTTGAATTCGGGGATGGGGGCGGGGATAGCACTCCCCAGCCCCGAAGTGCCCCGACGCCCATCCCTAACTAGGACATTCATCTCATGCCCTTTATTTAAGGCACCTCTATACTTGTCCTAAATCATTTTTAACAATAAAAAATTAACTTACCTCATTTTCTACACTTCTCTCTCCTCTATTTTTTCTCTTCCCTCCAATTCTAATTCAAATATATTTTATAAGGCACAAGTATAAGGCATATTGTTGGAATTGATACACAAAAATCATGACTTAAATTACTAGGACACTATATTTTATTATATTTATAAGGCACCAAATAGGATATTGTTGGACTTGCTCTTAGTGGCCGGCTTCTGTTCCTGTCTGCTGTCCTAGTGTAGGTTCAGCAGAGGCCTGACAATTTGACACGTGACATGTGAACATAACATGAAACGACATAAAAAATATGATTTTTAGTTTTACTTTTTTACATGAAATACAAAGGTACAAGAACATTAAATTACACGAAATATTTAGTGTTGGATATAATTTTTTATTTTGGGTACACGAAAGTACACGAAATATTATATATATAATTTTTATTTTTTATATTTTTATTTCGTACTTTCGTTTTGGATACACGAAATTACACGAAATATTATATTATAATTTTTTATATTTTTATTTCTTGTACTTTAATTTCGTTTCGGGTTTATACAAAGTATTTCGTTTCGAGTTTGGATGGGTAGTCAAGTACACGAAATAATTTCGGATCAATTTTAATTTTAACTCTGAGTACACAAAAACAGGAAAGTACACAAAATGAAAATACATCACATGACACCATTGCCAGACCTATTCAGTAGTCTAAATAATGAAATCCAAACTGCAAATAAAACTCATTAACAAGAATTACTGGTATAATTTCCATGCAATATATACACCAACTTCCTAATCTTTAAACCATTTTACTGGAGTCTAGACCTCATGACTCAAATCATAATTCCCAGTTTTTTTCCATGTTGCTTCCTCATGTCCTCATCGGTTGACTCAACGACCACCCTATTTTTGATAAGTTTCGAAAACTAAACATTTTACTAAAAAAAAGGTTTTTTTAATGTTAAAGATATACAATAAAAGATGAGTTGTAAAATTTTGATTGATTTTTATTTATTAATGATAATGGACCTTATGTATGCACAACAAAAACCCCCACCAATAAAAAAATCCATCTCGTAAAAGTATCATGAAAGTAAGTTGCACGCATTAGAAAGACCCAAAAAAAATGACAAAGATAGCACATAATCAAATATTTATTGATGATCGTTTTGACTCTTGACTTCATCCTATTCCTATGTGCTTTGAACGTATGATTGATTTTTTTTTTCTTTTTTTAGTTTGAGAAGACTCGAGGGAAATTAGCCAGCAGGGAAGACTGAAGAAAAATCATGCTAATATGTGATGAAGCATATTTATGCGTAATAACGTGGAAGGTGCCTGGTAAATCAAGTAGTAGACTTTTGTTAGTGAAAAAAACAATTAATAAATCCACAACAGAAATTAAAATCAAACTATTCAGAAATTAAATAACAAATCGATCGTGGCAACTATAAATACCCCTTCACTCTGCTCCAAGTATGATCACCACACCCAAGCAATCACTTACAAAATTTAAGTACAAAAACACAACATTTAAACAACTTCCGCAATGGAAGCTTCAACTTGGGTTACATACGCAGCCACATGGCTTTCGATTCTAGCTCTCTTTCTTTTCGCCACCAAATATCTCCGCAGCAACAGCAACCGTAAGAATCTCAACTTCGCACCAGGCCCCAAACCATGGCCTATTATCGGAAACCTTAACCTCATTGGAGCGCTCCCTCATGTTTCAATCCACCAATTGTCCCAAAAATACGGTCCCCTCATGCAACTCCAATTTGGTTCCTTCCCGGTAGTGGTCGCATCATCCTCCGAAATGGCGAAAATCTTCCTCAAAACCATGGATGTTAAATTTGTTGGACGTCCAAAGACAGCCGCTGGGAAGTACACAACATATAATTACTCTGACATCACCTGGTCACCTTACGGATCCTACTGGCGCCAAGCAAGAAAAATGTGCTTGATGGAATTATTTAGCGTCAAACGACTCGAATCCTACGAGTACATTCGTGTGGAGGAAATGAAGACCATGATCAATAATATTTACAATTTGTCCGGAGAAAGTTTGGCTCTGAAAGACTATCTTTCGACAGTAAGTTTAAATGTGATCAGTAGAATGGTTGTGGGGAAGAGATATTCAGATGACACGGAGAACGCGGTGGTGGAGCCAGAGGAGTTCAAGAAGATGCTTGATGAGTTGTTTTTGCTTAATGGGGTGTTTAATATCGGAGATTCGATTCCTTGGATTGATTTCCTGGATTTGCAAGGCTATGTGAAGAGGATGAAGAGGGTAAGCAAGAAGTTCGATAAGTTTTTGGAGCATGTAATTGATGAGCATAATGAGAGGCGAAAGAATGATGAGAAATATGTGGCTAAAGATATGGTGGATGTCTTGCTTCAGATTGCTGATGATCCAACTCTGGAAGTTAAGCTTGAGAGGCATGGTGTCAAGGCTTTTACTCAGGTATGATTTAATGCTAATCCATATTAATGAATTTTAATTAAAATTTGTTCAAAACTCGTCCAACTGTTTATCAAACAAGTTCATAGAACATAACGACAATACAGAAACACATACTACTCAGGCTCAAAAATATGAACCACTCGTTACATTTCAATATGTTCGGTTGAGGCACTTGTAAATACTACTTTAATAATTTTTTTATTTTGTATAAAGATATAGCATCTATATTTTTATTACAAAACAAAAAAATTGAAAAAAAAAAAATATTATTTACAAATATCTTAACCGAATGCATCAAAATGCATAAAAAAAAGTTGGTATGTCCTGACACACGAGGTAGCTAGAAGTAAATATAGAATACAAAATTAGTGAATTATTGGAGGCAAAAACAAGGGTCCGGATCATCTATCCCAGGGAACTAGGATTTGAACATGGGGTGGGCTTGACAAGTATTCTCATGGGTTTTATACATATTTGGGCTCTAAAAAATTAATATATACTCCCTCCGTCCATTTCATTTCTTTACACTTTCTATTTTGGGCCGTCCATTCCATTTCTTTACATTACTAAAAATAGTAACTTTTAACAATAAAATACATTATTACATCCACTACCTCACTCCACCTTTTCAACCCTTTACACTATTACACCCATTACTTCACTTATTTTAACAATAAAATTACTATTACACCCACTACTACATTTATTTTAACAATATTACATCCACTATCTTGGTTTCCGTGCAAAAAGCAAACGTAAAGAAATCAAAAAAACGGAGGGAGTACATAACTAATAAATTTTGTAATGGATTCCATACATACTTAAGCTCTAAAAAATCAATATATACATAACAACTAAAATTTTCTGATGGGCTTGATACATACTTGGGCTCTAAAAATTCAATATAAACATAACTAGTAAATTTTTTTCCCAAAATCACCCTGGGCTTAAGCCCAGAGAAGCCCTTCTGTAGCTCCGTCTCTGCTCTGTCCCCTTCCTCCGTGTCCCCTTCTCTTTTTTAACAAATGAGTAACATGGCACAAGCAACTACACCTTATATCTTGGTAATAGTTTAAAGTACTGATCTACTCTTTATTTGACGTATGTTTTAGGATCTCCTTGCCGGTGGCACCGAGAGTTCAGCTGTGACCGTAGAATGGGCCATCTCGCAACTTTTGAAAAAACCTGAATTATTTGATAAGGCAACTGAGGAACTAGACCGAGTAATCGGGAAAAACAGATGGGTAGAAGAAAAGGATGTACCGAATCTCCCTTATATTCAAGCCATTGTCAAAGAAACAATGAGACTACACCCTGTCGCACCAATGCTCGTTCCTCGTGAATCTCTGGAGGACTGTAAAGTAGATGGATACGACATCGTTAAAGGAACCAGGATTCTAGTGAGCGTATGGACAATCGGACGCGATCCAAAATTGTGGGAGATGCCAGATGAATTTATTCCCGAGAGGTTTATTGGAAAGGAAATAGATATTAAAGGACATGATTTTGAGCTCCTTCCGTATGGTTCGGGAAGAAGAATGTGCCCTGGTTACGCTTTGGGACAAAAAGTAATTGAATCAAGTTTGGCCAATCTTTTGCATGGATTCAAGTGGAAATTGCCAGGCTCAATGACAGTTGAGGATTTAAACATGGAAGAAATTTTCGGGCTTTCAACTCCTAAAAAAATCCCGCTTATTACTATTGCTGAGCCTCGTCTAGCACATGAACTTTACTCTCCTTAGTCTTTTACCATTCGTTAAGACTGTCCTAAAAATGCTGGTCGGCCGGTCCTGGGACAAATCCAGGCAGGCTAACGTGTCCTGACAATACACGTTTTGACCAAGACTGTCCTCATAGTGGAGTATCATATTTCTTACACTTGTACTGGTTATCTTTATATATGGTTGCATTAAGCTTTTGATTTTCATCATAGATGTTGTTCGTGCTTCGTGGTCTCTGTTTCTGAGACAATTTATGGAAAGATAAACGAATAAATTTGGACAAGTAATCAGTGTTTATCAGATTCAGACTCTAATAAATTTCATACAAATTGAATTTGAAATCCTGCAGCAATCGAATATCAAAGGAACCATTGCTTTAAAATAAATTTGTTCATAATTAGGATTAGATTACTTGAGATAATTTTTTTTAATCTAATACGGTAATGTCTTGTATGAAATCCAATTACAATTATATTTTTACTCTGGTCAATCACTTTAAAAAGAAAATACTAGTACAAATAGGTTTTCTTGGGAAATCCCTTCTTATAAATACACAAACTTCAGACATACTTCAATTTTTTTCTCAGAGATGCTTCACTTTTCTCGTCATGGCTAGAAAATCAAGATCTCGATCAGCTTCTTCATCAAAAGCTCGTTACACAATAGCACCTGATGATAAATCAAAGACTAAATTGCAATTTGTAACCCTTTGGTTAAGATTAGTTTGCATAATTGCAGTTTGCATCCCTAAGAATTTTTCCGTGCATTGTTTGGAAAAATTCGAAAAAATCAGGGAAAAATTCGAAAAAATTTAGGAAAAATTCAAAAATATTTATGAAAATTTGAAAATATTTGTTCAAGAGTTCATGTATGCAACATTTCATACTTTATGGATCAAAATGTAATTAATTATTCTGAATTTATCAAATTATTCCTGGGATTTTGGTAAAAATACACGAAAGGGGTGCAATCTGCAGCGCCCAAACATTCTTAGGGATGCAAACTGCAATTATGCAAACTAATGGTACCAAACTGACTTTGGTCTGAACCAAAGGGCTACAAATTGCAATTTAGTCTAAATCAAAAGCTAACTCAACCCCTCAATGTTTTCCGTTCTCCAAATATCGTGAAACTATTAAGATCATTACAATGATGTACGAGCATAACTTTCTCAATTTATTCTTCGATGGAGAGAAAATTAAGATATCAAAGCAATTCTTTTCTTGATGCAGTTATATCCATGAAAAATATTGATCCCATAGCTTTTAAGATCATAAACCCTTTGCTGCATAAATTTTGTTATTGTGAGGTTCTAGAGTTTAGTGGAGAGGAGGATAGTGTCATATATCTTCCTAACTGGATGATGAATAGTTTGTTATTGCGACAAGGCCAATTTGTTAACACTGAGTATGCTGCTCTTTCAAAAGTCACATTCTTGAAAATACAACCTCATAGTACAAAATTTATCATGAATCTTTCGGATTCAAAAAAGGCCATGGAATTATGGTGAATCATGAAAATCAGAGTTATTAGCCAGAGAAAATCGTGTCTTTAATCGAAAGAGATTGTGAACTAGAGTTTAGTGATGCACCGGATCATAAAGAACCTGAAAAAATCAAGCCAAAGGTTGAACAAGTTGAAGACACGACAAGTTTGGAAGAGGATGCGATTGTTAAACCTTTTACTTGTGTTTCTAGGCGATTGGATGATGATGATAAGAAGTTGGTTGTTTCTTTGAGAAAATATTATGTGGCAACTATTCGTGGTTTTGATGGTAACTGCTCGCTAAGAAGACACAAAAGCAGAGGACACGGAAGTTTTGATGGTAACTGCTCGCTAAGAAGATACAAAAACAAAGGACACGGAAGCTTTGATGGTAACTACTCGCTAAGAAGACACAAAAGTAGAGAACACGGAAGACGTCAGTGAGAAGATAAAAAGACAACATTGAAGAAACACATATTGGGAAGAAGTACTCATTATTATATTGCTGCTGATTTATATAACTCTGTTGTTATTTAATTGAATCGGATGTTATTATTTTTTGTTTGGTTTTATATATTTCAAATTTTCAATGGTTGTACATATTTCATACAATTGTACTGTTTATCCTTATATATGGTTGTATTACGCTTTTGATTTTCATCATAGATGTTGTTCGTACTTGGTGGTCTCTGTTTCTGAGACAATTTATGGAAAGATAAAAGAATAAAATTTGGACAATTAATCAATGTTTATCAGCGTTCAGCTCTAGTAAGCTAACTGTTGTTTGTGATGGATGTAAGCGAATTGCATATATGAAACCAAAGAGCAACCAGCAATGCGGGCGACAACCACATCAGAGCTATGAGCCCATCCAGATATCGAATCGGGCCATGAGGTGCATTCACATGGAGAACTCAGGCATAATTAAGTGGAATATAGTGTGAAACACCTTGCAAGCAAATAAAAGATCTTCATTTCACTTTCACTCCACTATAAGGCAACCTTCTCTGACAGCTTCGATAGTGCCAAATAGACCCAAAACACATGTGAAATCTTACATTATAAACTGTTTGCATTGCGATAAACGACATTAAACCTACTTTGTTTGTCTGTTAATTACAAAATAAAAGTGGAACAATACAATAAATTTTGAGGGTTATGAAAATAAATTTATCATCATAGTATCAAGGTCATGCTCTCTGGAATGGATCGATAAGGGCACCTCCAATACAATCAATTCCTTAGTTTGTCAAAAAATAATGTATCTTGAATAGCAATACATTCTCGTAAAAGAATATAGCAACAGGAGAAAATGGAGTAAATAATTTTAGAATACTACTACTACTACAATATTTCACCTACATTGTCCAAGAACTAAAGTAATCAACAACTCCATTAATCTATTGTCGGCATCTTTTCCAAGCAAGTCGGACAACGAGCTTAATGGACCATTATTCTGCCCGTTTGGCATTTCTCAAAAAGGACTTAATAAGTTACTTATTTCGGAAAAAATTTCGTATTTACTTACTTTTTTTTAGTGAAAAATGTGTATGAGAAGTTTAATATTCGTTATCTTGCAAAAATAAGTTACTTATTTCAGAAAAAAGTACATATTTCCTAACTTTTTTCCAGAATAAGTAACTTATTTCTGAAAAATAAGATTCCCAAACGGGCCCATTGTTTGTTTATGCATTGGGGCCAGCTGTTTAAGAGTAGTGCTACAGGTACCAAATTGGGTACCAAAATTGGATACCAAATGACATGGCAACAAACACTTCGCATTTTCAAATATTTTGATTGGATGACCCTGGCGGGCCCAGTATAACTATAACCAATTAAAACAAAGCCACATCATTTGGTGACAATTTTTGATACCTAATTTTGATACCTCTAGCATTTTTCGCTGTTTAATTGCTACTTAACAACCAAGTTTTTGGAGTTGTTCGCAATTAAAAATTAGTTTAAGGGTCTAATCATACGCTAATGTATGCTTACTCGAGTCAGCAATGGTATTATAATAGTATCAGTGTATCACGTTTCTTAACTTCAGTACTTAGCTAGTTAGCTATACCGAGACATTATAAATACAAGTGTACGGTGGTATCTTTACATCACAACATTCCACTTATTTTAGCTTCCGCAATGGACGCAACTATTTATGCAGCACTATTACTAGCAACACTTTCTTTTTTTCTCCTCCCGGCCTTTCTCCGACGTCACAAAATTAACCCCCCTCCAGGACCAAAACCATGGCCTATTATCGGAAACCTTAACCTCATTGGCCCCCTCCCCCATCGTTCCATTCACCAACTGTCACAAAAATATGGTCCCATAATGCAGGTCCGTTTTGGATCATTTCCTGTAGTTATAGCCTCTTCTGTCGAAATGGCCAAAACATTTCTCACAAAAATGGATGCAAATTTTAGTGGTCGCCCCAAAACCGCCTCAGGGAAACATACGACGTATAATTACTCCGACATCACTTGGTCACCGTATGGAGCTTACTGGAGACAAGCAAGAAAATGGTGTGTAACAGAGCTGTTTACTCGTAATAGGATCCAATCCTACGAGTACATTAGGAGAGAAGAAACCAAAGCTTTGTTAAAAGAACTTCATGCGGCCTCAGGGACTAGTGTGGTAGTAAAAGATTATCTAGCTAAAGTCAGTTTAAACGTGATTAGTCGCATGGTGTTGGGAAAAAAGTATTCTGATGAAAATGAAGAAGAGGAGAGTGGGATAGTTACTGCCAAGGAATTTACAAGTATGATTGAGGAATTGTTTTATTTGAATGGGGTGCTTAACATTGGAGATTCTATTCCTTGGATTGATTTTTTGGATTTGCAAGGTTATGTCAAGAGGATGAAGAGTTTGAGCATCAAGTTTGATAGGTTCTTGGAGCATGTTCTTGATGAGCACAACGAAAGGAGAAAGAATGAAAAAGAGAATTATGTGGCTAAGGATATGGTGGATGTCTTGCTTCAGCTGGCTGACGATCCAAATCTGGAGGTTAAGATCCAAAGACATGGAGTTAAAGCATTTACGCAGGTATGTCGAACTTGAACAAATTAAATAGAACTACATAATTTTTTAGAACAGAACCATATAGCTCTAAATAGAACTACATAATTTTTTAAGAAGAGTAGTAAATTTAAAAAGTGCTGCTTAATTGCTGATAAGCTCATATTTCAGTAAATACGTTTTTAGTTGGTATGGTCTAATGAAGCAAGCTACTTTAATATCAGGACCTCCTTGCTGGTGGGACTGAAAGCTCTGCTGTGACAGTGGAATGGGCGATTTCAGAACTTTTGTGCAAGCCTCAAATCTTAGAAAAGGCAACAGAAGAACTCGACCGAGTTATCGGAAGAAATAGATGGGTAGAAGAAGATGACATGCAAAATCTTCCCTACATTCAAGCCATTGTCAAAGAGACTATGAGACTGCACCCTGTTGCACCACTGCTAGCGCCACGAGAAGCTCGCGAAGACTGTAAAATAGGCGAATACGATATTGTTAAAGGTACCCGAATTCTAGTAAGTGTATGGACCATAGGAAGAGATCCTGCATTATGGGAAGAACCAAATGAATTTGTTCCGGAAAGATTTATTGGTAAGAATATTGATGTTATCGGAACTGATTTTGAACTACTTCCATTTGGAGCTGGAAGAAGAATGTGCCCTGGTTATGCATTAGGATTGAAGGTCATTGAATCAAGTTTGGCAAATCTATTGCATGGATTCAATTGGAAATTGCCCAATTCAATGCAAAAAGATGAAGTAAATATGGAGGAAATATTTGGACTTTCCACCCCTAAAAAGATCCCACTTGTTACAGTTCCAGAGTCCAGACTTCCTCAAGAGCTTTATTAGAATGTTCCCTTTGTCTAGCTACCTCTGTTGTTTTTTTAGCTACTGGTTTTTTACCATTCAATTGCATATTTCTCATTTTCCTCGTGTTGTCTGGCTGTATTACAAGAGGAATCCAAATGCTTTTAACTTGTTTGCATACTATCTTCAATAGTGTTATATTTATTTTTTTATGTCAACAAACACTAAAAATACACGAGCACGTAAATATCAATCTTTTACATCGGATTTAGCACACAAAAAAACATGTTTAATCGGATTTAGGCCGGCCAGTCTGCAAGTACAAGGTTATCTGATATCTTCTCCATCTTTTTTATTGAAGCAAGTCAGTTAAGTACCGGCACTTCCAGATTTTGAGATTTTTACTGATAGGCCATGAACAGCCAATGCCCAATTAGAAGCCCAAAACAATAAGAAAACCATCTCATGAGAATAAGAAGGGCCCAGCCCAGAGTAGTGGACCCCGGGCCCGGGGTCACCACCACGTGGCATGGTCCCCGCCCCGGACTAGGGAACCCCCCGATTTGTGGCACTCGGTATACGTGGCATCCCACCTCAGCTCACACTCCTATTTGCGACGTTGACCAACACTAGAAGACAAGGGAAGACACGTGCCAGATCGTGCCCACCACAACATGGCCACACTCCAGTCAATGGTCACACCAGACAAAGCCACGTGCCCTACATCCCGGAAGTTCAGCGGCTTGTCCCCCAGATCCAACGGTCAGGGGTGAAGGTAACCTACCCCTAAACCCTAGGCCTAGGGCTATAAATACCCCTAGTAAATAAGGTTTGGGGGTTAGCCATTATTACACACCTACACACATTTATTACTTTGTGATACTCTACTTGATTATTACCTTCCAAAGCCAACTCTTATTCTCACGCCGGAGGCACCTCGGGGCCAAACCCCCCCTCCGGTGTTGTTTTGCAGATACCCCACTACAGCTACACCACTACAGCTACACCACTTCCGAGACAGGAGTTGGCGAGGAAGTACCCGATCAAGATTCGGAGTTATCATTGGCGCTAGAAGGAGGGGACGAACCTCCGACCTCCACAACCCCGAACCAACGGCCAAGCTGAAACAACCCGAACTACCTAAAACCGAAAGCCATGCCTCGACCAAGCAAATCCACCCATCGCCCAGCAAACAGCGCCCCGAGAGAAGAACCCCTGGATCCGATCCCGGAGCCCATCCCGCAAAACCAGGTCCTGGTCCAGGAGAGGCTCGGGATCGGTCCGAATGATGCTCGGGTCACAGTCGAAGTGAACCGGTACAAGTATACCGACGTACCCCTTGACTCTGCCCAGATGGAGAATTTAACCCCGGCGGAACTAGCCGAAGCAATCCGGGCTTACCGAAATCGTCCCCATCCGGAACCTGAACCCGACCAGGGGGGAAACTCCGAGGGATCAGCCAACTCCCACAACTCGCGAGCCTCGGTCTTTGCTCGCCTCGGGAATCAAGACCAAAGAAACGAAAGGGACCATCCAACCCGGAGTAAGGTCAGAGATGATGAGACTGACGAGCTAAAACGGATGGAAAGACTCCGGGAAAAAATAAGACAAGAGGAACAAGCTAAGTTGGAGCACAGAGTCCAAAGAAGGCTCCAAGAAGAGGAGGAGAGAATCAGGAAATCCAAATCCAAAAGAACCCGGAGAGAGGTAAGCCCGGAGATTATCTCAGATGATGAAGAACGTCCCAGCAACCTGGTTCAAATGATCCAGGAGTTACAGAGGAAAGTCAACAATGACTCCGGGTTTGAGATCCAAGACACACTCACCCTTTTTAGCCGCTCTCTTGAAGCCATGCCCCGGCAAAAGAACCTCAAGCACTACAACTTTGACTCCTTTAATGGGTTGGAAGACCCAGAAGAACACCTCAACTACTTTGAGCAAATAGCCCTGATATACTTCTATAACGACCTAACCAAGTGCAGGTTCTTTGCCTCCACACTTAAAGGAGCGGCTCAGAGATGGTTCAGCCGGATCCCTTCCCGGAGCATACACAACTGGAAGGAGTTTAGGGAGGCTTTCCTCCGGAGGTTCCGAGCCAACAAAACCCCAGAATACCACATGTGCCACCTTGAAACAATTAGGCAACATGGCAACGAAACACTTTCAGCTTTCATGAAACGGTTCCAAGAAGCCATAAATCAAGTCACGAATCTGGATGAAAGAGAAGCCCTGAGCATCTTCCGGAAGAACCTAGACCCGGAGCGTAGCGAACGCTACGTGATTGAATTGGTAAACAAAGAGCCCCAGAGCCTGGCTGCAGCCTATTCTATGGCCGCCAAATTCATCAAAGAAACTGATATCCTACAAGCAATGAGGATGACCCGGCAAGGCACCTCCTCGGGAAGAAATAAAGATGATCGCTCCAGAAATGACCACAACCCAGACAAGAAGTTTAAACCCAACAAGCAATACAACTACATCCCAAGTCATCAACTAACGACCCCGGACAAAGATCACTCCTCCCGAGCCAAATCCGAAGCCAAGCCCCCGAGACCGGGGAGAGCCGAGCCGAGGCCGGAACCAGACTGGACACCCCTGAACCGGCCCAGAGCCGAAATACTAAAAGAAGTTCGGAACAAACCCTTCTTTTATCCTCCCAAACCTCTGGTATCAGCCCCGGAGAACAGGCCCCGGAACAAGCACTGCGACTATCACGCAACTCATGGCCACGAGACAGAAAGTTGTGTCTCCCTTAAGTTCTTCATCGAAGACCAGGTCAAGAAAGGAAACATGGGCCAATACCTAGCTCGGAGAACCACGGAGAGGGGAGATGGATCCGGGGCTCAGAAGACCAAACATGTGGTGCACGTGGTATTAGGAGGATCCAATTCCCCTCCGGCAAGTCCGGGCTCCGGAGATGAGGTAATGATGATAGACTCGGCCCCAGAACAAATCATATCATTCAGTAGTGCCGATTTTGAAGGAGTGGATCCTGACCACAATGAAGCCCTAGTGGTGACCTTAGACATCGCTGAAAATGAGGTAAAAAGAATCCTTGTTGACAATGGCTCCTCCGTCAACGTATTGTTCAAACACACCATGGATAGAATGCAGCTCGGCAGTGTCAGAATGAACGAATGCAGGGAAGACCCGCTATACGGCTTCGGCCACAACTTGGTCCCCATCCAAGGAACCCTTTATTTGCCGGTTCAGTTCGGCACCGCCCCGAAGCAGATAACCCATATGGTCAAATTCAACGTGATCAATATTCCTTCCTCCTACAATGTGATCCTCGGGCGCCCAGCCTTGACCAAACTCCGAGCCATAACCTCAACCCCGCACCTTAAATTCAAATTTCCAACGACCTCCGGGGTTGGAGAGGTGAAGGGCGATACCGAAACAGCTAGCCGATGTTATGGCCAAGCCCTAGTCATGGCAGAAACAGACCCGGAGAATAAGAGGAAAGCCTCCTCCTATCAGAAGAATTTAAGCAGAAAGAAACACAGAGCCACAACTTTCAAGAACCCCGGAAAGGAGGTACAAAACATTGAAACAACGAGTGCCCCGAACCAGGAACCAGGTACATCCGAGGCCCGGGAATATCTAGTCTCAAACTCTCAGGCCCGGGTCCAGAAGTCATCCCTGGTGAAAGATCAAGCCAAGCTAGAACCCGCCGTAGAAATTGAGACAATCGAGCTCATCCCAGGAAACTCAGAAAGAAAAGTCAAGATCGGAACCGGTCTAGAAGCTGCCTTCAGGCAAGAACTAATCCAACTACTCCGGGAATATGCTGATGTTTTTGCTTGGAGCCCATCTGACATGCCCGGGCTCCGAGAATCCCTTGCCATGCATAGCCTAGATGTTGATCCTAGAAGAAAACCTGTGAAACAGAAAAGAAGGAACTTCGCCCCGGAGAGGCAGAGAGCTATAGACGAGGAAGTGGACAAACTACTTAAGGCAGATATTATCTGCGAGGTCAAATACCCGGAGTGGCTAGCCAACGTGGTTCTAGTCAAAAAGCCTAGTGGAAAATGGAGGATGTGTGTCGATTACATGGACCTGAATGAAGCCTGCCCCAAAGACCCATATCCATTACCAAGTATAGACCAGCTCATCGACGCCACTGCCGGACATGTGATGCTCAGCTTTATGGACGCTTTCTCCGGGTACAACCAAATCAAGATGAATCCCGCAGATATAGCCAAAACTGCATTCATCACTCACAGAGCTGTCTACGCTTATAAGTTCATGCCCTTTGGACTCCGGAATGCCGGAGCTACATATCAAAGAGCCATGGTGGAAGTCTTCAAGGGCCAAATTGGCCGAAATCTGGAGTCCTATGTCGACGACATCATTGCCAAGTCTAAAACTGTCAAGGAGCATGTCCCCGATCTACGTGAATGTTTTGAAAACCTTAGAAAAAATGAGATGAAGCTAAATCCGGAGAAGTGCACCTTTGGGGTGGCAGCAGGAAAATTTCTAGGCTTCATGATCAGCCAAAGAGGGATTGAGGCTAATCCGGAGAAGATAAGGGCCATCTTGGAAATGCAACCACCCCGGACTCAGAAAGACATTCAGAAGTTAGCCGGATCATTGGCAGCCCTAAGAAGATTCATACCCAAGTTGGCAGAAAAGTGTTTGCCCTTCTTCACCTTGCTCAAGGGGGCCAGCAACAAGAAAGAAATCACTTGGAGCCCTGAGTGCCAGCAAGCTCTTGACAACTTCAAACAATATCTATCATCACCACCCCTCTTAACGAAGCCTGAAACCGGGGAACCCCTACATCTATACCTCTCGGCCGGGCCCCTAGCTGTGGCCGCGGCCCTAGTCCGGGAAGTCGAGGGAAACCAATGGTCGGTGTACTACATCAGCCAAGTCTTGAAAGATGCAGAAACCAGATACCCCAATCTGGAGAAGTTTGCCTTTGCCTTAGTCACGGCCTCAAGGAAACTCAGACACTATTTCCAAGGCAGAGAAATCAAGGTTGTAACAGATCAGCCACTACGAAGGATAATCCATAAGCCGGACGCATCAGGCAGATTGATAAATTGGGCAATTGAGCTAAGCCAATTCCACTTGACATTCGTACCCCGGACAGCCATCAAGGCACAAGCTTTGGCAGATTTCATAGTAGAGTGCTCCTTCCCAGAACCGCAGCAAGCTACCAAAGTAGCTGAAAATGTGACAAACCAGAACCGAGCCCCGGGATCATGGACTCTCCATGTAGATGGATCCTCAACAGCTGACAGGTCCGGGGCAGGAATAATAATGAAAAGCCCGGAAGACTTCCAAATCAAACAGGCCATAACATTCAAATTCCTGGCAACCAACAACCAAGCCGAATATGAAGCTCTCCTAGCCGGGCTAAGGTTAGCACGAACTCTGCAAATCAAAAACCTGGACATCTATAGTGATTCACAAATCGTGGTACGGCAAACCAAAGGCGAATACATAGCCAAAGATCAAAAGCTAGCCCAATACCAAGCACTTGTCAAGAGCTACTTAGCCACCATTCCGGAGTACCAAGTCAACCAGGTTAACAGAGAAGAAAATTCCGAAGCCGATGAGCTATCCAAGCTAGTCCAGAACTCAGCCGAACTAGGCAGTTCGGTCTACTTCGAAGAATTGGAAACCCCGGCCATCAACCAAGAAGTGGTAATGGAGATAGACGGCACCCCGAACTGGATGACCCCTTTCATCCTCTACTTGGAAAAAGGGAAATTGCCCGAAGATAAGAATGAGGCCAGAAGGTTGAAAAACAAGGCTTCAAAATACTTCATAGAAGACAACCAGCTCTATCGCCGAACCTTCTCATCCCCAATACTGAAGTGCGTAGGCCCGGAAGAAGCTAATTACTGTTTACAAGAAGTGCACGAAGGGATTTGTGGGGACCACATGTCCGCAAAGGCCCTCGCATACAAAATCTTAAGGCAAGGTTACTACTGGCCAACAATCCACTCAGATGCAGTAGAATTCGTCAAGAAGTGCAGAAACTGCCAACTGTTCAGCAATATACCAAGGCAAAGCCCGGTCCTGCCATCTTCAGTTCTATCACCCATCCCCTTTCCTGTGTGGGGCATCGATATAGTAGGGCCTTTCCCCCGGGCCAAGGGTGATCTGAGGTACCTCCTTGTAGCCATTGACTACATGACTAAGTGGGCCGAAGCAAAGGCAATGAGGACCATAAATCAACAAGACTGCATCAAGTTCATGGACAACATACTAATGCGGTTCGGCCTTCCCAGGGTACTGGTCTCAGATAATGGTCCCCAGTTCGTCGGCTCCAATTTTGAAAATTACTTGAAGGAAAGGGGAATCAAACACAAGAAATCCTCAGTAGCCTATCCCTAGGGAAATGGGCAAGTCGAAGTGACAAACAGAATTCTGCTAAGGGGAATTGAGAAGAGGCTGAAGGAGAGCAAGAACAAATGGCCCGAAGAACTACCAAATGTGCTGTGGGCATACAGAACTAGCCCGAGGTCCGGAACAGGAGAAACCCCATTTAAACTAGCTTATGGAACCGAGGCAATGTTGCCAATTGAAGTAGGTTCTCCCTCCCACAGAGCAATCAACTTTGATGAAGATGCAAATGAAGATGGGTTACGAGTTAATCTGGAACTAGTTGATGAGGTCCGGGACAAAGCGGTACAAAGAATGGAGAAGTATAAAGAGAAAACTAGAGAGTACTTCGGGAAGAAGTCAAGGGTCAAAAACTTCCAAATCGGGGATCTGGTACTCCGGGACGCAGAAGCTTCAGACCCCACTAACACAGGAAAGCTTATGCCTAAGTGGGAAGGTCCCTACAGGGTTAAGGAAGTACTTCGCCCCGAAACCTACAAGCTCAGCCACATGGACAACACGGAAATCCCCAACACCTGGCACGGCCTCAGACTAAGAAAAGTTTTCATCCTTTCCAAGTAGGCCAAAGCCCGGGACCTTAGCAATGCTTTGGCCCGGGAAGCCATAGGCATCAAAATCCCTACTCGGAAAAGTTTTCATCCTTTCCAAGTAGGCCAAAGCCCGGGACCTTAGCAATGCTTTGGCCCGGGAAGCCATCTGCACCCAATCCCTACTTGGAAAAGTTTTCATCCTTTCCAAGTAAGAAACAGCCCCGGGACAAACCACCACTCCTCAATCCGGGATACCCGAATTAAAGAGTGGGGGGCAGCACAAATTATAAACAGACAGCAGCAACCGAGCATGGAAAAACCCAAAATATATGACGAACAAAAACAACGAGATTACAAAGTGTCAAACGGGCCGGGCTGACCAACAGCCCGAAACACCCGGCAGTTATAAAGTTACAGAAAATTAAAGGACACAATTCAGAGTTATACAACAGAGCATTAAAAGATTACAAGGGCATAACCCGAGATATGGACACAGCCAATAAGAGAATCAAGCTTCAGGAGGAGGGGGAGAATCAGGAGCACCGAAAGCTTTAGGCTCGCCTTCACCCCGGGCCAAGGCATCCTCGGCAGCAAGGTACTCCTCAATGAAGTTCTCCCAGGTGGCGGTCTCAGGAGCAGTCTTTATCATCTTCTCAGAGATGACCCAGCAACGATGGATCTTTTTGGATGCCACGGCTGCCAGATCATCATCGTAAGCCTCTGACCCCCGGAAATCGGCAATAACCTGCTCCTCGGACTTCCTCGCCTTCAGCTCATCCCGGAGCCTCTTCACCTCAGCCTTGTAATCAACCACCTTAGCCTTGGCCGCGTCCCTCTCGTCAACGGCTTGCTTGATGCCGCCCTTAAATTTCTCAATCCGGGCATCCGTCCGCTCCCTCAGCTCCTCAAGCTGCTGCTTCAGCTCAGCAATCTCCTTCTCTTTCTCCGAGGCCGAGCTTAAGGCAACTTGGGCCTCCTTCACTTCCCTGCATGCTTTAGCAGCAGCTCCAGCAACCCGGACCCCAAGCTGCGAAGGTAGGAGCGCAAGTTAGAAAAATTTAGAATCAATGAGCAAAGATAGAAAGAGCCCGGAGAAGCTTATACCTGGCCGAAGACCCCCATCATCTGCTGCAGCAACTCGGTGGAGGTAGATTTACTCATCTCCTCCCACTCCGACTTGCTAGGGAGGTCGGCTAGGAAGCCAATGAAATTCCTCTCCTCCGGGGACACGGGAGCCGGCTCGTGAGGACGAAAGTTCTTCGGACCCCCAGCAGCCGAACCTTCCTGCACTACCTCACAGTCGGAGAGCATGGTCCCGAACAGCTCAGTCCGAGCCGAGGTCACCCTCGGCCTCTTCCTTGCTATCAGGCCAGAATCTTCAACCCCGGTCTCCGGGTCCGCAGGCTCGGGGTGCGGGGCCCTATTCTCAGAAGCCCCCTCTTGATGGGCTTGGGAGCCGCTAGCATCTCCAGGAGCCTTGGTATTGTCACGAACGTGACCAATACTCCGGAGAGCAGCACCGAGAGATTTGCTTGCTTTGCTCATCTGCACAACTTTCTCAAACTCCGGGCTGTATCCGGGAAGGCCTGAAATCATGAAAACAAAACATTAGTCCGGAGTAGAAGGAAACATTAAGAGCAAAAGTAAAAGCAACATACAACCCGGACTTACATCCTATCTCAAACAGATACTGATGACTCATAAGGTCATCCCGAGTCACCTGCCTTCCGAGACCCCGGCAGAAAGCATGAACCCGGTCCATTGCCGCATCCTGAAGATCGAAAACCTCAAAATTCATGGCAAGAGGCTCCTCCTTAAAGGTGGGCATGAACCGGATATCAACGCCCCGGAGGAAGACAAACTCCCCGTTCCAACCCTTCAAAGTGGGGAGCATGACCAGCGGCTTCGACGCCGAGGAAGGATACCCACATGCTTTACCCCGGAACCTAAACTCGAACATAGGTATATTATTGGAGTGCACCAATTGGAAGACATGGTGAAAAAGTTTGAAAGTGGGCAGCACCCCGGCTTTCTCACAGCACCCAAGAAAATACGAGATCCATTTCACCGCGTTCGGGGTCAGCTGGGTGATGGGAATCCCATACTCAAACAAGCATAGAGATTTAACAAACTGGTGACACCTAGGCCCATACCCCGACCTTAGGTGCTCCAACCACACTCCGACCCAGCCGCCCTCCGGCCTGTGGTAAATCTTCTCACCGGGCTCTGGCCATCTCCACTCTACATCGTTATCCAAGTGGAATGTGGCCCGGAAAATGGGGTCCCAGTCGACCGACTCCTTTACATACTTACTCCGGAATGGACCGACGTCCATCCCAGAACCCGGTTTATCCCCGAATTTGGAATCCAGAAAAGCCTCATCGTACCTAATCATTTCGGCCACATCTGGATTCTGAGCGAACTCCGTGCTGAGATCCCTGAAGAAGAAAGCTTGGGGGATCCCCGGGTCCCTCCTTACGAAATAATACTTACTATGGCCCCAACTACCATCCGGCTCACTGAGGCTATACCCCGGGCCCATATCCTTCGTCGCAACACTACTAAGTACGGGCAAACTACTCTTCTTCTTCCCCATTATACACCACTCTAGATCTATCAACTTTACACTACTATCTGAAGAGCTAACACTAGCGCCGGAGGTACTGGGCTCGGAAAGAGGGGTTAACACTCGATTTGCAGTCACACGTCTCCTAACCATACAAGGACTCTACCCCGGGCTACCCAACACAATGATAGAATAAACGTAAGAAGCTACCAAAGGGCAACCTATGGAACTACCAGGACCCCGAAAAAGAAAAACGGTAAAATTGACAAGATTCCGGATAAAGAGGACTTACAAAGAGTAGAAAGGCCGGAATGGAGAAAGCAAGAAAAACCGATAGCCCGGAGCACTGATCTTCAGAGAGGCAGAGTAACGACAGCAAATCAAAAACGCGTAAAAGAAAGAATGAGGGGAGGCAGCCACTATTTATAGGCAAACCCTGAATTCTAAACGCCGTGGACGCGTGGCGGCCCAAAAATCGGCCCACTATCTCCAAAACCCGGAGATAGTGGGTAACAGCTGTCATTTTTCAAAACAAAAAAGAAAAAAGAGAAATGCATATACGCAATATTATCATTTACTACTCGCATTTTTGCTTCCCAATGGCGGCAACTATTTACGCAGCACTATTGTTATCAACATTATCATTTTTAATCCTCCAGGCCTATCTCGGCAGGCAGAAAATCAACCCCTCTCCAGGACCAAAACCATGACCTATTACCGGAAACCTTAACAGACATGGATGCCAATTTTAGTGGCCGTCCTCTAACCGCCTCCGGAAAGTACTTGGCATACAATTACTCCAATATTACATGGTCACAGTACGGGCCTTACTTGAGACAGGCAAGAAAATGGTTTGTAACAGAGATGTTTAGCAAAAAAAGGATCCAGTCGTATAAGTACATTAGGAAAGAAGAAACAAAAGTAATGTTAAAACAACTGACTAACGTTGTAATGAAAGATTGTCTGTCTAACGTTAGTTTGAACGTGATAAGTCGCATGGTGTTGGGAAAAAAATATTTAGTAAATAGTGATCTAGAGGAGGGCGAGATGGTGAGTTCCAAGGAATTTAAAGAAATGATTGTAGAACTTTTTTTTTGGGTGGAGCACTTAATATTGGGGATTCAATTCCTTGGATTGATTTTTTAAATTTGCAAGGTTATGTGAAAAGGATAAAGAGTTTAACCATCAAGTCTGATAGATTCTTGGAGCATGTTCTTGACGAACACGATGAGAGGAGAAAGAATGAAATACACAATTATGTGGCCAATGATATGGTGGATGTCTTGCTTCAGCTAGCTGATGACCCAAATTGGAGGTTAAGATCGAAAGGCATAGCGTTCAAGCATTTACTCTGGTATGTTTTGTTGGGCTTTAATCTAAACTAAGAGCATCTTCAACGGTGTTTTGTAAAAGTGATTGACTAAATATTGATTATGTAAAATTTGCTAAACCTGTAAAATTGAGTATTTTAAGTTGTTAAAAATAGAATACTCCGTATATTATTTAAATATGGTAATTGATAATGTGGAGTTTTATTATAGGTTGCTAAATGTTCGACAAATATAGCCAACCAACTGTGATTGTCTAAATTTTTACCTAAGAGATTTTCACCATTGGAGTGGACAAAATTTTATAAAATTTCTATAATTATTATTTAAGATAATTTATCTTAATTTTTACCTAAGGGCTCTACATGGTTGGAGATGCTCTAATGGACCCAGTTAGCTGTTGGGCTTGTGCCCATGTTTAGATGTTTGTGTTTTATTAACGTCGTAGAGTAATTGTAGTTGAATAAGTCTTCTGGTTGAGTTATTTTAGGAGTTGATCAAGTCATGTAGTACGTGGAGCAGTGATAGGTAGTAGTTGCATTTTTTCAGGTAGTTTATTTCTTTAAGTACCAGCATTGTATTCTCTTTTAAGTGAAGCAATACAGAAACGTTTGTTTCCACATATAGTAGGTTACTCTTGCTTCATAAGTATAACGTATACATATATATCGTGTGTGTATCCTGGTTCTTTTTACAACATGTTTTATATTACCAGAAGCAGACTTGGCAATATATAATTGAAGATATATATTTCAACAAAAACTACTTTTAAAACATGAATTGAACCTCGTACTTAAAAGATTTCAGAATATGATGGAAGTCGACAAGTTTTGACTCTGACTACGTAAATGATCTCTTTGAATGTCATGTTTTATTATGCTTAGCTTAACCAAAAAAATTTAGAGCATATTTTGGTCTTGCATATTTAGAGCATAGGACCTCTTCCGTAGATCAGAGAGATCCTTCATTGTATAACCCGATTTGTGATAAATAGATTTTATATCCATTTGGAGTATTCCATTTCGACTTAAATTGATTCGCTTGTCCTCAAGTTTGTTGTAGTTTTGATGTGTTTTTGTTTAGTTGTGCAGGTTTGCAAGAATGTCGATTAGGGGTTATGTTTCCGTCGTTTTTGGAATTGATTTGAGCATGGCAATGAAGAAAGGAGGCTTGCTTGGAGCTACCATAATGATTTAGAGACTTGAGAATTGATGACGGGAGCAAATGCAAAATAAACGGGAGAAAAAGGAGCGAAAACGAAGAAGTAAGAGCAAAAATGCAAGCTGGCAGAATTGGAGGGGGCTGACAGCGCCCTAGCTAGGCTGTCAGCGCCCTAGAACAGAGGCATAGCGCGCTGAGAGCGCCCAAAAATTATGGAACAATCATGATTTATTGTTTTGGCCATATCTTGAATTCTACAAGTCCGTTTTGGACGATCTTACAGTCAACGCGAAGCTAACGAGATTTTCTATCATTCTAAAGTGGTCCAGATGTCCAAATACAACTGGAATGGCCCAGAAATACTGAAAAAAAGTCAGCTACGAATTTTCCTTCAAAACAGAATCAGTTTACGAAACGTATTTTGTGCTAACTTGCAGAAATTCTATTTTAACTCTATTTTGGGGAATTTCTTGATGTGCAAGACTTCTAGAGCCTATTTTAACATATCTTACCATTGTAATTTGTAACATTAGTTAGCCTATTATAACATATAATTCATATCTTGTTTCATTATCATGGTTTCACTTGATCCCATGATGACGAGAGGTTCAATTACGAACTAATCGTTGTCATGGGATTCTAACGGATTTATTTATGGAGCTTTAGTATCTTGATACTTTAAAGATCTGTGTGTGATGTATATCTGATATCTGTTAGAAAATGGAAAGTTTGAGGCATATTTATAATATGTTCTTGATGTCATTTCCGAAAAACTAACAAGTGAAGGTTGTTCCTTGTAATGAGGACTTAAACTTTCATGTTTGGATCTAAGACATTTTCTTAGTGGAATCCATAGATAAATTGAGTTGAAAGAAGGAGATTTGAAATGGGAAATCAGGTTGCAGATGGAAATCATGACAATGATATTGATTTCATGATCATGAAGAGGCATCAAAAGAGATGGGATATTCAGAAACGTTTCATGCCCATGATGTGAAATCTGATGTTGAATTAGATTACTGTTGGGATTTATGGGTGATAGCATAGAGACAACTTAACTATACTTCCATGTACTTAGTTTTTACTAAGTTGAACATACTGTCACAGCCAGAGTATGTCGTTGTATTCGAATAATTGCTGTCATGTAATAAATGTATGATTTGGGAGAAGTTCATATGTTTGTTCAAGCCTCAAGGAATGCATCCAGAAGACAGCAAGAATAAAAGTTACTGTCATGTCCCTGATAGTAATGTTACAACAAGACAAGGATCGCATCGTAAAATTAAGGGTGTGGGGTCGCAGTTAAAATGTCTCGCATCGCATGCAATTATCAGCAAATATATACGAAATTATAAGCTACACATGCATTCAAATGAAGAATAAGAGAGAGAGAGAGAGACATACTTTTTGATGAAGAAACGGTGAAGATCTTGAAAAAACTTGAGGTCGTTCTTGATTGACAGCGAGCTGGGTCTTTGTTTGATCCGGGAGCAAATTGGCAGCACTTCGGTTTAATGTTAATAAGGAAAGTGACAAATGATTTTAAATTTGGAGATTATATAGTGGTTAGGAGAGAGAAGGATACGTGACACGTGTCATCATCTCAGCAGCCATGAGCAGATCTCGAGACGCGACAGCTGTTAGAAACTATTCGAGTTTATTGGGCCTGGGATGAGAGTTCAAAGGAGTAATTGATAGTGGGCCTTGGCCTCGCATTAAAGTTTCTGGGAAGATATTCTTTGAGTCCACATCACATTTTTAAGTGCAATATGGACTCGTGGGTAGTTGTTATGCCTGAATTTGGCATAAGTCCTAAGCAGGCCTAATAGGCTAGAATATCAGTATATAACACATAATGGGCCTAGGAATGAAGAATGAGTCATTAAAGTTCGCCATCACAGGGAGGTTCATCACATTATTCTGTAGAGCAAGATCGCCAACGAGCCCTAAGAGGCAGGGTCGCAGTTCACGAGGTCCAGCCGTCCAGTGAGGCCTAGAGGTCCAGCGTGGCCTAGAGCATATTTACTATGAAGGCTTACAGTCAGGCCCAGCGAGGTCGCGTGAGTACAGTTATCTCCATACAGCGTGGATCGCCTCGCATGACTAGCCCAGCGAGGTCGCATGCGAGGCCATCTAGTCAGCTTCGCCAGTAATGGTAAATATAGTATCATGTTAGCCATGAGTACCGTTTAATGGGCTATGGGTCATGAACAGTATAAATGGGTAGAATATATCAGCCCAAGGAGACGACTAGTGGATTTGGGCCAAGCCGAGCCCATAGAAACCCTAGCCCTTCTAGATAACTTCTTCTCTAAGAAAACTACGTATGGCTTGATCCCTATAAATAGGGTACGTAGGCATCTTGTAAAGACTTGAGAAACAGTTCACCACTGAAAACCAATAGACAAGAGCAGCCACAAACAGTTACAAATCTCCTCCGTGTTCTTAGCAAAATATCTGTATTTTGCTCCATAAATCCAGCAACCTACATAAATATTGTTATACAATATTCTCCCTATAACAGGCGATTTCAAAACTTTTATGCAAGCCTGAAATCTTTGAAAAGGCAACAGAAGAAGTCGACCGAGTTATTGGAAGAAATAGATGGGTAGAAGAAGATGACATGAAAAATCTTCCCTATATTCAAGCCATTGTCAAAGAGACTATGAGATTGCACCCTGTTGTACCACTGCTAGTGCCACGAGAAGCTCGTGAAGACTGTAAAATAGGCGAGTATGATATTGTTAAAGGTACCCGAATTCTAGTAAGTGTATGGACCATAGGAAGAGATCCTGCATTATGGGAAGAGCCAAATGAATTTGTTCCCGAAAGATTTATCGGTAAGAATATTGATGTTATAGGAACTAATTTTGAGCTACTTCCATTTGGAACTGGAAGAAGAATGTGCCCTGGATATGCTTTAGGATTAAAGGTCATTGAATCAAGTTTGGCAAATCTACTGCATGGATTCAATTGGAAATTGCCCAACTCAATGCAAAAAGATGATTTGAATATGGAGGAAATATTTGGGCTTACCACCCCTAAAAAGATCCCACTGGTTACAGTCCCAGAGTCCAGACTTCGTCCGGAGCTTTATTATTAGATTACTTGGCCATCCTAGCTTCCTACCTCGTGTATTTCTCTACACTTATGCTGGTGATGTAATATGTTTAGTTAATTCACCTTGCTGGTTTGGTCTATATAATAAAACAATTACAAATCTACTGGTTCTCATAGAACTTATAGATTAACAAAATGTTTAATTGTCTTGCTATTGCTTTGCTTTTTAGCTTGCAGATTACAATCAGAAGCAGCATATAAAGACAGAAAATATATCCTTCTCTTGTCTGTCTGTTTTTTTACGAGAGGAATCCAAATGCTATTACTTACATTTCATACTGCTGCCTTGGTTTTTTAGCAACTTCTTCCTACAAACTTGAATGAAAAAACAGCTCAACAATTGGAAAAATAAGCTACAAACTTCCTGAAAATACACGTTTTGACGAAGTTTATGTACATTCTGATAAAAAAAAAAATGTAATCTTAGCTATCCTAAAGGAGTCCCTACATATTCCATTGCTCATGCAACCTCTATTGACAAATCATAACCCTTGCTCAAAGTTGTATGCAAAACACTATCTGAATGCACAGCCCCCCGAGACCTCGATGACCTGAGTATGTAATTCTTTTGCACCTGGCTAACATGTTCCCCGCAATCATTTTCGACTTGTTTCCTTTCATCTTCGATATATTTTTCATCAAGATTTTGATTAATTTTTACAGTACATTCCCCTTGTGTTGGAACTGTGTACACAAAGGTGTTAACTGGAATATCATCCAAGTCCAACAGCGGCTCCAAAGTCATGACCACATCAACCATTGTCGGCCTGGTCTTAGAATTGTGGCTCAGGCAATGATAAGCCAGAGTAGCCAACTTTTTGGCCCCTTTCCTCGAGTATTCGCCATCAAGTTTGGGGTCTATTATCCTGTCAAGCTTCTGAGAGTCCCGGAGAAGTGGCCTTAACCAACTTACCAGGTTCCTCTCTCGAGTGGGTCTACTTGTGTCCATGGCTTTTTTTCCAGTTAACAACTCCAACAAAACTACTCCAAAACAATAAACATCACTTTTTGTGGTTACATGACCTGCAATTGAAGATAATTATTACTAAATGTTAGTAGTAGCTGATTAGCCCTGATAATCACACACTTCTTTATTGAAGAGTGTTTGAAGTTGATTGCTTAAAATAATAGTACTCCCTCCGTCCTAATGAGTTCTTAACATTTACTTTTTACACGGAAACCAAAATAGTGGGTATAATATTATTAAAATAAATGAAGTAGTGGGTGTAATAATGATTTTATTATTAAAATAAGTTAAGTAGTGGGTGTAATAGTGTAAAGTATTGTTAAAATAAGTGAAGTAGTGGGTGTAATAGTATTAAAACTTACTATTTTAGGAAATGTTAAGAATCTATTGGGACATCACAAAATAGAAAGTGTTAAGAATCAAAAGGGACGGAGGGAGTAGTAAATTACCGGTCATGATGTATTCGGGTGCAGCATAGCCTTCGGTGCCCATGATACGTGTTGTAACATGCGTGTTATCTCCTTGTGGACCGTCCAAAGCTAGCCCGAAATCAGACAGTTTAGCATCGAAATCCTATTAAATTGATCAATGCGCATCATCATCATCAGTTCATGTAACGGCTTTTAAATGTGCAAGTCCCACAAACGCGTTTACATAACAACTATTAATATAATAGCAAGAAGTGGTTACTAAAATATCAATATTTGAGTGTGAATCAAAAATGCATGAATGAAATACGCTTATCATGAATAGCATTATAAACATTGTGTTATGCAGAAATATGTATGGCTCACTCAAATGTTGCATGGAAGATGCGACTTCCGATACATTTGCAAAAGATATGCATGCAAATATAACCTCTTTTGTAAATTGAATAAGTAAATCCTAATAGCATCTCCAACGGTACTATCTAAAATGATTAGCTAAAATAATATAAAATAATAGTTATGTAAAATTTATTGAACCTGTAAGGAGTTGTATTCCAGTGGTGTTAGCTATACTTATGATATATTTCAAAAACAGTATTTTATTGTTATTTCAGTTAGTAAATATATATAAGATTAAACTAAATTGATGATGTGTCACAATATAAGTGGATATGATATTTTTAGATGTTATGTATAAATTTTTGGATATTCTCCAAATATAGGAGATATCTATCTTGTTATCTAAAAATTTACCTAACAATATGCATGGTTGGAGAAGAAAAAACAATAGGAAAATACTAGAGGCCCCAAATTGGGTACAAAAAAAATTACAAAATGCCATGTGTCTTAAGTTAATTGGTTATAATTAATTGGGGCCCCCTGTATACACATTAACTCCACCAATTAAATCTTTCCAAACTGCCAAATCACTCCTGCCATGTCATTTTGTAACTTTTTTTGGTACCCAATTTGGGGTACCTAGCACTCCTCAAAACAATAACTATTAGCTAAAATGACTGCCACATCATTATTATAGCTAACAGATTGTAAGCCTTGGAGATGGTCTAAAAACATCAGATAACATGTACTACTAGATCAAAAAATTGAATTGTGGTATTTTGGTGGACTTTCTTAAGATTTGCATGCATTCACCCTCCTCCTACTACTACTACTACTAAAAATCTTATGAAATCAGCAATTTGTGTTAGTTCATCAACACAAACTTTAGAAGTAAGTAAACCATAGACATCGATAGGGAATTACCGAGTCCAACAGGATGTTGGAAGCTTTGAAATCTCTGTAAATGACTGGTTGTTCTTCTCCGTGAAGAAAAGCAAGGCCTTTTGCAGCACCAACTGCTATTTTCAATCTCGTCAACCAGGGCAATGAGACAGAGTATCCTGCACAGATTGGTAAGAAGACAAATTTCAGTCATAATGAACTTTACAAGTAGCAGTTGGATATATGTACTCAATACAAGATCAGAACATCTACAAGTTAATTAATCACGCATTTTGTTATATATACTCACTTCCAAACAAATGATTTTCGAGGTTGCCTTGTGGGATGTATTCATAAACAAGAAGCCTATTTTCATCCTCACAACAATAGCCTATCAACTTGACAAGATGTGGATGTGATAATTGTCCAAGAAATATAACTTCAGCCTGCAACACATCATATTCAAACAACCTAGTATATATTAGCAAACAAGTTGTCGAATGTCGAATGAAGTACTAAAGGCTAAAGCAGGTAATGAAATGCGAAATGCTCACCAGCCATTCTCTATGGCCTTGTCTTGAATTTAAATCTAGTAACTTCACAGCCACCGTTTGATGAGCTGCAACACCAGGACTAATGCGATCATCGATAAATCCCTTATAAACCGGTCCAAAACCACCCTTACCCAAGTAATTACTCGACGAGAAGTTGTTTGTAATCAATTTAAGCTCCTCAACCGTGAAGTTCTGAATGTTCTTCCATCCAATGAGTGAGTTAGGAAGGCCACTGTTTTCGAAAAATGTCGATGATTCATTCTTATTAATGTCCAAAAGCGATATTCTTTTCGGAGAAATCTGCTTGCAAACCTTATTCTCAGGCTCAATTTGTTTATTTTGAGGCTTGAGACAACAAGGTAAGATAGATTTCGATATGATCTTGGAAAACATTTTGTGTTTAATACTACTGTAGTAACTTGTAATGAGGTGAGTCAGTGAGAATCGCAGAAGTTTGGCCAAGGGAATGACTGGTATATATAAGCCCTCAAAATAATAATTATAAAAACTGACAAGTATATTTACCTACTTTGAATGCTTTCTCATTTGTCATTTGGATTGCATTGTTGGACTGAACCAACGCGAAGGAGGGAAGGAAGATTCGTTTCTTGTTTGTATAAAATGGATCAGTTCTTTAAATTGACTTTGAAAAAACCGGTGCTACTTTTTGCTGGACCTTGAAATTCACACACATACACACAGTTTATGCATACATAAAAGCTTGCTGGACCTTAAATTATTTTCTTGAACATTATCGCAACACTTCCGCACAACTAATTATATTTTCGATTTCGATTTCGATTTTGAATTCGAGTTTTAAATACAGTACTTCCGTTTAGACAATTTCTTCACAACTGCTTACCATTTAGACGTATATGACAATAGAAATGGTCCAGGTTTATATGCTTTTGGCAGCCATTAATTTCCTTTAAATGAGATAGATACATACAAAACAAAGTGTCACATTTTCATTTAACTCTAGATTTAGAAAAAAGCCTGATTAAACCATAATATAAATGGATATGCTATCAAGCAATGTTGTAAAAATCGTTAGACGGGTCTAGGTGGTAAATTTACCTTTTAGCGATTAATCGGTTAGATGGCGATTAATAGAAATGATTAATCGGAATATTAATTGGATGTATTAAAATATTATATTTTTATATTATTTAATTTAATATTTAAAAATATATTTTATATAAGTAAAAATATAAATATTTTCATTTTATTATTAACTATGATGAATGAATTTACCGATTTTTAGAACATTGTTATCAAGTAGGGCTGTAATCCGAGTCGAGCTGCTCCCGAGCAGCTCGAGCTCGAACTCGTTTAACAGCAGCTCGGCTCGACTTGACTCGTTAACGAGCCGAACTCGAGCACAAGATCGGACTCGTTTAACTAAACGAATCGGCTCGGCTCGACTCGACTCGTTAACGAGCCGAACTCGAGCACAAGATCGGACTCGTTTAACTAAACGAATCGGCTCGGCTCGACTCGACTCGTTAAACAAACCGAATTCGGTCACAAGATCAGGCTCGTTTAAGTGTAAATTTACACGAGCCGGCTCGACCGACTCGTTTAAATAGCTCGTTTAGCTAAACGAGCCGGCTCGGCTCGACTCGACTTGTTAAACGAGCCGAGTTCGGTCACAAGATTAGGCTCGTTTAATTAAACGAGCTGGCTCGACTCAAATTGATACTCGACTCGGCTCGAATGACAGCCCAATCAAGTATCTAGAAGCTCACGGGCTAAACATATATTTCCGAGCATATATAATAATATTTCATTGTTGTCGTTAATCGTTATTAATTTGTCCATGTATATTTGTAATTTAAGCGAGTGCTCATCGCTGTGTGTGTTGTATGTATGTAAAGTGTTCAATTTGGAGTCAAGTTCTAGAAGGGAGGAGAATAAAAACATAGGGACTAGGGTGTACAGACGGCAAAGCTCCTCCCTAGTACTGTACTCCCTTTGTCCCATCCATTTCTTTACACTTTCCTTTTTGGGATGTCCCAACCAATTGTTTACGTTTCCTAAAATAGTAACTTTTAACAATAAAATATATTATTATATCCACTACTTCACTCCACTTTTTCAACACTTTACACTATTACACCCACTAACTCACTTATTTTAACAATAAAATCACTATTACACCCACTAACTCACTTATTTTAACAATATTACACCCACTATCTTGGTTTCCGTGCAAAAAGCAAGTGTAAATAACTCGTTGGGACGGAGGGAGTATTTGCCAGTAACAGAGAGAGTAAAATATCTTGGCTGTTTGGTCCTACTTATTTTTAGCTTATAAATTATTTATTTTGTAAAAAAATACAAATAGAAACTTTAATATTTATTATCTTGCAAAATATATTACTTATTTCATATATATATATATATATATATTTCCTAATTTTTTTTCAAAATAAATTACTTAATTTTAAAAAATAAGATTTTTCAAACAGGGTCAAACATGTTGATCTGGTTTCCTGGTTTTTTTATACGAGTAAATAAAATTTAGTACTCCATAATCAGGCGAAACTTTGAAAATGAAGGCCTCCACAGTCCACACCCTTCTCATCACATCTCACCCTTCTAGAATTATTCTCTCATCTTACTACTCCCTGTTTAAGTGTTAACTCAATCATTGCTTACGCACTCTAGTCACCCTTTCATTATTACTCCTTTCTCTGTGATCAAATTTAAAAATTCTCTTGTTTTCCTAAATGCATTTCATGTAATATTAAGTCGTAACTTGATTTTTATTTTTATAGTTATGTTTAAGAATTTAATTTTTGTCATGTGTTAAATTTTTATTGGATGATTTACATGGTAAAAATTGCCACGTGATAGTTCTTAGAGGGCCTGTTTGTTTACACTTATTTCAAGGAGCTTATGGCTTATAAGCCCATAAGTGTTTATGGGAGTGTTTGTCAAAATAAGTTTTAACTCGACTTAGAGCATCTCCAAGAGGTTTCCTACTCAAGCTCTTAACTCAAAAAATGAGGAGAGAGAATAAAAATGTTTCCAAGAAACTCTTAGTGGCTCTTAAAAACACTAAGAACCTTTTCTCTCTTCTCATTTCTAAGAGCCATTAGTAGCTCTTTTTTTTAGAAAGAAGATGCAGTTTTATTAAACATCCAAATCTGCTAACAATATAGCAGTTAGCTCAGTAGGGACAGACCCCCCCCCACTTGATCGACGACCTGAATAAGAACAAGATGATCTACCCAACCAGTTGGCAGCCTTGTTCGCAGACCGCTTGACATGAACAATAGTAATATTGTTTAGAGAAGCTATGATACGTCTACAATCTGAAATTACTAACCCAAAAGGAGAACTCATGGGCACTGGCTGACATATTGCACTGACCACAGCTTGGCAATCTGATTCAATGACAACACCATTTATATTACTTTCCTTAACCCAGCTAAGAACCTCTTTCACTCCAACAGCTTCCGCCATACTCGGATGCACACTTCCCAGATTTAGAATCAAAGTCGACAACATTCCCCTGATGGTCTCGCGCAATCCAACCAATACCAAAGCTATTATTCCCACTAACGACAGATGCATCCACATTGACATTTATCGTATTAATCATTGGTAACGTCAAGTGCTCCACAGAAGTAATAATATTTTAATAATAAAATATTCATTTCCACCAATTCTTGCACAACTTTTGGTTATAGTGGGGTTCATTTGTGAATAAATTATAAATAAAGAGCTAATATAAAGAGCATTGTTGGAGTTTGACACATAAACCAATGTAATAATTTGCTAAGAGCCATTTATTTATATTATTTTTAAGAGTGAATGTAGGAGTCTCTTGGAGATGCTCTTATAACTTATAAACTCATAAGTTGAATGTTAAGCATAAGTTGAATGTTAAGAATCCTTAACTTTCAACTTATAACTTATTCTCGATATAAGTTATAATATCCTTCAAACCTTCAAAACCATATATCTCTCGATCCATTCATTAGAAAATTAATATGTATATATCAAATTTCCCTATTCATCGAGATCTATCCATTGATATCCATTGTTATATATAAAAAAAACAAATATTTTGAAAATTATAAAAAAAAAAAAGTTAACTTATAAGTTCTGATTTACCCAAACAGTCTAATGATTATAAGTTCTGATTTACCAAACAGTCTACTGACTTATAATCTCTGCTCTACTTATCACTTATATGACATAAGTGCTTATAAGTCATAAGCTACTCATTTTAAGATACCCCAAACATACACAGAGTTATGGTTAACATTTTCCTTATTTTATTATGTGAAAACTGGGTCTGAGGATAATTTAGGGATCTCTCATAAGGTTATAACAAATATGTACCTATAAAGTAAGTGATCTATAGAGTAAGAGGTCTCGCATGAGCATTTTTGTAAACTTTATTAGTGATTTACATAAATACCATTGAATTTATATTGAAATTGTTTTAAATTCAGGTAGAATCCTGAGATCACTTTCAAGCACATGAAACCCTTTTATTATTCATATTTTGATATTTAAAAATTCAGGATAACTATGTCATGCATGTGTGACATGTGTCCAAGTACTTGTTTATGAATGGACCTCATTCTCATGACTACGATCTCGATTAAAGTTGGCTATTTCAGAATCGTAGTGTAACATGTGTCCAGGTACTTGGTTACGGACGGACTTCCTGCCTGCAACTATGATCTCAATTAAAGTTGGTTCTTTTGGAATTGTAGGAAAAATTAATCTGTAATTCGGAGGAGGGGTGGGAGGGTCTGAGAACTATCAATTAATATATCTTTGAATGAATATGCATGTGTTTAATGTTCATAATATAATGATCCTATGTTTTCAACCCAAAAAAAAAGTGATTGATAGGTACCCGCTATAAGCCAACAGCGGGCACCCACTGCTGAAACACATCGATCACTGGAAAAAGCGCAGCAACCAAAATCCAAAAACAAACAAGAAAGTCTAGAGAGCAAAAGATACGAAGACAGTGAAAAGATAAAAAAAATTAAACTGCTCAACTCCCCTTTTTATTACGAGAGGCGCGTGAGAAGTGGGGGAAAAAATTACAGCCCATTACCTGGCAGTTTCTCATTGGGCCACGTCAAAAGCGAACAATAACTACCTCGGTACAAACCGCAACTACTCACTTGGTAATAACTCCCCACCTCTCTTTTCATATTACAAAGGTACATTCTCATTCCACCCAAAGGTAACTTCACTCATTAATACGCACAACCACTTATCATTTTCATATTATTGGCATTAAATATTATTCTTTCATTTATTTCGATTCTCATTTATTAGCAGAAATAGCATTTATTTCACATCCGTTACGATTATCAAACAAAAACATTTTAAATCACAAGCCCGTCAAGCACCAGCATCCAATGCATAAGCTGCCCGCTAACAAAAATTTTTCCAGCTCCTAAGTGTTGTCCGCCAACACTTGGGGGGCAGCGTTTCAAAATTTCTTCCAACTCCTAAGTGTTGCCCGCCAAATACTTGGGGGGCAAATTTTCCAAATATTTTCTAACTCCTAAGTGTTGTCCGCCAAACACTTGGGGGGCAAATTGCAAAAGCATTTTTTACCCCAAGCTATTGTCTGCCAACACTTGGGGGGCACAGTCATTACATATTTTGCATATTTTCGCATTCTCGTTTCTTTCTACTCCCCCTACCCGCTAAAGCGCATAGAGGGAGTGGGGGGCAATGATAGGTACCCGTTGTAAGCCAACAACGGGCACCCGCTGCTGAAATAACCAAAACAATACCTTTCTACTTTACACGTGTCATAAGATATTATTTTCTCCCAACTTGCTCAACTTGACAATAAATACCATTAGAAAAATACTCTTGTACAAAATATCTTGTCATCTTGCTCTACAAGACAGGGGACATTAGACTATTCAAAGGGAACACAAGGACACCCAGTTGTAGTAAACAAGCTCTGAGCAGTACAAAACAAGTTGTAGAATGGCGGCATGTCAGGAAAGGTCACACCAATCACTGTAGCTTTTGCGGCTACCAAGTGGGGCTCACTGTAGCATTTGCGGTTATCAAGTGGCCTACAGTGACTGGGAGGCTTAACCTATAAATACCCCCATTTTGCACATAAGGTAGGATATACACAATTAAACACACACAATTTTAGCAATACAAAAGCTCTCTACATACTCTCTCCCTTCACATCAGATACACTCTTACCAGCTTGATTATTATTATTTCCGATTACTGATTCTTATGCCGGAGGTGCTTGACGACCACCACCCCCGAGCAAGCATTGTTTTGCAGGCACCCAAACTCAGGTGAAACGTCACGGAACAGTAGTCAGAAGCCTCTAATCAGCCGTGGGAGTTATCAGTGATAAAATTTATGACAAAAATCTGTGAAATCAAGCTAAAATCAATCTAATTTGATTATTTGTATGGTAAATTCGACAGAATCTTGTTTGTCCTCAAGAGAGGTCGTATGTTCATACTTTTCTGTCCAATTTGATCATAAAATGATTGAATTCGATCAATTCAAATTGAAATCGAATGTAAACAAATTTAATTTCGATAAATTTTATTCATCAGAATATACTCATTTCATTTGTAGTGATTGATTCATCATCCAAGAAAATGATTTAAGTTCGAGTTTGATAGACATCGCAAGGACTTGCCGAATTCATATTTTATTTTTAAATGAGTGAAACGTTGGAAATCATCATTTCTCTCTTCTCCGACCCTAATCTAATGATTTGAAAACGGTAATAACTTCACATGAAACAAATGTAAACAAGATATACAGGGAAACGTGACTACTTAGATATGCGCATGCAGGTTAGCCGAATAGGGCATCATATTCATATATATGACTTCGATCAACAAGAACTTCCTGATTACATAAAGTGATAAAACCATTGAAAGCCACACTATTCCCTCGTACGTACTGGCAAATGGAAGAGGAGGTATAATAATTTATTTATTTTTTTGCCGAGAGAAGGTATAAAATTTAAAGTAAGTTAAAGTTATATATATAAGGGTCGATGATCACCGCAAACATTTAGTATCAACAAATTGTATCGCAAAAGGTTTTTACAGTAAGTAAAAAGGTGGAATCCACTTATTTCTGCGATACGTGTTTTTACCGTTATCGTGGTAAACATTTGGTTCAATATAAATATAAATATGTAATAGGCTTTCAAGTAATTCCATTTGTCCAGGTAATAATAAAATTAGTTCATAATTATAAAATTAGTTCATACTAGTACTGATTTTTCAACTCGATTAAACTAAATAAGAATGAGATTCTTGTATATTTTTGTAGTTGTTCACATGAATCGGTTGAAATCTCATGAATCAACTAGATCTTAAAACGTCGTAATCTACTCATATGAAAATAAATCGTTGGAGTTTGAGACACGATCACGAACATCTGAAATGTACTGAGCACATTGTTTAGGCTTATGGTTTAGGGCTCCGTAGCACTCATCTCTTTGCGTTCGATGCCATACTAAGAATCTAAGAAGTAATCATTTTCTCTAGTAGGTTGGATCAAAAGTTTAGTGTGGAAACAATTTAGTCCTGCCCCCTCGTCCTTGCACCGAACTAACACTGTATTTTACGTAGCTACAGTGGTACTACAACATTGTACTAAAGCAGAATCTAAACCCAACTGGAGGCCACCCTGACCCTTGTCCTAGCCACGTGAGAGAAATTAAACTTGTATAAATATACTGCATTTCATGATTAAATCTGTAAAGTGTTTTATAAACTTTACCTAAAATTGAAACTTAAATTTAAGTTCTCATTACATTTTTTCTGCTCTCCTATTATGAGCTCTGTTGTAAAAATCGGCCTAGGCGGCCGCCTAGGCGCTAGGCGCCATTGAAACGTCCCGACTCGGCCCTAGGCGGTTAAGAGAACATTTTTTTTGAATAAATCGGTCAAAATCAGAAAAAAATCGGTTTAGGCGGTTAAAAATCGGCAAAAAATCGGTTTAGGCAGTTAAAAATCGGCAAAAAATCGGTTTAGGCGGTCAAAAAATCGGCCTATACGGTAAAAAAACGGAAAAAATCAGTAAAATACGTTGAAAAATTCAAAATTCGACAAAAATATTTGACAAAAATATATAATAAATAAAAATATGAAAAATAATATTTAAATACAACCGATTAATGCTTCGATTAATCCGTCCGATTAATCTCCGCCTACCCGATTAATCGCTAGGCGGTACCCCGATCGCCCTGGGCCGCCTAGCGATTTCTGGAACACTGATTATGAGCCCGTTTGGCAACGGCTTTTAAGTAGAGCTTAAAGTCATTTTCTACTTTAAGTTAAAAAATGTCTGTTTGTGTAATAAGTCAAAAATTGACTTAAAATTAAAAAAATAGCTTAAAGTCAAAAGTTAGTATGAGGTACTTTTTCAAATGATTTATTTTGTTTTGAGGATTTTATTTGATTAAAGTTAATATCATCATTCAAATAGATAATTTATCAAATTTATTTTTATGTTTACATTTTTAATAATTCATAAGTCACTCGTAATATAAAATTAGCCAAACAGATATTGATTTAAAATTTTTACTTTTCACTTATCATTTTAAGCAACTTTAAGTCATAAGTAATAATTTTAAGTTTAGCCAAACATCCTCTATATTTATCTATCCATTTTGAAAATATCCTTCAATCAACCAAGTTCTATATTGGCATTATCCTTTTCTACTTTGAAGTCGGCGTCGACACCTCAATTATGAATACTACTGATCAATAATATTAGGTAATAAAAATGTGCAAACTCAATCGAAAGTCAAGGGCAAAAACGAGCAAACTACCTAATATTACAAGTTTTGTATAGATTAAACAGACCCAAATGTCGCATATTTATAACCAAGATCCGGCCATAAAGTTCAGAAAAACACCAACAACGAATTTCACGCGAGAAAGCTTCATCGTACATCTTTTTACATTTCTCACTAACATAACATGCTATGCCACACTCATTGATGTCATGCTTGCATTTCATGTTAGTAGTTATAACAAAGAACCGTAAGACTAGTAACATTTCAAATTTTTAAAATTGGATTAAAAAAAATTTACAAAATGATTGATTATAACTCGATCAAATGTAATGAACTCATGTGTCATACCGACAATTTTTGGTATTCAATTTTATATCTCTAACATTATTAAAAAAGATAGACGTCCCTGACATTTAGTGTTTGGGGAAATTTGAATAAATGTTATAGCAAAGACCCGTAACATTTCAGATTTTCAGAAAACTGCTTGGGTGAACTGACACATTCCTAATTTCGTTAGACCCATAACATTTAAGTCAGCATTGATATATCTCAATTATGTACTAATATTCACACACCCAAAAAATTTTTAAAAAATACAAGCATAAAAATAGACCTGAGAAAATGAGGTTACGTGATAAAAAATCAACTTGGGAAGGTAAAACTTAAACTTAATAGTGCAAAACCTAATTCAAAGTCAGCTTGTAAACCAAAAAAAAAAAAAAAAAAGAGGGTCAGCTGGTAAACTAAGTTGCAAAATGAAGCAAATTAACCACCTAAAATTGAAAGTCCATAGAGTTGAAGAGGCCCAAAATGTCGTCTGATCACCAAGATCCAGCCTTAAAGTAATGAAAGATGCAAACAATGCATTTCACGTTTTAAATCATCATGTGGCTCATCGGTTTACATTTCTCACTAGCACCTTATGCCAAACTAAGTGTATGTTTGGGATATCTTAAAAATAATAGCTTGTAACTTATAAGCACTTATGTCATATAAGTGATAAGTAAAGTAGAGACTAGAGTATTTTGTAAATCAGAACTTATAATCAGTAGACTGTTTGGATAAATCAAAACTTATAAGTTAACTTTTTTTTAATAATTTTCAAAATATTTGTTTTTTTATATATAATAATGGATATCAATGGATAAATCTCGATGAATAGGGAAATTTGATTTATACATATTAATTTTCTAATGAATGGATCGAGAGATATATAGTTTTGAAGATTTGAAGGATATTATATATTGCGTATATCGAAAATAAGTTATAAGTTATAAGTTATAAGTTGAAAGTTAAGTATTCTTAATATTCAATTTATGGACTTATAAGTTATAAGTTTAGCTAAAACTTATTTTGACAAACACCCCCATATACACTTATGGACTTATAAGCCGTAAGTCAATAGTAAAATGAAAAAACAAACTGACCCTAATCTATGTCATTCAGATGCTTACATTTCTTCTATGGAGTTGAGTGTTTTTCCGAAATTTGGATAAACAAAAAAAAAAAATGGTTTTTAACATTTGATTGTCTGTTTCTTGTTGTACAATTCTAGCCATTATTAAACTTGATTGCTTAATTTCTTCACACAATAAACAGTGGTAGTAGCATCAACGTACAAGTGAGAGGCAATCGGGACATGTGTTAGATTATAAACGTACCAACTTGGAAATGAAATTGTGACTACGTACCACAAGAAAAATGTTGAAATAAATGAGAAATACGGGAGTCCACATATTAGCGCATCCATTGTCCACCGCCAGATATGAACGCCTTCCTTCCTGCCCAGCTTGGATGATTTATGGACAGAGTCAGGGAGTGATGGGGAAGAGTCAAGAGAGTCGGAGATTGATGGTGATATATGCACACGAAGCAGCGGAACCCTCCAATTTCGAGTAACTTTCGAAAAATAATTAAAATTAGAAGTATCATATTTCATTTACAACGTTGAGAGAAATGATTTTAATTAACCTAAACCTAAACTCAAATTTTAATTCTAATTTAGCTTGGTTTCACATGAATTTCTGGTTTCGCCACTGCATGCGTCATATAGTACTTCCTTTGTGTTTTTTTATATGACATTTAATATTTTGCACACAAATCTCAGTACTTTGACCGGGCACTTATAATTATTATTTTTAAGATTTTCTTTTTTTGAATTAAAATACATAATAAAAATTTTAATTCACAAAAAAAATAAAAAAATAATTTTAAATCAAAGCACTTGAAAATGTGTGCAAAAAGTCAAACGTAATATAAAAAAAACAAAGGGAGTAACAAATAAAAGACTGAGTCATGGGTAGGCAGCACTCAGACAAGGAACATGGTTAGCTAAGTTACCAGCACCGGAAAATGACTGCATAAACCAAAATCTTGTGCCTCCGTGCATGCATATACTTGGAATACTCAAATTATACGTACACGGTACATGTATGCATTGTTTTGAAAATACATACTCCCTCCTCCCAACCAAATGTTTACATTTGGTTTGGGCACGGAGACCAAGGAAAAATATAAAAAAGGATGAGAGAAGTAGGAAAAATGAGTAAAGTGGTGGGACTCATTACTATATAATGTATAAAATGAGTTAGTGGAGGAAAATAGTGGATGTAGTTGATTTTTATATTATAAAACTTTACTATTTTAGGAAAGTTTAGAAATGTAAAGAATTGGATTGGACATCCCAAAAAGGAAGTGTAAAGAAATGGATGGGACAGAGGGAGTATTCATTTTATAAAATGCGTAATTTTTTAATTTAGTCGGGAGAGACTATTGACAAATGTTAGTTACAGTTTCGGACGAGTTGGATGGCACCACTGTTGACCACGTGACAGTGTTAGGCCGGAATACTTATCATTATCTGCCACGTCTTGTTCAATTATTCAAATCTTTATGTCGTCTCCGTCACTCTAATGAAATATCTAACACAAATAATTACCATAATCTAATTTAATTTTCCTTATACCGTATCATACTTTATTTGTACTCCTTTATGGGCCTATGCCCTATGGCTATGATCGTCCACTTGAGGGAATCTTTAATTCTTTAGTCTTGCCCCCCGCCCCCATTATAAATGCCTCTGTCTTACTTTTTCTTTTTCTTTGTTGTTGTGGTGTCCTGTATTTCCCTAAATTGATAAGATCAGGGACATAGCAGTAATATCAATACAATGATCAAGGGCATAATAGTAAATTCAAGTACAAGTTCCTTATAACAAATTATTACAGAATTAATTACAGACGAAGTGTTTTTGTATATATAGAAATGAAGTGACTTGATCAATGTAACTTGAACATCATAATTCATTGTGTAAACTGAGTTTGTTGAGATGAATACATCAAAACTTTCGTTTACTATCGTTTTCTTTATGGTATCAGAGCTGTAAGCGAGAGTGAATAGTTAGTGATCATCACACTTGTTGTGCTTGTTGATCTATCTCTGTGATCTATTTCTGTGAATTTCTGGTAATCTGAAGCTTTCAAGCCTGCAACAATGGCGTCTGGAAGTCGATTTTCGTTTGCAGGTGTGCAAAATCCTTTGTTTCTACATCCAAGTGATGGTCCGACATCGATTAATGTCACAAAACTGCAAGGCGCAGGTGATTATAGAACCTGGAAGCGTTCTATGGAGATTCAATTGGCATCGAAACGTAAGCTAGGGTTTGTAAAAGGCACAGAAACAAGAAGTGTTATTGATGCCGTTGATGCAATTCAATGGGATACGTGTAACAATATGGTAATCTCTTGGATTCATAACAATATTTCTGATTCAATTAAGAAATCTATCTTGTTTGTTAATTCTGCGTGTGAAGTCTGGAAAGTTCTAGAAACTAGATTTCATGTTACTAATTGTTAGTTACAGAGGCATGCCTGTACTCATCTAATAACAAGCCTAATTGTTTGTAATGCTTTGCATTACTTACATGACCTCTTAACTGAGGGAACCTCTAGTTGTAGAGTTTCTGTTTGTATTGTACTTGTAATAGGCATCAAATCCTAGTTGTGTAACTGTACAAATAGAGTCTAGAATAATGCTTGAAAGAAGTTCCATGGTTCATGCCTCAAGCAAGGAGTTAAAGACTGCCAAATAATCACAGTTGGGATTTGAAGAAATGAAGAATTTGCCTAAGTACCAATTCGAGAAGTATATTTGTCTATTCGAGAAGTCCAGCATTCGAGAAGTCAGAGATTCGATATCTCAAGACACTATTCGATATCTCTGAATACACTGTTCGATATCTCATTCGATATCTCAGGGATTCGATATGTCTACTACTCTATTCGAGAACTCAAGAAGTCAACAAGTCAAGATGGTATTCGAGTTCTCAAAGAGTCAACAAGTCAAAGTTCCATTCGATATCTCAAGGACTCAGAAAGCTATTCGACAACTCGAGGATTCGATAAGTCAAATGTTCTATTCGACAACTCAAGGAATCCTGATGGAAAAGAGCTATTCGAGAAGTGGTTCGATATGTCTTTATAACAGTATTCGAGAACTCAGAGTTATCGATCAAGTCAATTCTAGTTCTCGAATCACTTACTTAGTCACTTCTCGAATACATTCTTGGAGACAAAATACTGAAGAAATTGTACAAGTCAGAAACCTGCAACAAGCCAATGCACTTTATGGACCACAATCTGTAACGTGCTCTGGAAAGCCTACAAGGAAGCTTGGAGAGATATAGAAGAGACAAGGAGCTAAAGAAGTGGATCTAAACAGGCTTTGCAGAGTCAAATCTGTAACCGTTTGGATGCTTACTCAAAAAGGATAGACAGACTAGAAAGTAATTTGTTTAGCTACCTTATTTGTAGTAAGCAGGCTGTATCCATGTTCTATAAGGACACAGCCTCACTTCATAACTTAGTAACTTTGTGAGTCAAGTTTTTCATACACTGTAAGCTATATCTCTCTGAGAAAAACGAAGCTGAGAATACTACCATTTGTATTCACAGATTGTAGCAACCTTTATCTAATATACATTAGATTAAAGTGATATTGTGTCTTGTGTTGTTTATTTATCCGCACCTTAATTTCTGCACACACAGGCACTTATCTGCTACACAGACTCAACCCAAGAAAAGTTCAAGAATCCATTCACCCCCCCCCCCCCTCTGTATTCTTTTACCGTGTTCAATACTCAACAAGTGGTATCAGAGCGGGCTGTTTATTCAAAAACAGAGAAACGATCATGAGTTCGAATACACCAAAGACTACAGGAACGGTGAAGGTCCCTAAGTTTGATAAAGAAAACTTCAACCTCTGGAAGATAAAGATGATGTTGTTCATCAAAGCCTCTCATCCCTTGTATCCTGAGATTCTCAAGAATGGTCCTTTTGTTCCACAACAAGAGATACCAGAGAAGACTGTTGGAACCATAACAATCCCTAGAGCTTATGAGGCCAAGGATCCATCAAAGTGGACAGAGTCAGAAAGGGAGAAGGTTGCTCTTGACAGCCACCTCATGTTGCTCATCATTGATTCCATGGATATGTCAATGTTTGCAAACATTGCATCATGCACGTCTGCTAAAGAGATGTGGGATCACATTGAGGTGTTGTGTGAAGGGACTGATGAGGTTAAAGAAAACAGGAAACAGATACTGGTCACACAGTATGAAGCTTTCATGGCACAGCCCAAGGAAAGCATCACTGAGATGTTTGAAAGGTTTCACAAGCTAGTTACTGAGTTGCAGATGAATGGAAAGGTTTACAGCACCAAGGAGTTAAATATGAAATTTCTGTTGTCTTCACCAAATCATCTGGAGCAAAGAGTCATTTCCCTTAGAGAGAGAGATTTGAACAAAGTCACCTATGATGTACTCTATGGAGTCCTAAAGACTCATGAACTTGAGTTGCTTCAGAAGAGGGCTATCCAAGCCAACCAAGGTAGGATGATAAACACATCATGTGCCTTGATTGTCAACAAATCCATTCTGGACCTAGAAGCATCTACAAGCCAACTAAGAATAGAGGAGGTGGCAGATGATGAAGAAACTGAAGCTGGGGTGAGTGAACCTGTTGAGGAAAAGGAGGAAGAAGAAGAGGAGTTTTACACTCTGGAAGAACTTGATGGGATGGAAAATACTTCATATGCTTTCATGGCCAGAAAATTTCCAAACATCAGATTTAAAAGAAATCAACCCTTCAAACCCAAAACTCAAAACCATTCAGCCAACAAGAACAAGGCACCTGTGAAACCAAACAGAAATAAGTTCAAAACCGGTTATGTGGATAGGTCATCTGTAAGGTGTTATAGATGCAATGACCTAGGGCATTTTGCCAGTGAATGCAAGAAGCCTAAAAAGAAGGATAGAGATTATCTTGAGCTAGAAGCTAAGTATGAGGCCCTTCTGAAAAAGCAGACACATGGTAAGGCCTACATAGCTGAAGGGAAGTGTTGGGATGATTCTGAAAGTGATGAAGAGGAACAAGAATTCTGCAATTATGCCTTGATGGCCAACTCCAAGGATGACTCATCTTCATCTGATTCTCAGGTACCATCTCTCACTACTATAGATATGTCTGTTTCTGAATACAAATCCATGATTGAACAATTATCTGTTGAAATGTTTAATATTCATACTAGTATGACTGCTGCTAATGAGGAGATTGCTAAACTGTCTACTAGAAATGAAGTATTAACCAAAAAGAATGAGGAACTTGAGCTAACTGCTATGCAAGTAGAAAACCTTAAGAAAGAAGTTGAATATTTGGAGAATAAGGTTCTATGTGCTAGTCAAGTAGAGAAGGCTCTTAGGGATGAATTAGCTGAGAATGAATTCAAACTTAAAACTTTCAAGAAATCATCTGGTTTAGTGCAATCCTACTGTGAGAAAATTGAAGCTAAACCTAAAGCAGCTATTGGACTTGACTATGACTCTCTCAAACAAAGGAAAGGCTATGCTGTCATTGAAGAGGACACAGCTGTTCATGAGAAAGTGCCTCACATTTTGAGAAAAACTGAAAATCCAATTTTTAAGGAATCAACATTTGAAATTGATGAGGATGCCTTACTCATCAAGCAAATGTTGAATGATGAGGATGAGGCACAATCTAGTGAACAGCAAGCATCCTCTAAGGGTGAGAGTGTCAAGTCAAAGACCAAGAAGCCAGTAGTTGATAGGCCAAGACCTAAGAAGTTTGTTAAGTTTGTATCAGCTGGGAAGAGTGAATCAGAAAAGGAAGTGACTAAAAAGAAACAGAACAGAAATGGCAAGTTAGGGATTAACAAGGATAACAACTATGCTTATATGCCTAATGCCCCTAGAAAAACTTGTCAGAACTGTCTCAGTACCAATCATCTAACTCATGCATGCAAGAAACCTGTTGGTAGTGTGTCTAAACCTTTCTATGATTGTTCTGTGCCTCTAAGACATAGAGATGCACCCTTCTGTGATAAATTTGACTGTATGTCATGCAATATGAATGTTATGACTAGTTGTTTTAATTTAAGAAGACAGTTCATTGATGGTTGTATCAGTCACAATTCTCACACACACTACACTAGGTCAAAGTCTTCAAGTCCTCCTAAAGCTAGGAAGGTACCTCTGTCACCTAAGTCTGAAACCTCAGGTTCTAAGACTTCCAACAGTGACAAGAAGACTGACACTAAGAAAGTTAACAAGCATGTTGTTTATGATAAAACTGTCTCTAAGTCACATGGACCCAAACTTGTTTGGGTACCAAAGGAAAAGTAATACCTTTGTGTTTGCAGGGCAAAGAAAGTGAGAAGAAGGTCATGTGGATTTTGGACAGTGGATGCTCAAATCATATGACTGGTGATATGGCCCTGCTATCACAGTATGAGGAAAAGGCTGGCCCAATGGTTGCTTTTGGAGATGACAGCATGGGTAACACATTGGGATATGGCAAGCTGAAAGTTGGAAATGTCATCATTGAAGATGTAGCACTAGTCAAGGGGCTCAAGCATAATCTGTTAAGTGTTGGTCAGTTTACTGATAGAGGATTCAAAGTGAATTTTGACAAAGATGAATGTTTGATCACCCACAAGAAGACTGGTGATTTTGCTCTATCTGGAGTAAGGAAGGAAAGCCTGTTTGTAGCCAATATGGACTCTGCAAACAAGGACAAAATTTGTTGCTTTTACTCAAAAGCATCAAATGAAGATTGTTGGCTGTGGCACAAGAAACTATCACACCTGAACTTTAAGGCCATTAATTCTCTAGTCAAAAGAGAGTTAGTGAGAGGCATGCCCACACTTGAATTCTGCCAAGAAGGAGTGTGTGAGGCTTGTCAAAAAGGAAAAATGAAGAGATCAAGCCACAAGTCAAAGATAGTGACATCTGTAACCAAGCCACTACAACTCATCCATATGGATTTGTTTGGGCCTGTCAACATAATGTCACTTGGAAGAAAGAAGTATGCCCTGGTAATGGTTGATGATTTTTCAAGGTATACATGGGTAGAATTTCTGGCATCAAAAGATGAGGCTCCACAAGTAATCATTGAGCATATAAAGAAAGTTGACAAGGAAGCAAAGGCAAACAATGCAAGTGTGATTGCATTGAGGAGTGATAATGGAACAGAGTTCAGAAATGCCACACTTGAAGCATTCTGCAAAGAGAATGGCATTTCTCAGCAATTCTCAGCTCCAAGGACTCCACAACAAAATGGAGTTGTTGAGAGAAAGAATAGAACTCTAATTGAGGCTGCTAGAACAATGTTACTTGATGCAAAAATGCCCACATGTTTTTGGGCTGAGGCTGTGAGCACTGCATGCTATATTCAGAACAGAACCCTCATCAACAAAAACACTGGAAAGACTCCTTACAACTTGATGACTGGAAAGAAGCCTACACTGAAGTATATTCATACTTTTGGAAGCAAATGCTTTGTACTTAAGGACAATTCTGAATATGTTGGAAAGTTTGATGCAAAAGCATTTGAAGGAATTTTTCTTGGCTATTCTATGGAAAGAATTGCATACAAGGTTTATGTCATCAGTCAAAAGAAAGTTATGGAAAGCACAGATGTAACATTTGATGACAGTAAACTACCTGGACTAGAAGAAGCCAATGATGAAGACAAAGATCCATTGAAGTTTGATAATCTAGATGATTCTGATGAAGAGACTGAAACTAGAATTGAAACTCAAGTTCAACAAACTCAAGTGAATAATGATACAAGAGAAGAATTTGTGCCAATCAATAGTGAAGAAACAAGCATCCAAGACACACCTGTGAGTAATGGCAACTTCACAGGGGGAGGAAATGAGGATGATCATGATGAGGATGATGAAGCAACATCAAGGGTGAGAAATCAGGCTGAACACTCAAGGAAATGGGATAGATCACACACTGCAGAGCAAATCATTGGAGATCCTAATGCAGGAGTAAGGACTAGGAGAGCAACTCAAAATGAGTGCCTCTATGGATGTTTTCTATCACAAGTTGAGCCTAAGAAACTTGATGATGCATTGTTGGATCCAGATTGGATTATTGCCATGCAAGAGGAGCTGAATCAATTTGAAAGGAACAAAGTATGGGAACTTGTGCCTGCACCAAAGAATAGAACCATTGTTGGAACAAAATGGGTTCTGAAGAATAAGATGGATGAAGATGGTGTAATAATAAGAAACAAAGCAAGGCTGGTTGCAAAAGGATACTCTCAACAGGAAGGCATTGATTATGATGAGACATTTGCCCCTGTTGCTAGATTGGAAGCCATTAGAATATTCTTGGCATTTGCTGCTCATTCAAACTTTAAAGTTTATCAAATGGATGTCAAGAGTGCATTTCTAAATGGAGAGTTGGAAGAAGAGGTTTATGTGCAACAACCACCTGGCTTTGAGGATCCACATTTCCCAGAATTTGTCTACAGATTGCTTAAGGCACTGTATGGACTTAAGCAAGCTCCAAGAGCATGGTATGATACTCTATCACAATTTCTTCTTGAAAATCAATTCACTCGAGGCACATTGGACAAGACACTGTTTTACAAGAAGCATGGTGATGATATGATCCTAGTTCAAATCTATGTGGATGATATCATTTTTGGTTCTACAAATGAGAAACTGTGCGAGAAATTCTCTAAACTCATGCAGAGCAGATATGAGATGAGTATGATGGGAGAGTTGACATTCTTTCTAGGGTTGCAAGTCAGTCAAAGGAAGGATGGTATCTTTATCAGTCAAACCAAGTACATCAAGGATTTATTGAAGAAGTTTGACTTGGAAGATTGTTCACCTGCCAAGACACCCATGGCCACTGCCACTAAATTGGATGAAGATGCTAAAGGCAAGAGAGTAGATATCTCAGTCTACAGAGGCATGGTTGGTTCTCTACTCTACCTCACTGCAAGTAGGCCAGACATCATGTTTGCTACATGCTTGTGTGCAAGGTTTCAATCAAATCCAAAGGAATCACATTTGATTGCAATAAAAAGGATCTTTAGATATCTGAAGGGCACTCCTAACTTGGGATTATGGTACCCTAAGGACACAGGGTTCAATCTGGTTGGCTACTCTGATGCTGATTATGCTGGATGCAGAGTGGATAGGAAAAGCACCTCAGGAAGCTGCCAGTTTCTTGGACAAAGGTTAGTTTCTTGGTATAGCAAGAAACAACAATCTGTGTCAACTTCTACAGCTGAGGCTGAATACATAGCTGCTGGAAGTTGCTGTGCTCAAGTGCTTTGGATTAGAAATCAACTTAGAGATTATGGACTTGTGTTGGAAAGAATTCCAATCATGTGTGACAACACAAGTGCAATCTCTATAGTTGCCAATCCTGTCAATCATTCTAGAACAAAGCACATTGACATCAGATATCATTTCATAAGAGAACATGCAACTAATGGAACCATTGAGTTGCATTATGTCTCTACAGATAAACAACTAGCTGATATATTCACTAAGCCATTAGATGAAGCCACCTTCACAAGGTTGGTAAGTGAGATTGGAATGCTGAATTCTTCAGATTCTGGCTAAGTGAATACATCATCTAGATTGTTGCAGCAGTAAACACTTACTTTATCTAAATCCTCAATATTTTTGAAGTAAGTGTTGGCTGAAATATGATTTATAAATATTTCAAATCTGTTGCATATGTTGAAAATCATATTTTTATTAACTTAAAATTTCTATGAAATTTTGAGAAAATCACTATTTGATTTGCTAGAATATTTTTCAATGAATATGTCTGGTAGATTTTAAAAAGATAGTGAAAATCAAATTTTTATGAGTGATGGGTATAGTTCGATAAGTCAGACTTCTCGAATGATTCACTATTCGACATCTCTAATAAGTCTCATTAGAGTACTCTTGAGTTCTCGAATAGAGTCTTTCTGAGATATCGAATAGAGGAATGATTGACTTCTCGAATATAGTAACTGAGTTCTCGAATGACTGAGTTCTCGAACACTATATTTGAGTTCTCGAATCATTTGAAAAGGCTGAATTCTCGCTGAATTTTAATCGATTTTGGACTTTTTGTCTAAAAGTTTAATTCACTCATAAAAACACATATTATTTAATTTAGAATTATTTCTAAGTTAGATAACTGCCAGCTGTGAGTTTCTATCTGCTTGAGTTATCGATTAAGCCATTCTTGACTTCTCGAATAGTTGTTTTCTACTTCTCGAATGCCTGACTTGTCGATACAAAACTGCTAATCGACAATTCAAGCACTTCATACTTATACAATCTCACATCTATTCGATTCATTTCATTCGATTTCTCAAGCATCTACACTCTCTAAACCCCTGAAACCCTAGCTACGAAAAGCCAAATTTCTTCTTCAACCTTCAATTTCTTTTCTCTCTTCTACACAAATGGCAACAGTAAAGTTCAACACCAACTTCATCGCTCTCACTAGTGATGTTGAAGCACCCAATGCAAATTTCAAGTGCTTTGTGAAATGGATGGCTGAGTCATATATCAAGGATGCACTCTCAGCCAACCCAACTCTATATCTAGATATTCTGGAACAATTCTGGAGTACTGCTATTGTGGAGGTTGTAGCCCTGGAAAACGCAATCACTTCATATGTCATTTACTGCAAGGTTCAAGATAAGGAAATCACTATCACTACTGCAGACATGAACCAAGCACTAGGCCTACAACAAGAGTCATTTGACAGAATGGCCACTAACGCAGAGTTGGAGGAATTCTTTGAGTTCATAAACTACTCAGATGGGATTAATCTTGGAAAGCTAAACAGAAAGAATCTGAGAAAGGAGTGGAGTTATGTGTTTGCAACTCTTCTCCAAGTCTTCACTGCCAGGAAATCAAGCTTTGACCAAATCAGTGCACCTGTGCAGCAAATTGGATATGCTTTGGCCTATGGAAAGAAGATAGATGTTGGCCAAATCATACTTCAAGAATTATATGGGAGACTTGGTAAGAACACAACCAAGAGAGGTACTGATATTTTCTTCCCTCGCTTTATTCAATCTGTACTTAATTATAAAAATGCTTCATTGATTGAATTGCCTGGGATTGATAAAAATAAAATAGGCTATCCTAAGTCCATGACCAAACTCATTTTTGGTAACTTGGAAACTAGGAATGATGTGGATGTAAGACTGAACATAACTCCCCATATGGAGAGTTTGTTTAAGACTTACCCCCACAACATGCCAACATTTGATGCAAAATCTAAGTTAGCACAGCCCAAGCAAGTAGAACAAAATGCTAACCCAGGGCCTGCTAACCAACCCTCTCAACCAAACACTCTACCCCTTACTGAGCCAACTGCATCATCCTCTCAAAAGGGTGATGTTAGTAAAAAGAAGAGAAAGGAAGTAATGTCTGCACCTTTAAATATCTTGTCTGAAGCAGCATTAGCTGTTGAATTAGGTCTAGGGAGTGAGGAACCTGAGTCACCCTTACACAGAACAAAGAAGAAGAAAACTAAGACCACCTCCTCAGTCACACAAATGGCTGAAGTTGTAAAATCAGGGGCACACAGCTCACTAGGTGTATCCTCTCAACAGGGTGCACCTATAGAATCAAGCATCCTCCCCAATGCACCTTCTTGTATAGAGTCAGCACATGGGAGTGATAAGGCTGGCACAACACTGAGTGGAGAGCACATCACTTTTGAAACTCCCTCTATCTCTCAGGGGGAGTTGCCAAAATCTACTCTAAAACACACTTCTCTTCCAGAATCTATCTCTGAGATTTCTTTGGAACCTGCAACTCAGGCAACTGAGATGCAAGGTATTGATCATCAAGAATTCTTTTCTCTTGATGAGCCAATAATTTCAAGTGACTTAGTGCATGACACTTTGTTCACCACTCAGAACCCACATTTAGATGGTGAGGGAATGCATGCTGAGGCATATCCTAATGACACCATCACAAACACAGAGGTTTCCCTAGTTTTTACTAGAGACTCTGTGCCTGTGTCAACTGCTGGTGTAATTCATCCCACTTCTGTGGTGACACCAGTAGTAGAGTCAATCCATCCGGTTACAGAAGTTGCATCTGTAACTGAGGAGACTAGCTTGCCTAGCTCTAGCTCTGACTTCATGTCAACATGGCTGAAGCCTGTGCAACATGACAGTGCTTCAGGATCAGGGTCTGTTCCACAACAATTGACGGTTGAAGCACTTCAAAGCTTAATTGTGGATCAGATTCCTGAGTTCACAAAGATTGCTCAGCACCTTCTCACTGCAGACATGCCAAATCCAGACTATGAGGCTATTCTGTTATGCCATAGGGATGATGTGGAAGTGCAGAAGTCAAAGATCATTGATGATGCTGAGAGAGATGGCAACATAGATGCCTGGTTGCAAGGAAAATATGATATTACTCTCGATGAAGCACTTCAGTATCTCAGGGAGGAATACATCACTTCACTGGGCTCCAATGCAAAATCCATGTCACCTGGTGAAGTGTATGAAGCTGTAAATGACTCCTACAAGGGTCTCCTCAAGGCTGCACACTATCTTGGCAAGGGAGTCAAAACTGAAGTCAACAGGGTGTGTGATAAGACAGCCACTTCAGTAGCAGAAGTCAAGAGGGCCTTTGATGCTAAATTTCCTCAACTGGACAGTGTGTTCAAGGACATCAAACACTGCAACTCTACCTGCACTCAGATGGACAATGGGCTGGCTGTGCTAAAAGATGCTGTCACAGGTCTGGGGCATAAATTTCAGAATCTATCTGACCAGACTACAGATGCCAATGCCATGCTGAGGATAATGTTCAAGAATCTCTATGGAGATAGGCTAGTGACTGATGTTCCTGTGCATGAATTGTCTAAATATGAAGTGAAGAGACTGCAGGATCAATCTTTATCTGGTTTTAAGGCCAATGAGCTATTCACTAAGGTCAACTCTCTTGAGCAGGAGGTAGCCACTCTCACCAAGACCAATGCTCATCTCACAGACAAGGTTGCATTGCTAAATGATCAGTTGGACACTCAAGCATCCACCACAGCTGATGTCCTTCTGCATCAACAAACCATGTTAGCTGCAATGATGAAGCATATGGGTCTCTCTCTACCTGATGAATCTTCAATCCCAAAGGACATTTCTACAGCCTCTGTGCCTGACAACAAGCCTAAGGGGGAGAAGAAGGCTAGGAACTCAAATTCAAAGGGGGAGACAAAGGGAGAGAAAGGCATAGTAATCAAAGAGGGTGGTCAACAAAGGGCTTCTAAGTCTCTAGCAAATGTGCCTGGCAAGGGAAAAGCCAAAGTAGATGAGCCTCCATCTATCTTGCCAGTTGTCACCTTACCAACTGTGCACATCACTACTCCTGGAGGACAAAAGCAATCCATAACTACCACAGTGGTTGCAGGGAGTATGCCATCTGACAAACCTCAAATCTCTATATCTGAGAGTGCCAAGCCTGTAGAAGTCAAAGTTGTTACTGAGGCCAAGCTACAAGAAGTTGCTAACTCCAATGTTTATCATGATAAAGCCTTCTTGGAGTTTCTGAAAGCCATAAGGGAACAGGTTGGTGACACTCAGTTTTATCTGAGGGAGGTGAAGAAGCAGATAGACTACATCACTGTCATCCCCAAGAAAGTCAACAATATATGGGTCAAGGAGATAGTGATGGTTTCCAAACTAAAGATATGGCATCTAACATACCAGACTCTACAAGACCTAAAGCACTCAGAGATAGATGCCATACTTGAGCTCATTGAGAAAAAGAATGAGAACAGCAAGAGTCTGTTTGATGATTTGAGGAATGGTCAACCTACAAGGCTACCAGAAGTGATCAAGAAGCCATGGACAATTATTTATCAGTCTGGTACCAGAATTGAAGATATCAAGCAATTGGTCATTCCTCATGATCTCACCTCCAGAAATCACAGACTGATCATTGCTATCATTGATCAATTACAGAAGAAGGTTGGAGCCAGAAATGCTGAAGAAATTGAGGCACTGCATATCCTCAGAACCTATATTGCAACTGGTGAAATTCCAGAGATGGCTCAACCTAGGAGAAATAAGGATGATGATTCTGAAGACAAAGGTGATGGGAGGAGAAGACATCACAGGAGAGATAAGGGTGATGAAGATAAGAAGAAAAAGGGGGACAAGGATGGAAAGGATGATGATGACCAGGGTAAAACATATGTGAGAAAGAGTGGAAGACAGCAAGCCTTAGGCAATGCTAGCAGTAATCTCACCACAACACAAGACTCTAAGTCTAGGGTGAATACTGTTAGTAGTGACCTAGCAAAATCTACATCTATGGCTTCTGCAACTGTCTTACCATCTCAAGAAAAGAAGAAGATTCAAGTCAAGAAACCATGTGTATGTTTCAGAAAGCAATCTGCTAATGGAATACTACTATGGTCTACCAACCAAGGTCAAAGATTTCTGCCAAGCAACCATGTCAAAAGGATAAAGTTTAAACATACTGCAAGGAGAGTGAAGCTATCCAAATCTAGAGCCCTAACAATCATTCCAGGATTAAAGCTCCAGCCACTTGATGAAGACTTTGATGAAGAGCAACTGCTATTTCTAAGAGCTCAAAAGATATGCTATGCTGCAATTGTGGATGATCACCTTGTAATCAAGTACACTGATGGGAAAGAAATGAAATTCAAACAAGGGGGTTGTCAACATTGGGGTAAATTGTATGAGATAGAAAGAATCATTGCATTGCTGGATTCTAAGGACAAGGTGGAGAAAGTATGGAAGCTGGAATTGATTGACTTTGTGAGAATGAAGAAAGACTATGCTGAGAAGATAAGGAAGGGCTGCTATGAGAAATGGTTAGAAAGGGAGAAAGAAATTGATAGACTGGAGATTGAAGCAGAAAAGCTAAGGGCAAAGGGATTGTGTAGAGTTCAGTTTGATCCCTATGTGGTGAAGTATAGGAGGAGAAATGGAGATAATGTCAATATAAGAATGAACCTACTCAGTCACTATCCTGCCAACATTCTGAAGCCAGTGCTTGAAGATTTCAAAAACTCTATTATGATTGAAGAATTGGATGCTATGACAGAAATCATGAGAGCAGTAGATGAGATTGCAAGAAAGGAGAAAGAAAGGAAACAGAAAGCATATGATGATCTACAAGCCAAAGCAATGGAGATGCAATCAAAAGAAAATGGCTAGTACCTCATCATACTGTAAGAGTATTTATCTTGTAATTTCATTTATGTGTTCAATCAAAATACATACCTGTACTTTTAAAGTTTTATCTTTATGTATGTTAGGCTTGTTATCAGACATGAAATTGTGACTAAGGGTCTCACTCACAATTTGGGGGAGATTGTTAGTTACAGAGGCATGCCTGTACTCATCTAATAACAAGCCTAATTGTTTGTAATGCTTTGCATTACTTACATGACCTCTTAACTGAGGGAACCTCTAGTTGTAGAGTTTCTGTTTGTATTGTACTTGTAATAGGCATCAAATCCTAGTTGTGTAACTGTACAAATAGAGTCTAGAATAATGCTTGAAAGAAGTTCCATGGTTCATGCCTCAAGCAAGGAGTTAAAGACTGCCAAATAATCACAGTTGGGATTTGAAGAAATGAAGAATTTGCCTAAGTACCAATTCGAGAAGTATATTTGTCTATTCGAGAAGTCCAGCATTCGAGAAGTCAGAGATTCGATATCTCAAGACACTATTCGATATCTCTGAATACACTGTTCGATATCTCATTCGATATCTCAGGGATTCGATATGTCTACTACTCTATTCGAGAACTCAAGAAGTCAACAAGTCAAGATGGTATTCGAGTTCTCAAAGAGTCAACAAGTCAAAGTTCCATTCGATATCTCAAGGACTCAGAAAGCTATTCGACAACTCGAGGATTCGATAAGTCAAATGTTCTATTCGACAACTCAAGGAATCCTGATGGAAAAGAGCTATTCGAGAAGTGGTTCGATATGTCTTTATAACAGTATTCGAGAACTCAGAGTTATCGATCAAGTCAATTCTAGTTCTCGAATCACTTACTTAGTCACTTCTCGAATACATTCTTGGAGACAAAATACTGAAGAAATTGTACAAGTCAGAAACCTGCAACAAGCCAATGCACTTTATGGACCACAATCTGTAACGTGCTCTGGAAAGCCTACAAGGAAGCTTGGAGAGATATAGAAGAGACAAGGAGCTAAAGAAGTGGATCTAAACAGGCTTTGCAGAGTCAAATCTGTAACCGTTTGGATGCTTACTCAAAAAGGATAGACAGACTAGAAAGTAATTTGTTTAGCTACCTTATTTGTAGTAAGCAGGCTGTATCCATGTTCTATAAGGACACAGCCTCACTTCATAACTTAGTAACTTTGTGAGTCAAGTTTTTCATACACTGTAAGCTATATCTCTCTGAGAAAAACGAAGCTGAGAATACTACCATTTGTATTCACAGATTGTAGCAACCTTTATCTAATATACATTAGATTAAAGTGATATTGTGTCTTGTGTTGTTTATTTATCCGCACCTTAATTTCTGCACACACAGGCACTTATCTGCTACACAGACTCAACCCAAGAAAAGTTCAAGAATCCATTCACCCCCCCCCCCTCTGTATTCTTTTACCGTGTTCAATACTCAACACTAATGGATCAAGGAAATATATGTTAAGTAAAGAGATCTTTAGTGTAAAGCAGAATGGACGATCACTTGTAGATTACTATACTGAGATTAGCAATGTTTGGGAAGAACTTGATGATATGAATGTGTTGCTTGTAATTGTAACTCAATCTGATGAAGTTAAGGCATTTCTAATGGTGTTAGAGGCTCAAAAACGAGAGACTAAGTTGTTTCAGTTTCTCAATGGTTTAGATGAGGGTTATAATTCTTAAAGAAGTCAAATTTTAATGATGATTCCATTGCCTACTGTTAAGATGGCTTGCTCTGTGATTCAACAAGAAGAATCACAGAGAGAAACCTTGAGATCTGTTATGTTACCTTCACCTGAGATTACTGCAATGTATAGTAAACGTAATACAGATCGAGTCATTACGTGTTATGAGTGTGGAGGTAAAGGACATATTAGTGAAAAGTGTTGGAAGATTATAGGCTATCCACAGTGGCATAGTAAGTACAAGCAGTCTGGTTCTCAAAAAGGATCTGGTGGTAGTAATACTGGAAAGTGGAATAACAAGAGTACAGGATCTAAAATGGCAAATTCTGTAGCTGTGACAAATCAAGAAAAGGATGATGAAATGGTGATAACTGCAAAATAGCTTGAACAGTTGTTGAAGATGTTACCTGCTAAAAAAGAAGAGGCATGTGAATTGGATAGTCCTTTCTCTGGAATGGTAATGTGTAATACTGTTATTCAGCAAGGAAAAGAGTGGATTGTAGACTCAGGAGCTACAGATCATATGACATCGTCTTTATCTCTGATGTTTAATGTTCAGAAGGCTCCTCCACAATTCACAATAACATTACCTACTGGAGATACAACCTCAATATCTCATATTGGAAATGCGCAACTAAAGAATGGTTTGCAATTACTTGGTGTGTTATATGTTCCCAGCTTTAATCATAATCTGTTGTCTATTCACAAACTAGCACATGATAACAACTATCAAGTTATGTTTCATCTTGAGAAATGCTTAATTCTACAGAATGATACAAAGCAAGTGTTGGGTACTGTTTACATGAGGAATGGCTTGTATTACATGTCTGATTCTGATAGCTGTGACAAGAAGTGTAATTCTACAAAGACTAACACATATGCAGTGTGGCATAATAGGCTTGGACATGCACCAAGTGCAAAAGTTATGCTGATTGATCATGTTAAGAATCTCATAAAGACAGTGCCATCTCATGTTTGTGTTACTTGTCCATTGGCAAAATTTACTAAGCTGCCATTTTCTCTCAGTAATTCATATGCAGGAGAGATATTTTGTCTAATGCATGCTGATGTCTGGGGACCTTACAAGGTGAATACTAAAGGGAAATACAGGTATTTCTTGACTTTAGTAGATGATCATTCCAGAATGGTTTGGGTTTATTTGATGCAGTATAAGTCTGAATTCTGTAAGATCCTGAAAGTGTTTTATAACTATGTTGTCACACATTTTATGCTGATAAGGGAATAGTACATCAGACTTCATGTCCCTATAAACCTCAACAGAATGCCAGAGTTGAAAGAAGGCATAGGTACATCTTGGAAATGGCAAGAGCATTAAGATTCCAGTCTGGATTAGATGTAAAATACTGGGGTGATTGTGTTTTAACTTCAGTATATATTATGAACAGATTACCATCTTCTGTTTTGCAAAATCATTCACCATATGAAGTTCTGTACAATGAGTTGCCAAATTATGAGGAACTCAGATCTTTTGGTTGTCTTGCATTTGCTACAAATCCATCTGTTACTCATGATAAGTTTGATTCCAGAGGTGTTGCTTGTATATTTTTGGGATATCCTCCTTTCCAAAAGGGTTATAAACTTCTGAATTTGTCTCTAGAGATGTGATTTTCAAAGAGACAGTGTTTTCGTTTACTCAAAAGACTGATTCAATCTATTTGAATCCAATTCATGTGGATCTACCTATTCATCAACAAGTGTTTGATTCTGATTTTGATGTTTTTACAAATGAACAAGCTGAGACCTCTGCAAATCAGAACTCTCAGAATGATAATCACAGACAACATGAAGATCAGAGTTTTAACACTACCACTGATACTCAATCGAATGGTGATGCATCTGAAACTACCACTGATCAAAATGCAGAGTCTACAGTTCTATGGAGGTCTTCAAGAATAAAGAAACCACCAGCCTGGATGAGTACTTACTTAGTCAATTGTACTCAGTTAGATGCTGTAACATCCCGACTTTTCGGACTATTAATTCTCAATCAAAAACTAAAATAAAACAAATTACAATTTATTAAACCAAAAGTCTATTACAAAGGTACTTATTACAATAGCGCAGCTAACAATGACAATCTACTCCGAACCTAAGATCCTTGAACTCCAATGCTATCCCACTCGATCTTACACCAAACCTGAAAATTGTAAGTAATGAGCTATACAGCCCAGCAAGTAACCAATCGATCCAACTAGTAAGGCCAAGTAACACGTATACATATAATGATATTATAGTATTCAATACAATACAATAACGATATACGAAACAATCACTTACGATGCACTTATTCTTATTCGATATAATTCGATAGCATATAACAACAATAATAATAACTTGAAACCCAAAATTCATACCACGACCACTACAACCCGGTGATAACGGTCCTAAATTTTCAGAAAAAACTGCCACTACAACCCGGTGACTCGATCCTTATTCTTATTTTCGCAAACCATGGCATAAATCAGAGTACCAAGACTATTGCTTACACATAACACATATATAAAATAATACATATAACTTTAAAATATAATCATTTTGCCCAAGTTTTAATAACAAATACATACACATAACACATAATTTGGAAAACACTAGAAAGAATCAATTAGAAACTAACCTCAAAACGGAAAAACAAGAATCCAAAACATGTAATCACTCCTGACCAGATCTGTATTTTGACCTTTTGACCCTCTAAACGATGTTTTCTTGAAAAACTTAAAGAATGAAAGTTGTAGAGCACGAAAAGACCTTTCCGAAAATTCCAGAATCAACGAATTCTGACTTACAATGAATTTTCTACGAATTTTACAAGACTGCTGAATTATGTGTGAAAAAACCCTACGAATTTTGTTATAAAAGATGAGGAAGAAGAATATGATGTATTTATAACATTACAAAACCCTATGTCCAAACCTACAAGTTATCTGTATTCAAATCCGATCCATATTTTAGGCCCAATTAAGCTAAACAAATTTTAAATCCTATTTATTATCTAATTTTAATTCTTTTTTATATTATTCTTTTTTAATTACAGATGCTCAGACTGTTTTCACAGTTGTAAATCAAGAGGTGTCATCCTGATTTCAATGTTTTTTTTACTTCAGTTATAACTAGTTTTGATCCCATTTCTTTCAAACAAGCTGTCAAATGTGCTCACTGGATACAAGCTATGAATACTGAATTAGAGGCTTTAGAGAGGAATGGTACCTGGATTATCACTGCTTTACCACCTGACAAACAAGCAATAGCTTGTAAATGGTTATATAAAACTAAATATAAACCAGATGGATCCATTGACAGGTTTAAGAGCAGACTGGTTATTCTGGGTTGCAGACAGGTTGAGGGTATTGATTATGGAGAAACTTTTGCTCCAATAGCCAAAATGGTTACAGTGAGAACTTTACTTGCTATGGCAGCAATTCAAGGATGGGCTACTCATCAAATGGATGTGACAAATGCATTTTTACATGGAGATTTGCTTGAAGAGGTGTGCATGGAATTTCCACAAGGCTATACAGGATGGGGAAGTAGAATATCCAGTGATTCTATGACTGCTGCTATTAAATCTTCTGTTGCTGGTTCTACAAGATTGGTCTGCAAATTGATTAAAAGTTTGTATGGTCTAAAACAAGCACCTAGATGCTGGTTTAGCAAGTTGTCTGCAACACTAAAGGTTGATGGATTTTAACAATCAAAAGCAGATTATAGCTTGTTCACAAAGGTAACACAGTCTACTATAACTCTGATTTTAGTATATGTAGATGATTTGCTTCTTGCTGGGAGTTCAGTTGACAAGATAAATGAGCTCAGAGGTATGTTATCTAAGAATTTTCACATGAAGGATTTGGGAGAGATCAGTTATTTTCTTGGCTTGGAAGTGCATAGATCTAGTGATGGTTTTTTTATTTCTCAAAGGAAATATGTGCTAGATCTTCTTAAAGAATATCACATGAGTGCTGTAACTCCTAGTAAGCTTCCAATGGAGACTCATCTCAAGTTAACTCCAGATAAGGAGGAGCCTTTAGCAGATATTCAACCTTATCAAAAGCTATTGGGTAAATTGATATACTTGACAGTAACAAGGCCAGATATTGTGTTTGCAGTAAATTCAACGGTCAGTACAACGGTCAGGGGCATAATAGTAAATTCAAGTACAAGTTCGTTATAACAAGTTGTTACAGAGTTAGTTACAGACGAAGTGTTTTGTATATATATAAATGAAGTGACTTGATCAATGTAACTTGAACATCATAATTCATTGTGTAAACTGAGTTTGTTGAGATGAATACATCAAAGCTTTCGTTTACTATCGTTTTCTTTAATTGGTACACTGGTTAAAGGGTTTTGGAAATAAAGTTGTGTCTAGCTAACAGTCCCGAAGCTTTTAACACAGTATTAAGCGCTTGATCCTAACATTTTGTATCAGAACTAGGTCAGGCATGCTGTGCAACCATGTTAGTGTTGACGATGCTGGGATTGTTTTATAATTTATTTTTATTTTTTGAATAAAAATTTAATATTTAATTTTTTATAAAAAAAATATTAAAATTAACTATTAAACTATACTGTATAGGAGCTTTAAATTGGAGTAAAAAATAAGTGGGACAGATGGAAAAATTAATTAATCAGCACAGTTGTTTTCATCAATTTTCTTATAAATTAATTAATTTCGCAATCACATGTGTATATTATTTATTAATTAAGTGCACTCCACAAAGCCATAATCCTAATATATTGCTACAAACTAGTTATAAAATTGTTAAAATAGATTATCCAAATCTAGATTTGATCATAGCTGATAACAACAAATCATTATTGATTAATTAATACGTAGTTTCTGTTAAGTACAGTAGTCGACAACCACACTTTTAATAAAAACACCATTGATTCCATGCTTCCACCCACTTGCGTCTTCCTTCCTGTACACTAAACGACATCGTATGATTCAAACTGTATCTTAATTTCAACCTCAAACATGTCATGGATAGTTTGGTAATATCATCCTCCTTCATTTCTCTGGACGATAACCATTAACTAAATCATCGCGCGTATATTTAGTTTATTACCATTTTACCCTCGATGAATATATAAATTAATAATAATAATTAATAAATAAATAAATAAGAAACAAATATCCAGACGACGAAGAAGAATGAGATAGCAGTAGCACCAACCTCAAATTTCAACACTCTCCCTTCATTTCTCGAATCTTCATTTTTATTTTTGTATAGATTTTATTCTTACAATTCGTAAACAATTCGTCGAATTTTTTTTTTTTTAAAAAAGTAAATTCATATTCATTTCTCAGATTTGGGGGTTAGGGGTTTGAGAATCAAAATCAATGGCAGTTTCAACAATAGCACTCTACGCAAGTCCACCTACAAGCACCATCAATACGACGCCGTACCCCTGCTCAATCTCCTCAAACTCATCTCACGATTTCGACATAAACACTCGTTCTTCATCATCCACCTCCACGTCATCCTCGCAAAAGCCAACAATCGGCGGCCTCTCATCGTTATTCTCCTCGCCGTCGGTCAAACACGCTGCCGGCTCCTCTTATTCAGGCCTTGTCGATGATTTACGACACGAAAAGGTCGAAGATTTGACCAGTTCGTTCGCTTATTCGCCTTTTCAGTCGCTCAATTCGTTTGCCAAGCGAGAATTGAGCCCTGTTTCGGTGTTTCAGGGCCCGGTTTCGGCTAGTTCCAGTCCTGGGTTGAGGATTGGGAGGGATGGTGGGGATTTTATCGGGTCGGGTAGGATTGGGAGTAGTAATGGCTTGTTTAGTGGGTTTATTGGACGTGCTGTTGCTTCGTCTGTCGATTACGATTCGCCTCGGTTTGAATTGAGTAATTATGGTTGTGATCAGGTTGATGAGCTTACTTTTAATATGGAGGATGGTTTTCAGGACTCCAATTATGCCAGAGATTTGCTGTTGGATGCGCAATTGAAACACGAGATGTTTTATGATGATGTTGTGATCAAGGCTTTTTATGAGGCTGAGAAAGCTCATAGAGGGCAGGTATGAGATTTTTTGCCCGATTTGTTACTTTTGTTGGTTTAGAGAATTGTTTTTTTCGGTTAGGACGTTTGGTAATTTCTGCTGATTTGTATGTTAATTTTGTAGTTGCGTGCAAGTGGGGATCCTTATTTGCATCATTGTGTGGAGACTGCGGTTTTGCTTGCGATAATAGGTGCCAATTCGACAGTGGTTGCGGCGGGGCTTCTCCATGACACACTTGATGATTCTTTTATGACGAAAGATTGTATCTTTGCGACATTTGGAGCTGGGGTTGCTGATCTGGTAGAAGGGGTATGAGACTTCAAATCTATTTTTTGTAGATTCTACCCGATTTAGCAATTAAGTGCTATTAAAAGAGTAATTATTCTACGTACTTTGCCTCAATATTCGGGGATCACAGTATCTCTCCTAGTTAGAAGTGTCTGCAATTGATCACTTGTTTATATCGTTTTTTCTTTTATATATTCCCTTGTTCTTAATAATCAGAAATAATTATCATTTTGAAAATGCTTATTTGAAACAGATTTTATTGTAACAAAGAATTAAAATGTGAAGTATGATCAATATTAAAGGTTTTTCCTAAAGGTAATAACTCATCTTTTCATGTATCAATAGGTGTCTAAGCTAAGTCAATTAAGCAAGCTAGCCCGAGAAAGCAATACAGCAGGCAAGACTGTTGAGGCTGATCGGCTGCACACGATGTTCCTTGCTATGGCTGATGCTAGGGCTGTCCTCATAAAATTGGCAGATCGATTGCATAATATGATGACACTAGATGCTTTACCCTTGAGCAAGCAACAGAGATTTGCCAAGGAAACATTGGAGATATTTGCTCCACTTGCTAATCGGTTAGGAATCTATAGTTGGAAAGAGCAGCTGGAAAATCTCTGTTTCAAATTTCTTAATCCAGATCAGCACAAAGAGTTGTCCTCCAAGCTTGTGAAAGCTTTTGATGATGCAAAGATCACATCAGCAGCAGATAAGTTGGGGACTGCTCTCAAGGACGGAGCCATTTCTTATCATGTTCTATCAGGGCGGCACAAAAGTTTATACAGCATTCACTGCAAAATGTTAAAGTATGCTCTCTCCCTCCCTGGCTCTCTACACACACACACACACACACGCACGCACACACACACACTTACACACACATGTGTATATCTGAAACACGTCAAAATGCACACATGTGCAATGTGCTTGCTTACACAGGATGTATCAATAATAAAAAAAAAGGATTCTGAAATTGGTTAGTATGTTATATGACATAACGGGTAAGCTTAGTTCATTAAATGACTGGATATTCACACAAGCACTCAACTTAAATAGGACCTATAAAAATTATGATTGATAAAACAAATACGGGCTATTTCTTGTATTGCATTTGTGAAGAAGACATTTTGTTTAATGGGCTGTAAAATTATTTTGTTTCTGACTGAAATGTTATTGATTCAATGCATTGATTTAAAGAGGTTATATTATGTGCAGAAAGAAGTTAAGTATGGATGAAGTTCATGACATTAATGGACTGCGATTGATTGTTGAAAATGAGGATGAATGCTATAAGGCGCTGGGAATTGTTCATCAATTATGGTCTGAAGTACCTGGAAAGTTCAAAGACTATATAAAACGTCCCAAATTTAATGGGTTAGTCATATGATGACTACTAACATATTTTTATTATATTGATAGAAATTTCATACTAAACTAATACATTTTCTTCTTTTTTAGGTATCAGTCTTTACACACGGTAGTAATGGGGGGAGACATGGTTCCCCTAGAAGTTCAGATTAGAACGAAAGAGATGCACCTGCAAGCAGAGTTTGGATTTGCAGCTCATTGGAGATACAAAGAAGGCGACTGTAAATACTCTTCATTTGTACTTCAGATGGTTGAGTGGGCGCGCTGGGTTGTTACATGGCAATGTGAGACCATGTTCAAAGGCCAATCTGCCGTGGCTTACTGTGACACAGTGAAACCACCCTGCACTTTCCCTTTACATTCCAAGGATTGTCCACATAGCTTAAAACCTTATTGTGGAGCCGGTGGACCCGTTTATGTCATTCTGATTGAAAATGATAAGGTGTGTTACTTGGATCAGTCTACTTATAGTACCGAAATTTATTTTACATGCTTCTTGAACCACGTGTTTCTGACGCGCGGTTTAAATTACCATTCCATAATTTAAAAATTTTGTTCTCTAAACAGATGTCAGTTGAAGAGTTTCCGGCATACTCTACTGTCAGGAATTTGCTAGAAAGAACTAGTCGGGGTAGCACTAGATGGTCTCCATATGGAATTCCAGTGAAAGAAGAGCTGCGTCCGAGGTTAAACCACGCTCCCTTGAATGATCTTAACTGCCAGCTAAAAATGGGAGATGTGGTGGAACTAACCCCAACCATCCCCGACAAGTCATTGCCGGTATACAGAGAAGAGATTCAGCGTATGTATGACCGTGGTCTTTCTGTGTCGAGCATGGCCACGGCCACCACTGGCATGGCTGGGTGGAAAAGTTGATCCCTGCACATACCCTTTCTGTGTATTTTATTTTAACCACGTTGTATTTGTATATACATCATGAATCGTTGTACAGAACAGCTTCATCTTTCTTTTAAGAAATGAAATGGCCAGATTTTATTGTTTTCGAAAAGTATGTAAATCTGTTAATGTTATAGCTATTAATAAAAACTTAAAGACTATAACTGTGTAAGTTGTACGTTATATATCTCTTACAAAATATAGAGTTTTAATAAAAAAAAATTGAACTAAACATTGTAAAGGGTGTAGACTGATGAGTGTGACCCTAATTAGGCCTGAAGCTTCACACTGATCCTTCTGTTTTAATGCTATTAAAGAATCCTATGAGTGTCGACTGATTCCCTCCCCCTCCCCGCCGCCCTCCTCTCTCCTCTTTCCTCCCCCATCCCTCTTTTTCTTCCGTCCCTTTCTTTATATCTCCGCCCTCCCCCCACCCATCCTCCTATTCCGATTCCTCCATCTCTTTCTAGTGCTTGATTTCAATAAAATCGAGATCCAATGCTTTTTTGGGTGAGATCTATTTTGCCGTACCCATCTTTTTGGGTAGTCTGTTGTCCCCAATTGTTTGGGGTTTATGTTTGGTTGTGTTTTATTTTGGGTTGTTTGGTTGCGTTCTTCACTGAAATTGGTTTATTTGGCATTTTGGGAAATCTTGAAAGCTTGCATCGATGCTACTTACGGCATGTCTATAGCTGATTTTTGGCATGTAGATAGCTGGGGTATCGGCAGGTCTACAGCTGTTTTACGGCAGGTAGATAGCTGGAGTATTCTTAAAATGGTAGTGGAATTCACAAGAGCTCACCTTTCACAATTAAAATTTGTTCTGGTTTCGGAAATTTATGCTTCCCCAATTTCAGTTGAAGGTTTGGAACATTGGGCTTGCATTTATGTGAGGGTCAATGGTGCTACTATGGATTTTAGGGCTGATGCTAGTAAGATTGATCGGGATACCATTGTAACTTTTTTTAGTTTCAAGAATCTATGGATTCAGTTTGTTAAGCAGTCTGGAAACAATACGACTATTTACTTAGTTCGTTTTATTATTTTTAAACCTGATTGCATTGTCAGTTTGGGGTTTGTCCCGGCTAGACTTGTTTAATTTAATGGAATGAACTTGCATTTGTCAAAAAAAAAAAATATCACTTTGCCAAATTTTGTACAAGGTCTTTCAATATTGGTTACAAGATCTAGCGTCCGTTTAATGTCAGAATCCAGCCTAAAGAAAATTGCCCACGAAGTACTAACGCCCTGCTCCCGAGTTATAAATAGGGAGGAAAACAGATGAAAAGGAAAGCAAGTAGTATCACTTGCATTCATATTTGTGCTCCCAAGTTTTTTTTAGAGAAGAAAGCAAGTGAAATGGGATGAAAATTCCTTCAACTTTCCTCCCAAAACTTTCATCCCAAATGTGGGATGAAAAGGAAAGCAAGTGGGTGTGATAAATTAAAAAAAAGCTGATATGACAAATATACCCTTATTACTTCAAATGTAACTTCTAGATAAAAGGATAAGATTGTAATTTAAAAACAAATTTAATGTTTTCCTTCCAACTCGGGAGCACATGAATGAAAGTAATTTCACTCCTTAATTTTTAAACTTGGGAGCAAGTGATTGAAACTCATTACAATCCATTTCACTTACTTTCATTTACTTTCACTTGCATTCATTTGCTTTCCTCCCTTAAAATACTCGGGAGCATGGCGTAACTTAGGATTAACTTCCACAAAATGCAAGTACATAATAATTGCAAGTATTGGCAACTAGCAGTTGCAGAGGGTAGCTTCAATTCAGAGGGTTCTAAAAATCGCCGAATCAGTCGAGTACTCGTTTTTAATCCCTCGTTCGATCCGAATTCCGAATTTCGGAATCAAATCGAATTACACTTACTTGTATTTTTAATGTTTATCTATTGATTTTAATATTATTAAATAATTATTATTAGTATATATATAAAATATATATTACCGTTAAATTCTAAATTTTAACACATACATTAAAATATGAATGAATGAATTTAATATATGAGAAAAAAAATTAAAAAAAATATCCGATTTATTCTCTGAGTACTCATTCCGAGTACTCTCTGAGTTTCCGAGTACTCGTTTTTCCGGAACAAAACCGAATCGAACCAAGTTCCGATTTTCACAACCTTAATAATTTATTTCACAATAGCACAATCTGAAAGGAAGATACATGAGAGGTGGAAATGAAGCTGATTGGACTAATATTTGTGAATAAATATCAAACGACATTTGTGGTTCCATCAGAAATGCCAACTTGCTTACATAATCTGATAAATCATGAACAGGTTACATTTGGATTGAAGAACAGAGTAATGTTTCTTACACTCGTTACTAGAGGTGATTCTATATAACAAAATATAGAACTAGGGTAGTCTTGGTTAAGTTCTCGTTGAAAGTAACCGTGTTTTAATTAAAACAAAAGATAATTGGCTAATTATCATTAATTATATTATTTTATTATTTATTTTAATAATTAGGATAATCATACCGAAAACTAAACCGACAATGTGATATACGGGTTTCTCTTGATATATAATAATTTTTATTTTATGTTACAATTATATTTTATATAATCATTATTTTCAATAAAATTTTAAATTTTAATTTAAATAATTTATTTCTTTGGCTCCTTCTAAAGGAAACTAGCATTTTGCCCGTACTTCGAACACGGCTTCTTATTTAATTTAAAATGATAATACCAAAAATTTAACAAATTTGATTGATTTCTTAAAACATCTTACTTAATTTAAATTGACAATACCAAAAATTTAACAAATTTGATTGATTTTTAAAAAGATATTGTATGCAATTATATAAATAATCAATTTTTAGCAAGATATTATATACAATTATATAAGTATTTAATAAAATAATGATATGCTAAAATTTATATAAAAAAGTAGCATAAAATTCTATTTTAACAATGTTGAAAATTTATTTAATCCATCAAAATCTGCAATAAAAATAATAAATATTTTTACAAATATTGTTCTCTAATTGAAAACAATAATAAATTGTCTTCATTATTCAAATGCGGAAATGATAATTCCTTCACCCCCAATGACTCCAAAACATTAAATGGCTCCAAAACATTAAACCTCATATAATATCAAGAACATGTTATATTAACTATGAGACCTCATAGTTAATATAATGTGTAAATGTTGGAGAACAATGAGATCACATTTCAAGCAATTTTTAATTTTTTTTTTGTTAAATTTTTTTATGAATGGATAGAGGGTAGAATTATAAGACTTTTATGTGAAGATGCCCCTAGCGGGGCCCTTTAAAATAGTTTGAAATGTAGCGAATATGTATGTTCTCACTGTTCTCATTTTAATTTTTTTGTTAATTTTTTTATGAATGGATAGAGGGTAGAATTTTATGACTTTTTTTGTGAAGATACCCCTAGCGGGGCCCTTTAAAATAGCTTGAAATGTACTGAATATGTGTGTTCCCACTGTTCTCATTCTCACCAGAGCGTGACCATTAAACTGTATTAGTAAATTCATGTATGAAAAAACAGTGTATATATATTATTAATATAGATTCTTTTATTAAAAATAAGTAAATTATACAATTAAATAAGCAAGCCAAAATATCAGATAAATATTCTAGTAGATTTATTGTTTATGTTCAAATTAAGGTCTTTCACCATGGCTGACTTTATTATATTAAAAGTATGTTCTTATTGAAATGAATATAATAATTTGAATTTGAATATATTTTAAACTACTTATTTTGCTGGAGGTACAATCGTAGTACTACAACGTTACTGAAAATAAGTACAATATCATATTAGAATTTTTTGTTCCAATCTAAATTGGGTTGCTCCAAATGCTGTGTAATGACAAAAAGGGGCATTAAATAAATAAAGAAGATTAAAAAAATGAAGGATAATACTGTTTACCAAAAACACAGGTCTCTGCAAGAAGCTCACATATTCACTTTTATCTTCAAATAATGTATGATTACAAATTATAACAATCACATTTTCCATTACTTATTCTCTCTCAAAAAGCCAACTAAACTGAAAAAGGGAAAAGTTAGTGTTTTTATATTTTAATATGGAGTTCAAGTGAAAGTGCTAAATATGAGATCATATATGAAGTGAAATTGAACGCGAGTAAAGAAGATATTTAGACCATAAATAAGAGCAATGGTGAGGCTTGTGACGTGGGTCTGAGCTTCTAAGTATGCTATTCCATAGTCCCTTCGGAGACATCTGATAAAATGTATGCTATTCCATAAGACCTTCTGGTACGTAGCATGTCTACCCCATGAACATTAAGTTGAACAAATTTATAAAGAACATAAACTTGCTTGAAAACAAAATAATGTCTATAAGTATCAAACTGAGTCCCAAGATTATTTACAAATAACATGGTTCGTACTGTGTCAATGTTATTAACTGGTAATCTTTCCAACTACCTTTGTTATTACGACATGTAAAATAAAAAATTGAAAGGCCAAGCAAATATTTTAAAGGTACCTTTCTGGTGTCCTATATATTATTATAACATCGGGTAATTCATTAAAACTTTAATTCTTAAATTCTAAACCAAAAAAATATTATCCTGTCTAATTTTTAATATTTTGAAATCAATAAAAACTTAACTCTTATGGCCAAACTGAAAACTTGAACCAAACATATATGACCCGTACAGAGGTCTAGTACACATACCTTAACCCTACTTCAGGGGGTTGAGATGTTAATTTGGTGAAAAACCCAGCTTTCAAATCTGAAAAGTGCAAACATGCATCAAAATCCAGCAGTGTGAAGATTTGAGCGGAATGGACTTCAAGGTGAAAAATGACAGAGATAGATTTGAGTAATGACAAAACGGAGAATCAAAGAAATAAAGAAAGATAAAAAAATAAATAAAGGATAATACTATAGTAGAGGTTTAGATTTGGGTCGATCCAATTGGGTTACTCCAAATGTTGTGTAATGACAAAAAATAATATATGTTTAGATTTGGGTCGATCCAATCTAATTTGGGTCGCTCCAAATGTTGTGTAATGGTAAAAAGGGGCATCAAAGAAATAAAGAAGATTAAGAAAATGAAGGATAATAGTATCGTTGATAGAATTCGAACCTAGAAATTTTAGTAAATAAATTTAATCATGTAACATATTTAATCATTAGATCTAACAGTTCTAATTTTAAATAAAATTCTAACGGATATTATTCGTTGTATACGAATTTTTATTATATTTTGTTAGTGGTTAGAAGATATGATGTCATATTTTTGGGTATGCAATTAGTAAATAAATTTAATCATGTAATATATTTAATCATTGAATCTAACAGTTCTAATTTTTAACTAAAAATCTAACAGATATTATCCGTTGTATACGAATTTTTGTTATATTTTGTTAGTGGTTAGAAGATATGAAGTCATATTTTTGGGTATGTATTTATTATTGCAATATTATGTTTTAAATTAAAAGTCAACGTGTTTTAATTAATAGAAAAAAATTATTGATTGGAAAATATGATATTTTAGGTATTTAAAAAATGTAATATCATCAATTATAAGTAAACATCTTTTAATTGAAAAAGACAATCAGCTAATTATCATTAATTATATTATTAATAAAAAAATGAAGGATAATAGTAGAGGTTTAGATTTGGGTTGATCCAATTGGATCGCTCCAAATGCTGATTAGAGAGAAAAAAATTATTGATTGGAAGATATGATATTTTAGGTATTTATAAAAGGTAATATCATATCAATTATAAGTAAACATCTTTTAATTGAAAAAGGCACTCGGCTAATTATCATTAATTATATTATTAATAAAAAAATGAAGGATAATAGTAGAGGTTTAAATCCCCTCGGATCTCCTTTATATATTTATATAATAGTTCAAATTTTTAACTAAAAATCTAACGGATATTATTCGTTGCATACAAATTTTTATTATATTTTTTTAGTGATATTTAATTTCCACTATTAATAAAATTTAAAATGCAATTGAGTTGTATATTTAGTTTTCTCGATTAGTAAAAATTTAAAATGCAATTTAGAGAAATTGATTATTTTAATATGTTTTACTTGAAAACAGAAATTGATTAGTTATTAGGAGAAATTTTATTTATATTTAAGTAAGGGTAATTAAGTAAAAATAATAGGTACCGACCAACCAACCAACCAATCGACCGGCGCCATATAACTGGAAAACTATAGATTTTAGCTAAAGGAAATAGAAAAGGTAACATTTTTTTTAAAAAAAATTGATTATTTTAATAACTTGAAAAAAAAAATGATTAGTTATTGAGAAATTGTTTATTTATAATTAAGTAAAGGCGTCATTTAATTGGAAAAAAGAGATTTTAGCTAAAAAAATAGAAAATGTAACGTATTTTAGAAGGAAATTGATTATTTTAATATGTTTTACTTGAAAACATAAATTGATTAGTTATTAGGAGAAATTTTATTTATAATTAAGTAAGGGTAATTAAGTAAAAACAATAGGTACCGATCGACCGACCAACCAACTAACCGACCGACCAAACTTTCAATGTTTTAAAATGAAATTTTAAAGGTAAGGATATTGAAATTGTATATTTAGTTTCCTCGATTAGTAAAAATTTAAAATGCAATTTAGATATTTACTTTACTTCATTAGTAAAAATTTTATAGGTAAAAAATAATGAAACTATATATTTAGTTTCCTCTATTAGTAAAGTTTTAATATGGAATTGAGATTTTTTTTAATCATTTGAATTATTAATTCAAAATTTTGAGAAATTTAACAAAATAGAACCGAGCTATTTGACCGGCACCACTTTACCTCCACTCGTTTCTCCTTTATATAAGTATATAACAGTTCTAATTTTTAACTAAAAATCTAACGGATATTATTCGTTGTATACGAATTTTTATTATACAAGCTTAAAACCCGTGCGATGCACGAATTTTTTTAATATTATATGAATTTTTCATTAATTTAAGTTAATTTTTTTAAAATATAAAGTTGGGAGGCTTAAATTTTTATATGAGATTTGATAATAATTATATAAATGTTATCCGTGATATTTCTAGAAAATGAGCGATTTTAGTTAGAAAATATAAAAAAAATTATAGGTTTTACTTGAAAATGGTAATCGGCTAATTATTAGTTTTTATATAATTATTATTTTATTTCATTAAATAGAAATTGATACGTTTTAGATAAAAAATGCAATCGGTTAATTATGAATATTATAATATTATTAGTTTATTGTATTAAACAGAACCGCCCGTGATAAAATCAGAAAAAGAGAGATTTTAGTTTTAAAAAATAGAAAGGTAACGTGAAAATTAAAAAGATGACATAATTTATGTGAAAAAGGTAATTGATTAGTTTATAGTAATTATAATTTAATTCTGTTATTTTACTAAATAAAATTGCTCATAGTTTTTAGAAAATGAGAAATTAATGTTGCCCTTGAAATTTCTAGAAAAAAAGGAATTCAATTAGAAAAAATATAAAAGATGATACGTTTTAGTTGAAAAGGTAATCAGTTAATTATTAGTACTATAATATTTTTATTATTTTTTTTATTAAATCGAATCGCCCGTGATATAATTGGAAAAAGAGATATTTTCATAATAGAAGGGAAAAAAGGTAACGTGTTTGAAAAAGGTAACCGTCCATGATACAATTGGAAAAAGAGAGATTTTAGTTAGAGAAAAGAGAAAAGGTAACGTATTTTGGCTCAAAAAGGTAATTAATTATTTAATACTAATTATAATATAATTATGTTATTTTATTATACAAAATTGATCGTAGTTTTAAAAAATGGAGAAATTTTAGTTAGATAAAATGTAAAAGATATTGTATTTTACCAAAGAAGTAAATTATTTAGTTATTGAAAAATAGAAAAGATAATATGTTTAACCTGAAAAAGGAAATTGATTAATAAAGGAGATTTGGGTCGATCCAATCTAAATTGGGTCGCTCCAAATATTGTGTAATGACAAAAGGGGACTTCAAAGAAATAAAGAAGATTAAAAACATAAAGGATAAAAGCTGTAATTTTCCTGTGTAATGACAAAAAAGGGCATGAAAGAAATAAAGAAGATTAAAAAAATGAAGGGTAAAAACAGTAATTTTTAAAATGTAATACTAGCAGACATTAAGAATATATTGATGCGGGCAGGCTAGAGAGAGCTCGACAGAGGACTTAGAGCATCTCCAACCCTTCCATCCCCTTCGGTATAATTGACGTGGCACCTTCGATATAATTGACGTGGCACACAAAATATAGAGAACCGAAGTACTTTTTTCCACTCCAATGCAGGTTCCCCCTTATGTATAATTTTACAGTTTTGTATATGGATTCTGTATATTTGCTAGCGAAGTTCATTCTGTAAAACTTTCCACATGACTCCCGTCTCTTCCATCTTCCTCCCGTACTTTTCTTCTTTTCATTTCCAACAAAACATTTGTATGCATTTTAATTTGGCTAATTGTTATCATTGTGGATTAGTAGTTTTTGAATATGTACAAAAAATCAGAGAGAACTTATGTAAAACATGATGATGCTTACAGTATTCTATTGCATTTGGTGGAAAACAAGTAACTTCAAGTTACTTGTTTTGTACCAAAAACAAGTAAATTCAAGTTACTTGTTTTGTTCTTACTTGTTTTTTGCAGCAGTTTTTTCCCACACTTCTGCGTGTTAACATCCATCTCTTATGCTCGTAACAGAAAGGCTTGTTTTGTTCACGGAACTGCTTAACATTTGTCTTGATAAAAAACAAGTAACTTCAAGTTACTTGTTTTGTACAAAAAACAAGTAATTTCAAGTTACTTGTTTTGTTCTTACTTATTACTTGTTTTGTTCTTACATTTTTCCAGAGCAGTTTTTGCATTTTTCTTGCAGTTTTTATGTAGCACTTTTTGCAATTCTCTGCAGATTTCAGCAATTTTATGTTAGAATTTGAATAATTATAAAATATTGATTTAAAATTATAGCTAACCAATATAGAGAATGCCATTGGAACAAAACACCTTTTTGATTCTTTAAAATTTAGAAAATCATTATAATACATTATTTTAGCTAATCAATATAAAGAACGTGGTTGGAGATGCTCTTATGCGACAAGAAAATTTCGCTATCTTAGGATTAGAATTACTGCCGCGGTTTACTGAGGCCAAATAAACGATCACCTACAACTAAGGGGAATGGAATGTCGGCCACGGGGTGAGAGAGACAGCTCATAACAATGCAAAAATCATACTCCCTTTGTTTCAATATGTGTCTTGTTTTAACTTTTTACAGTATTTATTATAAACGGTTGACTATTAATTTATGTATAATCTATAAGACCAAATATAATTATGAGTGATCTTGTTGGATTCGTATTTATGAGTACTTTAATATAGTGGAGTTTTTTTATATTTAATACTAATACTACAAAATTGAAGATATTAACGATTAAAAGTGTGCGTTGACAAATGTGTCCAGAGGAAACAAGAAAATATTATGAGACGGAGGGAGTAATGCTTAAAGCAGAAAAACACTGGAGTATCACTTTTATATTCTAAAATAAACCATCTATGTGAACAGATTGAGAGATGAAATATCATAACAGTAATAAAACATTTCTACATCGAAAAAGGCAACATCTTTCAAATACTTCTCTTTGAAAATATTAAAAAACAAAATAATCCCAAGAACATGATTTCAAAGATGTTGTCTCCTGATCTATATAAGCAGCAATAAGAGCAGTGGAATGAATAGAACAAATTGTAAAGTTTCCCTATTTACTATAGAGATAATCCAAACGTGGACACCTACAGCCCAAACTTATCCGGAATCTATAAATCCATCCACAAAGTTAACACCCCAAATCTCTTACTATAAATCAAATGCCATGTATAAGAATCTAAATATCAAATCTTTAACGACTAATTTGGTTCTTGAACATCTGTCGAGACTTAATAACCAAGAATGATACTACATAAACTTGCAAAATCGCAACTATACCGGTAAATAGCTATCCAGTTTTCTTCCCGAAATTGAGCTTCTCTTTTGAGGTGATGGATTCTTATGCTTATTGTTGTTGGAGGAATTTCGTAACAACGCGAAATCGGAGGTTTGCTGGAATAATAGAGCGAATTTATGAATATGTGACTGTTTTTAGGGATTTGGGTTTATGAAAAAATAGAGGGGCTGGACTTGGCAGGTGTCTCGATTTGTCTCGTGTATCGGATTCCATATCGTCCCAAGATGCCTGCGTACCTATATGTTTATATAGGATCAAGCCCACGCAGTTCTGTGAATTAATTGGGCTTATCCCGAGAGACTTAAGGGATAAGTTACGTTAATGTGGGTAATAATTGATTTTATCTGATTTAATCTTATCGTTGTGATATCTTCCTGATTTGAAGAATATCGTTTGGAGATATTTTCCGTTAATGATTGATTGAGATTGATTATTTACTCATTTCAGAGAGAGGATATTACTTACAGGTTAAGCAATAATTATTAATCTGAATTAATAATTAATATTATTAGAAATTTTGGAGATTATTAGAGATGCCAAAATTATGGCATAACAACTAGCCCCCAGTTCTTCAGTGTAGCTTGCTGCAGTGGAGAACTAAAAATTCTTCAAGCTTCCAAATTTCTTCAATCACTGAAACAGCTGAAAATAGATGATTAGAAAAATACTTAGAGCACCACTGTGCTCGTTAGGCGTATGCGGATGCAAGTATGATAGCATGCGATGACCACTATAAGATATATATTTGCCAAGGTTTTCAAATGTGCGAGCATAAATAATATTTTTGAAATCCTTTGCGATCCTTGTTGTCTAGTTAGGACCTTGGCGCTTGTATATATCCCGAATTGACGTACATGCTTTTCAAGTGTCTGATGCAACCACATAAGGATGTGTCTGGCGGAGTCTTCAGTAGGAGATGTAGATGTAATTCTGGAGAACTTTCTGGTGAACTTTGCACGCGCGCTGGCTGTGCATGTCTGAAAGATATTTTGCATAGGGATGCCTTCCCACCCATGCGACCTTGAGCTCAAGATCTGGTCATGGCCTTCAATAAAGATAGTTTGCATAGGGATGCCTCCACCCATTCGATATAGCGATATCTCATGGGCCTTCAATAATCCAAAGGGTGCTGCACTTTACTAAGCATGTAGCATTGCGAGATTTATAGCTTGTCCAGGCTACCCTACTTGACAATTTAGTTCGCAAGTTTGAAAATATTTGACATATATATATGTACTATCGCGACGATATATGAAAAATCTTTTGCAAATCCAAACGCAATAATAAATATGCTCTTTTAAGAATGTCGCGATATTTATTTTATTTGAAAATAATGCTCCTTTTTTGTTGTAGAAATTCTTTTACAAAATTATGTATCTCGCATATATAATTTTTTTCCATGAGAATAATGCAGCTCGTACGAGATTGTAAAAAATCCACAAATCATCAATATGTAAATATCCTCAATTCATCAACATAAATATCTCGTACGATATTTTTCAAATTGTAATAATTTTACAAGCATAAAAATAGATAGCTCGCACGAATTTTTTGAATAATAAATATTTTTTTTAAAAAAATTTTAAAAACATGATAATTATGCATGCATGGCATAATATAATATTGTACACGATTAAAATTGCAAAAAATTAAATTGAGGAATGAAAATAAGAACATATCTTTGTATTTTGAAACCGGCCAGTTGATTTACTGATGTTGCAGGCCTGCTTGTTCTTGTGCTCCTGTTTCAAAATTCATTGCTTTCTGTGGGTCCCGCAGAAATAACCTTGCCTGCCTTTGCCTTTTGATCCTAGTTCAGTACTTCACTTTTTTAGTCACGTGTGCTTCCTTCTTGTTTCTTCAATTTTGCAGGTCCTGTCATCTTCTTGTGTTGTCATCTTCTTGTGTGTGAACCGCCAGTCGTTATTTTTTTCTCATCAATCACTAAATCATCGAAACCCTTTTTTTTAACAGCCGCTGCCTTGTTTCACTTCGCCGAAGTCATTTATATCCACTAAATTGATGCCGCTATTGTACCATCGTCTTTCATGCTCCGAGCCGCCATGTTTTATTTAATTTTTTGCCACTGCCTGATCCGATCCCGGTGTGTATAATGAAACCCATAACCCCATTGAAAGTGATAATTATTCGTCCTCCACGAATAATAAAAATTCCCCTCCTTCTAGCGCCAAATGTTGTTGGAGGAATTTCGTAACAACACGAAATCGGAGGTTTGCTGGAATAATAGAGCGAATTTATGAATATGTGACTGTTTTTAGGGATTAGGGTTTATGAAAAAATAGAGGGGCTGGACTTGGCAGGTGTCTCGATTTGTCTCGTGTATCGGATTCCATATCGTCCCAAGATGCCTGCGTACCTATATGTTTATATAGGATCAAGCCCCACGCAGTTCTGTGAATTAATTGGGCTTATCCCGAGAGACTTAAGGGATAAATTACGTTAATGTGGGTAATAATTGATTTTATCTGATTTAATCTTATCGTTGTGATATCTTCCTGATTTGAAGAATATCGTTTGGAGATATTTTCCGTTAATGATTGATTGAGATTGATTATTTCCTCATTTCAGAGAGAGGATATTACTTACAGGTTAAGCAATAATTATTAATCTGAATTAATAATTAATATTATTAGAAATTTGGGAGATTATTAGAGATGCCAAAATTATGGCATAACACTTATGATTACTATGTAACCTATGATGTGGTACTGTTAGCTCACAACAGCTAAAGCTAAACTTGAAGCAGATAACAAAGGGTAATCTATTTCAAAACTAAGCCCGTAAGACTGAGCTGCTATGTTTATTTTAGGCTCTGAGGCTGCATCTTAAAATTAGTTACCATTAATCGTAAAGGATTGATAGACAGCTTTTTCAGGATTCAGCTAAATTATGCCTGTTAGATACTCCCCCGTCCCTTAATGTTTTTCCTGTTTTGACTGGACACGTTTGGCAACGCACACTTTTGAACGTTTATACCTTGAATTTCGTATTAGTATTAAATATAAAAATTTCACTGTATTAAAATACTCATAAATACGAATTCAACAAGATCACTCATGACTATATTTGGTCTTATAGATTATGCGTGAATTAGTAATTTATCTCATGTTATGAACAGTCCCGACATATGAAATAAGAAAAACAATACGGGACAGAGGGAGTACAAATTATTCCTCCCCCGCGGCAGTATTAACCGCGGCGCAACATAATAGGACTTTGTACTAAAAGACATAATAGGACTTTGCAGGGCCCCATCAAAGATTTTTTCGGCATAACCACCATTTTTTACGAATGCAGGTTAATATATCTAAACAGCACTATTTAGTGGTGTAACAATCATCCTAAGAACCTCTGTTATAAAAATCGGCCGATTTTTGAAAAATCGCCGATAAATCGATCAAAAATCGGTCGAAATTTTGAAACCGATTTGGCCGATTTTGCAAAAATCACATAAATCGCCGATTTTTCAACCAAATCACCCGATAAATCGTAAATCGGTACCTCAACCGAATAGTTCCGATTTCCGAAATCTGCAACACTGCTAAGAACACATGTTCACATATGACCAACAAGCCCAGACAGGAAAGAAGTAAGAGATTCACGAAGAAAGAAAAGAGGTAGGGAATTAATATGGTCAAAGGAAATACAAACGTAATAATATGATTTTCAAATACTAGCCCTGTACATATTCCTCTGCACAGAAAAAAAAGAGCAAATTGAACACTACTCTTCTTCACATCAACACTTCAACTTCAGGTATAAAATGTGCAAACAAAAACAGATAATACTCATTTCTTACAAAAATCACAAAGAACCATGCATAATAAGAATACTTGTGTTTTTGCAACTATAACAAAAGACCCTGTATAGAGTGCTATATAAACTATAGCGGTAGAGATGAACCTTTTCTTCTAATGCCAGAATCTTTGACATACTAAATCATCCTAGACGAACATTGCACACAAACCGACCACAAAAACTTTACTAATAGACTTATCGTACATATTTGATTCAAGTTCATCAGCCAAGCAGAGAACAATACCAATAAAAGAGGAAGAAAACTAATAAGTACAAAACTACTCGAACTAAACACGAATCTATTCATTCAAGAAAAGAAGATAGTGATCATTTTAAACCAGAAAAGATCAATAATTCAACAACCACATTGGATATTTTACCTATACTTATGACCAAGTACATTCCAAATTGGATATTTTACCTATACTTATGACCAAGTACATTCCAATTCATGTCAGTCAGGTAAGCAAGTAAGAACAATACAGCAGAAAAACGCGAAGGAAACTGATAAAAGCAAAACTACTCGAATTTAACAACAAATTGAGCTTCTCTTTTGAGGTGATGGATTCTTATGCTTATGATTACTATGTAACCTATGATGTAGTACTGTTAGCTCACAACAGCTAAAGCTAAACTTGAAGCAGATAACAAAGGGTAATCTATTTCAAAACTAAGCCTGTAAGACTGAGCTGCTATGTGTATTTTAGACTCTGAGGCCGCATCTTAACATTAGTTACGATTAATCGCAAAGGATTGATCGATATCTTTTTTAGGATTCAGCTAAATTATGCCTGTAAGATACAAATTATTCCCTACCTACCCACCCCCCTCCGGAGTATTAACCGCGCGTGGCGCAGCATAATAGGACATTGTACTAAAAGACATATATTAAAGGAGTTTTAGGAAAAAAAACAGTTGTTTGCACAGAGACATGGAGTTCTCTTATCAATATTAAAATACCGAGTTTTCCATCAATATAAAGTTATTAATCTGGTTATTATAATGTCGGACTTACACAGTTTTGGTACAACAGAGAGAGTGTAATGTATTTCATATGCTTCCTCTTGGACGTTTAGCTCCAAGGGAAAAGGATACTTGCTGAGAAGTATTCAGAGGACCCTGTGTCTTTGGTTCTTGCGTTGGTTTAGGGTTCGGGTCAGCCATCTCTTCATCCTCAGTTTCTTCAATAGCTTGGCCAGCTTGTTTGATTGGAATGGCGAGTTGGTAGTTTGGACTGATCAAAGTATCCTCTTCTGGGGGGAGTACGATTCCTGGCCCAGATATGGACTTTGGCAGTGGAATTTTGTTCCTGTTCCTAGCCAACTCCAGTAGTACCTGTAAATTTGTAAGTACATTTATTTAAAACAACTAAAATAAGGGCTCATAGGAGTTTATATTATGTGTAGAGGTAGAAGCCACTAGAATTTCATGTTAAAGAAGAAAGGTTGAAGTATGTCTAAAAAAGATATCTCATTTCGTAGAGTATATGGTCACCATGAAGAATTAGAAGAATTGCTTCTTAAGCAATGCTTGGAAACTTTGAATATGGTCACTACAAAGAACAGAACAAATGTTCTTCTGGTATGAAAAAAGAACAAAACAGATACATAATTAAAATTAGGTGCATTTTTAAATTTAATAAGTGAGATGTAGGAGACCATCGCATATCTAACAGAATAGATCATTCTAGAAATGGAATCTAGATGGGTGTTTCTGAAGAGGGCGAATCTAAGTTACCTCCCGTGGTGGGGGCTGAGAGAAGCTGAAATTGACTTTTGACTGAATGGCCAATTTTACGTCATCGGAGTCAATTGCAGTCTTCCCAGCATGCTCTGCATAAACCTGTGAATCAGTCAAGACATCGACAACATAGCGATACCATAATTCCAAGAATTGGTGGACAATACGGGGTTCATAGTCATCAACACCCATCGACTTAAGAAGAGTTTTAACAATCTTTGCATCTCTAGGCAAGTTTTCCTCTCCATCTGCCATATTACTTGTTTCCTGTTTGCACAAGAAAATATTTGTAATTGCTGATATGATACAACAATCTTTTTAAAAAAAGAAAAGTACTTTGTAAACCTTATTTCCCAACAAGTATATCGGATGAGAAGAACACAAGATTCTATAGAAGATAACACATATAATTCATAATTTTTTTTTTAATAAAAACTTATAAACATAGCAGATAGCACCAACAAAAGATAGACAGATTCATTCTTTATCCTATCGAAGAATAGAAGTCATTACTGTAGTAACCAATAAGTAGCTGATTTTTCCTTGATTCGGAATTTCGGATAATATGGCATATGACACTAGTCATAAATTTCAAAATCAGGGGAAGATATCAATAAATTTGATCGCTGGTAGAAGTAAATTTCGAGAATTGAACTCCCTAAACTCGTAATTTAAATTTCAACAATAATTCACAAGTACATTAACAAGGGGGAAAGAATTAGAATGATGGATAGACAGTACAGAGCAAAGGAGGTGCAAGTGTAGGCAAGTAATTACAATTCAAAAGCATAATTTTTGTAAAGTTTATAATTTTTCAAAGTAAATCACCAACTAAAATAACAACACAAGAGCTATAACCAGAAAAAGGTTAAAGCTTTACTCACCCAGAGGCTGAGGCTCAGATTTAATTGCGTCCCAGGCGGTGGTGAGAGGGAGGTGCTGCTGCCGGTGAGGTTTACCGGTTGTTTCTGGGCTAGCTCGCCTTGTTCGATTTCGGGATTTTTTAATCTGGGCCTCCCCCGGTGATGGGCCTATAGTCGATCTATTCATCATTCCAAATAGTTTTATAGTGTCATCAGGTAGTACCATGAGATTATAAGTATTTTTAATGTAAATGTAGGAGGGTAGATTAGTAAATTTAGGATGAATAATTTGTATTTACAAACATGCCATTGAATATATATGGAAAAGGATATAATCTCAGGGGAGTTACCTGAGGTCATCCTCAGGCCCATTTTTCTCTAATTTTAATTAGAATTGAATTTAAATTTAATTTAACGTGATTTAGAGATTTTTTGCTACAATCTCGTGTGTCGTGTAGGCTTCACCGTTTTTTTCTTAAGAATTGGAATCCAGTCTACATAAATTTCTGAACTGTCAATTACTACCTGATTGAGAAACAAAAAATAAATTAAATAAATAAATAATCATTTTGTTTTCAGATTGTTTAACACATAAAATATTCAAGTTCTTTAATCCAAAAAATATTACAATGACACCTCGAACAATCCAATTTACATCAGATGTGAAACTAGTAACATTGTAGTTGACCTTAGTAGTGCAATGTACAGAACTATCAGTTACATCAACTGATATTGGAGTAACAAATGTCTCCAATACATGAATAATTTTTTATTGTGAAAGGTGAGCTCTTGCGATATCAACTATCGTCCCAAATTTGATGCGAGCCTTACAGATCTCCCAAAATACCAAATAAATCCTTATCAGAAAAATTACTGAAACCTATAACAAGACACACAAAAACATCGAAACATGACACACTAACATCCCAAAAAGATGGACATGACTAACAATCTTGATAACAAGGTATTCAACAAGATCTCACCCAAACACTACGCCACAAATGGCCTACGGCCACGTCCAAAAAAGTGTGATTATAGGCCAAAAAGTGTTGCTAAAAGAGCCTGAAACCACCTATGGCTACACTTTGACCAAATTTGGGAGTGTTAAAAAAACGGCTGCTACCATAGGGGTCTATGCTAACACTTTTTCGATTTTTGGTAACATGGAAGAAAAGTGTAGCCGTAGACCCCTATGCCAACATTTTTCTGATCTGTGGCTACAACTTATAATATGTTGCTATAGATCTATGGCTACACCATTATCTTTGTAGTAACACTATTAAAAGTGTTGGTGTAGACCTATGCCAACACTTTGCTAATCTTTTGTCAACACATAATGATCAATACTTTAGAGCCAATGGCCACATTTTTACAGGCTCTATACCAACATTTAAAATAAAGAAAGGCAACAAGTAAAATTGAAAAATAAAGATTCTCATTCAAAATATTGACAAACATTCCAATACATAAAGGCTATCCAAAAGTCATTCCAATACATAAAATCTCATCCAAAATAACTACATCAAATCCACAAACCAACCATCTAAAACCTACCTAATTAAGTTAAATACCGTGGAATAGCTAACTTGAGTAGTTTAAAAGTTAAATAGCAACTTATTAGCAACATCAACACCTTCGGTTTGCAGGGCTTATTCTCGTACTCCTTTATAATATTAACACCATGAACAGAGCTTAGAAAACTGTCCAACTCCCATGTAACACTTTTGTAATCAAGCCCACGCCACTTCACAAGCTACTCGTAATAACAACTTGAAGTACAAATGAAAACTGAAACCATGCCATCCTTAACAGCCTGGAAAAGATTAGGAGATGTATAAAGAAAACTGAAACATTTCACAAATGAAAGGATGAGAAAAGACAACAAGAAACACAGCAAACTATTATCATGTCATAAATTTATCCCTCTTTAATATTTAGGATCATGATATTGCCTCTGCTGTCAACTTTGGTTTGAACTTTGCATTTTAAAATGCAACTCTTTGTCTGGATCAGGTAATAGGGTTTAATAGAGAATCTTAGGACTTTAAAACAGAGAAAGTAAAAAGAGACAAGTGCACTAGTCCATACTTAAAAGTCCCCAGTTATCGATTCCCTTTGACATGAGCCCAATTACCTGCAAAATAGATGTTCATATGTAGTACATGTATTAGTCCAAATCCAATATTAAAATAAGGTAAAATAGAAAATATTCATTTCCTGGAAAGTTGGTGAGAGGATTAATGGACATACCGCATTTAACATAATGATCCTTGCAACATGCTACAAACCTTCACCACTTTCATCATTCAGGTACCTATGCCAAAATATAAACATGGCATAAGCCCCCACCTGATTAAAGTGATCACAAGTAGGTAATGTTAAATCATTAGATATATTACCATTCTCTCCTGGTTTTAGATGGCCACCAGGAAGCTTGCAAAAAGTGTTTCCAATTTGCAATAGAAGTATTAAAGTGCAAGTAAATATTTGAGCTACCTGCAAGCATAAGAAAAACAGGGGGCAAACAAGATGGAGTTAACAAAAGCAGCAAAACAGGGTCCAACTAGCATTCTTTTCAATAGAGCATGTACAAAAAAGCATGTACAAAAATAAAGAAATAAAGAAACACCCAACTATACCATCATAAAGGGTTCACAATGTGATTCGTTTAATAACCATTTCTCCAGAAATATTGTTACTTCTGCAATCCTTGAATTCATCAACATCAAACTTGCAATATTCAAACATAACAATACACGTGCAAGTCAACGAGATCATCAGTTACAAGGAGAGAAGAAAATTCAGACAAATATGGAACCAGCCAGTAAAGATTATGGAAGCGAAAGGAGTGAAGAATCATGAATGTACATAACATCAGTGTATACCTTAGTAATTATGCAATAACAAGCCTCCATGCATTCCTCCATTTTAGTGAATGGACGAGGAAGATCCTACATTGTCCTACAACCAGCAAGATTCATTTCAGTTCTGGTAACATATAATTAAAAAATCCTTTATTGCATCTATACACATTAGGCAGAACAAAAGAAAAAAGGAATTAGCACTGTAGAGAGTGGCCATAACAACTAAACGGCTACAAAAGTAAGACACGCATTTTTAGTTCAGATAATCGGAAAAAAATGAGTGTTGTGACCATGCAGTATAGCAAAATAAACAGGTACAACATGTCAATATAGACTAAAGAATCCGACCTTTGTTTTGGTTTCGCACTTTACATCCGGTTGTTGGACCCTGAGAGACAATATGTAATTGTCTATGTAGTGATTGTAGCACTATGTAATTATTATCATTTTAATTAGTAGTTCAAACATAATCTGATATGTCAGTTCAAACATAACATGATATATTTCTTAAAGGTCAAATATTGAAACATCTGTAAACTTGAGCTGAGGTATCATGGTTAATACAATGACAGATTGCTGTGTAAAGTTTGTATACCTTTCGAGCTTTCTCTGCACATGTAATGAAGATGACAATGTACACTTAACTGGAAATCGCAGATCACAAATAAATCAGCGCATTGCGCGAGAACTGCAGAATGTGAGTAAATAAGTGTATTGCAGCGCTACTTGCTATAAATGTATTACAAAAGATTGCGAAATAATAAATGAGAGGTAGGCCAAACCAAAAGTTGCCGTGTAAGAATTTTGACAAACAATATAGGACCGAGTCTGGAAGCACTGATATTCCTATAGATGTGCTTGTAGTAAACCTTTCCCAAGGAAATCTCATAGTAAGAAGAAATAAAATTACAAGTCAAAAGTTTTACTTGCAACATTACTGTCTGGTTTAGAGATAAATTAGTACACAGTAACACATGTTATCTAGCATTAAATAATACTATATTAATTATGTGTTAATTGTGCTAGATTTGTAGACACGTATCTAATATCTTTCATCCTAAAGAATAAAATATTATCTTTCACAAAAAAAATATTGACACGGATGGATGACAAGGAATATGATTCCCAGATGCATTTTCAAGTATAATTCTCTAAAGAAAAGGAAAAGTTACATCAATAAGTTACAACACATTTGTACTACAGAATAATAGAAAGGCACACAAATTTTATTTAGTTAAGTAAGGATCTAACTAAGCACAATACAAATTTCAAACATTTGACATATAATAGCACACGTGACAACATGTTATAACTTTCACAACATTGTACTATCTCTTACTAACCTCTAATAATTTATAAGTAGTATATAAGCTTGAACTAAACAAGCTCCATATCAAGACCCAAAAAAAAATTGAGTTACCCTAGGGCCCACACAACATATATGAATACCTGAATAGAATCTTTTATCTTGGGGAACACTTGAAATTAAAAATCACCCATGTCACATAATAATATCAATGACTCAAAATGTTAAAACCCCTTACAAAACTCATTACAATAATGGCTAACCATAAAAGTTTCCATAAGTGTGTATGTCCAGGAGAGAGACGAATTCATATAATGCTCGTGCAAGAAGCTAATATTACTGAGTGAGCCAATGTCATCCTTGTATGTAGGAACATCCAAATTATCATTTTACTTATCAATAAATGTGTGAGCGATGAAACAGAAGCCACTAGTGGCTTTACAATATGTTTAGAACTCTAAAACTTGAATACATTTGCTGAAAACAATAGTCATATTTTGATTGTTACACATAAATTAAAATATGACTAAAGACGGAAACTTAAAAGAACATCCTTGTGACAAGAAGAACATCCCAAAAATATACTCTAAAAAAATAAAATAACTAAAAACATACCAACACACTGGCAAAATAGCTAATGGATCCATATCATAAATTTTTGTGTTTGTGTGTGTGTGTGTGTGAGAGAGAGAGAGAGACAGAGACAAAGAGAGAGAGGGAGACATAGAGATATATACATATATAGAGAGAAAGAGCCATAAAGAGGGAGACACGAAGAGATAGATAGAGAAACATATATCGAGATAGGGGGAGCGAAAGAGAGGGAGATAGAGAGAGATCTGGGGAGCGAGAGAGAGGGGGAAGGAGAAAAGAAGAGATTATTGTTCAAATCAAAGCATTGAAACAATCACAAATATGTAAATTATACAACTAAACAGATTGCAGGCATATAAACCCAAATTTGAGTTATACCTCAAATTCGAAACCAAACCAGGATTGAAACCAAATCTGATACAATCCGATTCAAAGCTCGAACCCGTTCAATTGAACCCAAATCCCGCTTGAATCCTTATTAGATTGAGAGAAACTACCGAGAATGAAGACCAAAAGAGATGAGAAAGTGAAGAGCTAGATAAGTAAAATATTTCATCCATTGCCCTAATATGAATTAGCCCCAATTTTGTTTGCCGCTCCACAAATATTTTGAACCCCCGCCCAAACAAATTCACTGGTATTTGTGTACTTTTCTTTTTTATTTGTTATTTAAAAAATATTACAAATTTATTTTAATTTGTTGATATTAAATTATAAATATTAGATTTATTATTTTCAAATTCTTCACAGTTCATACAAACTATTATTTTCTCTATTAAAATTTTTAATGATTGTAATCAAAATTTAATATTTTTTTAAAATCAATTTATTTTAAAAAAATTTTATTCTAAATATATTAAAAATACTTTAATATTTAATAAATTTAAATAATTTAATTATATCATGGAATATTTTAATTTTTACCATAAATGACTTCAACGATTTTATTAAAATTAATTATTTTTAAAGTCAAATAATTATTAAATCATTAATTTTAAATAAAATAAAATTTTTGTTCATAAATATTCTAAGTTAACACATCTCATGGCTCATGGTGTTGCCAACTGTAACACTTTTTATAATTAAAGTAGCATACTTTTGAGGATTTGGTAACACCACAATCACAAAGGTTGCTATAGCTCAAAATTTTGGTGACATCCAATAAGGTAACATGGTGCCCAAAAGGTTACAATAGATCATCTATGGCGTAGCAATGAATCCTAATTAGAGAATCCCTTGAAGGGAGTATAGAGAAAGAGTTGAGTGAGTGAAAATAATTGAGCGGCGATGTGAAATAATTAGAAAAGTTAAAGACCCGCTTAATTAATTGAGTGAAAATTTTGGACAAATTAAAGTCCCACCCACACAAAACAATTGACCCGCCTATTTTTTTGTGCGATTGCTAACACTTTTTTTAAAGAGCAATGGTTACACAGATTTTGGTGTTACCATAGATACCAATGACGTCTACCGTAACACTTATTTATAACAATACTAACATTAAAAAAATGTGTAGGCGTAGACCAATTTTAAGGCATATATGGTAATATTTTTGCTCGTAACACTGAAAAAAGCGTTGTTGAAGCTCATATGTGGCGTAGTGAAAAATGATTAGCTTTTGATTTTATTGAAAAATTAGTAAATAAAAGAGAGGATGAGAGAACGAAGATGTTTAATCGGTAAAGGGGAATGAAAATATGAAAGATGAAGATAATTGATAACAAGGTACTCAACAAAATCTCATCCAAAAAGGATTAAATCTCGATTTTATTGAAAATTAATAAATAAGTGAAGAGGCTTAATCGATAAAAGGGAAATGAAAATATGAAAGATGGTGAAATGACAATTAGAACCCTAGCTATGAGAGTCGACTTTCAAAACAGCTTTTATAGACTTTACAAATTTAGATTTAGGTATAAGTGTAACAATTTTTTAAATTTTTTAATTATTTTTTTAAAAGAAGTAATCTTGCATGTTTGTTCTATAAAAATCTCGGAATAAACGAGAATAGAAGGATACCATAAAAAATAAACTCTTAATTTATTAAAATAGTGTTCAAAATTTTAAATTTAACTTATTTAATGACATTCTATATTTTAAAAATTTATTAATATAAAAAAATAATAAATCAATTAAGTATCACATTTTCATAAATTTCAAAAAGTGCACCGAAATTTGTAAATTATCAATTTAAAAGGATTTCATGACATATCTTTGTTTAAAATATTTTAAAATTTGAAATCTTCTTTTTAAATTTAATAAATACCACCGAAGTTTAAATATTTCTACAAAATTCAAATTTAATACACCTCTTAAACTACACTTCTTTTCAGTCAACAAAATATACACGCCTATTTCATTTTCGACGTAAAGCACTTTCCGGTCACCTTTCTCCGGTTTCCACTTTCTTCACCTCCGATGTCAGTAGACGAAGCTGCAGCGGCGGTGCTATCACAAATAGCCCTAGCCGCCGACGGAGCTGTACTCGGTCTAGGTTTAGCTTACGTGGCAGTTCGTAGCATTGTCAATTACACTTCTTCCTCATCCGCTCTTAACAAAATCAAACACGCACCTTCGCTCCGCGTATCTGATCTCCGCTCATTTCTCTCTAATTCCGATCTTGATTCCGGCGATCGTAAACTCGTCGTCGTTCGTGGATATGTTGAAGCTAAAGCCGCCGTTGAAGGTAATTGGACGAGTCTCCGGCATAATGATGCTCTTGTCTCTCCTCAGTCCGGTGATAAAGCCGTCGTTTTGTTGCGAACGCAAACAGTACGTATATTCAGTTTTAATTGTATATAATTGTTCGATTTTATTTATTAAAATTAATTTGTTAGTGAATTTTAATATTTGGTTTTAGGATGTAGTTAGATCAAGTATGAGTCACATTTCGTTTCGATGATTGTTCTATTTATAGAATATCGATTAAATTTATGCTGAAGTGATTATAGCTCCGTTATGAAATTTATCAATATAATTTACGATGTCTAGTGTGCAATTGCGGAAGCTAAGAAACTAAACCAGTAACATCTTTCCGTACTTTTTTATTAAGTAGGAAGTACATTTATTTAACCACATGAATAAGTACAATGCGTGACAAGGTTGAGTTTTAACTATATTCGAAATGGTTAGTAGTTCTGATAGGGTTTATGGAACATATACTTGTTTCCGTTGAAACCACAGCATGTAATTAATGTCGTGGAAAATTTTATGAAATTCTAATAACCTTGTATGTAATTATGTTGAATATGTGCTAGTTGTTTATCTGATTTGATCGAGTGTTACTTTGAAGTGTATATACAATGAATGGAGGGGATTGTTTGGATGGACATCCGAGATACGCTCTGTCTTTAGAAGATCGTGGAGAGAGAAAGAGTCTTCGTCATTAAGAACGGTATGCATAAATGATCTGTTACTATCTTTTTCTGATTATTATATAAAGGTTCTAAGAGCATTTCCAACGATTGGCTAAAACGTCGATTATGTAAAATTTATTGAACCCGTAAGGTATTGTGTTCCAATGGAATTTGCTATAATGATTGGCTATATCTTAAAAATGGTATGTTATTATTATTTTTAGTTGTTATAAATAGAATCTATCTTTTAATATGGCAATAAAAATGATGTGTAATTTCACTACAGGTCTCTAGAGATTCAGCAAATATAGCCAATATATTTTGGTTGGCTAAAATTTTTGCTAAGAGTTAAGACCCATTGGAGTACTAACATTTTTACAAAATCTCTATAGTTTTTATTTAAGGTAATTTATGTAGATTTTTAGCTAAAGGCTTATGATGGTTGAAGATGCTCTAATATCACTGAATTGTAATTTTGTGAGTTTTCTTTAGTTTGTTGATCCAATTATACTTATTCTGTTTTTTTTATTGTGTCTACTGTAAAAAATGTTGGCTTTTTGACATGATTCGTTATTTTACTTTTGGCAGATTCCATTTGTTCTTGTGGATGGTGGGATGTGGCCATATTCTGATTATGTTGTGGTAAACATGAATGGCTCAAGACATCCGATACCTCTTGATACTGTATATCACCACTTGCAGCCGATAACAGCTTCTCCTTATACATTTTTTCAGGCGTTTTTCGGCCATGAGTATCCTGTCAGTCCTTATTTGTCTTCCTTTCAAAGGAATAAACATCGTTCTTTTGATGTGGTTTTGGCTTATAATTTTCTTTTTTTAAGACTAGTGGTACTATTTTGGATTGAGTTTGTCTTGCATTTAAAGGTTGGACTGCTTGACGAAGAGAAAATTCTTCCATTGGGAAAGGAAATTACTGTGGTTGGCACGTGCGGATTGAGTAATGGAGCTCCTGAGATCAAGTCATGCAAGGATCTGCCTGTTTTCATGTACAGAGTTTATACTTTTATATCTCGTTCATTGTACTAATTGAGTAAAGTCAATGCTCTCATGTTCCTCATCGTGATATTCTTTTGCAGGTCTGATGTGAGTAAGGAACAGATTCTGGTAGATCTCGCCTTTAGAACGAAAGTTCTACTATGGAGCGGAGTTGTTCTTGGTTCTTTGGCAATAGGCGTGCTAGGTTATGCTGCTGTCAGGTAAAATTATAACTTTCCCTCGATCCTAATTACTTCACAATTCAGCTAGATGGAAAGACAGATAGCAGAATTTGAAATTTAGATCGAATGCCATATAATTTCATGGTGGTTGTTAAAGGAGGTACTCACCTTTTCTATAGAATATAAATGCAAGAAGTAACCCAATCCTGTGCAAGGTTTCATTAAAGAGTGTTTACTCTGTTGAGCTTAGTTCAGAAATGAAACATCCCGTAAATTTGTATGATGTATAGAAGAGCCACAAATCTGCATTTCTGGTCTGTGCAATGAAGGATACCACTGACCAAATCAAAATTTTCAGGAATTGGAATAAATGGAAAGTGTGGAGGCAAATGAGGCGGATCCAGCGAGATGACACTGCTGATAGTAGTGAAGCTGACACTCAGATTTTAACAGATGAGGAGACTGGGGACATTCCAGAAGGGGAGTTATGTGCGATCTGCCTGACGAGAAGGCGAAGGTCTGCATTCATTCCGTGTGGGCATCTAGTTTGTTGCCCACGGTGTGCTCTGTCAATAGAGCACGAGGTATCACCCAAGTGTCCTGTTTGTAGGCAGTCAATTCGGACTTCAGTGAGAATATACGATTCTTGAGATTATCTTAGGTACATATCTGGTATGGAAGCAGCTTTGTTGCTTTTGGAACATTGGTGTATATTACTTATAGATGGTTGTTTCATGTGTTTCGGATAAATTTAGTCCTCATCTTTTTATTTGTGTGCCTAGTTTTCTTACAACGTTGCCTACTGTTTTGAGTTGTGCCAGTTATTCATAGTTGAGAAGCCAAGCAATGAAGATTCAGAGAAATTTCCTGCGTTGGTTTGGCCTATGCTACTAGATATATCTTGACATTAATCTATTATAAACAGAAACTCTCTCTCTTTTTTTAGGGCACTTTTTCCGGAAAATGGTTTCCTGCCAAATACTTTCAACAATAATTTATATGTTTATACAAACTATGGTACTTTAAAGAAATTCATATAAGGTACACAATGTAAGCACAATACCATTCTCAGATTACAAGAAAGTATAATCTTTCTTATGATTTTGTCTATATTTCTCCTTTTCTCATCATCTACACAATCTCATAAACTAGTACTTATTCACTTGTCATTTTGTTTCCTATCAATCGTCCATAAGGAGCAAAATGAAACTGGTTGTCCTTTCCACCAGAGTCCCACACAGCCATCCCTCTCTTCCACTCTCATTTCCCAATGTCTATCATACTTTTTCAATAGCGCTCGAGCTCCATTAATGGCATCCTCTCCAAAAAGTTCCCCAGTGAACCCCACACCATGCATCCTCTCGGACCACTTTTCTTTTCTCTCATTCATCTCTCCCATATATGTCAATGTCTTTGCGGTTTCTCCTTCAATCATTCTCCTTTCTTCGCTGTCTCCCCCCTTAAATGCTGCACTTGTAGAGTCCAAGAACTTCCACAAATACTCTACTCGTCGTGCAAATCCAGTTGCAAAGTTCCCGCAGTTGTTGCAACTACAATCTGTGTCGTTCTCGCTTAAGATCATCGCTTTTGGCTCCAAACTCCTCATTGCTTTCAAGAACTTTGTTCTGTCATCCGGGTTGTGGTGGTTTATCTGGTGAACTCGAAATTGAGCACAAATGATTAAGGTTTCATCAGGAGTAGAACCAAGGACTTGGGCATTAAGACTTTGTAAAGAATGGGCCTCAAGTACGTTAATATGCAAATTAACATTCAAGGTTTTTGCGTATGCAGTGAGTTGCGGGACAGAACTGTAACCGGGTGGACCAACTGCAAATGGTATCTCTATAGATTGATTACTGTCGCTGGGTGGAGCAATTACAGTGAGCCGAACCAACTTAGGTGGCCCACCTGGTCGACAAGTCAAGCCGTCAAGAAGTGTGGGCCATTGAACTCCATGGGAGACTCCAATATCAACAATATGAAGATTTTGTGGGGATTGTTGCTGAGAAAGTACTTGGAGTATAGAGGCGTTGGCAATGTTGTTTGGGATAGTAAACCACGGATTAATGTCATTGATATAGATCAATGAATCCTTGAAAAATCTTGGTTCTGCCGAAGCAAAACTCAAGCTCTTGGCAGAAACAGAATAAGTGTGAGCAGCAGATAAATGATGAGCCAGTGCTTGGAGTCCATGCACTGCCAGACGGTGGTTAGCATCGCCTGTTGGGGAGGCAAGCTCGTGGAGAACATAGAGGAGGTGCTGAACTCGGTTCAGATTTCCTGCTGTGATAGCAATTGCACAAGGGTTGAGCAGTTGTTCTGCCCATCTTCCTTCTTCGTTACTATTGCTGTTAAAATCACTTCCAGCTAACTTTGTACCTCTTCTACTTGCAGCTTTTTTTACTGAGACCCTTTGATCAACTAGTACTTTATCTCCATCATTAGCCTCATTACTTTGACGATTCTGATTCTTGTTGTGGGCTTGAGATGCATTGGGATTAGGTTCATGGCTTGCTTTTCGTTTCTTTGATGTTTCAGGTGGTGATTGATGATTGGATATTACAGGTTCAACAAGGAGTGTGTTTGTTGCAGCAGTAGTGTTAAGGGCTGAATTATGGTTGATAGAAGTGAAGTAATTGTTAACTAGTTCTTGATCAAGATCTTGACAGATATCCAACCAAGAATCATTATTAAGAACACCAGAACTGTATGGATCATCCAAGCTATACGGATAGAACGATGGATGGCACGATAAAGAACCTTCAATCCAATCCAAAATTTGATCTGAGGTGGGCTCTGGCTCTGTCATTGTGCTGGAGAACGAAGATAAAAATTGGGTGTTCTGTATTATCCTGTTTGATCCAAGAAGTTGAGTAAAATAGTACAAGTTGTGTAGATCCTTGTTTTCGATGTTGGCGGGCTATATATGTTGTCATTTTACGCAGAAAGGACAGTGGAGGGCATGCGGAAGGAGTTTTGGCGTGCCGTATCTGTAAAACATGAGGTTGTTAATGTTAATTATTCTTAAAACAGTGAAATGAAGAGTTTTTTTAAATCATAAAACAGTGAAAGGGAAATGTAATCTTGTTCTTGAATTTAACTTATGCCATTGTTTGTAATGGTTGTTGAGATCCATGGGCTTATAAGAGACATGTAATTCTTGATGACAGGGATGCTGACTGGGTGGATTTGAGATACGTTTAGGTTCTTGTCTGATTCATTTTATTACATTTATCTAATGGGTTTTTGGCTCTTTACTTGAACCTAATTTGACTTCTAAACAAGTCGATTGCATTTCAGTTATAGGTATGCCCTAAGACCAGTAAAAAAAAACCAGGAAACATGCTTGCCCAAAGCAAAATTCATACATGCTTGCACTAGAAACACATCATCACCTGTGTTGTAACAATGGAGTATAAATTATTTCAGGAACACAGTTCCAATTTACAAGAGAGATGATCCTAAATGCGGACACCTACAACCCCAACTTATCTAGAACCTGTAAATCAAATCAAATATACACCGTAAAGATTCTAAAAATAAAATCTTTATTGACTATTTTGGTTCTTGAACATCTTCCGTGACTTAATAACCAAGAATGCTACAACACAAACTTGCAAGATGGCAACTAGACCCGTAAATAGCAATCCAATTTTCTTCCCCAAATTGAGCTTCTCTTCTGAGGGTGGTGGAGTCTTATGCTTATTATGTTTAGTACCACTTGTCTTGTTCTTTCGAGGCGGAGGGGAGCTAACAGGTTGTGAAAAATATTTCGGAGGGGGCGGCTTTTCATCCCAACGGAGGCGTAGAGGTGGTGGAGTTGGCATTGATGGGACTGGCAGAGGTGGTGGAGTTGGCATTGATGGGACTGGCGGAGGTGGTAGCGGTGGCAAAGAGGGAACTGGCTGAGGTTGGACTCGGAGAGTTAAGTAGATTAGTACAACAGCTATAGTTAAACTCAAAGTAGTTAACAAAGGAGAATCCATCTTAAAACTAAGCCTGTAAGACTGAGGTGCTATGTTTTTTCCCGGATCAATAAACCAACCAGGATAGTTACTTAGTTCCAGCAAGAACAAGAAGAAACAAAGATGGGATCTTTCAGCAATGTTGCATAATATGAATATCATACATTACAGAATGTTACTACCGGTCACATTTCCAGGAAGACATTGAAATTGCGTACATGGGTGGATCATGTAGACATGCAGGGCCCATCCTTTATATTTAAATATAATATTATTTTATTTATTCGGGTTTTAAATGATTGAATGTAACTCCACCTGTTCCTTGACTACAACACGTGTCACTTCATTTACTATTCACTATATGCAACATATTATGACATGAGTAGTGCTAGGGACCCCAAATTGGGTCCCAAAAAGAGTTCCTAAATGACGTGGCATTGGTGATTTGGCAATATGGGATATTTTAATTAGTGTGATTGTTCACACAGGGGGTCCTCGATCATAATATGACCAATCAGAAGATAAAACGTGTCATTTAGGAATTTTTTTGGGATCCAATTTGGGGACTCTAGTATTTTCCACTCAATTTTCTTTTCATCGAGTCAAAAACTGAGTAACGGTCTCTCTCAAAAGTTTACAACATTCTGCTACTGTACCTCTAAATTGTCTCTTCCTAACTTGATTGATGTATATATAGGATTAACAAAAATACAAACTTGATGCCACCTTGACTAATATCTACTAAACACGTCTGTATGAAGTTCCTATATTTTGTGATAAGAGGGAAAAAAAGGTTTATTTTGTGGAACTTATCATGATCAACCCCACACAAAGAGTAGACCTTGATTCGGTCATAAGCTGAGTAAACCGCGGAGTCTTCCCCCGAATTCTCCCATGCTCTAGAGTACAGACTGATGCGAGAGTCTTGTAAACTATGTGAGTTGAATACGACTACTTTACAAGAACCATTGGACACAATCTTTCGACTAAGTTGCCTAATCCTGTTTATTAAATACTAATCTACTGCTGTGTATTCACTATGACAAATTCAATTAGCACATCCTATAGCTAAGATTCAAGAATTAGCACATGCACATCCATGTAGAACCGTCTATATTGTTCATGGAAGCTAAACAGAGGTACTAGGTCAAGAAGTTGATTAACTGTGCAAATTAGCGTTAGTTCCTCCTTAAGGAGATGATTCTATTGAATTAATCTAGTACGGATCAAAGAACCTAGAGTGGTGCATTCAACAATAAAAATTAGTGTTAGAGCAATACTAACATACAGAAACGCTGGTCCATGTATTAACAATGTTATTTCTGCAGAAAGATGTTTTCTCCTTGGTGAAGTACTATCTACCTATATGTACATTAATTAACCTGACTCCACTTTGAAAGTAAAGTATTTCTTCATTGCTCTCAGAATGTATACCCCGATAATAAGAAGCCCAGCCAAATGCTACTTTAAAACTGGAACTCCTACAACCGCATGCACAATGCCTGAAAGAAATAAGCAAACAACCATCATGTTTACGAATCAGTAATATATGGCAAGGATTAGGTAATAAACAAATCCACAAAAGCACTCACTCACCATATCACAACTGAAAGTTAGCCCCATGCCATAGTAGAAGCATAATTGACCAGCAGTTTGCCATCAAAACCAAAATTCTGAAATATACAACAAAATCCCAGTTATGGAACAACTGCTTAAATTGAATATTTCAAGTCTATAATATTCTAGGTGTAGCAAGTTGATTGGATACCCAACCAGGTAGCAGCCAAGAATTGTTACTAAATTAAATAATAAATGTTTTGTTTGTAATTTAGATCTTCAAAATTTGTACGGGCTGAGTAGAGATAGTGAGATACTCCATATAATTTCTACGACACCAGGTATACTAAAATAAGGTCAATAGTATACTCCCTCGGTCCCAGCCAATAGTTTACATGACGGCTGGGCACGGAGACCAAAGATAGTGGGTGTAATATTGTTAAAATAAGTGAAGTAGTGGGTGTAATAGTGAATTTATTGTTAAAATAAATGAAATAGTGGGTGTAATAGTGTAAAGTATTGAAAAAATGGAATAAAGTAGTGGATGTAATAATGTATTTTATTGTTAAAAGTTGCTATTTTGGGTAATGTAAAGAAATGGTGGGACGACCCAAAAAGGAAATTGTAAAGAAATGGATGGGATAGAGGGAGTACAATATTAGAAAAGGGCAGATTAGACTTTATGTTTGTTAGAAAACGTAACTAGTAACTGTAGAATTATAACTGCTAACTTAGATTAATTGTATGACAAATAAACAGCAAGTAATATGAGCTGCAGATATATAGGTAGCCAACATAAACTTACGTTAAATAGATCAATCACCAATTCATCTGGGTTGGGAGAGAAGGCACCGTTAACATACACAAACTCGAAGAAGAAGAAGAAGAAGAAGAAGAAGAAAAAAACAAACGTTATTCCAGGTTAAGATATTGAGAGATGTTTCTTTTTTCGAAAATAAGTAAGTGTCAAGCATCTACCAGCGTCTCCCTGTGAAGTTGGTGGCGCAGAAAATCGATAACTTTGGCAAACTTTTCTGTTCCACTAATCTGCCCATAAAAGAGGTTGAAAGAATAATAAGAAAGAACACACTATCAACATAGAAGCATGGAGTACTGTTAACAAGGAGTAAACTCAAATGCTTAATATAACATTCAAACTGGGATTAGTATCAACGTGCAGTCAAGTGATTATATCTATTATATTACTATATTCGGCAGCTAAAGGACTGGCGGTTATTTTGTATTATGTCAAAACGTGAAACCTTAAGGGTTCGTTTGAATTGAGGGTTGAGAAGGGATGAGTTGGGTCGGGTTCAAATTTAAAAATTCGTTTTTGAGAAAATTTTGAAATTTATCATTACCTTCCACTCCAGCAATATATAAACTTCTCCTCTTGTTTGCCAATTTTAACCAAGTGTTTCCATCAAAACAGTCTTGCTAAACATTGATTATTCACCGTGGACTTAAACGTTTTGTTCCTACCAGATCAACACAAGTTTCTTAGAGCAAATCTTGAACCAAAACATTCTCCAGATGTAAAATATTACTGTATCACACTAGCTTGTTGGCTCCAAGTAGCATTATCATTAACAAATAAGTTGTGTTAATATCCTTTTGTTTCCCATTGCCCCGAAACGCAATACATACACATAAATTCACGATTAAATACCTACCGTGATCTAGGATTACTAGTAGAAAATTCATATCAGCAAAAACTGCAAGCTAGCTACTCTAGATAACAATCAAAGTCGGATAATTATATTGAACAGAATGAGTGTTAAAGGAGGAGTGTACATACTCTGAACTTGGATTGCTTTAGGATTGGGGCGTCACCAGTAGCCCTTACGTGAACCACCACTGCAATGCAATTATAATCCATCGTAAAACAATATAAATAAATTTATATTATAAAAACTTAAAAATTATACAATTAACAATCTTTTAAGGATGAACCTTCTGGAGCAGGAGCAGGAGCAGGAGCAGCCATTGTTGATCTGATCAGGGTCGTGCCAGTACCGGTAACAATTATATTGCAAATTCAACTTCTTAAGATTGAGATATCGTATCTAAACATAATTATTATTTTTCATATGTTATATTAAATTAAAATTTTAAATCCTTTTTCTTTTGGTCAAAATAAATTTGGATAATCATACATAACCACTGTCAAAGAAACTTTTCTTGAAAAATAATTTATTTTCTTTGACAAACAATCTGAAAAAATCACGAAAATATTTCTCCAGAAAATAATAAAATTACGCTAATCTTTCCCCAAATTAACTATGTTGTGCTGCAGATATTCAAGGGAATGATATATGGTAATGAAAGCATGAGGCTTGGCAGGGCACTAACTATAGTCTATAAACCAACTTTATTGTTTAATATCACAGAAGCGTAAACCAAGCTCCTTTTTACTATGGCAACCAAGTCTAGGCAGATTCACTGCATTTATTAAGTATCAGCTCAGCTGATGTATTATTACAATTCTACAATTGAACAAGAAATGTCAAATTAAATTATTAAAAAAAAACATCCATATTGCTCCAAGCCACCCATGTCAACCCTTTATGCAATTATCCAGTTTGTTTACTCGTCCGATGAACCAAACCTGCAACGGAGATTTTTATCATTCAGAGTGTTAAAATAACATAGCTTTAAATCCCCTTCTACGCCTCCCCCTCGTAAAGAAAACAAAAAGCTCTACCCATGTTCCATCATGTTCAATCCCGAAATATTTACCACTTTTGATGCAACATAAGAGAATATTCTTAATCACTAGTAATATGACCATGAAAACATATGTGCTGTAATCGCACCTTTTTATCTGATGCTGCACTTGAGAAACCAACTGATCTGAACTAGAAGGCCTCATCTGGTGGTTGGCACCCACAGAGTTGCCAGTCCCCTGTCCAGTCACCTCATTAGCGTTGCTTGTGTCGGAGTTGGAGGATTCCATCAACGAGCGTACCTGAGTTAAAAAAGCATATCTGAGTTAATAGTTGTTGCAGCAAGTAATAGATTCAAATAAGAGAATAAAAGAGCGCTGAAGGAAAAGAGAGATTCTATTCACCTTATCGAGGCGAATTTTGTGTGCATGACTTGATGACTGCAAGTAAAATCAAGCCTAAAATCAAATACTGCTTCCTTGAAATAATTTTTTCTAACTCACAACTACTATTGCATACAATGTTCTAATGAAAGAATTATCGTTCTAACAATGGAATATAAATGAGAAACAGAAAAGAGCATGTCAAAAGATGAAGCATGATGATTACCGCAGAATTGTACATAATTGACAGAGCTAGTTTAGAGTTTATATAGTCAACCAACGAAGCAAGATTGTTACTACTTGTCCACAAAAAGTTTGAAGCGTTTATACAGTCAACCAACGAAGCAAGATTGTTACTACTTGTCCACAAAAAGTTTGAATATATAAGCACCACTGAATATTCACAAGGTAGTTGCCTAAATCTTTCAATTTTTTATAGTATCCCTTTATATGGTGATGCAAAAACCTATCAATCTAGTAAAAAGATACTCTAAAAGTAAAGTTAACTCTTACCTCATTTTCTTGGTGCTTCCTCTCTTCACTTGAGTACCCTGGAATAGTCAAACCTAGGTTCTTTTCTGCACAGTAAAGAAAAAATGAAGGGTCAATCCACACGAGTATATGCAATCCACACATTCTCACCAATAAAGGCAGTCAGCAAACATACTCACGACTAAAGGTATTGCAAGATATGTATTACTAATTACTAAACGCCCTTGTATTCCACTGAATATATCCACATGAGATTACGAGTAATAATACTAATCAATTGTAAAATCTTGTAAATTTCTGATTTTGAAATGCGAACAAATTTGTTTTAACACGTATCACCTTCCACTGATTATAAATTCAAAAACTGGAGAAAGAGAGACAAGTTGACTTCCTACTGTTTACAAGTAATTTTGAAATCATAGAAATGATGAGATATGTATTCATGTTGTAATAAGTATATGGCATAGTTACATAACCCAACTTCAGTCTAGAAGCATGTGACCCACATTGAATATATGTATTGAGATCTAAGAGATACCTCTGACACGTCAAGCGACTACAGGTCCAACATCGATAAAACAACACTACCACAAAAGTCGAGGATCACACACATTTTTCCCTCCCTCCCTCCCTCCCTCCCCCTCCCGCTCACACACACACACAACACACGCACGCAAGCAAACACACACACACACATAGGGCGAAGCGAGACAATCTCAAGTACCCTACATTTGAGATGTGTTGGTCAAAAAACTGGACATTCAAATCATTTTTAAAATTTTATTAAAGACACGGGAAAAAACTATAGTGGACTTCAACATAAATCACCGGATAGAAAAACATAAAATAGGCGAAAGATAAACCACAGCACAGAAAAGCATCACTATATATATGTGTGAAATTAGCCCAAACATAAATCTTTGTGCAGACACTTAATTTATAAATCTTTGTGCAGACACTTAAGTTATAAATCTTTGTGCAGACTCATCTCAGATTGTATGAAATTCAAAGGTAAACCTATAAAATAATACTCCTTCCAACACTTTTTTTATCCCTCCATTATGTGAAAACAGTTCATACACGTGACACCATAAAATAACCATTCTGGATTAAAATGACATCGAATAGTCCGATACTACTCAACAAACACAAACGGATGTATTTATTTAATCAGATAGAGCACATACCCAAGTGTAGCAGTACATCTTTAGACTCCACTGTTGAAGAATTACGGTGCTTTGCCAAAGTGCATGCATATGTAGCAACCTGCAAAAGCCAGAATAATGAAGTTTATCATGAGACACCATAGATCATGATAAATAAATTCATGTTTTCTGATTGTCCCATTAAGCTGGAATGCACTTTGTAACACAATCTTATTAAGCAGAAGCATCAAGCATGCATAATAAACATTACAACAAAATTGGTGTGTGTTTTGGTGCATATTATTTCAGTGTTTATGGACCTTCAAATGCATTACAATTTAAAATAATAATGAAACACAAATGAGCATAAAAAATCCATCTACTACCTCCATATTGAAAAAAAAAAAAAGGCACTTTAGTAATAAAATGTCAGCAGTAATTTTAACAAATCCAACCATAGTCCACGTGAATTTGGTGGACACCGATGGTGATCGGGAGGATATTGTATTCTCAAATTTTAATACAAAATATAAATATTGCATAAAAATATTTGATTTAGTGCACATATATTTTAATCTATTATAGAACAACAGTTCGAAGTACAATTATTAATAACTGATCCACTTGAACATAATATTTGATATCTAAACTTACTAGTCGATTTGCTAGATTCTTAAGTGTCAGTTTTTAATAAACAAGTTTCATCCTACTCTAGTCCTCCACATGACTTGTCAGTTTTCAAGCTACAAAGATTCAAATATTGTCACTAAAATATAAAAGATGTATGCCTAAAACAGACAAGTGTGACTTAAACTTTGAAGTTAAATTAAGCAAGCCTTACCGAATCAATAAAGTTATCTGCAAGCATCAAAAGCATTTCTTCCAAGACAGGGTCCAACTTTACTTGTGGGTCCACCTAAACACCAAATGACGTTATAAATCAATTTAAAGAAAATCAATGACATATTAAAATTTTTAAAATTCAGAGTCTTGAAAGTTGGCAGTATCAACTTTCATCAATCCCAAGTCAAGACAGATGTATTCCCAACGAAAAAAAGTTAAATAAAAAATTAAATCTAAATTCTGTAGAAATAAATATTAAGACGTTTCATTTTTTGACCATAGCCAAAAAATAACTAAATCTTAATTCTGTAGATTTGCTTTGTGTAACATGGTGAAAGAATCGAGGTATGTAAAAGCAACCTGTGCAGCCAATTCTTGTATCCTCCTCTTCCCAAGAAGTTGATTGCTTGCCTCTGTCCCTTGGCTTGAACTCCCACCTGGCGTAGTTGTTCCAGATGCAGTAGCATCTGGATGAGATCCAGTTAAACTAAGAGATTTTTGACCAGCAGGCGTCGCCATCCTAGGAGACTGCTGTTGTTGATGATGCAAAATTTGCTGTTGAGCCGGTGGTACTGGTTGTTGCTGCAGCTGCATCTGTCCAACTGATTGTTGTTGCTGTTGTTGCTGTTGTTGCTGTACCATTTGGGACAACTGCTGCGGATTTAATGCGGTAGAATTTTGCTGCATCTGAGAAGATGAAGCCAGCTGTTGCTGTAAAAGTGCTTGTTGCTGCCTCTGATGCTGAAGACGGTAAGAAGGTGAGTTAGGTGCAGACATTGCAGGCATCTGTTTTAACCACTGTTGTTGTGACAATGTGTTCTGGATCAAGGCTGGTTGCCCGTTCTGAGTCAGCCCTGATAACTGAGGGTTTATAAAGGATGTCCTCCCTAGGCTTTGTGCCTGTAGTTTCTGTGGAGAAGCGTTACAAAAATTTTCTCTTCCAAAGATAAGAATAGCATTAATTACAGGTTTGAAAAAAAGCACAATACGCGTAGAAAGTCGTCAGATAAAAGCAGTATCGTTTTGCATTTTGATACTATGTGCAACCACCACAATCAATTAACTAGAAACCACTTCATAATATTTGCATCTTAGATTGTCAGTCCTCTTAGCTGCTAAGTTACTTTTCCACGTAAAGTTGACTTTTCTACCTATTTTCATCCATAAAAAGAAAATCAAAAGAATTCCGCTAATTTTTTTATGACTAGATCTTCCCGAATATTCCAGTTGTGGAGAATTAATACATTTATTTATTACTTGTAACGGTTAACCAAGTTGGTCACTATATACCAACTTCTAATATTTAGCACAAGATGAATAATATAAAAGAGAAGCCCACAGATATTTACAAGACCAAAACCGGGAAAGAGAATACAGTAGAATCCCAATAAATAAATAACCTCGTCAAATGAATACTTTTTCCAGGTCCCAACTTAATAAGGACAGTGCATTTTTAACCTCGGTAAATGAAAAAAAAAAATCAGTCCCAAGGGTATTTGTTTATCGAGGCTTTTCTTTATGTAAGGGGCTAAAGAAATTCACACTAATATAAAATAAAATAAGGTAGACATCACCTGAACCTATTCACCACAAAAAGGGTATTTATTTATCGAGGCTTAACTGTATGAAAGGGGCTAAAGAAATTCACACTAATATAAAAGAAAATAAGGTATACATCACCTTAACCTATTCACCACAAAAAACTGGATATCCATAACCCTTTGATGCACAAACTCATAGGCATCCACAATCACAGAACATATTTAAGATTAGTGATCCAAAAATGAGGAAGAATTTGTTCTGTGGGATGTTTGGCGCCTAAAACTCTGGTTGAAACAGATTAATACTCAAGACTAATTGAAACTAAACCTAATACGATTCAAGATATCCTTAAAATAAAATTTATGTATTATAATAAAAATTACAAAAGCAGCATCCTTCAAGATGTATTTTATCATGTTATCGTCTCCTCACACACTGCAATATACATCACCACAAAAATTCACCACTATCGGGATATCAGGTCTAATTATATCCTTTCAGCTTCTCATAACCATGTTAGTTTACAAAGAAACAGAAGAACGGGGGGGAGTAAAGGTTTTGTCAACAACGGACGACCACTTTGTGTTCTGACAGACTGAGTTTCTAATTGTGATTCTTTGAAGTCCACCAAAACACATAAAGTAGAACCCTAAATTTTGAAAAAAAATAAGCTCATAAAATTATTATTAATTTTATATTGTAGAAGTGTCAAGAAGATCAGCAAGCCAAATTTATTGTCTTGCCTAACAAAATAAACACTCTGTTACCAAATAAATTGTCACGATTATATAATTACGATATTCCAGTGTTCAGTTACCCAGACGCGGATTGGAATGATAAAATATTCAGATAGACATCAGTTTAGCCAAGAAAGTAATTCCCCCTTTTCATCAAAGATCGCGAGAGTTTATGATGTATAACAAAAACATATATTATGCCAAAAAAAAGATACCTGTGTTGAGTTAAGTTGATTTTGCTGGGACAACTGCTGCCTCATTTGTCCTTGGTTCAGACGCTGTTGTGAGTATGCTATTGACCCATTCCCTCTAATTTGTGAGCCTATGTTAAAATTTCCCATCATTCCCATGGCTTGCATTCCCTGCAAAGACTGTGCGGGAGAATTCCCTGGATGGAATTGTGTCCCTGCTTGTGCTAACCCAGTTTTTTGCCTTGGCTGCAGTGAAACTCCATTTGTCTTAGAAACAACGTCAAAATAAAGAAATTTGCAAAGTTTCCGCATCAATTATGATCACAACAAAAACAACTGAAATCTTAGTAGATTAAATGCAACTGGAAGATAAGCTACACAATCGGTGAACACTTCATACTGAATCTAGATATTCCACGTGTCTGAGAAAATACATATCCAAACAAATTGTCTCAACATGATAACATATCAGAGAGAATATAGCTGCAAATATAAGCCCACTGTGACGCAATCCATAATATCTAGATACAGTTACGAGAAACGACGACAAAGAAAGCTGATAGTGATCCCCTTTTTTTAAAAATCTAGTAATACCGCCACAATATCCTTCATACAAACAACACACTTAATATTCAAAAAAAAAAAAACTGAAATTTAAGATGATTAATGATCACATAAAAATTATCAAATGGAAAGCAAAACTTGAGAGAGAAATTAGTCACAATTAAAATTACCCTGCTGGAATGAAAAATATACAATTTTAGACATGAACAAAATTGGGGGAAATAATACACACACAACTTACACACCGAAACAAGAAACTAGTGAATTATCAGCAAAAGGTGCAAACTTCACTCAAATAAAATCAAGAAACCGAAAAAACAATATCGTAAAATTATACCGAAGCTAAGAGCTGGGACTGCAGATTGAGCTGAGCAGCAGCTTGAGCAGGTAACATAGGCAAGCTTCCAGTTTGAGCACCCATTAATCCTGACCGGGTTAAATTAGCATTACCCACTTGACCCATTTGCTGACCCATTTGTTGTTGATTATTAATACTATTATTACTAGTATTACTATTACTATTCTGTTGTTGTTGAGAAGCATTGCCGGAAAAGCTCATCTGACCATAAATTCCGGCGACGGCGGCTTGTTGACGAGCAGCGGCGGCTAAACTGTACTGTTGTTGTTGTTGTTGTAACCTAGACATTGATGGTGATCGTTGCAGCTGATAATTCGAAGTGGGCCCCATGAGATTATTTTGCTGTTGTTGTTGTAAATTGAATTGTTGTTGTTGATTTGAGGATGTAATTTGAGGGAGATCAATTGAGTTTGATGGGGATTGTAAAGCAGCTAAGCTGTTGTTAGAATTATTACTATTATTGTTAATGTTTGGAGAAGAAGATGTAATTTGGTTTTGTTGTTGAGTGATTAAAATTGGGTTGTCTGTCGGAATTGAGGTTGATGATTGGAGTTGTTTTGCCGAGGATTGTGTTGAATTGTCTGCCATTATGTTGTGTTTGTGTGTGTTTTTAGTGTGTGTGGATTTAAGGGAGAATTAAATCATGGGTGTTTTTGAGGAGAGCTTCTTCTCAAGTGAATTGAGTTTCGTTCGGTGGGTGATGCTGGAAGTGAAGAAGGTCAAGTTACGTTCCTTGTATAGTTTGTGTTGTGTGTTCTTGAGTCATGTCTGTTAGTAAGTAAAACTGTGCTCCCCAGTTTTAAATAGCTACAAAGGTAAATGAAAATAGGGTTAATTATCAACTGGGTAACTTATTTCAGTTCAATATATTAAAGGGGTCACCAATTTCATTTCGGTATCATTTGAATAACTAAATTCATCATAAATATCAAATAGATAACTCTAAATATATGTTTGAAAAATAAAAGTAATATTTTCTTGATTTTGCACATTTTTCATGAATGCTACCTCAACCAAATGAATAATTGTTAAATTCTAGTATTTTAGATGATATATTTATATTTTTAAAAATTCATTTACTATTTATTTTTAATTTTAGAGTTATTTTCCTTGTTTTAATTAAAAATAAATAGTAAATGAAAGTTTTAAATTCTAAATCTGTTATCTGAAATACTAGAATTTAACAATTATTCATTTGGTTGCGGCAACATTCAAGAAAAATGTGCAGAATCAACAAAAGATTAGTTTTATTTTTCGAACACATATTTGGAGTTATCTAATTGATATTTATTATGACTTTAGTGACTCAAATGATACCGAAATGAAATTGGTGACCCCTTTAATACATTGAAGTGAAATAAATGACCCTATTGATAATTAACCCAATGAAAATAATGTAAATTAACTTCATTTTCGTTCCAAAATTTCCATTCCAAAAATGGGAAAAAGAGTGTTTTAGAGGCTCTTTGGTTAGACTTATGATTTAAAATGTGATAAGTGAAAATTAAAAATTAATATTTATTTGGGTAATTTTTTATTATGAGTGATTTATGAATTATTAAAAATATAAATCTAAAAGTTTGATAAATTATTTATTTGAATTATGATATTAATTTTATCAAATAAGATCCTCAAAATAAAATAAGTCATTTAAAAAAGTATCTCCTACCAACTTTTGACTTTAAACTGTATTTTTAATTTTAAGTTAATTTTTGACTTATTACATAAACAAACTTTTTTTAACTTAAAGTAAAAAATAACTTTAAACTCCACTTAAAGCCGGTTGCCAAACGGGCTCTTATTTCCTCATCAGTTACTTTCTTTCGTTAAAAAAAATTTAATATTGTTAAAATTATGGCACATTAAAAAAAGGCCGGAAATTCAATTAGCTCAAAACAAATATTGCAAAATTCAGGAAAAGCCGTGCTTCGCGGCGGCGTTATAATATTTTTTTTTAAAAATTAATACATTTACGTTACATTATAATATTAATATTAAATTTTTAATAATTAAATATCCTTTTCTGATGATGAATCGATTTCTTGTTAAACACGATTCTTTCGATTGAGCCGCTCTCTCGTTAAAATCGAAATCTCAACTTTAACATATACTAGCTTATAACCCGTGTGATGCACAGATTTTTTTTGATATGTAACAAATTTTATTTTATGTTATAAATATATTTTTATATAATCATTATTTATAATATTTTATTTTAATATTAATAATTTAATATAAATTTAATTAATGATATGCATGGTTTAAAACTTATCTATACTATTATATAAATTCTGAAACATTAAAAGTTTGGTTCAACGGTACCTATTGAATTTACATAATTACCCTTGCTCAATTACAGATCTATTAACTAATCAATTTCTTTTTTCAGGTTACCCATATTATCTTTTCTATTTTCAAGAACTAAATAATTTTCTTTTCCAAGTAAAATACAATATCTTTTATATTTTATCTAACGAAAATTTCTCATTTATTAATCAATTTCCTTTTTCAGTTTAAACATATAACCTTTTCTATTTTTCAATAACTAAATAATTTCCTTTTTCATTTAAAATAGAATATCTTTTACATTTTATCTAACTAAAATTTTCCCTTTTTAAAAACACTACGAGTAATTTTGTTTAAAAAAATAACTTAATTATATATAATTGCTATTAACTAATCAATTACCTTTTTCAGTCAAAACACGTTACCTTTTCTCTTTTCTCTAACTAAAATCTCTCTTTTTCCAATTATATTATGGATGGTTATATTTTTCAGCAAAACACATTACCTTTTTTTCTTTCTTCTTACTAAAACCTCCATTTTTCTAATTATATTAATTTCAATTTTTACTCAAATCAACTAAACAAAACATTTTCTATTTCATCTAAAATACAATATCTTTTATAATTCATCTAACTAAAATTTCTCCTATATGAATCACTTTCTTTCTTGAGGTTAAACATATTATCTTTTTTATTTTTCAATTACATATTTACTAACTAATCAATTTCCTTTTCAGATTAAACATATTATTTTTTCTACTTTTTCAAGAACTAAATAATTTACTTTTTCATGTAAAATAGAATATCTTTTATATTTTATCTAACTAAAATTTCTCCTTTATGAATCAATTTCCTTTATTAGGTTAAACATATTACCTTTTTCAATTTTAAATAATTAAATACTTTCCTTTTTCAAGTAAATTAGAATATCTTTTACATTTTATGTAACTAAAATTTCTCATTTTTAAAAACACTACAAACAATTATATTTAATAAAATAACATAAATATATTATAATTACTATTAACTAATCAATTAGCCTTTTCAATCAAAACACGTTAACTTTTCTTTTTTCTCTAACTAAAATATTTCTTTTTCCAATTATATCTTGGACGGTTACCTTTTTCTTTTTAAGCCCAAACACGTTACCTAAACCTCCTTTTTTCCAAGTATATCACGGGCATTTATATTCAATAAAAATAAATAATAATATTATAATACTAATAATTAACCAATTACCTTTTCAACTAAAATTTATCATCTTTTTTAGTTTTTCTAATTAAATTCACTTTTTTGTAGAAATATAACGGGCAACATTAATTTCTCATTTTATAAAAAATTTGAGCAATTTATTTAGTAAAATGTCATAATTAAATTATAATTACTATAAACTAATCAATTTCCTTTTTCACCTATAACATATTACCTTTTTATTTTCTCTAACTACATCCTCTATTTTTCTAATCATATTACGGGCATTCTATTTAATAAAGTGAAGTAATAATTTTATAATTACTCATAATTAATCGATTACCTTTTTCAACTAAAATCTATCATCTTTTCTATATTTTCAAACTTAAATCCCTCATTTTCTAGAAATATTAGGGATAACATTTATATAATTATTATGAAATTAATTTAAATTGATGAAATTTTTTTATATAATATTAAAAAATATCCATGCATCGCAAAATCGAAAAATTAAATTGGTCGGTCGGTCGGTATATGTTGATTTTACTTATTTACCCTTACTCACCCTATTAATTAATCAATTTCTTTTTTCAGATTACACATATTATCTTTTCTATTTTTCAAAACTAAATAATTTTCTTTTTCAGGTAAAATACAATATCTTTTATATTTTATCTAACTAAAATTTCTCCTTTATTAATCAATTTCTTTTTTCAGGTTAAACATATTACCTTTTCTATTTTTCAATAACTAAATAATTTCCTTTTTCAGGTAAAATAGAATATCTTTTAAATTTTAACTAACTAAAATTTCTCCTTTTTAAAAACACCAGGAGTAATTTTGTTTAATAAAATAACATAATTATATTATAATTACTATTAACTAATCAATTACCTTTTTTCAGTCAAAACATGTTATCTCTTCTCTTTTCTCTAACTAAAATCTCTATTTTTCAAATTAAAGCATGGACAGTTCATTACCTTTTTTTCTTTTCTCTTACTATAACCTCCCTTTTTCCAATTATATCATTAATAAATAATAATAATTTTATAATACTAATAATTGACCGATTACCTTTTCAGCTAAAATATATAATCTTTTCTATTTTTTGTCATTAAATTCCCCTTTTTTCAAGAAATCAAACGGCCAACATTAATTTCTCATTTTCTAAAAATAATGAACAATTTTATTTAGTAAAATAACATAATTAAATTATAATTATTATAAACTAATCAATTACCTTTTTCACATAAATCATATCATCTTCACGTTACCTTTTTATTTTCTCTATCTAAAATTTTTGTTTTTCCAATTATATCACGGACGATTCTATTTAATAAAATAAACTAATAATAATATAATATTATTATTTAACTGATTACCTTTTTCAGCTAAAACGTATTATATTTTCTAACTAAAATCTCTCTTTTAATAAAAATATCATCGGACAATATTAATTTTTTCTTTTCTAAAAACATTACGAGCAATTGTATTCAGTAAAATAACGTAATTAAATTATAATTATTACTCCCTCCGTCTCTTTTTACTTTGCCCGTTTGACTAAAAACACGGGTTTTAAGAAAAACTGGGTATTGAATATTATTTGTAAGAAGTAGTGGGTATTGATTATTGAATACTGTTTTTAAGGAGTAGTGAGTATTGAATATTGTTTTTTTGGAGTAGTGGGTGGAGTAGTGAATATTGAATATTATTGTTAAGGAGTAGTGGGTGGAATAGTAGGTATTGAATATTGTTTTTTTGGAGTAGTGTGTGGAATAGTGGGTGTTGAATATTATTTGTAATGATTAGTGGGTGGAGTAGTGGGTATTGAATATTATTTTTAAGGAGTAGTGGGTGGAGTAGTGGGTATTGAATATTATTGTTTATGGCTTAAAATAGAAAGGGGAAAAGTATTTTGATAGTCCCGATTTAGTAAATGGGAAATGTTTTTAGAGACAGAGGGAGTATAAACTAAGCAATTGCCTTTTTCACGTAGAACATATTACCTTTTTAATTTTCTCTAACTAAATTCTCTAATTTTCTAATCATATCACGAGCATTCTATTTAATATAATGAAGTAATGATTTTATAATTAATAATAATTAATCGATTACTCTTCTGAACAAAAATCTTTAAAATCCCTCTTTTAATAGAAATATCACGGATAATATTAATTTCTTCTTTTCTAAAAACAATACGAGCAATTGTATTCAGTAAAATAATGTAATTAAATTATAATTACTATAAACTAATCAATTACCATTTTCACATAAAACATATTACCATTTTCACATAAAACATATTACCTTATTAATTTTTTCTTTTCTAAAAACATTACGAGCAATTGTATTCAGTAAAATAACGTAATTAAATTATAATTACTACTCCCTCCGTCTCTTTTTACTTTGCCCGTTTGACTAAAAACACGGGTTTTAAGAAAAACTGGGTATTGAATATTATTTGTAAGAAGTAGTGGGTATTGAATATTGTTTTTAAGGAGTAGTGAGTATTGAATATTATTTTTTTGGAGTAGTGGGTGGAGTAGTGAATATTGAATATTATTGTTAAGGAGTAGTGGGTGGAATAGTAGGTATTGAATATTGTTTTTTTGGAGTAATGTGTGGAATAGTGGGTGTTGAATATTATTTGTAATGATTAGTGGGTGCAGTAGTGGGTATTGAATATTATTTTTAAGGAGTAGTGGGTGGAGTAGTGGGTATTGAATATTATTGTTTATGGCTTAAAATAGAAAGGAGAAAAGTATTTTGATAGTCCCGATTTAGTAAATGGGAAATGTTTTTAGAGACAGAGGGAGTATAAACTAAGCAATTGCCTTTTTCACGTAGAACATATTACCTTTTTAATTTTTCTCTAACTAAATTCTCTATTTTTCTAATCATATCACGGGCATTCTATTTAATAAAATGAAATAATAATTTTATAATTACTAATAATTATTCGATTTCTCTTTTTAACTAAAACCTATCATCTTTTCTATAATTTCTAACTAAAATCCTTAATTTTCTTGAAATATCACAGATAACATTTATATAATTATTATCATATCATCTCATATAAAAATGTAAACCTCCAAAATTCATGTTTTAAAAAAATTAATTTAAATTAATGAATTTTTTTATATAATAATAAAAAAATCCGTGCATCGCACGGGTTTTAGGCTAGTATTATAAAATTTTAAAATAAATATGTCGTTGATAGGATTCGAACCTTGAATATAATATATTTAATCATTAGATCTAACGATTTTGATTTTTTAATAAAAATCTAATGGTCATTATTCGTAGTATACAGATTTCTATTATATTTTGTTAATGATTAGAAGATATGATGTAAAATTTTTTTGTATATATTAATTATTGCTAGATATGATATGATTGGAAGATATGATATGATTGATATTTTTAGGTGTTTATAAAAGGTAATATCTTCAACTAAAAGTAAATGTGAAAAACACAATCGACTAATTACCGTAATTATATTATGTTATTATTTATTTTAGGTGTTTTAATAGTATAGATATTGTATATATTTTTCTTTATAATAAAGGTTAAATAAGTAAATTCACGATATACTAAGAAACATATACAAAAAATAAGTTTCAAAATTTTTAATATTTCGACTAATATTTTCTTATTATAAACAGCGTATACATATTTTTAATATATTTATTAATAATTGAAAAATATGATATTATATTAATTTATACATATACACAACATCTCTATATGCACCAATCTATGCATATATGTTATCAAAACCATCAAAAACTCACTCGAAGTCAGACTTTTAATATATTAATGATTATAAGATTAGTTTTAAATTAAAAGGGTAACGTGTTTTAATTTAGAAGAAAATATTAACGATTGGAAGATATGATATGGTTGATGTTTTTAGGAGTTAATAAAAGGTAATATCTTCAATTAAAAGTAAATGCGAAAAAAGGCAATTGACTACTTACCATTAATTTATATTATGTTATTATTTATTTTAGAAGTTTTAATAGTATAAATATCATATATATATTTTTATAATGAAGGGTAAATAAGTAAATTCATTTAGTACCAAAAAATAGGTACCAAAGCTTTCATTTTAAATTAAAAGGGTAACGTGTTTTAATTTGGAAGAAAATATTAACGATTGGAAGATATGATACGATTGATGTTTTTAGGAGTTAATAAAAGGTAATATCTTCAATTAAAAGTAAATGCGAAAAAAGGCAATTAACTACTTACCGTTAATTTATATTATGTTATTATTTATTTTAGAAGTTTTAATAGTATAGATATCATAAGGAGTTAATAAAAGGTAATATCTTCAATTAAAAGTAAATGCGAAAAAAGACAAATGATTACTTATCATTAATTGATATTATGTTATTATTTATTTTAGAAGTTTTAATAGTGTAGATATCATATATATATTTTTTATAATGAAGGGTAAATAAGTAAATTCACTTATTACCAAAAAACAGGTACCAAAACTTTCATTTTAAATTAAAAGGGTAACGTGTTTTAATTTGAAAGAAAATATTAATGATTGGAAGATATGATACGATTGATGTTTTTAGGAGTTAATAAAAGGTAATATCTTCAATTAAAAGTAAATGCGAAAAAAGGCAATTAACTACTTACCATTATTATGTTATTATTTATTTTAGAAGTTTTAATAGTATAAATATCATAAGGAGTTAATAAAAGGTAATATCTTCAATTAAAAGTAAATGCAAAAAAAGGCAATTGACTACTTATCATTAATTTATATTATGTTATTATTTATTTTAGAAGTTTTAATTGTATAGATATCATATATATTTTTTTTATAATGAAGGGTAAATAAGTAAATTCACTTAGTACCAAAAAAACAGGTACCAAAACTGTAACACCCTCAAAATACACCATAATTTACTACCTATACTTCACCTTTCCAGATTTTTTTAGCAGTCAAAAGTAGATAAACATTAGCCTACGCCCAGCCCGCGTATTCTTCTTTCCCGCTATTTGTGAAGCCTAGAGTCTAGACTCTTTTCTGAAAAATAACACCACAAATATGAGCATTACAATGCTCAGCAAGTCCATTAGGAAAACAGATAGGAAATGGCAGTTGTACCAAGTAACAAAAATGGACAAAGTCATCATTAAACTACAAATAAAGAAATCAGAGTATACTCGAAAATTATCCTTCATTTACTCGAGAATTATCCATCATTTACTTGAGAAATATCCTTCGTTTACTAGAGTGATCAGCTCTAGTGGCCATCAATTTGTGACATGCATGCACATATTCCATCATTAGTGGCTTATTACCATCATTTAGCCACACCCCTAAGTTCCCTTAAGCCATCAATTGGGATTGGGGTTTTACACTCTCTTAACTGCCACAAGGCATAATAAGCCATTCAAATAGAAAACACCGACAAGAAATGATTGTGGATAATATTCAAGTACGTAATTGACTCACTTTCGTATTTTTTTTTGAAATAACAGCACGGTGCCATCAATTAGTACTGCCATGACTAAACTTGCAAAGAGTTTCAGCAATTTTATAGTACATGTATACAAGAATTGAGCAACTTTAAACCTCAAAGAAATTAGCAATTACAGAAACATCAACCCAAAAATATCATTTTTCAAAGAACATAAGGATACCAACGAAAAGAAAGTGTTGGAGAGAAAGTAGAGGAAAAGAACTTGCCTGCCTCGTCAAGCTTTATTTCTTTTTATAACCTTTCCTAGATTGTCTTCCTCTTGGAATCCATCTCCTAATTAAAAATCCTGTTTTTTTCTGTCCATTCTTTCTTCCTTCTCTGCCTTCCCTCTCCCCCTCGTTCTCTCTAGATCCATCTGTATATACTATGTCGGTAGAAAGTTGGGTCCCACTCCCCAAGTCCCCCGTTGTTATTGTTAATGTCCTGTAATTTTCTAATAACTTTTTCTTCAAATCTACAATGCTCTATCTATTTATTATATTCCTAAAAAAAACAACTAGGACAATATGTATTGATATTTTAGCCTTAATACTCAAACTACTTATTTACCAATTTTATTTAGCACTAATCACTAAATAATAATAAAATGAGCATTTTTTTTTTAATCAAAATATTTTGTTTTGCCTAAACTTGTAGTAGGTATTACATTCTCCTCACCTTAAAAAGAATTCCGTCCTCGGAATTTGACAGAATTTCGAATACTTTTCATCGTCTCACTTTCAATGCCCCACTTGTCTTCTACTACCTATCAATCCTTTCAAATCTACTTACTGTTTCTAAGTTATTTCTTCATCCTTGATATGCAATCAATGCATGGTACCATACCAAATTATATCCCACCAAAAGGGTTGGCAACAGAGGAAACCTTCTTTGTCTGACAATCTAAAACATCACCATCACTTTAAATGAATAGATTTCAATTAGAGCTACATTACGCAAAACAATATTACAATCAAAAGAAATTTGGGCTTTGGTAATTATCTATGTATCTGACACCAGTATTTGTAAATCTAATAAACATTGTTTACACACTCATAAGTGTCTATTATTCTCTTCGTCCAACAAACCAATAATAATAATTACATCGACTCCGGTGCATTCTTACTTCTATTACCACTTAAAGAATTGTGTCTTGATCAATAACTCTTGGTATACGATAACACTAATATGCTTGAGCTCTCTTTGACATTGACATTCATATGCATCATCACACAACTAAAATCAAAATTTTGTTATTAGGGACAACAAAGCGAATTCGTCTCCATATCCTTTGAAAGAACCCGGTCGTATGGCTTCCTGGTCCCTAAGTACAAGGCTAAACTTCTATATACTTATCTCATTAGGAAAAACGTATAAACAATTAAGATAAAGAAATTTCAACAAACTTCTTATCAGCACATAACCATACTTCAATCTTTGTCATACTACCATCGTTTCCTCTAGTTAAATTACGACCCACATTTTTTTTTTTGCCCCATACCCATCATATATGCTTGTAAGAGAATCATATATTATCTCGCTTACCTTGTGAATATTAATATCAACAACCATCACAACACTATGTATATTAATCTTTTATTTCGCTGTTAGGACCATGTGAGTAGTTAAACCACCACAGAATTTTCTAGATAGCTTGTTATCTCATTTTCTTCCCCCGGTGAATTAAAGCATTTGAAATTTCTAAGAGAATCATCACATACCAGAATTACTAAGTGTTAAACAACCACGCATATTGCATCCCTAAACAACAACCTCTGCAATTTCAACGCTACAGCCTAAGTCGTTGAACTTCAAAACTCCAAAAGAAGTCTAATTTAGACAACTACACAAACAACATGCCATCGCTTTCCTAATTGTCTTGTCCGACCAGCTAGCTTATTTCCATGAACTAACTACATCGCCAGCACCAGTTCCATCAGGTAAACCAACACCGCCAGCCACCTAAATTACCACAGGCTCCAGTACCACCATCAATGCTAGAACCTAAACCATAACCAAAACGAGCTGCAGTACCAGCTCCCACACCATAACCAATACCATTTCCATAACGTGAACCAGCACCACTTGAATCAACACCAACTCTAGAACCTATACCAGCACAAGCTGCAACGCTACTGCATGTACAAGCACCATATCCAGCACCATCCAGCGCTACCACCAATTGCAGCACCTAAAGCATCACGAACTCTAGTTCCAGAACCTATACCAACTCCAGTACCAGCACAAAACCAAAACCAAAAAAAATACCACCTTCACTAGCAATGCCAGTGATAGCACCAATACCGCTATAGGAGCCAGAATCTGCCCACATACCATTTTCTAGTTATTGTCTGGAGGCAGTAGCATTGAATTGACACAACTACTAGAACAACTAACATGAGCATAATGTCGTAGACATAAGGCCTAGCACTATACCTCCCTCTATTACCTTCTTAGCATGACAAAAGTTGATAGTGACTTCAGATTGTCATCCCCTTTATAAAGCCAAAAGACATCTCACGTATGATCATACTTAAGCTAAATTTCATATTTAAGTATGTACTCATTCCTATTATTTTTATAGATTACTAAAATAACAATTGTTCATTTAATAGGTAAACTCACAAGCATCGCCTTAGTAACTGAAATACAACACTAAACTTTCATCACCCAAATCTCTCTCTCTCTCTCTCTCTCTCCCTCTTGCATATTGGGTAGAATAAGCATGACGAATTTGCAAGTCAGCAAAATAACAATGATGCTTTCTTTAGAGTGCTACCTGAATAAAATTAGGTGAATCTGACATAAACTTGACGGAGGCATATATATGCAAGCGGATATTCTATAAGTCTTGTTCGACCTCATAGGGTTGTCCTGCTGAAGAAATTGTAAATCTATCGATAAAGGTGTATTGCTGCATTTGTAATATAAGCTAATGAAACAATGTGGTAATTACAAGTAGTACTGGCATTAGTCAGAAATTGAAACGAATGGCACATTAGGGAATATAAAGAGAACAAAATAAGAGTGCACAAAAAGAAGAAAAATTATATATTGACAAAGAAATTAACCATTCAAGGGAAGAAAAATTCCATTGTACATCAGATTATTTTGCTGACTGAGCTCAGTTTATGAAAATTTATCAATAATTTAGGACAAATGTTCAGGGAAATTGAAGATGCAAGGGGCAGATTAGCAAAAGCCAGAGCGACCAAAACTTTTTCCCTTCTTGAAATTAATGTAATCTGGCAGATAAATGAAACAACTTGCAAGACAATGTATTACATATTGATCACAACTTGAAAGAGTTTCTAAATATTTCCCAGGGAAGAAAAATTATAAGAAGTAAAGCCAATATTTGGCTTAAGAAACAATGACAGTTTCAGCAGCAGCGTCTTCAGAATACCATCACTAAAAATTTCACAAGAACACTTGGTGGAATTGAGCAGAAGCATGTATGTGCTGGGACATTTTCTGCACCTCTTTGTAGCAACTCCAAATCAGGTTAAATAAAGCGTTATGGTGTGCCCATGCAAAACTCTTCTTAAGGTTTCTTTGACTTTAAATATAATTATGGAACACTGGACCCAACTTGCATGAAGCCAAAGAAAGTCTTCAGAGTTGGAAAGAAGAAAACCATTCAAAACTTATGTCAACTGTCCAAGAATATGATAATGTACGCATACGCTTTAAGCTTGATAGATTGGACAAATGCACTCCAGAGATTGTACTTCGGATAGAGTTCACTGAAAAGTCCAGGACTTCAAGACTGCTAAGCAGTCCGTTTAACAGAGTTCTCCATCCTGTAAGTTAATTTTCACCAAGGTATATATATATATATATATATTTTTTTTTTTTTTTGCAGAGATGAACATCCAGAAAAATCAAAAAGACTCCCAGAAAACTCATTATTAGAAAGATATAGGAATCGCAAGGACGAAAATTCAGTAAAATCTGGTAAAGAGCCAATAAGATGGTTACTGGAAAAATCAAGGAATTGGAGATCTGAATGGTGTTTATAATAATAATGAAAGATATCCATTTAAGTGATTGGAGCTGACTTTCAATTCTTTGAGGAATGGAGGTAGTGTAAAATCGGGAACCGAACCAGAAATTTTCTGAATAGAAATAACTCTTAGAGAAAAGCAAAATATCCAGATAAAAAAAAAATCTTCAAGGTTCCCAGCGAAATAATTGGAACTTAACTCTGCAACTTGCAAGCTCAATAAATTTATAGATCAATTTCCGGGAGCTCGCTATAAAGTAGGTTAAAGCAGTCATAGGAACAAAAGAGTCTAGTATTGGACCATTCAAGAAAGTGCTGCTAAGATCAAGATACTGCAACTTTTGATGATAGTGTAGTGCTTGGCCAGGATATAGACAAAATATTTATTCCCTTCTTCCTCTTCAGAAATAGCCTACAAACTTAAGAATTTTGCCTCTCTTTTTATAGGTTAGAATCAATACAAAATCATATCAAGTTGGATAAATAATCTTCATCGACACCTGGAGGTCCATGACATGATCACGTTGACGTGCTCTTGCGTCCGAACCACTAAAAAAAATCGTTTGATTGTTGAAAATTTGATAACCTTCCTTACAAGTGTACACATAACTTTTAATTTATCGTCATGATACCTTTAATCATAAAATATTGAATAAAATTGTATTGGAAATCTTCCTCCTAAAAGGCACCCTAACCGTATCGGTCATCTTTTTCTGACTACTTGGACACGTGTTAAGTGATGACTATCATCTTTCTCACACACACAATATATAACAAGTACATCTAAAACCAACAGCATGACTCTGGTTCGAAAACTAATTAGACAAGCTAATACCCTCATCCGAATGACACTAGTGTATCTGGTAAAGTCTATTTCCATTTTATCTCCTTTAACAATAACAATTCTAACTACTAGCTACCATAGTTCTAGCTACCATAGTTCGCAAATATTCTTGCTCTAACATATATATCTAGATCGTCATCTTCTGTGCACGATTCTATATAAAATTGCACGTAGAGCTATAATATTCAATATAAGCCCTACATCATATGCATCTACACCTACACTTTGTTCCATCACTGAATAAATTTCTTTGTCTTCTTTACAACTATAATAGCCATGCCTATAAGCTCATCTTCCTAGATTTAATCGTCTTAACCAGAAATATGAACTAAAGCGCTGTCACACCTATCAGCTTTTTATAAAAATTAGTACCTTAAAAAAAAATATATACATAAGCCATAGTATAGTAACGTTCCAAAAATCCTATTCTGCTATGTCAACTACCCAAATTTCCTATCTCTAAGCTCTGATACCAAACTGTAACACCCTCAAAATACACCATAATTTACTACCTATACTTCACCTTTCCAGATTTTTTTTAGCAGTCAAAAGTAGATAAACATTAGCCTACGCCCAGCCCGCGTATTCTTCTTTCCCGCTATTTGTGAAGCCTAGAGTCTAGACTCTTTTCTGAAAAATAACACCACAAATATGAGCATTACAATGCTCAGCAAGTCCATTAGGAAAACAGATAGGAAATGGCAGTTGTACCAAGTAACAAAAATGGACAAAGTCATCATTAAACTACAAATAAAGAAATCAGAGTATACTCGAAAATTATCCTTCATTTACTCGAGAATTATCCATCATTTACTTGAGAAATATCCTTCGTTTACTAGAGTGATCAGCTCTAGTGGCCATCAATTTGTGACATGCATGCACATATTCCATCATTAGTGGCTTATTACCATCATTTAGCCACACCCCTAAGTTCCCTTAAGCCATCAATTGGGATTGGGGTTTTACACTCTCTTAACTGCCACAAGGCATAATAAGCCATTCAAATAGAAAACACCGACAAGAAATGATTGTGGATAATATTCAAGTACGTAATTGACTCACTTTCGTATTTTTTTGAAATAACAGCACGGTGCCATCAATTAGTACTGCCATGACTAAACTTGCAAAGAGTTTCAGCAATTTTATAGTACATGTATACAAGAATTGAGCAACTTTAAACCTCAAAGAAATTAGCAATTACAGAAACATCAACCCAAAAATATCATTTTTCAAAGAACATAAGGATACCAACGAAAAGAAAGTGTTGGAGAGAAAGTAGAGGAAAAGAACTTGCCTGCCTCGTCAAGCTTTATTTCTTTTTATAACCTTTCCTAGATTGTCTTCCTCTTGGAATCCATCTCCTAATTAAAAACCCTGTTTTTTTCTGTCCATTCTTTCTTCCTTCTCTGTATAAAATATCCTTCCCTCTCCCCCTCGTTCTCTCTAGATCCATCTGTATATACTATGTCGGTAGAAAGTTGGGTCCCACTCCCCAAGTCCCCCGTTGTTATTGTTAATGTCCTGTAATTTTCTAATAACTTTTTCTTCAAATCTACAATGCTCTATCTATTTATTATATTCCTAAAAAAAACAACTAGGACAATATGTATTGATATTTTAGCCTTAATACTCAAACTACTTATTTACCAATTTTATTTAGCACTAATCACTAAATAATAATAAAATGAGCATTTTTTTTTAATCAAAATATTTTGTTTTGCCTAAACTTGTAGTAGGTATTACAAAAACTTTCAATGTTTCGGAATTTATATAATAGTATAGATTATAAAGAGTTATATAATATTTTTTATCCATAAAACTGAACAATAAAAATAAAAAAAAAAATTATGACATCAATATCAAATTCTAATAGCTAATACAATCTTTTCTAGTGATCGTCTTCCCGTTAAATACGTTTCGAGTCGCTCTTATTTGGAACCGAAATTCTAACTAATTATATAAAGAAAGTAAATTCCAATTTTTATATGTTATTCACAGATTACACACTTGTATAATTGTAGAAGGGGGGGTTGAATACAATTCTTGATAGTTATAAATTTCTGATAAAAACCACAGAAATCTATAAGGAAATAATTGCTGAATAAGAAATGGTTCACAAACACATAAAAAATCAGGTGGTTAAATGTACCACCTGAGACTTTTATTTGAAGAAAACTCTGTGATACAAATGTACACAGCTTCTGTTTTTACAACTCTTTGCTTCTAAGGATATTCAAGAAACCCTAAGCAAATATGTCTATTTTCTTAGTTTCTAAAGAGTTGCTACACTTGGTTATATATCCCAAGTTTACAAGTACTACAGGAATAAGATAAATTGATAATATTAATCTAATTCAAGTTGACTTGCTACTCCACTCCAAATCCACATGTAGCCGAAAGGTTGTCCTTGTGAACAGATATGTCCCCTGCACCCTTCTTGTATGTACTGTGTAAATGGAATGCTTCTTTCTTCTGTGTTTCCAAAGTATGGCTGCCATACTGCTTTTTATACCTACTATCAACCCATGTGATCTGTCAGTCAAACCTGTCCTTATCAACTGCTAATTCCCAGCTAGCATAGGATAAAGTGATAATGATTATCCGTTGATGTTGTGCACAGTTATCCGTTGATGGTAGTTTGAGCTGTATCCGTTGATAGAGTAGATTTGAGTTGTATCCGTTGATAGAGCCCTGTTCTCATCCGTTGATACACTTTCACTTAGACAGAATTACATAGCATAGCTTATTTACAATTGGCTACCCTATTCTGCCTATCCATTGATGGTCAACATGACTCTGAATAAGAACACTATCAACTGATAAATAGAGATATTGCAGTATGCTACAAAACCTCATCCGTTGATGAGCTACCTGTCAACGAATAGAGTTATAAAGTCTTATCCGTTGACAGTTACAAAACTTGACTTATACAATTTTGCTTGAATGTTAAGTTATCATCAACTACAACATATTCCTAACATTATAAACTTTCTAATATTTATAGAGTTTTAAAAATGAAAATACATCTTATATTTTCAATATATTATATATATTCATGTACTTATTTACAACTTCCGCATGGGAATGTCTTTCTGTTATGTTAACATATAAAAATATTAAATTCGACGACTTTTCATTACGGGAATAATATTAAATTTATGAATATATATTTCTAATGCAAGTATAATCATCAATATATATATATATATAAAGGAGGATACGCGGGAGTTTAGGTGGCGCTCTAAAATCGTCTCAGTATATTTTTTTAATTTTCTAGAATTTTAGAATTTTAAACACTTATAAATATAAAAATGTCATTTAAAATATTAGAAGTTGAATAGGTGTTCGAATTTATAGAGGATAAGAGTTTGAATTTATAGGAAGAAATATGATTAGAAGTTCTATTGGAGATGATGGGTATTTCACATCTAAGTATTTTAAATTCTATTCAGATCATCTGCTTTCATTTCCCATGTTCAATTCTATGTATACACACTCAATTCATCACAGGTACATCTGCATCTATCATACACTTAATGCATCCAAACTATCTTAATACATATTCCCATATCTTCTGCTAAATCATTTGTACACTCCAATTTCTATCAACACCACTCATTTTGCTTCTATAATATAGAATTTAAAAGATATATATTATTAAATGAATATCAGTGGATATTTTATTAACTTCTACTACATTTAAGAAGTTTTATCGGTCTTTCAATTATTCAAACAAATATTAATCAAATCTACCAACGTATCATGAAATTTGCACTGTCACTACTCACTACACATTGTTGTACTCATCTCAACTTCAAGTTTCCACTCACTGACGTAGATGCAGATAACAAACACACATAATCCCTTATAAGTACATCAACCAATAGATCATTTATAAACAACTACAAATTAAACATTCTACAACAACCATTTATAAACATTCTACAACAACCATGGAGGTAGGACATCCCCTACCTCCATTCTTTTTGAAAATTAAAAATTAAGTAGAATAATTAAACTAACTAGATTCCGGCTACTCTCATCCTACTATTATTGTCGATTTCGTAGAATGTTTCCCTTCCTTGCGTGGGGATCCTTCTATTAACTACGAGTCTTCTACACATCAAGGGAGCTCCCTCTTCATCATTTTCCACTACTAAGTTAGGTATTTGATTTTGTCCAATCCTACTACATAACTCACTAAAGAAAAGACCAACGGTAGTAATTACCATTTGATTGTAGTCAAGTTGTTCCTTCAGTACATCTGCAACGTTTTCCGATGCAAATTTCTCCACATTACCATGATACAAAAACTCATAGTTAAATACTGCCCCAACAAGAGGAACTAACACACCTACAAAGGCAAAAAATTGCTTGAACGCTTTATAATAGAAGGCAGGTTCATCTATTTAATCAACACTTGAATAATGGAAGACGTGAGGGAGGGCATCGTCTTCGAAACGTTCATTTAGTATTTGCAGTACTTGCAGCAACAAGCAAGCACTCATTAACCCATAAGAGATTAATTCTCTCATTCTTCCACTCTCTTTTGTTTCACCGGGACGAGGAGTGACCATAATTGAGGCCACTCCTTTTGTTAGGATAAGAAGCAGCTCAATCACTCTTTTAACAACTCTCGTATTAGTGGTGTAAACATTATAGAAATATGTGAGAATAGGGATAAAGCAGTGAATAAATCCATGTAAGAAATAGGAAGAAATGTAAGAAGCAGGAAGAAAATGAAAGAAGTAGGAAGAAGATGAAGAGTGAATGAAAAATGAATAAAATCAGCGAATGAAACGTACCTATATATAGGGAGTAATTCATCAAGCATTCATTTACAGCATCCATGTTGTTGAATCAATCACAATACAAATTTAGTAAGTATTGTAAAAGATTCGATTAAAGAAAACAAGAAAATACGGATAAATGGAAAGAATTGTTGCAGGAGATTTAAGAGAAGAGAGAAGAGAAAGGATGGATGGGATGAGAAATGATTTTGGTAAGGTGTGTAAAAAAATTTAAGATGAATCAGAGAAATTGTTAGAGAAGGAGGAATAGTGTGTGAAGAGGGATTTGCAGAGAAGAGCAGAGAAAGAAGACGCTTCGCGGCGGCGTTGTTACAATATTTTTAAAAAAATTCAATACATTTAAGTTATATTATAATATTAATATTAAATTTTAATAACTAAATAATCTTCTCTAATGAATCATTTCTTGTTAAACATGATTCTTTCGATTGAGCCGCTCTATCGTTAAAACCGAAATCCCAACTTTAATTATAAAGACTTATATAATAATTTTTATCCATAAAATCGAACCGTAAAAATAAAAAAAAATTATGACATCAGCATCAAATTCTAATAGCTAATATAATCTTTTCTAGTGAGCCGTCATCCCGTTAAATACGTTTGAGCCGCTCTTATTTGGAATCAAAATTTTAACTTCATTATATAAATAGAGTAAATTCCAATTTTTTTATTCTTTAAACTTACAGCTTCCGCATGTGAATGTCTTTCTGTTATGTTAACATATCAAAAAAAAATTAAATACGAAGACTTTTTGTTACGGGAATAATATTAAATTTATGGATATATTTTTCTAATGCAAGTATAATTAACTTGTACAAAAGAGTTAAAATAAAGGATTTCTTAGAAAAAAAAATATAATTTTAAAAAATTGTATAAGATGTCTCCACCGTCCTCGTATTCTACTTCTAATATATTCAAACACCTATTCTACTTAGAACTTTTATTTATATGTTTTTTCTATAAATTCGAATTCTTATTCGCTGTAAATTTGAACTCCTATTCTACTTCCAATAGAACTTTTAATCATATGCGTTATAAATACTTATTCTACTTCCAATAGAACTTCTAATTATATGTCTTCCCTATAAATTCGAACTATTCTCCTCTATAAATTCGAACACCTATTTTACTTCTATTATGTTAAATGATATTTTTCTACTTCTAATAGAACTTTTATTTATATGTTTTTTCTATAAATTCGAACTCTTATTCTCTATAAATTCGAACTCATATTCTACTTGCAATAGAACTTTTAATCATATGCATTATAAATACTTATTCTACTTCCAATAGAACTTCTAATCATGATGTCTTCCCTATAAATCATCAATATCAAATTCTAATAGCTAATACAATCTTTTCTAGTGATCGTCTTCCCGTTAAATACGTTTCGAGTCGCTCTTATTTGGAACCAAAATTCTAACTAATTATATAAAAAAAGTAAATTACAATTTTTATAAACTTTCTAATATTTATAGAGTTTTAAAAATGAAAATACATCTTATATTTTCAATATATTATATATATTCATGTACTTATTTACAACTTCCGCATGGGAATGTCTTTCTGTTATGTTAACATATAAAAATATTAAATTCGACGACTTTTCATTACGGGAATAATATTAAATTTATGAATATATATTTCTAATGCAAGTATAATCATCAATATATATATATATATATATATATATATATATATATATATATATATATATATATATATATATATATAAAGGAGGATACGCGGGAGTTTAGGTGGCGCTCTAAAATCGTCTCAGTCTATTTTTCTAATTTTCTAGAATTTTAGAATTTTAAACTCTTATAAATATAAAAATGTCATTTAAAATATTAGAAGTTGAATAGGTGTTCGAATTTATAGAGGAGAAGAGTTTGAATTTATAGGAAGAAATATGATTAGAAGTTCTATTGGAAGTATAACAAGTATTTATAAAGCATATAATTAAAAGTTCTATTGAAAGTAGAATAGAAGTTCGAATTTATAGAGATAAGAGTTCAAATCTATAGAAAAAACATAAAAATAAAAGTTTCTATTGGAAGTAAAATAAGTATTTGTAAAGCATAGATTAAAAGTTCTATTGGAAGTAGAATAGGAGTTCGAATTTATAGAGAATAAGAGTTCGAATTTATAGAAAAACATATAAATAAAAGTTCTATTAGAAGTAGAATAGGTGTATGAATATATAGAGCATTCATATAACTAAATATTTTATAGAAAGTACGATCTTAAGTTAATTATACTTCTATTAGGAAAATTTATTCGTAAATCCAATACTATTATCATAAAAAAATCATCGTATTTAAAAGAAAAGAATTGATGTGTTAACATTATAAAAGAACATTCTCATGTAGGAATCCTAAATAAAAATAGGAGTATCTATAATATAAAGAGAAAATAAGATGTGTTTTCATTTTCTAAAACTCCATAAATTTTAGAAAGTCTAGATAAAGTATAAATTAGAATTCACTCTACTTTTTAGGTTTTAATTCTAAGGAAAAAAGTTGTTGTGTAAGATAAGAATCATTATTAATATGTAATGAATTTGGAATTTCGACCCAAACGAGAGTGGCTCGAAACGTGTTTAACGGGAAGACGGCTCACTATAAAAGATTGTATTAGCTATTCAAATATCATTTTGATGTTATAAATTTTATTTTATTTTTAGGATTTGATTTTTATGGATAAACATTATCATACAAGTGATATATGTAAATATGTAAAAGTTAGGTTTTTGGTGTTAATGAGGGAGAGATAAATAGTAATAACCGTGTTTAACGAGAAAGCGATTCATTAGAGAAGACCGTATAAAGATGTTTGAATATATCAGGAATACATAAAATAAATTGTTTTATTAGAAGTAGAATACGAGGACGGTGGAGATGTCTTACACGATTTTTAAAACTATATATCTTTTTTCCTAGAAATTCTTTATTTTATCTTATTCTCTATAAATTCGAACTCCTATTCTACTTCCAATAGAACTTTTAATCTATGCTTTACAAATACTTATTTTACTTCCATTAGAAACTTTTATTTTTATGTTTTTTCTATAGATTTGAACTCTTATCTCTATAAATTCGAACTTCTATTCTACTTCCAATAGAACTTCTAATCATATTTCTTCCTATAAATTCGAACTCTTCTCCTCTATAAATTCGAACACCTATTCAACTTCTAATATTTTAAATGATATTTTTATATTTATAAGTGTTTAAAATTCTAAAATTCTAGAAAATTAGAAAAATAGATTGAGACGATTTTAGAGCGCCACCTAAACTCCTAGATAAAGTATAAATTGGAATTCACTCTACTTTTTAGGTTTTAATTCTAAGGAAAAAAGTCGTTGTGTAAGATAAGAATCATTAATAATATGCAATGAATTTGGAATTTCGACCCAAGCGAGAGCGGCTCGAAACGTGTTTAAAGGGAAGACGGCTCACTATAAAAGACTGTATTAGCTATTCAAATATCATTTTGATGTTATAAATTTTATTTTATTTTTAGGATTTGATTTTTATGGATAAACATTATCATACAAGTGATATATGTAAATATGTAAAAGTTAGGTTTTTGGTGTTAATGAGGGAGCATATAAATAGTAATAACCGTGTTTAACGAGAAAGCGATTCATTAGAGAAGACCGTATAAAGATGTTTGAATATAAAATTCTGCCAGATTTCTGATTCACTGTTTTGGCCATATCTTCACCCCCAAACTTAAACCGATGCTTGTCCTCAAGCATAAACAATTACACTATCTAACTAACTAGTACCACTTCCGTAGGTGATCACGGTTGCATTTGGCATATGCAACAAGCCCTTTAAACCCCTCGGCAGCCCTAGTGGACGAGTAAGGTCTCGTGAGGGCCTATAGCGAATGTACCCACAAAATCCATTTAACCTAATGCAATGCATGAATGCAACTAATATGAAAAATGCAATTAATCTAGTACTAATATCCTACCATACCTTCAAATCCTCTCACGCCATATCAACTTAAGAATCAAAGTAAATACGCAATGTCTTGGTGTCGAAAGTGCAATTATTCACATAGTCTACTCAATGAACATGCATAAGTTCTCACAAGCCCATGTCAAATGTAAGAATAAGTTAGTAATCATGCTAAGCCTACAAGAGTACATCTTTGAGTCAAAACTCGGGATCTCATACGCAAAAACAAGCAAACACTCACAATCCACTCACAAAAGAATATTCACTCAAGAACAAGGGTAAGTGTATCACTCAATTCCAACAAAATCATAAGCATGCTTGACATTTGGTATCAATCTAACTCTTAACACAACATACATCAATGACGATAATCAAAAGGTCTTTAATTGGGTTGTAACGGGGCTAGGGACAAGGTATGTCAAATAAGCAAAAACAGGTGAAGTGTCAAAAGCTAGTAAGTACCATAATAAATCATACACAACACCCTATTTTCCCCCCACATTATCTATTATTTTTCTTCCAACAAAATACTCGACTAGTCGACTAAAGTAGGATCACAACAAACACAAACATGCTCTCATAATATATATTTTTTTCTTTTTTTTTTCTTTTTTCTTTTTTTTTCTTTTTTTTTTCTTTTTTTTTCCTCATATTTTTTTCTTTTTTTTTCTTTTTTTTTCGAGAGCTAAATAAAACAATAATATAAATAATAACAATGATCCCATAAATTTATTACATATGCCGACTATCAAGTAAACAACCAAACCCAATTTTCAATATTTCCCCCAAAATTATGACCAACAATACCCTTCCTTGCACACCTTATTACTCTCTTAAGCACTCTACTAGCCTTTGACAATGTGGGTTCAAATTAATGTAAGGCCAATACAAGAAAAAGGTCTAGGCAAGTAATGTGGTATGTCACCGAAAAAATAGGATTAAGCTCAACGGGTTAACTAATTGATCATGTAAATATGGTGTGGTAATATGGGAAAATATGCGGTTATTCCTAAATGCCTTTATCATTTTAATCGTCAAATAATGTCATGCGTTTCAAGAAAGACCTCAAACAACTGCTAGCAATGCAAACAATCCGTGGACACTCAAGCAAACGAATAAATTGCAAATAATGTGCAATAAGGCTCAAAAACTCACTTGGTGGAAAAACATACTCAATCCCAAGCAAAAATCTCTCTAACGCACCTACTTGTATTCAAAGCATGCAAACTAAATCATCTTGCACATATTCATGTCCTTCTAATCACTTACAACATTCAATAAGTCTACTAGCTTCAACTTACTAGTGTATGTGTGTGCACAAGAACAAAGCATATCACTTCTCAATCAAAAGCGTCAACAACACAAAATTCCTATCAAGCATGGGTGCACATGCAACTATTATGAACCCACATGATATACAACATAAAAACAGAATGTCCTATATGAAACAAACGTAAATAACACGAACATAAATGCATAATTTACTACTATTAACATGCAAAGCATGATATCCTACATGAACACAATGACTAACAAATACATATATATACACTACTTATCCCTCAAACCACCCCCAAACTTAGAATATTCAATGTCCTCATTGAATGGAGGTAAATACAAGGGAAAGTAGAAAACATACCTTGGGTTGCCTCCCAAGAAGCGCTTCTTTAACGTCAATAGCTTGACGTTACTTCCAAGCCTCCATTAAGGATGATAATAATTTGCCTGGTCCTCTCTTCGTGAGACTTCATCATCATCACGGCAGCACACTTTCTGCCCTTTCTCCTCGCTTGGCCTAATCGTATAACAACTCTGTCCTATCCCAATGCCTTCATCTGTTGACCCAAAATCTGACAATTTGTAGAACAACACACATTCGCGGGCTTCGCTTGAATATAATGGAGGAGGGTAAATGTAAGTTGCTGAAGCCTTTGGTTCCTCAAAGAGAACTTCCTCCATTGGCTCTAATGCGCTACCTCCATCTTTAAACTCTGAGACAAGTAGAAGACCTGCATCTTTACCATGATCATCAACCTCTTGGTTCGCACATACCAATTCTTAAAATTTGTGCAGCTCATCAGTGTTTGTCCCAAATAGTGCCCTTTCCAAATCATCCACCATCCTAACATGATCAAATTTCTCACATGGCTTGTGAACGCTCACCTCACCTTGGAATTTGTCTTCCTCAATTAAGCATGCAGTACCTTGCTCCAAGTCATCGTTACTCTCTGGAATTGCCTCTAGCATGAATTGTTGATTCTCTTGTTCCAAGGCACTCAAAACTTGAGCAGCTAATGTCCCCATAGATTTGATAAGCTTCTCATTATTCTCTGCAAGCATCCTAATCTCCTTCCTAATCTCCTTCAAATCATCAACCTCGTCTGACTGAAAAGTAGGAATAGATTGCTGATGTTGAAACTCTTCACTACCAAAGACATATGACATATCTGGAACATCTTGCTGGTACTGTTGAGGATGATATTGAAAATATGGTTGCTCCTCATAAGTGACATATGGATCAACTCCTCCGTAGTAACAATATTGTGAGGGATCATGCACGCCCAAACATCGCTCATATTGCTGAGGCTGTTGAATACCACCTTGGTTGCTCCAGCACTGATACGTCTCATGTGCGCCCGCACATAGCTCACAAACACTAGCCACCTGCTGAACTCCATAGTAAGTTAGAAAATCCATCTTCAACGCTCTCTGACAAATACCTGAAACACCAACGAACTACAAGAATAGATAAGAAAAAATCCGAGTCAGTGAACTCTAACGACCACTATTGACAAGCACATAAACCAAAAATAAAACACCGATGATCCCCGGCAGCGGCGCCAAAAACTTGTTTGCACTAAATCACGCAAGCGTACGTGGTCACAAGTAATACAGATATAAGTCGAGTTCGTTCCCACAGAGATCTGGTTATGGTTTCAATTCAGTAGATGTACCTATGCAACAATGTATGATTATTATTCACTGCTAAGACAATTAACAAATTTGGGTTTTAATAAACTAAATTAACTAAGAAGTAAACTAACAAACTAAGAATTAACTAACTAACAAGAATTGGAATTGAATTACTTCTGCAAGAGAAAGCATGGAATCCTAACTTCATTAAATACTTCGCTTAGATCTGACGCCTTTAATCACTATATGCAATGGTTATGATATCTGATCGGACAACACGAAACAAGTACACGCTACCTGTCAGCATACGTATACCAAACTACCCATACATCCACAAAAGAGATAGAAGATGAATAGACACCAATTATGCTTAGACCCTATATGTCTATAGAATTTGAAAACATAACGGTTGAAGAGCAAGTTATCCATAAAGATCACACAGGGCAGTATAAGTATTTTCATCTCACACCACGAATCATATTGATAAACAATTATGAACCTATGCTAGCATGGCAAGTTCTAAATCTCAAGATCCACTTTCACTTCACAAGAGATTAACAGATTAGATGTTCATGACGCATCTATCAAGTAAGCATAACCATACGAGGATATCAGATATACATCACACACAGATCTGTAAAGCATCAAGATACTAAAACTCCATAAATAAATCCGTTATAATCCCATGACAACAATTAGCTCATAATTGAACCTCTCGTCATCAAGGGATCTGATGAAACCATGATAAAAATAAAGTATGAAAATATACAAATAATCCTAAGTAATTGATATGTAATGGTTCTTCTCCTAATGATGATGATCTAATTTTACAAGGGTTGGATGTGTTTATATAGGCTCTAGACATCTTGCCCAACAAGAAAATACCAAATCAGAATTATAATAGAAGTACGTTTCCTAAACTGATTCTGATTTAAAGGGAAATTCGTAGATGCCTTTTCTTCAGTAATTCTGGAATGTTCCAGCTGCAATTGGGCATCTGGACCACTTTAGAATGATAGATAATCTCGTTATCTTCGCGTGGACTGCTTACGGGCCTCAAACGGAGTTGTAGAACTCAAGATATGGCCAAAATAGTAAAAACTGTAATTTTTCAGCACCGTGCGCATTAGGGGAGAGCACGGATCGGATCGGATCGGATTTATGGTAAAACCGAAACCGAAACCGAAACTCTTCGGGTTTTAAAATCTAAAACCGAAACCAAAACCGGCGGTTCGGATTCAGATTCAAAAGTACCGGATCGGATGCAATCGGTTCGGTTTCGGTTTTAAACCCGACTATGATAAAAATAATAAAACCGACATACCATAAATATGAAAAGAAAAATGAGTACAAAAAGAAAAAATGGTAACACAATGTAAGGACACTATACTCAGGATAAGAAACTAGAAGAAAAAAAAAACACAGAATTGCAAAATGTAACATATCATCAAACACTATATCATTGCGGGGCACTAATTACTTTTTTCATACTCATACTAACAGGATAATACTTCTACCTATAATCTATGAGAGTTGTAAACAGGACATGAAATCGGTAGCATGAAAGTAGGCTAAGTGTGCAACACTTTCTTAAGAAAAAAAAGGAGGTCATACAGCTTCCCCTTAATGAAATATTACACTCCAAACATCCGTTCTAATTTTTTAGTAGATATATTTCAAAAAAAATGTGTATTTATTAATTAAATATATATATATATATAATTTTTTTATTTATTTTAATCGGATCGGATTCGGGTTTCTTCGGATCGGATTTGACAAGAAACCGAAACCGCATAATCGGATTCGGATTCGGTTTTAAATTTTTCGGTTTCGGTTTCGGATCGGTTTTATACGGATCGGTTTTTAGCGGTTTTTAGCGGATTCGGATTCGGATTTTTTCGGATTTTTGCTCAGCCCTAGCGCGCATGCAACCTGCGCCCAACAGTCTGTTCTTCGCGCAAATTGCTCCTACCCGGCGCAATTTGCTCCTGGGAATCCTATCCCAAGTTGTAGAAAATCTCCCAGGCTTCGTGTGGGCAGTAAGATCGCTGAAAACGGACTTCTAGAACTCCAGATATGTCCAAAACAGTGTAGACTGCGCAACCATCCCGGAAAATCCGAATTTTAATAAATTAATCCTCCAAAAACGACAGAAGCATCCACCTTAATCGACATTCTTGTAAATCTGCACAACTAAGCAAAACACATCAAAACTACAAGAAACTTGAGTCCAAGACAATCAATTTAAGCCGATATAGAACGCTCCAAGTGGATATAAAATCCACTTATCAGACGTCTTACACGATTTTTAAAACTATATATCTTTTTTCCTAGAAATTCTTCATTTTATCTTATTCTCTATAAATTCGAACTCCTATTCTACTTCCAATAGAACTTTTAATCTATGCTTTACAAATACTTATTTTACTTCCATTAGAAACTTTTATTTTTATGTTTTTTCTATAGATTTGAACTCTTATCTCTATAAATTCGAACTTCTATTCTACTTTCAATAGAACTTTTAATTATATGCTTTATAAATACTTGTTCTACTTCCAATAGAACTTCTAATCATATTTCTTCCTATAAATTCGAACTCTTCTCCTCTATAAATTCGAACACCTATTCAACTTCTAATATTTTAAATGATATTTTTATATTTATAAGTGTTTAAAATTCTAAAATTCTAGAAAATTAGAAAAATAGATTGAGACGATTTTAGAGCGCCACCAAAACTCCTAGATAAAGTATAAATTGGAATTCACTCTACTTTTTAGGTTTTAATTCTAAGGAAAAAAGTTGTTGTGTAAGATAAGAATCATTAATAATATGTAATGAATTTGGAATTTTGACCCAAACGAGAGCGGCTCGAAACGTGTTTAACGGGAAGACGGCTCACTATAAAAGATTGTATTAGCTATTCAAATATCATTTTGATGTTATAAATTTTTTTTTATTTTTAGGCTTTGATTTTTATGGATAAACATTATCATACAAGTGATATATGTAAATATGTAAAAGTTAGGTTTTTGGTGTTAATGAGGGAGCAGATAAATAGTAATAACCGTGTTTAACGAGAAATCAATTCATTAGAGAAGACCGTATAAAGATGTTTAATATATCAGGAATACATAAAATAAATTGTTTTATTAGAAGTAGAATACGAGGACGGTGGAGACGTCTTACACGATTTTTAAAACTATATATCTTTTTCCTAGAAATTCTTTATTTTATCTTATTCTCTATAAATTCGAACTCCTATTCTACTTCGAATAGAACTTTTAATCTATGCTTTACAAATACTTATTTTACTTTCATTAGAAACTTTTATTTTTATGTTTTTTCTATAGATTTGAACTCTTATCTATATAAATTCGAACTTCTATTCTACTTTCAATAGAACTTTTAATTATATGCTTTATAAATACTTGTTCTACTTCCAATAGAACTTCTAATCATATTTTTTCCTATAAATTCGAACTCTTCTCCTCTATAAATTCGAACACCTATTCAACTTCTAATATTTTAAATGATATTTTTATATTTATAAGTGTTTAAAATTCTAGAAAATTAGAAAAATAGATTGAGACGATCTTAGAGCGCCACCTAAACTCCCGCGTATCCTCCTTTATATATATACTAGTCGATAAAGCCGCGCTTCGCGGCGGCGTTACAATTTTTTTTTAAATTTCAGTACATATTTACGTTATATTATATTATCAATACTAAATTTTAATAGTTACATAATTTTTTCTAATGAACCGATTTCTTGTTAAATACGATTTTTTCGATTGAACGGCTCTCTCGTTAAAAGCGAAATCCCAACTTTAACATATATTATAAGGACTAAAATAATAATTTTATCCATAAAAATCACCCTATAAATTAAAAGAAAAATTATGACATCAGTATCAAATTCTAATAGCTAATACTATCTTTTCTAGTGAGCCGATTTCCCGTTGAACACGTTTGGAGCCGTTCTTATTTGGAATCGAAATTCTAACTTCATTGCATATTATTGATGACACTTATCTTATAAATTAACTTTTTTTCATAAAATTAAAACCTTATAAAAGAGTAAATTCCAATTTTTACATTCTTTAAACTTTCTAATATTTATGAAGTTTAAAAAGATAAAAATACATCTAATATTTTCTGTATATTATAGACATTCCTGTATTTATTTACAGTTTCCGCATGAGCATGTCTTCTATTATGTTAACACATCAATTTTGGTTAAAATTATATTGTATTTATGAATATATTTTTCTAATGCAAGTATTATTAAATTGTATAAAGAAAATTAAAATAAAGGATATCCGGGAATAAAGATATACTCCACCGTTCTCGTATATTATAGATACTTATGTATTTATTTAGTGTTCCCACATGAGAATATTTTTTATTTTGTTAGCACATCAATTCTTTTATTTTTAAATACGAAGACTTTTTATTTATGAAAATAGTATTAGATTTATGAAATTTTCCTAATAGAAGTATAATTAACTCATATAAAAAATATATAATTTTAGAAGATTGTAAAAGATGTCACCGTCATCCTTGTATTCTACTTCCAATAAAATATTTAATTACATGTCTCCTCTATATATTCAAACACCTTTTCTATTTCCAATAGAACTTTTAATTATATGTTTTTTCTATAAATTTGAACTCCCAATCGCTATAAATTTGAACTTTTATTCTATTTCTAATATGACTTTTAATCATATGTCTTATAAATACTTATTCTACTTCCAATAGAAATTCTAATTATATGTCTACCTTGTAAATTCAAACTCTTCTACTCTATAAATTCGAATACCTATTCCACTTCTAATATGTTAAAAGATATTTTTATATTTATTAGTGTTTAAAATTTTAAAATTCTAAAAAATTAGAAAAATAGATTGAGAACATCTAAAAGACGTTGCGCTTCGCTGCAGCAGTATAACCTTATTTTTTAAAAAAATAACAAATTTTTATCTTATATTATACATTGATATTAAATTTTAACAATTTTACACGATTTTCGCTAATGATATGTTCACTCGTTAAGCATGATTCTCTAATTGAGTCACTATCTCGTTAAAATCGAACCATGACCGTAAACATTTATTATGAATACTTTTATAACAATTTTTATTTATAAAATCGAAACATAAAAATAAAAATAAAATTTATAACATAAATATCAAATTCTAAAGTTAATACGAATTTTCCTAATGAGTCGTATTCTTGTTAAAGATGTCACATCACGACTGCCCTCGTATTTTACTTTCTGTAAAACTTTTATTGATATATTTTTTCTATAAATTTGAACTTTTCTCCTCTATATAAAAGATTCCAAAAACACATATTTTACTTGCAATAAAATTTTTAATTATATGTTTTTTCTATAAATTATAACTCTTCTCCTCACTATATAAATCTGAACACCTATTTTACTTATAATAATTATTAATTATATGACTTACGAATACCTATTATACATCCAATAGAACTTTTAATTGTATATATTTCCTACAAATTCGAATTATTCTCCTTTAATTTGAAAGACCTATTCTAGTTTCAATAGAATTTTTAAATTACATGTCTTACCTATAAATTTGAACTATTCTTTTTTATAAATTTGAACACCTATATACTTTCAATAAATCTTTTAATATATATTCTCTTTATGAATTCGAACGATACTCCTCTATAGATTTAAAAACCTATTTCACTTCTAATATGTTAAAGGATATTTTATTTATTTATTAATAATTAAAATTTAAAATTCTGAATAATTAGAAAAATAGATTAAATCGATTTTAAAGATACCACCTGATCCCCAACGTATCCTCTTTTATATATATTGAGGTATGATTAATGAACATTGATTGATCTAAGACTAAGAAATTAGACATATATATTATTGTTAAAAAAATGTAAAAAAATATATAAGTTCCATTTGATAATCAATCTTTAGTTCTAAGTGTTGATAATTGATAAACACTTGTAAATTTATGGCCTATTTGGCCAGCCTTAAAATAAGTTCTTATGAACTTATTTTCGGGTAAAAATTTCCTATTTTGATAATATTTTTTTATACAAATATTTAATATATGTTTGAGATTCTATAAGTTGCAAAAAAAAAATTTAACTTTTTTCATGAAAAAGTTAGGAATATCTAACTTTATCTTAAAATAAATTGACTTATTCTTGGAAAAAAGTTCCCCCAAACATCGCCTTAGTTACAACAAATAATTTTACATGCATATTTAAAAAAATTGCTTCTTGCCTGCATCACCAAAAGATTGCGGAATGGTTTGTGAGTTATATACCTGTAGAAAAATGCTAGAGGTACCAAAATTAGGTACCAAAAATTGTCACCAAATGATGTGGCTTTATTTTAATTGGTTATAGTTATACTGGGCCCGCAGGGCCATCCAATCAAAATATTTGAAAATGCCAAGTGTTTGTTGCCATCTCATTTGGTACTCAATTTTGTTACCCAATTTGGTACCTGTAGCACTACTCATACCTGTAATATATTGTTTTGCAGGTCGCATGTTCTGAAATTAATTTTCTAACATCCTTGGACCTGTGGCAAAATATATAGTATTAATTAACAATTATTACCCGTCTTTTCTACTTCAAATATAACAATCCATAATCAAGTATGAAAATCTTTTTAACTTAATGCGATATGGTGTTAAATTATTTTTCTAAATATCTTATTATCATACATACGATTTCACAAAGTAGGGGTGCTATTATCTGTTACTACTATGATTGTAGAGCAAATACTTTGATTAAAAAGTGAAATTCAAGACTAATCAAATTTAAAGAATCTAAAATTATACATCATCATAAAAAAACATTAGAAAAAGCCACATCCTGTGTACTGTGTACATCACTGAGAAAAATACAGGAGCTAAATTTAATCAATTATAAAAGTAATAGCAAAAATCATATGCATATACTGTACGTAATTATATACTTGCCACGTTGGTATAGTACATGAACTCTTCTTCAGCGCCCTAGTATGTTATATACTGCATTGCAACACAAATATTATTTGAATTGATGTATAACATAATCAAAACACATGCTTAAAATCAATCATAAGAAACGGCAAAGAAAACCATGCAAACTGCAGAGATATTTTGCAACGTTTAAAGATTTATATATAATATAATAAATTTTAAATTATTCTCCTCCTTAAATTCAAATGCCTTGTCTACTTTAAATTTGTATAACGAAATTATAATTATAAATATATTTAAATTCATTCTCCTCTTTAAATTCAAATACCTCTTCTACTCTTAATATGTATAACGAATTATAATATATGTTTTATGTTATAACTCTTCTTCTCTACAAAGTCAAATAAAAATTTTCTACTTATAATATGATAGAAAATATTTATTTATTTAAAATTTAAAACTCTAAATAAATTAGAAAAATAGATTGATACGATCTTAGAGGCGCCACCTAAGCTCCCGCATATCCTCCTTTATATATATATATATATATATATATATATATATTGATGATTGATGATTGATGATACTAGGGCCGGAAACGAGTAAATAAGAAAAATCTCGTATTTGATTTGAAAAATATTGGACTTGAATTTTTCATTTATAAATAAATTATTTATGAACATAATTTTAAGATTTGATTATCAAATGTGTTTTTTTAAAATATGATTATTAAATGTGTTGAGTTTGAACAGAATGTAATTTAACTTGAAAATTTGTAAGAAAATTTAATCATAATTTGTGCTGAATCTGAGCATAACATATTTTAATTTGAAAGTTTGTAAATTTACTTAAATATAATGTTTGTAAATATAAAGTTGTCCAAAATTATGCGAATTTTGAATATTTTTGTAAGCTTGCAATAGCTATAAAAAAGAATGGAATATGAGTTGAATGAGGTGAAAACTAATAAAATTTGAGAAGGAAAAAAGAAAGTGGAAGAGAATGCAAACATACATGCAAAGTAGATATTTATGATAAAGTTTATAAAAAAAATAAAACATATTTTATTAGATTGATTGGTCGAAAATATAAGTTAGATGTTTAAAAAGGAATGAAATAATATATGAAAAGAAAACGTTAAGCGCAGTAAAAGGGTACACATTTGTTATATTGTCCCAATTTAATTTTATTTAAGTAAATACAAATAATACTTATTATTCAAAAAAAAAAATGCAATACATGACTTATCTCAATATGTAATTAATTTTTTCCCAGACAACAGAAAAAAGATAATAAACTCTTTAAGATGTGGTTGTGAGAGTTTAGTTCATGGCAATGATCTTGCACAAGATCAAGGTTCAATTTTTCTTCAATACTTAAATTATTGGAAGACCGACCATAGCATCAAGTACATTGTGAATTACATATATATATACTTCAACAACAGCAGCAACAACACACAACAACACACACAACTGAGGGCAATTTGCTAGTGCATAAAAGTGGTGCACTTTACAACAAGGTAGCAGCACTCACTGGATTAGCAAAGAAATGCTCTCTAAAGACGGACTTTGGTTTCTTCAAACTGCTCCCAATAAGACTACCAAGTAAAGTAGGCGGCTCACAAGATGTAGCCTGATGCATCTTCCGCACAATGATGGCATTATCAAGAATCATTAACTCCAGCAATTTTCTGCAGCTCTGCAAGATATTTAAACACCAATTATCAGCACTGGCTTTGCTCGATGCTCCACCAATTTTATCAACCAAATAAAAATTCTCAAACACAGTTCAGATGATAAGATCTTAAGTTGTAACATATGTAGCAGCACCTTCCATATGTATCATATCCAGAAAAAGATATTGACAACAATGCTTAATTTAAAACACAATCTCATATTAACATAGAATTTCAAGTATAACCACGACCTCAGAATATAGAGGTATCTACGAGCATACCTGTGGATTCAAAACGTGCATCCTGCGAATGATATCAGCCTACAATCATCAAGGAAAATACTAAATCAGGAAATTTAATGTAAAGGAGCAAAAATTAATTATCCCTAAGAGAGTCCTTTTCGAAAAATATAATTTGAACTCCAAAAATTATTAACAAGGGCCTTTTTGCATCTAAAAAAACAAAAAGTTTCTCCATGTATTTGTGAATGTTTTAAAAACTTACTGGTTGACAGTTTAATAATATTTACCTTGTTGCGGACCAACCAATACTACTTCGAGTGTTACAAGATCAGACATAAGATTTTCTTCCACTACAAGATTAGACAAACAATTCTAATTGAAGTGATAGAATATTTTTGATATGCCGTTACTTTAATGTCTCTGTAGGACTAATATTCTTTCATGGTGATACGTATGTACACAGAGCAGTAACATTAACATGTAACCCTACAAATCTAGCTAAGCTCAGGCACATGTCTGAAAAAGTTGTGTTGACTAGGAAAAAAATTGCATTATGAGTTTATGACTATCTTTAATTTAGTATATGGGAGAAGTCGGAGAACTAATGTAATATTAACTTAAAAAAGTTAAAATCAACTTCTTCATGATGCAAGTTTCTCCTGCTGGCAGTCTGTGTTTTAACTATTAAGGATTGAACAGTAATATATGATGTGATGCATGCCAAGTTGTCAACCATACATCAAACTAGCATGAGTAGTTTTCACATTCAAAGCTTACACAGGAAAAGCATTACCTCTAGCATTCCAGGATTTTGCATCAGAATACCAAGAACACGGCGTATGAGACCTTTGTAGACAACTTCATTAATGGTCCCATCTCCATTCATCCACGACAAAATTGGTCTACATAAGTAAGAACTCCCATTGTGAAATTTATTTATATCATTCACTTGATGCTTTTCTGGGAAAATGCTGAGCTGCCGACAACTCTCGGTCTCGATATCTTTTTGTACTTCACTAGAGGGCTGAATGTCTTCAGGAAGGTTCAGAATTGTAACTCTGTGCTCATCATCATCGATAATGCTCGTTGACGGTACATTTGCTGAATCATTTTCGTGATTATCTGGACGAAGGACCAAGGGCTGCTTGTCAACTATCAAACTGGAGTTTGTTGATGGCTCCTCTTTACGATATTGACGGGGATCACCCAATGAGGTCAAACAATATTTGGTCCGATATAGTGAGTCAACAACATGGACAGAATCATAGCCATTAACCTGTAGTGCAAAGAAGCAATGATTTAGGTTAAACCTATCCATAACCTCTCAATTAATTTTAAAGAAAAAACATAAAACAAACCTTCAAAGCTCTTCCAAATGCCTCAAGCACCTCAACAATTAATTCTGGCATCATGTCCCCTAATAAGAAACAGCGCGCAACATCATTATATAGGAAATTAGATCAGGATTTCTCATATAGGTCCATGCAGTTAAAATATGTTCATGAAGCACGAATAAGATATGGTATATTAGCATGGCACCACCTACCTTGAATGTTCGTAGCCTTGGATATTTCTTCCATGCTTAAACCTTGATCACCAGCCTTTTGGATGGAAGAATACACAGTTTTAAAAATCTGAGGACAAAAAGGACTCTCCCGTACTTGATTAGTAGCAATATACTTGAGATTGTCAGCATAGCATGTCATGGCTTCCCAAGGTGTATCATCAACAGAAATTTTTAAAGGGACAGCAGTACCAAGATCAAGGATTTCTTTCATATGGTCAGTTTTAGTGCTGCCAACATGAGAGGATGACTTCTGTTCATTTCTCCCACATAGAAATTCATCAGAATGAACATCCCTCTCTTTAAATAAATCGATAATGTCGACTCTTGATATTGTGGCACGGGTTAGAGACAACCTTATACCAGGGAAACCTTTCTCTCGGCGGGAACATATTTCGCCTTCTCCGATTGTTGCAGCCTTTGGTTTCTTAGCCTTGTCAGCACAGTAAAATTCATTGTCACGTCTTCGCTTTGGCGTTCTCAAGTCCTCAGCCTCTCCAACACCTTGATCTGGCAAACTTGGTAATATTAGGATCTCTCTTGAAGAGAGTAAAGCCGATAGATAAACAACATCTCCGCACTGTAGATTTGCAGGGATATCAATCCCCTCTTCCATTAAATTCTTTTCTTTTCCATGGAGCCACCTACGAAATTCGCCTGCTATCTTTCCAGTGTTTGTTGGATACGGTGATGATGAAATTCCATGAATAAATTTCTGTGAAAGTACAAATGGACTGGCACCACTACCACCAACCTGCCCAAAGAAGACAGTACATACTCAGAGGAAGAAAAACATATGTATGTAGCTGCCCCCTTACAGATAAAAAAATGTTGCAGGAGCAATCATCTAATCAACATGAAAAGATGACTGATGTAATTGAGAAAGTTAATCCTCCAGTAAGACTCAAGTCCTTGTCACCTGAAAGCAACTCCTGCTATAAAGTTTTGATTTAACATTTCCCAAACAGACCAAAATAACAAATGGACACAGTTGCTAACCCCTTAGTCAGAATTTTTACCATGATTTTTGCATCTCTGAGGTAGTTGAAGGCAGCAAAAAGATCATGCTCAGAATAACGCCGAAGGGTTTCAGCAAGCAAAGTTGGCACCTCTGGAGCTGTTGAGGCATTCAGAAAGACAAGCTTAAATAGCTCTACAGCATTGGAAATTGCCAAAGATCTAAAAGCCCGTCTATTAACATCAGCCCCTCCATTCAAAAACTTAACATATTTCTTCTGAAGGCGTCCAGATACGTTACTTCTCATCGCGCGTTTCCGCTTTCTCTTGTTTGAAATAGCTGATGATAATAATTTAGGGTCCTGCAAAGTTATTATGCCGAATTATATATCTAAACAAAAGTTCATACATAAAGACCTGTAAAAAAAATTTAGCATCAGATATAATGAGAAACACAAGACAGGGAAACCAAGACACTGGCGAATTGTAGTGCTAAATAGGGAAGTGGGTTTGAACCGTTGTCCACTTCACACACGTAAACACACAGATACAACTACATAGTGTCATCAAAAAATCATGTGTCAAAGCAAGACCATTATCACACCTGGTATCAGACTTAAAAGAGTATCAAATTTATTTTTTTATAATTTACTAAAGATTCTAAAACTTCAGGTAAGAAATTTAGCATACGTTATCCTCAAGTGGATGGGAAAACTCATCGGATACAGAATGAATTTCTCTGTGTACATCCAACTTGGCAGTGCGTTTATGCCGTAGAGCCTCTTCAAAGGCCATCTTTACATCTTTATTACTGAAATCATCCCACTGGTCCTCGGGATTTTTCTCTTGACTTTGTTGAAGACCATCAGGGTCCTTTCCGCTATTATATCCAGCAGATGCTTTATTACGCACCATTACTCTGCACTCTCCATCAAGTATTGATTTGTTCTGCAACTTATTAAGGTGTTTGGCATATCGTTCAGTAAGAATGTTACATAGTTTTAGCACAGCTTTTCTAAACTGTATACTACTATTTAATAATGCCATTCGTCTCCTGCAGACAGCTGGTGATGCTGGTAAATTTGTTAGTGAATTCCAATCAATGCGGTGAAAGTTCGCTCCAAGTGCAGCCCGTTCTCTTACATATTCCATCACCAATTGCCTGAAATAACAATTTTACAAGTATAATAGATGGTAAATTTCACAAAGACCAAAAGCAGCTAAAGAGATGCATGTTATCTAAAAAAAACTTGAATAGCTAGTTGCCTTGTTGGCTTATAAACTAAAAGCTATTGTCAATATTCAGGTTCACCACCTACCCAAGACAAGTGGGAAACTATTATGCACACAAGATGATGCAAACAAGTTACAGCTATTGCGGCTTTGACGCCATGCGTAGTGATGAATTTTGGTTACTCCCCCCCCCCCCCCCCCCAACAAACCCCTCTTAATTACATTTTAAAATTTCTGCTGGTCTTACCTATCTGCATTTTCTGTCCATGAAAACTTTCTTCGATGTATTGGTTTTAGTCTAGATAATGCACACTCTGAAATAAAGGAATGGTCGTCGTCATCTTTTTCTTCAAACTCTTCTACAGACTTCATATTTTCATCTGCTTGATCATTCGACATATTAGTTTCCTGCTCTGCTGTAGAAGTTCCAAGATCATTATGTCCATCTATGAATTTGTCACCAGTATCAGATGACATAATAGGCAAGACAGAATCAACAGAGTCAACATTCGCATGCTCTGGCGGCCTTTTTCTTGAAGACCTTTGTCTCTTTCGTGAAGATGAAGCACGGTTTCTGGTGAGTGGCTGAATTTCCTCCTGCTCTAAAACTGCCTTTAGTCTAGTGTTACGCTTTTGTCGATTATCATAATAGACACGAAGCACCTGAGAGGTATACCCCAGAATTATTTCAGCGGAATGAAAGAGAAATATTAGATAATTATCTAAGCCTAGAATGCGAATGCACAAATTAATATGGAACTGTCAAGTAATCACAAACTGCAAATATTAATGAGAAGCAAAGTGATACCTTTAAAAAATCGGGGTTCAATAGTCAGTCAGATAAACACTAAAAATGGCAGTTAACCGGATGAATTAATGGATTATTGTGTCTTCCCAGGTAAGTAAAATATTGTGAGGTGTCAGTACAAGAAAGAACCATGTCCAATAAATTAGAAGCATACAGACCTGTTCCAAAGTCAGACTGAGATCTTTCGCAATTTTCTCGCATGCACTGAGTGATAGCTTCTTATCAGGGCCATTCTTTATGATACACTTATTGAGCTCAGCACGCTGATCAGCAGTCATAACACGTGCTGATGCCCAGGACCGGGCAAGATACACCTAAAAAAAAAGTATACTTTTATCTTAGACATAAAAAAGCAAGCATAAAAGACAAACATGGATATAATAACCTTTACATGACTTTTTCCTGGAAAACAAAAGTAAGATTCGATTTGAGCTAGAACATAATCACTACACTACATTAACAATTACTAAAAATAAACTATTGAAAGAACTTTATAAGTTATAACCCTCCCCACAGAACTGGATTCAACTGAACTGAATAATAAACAGGGAAACTAATTAATTTCTTTCGATGTAAGTCACAGTGCATGAAATCTTTAATTTTCTTGCTCAAGCAGTGTGATGGTTTACAAACCAGATGAACCGCGCAAGGATAGAACAATAAAATTTAATAAGTCAGAGCAAAATATATCAATATGTGATCCAAATGAATCTTTAATGTGGGGTTGGGGATAAAGGGTTTACCCCCTATCTTTGCCAAAGTAAAAAGACTTACTGAGTGCTTTAGACTAAGGGAATCCAAGCAATTAGAAATATGTAACCATTATTTTGTAAGGTATTGGCACAGATGATCACCGATTTCAGAAAATGGTGCATGTGATGAGTGATAAAACTAGTAAGTTCTCATTTCACCTCGTGAACGGCAGATCCTGGGAAAGCATGTAGAGCGGCTTTCCGATCAACAGCGGCATAGCAGTACTCCAAAGTATTCCAGTACTCATCAACAGCTTTTCTGCTCGAAAGAACAAAATCATGTCTATATTGAGGGCGAATATCAAACGAAACAAAAGTTGAAGACGATGGTGCCAGTGAGACAGGTTCCTCGATGTAGGGTTTGAGTTCTAGGGAATATGTCAGATTGGTATCTAAGACTGCAGCTGCATCTCCAAAATTCTCGCTACGTACCATCCGTATCAACTGTCATTATTCGTCATTTAAGTGTTAGGAAATTAAAATAAGTCAATACAAACAGAAACAAACCTTGTCTCATCAAGCCACACTCCAGGGAATCTTACTTGTATGAAGGAACATAAATATTATATCCTAAGCAATTGACATTTATCAATATAATAAACAGTTTGTACGTAATGATATTCTAATATATACCGTTAAACTCAATAACCTGGCAATAAGGGGAATAAAAGAAGGCACTGATTAATTCAGCTTTACTGAGTGGACCAATATATCACTGATGCAATCACTACTCTAGGGAAAGCATAAAGATCTATAACATTCTACAGCATAACGAGTAGCAGGTTAAGGAAAATGATATTCAAATAAATTTGATCCATCGTAATACCTTTAGACCCCGTAAAATCTGTACGAGATTTGACAGCCGTGCAGTTGCCTGAGTACCCATCAGGTGCTTATACTCCTGCACTGAAAGATCAGAAAGGCATGTGCCAGTCCTACATTTCTGTGTCATATCCTCAATTTTCATAGTTGATCCTACAACCTGTAAGAACAGCTCAAGTGGCATAGCTTTAATCGCTGTGTCTAGCTCGATCATCTTGCAAGTGCTGTGAGGATTCTTTCGATCATATCCATGCATACCCGATGACAAAGCATCATTCCAACTAGGTAATTTCGTGAGGTAACGCCAGAAAAAGACGTGCAGCAGCTTTGCACGAACCATTTTTGCTGGTACATAACCATTTTCACGCATGGCTTCTATTCTCTCAGACTGATCATCTTTGGCATTGGTAACTATTCTTTGAACGTCATCCAGAATAGGAGCTTTTTGACTCTTCTTCAATTTAGCAGAAGAGCTTTGATGATTCCGGATTTGCATTTCGAAAGACCTCACTCTCTCGTAGATTTGACTTAAAAGTTCCGGAGAGATATTATCTAAAGAAGGATGAAGAACAATGTCCATTGTTCGGCTACGACCACAGTTTGTAACAGAAGGGACACCAACATGAATCAACTTACAAAGTCCATCTTGCTGAAGCTTATTTATAATACGCTCAAGGGTCTTCCTGTCCATTGTTGTCTGTTTGTCCTTATCAAGGCTTTCAAGATGCCTATGTAGCTCTGCTTTTATCATGAACTTCTCCTCCTGTTCAACAAAAAGGACACTGAGAGCGGATATAAATAGAGCGGAAGTGGACAAAAACATAATGCCAAAAAATACCTGCAACAGTTCAAGTATCCGATGCTCCCTTTGTCTGCTAAGTGCATTCATAGTGAGACATAGATACTTTGGATGCGATCGTATTTTGTGGGGAGTTGATGAAACATGAGATTCTATGGTCGCCTCTGATATAGGTGGCTTATTCACAAGATGAAGTTCTGCAACTGGAGTTATATGACTTACCTCAGGGGATAAATTCTCTGAACTACTAGGACCAAGTAATATATTAGAATCATCTACAGCTGGCAAACCCTTGAAAATTTCTAATTCAGTTGATGCACTTTCAATTTCTTCAGTAATTATTGCATCCTCTTTATTAGCTAAATCATCTTCCAATTGAACATATTTAGTTGAGCATTCGTCAATTCTTTTTCCAGGATCTGGAACACTAGTTTCATCGTCATTAAGGACAATATCTGGCTTGTCTGTATAAGTACTTGATGCTTCGCGGTTGAAGTTTCTATGTGACCAGACGCGATATGCCACACCTCTATTATGGCTTTCAGCCTGTAGATGCATTCCAAACCTAGAAAATAAATTTTGTAGCCGAGTGTTATACCTTTTATTGTTCAGCCCGAGCCTTTTGCATAACTGTCACGATAGTCAAATATGTAATAAGAATTCATATTGAGTAAGAGTATGCAATCATGGTAAGTTATAAATGCTGCTATTAAATACAGAAAGTGTAACTCATAAAGATAGCTTATTCAAAGTCTGACTGATGCACTACAAAGTTGCTAGAATTAGTATAGGTGGTGAACATTGAGCAAGTATATTAATATAACTATATAAGTAACTCTACAATTTATTAAAACATGGCAGAGGGCAACAGTTATACAAGAAAAGGAAGTATATTATTCATGTCTGGCATGAACTCTACCTGTTACCTTATTGAAGGCAAGCAAAAGGTGGTAGGCAAGAAATCTTAAAAAAAAAAAAAAAAAAGTTGACAACAAATGACAATGACATAAATCACAATACATATGTGTTTATACATTAAAACGCACCTCGATTTTTGACAAACCTTTAGATCCTTCAGCATCAATAATATCATAAACTTGGTGTTCTAGAGGAAGCTCTACAAGCTGGTCATTCATTTGTCCTCTCTTTCCCAATATTTCTGGCTCTTCTATATCAAGATCATCTAATCCACATTTGAGAGATTTGGGCTCAAAATGTTTGGGACAAAACTTCTTCAACAGTTTTAAACAGCTGACCTCCTATAATTTTGAAAGATAATTAGAGGTGTATCAAATAATATTCTGATGTGCAATAGATTTGTTCCGCTGAAAGTTGGACAGTAAGAACATGTCAGGAATTGCAGAACTTTTCATACATACAAGTGCTTTTCAATAGTTTTACCTCCAAACTTGAGAAATTAATTGTGAGAAAGACATAAATCATAAATGACCTTTCATATAATTGTAATTAACCTAGCCAGTGCTTAAAAATGGGCATATTTAGTAATTTAAACTTCAGGAATTATTTAGGTTTGGCACCCATATTTAGGTTCGTACAAGATCCATACAGTTATTTTGACCCGGTTTAGATTATAGTAAATTTGTATTTACATACTTTATTTATCATTTAATTTGTTTATAATATTTATGGTAAATTTATTAATGATTATTTAGGTAATCATTATATTTCGGTAGGTCCATTAATGCAATTTATTATACAACATGTACAATCAAATATTTAATCAAATATAATTGTAATTAAATATAGAATTATAAAATTTATTATTATTATATATTATACTAATTAATATTAGAAAAAATTATAATATACCGTGGGCATAGCACGGGCTACAATCTAGTACATAATAATTGCATCAACATACTGACCCTCGGGGAAGGCAATATCCACCAAACAATGCACTGACTGAAAGAGTTCGGTCAACGGATAAATGATGTACTGTGTAAAATACATTAGTCTTTTAAGCAGGTGTTATTCTAATAAGTATCACTTAAAATGTAAAGACATACAGGCTAGGTAATGAAAGATAACCCCCCGGACAACCTTCATGCCTTCAGACATAAATTTAAGACAGTTCTAGAAATCTTGTTGCCAAACTTTATGAGTCACGGTATCTTCTATATATGCCATTGTTTAAAATCAAGAATAGAAGTGCATAAAATATATAGCTCTTTTACTACCCACAACTTTATAAAGTATTGTGCATGTACATTTGAAATGCCAAGAATATCCAAAATCTCAGTATTAAATTACCTTGGTATTAACTATGGCAGTGAACTCCTCCACTACACGTGCATCTTTCAGCCTGTGAAGAATCTAATATCCAAAATATTGGCAAAAAATAAAGTCTGCTTAATTTTATAGACCTAAAGTTATAATCAGATATTAAACAAATTTTGAGGAAATTTACATTTCTCCAACGCCTATGCCCTTGAGTTCCGCAATAACCAAGGTCTTTTTTTAAATCTGACACGATAAGAACCTTTAAGAAGATAAGAGGTAGTAAGATTATCATAATGGTATATAGGAAACCGGCAGACATGCAGAAGATAAATCAAACCTACATTGTTATCAGCTTTCTCAAGCTTATCACATATATGCTTCAGCTCTGGAAGAAAATCTTTCACTTGCTCTATGACAGATTCTTCAACCATGCCAGAAGCATGTGGTGCAGTTTCTTCATCTTCGTTAATAGCCAATTTGTCCTCTTTTATAACTTCAAGTCTTTGTTGACTACCCAAATGCTTAGCGAACCGATATAAGTGGATCATATTGGTGGATACTATTGAACTATTTGTTTGCACTCTGTCACTGGAAACTTCTGTTTTCCTTAAAATCGTTGACTGCCTCACTATCAACCCTTGGCATTCAAGCTTCCGTAATACATAAAAAATTTTATTCCCTGGTAAGCCAAATTCTTTACCGAGTTCACTTTGAGTGATCCCATTTGTTCTGCAAATGCACAAATCATTTAGATACAGTCTGAGTTTACAAGTTTGTAAAGTAAAGTACAGATATTAAAAGAGAAAAATAGATTACTTAAGCAGAAGTAGCGGAGCCATGTGGAGGCCAGGGTGGAACCATGTGGAGAACAGGGTGGGAACAGGTCCCCTAAATTCACTACTAGTATTAATACAAATACAAATTTATCTTTTGAGGATAATCATACTTATATCTACTAATCATTCCAAAGCTGCTAGATGCTTTGTCTATACCTAGAAAAAAGCCTTTACTTTTCAATATTTTATACAATTTAATGTCCCTGCATTAGCACCATAATATCATTTAGAATGTTTGATTTATTGTTATATATAACCTTTCAATCTTGTTGAGTTACTAAGGTATTCTTTGCTAGGTTACTAAGTCAAAAATTGACTAATATATAGTCCAAAATTCAATTAATTTGCAATAAAAGTTGTTTAAATCTAATCAGGCAATATACAATCAAACAATTAAAAGATTTAACTTACTACTTATCCAATTAAAATCTAACATATTTTATTATTTGATGGAAAACATCAGGATATACAAATTTCTGATATTTTATTGACTAATACATAAATTTTGCAAACTTTATTCTTACTAAGCATACTAGCTTATAGCCCGTGCGAAGCACGGGTTACTTTTAAATACTTTTAAAATTATATAATTAAATAAAATAGAGAATAATTTATTACGAATTTATTAGTAACGTAAATAAGAGTTGTCCTGGGATTTGTAATTAATTTTTGTGGTTAAAAGCAATTAACTTGTTAATGGTATTTTTAATTTTTCTTGCAGGTACCAACTGGTTTGATGCTTCTTCAGTACTGCATGATTTCAGTGATGGTCGGGATAATCCTAATTTTATGGTTTGATACATTTGACGCAGTAGTTAGCCTGGAATGTGAAACTTATACAGAGTCTCTAGATGATTGAGTTATAATCAGTTTGTTTTATCGATTAATATTTTGGGAGTGGGATGTTTATAAAATTAATTATGATGTATATTATAAATAATTTAAAATTAAATAATTAGAGTGAAAACCAAAACTTAGGAGAAAACCAAAACTTTCAATGTTTCGGCTTTAATATAATAGTATAGAAGATATGATTATATTTATAACATTTCAAGTATAGGCCGAAATGCAAACATTAAGCACCATCAAAAAGTCCCAAAATAACCAAAATCAATACACATTTCGAGTAGAAGGAACCTAGCAATGGCGATACGCTCCAGAGCACGACGCCCTTGGACAGAAATTCCAGTATTAGAAGCCTTAATATCATACATCCCAACGAAACAATTGCGCAAATGCTCAGCTGCCACAATCTTCAAATTCAACTTTTCGGAATCTTCAACAGACTGAATAACAGAATCCTGACAGTTGTAACAAACTCCTCGGGATTCGAATTGTAGGCCAGGGACGTTGAGGAGATTGGTCCACAGAGCTTTCTTAACATTGAGACATGGAGGAAGCCCATTTGAAATGAAAGATGATTGGAGTTTGGGCCAGAGGTTTGGGAGAGTGAGGCCTGTGGCACCTACGGCACAAATCTCTTCCAGAGCTGAGTTGACCATCGGGTCCATTGGGGCGTAGAAGCATAAAAAAGTAACCGTTAGGGGAGATTCGCCGCGGGAGATTTTGATTTTGATTTGGATTTGGATTGATTTCTGAGAAGGTTTAGGGTTCGATCCGTGCTTCTGGAAAGGGGATGCACATATTACTCCGTACTATTTTATATTTTACTCCTACTTTGGTAATTAAAATTTACAAATAAGTAAATATATTTTACTCCTGCTTTGATAATTAAAATTTACAAATAAATAAATGGTGGCTCTCTCTTGGTCAAAAGTAAAAATATGGTTCAAAATATCTTCCAAATATATTGGTTCGTGTAACATGTATTTGATATTGGATCATTTTCGTGACATAGATTATTTTGGACCAAGACATATGAAATTGAGGTATTTAGATTATTTTTTCGTGTCAAAAATATGATTATGATATTTTCTTGTAAATTGTGTGTATTTCCAATAATAAAATATTAGTATGAAATCATGTTAAATTTGCTTATTTTTTAATATAATTTTCATGTTAAATATGTTAAAAATATTATTTTTGAAGTGAGAGTCTTTACCACTATGCTAGACATGGGATTTGAATATAATTTAGAACTCATCATTAATATATCGTGAGACAACCCTCATATATAATATTAAATCATAAAAAAATGTTTCTATAAAGAATTGTACCCTTGACAACCCTCATCTATACTATTATATTAAAGCCGAAATATTAAAAGTTTTGAAACTTTTGGTTTTCGATTTGGTTATCCTAATTATTTTGGTTTTCGGTTTGGTTATCCTAATTATTTAATTTTTAATTAATTTTAATAATTTTCAAATATAAAATAAATCAAGAGCCGAAACATTAAAAGTTTTGAAACTTTTGGTTTTCGATTTGGTTATCCTAATTATTTTGGTTTTCGGTTTGGTTATCCTAATTATTTAATTTTTAATTAATTTTAATTATTTTCAAATATAAAATAAATCAAGTCCGTTATTGGCTATAATCCTAAATACAGAGTAGTATTTTATATTTACACCATTACTAATACAGCAAAACTTAAAACCTCTGTTGTCTTCACGAATACAGAACTCTAATCTTCTAAACCTAATTTACGCAATCTTCACCAATTCAATACACAAGCTTTCTTTTTCAACACCATATATCATTAAAGTGTAAGTATAATGATTGTATTATGTTTTTGTATTATCTCCATCTTATAATTGTGAAAAGAAAACTAATATAAGCGAAATAGGGTATAATTGGTTGGTTGGTCGGTTGGTTAACACCTTCCAAAAAGTTTGTTAATACCTTCCAAAAATGAAAAAATAAATTAAAATGCATATAAAATTTTATTTTACTTAATAACAAACTCTTTTAATTACACTCCAATTAATATTTAATTACATACTCTTATAGTTACCCTACTATTTTATACTCTTTTAGTTATTTAGAAATTTTCAAAATCAATTTAAATAATTTTAATATCATATATCTATTAACAAATTTACAACAAATTATAAATCAACAAAAGTGAAAACAATCTAAAACTATATAATAAACAATAAAAATTTCACACAATACTATTATAAATGAAACAGGGTATAATCGGTTGGTTGGTCGGTTGGTTAACACCTTCCAAAAAGGTTTGTTAATACCTTCTAAAAATGAAAAAATAAATTAAAATGCATATAAAATTTTATTTCACTTAATAACAAACTCTTTTAATTACACTTCAATTAATATTTGATTACATACTCTTACAGTTACCCAATTTTTTTAGACTCTTTCAGTTATTTAGAAATTTTCAAAATTAATTTAAATAATTTTAATATCATATATTTATTAACAAATTTACAACAAATTATAAATCAACAAAAGTGAAACCAATCTAAAACTATATAATAAACAATAAAAATTTCACACAATTACAAATCTATACTATTATATAAATTCCGGAACATTATAAGTTTTGGTATGTTAGTTACAGAGGCATGCCTGTACACATCTAATAACAAGCCTAATTGTTTGTAATGCTTTGCATTACTTACATGACCTCTTAACTGAGGGAATCTCTAGTTGTAGAGTTTCTGTTTGTATTGTACTTGTAATAGGCATCAAATCCTAGTTGTGTAATTGTACAAATAGAGTCTTGAATAATGCTTGAAAGAAGTTCCAAGGTTCATGCCTCAAGCAAGGAGTTAAAGACTATCAAATAATCACATTTGGGATTTGAAGAAATGAAGATTTTGCCTAAGTACCAATTCGAGAAGTATATTTGTCTATTCGAGAAGTCCAGCATTCGAGAAGTCAGAGATTCGATATCTCAAGACACTATTCGATATCTCTGAATACACTGTTCGATATCTCATTCGATATCTCAGGGATTCGATATGTCTACTACTCTATTCGAGATCTCAAGAAGTCAACAAGTCAAGATGGTATTCGAGTTCTCAAAGAGTCAACAAGTCAAAGTTCCATTCGATATCTCAAGGACTCAGAAAGCTATTCGACAACTCGAGGATTCGATAAGTCAAATGTTCTATTCGACAAGTCAAGGAATCCTGATGGAAAAGAGCTATTCGAGAAGTGGTTCGATATGTCATTATAACAGTATTCGAGAACTCAGAGTTATCGATCAAGTCAATTCTAGTTCTCGAATCACTTACTTAGTCACTTCTCGAATACATTCTTGGAGACAAAATACTGAAGAAATTGTACAAGTCAGAAACCTGCAACAAGCCAATGCACTTTATGGACCACAATCTGTAACGTGCTCTGGAAAGCCTACAAGGAAGCTTGGAGAGATATAGAAGAGACAAGGAGCTAAAGAAGTGGATCTAAACAGGCTTTGCAAAGTCAAATCTGTAACCGTTTGGACGCTTACTCAAAAAGGATAGACAGACTAGAAAGTAATTTGTTTAGCTACCTTATTTGCAGTAAGTGGGCTGTATCCATGTTCTATAAGGACACAGCCTCACTTCATAACTTAGTAACTTTTGTGAGTCAAGTTTTTCATACACTGTAAGCTATATCTCTCTGAGAAAAACGAAGCTGAGAATACTACCATTTGTATTCACAGATTGTAGCAACCTTTATCTAATATACATTAGATTAAAGTGATATTGTGTCTTGTGTTGTTTATTTATCCGCACCTCAATTTCTGCACACACAGGCACTTATCTGCTACACAGACTCAATCCAAGAAAAGTTCAAGAATCCATTCACCCCCCCCTCTGTATTCTTTTACCGTGTTCAATACTCAACAAGTGGTATCAGAGCGGGCTGTTTATTCAAAAACAGAGAAACGATCATGAGTTCGAATACACCAAAGACTACAGGAACGGTGAAGGTCCCTAAGTTTGATAAAGAAAACTTCAACCTCTGGAAGATAAAGATGATGTTGTTCATCAAAGCCTCTCATCCCTTGTATCCTGAGATTCTCAAGAATGGTCCTTTTGTTCCACAACAAGAGATACCAGAGAAGACTGTTGGAACCATAACAATCCCTAGAGCTTATGAGGCCAAGGATCCATCAAAGTGGACAGAGTCAGAAAGGGAGAAGGTTGCTCTTGACAGCCACCTCATGTTGCTCATCATTGATTCCATGGACATGTCAATGTTTGCAAACATTGCATCATGCACGTCTGCTAAAGAGATGTGGGATCACATTGAGGTGTTGTGTGAAGGGACTGATGAGGTTAAGGAAAACAGGAAACAGATACTGGTCACACAGTATGAAGCTTTTATGGCACAGCCCAAGGAAAGCATCACTGAAATGTTTGAAAGGTTTCACAAGCTAGTTACTGAGTTGCAGATGAATGGAAAGGTTTACAGCACCAAGGAGTTAAATATGAAATTTCTGTTGTCTTCACCAAATCATCTGGAGCAAAGAGTCATTTCTCTAAGAGAGAGAGATTTGAACAAAGTCACCTATGATGTGCTCTATGGAGTACTAAAGACTCATGAACTTGAGTTGCTTCAGAAAAGGGCTATCCAAGCCAACCAAGGTAGGATGATAAACACATCATGTGCCTTGATTGTCAACAAATCCATTCTGGACCTAGAAGCATCTACAAGCCAACTAAGGATAGAGGAGGTGGCAGATGATGAAGAAACTGAAGCTGGGGTGAGTGAACCTGTTGAGGAAAACGAGGAAGAAGAAGAGGAGTTTTACACTCTGGAAGAACTTGATGGGATGGAAAATACTTCATATGCTTTCATGGCCAGAAAATTTCCAAACATCAGATTTAAAAGAAATCAACCCTTCAAACCCAAAACTCAAAACCATTCAGCCAACAAAAACAAGGCACCTGTGAAACCAAACAGAAATAAGTTCAAAACCGGTTATGTGGATAGGTCATCTGTAAGGTGTTATAGATGCAATGACCTAGGGCATTTTGCCAGTGAATGCAAGAAGCCTAAAAAGAAGGATAGAGATTATCTTGAGCTAGAAGCTAAGTATGAGGCCCTTCTGAAAAAGCAGACACATGGTAAGGCCTACATAGCTGAAGGGAAGTGTTGGGATGACTCTGAGAGTGATGAAGAGGAACAAGAATTCTGCAATTATGCCTTGATGGCCAACTCCAAGGATGACTCATCTTCATCTGATTCTCAGGTACCATCTCTCACTACTATAGACATGTCTGTTTCTGAATACAAATCCATGATTGAACAATTATCTGTTGAAATGTTTAATATTCATACTAGTATGACTGCTGCTAATGAGGAGATTGCTAAACTGTCTACTAGAAATGAAGTATTAACCAAAAAGAATGAGGAACTTGAGCTAACTGCTATGCAAGTAGAAAACCTTAAGAAAGAAGTTGAATATTTGGAGAACAAGGTTCTATGTGCTAGTCAAGTAGAGAAGGCTCTTAGGGATGAATTAGCTGAGAATGAATTCAAACTTAAAACTTTCAAGAAATCATCTGGTTTAGTGCAATCCTACTGTGAGAAAATTGAAGCTAAACCTAAAGCAGCTATTGGACTTGACTATGACTCTCTCAAACAAAGGAAAGGCTATGCTGTCATTGAAGAGGACACAGCTGTTCATGAGAGAGTGCCTCACATTTTGAGAAAAACTGAAAATCCAATTTTCAAGGAATCAACATTTGAAATTGATGAGGATGCCTTACTCATCAAGCAAATGTTGAATGATGAGGATGAGGCACAATCTAGTGAACAGCAAGCATCCTCTAAGGGTGAGAGTGTCAAGTCAAAGACCAAGAAGCCAGTAGTTGATAGGCCAAGACCTAAGAAGTTTGTTAAGTTTGTATCAGCTGGGAAGAGTGAATCAGAAAAGGAAGTGACTAAAAAGAAACAGAACAGAAATGGCAAGTTAGGGATTAACAAGGATAACAACTATGCTTATATGCCCAATGCCCCTAGGAAAACTTGTCAGAACTGTTTCAGTACCAATCATCTAACTCATGCATGCAAGAAACCTGTTGGTAGTGTGTCTAAACCTTTCTATGATTGTACTGTGCCTCTAAGACATAGAGATGCACCCTTCTGTGATAAATTTGACTGTATGTCATGCAATATGAATGTAATGACTAGTTGTTTTAATTTAAGAAGACAGTTCATTGATGGTTGTATCAGTCACAATTCTCACACACACTACACAAGGTCAAAGTCTTCAAGTCCTCCTAAAGCTAGGAAGGTACCTTTGTCACCTAAGTCTGAAACCTCAGGTTCTAAGACTTCCAACAGTGACAAGAAGACTGACACTAAGAAAGTTAACAAGCATGTTGTTTATGATAAAACTGTCTCTAAGTCACATGGACCCAAACTTGTTTGGGTACCAAAGGAAAAGTAATACCTTTGTGGTTGCAGGGCAAAGAAAGTGAAAAGAAGGTCATGTGGATTTTGGACAGTGGATGCTCAAATCATATGACTGGTGATATGGCCCTGCTATCACAGTATGAGGAAAAGGCTGGCCCAATGGTTGCTTTTGGAGATGACAGCATGGGTAACACATTGGGATATGGCAAGCTGAAAGTTGGAAATGTCATCATTGAAGATGTAGCACTAGTCAAGGGGCTCAAGCATAATCTGTTAAGTGTTGGTCAGTTTACTGATAGAGGATTCAAAGTGAATTTTGACAAAGATGAATGTTTGATCACCCACAAGAAGACTGGTGATTTTGCTCTATCTGGAGTAAGGAAGGGAAGCCTGTTTGTAGCCAATATGGACTCTGCAAACAAGGACAAAATTTGTTGCTTTTACTCAAAAGCATCAAATGAAGATTGTTGGCTGTGGCACAAGAAACTATCACACCTGAACTTTAAGGCCATTAATTCTCTAGTCAAAAGAGAGTTAGTGAGAGGCATGCCCACACTTGAATTCTGCCAAGAAGGAGTGTGTGAGGCTTGTCAAAAAGGAAAAATGAAGAGATCAAGCCACAAGTCAAAGACAGTGACATCTGTAACCAAGCCACTACAACTTATCCATATGGATTTGTTTGGGCCTGTTAACATAATGTCACTTGGAAGAAAGAAGTATGCCCTGGTAATGGTTGATGATTTTTCGAGGTATACATGGGTAGAATTTCTGGCATCAAAAGATGAGGCTCCACAAGTAATTATTGAGCATATAAAGAAAGTTGACAAGGAAGCAAAGGCAAACGATGCAAGTGTGATTGCATTGAGGAGTGATAATGGAACAGAGTTCAGAAATGCCACACTTGAAGCATTCTGCAAAGAGAATGGCATTTCTCAGCAATTCTCAGCTCCAAGGACTCCACAACAAAATGGAGTTGTTGAGAGAAAGAATAGAACTCTAATTGAGGCTGCTAGAACAATGTTACTTGATGCAAAAATGCCCACATGTTTTTGGGCTGAGGCTGTGAGCACTGCATGCTATATTCAGAACAGAACCCTCATCAACAAAAACACTGGAAAGACTCCTTACAACTTGATGACTGGAAAGAAGCCTACACTGAAGTATATTCATACTTTTGGAAGCAAATGCTTTGTACTTAAGGACAATTCTGAATATGTTGGAAAGTTTGATGCAAAAGCATTTGAAGGAATTTTTCTTGGCTATTCTATGGAAAGAATTGCATACAAGGTTTATGTCATCAGTCAAAAGAAAGTTATGGAAAGCACAGATGTAACATTTGATGACAGCAAACTACCTGGACTAGAAGAAGCCAATGATGAAGACAAAGATCCATTGAAGTTTGATAATCTAGATGATTCTGATGAAGAGACTGAAACTAGAATTGAAACTCAAGTACAACAAACTCAAGTGAATAATGATACAAGAGAAGAATTTGTGCCAATCAATAGTGAAGAAACAAGCATCCAAGACACACCTGTGAGTAATGGCAACTTCACAGGGGGAGGAAATGAGGATGATCATGATGTGGATGATGAAGCAACATCAAGAATGAGAAATCAGGCTGAACACTCGAGGAAATGGGATAGATCACACACTGCAGAGCAAATCATTGGAGATCCTAATGCAGGAGTAAGGACTAGGAGAGCAACTCAAAATGAGTGCCTCTATGGATGTTTTCTATCACAAGTTGAGCCTAAGAAACTTGATGATGCATTGTTGGATCCAGATTGGATTATTGCCATGCAAGAGGAGCTGAATCAATTTGAAAGGAACAAAGTATGGGAACTTGTGCCTGCACCAAAGAACAGAACCATTGTTGGAACAAAATGGGTTCTGAAGAATAAGATGGATGAAGATGGTGTAATAATAAGAAACAAAGCAAGGCTGGTTGCAAAAGGATACTCTCAACAGGAAGGCATTGATTATGATGAGACATTTGCCCCTGTTGCTAGATTGGAAGCCATTAGAATATTCTTGGCATTTGCTGCTCATTCAAACTTTAAAGTTTATCAAATGGATGTCAAGAGTGCATTTCTAAATGGAGAGTTGGAAGAAGAGGTTTATGTGCAACAACCACCTGGCTTCGAGGATCCACATTTCCCAGAATTTGTCTACAGATTGCTTAAGGCACTGTATGGACTTAAGCAAGCCCCAAGAGCATGGTATGATACTTTATCACAATTCCTTCTTGAAAATCAATTCACTCGAGGCACATTGGACAAGACACTGTTTTACAAGAAGCATGGTGATGATATGATCCTAGTTCAAATCTATGTGGATGATATCATTTTTGGTTCTACAAATGAGAAACTGTGTGAGAAATTCTCTAAACTCATGCAGAGCAGATATGAGATGAGTATGATGGGAGAGTTGACATTCTTTCTAGGGTTGCAAGTCAGTCAAAGGAAGGATGGTATCTTTATCAGTCAAACCAAGTACATCAAGGATTTATTGAAAAAGTTTGACTTGGAAGATTGTTCACCTGCCAAGACACCCATGGCCACTGCCACTAAATTGGATGAAGATGCTAAAGGCAAGAGAGTAGATATCTCAGTCTACAGAGGCATGGTTGGTTCTCTACTCTACCTCACTGCAAGTAGGCCAGACATCATGTTTGCTACATGCTTGTGTGCAAGGTTTCAATCAAATCCAAAGGAATCACATTTGATTGCAATAAAAAGGATCTTTAGATATCTGAAGGGCACTCCTAACTTGGGATTATGGTATCCTAAGGACACAGGGTTCAATCTGGTTGGCTACTCTGATGCTGATTATGCTGGATGCAGAGTGGATAGGAAAAGCACCTCAGGAAGCTGCCAGTTTCTTGGACAAAGGTTAGTTTCTTGGTATAGCAAGAAGCAACAATCTGTGTCAACTTCTACAGCTGAGGCTGAATACATAGCTGCTGGAAGTTGCTGTGCTCAAGTGCTTTGGATTAGAAATCAACTTAGAGATTATGGACTTGTGTTGGAAAGAATTCCAATCATGTGTGACAACACAAGTGCAATCTCTATAGTTGCCAATCCTGTCAATCATTCTAGAACAAAGCACATTGACATCAGATATCATTTCATAAGAGAACATGCAACTAATGGAACCATTGAGTTGCATTATGTCTCTACAGATAAACAACTAGCTGATATATTCACTAAGCCATTAGATGAAGCCACCTTCACAAGGTTGGTAAGTGAGATTGGAATGCTGAATTCTTCAGATTCTGGCTAAGTGAATACATCATCTAGATTGTTGCAGCAGTAAACACTTACTTTATCTAAATTCTCAATATTTTTGAAGTAAGTGTTGGCTGAAATATGATTTATAAATATTTCAAATCTGTTGCATATGTTGAAAATCATATTTTTATTAACTTAAAATTTCTATGAAATTTTGAGAAAATCACTATTTGATTTGCTAGGATATTTTTCAATGAATATGTCTGGTAGATTTTAAAAAGATAGTGAAAATCAAATTTTTATGAGTGATGGGTATAGTTCGATAAGTCAGACTTCTCGAATGATTCACTATTCGACATCTCTAATAAGTCTCATTAGAGTACTCTTGAGTTCTCGAATAGAGTCTTTCTGAGATATCGAATAGAGGAATTCTTGACTTCTCGAATATAGCAAATGAGTTCTCGAATGACTGAGTTCTCGAACACTATATTTGAGTTCTCGAATCATTTGAAAAGGCTGAATTCTCGCTGAATTTTAACCGATTTTGGACTTTTTGTCTAAAAGTTTAATTCACTCATAAAAACACATATTATTTAATTTAGAATTATTTCTAAGTTAGATAACTGCCAGCTGTGAGTTTCTATCTGCTTGAGTTATCGATTAAGCCATTCTTGACTTCTCGAATAGTTGTTTTCTACTTCTCGAATGCCTGACTTGTCGATACAAAACCTTCTGCTAATCGACAATTCAAGTACTTCATACTTATACAATTTCACATCTATTCGATTCATTTCATTCGATTTCTCAAGCATCTACACTCTCTAAACCCCTGAAACCCTAGCTACGAAAAGCCAAATTTCTTCTTCAACCTTCAATTTCTTTTCTCTCTTCTACACAAATGGCAACAGTAAAGTTCAACACCAACTTCATCGCTCTCACTAGTGATGTTGAAGCACCCAATGCAAATTTCAAGTGCTTTGTGAAATGGATGGCTGAGTCGTATTGATAAGTGGATTTATATCCACTTGGATCGCTTCAAATCGGCTTAAATTGATTGTCTTGGGCTCAAGTTTCTGGTAGTTTTGATGTGTTTTGCTTAGTTGTGCAGATTTACGAGAAGGTTGACTAAGGTGGATGCTTCTATTATTTTTTGGAAATTAATTGATCAAAATTCGGATTTTTAAGAAGGGTTGCGCAGTCTACACTGTTTTGGCCATATCTTGAGTTCTATAAGTCTGTTTTCAGCCCGTAAGCAGTCCACGCGAAGATAACGAGATTCTCTATCATTCTAAGGTGGTCCAGAAGCACAATTACGTCTGGAACGGCTCTGGAAAACAGAAGAAAAGTCAGCTACGAATTTCCCTTAAAAAACAGAATCAGTTTAGGAAACGTATCTTGCAGAAATTCTATTATAATTCTGTTTTGGTATTTTCTTGCTGGGCAAGATGTCTAGAGCCTATATAAACACATCCAACCCTTGTAAATTGTATTAGGAAGATCATCATCATTAGGAATAGAACCATAACTTGATCCCTGTGGGAACGAATTTGGACTTAACCTTATATATTACTTGTGACCACGTACGCTTGCGTGATTTAGTGCAAACAAGTTTTTGGCGCCGCTGCCGGGGATCATCGGTGTTTTTATTTTAGTTTATGTGCTTGTCATCAGTGGTCGTTAGCGTTCACTGACTCGGATTCTTACTTAGTTTGTTTGTTTCGTGGTGTTTTAGGTACTTAAGTTTGTATGCGAACTCGCTTACAAGCTAGGAAGGAAGAACTGGCGGAAGACGATTTGGTAGAGAATAAAGAGAATAAGGAAGAGGAATCTGAAACTACAGTAGCAATGGCAGATGTAGCAGCAGCTAAGGCTTTGAGGGAGTATTCTCAGCCGAAACTCAATGATATTCAGTCTAGCATTGTTAGGCCAGCTATTGCAGCGAACAATTTTGAGATCAAGTCTGGCACAATTCAGATGGTGCAGAATTCAGTCCAGTTTGGGGGTGCTTCTACGGAGGATGCCAACATGCATGTTAGGGACTTTATTGAAATCTGCGACACTTTCAAGTGTAATGGTGTGACGGATGATGCTATCAGGTTGAGGCTTTTCCCATTCTCTCTGAGGGATAAGGCTAAGAGCTGGCTACACTCTTTACCACCTGGTTCCATTACTACATGGGAAGATCTTGCTCAGAAGTTCCTTACTAAATTCTTCCCTATGGCGAAAACTGCAGCATTAAGGAACCAGTTGACTCAATTCCAACAGCAATCTGGCGAGACCTTGTGTGAGGCTTGGGAACGCTACAAGGAGATGCTACGGAAGTGTCCTCATCATGGCATGCCTGATTGGATGGTTATTAATGGTTTTTACAATGGTTTGGGAGCACAGTCTAGGCCTTTGTTAGATGCAGCATCAGGAGGAGCTTTGTGGGCGAAGAGCTATGATGAAGCTTATGATCTTATTGAGATGATGGCTGCTAATGAATATCAAAATCCAACCCAAAGGCTATCTCAAGGCAAGGCAGCAGGGATTTTTGAAGTAGATACAGCTGCAATGATTACAGCTCAGTTGAAAGCTCTTGCTATGAAGGTGGATTCTCTTGCTAATTATGGAGTTCAGCAGGTGGCTAGTGTTTGTGAGTTATGTGCGGGCGCACATGAGACGAATCAGTGTGCTATCTCTTCTGAATCAGTACAGTTCGTGAGTAATTTTCAGAGACCTGCTGCACCAGTTCCAGCCACTTATCATCCTAACAACAGGAATCATCCTAATTTCAGCTGGAGCAATAATCAGAATACTCAACAATCGTATCAGCAAGCGAAGCCGTTCAATCAAGGCTATCAACAGCCCTATGCTCCAAAGGCACCATATCAACCTCCGGGATTTCAGCAGCAACCCCAGGCTCATGCGGGGCAATCTTCTAATGAGATAGATGATATGAGAGTGATGATAAAGAACCTACAAGCTGGCCAGAAAGTTTTGGAAACCCAGTTGGGGCAGATTACAAGTGCCTTGGTAAATATGCAACAAGGAACTCTTCCTAGTGATACGGAGGCTAATCCAGGCAGGAGGGAAAGCAAAGAACAGGTCAATGCAGTTACTTTGAGATCTGGAAAAGTCACGAGTGATCCTAAATCAGCAACTGAAGAAGATGAAGATGTTCAGGATCAGCAGGTTGAAAAATCTGCAGTGCCAGAAATTGAAAAATCTGATTTAGTGGCTGATCAGCTTGATGGTGAGAAGAGCAAGAAACCTGTTGAAAAGTCTATTCCGGAACAATTTTCAATGAATAATCAGATCTATCCTCCTCCTCCATTTCCTGGACGTTTGAAGAAAAGTCAAGAGAAACAGTTTCAGAAATTCATGGATGTCTTCAAGAAACTGTCCATTAACATTCCTTTTGTTGAAGCATTGGAGCAGATGCCGAGATATGCAAAGTTCATGAAGGATATTTTGTCACGGAAGAGAAGGTTGGAAGATTTTGAAACAGTGGCATTAACGGAGGAGTGTAGTGCCGTTCTGCAACAGAAATTGCCACCTAAACTTAAAGATCCAGGAAGTTTCACTATCCCTTGTACTATTGGCAATCTTTCATTCAGCAAGTGTTTGTGTGATTTGGGAGCTAGCATTAATCTTATGCCCTTGTCTGTTTTCAAGCAACTTGGTCTACCGGAGCCAAAGCCAACTAACATCTCTTTGCAGTTGGCTGATCGATCTATCACATATCCTAGAGGCATCGTGGAGGACGTTTTGGTAAAGGTTGATAAACTCATCTTCCCAGCTGATTTTGTGATTCTAGATTTTGAAGAAGATAAGAAGATTCCCATAATCTTGGGAAGACCGTTCTTGGCTACAGGAAATACTTTGATTGATGTGCAGAAAGGAGAGCTTACAATGAGGGTGCAAGATCAGAGTGTCACCTTTAATGTGTTCAAGGCCATGAAATTTCCGACAGAGGGAGAAGAATGTTGCAGTGTGGATGTAGTTGATACGGGTCAGAGAAAGAAGTTTGATCAGTTGCTGAGCGAGAAATCGGACAGTTCTTCGGTTTGTGATCTTTCGGAAGTAAAGCTTGGAAAACTTCCACCACATTTGAGGTATGTCCTTTTGAATAATGAGCTAGTGATTTTTGAAGAAGGGAATGATAAAGTGTTGCGAAGGTGGAAAGCAGATGTTAAGGATGAGGAAATTTTTGTTCAGTCAGTTGAGTCGGAGAAGCATTTTCGAGGTGTGAAGAAGAAAAAGAAGAAGATTTGGCCATTTGGTAGTAAAATTAGGTTGAAGTCTGATGAAAGAATTTTGTGGAAAGCAAGCAATCGAGATGTCAACGTTCGTATGAATGGTTTGTCTGTTGAAGATGGTTCAGTTATTCTTTTGAAACCACCATGATTTGAGGAAGTAACGTCAAGCTATTGACGTTAAAGAAGCGCTTCGTGGGAGGCAACCCATGCATCAGTGTAGGAAAAAAAAAAAATTTTGAGTGCTGTGTGAAAAAAAAAAAAAAAAAAAAAATTGAAAAAAGTCGAATTTTTGGGTGTCACGCAGGAGCAAGCTGCGTTACAGGGCAGTTTGCGCCCCTGTGGCGCAACTTGCGCCTGCGTTACTGGAGGAAGAGCAGTTTGCCCCCCTGATGCGCTAATTGCGCTGGCGTGTCTGTAATAGGGGCAGATTGCCCTGGACGCAGGCAGTTGGCGCGTGGTTTGAAAAAAAAAAAAAAAAAAAAAAAAAATTTTCACCGCTGTTCTGTGTTAGTCCGTGAGTTTGTGTATATATATTAAACAAATATTTTCTCTTTCCCCTCCCATTCTTTTTATACCCCCATTCTAAACCCATTCTTTTCCTATTTCTATTTCAAAAACCTCCCATCTTCTCTCCAAAAATTCTAAACCTATTTCTATTCTAATTCTTATTTCTTATTATTATTATTATTATTATTATTATTATTTTATTATTATTATTATTATTATTTCTTATTATTATTAGTATAGTTATTATTTATTATTATTATTATTATTATTATTATTTTCTTTATTATTATCTTTAGTATTATTATTATTATTATTTATTATTATTCTTATTATTATTATTATTATTATTTTTTACACCCACCTAAAAATCCAATTCCTCTTCTATTTTATTTAATTCTCTAAAATTCAATTCTAAAGAGGAATTAATTGCAAGTTCACCTCTTTGATTCGTATTGGGTAAATCTTTTTCTCTAATCTTATTTTTATTACGAATTTGTGTTCTTGTCAATTGTGGATTTTGTAGTATTCAGGCAAGGTGGTCAGTCTCTGGAGCTCGTGTGCAATATCCTCCACCAGATTCATCCGAAGAGGACTAGGATGCTGAGGTAAGTTTTCTGCTATCCTTTGTATTTACTTCCATTCAATGAGGACATTGAATATTTTAAGTTTGGGGGTGATTTGAGGGATTAGTAGTTGTTGTATTATTTGTTCATGTAGGATTTCATGCTTTGCATATTAGTAGTAGTAAATTATGCATTTATGTTTGTGTTATCTACGTTTGTTTCATATAGGACATTCTGTTTTTATGTTTGTATATCGTGTGAGTTCATAATAGTTTGCATTTGCACCCATGCTTGATAGGAATTTTGTGTTGTTGACGCTTTTGTTTGAGAAGTGATATGCTTTGTTCTTGTGCACACACATACACTAGTAAGTTGAAGCTAGTAGACTTATTGAATGTTGTAAGTGATTAGAAGGACATGAATATGTGCAAGATGATTTAGTTTGCATGCTTTGAATACAAGTTGGTGCGTTAGAGAGATGTTTGCTTGGGATTGAGTATGTTTTTCCACCAAGTGAGTTTTGAGCCTTATTGCATATTGCATATTTGCAATTTATTCGTTTGCTTGAGTGTCCACGGATTGTTTGCATTGCTAGCAGTTGTTTGAGGTCTTTCTTGAAACGCATGACATTATTTGACGATTAAAATGATAAAGGCATTTAGGAATAACCGTATATTTTCCCATATTACCACACCATGTTTACATGATCAATTAGTTAACCCGTTGAGCTTAATCCTATTTTTTTCGGTAACATACCACATTACTTGCCTAGACCTTTTTCTGGTATTGGCCTTACATTAATTTGAACCCACATTGTCAAAGGCTAGTAGAGTGCTTAAGGGAGTAATAAGGTGTGCAAGGAGGGGTTTATTGTTGGTCTTACTTTTGGGGGAAATATTGAAAATTGGGTTTGTTTGTTTACTTGATAGTCGGCATGTGTAATAAAATTGTGGGATCGTTGTTATTGTTTATATTATTGTTTTATCTAGCTCTCGAAAGAAAAAAAAAGAAAAAAAAGAAAAAAAAAGAAGAAGAAAAAAAGAAAAAATATATATATTATGAGAGCATGTTTGTGTTTGTTGTGATCCTACTTTAGTCGACTAGTCGAGTGTTTGTTTTAGTAAAAATTATGTGGGGGGAAAATAGGGTGTTGTGTATGATTTATTATGGAACTTACTAGCTTTTGGCACTTCACCTGTTTTGGCTTATTTGACATACCTTGTCCCTAGCCCCGTTACAACCCAATTAAAGACCTTTTGATTGTCGTCATTGATGTATGTTGTGTTAAGAGTTAGATTGATACCAAATGTCAAGCGTGTTTATGATTTTGTTGGAATTGAGTGATACACTTACCCTTGTTCTTGAGTGAATATTCTTTTGTGAGTGGATTGTGAGTGTTTGCTTGTTTTTGCGTATGAGATCCCGAGTTTTGTCTCAAAGATGTACTCTTGTAGGCTTAGCATGTTTACTAACTTATTCTTACACTTGACATGGACTTGTGAGAACTTATGCATGTTCATTGAGTAGACTATGTGAATACTTGCACTTTCGACACCAAGACATTGCGTATTTACTTTGATTCTTAAGTTGATATGGCATGAGAGGATTTGAAGGTATGGTAGGATATTAATTGCATTTTCATATTAGTTGCATTCATGCATTGCATTGCATTGGATTTTGTGGGTACATTCGCTATAGGCACTCACGAGACCTTACTCGTCCACTAGGGCTGCCTAGGGGTTTAAAGGGCTTGTTGCATATGCCAAATGCAACCGTGATCACCTACGGCAGTGGTACTAGTTAGTTAGTTAGTTGTAATTGTTAATGCTTGAGGACAAGCATCGGTTTAAGTTTGGGGGTGTGATAAGTGGATTTATATCCACTTGGATCGCTTCAAATCGGCTTAAATTGATTGTCTTGGGCTCAAGTTTCTGGTAGTTTTGATGTGTTTTGCTTAGTTGTGCAGATTTACGAGAAGGTTGACTAAGGTGGATGCTTCTATTATTTTTTGGAAATTAATTGATCAAAATTCGGATTTTTAAGAAGGGTTGCGCAGTCTACACTGTTTTGGCCATATCTTGAGTTCTATAAGTCTGTTTTCAGCCCGTAAGCAGTCCACGCGAAGATAACGAGATTCTCTATCATTCTAAGGTGGTCCAGAAGCACAATTACGTCTGGAACGGCTCTGGAAAACAGAAGAAAAGTCAGCTACGAATTTCCCTTAAAAAACAGAATCAGTTTAGGAAACGTATCTTGCAGAAATTCTATTATAATTCTGTTTTGGTATTTTCTTGCTGGGCAAGATGTCTAGAGCCTATATAAACACATCCAACCCTTGTAAATTGTATTAGGAAGATCATCATCATTAGGAATAGAACCATAACTTGATCCCTGTGGGAACGAATTTGGACTTAACCTTATATATTACTTGTGACCACGTACGCTTGCGTGATTTAGTGCAAACAAGACCAACAATTACAGATTATATCATAAGGCCAAAACAGATAATACAAAGTGTTCTAAAATTTTCGTCTCCCGCATGATTCATTCGAGGATGAGGCATTGCAGGTATGTTTTCTACTATCCCTTGTATTTACTTCCATTCAATGAGGACATTGAATATTTTAAGTTTGGGGGTGGTTTGAGGGATTAGTAGTTGTTGTTGTATTATTTGTTCATGTAGGATTTCATGCTTTGCATATTAGTAGTAGTAAATTATGCATTATTGTTTGTGTTATCTACGTTTGTTTCATATAGTACATTCTGTTTTTATGTTCGTATATCATGTGAGTTCATATAGTTTGCATTTGCACCCATGCTTGATAGGAATTTTGTGTTGTTGACGCTTTTGATTGAGAAGTGATATGCTTTGTTCTTGTGCACACACATACACTAGTGAGTTGAAGCTAGTAGACTTATTGAATGTTGTAAGTGATTAGAAGGACATGAATATGTGCAAGATGATTTAGTTTGCATGTTTTGAATACAAGTAGGGGCATTAGAGAGATTTTTGCTTGGGATTGAGTATGTTTTTCCACCAAGTGAGATTTTGAGCCTTATTGCATATTTGTTGCAATCTTATTCGTTTGCTTGAGTGTCCACGGATTGTTTGCATTGCTAGCAGTTGTTTGAGGTCTTTCTTGAAACACATGACATTATTTGACGATTAAAATGATAAAGGCACTTAGGAATAACCACATATTTTCCCATATTACCACACCATGTTTACATGATCAATTAGTTAACCCGTTGAGCTTAATCCTATTTTTTCGGTGACATACCACATTACTTGCCTAGACTTTTTTTCTTGTATTGGCCTTACATTAATTTGAACCCATATTGTCAAAGGCTAGTAGAGTGCTTAAGGGAGTAATAAGGTGTGCAAGGAAGGGTTATTGTTGGTCTTACTTTTGGGGGAAATATTGAAAATTGGGTTTGGTTTGTTTACTTGATAGTCGACATATGTAATAAATTCATTGGATCATTGTTATTGTTTATATTATTGTTTGTGTTATATTTAGCTCTCGGAAAAAAAAAAGAAAAAAAAAAAGAAAAGAAAAAGAAAGAAAAAAAAAATATTATGAGAGCATGTTTGTGTTTGTTGTGATCCTATTTCAGTCGACTAGTCGAGTGTTTGTAATAGTAAAATTATGTGGGGGGGAAATATGGTGTTGTGTATGATTTATTATGGTGCTTACTAGCTTTTGACACTTCACCTGTTTTGGCTTATTTGACATACCTTGTCCCTAGCCCCGTTACAACCCAAATAAAGACCTTTTGATTATCGTCATTAATGTATGTTGTGTTAAGAGTTAGATTGATACCAAATGTCAAGCGTGTTTATGATTTTGTTGGAATTGAGTGATACACTTACCCTTGTTCTTGAGTGAAAATTCTTTTGTGAGTGGATTGTGAGTGTTTGCTTGTTTTTGCGTATGAGATCCCGAGTTTTGTCTCAAAGATGTACTCTTGTAGGCTTAGCATGTTTACTAACTTATTCTTACACTTGACATGGACTTGTGAGAACTTATGCATGTTCATTGAGTAGACTATGTGAATACTTGCACTTTCGACACCAAGACATTGCGTATTTACTTTGATTCTTAAGTTGATATGGCATGAGAGGATTTGAAGGTATGGTAGGATATTAGTAGTAAATCATTTGCATTTTCATATTAGTTGCATTCATGCATTGCATTGCATTGGATTTTGTGGGTACATTCGCTATAGGCCCTCACGAGACCTTACTCGTCCACTAGGGCTGCCTAGGGGTTTAAAGGGCTTGTTGCATATGCCAAATGCAACCGTGATCACCTACGGAAGTGGTACTAGTTAGTTAGTTGTAATTGTTTATGCTTGAGGACAAGCATCGGTTTAAGTTTGGGGGTGTGATAAGTGGAGTTTATATCCACTTGGAGCATTCTAAATCGGCTTAAATTGATTGTCTTGGGCTCAAGTTTCTGGTAGTTTTGATGTGTTTTGTTTAGTTGTGCAGATTTACAAGGATGTTGATTATGGTGGGTGTTTTTGTCGTTTTTGGAGATTTAATTTATTAAAATTCGGAATTATTGGGCTGCACGCGTGAGATTCACTGTTTGGGCCATATCTTGAGTTCTATAAGTCTGTTTTCAGCCCGTAAGCAGTCCACGCGAAGATAACGAGATTCTCTATCATTCTAAGATGGTCCAGAAGCCCAATTACGTCTGGAACGGCTCTGGAAAACAGAAGAAAAGTCAGCTACGAATTTTCCTTAAAAACAGAATCAGTTTAGGAAACGTCTTTTGCAGAAATTCTGTTTTAACTCTATTTTGGGTATTTTCTTGTTGGGCAAGACTTTGAGAGCCTATTTAAACACATCCTACCATTGTAATAGAGATATACAGATTATCATAGCATTATTATTGTAACCAGCTGAGATCTGCAAGAGAGAAAAGGAGAGAAGGGTTCAACGCTCGTGACAAGCAAGGACCTAGATCTACTTCATCTTTTGTATACGTTGGATTATAGATTTGTTTTCTCAACTCTTAATTTTAATATTATTACTTCTTTCTTCCATAACTTATTTTATATCATGTTCTCATCAAATCCCATGACGATGAACAGTTCAATTATGGGCTAATCGTTGTCGTGGGATCCTAGTGGACTTATCTATGTAGCTTAGTAGTTTGTATGCCTTAAAGATTTATGTGTGGTGAATTCTTGATATCCTTGTATGGTTATGCTTATTGAATTTAGATGCGTAGCTAACATCTAATTTGTTAATCTCTTGCTAAACGAGAGTGGATCTTGAGATTTAGAACTTGCCATGCTAGCATAGGATAGGTTGATGTTAATCATCATGATTTGTGGCATGAATAGAGATATTATGCTACCCTATGTGATCTTAGTGGATAACTTGTGCTTCAACCTCTATGTTTTCAAATTCTATAGAGATATAGGGTCTAAACATAATAGGTGCCTACCCATCTTCTATCTCTTTTGTGGATGTATGTGTAGATTGGTACTAGTATACCGAGAGGTAACTTTTACTCTTTTCGTGTTATCCGATCAGATATCAAGACCATTACATGTTTTAACTAAAGGCTGCTACTCTAAGTGAAGTAGATGATGAAACTAGGGTTCCATGTTTTAATTCTCATAAGTAACTCGATTTCTATTCTTATTAGTTAATTTAATTCTTAGTTTTATAATTTGCATCTTAGTTTAATTTAGTAGTTAGTAAAAATCCAATTTGTTATTTGTCTTAGCAGTGAGTTAAAACCATACATTGTTGCATAGGCATATTTACTGAATTGAACACCATTCTAGATCTCTGTGGGAACGAACTTGATTTTTAATCATATATTACTTGTGACTACGTGCGCTTGCGTGAAATTAGCATAATGAATTTTGTATTTTTTTTCTTGTAAATTGGGATTTTGTATTATTCTTGGAATTTTGGGCTATTTTTGGTGTGCTATGGCTTGGTAATTATTGGTGGAGCTTCTTGTGAGTTGGGTATTGATTCTTATGGATCGTAACGTGGATGAGGTGGTGTAAGGCGCATTGCAGGTATGTTTCTACTATCCCTTGTATTTACTTCCATTCAATGAGGACATTGAATATTTTAAGTTTGGGGGTGATTTGAGGGATTAGTAGTTGTTGTTAGTCATTGTGTTCATGTAGGATTTCATGATTTGCATATTAGTAGTAGTAAATTATGCATTGATGTTCGTGTTAATTACGTTTGTTTCATATAGGACATTCTGTTTTTATGTTTGTATATCGTGTGAGTTCATAATAGTTTGCATTTGCACCCATGCTTGATAGGAATTTTGTGTTGTTGACGCTTTTGATTGAGAAGTGATATGCTTTGTTCTTGTGCACACACATACACTAGTAAGTTGAAGCTAGTAGACTTATTGAATGTTGTAAGTGATTAGAAGGACATGAATATGTGCAAGATGATTTAGTTTGCATGTTTTGAATACAAGTAGGGGCATTAGAGAGATTTTTGCTTGGGATTGAGTATGTTTTTCCACCAAGTGAGATTTTGAGCCTTATTGCATATTTGTTGCAATCTTATTCGTTTGCTTGAGTGTCCACGGATTGTTTGCATTGCTAGCAGTTGTTTGAGGTCTTTCTTGAAACACATGACATTATTTGACGATTAAAATGATAAAGGCACTTAGGAATAACCACATATTTTCCCATATTACCACACCATGTTTACATGATCAATTAGTTAACCCGTTGAGCTTAATCCTATTTTTGCGGTGACATACCACATTACTTGCCTAGACCTTTTTTCTGGTATTGGCCTTACATTAATTTGAACCCACATTGTCAAAGGCTAGTAAAGTGCTTAAGGGAGTAATAAGGTGTGCAAGGAGGGGTTTATTGTTGGTCTTACTTTTGGGGGAAATATTGAAAATTGGGTTTGGTTTGTTTACTTGATAGTCGGCATGTGTAATAAATTATGGGATCATTGTTATTGTTATTGTTTATTGTTTGTGTTCTATTTAGCTCTCGAAAAAAAAAAAAAAAAAAAGAAAGAAAAAAAGAAAAAAATATTATGAGAGCATGTTGGTGTTTGTTGTGATCCTATTTCAGTCGACTAGTCGAGTGTTTGTAATAGTAAAATTATGTGGGGGGGAAATATGGTGTTGTGTATGATTTATTATGGTGCTTACTAGCTTTTGACACTTCACCTGTTTTGGCTTATTTGACATACCTTGTCCCTAGCCCCGTTACAACCCAAATAAAGACCTTTTGATTATCGTCATTGATGTATGTTGTGTTAAGAGTTAGATTGATACCAAATGTCAAGCATGCTTATGATTTTGTTGGAATTGAGTGATACACTTACCCTTGTTCTTGAGTGAATATTCTTTTGTGAGTGGATTGTGAGTGTTTGCTTGTTTTTGCGTATGAGATCCCGAGTTTTGTCTCAAAGATGTACTCTTGTAGGCTTAGCATGTTTACTAACTTATTCTTACACTTGACATGGACTTGTGAGAACTTATGCATGTTCATTGAGTAGACTATGTGAATACTTGCACTTTCGACACCAAGACATTGCGTATCTACTTTGATTCTTAAGTTGATGTGGCATGAGAGGATTTGATGGTATGGTAAATTAGATTAATTGCATTTTCATTTAGTTGCATTCATGCATTGCATTGCATTAGGTTAAATGGATTTTGTGGGTACATTCGCTATAGGCCCTCACGAGACCTTACTCGTCCACTAGGGCTGCCTAGGGGTTTAAAGGGCTTGTTGCATATGCCAAATGCAACCGTGATCACCTACGGAAGTGGTACTAGTTAGTTAGTTAGTTAATTCTTAGTTTGTTAATTTACTTTCTTAGTTTAATTTAGTTAATTAAAACCCAATTTGTTATTTGTCTTAGCAGTGAATTAAAACCATACATTGTTGCATAGGTACAATACTGAATTAAAAACCAGATCTCTGTGGGAACGAACTTGACTTCTATCTGATAAGTGGATTTATATCCACTTGGATCGCTTCAATTCGGCTTAAATTGATTGTCTTGGACTCAAGTTTGTTGTAGTTTTGATGTGTTTTGTGTAAGTGTGTAGGTTTGGAAAAATGTTGATTAAGATCGTTGTTTCTGTCACTTTTGGAGTTGAATTCGAGCTTAATAATGAAGAATGGAGTCTTGTTGTGGTTCACCATGAGGATTCCAAGCATAGAGGATTGAAAACGGAAGAGAACGCAAAAAGAATGGGCGCAAACGGAGCAAAAACGAAGGAATTAGAGCTGAAAAACGACCGCGGACGGAGGTTCGGGGCAGGTTGCACGAGAATCGGGGCAGGTTGCTCGGGCGCGGAGCTGAAAAATTACTATTTTGCCCTTTTTCACTGTTTTGGCCATATCTTGAGTTCTATAAGTCTGTTTTCAGCCCGTAAGCAGTCCACGCGAAGATAACGAGATTCTCTATCATTCTAAGGTGGTCCAGAAGCACAATTACGTCTGGAACGGCTCTGGAAAACAGAAGAAAAGTCAGCTACGAATTTCCCTTAAAAAACAGAATCAGTTTAGGAAACGTATCTTGCAGAAATTCTATTATAATTCTGTTTTGGTATTTTCTTGCTGGGCAAGATGTCTAGAGCCTATATAAACACATCCAACCCTTGTAAATTGTATTAGGAAGATCATCATCATTAGGAATAGAACCATTACATATCAATTACTTAGGTTTATTTGTATATTTTCATACTTTGTTTTTATCATGGTTTCATCAGATCCCATGATGACGAGAGGTTCGATTATGAACTAATCGTTGTCATGGGATTCTAACGGAGTTATTTATGGAGCTTTAGTATCTTGATTGCTTTAAAGATCTGTGTGTGATGTATATCTGATATCCTCGTATGGTTGTGCTTATTGAATTTAGATGCGTAGCTAACATCTAATTTGTTAATCTCTTGCTAAACGAGAGTGGATCTTGAGATTTAGAACTTGCCATGCTAGCATAGGATAGGTTGATGTTAATCATCATGATTTGTGGCATGAATAGAGATATTATGCTACCCTATGTGATCTTAGTGGATAACTTGTGCTTCAACCTCTATGTTTTCAAATTCTATAGAGATATAGGGTCTAAGCATAATTGGTGTCTATTCATCTTCTATCTCTTTTGTGGATGTATGTTTAGTTTGGTATACGTATACTGAGAAGTAGCGTTTACTTATTTCGTGTTGTCCGATCAGATATCATAACCATTGCATATAGTGATTAAAGGCGTCAGATCTAAGCGAAGTATTTAATGAAGTTAGGATTCCATGGTTTATCTTGCAGTAGTAATTTGATTCCAATTCTTGTTAGTTAGTTAATTCTTAGTTTGTTAATTTACTTTCTTAGTTTAATTTAGTTAATTAAAACCCAATTTGTTATTTGTCTTAGCAGTGAATTAAAACCATACATTGTTGCATAGGTACAATACTGAATTAAAAACCAGATCTCTGTGGGAACGAACTTGACTTCTATCTGTATTACTTGTGACCACGTACTAAGAAAAAACTTGTTATGCTAAATTTACGCAAGCGCACGTAGTCACAAGTAATATATGATTAAAAATCAAGTTCGTTCCCACAGAGATCTAGAATGGTGTTCAATTCAGTAAATATGCCTATGCAACAATGTATGGTTTTTATCCACTGCTAAGACAAATAACAAATTGTATTTTTACTAACTACTAAATTAAACTAAGATGCAAAATTATAAAACTAAGAATTAAATTAACTAATAAGAATAGAAATCGAGTTACTTATGAGAATTAAAACATGGAACCCTAGTTTCATCATCTACTTCACTTAGAGTTGCAGCATTTAATCACTATGTGCAATGGTTTTGATATCTGATCGGATAACACGAAACAAGTATACGCTACCTGTCAGCATACGCATACCAAACTAAACATACATCCACACTGCAACATTCTTCTCCCTCTGTCGGAAATTTCATGGCCTTGAACACATTAAAGGTGACACTCTGATCTTGCACCCTCATTGTAAGCTCTCCTTTCTGCACATCAATCAAAGTATTTCCTGTAGCCAAGAACGGTCTTCCCAAGATTATGGGAATCTTCTTATCTTCTTCAAAATCTAGAATCACAAAATCAGCTGGGAAGATGAGTTTATCAACCTTTACCAAAACGTCCTCCACGATGCCTCTAGGATATGTGATAGATCGATCAGCCAACTGCAAAGAGATGTTAGTTGGCTTTGGCTCCGGTAGACCAAGTTGCTTGAAAACAGACAAGGGCATAAGATTAATGCTAGCTCCCAAATCACACAAACACTTGCTGAATGAAAGATTGCCAATAGTACAAGGGATAGTGAAACTTCCTGGATCTTTAAGTTTAGGTGGCAATTTCTGTTGCAGAACGGCACTACACTCCTCCGTTAATGCCACTGTTTCAAAATCTTCCAACCTTCTCTTCCGTGACAAAATATCCTTCATGAACTTTGCATATCTCGGCATCTGCTCCAATGCTTCAACAAAAGGAATGTTAATGGACAGTTTCTTGAAGACATCCATGAATTTCTGAAACTGTTTCTCTTGACTTTTCTTCAAACGTCCAGGAAATGGAGGAGGAGGATAGATCTGATTATTCATTGAAAATTGTTCCGGAATAGACTTTTCAACAGGTTTCTTGCTCTTCTCACCATCAAGCTGATCAGCCACTAAATCAGATTTTTCAATTTCTGGCACTGCAGATTTTTCAACCTGCTGATTCTGAACATCTTCATCTTCTTCAGTTGCTGATTTAGGATCACTCGTGACTTTTCCAGATCTCAAAGTAACTGCATTGACCTGTTCTTTGCTTTCCCTCCTGCCTGGATTAGCCTCCGTATCACTAGGAAGAGTTCCTTGTTGCATATTTACCAAGGCACTTGTAATCTGCCCCAACTGGGTTTCCAAAACTTTCTGGCCAGCTTGTAGGTTCTTTATCATCACTCTCATATCATCTATCTCATTAGAAGATTGCCCCGCATGAGCCTGGGGTTGCTGCTGAAATCCCGGAGGTTGATATAAGTGGATTTATATCCACTTGGAGCATTCTAAATTGGCTTAAATTGATTGTCTTGGGCTCAAGTTTCTGGTAGTTTTGATGTGTTTTGCTTAGTTGTGCAGATTTACGAGAATGTTGATTAAGGTGGATGCTTCTATAATTTTTTGGGAATTAATTGATTAAAATTCGGATTTTCTGGGAAGGCTGCGCAGCTTACACTGTTTTGGCCATATCTGGAGTTCTGTAAGTCCGTTTTCAGTGATCTTACTGCCCACGCGAAGCCTGGGAGATTTTCTACAACTTGGGATAGGATTCCCAGGAGCAATTTGCGCCAGGTAGGAGCAATCTGCGCGAAGAACAGACTGCTGGGCGCAAGTTGCCCTGCAAGTTGCCCCTGAAAAATACAGTTTTTACTATTTTGGCCATATCTTGAGTTCTACAACTCCGTTTGGGGCCCGTAAGCAGTCCACGCGAAGATAACGAGATTCTCTATCATTCTAAGGTGGTCCAGAAGCCCAATTACGTCTGGAACGGCTCTGGAAAACAGAAGAAAAGTCAATATTATGCGTATAGGATAATCTGTAAGTAGGATGTTTGTGATTTAGGAAGATCATTATCATTAGAGACACAATTACATATCAATTACTTAGGTTTATTTGTATATTTTCATACTTTGTTTTTATCATGGTTTCATCAGATCCCATGATGACGAGAGGTTCAATTATGAACTAATCGTTGTCATGGGATTCTAACGGATTTATTTATGGAGCTTTAGTATCTTGATGTTTTAAAGATCTGTGTGTGGTGTATATCTGATATCCTCGTATGGTTGTGCTTAATTGATAGATGCGTCATGAACATCTAATTTGTTAATCTCTTGTGAAGTGAAAGTGGATCTTGAGATTTAGAACTTGCCATGCTAGCATAGGTTCATAATTGTTATCAATATGATTGTGGTGTGAGATGAGAATACTTGTATAAACAAAAACTTGTTATGCTAATTTCACGCAAGCGCACGTAGTCACAAGTAATACAATTAAAGTTCGTTCCACAGAGATCTGGTTATGTTCTATTCAGTAAATATGCCTATGCAACAATGTATGATTTTAATTCACTGCTAAGAAAAATAACAAATTTGAGAATTGATTATCTAAATTATACTAAGTGCAAATTATAAACTAAGAATTTAAACAATTAACAAAAATAAAAATCGAATTACTTATATGAGAATAAACATGGAATCCTAGTTTCATCATCTACTTCACTTAGAGTTGCAGCCTTTAGTTAAAACATGTAATGGTCTTGATATCTGATCGGATAACACGAAAAGAGTAAAAGTTACCTCTCGGTATACTAGTACCAATCTACACATACATCCACAAAAGAGATAGAAGATGGGTAGGCACCTATTATGTTTAGACCCTATATCTCTATAGAATTTGAAAACATAGAGGTTGAAGCACAAGTTATCCACTTAGATCACATAGGGTAGCATAATATCTCTATTCATGCCACAAATCATGATGATTACATCAACCTATCCTATGCTAGCATGGCAAGTTCTAAATCTCAAGATCCACTCTCGTTTAGCAAGAGATTAACAAATTAGATGTTCGCGACGCACCTAAATTCAATAAGCATAACCATACAAGGATATCAAGAATTCACCACACATAAATCTTTAAGGCATACAAACTACTAAGCTACATAGATAAGTCCACTAGGATCCCACGACAACGATTAGCCCATAATTGAACTGTTCATCGTCATGGGATTTGATGAGAACATGATATAAAATAAGTTATGGAAGAAAGAAGTAATAATATTAAAATTAAGAGTTGAGAAAACAAATCTATAATCCAACGTATACAAAAGATGAAGTAGATCTAGGTCCTTGCTTGTCACGAGCGTTGAACCCTTCTCTCCTTTTCTCTCTTGCAGATCTCAGCTGGTTACAATAATAATGCTATGATAATCTGTATATCTCTATTACAATGGTAGGATGTGTTTAAATAGGCTCTCAAAGTCTTGCCCAACAAGAAAATACCCAAAATAGAGTTAAAACAGAATTTCTGCAAAAGACGTTTCCTAAACTGATTCTGTTTTAAAGGGAAATTCGTAGCTGACTTTTCTTCAGTTTTTCTGGAACGTCACAAACGTAATTGGACCTCTGGACCACCTTAGAATGATAGAGAATCTCGTTATCTTCGCGTGGACTGCTTACGGGCTGAAAACAGACTTATAGAACTCAAGATATGGCCCAAACAGTGTAGACTGCGCAACCCTTCTTAAAAATCCGAATTTTGATCAATTAATTCCCAAAAAATAATAGAAGCATCCACCTTAGTCAACCTTCTCGTAAATCTGCACAACTAAGCAAAACACATCAAAACTACCAGAAACTTGAGCCCAAGACAATCAATTTAAGCCGATTTAGAATGTTCCAAGTGGATATAAACTCCACTTATCACACCCCCAAACTTAAACCGATGCTTGTCCTCAAGCATAAACAATTACAACTAACTAACTAGTACCACTTCCGTAGGTGATCACGGTTGCATTTGGCATATGCAACAAGCCCTTTAAACCCCTAGGCAGCCCTAGTGGACGAGTAAGGTCTCGTGAGGGCCTATAGCGAATGTACCCACAAAATCCATTTAACCTAATGCAATGCAATGCATGAATGCAACTAATATGAAAAATGGAAGATCCCCTTCAAACTCACCAAAACCAACTAACAAACAAATATCTCAAAGAATGTAACAAATCCAAGCAGAGCTCGACTAAATCCCCATATACTAACAAATACATGAACAGAAACGTGCGTGTGTGCGATGCTCATCAGAAATACTCCCAAAACTAGGTCAAAAATCATACATGCTTTTCGTCAAGACAATCACAGGTTTATAATCAGAATAGACTGTAGACACTCCATAACCTAGGAACACCTCCACCCTTATCCAAGGTAGACAGAAACTCATGCTTTATTACTATGACACATAATAAAATATACAATACGCATGCTTATTTAACCGTGCAATGAATGAGACCCCACAAGGCTTATACAATAATACCCATGTAGCGAGTGTTAGGTCAGCAATCCCAAACCACAAGGGTTTTAGGTTACTAGGACTAAGTCCCCTCAGACTTAATTACTCGAGTATTAAAGAGCTCACTCTGGTTAATTTTGCATATAAACAAATAACTTACTGACTCTTTTTTTTTTCTTTTTCTTTTCTTTTTTTTTTTGTTTTTTTTTTTTCTGCAATCTGGAATGAGCCTTTCTCATTTCCAACCCTAGACTACTCATATAAATATGAGCCGGCTACTAGCCATTTGACGCCTAGCCATTATTAACAATTATGAACAACTAGCATGAAAATTCCTGGTTTCCCCCAAACTTAGACTTTAATGTTCCTACGCTATAAAGGGAATAACGAAAATTCTAAATATAAACAAGTGATTAAATCTCAAAACATCCCACAGGCATGACCCTAACCTAGCCCAAAAGCACCCCAATGAGACTGTGTAATAAATTTTGTTCCCGTAACATGCAAGTCAATTTCATAGAAACTATAAATCAGCCCTCTACTCATCATCATCACACCCAAATCAACATCCACCTATCAATCAGAATCAGCTCGTCCTAAGGGATCATAAAATATGCATGCCATGAAAATGCAACTAAATGAAAACTCACATGGTATACGAAAAATAAAAAATAGAATGTCCTATATAAAACAAACGTAGATAACACGAACATAAATGCATAATTTACTACTACTAATATGCAAAGCATGAAATCCTACATGAACACAATGACTAACAATCACATATATATACACTACTTATCCCTCAAACCACCCCCAAACTTAAAATATTCAATGTCCTCATTGAATGGAAGTAAATACAAGGGATAGCAGAAAACATACCTGCAAGGCCTCATCCTCGAATGAATCACGCGGGAGACGAAAATTTCAGAACACTAGCAGCACCTCTCCCACACTTAGGAGCCATAAGAATCAATACCCAACTCACAAAATTCACCAAAATCCACAAAAAATTCGAATTCACAAATACCCCCAAATAAGCAAGAACACACAACCCTAATAATGCAAGAACACAATTCGTAATATCAAAATAAAAGGAAGAAATATACCCCAAATACGAACCGGAGAGGTGAAGCTTGCAATTAAAAATCCCCCAAACTTGAATCTTGAAGCCTTGAAATTAATTGTAGGAAATATAATTGGAATGAGGTAGGAATTGTGTGTCTATAGGTGTATATATAGATGGGTATATAGATTTGGGGAAAAAAAAAATAAAAATAATAAAAATAATAAAAAATAATAAAATAATAAAATAAGAGATGAATTGGGAATAATTTGGAATTAATATAAGACTAGAATTAGGATTTTAGGTGGAGAAAATAGAGGTTGCACTGGGAAAATAGGATTTAGAATGCTCCAAGTGGCTTTTATATCCACTTGGAGCATTCTAAATCGGCTTAAATTGATTGTCTTGGGCTCAAGTTTCTGGTAGTTTTGATGTGTTTTGCTTAGTTGTGCAGATTTACGAGAAGGTTGACTAAGGTGGATGCTTCTATTATTTTTTGGGAATTAATTGATCAAAATTCGGATTTTTAAGAAGGGTTGCGCAGTCTACACTGTTTTGGGCCATATCTTGAGTTCTATAAGTCTGTTTTCAGCCCGTAAGCAGTCCACGCGAAGATAACGAGATTCTCTATCATTCTAAGGTGGTCCAGAGGTCCAATTACGTTTGGAACGTTCCAGAAAAATTGAAGAAAAGTCAGCCACGAATTTTCCTTAAAAACAGAATCAGTTTAGGAAACGTTTTTTGCAGAAATTCTGTTTTAACTCTATTTTGAGTATTTTCTTGCTGGGCAAGACTTTTAGAGCCTATTTAAACACATCCTACCATTGTAATAGAGATATACAGATTATCATAGCATTATTATTGTAACCAGCTGAGATCTGCAAGAGAGAAAAGGAGAGAAGGGTTCAACGCTCGTGACAAGCAAGGACCTAGATCTACTTCATCTTTTGTATACGTTGGATTATAGATTTGTTTTCTCAACTCTTAATTTTAATATTATTACTTCTTTCTTCCATAACTTATTTTATATCATGTTCTCATCAAATCCCATGACGATGAACAGTTCAATTATGGGCTAATCGTTGTCGTGGGATCCTAGTGAATTTATCTATGTAGCTTAGTAGTTTGCATGCCTTAAAGATTTATGTGTGGTGAATTCTTGATATCCTCGTATGGTTAATCTTAATGCAATTTTAAGTTATGGTTCTATTCCTAATGATGATGATCTTCCTAATACAATTTACAAGGGTTGGATGTGTTTATATAGGCTCTAGACATCTTGCCCAGCAAGAAAATACCAAAACAGAATTATAATAGAATTTCTGCAAGATACGTTTCCTAAACTGATTCTGTTTTTTAAGGGAAATTCGTAGCTGACTTTTCTTCTGTTTTCCAGAGCCGTTCCAGACGTAATTGTGTCTCTAATATAATGTAATTCATGTGATAAGTGGAGTTTATATCCACTTGGAACATTCTAAATCGGCTTAAATTGATTGTCTTGGGCTCAAGTTTCTGGTAGTTTTGATGTGTTTTGCTTAGTTGTGCAGATTTACGAGAAGGTTGACTAAGGTGGATGCTTCTATTATTTTTTGGGAATTAATTGATCAAAATTCGGATTTTTAAGAAGGGTTGCGCAGTCTACACTGTTTGGGCCATATCTTGAGTTCTATAAGTCTGTTTTCAGCCCGTAAGCAGTCCACGCGAAGATAACGAGATTCTCTATCATTCTAAGGTGGTCCAGAGGTCCAATTACGTTTGTGACGTTCCAGAAAAACTGAAGAAAAGTCAGCTACGAATTTCCCTTTAAAACAGAATCAGTTTAGGAAACGTCTTTTGCAGAAATTCTGTTTTAACTCTATTTTGGGTATTTTCTTGTTGGGCAAGACTTTGAGAGCCTATTTAAACACATCCTACCATTGTAATAGAGATATACAGATTATCATAGCATTATTATTGTAACCAGCTGAGATCTGCAAGAGAGAAAAGGAGAGAAGGGTTCAACGCTCGTGACAAGCAAGGACCTAGATCTACTTCATCTTTTGTATACGTTGGATTATAGATTTGTTTTCTCAACTCTTAATTTTAATATTATTACTTCTTTCTTCCATAACTTATTTTATATCATGTTCTCATCAAATCCCATGACGATGAACAGTTCAATTATGGGCTAATCGTTGTCGTGGGATCCTAGTGGACTTATCTATGTAGCTTAGTAGTTTGTATGCCTTAAAGATTTATGTGTGGTGAATTCTTGATATCCTTGTATGGTTATGCTTATTGAATTTAGGTGCGTCGCGAACATCTAATTTGTTAATCTCTTGCTAAACGAGAGTGGATCTTGAGATTTAGAACTTGCCATGCTAGCATAGGATAGGTTGATGTAATCATCATGATTTGTGGCATGAATAGAGATATTATGCTACCCTATGTGATCTAAGTGGATAACTTGTGCTTCAACCTCTATGTTTTCAAATTCTATAGAGATATAGGGTCTAAACATAATAGGTGCCTACCCATCTTCTATCTCTTTTGTGGATGTATGTGTAGATTGGTACTAGTATACCGAGAGGTAACTTTTACTCTTTTCGTGTTATCCGATCAGATATCAAGACCATTACATGTTTTAACTAAAGGCTGCAACTCTAAGTGAAGTAGATGATGAAACTAGGATTCCATGTTTATGAGAATAAACATGGAATCCTAGTAGGCCAGCTATTGCAGCGAACAACTTTGAGATCAAGCCAGGCACAATTCAGATGGTGCAGAATTCAGTCCAGTTTGGGGGAGCTTCTACGGAGGATCCTAACATGCATGTTCGGGACTTTATTGAAATCTGCGACACTTTCAAGTGTAATGGTGTGACGGATGATGCTATCAGATTGAGGCTTTTCCCATTCTCTTTGAGGGATAAGGCTAAGAGCTGGCTACACTCTTTACCACCTGGTTCCATTACTACATGGGAAGATCTTGCTCAGAAGTTCCTTACTAAATTCTTCCCTATGGCGAAAACTGCAGCAATAAGGAACCAGTTGACTCAATTTCAACAGCAATCTGGTGAGTCATTATGTGAGGCTTGGGAACGCTACAAGGAGATGCTAAGGAAGTGTCCTCATCATGGCATGCCTGATTGGATGGTTATTAATGGATTCTACAATGGGTTGGGAGCGCAGTCTAGGCCTTTACTAGATGCAGCATCAGGTGGAGCTCTTTGGGCGAAGAGTTATGATGAAGCTTATGATCTTATAGAGATGATGGCTGCTAATGAATATCAAAATCCAACCCAGAGGCTTTCTCAAGGCAAGGTAGCAGGAGTTTTGGAAGTAGATACAGCGTCAATGATTACGGCTCAGTTGAAGGCTCTTGCTATGAAAGTGGATTCTCTTGCTAATTATGGAGTGCAGCAGGTGGCTAGTGTTTGTGAGTTATGTGCGGCGCCAAAAACTTGTTATGCTAAATTTACGCAAGCGCACGTAGTCACAAGTAATATATGATTAAAAATCAAGTTCGTTCCCACAGAGATCTAGAATGGTGTTCAATTCAGTAAATATGCCTATGCAACAATGTATGGTTTTAACTCACTGCTAAGACAAATAACAAATTGGATTTTTACTAACTACTAAATTAAACTAAGATGCAAATTATAAAACTAAGAATTAAATTAACTAATAAGAATAGAAATCGAGTTACTTATGAGAATTAAAACATGGAACCCTAGTTTCATCATCTACTTCACTTAGAGTAGCAGCCTTTAATTAAAACATGCGATGGTTATGATATCTGATCGGATAACACGAAAAGAGTAAAAGTTACCTCTCGGTATACTAGTACCAATCTACACATACATCCACAAAAGAGATAGAAGATGAATAGGCACCTATTATGTTTAGACCCTATATCTCTATAGAATTTGAAAACATAGAGGTTGAAGCACAAGTTATCCACTTAGATCACATAGGGTAGCATAATATCTCTATTCATGCCACAAATCATATTGATAACAATTATGAACCTATGCTAGCATGGCAAGTTCTAAATCTCAAGATCCACTCTCGCTTCACAAGAGATTAACAATTCAATTTAGATGTTAGCTACGCATCCAAAAGCATTAAGATTAACCATACGAGGATATCAAGAATTCACCACACATAAATCTTTAAGGCATGCAAACTACTAAGCTACATAGATAAATTCACTAGGATCCCACGACAACGATTAGCCCATAATTGAACTGTTCATCGTCATGGGATTTGATGAGAACATGATATAAAATAAGTTATGGAAGAAAGAAGTAATAATATTAAAATTAAGAGTTGAGAAAACAAATCTATAATCCAACGTATACAAAAGATGAAGTAGATCTAGGTCCTTGCTTGTCACGAGCGTTGAACCCTTCTCTCCTTTTCTCTCTTGCAGATCTCAGCTGGTTACAATAATAATGCTATGATAATCTGTATATCTCTATTACAATGGTAGGATGTGTTTAAATAGGCTCTAAAAGTCTTGCCCAGCAAGAAAATACTCAAAATAGAGTTAAAACAGAATTTCTGCAAAAAACGTTTCCTAAACTGATTCTGTTTTTAAGGAAAATTCGTGGCTGACTTTTCTTCAATTTTTCTGGAACGTTCCAAACGTAATTGGACCTCTGGACCACCTTAGAATGATAGAGAATCTCGTTATCTTCGCGTGGACTGCTTACGGGCTGAAAACAGACTTATAGAACTCAAGATATGGCCCAAAACAGTGTAGACTGCGCAACCCTTCTTAAAAATCCGAATTTTGATCAATTAATTCCCAAAAAATAATAGAAGCATCCACCTTAGTCAACCTTCTCGTAAATCTGCACAACTAAGCAAAACACATCAAAACTACCAGAAACTTGAGCCCACAAAATAGACTTATAGAACTCAAGATATGGGAAAATAGGATTTACCCAACTCTTTATCTAGATATTCTGGAACAATTCTGGAGTACTGCTATTGTGGAGGTTGTAGCCCTGGAAAACGCAATCACTTCATATGTCATCTACTGCAAGGTTCAAGATAAGGAAATCACTATCACTACTGCAGACATGAACCAAGCACTAGGCCTACAACAAGAGTCATTTGACAGACTGGCCACTAATGCAGAGTTGGAGGAATTCTTTGAGTTCATAAACTACTCAGATGGGATTAACCTTGGAAAGCTCAACAGAAAGAATCTGAGAAAGGAGTGGAGTTATGTGTTTGCAACTCTTCTCCATGTCTTCACTGCCAGGAAATCAAGCTTTGATCAAATCAGTGCACCTGTGCAGCAAATTGGATATGCTTTGGCCTATGGAAAGAAGATAGATGTTGGCCAGATCATACTTCAAGAATTATATGGGAGACTTGGTAAGAACACAACCAAGAGAGGTACTGATATTTTCTTCCCTCGCTTTATTCAATCTGTACTTAATTATAAAAATGCTTCATTGATTGAATTGCCTGGGATTGATAAAAATAAAATAGGCTATCCTAAGTCCATGACCAAACTCATTTTTGGTAACTTGGAAACTAGGAATGATGTGGATGTAAGACTGAACATAACTCCCCATATGGAGAGTTTGTTTAGGACTTACCCCCACAACATGCCAACATTTGATGCAAAATCTAAGTTAGCACAGCCCAAGCAAGTAGAACAAAATGCTAACCAACCCTCTCAACCAAACACTCTACCTCTTACTGAGCCAACTGCATCATCCTCTCAAAAGGGTGATGTTAGTAAAAAGAAGAGAAAGGAAGTAATGTCTGCACCTTTAAATATCTTGTCTGAAGCAGCATTAGCTGTTGAATTAGGTCTAGGAAGTGAGGAACCTGAGTCACCCTTACACAGAACAAAGAAGAAGAAAACTAAGACCACCTCTTCAGTCACACAAATGGCTGAAGTTGTAAAATCAGGGGCACACAGCTCACTAGGTGTATCCTCTCAACAGGGTGCACCTATAGAATCAAGCATTCTCCCCAATGCACCCTCTTGTATAGAGTCAGCACATGGGAGTGATAAGGCTGGCACAACACTGAGTGGAGAGCACATCACTTTTGAAACTCCCTCTATCTCTCAGGGGGAGTTGCCAAAATCTACTCTAAAACACACTTCTCTTCCAGAATCTATCTCTGAAATTTCTTTGGAGCCTGCAACTCAGACAACTGAGATGCAAGGTATTGATCATCAAGAATTCTTTTCTCTTGATGAGCCAATAATTTCAAGTGACTTAGTGCATGACACTTTGTTCACCACTCAGAACCCACATTTAGATGGTGAGGGAATGCATGCTGAGGCATATCCTAATGACACCATCACAAACACAGAGGTTCCCCTAGTTTTTACTAGAGACTCTGTGCCTGTGTCAACTGCTGGTGTAATTCATCCCACTTCTGTGGTGACACCAGTAGTAGAGTCAATCCATCCGGTTACAGAAGTTGCATCTGTAACTAAGGAGACTAGCTTGCCTAGCTCTAGCTCTGACTTCCTGTCAACATGGCTGAAGCCTGTGCAACATGACAGTGCTTCAGGATCAGGGTCTGTTCCACAACAATTGACGGTTGAAGCACTTCAAAGCTTAATTGTGGATCAGATTCCTGAGTTCACAAAGATTGCTCAGCACCTTCTCACTGCAGACATGCCCAATCCAGACTATGAGGCTATTCTGTTATGCCATAGGGATGATGTGGAAGTGCAGAAGTCAAAGATCATTGATGATGCTGAGAGAGATGGCAACATTGATGCCTGGTTGCAAGGAAAATATGATATTACTCTCGATGAAGCACTTCAGTATCTCAGGGAGGAATACATCACTTCACTGGGCTCCAATGCAAAATCTCTGTCACCTGGTGAAGTGTATGAAGCTGTAAATGACTCCTACAAGGGTTTCCTCAAGGCTGCACACTATCTTGGCAAGGGAGTCAAAACTGAAGTCAACAGGGTGTGTGATAAGACAGCCACTTCAGTAGCAGAAGTCAAGAGGGCCTTTGATGCTAAATTTCCTCAATTGGACAGTGTGTTCAAGGACATCAAACACTGCAACTCTACCTGCACTCAGGTGGACAATGGGCTGGCTGTGCTAAAAGATGCTGTCACAGGTCTGGGGCATAAATTTCAGAATCTATCTGACCAGACTACAGATGCCAATGCCATGCTGAGGATAATGTTCAAAAATCTTTATGGAGATAGACTAGTGACTGATGTCCCTGTGCATGAATTGTCTAAATATGAAGTGAAGAGGCTTCAGGACCAATCTTTATCTGGCTTCAAGGCCAATGAGTTATTCACTAAGGTCAACACTCTTGAGCAGGAGGTAGCTACTCTCACCAAGACCAATGCTCATCTCACAGAAAAGGTTGCATTGCTAAATGATCAGTTGGACACTCAAGCATCCACCACAGCTGATGTCCTTCTGCATCAACAATCCATGTTAGCTGCAATGATGAAGCATATGGGTCTCCCTCTACCTGATGAATCTTCACTCCCAAAGGACATTTCTACAGCCTCTGTGCCTGACAACAAGCCTAAGGGGGAGAAGAAGGCTAGGAACTCAAATTCTAAGGGGGAGACAAAGGGAGAGAAAGGCATAATAATCAAAGAGGGTGGTCAACAAAGGGCTCCTAAGTCTCTAGCAAATGTGCCTGGCAAGGGAAAAGCCAAAGTAGATGAGCCTCCATCTATCTTGCCAGTTGTCACCCTACCAACTGTGCACATCACTACTCCTGGAGGACAGAAGCAATCCATAACCACCACAGTGGTTGCAGGGAGCATGCCATCTGACAAACCTCCAATCTCTATATCTGAGAGTGCCAAGCCTGTAGAAGTCAAAGTTGTTACTGAGGCCAAGCTACAAGAAGTTGCTAACTCCAATGTTTATCATGATAAAGCCTTCTTGGAGTTTCTGAAAGCCACAAGGGAACAGGTTGGTGACACTCAGTTCTATCTGAGGGAGTTGAAGAAGCAGATTGATTACATCACTGTCATTCCTAAGAAAGTCAATAATCTGTGGATCAAGGAGATAGTGATGGTTTCCAAACTAAAGATATGGCATCTAACATACCAGACTCTACAAGACCTAAAGCACTCAGAGATAGATGCCATACTTGAGATCATCGAGAAGAAAAATGAGAACAGCAAGAGTCTGTTTGATGATTTGAGGAATGGTCAACCTACAAGGCTACCAGAAGTGATCAAGAAGCCATGGACAATCATTTATCAGTCTGGCACCAGAATTGAAGATATCAAGCAATTGGTCATTCCCCATGATCTCACCTCCAGAAATCACAGACTGATCATTGCTATCATTGATCAATTACAGAAGAAGGTTGGAGCCAGAAATGCTGAAGAAATTGAGGCACTGCATATCCTCAGAACCTATATTGCAACTGGTGAAATTCCAGAGATGGCTCAACCTAGGAGAAATAAGGATGATGATTCTGAAGACAAAGGTGATGGGAGGAGAAGACATCACAGGAGAGATAAGGGTGATGAAGATAAGAAGAAAAAGGGAGACAAGGATAAAAAGGATGATGATGACCAAGGTAAAACATATGTGAGAAAGAGTGGAAGACAGCAAGCCTTAGGCAATGCTAGCAGTAACCTCACCACAACACAAGACTCTAGGTCTAGGGTGAATACTGTTAGTAGTGACCTACCAAAATCTACATCTATGGCTTCTGCAACTGTCTTACCATCTCAAGAAAAGAAGAAGATTCAAGTCAAGAAACCATGTGTATGTTTCAGAAAGCAATCTGCTAATGGAATACTACTATGGTCTACCAACCAAGGTCAGAGATTTCTGCCAAGCAACCATGTCAAGAGGATAAAATTTAAACATGCTGCAAGGAGAGTGAAGCTATCCAACTCTAGAGCCCTAACAATCATTCCAGGATTGAAACTCCAGCCACTTGACGAAGACTTTGATGAAGAGCAACTGCAATTTCTAAGAGCTCAAAAGATATGCTATGCTGCAATTGTGGATGACCACCTTGAAATCAAGTACACTGATGGGAAAGAAATGAAGTTCAAACAAGGGGGTTGTCAACATTGGGGTAAATTGTATGAGATAGAAAGAATCATTGCATTGCTGGATTCTAAGGACAAGGTGGAGAAAGTATGGAAGCTGGAATTGATTGACTTTGTGAAAATGAAGAAAGATTATGCTGAGAAGATAAGAAAGGGCTGCTATGAGAAATGGTTAGAAAGGGAGAAAGAAATTGATAGACTGGAGATTGAAGCAGAAAAGCTAAGGGCAAAGGGATTGTGTAGAGTTCAGTTTGATCCCTATGTGGTGAAGTATAGGAGAAGAAATGGAGACAATGTCAATATAAGAATGAACCTACTCAGTCACTATCCTGCCAACATTCTGAAGCCAGTGCTTGAAGATTTCAAAAACTCTATTATGATTGAAGAATTGGATGCTATGACAGAAATCATGAGAGCAGTAGATGAGATTGCAAGAAAGGAGAAAGAAAGGAAACAGAAAGCATATGATGATCTACAAGCCAAAGCAATGGAGATGCAATCAAAAGAAAATGGCTAGTACCTCATCATACTGTAAGAGTATTTATCTTGTAATTTCATTTATGTGTTCAATCAAAATACATACCTGTACTTTTAAAGGTTTATCTTTATGTATGTTAGGCTTGTTATCAGACATGAAATTGTGACTAAGGGTCTCACTCACAATTTGGGGGAGATTGTTAGTTACAGAGGCATGCCTGTACACATCTAATAACAAGCCTAATTGTTTGTAATGCTTTGCATTACTTACATGACCTCTTAACTGAGGGAATCTCTAGTTGTAGAGTTTCTGTTTGTATTGTACTTGTAATAGGCATCAAATCCTAGTTGTGTAATTGTACAAATAGAGTCTTGAATAATGCTTGAAAGAAGTTCCAAGGTTCATGCCTCAAGCAAGGAGTTAAAGACTATCAAATAATCACATTTGGGATTTGAAGAAATGAAGATTTTGCCTAAGTACCAATTCGAGAAGTATATTTGTCTATTCGAGAAGTCCAGCATTCGAGAAGTCAGAGATTCGATATCTCAAGACACTATTCGATATCTCTGAATACACTGTTCGATATCTCATTCGATATCTCAGGGATTCGATATGTCTACTACTCTATTCGAGATCTCAAGAAGTCAACAAGTCAAGATGGTATTCGAGTTCTCAAAGAGTCAACAAGTCAAAGTTCCATTCGATATCTCAAGGACTCAGAAAGCTATTCGACAACTCGAGGATTCGATAAGTCAAATGTTCTATTCGACAACTCAAGGAATCCTGATGGAAAAGAGCTATTCGAGAAGTGGTTCGATATGTCATTATAACAGTATTCGAGAACTCAGAGTTATCGATCAAGTCAATTCTAGTTCTCGAATCACTTACTTAGTCACTTCTCGAATACATTCTTGGAGACAAAATACTGAAGAAATTGTACAAGTCAGAAACCTGCAACAAGCCAATGCACTTTATGGACCACAATCTGTAACGTGCTCTGGAAAGCCTACAAGGAAGCTTGGAGAGATATAGAAGAGACAAGGAGCTAAAGAAGTGGATCTAAACAGGCTTTGCAAAGTCAAATCTGTAACCGTTTGGACGCTTACTCAAAAAGGATAGACAGACTAGAAAGTAATTTGTTTAGCTACCTTATTTGCAGTAAGTGGGCTGTATCCATGTTCTATAAGGACACAACCTCACTTCATAACTTAGTAACTTTTGTGAGTCAAGTTTTTCATACACTGTAAGCTATATCTCTCTGAGAAAAACGAAGCTGAGAATACTACCATTTGTATTCACAGATTGTAGCAACCTTTATCTAATATACATTAGATTAAAGTGATATTGTGTCTTGTGTTGTTTATTTATCCGCACCTCAATTTCTGCACACACAGGCACTTATCTGCTACACAGACTCAATCCAAGAAAAGTTCAAGAATCCATTCACCCCCCCTCTGTATTCTTTTACCGTGTTCAATACTCAACATGGTACCTGTTTTTTGGTACTTCGTGAATTTACTTATTTACCCTTTATTAAAAATAAAAATAAACATATGATATTTATACTTTTAAAACACCTATAATAAATAATAACATAATATAATTAATGGTAAGTAGTCGCTTGCCTTTTTTTCACATTTACTTTTAATTGAAGATATTACCTTTTTATAAACACCTAAAAACCTAAAAACTTCCATGTATCTTCCAATCATTAATATTTCCTTTCGAATTAAAACATGTTACCTTTTTAATTTAAAACTAATCTTCATTAATATTTTACTATTATATAAATTCCAGAACATTAAAAGTTTTGGTACCTGTTTTTTGGTACCAATTTTTAAGTACTTCGTGAATTTACATATTTACCCCTTATTAAAAAGAAAAATAAATATATGATATTTATATTTTTAAAACACCTACAATAAATAATAACATAATATAATTAATGATAAGTAGTCGCTTACCTTTATTCACATTTACTTTTAATTGATGATATTACCTTTTTATAAACACCTAAAAACATCAATGTATCTTCCAATCATCAATATTTCCTTTTGAATTAAAACATGTTACCTTTTTAATTTAAAACTAATCTTCATTAATATTTTCTTTTGATTTTAAAACACGTTATCTTTTTAATTTAAAACTAATTTTACAATCATTAATATATACCATATTTTTCAATTGTTAATAAAATATATTAAAAATCTGCATACGTTGTTTATAATAAAGAAACATTTATAATAAAGAAACATTAGTAGAATCCGTAAATATGAGTATATTGAAATTATATTAAAATTAATTAATCTATACTATTATATAAATTCCGAAACATTGAAAGTTTTGGTACCTGTTTTTTGGTACCAGTTTTTTGGTACTTCGTGAATTTACTTATTTACCCTTTGTTAAAAAGAAAATAAATATATGATATTTATACTTTTAAAACACCTATAATAAATAATAACAAAATACAATTAATGATAATTAGTCGCTTGCCTTTTTTCACATTTACTTTTAATTGAAGATATTACCTTTTATAAACACCTAAAAACATCAATGTATCTTCCAATCATAAATATTGAATTAAAACACGTTACATTTTTAATTTAAAACTAATCTTCATTAATATTTTCTTTTGAACTAAAACACGTTACCTTTTTAATTTAAAACTAATTTTACAATCATTAATATATACCCGAAAATATCACACCATATTTTTCAATTGTTAATAAAATATATTAAAAATCTGCATGTGTTGTTTATAATAAGGAAATATTAGTATAATTCGTAAACATGAGTATATTAAAATTATATTAAATTAAAATTAATTAATAATTATATAATTGTCGAAACATTAAAAATTTTGGTACCTATTTTTTGATATATGTTTTTTATTATTTCGTGAATTTACTTATTTACCCTTCATTATAAAAAAATATATATGATATTTATACTATTAAAACACCAAAAATAAATAAAACATAATACAATTAAAGGTAATTAGTCGATTGCCTTTTTCACATTTACTTTTAGTTGAAGATTTTACCTTTTATAAACACCTAAACACCTCAATCATATCATATTTTCCAATCAATTCATATCTAACAATAATTAACCAAAAATAAATAATAACATAATACAATTAAAGGTAATTAGTCGATTGCCTTTTTCACATTTACTTTTAGTTGAAGATATTACCTTTTATAAACACCTAAAAACCTCAATCATATCATATTTTCCAATCAATTCATATCTAGCAATAATTAATATATACTCAAAAATATCACATCATATCATATAATCAGTAACAAAATATAATAGAAATTCGTATTACGAATAATGACCATTAAATTTTTAGTAAAAAAATCAGAATCATTAGATCTAATTATTAAATATATTATATGATTAAATTAATTTACTAAAATTTCAAGTTTCAAATTTTATCAACGACATATTTATTTTAAAATTTTATAATATAAGTTTTAAACCGTGTATATCATTAACTAATTTTATAGTAAATTATTAAAATTAAAATTAAAATAAAATATTTTAAATAATGATTATATAAAAATATTATTATGACATAAAATAAAATTTATTACATATCAACAAAAATTCGTGCATCGCACGGGTTATAAGCTAGTAATTATTTAATACCCGAAACATTAAAAATTTTGGTACCTATTTTTTGGTATATGTTTTTTGGTATTTCGTAAATTTACTTATTTACCCTTCATTATAAAGAAAAATATATATGATATCTATATTATTAAAACACCCAAAATAAATAATAACATAATACAATTAAAGGTAATTAGTCGATTGTCTTTTCACATTTAATTTTAGTTGAAGATATTACTTTTTATAAACACCTAAAAACCTCAATCATATCATATTTTCCAATCAATTCATATCTAGCAATAATTAATATATACCAAAAAATATCACACCATATCATATAATCAGTAACAAAATATAATAGAAATAGAAATTCGTATTACGAATAATGACCATTAAATTTTTAGTAAAAAATCAGAATCATTAGATCTAATTATTAAATATATTATATGATTAAATTAATTTACTAAAATTTCAAGTTTCAAATTTTATCAACGACATATTTATTTTAAATTTTATAATATAAGTTTTAAACCATGCATATCATTAATTAAATTTATATTAAATTATTAATATTAAAATTAAAATAAAATATTTTAAATAATGATTATATAAAAATATAATTATAACATAAAATAAAATTTATTACATATCAACAAAAATCCGTGCATCGCACGGTTATAAGCTAGTATATATTATTAAAGAATTCTAACTTAGAAGGGGGATTCGTTACCATTAGGCTACACAACAGCTTTCAAAATATTATCAAACAAATTATTAATATATCGCGAGACAACCCCATATATTATATTAATGATAAAAAAAATTATTCCTAATAAGAATGAAAGCATTGACCTCTAACTTAGAATGGAGATTCCTTATCACTATGCTACATTAATTTCGAATATATTATAAAACGCAATATTAATATATCATGAGATAATTTAATTATCATAAAATTACTAAATTACCCCTCCTATATTATATAAATGATAAAAAAATTGTTTTTAATAAAAATTAAACCTCTTACCTCTAACTTAGAAGTGAGATTTTTTGTCTTTTACCATTTAATTATAAAGTAAAATAAATACATTGTAAGTGAGAATCATTACCACTATGCTAGATAAGAGTTTTAGAATAATATATCGTGAGACAACCCTCATATATTATATTAATGATAAAAAATTGTTCATAAAGAGATTAAAAAAAGACCTCTAACTAAGAAAAAAAATTACTTATCACTATACTAGACAGTAGACATTTTTTTTAGCTAAGTTAAACTAGACAGTAGACATTAGTTTTGGATATATTGTAAAACTCATTATTAATATATCGAGAGACAATTTAATTATCATGAAATTACTAAATTACTAAATTATATTAATAATAACATTTTACTAATATATCGTTAATGTATTAAAGAGAATTGAACCCTTGACCTCTAACTTAGGAAAAAAATTATTTACCATTATACTAGACATTAGTTTTGGATATATTGGATATTGGAAAGCTCATTATTAATATATCGAGAGACAATCTAATTATCATGAAATTACTAAATTATCCCTCCTATATTTATTATATTAATAATAATATGTCATTAATATATCGCTAATGTAACATTTCACAAGAATACATATATATAATTGCACTACATGTGATGCTAGAGGTTGTCCGTGCCTTGCACGGGCTACAAAGCTAGTTTAAATTTAATTACATAAAATACAATTCTTTTTCATTTTTAAATTTGTTTAATTACTAAAATTTTCAAATTTTGGTAAAAATCGGTCCCCCTATATAATTGTTTAATGAATATATGTGTTTAAAGTTGGTATATATGATGTCCTAAATGCCTACTCAATGGTCCTAACATTTGGACATTTATATATTTAAAGTTGGTTTGATCTCCGAAAATTATTTAAAATCTTGATTTCAACTTCTTACTTAATTTTTGTAAACTATATATATAATATGATTCAATTAATGGTATTTAATAGTTCTAAAACTTTTGAAGTTGAATAAGATTTGGAGTTTGTTTTTTTTTAATTTCAAAAGTTAAAATTTTGAGTTCTATAACAACAAGTCCAATATGCTATATCTTGTTCTTTATATATATTATTGAAAAAAAACCAAAATTCATCCCTTCAATGGTATGCTTAACATTGTGCTAACACAATATTATAATTTGTTCTAAATATAAAACAAAAAATGGATAAAACTATAATTGATATCTCATCAAAATATGAAAAATGAGAGAAAATGGATAAATGAGTGACATCACTTTTTTTACCTAATAAAAAAAACATGAAGGTCATCTATCTATTTTATATATAATAAAACAACATAAGGGTTTGTAAGAGCTAATTAATTCAAAAAAACAATTTTACCCTCCAAATTATCACATTATGATTCCTTCATTATTTAATGTACATATTAATAATCTCGTCATTATTACGTGTTAACATTCAATGTTTACTTTATATTTTAATTATTTTATAACTAACACTCATATGTATATTTATATATGATATTTAAACTCTAGATAGATATATTTACATGATATATTAAAAATATGTATCATTTATAAAATATTAAAAAGATAAATGAAATAAGTGCATATAATGAATTAGTTTTTATGTCGTCTATGAATAAAATAGTAATCTTAACATGTTGTAAATTTAATAACATGTGTGCACAAATAATAATCGACAAATTTTTTGTTAAAAAAAAAATCGGCCAACAACTAAATTCTACACTATAAATATTTAATTTAATAATATGTGACTGTGTTTTTCATTTGTTGATAACATGAATGAAACGGAATAATTTTTTTATTTTTCTTATAAAAACTTGAAATCAAGTTCATGAATGACTTAGAAAAAGTAAGAAAGTCAAAAAAAAAAAATCAGAGATCGCCTGGTTGAGAGACAAAAGTAAAATCGTCATTAGTATAAATATTATGTAATGTATGTATTTGTATTTAGATAAATTTTGGTTTCTCGTAAAAAAACATGATAGAGCTTAAATAAAGTAAAAAACATATTCAACTTGACAAGAGGTGTAATATAAATATTTTACTTAAAGAGTCCCTAAATCTACAACTCATCTCAATATAATTTAAATAATGCTTCCTTTAGGATATAATCAGGTCTTAGGATTAAGTTATTCAATTATTAAGAGTTACTGAGTCGTAGTGAGTCGACAAATTTGACGTGCTAGTATAAAAATGTTGTCTACAGAGCATAAGGTGAATGATTATAGTTTACAATGAATAAGACTGGACTCACATATGTTCCTTTAATGCATTTATGATTAAATGAATAAAACAACACTAACCCCTATATATTTATATATATCAATAATGTAAACCCTATTTTGTTACAATTCAGGGTTGATGATATGCACCAAAATCTTGAAAATCAAATTGATGGCATGGGTTTAAAAATTGTTGCCAATTGGGTAGCTGTTGATAGGTACATATTACACTACACATGCTTCAACAAGTCCATACATTTGGTAATCTTAGTAAGCAAACATAACTTAAGCACTATCACATGACAACTGTTAGATCCAAAAATGGCTCTACAAAACCTTCTTACTATAAATCTTAGAGACACAATTTACAAATTTGAACCCAGGTCTAGTAAGTGGTTTGTGCTAAGCCAATTTCAAACCTCTAAACAATTTCTTGTTCCTCATCCTCCATGTTAACCATCAGAAATCCATCATACTATAATACTATTTATAAATCTGCTTCACAATATGCAAGGAGGATGCATTCTTACCATATTTAGAGCATTCAATTTTTTAAACAGACTTTTATTAATAAATTTCATTAAGTAAATGCTAGTTACCTAAACCGGAATTACATATATCTTTCAATCAATAGATATACCTTCCTGATACTGATTGAGGTTCTGAAGGTGATATTTTGTGTATCATCCTCTCACATAGATGACGCTGCTTGAGTTGCAGAGACCGTGAAGGAAGTTTTGGTTCAGAGGTGGAAGATTCAACTACGTTCTTGGTGGATACCTTGGACAATAGAGAAATTCAGGAACATTTCAACCCTTCTAAAGATAAGGGTCGGTATCATACTAACAAGTTTAAATACCTATTTAATTATAAAAATAAAAAGCTTATACATTGCTTGCATATACAAACAATAAATAATAGTTAATGTAGGATATTCAAAAAAATTAATTAAGTAATACAAATCTGCAAGTATATAGAAAGAACAATTGAAATATATATATATATATATATATATATATATATATATATATATATATATATATATATATATATAGGCCTAGGCTCAATTAGGAACTAAAATTATTGAGTAACTGGGTAACTAAACAAGGACCTTTAGATTAGATGAATACCCACAGTTAGATTAAAAGGATAAATCCATTACACAACTACTAACTTCCTTCTTTCCTGATTCTTCAAACGTGTATACATACATCTGACCATAATTCACCATGACCTATTTTAAATCTTTTTGTTACATTTACCGAACAATCACAATCATTTATAAAATATAGAATATGTGCTTGCTAATTTACAAATAAAGAACATATAATTCCATAAATAGATTTCAAAAGAATAATGCTTCCTGGCATTTTTGAAATAGAGGACATACATGTTTCATGAATTTCATTATTCACACCCGTTCCCTTCCATTTCTCATTGAAAAACAAAAAAAATTGTATCTCCCATTTATTATATTTATTTATAGAACAAAGTGTTCTGTAATATTTAATAAACAATTACATTTTGTATTTTGTTGTGCTAAAAATATTTGAAATTTGAATCGCAAGCGCACAATTCGTTTCGTTGTAAAATTTGTGATTCGTTCCGCAGGGACTAATTTATTTCGTTAACCTCAAAGTTTAATTTAATCGGATTAGGACAAATGGATTTTAGAAAATTTCGATTTTAATAATTAATTACTAAAATTCAATTTAAACTAATTAAATAAAACTCAACATTAATCTTTTTCTAAACTAGTTAATTAAAAATGAAAAGAACGGAAACTAAATTATTATAAATTTCTAAATTTGAATTAAACCTAGATTTTATTCTAAAAAATTCGTTTGCAGAAAATTTTAAAAAAAAATGGACATAATGTATTCGTAAATTGAACTAACCAAAATCGAACCAACACAAGAATTACGCGGACTAGAATTTGATCACAACTCGGATAACAAATCAAACAACTTAACTCAAGGAAAACAGAAAACGTAGAAAACCAAACAGTAAATTCAAATTCGATATCAGAAATTTTAATCACAACATTAAGCATTCGACTCAAACATAAACAATATTCAAACAAACAACAATATTCAAAACTAACTGTAAATTCCGTTCGACTCAATGGAAACAGAAAACTAAATATTCGGAAAACATTGATTCAACAACCAGCAACCAATTCTAGCAAAACTAACAGTAAGGCTTAGCATCAATTCGACAAAATTCGGCAACAAAAATCCCCGCAACAGTTCACAAAGCAAAACAGATCCGAAAATAAGAATTAAACTCAGCAACACGACTCAGACTCGATTAACTCGCTGCAAAACTCAGTCTCGTAGACAAGACTCGATGCAGAAACTCTACATTCAAAATTCAATACCAAAATAGAACTAGTAACACAGCAACACGGGAATTCAGAAACAGACCCATTCCCTTACTCAAACCAACCGAACAAAAGGAAAAAGAGACACAAACTCAGCTAAACCAGACACAGCCACAACTCGGATTTAAGATAATGAAATTACAAACAACGAGAACTCGGTGAACCAAACGAAGAACGACTCGAGAATAATAATTCGACGGACGACTCGATTAATTCGGTTAAAATAGAACAACCAGCAATGGCAAATACAAACTCGGACAACAAGAACTCTGTAAAAACTAAAATCGAACAAGAAAGAAGAACAGAGACGGGTTTGATTTTTTTTTTTTTAAATTGAGAATGAAAGTTAATAAATAGGGGAGAGGGATGTTCTGGTTGTGGGGGCTTCTGATTCGAATAAAAAAACAATGAGTAGAGAGGGGTGTTTTGTGTGATATTCGAAGAAGGGGAGGGGGAAGGATGGTTCGTATTCGTGGTTTTTGTGAGAGAGAGATAAGAGGGAGAGAGGAGAGGAGAGGAAGGAAAAGGCTGTGTTTTCGGAGAGGTCTGTGTTTGTGTATATGCAGAGCAATTGAGACGACAGGGACAAACAAACACAAAAATATGTGAAACAAGTAAACCGAGGACAGGGGAAATAAAAGAGTTAGTCTTTGATTTTAAAAACACAAAGTAGGAAATTAAATACTGGAAAATATTTAACCTTTTTTTTTTTTGAAAATTAAATTTGGAATTACAGAAAATTAAGTTACGAAATTAAAACTATGTTAACCTAAAACGATGATTTAGATTTAAAATGCCCTCAATAAAATTGATTTTTAAAGGGGCTAAACTACGAATTAAAAACTAAAATGATAACTTAAAAATTTTGAACCCACAATAAAATGGAAATTTAAAGGGGCTCAAATTAATAACTAGGAGCAAGAAATTAAAGTTTCATTATTTTCAACCCCAAGTGGTTAGCAACGGGATTTACGAAAATAATGAAACAAGGCAACAATAAAAGAGAGTGCAAGATAAGAAATTAAAGGAAAATGAAATTGCATTAAAATAAAAGGGAGTGTTTACAAAATTTAGAACTACAAAGCAAGAAATTAAATCTACCCTAAAACTACACCACACTACCTACTCCTAATATCTTTAATACAAGGGAAATGAGGGGGTATTTATAGGATGGGAATTAGGGTTTAGGGGGGTGTGGGTAAATCCTGGCCATACATTTGGTTTGTGTGGTGGTGTAATCCTAGCCATTAAAAGATTCATTCCCCATTAAGCTTTGGTAGAGTGGATCTTGGTCATACACCTTTTTAGTGTGTTGTGATGATCTCCACCTTTCATGTGTCCTCCAAGATTCTCTTTCCACCAAACTCCTAATTCTTTCTCCTCTTTTTCTTTTTGGTCCTTTTTCTTCCTCTTTTTCCCTTCCTTGCACTTTATTTCTTTATTTTGTCATTTCTTTATTTATTCACGAATTTCCTGAAATGCAACAAAATAAATTATTAAAATACGAGTTCAAGCAATAAATAGGTAATAAAAATATGCAAAAATATGCACTTATCATATTTTACTAAATGATATTTTTAAATCAAATTTTTATGTTTTACTATGTACAAATATGTTATCTATAATTTTGAAATATTATGTTAAATTTCGTATTTTATTTAATAAATTTCTAAATTATGTATTTTAATAAATTAATTTTCTATGTTCTGTATTTTAATAAACTGGATTTCTATGTTCTGTAGTTTGATGAATTGAATTTCTATGTTCTGTACCAAATCAAAATTTTTTGTTTTGTAGTTTTCTGTATTTTGTCAAAAACCTTTAATAACTTTAGATTAAAAAACTAAATTTTATAGTAATATTTTAAATATACAAAACGTGAGACGTGAGTAGGTCGAAAAAACCAAATTATCATATGTCCTGTATTTCAAAAATTTTTGTTCTGTAATCTAATAATTATGTTCTGTATTATATTTAACAAAAACAATGTAGTATGTATTTTAGTAAATTAAATTTCCATGTTATGTACCTAAATAAAATAAATTTAATGTCCTGTAGTTAATAAACTAAATTTATGAGTTCTGCATTTTGTAAAAATGCTTTAATAACTTTAGACTAAGAAAAGCGTGGATCAGTTATATGGATCAGTTATTTATGTACAAGAAACAGAACGTGGATTTTGTACACAATCATGACCATTAGTTCAATTTCTAATCTAAAGGCTAATATTTAGTTCCTAGGTTACCCAAATTACTTAGTTCCTCACAGAACTCTTCCCTATATATATATATGTATGATATGTTTATTTTTGTCATTTTTTGTAGTGTGGGAACTGAGGTTAAGTTGTTGCTTCTCTCACAAAGATAAAAAGCTTCAAATTAATAATCTGACCATTCACGGCATTTGGTCGGGTCACATTGTCGATGGCAGGATAGAACATATAAACAATAGTGAAAAAGACATCGCAACCAATAAGCCAATTGCTTCCACGGTAGGTATTCTTGAGTTATCACATATTTATAATTCATCATAGCACCTCTCTTTAGAGTAAAACTCTAAATATATTGCATAATTTTTTGTTTTTTTAGCTACTGGAACGGCTTACCAAAGACTACCCTGACATAAGAGCCAAAATGGACACACAATGGATTAGCATTGATCATACATTAAATAAGGAAGAGTTGTGGTTGCATGAGATATGCAAGCATGGAACTATGGACTATAACTACTGGATCACAGCAATAGAAGTAGCTACTCCATTTTTCTACGATGATGGTAGATGCAAGTTAATGGAAATAATGAAAAAGGAGGGTTATATACACAAAAGAGAAGTTCATATATGAAAAGTTTGAGGATAATTTGAGCAGAAGGGTGGGAAAAAGAGTATTTACAACATACAGGAGAAAGATAGAGAAAAAGCTTTACTTTTTTGAAATCGGTGTATTGTTTGATGACTCTTTCAACATGCTGAATTATCATAAGACATATTTTGATTTTGAAGAGTTCATAATGGAACAACACGAGCCAAAAGTAGAAATACTTTATGTACTCAAAAATATTAGACCTAAATTACACTAGCTTGCAAGTCTGTTTGATGAACTATTAATTACGAACCATACTTACTGTTTGACATTTACATTTGACAGGGTAGTGATCAACTTGACTGCTTTAAAAATACTGAAGAGTTTGCAATGGAACAACAGGAGCCAAAGGTAAGAAAGAATTTGTTTCCAAAATTATTTTACCTAGAGTACAATAGCTTGAAATTCTATTTAATGAACTACATATTATGAACCATGCTTACAGTTTGACAATTACATTATACAGGGTGATGATCTACTTGATAGCTTTAAAAACACTGAAGAGTTCGTAATGGAACAAAAGGAGCCAAAGGTAAGAAAAAAATTATGTATTCAAAATTATTAAACCTAAAGTATACTAGCTTGCATTTATGTTTAATGAAGTACAAATTATGAACCATACTTACAGTTTGACATTTACACTTTACAGGGTAATGATCTACTTGATAGCTTTAAAGACAAAATCGAAAAACGTTTCAAGAGTTTCAAGTTCTGGAACCATTGGTATATCATCCCCTCCCCCTATCTTGTTTAGTCTTTATATGTGATTGTGAATATTGATTGTTTTGTATTTACTTTAGTATGCTACTAATCTCTATATTTGACAACATAAAGATATTCTTGTTTTGTATTACTTCAATATGCTACTAATCTCTATATTTGACAGCATAAAGATATTCTTCCTTGCCACTAGAACATATATAAGAGCTAGCTATTCACTTATGACTTAATCAAGTATTAAAAAGGGTTCCAAGATAGGTAATATAGGTATGCCCAATACGTTCTCATCCTGATAGATTAATACATGACTATAAGGACCAAGTCAAAATCATATGCTCATCTAACTTGTGATATTCGAGGAACATACTTCAGCATCCATAATGAGATAATTATTTAAGTGGAGAAAAAAAAACCTTCCTTAATTAGGACAGTTTGAATGTGTTGTGCTAAAGTCGCAGACCTTCTCCACCATTCAACATCTTGCAGCTGAAGACCCAAAAAAAAAAATATCAGCTGGGTAAGTCAATTATACATAATAAAAAGCAAGATATCGATACCAATGTTTAGTTGGGACTAATTAAAATTTATATTCCCACTTAGTGGCTTCTATTAATTTTTAATCATCAGGGTATAAACCCACATCATTTACTTGTCAGCAAAATAAAACCCTAGTAGTTCGTAACTGCAATTAACAGGAGACTGATGTGCCTCTTGATATTGCATTAATCCGTTTCTAATTATCAAAAACTAATAAGCAACAATCGTTTGATAGACATGAAAATGATGGTTGATGGTTAAACGTAAACGTGGTATTCCTTTCCTTAAAAACAGAAACTTGGTCACTTCTTATGTCCTTTGGTGATTAACATGTGGCAATTACTTGCTCCTCAATATTAATCATAGGCTTTGACAGAATAACTGCATAGAGACATTCTTAAAACATTGGATAAGCTTAATGCAGTCAATGTTGATTGCAGATACTGGAGTGACATCTAGACCATTCAAAAATGACTATAGCTGGTATTGAACCCCCTCCTCCTCCTACTACCGATACAGATGAAATGCAAACTTCACAAGGTAGACCAGACCGGGGCACACACATGGATGATTAAACTATCCTTTTGGTGTGTGTTGTAGTCAAGTTTCTCTTTAACTGTCTTTGAAATTCCACTGAGCATGGAAATATGCTAGAACAGTTTGTGATACATTACAGGTCACTGGCATATTTGAAAGATTGTGAACCACAATGACAAGGACTATTGCACTATGCACATGTTTCAAAAGTTGCCACGTTTCTTCTATTCATATAGAGCTTCCTTCGCAATAATACATGCTAGCACATGCCACTCATGTATGAAGAAATTTAAAGACTGTATCCATACTCAAAATACCCGTGCTAGCTTCACCGGCTTATAACATCACATTTTTTTAATAGAGATGTGATCCCCTCTTGCCTTTCTCATAGCTTGAAATTCTCTATCAAATTCTCCTTAATCTATATAGGCTTTTAGGTTTTTTTCCTCGATCTTAACCTTATACGTAATTCCTTAACAAGGAAACACCCTGTTTAGTTAAATAGTCTATGACAATGCTAGGTTTGCATCCGTAAGAGCCATAATCATCTACTTTTGTAGACTCCGGAAGATTTTGGACAAAATATACCCAATCTCACAAATCTTATGGTAAATACCTAAAATCCCTCTGACCTACACTCGGATTAACAATGGCGTAAGTTGTACCGGTAGTATCCGCAAATGCGAAAGCCCAACAAAAATTTGTGTCCTCTTGATCTTGAATATGCGTAGAATCAAAATTAATTCTTTTACTACTCCAATCCACCAATACTTTATTCCTCAATAGTAAAAGTTTGAAGTTAGCATAATAATTAACCAAAATAAGAAAAGTGGAAGAGAAAAGGTAAATAGTAAACTTAATGTGTGATCCGAATAGCTTGTAGTGAATATGTGTTGATCAATTCTAAACTGTAACGATCGGGAAAATTACGTGTAATTTATTATATCAAAATACATTTTTAGTTGATTTTACGGTGTTTTAGTTTATTTTTAATACATTTAAACGCATTATGATTTTTATTAAATAGGAAAATTATCTCATACGTGTTATGTGATTTCTGTGTATCATAGAATATTTTATTCTATTTTTTCTATATTTTTTATATTTTTAGAATACAGTTATTTCATATTTTAATTTTCGGACCCAGCCCCTGTATTGTATTCGAGACCTTGTTTTTTATAAAATTATTTTCATGCAATGATATGATATTTAAAATGCATTATTTTGTAATTTATGTAATATTCGTAATTTTTGGAGAATTTTGACATTTATATGATATTTGTTTAAAAATAAAAATTTTACATTTTTATCCCATAAAAATTATTTTTAAGGCTTAATGATTTTAATTAGGGGTTAAAAATATTTTTGGGGTATTAATTTTCGATTAATATAAATAGGAATCGGATTTTTTTTATTTATTAATAATTCATAAAATCATATTTTTTATATATAAATAAATATGAAACTATATTTTCTCTTTCCTGTTCTTGAGGATCAAAGCTGAATTTGAAGGTGTTATTGATATCGTATTTTGTTGTTCTTATACTCGAATCGAAGCTATCAATATCCTCTTTCATTATCCATCAACAGTTTTCGTGTTCGGTAACTTTTTGATTTTATATGAATTTTCTTTTGAATCTGCGTTATTAGGGTTCTTCATGAAATTTGGGGCTTTTTGATTATTTGATTTTCCGGTTGAATTGATTGTTTGTATAGCTTCATATTGATGCCAGGAGTTCAATTCCATGTTTAATTTCATCGTTCTATTGCTAGTTTTGTCAATTCGAATTCTAGGGTTCTTGAGTCAAATTAGGGCTTTTTGATTGAGTAATTTTCCGACTGATTTGATTGTTTGTAAAGCTTCTAGAGGTCCTAAGGATCATATCTATGTGTTTTCATTTGATTGTTCTATTGCCGGATTGTGATATTTGAGTTTTAAGTTTATTTAGTTTCTTTAATCAATTCGTTCATAGCTTGTGTTGATTGTTCGTATGTAAGGTGTTAGGGGTTAGATTTTACGAGTTATGGGCTTTAATTTCTGATAAAGAACGTGTGATTTGGTTTAGAAATGAGTGGAAACGAGTATTTGCCGGAGTAATTCTTAAGCTCGCCGGAATCAATTGTTTTGGTTAATTCTAGTTCATTTTGGTCGTGTTTGTAATCGTATATGAATGCCCAGAACGTTGGTGTTTGTTTTATGTCTGTTTTACGTCGGAAACGAGCTAACCAGAGCTCACCGGATTTTGGTCGCCGGTGTGAACAATGTTTTGGGGGGGTCTGATTGTTGAAGATGTGGTTTAAAAAAAAAGGTTTTACTTTTATTTGCTTTTAAATCATTTAATAATTCTGAATTTAATTATAAAATTCAGAAAATTATTTTCTAAAAATATTTTGGAAATTCAGAATTTATTTCTGAATTCTTTTTTTTAAAATTATTTTATTATTTACTTTTAATTCAAAAATAATTAAGAATTAAATATTTTTAATTATACTAATTAATTTCAAATAATGATTTAATTGATTTAATTATTTGATAAATGTAATCATTTATTAAATAATTTTATTTATTAATTATTAGTTGATTTTAATTAATTTAATTAGGATTATTTAAATTTTAATTAACCAATTTTCTGTTTAAAAATAGTTTTAATTGCTCGAAAATTTCAGAAAATGTTTTAAAATGTTTTAAAAATCCGAAGTTGGATTTTATTCCATAATTGTGATTTAAAATTGTTTTAAAAATATTTCGTTAGTCTAGTTGAGTCCCGAATTGAGTTGTTATATCGATTTTGTGAAAATTTCGTGTTATATGCTATATGAAAATTACGTGAATTGTGTGTTATTATTCTTTGATTATCTGTTAGTGATTCGTAAATATTCTTGGAATAATTTGAGTGCTCTTTTATTTGTGAGTCGTATCTGCTATGTGTTAATTGGTTACGTGACAAGTATACATGTATTTAATTCGATGATTAATGACTTATTTCGAGTATTAATTGTTGTCTCGAGGATAATCATGTTTTGAGGATTATTTATTTAACTCGAGGATTTATTTGTTTAATTCGAGGATTAATTGGTGAGTATTGACTTAGGAATGTCAGCAGAGTTAAGTTGGTATGATACGAAGAAGGTTGGAGATGGATACAGGATTGTTTGTGGTTGTTGGATTTATTGTGAGGTGTCTTAACACCGGGGAAAACGTCTATGTTCGAAGGGGATATTTCCAATTATTTTCTTTCAACAGAGATATTGTAGGCGCGCGGGCTCGATGTCGACAGATCAGACTCGTGGCAACCGAGACTCGTGGCAACCGCTAAAGTGTAAACCAAAGCATGATTAAAATAGAGGACATGATGACGTGAGATAGAAGAAGAAGATAGTTGTATTACTTCGGTGTTACGCAATAGCTAAGGACCAGAGGCAAGTATTTTCTTGATCATCCTAAACACTTTTTATTTTCTGTTTCATTTATTCATATCATGACAAATAGTTATTGTTCAGAGCTATTTGTGGTTCTTAAATATTTTTGTGCCAACACAGTTACTTGATATTGGTACCCTTGATGTGGGGAATTGTTTAAGATAAACTCTTCATATCCTTATTATCGTAGTAAATAATAGGGATGTGACCAGTATTTAAAACTAAGCATTTCCTGTTGAATTCGGAAATTGCTCTATTGTATTGGAAATTGGTAAAGCGTAGGAGGCCACGTTGAGTAGTTGGTCCAGCTATATTAAAGGAGGATATGGTAACCATACCATCTTCCTATAGGCTAACATTACTTGCCTATTTTGGTACCCTCATGAAATCCGGGTTATACACACGGGTATAGAAATGTACCAGTGGTAGTATAAAGGGTCCCATTGCTTTTGAACCTGATCAGGGGACAATGGTGTTTTGTATTTCTTTTTATATATCCAATCCATATCGCCAGAATGGCTATTATATATTGTGAGTTGGCAGATAATTCATTTTTATGACATGCCAAATGGTTTCAGTTATGGTTTGAATTATATCACAGTTGTTGATTCAGTTTCTCTATAAACTGGTTTACATTTCAGTTGATTTTATGCCCCACTTATCCTGATTTTATATCAAAATTTTTATACACTTGCTGAGCATTTCTTTCGCTCATACTTGCTGTTGTAAATTTTAACATTTCAGTAAGGTAGTTTGGCGAGACGTATCCGCACAGTTCAGAAAGAGAAGAAGCGTGACGCTATTTCGAAGATGACTTGGCTCAGGATGTCTGGATTTAGAGTTAGATCTATTTTATATAATTGGGTTCTAATATTTACTATTATTATGTAATAGTCTAGTTGGCCTAGCGTACTTCTTATCGAAGTTACACCAGTGGTTTAAGATTTGATCAAAGAGAATGTTATAAAGAAGGGATACTTTTTATTTAATGAAATTTGGATTCTTGTTTCTAGCCCTATAACCTTAAAAGATCTTGGTATGTTTGGGGTCACAGATGTTATATTTCTAGTGTTGGACAATCACAAGTGAATGATTATTATTAAACAGATGTTTTATTTTGTGGATTTTCGAGTGACGACCAAATCTCCTGATCCCGGATTTGGGGGGGGGGGTGTTACATAAACCATTCATTGAGTAGATCTCTAAGTTTGGATGCCGCTTGATCGAAACCAGATTTGTAATCAGACGTTAACTCTTTGAAGGACATGATGTCACAATGACTCTTGTATTATGCAGTGTCATATATTTTCTTTGAAGGTGTCTCAATGGTTAACGTGACATGCTGATAGAGAGACAGAGGGAGAGAGTTATAATAATTCATCTAAAACTACAATCAAATTACCAGGGAGGTCAAACCTTCGTATATTCAATTGTTGAACCTTGTTACTAAAGGCGACCATGTCTCACGAGAACCTAAGACTGCAAATTAGATGCTGATATGTGCTTCAAAGTTTTTAAGGAAAAAAGAGTAAAGATCTCCAACACTTGTAGTAAGTAGTATATAGTATAACATTTATAGGAGAGTACACAGATTTGAAGTTCTAAAATGCCAACTCTTGACAAAAGACCAAATCCATTCTCTAAAACAACAACTAGAACGCAAGTTTTTAATCAGAACTAGACTGCTACCGAGACCCATTTTTCTCCGTTCCACTTCTTTTTCTCAACACCTTTAACCTGATAAAGTGTTTTAAAAATTTGATATCGACATCGCCACAACCTGGCCTTGGCCTTCCCTTCGGCCACTCATACCCATGTGCATTTCATATCCTCAAATAATTTGTCCCGCCCTTGCTACCTAGTCCAAAAACCATTACTCCAAGCTCGGTGGTGTCGTATTTATAATATTCAGGATGGGAAGGCTCGTCATAAACAGTATTACCAGCATAAGTTGCAAACCCCTTATAAACAGTACACCTTCACAATAATACATGCTAGCACATGCCACTCATGTATGAAGAAATTTAAAAACTGCAACTATACTCAAAATACCCGTGTTAGCTTCACGGCTTATAACATTACATTTTTTTAATAAAGGTGTGATCTCCTTTTGCCTTTCTCATAGTTAAAAAGTATCTATCAAATTCTCCTTCATCTCTATAGGTTTTTAGTTTTTTTTTCTCGATCTTAACCTTACAATTCCTGAACAGGGAAACACCCTGTTTAGTTAAATAGTCTGTGAAAATGCTAGGTTTGCATCCGTAAGAGCCATAATCATCTACTTTTATAGACTCCGGAAGCTTTTGGACAAAATATACCCAATCTCCCTAATCTTGTGGTGAACACCTAAAATCCCTCAGACCTACACTCGGATTAACAATGGCGTAAGTTGTACCGGTAGTATCCACAAATGCGAAAGCCCAACAAAAATTTTTGTCCTCTTGATCTTGAATAGGTGTAGAAGCAATATTATTTCTTTTACTACTCCAATCCACTAATACTTTGTTCTTCAACATTAAAAGTTTGAAGTTAACATAATAATTAACCAAAATAAGAAAAGTGGAAGAGAAAAGGCAAATAGTAAACTTACGGTGTGTTCCGAATAGCTTGTAGTGAATATGTGCCATTCATTGGGTAGATCTCTAAGTGTGGACACCGCTTGATCGATACTAAATTTATAATCAGACGTTAACTCTTTGGAGGACATGATGTCACAATGACTCTTGTATTGTGCAGTGTCATATTTTTTCTTTGGAGGTGTCTCAATTGTAACACCCCCAGATCCGGGGTCAGGGATCTGGTCGTTACGGTCTCAATATCCATCCACAAAACCAACATAATTAAATTACAACCTTGTGACCCAAAACAACAACATAAAACACACCCGTTATAGTCCCAGAGATGAAATCAGAGTAACCATCATTATTATAAATCATAAGTTTGAGTTATTACAACCCAAAGAATTACAATTTTACAATTACATATTCTTTGCCATCCATTGGTATATGCCATATAATAAATACATTTGATGTTCAAATGCTAACACTAGCCTACCAGAAACTGCATCCTCAACAATGGTAGCTATGACCTCAGCGGTTAATCCTCTTACGGCTGACACCTGCCTATGCTGGGTACGCCTTGCGCGGCCATCTGATCTAGCTGTTGTTGTGATATAGATAAATAAAGCAAGGGTGAGCAATAGCCCACCAGAAATATAATTGAACAGTGATAATATATAACAGTCCAAAATATCTTTGAAACCATATGCCATGCATTAACGATGTAGTACCAATATAAGGTATGAGATGAAGTTACAAGGTAACTCAAAAATATATTTGTTTTGAATAAATATCTGCTATGCAAAAGATAAGCAAGATATTCTCAATTATCATAAAAGAGGAACTTGCAGGAAAAATATTGCAATTCCGGTTTCAACACTTTTTCACCTTGCCAACACCAACAGTGTTGCAGAAATTTCTCACTTTTAGAAGATGAACTAATACGGGAGCATTGCCGCGCCAGATGCCCTGACGTTTACGATGATCAGTCGTATGTCATGCATCTCATCAGTCGTTCTCTACATGTAGAAGGTAGCTCCGACGGAATTACTTATCTACCGCCCTCTGGAACTCCTCAGCCAACGGTTGGGCTATTGCTGGACCGGCGCCACTCGGCCACTTACGCGTCTCCTAGTTCGAATATCATCCATGACTCTGAAACGTAAAGTTAGTTCCCCTTTTTCCCCAAGTGTAACACTTGTTGATAGGACTCCACAAAGTAGTCGTATCTAATTGGAAAGGAAAATTCACCAATATTTCCCAAGCTGATGCTTGTTAATGGATATAAACTTGTTACATCAATCATACCCCTCGAGCGTTGAGGAGGTAACCAAAAGACTCATATCGATGCTTGAAAGAATCAAGATGTGAGTGACAAGATAGTTTTAGCAAGTATAGGACCGGGCAGTCCAATAAATAACATCGCTCAAGTGAGGTCCCCTTATATACGTTTGGAAGTTGAGCGAGTATTTAAATCTTCTTTAAGATAGATTTAAATGAAATTAAAGTTTTGGGAACCTCCCCTTGATAAAATAGTCATAAAAGACTCCGAAATATTTTACATAATATCTGAAGGTGAAGGATAACCTTTGAATAATATAAATCATTATAAAAAGAATTCAAAAGAATTTTATTAAACATTCCAAGAATATTTATTAATTCAATAATAATTACGGAATACTATTAAATCATAATATAGCTCGTAAGTAATCCTCGAATGAATATATAGAATTATTTATTAAATAAATCTCTTCTTAAATGAATATTTAAAATAATATTCATTAAATAAATAAACTTAAATAAATATTTAATATAATATTTACTGAATAAATCAACCCTTAAATGAATATTTGAAAATAATATTCATTTAACAATTTACATTCCAAATAAATATCCAAATAATATTCATTAAACAAATAATATTCTAAATAAATATCCCAAAATAATATTCATTTAACAAATAATATTCTAAATGAATATCCAAAATAATATTCGTTTAACAAATAATATTCTAAATGAATATCCGAATAATATTCATTTAGTAATCAAAACTTTAAAGGAATATTCGAAGTAATATTCCTTGAGTAAATAGAACTTCCAATGAATATTTTAAAATAATATTCATTAAGTAAATCAAACCTTAAATGAATATTCGAAAGTAATATTCATTAAATAAATAAAGATCAAATGAATATTCAAAATAATAATAAGTAAGCCAAATGAATATTTGGGAATGGTATTTGTCAACCAAATAACTTTAATGAATATTCAAAATAATATTCATTAACTAAATAACTCCAATGGATGATCAAAATAATATTCATTAAATAAATGACATTCTAAATGAATATTAAAATAATATTCATTAAATATTCCTTCACTGAGGTAATACTCAAATAACGTTCCTCGAAGGATTCGTAATCGAATAAAAATCCTCGAAGTAATAAATTTGTCGCTGGGATCCCTCCGGGTTTCCACGACTATTTATATATTACAAAATATCGACTCCCGGTCTATATTGAGGTATGAATATCATACGCCCTTCGCTAAGGGTCTTAACCAAACAATCCGGCTTATAACTGATACTTCATATATAGTCTATAAGCCGATATCGATTCAGGGAACAAGTAATTCAATATTAACTTGAAAGTAGGCATGCATGCTATGGCATATGTATAAAACAATCATCATATATATTATCACAACAACAGTTCCAAGTATTGGAAACTTGCCTGAGAATCGAGTGCGGGTAGGGGTAATGTGTCCCGGGTCAGCTCGACAATCTATAAACAATCAGAATATTTAAGATTAACCACTTAACGCTTATTAAAAGGCTAAGTATAAACTCCACTTAAATCGAAACATGTTTTCGAGTTATCTCGTTACGTCTCTTTTAGTGTAACTCTTTTTATCACCGATACGATCCGACATTCGTTCGTTATCAAGACATGTCATCATGCTTATACTTGGTATATACTTAAGTCGTATAAGTTCTAAGGTTGGTCGTTTACGAATCAAGATTATACCTCGAGTGTTATCGCCCATTTTCTAAGTTATAACCAAAGTCATACCTTTAAGGGGTTCGTTCGCGTTTAACCTCGATTCAAACATTTTTATAAAATCGGAAAACGATCCATTCGACATGTAGTTTTCTCCCACACCTTCCTTTTTACCTCTAATATTTAATTAATAAGATTCGCCACTGATTAAACGACATTTAAGGGAATCAATTTCAGTTACGAACTTTCGTTTACGGTTTCGAACCACTTTTACGAATTTGACCATAACTCCTAAACCGTAAGTCCATTTCATACGATCTTTATATCAAAACGAAGCTTACAACATAATCTATCCTATCATGGCAGAACATGAAGCTGTACAGTGAGTTATAGCTACTGTGATGCTCGGTTATTAATAGTCTAACGAAAATTCGGCATTACGACGGCTATAAATCGAACGTTCTAAAAATCCTAACAATCAATCCAAGCCACACCGGGCATACTATACATGGTTTTCATCTTAACCAGTCCAAGAAGGTTTCACTTAACCATCATAATCATCAAAACTCTTAAATCATCACTACTAACTACATAATCATGCTTTTATGCATATAACAACTCCATAATCTTAAATAATCTAAAACCATCAAGAACATATATAAAAATCAAAGTAAGATCTTGGGTTCTTAAGAATTATACCTTCCTTGGAGAGTGTACAAGCTCTAATAACCCTTATATAGTCCTTGTATGGCTTTAACAAAGCTTAAATCATCCAAAGAAACCAAGAAATCAAAGTTAGTTTCTTGAAAACACTATTCACCCTCATCTTTGAGGATTTTTTTGAAAATGGAAAACATGGAGTTTGAAGCTAAGATTTCTAGGAGATCATTTTTATGAAATATAGGACTCACCATAAAAATTTGGAGATCAAACAATGGTTGGAAGATGGATTTTGAAATCTTAAAACTCCAAAATTCGAAGTGCCTTCTTTTTGGGGGAAAAACAGTGAACTTCTCGAATTTATTTACCCATCCAAACGATCTTCAAAAATTATGAAATTAAATTCCCAACTTCACCTTGATGTGTAGAAGCTCCATGAATTTTTTCATGATTTTTAGATGAGTAGAACCAGGTGAAAAAAAATCGTAAAGACCCCTGCCCTGGAAAATGCAAACTGCTGGAAAAATGGGGGAGAGGTGGTGTTTGCTTGGCTTTGATCTTGCTCTCATCTTATCTAAAGTGAATTATTGAATGTCTTTGGATAATATCTTGTCCATAAAGTAGCTTTAATAAAGTTCTAGGTCATGCATGATGTAATTAAATGGACAAGTGTTGGTTTGTAATGGTAAGATGATGACAAGAAGCTAAGTACTTGGTTATGTTTGCTAAGTATACTAGTTGCTCATGTAACTACTTAGTTACTTGGTCTTATCTCCTTGTACTTGCATGCATCTTGATCCTCTGTTTGTTCTTTGTCCGGTTATTGCTCAATTTCATTGATCGTTCCGAGGAATATCTCAAGGATTTTTAGTTAGAGTTTTACCGAAAACCTTCTTAATAATTCTAATACTATTCTTCATCTTTCTTAATACTTCTCGAATTTAAATTCCTTAATTCCCTTTTATAAATCCTTAAGTCTTGCAGTGTCTAGGGAAATCTCGGAGAAAATAAAAGTGCTCTTTTTCTGAATCCGACAGCTTTTACATACACTTATTTTCCTCCTGGATCACTAATACGAACTCAGAAATCCGTTCCGAATACCGGGTATAACATTATTATAATAATATTCCAAATTCCACCAAAATCACTATTCATCACTTATTTTTATTTAATTCCTATAATTAGGAAAATGAACCTGGTTCACCCTCGAGTGTTCCTTAACCTTTTTACGGAACCGCTGGGCTTATAATAGATATTGATTTGGATGACACAAGAATAATCTTACTTAGAGTAATCTTCTCATATTCTTAGGAGATAGATCATTCTTATCTATGTTGTCAACCAAAGGTATTCTGCATGACATATAATAATTGAATCCAAATCCATTCCATTCATTAAATAGACAGTCGTTACATCGCAGTCATAACCACTATTCATTCCCATATTATTACATAATAAAAAGTTTTAATTCTACCCAAAAATCTGGGTTCTTACAGTCTCCCCTCCTTAAAAGGATTCCGTCCCGGAATCAAGTAGAAGACAATTGGGTACTTGTTGGTTATTTCGCTTTCCAATTCTCTGGTCGATCCTTACACATTCCAATCTTTCTAAAGCACATCATACTGGTGTTACAACACACCCTTTATCCGTTCTACCAATTCTTTGATACTTTCGCATAACACATCATCCGGTATACGCTCTTGTCCGTTCTTATACTATTAACCTTATTGGTACGTGCAGTGACTTCGGTATCACTAAGGCGCTACGAATTCCGGAGATAACCTCACTCGTAATTTTTGCAATTTCCTGATCGCTTTAATCTTTGCAATCTCGATGTATATATATTTAGGTGGAAAAATTTTATCGAGAGATCACTGTGATCAATGAACATTTGTTATATTGCATAGTTAGTACAAAAGGGGGCCAGCCTTTAGTACTTGACAAGCAATTAAACAATTAATGGCATTCCACTTAGACTCCTATCACACAGACAGAGAGTCACGTAGTATTACCTCCCCTCCTTAAAGGGTTGTTCTTCTCAATTTAGAAGAAGATAAATAAGGGAGAAGAAAAGAACGAATTTCAAAGAATCATATATGAAAGTTTTCATGATTGTCAAAATATCATACTTAGAATTTACCTCTGAACTATAGAGGTTTATTAGAGAAGAGAAATAATCATATTCGTATCAAATTCCACTTTTTCGTAATCTCACATATCACATGTCCCTGCTATTCTGTCCATCATTCTATGGACCTATACTCTTGCTTGATATTAGCACCACTTACTTTTTGGAAAATCCTTCAACCTCTCAAGTTAAATCTTGGATTTCCCGCTTGACATTATTATTACTCACATTTCACGCCCCGACACTGGCTCTTTCATACTCATAATTCTAACACTATCAGGTTGTCATTCTGAGTGCTCGTTAGGAAAAACCCATTCATCAATCCATTCATAACATTTCTTGCTTCACATTCCATAATTATTTCCCATTCTTTTCTTTATCAATCACATCCATCTTATCATCTAGTTCTCATTCACTTCTATTATTGAACTCCACCGTCACCTTATTAGGGGAACGCGTGTTACCTTTATTCAATATACGTGGCACGTTTGTGGTCAAACTTTCCTTTGTTCAACCATCTAGATTTTTTTTTTTTGACCTTTTTGATCCATGAGTCTTCCTATTACTCAATCAATCTATTCCAAATTTCCTCGACTTCCCCCAACTTAAAGAGAGTTAATCCGTATGTCACTTATGCTTTCAATTTCAACTTTCCACTGTGATCAACAAACTTTGTCGGGTCAATTTTATACCTTTCTAGCTTCATTGCTGGGGTTTCTCAGGAGTCCGTATATCTAACTCCCTTATTGATCCTCAACTCTTTCTCATTTCTATCAGTCACTTGGTTTTCATTTCTACTATAATCACTTTATGCACCATCATGGCATTATCATTTCTCACATCATTCCAAATTTAAACCATCCAAAATAAATCTTGCCGATTTCTCTAACTTAGATCCAATACAATCTTTTTCTATTTTTCATTCCGACATTTCTGCAGTCGTTATCATTTAATTTCTCAGTAGGGTCACCATCGCTTATCGTTTACGTAGTGCTTTAATAGCTAAACATACGGGTTTCATAATTGTCAATTCAAGATCCTCTAGGAAAACAAAATAATCACTATTCCCTATCCATAAGGAACGCTTCCTGAACTTGATGTAAATATTACATGAAGCAGATAAAATTACAGAAGAGCTTCAAGCATCGTAGATATCCCAAGTTGACGAAATTATCAATCGTATATCTTCAGTAGATAACTGGAAGCTAACGGTTTACTTAATCAATTTCGTACCAGGTCCTGGTTTACCTCAACATAGGACCTCCTAATGCAGGTAATATGCTTAAGACGACATCAGGAATCGAATCTTTACTTAAACTACTCTTATGGTTGATTCTTGCACAATTATTAGAGGGAATGTAAATTCATCCACCACATTCTGACCTTCAAAGTCCTTCTCAATACCATTCCGTTTCTTTGGTATGAGCATTCATAATTACTCCTCAATACTTAAAGTGTCAGCCACCTCATTGGCCTTTCCTGATAATAATTTCTTGCAATCAATGTTTTCTTGATCTATTCAACTAAACTTTTTCTACCTTATCCCCATCACTGTTGGGTGAAAGTATTCTTCCTTAAATTCTGCTGAAGGAAAAAATATCCATCAGTCTTTTTCCATAAGTTATTGCCTTAATCCTTAAATGTGACTTTTATCCCGGCCAATATCCTTATCAGGTCTAGGATATCTTTTATCTCAGGTCTTTCTTGCTTTAAAACAATTTCAACCTTATTGGTTCAATCCATACCTTCTCATGGTTTCTTACATGCCTCATCCGGCATCATTATTATTATGTCATACATTCTCTACAAAACTTCCATTTTGAAACTCAGAGTATTACCTTTTTCCTTGTAAGGTTTCTTAGGTCATCCTCATCATTCTTCCTGTATTTTCTAGATACAGGGTGTATCAAACATCATTAATCAATTCTATAACAATTCTATCCAAGTACTTTTCGAGACTCCTTTCCACAAATCCTTACAGGTTATTGACACTTTGGTCGATTCACTTATATCATCCAATTTCACAATGTCTTTATTAGGGGTGATGTTATCCTTTGTGCATCCCCCAGGGTTCGGCTTAATATATGGACATTCTATCCTCAATTCTATCTTCAAGGAATACTTATATCCTGTAATTGGCAATCCAATCATATATCCTTAATAAAGGTCTCTTTTCAATCATTCTCATCTTAATCATCTATAGGTAGCTTAATGCTAACCTCTTCTTATGAATGTCGGTCTACATGACCTTCCAAAAGACAAAATATATCTATCTGCCTTTTCTTACAGGACTTGGTAATGGTAGCAAGGATGTTCTGGAAGATATTGGTCGTGTTCAACGTGAATCTCTTAGTGCCTAATGCTCCTTTTGAGGATAATAAGTTTCAGATAACATTTATGCATCATACTGCACCATCTTTGACAATCTTCGTAACTCTTTATTGGTCACTATCCTCAATCCTAATACGTCCATGGTATATATAAAATCCATCATCCTGCATTTCAATTCATTTTATATCAAAAGCCCTCGCGGTTGGCACTTGATTAGAAGCACCCCGCTTTGTCCTTACATTGCTGGTTCAGTCACTTGATAATCCTTAGTGACTTGGCCCCAACTGGCCATGCTAAAATATGTGAGTTTAGGGGTCGGCTAATAGCATTACTTTTCTAGCAATTGCTGGCATAGTGCCTTCTACTTTGATACCTTTTGATCTTTTCAAAACTTTACTCCATATAAGTCTCAATTGACTTCTCGGTACCGTCTCCGGTCACCTTTCCTTTGCTTTTATTCTTTCAGTTACTCTTATCAATTCCACGTACCACAAAAGCTTAACATTTCTGGCATAACAACCTTTTCATTTAAGTCAATCCCAGAATTTCTCAGTCCGGCTTGTTTCTTAATTACATTCATCTTCATAATTTTATCCCTACATTCAACTATAATAATCGGGGTATGTCTACCCACTTGTATAGCGGCTACTTTAACCAATCCACAGGGTTCGCTCCAGTTTCCACTCTCTTCAATGACGTCTTTTGATAATCAGAAAGACAAGGTTTGCCAAAATTCGTTGAATTCCTTTCCAGAATTTGGGAAAATTTCAGTTAATCTATTCACCCACTAGTAACATGCCACATCTTCCCGATACATATTCGTCCTATTAGTCGATACTACCAAATACCAGTCTTCTTAACAACTAGTCTCAGAAGGAACACTACCGTCGGGGTTAGTCGTTCCTCAACATTGGCACTACCAAGGCCATCCGAATCCGATGAACTGCGCTGTCTAAATGTATTCGAAATTACGCCGTCGTGCTGCATAAGCGCAGACCTATACCTGTATGAGTTGCATCATAATATCTCCCAAAGTTTCCTTCTTCCATTAGGCAACGCCAACCCTGGTCATCACCAACTTTACCTTTAGCTCCAGGAAGATCTTCTCACGTTTATCTTGTCCATTCAAACTTATATTCTTATAATAAGTCGGGTTACGGGACTACACTTTCTGTAAAGTCCTGAGCAAATCTTTGGTAATACCTTGTGAATTTTATGAAATTTCTCATCTTTGCCAGTGTGGTTGGCCAATCTTCATTTGAAACTGTCTTTAACTTGGTAGGGCCGACCAACACTACTCTTATTGATCATGTGTCCTATTGCTGGACTTCATTTTGCCAAAGCTCTTATTTCGAGAACATGTCCTACACCTGTTCTATCAGGTTGCACCTAGAAGCATTCTCAATTACATCTCGACCACTGCTCGCCTTGCCTAATCCATTTATGATTCAGTGTCAGAATAAACTTAAGGTAACTACCATAATCCATTCAAGGAAAAGAAAGAATTTAATATTCTTCTGAATCACATGCAACTAATGTTTCTGGTTCATCATTTCACTGAATTGAACTGAACTTATACTTGGTTTCTTGACGATAGCCTCATTACTAGTTTATCATAGACTCACTGGTCTTTTAGTCTTGTAGGTTCTGAGATCATTGTCTTGCTTACTATTTCCTTATATACTTTATTCAATCATGCCATCACCTTTCGATGTCTTTATTTTCTAAGTTGATCCATTCATAAAATGGACATTTCCTTGAACCCAACCACCTCATCAATCTAAGTTTGACTTTACAAATTATCACTCATGAAATCTGCCTTCTCATGGCGAATTATCCTTAACCACATTCACACTAATTCATTTATCTGAAGATATGGCACTTGCCACCTATGTCTTAACTGTTCCTAGGGACTCTGCTCCCCGTCCTATATCAATGTCTTTGATAATCATGCATCATTCTAATTCCTTTCTCATTAATCTGAAAGTCTCTAAGGATTCTTATCTATCCTTACATAAGATCTTGAGTAATTCCTCAAATCCATCTTACTTGCTGGCACTTCATTCGGTAGTCCGGCTATGAATCCAATATGCCTCTTTAATTCTCTTAATAATATCTCAATTCTTTAAGCTCACTTCTCTGAGCACTATATCTAGATTCTTACAGTCTCTCTGGCTGCAGCCCTCATCTCCTCAAGGTAAACTTCCTTGTCTCTAACAGGATTCTCCCTCTCTACTGGAACCTCTTCCGGGTCCTCAGTAGGGTACTCTGTCGAATCCACCATCCGATCTTCAACATCAAAACAAGCATCATTATGTTACTGCTCGTAATCCCCAAGGTCTGTCGCCTTACTAGTCGATACAAGAACGAGCTAAGTTACTATCATGATACTTTAGGGTTCCCATAAGGGTTTTATACGTCAGTACTACATTAAGTAGTCTGACCATGAACTTGGCAAGAGTTCTTATTATCTTAATGAATTTATTGTTTTAACGTCGCATCACCTCTGGGATATATAACGCTCTCTCTGATACCATTTCTGTAACACCCCCAGATCCGGGGTCAGGGATCTGGTCGTTACGGTCTCAATATCCATCCACAAAACCAACATAATTAAATTACAACCTTGTGACCCAAAACAACAACATAAAACACACCCGTTATAGTCCCAGAGATGAAATCAGAGTAACCATCATTATTATAAATCATAAGTTTGAGTTATTACAACCCAAAGAATTACAATTTTACAATTACATATTCTTTGCCATCCATTGGTATATGCCATATAATAAATACATTTGATGTTCAAATGCTAACACTAGCCTACCAGAAACTGCATCCTCAACAATGGTAGCTATGACCTCAGCGGTTAATCCTCTTACGGCTGACACCTGCCTATGCTGGGTACGCCTTGCGCGGCCATCTGATCTAGCTGTTGTTGTGATATAGATAAATAAAGCAAGGGTGAGCAATAGCCCACCAGAAATATAATTGAACAGTGATAATATATAACAGTCCAAAATATCTTTGAAACCATATGCCATGCATTAACGATGTAGTACCAATATAAGGTATGAGATGAAGTTACAAGGTAACTCAAAAATATATTTGTTTTGAATAAATATCTGCTATGCAAAAGATAAGCAAGATATTCTCAATTATCATAAAAGAGGAACTTGCAGGAAAAATATTGCAATTCCGGTTTCAACACTTTTTCACCTTGCCAACACCAACAATGTTGCAGAAATTTCTCACTTTTAGAAGATGAACTAATACGGGAGCATTGCCGCGCCAGATGCCCTGACGTTTACGATGATCAGTCGTATGTCATGCATCTCATCAGTCGTTCTCTACATGTAGAAGGTAGCTCCGACGGAATTACTTATCTACCGCCCTCTGGAACTCCTCAGCCAACGGTTGGGCTATTGCTGGACCGGCGCCACTCGGCCACTTACGCGTCTCCTAGTTCGAATATCATCCATGACTCTGAAACGTAAAGTTAGTTCCCCTTTTTCCCCAAGTGTAACACTTGTTGATAGGACTCCACAAAGTAGTCGTATCTAATTGGAAAGGAAAATTCACCAATATTTCCCAAGCTGATGCTTGTTAATGGATATAAACTTGTTACATCAATCATACCCCTCGAGCGTTGAGGAGGTAACCAAAAGACTCATATCGATGCTTGAAAGAATCAAGATGTGAGTGACAAGATAGTTTTAGCAAGTATAGGACCGGACAGTCCAATAAATAACATCGCTCAAGTGAGGTCCCCTTATATACGTTTGGAAGTTGAGCGAGTATTTAAATCTTCTTTAAGATAGATTTAAATGAAATTAAAGTTTTGGGAACCTCCCCTTGATAAAATAGTCATAAAAGACTCCGAAATATTTTACATAATATCTGAAGGTGAAGGATAACCTTTGAATAATATAAATCATTATAAAAAGAATTCAAAAGAATTTTATTAAACATTCCAAGAATATTTATTAATTCAATAATAATTACGGAATACTATTAAATCATAATATAGCTCGTAAGTAATCCTCGAATGAATATATAGAATTATTTATTAAATAAATCTCTTCTTAAATGAATATTTAAAATAATATTCATTGAATAAATAAACTTAAATAAATATTTAATATAATATTTACTGAATAAATCAACCCTTAAATGAATATTTGAAAATAATATTCATTTAACAATTTACATTCCAAATAAATATCCAAATAATATTCATTAAACAAATAATATTCTAAATAAATATCCCAAAATAATATTCATTTAACAAATAATATTCTAAATGAATATCCAAAATAATATTCGTTTAACAAATAATATTCTAAATGAATATCCGAATAATATTCATTTAGTAATCAAAACTTTAAAGGAATATTCGAAGTAATATTCCTTGAGTAAATAGAACTTCCAATGAATATTTTAAAATAATATTCATTAAGTAAATCAAACCTTAAATGAATATTCGAAAGTAATATTCATTAAATAAATAAAGATCAAATGAATATTCAAAATAATAATAAGTAAGCCAAATGAATATTTGGGAATGGTATTTGTCAACCAAATAACTTTAATGAATATTCAAAATAATATTCATTAACTAAATAACTCCAATGGATGATCAAAATAATATTCATTAAATAAATGACATTCTAAATGAATATTAAAATAATATTCATTAAATATTCCTTCACTGAGGTAATACTCAAATAACGTTCCTCGAAGGATTCGTAATCGAATAAAAATCCTCGAAGTAATAAATTTGTCGCTGGGATCCCTCCGGGTTTCCACGACTATTTATATATTACAAAATATCGACTCCCGATCTATATTGAGGTATGAATATCATACGCCCTTCGCTAAGGGTCTTAACCAAACAATCCGGCTTATAACTGATACTTCATATATAGTCTATAAGCCGATATCGATTCAGGGAACAATTAATTCAATATTAACTTGAAAGTAGGCATGCATGCTATGGCATATGTATAAAACAATCATCATATATATTATCACAACAACAGTTCCAAGTATTGGAAACTTGCCTGAGAATCGAGTGCGGGTAGGGGTAATGTGTCCCGGGTCAGCTCGACAATCTATAAACAATCAGAATATTTAAGATTAACCACTTAACGCTTATTAAAAGGCTAAGTATAAACTCCACTTAAATCGAAACATGTTTTCGAGTTATCTCGTTACGTCTCTTTTAGTGTAACTCTTTTTATCACCGATACGATCCGACATTCGTTCGTTATCAAGACATGTCATCATGCTTATACTTGGTATATACTTAAGTCGTATAAGTTCTAAGGTTGGTCGTTTACGAATCAAGATTATACCTCGAGTGTTATCGCCCGTTTTCTAAGTTATAACCAAAGTCATACCTTTAAGGGGTTCGTTCGCGTTTAACCTCGATTCAAACATTTTTATAAAATCGGAAAACGATCCATTTGACATGTAGTTTTCTCCCACACCTTCCTTTTTACCTCTAATATTTAATTAATAAGATTCGCCACTGATTAAACGACATTTAAGGGAATCAATTTCAGTTACGAACTTTCGTTTACGGTTTCGAACCACTTTTACGAATTTGACCATAACTCCTAAACCGTAAGTCCATTTCATACGATCTTTATATCAAAACGAAGCTTACAACATAATCTATCCTATCATGGCAGAACATGAAGCTGTACAGTGAGTTATAGCTACTGTGATGCTCGGTTATTAATAGTCTAACGAAAATTCGGCATTACGACGGCTATAAATCGAACGTTCTAAAAATCCTAACAATCAATCCAAGCCACACCGGGCATACTATACATGGTTTTCATCTTAACCAGTCCAAGAAGGTTTCACTTAACCATCATAATCATCAAAACTCTTAAATCATCACTACTAACTACATAATCATGCTTTTATGCATATAACAACTCCATAATCTTAAATAATCTAAAACCATCAAGAACATATATAAAAATCAAAGTAAGATCTTGGGTTCTTAAGAATTATACCTTCCTTGGAGAGTGTACAAGCTCTAATAACCCTTATATAGTCCTTGTATGGCTTTAACAAAGCTTAAATCATCCAAAGAAACCAAGAAATCAAAGTTAGTTTCTTGAAAACACTATTCACCCTCATCTTTGAGGATTTTTTTGAAAATGGAAAACATGGAGTTTGAAGCTAAGATTTCTAGGAGATCATTTTTATGAAATATAGGACTCACCATAAAAATTTGGAGATCAAACAATGGTTGGAAGATGGATTTTGAAATCTTAAAACTCCAAAATTCGAAGTGCCTTCTTTTTGGGGGAAAAACAGTGAACTTCTCGAATTTATTTACCCATCCAAACGATCTTCAAAAATTATGAAATTAAATTCCCAACTTCACCTTGATGTGTAGAAGCTCCATGAATTTTTTCATGATTTTTAGATGAGTAGAACCAGGTGAAAAAAAATCGTAAAGACCCCTGCCCTGGAAAATGCAAACTGCTGGAAAAATGGGGGAGAGGTGGTGTTTGCTTGGCTTTGATCTTGCTCTCATCTTATCTAAAGTGAATTATTGAATGTCTTTGGATAATATCTTGTCCATAAAGTAGCTTTAATAAAGTTCTAGGTCATGCATGATGTAATTAAATGGACAAGTGTTGGTTTGTAATGGTAAGATGATGACAAGAAGCTAAGTACTTGGTTATGTTTGCTAAGTATACTAGTTGCTCATGTAACTACTTAGTTACTTGGTCTTATCTCCTTGTACTTGCATGCATCTTGATCCTCTGTTTGTTCTTTGTCCGGTTATTGCTCAATTTCATTGATCGTTCCGAGGAATATCTCAAGGATTTTTAGTTAGAGTTTTACCGAAAACCTTCTTAATAATTCTAATACTATTCTTCATCTTTCTTAATACTTCTCGAATTTAAATTCCTTAATTCCCTTTTATAAATCCTTAAGTCTTGCAGTGTCTAGGGAAATCTCGGAGAAAATAAAAGTGCTCTTTTTCTGAATCCGACAGCTTTTACATACACTTATTTTCCTCCTGGATCACTAATACGAACTCAGAAATCCGTTCCGAATACCGGGTATAACATTATTATAATAATATTCCAAATTCCACCAAAATCACTATTCATCACTTATTTTTATTTAATTCCTATAATTAGGAAAATGAACCTGGTTCACCCTCGAGTGTTCCTTAACCTTTTTACGGAACCGCTGGGCTTATAATAGATATTGATTTGGATGACACAAGAATAATCTTACTTAGAGTAATCTTCTCATATTCTTAGGAGATAGATCATTCTTATCTATGTTGTCAACCAAAGGTATTCTGCATGACATATAATAATTGAATCCAAATCCATTCCATTCATTAAATAGACAGTCGTTACATCGCAGTCATAACCACTATTCATTCCCATATTATTACATAATAAAAAGTTTTAATTCTACCCAAAAATCTGGGTTCTTACATCAATGGTTAAAGTGACATGCTGATAGAGAAATAGAGGGAGAGAGTTATACTAATTCATCTAAAACTAAAATCAAATTACCAAGGAGGTCAAACCTTCGTATATTCAACTATTGAACCTTGTTACTAAAGGCGACCCTGTCTCAGGAGAGCCTAAGACTGCAGCTATACTCAAAATATCCATGCTAGCTTCACGGCTTATAACATCACATTTTTTAATAAAAATGTGATCCCCTTTTGCCTTTCTCATAGCTTGAAATTCTCTATCAAATTCTCCTTCATCTCTATAGGTTTTTAGTGTTTTTTCTCGATCTTAACCTCATAATTCCTTAACAAGAAAACACCCTATTTAATTAAATAGTCTATGACAATGCTAGGTTTGCATCTGTAAGAGATCATTCGCTTTTGTAGACTCTGGAAGCTTTTGGACAAAATATTCCAATTCTCCCAAATTTTGTGATGAACACCTAAAATCCCTCTGACCTACACTCGGATTAGCAATGACGTAAGTTGTACCGGTAGTATCTGCAAATGCGAAAGCCCAATAAAAATTTGTGTTCTCTTGATTTTGAATTGTTGTAGAAGCAAATATTATTTCTTTTACTACTCCAATCCACCAATACTTTGTTCTTCAACATTAAAAGTTTGAAGTTAGCATAATAAATTACCAAAATAAGAAAATCTGAAGAGAAAAGGCAAATAGTAAAATTACTGTGTGATCCGAATAGCTTGTAGTGAATATGTGTTTATCATTTCTAAACCATTCGTTGATTAGATCCCTAAGTTTGGACGCCGCTTGATCGAGACTAGATTTATAATCAGATGTTAACTCATTGAAGGACATGATGTCACAATGCCTCTTGTATTGTACAGTGTCATATTTTTTCTTTGGAGGTGTCTCAATGGTTAACGTGACATGCTGAGAGAGAGAGTTATAATAATTCATCTAAAGCTAAAATCAAACGAACAAAATTTACACTATCAATATACAATAGAAAAAGAGAGGAAAAAGAGAGGGGAAGAAGGTGAATAATATCCATTTTTAATCAGGCTTAATGAAAATACCAATTTTGAGAAGTGTTGTTGAATTTTACCCATTGGAATACCCAAATCACAGTTGGGTATTCATCTAACGCATTCTTGGTTTGGGTATTAAGACATATTAACATTTTTTTTTTATATATTTATATATGATACGAATTTGGGAGTTGGGTATTGATACATAATAAGCACTAGTTGACTAAGCCGCGCTTCGCGAGGACCTCATAAAATATTTTATTTTTTTGAACAAAGGATTTAATTCATTACTAAAAAGCCATACAACAACTAGAAGAACAATCGAGTCAAAAAAACCGTAAAAAGATACAATCACAGATTAATCCAGTATTCTTAGACCTCTTGGATATATGATAGAATATGTATTTGTATGTATTTTATATGATTTTATTCTCATATTTATTGTATTTTATAAATAATTGGATATTATTAATTAGAGTTTAATGTTTTATGACATGAAATAAAGAATTCCTAAACTTGGAATGAATTGGGTCTATTTGGACTTAAATTACAAGGAAATTCGGATTTATTGAACTGCATGTGCATACATCATTGTTTGGGCCATAACTTGAGTTTCAGACATCAAAATTGGGCGATCTTACAATCCACGCGAAGCTAATGAAATTATCTACAACTCAAAAGTGGTCCAACATCAATTTTCCAACTGGAGCAGCCCAGAAATAGGTCTGGAAGTCAGACTACGAATTTTACATTCAGAATTCAATTTGTTTTGGGAAATTACTTGTATTTTCTTGGAAAGCATTAAATACTCTTATATATTAAGTTTATACATATATTGTAGACAGATCATATCATAACATACTGTAATATAGAATAGATTTAGAGGTAGTCATACTTTGGAGAGAGAATGGAGAGAAACACTTTGAGAAGGAGATTGGAAGAAGGAGTGAAGGGATTCATCCTGATTTCGAGAAGCTTTTAAAGTTGTATTCTTCGTACTTCGATTCTTAAACTCATGGTTTGCGTTTTTAATTCATATTTTCTTTATCTTATCATGAATAGCTAATCCTTTTATCCAAGGGTTGGGTAGTATTCATTGACTTATTGAGTTTGTTTGATTGTATTGTGTCAATCTCCCGATCTAATACTTAAATTGTGTCTATCATATCATGTACTAGAATTACAACTCCTCTCCCGATTCGTTATAATTCCTAGAGATGCAACTAAAAGTTTGCGACTCTTCTAATTGTATAAGGCGCTCAATGACAGATTAACAATAACAAGAAAACCACAATACAATCAAACAAACTCAATAAGCCAATGAATACTACCCAACCCTTGGATAAAGGGATTAGCTATTCATGATAAGATAAAGAAAATATGAATTAAAAATGCAAACCATGAGTTTAAGAATTGAAGTACGAAGAATACAACTTTAAAAGCTTCTCGAAATCAGGATGAATCCCTTCACTCATTCTTCCAATCTCCTTCTCAAAGTGTTTCTCTCCCTTATCTCTCCAAAGTACGGCTATCTCTAAATCTATTTTGTATTATAGTATGTTATGATATGATCTGTCTACAATATATGTATAAACCTAATATATTAAATGCTTTCCAAGAAAATACAAGTGGTATCAAAGCCAAGGTTCGGGTTCGTGATGGATGAGGTTGAGGGAAAGTTCGAGATTCAATTGGTATGGCAGAGCATGATGAAAGATTTGCTGACAAGGAGATTAGCTGCTAAAGCGGGTAGAGACAAAGTTACGTGCAGTATGGATTATTCGGTTGGCCATTGCACCGTGGATTAATCTTGATGTTCTTGACGAGTGGCTTTCTCAAGAAAGATATGTTCGGACTCAAGATGAAAGAAGATGGAAGAGGTCATCGCAATTGTTTCAATGGCTTGATTAACCAGGTGAACTATTTGGATGATACTAGTGATTTTCTTCAAGAGACCAAAGGATTGTGAAAGCAAGGATCGGGTGTCTCAACATGTGGAAGAGCACTCGTGGTAGTTGATGCACGTGATTTTGTAGATGGATACATTGTTATGGTGAAGAATGATGGTTTAGATGGTCACCATACGGGTTTTAACGACACTCAAATATTGGAAGAGCAAAAGGGGGTTCTTGTTCGAGGGGAGGCATTGGCAAATGGCCGTCGATGGCATGATGGTTATCGTTCAATCCGATATGAGTATTGGGTTGAAGGGGAGATTGTATGTGTAGACAATTATTATATATGGTATGTCTAGAGCACTAAGTTGGGTAATTAGGTGCCAAGAATGAGAAGACTTGTATAACAAGTATGGTAAGACTTGTAGAACAAGTATGGTAAGTCTTGGTGGCTAAGTTTTGGGTGGCTATATATACATAGTCATATTGTATTTGTTTAACAAGGTGAAAGCTTAAGAGATGTAGTCTTAAGTATTGTTTGGGGATGCTTAAGCATTATTTGACTTAAGTATCAGTTTGGGACATCGTTAAGGTGTTATTGTTTTGATTGTATTATTGATAATTGTTTGGATAATAATACGAGTTGGGACGTTGGTGTTTCCATGTTAAATATTGTGTGTGTTCTTGTTTTACTTTTATTTATTGATTCGATTGAAGTAGAAGTGATACTTGAAAAACGTGTGACTGTGCTTTGGTGGATTTTTGTCAACTAATCAATTGGTTATGTGTGTGCTTTGCATTGGTGGTTTGTGAATCTCGAATTGTGTAAGTCCCCTAACAGATATAAAAATTAATTTTAGTTGGGCTACAAATTTATACATGACGATTTTCCTTTTACTGCAAATTCTTATTTATTACAGACTTATTTTTATAATCTTGACTTGTACTTACAAGTCATGTACTTTGCAAAAGAACTATTATGATAGTCTTTCTTTTATCCATTGTATAATTTACTCACTTATTTAAAAAGATGATTGGAATATTACAGCTTTATCCGTGATTAATTTAATTAGTTTCGGTACGTAGTTCTTGGTGTATGATGATCTCCTCCTCATCTAATGTTTGGATGTATACAACTGTAACTGTTTTCTTCCTAGAAAATCAATCAACTTGATCGATGAAGCTGCTTGTAGAGTTGTAGGGTCAAACTTTGTCTTTAGTGACTGTTTGTAACTATTTTCTTCATGTTCTATTGCTCATTAACTTCAATGATCTCAAACTCCCTGGATATATTGTTGCACTTAGATATTAGTCCTTGTATCATCGCTGATATGCAAGTTTTTCATTTCTAATAATTAATGTATCTGCTTCCAATGCGAATAAGTAATGTCGATTCCAAGCATTAGTGCAACAATCGTGTTTGATATAGTTTTGCGTTCAATGGTGTGCAGAAAATAAGTAAGACGTGTTGGTATATACATTTATTTCATTTCTTTTAGTTTGAGACAATCATCTTTGCCCCTTGTGATATTATTTTACTTTTAATGAACAAAGCTACCAAAAGTAACATCTTTATCTGATTTTTCAATGAACTTTTTGGATAGTGTATTAGTATAGTATCCCACTCAAGCCATTCTATAAACAGCGTTGTATTTTCTTTACATGGTGAGCAACTTGCTGTTGAGTTGAACAAAATTTGAGTATGACTTGTAATGTATAAATGGAACTTGAAACTAGATGACTGAAGAATCGAGATGATAATATGTTATTAACTGTACCCGGCCTCTTCTTGTTCAAAAGATGTTTTGTCGATTCATATCGTTGATTATGGTTCCTTCTAACATGTATAAAATGAACAAAATTAAAAATATAGATTTAGTATCTAAACTATTTTAATTAATAACATTTATATAATAACATTTTTACTAAAGTGTATGTAATCGGAAATAATGCTTATTTGTAAGATTTTTGAATTAGATGTACCAGGTATTCAAGACGCCATCCCTTGGTGTATGCTCTTCGCCGATGATATAGTGCTAGTGGCGGAATCGAGGGGGGAGGTGAATGAGAAGTTGGAGTTATGGAGATCCACTTTGGAGCCCCAAGGACTGCGTCTGAGCAGGTCTAAAACCGAATACCTCTGGTGCAACTTCAGTGGTGACGCCAACGAGGAAGGGGTGGAGGTTAGGATTGAAGATCAGACCGTCCCCCGTACGGAAAAGTTCAAGTATTTGGGTTCGATCATCCAGAAGGAAGGTGAGATTGAAGATGATGTCACGCATCGTATCAACGCGGGGTGGCTAAGGTGGAGGGCTGCGTCAGGGGTGATGTGCGATAAGAAAGTCCCGTTAAAGCTGAAAGGGAAGTTCTATAGAACAGCTATCCGTCCTGCGATGCTATATGGTTCGGAGTGTTGGGCGGCGAAGAAGGCCCTCGAGTGCAAGTTGGAAGCAGCTGAAATGAGGATGTTGCGGTGGTCCTGTGGCCGCACTATGTTAGATAGAATCCCGAATGTGGTTTTCAGGAGCGAGTTGGAGGTGGCACCTTTTACTGCGAAAGTTAGGGAAGGGAGGTTGAGATGGTTCGGTCACGTTCGTAGGAGGCTTCCGGAAGCCCCGGTGAGGAGGGTCGAGAGTATTTCAGTTGTTGGGGTGAGGAGAAGAGGCAGACCGAGGAGGTCGTGGGAAAAACAGCTCAGGATGGATTTGAAGGCCGTAAACTTGGACGAGAACGCGATAGCCGATAGGAGTTGTTGGAGGCGCCAGATTAGAGTTGTTGACTCCCTTCTAGGGAGTGGTTCTGTGGTTGAGAGCCTCAGAGTTGGGCTCTCCCGTTTAGCATTAGCTTAGAAGCTTGGCTTTTCATCCTCATATTGTCTTCTGTTTTCTGATTTTGCAGGCGCAGGGAGCTTGGCCGGAGGTCTTCCTAGATCAGGAGAAGAGGGCCCCTTGCCCGAGTAGGTAAGCCCCATGAGATCCAGGCCATGGGCCCAGGTTCGGTCGACTACTTTACCCACCTTTATCATCATTGTATTAAATTCACTTTGCTATTCGGTGCACTAAGCCGGGGGTCTTCACGGAAACAGCCTCTCTACTGTAAAGTAGGGGTATGGTCTGCGTACATTGTACCCTCCCCAGACCCTGCTTCATGCGGGATATACTGGGTATGTTTGGTTTGGTTTGGTTTACTTGCAAGTTGGCTTTTATTTAAGTAATAAAAATGCTATTTAACCCAAAAAAAAAAGTGCACATTTTTTTTTCCGGCCCTTCACTCCGATGGGCCTGCATCAGGTAACCTAATGGTCTGGTGTCTCATGTATGTCTCCAAAGGCGTCGCTAAGTATTGGGCCATTTGAAAGCAGTAGCAAGGCCCGCGTAAGCAATCTAATCTCGGGTGGAAAGCATAAAGAAAAACATAAAAATCTCAGCAAAAGAGAAGAGCTCACTTGTTTTTGTTCCTCTTTTTCCCCATCAATCCCCGGACTCTCTCTCTATCTCTCCACAACATCAGCATAGCTCAGCTTCCTACTCATCCCTAGATAGAGGTTAGTTGCTACACAGTACACACACATCTCTCTCTCTCTCTCTCTCTCTCTCTCTCTGTGTGTGTGTGTCTGTCTCTCTCTTTCTCTATATATCTATCTATCTATATCTCTCCCTCTCTCTCCCTCTCTCTCATCTCTCTCTCTCATCTCTCTCTCTCTCTCTCTCTATATCCGAGAAGCTTAAGGCTGCGCCGTAACCGACTACAATTAGTCATCGGACTCTTTTTCCTCCGTTATTTACTATTAATTTTTTATGTTAATGTTTTATAACTGCTTAGTGCTTATTGTTTCATTTTGTTTTTGCTTTTAACTGATTATATAGATCAACCTTGCTAGCAGCTTTGTATCTTAATTTTACACAATTCATACTATTGTTGCCTCTAACCACTTCCTATCACTTGCTTAATATTGTAATCCACATTTCGTAGTAGTTTAGAGTGCGATTCCTAGAGCATTTGTTGAAGCATAATTCCCATTTTGCTAGATATATCTACTTATTTAGTACCGTCTAGTTACTTTTTCCGTGATTTATGTTTTGTATGGCTAATTGAGTCTATTACCTTTAGTTACTTTTCCTGTGATTTTATATTTATACGGATGATTGAGACAGCCAGTATGAAGGAATCGGTTATATGACTTGGTAACACTAGATTGATTATCGTATGGGTAGAAGTACCATGGTTGGTCACATCTAGTTATTATCGAGCTGTCTAAACTACACAAGGTTATATCTTCTCTGAACTTTGCATGCTCAGAATGTTGTAGTTTACTGCATTATTATTTAACATGCTCCCTCTTTTACTTCTCAATGTGCTCAGCACTGAAATGACAAATATTAATTACTTTCTTTTTAATATGAAGGTATTTTTACCAATCTTGTAGCTGTCAAATACAATTCAAAATGGGCATCATCGAGAAGATCAAAGAAATCGAAGCTGAGATGGCTCGAACACAGAAGAACAAAGCTACAGGTGCTTTGTATTCTCCATTACATGCAGTTTGTCATTATATTCTTGCGGTGATCTTAATTTGTTTTTCCCTAACAGCTTCCTTTACATGCCACTTAAACTGTCCATGAGTTGTCCTTATCACTATACTGTAAATGTTTCTGCAATTGCATAATCTCTTATACATTTGGTTACCGAGGCATTGTTGTTTACTACCAGCCAATTCTATATGTGCTTATGTAGCCATATTGATTCACCAATACCTTGTCATGGTTTCATATAAACACATGTCTTTTTCTTGGGAAATTACTTACAGTTGTAATCGCTGTTTATTCTACCGAGTACCGACTCATTGAGTAATTCACTCATGGGCCAACCTACGTACATAACACTTTGGGAAGGGCTATCGATTTGCCGGGTTTAAATACATATTAGGTGGGTGAAACCTCTAATTAGAAAGGAATCTAGGATGACCGTTAAGTCAATGTTGCCTTAAATTAAAGCTGTTCCAGTTGTGTATATCGGCCGATGTGCTTGTTGAGGTTGGTGGATGCATCTTAGAGCAAGTCCAATGCTAGATGCAAAATGGCTATAGTCATTGCTATAAAATGACACCAAAAAGTGATATTTGGTACTAAAATTTAACATGCACTCCAATGCTAGTTGCATTTTGCAATCAAATGATTCTACATTTAACTAACTTTTGGTCCAACCCACCTAAATTTCAATTAAAGTAGACTAACTTGCATTACATTTTTAGTTCTTTGATGATGTGGCTAGATGCATATATGCATCCTTGGAAACAAATTTGGCAAAGTATGCATTTATGCATATTTGCATCCAAATATGCAACTCCTTTGGAGTTGATACTTTTTGCATTTGGTGCCAAATTGTAGCAATGACACCAAGTTTGGCATTGCATTGGACTTGCTCTTAGGGAGGTCGGAGTGGGGGCTTTTGGGTGGGTGATGATGCGTGTACCAAGTCCCCATTGTCTGCTTCAACGTATAAGGGTTTTGCATATACACTTTGGATAAATATACTTTCCTAAAGGAATTAACCTCTAAATTTGTATTGCAGTACTGCACATCTCTGCTTAGAAGACTTTATGATGCACCTACACATTATTGTCCACTTTTTCTGTTTTCATTTTTGTCTAATGTGTATCATGTTGCTGTTATTTTATAATGTTTTGCCATCCTGTATGCATAGAGTAATTTCCTCCTTGTGAGATATTTGTATGTACAACGTAACCATTAGTGGCAACTTAATTTTTCCTTCATAGAATACCATCTGGGTCAGCTGAAGGCAAAGATAGCTAAGCTAAGGACACAGTTGCTGGAGCCTCCGAAGGTACCCAAGTTTCTTCAATGGTATCTTTAATATTCATCGGCAAGTGTCTTTGTTATTGCAAGTTGCATTGCTGGATTCTTCACAATCGTGAAAGAAGTATTTAGAGGTCTTAAGAAATAGGTTACGTTTGTTAATTTTAGCCATCAACAGTACTTATACTGCATATATGTCGTATATTACTTGTAACATTTTATTACATGTAATGTTAGAAAATGCACTAACTTAGTTAAATTATGTAGTATATTGTGCTTTTGTATCTTCTTAACTTTTTTTCATCCGTCCGTTATTATCTTGTTTTGTACGTTACTGCAACATCCTTTATATTTAACTTATCCTTTGGCAATAAATCAGGGTACTAGTGGAGCTGGAGAGGGTTTTGAAGTTACAAAATATGGCCATGGACGTGTAGCACTTATAGGATTTCCAAGGTCTGCTACATCCCTTCTTTCCACATCCTTTATAAGAAAAAGTCATTAATATTGAAACGTAAGCATGCAAATGTAAAGATTTCAAGGTTAATTGCAGTTTAGCTCTTTCAACAGCAGCAGGGCTATTGATTTCTTCTATGCTGAAAGTTAAATTTACTTTTAAACTTTTGATAATTAATTGTCCATTCATGATTGGTTGATTCCAAACACAAGTACAAACAAGTCATTGATGGTTAGTTTATATACAAGTGTTTTGTGTCTAGTAAGGTACTATACCCAGTCAGCCAGTCTAGTATCTCATAAATGGAATGTTATGTATTATACTATTATTATTAGCTAAAAATTACTTGGTGATCTACTTGTTTTATATAACATTTTTGTCATAGTTTCTCTCTTGACATGTTGGTTACATTTTATCAGTATTCTAAAAACAGCCTAGGTGGTTCCTAGGCTTAGGCGGGGACCAAACGCCCGTGATGATTGGACTTGTAGGTGTTTTGTTCTGCAAATAATTTGTGAGAAATTGGTTTAGGAGGAGACAAATCAGGAGTGGAGAGGTTCAGACTTCAGACTAGGTAGAAGAAAATTTTCCTGGGCATGGTTGTCATGACGCTCTACTAGTCAGTAAGTGAGATCTCCTGAACATTTAGGACCCCCGACTTGAGTTTTGGAGGAAAGTCGGTTGACCTTATGGAAGAAACTTTGACTAGCCGGGGTGGGTCATCGACAAAGTCAAAACCCAACCTGCAATGAGCACTAGCCTAAACCTGATAATCTCTCAAAATCTGTTAAGTAATTCACAGGATCTTATGAACTAAATGGCCTCACTGTTCTTTATAAAAAAATTCTCTAAACTCACTGTTTCCATATACTGTTTGTCAACTCTTTCATACATGAGCTTATGAATTTGATTTGTGTTAAATTACTTTTACTGTTTGAATTATATATATTTTATTAATTTTAACTTGTAGTCTATGCCTAGTCAGCTAGCCTGACCTCTGTTGACTGAACTTACCGTCATAACAACCATGGTCCTGGGTGAAATTGCTAATTAATTATTACTATTTGCATTAAAAATAAATTTTAAATGCATCCAGTTAATGTTCCAACTGATCACTAATCACCCTATTAACTGCCCGAGAGTACCTTAATTGCCTAAAGATTTTTTAGAACACTGCATTATGTACTTTGACCCAGGTGTGTTTTTTCCATAGACTGACTACATGTAGTCTATTTTTGTGCCAAACTCTTAAGAGGTTGAAGAGAATACAATAAATAGTTTAGACAAGTCATTGACTGACATGATATCATTTTTGTCACTGGTTTTGCATGGTAATTAATATGGCACCATCTCTGACCATCAGTAACATTGACCATAACAAACTTAGTTCGTTTTATTCAGAATGGTGTAGGAATCTTATGTAGTGAAAGTATGTTACTAAAATGTACAATAATTGACGTATTGTATGTACCAGTTTGTTAACGTTAGGCATATCCTTCCTGTTTTTCTGTTTATTTCAGTGTTGGGAAGTCTACACTCCTAACAATGTTGACGGGAACGCATTCAGAGGCTGCATCATATGAGTTCACAACTCTTACTTGTATTCCTGGAATTATTCACTACAATGGAACTAAAATCCAATTGCTTGATCTTCCTGGAATTATTGAAGGCGCTTCTGAAGGCAAGGGGCGTGGTAGACAGGTACTGTTTTAAATTTTCGTAAATGTCGTATTTGTTTATTTTTTCAGAGCTCAGTTCTCATATAAACCACGTTGGACATGATGAAGTTCATCTTCTTAACATCAGGTTATTGCTGTTTCCAAGTCATCTGACGTTGTACTGATGGTTCTTGATGCTTCAAAAGTAAGTGTGTAAAATTATAGGGTGGGTCATAACTCATATGTTTAACTCTTGCGCATGGTTGATAGAATCTATACATGGCTAGGTATTGCTAGGTTATCTATAAAAAATACATTGTGGAGTAGTGTATCTTTGCCTCTTTTTTACTATTGTTCTAATGTTCCACCTCTCCTGCCTCTGTTGTTTGAGGTTGTGAAAAACATAGATGATATGGATAGGGGGTGGTAACTTGTAGATAAATAGATTGCCATTTATACTATTCTGTGCTTAGTAGCATGTAAAAAGTGATGATGGGGGGCGTTTGGATGGTCATTGGGAATGGGAAAGAGGGTATGTGAATGGGAATGATATGGAATCCAAAGGGTAGGGAGGAATTGATTTACGCACCTAGAGGGAATGAGGTTCACATTCCATACAACCAAACTAGTAATGTAAACACTAACAAATGGGACTGAAGTTCTGATTCCTATTAACCAGGCTCATTGTACAGTTTGTACATATGTATACCTATAGGCGGTGATGTGTAGGACTCCAAATTTCTTACCCAGGAGATGGGAGCCAGTAGAAAACGTAGCATGCTCAGCACTGTTTTTTTTTAAAAAAACTGTGCACTTCAACTTGTAACGGCACAATATTAAAACTATAAGTCATCATCTATGATTGATTGGTGATGTTACTATTATCGAAGTTCTACTGGTTTCATCTAGATTTTCCTTCCTGATGTCTTTAGGTAGCTTTTGTTTTTTGGAAGTGAGGATGATTAATGTTTTGTACGGAGTATAATTTATAAGAGATGTCCGAACTAATAAAATTTTTGTAGAGTGAAGGTCATCGGCAGATTTTGACAAAAGAACTGGAAGCTGTAGGCCTGCGGTTAAACAAGAAACCACCTCAAGTAAGTATTATTAGTTCATCTTTAATAACAACTTGCATTCTTTGAATTATCTGCTTGACAGTTAGCATATTACTAAAGGGTTCAGTACTCTATCTTGAGGGTGATATCCCTCATTTAAGAAAGCAGTCCCCTTAATATTTATTAGGAATTTTCTCCTTTGGAGTCAGCACTAAAGCTTGTTATTCTCTTTGGTCTTTTTCACAACCTGAATTGTTTGTCATGGTTCATGCTTTCCGTTTTATGTGCTCTAGTTCCCTCATGATGCCTATCACCTTTAAATCAAATACTCATTAAGTTATTTCATTACACTTCCCATCCAGATATATCTTCTTACTGGGATATTATCTTCTAGTTGCCCTCCACTTTTTGAAGATGTCAGTTGTTCTGGTTTTATGTTTTTTAGTTTGACTCTGCTTTTATTGTGGCAGATATACTTTAAGAAGAAGAAAACTGGAGGAATTTCTTTCAACAGCACCGCACCATTGACTCATGTTGATGAAAAGCTTTGTTATCAAATTCTCCATGAATACAAAATTCATAATGCAGAGGTATTGAGGATTTCAGTCTCTGTGTATAAAGACTCAATAGAACAGGTTCTGGACTTGTGGTTCTAGATACAGAATTGGTCAAGCAATACAGTCTTCCATCATTTACCTGTTACAATTAACTATTAAGTATCGATTTTTAATATATCAGAAATTAAAATTTACTATACAACCAGATTTTAGTATATCATTAAAAGATGAGCATAAAGAATTAGCCCTAACCCTATATTATAAGTTAGATGGAATAAAGATGCCACAAGGTAGTAAAGTAATAAGTATTGAAACAAAAATGATATATGCATTAACAGGTAATCATCATTAATAGAGCTGCAATTATACGGGAGTTATATTCTTTTCTAAATTTTGAGTTTATAGGAGGTCTCATTTATGATTTATATCTGTTTGATTCTTTCAGAAATTTTGCACATCCGTGCATGTGTTTTAGTGGGTGTTTGTTTACACTTATTTTTGGTTGATTATGTCTTATAAGTCCATAAGAGCTTATGATGGGTGTTTGCCTATTTAAGTGGGTGTTTGTTTACACTTATTTTTGGTTGATTATGTCTTATAAGTCCATAAGAGCTTATGATGGGTGTTTGCCTATTTAAGTTTTAGCTCAACTTATAACTTATATGTTGATAAGTTGAATGTTAGGAATCCTTAACATTCAACTTATGCTTATAACTTATTCTCGATATACGCAATCCTTCAAATCTTCAAAATCATATATCTTTTGATTCGTTCATTAAAAAATTGATATGTATATGTCAAATTTCTCTACTCATCGAGATCTATCCATTGATATCCATTGATATATAGTAAAAAACAAATATTTAAAAAAATAATAAAAAAAGTCAACTTATAAGTTCTGATTTACCAAACACTCTACTGATTTATAAGTTCTGATTTATCAAACACTCTACTTAGTTATAATTTCTGATCTACTTATCACTTATATGACACTTATGCTTATAAGTCATAAGCTACTCATTTTAAGATAAGCCAAACGGCCCCTTAGCATAGCTTTTTGACTTACCATTTGTTCTATTATTATGCTTTTAATACTTAACATGTTTTACCTCTTTTTTCCACTTACGTGTACTAACTCTAGGCTTTAGTAGGTTACTATTTTGTACATCAACTTTCATTCCAAATTCACCAATTTATCAATTCACGTATTGACTACTAAGACTACTACTCATCATATTACCACTCCTTTTCTTTTTACAGGCTCTGATACCAATTTCAGAGGGGCATGTTTATCATATATTTTTAATAATATCCGGCATGGCCGACACACCCGTTTGGCCAAGTCTAGCTAAGGTCGATAGTCAGAAACATGAAACTCAAATTTATATTAATTTATTTATAATAATATTTTGTATATTTTTAAAAATCTTACTGGTATAAAACCCACTTATAAAACCAAAATATCGCAGTAAATAAATAAATTATATCCTATATATAATTAACGTAAAGGAGTTTCTATGGTATGCTTTGGTCGTCAGGGTTAGATTTGTAATTTCAGAATATTATTAAAAATATATGATAAACATGCCCCTCTGAAATTGGTATCAGAGCCTGTAAAAAGAAAAGGAGTGGTAATATGATGAGTAGTAGTCTTAGTAGTCAATACGTGAATTGATAAATTGGTGAATTTGGAATGAAAGTTGATGTACAAAATAGTAACCTACTAAAGCCTAGAGTTAGTACACGTAAGTGGGAAAAAGAGGTAAAACATGTTAAGTATTAAAAGCATAATAATAGAACAAATGGTAAGTCAAAAAGCTATACTAAAACACATGCACGGATGTGCAAAATTTCTGAAAGAATCAAACAGATATAAATCATAATTAGACCTCCTATAAACTCAAAATTTAGAAAAGAATATAACTCCCGTATAATTGCAGCTCTATTAATGATGTATAAATCATATAATAAATCTATACAAAAGATGTGTAAAAAACTTGTTAAAAAATATTTAGATATTTAGATTAAATGGATCTAGAAAGAATTAGGAGAATAGCAATAAAAACCCCTACCTATAATAAAGATATTAATCAACTTATTGAAAGCTGTAGAATCAGTTTAAAAATAGTAGAACAAAGAGAAGACGTAATAAAAATATTAAGAGATATGTTAGCTAATAAGGATGCAGAAATAAGAATGTTAGAAGAAAAGAATTTAACATTAATAACAAGAAAAGATAAAGAGGTAAATGAACTTAGAAAGGTTATAGAAGAACAATATAAATTAATAAAGGATTTAACTAATAAATTGAATAAAATAAAATAATGACATTCCAAAGAAGATTTGAAATTTTTAAATATTATATAAAAGCTGGAGAAAAATTGGAACAAGAAATGGAAAAAATTCAAAATAGGCTTGATAAAATTGAATGGACTAAAGAAACTCATTTAGAAAGAATAATATTATACCAAAGAAAAGGTAAAGTAATGGAAATGTATAGTAACAACAGAATAAATATAAAATGGTATCATGAAAGACTACTAGAAAATGCAAATTTAACTGGATAAAATGGAAAGATCTTATTATATATATAAGTCAAAGATAAAAGAAAAAATTAAAATATTTATACTAAAACACATGCACGGATGTGCAAAATTTCTGAAAGAATCAAACAGATATAAATCATAAATGAGACCTCCTATAAACTCAAAATTTAGAAAAGAATATAACTCCCGTGTAATTGCAGCTCTATTAATGATGTATAAATCAAATAATAAATCTATACAAAAGATGTGTAAAAAACTTGTTAAAAAATATTTAGATTAAATGGATCTAGAAAGAATTAGGAGAATAGCAATAAAAACCCCTACCTATAATAAAGATATTAATCAACATATTGAAAGCTGTAGAATCAGTTTAAAAATAGTAGAACAAAGAGAAGACGTAATAAAAATATTAAGAGATATGTTAGCTAATAAGGATGCAGAAATAAGAATGTTAGAAGAAAAGAATTTAACATTAATAACAAGAAAAGATAAAGAGGTAAATGAACTTAGAAAGGTTATAGAAGAACAATATAAATTAATAAAGGATTTAACTAATAATATTGATTGTTTCATATTATTGAGAGAATTACCAAAATACTGATTTTTGGGATGAAGTTGCCCAAAATACTGATTCTGAAAAAAATGGCCCGAAATACTGACGGGATACGGAATTTCGGCCTCCTTATTAGATGGATACGGTACATGGTGTTCCGTATCACCTCTATCACGGTACATGGTGTTCCGTATCACCTCCTATCACGGTACACGAAGTACCGTATTACCCCTCCTATCACGGTACACGATTTAACGTGTCCCGTCAGTAAAAGGGCCAGCATGGCTCCCATATGAATATTTTGGGCCATCACCCCATATTATTTTCTTGATATATTAAGGGAAGTTTAAATATTGTTTTATTTAATAATATTTTCATATTTTCTGCAATTGTATCTAATTCTTTTCTTTGTTCATTAAATCCTGTCACCCTTGTTCTATGTAATTTTGATCTTTTCCATTTATGTTGGATTAATACTCCTTCTTTAGCTAAGCATAAATCTGCTCCACTATCTATAAATATTTTTTGTTTTATCATTTTTCCAGGCTTATATTCTACATATGCTTCAACATAAATTGCTACAATTATTTTGAGTTACTATCTGTAGAATAGTTTATATCTTCTTGTTCCGTTCAATTAACTATTAAGTATCGATTAATAATTATGGAACCAAAATAATATGCGGCCACATCCAGTCTACTTCTAATAGTAATAATTTGATCTCTTTTAGCATGGAAATTAGTAATGAATGACATTAATAATGTAGTCACAGCCAGATCCTGATCTTGCCCCCTCTAGTGGCTCCTACATAGACCTGATATATGGGATTAAAGCTCAACCTTAGAGAGCCGAATGGAAATGAAGGAAATGAAAAGTATATGAAACACCTACATAGATCTAGGATATGAGATTACAGCTCAACTTTAGAAAGCCGGATGAAAATGAAGGAAAAGAGAAGAACATATGACATTATAACACGAATGGTTTACTGTATCTATGCATGCAAGATATATAATGGTGATTTTGTGAGCAACTGAGCAAATAAAATGGAGTAACGGAGAAGATGAAATTATTTAAAGGAGAAAAATCAGGGGGCAAGGGGAATGAGAAGAGAGGAGAATAATGTTGGTAGTATTTTTGTGAAGTTCGTTCGCAGGGAAGTACTATTAATACAAGTTCAAGTTTTAATTTCTTACAATTTAGAAGTGTGAGAAATAATTGGTGTGTTCAAATAAACTAATTATAAACAATTACAACTAAAATTTAATTGATGAGGAAAAGCAATCCGAGAAATATGGTTCTTCAATTGGTTCGATAATGTTGTTTTAATGCGATATATATTTTTCTCATATTTTGCTAAAAACAATTCTTCTATCCTTTATAATGTTCTCTCCCAAGATACAAAATATTGTCTATAATCATATCTCAAAAAGTCACTCCCATGATCAATCGAAATACAATTTTAGATTATTAAGACCCAAGAATTATAAATTTCATAGTCCTCTTATTAATCTCCCGATTCAATAATTGAACCATATCTATCAAATCATGAACAAGAATTATGACTCATTTCCCAATTTATCATAATTCCTATGAATACAATTATAGGTTAGTTACTCCCTTAATTGGGTTGAGCCCTCAATGATAGATTGGCAAAAATAGAGAATTAGCATCACAATCAAACAAGCATATATCACCAATGAATACTACCTAATTCTCGGATTATAGAATTAGTTACTCATGCTAGATAAAGAAAGTAAGCATATATTAACGAGTAAAATAATAATTAAAAGAGTTTAGAGTAAAGAAAGTACAACTTGAAGAATTTTTCCTCCCGAAATAGTTGCCAATGAAATAAAAGAGCACTCCACGTAATTTCCTTAAAATCTTCAACCAGAATAAAACTTGTACTAAATTTGCTGAAAATTAAAGTGTATGAAATGAAACTAAAAATACAAAAGAAACTGATAAATTTTGGAGAGAGTATAACTCAAAAATACAGTTCTCCCGGCCTCCTCTATTCTATGCAAATCATTTGCTATTTATAGGAGAAATAAGCCCACGTTTAGCATCAAAGAATTCGGCCGAACGCAGCAAAATAGGACTGAAAAAATAGCGCGTTGTCAAACCTCGCCGCCAATTTTCACGCGGCTGCCTACTCTTGTTTACTTTTATCAAATGAAAAATATTAGCTGCCATACTGAAAACCAATCTCGGACCAAGTAGGTGAAGACACGCGCGCCACTGATCTATTCTTTTTTTCTTCAGGCCCGTGGTCGCCATGTGCTGTCAGGCGCGTAGAACTCTTGCACAGGAGAGTTGCCAGACTTGTCTAACTTTTGATTTAATAGAATCAAACAATTCATCATTCCACTTTTGTTTGCTTTACTTTTCTAATTCAACAAAACAAACCGGCTGTTCAATTTGTAACTACCGGGGCCTATTCTGTCTTATTATAGACAGCTCGTAAAATGCATTTTTAACCCGCACAGCTTATAATCTTTAATTAATAAATAATTATTTTAATCCAGAAATTATAAAAATAAATATCTAATATTATTAGATATTTATAAATATAATTTTCCAAATAAATAAAATATTTATTAATATAAATTAATCCATAAGTCCTAAGCTGCGGTCTATTGAGGGCCTGGAACCGGACTCCTTTTGCTTAACAAAAATTATATTAATTCCAACCGGGATTCCCGCTTTAAGAATATATCACTTTCCATATTTTTGTGGCAATTCTTATTTCCTCATTGCTCGTCCAGGTCTAATCTATTTTCTCTTGATGATCTGAAACTTGGCTCCTTTTGCTCCAAAAATTATCCTATAAACATAAAAAATCATCTTAGCATCCAATCCAAATTAAAATGCTAATAACATGTTAATCAAGGACAAAATTATTACAAACTAGGGATAAATGAGAGGTAAAATGCTATAAAATGTACATAAAATTAGCATGTATCAAATAATGGCACAACACCTAAAGCTTTTTATTTAGACTAGAAATGTATTATATTTAAAAAATATACATTCATGGAAATGGAGAATACTTTAAATTGTTATGTAATACTGTATATATATTGTACTCGTATGTGAGAAAATTTGTAAATTTTTTAGAAAAATGAAATTTTGAATTAAATGCAAAATATCTTTCTTTGCTAAGTAATAGCAAAATGCTTTCGACATAGTAACTTTTTTATTTTAGACTCTATCTAAATATTTTGATACAGTTTTTGTTTTTAATTATCCACGGGACCCCCTAGGAAGCTTTTCTGCGTCCGTCACTAGTCACAACTTGACTGACATGAGTTGGAAAAGTTGTATAGGGTCAACTGAATGCATACTCTTCCTGTACTATATGTAATTACTAAATTTTCAGCCATATCTGAGTCTCTTGGTACATATATTCTGGATCTGTTCTCCCCACGCCCGTTAACATGTGCAAGGACTAAGGAGTGAACTACTGAACTGTCTACATTCCGCAGATAGTGGATGAACATCGTTTAAACTTTAGAGCATATACCTTAATTTTTCAGATGTCACTTCAGAGCATATACTCTGTACAAAACTAGGACTTCATATATTGTTGAACAAGTTAAGTTTGATAGAAGTAGACTGATCTTGGCTTCAATTCGGTAAGAGACCCAAACAATATGTATAAAAGAGATCAAAGTTGGTAAATATTCAAAATTATTTCCATGGATATAATTGAAATGCTCTTGAGATTTTCATTTAATACTATATACCAACACAAAAAGTTCTTTATATTGACGGGATTTGAAATTTGTCTACACAGATTTTGTTTCGTGAGGATGCCACAGTTGATGATTTCATCGATGTTATCGAGGGAAATCGCAAGTACATGAAGTGTTTATACGTGTACAACAAGATAGATGTTATTGGTATTGATGATGTGGACAAATTAGCACGTCAGCCAAATTCTATTGTCATTAGCTGCAACTTGAATGTACGTTCTGCACTACTTACAACTTTAAATCCAAGCCTGCTGTTGAATTGATTATTTATATCACTGTATAATTGCTTGTTTGTTGTCCCTCGACAGCCATTTTTGTTTTTATACTACTGTTGAGTCTAACATGTTTGCTAGAAACATAATGTTCTCTACTGAGTGTCTCTTATGAACAGCAGTGTAATGGTGAGAATTAATATTTGTTATATTCTTCTTGCAGCTAAACTTGGATAGACTGCTCGCGAAGATGTGGGAGGCTATGGGTCTCGTCAGAGTATATACTAAACCGCAGGGACAGCAACCGGATTTCACAGATCCCGTGGTTCTCTCTGCTGTATGTTGTCCACTTATCCTGACTGTCATTTTATAACTTATATTTATGTGTGGCCAGTTGATCTGTAAAAGATGGATTTATTATAAAGTTCATACTGACCCTGATAGTTTTGATAATATGTTAAATATGTAGGATAGAGGTGGCTGCTCAGTCGAAGATTTCTGTAACCATATACATAGAAGCTTGGTGAAGGAGGTAAAGTATGTGTTAGTCTGGGGCACAAGTGCGAGGCACAACCCACAGAATTGTGGTCTTAGTCAGGTTCTTCACGATGAGGATGTGGTTCAAATTGTTAAGAAGAAGGTACGTAGATTGAACAACTTCAGTACCAAAGAATTAAACAACTTGTATATCCTGTTAACGTGTCACATATCAAACATGCCATTGTCTTTAAGTTTTGAGACAACCCATGAAATTTTCTATTGCTCCCATGTGCTGTAATTTATAAAGTTTAGTTGCATGGAGATCTTCTTCTTGAAGGTCACTCCAGTTGTTACTTCTATATATTATTGTTACCATAGGAAATTCGATTTGCCTAATGTTAAAATAATACTTGTTATTGCATTCTGCAGGAGAGGGAAGGTGAAGGTAGAGGTCGCTTCAAATCACATACAACTGGCCCTGCTCGAATAGCTGACAGGGAAAAGAAGGCACCCCTGAAACAGTAATGTAATGTCTTATCATCTCCGCTCAGCACCAAGATTAATCGTAGCTGAGAATATTGTTCTCTCGAAATCTATTCTTGGTGGAGAGTCGGAGCTCAACAATATAGTTGCTGGCTGTGTTGTACTTGATAAGTTTTGCCTGAATTATGAGATCATCAGTTTCTGCATGGCATATGTTAGCTAAGATTTACGAATTTGAAGAAAGTTGTGTATTCCAAACTGCTGGTTTCCGAAAATAGATTTGAGTTTAAATTTGTGGACTGTACTTATGCTCCAGCACAAAAGGCAACAGAGTTACGGAATCAAGAAACTTAAATGCTATTAAAGCTTAATGCACTTTAGGCAAGTTGGAGAAAAGAAGCCATTGCATGCTGCATCCAGCATCCATTAGACCATGATTACCACACGAATTTTGAGCATATAAAGAAAAAAATTAGCATGTTGTACAATTATCTAGAGTCAAAATTGCATGTGCACTCTGTAAAAATTCAGATAATAAGGAAAAAAAATGATAATTACATAAATTTCTTGGGCATGACCATATTGCTATGCTGCACAGCTACTGTAAGTTCTGTAACAGTTTGAGACCTGAGCCATAGTGCACGGGCGCTACAAGCTCCAAGATGATGCCTGGACAAAACCATCCTTACTAGCTCCATGATGATTCCTGGACAAAACCATCCTTACACCTACTCGTACATGTTAAATTCGGATCATGTTTGTCCTTTATACTAGTAAGAGAAGGTGGTACTATCATATACCTCAAACATCAAAGTCAAATTTCTGCTATAGCAGCAAGGTACTTAACAAAAGCGATAAAAAACATAACAATAAGAATATGAACATGTGTCCCTTCGGGGACATCCAATAAAATTGGAACGATACAGAGAAGAATATGAGCATGTTGGACAAAAAATGATTAAAATCTGACAAGAAAACAGAATAACGGGAAGATTGATATATAGATTAGATACTTTTGTATAAGCTGCAAAAGATGATCAACATTGTCTTCTGACTTTCAAGTTTCAAGCAAATAGTACATTATATATCTCTAGTAGGAACTATTTTCCTATATTTCTCTACAACTGGCTGCGAGTTTTTCTGCTTCAATTATATCAAAGATCTTTTCAAGCCTCCATATACGAGCATCTAGTCCCAATTCTGGTAATTCGGATGTATGATCAAAACTTTCTTCTTCAAAATTGACAATGTTATGCTCTGGACAACTAGCTTTGCTCACAACTTCATCATTTGCGAGTGCACTATTATTGTTCATTTCATGATGATCAGCTTTACTCACAACTGCATCTTCTTCTAGATCCACAGGTTTTTCGGTAGAAGTTTTACTCTTTTTGCACTTACCAGAAGATGTGCCCTGCTTACTCAATTCCCTGGATTCATTCATGCACTTCCAAATTCCACTCACTTCCTTCGAGTCATCATTCAGTACCAATTCATCATCACCACAGCCTGTTCTACCAAAACAACCTTTGTTTGTTGATCGACTCAGAAGTTGTGCAATTGTCAGACTATCCTCGTCAACAACATCCTCTTGTCTTTCCTTAACAAATTCAGGAGCACAACCTGGAGCATCTAGTGTCTTGAGTTTTACTTGTGTTACTTCAGATGTAGTCCTGTCTTTAAAATTGACAGCGTTCACCTCTGTATAATAGCAAGTTTTTCTCACAACTGCATCTTCTTCTGGTTCTGATTCTTTTCGTCTTTTAGCAGGAGACTTGCTATTCTTACACTTCCCAGAGAAAGACATACTGTGCACACTTGATTCCACAGGTTCATTCCTGAAATTTGAGTTCATAGAAGTTTCAACTCCATTGAAAGTGTTTAATACCGGCTCATTGTCCAGATTGAATCTTTTCCCAGAGTTCTTGGTGTTTCTTGATTGTCTCATCAGTTGAGCAATTGGAATATTATCTTCTTCAACATCACTCTTGTGTCGGCAAGAAACAAGTGGCAAATGCTTCTCAATTTGGATACTCATGGTTTTTTTACTGACACGCAGAAGGCCCCTCCACCAATCCATATATCGGGAGGAGACATCAGACTCAAAAAGTCGAGGTGGCATATATAGCATCATACCTCTAACAGGCCTGTTATAATTGCTCCAAGCAGTTTCAGGACTTTGGATGGATCGAATAACATTAGGAGGAACATCTTGGTCAAATCCGAATTGCATAGCTACTCTATGGGGTAGATACTGTTCTATACAACCTATTCCAACTAGCTCAGAAACTCTCAAGCATCGAGAAAATGACTCAGTGTCATCAGAATCAACTACTGCCCATTGTTCATAATCTCTATACAGATTACTCAACATACAATTGTTTAAATGTATACAGTAGGGGCGCCACAAGAAAGATTCTTTTCCAGAGTCTAAGGCTGCCCTCACATCTTCAACATTCACGATATTCACTCTATTCCACCGAGCTGATCTAGGCTCTCTCCTTTCCATGACACTGGGAGTTGGTCTCAGATTTGCAAACCTCTCCCAGGCCCACATGCAAACTAAATCGCTGTGACACATCGGAAGCCTCAGATCAGCTACAGACTTAACAATTGAATTGTGTGTCAGTCTCATGTCCCTATAAATACTGGCAAGAACAGGTGGTGCTAGCGCAATTCTACTACCTCGGGATAGATGTATAGCAACATGAAAATTCCGCACAGCTATGTGATCAAAGCTGGAAATGAGGACAAACTTGGACAACCACATTGCAAGAAATGCTTCATGCTCGAATTGATTACCTCCACCCATAAAATACTTCATCCACGCGGAAGCAGTGACAGTTCTACCAGAATTTGAACAACATTTTTTACAAGCCTTTTTTAAACAATTTAAAATATCAACATATTCATCAGCCAGTGGAGTTGAAAATGAATCACCCAAAACAGAGTAATTTCCCAGACAAATAACATCTTCTAAAGTAATACTCACCTCACCCCATGGAAAAACAAAGGTGTTTGTCTCAGCACACCACCTCTCAGCAAGACCTAGGATCAAGTTTTTGTCTTTGGGAATCGTGCAAGTTGAGGCCAAAATTGCTTCATAAACACCAGCTTCCTTCCAAATTTCTTGGTACCTGGGCTTCAAACTATTCACCCAAATCTTCCATTTTTCGGACGGGTTTGACTTATATGACTGTATCCGGCACTTCTTTACTTCTTCGAAATTGGGTTTCGAGGAGAATGGTGAATAAGGTGGAGGAGGAAGATGTTTATGATGTTCACCAAAGATGGGCTTCAGAAAATGTGCATTTCTGTGAGTTGGATTTCCACCACAGAGTGGATGCATTACATCTACCCTCTCTTCCACAAGAATATCTGCAGCAGCAGCAGCAGATTGATGATCTGCCATTAAAGAACCTTCAAGACTTCCCTTACAAGATTTTTTTTTTTTTTTTTTTGATTTTCTCTACTTATTGACAGGTTGCAACTTGCAAGTGCTTGATTTTGGTGCTATGATTTAGGCAATTTGAGTGATAAATTCACCACACACGCAAACATATATGCATGCACTTGGCAGAAAGTATTTATAACACACACTAACAATTACTAATACATGCATGAATATTGGCAAAACTGTTGATTTGCTAAACCCTGCAGACTGACCTGTCTTTAAAACCATAAAAAGTAAACAAAACAGAAAGATTGCTTATAAGATACTAATAGTAGAGTACTAATCAGTCATGATTTATGATACATCATGTCACATTAATTACAGTTTATTACATAAGAAGTGGCTAGATTATGATAATGTATAAGAGGGATAATTAAATTCACTTCAAACTCTTTAGTATTCTCTACAAAAATATTTTGTACAAGATTAACCTTTTTAATAATAATAAATAATTACAATCCCAATACAATATAATCAATTTAAAAATTACTCTTAATAATAATAACTTTTTCCCAGTTCTAAAATCTAAGAACCGGTTACACAAATATAATAAAGATACCCATACCATATTTATAATATAAATTAAATTTGTAAATTAAAAAAGGAAAGAAATCAAGAAAATTTGTAGTGAATCTCTATTAATTTTTTTCCCAAAAATTTAAATATTATACAATTTCATATCTTCAATAAAATGAATAATCAAATTTGGATATTATCAATTTTCAAGTTCAAATTTAAATATAGGAAAGTTCAAATATAAAACTTTTAAAGTTAATGTGCAAAATTTATTTAATTCAATAAAAATAAATACGTTTGAACGTACATATTTGCACTACATATTCTACACATGAACTTTTTATATTTCTGAATTCACATGTAAGACATAAACACGTTTAAATGTAGAACTTTCAAAATTTATGTGCGGAACTTATATAATTTAATAGAAATAAGTACGTTCTACTATGAACTTACGTATTTGCACTACATATTCTTCATATGAACTTTCAATTTCAGTTCCATAATATTTCAAAGTTTAAGTGTTGAACGAGTAGAAGTAATATTACGTGTAAGAAGATACGTACAGATACGTAGAAGAAGAAACATACCAATAAAATTTTGTATTTTACAAAAAATCTTACAATTATTTGATTAGCTTTTTTATTGATTTGTGAATACTCTACATTAATTGTTTCCAAGAAAAATATCTTAACCATTGATTGAATAATGATCCAACGATTATTAATGAATCTCCGGTTCTATTTTAGGTGATGATCCAACGATTATTAATGCATTTTTCAATTTCGGAGTCCATCCCTAAAGACCAAAAACGAATATAATTCTATTTCTATCACCAACACCTAATATATAATACCTATGATTATAAATATCTCTTTGCTTTTGAAACAACCTCACCTATAAATTGCAATGGCTAATACTTGGCACCCAGCCAAGATCAATGTTGGTGGCGAGAAAAGTAGTGAATTTACGTTGTTTTCATATCATTTCGAATAATTTCAATTACCGTTGTATTGTAAAAGAAACGTCTCTAACAATTGAGATGTTGGAATATGCAGCCAAACAAGATATGATATAATAGATAATGTGTATAAGTTCGGAGGAAGATGTTTCTAGGTCTTATTTTTCAGCACAGAAATATTGATACTTGGCACAGTGATTGGAGTTTTAAAGTGTTAAGTAAAGAACACGTTAAGTAAGCCTGTATGAAGACTTGTCTATGCTTACTTTGGGATATATCATTTGACATTTGGAGGTAATTTAATATATTTATTTTTCAATTTGTTAGGATTAATGTGTTTAATCCTGCTTCTCTTCTCATTATATTTATAATGCCCGCTGCTAAATTAGTGTGTGGAATGAAGATTAGTCCGAAGTGTCGGTTGTTACTACAACATGTACGTTCCTATATGCATCTTTGAGTATTTTACCCTGCACGCATCCCGATTAATCCGAATTTCATTTCTATGCTCTGGATACTCATTAAACAATGTCACGAGAATCATGATTGGTCTTGATTCTTAGAGCATTCTACTTATTTGCCAAGAAATGCCCCTGGTTGGCTATTACCATTGACAGTCTTTTGTCCGATATACAAGTAAGAAGTGAGAGTGCTGTACAAGATTTATGTTTATAAGCAATAAAATGTCACATTATTTGGTTATACATGTGTATATGCTTCTATATATGTATGTGTGTGTATTCTATGTTAGAATTTATGAAAATAAATTTTCTATATATGTATGTGTGTGTGTATTCTATGTTAGAATTTATGAAAATAAATTTTCTATGATAGAATGGATGCTAATGAATCTTCTATGATTTAATAGACGAAAATGAAACTTCTATGATAGAATAGTTATTCAAAAGAAATAATACAATTTCTGCGATAAAATAGACAAGAATGAAACTTTTATGATAGAATATAAGAGAACAAATTTTATATCCATAATTATAAAATAGATGAGAATAAAACTTCTATGATAGAATAGAGGGATAATTAAATTCTCTTAGTTAGTTTAGATTCTTTAGTATTTTATACCTTGCAAATACTCAGTATAATCAACTTTTATGATTATATAATTTTTATTATACTTGATATAACTAAATTCATAAGCAAAAAAAAATTGAGTTTTGTTCAATGACTTGAGTCATTAATAAATTTAACATATTTTCGAAAATTACAAAATTTATATGATAGAAGTATTGACAGAAATATTTGACATTTGAATCAGTAACAAATGCATCATATGGTAGAATCTCTCTATAAGAATATTTTATACTCCCTCTGTCTCTAAATGTTCTTCTCGTTTGGAATGTCGGTCCTATTCATAACAAGAGACAAATTACTAATTTACGTCTAATCTATAAATCCAAATATAGTCATGAGTGATCCTGTTGGATTCGTATTTATGAGTACTTTAATACAATGAAGTTTTTATATTTAATACTAATACGAAATTGAAGATATTAACGATCAAAAGTGTGCATTGGCAAACGTGTCCAACTCAAATGGGAAAAGTATTTAGAGACGGAGGGAGTACAAGAATAACCTTTTTATAATAACAAAAATACGATCCTAATACTATGTAATCAATTTAAAAATTACCTTTATTTAGAAATAATCTCCTTAAAATAAAAATTTCCAAAGAATATTAGTATATAGAGGTTTTACTATATTTATACGAAAGAATGACATTTTTATCACACAATTATTAATTTTTAACCAAAAAAATGGTTGGCGAAACGAGTGGCCAAAACTACCAGCTAGTTACGCATTTCTAAAATGCGTAATATAAAAAAGGAATCTGACAACCTATTACGCATGTGTTAAAGGCTTAACCAAAAAAAAAAAAAGAAATCTTACCCATGTGTCAAATGTGTGATAGCTTAATACACAAACATGAAATGTAGAATAGTTATACGTGGGCTTAAAATAGTTTTCATTCGGGCTTCGACGGGTTCCAATATTTGGGGTTTAGAAATATTCAGTATTTTAATTAATATTTTTAAATTTATTTGTATTCTTTTAGGGGTTCAACGGTTAAACTTTGCATGTGTAGTACTCCCACTGTCCCATCCATTTCTTTACAATTTCCTTTTTGGGACGTCCCACCAATTCTTTACATTACTAAAAATAGTAACTTTTAACAATAAAATACATTATTACATCCACTACTTCACATCACTTTTTCAATACTTTACACTATTACACCCACTACTTCACTTATTTTAACACTAAAATCACTATTACACCCACTACTTCACTTATTTTAACACTAAAATCACTATTACACCCACTACTTCATTTATTTTAACAATATTACACCCACTATCCTTGGTCTCCGTGCCCAGCCACAATGTAAAGTATTGGCTGGGACGGAGGGAGTAGTAGTTTCATTCATATTATTGCATGATTGTTTCGTGTCGAGCATATTTGTTTGCATATTGTTTATGTATTCCATGTGAGTCCATTTAGTTGCATTTGAATAACATATTTCATGATCCCGTAGGATTTGACTATTTCCGTTCGGTAGGTCGATGTTGATTTGAGTGTGGTAATGATGAATAGATGGTTAATTTAAGTGCTTAGGAATTGACTTGCCTGTTTCAGAAACAAAATCTTTACACAGTCTCATCATTTGCTTTTGGACTAGATCAGGTCATACTTGTTTGGTTGTTTGAGATTTAATCACCTATTTATATTTAGAATGTTCTTTATTCCCTTGATGGTGTAGGAGCACTAAAATATAAGTTTGGGGAAAACCAGGGATTTCATGCTAGTGTTAATAAAAGTTAGGCGTCAAAAGCTAGTAGCCGCTCATCTTTCATAAGTAATTCGATTTAAATCACATTGGTTAATTAATTCTTAGTATTGTTCAATTGATTGGTAGTTACATTAGCTAATTAAAACACACTTTTGATATTTGTCTTAACAGTGAATAATAATCATATATTGTTGCATAAGTGCATAATCTGAATTACACCGGTTTCTGTGGGAACGAACTCAACTTAACCTTATATTATTTGTGACCGCGTACGCTTGCGTGATTTAGTGCAAACACGTATACATTTTGATTATATGGCTTTTTAATAATGTTTGCAAAAATATATTTAGAAATAAAAACAAAAAAAATACTCATTTGAAAAAGCCGTAATACGCATAAATATCTACCTATTACCCATATTGTAAATGCGTATTAAACTCTAATAGTCGGCCCCAGTAAAAAAGTTATTTAAAAGAAAAAATATGCATTACCTAATGCGTAACATGTTTAAAAAATAAACATTATACCTATGGGTAATGCGTAATAGGTTTACTCCTTTTCGAAATACGTAATTTGTTGATATTTATAACTTTGTTTAGGAAAAGTGGTATTCATATCAGGCGACCAACTCATCTAAAACCTTAAGGTGTTAGAGGGAGGCCTTATATGCTTCCCTCACTCAAAAGCCCTTTTTTGGGTTGAAGAGTGGATCACGGGCGCCCATCTTTGGGGCATAAATTTGCCTTCGTGTCCAAAATAAATTGTGAGAATATTGGGGATCGCAGAGAGTGTACCTGAGTTCTGATATCATGTTAAGTAACCAACTCATCTAAAAGTTTAAGGTGTTAGAGGGAGGTCTTATATGGATTTTATATTATATCCTAATAAGCTATAAATCTAACGTAACTGAAAATTTTACATAATATGAAGGAATCTTCTCCTCCAACGGTAGTAACCTGTTATGCAAAATTTGGAAATCCACATACATATCCTTTATATTTAGCAAGGCTTAATATCCTTTATATAATTAAGCCATTTAGCAATCCTTTATCAATTTTACATAGGCTTAATGACCTTTTGGCACTTCAAGTTTGCACATTTATATCCATAAATCCCTACAGTTTTAAAGCGTTCCTTTTTGCCCCTCCAACTTCAGAAATGTACCTTTTTGCCACAAACCGTCGTCTATTCGTTTTAAAAGACGACGGTTTTGTGTCAAAAAGGCGACGGTTTTGTGGCTAAAAGGTACATTTCTGAAATTGGAGGGGCAAAAAGGAACGACTTTAAATCTGAGGGCTTTATGGGTATAACTGTGCAAACTTGAATGGCCAAAAGGTCATTAAGCCTTTTACATATCTTCTATTTTTGTGTCACATCATCTCTAGCATAATTTTACATAAATATAGCTAATAATAATAATAAGTTAATAGCTAATCAATATGGGATTTTACAATTTATGTATTTGAGACTTATAAATAATAATAATAATAATATATTGTTTTTGAAATATAACTAATCAATATAACTAATCTCATTGGGGTACAATCTCTGACAGGTTTAGTAAATTTTACATAACCTTTATTTTATAATATTTTAACTAATCATTTTAGCTATTTCCGTTGGAGATGCTCTTAATACTACAACCACAGAGTTCTTCCCTTCAGAAAATATACAAATGATGCATGCTACTTAATTTTTCAGCCTCTTCTATTGATACTAGTACAAATTGTTAGGTAGCCTACTATTTTAGGTAGCCTACAATTTGTACAATTTATTTCCAAATTCACACTACATCTACCATACCTACCACACCTTATACCTTCTATAAATACTCCTCTCCTCCTTCATTATCAAACACACCAAAATTCTCTCTTCTCTCTCTATAGCTGCTAGATAGTCCGTCTAGTAGGGAAGTCGGTTTAGCCCGCTTTCAGGAAGTGTCGGGATAGAAGGTCCTCGTGCCTAAACTATTCCTTAGGGTATTTGGGTCTGGCTGCAGCCATCGGAGGTGGTCCCGCTGCAGGGGTCTTTCTATCAGGTTGTGTGGCACTGTCCGGGTTGGGAGAGGGAGAGAAGGAAAGGTTGCCGGGAAACAGTGATAGGGGGAGGTTTTGAGATAAACACTTCAGTGAGTTGGGGATATACATAATAGGTATTGTAGGGCTGAATTTTTGTATGAAATTCAAGGGGCCGGATACCCGGATATTGTAATCTCTTTTATCTAGTGTGAATTTGTTGCTCTTGTGGATGTAGGCTGGGCCGAACCACGTTAAATCTCTTGTCTCTTTTACTGTATTGTTGGTTTGTTGCTTCATTACTATCACGTATATTTGTGGGATCTAAGCGCACATATTTACCAAATCGCTTCCGCATTCGCAGGGAATCGGGCAGATTCCTAACAGTTGGTATCAGAGCTAGTTGTGTCTAAATTATTGGTGCCGAAGGAAAGTCGTTAAGAAAAGTGGTTGTCTAATTTGGCGCCGTTTTGACGGAAGTGCTCCCATTGTTTCTTACACTTACCTGGCCAATTGATTTAGTTGTTTGGATTGGTTTGTGTGTGCAAACGGAGATCATGGCAAGTATTAAAGGATTCACGGTGACTCCATATGATGGTAAAGGAAGTTTTACTCTTTGACAGAGAAGGGTAAAGGATATCCTAACCCAACAGAAGCTAGCAAGGGCTTTGAAGGGGAAGGAGGGAAAACCAACAAAGATGAGCGATGAAGATTGGGAGGATGCTGAGTCACAATGCATGAGTACCATCAGACTATGCATTGCTGATAACATTATCAATAATGTTGTTGACGAAAGCAAGCCGAAGGAATTATGGTCAAAGTTGGAGACATTGTATCTCGGGAAGAACTTGACTACAAAGTTAAATATGAAGCGCGAGTTATACAAGCTGAAGATGGCAGCTCAAGGCAATGTTATTGAGCACATGAATGTGTTTAATGGTATTGTTGATCAACTTGAAAAGGTTGATGTAAAATTGGAGGAAGAAGATAAGGCCCTTATTCTTCTTACTTCGCTTCCAGAGTCATTCGATCATTTGATCATAACCATTTTTTACGGAAAGGACACGTTAAAAATGGAGGAGGTTCAGTCAGCACTTTTATCAAATGCTGGAAGGAAGAACCAGGATGGTGACTGTAACACCCCCAGATCCAGGGTCAGGGATCTGGTCGTTACGGTCGCAATATCCAACCACAAAACCAACATAATTTAAATTACAACCTTGTGACCCAAAACAACAACATAAAACACACCCGTTATAGTCCCAGAGATGAAATCAGAGTAACCAACAATATTATTAATCACAAGTTTGAGTCCTTACAACCCAAAGAATTACAATTACATACTCTTTGCCATCCATTAATAGATACCATAATATAAATACATTTGAGGCTCAATTGCTAACAACTAGCCTACCAGTAGTTGCATCCTCAACAAAGGTAGCCAAGACCTTAGCGGTAAACCTCTGACGGTTGACACCTGCTTACGCTGTGTGCGCCTTGCGCGGCCATCTGATCTAGCTGTTGTTGTGATATAAATAAATAAAGCAAGGGTGAGCAATAGCCCACCAGAAATATAATTGAACAGTGATAACATATAACAGCCCAAATTATCTTTGAAACCATATGCCATGCATTAACGATGTAGTACCAATATAAGGTATGAGATGAAGTTACAAGGTAACTCAAAAATATATTTGTTTTGAATAAATATCTGCTATGCAAAAGATAAGCAAGATATTCTCAATTATCATAAAAGAGGAACTTGCAGGAAAAATATTGCAATTCCGGTTTCAACACTTTTTCACCTTGCCAACACCAACAGTGTTGCAGAAATTTCTCACTTTTAGAAGATGAACTAATACGGGAGTATTGCCGCGCCAGATGCCCTGACGTTTACGATGATCAGTCGTATGTCATGCATCTCATCAGTCGTTCTCTACATGTAGAAGGTAGCTCCGACGGAATTACTTATCTACCGCCCTCTGGAACTCCTCAGCCAACGGTTGGGCTATTGCTGGACCGGCGCCACTCGGCCACTTACGCGTCTCCTAGTTCGAATATCATCCATGACTCTGAAACGTAAAGTTCGTTCCCCTTTTCCCCAAGTGTAACACTTGTTGATAGGACTCCACAAAGTAGTCGTATCTAATTGGAAAGGAAAATTCACCAATATTTCCCAAGCTGATGCTTGTTAATGGATATAAACTTGTTACATCAATCATACCCCTCGAGCGTTGAGGAGGTAACCAAAAGACTCATATCGATGCTTGAAAGAATCAAGATGTGAGTGACAAGATAGTTTAAGCAAGTATAGGACCGGGCAGTCCAATAAATAACATCGCTCAAGTGAGGTCCCCTTATATACGTTTGGAAGTTGAGCGAGTATTTAAATCTTCTTTAAGATAGATTTAAATGAAATTAAAGTTTAGGAACCTCCCCTTGATAAAATAGTCATAAAAGACTCCGAAATATTTTACATAATATCTGAAGGTGAAGGATAACCTTTGAATAATATAAATCATTATAAAAAGAATTCAAAAGAATTTTATTAAACATTCCAAGAATATTTATTAAGTCAATAATAATTACGGAATACTATTAAATCATGATATTGCTCGTAAGTAATCCTCGAATGAATATATAGAATTATTTATTAAATAAATCTCTTCTTAAATGAATATTTAAAATAATATTCATTGAATAAATAAACTTAAATAAATATTTAATATAATATTTACTGAATAAATCAAACCTTAAATGAATATTTGAAAATAATATTCATTTAACAATTAACATTCCAAATGAATATCCAAATAATATTCATTAAACAAATAATATTCTAAATAAATATCCCAAAATAATATTCATTTAGTAATCAAAACTTTAAAGGAATATTCGAAGTAATATTCCTTGAGTAAATAGAACTTCCAATGAATATTTTAAAATAATATTCATTAAGTAAATCAAACCTTAAATGAATATTCGAAAGTAATATTCATTAAATAAATAAAGATCAAATGAATATTCCAAATAATAATAAGTAAGCCAAATGAATATTTGGGAATGATATTTGTCAACCAAATAACTCTAATGAATATTCAAAATAATATTCATTAACTAAATAACTCCAATGAATGATCAAAATAATATTCATTAAATAAATGACATTCTAAATGAATATTAAAATAATATTCATTAAATATTCCTTCACTGAGGTAATACTCAAATAACGTTCCTCGAAGGATTCGTAATCGAATAAAAATCCTCGAAGTAATAAATTTGTCGCTGGGATCCCTTCCGGGTTTCCACGACTATTTATATATTACAAAATATCGACTCCCGGTCTATATTTGAAGTATGAATATCATACGCCCTTCGCTAAGGGTCTTAACCAAACAATCCGGCTTATAACTGATATTTCTTATATAGTCTAAAAGCCGATATCGATTCAGGGAACAAGTAATTCAATATTAACTTGAAAGTAGGCATGCATGCTATGGCATATGTATAAAACAATCATCATATATATTATCACAACAACAGTTCCAAGTATTGGAAACTTGCCTGAGAATCGAGTGCGGGTAGGGGTAATGTGTCCCGGGTCAGCTCGACAATCTATAAACAATCAGAATATTTAAGATTAACCACTTAACGCTTATTAAAAGGCTAAGTATAAACTCCACTTAAATCGAAACATGTTTTCGAGTTATCTCGTTACGTCTCTTTTAGTGTAACTCTTTTTATCACCGATACGATCCGACATTCGTTCGTTATCAAGACATGTCATCATGCTTATACTTGGTATATACTTAAGTCGTATAAGTTCTAAGGTTGGTCGTTTATGAATCAAGATTATACCTCGAGTGTTATCGCCCGTTTTCTAAGTTATAACCAAAGTCATACCTTTAAGGGGTTCGTTCGCGTTTAACCTCGATTCAAACATTTTTATAAAATCGGAAAACGATCCATTCGACATGTGGTTTTCTCCCACACCTTCCTTTTTACCTCTAATATTTAATTAATAAGATTCGCCACTGATTAAACGACATTTAAGGGAATCAATTTCAATTACGAACTTTCGTTTACGATTTCGAACCACTTTTACGAATTTAATCATAACTCCTAAACCGTAAGTCCATTTCATACGATCTTTATATCAAAACGAAGCCTATAACATAATATATCTTGTCATGGCAGAATACGAAGCTAGTCAGTGAGTTATGGCTACTGTCAAATATGATTTCTTAAGGTTAACGAAAATTCGGCATTACGACGGCTATAAATCGAACGTTCTAAAATCATAACGATTCCACAAAGCCACACCGGGCATCCAAACAACTTGTAAACATATTACATATCTCCAACTGTCCAAACTCATCTACTTTACCAACATGATCATCACATCTCTTAAATCAAACAATCACTAAATAATCATGCTTAATCATGCTATTAACACATCTTATACTAAATCCATCAAGAGCATGCAAAATCTCAAAGTAAGATCTAGGGTTCATGAGGTTTATACCTTCCTTGGAGAGTGTTAAAGCCCTTTCTAAGCCTTGATCTAGTCCTTAGAACTCATTACAACCTTAAACTAGCAAGAATCATCAAGAACATAGTTAGTGAATTTCGGATCTGCTATAACGCAGTTGAAAGATCATGAAAAACGAGGGCCTTACCAAGGTTTTCTGGACAAGGCTTCTAAAGGAGAGTTGTAGAGAATCCAACCAGCTTTCCAAAAAGCTAAAGAACACCAAATTCAATTGAGTAATGAAGGAGATATGGCCGTTTGAAAATCATCACAGAAACTGCCAACAATCTGGACAGTTTGCTTCTTCAACTTGGGGAGATGATTTGCCTAGGCTATACTACTTTGATTGCTATGAAATTTGGAGCTAATATTGCCCATGGAGTGGAGAGGTTGTGGTCCAAATTTGGTGATTTTATCATGGATGAAAATGGAGATATGAATTTTTCTCTCATGGCTGTTCTTGTTGAGCAGTTTTGAAAAAAATGGAGAGAATGTAGTTTGCTTGGCTTGTCTCTTGCTCTCATCTAATCTAATATGTATTATTGATATGTAAGGATAATATCTAGTCCATAAAGCTACTTTAATAAAGGTAGTATGTCATGGATGATGAAATCAAGTGGACAAGTGTTGATGTTTTGGTGGTAAGATGAGAAAGTTATGCTAAGTACTAGTTTGATCCTAATTGATCTAGTTCCTTTGGTAACTACTTGGTTACTTGCCCTTATCCACTTGCACATGCATGTATCTTGATCCTCTTGCTTGTTCTTTGTCCGGTTATTACTCAATTCGTTGATCGTTCGAGGGAATAACTCATTCGTTTCTAGTTAGGGTTTTACCGAAAACCTTCTTAATAATTCTAATACTATTCTTCATCTTTCTTAATACTTCTCGAATTTAAATTCCTTAATTCCCTTTTATAAATCCTTAAGTCTTGCAGTGTCTAGGGAAATCTCGGAGAAAATAAAAGTGCTCTTTTTCTGAATCCGACAGCTTTTACATACACTTATTTTCCTCCTGGATCACTAATACGAACTCAGAAATCCGTTCCGAATACTGGGTATAACATTATTATAATAATATTCCAAATTCCACCAAAATCACTATTCATCACTTATTTTTATTTAATTCCTATAATTAGGAAAATGAACCTGGTTCACCCTCGAGTGTTCCTTAACCTTTTTACGGAACCGCTGGGCTTATAATAGATATTGATTTGGATGACACAAGAATAATCTTACTTGGAGAAATCTTCTCATATTCTTAGGAGATAGATCATTCTTATCTATGTTGTCAACCAAAGGTATTCTGCATGACATATAATAATTGAATCCAAATCCATTCCATTCATTAAATAGACAGTCGTTACATCGCAGTCATAACCACTATTCATTCCCATATTATTACATAATAAAAATTTTAGTTCTACCCAAAAATCTGGGTTCTTACAGTCTCCCCTCCTGAAAAGGATTCCGTCCCGGAATCAGGTAGAAGACAAATGGGTACTTGTTGGTCATTTCACTTTCCAGTTCTCTGGTCGATCCTTACACATTCCAATCTTTCTAAAGCACATCATACTGGTGTTACAACACACCCTTTATCCGTTCTACCAATTCTTTGATACTTTTGCATAACACATCATCCGGTATACGCTCTTGTCCGTTCTTATACTATTAACCTTATTGGTACGTGCAGTGACTTCGGTATCACTAAGGCGCTACGAATTCCGGAGATCACCTCACTCGTAATTTTTTGCAATTTCTTGATCGCTTTAATCTTCGCAATCTCGATGTATATATATTTAGGTGAGAAAAATTTTATCGAGAGATCACTGTGATCAATGAACATTTGTTACATTGCATAGCTAGTACAGAAGGGGGCCAGCCTCTAGTACTTGACAAGCAATTAAACAATTAATGGCATTCCACTTAGACTCCTATCACACAGACAGAGAGTCACGTAGTAGTACCTCCCCTCCTTAAAGGGTCGTTCTTCTCAATTTAGAGGAAAATAAATAAGGGATATTAAAAGGAAAGAATTTCAGAGAATTATATAAGAAGATTTTCATGATTGTCAAAATATCATACTCAGAATTTACCTCTGAACTATAGAGGTTTATTAGGGAAGGAAAGTAATCGTATTCGTATCAAATACTACTTTATCGTAATCTCACATATCACATGTCCTTGTTTCTCTGTCCATCATTCTATGGACCTATACTCTTGTTTGATATTAGCATTACTTACTTTTGGAAAATCCTTCAACCTCTCAGGTTAAAATCATGGATTTCTCGCTTGACATTATTATTACTGGCATTTCACGCCACGACACTGGCCATTTCATACTCATAATTCTAACACTATCAGGTTGTCATTCCGAGTGTTCGTTAGGAAAAAAAACCCATTCATCAATCCATTCATAACATTTCTTGCTTCACATTCCATAATTATTTCCCATTCTTTTCTTTATCAATCACATCCATCTTATCATCTAGTTCTCATTCACTTCTGTTATTGAACTCCACCGTTACCTTATTAGGGGAACGCGTGTTACCTTTATTCAATATACGTGGCACGTTTGTGGTCAAACTTTCCTTTGTTCAACCATCTAGATTTCACTTTCTCATTTCATGAGTCTCTTTATTACTCAATCAATCTATTTCATATTTCTTCGAATTTTCCAAACTTACTAAGGAGTCAATTTGTATGCCACTTATGCTCCTAATCCCAATTTTCTGTTTTGGCCAATACCCTTGCCCTGCCAATTCCATACTTTTCTCGCTTCATTACTGGAGCTTCTCATGAGTCCGCCTATCAATCACTTGTTTTTATTTCTACTATGACTATTCTATAAACCATCACAGCCGGATCATTTATTACAAATACCCCGTCGTCTCCAAAATTAAACCACCCGAAACTGACCTGGATGATTTCTCTAACTTAGATTCAATTCGACATTTCCACAGTCGTTACCGCCTAATTTCTCAGAAGGATCACCATCGCTTATCGTTTGCGCAGTGATTGAATAACTAAACGTACGGGTTTCATAATTGTCAATTCAAGATCCTCTAGGAAAACAAAATAATCACTATTCCCTATCCATAGGCAATGCTTCCTGAACTTGACGTAGATATTACATGAAGCAGATAAAATTGCAGAAGAGCTTCCCGCATAGCAGATAGAACAGGCTGGTGAGATTATTAATAATACATCTCCAGTAGAAGACTAGAAGCTTAGCGGTTTGCTTAATCACTTTCCAACCTCATAATTCTCTATCTTGTTTGCACAGAAATACATCAACATAAACTTGCTTGTCATTCATCATCATGCAAATATCTTATCAATATCAGTAACAATCTATCCTCTGTATTCAGTCATCCCTTATTACCTCATTTCTCCTCTCTCTTTATAAAATAAAGGAGAGTCGCTTGGGGAATTTGGTCTGGTCTGACGCAGAGCCTCCTAATGTCGGTAATGTACTATCGGCAACATCAGGAATCAAATCTTTACTTAAACTATTCTTATAGTTGATCCTGGCACAATCATCAAACGGAATGTAACTTCCTCTACCACATTATGACCATCAAGGTCCTTTACACTATCATTCTACCTCTTTAGTATGAGCATATATACTTACTCCCTTATACTTAAAGTGTCGGCCACCTCATTGGCCTTTCCTGAATATAATATTTTCTTGAAATCCATATTTTTTGGATCTATTCCAACTCAGGGTGGAAGCATTCTCCCTTAAATTCTGCTGAATGAGAGAAAGCATCTATCAGTCTTTTCCAAAAGTCATTGCTTCCACCTTTCTAGTGTGAACTTTACTATCGGTACTCCCAATCATACCTAGGATATTTCCTTACTTAAATCTCTTCTTGTTTTTAGGATAATCTCAACCTTATTGGTTCAATCCATACTTTTTCATGGTTTCACACATGCTTCATCTGGCGTCATTGTTGAGTATTGAACACGGTAAAAGAATACAGAGGGGGGGTGAATGGATTCTTGAACTTTTCTTGAATTGAGTCTGTGTAGCAGATAAGTGCCTGTGTGTGCAGAGATTAAGGTGCGGATAAATAAACAACACAAGACACAATATCACTTTAATCTAATGTATATTAGATAAAGGTTGCTACAATCTGTGAATACAAATGGTAGTATTCTCAGCTTCGTTTTTCTCAGAGAGATATAGCTTACAGTGTATGAAAAACTTGACTCACAAAGTTACTAAGTTATGAAGTGAGGCTGTGTCCTTATAGAACATGGATACAGCCTGCTTACTACAAATAAGGTAGCTAAAACACATTACTTTCTAGTCTGTCTATCCTTTTTGAGTAAGTGTCCAAACGGTTACAGATTTGACTTTGCAAAGCCTGTTTAGATCCACTTCTTTAGCTCCTTGTCTCTTCTATATCTCTCCAAGCTTCCTTGTAGGCTTTCCAGAGCACGTTACAGGTTGTGGTCCATAAAGTGCATTGGCTTGTTGCAGGTTTCTGACTTGTACAATTTCTTCAGTATTTTGTCTCCAAGAATGTATTCGAGAAGTGACTAAGTAAGTGATTCGAGAACTAGAATTGACTTGATCGATAACTCTGAGTTCTCGAATACTGTTATAGTGACATATCGAACCACTTCTCGAATAGCTCTTTTCCATCAGGATTCCTTGAGTTGTCGAATAGAGCATTTGACTTATCGAATCCTCGAGTTGTCGAATAGCTTTCTGAGTCTTTGAGATATCGAATGGAACTTTGACTTGTTGACTCTTTGAGAACTCGGATACCATTTTGACTTGTTGACTTCTTGAGTTCTCGAATAGAGTAGTAGACATATCGAATCCCTGAGATATCGAATGAGATATCGAACAGTGTATTCAGAGATATCGAATAGTGTCTTGAGATATCGAATCTCTGACTTCTCGAATGCTGGACTTCTCGAATAGACAAATATACTTCTCGAATTGGTACTTAGGCAAATTCTTCATTTCTTCAAATCCCAACTGTGATTATTTGGCAGTCTTTAACTCCTTGCTTGAGGCATGAACCATGGAACTTCTTTCAAGCATTATTCTAGACTCTATTTGTACAGTTACACAACTAGGATTTGATGCCTATTACAAGTACAATACAAACAGAAACTCTACAACTAGAGGTTCCCTCAGTTAAGAGGTCATGTAAGTAATGCAAAGCATTACAAACAATTAGGCTTGTTATTAGATGTATACAGGCATGCCTCTGTAACTAACAATCTCCCCCAAATTGTGAGTGAGACCCTTAGTCACAATTTCATGTCTGATAACAAGCCTAACATACATTAAAGATAAAACTTTTAAAAGTACAGGTATGTGATTTGATTGAACACATAAATGAAATTACAAGATAAATACTTCTTACAGTATGATGAGGTACTAGCCGTTTTCTTTTGATTGCATCTCCATTGCCTTGGCTTGTAGATCATCATATGCTTTCTGTTTCCTTTCTTTCTCCTTTCTTGCAATCTCATCTACTGCTCTCATGATTTCTGTCATAGCATCCAATTCTTCAATCATAATAGAGTTTTTGAAATCTTCAAGCACTGGCTTCAGAATGTTGGCAGGATAGTGACTGAGTAGGTTCATTCTTATATTGACATTGTCTCCATTTCTCCTCCTATACTTCACCACATAGGGATCAAACTGAACTCTACACAATCCCTTTGCCCTTAGCTTTTCTGTTTCAATCTCCAGTCTATCAATTTATTTCTCCCTTTCTAACCATTTCTCATAGCAGCCCTTCCTTATCTTCTCAGCATATTCTTTCTTCATTTTCACAAAGTCAATCAATTCCAGCTTCCATACTTTCTCCACCTTGTCCTTAGAATCCAGCAATGCAATGACTCTTTCTATCTCATACAATTTACCCCAATGTTGACAACCCCCTTGTTTGAATTTCATTTCTTTCCCATCAGTGTACTTGATTACAAGGTGGTCATCCACAATTGCAGCATAGCATATCTTTTGAGCTCTTAGAAATAGCAGTTGCTCTTCATCAAAGTCTTCATCAAGTGGCTGGAGCTTTAATCCTGGAATGATTGTTAGGGCTCTAGATTTGGATAGCTTCACTCTCCTTGCAGCATGTTTAAATTTTATCCTCTTGACATGGTTGCTTGGCAGAAATATTTGACCTTGGTTGGTAGACCATAGTAGTATTCCATTAGCAGATTGCTTTCTGAAACATACACATGGTTTCTTGACTTGAATCTTCTTCTTTTCTTGAGATGGTAAGACAGTTGCAGAAGCCATAGATGTAGATTTTGTTAGGTCACTACTAACAGTATTCACCCTAGACTTAGAGTCTTGTGTTGTGGTGAGATTACTGCTAGCATTGCCTAAGGCTTGCTGTCTTCCACTCTTTCTCACATATGTTTTACCCTGGTCATCATCATTCTTTTCATCCTTGTCCCCCTTTTTCTTCTTATCTTCATCACCCTTATCTCTCCTGTGATGTCTTCTCCTCCCATCACCTTTGTCTTCAGAATCATCATCCTTATTTCTCCTAGGTTGAGCCATCTCTGGAATTTCACCAGTTGCAATATAGGTTCTGAGGATATGCAGTGCCTCAATTTCTTCAGCATTTCTGGCTCCAACCTTCTTCTGTAATTGATCAATGATAGCAATGATCAGTCTGTGATTTCTGGAGGTGAGATCATGAGGAATGACCAATTGCTTGATATCTTCAATTCTGGTACCAGACTGATAAATAATTGTCCATGGCTTCTTGATCACTTCTGGTAGCCTTGTAGGTTGACCATTCCTCAAATCATCAAACAGACTCTTGCTGTTCTCATTTTTCTTCTCAATGATCTCAAGTATGGCATCTATCTCTGAGTGCTTTAGGTCTTGTAGAGTCTGGTATGTTAGATGCCATATCTTTAGTTTGGAAACCATCACTATCTCCTTGACCCATATATTGTTGACTTTCTTGGGGATGACAGTGATGTAGTCTATCTGCTTCTTCACCTCCCTCAGATAAAACTGAGTGTCACCAACCTGTTCCCTTATGGCTTTCAGAAACTCCAAGAAGGCTTTATCATGATAGTCATTGGAGTTAGCAACTTCTTGTAACTTGGCCTCAGTAACAACTTTGACTTCTACAGGCTTGGCACTCTCAGATATAGAGATTGGAGGTTTGTCAGATGGCATACTCCCTGCAACCACTGTGGTAGTTATGGATTGCTTTTGTCCTCCAGGAGTAGTGATGTGCACAGTTGGTAAGGTGACAACTGGCAAGATAGATGGAGGCTCATCTACTTTGGCTTTTCCCTTGCCAGGCACATTTGCTAGAGACTTAGAAGCCCTTTGTTGACCACCCTCTTTGATTATTATGCCTTTCTCTCCCTTTGTCTCCCCCTTTGAATTTGAGTTCCTAGCCTTCTTCTCCCCCTTAGGCTTGTTGTCAGGCACAGAGGCTGTAGAAATGTCCTTTGGGAGTGAAGATTCATCAGGTAGAGGGAGACCCATATGCTTCATCATTGCAGCTAACATGGATTGTTGATGCTGAAGGACATCAGCTGTGGTGGATGCTTGAGTGTCCAACTGATCATTTAGCAATGCAACCTTTTCTGTGAGATGAGCATTGGTCTTGGTGAGAGTAGCTACCTCCTGCTCAAGAGTGTTGACCTTAGTGAATAACTCATTGGCCTTGAAGCCAGATAAAGATTGATCCTGCAGCCTCTTCACTTCATATTTAGACAATTCATGCATAGGGACATCAGTCACTAGTCTATCTCCATAAAGATTTTTGAACATTATCCTCAGCATGGCATTGGCATCTGTAGTCTGGTCAGATAGATTCTGAAATTTATGCCCCAGACCTGTGACAACATCTTTTAGCACAGCCAGCCCATTGTCCACCTGAGTGCAGGTAGAGTTGCAGTGTTTGATGTCCTTGAATTTGTGAACTCAGGAATCTGATCCACAATTAAGCTTTGAAGTGCTTCAACCGTCAATTGTTGTGGAACAGACCCTGATCCTGAAGCACTGTCATGTTGCACAGGCTTCAGCCATGTTGACATGAAGTCAGAGCTAGAGCTAGGCAAGCTAGTCTCCTCAGTTACAGATGCAACTTCTGTAACCGGATGGATTGACTCTACTACTGGTGTCACCACAGAAGTGGGATGAATTACACCAGCAGTTGACACAGGCACAGAGTCTCTAGTAAAAACTAGGGGAACCTCTGTGTTTGTGATGGTGTCATTAGGATATGCCTCAGCATGCATTCCCTCACCATCTAAATGTGGGTTCTGAGTGGTGAACAAAGTGTCATGCACTAAGTCACTTGAAATTATTGGCTCATCAAGCGAAAAGGATTCTTGATGATCAATACCTTGCATCTCAGTTGTCTGAGTTGCAGGTTCCAAAGAAATTTCAGAGTTAGATTCTGGAAGAGAAGTGTGTTTTAGAGTAGATTTTGGCAACTCCCCCTGAGAGATAGAGGGAGTTTCAAAAGTGATGTGCTCTCCACTCAGTGTTGTGCCAGCCTTATCACTCCCATGTGCTGACTCTATACAAGAGGGTGCATTAGGGAGAATGCTTGATTCTATAGGTGCACCCTGTTGAGAGGATACACCTAGTGAGCTGTGTGCCCCTGATCTTACAACTTCAGCCATTTGTGTGACTGAAGAGGTGGTCTTAGTTTTCTTCTTCTTTGTTCTGTGTAAGGGTGATTCAGGTTCCTCACTTCCTAGACCTAATTCAACAGCTAATGCTGCTTCAGATAAGATATTTAAAGGTGCAGACATTACTTCCTTTCTCTTCTTTTTACTAACATCACCCTTTTGAGAGGATGATGCAGTTGGCTCAGTAAGAGGTAGAGTGTTTGGTTGAGAGGGTTGGTTAGCAGGCCCTGGGTTAGCATTTTGTTCTACTTGCTTGGGCTGTGCTAACTTAGATTTTGCATCAAATGTTGGCATGTTGTGGGGGTAAGTCCTAAACAAACTCTCCATATGGGGAGTTATGTTCAGTCTTACATCCACATCATTCCTAGTTTCCAAGTTACCAAAAATGAGTTTGGTCATGGACTTAGGATAGCCTATTTTATTTTTATCAATCCCAGGCAATTCAATCAATGAAGCATTTTTATAATTAAGTACAGATTGAATGAAGCGAGGGAAGAAAATATCAGTACCTCTCTTGGTTGTGTTCTTACCAAGTCTCCCATATAATTCTTGAAGTATGATTTGGCCAACATCTATCTTCTTTCCATAGGCCAAAGCATATCCAATTTGCTGCACAGGTGCACTGATTTGATCAAAGCTTGATTTCCTGGCAGTGAAGACTTGGAGAAGAGTTGCAAACACATAGCTCCACTCCTTTCTCAGATTCTTTCTGTTTAGCTTTCCAAGGTTAATCCCATCTGAGTAGTTTATGAACTCAAAGAATTCCTCCAACTCTGCGTTAGTGGCCATTCTGTCAAATGACTCTTGTTGTAGTCCTAGTGCTTGGTTCATGTCTGCAGTAGTGATAGTGATTTCCTTATCTTGAACCTTGCAGTAGATGACATAGGAAGTGATTGCGTTTTCCAGGGCTACAACCTCCACAATAGCAGTACTCCAGAATTGTTCCAGAATATCGAGATACAGAGTTGGGTTGGCAGAGAGTGCATCCTTGATATATGACTCAGCCATCCATTTCACAAAGCACTTGAAATTTGCATTGGGTGCTTCAACATCACTGGTGAGAGCGATGAAGTTGGTGTTGAACTTTACTGTTGCCATTTGTGTAGAAGAGAGAAAAGAAATTGAAGGTTGAAGAAGAAATTTGGCTTTTCGTAGCTAGGGTTTCAGGGGTTTAGAGAGTGTAGATGCTTGAGAAATCGAATGAAATGAATCGAATAGATGTGAGATTGTATAAGTATGAAGTACTTGAATTGTCGATTAGCAGACTGTTTTGTATCGACAAGTCAGGCATTCGAGAAGTAGAAAACAACTATTCGAGAAGTCAAGAATGGCTTAATCGATAACTCAAGCAGATAGAAACTCACAGCTGGCAGTTATCTAACTTAGAAATAATTCTAAATTAAATAAAATGTGTTTTTATGAGTGAATTAAATTTTTAGATAAAAATCCAAAATCGGTTAAAATTCAGCGAGAATTCAGCCTTTTCAAATGATTCGAGAACTCAAATATAGTGTTCGAGAACTCAATCATTCGAGAACTCAGTTACTATATTCGAGAAGTCAAGAATTCCTCTATTCGATATCTCAGAAAGACTCTATTCGAGAACTCAAGAGTACTCTAATGAGACTTATTAGAGATGTCGAATAGTGAATCATTCGAGAAGTCTGACTTATCGAACTATACCCATCACTCAAAAAAAAAATTTGATTTTCACTATCTTGTAAAAATTTACCAGACATATTCATTGAAAAATATCCTAGCAAATCAAATAGTGATTTTCTCAAAATTTCATAGAAATTTTAAGTTAATAAAAATATGATTTTCAACATATGCAACAGATTTGAAATATTTATAAATCATATTTCAGCCAACACTTACTTCAAAAATATTGAGGATTTAGATAAAGTAAGTGTTTACTGCTGCAACAATCTAGATGATGTATTCACTTAGCCAGAATCTGAAGAATTCAGCATTCCAATCTCACTTACCAACCTTGTGAAGGTGGCTTCATCTAATGGCTTAGTGAATATATCAGCTAGTTGTTTATCTGTAGAGACATAATGCAACTCAATGGTTCCATTAGTTGCATGTTCTCTTATGAAATGATATCTGATGTCAATGTGCTTTGTTCTAGAATGATTGACAGGATTGGCAACTATAGAGATTGCACTTGTGTTGTCACACATGATTGGAATTCTTTCCAACACAAGTCCATAATCTCTAAGTTGATTTCTAATCCAAAGCACTTGAGCACAGCAACTTCCAGCAGCTATGTATTCAGCCTCAGCTGTAGAAGTTGACACAGATTGTTGCTTCTTGCTATACCAAGAAACTAACCTTTGTCCAAGAAACTGGCAGCTTCCTGAGGTGCTTTTCCTATCCACTCTGCATCCAGCATAATCAGCATCAGAGTAACCAACCAGATTGAACCCTGTGTCCTTAGGGTACCATAATCCCAAGTTAGGAGTGCCCTTCAGATATCTAAAGATCCTTTTTATTGCAATCAAATGTGATTCCTTTGGATTTGATTGAAACCTTGCACACAAGCATGTAGCAAACATGATGTCTGGCCTACTTGCAGTGAGGTAGAGTAGAGAACCAACCATGCCTCTGTAGACTGAGATATCTACTCTCTTGCCTTTAGCATCTTCATCCAATTTAGTGGCAGTGGCCATGGGTGTCTTGGCAGGTGAACAATCTTCCAAGTCAAACTTCTTCAATAAATCCTTGATGTACTTGGTTTGACTGATAAAGATACCATCCTTCCTTTGACTGACTTGCAACCCTAGAAAGAATGTCAACTCTCCCATCATACTCATCTCATATCTGCTCTGCATGAGTTTAGAGAATTTCTCACACAGTTTCTCATTTGTAGAACCAAAAATGATATCATCCACATAGATTTGAACTAGGATCATATCATCACCATGCTTCTTGTAAAACAGTGTCTTGTCCAATGTGCCTCGAGTGAATTGATTTTCAAGAAGAAATTGTGATAGAGTATCATACCAAGCTCTTGGAGCTTGCTTAAGTCCATACAGTGCCTTAAGCAATCTGTAGACAAATTCTGGGAAATGTGGATCCTCAAAGCCAGGTGGTTGTTGCACATAAACCTCTTCTTCCAACTCTCCATTTAGAAATGCACTCTTGACATCCATTTGATAAACTTTAAAGTTTGAATGAGCAGCAAATGCCAAGAATATTCTAATGGCTTCCAATCTAGCAACAGGGGCAAATGTCTCATCATAATCAATGCCTTCCTGTTGAGAGTATCCTTTTGCAACCAGCCTTGCTTTGTTTCTTATTATTACACCATCTTCATCCATCTTATTCTTCAGAACCCATTTTGTTCCAACAATGGTTCTATTCTTTGGTGCAGGCACAAGTTCCCATACTTTGTTCCTTTCAAATTGATTCAGCTCCTCTTGCATGGCAATAATCCAATCTGGATCCAACAATGCATCATCAAGTTTCTTAGGCTCAACTTGTGATAGAAAATGTGACGCCCCCAGATCCGGGGTCGGGAATCTAGGCGCTCACGGTCCATTTTCCATTATCAATATACTTGTTCTTGCACATAATATAAATAAACAACCATCGACCCCACAATAAACTCACACCGCACACACACACACACACGGGTTAGAGTCTCAGAAACGTCATACATTTGATTAAGCAAAAGTAAAAGTTTTAGAGTTATTACAGACCGAATTAAATAGCATTTATGCTACCAGCAACACTTCGATATGAAGCGAAGTTGGCGGCTTGAAAGTTTGCTGCGGTACACTGCCTTGCACAGGTCATACTTATAAATAAAACGTACTAACAAAAGTTGCCAACCAATCCGGCTAATGGGGCCTACCGGTGGAATCTCGACTGCAGCCTGGGGTCTAGTCACCTGCTTTCGAACAGTCTGACTGGTTCTTGCCATTTCTCTTAGCTGTTGTGTTTGTAAAATTTGAAAACAAGCAAGAGTGAGCAACTATAGCTCAGCAAGAATATACGTATAAGATAAGCAATATAACATTCCATATGTATAATAGTCATTAAACTCGTTGTATCAATCAGTTATAGAATCACTTGTCATTATTGGTAAATTTCAAAGGTGCACCAGTACGTGCCCTTGTTTTCAAAATAACCTTGCAGTTCTAGCTACTGCATAAAGTCAACATCTTTCTCATCAAAATAGGACACTATCGACAACTGGCACATAGGCCTAAGATGCAGTGTCAAAGCATTTTTCCAAAGTGGAGGAGGGGACTGGAAGAAAACATAAAAGCCTGACAAGGATTGACGATGATCAGTCGCCACATCCGAGTCCAATAATCCGCGGGTCTTCTCTACCGGTAGAAGGATAGAAACTACATCCGTAACTATCCCTGAGTGAAAACTACATCCGTAATCACCCTCGATGAAAACTACATCCGTAATCATCCTTCGGCAACACCTGGGCCGGAATAATAAGTGATGGACCGCCTGGCTCACGGCCGCTTACACATCCCGGGAATCGTTCGTCAACGATTCCCACACCTGCCAGAGTCCCTTTTTCTTTTTCTTTTAAAAACCAGATTTTGATTGAAAACAGAGTAGTTGTGGTTCGACATCAGTCGACCGATAATTCTTGAAATCATACAAGAAACAGAGCCTGACCGGGGGTTTTCGAAAATGTTTGGAGTTCGAAAAAGTTCGAGTTTGAAAGTATTCAAAGGTATCTTGGATTAGCTTTGTTTTTAAAATAGTGAACAATAATTAATAAATGATATTTTAAAATTTAATATCAATAATTAATAAAATGATTATTTAATAAAATAAACTTTCAATCCAAGATAGGGTTTCGAGTATTTACGAAGATATAATAATAGATATTTGAATATACGATACCACCCGAATGACCCTTCGGGTTTTCGCAATATAGATACGATATAATAATATACCGCTCCCCGGTCAATAGTATATACGGACCGCTACGACCTCTATTGCTAGAGTCGTTGTCCGAAGAAAACATTTCCATCTAAGTTCAAGGGGTAAAAGCATACATATACTTGTTCAATCTCAATTGCATCAATACTTCGATAAACATAGCATTTGATATAATTTGAAAACTACAAACACAACAGTGAAAATCCTTGTATATGTATAAGTTTTGAAAAGTAAACTTGCCTGGGTGTGGTAGGGGTGGTAAAGCTCTCGGGGTGGCGCGGTAATCTATAACATTCAAGGGTGCGTCCGTTAGTAACTTAACGAGACGACTAAATAATAATATCAAATAATTACGAGATTACCCTCGCGACTCCACTCTTAAGCCCACTAACCCTAATAAAGGTCATTAATATCTTAAGGTTACGTTCGTTGATAATCCGACTCGAATTAATTACCAAATTTCAAGTTTGCTAAGTTTTTTTGTCGAAAATCTCAAAAACTAATTCTAATCGTGATTTTTCCCTCGCGCGCATTACGCTCTAACATTTTTAGAAAAATATTAAATTCGAATTTTTACTCAAATCTTTTTGGGTCGTTTTACCCACTGTAAAATCTTGCTCCTCAATTTTTACCACGAATTTACCATATTTTTAAAGGGTCCAAAGATATTTGACAAGATAGCACTTTTCTGCAGTCCACTTTCCAGAACACGTTTCACTAAATAAATCATATCTCAAAATCCACAAATCTTCTGACAATGAGCCTTACATTTCCAAAAACTACAGATCAAGACCTTTCCAACCATATAAAGTAGGTTTCCAGGGGATCAGTTTTAGTGCTCCGAATTACAGTTCCAAAAAGGGTCAGTTTCAGTTTGTTCAACAACTCCTCCACTACAAGTCATATCTCTTCCAAAAATTCCACAAAGTCCAAAATCATTATATATCCTCCAACAAAATTATCATACACTTATGGGACCTTATATAACATACAAATAATTTTTAACATAACAATATCCATCATCATCCATGGTTTCTCATAAATCAAACTATAATGGTCACTTTTGAGCTTCAAACTTTTAGATCTCATAAAACTAAGCATGGTTCTTGGCATGGCTACTAAGGGTTAACATGTATACCTTCCTTGAAGCTCCTAGTAACTTAATGAAGCTTGAAATCCTCTCCAAACACCTTGGTTGATCACCTTAGAGCTTACTCTTCAAGATCTAAAATCAAGAACATAAAAAGGTTACTATTCACCTAGAACTTTAAGAATTTTTCTAACTAGGTTAGGCTTGGAATTAAATCATGAAAAATTTACCATACCTTAGTTATATCATGAGGGGGCTTGGGCTAAAATATCTTGAATTTAGGATGAGTGGAAGTGGTGGATGAATTTTTTCTTAGCCTCCTTCTTTCTTGAAAAACCGTGAGCTTCCTTACAAGGGGGGGGGGGGGGGTTTTGCTTGGTGTTGGCTTGTGTTTAAGTGTTGTAAATAATATGTAGCCACTTACCTTGGCTAAATATTGTCCAAGTAATGATCTTGTGGTGTGCAATTGGCCAAGCAACAAAGAAATACTAGGTGATCCCTAATTTAGGGAAGTATGTTTCCTAAATAACCTAACTAGATTCTATGAACTTGGTTACTTACTAACTTCCTACTAACTACTCGGTTACTAACCTAGACTAGGTAGTTTGCATGGGATTTGCATGGGGTGCATGTAATCTTGCCACCTTGCATGGTTAGTGGGTATTTTCCAATTTCCAAAATTTTCTAGAAAATCCTTAAACATTTTTTGGTGGAATTTTTCCTTCAATATTCTTTCTAAAATCCAACTTCCTAATTCTAAATATATATGGTTCCTTGGGTTCTCAAAATAATAAAACCATGATCTTGTCGTAGTATTCGTATTTATCGATATCCCGGAAATGTACGAAATTAATAAAATAGGATTTTGCGAAATCCGTCGACATTTACATACACTTATTTTTCTTAAGGAAACATAATATCATTATAAATCTTCATTTATCCGTCATTCATATATGGGGGTGAGATTCACTTCTCTTACATAACAAAGTTACTATTCATTCCGTCTACTCCAATAATATCAAAAATCAGGGTTCTTACAGCCTCCCCTCCTTAAAAGGATTCCGTCCCGGAATCAGGTTGAAAACAGTTGGGGGTGCTTTTCACGCATCGCGCTCTCTAGTTCCCATGTTGATTCTTCGACATTCTGATTCCTCCACAAGACTCTCACTAGTTTGACAACCTTGTTCCTCAGCACCTGTTCTTTCCTATCCATGATTTCTACGGGTTGCTCCACATATGTTAAGTCTGGTTGCAGATCCACTTGATCATGTTCTATCACATGTCGGAAGTCGGTATGGTAGGGTCGTAGCATGGACACATGGAACACATTATGTACTTGCTGCAAGCTTGGGGGTAAAGCCAATTCATAGGCTAACTTTCCAACTCGTCTCAAAATCTCAAAAGGTCCAATAAATCTCGGGCTTAGCTTCCCCTTCTTACCAAATCTCATCAATCCTTTCCACGGTGATACCTTCAACATCACGAACTCTCCTACCTCGTACTCCTTGTCCTTGCGGGTCTGGTCCGCATACTTCTTCTGTCTGTCTTGGGCCGCTATCAGCCGTCCTCTTATAAGCTCAATAGTTTCTCTTGTCTGTTGGACCAGTTCGGGCCCTAAAATCTTTCGCTCTCCAACCTCTTCCCAGCACAAGGGAGATCGACATCTTCGTCCATATAAGGCTTCATATGGGGGCATTCCTATACTAGCATGATAGCTGTTGTTGTATGAAAACTCGATCAACGGCAAGTGGTCATCCCAACTTCCCTTGAAATCGATGGCACATACTCTCAACATGTCTTCGATGGTCTGGATGGTTCTCTCACTCTGTCCATCTGTTTGGGGATGGTATGCAGTGCTCATGTTTAACTTGGTCCCCACACAATCCTGAAAACTCCTCCAGAACCTGGAGTTGAATCTTGGGTCTCTATCTGATACGATGCTCACCGGAACCCCATGCCTAACCACAATCTCCTTTAAGTAGATATCCACCAGCTTGTCAACAGTGTATCTCTCGTTGATTGGGAGAAAATGTGCTGACTTGGTCAATCTATCGATAATTACCCAAATGGCGTCATGATTAGTCTTGGTCCTTGGTAATCCGACCACAAAGTCCATCGCAATCTGTTCCCACTTCCACTCGGGTATCTCCAAGGGTTGCAACAATCCACTGGGCCTCTGGTGTTCGGCCTTCACTCTTTGACATGTCAAGCATTTACTTACCCACTCTGCTACGTCCTTCTTCATATTTGGCCACCAATAATACTCTTTCAAATCTCTATACATCTTGGTGCCCCCAGGGTGAATCGAATACCTTGAACTATGAGCCTCTTGCAAAATCTCACTTTTTAATTCTTGAACGTTCGGGATCCATATCCTAGATTCGTACCTCATAATTCCATTCCCGTCCTTCTCACACCTAATTTCTTCGCCAGTCAAAATTTTCCCCATCGAATTCTTTTCTTCTTCTAGCTTCTTTTCCTGGCATAACTTAATCTTTTCTAATAGCGGTGGTTGGACCTTTATTTCCATTAGACTCTCCTGGCCAATTCCTGGTAACCTCACCTCAATCTCCAGCCTCTCGAGGTCTTTGATCAATTCGTCCACTGACGTTATCATCTTAAGATTCTCCTTTCGGCTAAGTGCATCGGCCACTACGTTGGCCTTCCCTGGGTGATAGTGAATCTCACAATCATAATCCTTGATTAGCTCTAACCATCTCCTCTGCCTCATGTTTAACTCTTTCTGAGTGAATATGTACTTTAAGCTCTTGTGATCCGTGTAGATTTCACACCTTTCTCCGTAAAGGTAATGTCTCCAGATCTTCAGGGCGAAAACTATCGCTGCTAACTCCAAATCATGGGTGGGGTATCTTATCTCATATTCCTTAAGTTGTCTGGACGCATACGCAATCACCTTACCGTGCTGCATAAGCACACACCCTAAACCTTTATGGGACGCGTCGCTATAAATCACAAAATCTCCCTTATCATCGGGTAGGGCTAGTACTGGTGCTGTCACCAACCTCTTTTTCAACTCTTGAAAGCTCTCTTCGCATTTCTCAGTCCACACAAACTTCTCGGTCTTGCGAGTTAGCCGGGTCAAAGGGGCTGCTATCTTGGCAAAGTCTTGGACAAATCTCCTATAGTAGCCGGCCAATCCTATGAAACTTCTCACCTCTGTCGGAGTGGTGGGTCTCTCCCAATTTGATACAGCCTCTATTTTGGCTGGGTCCACTAGGATGCCTTGTTCGCTAATCACATGCCCCAAAAACTGAACTTCCTTCAACCAAAATTCACACTTCGAGAACTTAGCGTACAACTTTTCTTCTCTTAGCGCTCCCAATACAATCCTCAAATGCTCTGCATGTTCCTCTTTCGTCTTGGAATAAATTAAGATGTCATCGATGAAGACTATAACACACTTGTCCAGATACTTCTTGAAGACTCGATTCATTAAGTCCATGAAAGCTGCGGGTGCATTTGTTAACCCAAACGACATTACTAAAAACTCATAGTGTCCGTACCGGGTGCGAAAGGCCGTCTTTGGTATATCTTCTGGTTTAATCTTTAACTGGTGATACCCGGTCCGCAAATCAATCTTAGAGAAATAAACTGCATCTTTCAATTGGTCAAACAGGTCATCTATCCTGGGCAAGGGATACTTATTCTTGATGGTCACCTTATTCAACTCCCTGTAATCTATGCATAATCTCATACTGCCATCCTTCTTTTTCACGAATAGCACCGGGGCTCCCCACGGTGACACACTAGGTCTTATCATTCCTTTATCCAACAGCTCTTGCAATTGGGTGGCCAACTCTTTCATCTCCACTGGGGCTAGCCTATACGGGGCCTTTGAAATTGGGGCCGTGCCCGGAACTAAATCTATAGCGAACTCGATGTCTCTATCAGGTGGTAGTCCTGGAAGATCATCCGGAAATACGTCCGCGAACTCATTAACGACTGGGATTTCCTGTAGGTTTGGCGCCTCCTTATTGGTATCCTTTACATAGGCTAAATAGGCCTCGCATCCTTTACGTAACAGCCTTTTAGCTTGAATCATAGTCAGGAACTTTTGGGTTTGTCGTTTTCCACTAAACACTACTTCCTTATCCCCTGGCAGTCTTAAACTCACTTTCTTCTTCACGCAATCAATCTGAGCTCCATGGGTTGTCAACCAATCCATACCTATTATTACGTCAAACTCCCCTAATTGAAAAGGTATTAAATCTACCCGAAAGTGTCGCCCTTCTATTTCTAGGTCGCAACCTGGACAAACTTGGTTAACAGGAATAATTTCATGATTAGCTATCTCTACTTGCAGTCTGTCTCGCAGTGGTTCAGTCTTAAGGCCTAACTGACTTACAAAATCTAGAGATATGAAAGACTTGGTGGCTCCCGAATCAAATAAAACATTCGCATTAACTGAGTTGAGTGGTAGGGTACCTGCGATCACATCCGTGTTCCTCACGGCATCTTGCACAGTCATGTTAAAAGTTCTTGCAGTAGGGGCCTTGTTAGAAGCAGTTCCACTCACTCTTGACGCAGCTGGCCCAGAGGACATACATTCCCTCATTCGGTGCCCTGGTTTCCCACACTTGAAGCAATTACCTCCGGCACTGGTGTTGTTACTAGTTCCTCGACAGGTGTTAGCATAATGTCCTGTCAGCCCACACTTGAAGCACTTCACATCTTGCAGATTACACACGCCCGCATGTTTCCTTCCACATTTATTGCATTCCGGGAGTGGGGCTCGGGGTGGGGTAGAGTACGATGATCCCTGTGGTCGGCCGCCCTGGCCCACACTCCAACTTTCAGCTTTCTTGGTTCCAAAGTTCCCACTGGGTTGGGACATTGTTCCTCGCTTGAATTTTCTCGGAAAGCTACCTCCCGCAGAGTTTCCCTTTCGATTATCAAACTTCCTCTTCCTTCCTTCTCTCTCCTTCTGCATCTGTTCACCTCCAGCCTCAACAATCGATGCTTTCTGTACTAGGGTGGCATAGTCTGTCAGCTCAAGAACCGCCACACGATTCTGAATCCATTGCTTTAGCCCCAGTTGAAACCTTCGGGCTCTCTTCACCTCAGAGTTCACATATTCCGGCACAAACCTCGACAGCTCAGTAAATCTGGCCTCATACTCGGCCACCGTCATGTTACCTTGCTTGAGTTCCAAAAATTTCAGCTCCATTTGTGTTTCCATGAACCTAGGGAAATACTTTTCCAAGAACAACTCGCTAAACCTCTCCCAGGTCACCACACCTCTTCCCTCCAAATTCTTTTTGGCTTCCCACCAGTAGTTTGCCTCACCCTTCAGCAGATAGGTGGCGAAAACAGTTTTCTGCTCTTCAGCGACTCCTAGTATCTCAAAAGATTTTTCCATTTCTTTCAGCCAGGCTCTTGCCTCGACTGGGTCCGCAGTTCCCTTAAACTCAGGGGGTTTCAGAGATTTGAAATTCCGAAAGGCATTGGCGTTGGCATTGTTGGGTGGTGGCTGAACCGGGGGACGGTCCAAGTTCTGCCTGAGTAGGTCCATGAATCGCTCCATAGGGTCTCTCCTTGGGTTTTCCACCTCCAGTGTATCATCTTCAGCTTCCTCTTCATCATACTCAGAGTTATCAAACAGGTTATAGTCACTATCTTCATCCTCGCTCAGGTTCTGATCCTCTCTCTCTCGGTTTTGGTGGCCTTCCGGCCCATGGTGGCTACCCTGGCCTTCAGAGCTGGCCGGGTGAGCTCGAGTGTTCATTCTTCTGGGTGGCATGATTCTGATAATAAGACAAAAATGGGTTAGGGTTTTCAATTATTTGACCATATTTAGAGAAGTCAGGAACGTATTGTTCCTCCTTACACAGGGTTAAAATTTCGAAAGTCGTAGTGCTCTTATGATGGCGATAAACTGTAAAAACTTTTTAGGGGAAGTCGTTACATGGTTCGAAAACATTTGTAGGAATTTCCAAAATTTCGAAACTTCGCAATTTGTAGAAATATTTTCAAAATTTTTTAAATAACTAAAACCGTTTTTTTTTTTTTTTTGAAAGGTTTATTTTGGAAAAATTCGTAGGAATATTTTGGAAAATGTGGGGAACAATTTGAAATCACATATCGTAAATTTGAAATAGCATGGTTGTATTTGGGGCTTGTAGCAGTTGTATAATCACAGTTGTATATCAAAACAGTAGAGCATGGCATCGGAAAGTAAAGCAGTTGAGACAATATCAAGGAAACTGAAACTAAATAAGTACGGTACAAGGGTGGTCACAAGTTCGGATGTTAGAGCCAAATACATAGTTCCGATGTCAAAGTCTAGCAAAAGTGGAACAAATACAAGTACATAATCCGAATAGTCAAGGCTACACAAAAGTAGGGCTACATCCATACATACTATCTGAAGTCACATCTATATGTAGGTCAGTCTACTCATCCACTGGTCAGAAAGGACGCCACTGCACAAGTCAACTATCCCGCAAAATCGACACACTAATGTCATCTGTACCTAGGGGACTGAGCTATCAGTAACACATCACGGGGCCGCACCGCGACGGAGCAAGGCCCTCACTCGGGCAAATGCACGACGCACAACACGCCTAGCATCCCTAGCCCGGATCACTCCGATCCCTAATCCGAGAACCCTCTCGCGACTCCTCCTCTCAATCCTGCGGAGTCGAGCTCTAGTCCTCCTAGCAACAGTAGTCCTCATCTCAGCCTGGATCCTCAAGCGCGCCTCGCGCTCCTCCACTATCACCCTCCTCGCCTCGGTAAGTCGGGCCTCGGCAGAAAGTAAGTCTCGGGTCATGAACTGCACGACATAGGCGTGCTCAGCGCCCGACACCGGGGGTAGGTCAGGTGGTGGAGGCGGTGCAGCAGGGCCAAAGGCAGGGGCGGGGTCAGGCTCACTCTCATCAGAAGTAGTATCCTCGGAGTCATCCTCAGATGAAATAGGGCTCAATAGCTGTGGAGAGGGGAAGGATGGCACAACCTGGTCCTCCTCAGATCGCTCGCTCTCCACATCAGTGGACACAGGAGAGGGGATAACTGGCTCAGGCTCTAGGGGCTCCTCATCTGGGTCCTCCTCCTCAGTGTCCCCTATCAGCTCAATCACAGGGTCAATCTCAGAGTCAGCATCAGTATCCTCAACAGGGTCCTCAGTCTCTCTCAGTAGTGCCTCATCATGCTCCCTCTCATAGGCCTCAGGGTCTGGTATCTCCTCCATCTACACAAGGGAAATAAGCTAGGTTACTAACCAAAAAGAAGGGTTTAAGGAGTAGTTCCCTCACGGGCCTTAGAAGTCAGGGCTATATCCGATAACCCGACTGTGAACTCGATGAGAGCTCTAGGTATTAATGGGATTATTATTATTGTTATTATTATTAGTATCATTATGGTTGCTTCCCTAAGTTACTATCGTTTCTGAGAACTGTAACCTTTTCTCTGATACCATTTCTGTGACGCCCCCAGATCCGGGGTCGGGAATCTAGGCGCTCACGGTCCATTTTCCATTATCAATATACTTGTTCTTGCACATAATATAAATAAACAACCATCGACCCCACAATAAACTCACACCGCACACACACACACACACGGGTTAGAGTCTCAGAAACGTCATACATTTGATTAAGCAAAAGTAAAAGTTTTAGAGTTATTACAGACCGAATTAAATAGCATTTATGCTACCAGCAACACTTCGATATGAAGCGAAGTTGGCAGCTTGAAAGTTTGCTGCGGTACACTGCCTTGCACAGGTCATACTTATAAATAAAACGTACTAACAAAAGTTGCCAACCAATCCGGCTAATGGGGCCTACCGGTGGAATCTCGACTGCAGCCTGGGGTCTAGTCACCTGCTTTCGAACAGTCTGACTGGTTCTTGCCATTTCTCTTAGCTGTTGTGTTTGTAAAATTTGAAAACAAGCAAGAGTGAGCAACTATAGCTCAGCAAGAATATACGTATAAGATAAGCAATATAACATTCCATATGTATAATAGTCATTAAACTCGTTGTATCAATCAGTTATAGAATCACTTGTCATTATTGGTAAATTTCAAAGGTGCACCAGTACGTGCCCTTGTTTTCAAAATAACCTTGCAGTTCTAGCTACTGCATAAAGTCAACATCTTTCTCATCAAAATAGGACACTATCGGCAACTGGCACATAGGCCTAAGATGCAGTGTCAAAGCATTTTTCCAAAGTGGAGGAGGGGACTGGAAGAAAACATAAAAGCCTGACAAGGATTGACGATGATCAGTCGCCACATCCGAGTCCAATAATCCGCGGGTCTTCTCTACCGGTAGAAGGATAGAAACTACATCCGTAACTATCCCTGAGTGAAAACTACATCCGTAATCACCCTCGATGAAAACTACATCCGTAATCATCCTTCGGCAACACCTGGGCCGGAATAATAAGTGATGGACCGCCTGGCTCACGGCCGCTTACACATCCCGGGAATCGTTCGTCAACGATTCCCACACCTGCCAGAGTCCCTTTTTCTTTTTCTTTTAAAAACCAGATTTTGATTGAAAACAGAGTAGTTGTGGTTCGACATCAGTCGACCGATAATTCTTGAAATCATACAAGAAACAGAGCCTGACCGGGGGTTTTCGAAAATGTTTGGAGTTCGAAAAAGTTCGAGTTTGAAAGTATTCAAAGGTATCTTGGATTAGCTTTGTTTTTAAAATAGTGAACAATAATTAATAAATGATATTTTAAAATTTAATATCAATAATTAATAAAATGATTATTTAATAAAATAAACTTTCAATCCAAGATAGGGTTTCGAGTATTTACGAAGATATAATAATAGATATTTGAATATACGATACCACCCGAATGACCCTTCGGGTTTTCGCAATATAGATACGATATAATAATATACCGCTCCCCGGTCAATAGTATATACGGACCGCTACGACCTCTATTGCTAGAGTCGTTGTCCGAAGAAAACATTTCCATCTAAGTTCAAGGGGTAAAAGCATACATATACTTGTTCAATCTCAATTGCATCAATACTTCGATAAACATAGCATTTGATATAATTTGAAAACTACAAACACAACAGTGAAAATCCTTGTATATGTATAAGTTTTGAAAAGTAAACTTGCCTGGGTGTGGTAGGGGTGGTAAAGCTCTCGGGGTGGCGCGGTAATCTATAACATTCAAGGGTGCGTCCGTTAGTAACTTAACGAGACGACTAAATAATAATATCAAATAATTACGAGATTACCCTCGCGACTCCACTCTTAAGCCCACTAACCCTAATAAAGGTCATTAATATCTTAAGGTTACGTTCGTTGATAATCCGACTCGAATTAATTACCAAATTTCAAGTTTGCTAAGTTTTTTTGTCGAAAATCTCAAAAACTAATTCTAATCGTGATTTTTCCCTCGCGCGCATTACGCTTTAACATTTTTAGAAAAATATTAAATTCGAATTTTTACTCAAATCTTTTTGGGTCGTTTTACCCACTGTAAAATCTTGCTCCTCAATTTTTACCACGAATTTACCATATTTTTAAATGGTCCAAAGATATTTTACAAGATAGCACTTTTCTGCAGTCCACTTTCCAGAACACGTTTCACTAAATAAATCATATCTCAAAATCCACAAATCTTCTGACAATGAGCCTTACATTTCCAAAAACTACAGATCAAGACCTTTCCAACCATATAAAGTAGGTTTTCAGGGGATCAGTTTTAGTGCTCCGAATTACAGTTCCAAAAAGGGTCAGTTTCAGTTTGTTCAACAACTCCTCCACTACAAGTCATATCTCTTCCAAAAATTCCACAAAGTCCAAAATCATTATATATCCTCCAACAAAATTATCATACACTTATGGGACCTTATATAACATACAAATAATTTTTAACATAACAATATCCATCATCATCCATGGTTTCTCATAAATCAAACTATAATGGTCACTTTTGAGCTTCAAACTTTTAGATCTCATAAAACTAAGCATGGTTCTTGGCATGGCTACTAAGGGTTAACATGTATACCTTCCTTGAAGCTCCTAGTAACTTAATGAAGCTTGAAATCCTCTCCAAACACCTTGGTTGATCACCTTAGAGCTTACTCTTCAAGATCTAAAATCAAGAACATAAAAAGGTTACTATTCACCTAGAACTTTAAGAATTTTTCTAACTAGGTTAGGCTTGGAATTAAATCATGAAAAATTTACCATACCTTAGTTATATCATGAGGGGGCTTGGGCTAAAATATCTTGAATTTAGGATGAGTGGAAGTGGTGGATGAATTTTTTCTTAGCCTCCTTCTTTCTTGAAAAACCGTGAGCTTCCTTACAAGGGGGGGGGGGGTTTTGCTTGGTGTTGGCTTGTGTTTAAGTGTTGTAAATAATATGTAGCCACTTACCTTGGCTAAATATTGTCCAAGTAATGATCTTGTGGTGTGCAATTGGCCAAGCAACAAAGAAATACTAGGTGATCCCTAATTTAGGGAAGTATGTTTCCTAAATAACCTAACTAGATTCTATGAACTTGGTTACTTACTAACTTCCTACTAACTACTCGGTTACTAACCTAGACTAGGTAGTTTGCATGGGATTTGCATGGGGTGCATGTAATCTTGCCACCTTGCATGGTTAGTGGGTATTTTCCAATTTCCAAAATTTTCTAGAAAATCCTTAAACATTTTTTGGTGGAATTTTTCCTTCAATATTCTTTCTAAAATCCAACTTCCTAATTCTAAATATATATGGTTCCTTGGGTTCTCAAAATAATAAAACCATGATCTTGTCGTAGTATTCGTATTTATCGATATCCCGGAAATGTACGAAATTAATAAAATAGGATTTTGCGAAATCCGTCGACATTTACATACACTTATTTTTCTTAAGGAAACATAATATCATTACAAATCTTCATTTATCCGTCATTCATATATGGGGGTGAGATTCACTTCTCTTACATAACAAAGTTACTATTCATTCCGTCTACTCCAATAATATCAAAAATCAGGGTTCTTACAGAAAACATCCATAGAGGCACTCATTTTGAGTTGCTCTCCTAGTCCTTACTCCTGCATTAGGATCTCCAATGATTTGCTCTGCAGTGTGTGATCTATCCCATTTCCTTGAGTGTTCAGCCTGATTTCTCATCCTTGATGTTGCTTCATCATCCCCATCATGATCATCCTCATTTCCTCCCCCTGTGAAGTTGCCATTACTCACAGGTGTGTCTTGGATGCTTGTTTCTTCACTATTGATTGGCACAAATTCTTCTCTTGTATCATTATTCACTTGAGTTTGTTGAACTTGAGTTTCAACTCCAGTTTCAGTCTCTTCATCAGAATCATCTAGATTATCAAACTTCAATGGATCTTTGTCTTCATCATTGGCTTCTTCTAGTCCAGGTAGTTTGCTGTCATCAAATGTTACATCTGTGCTTTCCATAACTTTCTTTTGACTGATGACATAAACCTTGTATGCAATTCTTTCCATAGAATAGCCAAGAAAAATTCCTTCAAATGCTTTTGCATCAAACTTTCCAACATATTCAGAATTGTCCTTGAGTACAAAGCATTTGCTTCCAAAAGTATGAATATACTTCAGTGTAGGCTTCTTTCCAGTCATCAAGTTGTAAGGAGTCTTTCCAGTGTTTTTGTTGATGAGGGTTCTGTTCTGAATATAGCATGCAGTGCTCACAGCCTCAGCCCAAAAACATGTGGGCATTTTTGCATCAAGTAACATTGTTCTAGCAGCCTCAATTAGAGTTCTATTCTTTCTCTCAACAACTCCATTTTGTTGTGGAGTCCTTGGAGCTGAGAATTGCTGAGAAATGCCATTCTCTTTGCAGAATGCTTCAAGTGTGGCATTTCTGAACTCTGTTCCATTATCACTCCTCAATGCAATCACACTTGCATCGTTTGCCTTTGCTTCCTTGTCAACTTTCTTTATATGCTCAATGATTACTTGTGGAGCCTCATCTTTTGATGCCAGAAATTCTACCCATGTATACCTTGAAAAATCATCAACCATTACCAGGGCATACTTCTTTCTTCCAAGTGACATTATGTTAACAGGCCCAAACAAATCCATATGGATAAGTTGTAGTGGCTTGGTTATAGATGTCACTGTCTTTGACTTGTGGCTTGATCTCTTCATTTTTCCTTTTTGACAAGCCTCACACACTCCTTCTTGGCAGAATTCAAGTGTGGGCATGCCTCTCACTAACTCTCTTTTGACTAGAGAATTAATGGCCTTAAAGTTCAGGTGTGATAGTTTCTTGTGCCACAGCCAACAATCTTCATTTGATGCTTTTGAGTAAAAGCAACAAATTTTGTCCTTGTTTGCAGAGTCCATATTGGCTACAAACAGGCTTCCCTTCCTTACTCCAGATAGAGCAAAATCACCAGTGTTCTTGTGGGTGATCAAACATTCATCTTTGTCAAAATTCACTTTGAATCCTCTATCAGTAAACTGACCAACACTTAACAGATTATGCTTGAGCCCCTTGACTAGTGCTACATCTTCAATGATGACATTTCCAACTTTCAGCTTGCCATATCCCAATGTGTTACCCATGCTGTCATCTCCAAAAGCAACCATTGGGCCAGCCTTTTCCTCATACTGTGATAGCAGGGCCATATCACCAGTCATATGATTTGAGCATCCACTGTCCAAAATCCACATGACCTTCTTCTCACTTTCTTTGCCCTGCAAACACAAAGGTATTACTTTTCCTTTGGTACCCAAACAAGTTTGGGTCCATGTGACTTAGAGGCAGTTTTATCATAAACAACATGCTTGTTAACTTTCTTAGTGTCAGTCTTCTTGTCACTGTTGGAAGTCTTAGAACCTGAGGTTTCAGACTTAGGTGACAAAGGTACCTTCCTAGCTTTAGGAGGACTTGAAGACTTTGACCTTGTGTAGTGTGTGTGAGAATTGTGACTGATACAACCATCAATGAACTGTCTTCTTAAATTAAAACAACTAGTCATAACATTCATATTGCATGGCATACAGTCAAATTTATCACAGAAGGGTGCATCTCTATGTCTTAGAGGCACAGAACAATCATAGAAAGGTTTAGACACACTACCAACAGGTTTCTTGCATGCATGAGTTAGATGGTTGGTACTGAAACAGTTCTGACAAGTTTTCCTAGGGGCATTAGGCATATAAGCATAGTTGTTATCCTTGTTAATCCCTAACTTGCCATTTCTGTTCTGTTTCTTTTTAGTCACTTCCTTTTCTGATTCACTCTTCCCAGCTGATACAAACTTAACAAACTTCTTAGGTCTTGGCCTATCAACTACAGGCTTCTTGGTCTTTGACTTGGCACTCTCACCCTTAGAGGATGCTTGCTGTTCACTAGATTGTGCCTCATCCTCATCATTCAACATTTGCTTGATGAGTAAGGCATCCTCATCAATTTCAAATGTTGATTCCTTAAAAATTAGATTTTCAGTTTTTCTCAAAATGTGAGGCACTTTCTCATGAACAGCTGTGTCCTCTTCGATGACAGCATAGCCTTTCCTTTGTTTGAGAGAGTCATAGTCAAGTCCAATAGCTGCTTTAGGTTTAGCTTCAATTTTCTCACAGTAGGATTGCACTAAACCAGATGATTTCTTGAAAGTTTTAAGTTTGAATTCATTCTCAGCTAATTCATCCCTAAGAGCCTTCTCTACTTGACTAGCACATAGAACCTTGTTCTCCAAATATTCAACTTCTTTCTTAAGGTTTTCTACTTGCATAGCAGTTAGCTCAAGTTCCTCATTCTTTTTGGTTAATACTTCATTTCTAGTAGACAGTTTAGCAATCTCCTCATTAGCAGCAGTCATACTAGTATGAATATTAAACATTTCAACAGATAATTGTTCAATCATGGATTTGTATTCAGAAACAGACATGTCTATAGTAGTGAGAGATGGTACCTGAGAATCAGATGAAGATGAGTCATCCTTGGAGTTGGCCATCAAGGCATAATTGCAGAATTCTTGTTCCTCTTCATCACTCTCAGAATCATCCCAACACTTCCCTTCAGCTATGTAGGCCTTACCATGTGTCTGCTTTTTCAGAAGGGCCTCATACTTAGCTTCTAGCTCAAGATAATCTCTATCCTTCTTTTTAGGCTTCTTGCATTCACTGGCAAAATGCCCTAGGTCATTGCATCTATAACACCTTACAGATGACCTATCCACATAACCGGTTTTGAACTTATTTCTGTTTGGTTTCACAGGTGCCTTGTTCTTGTTGGCTGAATGGTTTTGAGTTTTGGGTTTGAAGGGTTGATTTCTTTTAAATCTGATGTTTGGAAATTTTCTGGCCATGAAAGCATATGAAGTATTTTCCATCCCATCAAGTTCTTCCAGAGTGTAAAACTCCTCTTCTTCTTCCTCCTTTTCCTCAACAGGTTCACTCACCCCAGCTTCAGTTTCTTCATCATCTGCCACCTCCTCTATCCTTAGTTGGCTTGTAGATGCTTCTAGGTCCAGGATGGATTTGTTGACAATCAAGGCACATGATGTGTTTATCATCCTACCTTGGTTTGCTTGGATAGCCCTCTTCTGAAGCAACTCAAGTTCATGAGTCTTTAGGACTCCATAGAGTACATCATAGGTGACTTTGTTCAAATCTCTCTCTCTTAGGGAAATGACTCTTTGCTCCAGATGATTTGGTGAAGACAACAGAAATTTCATATTTAACTCCTTGGTGCTGTAAACCTTTCCATTCATCTGCAACTCAGTAACTAGCTTGTGAAACCTTTCAAACATCTCAGTGATGCTTTCCTTGGGCTGTGCCATGAAAGCTTCATACTGTGTGACCAGTATCTGTTTCCTGTTTTCTTTAACCTCATCAGTCCCTTCACACAACACCTCAATGTGATCCCACATCTCTTTAGCAGACGTGCATGATGCAATGTTTGCAAACATTGACATATCCATGGAATCAATGATGAGCAACATGAGGTGGCTGTCAAGAGCAACCTTCTCCCTTTCTGACTCTGTCCACTTTGATGGATCCTTGGCCTCATAAGCTCTAGGGATTGTTATGGTTCCAACAGTCTTCTCTGGTATCTCTTGTTGTGGAACAAAAGGACCATTCTTGAGAATCTCAGGATACAAGGGATGAGAGGCTTTGATGAACAACATCATCTTTATCTTCCAGAGGTTGAAGTTTTCTTTATCAAACTTAGGGACCTTCACCGTTCCTGTAGTCTTTGGTGTATTCGAACTCATGATCGTTTCTCTGTTTTTGAATAAACAGCCCTCTCTGATACCACTTGTTGAGTATTGAACACGGTAAAAGAATACAGAGGGGGGGGTGAATGGATTCTTGAACTTTTCTTGAATTGAGTCTGTGTAGCAGATAAGTGCCTGTGTGTGCAGAGATTAAGGTGCGGATAAATAAACAACACAAGACACAATATCACTTTAATCTAATGTATATTAGATAAAGGTTGCTACAATCTGTGAATACAAATGGTAGTATTCTCAGCTTCGTTTTTCTCAGAGAGATATAGCTTACAGTGTATGAAAAACTTGACTCACAAAGTTACTAAGTTATGAAGTGAGGCTGTGTCCTTATAGAACATGGATACAGCCTGCTTACTACAAATAAGGTAGCTAAAACACATTACTTTCTAGTCTGTCTATCCTTTTTGAGTAAGTGTCCAAACGGTTACAGATTTGACTTTGTAAAGCCTGTTTAGATCCACTTCTTTAGCTCCTTGTCTCTTCTATATCTCTCCAAGCTTCCTTGTAGGCTTTCCAGAGCACGTTACAGGTTGTGGTCCATAAAGTGCATTGGCTTGTTGCAGGTTTCTGACTTGTACAATTTCTTCAGTATTTTGTCTCCAAGAATGTATTCGAGAAGTGACTAAGTAAGTGATTCGAGAACTAGAATTGACTTGATCGATAACTCTGAGTTCTCGAATACTGTTATAGTGACATATCGAACCACTTCTCGAATAGCTCTTTTCCATCAGGATTCCTTGAGTTGTCGAATAGAGCATTTGACTTATCGAATCCTCGAGTTGTCGAATAGCTTTCTGAGTCTTTGAGATATCGAATGGAACTTTGACTTGTTGACTCTTTGAGAACTCGGATACCATTTTGACTTGTTGACTTCTTGAGTTCTCGAATAGAGTAGTAGACATATCGAATCCCTGAGATATCGAATGAGATATCGAACAGTGTATTCAGAGATATCGAATAGTGTCTTGAGATATCGAATCTCTGACTTCTCGAATGCTGGACTTCTCGAATAGACAAATATACTTCTCGAATTGGTACTTAGGCAAATTCTTCATTTCTTCAAATCCCAACTGTGATTATTTGGCAGTCTTTAACTCCTTGCTTGAGGCATGAACCATGGAACTTCTTTCAAGCATTATTCTAGACTCTATTTGTACAGTTACACAACTAGGATTTGATGCCTATTACAAGTACAATACAAACAGAAACTCTACAACTAGAGGTTCCCTCAGTTAAGAGGTCATGTAAGTAATGCAAAGCATTACAAACAATTAGGCTTGTTATTAGATGTATACAGGCATGCCTCTGTAACTAACAGTTATTGTTACTATGTCATACATTCCTTACCAAACTTCCCTTATAAGGTTTCTTAGGTCATCCTCATCATTCCTCCTGTATCTTCTGGTTACAGGGTATATCAAACATCATTAGTCAATTCTATAACAATTCTGTTTATGTACTTTTAGAGACTCCTTTCCACAAATCCTTATAGGTTATTGATACCTTGGTCGATTCAACTTATATCGTCTGATTTCACAGTGCCTATTGTTAGGGGTGATGCTATTCTTTGTGCATCCCCCAGGGTTCGTCTTAATATATGGACATTCTATGCTCAATTCTAGTTTCAGGGAATACTTATATCCTGCACTTGGCAATTCAATCATATATCCTTAATAAGGGTCTCTTTTAATCATTCTTATCTTGATGGTCTATAGGTAGACTAATGCTAACCTCTTTTTCTTCAAACGAATGTTAGTCTATATGACCTTCCAAAAGACAACATATGTCTATCTGTCTTTCTTACAGAACTTGGTAATGGTAGCAATGATGCTCTGGAAGATATTGGTCGTGTTCAACGTGAATCTCTTAGTGTCTAATGCTCTTTTTTGAGGACGCTAAGCTTCAGATAACATTTATACATCATACTGCACCATCTCCGACAATCCTCATAACCTTTACTGGTCACCATCCTCATTCCCAACACATCCATGGTATTTATAAAATCTATTATCATGTATCTCAATTCATTTTATATCAAAAGCCCTCGCAGTTGGCACTTGATTAGAAGCACCCCGCTTTGTCCTTACAGTGCTGGTTCAGTCACTTGATAATCCTTAGTGACTCGGCCCCACTGGCCATGCTAAAATATGTGAGTTTAGGGGTCGGCTAATAGCATTACTTTTCTAGCAATTGCTGGCATAGTGCCTTCTACTTGATGCCTTTTGATCTTTTCAAAATTTTACTCCATATAAGTCTCACTTGACTTCTCGGTACCGTCTCCGGTCACCTTTCCTTTATTTTTTATCATTTCAACTTCTCTTATCAATTTCACGTACCACGTAAGCTTAACACTTCTAGCATAACAACCTTTTCATTTAAGTCAATCCCGGAATTTCTCAGTCCGGCTTGTTTCTTAATTACATTTCCCTTTTTCCTTCAAATCTCAACTTCATAATTTTATCCCTATAATCAGTCATAATAATCGGGGTCTATCTACCAGCCTGTATAGCGGCTACTTTACCCAATCCACAGGGTTCGCTCCAGTTTCCACTCTCTTCAATGACGTCTTTTGATAATCAGAAAGACAAGGTTTCCAAAATTCGTTGAATTCCTTTCCAGAATTTGGGAAAATTTCAGTTAATCTATTCACCCACTAGTAACATGCCACATCTTCCCGATACATATTCGTCCTATTAGTCGATACTACCAAATACCAGTCTTCTTAACAACTAGTCTCAGAAGGAATGCTACCATCGGGGTCAGTCGCTTCCCAGAATTAGCACTACCAAGGTCATCCGAATCTGGTGAACCGTGTTGTCCAATTGTATTCAAAATTACGCTGTCGTGCTGCATAAGCGCAGACCTATACCTGTATGGGTTGCATCATAATATCTCCCAAAGTTTCCTTCTTCCATTAGGCAATGCCAACCATGGTCATCACCAACTTCACCTTTAGCTCCAGGAAGATCTTCTCACGTTTATCTTGTCCATTCAAACTTTTATTCTTACAATGAGTCGGGTTACGGGACTACACTTTCTGTAAAGTCCTGAGCAAATCTTTGGTAGTACCTTGTGAATTTTATGAAATTTCTCACCTTTGCCAGTGTGGTTGGCCAATCTCTATTTGAAACTGTCTTTAACTTGGTAGGGCCGACCAACACTACTCTTATTGATCATGTGTCCTATTGCTGGACTTCATTTTGCCAAAACTCTTATTACGAGAACATGTCCTACGCCTGTTCTTTCAGGTTGCATCTAAAAGCATTCTCGATTACATCTCAACCACTGCTCGCCTTGCCTAATCCATTTATGATTCAGTGTCAGAATAAACTTAAGATAACTACCATAATCCATTCAAGGAAAAGAAAGAATTTAATATTCTTCTGAATCACATGCATCTAATGTTTCTGGTTCATCATTCCACTGAATTGAACTGAACTTATAATTGGTTCCTGACGATGGCCTCATTACTAGTTTATCACAGAGTCACTGGTCTTCTCCTCTTATAGGTTCTGAGATCATTGTCTCGCTTACTACTTCCTTATATACTTTATCCAATCATACCATCGCCTTCCAATGTCTTTATTTTCTAAGTTGATCTATTCATAAAATGGACATTTCTCTGCACCAAACCACCTTACCAATCTCAGTTTGACTTTATAAATTTGTTAGGTCCAAATGTGTTGTAGAGGGGGGGTGAATACAACTTTTCAATTTTGAGAAGCAATAAATACGATGCAATAAATGAACACACAGATTCAAGGAATATATTTCTTTATATATAACTTGAAAAGGTTGCTACAACATTCATTACAAAGTATAACAGAAGTTGAGAGAGAAGTGAATGATTCTAAGCTCTGTGAATACTCTCTCTCTTTTTCTTGTGTTTTTCTCAATATTGCTCACTAACTAAAACATTACACAAGTGCTTCTATTTATACTACATGTAATCTATGACCTGTAGTCTTCAAAGACTAAGATGTACGTGGCCCAATGATGTCCACATAAATCTTGTCTTATCTTGAAAGCTTGGAAATCTGCCAATCAGAAGATGCCATGTGTCATGTTGAAGCTGCACTCTAAGTAGAACTTCTACTTGAGAATTTCTACTTAGCCATCTCGAAATTCTAAGTAGAATTTCTACTTGAGAATTTCGACTTAGCCATCTAGAACATTTAGTACTTAGAAAATATTCTGGTCTTCAACTTGAAACTTCAATGCACATCTTGAGCTTGTGATATCTTCATATCTTCTTTGTTCTTCTACAAGCTCTTGAACATGGATCTTTACTACTGACATAAACTTGCTATCAATGTCCTGACACTTGATGCACTGGTCTGGTTCATAAGTGACTAGTCTTGATAGTGTTTCTGTTTCTTGAATAAATTACCATATTCACTTAGTAACTTGGCTTTCCAATATTTGCTTTCCTTCTTGTTCACTTGAAATAAATTGGTCTTGTTGATACTGATAGTTATGATCTTGAATCTCGAATTCTCAAATCACTGAGGCCTGAACAACTTTGACTTGAACTTCTCTCAATGATTTCTTCTTGGCTTGATCATAGTTAACATGTTCAATTGTATCAATTACCTTGTCTTCATTTAGCGTTGATTTCTTGTGACTTCTTGTTCTTGATTGTCTTCTGGTTAAGTATCTTTTCTTTTAATTGAGTTACATTAGTTATAGTGTTACAAGTTAATACACTCTGCCTTTCAATCTCCCCCAATTTGATTGTCTAACAATGACATTCAAATTAATGAAGGATAACTCAACTAAACAATGAGACGAGAAAAGATAATTAACATTACAGTCTTGAAAAATATACAATTACAAGTACATGAAAACAATACAAAGAACTTAAACTAGAAACAGAATTCGAACCTCGAATTAAAAATCATTTGAATGATTCCTATCACCTGGATTATTTCATATCTTTTAGTCAAACTTATATCACCTTATTGGATTCATTCTAAGATGAATTTTCCTCAAGTGAGTTAAAGCAACCGAAAGACATGAAGTTTTTCCAACTTCAAGTTCACACCACTCTGACCTTTAACCCTAATTCCGTTTCCTCTTCCTAGCTTCAGCAGCTTGGTCCTTTTCTTCTTTTTGCCTTCTGCGCTTCTCCTCCTGCTGCTTTTGTTTCTTATATACTGGATTATGAAGTTGCGTCCACCTAGTATTCAACAAACTTACTGCTTCCATCTCTAGAGGGTTCCTGGGTTCTGGGTAAGGATGTTTAAAAAGCCTTCTGAGTTTGTCCACCTCCTGAGTAGTTCTGATCTCTGGAATGTCCTCAAATTTCTTCATTATAAGCCGAGGTTTCCTATGAGTTTTATCAGATTTAAACTGACAGTAGATCATTTTGGGATAGCCTATGACACGGTTAGTATTGTGGACACTAGCCGCATCTCGCTCCAATCGCTTCATTTCCACTACTACATCAGATAGGTAACTCACGAGTCTCTGCTTTTCATTTACATACTTAACATCCACATCTTCCCATTTGAACACATATAACACTTTCTCCAGAAATGCAGCATCTTGAGTCTGCTTCAGCCATTCTCTACTCATATGCAAGAGTGTTTGCTTCTGGTCTGCATCTATGAATACTAAGGCATCAGCTGTATTATCAGCAAAAGAATGTATCCAGTATACGCTGTCTCTTCCTGGAACACCAACTGCCTCCCTTATCTCTCCTTGTTCCAGTTCTCCAGTAGGAAGATTCAGAGCTTCATCAACGTTCTTCATTGCTTGAAGAATATTCCAATTCCTCTCTATCAGCTCTGGTTCAATCTTCACATTATCAAGAGGGTTCGGAGCAATGACATCACACTTCCACACCTCATTGCTCTTCTTTAGTATGACACTTTCAATGGTCTTCACTGTTTTATCCTTAAGCACAGAAGCGAATCCCTTACCCATCATCTGCCTACAGACGGCCTTAAGAGATTCCACTGAAAGTTCCATTAAGTCCTTTTCCTCCAGGCTCACCCTCTTCATTTTACTGTCAACCACCATCCGGACAACATTTGGATATGCTGAGAATTCTGGACCCTTGTCCTCTGCTAGCCGCATTAACTGATCCCTATACAGAATGCTTAGATTCTCAGAATGAGAGTATTGAATTTTTGTTGCTAGCAAGAACAACTCTGATGCAGATCTTCTCGTCATGAATTGATCATCCACATACATGAAAGACATCGGGACTCCTTCTGTGAAAGACAAAACAACCTGCCACTCCTTTTGCGTTGAATTGTATCCAACCCTGACTTTAGAAATTAATCTCTTTAAAGCATTTATGTAGTCAGCCGCCATTGGATTCTGCAAATTTAGTTGGTAGAACAGATCATCTGCTTCCTTGTTATGCTCTCCTTTTGTACATGGTCCCATCAAAATCTTTCTTGCGTCATCCCACTTCTTCCCTATCCTTCTATTGTCCAGATCGATTTGAGGATCAGCTAGCCTTGCAAGCTCATAATCGTACTGCTTTCCTTGTAGCTCCGCTTTCTTTTCCTGAAACGCAGCACGACCTTGCATTTGCTTCATTTTAAAGAACTCAGCTTGATCCAAGGCTAACTGTTGAGCTTCAAGGGTTTCCTCATCGACAGTAATTTCTTCAGGCAATCCGAAAGACATTCCAGCACCTCCACCTTGATCCTTCAATGATCTCTTTATAGCATGTTTCAACGGTGCGTCTTCCATATCGGAATCTGAGTCAAGTACCTCCTGTACTTTTTCTTGATGACTCAGATCAACGAATGGCTCATCTGGCTCAATCGCTATTGCCTTACCCTTTTTCCTTCTTAGAGCCTCTTCATCAATGGACGGCTCAACTTCCATTTCTTTTACAAGATCAGCATGTTCTTGAATTTCTTCGATTTGAACTCCCTGCTGTCTCGTCTCCTTTATACTCTCCCCCTTAGGTGAGTTATCCTGAACTCCACCCTGGTCTCCAGATCCACCAGCTGTATTAAAATCTTCAAACCCAGAACCATAGGGTCCTGCTCCACTAGCACCACCTGTACCAGCATCGGGGGGAGGTTGTTGCGGCGCGAAACATTCCGGGGGCACAAAACTTCTGATTGCGTACATAACTCTGCTTATCTCCACAGCCAGAGTATCCATTGTAAGCTCCATTGCTCCCATCCTGTCATTCAGGGTGTTTCCCAAGACACCAGCAGCATGGCCCATGTCATTTACCTGATTTTTCAAATCAGTAAAAGCTGAAGCTTGAATTGCCATTCGTGCTGCGTAGTCGTCAAGTGCCCTTTGATTATCTCCAACATTCATCCCTAACTGCCCCATTGACTGCCCAAACTGCTTCATTTGATTTTCCATAGAAGACAAACGAGATTCAAGATTTTCAGAATTAAGGGACGGTGTTTGGTTTAGGTGACCTCGCTCTAATACTCGTTCTGTTGGTATTTGGCGCTCGGTTTCGGGCCTTAAAAATGAAGGTCCCTCTCTCCCTAACCTCTCACACACACTCCCTGTCTCACGCTCGTGTATGTCTTCAATAATTGATCCAAAATATGAAGCAGTACCTGCAGAAACTTGATAAGAAATATAATTTGCAGTTACGGGATCAATTGCTGTTTGTTCCTGAGTTGGAATCTCAGGCTGAGAGGCTACAAAGTGTTCTTGTACAACATCAGAACCGATCCTCTTTGTAGCATCAGTACGTACCGGTGAAGGTACGGCTGAAGTTTTTAAAGCTTCATGTCCTCTTGAAGCAACAGTATCTTTAAGAGGTACAAAATCATCATCAAAATCAAAATCCCTATGTGCAGATTGTTCAAGGGGTGAACCACTCTCGTGAGGTGGAGTGGTTGCGTGTGACACTCTAGGGTTTGACTGACGTGTAGAAGTAGCAGCATGAGAAGTTTTGGCTTTCTTTCGAATAAGTTGCTGCTCTTCGGGTTCACTCTCCTCATCATTTCCTACATCTATATGTGCTGGCTGTTTGGATTCTGGTGACTTAGGTGACAAGGAATTAGAAATATAGCTCTCACCCTGGGATAGATCCTGCGGGCTAGCAGTCTCTTGGGTCTGGGAATCAGAAACATAGGAAGAGGAATGAGTAGAATGTCGAGAGAGATTACCTGATTCATTACCTTGTTCGTCTCCGCTTTGTTCATCAGGAATCGCTTCAAATGCCTCAGCATGAGCAGACCGATTCTGAGCATGTGATGAAGCTTGCGAGAATTCCATCAAAGTGGTAACCCCCTCATCATATGTAAGCCACTTTTGTAAGGTATCAGGAATAGACATCGGTTTTCCATGATGTTTATCCTGATTTTCAACTGTTGAAAGTGACTTAGTGCCCATCCCTAGCGGTGCAGATGATGAACCACTGGCAAAACTCCGTCTAACTGCAAGAGCATCCTTCGGTACTAAACCATTTATCAGCATCTGTAGGAACCGAGGAAACCAGCAAACAACATCTGTGGTGTTGAGGTCTCTGCTTGCAGGAGATCCCATCACAGCCACTATCTCAGAGAGAACTATTCGTCCATAATTGATATCCAGCTCTCTTGCTAGGGCAATTCCGAGGTTTTGCATGGGAATGAAAATTTGATGGTAATCGCTTTCTCGTGCCCGAAAACATCTTGTTATGGCCTCGAAAAAGTAATTCCATTCCACATGAAGAAATTGTTTTTGGATGTTTCCAGTGATCCGGCCAGTCGGAGGATAACACCCTATTTCTTCAAAGAATTTGAGGCGATCTGCAGCTGTAGGTTCTGGATCATAAGCATCTTTAACAGGGAATCCAAGAACCTTGTTGACAATTTGTTCAGTCACCACATATTCCTGACCCGCTAAGGTAAACCTGAAACCAAAGGGGGTTGATTTGCTCCCAAAAGAAACCGCACTAGTCCATAATTGCTGTAAAGCATCATGCACTAGTGTAGGTTTAGCAGTAAAAGCATCGCTAGCTTTGGAATACAAATTTAGAAATCGTATCCAAGACTTAAAGCGCGGGAGTTGATCACCAATTTCCGTAGAAATATTATAAAAATTGTTTTTGGCAAGTGAAAATTGGTGAGCCATTTTAATTAAAAGGTTTTCTTAAAAAAAGATGTGAAATTTTAATTTTAATTTCTGAAAAACAATTAATCTTTAATTAACAGTTTTATCCCTTTTAATTTATCAAGAACAACAATAGTCCCTTTTCAGAAAAATTAAACTACGGGATTAAAACAATGAATTTTAGAATAAACCGTTAAATCCCTTTTAATTTATCAAGAACAACAAAAGTTCCTTTTTGAGAAATCAAACTACGGGATGCAATTAACAGTTAATGGAAGGCAAATTTCAAACCAATGATTAACTCTCCACTAACAGTGAAGTGTGTGTTTAAAAACGTTTTTGAACAGATCTGTAAACTCGTGTGTGTATATACGTGTGTATATATCTCAAGAAGGATGAACAATGACACAAACACACAAGAACAGAGATTTAATGGTAACACACAAGTGATAGCAGTCAAAAAAATGGGCATTAATTCGTTGTCCGTATGAGATTTGACACAAAAATCACGAATCAATGGTTGAGAATATGAAATCGCCTGTATGTATATGTGCGGCTGTAAAACTCTATTAGGTAAAAGTGAAAGAAAAACATCGAGTTAAAGATGTATATATAGACATTACTGTGAAATGACTAAAATGTCCCTGTTAAAAAGTGTGAAAAACATTAAGTACATACAGGGAACACTCAAGTCGAAATTCCATCTCGAAGTCTATCTCGAAGTCTATCTCGAACTTTCTAAGTCGAACTTCGAGATAGAGTTCGAGATAGCTGTTAACTCGAAAACCTTACCATTTATCTTGTAAATGACCATGTAAACAGCACACAACAAGGAAATCTATCTCGAAATTCTTAGTCGAAATTCGAGATATAGTTCGAGTTAGGAGTTAACTCGAAAATTCCCTTTAACCAATTGAGAATTCTCTCAAACTCTAAGTCAAACCTCTAAGTCGAACTCTAAGTCGAACTTCGAGTTGGACTCTAAGTCGAACTCTAAGTCGAACTTCGAGTTGGACTTCGAGATAGAGGTTAACTCGAAGTTATTCTCAATTCTTTTCAAAATATCCCCAAAAATGGAACTCTCATCTGAATTTCGAGATAGAGTTCGAGATAGACTGTATCTCGAATATTTTGAAGATAATAATTAGGCACACTGGTAACTCTAATTCGAACCTTAAGTCGAATTTCGAGATAAATTTCGAGATAGAGGCTAACTCGAAATTTCTCCCAGACTTAGAATTTTCAAAACTTCACTCTGGAAGCTCAAATCGAAATTCAACTAGAATTTCAAGATGAGTTTCGAGATAGTAACTAACTCGAAATTTTGAAGATACTTAGAATAATTTGACAATTTTTCTTTGAAAAACTCAACAATTAATTTTGTCAAATTAATATAAATATCAATTCAAGGATTTTAATATATGACATAATTAAAACATTCCTTGATAATTCTAAGGCCTCTAATTACATGAAAAACACAGGTAAATTCATCTAAAAATCATGCAAAATTTTAGAATATTATGAATTTAACTCCCCCTATGTTCATGCAATCTAACAAGCATAAATTCACAGATTTGTGCTATAAAAGACACTTAAAACACACTGAATTCATGCAAAATCACACTATATGCATCCTATAATAATCATTAATTAGGCATTTTAAAGTCTAAACACATAATGATTAAATATCTTGCATATACCAACATAACCATGGATTTTACAGATAGAAGGCTTTACTAACTTGTGTTAAGCATTCCCAATTCACCAACCAACCTATTGAATGTTACTTCATCAAGAGGTTTGGTGAATATATCTGCAATTTGTTGCATTGTGGGCACAAAATGTAGCTCCACAGTCCCCTCCTCGACATGTTCTCTTATGAAGTGATACCTGATGTCGATGTGCTTGGTTCTTGAGTGATCTACAGGATTGTTGGTTATGGCAATGGCACTTGTGTTGTCACACATAATTGGAATTTTCTTGTGCTCCATGCCATAATCCTTCAATTGGTTTCTCATCCACAGTATTTGAGCTACACAGCTTCCAGCAGCAATGTACTCAGCTTCAGCAGTAGAAGTAGATACTGTATGTTGCTTTTTACTTTGCCAGGACACCAATCTTCTGCCAAGAAATTGACAAGCACCAGATGTGCTTTTCCTATCAATCCTGCAACCTGCATAATCTGAATCCGTATAGCCAATTAGATTAAAACCTGTATCTCTTGGGTACCAAATTCCTAGATTTGGTGTGCCCTTGAGATACCTAAAAATTCTTTTGACGGCTATGAGATGTGATTCTCTAGGATCCGCTTGGAACCTTGCACATAAACAAGTCGCGAACATTATATCGGGTCTACTTGCAGTTAAATAGAGAAGTGAGCCAATCATACCTCGATAGCTTGTGATGTCAACTGATTTACCTGATTTGTCTTCATCAAGCTTCGTGGCTGTTGCCATGGGAGTCTTGGCTGCTGATGCATCTTCTAGATTATACTTCTTGAGTAAATCTCTGACGTACTTGGATTGACAGATAAAGATACCATCTTTTCTCTGACTGATCTGTAATCCAAGGAAGAAGGACAGCTCTCCCATCATGCTCATCTCGTATTTGTCTTGCATTAGCTTAGCAAATTTCTCGCACAAGCGCTCATTCGATGACCCAAAGATAATATCGTCCACATATACTTGAACAAGTATTAGATCATTCTTCACATTCTTATAGAACAATGTTTTGTCAATTACTCCCCTAGTAAAACCACTTTCAATTAAGAATACAGATAGGGTTTCATACCAACATCTTGGGGATTGCCTGAGGCCATAGACAGATTTGAAGAGAAGATACACAAAATCTACAAGTTCTGGATCAATGAAGCCAGGCGGCTGTTCCAGATACACTTCTTCTTCTAACTTTCCGTTCAGGAAGGCACTTTTCACATCCATCTGGAAAACCTTGAAGTTCTTATGTGCTGCAAATGCCAAAAACATCCTGACTGCCTCAAGTCTTGCAACTGGTGCATAGGTCTCATCATAATCAATTCCTTCTCGCTGAGAATAACCTTTTGCAACCAAACGAGCCTTGTTTCGTGTTACAAGTCCGTTTTCATCCATTTTATTTCTGAATACCCACCTTGCTCCAATTACTGATTTGTTCTTTGGTCGGGGTACCAGCTTCCAAACTTTCTGCCTTTCAAACTGATTAAGTTCCTCTTGCATTGCAATCACCCAATCAGCATCACCAAGAGCTTCTTCTATTTCTTTAGGTTCAAGCTTGGATAAGAACCCAGAAAATAAGCAAATATTAGCCAGGTCAGCTCTTGTATTTCTTCTAGTAGACACACCAGCATCTGGATCACCAATAATTAATTCAAACGGATGGTCTCTATTCCATACCCGTTCTCTTGGAAATTGTCTTGATGATTCAGCATGACTTTCTGAATTGTGGTGCTGACTACTTTGATTACTTTCACTAACTCCCCCTGAGTTAGTGCCAGCTCCTACAGAACTAGAGTCAACTCGATTTGAGCCTTGAACAGTAGTCCTTGAGCTGCTATTTACTCCCCCTGAGTTGTTGCCGGTTCGTACTGAAGAAGTCTCTCCTGATCTTGTAGAATTAGCTTGTTCACTAGACTCAGGTTCTTCACGTACACTTGGAACATTTAATGGGACAACCAACTCAGGTTCATCTTCAAGATCTTCTAAGTCCAGATTCTGAAATTTTAGGGACTCAGGTTCACTAGAATCTCTTGAAATTGATGAGAGTTTGGTATCGTCGAATCTGACGTTGTAGCTTTCAGTCACTTTTCGATCATTCACTAAGAACACCCTATAAGCTGCTACCACATCTGTGGAGTAACCAACAAAGATTCCTTCACGAGCTTTTGCTGCAAACTTACCTAGATTTTCATCATCTATAAGTACATAGCATTTTGCTCCGAATACATGAAAATATTTGATTGTTGGTCTTCTGCCGTTCATTAGCTCACATGGTGTCTTTTCTTTATCTTTTATAATCAAGGATCGATTTTGAGTGTAACACACGGTACTCACTGCTTCTGCCCAGAAATACAGAGGAAGTTTCGAATCATACAACAAAGTTCTTGCTGCTTCAACCAATGTTCTATTCTTCCTTTCAACTACTCCATTCTGTTGTGGAGTTCTCGGGACTGAGTACTGACGACGTATTCCCTTAGATACACAGAAGTCATTTAGCACTGCGTTTTTAAATTCAGTGCCATTGTCTGATCTAATCGTCTTCACGGTAAGTGTTGAAACATTCTCAATTTGAGTGATGTGATCAATGATTAGGAAAGGTACTTCGTCTTTCGTCATTGCGAACAATACCCATGTATACTTGGAGAAGTCATCCACGATTACCAATGCATATCTTTTCCTAGATAAAGATAGGACATTCACTGGGCCAAACAAATCCATATGAAGAAGTTGCAGAGGCTCAGTGATACTAGAAATTTCTTTGCTTTTATGCGATGCTCGTTTTGACTTTCCCATTTCACAGGCTTCACAGAGTCCTTTCGGAGCGAACTCCATTTGAGGTAGATCTCTCACCAATTCTCGCCTCGCGAGAGCATTCATCGTTTTGAAGTTTAAGTGAGATAACTTTTTGTGCCATAACCAGCTTTTATCATCCGAAGCTTTGCTGTAGAAACAGGTGACTTCATTCTGATTTGCTGAATCCATGTCTGCAACAAAAAGATCTGCCTTTCGAACTCCTCTCAAAGCCAGTTTGCCTTCCTTGATGTGAGTGATTGATACACCTTTCTTGTTGAAGACAATTTCGTAACCTTTGTCACAGAATTGACTGATACTCAACAAATTATGCTTTAATCCCTCAACATAGGAAATATCTTCAATGATGACATTGCCAGTTTTCAGTTTGCCATATCCCTTTGTCACACCTATGCTGTCATCTCCAAAGGTAACATAAGGGCCAGCTTTCATAACCAACTCTGTAAGCAGGGACTTGTTTCCAGTCATATGCCTCGATGCTCCACTATCTAGCACCCATATAACTTTATTTCTCTTTTGCTTAATGCCCTGCAATAACAGATTGATTAGACTTTCTTCGGAACCCAACTTTGATTGGGCCCGGCTTTTCGATAAGATTTAGAATCAACAGATTTAACAACAGGAGATGCACTTTTATTAACATAACTAGAGCTTTCGACTTCCTCCTTTCCTTTCTCAGACTTGACATATTTATCAGTCCTAGGAGAAGGTTTGTCACTCCTAACTTTAGGAGGACTGACAGTCTTGGCTCTCCCAAACTTCTTTTTGTTGTTTGAACTAGCAGCAGTATTTGAGCATGACTGGCTAGATGCATTCATTAAATTCACAAAAGTTTGCATGACGTTAAAAGTGCATGGCATACAATTAGGTTGACCACACTGTGCATGATTCTGATGCAGATTATTCATTGTATGTGTGACAGGCATGGCATGTGTAGCAGTGCATGCATAAGAAAGATGTTCAGTAGATTTACAGTGATAACATGCTTTCTTTATTCGTTCAGCCTTAACCTCTTTTATGCCTTTCTTCCCTTGTTGTTTAACAGCCTTAGCTCCTATTCCTAGTCTAGATTCATCACTAGGGAAATTGATTTTAACTTGTTTAATAGGAGTTATAGGTTGTGCTTTCTGACGATCTTCCATCTCAATCTCATATCTAGCTATCAATTCAGTCTCTTCTTCTTCTATTCTAGGAACAAGGTGTTTGTAGATGGGTTTGACAGAAGATTTAAGAATACTAGGTGTTTCCTTTTTAAGGTCACTGGAGCTAGGATCGATATGTCTCTTGCCTTCTTTCTTAGAAAGATCAGAATAATCAAGTCCTACACCTACTCCAGTTATCTTCTTAAATACATCATTATCTACATACACTTTACTAGCAGCTAGTTTGTAAGCTTCACATTTAGTTTCTAACTCAGCTAGTTTGTTCCTTAAACATGATTCTATTTCTGCCTTAAGGACGAGCTTGTGTTCCAAAGATTTAATAAAATCTCTTAGAGAAGTATCTATAGTGCAAGCAGCCTCTAACTCTTCCACTTTTGCCTCAAGCATTCTGCTTTTGGCGACAAGTGTTTTCTGTTCCTTTTGAGAAGTGTCTAGGCTTTTGCACAACATGTAGATCTCTTCGCTAAGAGCCCCGTTCTGTTCCTTATATTCATCAATAGACATTTCTACTTTAAGGGTTAGAACTGGTACCTCTGGTTCCTCTGATGTCTCAGCCATGAGCGCAAAGTTTGCTACATGAGTAACATCTTCCTCATCTGAATCATCCCAAGCTCTTCCTTCTGTTACTACTAAAGCTCTTTTACCATGTTTTTCTTTCACCAGCGATTCATACTTGTTTTTGAGGGCTTCAAATGTCTCTTTTGGATAAGTCTGTTTAGGCTTTTTGCAGTCCGAGGCAAAATGTCCAGGTTCACCACAATTATAGCAATTGAACTTCATTTTGAAATCCAACGGAGATTTGTAGCTGGTACTCTTGCCTTTGCTTTTGTAGCCTGATGAACTACCACCACCCTTAGCAGCCCGATAATAAGATGAAGAATTTCTTTGTGGTCGGTTGCTCTTTCTGAATCTCATATTGCTGAACTTCCTTGCCATGTATGCCACGACACTATCGTCCATGTTGTCCAGCTCTTCTTGGGTGAAGTAGTCATCATCACTGTTAGATGCACACTCGTCATCATTATCAACTTGATGTGGTGCAGGTGATGATTTAGGCTTTGCTGCAACCATTGCCTTCTTAGACTCTTCCTCATCAGCAACTAATCCTGATGCAGTTTCTTTTCCCTTTGAATCATTGTCCCATGCTTGATCTTGAAGAGTTTCCAGCTCATAGGTCTTCAGAATTCCATAATATTCTTCCAGAGAAGTTGTATGCAAATCTCTGGTTTCTCTGATTGCGTAGACTCTATGTTCAATGCTCTTTGGCTGGTTCCTCAGATATCTCGTATTGGTCTCAACCATGGGGAGAGTAACACCTCTCAGATTCAAATCCAATACCAACTGACTGAATCGTAGATAGACATCTGTTATGCTTTCTCCTTTTCGTATTCTAAAGGTGTCATACTCCATCTTGAGTATAAGTGTCTTGTTGCTTCTAACCTCTGCAGATCCTTCCATGACAACTTCTATCTTGTCCCAAATCTTCTTTGCTGTATTCAAACCCTTGACTATGTTGAACATTTCATGATCGAGAGATTCCATCAAGGTTTGTCTTACAGAAGTGTCATAAGCTATTTGCTCCTTGTCAGCATCCGTAAAGTCCGCTGCCTTTTTAGGTTCAGACCGAGCAGGTATAACCTCCTCTCCTTCCGTACGCTCAGGAATAGCTTTCATTGGAACAAATTTACCCTTTTCAAGGACTTCCAGATACTCAGGGTTAATAGTCTCTAAGTAGAGTCTCATTCTGAAAACCCATTCTTCATAGTGATCTCGGTTGAACATTGGGATCTTGAAAGAATTTTTAGGAGCCATTTCAAATCTTGTCACTAAAAAATTCTAAGTACCCAAGACTAGGCTATGTAGAATATCTATGTAGAACTTCTGCCAAGTCGAAATTTTTCTAAGTAGAAATTTTGCTCAAGTCGAAATTTCTCTAAGTAGAAATTGTCCAAGTCGAAATTCACCAAGTAGAAATTGTCCAAGTCGAAATTCTATGTAGAAAATCTCAAGTAGAAATTCTATGTAGAACTTTTTGTCCTTAGAATAATTTTCTGCAGATTACTTTAATATTGAATAAACAATATCACCTTTTTGACTTTTGATTACTTTACACACCGAAAGTGACTAACCCACTTGCTAAGCACTGAGTACACTTTCTTTTGCTTTCGGCTAAGGAATAATAATCAAATCAAAAGTACCAAAAACACCTTTTTGACTATAATTTCTTTGAAAAGGAAATTGAAAAGTTGTTGGGTTATATTCTTTGATAAGAACAGATGATGAACACTCAAGAACACCAAATATTAATGAACCCAGATTAATTCACAAAAATTAATTAAAATACACCCAAGCCAAATAATCACTCCTGGAGTATTTAAATAATTTTTCTGGATGAGTTTTCACTGGAAACGAATTAAAGCTTACTTTTCTAGAAATTTAGAAAAGCAGATCTAGAAAATGAAAACTCACGATTCTTCTACTAAACACAAGGATCTATGTTTTGTATGTTAAACATCCGCTCTGATACCAATTGTTAGGTCCAAATGTGTTGTAGAGGGGGGGTGAATACAACTTTTCAATTTTGAGAAGCAATAAATACGATGCAATAAATGAACACACAGATTCAAGGAATATATTTCTTTATATATAACTTGAAAAGGTTGCTACAACATTCATTACAAAGTATAACAGAAGTTGAGAGAGAAGTGAATGATTCTAAGCTCTGTGAATACTCTCTCTCTTTTTCTTGTGTTTTTCTCAATATTGCTCACTAACTAAAACATTACACAAGTGCTTCTATTTATACTACATGTAATCTATGACCTGTAGTCTTCAAAGACTAAGATGTACGTGGCCCAATGATGTCCACATAAATCTTGTCTTATCTTGAAAGCTTGGAAATCTGCCAATCAGAAGATGCCATGTGTCATGTTGAAGCTGCACTCTAAGTAGAACTTCTACTTGAGAATTTCTACTTAGCCATCTCGAAATTCTAAGTAGAATTTCTACTTGAGAATTTCGACTTAGCCATCTAGAACATTTAGTACTTAGAAAATATTCTGGTCTTCAACTTGAAACTTCAATGCACATCTTGAGCTTGTGATATCTTCATATCTTCTTTGTTCTTCTACAAGCTCTTGAACATGGATCTTTACTACTGACATAAACTTGCTATCAATGTCCTGACACTTGATGCACTGGTCTGGTTCATAAGTGACTAGTCTTGATAGTGTTTCTGTTTCTTGAATAAATTACCATATTCACTTAGTAACTTGGCTTTCCAATATTTGCTTTCCTTCTTGTTCACTTGAAATAAATTGGTCTTGTTGATACTGATAGTTATGATCTTGAATCTCGAATTCTCAAATCACTGAGGCCTGAACAACTTTGACTTGAACTTCTCTCAATGATTTCTTCTTGGCTTGATCATAGTTAACATGTTCAATTGTATCAATTACCTTGTCTTCATTTAGCGTTGATTTCTTGTGACTTCTTGTTCTTGATTGTCTTCTGGTTAAGTATCTTTTCTTTTAATTGAGTTACATTAGTTATAGTGTTACAAGTTAATACACTCTGCCTTTCAAAATTATAACCTATGAAACCTGCCTTCTCATGGCGAATTACTATTTGATAATATTCAAACTTAACCCATTTATCAAATGATATGACACTTCTTGCCTCTATCTCAATTATTTCTGGGACTCTACTTTTCGTCCTATAACGATGACTTTGATAACCAGGCCTCATTCTAACTCCTTTCTCATTATTCTGAAAGTCTCTAAGGATCCTTATCTAATCCCATATAAGATCTCAAGTAATTCCTCAAATCCACCTTACTTGCTGGTACTTCATCCGGCAGTCCAGCTATGAATCCAATACTCATCTTTAGTTCACTTAATAATATCTCAGTTCTTTACGCTCACTTCTCTGAGCACTATACCTTAACTCCTACAGTTTCTTTGGCTGTAGCCCTCATTTCCTTAAGGGTAAAGTCCTTATACTTATCAATATTCTCCTCCTCTGATGGAACCTCTTCCGGGTCCTCAGTAGAGTACTCTATCGAATCCACCATCCAATCTTCAACATTAAAACAAGCATCATTGTGTTACTGCTCGTAATCCCCAAGGTCTGTCGCCTTACTAGTCGATACCAGAACGAGCTAAGTTACTATCATGATACTTTAGGGTTCCCATAAGGGTTTTATATGTCAATACTACATTATGTAGTCTGACTATGAACTTGGCAAGAGTTCTTATTATCTTAATGAATTTATTGTTTTAACATCGCGTCATCTCTGGGATTTATAACGCTCTCTCTTATACCATTTCTGTAACACCCCCAGATCCAGGGTCAGGGATCTGGTCGTTACGGTCGCAATATCCAACCACAAAACCAACATAATTTAAATTACAACCTTGTGACCCAAAACAACAACATAAAACACACCCGTTATAGTCCCAGAGATGAAATCAGAGTAACCAACAATATTATTAATCACAAGTTTGAGTCCTTACAACCCAAAGAATTACAATTACATACTCTTTGCCATCCATTAATAGATACCATAATATAAATACATTTGAGGCTCAATTGCTAACAACTAGCCTACCAGTAGTTGCATCCTCAACAAAGGTAGCCAAGACCTTAGCGGTAAACCTCTGACGGTTGACACCTGCTTACGCTGTGTGCGCCTTGCGCGGCCATCTGATCTAGCTGTTGTTGTGATATAAATAAATAAAGCAAGGGTGAGCAATAGCCCACCAGAAATATAATTGAACAGTGATAACATATAACAGCCCAAATTATCTTTGAAACCATATGCCATGCATTAACGATGTAGTACCAATATAAGGTATGAGATGAAGTTACAAGGTAACTCAAAAATATATTTGTTTTGAATAAATATCTGCTATGCAAAAGATAAGCAAGATATTCTCAATTATCATAAAAGAGGAACTTGCAGGAAAAATATTGCAATTCCGGTTTCAACACTTTTTCACCTTGCCAACACCAACAGTGTTGCAGAAATTTCTCACTTTTAGAAGATGAACTAATACGGGAGTATTGCCGCGCCAGATGCCCTGACGTTTACGATGATCAGTCGTATGTCATGCATCTCATCAGTCGTTCTCTACATGTAGAAGGTAGCTCCGACGGAATTACTTATCTACCGCCCTCTGGAACTCCTCAGCCAACGGTTGGGCTATTGCTGGACCGGCGCCACTCGGCCACTTACGCGTCTCCTAGTTCGAATATCATCCATGACTCTGAAACGTAAAGTTCGTTCCCCTTTTCCCCAAGTGTAACACTTGTTGATAGGACTCCACAAAGTAGTCGTATCTAATTGGAAAGGAAAATTCACCAATATTTCCCAAGCTGATGCTTGTTAATGGATATAAACTTGTTACATCAATCATACCCCTCGAGCGTTGAGGAGGTAACCAAAAGACTCATATCGATGCTTGAAAGAATCAAGATGTGAGTGACAAGATAGTTTAAGCAAGTATAGGACCGGGCAGTCCAATAAATAACATCGCTCAAGTGAGGTCCCCTTATATACGTTTGGAAGTTGAGCGAGTATTTAAATCTTCTTTAAGATAGATTTAAATGAAATTAAAGTTTAGGAACCTCCCCTTGATAAAATAGTCATAAAAGACTCCGAAATATTTTACATAATATCTGAAGGTGAAGGATAACCTTTTAATAATATAAATCATTATAAAAAGAATTCAAAAGAATTTTATTAAACATTCCAAGAATATTTATTAAGTCAATAATAATTACGGAATACTATTAAATCATGATATTGCTCGTAAGTAATCCTCGAATGAATATATAGAATTATTTATTAAATAAATCTCTTCTTAAATGAATATTTAAAATAATATTCATTGAATAAATAAACTTAAATAAATATTTAATATAATATTTACTGAATAAATCAAACCTTAAATGAATATTTGAAAATAATATTCATTTAACAATTAACATTCCAAATGAATATCCAAATAATATTCATTAAACAAATAATATTCTAAATAAATATCCCAAAATAATATTCATTTAGTAATCAAAACTTTAAAGGAATATTCGAAGTAATATTCCTTGAGTAAATAGAACTTCCAATGAATATTTTAAAATAATATTCATTAAGTAAATCAAACCTTAAATGAATATTCGAAAGTAATATTCATTAAATAAATAAAGATCAAATGAATATTCCAAATAATAATAAGTAAGCCAAATGAATATTTGGGAATGATATTTGTCAACCAAATAACTCTAATGAATATTCAAAATAATATTCATTAACTAAATAATTCCAATGAATGATCAAAATAATATTCATTAAATAAATGACATTCTAAATGAATATTAAAATAATATTCATTAAATATTCCTTCACTGAGGTAATACTCAAATAACGTTCCTCGAAGGATTCGTAATTGAATAAAAATCCTCGAAGTAATAAATTTGTCGCTGGGATCCCTTCCGGGTTTCCACGACTATTTATATATTACAAAATATCGACTCCCGGTCTATATTTGAAGTATGAATATCATACGCCCTTCGCTAAGGGTCTTAACCAAACAATCCGGCTTATAACTGATATTTCTTATATAGTCTATAAGCCGATATCGATTCAGGGAACAAGTAATTCAATATTAACTTGAAAGTAGGCATGCATGCTATGGCATATGTATAAAACAATCATCATATATATTATCACAACAACAGTTCCAAGTATTGGAAACTTGCCTGAGAATCGAGTGCGGGTAGGGGTAATGTGTCCCGGGTCAGCTCGACAATCTATAAACAATCAGAATATTTAAGATTAACCACTTAACGCTTATTAAAAGGCTAAGTATAAACTCCACTTAAATCGAAACATGTTTTCGAGTTATCTCGTTACGTCTCTTTTAGTGTAACTCTTTTTATCACCGATACGATCCGACATTCGTTCGTTATCAAGACATGTCATCATGCTTATACTTGGTATATACTTAAGTCGTATAAGTTCTAAGGTTGGTCGTTTACGAATCAAGATTATACCTCGAGTGTTATCGCCCGTTTTCTAAGTTATAACCAAAGTCATACCTTTAAGGGGTTCGTTCGCGTTTAACCTCGATTCAAACATTTTTATAAAATCGGAAAACGATCCATTCGACATGTGGTTTTCTCCCACACCTTCCTTTTTACCTCTAATATTTAATTAATAAGATTCGCCACTGATTAAACGACATTTAAGGGAATCAATTTCAATTACGAACTTTCGTTTACGATTTCAAACCACTTTTACGAATTTAATCATAACTCCTAAACCGTAAGTCCATTTCATACGATCTTTATATCAAAACGAAGCCTATAACATAATATACCTTGTCATGGCAGAATACGAAGCTAGTCAGTGAGTTATGGCTACTGTCAAATATGATTTCTTAAGGTTAACGAAAATTCGGCATTACGACGGCTATAAATCGAACGTTCTAAAATCATAACGATTCCACAAAGCCACACCGGGCATCCAAACAACTTGTAAACATATTACATATCTCCAACTGTCCAAACTCATCTACTTTACCAACATGATCATCACATCTCTTAAATCAAACAATCACTAAATAATCATGCTTAATCATGCTATTAACACATCTTATACTAAATCCATCAAGAGCATGCAAAATCTCAAAGTAAGATCTAGGGTTCATGAGGTTTATACCTTCCTTGGAGAGTGTTAAAGCCCTTTCTAAGCCTTGATCTAGTCCTTAGAACTCATTACAACCTTAAACTAGCAAGAATCATCAAGAACATAGTTAGTGAATTTCGGATCTGCTATAACGCAGTTGAAAGATCATGAAAAACGAGGGCCTTACCAAGGTTTTCTGGACAAGGCTTCTAAAGGAGAGTTGTAGAGCATCCAACCAGCTTTCCAAAAAGCTAAAGAACACCAAATTCCATTGAGTAATGAAGGAGATATGGCCGTTTGAAAATCATCACAGAAACTGCCAACAATCTGGACAGTTTGCTTCTTCAACTTGGGGAGATGATTTGCCTAGGCTATACTACTTTGATTGCTATGAAATTTGGAGCGAATATTGCCCATGGAGTGGAGAGGTTGTGGTCCAAATTTGGTGATTTTATCATGGATGAAAATGGAGATATGAATTTTTCTCTCATGGCTGTTCTTGTTGAGCAGTTTTGAAAAAAATGGAGAGAATGTAGTTTGCTTGGCTTGTCTCTTGCTCTCATCTAATCTAATATGTATTATTGATATGTAAGGATAATATCTAGTCCATAAAGCTACTTTAATAAAGGTAGTATGTCATGGATGATGAAATCAAGTGGACAAGTGTTGATGTTTTGGTGGTAAGATGAGAAAGTTATGCTAAGTACTAGTTTGATCCTAATTGATCTAGTTCCTTTGGTAACTACTTGGTTACTTGCCCTTATCCACTTGCACATGCATGTATCTTGATCCTCTTGCTTGTTCTTTGTCCGGTTATTACTCAATTCGTTGATCGTTCGAGGGAATAACTCATTCGTTTCTAGTTAGGGTTTTACCGAAAACCTTCTTAATAATTCTAATACTATTCTTCATCTTTCTTAATACTTCTCGAATTTAAATTCCTTAATTCCCTTTTATAAATCCTTAAGTCTTGCAGTGTCTAGGGAAATCTCGGAGAAAATAAAAGTGCTCTTTTTCTGAATCCGACAGCTTTTACATACACTTATTTTCCTCCTGGATCACTAATACGAACTCAGAAATCCGTTCCGAATACTGGGTATAACATTATTATAATAATATTCCAAATTCCACCAAAATCACTATTCATCACTTATTTTTATTTAATTCCTATAATTAGGAAAATGAACCTGGTTCACCCTCGAGTGTTCCTTAACCTTTTTACGGAACCGCTGGGCTTATAATAGATATTGATTTGGATGACACAAGAATAATCTTACTTGGAGAAATCTTCTCATATTCTTAGGAGATAGATCATTCTTATCTATGTTGTCAACCAAAGGTATTCTGCATGACATATAATAATTGAATCCAAATCCATTCCATTCATTAAATAGACAGTCGTTACATCGCAGTCATAACCACTATTCATTCCCATATTATTACATAATAAAAGTTTTAGTTCTACCCAAAAATCTGGGTTCTTACAGTGACAAGGACGGAATGACAGTTTTGGCTTTGCGTAGTCAAAATAATAGAGGAAGAGGTGCTGTGAGAGGATCTACCAATAGCAGGGGTAAATCCAGATACAGGAAAAAGGGCATGCAGTGCTTTGGTTGCAAGGAGTGGGGTCATATTAGGCCGAATTGTCCGCTTAATAAGAATGATCCAGATGCATCATTGGTTGTGGTTACTCTCGATTGTGAAGATGTTTGCACCGTCTTCAATCGAGGCACTAGTTCTCCAGGAGAATGGATATTAGACTCAGGGTCATCTTACCATGTATGTTCCGAGAGGGGCATTTTGACAAATTCCAAGATACAAAGAATGAAATAGTTTCTTTGGCTGATGGATCTACTTGTGAGATCAAGGGGATTGGAATTGTGAAAATCAAAATGTTCGATGGAATAGTTTGTAGCTTGAACGGGGTAAGATATGTGCCTAAGCTGAGGAAGAATCTAATATCTATCGGTCGGTTAGCTTCAGAAGGCTATAGATGCTCTGTAGTAGGGGGAGCTATGAATATCAAAAGAGGCCGTGTGGTTCGGATGAAGGGAGAGCTACGTGGGGGAATATATCGTCTGATTAGTACGTGGCCAGAACGTACTGGAACTTCGAAAATCTGGTTATCTCGTGCACGAGGGAAGAGTGACTTGAAGGATACTGCTGCGGTTGTATTGCCTTCCAGTCTAGATGATGGTGCAAAGATTGCTGGGATGGATGCTTGGTCGAAGGGCTTCCACGACATCAACGAGTAGTTGGTGTGTTGCAGCTGCATATGGGCATCGATCAACACGAATCAAGTGAGCAGTGAACCATGCAACAGATTGATTTGTTTGATATGCAGTTGGGGAGTAAATGAAAGATCGATGGTCACACTTGTGTGTGTGATGGTCACACTTGCGGGTGTGATGGACTACATATGGGATTGGCCGACGTGAATCAAGTGAGTATGTGTGTATACAACAGATTGCTTCACATGTATGTAGTTGGACAAATAGAAGTCAATGGTACACTTGTGCGTATAGCAAGTGGGCATTCGAGAATGAATGTGCAAACTAGGGTATAGTTTGGAGTCTTGGACTCGGGGGGAGTTTTTTGTCGTAGGGAATGATACGGATCGAGGAAAGTTGGAGTTGTGCCAACAGGGCGCAGGTATGGAGTGCCAGTGAAGAGCTGTGAGTTTGGAAATAGGGGGAGATTGTTAGGTAGCCTACTATTTTAGGTAGCCTACAATTTGTACAATTTATTTCCAAATTCACACTACATCTACCATACCTACCACACCTTATACCTTCTATAAATACTCCTCTCCTCCTTCATTATCAAACACACCAAAATTCTCTCTTCTCTCTCTATAGCTGCTAGATAGTCCGTCTAGTAGGGAAGTCGGTTTAGCCCGCTTTCAGGAAGTGTCGGGATAGAAGGTCCTCGTGCCTAAACTATTCCTTAGGGTATTTGGGTCTGGCTGCAGCCATCGGAGGTGGTCCCGCTGCAGGGGTCTTTCTATCAGGTTGTGTGGCACTGTCCGGGTTGGGAGAGGGAGAGAAGGAAAGGTTGTCGGGAAACAGTGATAGGGGGAGGTTTTGAGATAAACACTTCAGTGAGTTGGGGATATACATAATAGGTATTGTAGGGCTGAATTTTTGTATGAAATTCAAGGGGCCGGATACCCGGATATTGTAATCTCTTTTATCTAGTGTGAAGTTGTTGCTCTTGTGAATGTAGGCTGGGCCGAACCACGTTAAATCTCTTGTCTCTTTTACTGTATTGTTGGTTTGTTGCTTCATTACTATCACGTATATTTGTGGGATCTAAGCGCACATATTTACCAAATCGCTTCCGCATTCGCAGGAATCGGGCAGATTCCTAACACAAATGGCAGCAAACCTATCGTGATAATTGTAACAGTGTGTTCAAGTATAAAATATGTTTCATGCTCTCTTAGATTCACAAAGAACCCAGGTCAAGAGTTCCACAAATATACACATTACTAGTTAATAGAATATATTTCAAACCATGCAAAGAATAAAGAGATACCAAGAAGGCACACATAAGAAAAACCGTTATAAGAAAGTTCAAGAGATTAAAATGCATATATTCCTAAAGAGTTGAAAGAAAAGCTCTTTTCACTTCAAACTTTCAAGCATATAGAGTACTTGTAATCAAAAGATAAAATATACATATGCATGACACCAACAGACAAAGTTCGGTGAGACACTATGCTACCTTCTAGCAAGTAATTTTCTAAATCTCCCTGGAACCAGCAAGATTTTTTTCGGCTTTAACCATATCAATAATCGTTTCAAGCCTCCAAATACGAGCCTTCAGTCCTAGTTGTGGTAATTCAGATGCAGATGCAGTGTTATCATAACTTTCTTCTTCAAATTTGACAGTGTTAGCTTTACTCGCAACTTCTTTTGCGAAATTAATATTATCAGTATTTACCTCTGTAAGGTTAGCTTCACTCACTACTGCACCTTTTTTTGCTTCTGATTGACCTTCAGCAGAAGAATCAATATTCTTACGCTTACCACAGCAAGACAAACTTCGTATACTCGATTCCACAGGCTCGGTCATGCAGATTAACTTTGTGGGAGTTTTAAATTTGGAATAAATGTTTGACAATGGCTTATCATGAAGATTATTTCTTTCCGTAGAGCTGTCGGTCTTTCTTGAATGGCTCAATAGTTGAGCAATTGTGAGACTATCTTCTTCATCATCTTCCGGTCTTTCCTCAGCACAACCAGAAAGACAACCAGGTGTAGTTAATACCGGCTCATAATCATTTCTTCTCCCAGAGAATTCGGTCATTCTTAAATGACTCATTAGTTGATCAATTGCAAGACTATCCTCTGGTCTTTCCGCAGCACAACCAATACTAGTTAAAACAAGTGGTAATTGTTTCTCATTTTGGATGCAATTAGTCACCAATTCTTCATTGACAGCCGTGACATGTCCCACAGGTTCAGCCATGCAGATCACCTTAGCAGGAGTTTCAATTCTAGAAAATGTGTTTAATACCGCCTCTTGATCATCACTTCTCCCAGAGCTCTCTGTCTTTCTTTGAGGACTCATTAGTTGATCAATTGCAAGACTATCCTTTGGTCTTTCCGCAGTACAACCAAAAAGCCAACCAGTACTAGTTAAAAAATTGGCATCTTTCTGCTGTCGATAAGAAGTAAGTGGTAATTGTTTCTCATTTTGAATGTTATCAGTCACCACTTCTTCGTTAACAACTAGAAGACCCCTCCACCAAACCACATATCTGGAGGAGATATCAGACTCAAATTGTCGTGGTGGTATATATAGTTTCATACCTTTACTGGACCTGTTATAACTGCTCCAAGCAGTTTCAGGACTCTGGTTGGATCGAATAAGATTGGCAGGAATATCCTGGTCAAGTGCAAACTGCATAGCTACTCTATGGGGGGAATACTGTTCTATATATCCTAATCCAACTAGCTCAGAAACTCTCAAGCATCGAGCAAATGACTCTTGGTCATCAGATTCAACCACTAACCATTGTTCATTATCTTTATACAAATTACTCAACACACAATTGCTTGGAGTTATACTGTAAGGGCGCCACACAAATGATTCTTTTCCAGAGTCTAAAACTTCCCCCAGGTCTTCAACAATCAAAATTCTTGCTCCATTCCACCGAGCCAATCTAGGCTCTCCCTTTTCCATGACAGTAGGAGTTGGTCTCAGTTCTGGAAACCTCTCCCAAGCCCACATTTGCACTAAATCGTAGTGATTCATACTACACGTCAAACCAACTACAGACTCTAATTTAAGAGACTCGACAATTGAATTGTGTAACAGCCTCATGTCCCTATAAATATTAGCAAGAACAACGGGTGCTAGCGCGATTTTAGTACCTCGAGACAGATGAATAGCAACACAAAAATGGTGCACAGCTATATAATCAGAGGAGCGAACAAAAACAAACTGAGACAACCACATTGCGAGAAACGCCTCATGCTCTAACTGATTACCTCTACACATATTATACTTCATCCACACAGAAGGACCAACCTTTCCCTTATTACTTCTTCCAGCTTTTAAATAAACTTTTTTCAAACAATTTAAAATACCAACAAGTTCATTAGCTAATGGAGTCGAAAATGAATCACCTAAAACCGAAAAATTTCCCAAATATATAACATCTTCTAAAGTAATACTCACCTCACCCCATGGAAAAACAAAGGTGTTTGTGTCACCACACCACCTCTCAGCAAGGCCTATGATCAAGCTTTTATCTTTCGGAATTGCGTAAGTTGAGGCCAAAATAGCTTCATAAATCCCAGCTTGCTTCCAAATTTCTTGGTACTTGGGCCTTAATTTATCAACCCAAATCTTCCATTTCTCTGATGGGTGTCCCTTGTATGACCTTAACCTGCATTTTTTCATTTTCTCAATAGTGGATGAGTTCCCCTTATGTGATCTTAACTTGTACTTTTTCATTTCTTGAAAAGTAGGTTTTGGAGGAGGAAGATGTTTAAAATGTTCTTTAAAAACAGGTTCAAGAAAATGGGCATTTCTAAAAGTTGGGTTTCCACTACTAGGTGGATGCATAACTTCTTCTCTTTCTTCCACAAGATTGTCAAATAAATGATCTGCCATTAAAGAAACTTCAAGATCTTGAAAAAATGGGAGTTTTCTAGTTCTTGATTGCTTAAAAATGGTTGATTTGGGTCAGCAAATACTGTGTTTTACTAGCACTTAAAGCATGAATGAGTAGATCACACACACATTTGTATCATAACATAAGCATGTACATTGGCATAACTGATGATATGCATAAACCCTGCAAGAGTAATCTGGTTTTAAACCTTAAGAAGAATGAAAACAAAACAAAACTACTGCAAAAAGATGGTTTTAACTAAGTTCAGTAAATGTGATGACAATGACATAGATCATGTCATGTGGCTGAGATTTTCTGAGACATACAATCCAAATTGTGTACTTTTAATAATTTTTTGTTTCACATGTTCAAATTATTGAAAAATGAGTTTTTAGTTTCAAATATTTGTAACATTATCACTTTGGTTTTTAAGTTTTTTAGTGCAAATAGGAGTATTTTTTATACAACTTCCTCATTTGACATGTTGAGGTAATAAGGTTGTAATTTGAATCGAGTGATCTCGTGCTCGATTAAATAATATCGACTCGAGAAGCATTTCAAAGATAGCCGTTTCATGTTAATAAATAACGTTACATACCATGTATAGCCTTGTTCTCTTCCAAAATGAGTGGATGATGTTATTGATCAAAGATAAAATAGATAAAATACTTCTTCCGTCCCAAAATACAAGTTCCTTTTGAAAAATTGATTTGTCCCATTTTACATGTTCCTTTTCTTTTTTCAATATAAATTTAAGGTAATTTTCTAAAATTATCCCTACATTTATTGTATCCAAAATTTGATTTTTTTTTTTAAACTTAACATTATTCTCATTTTCCAATGTATTAATTAAGGGTATTAGTTGGAAAATATTATGCAATTAACCTTTATCTTAATATTAATATGTGTGTTTTTTAAAAAAGGGGACCTGTAAATTAGGATGGAGGAAGTAGTACATTGCTGTATATGAACCAAATAACCAATTGCTTAAACCAAGAACAGAAATTTCTTACAAGTTTCAACAAAAAATCATAAAAATTGTTTTTCTATTTGCAGTTTGGGCCTGGTGATAGTTAAAGAACGTTTTCCGTCCCAGGGTGGGGCCATTATTTCATTATTATGGGCTACAAAGTTGTATTATCTTGACAGATGAAACTTATTGCAAACTAGCATGATAGCCCGTGCAAGGCATGGGCCACATTCTAGTTCGTGTAATATGTCCAAATCTTGCAATGGAGACTGTCAGTCTACTCCACCTTTCACGTGCCTCAATCTCATGGAAGTTTGGCAGTTAATAATTGTTCTAAATTCAAAATATTAACGTACTCTTCTAAATATTGAGGATCATATTTATAGTGATACATGTTCAATGTGAGAAGAATGATCGACAAAAGCCGTATATCAGAGTTTATCATTAGCTATCAAGTATTATCACGATAATAGTGTGCCTTTTCTTTTTTTGCTAAACCAACAGTTTGCACTTTAATTTCTTTTTCAGTATACCCTATATGTTTATAGTAGCAATATCAAGATCTGGATAAGGAAATAATTGGATCATCACTTGTGACAGAAATGCATTATGATCGTAAGAACATAAACTGACATCAGTACCCTATAAACATCAAATATCAACTTATATGTTTGGTCCATGTAGTCTAAATTTACTGTTATAACTAAAATCTGAAATGTAACCATTTTTGTGTGCCTAGTTGAGTGTAAAAATTGAGAGTAAGTGCATGTCAATTATAATTTTCAAAATAAAGACTCTTCCAAGAAAATCTTGTATACTCATTTAGTAGGATAAATTTATTTTTTTACGTGTTAACCACGTTGAATTCATGAAGCACTATGACGATTTTAAATTCTTTGCATAATAAACCCATTTCTAACAAACTTTAAGGAGTAAACAGATTCTTTCTTTGTAATTGAGGTCATTTAGGAAATAATATTTTGTAATTCATAAAGTATACTTAAATAGTTTGCATAATATTACACATTTAGAAAATTTCGTATTCGAACACAATCTTATATATATATATATATATATATATATATATATATATATATTTAAAATGAAGATATTAAAAGTTTGGTTGGTTAGTTTGTAGTATGACATCATTAGTTATAGTAACTTCTCAAATAAATGGATAAGAACCATTTAAAAACAAATGGATAAGAACCATTATACCTATTATCAAAGAATACTCTATATTTTAATATCTGAAACAGTACTAAAATTTAAGGTTCGAATTCGATCAACAATAAATTAAAATTAAACATTTATATTAATAATTCTAAAGATTCAATAATAACATGTTATTACATCATATTTTATATAAATTAGAATACATATTTGAACACACATAAAAAAATATAGAATATTGAACAATACTCGTGCATCATATATGTTATAACCTTGTATATATATTACGTGCTCAAATGAGAACTCATCTTAAAATTAGAATTGAGACGTAATCGTAATCCCACCTTTTTCTAACTTCTTTTAATCTTAGCCACAATATTTTTTAAATATGTATTTTCTGTTCCATCCATATGACTATCATATCTCCTCCAATTTATTACCTGTCACCTATCTTATCTTTCTTATCACTTTCCAGCGACATTATTACCTCTCCCTCATTCCAACCACATCATATATGTACATTCACCTTCCCCACCCTCTATCTTTCATGTTTCACAACCTCAAATTTACTCATTCTTCCTCTATTCGATCATCTCTCATTCGTCTTTAATAACCTCCCATCGACTTGTATTTTCATTTTTATAAAAAATTATTATTACTATGGTTACGAGTTGATTAGGTATTATGACAATAAAAGCGTTAATTGGCCGAAAGACCTTATAAAGGGTCCACGTCTTTATTCTCATAGCTCTCATACATTAAACTTGTACACATCTTTCATTCTACTAACACCATATTTTTGAATTTCAATTAAACTCATCTAACCTTTGTAAATGAATTGGATAACATACTACTGTCAACTATTAAGTTGTATTTTCATTTGTTTAAAGTTGCTTAAAAAATTGATGTACCTATTATTTTATTGGTACTTAGTTGAGACACAAGTGTTTGCAATAAATGTATTTCATTAATAGATCATAGATGTTCAAATTTGACACAAAATGAATTCATAATGTCTCGTGTACCTAGGATTTGGCATCAGATCATTTGAGGATCAGAGAGTTTTATCCCTACCCTGATCCCCGAATTCGAACGCAATCGTCAAACTCGTCTCGATCTTTCAACATGGATTATTTTTCTCCCCGATCGCCGTCCTGAACGGGGAATGGGTATCGTCGCTGAAAATCGGGGTTCTTATTTTATAGTTACAATTTATATACATTCCGTAATAAAATTAATTTAATAAATCATAATAAATTTAATATTATATTGTAAATAACGATTCAATTTTTTTTTTTTTATAATAAAAGATGAAAGATTTAAAATAAAATCATTTAAATTTAATTTAATTTTACTATGAAAATTTTAAATTTGTGAAATGAATTAAAAATCTATATATATATATATATATATATATTAAAAAAATATTTTTCTTAAATATGATAATCGGAAAATGGGGATTCGGCTCGGGATACCCAAATCCCGACCCCTATTTTAATCCCCACTTTTTTTATTATATTCCCAATTTCCCATCTTGAACCTGAAAAACTCCCCGAATTTCCAATCCAAATGGGACAATGATCGATCGTGTTGGGCGGATGAAATGCCCATATCTACGCACACCACGTGAATTCGTATCGCGTTTGTCAAAAGCATAACATACATTTATAAATATTTTAATTTAAGATTTCATAAAAAATATTATTATACATGTACTACAAATCTAAATTTGATCCCACATGAATTCATGTCATCTCGTGTACCATTTGGATTCGGGTCGTGTTTTCGTATCGTATACATTATACAAAAAAAATAATTTTATAGTTCCATATAAATATTTATTTTATTATTATTATTATTATCATTATTATTATTATTGTTGTTGTTGTTGTTGTTGTTGTTGTTGTTGTTGTTAATATTATTATTGTTATTACTATCAATATTGTTGTTGTTGTTGTTGTTATAAATATATTTTTCATTATTAAAAATGGCCAAATATTTTGATAGTTTTATTGTGAATAATTTTTTGAAAAAATGAGAAAAACATGGGTACGGATTCTTGAGTATGTAGTTAATGATGTTTAAGTTTGTATCAAAAGTTGTTATGGTGTAGTGGTGGTGGGTGTGAACATAAGTTTATATAATGGAGGAGATCATGGGTTCAATTCTTCATGACAACATTTTTTAACATTTTCTTTAAAAAGGGTATATTGGTAAATTACTAAATAGGCTTGGAAATGCTTGTTGGCCTATATAGATATAATGGATTAGTAGAATATCTTGACAGATGAAACTTATTGCAAATTAGTAGAACCTCAATCAACATAGATAGAAAATATTTAACTCTGTACTCCTGCTTAGGGGTGGCAATTTCCGACCAATTCGAAACACGACTCGAACTTAATCTGAGAAAATACGAATTAGGGTCAATAAATATTTAACCTGAAACTATCAGGTACAATCAGACACGAGCCCGAAACCCGAAAATGACCCGAAAATTAATGAACCCTCTTTTTATAACCCTACTTTTGAAATGACCCGAAAATTAATTTTAACTTCTAGGCAACTTGAATTTGAACAGGTTGGTGCTTAAACTTTGAGTTAGTAGTCGCCATCGATAGATGGATCATCCCTGTCGTATAATCGACAAATTCTATCGTTCCTTTCACCTCAACATCAATTTTTTTATTTGGTCTAGAATCACATACAAAATCTATATTGTTTAGTCATTATCTTGTAGCCTTCTACTGGACACATGCATTGATTTAATGTCACCTTGTTTCCTTTCTTTCAGTTTCAGGTTATATATAGAAGTGAAACTGACAATTCATCTATCGTGTTAACATTTTGTCATGCGCTAAATAATTCTGGATGACTAATATAAATTATGCGTTCATAATGCATCTTTAATTATTAAATCGATTAAGTATATGCTTGCTGAAGGAGTGTTTAGTTGTACTGCCAGATTACTAGATACATATCAACTAGAATGCATCTAATTATATTGGAAAATTATTAGACACAAGTAGTCTTCCTTCAGTGTGCCTGCCGTTGAAGCCAAGGAAGACAACTAAAGTGTGTAGCCCACTGCCAGCCAAGAACTGGTTCCGGACATACAGATATAGCCAAATATATTCTGACTTGACGAATAGCAGCACACTATCACCTACTAGTCCAGGGTGTTAATTAACATTCTAATACGCCTTCCAGGCAGCTGCGATGTGGTTCCAATGGTTGGGAACTCGGAATGAAATGAGCTGAGAATGGTGTTTGACAACGTAAGTAAAACAGTTAAGATGTGATAGTGCAAGTCTACGAAAATCAAATAAAATGATCACTTAATCCGTCCTAATTGAGGCCCGTTTGACTTATTTTATAAGTAACTTAGAGCAAGTCCAATGCAATGCTATCCTTGGTGCTATTGCTATATTATAGCACCAAATGCTAAAAAACTCATCTCCAAATGGATGCTATAGTTGGATGCATCTTTGGTGTTATTGCTTATGCATCTTGATGCTAAGTTTGAAAACAAGAATGCATTTATGCATCCATGCCACATCATCATTTAACTAGAATGAGATGAGTTTGTTGAGGAATATTCAATAAAAGTTACAGTAGAAGAGTTAGGTAAAAGTTAAAAGAGTTGGTTAAATTTGAAACTAGTTATAGGATTAGCTTTGGAGGGTGAGTTTTATTTTAGTACCAAAATTCACTTTTTGGTTCTATATTATAGCAATAGCAATAGCAATTTAGCATCTAACATTGGACTTGCTCTTACAAGTTGGAAAATGTACGAGGCGGTGTCCCATTTACTAATATTTTGGGGACAGAAAGCTCTGTAACATAAGATGCATGACCCAGCATGCAACCTTGTAATAGGACAAACGAGGAGACTGGGAGTTGAGGGGGGTCAATTCACTAGAGTTAGTTATCAATGTTGGGATCAAACATTTCTGTGGTACATATTTAACTTCTATGGATCCTTTGCGGAGGTCCCCTGGTAATGAAATGCATGGCAACTGAATTCGACGAGCATATCTGGGTAACTTGACAACAACCTTTGCGTGGCTGGTGCACAACATGCCTTATACCAAGAATATGCCTGAACGCACTGTCTGTATCACAACAATTAAATTAGTTTTGAATTGGATATTTAATCCTCGTCAATTTGTATTAAGCATTTAAGCAGCTTCCTTGATTCGTCACAATCACAATACAATGACTTGGTCATGTTCTTAAATGGCCGTGCACGTCGATGTAGATTTATCATGTAGGGATACGATCATGTTTAGGTTTTAATTTTCATGTCTATTCCGCTAACTATAGTGATTAATGACCATTCAGAAAGGTATTAACAAGGTGGGAGAGGCCATTTACGCGTGGTTGCACACATGCACTTTGCTGCCATTGATACTAATTAAATCTTCATAATTGCAGTTTGGATTACCCCACTAGACCAACCGTAGGTACAGGCTGCTACTACACATACACATTGTATAAAGGATCCGGATCCGGATCCATAACAAACGTGTGTTGTAACATATCATATCGCGTTACCTTTAAACTAGGATTTAGTATGATATGTTATAAAAATCATGTGTTGTGACCCTTAGCCTTGTATAAATAAATAGATCATATTAATAATGTATGAAGCAAGATAATAATTTTCAAATCTGTAGTAATAATGGCTAAGTATGCAAGCTAGTAATCAAGATTTTGTCCTCGTGTGAACCAGAGAAATAAGGTTGCACGCCTTGATTCAACTAAAGACTACTAGTGTGTTTACACAGTAGTGTAGTTTATAGTAATGAATGAGCTAATTATTCTTAAAAGCTAGCTAGCATCAAAGATTTAAAGTACAACCTCAGTACTTAACGTCTAGAGTACTATTTAGCAATGTTAATTAATCTTCATGATGACCTTTTGCTTTAAATCACATAGAATATTTCAAGTAGCATGTCTATTTTTTACACAATGAATTCTTTAAAATGGTCGTGTTTGGTGTAATGGTGAAGCGTATAGATCCTACTACACTGACCCTCCTTTCTACTCTCAGGTGCGAGAGTAATAAGATTTACGTACATTTTATTCTTCGTAACGTTTCAGCATACATCTCACATTTATCGAACTCTGCATCACAAATTCAGAATAATATCCTACTCTTTACTCTTAGGAATAATTTTGATTTAGTCCGATCTCGAAAATATACAGCATTTAGGTTCCAAATCAGTTTAACAGGAACTCTCTTGAGAACAAATTTCAATACAGAAAAACAAAAGTAAAAGAAATGGTTATGATGATGATGATGATGACGACAAATCAATCGATACGTCTTTTTCGACAAACAAACAAGTAAAGACGAGCCAACAAAAATCTAAGATCTTAGATTTTGTGTCCAAACCTTTTGGAGACCACTAATCTTTACTCTTCTGTTCCTTGGTTGAATCTTACTCCCTGTGGTCTGTTTATCTTGCACCACTTAATTTATTAACACAGACATCCTAATCACAATTACAAAGTGTTTAAAGAAAATTAACAAGCAGTAACAAATATGAATCTTACTAAAATATCATCAAGCGCAAAATACTACAGTAATAAAAACAAATTACAATTGTTTAACTATAATGTAATGATTCACATAAGTAAACCATTAGCTATAGCTCGATTTGCATCGAGGGACGTTGTTTCGTACACAGGCAATTCCTCGCTATACCTCTGTCTGCTTGCAGTTACAAAGTCGAGATTATCGAGCTCAAACAGATCAGAACTCGCGCAACTCTCACAGTCCTCGTCCTCATTCATCATCTTACACTCTTCTAATTTCTTTTCATAATTTTTCAGAACTTCTCTTGCACGTCGATTATTTTCCCTCATCTCTTCGTCACGTATTAAATTTCTCGCTAGAATATTATCATGATTACGCCTTCCATTGTTGCTATATCTGCGATCCTCGTCCTTAATGACACTGATTATCGGATAGAACCTAACCGATCTTTTCACACCTTCACGAGGAAAATCACTCAATTTTCCTCGTGAAGACGGAGTTTTGCTAAAGCAGGACCTCGTAAATGATGAGGCTGATGAGCATGCAGATGAAGCCTTAACGGATGCATATTTTCTCTCGTCGATTTTTGCCTTTTTAGCCTTTGCTGTGGAAGTAAATAGTGAATTAAGAAAACTAGAAAGCCTACTACCTGGCGAAATAGGTTGATTTGCTTTTGATTTCTTTAGATCACCATACATCTTTAATGCTTTAGATTTGGCCTTGACAAAGCCTTCACTTCCATTCTTCAATTCCCGCTGTGAAACGTAAATTCTGTCATCTTCCTCTTGTTGGTGGTGATCATAGTGAGTGGAAAAACTAGTTCTGACGGATAGTTTCGATTGACCAAATGATGTTTTAGAAGTTTCGGACTCAGATGAAGTCCAGAACGAAGAGTCTGAAGATGTAGAACATGAATTGAGGGGAAAAGATTGCGGAAAATGATATTCAGCACTGCCTGATTTTTTCCTGCCATCTACTAGCATCATCATGTCCACGTTTTGGTCCATCTCTTTGCCTATTCTGTAATGATCTTCTGTTTTATGATGATCTCCTTCTGTTGCTCCGCTTGCTGCTGGTGTTGTTTGATCATCAAAAGAACGATAAATTTCGTCCAGGAGAGACGAGGAAAACGAAGGGTTTTTGCGCCTTACTATTGGTTTAAGGTGATTTCGATTATCCATGGCAAGAAATTGGAGTGATGGAAGAGAGTAGAGTTAAGTAACAAAAGCTTAAAGCTGGAGAAACAAGACACTGAGGATGAAGAAATGCAGGCATGCAATTATATACTCAAACTTAAATTTTTCAAAACTACTTTAAAAAAAAAATTAATATTATTTGCTTAAAATAATATCCGGGCCAGAATGAAATATCTATATACTCCCTCCGTCCCACCCATTTCTTTACATAAAAAACTGCGTATCTGACACGCATTTTAAGGTGCATTTTAAGGTGCATTTTAAGGATAGTTCTATAACTTATTTTTGATATTTTCTTTTTTTGTATAAAAATATGATTGTTCTATTTTAATACAAAAAAAAAATAAAAAATAAGTTATAGAATTATCCTTAAAATGCACCTTAAAATCTGTACCGGAAATTGATCCGCAAATGTAAACAAACACACGGGACACAGGACAGAGGGAGTAATAATCTTGCATAGAAATTTTGATTTTCAAGGAGAGGGAGACAATGAAGTACATATGCATGTGAATATCCATCTTTGTGTGTACATAATGACAGTGTGTGGGTACTTGAGTGAAATAATGACATTTCTACCACAATTTTATTTACTTTTTACCAAAATATCGACGCTGCAATTAATTAATTAGAGTATTCGACTGAAGTGAGAAGCAGGCAGAAAGTAGTAATGCAATAGATTGAAATAAGATCCAAAAGCAAAAAAGAAAATTAAATAAGAAAATGAAGATTCGTTTTGATAATGAGATTATGAAAATGACAGTTGGGGAGTGACAGTAAAAAAGGACATGGACATGGGTTGATCACTCCTGGGCTCCATTCATAAATAACAAATAATTACCGTCAAAAGCAATACCTGATCAGACATGAGTTGATAGACATATCCTTCACTTCTTGGCTTTATGCACATGGTGAAATATGTAAACTACATTACCCAATTTGGGCTGGACCATTTTGGATATTCATCAAAAATGGAAACCAGCCCTTTTATCTGATTAAAAGGCCCATGAAGCCAAGAGGACTAAATATCCCAAACAACAACACTAACAAAAGAACACAAAGCTTTCAACAGAACTCGATGCATTAATTTGTAGATTTGGTAAGTTTTGTTCTGATAATAAAAGAGGGGAAGGGGGAAGTAGGGCTTCTATAGACATTAAGCTTCAATCCCTTTAAAGAAAAAAATATCCCTGAGATTGAAAGAACTTCAGAAGTTTCCGGTCCAATTCATGTGACCCAGCTGAGGTTGCTGATAGGCGTTCACTTGGTTTGCTGGTCCCCCTGCAGCTACCCCAACACCCACATTACCACCCATAGCAGGACTTAAATGATGCGGACTGGGGATTCCAGCAGGTTGTGCAGTATGGTACATGCCCGGAAATTGCATGTGAGAAGATTGTGCTGCTGCATTAAATGAGGCATGGCTGCTATGCGATGGCAGATAGGTAGCATGAGGTGCCTGTCCTGTCATATTGTAGTATGAACCTGATTGCATACTAGGTAGGTCCCTTGGATTCATCCATATCTCAGAAGTCTCAGCCTGTCAAAATACCAAGTAATCAGTCACAACACCATTTTATACACTTCATTCAATATAAACACAAGAATAAGTTAAAGTAACACAACATAGAATGTACAGCACATGACATAAGCTCGTAGATATCATAACATGCCAACGTAAAAGAAAAGAAGGCACACTTGAATAAAGAAAAGCCACCTTAAGCCAGTCAACAAGCTACTAACAGAGCTACCGGTGTTCAAATGAATTAGCGAATCAACAAACACAAAATATTATTAGATTAAAGAAATGATCAAATTTAACGACATGTATGTTTCGAAACATATCAGGGGTGATCATATTGCACATCGACGTACTTGAAGCATTAAAATTTGAAGTACAAACAGAAAATGATTCTATGAATCAAGCTGTTTTCCCATATACAATAATAAAAGCAGAATGACAGATTACAAAAAGAAGAAAGCACACCTGTGGATTTGGAGCATATAAATTCCCATCTTTGTACTTCAGCCTAGACGAGTCCTCAAGGCCTGTTGCACTACCTACACCAGGAGCATTAATAGTGTAACCATTTGGACTGGTGAAGTTTCCAAACCCAGTCGGGCTGCCAGTGGGAACTGGCTTAAACTGCTGGATTCCATACTTAAGACTGCTTGCAGGTAAATGGGAGCTGCCTCCAGGTCCGGGCATCATCAAATAACTGCTTCCGTTAGATGGATGAGGATAAGCAGGGTTACTAGAATAACCTGCTGGCACAGCCATTGGTGGAACATATACTGGGGAAATGAACTGACGATATGGCATTAGATTGGCATAATGAGAAACATGAACTTGAGGGTACATCTGCGCTAATTGTGGTTGTTGTTGCACCATGGCTACAGACGAGGAGATGCTATTTACCGTATGTGAATTTAAAGCCTGCAAACATACCGTAAGAAAGAAGCATTCACATAAGTTGGCATTCTGACATTCTCATATAAATGTGGCATGCAATTAAATGAAAGTAGAAGCACACTGAAAGATTACCTCCTGAGGAAACTGAAGACTTTGCACCCTTGCAGTTTCATCAGCTGTTGATCTGAAATACGAATCATACACAGTTTGGGGATCATATGCCTGCATACATGCAACCAGAAGCCAGGATATCAGATTGATATTAAAAGAGAAGCCCAAATGAACGCGGAGACAAAAAATGTTGATTATTTGACCAATAACAAACACCTAAACAGAAGGTTTATTTAAATGATAAAACAGTTTGTATGTATAATAAGAATTGTGTACCAGCAGATTGTCAAGAAAAAACATATCCACTATAACGTAGTTATACTTCCTGACATTGATCACACTTTACAAGGTAAAATTATAAATCAATATATTCAAATCCCCCTGGAATTTTACAAGATCATTCCATCCGTACTGTTTAATATTTTAAGAAAAAAAAAATAACAGATATACAGAAGTAAAAGCACAACTCTACTTAGAAAAAAGTAAAAAAAACAAGCAGAACTCCAACATAACAGAAAAATAATACTCCCTCCGTCTCATTTTGTTTGACCCACTTCTTTTTGCACGTATTTTAATGCGCTCGAAAGAGGTATTTGTAAATTATATTTTTTAAATTTTTTTGTTTTGTATAAGACTATAGAATCTATATTTTATACAAAACAAAAAAATTGAAAAATATTATTTACAAGTACCTCGTCCGAGCATTTTAAAATACGTGAAAAAGTCAAAGGGTCCTAATTTATGGGACGGAGGTGGTAACTGTTCTTCTGTGAAAACTTACAGAAAATATTGGTAGTGGAGGTGGTGGATGATCTTGGTGCTGTTGCGACTCAGATGGGGTGTAGGATGGACTATTCTCACGGACCAATCCAACATCCGCATAATTGTCCAAATCCGGAGGACTTGAAGAATCCTTCCTCTCAGTCAACTGTTGTTCAGATACTGCAGCAGATGCAGGGGAACTGGAACCAGAAATGAGAACGCGTTCATCTACCAACTCCACTTGCTTACTTCCAAGAGATTCATCACCAGAAGACTCGGGAGTAACATTTGATACACTGGCATTCATGTTATCTAATTAGTTCCAGAGGAAGTGTTATAACAGTGATAACAAAATACAACTCATAAAGACCGGTTCTAAACCTAAATGAATCACCGTGAACTCGCGTAGGACTAGAATTTACAAAAAAACTCAAGTACCAGCAAACAATTAAAGTGTGGGTGTCTGGAAATTAAACCTTGCTGTAGGATTAACATATGATTCTGCAGCATCCTTGATAGCTTCTATCCCAGGATTTATGGAAGGCTCAAATTCTGTCCCCATGCTGCCAAAAGTAACTCGGTATCTGTCAGTTGTGGAGACTCGTATATGTGGAGCTATTATCACATTCTGGTTCTCAGAAATGTTTACTCGTGACAAGTTATCCTGCAACTGAGTAGAATCTACTTCCAAATTTGTAGACATATTAGCAGGTGGAGAAGCAGATTTTGCAGGCATTCCGATAACTCCAGGAACAGCGCTTTGTTTTTTGCTAGATTTTGGTTTCCACTCTTTGTTAGACTGAGAAGAAGCTACAATAATAGACTGTATGATCAGTTCTTGGAAAAATAGCTTTTTATTCCTCTTGAAAATTACATGAAGAGTCAACCTATTACGACATACAGAGAACTATAAACTTTGAAAGATCTGTTATAAAATTGCATTTTGTGATCTGTACCAAATTCAAATGGCATTATTGCCACCCTAGACTCAGATCTTGTTCCGAAAATTAAAACCTGCCAATTTTTTGGCATTTAATATTCACATGTTCTTTGAAGATCATAGGTAAAGACCAGCATTTACAATTGTAATCAGTTTCGGTACACAGAGAGAGAACAAGCCAACTATAGGGTGAAGACTGACACTAAAATTCACCTATCTCTCGGACATCATTTGGAAACTTTAAAAAATCATAATCAGTTTCAATACGTATGGAGAACATGGTAACTAAATATACAAATCCAAAAAAATGAGCATTCAAGCTTTAAAAAGTATTAAGTGTTAACAGAACAGCTAAATAGTACTGCAGGTAAACTGTACCTTTCTGATGACCCACAGATTGATGCTGCCTGTTAACATGCTGATTATTCACAAAGGGTCTAGTGACTGAAATATTTGTCACAGCCGTAACATGAACAGAAGTTTGAGTAGGTTGGCTGCTTTTGGATATGGCAGCTGAAGATCGACCATCATGTCCCAAATGTGAATTAGGGGAAGAGCTAGATTGCGGTGATGAAGCCTTGCCAGAAATTTCAGCAGTCAGACGACGTGCACCAACTGCCCCAACTTCACGCTTAATAGCTCCAATGTTAGCAGCAGGTCTGGAATCAGGTGATGGTACATGAACAGGATCAGAAGATGACGAATACAATCCCGCCACAGAGTTATTTGGTGAAGTTGCAGAATTTGGTTGAGGATCATTTGTCTTCTTAGTTTCCAGTAGTTGAGGATCCTTTACCTTCTTAGTTTCCATTGATTGATTATCATTTGCAACCGGCACTCGCCTATTCTCCGACGGTTCTTTCTTATCATTTGACTTAACATCCCTGGACTGCCTAGGCTGAGAATCAGTAGTCCCATTTGAGGATTTAGATGAATGACGCCCAACCACCTGTTTCTGTTTATTGGAATTCGTAGTCGAGCTGCTGAAAGTAAAATAATTTGAAATGTTCACTATGCATAGAACATAAAGAAATGCAAAGAAGTGAGGGTACTAAGGACCTAAAAGCACATTCCCAGGATATCATTCTTATGTAGGAACTTAAAGCCAACAGGACCAGAGTAATGTAAGAGATGTACCTCTTATCTGGAGAGTGTTGGACTTCTAGTGCATTTGAAGGCATTTGACGTTGCGCAGGAGGTTTTATCTCGCTATTTGGGTTCTGATTAGTTCTGTTGTCCTTCACAACACGAAACTCTCTAATCACTTTTGCATCTGCAGTAAAAAAACATCAATTAATATATACAGAAAAAGGTTTATAACCTATTTTTACCTGAACGCCTATAGAAATTATTGGTCAAAGATCTAAAACTGTAAACTATGAGAGCCACAATAGGACAAAGAAATTTCATATAAAGCCCTAACTATTATGCAGTACAAGGCTCGCATAAATAGTATGAAAGATAAGTGAACACCGTGATGAAAGCTATATAGATAGTTCAAATATCACAACAAAAAACATTGACAAGTTGGTAGCTCAGGGTATATGATAAAGACAGTAACACACAAAAATATTAGGAGGTATCAAATCAGAAAACTGCTAAGACAATTCATGCCAATTATCATAATAAGGCTAAAGGAGAAGTCTGATTTTTTTTGCATATGAAAGGCGATTTAATAATACACGATTCTTATAGAGCGCAGTTTCTGAAACACATTACAGGCAACCACTTAGCAATTATCTTGAACCTTCGTGTGTGAAAACATGCAATTCTATCTTCACATTCCTTGATAAAAATCTTTGCATATAATGTATGTACCATATTTTTTGCTAAAGCAGCTAAACAGTAGACAATAATATGATTTGGATAAAAAAATGCTTCTGTATTTCTCGTTTTCGTTTGGGCTAAAGATATGTGCTTGTTACATCTTTGTGTAGCTGTACCATGATAAAAATTAAAAACCGATTATCGACTACAGAAATATCCATGCATATCACTTATCCTTACCAGGCAACGAATTCCGAAAAGATCCTCTGCGGATGTTGCGATCAGAATGCGAATTGTATAGAGTCCCTTGATTAACAGAATTTTGAATAGGCCGTCCTCTGCGGATGTTGCGATCAGAATGTGCATTGTATAGGGGTCCTTCATTTAAAGGTTCACTGTGCTTGTTTGGCTGTGTAGCCTGTGATGCAGTGTGGACGATGTTCGTTGAAACCTGACAAAAACACTTAGTATTAATCTAAAACTTACAATGTGGTAAACCCCATCTAAGAAAAATATCTTTAACTGCTTTTCAAAAAAAAGATGGAACGATGCTAAAAAGCAAAGTAAATTAAAAAACCGTAGAACTGATTAAATATTTAATTTTTTGAAGACAATGTGCAAGGATAAAATTTGGTCAAAAGTAATACCTCTTTCCTTTTGTCTCTTTTTCTCTTCACCTCGTGAAATGGATCTGAATACGGAAAACACAAAAGCATAATCAACAAATGATGGAAATAATAGCATCTTGCTAATGTGAAAAGGTAGCATACTACAATGAGAGACATGTTACCATATAAGGTGTGGTATAACCAAAATATAAGATAACTATTAAGTGAGCTAAAAATAATCCAATTAATCCTTAGAACCACACCAGATGACATAATAGAATAACAATGACATGCACTCACAGTAAACAGACTAACAGGAAACATCAAAATCATCAATTATTAACTCAAAAACTATCATAATTCATCCAAAAGTGAAGCTAGTAGGGGACCATTAACCAGCATTAATTCTGTACTTATATTGAGGGTAATCAACTCAAAACTCTCAAAAGCCTCAACAATATCTCTACATGTATAGACAGAACTAGAAAAAAAAATGTTTATACGAAATCTACACAATCAACAATAACAGAAGAGCCTGAATTCTCTACACCAATTTTCCCTAAACGAAAACCATCTCATACTTATAAAACAACCAAAGAACTAATGAGCAAGTTTAGTTTGTGTTCTATCCTTAAGATGTGAAATCTTCTATTTAATATGAAACCATTTCGAGTTTCAGTATTTACCATCCACAATAACCAAAACCAGATGACAAGCAACTAAATGTAGCCAGCAATCTACTTCCTAAACATATTAGAAAGGAATTTATCACTATCATTGCCTTGTCAAGGCAAAAACTACACTGCTACCATCAACATACCCGCTTTGAGATTTATCATTATTTACCATCAATATCCCAGTTGTGCATAATTAATGGCTTATCTATGTATCATATACACCTAAAAAATGCATTTTCCAACCCCCACTTCACTTCATCCAGCACAAGTACACGCAAAATTTCCAAGAATGTTAAATGCAAACTTTAACGCTTTGGAACAAATGTCATCACAAGCCGACAAACATACCATTATTGTTAAACAGCATACGGGTAAAAACAAGAAAATTCACCTGCACAAAGTTAATTTTCTTGTCTAATTACAATGCTTGTTCGACCAATTGCAAATAAAGATTAATACAATTTTCAATTCCCTACAAACCAGTGCTACTACGAAATCCCCATTAGGGAAAAAAACACATATCAACCCAAAAGACAGAAATTCATACACAAAGAAGCAAACACGTCTTAAAACTAAATTAACAAAACCCTAACTGAAAGATTCAAGAATCCAACCAACAATAAACATCACAGTTTATCATAAGAAAACAAAGAAAGAGAGTGGAGAGGGGGTAGAGAGAAACATGGAGGGAGAGGGGGAGAGAGAGAGAGAGAGAGAGAGAGAGAGAGAGAGAGAGAGAGAGATGGAAGGGAGAGGGAGAGAGAGAGAGAGAGAGAGAGAGAGAGAGAGAAAGAGAGAGAGGGAGAGAGGGAGAGAGAGAGAGACCTTGATTCAACAACTTCTGGGTAGTTTCATTAGGATCCATATTAGTTTCTTTTAGGGTAGAGTAAATTTCAGCATCAGAGTGATTACCAACTATTTCTTTAATCGATTGTATCGTTTTTCTTACACCGGCTGATAGTATTTGCGCTCCACCCTCTGTTCTTGAACCGGAGACCATCTCCGACGATTATTAAACCCTAAAAGAATTGTAATTCAATTTCAATTCAAGATTTAAAACAGCCAATTGAGTGACTTGCATTCGATAAAAACCAGCGACTGTATTTATTGTAAGTATATTTGTAAAGATGTGTGTGTAGAGAGAGAAAGAGAGAACGGCTGAAGGGAGGGGAGAGAGTTTTATGGGGATGAAACAAGGGTTTTAAAAACTAATTTTACCCCCCTAATGCAAAGAAGACGAGCCCATTTGTCCTCTGTTTGGGTCGGATCTTTTTCGGGTTGTTTTTTCTGCTTTTAATTTTATAAAGTGAAAAGTAGAATATTGACGAATGTATTTATTATTTTTTTATTTTTGAAAGAAATGTATTTATTATTATTGCTAGCTATCCCGTACAAATTACGGGTTATTTTTAATTTTTTATAATTTATTTATAGTATAGTATAATATTATGTTATTAGATTAATTTGAACCTTACATCTTTGTTTATAATAATTTTTAGTATTAAATATAAATTAATATGTTACTAGCGAAAATCGAACCTTATACCTCTGAATCTATTTAAGTTGAAGATTTAACGATTATGAATGAGAAATAAACAAAAATAGTGTATAACCAAAAAAGGGTAACCAAACTATAAATTATATCCCCTTTACAAATTGAGTAAATAGCACTTTGCACCCCTTATTTTTAGTCACTTTTTAATTTAGTCTCAAATTTTTTATTTTGGCAGAATGCATCCCTCAATTTTATATTTCGTTTCATACTGCATCCCTTTAACCATTTTACGTCCAAAATAACTGTTACCATTAATATGTACAGGGTAAAATCGGGAAAAAGTGTTTCAAATTTATATTATTAACGAATGCACCCGTAATTTTCTTATTGTCGCAAAAAAAATCCAAATTAAAAATTTTACTTTTATAAAATGAATATTTCTATATTATTACTATTATATTAAAAAGGGAATTTATCAAAAATACTATGTTTAAAGTTTCTATTTGCAAAAATACTATCTTCTTTAATTAATTGCAATTTTACTAACATAAGTTTTAAAATTGCAAAAATACTAGGTCAACCCTCCCCCTCCCCCTTTTGACCAACGTGTAACAGATGCAACACTTTTTTTTTAAGGCGGGGTTATATTTTGGTTGGCAACAACATTCAACCACATTCAACCAAATGCAACCACATTCAACTTTTATTTAAGATGGGTGATTTTGGTGGATTTGGGTTGCATGGCCCCGCCTGGGGCAATATTCAACCACATTCAACTTTTTTTAAGGTGAGTGATTTTGGTGGATTTGGGTTATAAGACCACGCCAGGGGCAATATTCAACCAAATGCAACCATGTTCAACTGGTTGCATTCAGTTGCTGATTTCATGTTCCATTTTTCATTTGTCATTTTCGACCTCATTTTTGAACTCTATATATATATATATTAGAGTTCAAAAATGAGATCGAAAATGACAAATGAAAAATGGAACATGAAATCAGAAATTTAGTTGCATGTGGTTACATTCAGTTGAATATGATTGCATTTGGTTGAATATGCCCCTGCGGGGCCATGGAACCCAAATAGCACCCTTCTTTAAAAAAAAAAAAGAAAAGTTGCATGTGGTTGCATTCGGTTGAATGTGGTTGAAAATGTGGTTGCATTCAACTAGTTGCATTAAGTTGCTGATTTCATGTTCCATTTTTCATTTGTCATTTTCGACCTCATTTTTTAACTCTAATATATACTAGATGATAACCCGTGCGAAGCACGGGCTCGGGGATTTATATTAATTAATTACTAATTTTTTATTTAATTTAATATTTATAAAAATATATTATAAAATTATAAAAAGAACTATGTTATTTGCATAAAAAATTTATACGATTAACAAACTATAAACTTAGATTGTTTAATAGAAGTGCATGGAAACACGTTTCAGTTGTTCTCATTGAAAAATATTTAAGATAATTGATCGTAATCTTTTTTTTATTCTAAAGTTATAATAAAAAAATTACGATTAACAAACTATAAACTTAGATTGTTTAATAGAAGTGCATGGAAACCCGTTTCAGTTGTTTTCATTGAAAAATATTTAAGATAATTGATCGTATTCTTTTTTTTATTCTAAAGTTATAATAAAAAAATTGCTAATACAATATAAGAATTATAATAATAATAAGATTTCAATTTTATTATGTTTTTTTTTAAAATAACATATAATCGCAGGGAAAATTGTTCTAGAGTATTGTATAGAAACATGTTCTAGTTGTTCTCCTTGAAAAATCTTTCGGAGAATTGATCGTATTATTTTTTTATTTTAAATTATGATAAAAAAAAATTTATTATAATTATAATAGGATTTCAATTTTATTATTTTTTTAAAAAAATAACATAGAATATAAGGGAAATATGATTCTAGGGGTGAAACTAATTTTTTATTTAAAGTTGTAATAAAAGAATTAAAATTATAATAGGATTTCTATTTTATTAAAAAAACAACATAGAAACAGAATTATAGTAGAAATAGGATTGTAGGGGTGAAACCAAAATATAGTGCGAACCAAAATATAGTGCGAACCAAAAAGTGGTACCGTTAAAAGGGTGTTTCGCTTATTAATAAAGGTTATAGATATATATATATATATATATATATATATATATATATATATATATATATATATATTAGAGTTCAAAAATGAGGTCGAAAATGACAAATGAAAAATGGAACATGAAATCAGAAATTTAGTTGCATGTGGTTGCATTTGGTTGAATATGCCCCTGCGGGGCCATGGAACCCAAATAGCGCCCTTCTTTAAAAAAAAAAAAGAGTTGAATGTGGTTGCACGGCTGGGCAGCTGGACAGGGTTGCTCTAAAAGATAGTATTTTTGCAATTTTGAAACTTAAGTTAGTAAAATTACAAATAACTTTTCTTAACAAAAGTAAAATTGCAAAAATTTACTTTTTTATATATATTTATGAGAAAAGCCCTATTAAAAACGAACCATTTAAAATTTTGGTTTTAGATCATAAATAATAAACAAAATAATAAAATGATATAATTAATCGTTGCCCTTTCTAATTTAAACATATTACCTTTTAGTTAAAAACACATTACGTTTTAACAAACTTACCCAAGAATTTTAGTTACCAAAAATATTCCAATCATTAATAAAATAAAATTCGTATATTAAAACACGTTATCTTTTAATTAAAATACATTACCATATAAATACATACAAAAATAACAAATCTTCCAATTATTAATAAAAATATGAATAACTCGGTTATTGCACGGGATATAGGCTAAGATAAAAAATAAAATAAAAAAATTATACTATTATATTAAAATTGAAATATTGAAACTTTTATTAGTTTGGTTTTCGGTACAATTATCCTAATTAATAAATAAGAAAATAATATAATTAATGGTAATTAACCAACTGTCTTTTTTAATATAAATATTCTCCTTTTAAATTCAAAAATGTTAACTTTAATAAACCACCTAAAAATATTATTTGTACTCTATCTTCCAATCATTAAGATGGTTATAACATAAAATAAAAATTTTAACATATCAAAATAAATTCGTGCATCGCACGGTTTTAAGCTAGTATCCATAAAATGTGTTTTATAAAATGTATATTACTTATTGTGTATTGTAGATTAATTTTAATAAATATGTAATGTAATTATTAAATATTGAATAAATATTTTATTTTCAATGAATGATTGGATTAATTTGTTAATTTTTTAATTAAATAAACTAATCATATCATCTAAAATTCAATAATGAATCTATAAAACATAATGAAATCCGTTTATAGCTATCGATTATAAAATATTATTTATTTTTTAGATAAATATTAAAAAAAATAAAAGATTATGGTATATTATCTCAAAATTTCAACAACTTAATTTACATATATAATAATCCACATCTTAAAATAGAAATAATAATTAATTGGTGAACATAAATATATGTTCATTAAATAGTAGAAAAAATGATAAATAATGGAGTAAGTTGTTATTTCACTTATCTTTTTTTTTTAAAAATGGATACTAATATATTTATAGTATATTTCAAGTAAAAAAAATATTAGTTAACATTATATCTAAAAAAAATTATTTCTATTATATTGAGTTAATATTGTTATTTAAAAAAATAGAGTCAAAATAATAATTGGGGCGTGATTTGTTACAATACTATAATTATGGGGTTCATTTTGTTATAGTTTAAACTTACTAAATTTTCCTTTCGATTTTACCCCTATGTATGTTGACGGTAACGATTCTTTTGAACTGAAAATGATTAAAGAGGTGTAATATGAAGTAAAGTCTAAAGTCGAGGGATGCATTCTGCCGACATTAAAAGTTTAATCAAATTGAAAAATTGACCAAAGATAAGGGGATGCATATTCTCTGGAGTTTTGCTTGTATAAATTGGTCTATTTGGATAGCAAAAAATAATTTTGTCTTTGATCATTGTTTGCCTTATTCGTTGTCAATTATCTGAGTTTGTTCTAAAGCTCAGTCAGAATTTTCATCTTTGTTGGAAATGTCTCAAAGTTCTATCAACCATTCTCCATTGCAGGAACTGCATCTTTATTGAAGAATAATTATCATGATACTTTTAATCAACACAATGCGGTAACTGGCATTATTGGGATAAATTCATATGATCGTATAGTAAATGGTAGTGACTGTCGTGTTAAAGTATAATCTCCTCTCCAAGCTAAATTTCTGGCAATTCGTGAGGCTTGCTTAATTATCAGCCATCACAAATTTTTTCATGTCATTGTTGAATCTGATTGTAAGATGGCTATTGATTTTTCATCCCCCAACTTGGCATAGTGTGATACTAGCTAGTTGAATATATCAAACTTATAACTCTATAATATGGTATCACTTTCTCATTCTCCTTTCGTTTCTTTTCTAAACTAACTTGGACTCTAGAATTCATTTTCTATTCAAAGAGCACCAAATGCATGAGATAAAAATATACGTGATTAAAATATGAACAATTAGCTCTTCAAATGTTTAAAAGGGCATACAAAGTCATTACACTCGTATGGGTTCTATTCAATAATCAATTAGTAACGGGGCTCGCTGGCTAAAAAAAAAAGGGGGGGTTGTGAAGCACGAGAGAGATTCCTGTTTCCCCCATCTCAGTTTCAATAACAACTTCAAAACAACTCCAAATCTCGTTCTTTCCCTTCATCTGTTCGTGTACCCCAGTCACAATGTTCACTGAAGTATCCTACAAATCAAACTGTCTGTCTACCCAAAAAAAAAAAATTAAATCTTAATACAAGTACAAAATGATCTACTAATCCACCTTGTAAGTTGTAACCTGGCCTAAATCATAAATACTGTTCTTGTATTCGCCCTCTGTTCTCCTCCCACCACAACCTTGCCTGCATTTCACCAAACTTTTCCCGGCTGCATCAAACATAACTACGAGTCAGTTTAAGACAAGAGCTAGTTTTATCTTTATGCAATCTAACTTCAGTGAAAACCATGATAAACAATGTATTTCAGCTATTTCCAGCTAAACCATGTAGAACCCCCAATATTTAACTTCTTGGAAGATTAATGTAGGCTACTTCAATGACTTAGGGTATTGTGTCACCCCTCGTGCAACATAAAAAACTTACTAAACCAAATGCAATAATTATAATCCTTAAGATGTGTGCACTACCTAAACAAATAATATATTCACAGGGAGTGATAGAAATAAAGAGATGGCTCCATATAATAATAGCTTGGACTTAGAAGAACTGCATTCTGAAATATGTCATCATTTTTTTTCATCTACGCAACTCAAATCATTTAAAGTAAAGTTGATTTGTTATCATTTATTACTTGTAAAAATATGACTCTAATCTTTAAGTGCACAACAATTCCCTATATACAGCAAAGACATACACCTTCAGTAGGCCAACGGAACCCCAAATCTCGAGTATATAGATATTCTGTTTTTATCATAGAAAGGATCTAACATGTGTTCTCTTCAATTTATGTTATGATGTATCTGGAGAACAATTATATTCCAACCAAGAGTGTAAAAAAAAAAATCCTACCTGAATCGGACACGCCTAAGCTCCCGAATACCACTTGGCAATGCTCTGATTGTAATGTACACTCCTGGTACATCCTGCTCAATCCATTCAGACTCCATATCACTTGCATTGCTTAACGAAACCTCTCCTGAGCGATCACCCTCCCTAGATGAACTGGTCCTTGCAGAAGCATCAACTGATGATGTCTCAGTTTTCCCCGCACTAATGCTTGACAATTTCGGGGTTGAAGCAAGAGCAGAGTCATGGTAATGACGAGATTCCAGTGGATGGTGTTCAAGTGAATCCGAAGATGAGCCCTTCCCATCGGGACGGCACAAATTGCGAGGCTTCTGCTCTTTACTCAACGGTGGCGTTTCAGGGCTGCTCTCATCAGATTCAAGTTTTGATCCCTGAAAAGAATAAAATTATATTTGTAAAACACATTAAACCCGAGGCATTGGATTTTCCTGCTCATACAATCATCTCGAATTTCTTCTTTGATGGCTGAGCATTAGATATAATAGCCATGACAGAAGCTCCATAAAAGCAGTAAATTTGTGAAGAAATTTGCACGCTTAAGAATTCAAACTAATAACAGCATTTTAATCAATTAACCATGAAATTTGCGGGATTTAGAACTCAAATTAGTTTCAGCAACTTAATCAATGAACTTTGGATACAGATGAGAAAATCTGTAAAGGTTGGAAGTGACCAAGTGTACCCACGGCATAACATGAAATATTAACTTATTAGTTAGCAAAAAAATAGTAACTTATCATACTTTAACACCATAGAAGGAAAAAATATTATGCATATGACTGCTAACAAACTGTGCAGTGAAACTAGGATAGAAAACTAACCTCATCTTCAGATCTTGGAGGAGTTGGGAGTGCTACTGCTTGACGATTGAACCTTTGGACGTTGTATAGTTCCATTACTTTGTCATAGTTCTCGGCCCACCACCTTTGAGCTTGCCATTTGTTGAAAACATCGCGACTGATGAAACATTAAATAAAAAAAATCAATCCAGCAATTACAATATACTTCTAGAAGAATGAGTAAATTGTAATGACTGCATCTCTTCAAACAGGCATCTAGATTGATTGAAAGAATAAAGCATTTTTTTTTTTGTGAACTGAGATGTCTAGCACTGAAAGAAGTTATGTAAAAACCTTTGGTACTGCAACATGATAATAAAGAAAAATAAAATAAAAGCAACTGCGTATCTCCAAAATGAAAAGTCAATAATGGAAAGGTCCTCAATAAATTATAAAAGGAAATTATTTAAGTTAAAGAGGACTATAAAGAAAGACCAAATCTTTGTACAAATATCAAATCCTCAATTAAGTTAAGTTCTAATTGACAAATAATCCATGACATCAATGCTAAGAAGTCAATAAATTTTATAAAAATAGTTATGAGTTACCATGCCTTTAAACATTACAATTTACAGAAATTCTTGCAATATCATACTCCGTACTTGATTTTCAGATTTATTCTGTTCAAGCATAAGCAATCTGATGAGTTCTGTCTGCACTAAACTTGTCAATGTAATGGGAATCGGAGTCTGACCTTAGGAAATTTAGTCTGTGCTATACAAAAACTTTTGCAACACAAAACAGATCCACCACAACAAGACAAAGAAAATCTTAAAAATGCTTCTAAAGATAGCTTCAAGAAACTATGAAATCATTAGAGGTGCAAAGAGAGGAATGTAAGATATCCTAATCTACAATTATCTAATTATGATGCCACATTAACATACTTTAAAATAGAAAAAGGACTAAACTTGTACAACTATTGGTAAAAGAAAAGACATTGATTTATTGCAAGGATAGAATGCAATTGTCATCACATTGTACAAAGGGGACACAAGTCAATTCTCAGATACAGACATATACTGATATACATATTGCTGTGAACATTAAATGTGACACACAAGAAAGACAGCAAGCAGCCATGTGATGCCCAGCTGCAGTACTTATTAAACAGCATAATCCTACATGAATGTGACCCCTTGAAATTCAAACAAAATTTCCTGCTTGTACAAATTAAGGGGGATCTTAATGTACATACATTAAAACAGTTTCCACTCTACAAACTGACAAAATCCCAACAGTCTCAATGCATGTAAGGCCAATTAAGACCCACTAATAGAAATATAGTACATTTTTCGAACTCATTCGCAAGTCAAACAAATCAATTTACCAATCTAATAAACAAACTCAACACTTAATACTAACCCATTCAATAATCAAATCAAGCAAATTAAGCGCAATTAACAAAATGTACCTAAATCGAATCCGCTTCAAGTCATTTCCATTATTAGGCAACGACACGAAAGTAATTAACACTCCAGGCTCAACCTGAGCAACCCATTCTTTAGGCTCATCATTATCATCCTCATCGTCGTCTTCGAAAACAACTGATTCAGTTCTACCACTAACTGAAGTAGGAGTGTTTTGGCCACTGGAAAGGCCTTTCAATCTAGCCTCCATTTCTTTACCCCAAACTCTTGGAGTTGAATCAGCACTGCCTGTTCTCCTGTAAGAGCAATGAAACCTTTCCGATGTGGTATCGGAATCGGGGTAGTTTCGGGTCGTTTTACGAGTTGATGATCCGGAACATGGCTTACAGGGCTTCAATGCAATGTCCTTGATCTATAAAAAATTTAACACAAACAATATGAAACAATTATTAATAAAAATGAAGTAGAATAAATTGTGTGTGTGTGAGAGAGAGAGAGAGAGGAGAGGAGAGATACCTGAGAAGTGAGAGCTTTGATGGAATGTTGTTTAGAAGTGGGAGTAGTGAGGGGTGGTTGATCTAAAACGTCGTCGTTATCATCGTCGTCTGGGTGTTGAGGGGGGAGAGATCCGCCGCCAATGTGTTTGGAACAAGCTATACATGTTAACATTTTTGTTATGCGTATGAATGTGTGTATCAGTGTATGTATAGTGGTAGTAATGATCAAGGGGAATGGGTAGGGGAGAGAATAGAGATTGTTCGATGGGTTTTAACAATCCATCACGTATCAGATAGAAATGTACAGAGAGAGAGACTTTGTTAAAGACAGATAAGGAGAGAGAGAGAGGGGGGGGGGAGAGATTTGCAAAGCAATAAAGGCGGAGAGAGAGGGAGAGGGAGAGATTTGCAAAGCAGTAAAGGGGTAAGTGAGGAGTTTCCGGCAATTAAGGGAGAGTAGAAATATAGTACTGCTACTATGGATCAAGTTGGAGTAGATTTATTGGAGTGGAGTGAGAAACAAATGCAAGCTCTCTCTCTCTAGACTTCTAGGCTTACCTGTCTTTATTACACACGCCCAGATCCACACTTCACCAGCCATGTACCGGTACTCTGTATGTGTGTTACTTCATGGTTACTCCCTCTGTCCCAACCAATTGTTTACACTTTCCTTTTTGGGACGTCCTAACCAATTCTTTACGTTTCCTAAAATAGTAAGTTTTAACACTATTACACCCACTACTTCACTTATTTTAACAATACTTTACACTATTACACCCACTACTTCACTTATTTTAACAATAAAATCACTATTACACTCACTACTTCACTTATTTTAACCATAAAATTACTATTACACCCACTACTTCACTTATTTTAATTAGATATCTTGGTCTCCGTGCTAAAAGCAAACGTAAACAAACACTTGGGACGGAGGGAGTAATACACACATGTACATGGGAAGAGCTTCACAGTTCACACTGTGGACTAGGACATTTAACACTTAACTTAGGGGTGCCCGTAAACCGATTAAATCGATCCAATCCGTCCCTACTTTTAGCCAACCCAACCCGATATTATTTAAACCGAATATTGAATGGATTAAATATTAAAAAAAACCGAATTAAATGAGTTGGGTTAGGGTTTTGATAATTTAAACCCAATCCAACCCGACATATATTATGCATTAATGAGCCGTACTATTAATTTACTACTTGACTTAAAGTTAAGATTTTTTGGATATATTATTACATGTTCCACACTAAAATTATGAATTAAAGATATTTAATAAAATGATGTTCTACTTATGTGTAACGTAATTTAGTTTTGTAGATTGTAGTACAATTTGCACATGTGGTGATCAATTGTATAATTGCATACTAGATTAAGTTGCATGACTTTAATTCTTGGACTTCGAGTTGTTTTATCACTAACCAACAAATACAAATATGTGTTGCACTAACTTCTACTTTATATTTAACCTGATCAAGCCGAACCAACCCAACCCGACTTTAGTAAGATTTACGATGGGTTTGAATTTTATAAACCCGAAATAATTGGATTTGGTTACTAAATTACTTGTAACCCGCCCAACCCCACCCGCGGGCACCCCTAGAATGGGCTTTAAAAGAATTAAGGAATTTAATATTGCTTTGTTAGGCAAGCAGATATGGAGAATCCTCACAACTCCTAATTCTTTTGTGGCTAGATTGCTTAAGGCAAGGTATTTTCATTCGACTTCGATTCTTAATGCAGGCTTGGGTCATAAACCTAGCTATGTTTGGAGAAGCATGTTGGTTGCTATGGATCTTATTAAGGATGGTAGTGTTTTGAAGGTTGGATCTGGTGATTCCATTAATGTATGGGAAGATGTAACACCCCTAGATCCAGGGTCAGGGATCTGGTCGTTACGGTCTCAATATCCAACCACAAAACCAACATAATTTAAATTACAACCTTGTGACCCAAAACAACAACATAAAACACACCCGTTATAGTCCCAGAGATGAAATCAGAGTAACCAACAATATTATTAATCACAAGTTTGAGTTCTTATAACCCAAAGAATTACAATTGTACAATTACATACTCTTTGCCATCCATTGATAGATACCATAATATAAATACATTTGAGACTCAATTGCTAACAACTAGCCTACCAGTAGTTGCATCCTCAACAAAGGTAGCCAAGACCTTAGCGGTAAACCTCTGACGGTTGTCACCTGCTTACGCTACGTGCGCCTTGCGCGGCCATCTCATCTAGCTGTTGTTGTGATATAAATAAATAAAGCAAGGGTGAGCAATAGCCCACCAGAAATATAATTGAACAGTGATAATATATAACAGTCCAAAATATCTTTGAAACCATATGCCATGCATTAACGATGTAGTACCAATATAAGGTATGAGATGAAGTTACAAGGTAACTCAAAAATATATTTGTTTTGAATAAATATCTGCTATGCAAAAGATAAGCAAGATATTCTCAATTATCATAAAAGAGGAACTTGCAGGAAAATATTGCAATTCCGGTTTCAACACTTTTTCACCTTGCCAACACCAACAGTGTTGCAAAAATTTCTCACTTTTAGAAGATGAACTAATACGGGAGCATTGCCGCGCCAGATGCCCTGACGTTTACGATGATCAGTCGTATGTCATGCATCTCATCAGTCGTTCTCTACATGTAGAAGGTAGCTCCGACGGAATTACTTATCTACCGCCCTCTGGAACTCCTCAGCCAACGGTGGGGATATTGCTGGACCGGCGCCACTCGGCCACTTACGCATCTCCTAGTTCGAATATCATCCATGACTCTGAAACGTAAAGTTCGTTCCCCTTTTCCCCAAGTGTAACACTTGTTGATAGGACTCCACAAAGTAGTCGTATCTAATTGGAAAGGAAAATTCACCAATATTTCCCAAGCTGATGCTTGTTAATGGATATAAACTTGTTACATCAATCATACCCCTCGAGCGTTGAGGAGGTAACCAAAAGACTCATATCGATGCTTGAAAGAATCAAGATGTGAGTGACAAGATAGTTTTAGCAAGTATAGGACGCAGTCCAATAAATAACATCTCCAAGTGAGGTCCCCTTATATAATTTTTGGAAGTTGAGCGAGTATTTAAATCTTCTTATAAGATAGATTTAAATGAAAATAAAGTTTTGGGAACCTCCCCTTGATAAAATAGTCATAAAAGACTCCGAAATATTTTACATAATATCTGAAGGTGAAGGATAACCTTTGAATAATATAAATCATTACAAAAAGAATTCAAAAGAATTTTATTAAATATTCCAAGAATATTTATTAAGTCAATAATAATTACGGAATATTATTAAATCAATATATTGCTCGTAAGTAATCCTCGAATGAATATAGAATTATTTATTAAATAAATCTCTTCTTAATGAATATTTAAGATAATATTCATTTAATAAATAAACTTAAATAAATATTTAAAATAATATTTACTGAATAAATCAAACCTTAAATGAATATTTGAAAATAATATTCATTTAACAATTAACATTCCAAATGAATATCCAAATAATATTCATTAAACAAATAATATTCTAAATGAATATCCCAAAATAATATTCATTTAACAAATAATATTCTAAATGAATACCCCAAAATAATATTCATTTAACAAATAATATTCTAAATGAATATCCGAATAATATTCATTTAGTAATCAAAACTTTAAAGGAATAATCGAAGTAATATTCCTTGAGTAAATAGAACTTCCAATGAATATTTTAAAATAATATTCATTAAGTAAATCAAACCTTAAATGAATATTCGAAAGTAATATTCATTAAATAAATAAAGATCAAATGAATATTCCAAATAATAATAAGTAAGCCAAATGAATATTTGGGAATGATATTCGTCAACCAAATAACTCTAATGAATATTCAAAATAATATTCATTAACTAAATAACTCCAATGAATGATCAAAATAATATTCATTAAATAAATGACATTCTAAATGAATACTAAAATAATATTCATTAAATATTCCTTCACTGAGGTAATACTCAAATAACGTTCCTCGAAAGATTCGTAATCGAATAAAAATCCTCGAAGTAATAAATTTGTCGCTGGGATCCCTCCGGGTTTCCACGACTATTTATATATTACAAAATATCGACTCCCGGTCTATATTTGAAGTATGAATATCATACGCCCTTCGCTAAGGGTCTTAACCAAACAATCCGGCTTATAACTGATATTTCATATATAGTCTATAAGCCGATATCAATTCAGGGAACAAGTAATTCAATATTAACTTGAAAGTAGGCATGCATGCTATGGCATATGTATAAAACAATCATCATATATATTATCACAACAACAGTTCCAAGTATTGGAAACTTGCCTGAGAATCGAGTGCGGGTAGGGGTAATGTGTCCCGGGTCAGCTCGACAATCTATAAACAATCAGAATATTTAAGATTAACCACTTAACGCTTATTAAAAGGCTAAGTATAAACTCCACTTACATCGAAACATGTTTTCGAGTTATCTCGTTACGTCTCTTTTAGTGTAACTCTTTTTATCACCGATACGATCCGACATTCGTTCGTTATCAAGACATGTCATCATGCTTATACTTGGTATATACTTAAGTCGTATAAGTTCTAAGGTTGGTCGTTTACGAATCAAGATTATACCTTGAGTGTTATCGCCCGTTTTCTAAGTTATAACCAAAGTCATACCTTTAAGGGGTTCGTTCGCGTTTAACCTCGATTCAAACATTTTTATAAAATCGGAAAACAATCCATTCGACATGTGGTTTTCTCCCACACCTTCCTTTTTACCTCTAATATTTAATTAATAAGATTCGCCACTGATTAAATGACATTTAAGGGAATCAATTTCAATTACGAACTTTCGTTTACGATTTCGAACCACTTTTACGAATTTAATCATAACTCCTAAACCGTAAGTCCATTTCATGCGATCTTTATATCAAAACGAAGCTTGCAACATAATCTATCTTATCATGGCAGAACATGAAGCTGTACAGTGAGTTATAGCTACTGTGATGCTCGGTGTTTAATAGTCTAACGAAAATTCGGCATTACGACGGCTATAAATCGAACGTTCTAAAATTCATAACAATCAATCCAAGCCACACCGGGCATACTATACATGGTTTTCATCTTAACCAGTCCAAGAAGGTTTCAATTAACCATCATAATCATCAAAACTCTTAAATCATCACTACTAACTACATAATCATGCTTTTATGCATATAACAACACCATAATCTTAACTAATCTAAAACCATCAAGAACATATATAAAACTCAAAGTAAGATCTTGGGTTCTTAAGAATTATACCTTCCTTGGAGAGTGTACAAGCTATAATAACCCTTATATAGTCCTTGTATGGCTTTAACAAAGCTTAAATCATCCAAAGAAACCAAGAAATCAAAGTTAGTTTCTTGAAAACACTATTCACCCTCATCTTTGAGGATTTATTTGAAAATGGAAAACATGGAGTTTGAAGCTAAGATTTCTAGGAGATCATTTTTATGAAATATAGGACTCACCATAAAAATTTGGAGATCAAACAATGGTTGGAAGGTGGATTTTGAAATCTTAAAACTCCAAAATTCGAAGTGCCTTGGTTTTGGGGGAAAAACAGTGAACTTCTCGAATTTATTTACCCATCCAAACGATCTTCAAAAATTATGAAATTAAATCCCCAACTTCACCTTGATGTGTAGAAGCTCCATGAATTTTTTCATGATTTTTAGATGAGTAGATCTAGTTGAAAAAAATTGCAAAGACCCCTGCCCTGGAAAATGCAAACTGCTGGAAAAATGGGGGAGAGGTGGTGTTTGCTTGGCTTTGATCTTGCTCTCATCTTATCTAAAGTGAATTATTGAATGTCTTTGGATAATATCTTGTCCATAAAGTAGCTTTAATAAAGTTCTAGGTCATGCATGATGTAATTAAATGGACAAGTGTTGGTTTGTAATGGTAAGATGATGACAAGAAGCTAAGTACTTGGTTATGTTTGCTAAGTATACTAGTTGCTCATGTAACTACTTAGTTACTTGGTCTTATCTCCTTGTACATGCATGCATCTTGATCCTCTGTTTGTTCTTTGTCCGGTTATTGCTCAATTCGTTGCTCGTTCGAGGGACTAACTCATTCGTTTCTAGTTAGGGTTTTACCGAAAACCTTCTTAATATTTATACTACTATTCCTCATCTTTCTTAATACTTCTCGAATTTAAATTCCTTAATTCTCTTTTATAAATCCTTAAGTCTTGCAGTGTCCAGGGAAATCTCGGAGAAAATAAAAGTGCTCTTTTTCTGAATCCGACAGCTTTTACATACACTTATTTTCCTCCTGGATCACTAATACGAACTCAAAAATCCGTTCCTAATACCGGGTATAACAGTATTATAATAATATTCCAAATTCCACCAAAATCACTATTCATCACTTATTTTTATTTAATTCCTATAATTAGGAAAATGAACCTGGTTCACCCTCGAGTGTTCCTTAACCTTTCATGGAACCTCCGTACTTGTAACCGATATTGATCTGGATGACATGAGGGTATCTATTTCTCTCTAGGGAATCTTATCTTAACTTTCTAGGAGATAGATTATTCTAATCTAAGTTATCACCCAATAGCATCCTTCAGGCCATATAACCTTGGAATATATATCCTTTCATTATTCATTCATTAAAACCAGTATTACATTCTAGTTGTAACCACTATTCATTCTTACATCAATACATAATAAAAAGTTTTAATTCTACCCAAAAATCTGGGTTCTTACAGTCTCCCCTCCTTAAAAGGATTCCGTCCCGGAATCAGGTAGAAGACAATTGGGTATTTGTTGGTTATTTCACTTTCCAATTCTCTGGTCGATCCTTACACACTCCAATCTTTCTAAAGCATCTCATACTGGTGTTACAATACACCCTTATCCGTTCTACCAATTCTTTGATACTTTCGCACAACACATCATCCGGTATACGCTCTTGTCCGTTCTTATACTATTAACCTTATTGGTACGTGCAGTGACTTCGGTATCACTAACGCGCTACGAAGTCCGGAGATAACCTCACTCGTAATTTTGCAATTCCTAATCGCTTTAATCTTCGCAATCTCGATGTATATATATTTAGGTGGAAAATTTTATCGAGAGATCACTGTGATCAATGAACATTTGTTATATTGCATAGTTAGTACAAAAGGGGGCCAGCCTTTAGTACTTGACAAGCAATTAAACAATTAATGGCATTCCACTTAGACTCCTATCACACAGACAGAGAGTCACGTAGTATTACCTCCCCTCCTTAAAGGGTTGTTCTTCTCAATTTAGAAGAAGATAAATAAGGGAGAAGAAAAGAACGAATTTCAAAGAATCATATATGAAAGTTTTCATGATTGTCAAAATATCATACTTAGAATTTACCTCTGAACTATAGAGGTTTATTAGAGAAGAGAAATAATCATATTCGTATCAAATTCCACTTTTTCGTAATCTCACATATCACATGTCCCTGCTATTCTGTCCATCATTCTATGGACCTATACACTTGCTTGATATTAGCACCACTTACTTTTTGGAAAATCCTTCAACCTCTCAGGTTAAATCTTGGATTTCCCGCTTGACATTATTATTACTCACATTTCATGCCCCGACACTGGCTCTTTCATGCTCATAATTCTAACACTATTAGGTTGTCATTCCGAGAGCTCGTTAAGAAGAACCCATTCATCAATCCATTCATAACATTTCTTGCTTCACATTCAATTATTATTTCCCATTCTTTTCTTTATCAATCACATCCATCTTATCATCTAGTTCTCATTCACTTCTGTTATTGAACTCCACCGTCACCTTATTAGGGGAACGCGTGTTACCTTTATTCAATATACGTGGCACGTTTGTGGTCAAACTTTCCTTTGTTCAACCATCTAGATTTCACTTTCTCATTCCATGAGTCTTTTTTTATTACTCAATCAAACTATTCCATATTTCCTCGGATTTTCCAGTCTTAAAAAGGAGCCAATTTGTATGTCATTCATGCTCCTAATTCCAACTTTCCGTTTTGGCCAATACCCTTACCTTGCCAATTCCATACTCTTCTCGCTTCATTACTGGAGCTTCTCATGAGTCCGCATATCTGACTTTCTTATTAATCCTCAACTCTTCATTCATCTCAATCAGTTGCTTGTCTTCATTTCTACTATAATCATTCTATGAACCATCATAGCCTAATCATTTATTTCAAATATCCCGTCATTCCAGAAATTACACCATCCGAAATAAACCTGGATGATTTCTCTAACTTAGATTCAATTCGACATTTCCACAGTCGTTACCACCTAATTTCTCAGAAGGATCACCATCACTTATCGTTTACGCAGTGCTTTAATAACTAAGCATCATAATTGTCAATTCAAGATCCTCTAGGAAAACAAAATAATCACTATTTCCTATCCATAAGGAACGCTTCCTGAACTTGACGTAGATATTACATGAAGCAGATAAAATTGTAGGAAAGCTTCCAGCATCGCAGCTGGAACAGGCTGGTGAGATTATTAATCATATATCTCCGGTAGAAGACTAAAAGCTTAGCGGTTCGCTTAATCGCTTGCCAACCTCATAATTCTCTATCTTGTTTGCACAGAAATACACCAACATAAACTTGCTTGTCATTCATCATCGTGCCATTTGGCTTATCAGTATTTGTACCTTCTCTACTTCTGGTCATTTACTACCAATTCATTATTACTTAACCTCCCCTCTCTCTTTCCAAAGAAAAGGCGAGTCTCTTGGGGAATTTGGTCTGGTCTATCGTAGAGCCTCCTAATGTCGGTAATGTGCTACTGGCAACATCAGGAATCGAATCTTTACTTAAACTATTCTTATAGTTGATCCTGGCAAAATCATTAGACGGAATGTAACTTCCTCTACCACATTATGACCATCAAGGTCCTTACATTATCATTCTATTTCTTTGGTCTGAGCATTTATGCCTACTCCCCTATACTTAAAGTGTCGGTCACCTCGTTGGCCTTTCCTGATTATAATAATTTCTTGAGATCAATGTTTTCTGGATCTATTCCAACTCAGGGTGGAAGCATTCTCCCTTAAATTCTGCTGAATGAGAGAAAGCATCTATCAGTCTTTTCCAAAAGTCATTGCTTCCACCTTTCTAGTGCGATCTTGACTACAGGTACTCCAAATCATACCTAGGATATTTCCTTACTTAACTCCCTTCTTATTTTTTTTTTTTTTTTTTTTTTTTTAGGATAATCTCAACCTTATTGGTTCAATCCATACTTTTACATGGTTTCATACATGCTTCATCTGGCCTTATTGTTACTATGTCATACATTCCTTACCAAACTTCCCGTTTGAAGTTTAGAATATTAGCACTTCCCTTATAAGGTTTCTTAGGCCATCCTCATCATTCCTCCTGCATCTCCTGGTTACAGGGTATATCAAACATCATTAGTCAATTTTATAACAATTCTGTCTATGTACTTTTTGAGATTCCTTTCCACAAATCCTTACAGGTTATTGATACCTTGGTCGATTCAACTTATATCGTCTGATTTCACAGTGCCTATTGTTAGGGGTGATGCTATCCTTTGTGCATCCCCCAGGGTTCGTCTTAATATATGGACATTCTATGCTCAATTCTAGTTTCAAGGAATACTTATATCCTGTACTTGGCAATTCAATCATATATCCTTAATAAGGGTCTCTTTTAATCATTCTCATCTTGATAGTCTATAGGTAAACTAATGCTAACCTCTTCTTTCAAACGAATGTTAGTCTATATGACCTTCCAAAAGATAACACATGTCTATCTGCTCTTTCTTACAGAACTTGGTAATGGTAGCAAGGATGTTCTGGAAGATATTGGCCGTGTTCAACGTGAATCTCTTAGTGTCTAATGCTCTTTTTGAGGACACTAAGCTTCAGATAACATTTATGCATCATACTGCACTGACTTTGGCAATCTTCGTAACTTTTCAGTGGTCACTACCCTCAATCCTAATACGTCCATGGTATATATAAAATCCATCATCCTGTATCTCAATTCAATTTATATCAAAAGCCCTCGCGGTTGGCACTTGATTAGAAGCACCCCGCTTTGTCCTTACGTTGCTGGTTCAGTCACTTGATAATCCTTAGTGACTTGGCCCCCATCTGGCCATGCTAAATATGTGAGCTTAGGGGTCGGCTAATAGCATTACTTTTCTAGCAATTGCTGGCATATTGCCTTCTACTTGATACCTTTTGATCTTTTCAAAAACTTCACTCCATATAAGTCTCAATCGACTCCTCGGTACCATCTCCGGTCACCCTTACTTTTCTTCTAGTTACTCTTATCAATTTCACGTGTCACAAAAGCTTAACATTTCTGGCATAACAACCTTTTCATTTAAGTCAATCCCAGAATTTCTCAGTCCGGCTTGTTTCTTAATTACATTCAACTTCATAATTTTATCCCTACATTCAACTGTAATTATCGGGGTATGTCTACCCACCTGTATAGCGGCTACTTTACCCAATCCACAAGGTTCGCTCCAGTTTCCACTCTCTTCAATGACGTCTTTTGATAATCAGAAAGACAAGGTTTGCCAAAATTCGTTGAATTCCTTTCCAGAATTTGGGAAAATTTTAGTTAATCTTTTCACCCACTAGTAACATGCCACATCTTCCCGATACATATCCGTCCTATTAGTCGATACTACCAAATACCAGTCTTCTTAACAACTAGTCCCAGAAGGAACACTACCGTCGGGGTTAGTCGTTCCTCAACATTGGCACTACCAAGGCCATCCGAATCCGATGAACTGCGCTGTCTAAATGTATTCGAAATTATGTTGTCATGTTGCACAAGCACAACACCTAAACCTGTACGAGGTGCATCCTAGTATATTCCAAAATTCTCCTTCTTCCATTAGGTAACGCCAATGCTGGGTCATCACCAGTTTTTTATCTTTAACTCCAGGGAGATTTTCCCCCATTTAGCTTGTCCATTCAAACTTTTAGTCTTACAAATAAGTCGGGTTACGGGATTGCAATCTTTGTAAAGTCCTGAACAAATCTTTGATAATACTTTGTGAATCTTATGAAATTTCTCACCTTTGCCGGTGTGGTTGGCCAATCTCCATTTGAAACTATCTTTAATTTGGTGGGGTCAATCAATCACTACTTCCTATTGCTCATATGTCCTACTGTCTGGACTTTATTTTGCCAAAACCCTCACTTCGAGAACATGGCCTACACCTGTTCATTCAGGTTTCATCTAAAAGCATTCTCAATTTCATCTCAACCACTGCTTGCCTTACTCAATCCATTTATGATTCAGTGTCAGAATAAACTTAAGGTAACTACCATAATCCATTCAAGGAAAAGAAAGAATTTAATATTCTTCTGAATCACATGCAACTAATGTTTCTGGTTCATCATTTCACTGAATTGAACTGAACTTATAATTGGTTCCTGATGATATCCTTATTACTAATTTATCACAGACTCACTGGTCTTCTCCTCTTGTAGGTTCTGAGATCATTGTCTTTGATAATCATGCATCATTCTAATTCCTTTCTCATTAATCTGAAAGTCTCCAAGGATTCTTATCCATCCTTACATAAGATCTTGAGTAATTCCTCAAATCCATCTTACTTGCTGGCACTTCATCCGGTAGTCCGGCTATGACTCCAATATGCTTCTTTAATTCTCTTAATAATATCTCAATTCTTTAAGCTCACTTCTCTGAGCACTATACCTTAACTCTTACAGTCTCTCTGGCTGTAGCCCTCATTTCCTGAAGTGTAAACTCCTTATACTTATCAATATTTCCTTCTTCTGCTGGGACCTCAACCGGGCCCTCAGTAGGGTGCTCTATCGAATCCATCATCCGATCTTCAACATCAAAACAAGCATCATTATGTTACTGCTCGTAATCCCCAAGGTCTGTCGCCTTACTAGTCGATACAAAAACGAGCTAAGTTACTATCATGATACTTTAGGGTTCCCATAAGGGTTTTATATGTCAATACTACATTATGTAGTCTGACTATGAACTTGGCAAGAGTTCTTATTATCTTAATGAATTTATTGTTTTAACGTCACGTCATCTCTGGGATTTATAACGCTCTCTCTGATACCATTTCTGTAACACCCCCAGATCCAGGGTCAGGGATCTGGTCGTTACGGTCTCAATATCCAACCACAAAACCAACATAATTTAAATTACAACCTTGTGACCCAAAACAACAACATAAAACACACCCGTTATAGTCCCAGAGATGAAATCAGAGTAACCAACAATATTATTAATCACAAGTTTGAGTTCTTACAACCCAAAGAATTACAATTGTACAATTACATACTCTTTGCCATCCATTGATAGATACCATAATATAAATACATTTGAGACTCAATTGCTAACAACTAGCCTACCAGTAGTTGCATCCTCAACAAAGGTAGCCAAGACCTTAGCGGTAAACCTCTGACGGTTGTCACCTGCTTACGCTACGTGCGCCTTACGCGGCCATCTGATCTAGCTGTTGTTGTGATATAAATAAATAAACAAGGGTGAGCAATAGCCCACCAGAAATATAATTGAACAGTGATAATATATAACAGTCCAAAATATCTTTGAAACCATATGCCATGCATTAACGATGTAGTACCAATATAAGGTATGAGATGAAGTTACAAGGTAACTCAAAAATATATTTGTTTTGAATAAATATCTGCTATGCAAAAGATAAGCAAGATATTCTCAATTATCATAAAAGAGGAACTTGCAGGAAAATATTGCAATTCCGGTTTCAACACTTTTTCACCTTGCCAACACCAACAGTGTTGCAGAAATTTCTCACTTTTAGAAGATGAACTAATACGGGAGCATTGCCGCGCCAGATGCCCTGACGTTTACGATGATCAGTCGTATGTCATGCATCTCATCAGTCGTTCTCTACATGTAGAAGGTAGCTCCGACGGAATTACTTATCTACCGCCCTCTGGAACTCCTCAGCCAACGGTGGGGCTATTGCTGGACCGGCGCCACTCGGCCACTTACGCGTCTCCTAGTTCGAATATCATCCATGACTCTGAAACGTAAAGTTCGTTCCCCTTTTCCCCAAGTGTAACACTTGTTGATAGGACTCCACAAAGTAGTCGTATCTAATTGGAAAGGAAAATTCACCAATATTTCCCAAGCTGATGCTTGTTAATGGATATAAACTTGTTACATCAATCATACCCCTCGAGCGTTGAGGAGGTAACCAAAAGACTCATATCGATGCTTGAAAGAATCAAGATGTGAGTGACAAGATAGTTTTAGCAAGTATAGGACCGGGCAGTCCAATAAATAACATCTCCAAGTGAGGTCCCCTTATATAATTTTTGGAAGTTGAGCGAGTATTTAAATCTTCTTATAAGATAGATTTAAATGAAAATAAAGTTTTGGGAACCTCCCCTTGATAAAATAGTCATAAAAGACTCCGAAATATTTTACATAATATCTGAAGGTGAAGGATAACCTTTGAATAATATAAATCATTACAAAAAGAATTCAAAAGAATTTTATTAAATATTCCAAGAATATTTATTAAGTCAATAATAATTACGGAATATTATTAAATCAATATATTGCTCGTAAGTAATCCTCGAATGAATATAGAATTATTTATTAAATAAATCTCTTCTTAATGAATATTTAAGATAATATTCATTGAATAAATAAACTTAAATAAATATTTAAAATAATATTTACTGAATAAATCAAACCTTAAATGAATATTTGAAAATAATATTCATTTAACAATTAACATTCCAAATGAATATCCAAATAATATTCATTAAACAAATAATATTCTAAATGAATATCCCAAAATAATATTCATTTAACAAATAATATTCTAAATGAATACCCCAAAATAATATTCATTTAACAAATAATATTCTAAATGAATATCCGAATAATATTCATTTAGTAATCAAAACTTTAAAGGAATAATCGAAGTAATATTCCTTGAGTAAATAGAACTTCCAATGAATATTTTAAAATAATATTCATTAAGTAAATCAAACCTTAAATGAATATTCGAAAGTAATATTCATTAAATAAATAAAGATCAAATGAATATTCCAAATAATAATAAGTAAGCCAAATGAATATTTGGGAATGATATTCGTCAACCAAATAACTCTAATGAATATTCAAAATAATATTCATTAACTAAATAACTCCAATGAATGATCAAAATAATATTCATTAAATAAATGACATTCTAAATGAATACTAAAATAATATTCATTAAATATTCCTTCACTGAGGTAATACTCAAATAACGTTCCTCGAAAGATTCGTAATCGAATAAAAATCCTCGAAGTAATAAATTTGTCGCTGGGATCCCTCCGGGTTTCCACGACTATTTATATATTACAAAATATCGACTCCCGGTCTATATTTGAAGTATGAATATCATACGCCCTTCGCTAAGGGTCTTAACCAAACAATCCGGCTTATAACTGATATTTCATATATAGTCTATAAGCCGATATCAATTCAGGGAACAAGTAATTCAATATTAACTTGAAAGTAGGCATGCATGCTATGGCATATGTATAAAACAATCATCATATATATTATCACAACAACAGTTCCAAGTATTGGAAACTTGCCTGAGAATCGAGTGCGGGTAGGGGTAATGTGTCCCGGGTCAGCTCGACAATCTATAAACAATCAGAATATTTAAGATTAACCACTTAACGCTTATTAAAAGGCTAAGTATAAACTCCACTTACATCGAAACATGTTTTCGAGTTATCTCGTTACGTCTCTTTTAGTGTAACTCTTTTTATCACCGATACGATCCGACATTCGTTCGTTATCAAGACATGTCATCATGCTTATACTTGGTATATACTTAAGTCGTATAAGTTCTAAGGTTGGTCGTTTACGAATCAAGATTATACCTTGAGTGTTATCGCCCGTTTTCTAAGTTATAACCAAAGTCATACCTTTAAGGGGTTCGTTCGCGTTTAACCTCGATTCAAACATTTTTATAAAATCGGAAAACAATCCATTCGACATGTGGTTTTCTCCCACACCTTCCTTTTTACCTCTAATATTTAATTAATAAGATTCGCCACTGATTAAATGACATTTAAGGGAATCAATTTCAATTACGAACTTTCGTTTACGATTTCGAACCACTTTTACGAATTTAATCATAACTCCTAAACCGTAAGTCCATTTCATGCGATCTTTATATCAAAACGAAGCTTGCAACATAATCTATCTTATCATGGCAGAACATGAAGCTGTACAGTGAGTTATAGCTACTGTGATGCTCGGTGTTTAATAGTCTAACGAAAATTCGGCATTACGACGGCTATAAATCGAACGTTCTAAAATTCATAACAATCAATCCAAGCCACACCGGGCATACTATACATGGTTTTCATCTTAACCAGTCCAAGAAGGTTTCAATTAACCATCATAATCATCAAAACTCTTAAATCATCACTACTAACTACATAATCATGCTTTTATGCATATAACAACACCATAATCTTAACTAATCTAAAACCATCAAGAACATATATAAAACTCAAAGTAAGATCTTGGGTTCTTAAGAATTATACCTTCCTTGGAGAGTGTACAAGCTATAATAACCCTTATATAGTCCTTGTATGGCTTTAACAAAGCTTAAATCATCCAAAGAAACCAAGAAATCAAAGTTAGTTTCTTGAAAACACTATTCACCCTCATCTTTGAGGATTTATTTGAAAATGGAAAACATGGAGTTTGAAGCTAAGATTTCTAGGAGATCATTTTTATGAAATATAGGACTCACCATAAAAATTTGGAGATCAAACAATGGTTGGAAGGTGGATTTTGAAATCTTAAAACTCCAAAATTCGAAGTGCCTTGGTTTTGGGGGAAAAACAGTGAACTTCTCGAATTTATTTACCCATCCAAACGATCTTAAAAAATTATGAAATTAAATCCCCAACTTCACCTTGATGTGTAGAAGCTCCATGAATTTTTTAATGATTTTTAGATGAGTAGATCTAGGTGAAAAAAATTGCAAAGACCCCTGCCCTGGAAAATGCAAACTGCTGGAAAAATGGGGGAGAGGTGGTGTTTGCTTGGCTTTGATCTTGCTCTCATCTTATCTAAAGTGAATTATTGAATGTCTTTGGATAATATCTTGTCCATAAAGTAGCTTTAATAAAGTTCTAGGTCATGCATGATGTAATTAAATGGACAAGTGTTGGTTTGTAATGGTAAGATGATGACAAGAAGCTAAGTACTTGGTTATGTTTGCTAAGTATACTAGTTGCTCATGTAACTACTTAGTTACTTGGTCTTATCTCCTTGTACATGCATGCATCTTGATCCTCTGTTTGTTCTTTGTCCGGTTATTGCTCAATTCGTTGCTCGTTCGAGGGACTAACTCATTCGTTTCTAGTTAGGGTTTTACCGAAAACCTTCTTAATATTTATACTACTATTCCTCATCTTTCTTAATACTTCTCGAATTTAAATTCCTTAATTCTCTTTTATAAATCCTTAAGTCTTGCAGTGTCCAGGGAAATCTCGGAGAAAATAAAAGTGCTCTTTTTCTGAATCCGACAGCTTTTACATACACTTATTTTCCTCCTGGATCACTAATACGAACTCAAAAATCCGTTCCGAATACCGGGTATAACAGTATTATAATAATATTCCAAATTCCACCAAAATCACTATTCATCACTTATTTTTATTTAATTCCTATAATTAGGAAAATGAACCTGGTTCACCCTCGAGTGTTCCTTAACCTTTCATGGAACCTCCGTACTTGTAACCGATATTGATCTGGATGACATGAGGGTATCTATTTCTCTCTAGGGAATCTTATCTTAACTTTCTAGGAGATAGATTATTCTAATCTAAGTTATCACCCAATAGCATCCTTCAGGCCATATAACCTTGGAATATATATCCTTTCATTATTCATTCATTAAAACCAGTATTACATTCTAGTTGTAACCACTATTCATTCTTACATCAATACATAATAAAAAGTTTTAATTCTACCCAAAAATCTGGGTTCTTATAGAAGATCCTTGGTTACCAGATAGTAATGGGAGTAGAGTTCGAACCCCCCTGGTGCAAGGTCTGGAAAATGCAAAAGTTAGCAGCTTGCTTACAATGGATAGAAGTGGATGGGATCTGGATTTACTGAGGGATTTATTTATTCAGGAGGATGTTGATAGAATCACTCGTATTCCGGTTTCTAATTCTCAGCAAGAGGACAAGTGGATGTGGTTGGAAGATAGTAAGGGTCAGTTTTCAGTTAAGAGTGGTTATAGAGTTCTTAATCGTTCTTTTGCTCAGTTGCCGTCAGGAGGTTTTTTTAAATGGTTAAGGTTATAGAGTCTCCTTATACCGCCAAAGATGAAGAATTTTATTTGGAGAGTTATTCATGACTGCATCCCTACTCTTGATAACTTAAGGAGAAAGCATGTTGATGTTCATCCCATCTGCAAAATTTGTAAGCTGTCGGTAGAGACTTTAGATCATATTCTTATAAATTGCCCTTTTGCTAACAGATGTTGGGAGATTAGTGGTATGCAAGTTATGCTTGATTCTGATCTTTCTATCTTTCAAAGGATTGTGGCGATTTTTGATAATCTTGATTTGAAGGTCTTGGAAGTCTGTTGTTCAGTTTTATGGAGTCTTTGGAACCATAAAAATTCAGTGGTGTGGGATAACAGGTATAAAACCTGTGCTCAGATTATTAACGAAGCAAGCTCCTCTATTTTTCAGTGGAAGCAAGCTCAGGTGAACCAGAATAGGATCAGTGATTGCTTCCATAGAGAAGGTATGTTGGTCTGGAAACCTCCCCCAACAGGATGGAAAACATGTAGTGTTGATGCAGCGTTTTTTGAAAAGGAAAATAAGAGTGCTTATGGGTTTGTTTTGAGAGATGATCATGGTGAGTTTGTTGCAGGCTGTGGAGGGCGGTTGACTGGGGCTCTAGATGCTCGAGTAGCAGAAGCTTTAGCCTTCCGAGAGGCTTTGTCCTGGCTAAAGAATATGGCGTATCACGGAGTTTATGTGGAACTCGATAGCATGGCTGTGGTCGAGGCTGTTCGAAGTAAATCCTCTGATAATTCATACTTTGGGACTGTTATGGCAGATTGTGTGGAAATTCTAAAGGACTTGAGGTCCATTGGTGTCTATTTTATTAGGAGATCAGCGAATTTAGCAGCTCATGCTATAGGTAGGGTAGCTAGTTCTATGTCTGGTCGTGAAGAGTGGTTTTCTACACCCTCTTTTCTTATCGATGTACTTGCTAAAGATTTGATTTGCTAATTTTATTCAGTTTTTGATGTTCAAAAAAAAAATCCTTCTCATTTTCGGCATTAGTAATTACTATGAACTAGCATGATAAAAAATGAGAATCAGAACTTAATCCATAGAGATATTGTAAATAAATAAACTTATTCAGATTCTTAGCATAAAATTTTAAAATATTTTATAATTTTTTTCGATTAATACTCTCGGTTCTCTTTGAACCTTAACTTGGTATATATTTTGAGGTATAATATAAAAACATTAATGTTTTTTGCCAGATTTTGATTGAAAAACAAATTGTTGTTTTTCAAAAAAATTTGAAAAACAATTTCGCTTTTAACCTAAAAGCATTTTTTTAAAAATTATTTTTATATTTTATCGAATAATTTTTTACATGTTTAAAAAAAACTATATTGTCAAATAACATAACTAGATAGGGTCTAAGTGCACAAAAATGGATTAAATATCCAATTCGATAAGACTTTATTTATCGAATTTTGAATATCCTCGAACATGAATTTTCTCCTATTATCATGTCTTGGGCTCTTGGCTATTGAAGAACAGCAGTGACAATAAAATTCCACAGCCCTAGTTTGGAGAAGCTAAATTAAACATGGGCCAAGCAGTTATGCTTGGGCCGTTAGGCAACTGTATTAGACCACTGGACCGTGTTTGAACAACCAGAAGACAGAAGCCAATGAAAAATGAAAAATGAGCACGAAAGAGCCGAAAAAATTAAGATAACGCTAACCGAGATAACCCAACTCTTAGGCTCTAGTAACAGTTAAAAATTAAAAACATCAATAACCTCAAAAAAGTAAATACTTTTGTAAACAGCAAAGGTTTTTGTGCGGTCACTTACTTTATAGGCTTCTTATATAATCTTTTTTTTTACTCTAAAAAGATTTTATTGCATATTCAAATCATTAACAATACAAGATTCAACTTCAATAGGAACATCCCTCCTACTGAAAACTCGATCTGGAAAAGAATATGATGCTCTAGCCAAGCTATGTGCAACCATATTAGCAGACCGTTTAATAAATAACAAATCCACATTGTTTTTGCCACCAAGTAACATTCGACATTCCTCCACAATCCTTCCAATCTGAGACACCATAGCAACTTTACTTCTTATCGCATGTATAATCACTAGACAGTCAGATTCGATATAATCTATTTTACTAAACAGATATGAGTCATATGACAGCACGAAATCTTCCCAAAACGAATTACTTAATAGATGCAACAAATTGTATAACATAAGAAACAATGAATATAGTCCACGAAAGCGAATACTATACAATACCAACAAAATAGGTTCCCGAAGCAGATACATAATAACATAGATAAATTTAATCAAAAGGACCATAATCATGTTCAGAAGTATATCAACAAAAATGATATTAGCCAATTACACAAACAAACACTAAAATTAATTCCTTATAGCTTCGATTTACTGGGTTTCTGAGTATATATTCCATGTCATGTCACTACATTCCTACTCTCTGTCTCCAAAAATATATGTACAGTGTACTGAACTTTCGATGCATCCACACTTGGAATAGAAATCCAAAACAGCACTTCGAGATGTATACCTTTGCATCAAGGCCATTCTTCAAGACATGCGAACGTATTTGAAGAATACTCGAGAAAGTGAAGCGACTAGGGACAACTAATTGTTGATTCATCCTTAAAAATAAATCTATAGCATCCTCAAATACTTGTCGAGCATCCTTGAAATGATAAAAAACAGAGTACAACTGAATGAGAGACGACATTGTTCGTAACAGGCACATATAAATGGAACAGGAGACCGACGAACATCAGGCCATGAATGAGATTCAACAAAGAGATTAAGTATAGAATGTAGGATGTAAATAGATCAAGACAAGAGATGCCTTCTCTCTTGATGCTATCACAGTGCAAGGAACTGCCTTGTTGTATTAATACTAGTAATAGAGATGCCTCTGCACCGGAGGACCGTACTTTAGTATTAACATGGACCTGGTACATTGTTTTTTTTTTTGCATAAATGAAACGATTTCATTTAAAAGATAAAATTTACAAAATCCGAGAAGGAACGAGACATTCTTTCTTCCACAAAAGCTTATCATCTATCCAAAAGGTATGCTTAACCAATCCATGGGTCGTAACCTGAATTACGACTGACATGAGAAAGAGATTCCTCCGGAAGTTAGACAATAAACCTCAATATTAGAGAAGAAGACTTCATACATGGATAGGCCTCGTTAAAAACCCCGCTGAGTAAAAACCCTATGGGAAAAAAACTCAAGGGGGAAAAAAGAGCGCCTCACTCAATACAACCATACATCTATATACATAAGGGTCTTCTTATTGATTCCACTACACATGTACACATCCAAGATTCTGTTTTCCTCCTTCTCCTCTTTACACTTCATCTCGCCCAAGCAACTCCATCTTCTCTTCATACTTCTTTCCGCCCAAAAAACTGAAAGATTAATCAACACAACCACAGCAAATAAAGCATGTCAATAAATCATTAACTGAAGTTACTTTAAAATAAATTATATACAAATTACTGAATAAAAAGAAACAAGTGCTAGCAAAAGGCACTTAATATATTAAAAAGAAAACTTAAATGAATTTGAAAAGAAATGGCTCACTCCTAACCAAAGGGATGCCTTTGGTTAGACATGTAAATAAGATCTAAAATTTTTAATAAAAATAAATTGTATTTTCAAACTTTATTTTTATAAAATAAATAATTATCAATTACAAAAAGATATACCAATAAAATCAATAATGATCCAAAATCGTCAAAATAAACGACAAAAAAACCCAACATTGGTCCAAAAATCCACAAATATATGGAACACCCTCAGAGGTACAAAACCATATAAAAATGGTACAAAAGTACTAAATAAGACTAATCAAGATAAGAATCCAATCAAGATCGAAACCACAATCAATCAGCCCCCGCTTAATCAATTATCCTATAATTAAATATTAATAACCAAATCTCATCAAGACTAATCTAAACAACAAAATCAAAATTCTTTAAAAAAAGAATTCAATTAATCAATTATCATATAATTAGAAAAACAATTAATGTGACAATCAACTAACTAGCTAATCAATTAATTGCTTTTAGGCAAAGAAATTTCAAAAACATAACAACCATGCAAATAAAATCAGCAAATAAAATCAATCAATTATCTTGTAACAAATGAAGTTAATAAACAAATCAATCAACATTTAAATAATAAAGATAAAAGCAAACCGATAACTTAGTAACATACAAGGCACAATAATCAATTTTAAAAATGGTACATTCATACTATTAAATGCTAATTTGTCTCATTTTGTTTGTGTTTTTGAATTTTCAAGGCTATTTGATTGTGCATTTAATTTTGATTTGATTTTATATTGTAAAGTCTTAATTAAAAGATTTAACTTGAAACTATTAAAGAAAGAAAAAAATATTTTCATTTAAGATTAATAAAGAAAATTAAAAATGACCATTTAAACAATTCATTCGAAATCAAAACTAAACTAACTCGGAACAAATTAAGGAATCAACATTCATTATCATTAAATAAACATAAACTAATACATGTCATTGCTAAAATAGAGCTACTTGACAAATATGCAATAACTTAATTGCATTGAAAAGATTATTAAACTATAATACAAAGAACTAACTAGACATACAAACCGGATGCATGATTAAAAAATTACAAAATTTGAATAACTGCTAAAATTTAAAAATAAAAATAAAATAACTTGATCAAAAATATAATATCATGGCTGTAGACAAAATAACATACATATGTATATATTTAAAAATATTACATATTATTTATGAAGATACAAAGAGACTAAAACTGGGCAAAATTCTAACTAAAAACAAGAACACATGAAAACAGAATCAAGATAAATCATAGGAGTAAATTAAGCAATAAAAGCTCCACTAATCCAATTAGAGAAACTGAAAGTAATTATTAGAACATCAATACTACTAACTACTAAGGCAGTTCCAAAAAAATAATTATTAAGGACTTTAATTATACAACATCAATCAAGCATGAAACCATAAAATTAAGAACAATCATAATAATTACTAAATCATCTAAAGTTGAAAATTAGAAGATAAAATATTCAAATTTATATCATGAAAATCACATCGACTCTTGAATTATGAACATGAAGCCGGAAAATTAAGAAAACCTTAGGATCCTATGGATAAAATCATTAGAATTGTACATATATCTTACCGTGTCATGGTCAAAATAATGAAAAAAAAACCAGGAGAGCAAATAAGAAATTAATGGCATATGGACTATCAGACAGTGAAAACCAAAATAAAGACTTCGTTTGATCTTTACTAACCTTCATCCTAAAAGATTCTAGAAAAAAAATCAAAAACAGAACTAAATTTTAGAACTCAACTAATAAAGAAAAGACTCGTGAATCAATATAGATTTTTAATGAATTGAAAGAGAGAAGTATGTTAAGGGGAAACTTTTCTCATACATACCTGAATAGATAAATATAAATAAAATAAATGGATGGATAATACCTGGATCATGCTTGACAAACCTCTTATCCCAAGAAAATATTCACGCTTAAACCTCTTATCACCACCAAGATCTGCATTCTCGAGAGCCTTTCCTCTCAACCCAACTGTGATCGACTTTCTACAATCATTTTTGGCGTTGTGCTAATATTTGTAAACTGTTGGTGATTTTTGGGTCGATGAAAGGGATAGACCGATAGAGGGATAGGAGAGTTAGAGAGTGAGTTGTTAAATAAATAGTTGACATATATAAAAAGCAAATAGATATTGGTTCATCGTTTGAATACTAAGAAGAATGGAAAAATGGGACAACAATGCCATCGTTTGGTCATGTTAGAAACAATGTGCATATGCTAAGATTGCAAGAAAATGATAAACCTGGACCTGGTACAATGTTGAATGAAAGATGTGAATTTACATCAATTAAATAACACAAAATTTCATTTAAATTATATTTCTAACAATAAGTAGACCTTTTTAGGAAAAATATTGAAATGTAACACGAAATTGATTGAAAATTAGGATCAAATATAATTTGATTACATGTAAATTTCTTTATTACAAAATTATATTAAAATTTCTATGGCGGAATTCATAGCTCAAATTTTGAGAGAGATATTAGTATTTAAATAATTTCCCTTAATTTTTCTAAAAAATATTCAACAAAATATGTTTTTAGATAAAATAATATTTCTAATATAAAATTAAGGTTTCTTTTGAATTCTCCCTTTCGTCTGGTCATTTACCGAAATTCAATCAAATAACCTAGCCGCCTATAAATAATCTTAGGACACCTACCCTCAAACCCTAAATCCCTAAATCTAAACCCTCAAACCCTAAATCCCTAAATCTAAACCCTCAAACCCTAAATCCCTAAATCTAAACCCTCAAACCCTAAATCTCTAATGAGATCAAGATTGTGCTCATCGCAAGGGAAAGCTGGGTGGTGAAAACCCAATAGTGGACAAGCTGGGTGGTCATGAAAAGAGGGGAATCCTAATGGACAAGGGAAAGCTTCGGCTTCCATCATTTCCGAAGCTTCCATCATTTCCCTTGTTCAAGAATCCCTGCACTTCCAACCGATGTACCACATTTCGTTGCACTACCGCCCGATGTACCATTGGGCTTGTGGGTCTCAGATTCTTGGGCTATGAATTGTACAAAACGAAGAAGGATTTGAAGAGTATCAAGGAAATGTTGGAGGTGATGGAAGCTAGAGAGGCTGCGAGGCAGGAGGCTGGTCTTAAGGAGAAGGAGAAGATGGTGGAGGATGTTGGTGTTAAGGAGGAGAAGGTGGAGGATGTGTTATAATTATAAGACTTACCGAAAAAGAGAAAGTGGAAAATTGATAAAGGGTTCCGATGGATATTGTAGAACAAGCAACTTATCTTTTTAAGTGCTTTTTCAATGGATATTCTTTCCACTATTTATAGGCATTCTCAACCCCATCTCCACCCTTCAAGCAAGCATGTAACTGCCCCACAATTCTTTCACTATATTAACTAGGAGAAATGTAACTCCCACAATGTTTAATATTGTAATTCACACAATTGTAACTCCTACATTTATTACTGTAACTCCTAATTTATTACAAAACATATCAAATTCATTATTCTTGTAACTAGTAAATATATTTGTAACCTCATGCAAATAATACAATTTGCTTTCTTTATTTATATCTATCAAATGAAGTTAAATATACAACATCTCCCACTTAACTTATTTGATATATATCTATGTAGCTCCCACCTTTCTGACATATTAAAAAATTCTTTCATTTCAACTCCTCTCTTCAATTTATTAAAAAAAAAACACATAACTAGTGATAACACATGTCACTTCCATCTTGTCACTTAACATGCATTAAAATTTCAAGCACATAGATTCACATTACAATAATTGTTTCTTCCACGAACAATGGATTGGCGACGGACTGTAATTCTACATCCCAAACGATTAAACACTTGATACAAAAATAATAAATAAAGCTTTCATAGCCTCTAACACAACAAAAAAAATGTTACCTTTAATCGGTTTAACTTCTTGGTTGCAACCTTAAAACTTTTAACATTCTTGTAAGCAAAAAATTATTTATTTTCTCACAACATCTCAGAGTTACATGTCATACACACACATGTAATATTACACAACAAAACAATGTAATCAAAGAAATCCAAACATTAATATTATTGATCATACTCCAAAAAACTTCAAACATTTCACGTGCTCATATTTCCCATTATTGACATACTCAAATCACAATTTGAAAACTCAAAACAACTCATGATTGGGCCCACACTTACCCATCATTCATGAAACTCAAAACAACTCATGATCGGACCCACACTTGCCCATCATTCATAAACTATACCTACAAGCTCAAAGCTTAAACAACTCATAGCAAACACCTTCTAATCCTTTCCGATTGATACTCGATTTTTATAAAAATGCACTTCCAATCTATTTTTAAGTAGTGCTGGAACAGAAACAAGATTGCGCCTCATTTTGGAGCAACCATCACATTTTTGAGGATCATCACACTATTCCTAAGATTCAGTCTGAAATTTAAAAGCAGACCTATTAATCTTATATTTTCATCTTCCAAAATTCACTTACAACTTGTGAGGAAGAGCCAAAATTCACATACAACTTGAGGAAGAACACACTACTCCCACATTTATTTATATTTGATGAACTAAATATCATCTTTCTTGACTTTCATCCATAAGTCAGTCTATTGCAATCTCATCGCTTTTTAAGTGGGGATTAAATTGAACATCGTACACCCATGTTTACAAAAAAAAATGATAATACACTATCATATACATAATAATTAGTCATCCTTAATTTTCAAGTGAACTTTTGATCTCTTATTTTCAACGATATATTGATTCATTGCCAATATACAAATTCGGCTCATCATCCTCGATCGGATTTAGTTCCATATGTGCCTTCATAATTTCATAAAAAAAATCTCGTCAACCTTTACATTTCATTTGCTTCACCAACAAATTCTTATATATATATTTTGGACGCTTGCTCAAATTTTCTTGTGTTTTTTTACATACATTTCTCCCTTTTTTAATATTCTCCATCTATTATCTATTATCTATCATATATCTAATACACAAACAAGGGGTTTCCCTGAGCAAATTTATTCATAGGCTCGGACCCTCCGAACCTCACTCAAAACCTAACTCTAAATATTTGTAAAAATAATGTTATTCAAAGGATTCGAACCCATGACCTTGCATAACTAATGCAACATCATAACCAGTTGAGCTATGTGAACATTTGAGCTTATATTAAAAATCATTATCTACATACATAAACACATATATACATACATACATAATTATTAATTATACTACACATACATAAATAAATATACATGTATACGTACATACACACATACACACATTCATACATACATACATACATACATACATACATACATACATACATACATACACTACATAAATAATTATTAATTATACATACATAAACATAAATAATTATACATGCATATGTACATACACACATACATACATACATACATCCATACATCCATACATAATTATTAATTATACATGCATAAGTACTATATACATACATACATACATACATACATTTATGTTGTATAATCTATTAATATTTCATTATTTGTAATATATTAATTGTCGTATAATTAATATGCATATTTATATATACAAACATATGTACAAACATAAATACATACATATATAAATTTATGTGGATATATATATAATAATATACTATAATATTATATACATATATACATGCATACATACTATATAACATACATACATACATACATACATACATACATTTATATTGTATAATATATTAATATTTCATTATTTGTAATCTATTAATTGTTGTATAATTAATATGAATATTTATACATACATACACATGTACAAACATAAATACATACATATATAAATTTTTGTGGATATATAACAATGTACTCTAATATTATATACATACACATACTACATATTTTTGTTTATATGTATTAATTTGTAGATAAATCTCAGTTGGCTTAACTCAGATAATGTATAATTATTAATTAGAATGTATATTTGTAGATAATTATTAATTATACATGCATACGTACGTACATACATACATACATAACTATTAATTATACATGCATACGTACATGCATACATACATATATACATACATACATACATACATACATACATTCATACATACATTCATACATACATAGTTACATACATACATGCATACATACATATATACATACATACATACATACATATATGCATGCATAGTTATGTTGTATGTATCTATGTATGTATGTATACATGCATACATACATATATACATACAACATAACTATTAATTATACATGCATACGTACATGCATACATACATACATACATACATATAATATATATATACATTTATGTTGTATAATCTATTAATATTTCATTATTTGTAATCTATTAATTGTTGTATAATTAATATGCATATTCATACATACATACACATGCACAAACATAAATACATACATATATAAATTTATGTGCATATATAATAATCTACTATAATATTATATACATATATACATACATACTATATAGCATACATACATACATACATACAAACATTTATGTTGTATAATCTATTATTATTTCATTATTTATAATATATTAATTACTGCATAATTATACATACATAAACTTGTACAAACATATTGGCTTAACTCAGATAATGTATAATTATTAATTAAAATGTATATTTGTAGATAATTATTAATTATACATGCATACGTACGTACATACATACATACATAACTATTAATTATACATGCATACGTACATGCATACATACATTCATACATACATAGTTACATACATACATGCATACATACATACATGCATACATACATACATACATACATACATACGTAGGATTAAGTATCAAAATGGTCACTAAAGTGGAAGCCAAATATCAATTTGTTCACCGATCTTTACGGGGTATCATTTGAATCATTAAAGTCATAATAAATATCAAACAAATACCTGTATATATGTACTCGGAAAGTAAAAGTAATTTTTCATCGAGTTCTACACATTTTTCTTAAATGCTACTATAATCAAATGAAAGATTATGAATTCCAGTATTTTTGATAATATATTTAGAATTTAAAAAAATTATTTACTATTTATTTTTAATTAAAAGAAGGAAAATGATAATGAAATTAAAAATAAATAGTAAATGAATTTTTAAAAATCTAAATATATTATCAGAAAAACTAGAATTATTAACCTTCCGTTTGGTTATGGAAGCATTCAAGAAAAATGGTAGAACTCAATGAAAAATTATTTTTACTTTTCGAGTACATTTTAAAGATATCCATTTGATATTTATTAAGACTTTAATGATTCAAATGATACCCCGTAAAGATCGGTGAATGAATTGATATATGGCTTCCACTTCAGTGACCACTTTGATACTTAACCCTACATACATACATACATACATATATGCATGCATAGTTATGTTGTATGTATATATGTATGTATGTATATATGCATACATACATATATACATACAACATAACTATTAATTATACATGCATACGTACATGCATACATACATACATATAATATATACATACATTTATGTTGTATAATCTATTAATATTTCATTATTTGTAATTTATTAATTGTTGTATAATTAATATGCATATTTATACATACATACACATGTACAAACATAAATACATACATATATAAATTTATGTGCATATATAATAATCTACTATAATATTATATACATATATACATACATACTGTATAGCATACATACATACATACATACATACACACATTTATGTTGTATAATCTATTAATATTTCATTATTTATAATATATTAATTACTGCATAATTATACGTACATAAACTTGTACAAACATAAATACATATATAAATTTATGTGGATATGTTATAATGTACTATAATATTCACTAACATATACCATATCTTATTAATCATTTTAGATCTACTTTAATTATTTACGAATTAAATATTACAAAAAATATTCCAATACAAAAAAAACCTTCATGCCTATGTAAGTATAATACAAACTTGTATTAACATTAACTATCGTAAAACTCATCAATCATATCTTTAATACGTAAACGCATAAAACAATATATATATATAATAGAGCAAATATATATATATATATAATAGAACAAATGGGGGGGGGTTTTCCATGAGCAAATTTATTCATATAAAAAGTCATATTTACCTCTACTAATTATATCTATGTTATATTTCCGGGGGCTATTTAGGTATTGCAACACTAACATATTTATTACATATATAATAATAACTGATATGAACTAATATGCATTTATTATTATATAATTAATACTTGAATGTATCTCTGTATCCATCCATGTTAACTCTATATATTCATATTTCGAAGTACGGTTTTGATCTTAACATTGACCAATTTATTACATATCGTTCAAGTTTATTTTAACAAAACAAAACATAGCGTAAAATATAAAATAAATTTAATTTAACCAGAATTATAATTTGCATGTTACGATCGGGTATTGCATAAATTCTATTTACTCAGAACAATTGCTACAAAGATATGAACAATCGAAAATATTAACAAATCAATCCTACATGATTACGAATAATTCATAAATTTGTAATCTAGAGCGTGCCCGTGCCTTGCACGGGCTACAAAGCTAGTTTCAAGAATCATCCAAAACCGATTTCTAGACTATGTCAAGACCACAATCCATTTCTTATTTCCGGCTCCAAAAATTCACTATGGTGACATTATGGTGACATTAAGATTCTCAAAATTTTCAAAATTCAATGTCAAACTTTCAATAACAACCTTCAAATTGCATTAAACAATTTATTTCTTCTTTTTGCACCACATATCATGTTTGGTGTTAGTAAAATTATCGATCTTTACTAGTTTACACATAACCATTATATTCTCGCCATATTAAAAACCAAGTTTCGAATATTCTCGAAAAAATATATAACCAGATTATCGGCTCCATGCATTACATCTATGCATTACCTCTGACACCAACAAATTAATTAAAAAATAATAATTGTGGAGACTATTAGGCATGATATTTAACATAGAATAAGCACTTATCATGACATTTGATAAAAAAAAATATAATTAAAATTTTAAAAACAACCACAATTATCCTAAGTAAACATATATCGTTAATGGAAACAACATACACTACACAGATACACTAACCCACCTAAAACTAGACAAGCGAATGGCATAGAAAAATTAGGAGCATATAAACAATCAAACAATGAAATAAACTCATGTTATATATGCTAACATGCAAAGTGAACTATGGTCTATGCCCAATTTCCCATGGACAAATTAAAACAAACCAAGTGAGAAGCGGTTAATAATCAATTTAATTAACTAAAAATTATATGAAAAAAAACTAGGCATGCATGTACAAAAATTTACAGCAGAAGAATACATAATGTTATTACCATATCAACAAGTTGGCAAGGGAAAAAATGTGAGAGAGCAACTATATCACACAATAAGACTAGGCTGGACAAAGCAAAAATGAAAAAAAAATATTAACTCAAACACATATATGGCAGGGCAGATCACATAGATGACAGGCAGAACTAAAAGAAATAGAGACAAAAAAAACTATGAAACAAACAACTAAATTGAAGAAACCAGCCGCCCACAAGGACACGATGAGCCAAAACTGAGCTATGCAGGTGTTGAATGGGTACAGGTTAACTTGTCTCTGATACCACTGTTATAATTATAAGACTTACCGAAAAAGAGAAAGTGGAAAATTGATAAAGGGTTCCGATGGATATTGTAGAACAAGCAACTTATCTTTTTAAGTGCTTTTTCAATGGATATTCTTTCCACTATTTATAGGCATTCTCAACCCCATCTCCACCCTTCAAGCAAGCACGTAACTGCCCCACAATTCTTTCACTATATTAACTAGGAGAAATGTAACTCCCACAATGTTTAATATTGTAATTCACACAATTGTAACTCCCACATTTATTACCGTAACTCCTAATTTATTACAAAACATATCAAATTCATTATTCTTGTAACTAGTAAATATATTTGTAACTCCATGCAAATAATACAATTTGCTTTCTTTATTTATATCTATCAAATGAAGTTAAATATACAACAGGATGTTGGTGCTAAGGAAGAGATGGTGAAGCTGCTGGTTGCTTGTTGCCTTGTTCTTTTTGCAATTTTTAGACGCTCAGGTGGCAGCTCAGGCGACACCGACACCGAGGGCGGCTCAGGCGACACCGACACCGAGGACGGCTCAGGCGACACCGACAACGAGGGCTATGCGACACTTTAGACAAGCAAATGAATATTGGACTTTTTGCGGAATCCGGTTATTATCTATGTTATTATCTAATATATTGAACATGAGTCTTAGATTATTATCAGATCTACTTAGCATGTTTGGTAATGGTTCTCTGCATATCACTGTAGTAGTTCTGATGGGAGATGAAGATGATTTGTATTTTGGTGATATAAATGAAATTCGCTAACTATTGTCTAGTGAGGACCTTCAAACATAATTAATTGTGGTATGCAATTTCATTCTTGCTTCGTAATTCAGACGTCCTTTTTTCATTGTTGTTGATATTATAAATGTTCAATTGCTAGTAAAAATTTACTACTGTATAGAATCTCAATTACCATATCAATCTTATTCCAACATTGCTTTATTTCATGCCTTGTGGTAGGTTTGATGTGTAATGCACTCCTGGTATAGAAAACAAAGTCCATTAGCAAACAAGTCGTAGCATATTTTCCAATCTTCAATTCTGTCATTGTTCTTGACTTTACCATGTATATTGTAGTAATTGTTTAGTATCGGGGCTGATTGCAAAGTATTGAATGCGGGCTGATATGTTTCGGCCTGTGTTAGGGGTTAGGCCGTAGGCGGGTCGTTCCCAGAACTAAACCCAAAACATAGACAACGTTAATTGTGATTTTCTGGTATGCAATTTTAATCTTGTTTCTTAATTCAGACCTCCTTCGTTGTTGTTTTATTGTTGATATTAGAAATGTTTAATTGATAGGTGATGTGCAATAATACTCAATTATATAGGCTTTTACAAGGAATGTCAATAGTGTTAGTTGGTGTCTCATTTGTTCATTAGTATTGCAGTAGTTGTATGGTGTATTTGTTTTACGACATAGGTGTCATGTTACCCATACACAATCGCACGATGCATAAATTTGTACACAATGTCTTTTTGTGTGTTTTCCTGCGTACCAGTGTTTCCATCTATTTTTACGGTGCTAGTCCAGTTTGATTTTAATTGACTACATAAGCTTTCTGGATTGCAGGCTCTTTTAGATTTGAGAGAATGTGAAACTGGATTAATTCTTTGGTTGTTAATGTAACAGTAATTTGTTTACTTGTCTTTACAATTTTTTTTTGTAAGAACTTGTATTTGCTATTTGATTAAATCTCTTCACATAAACTACTCTAGCACTTGTGGATGGAACTAAAATTAAAGCTGTCTTTGTATAATCACAAGGTTGTGTGTATGAAGCAAGCATTTTACTCTTTAATTTAAGATGTCGGATAAATTTTCTTGTTATTAATATGCTGTTACCATTCCCATTCTAGTTGATCAACTGTTATTGGATGTGCTCATATTGACATGCTCCAGTGGCTTTGTGCCAATTTTTGTTAAAAAAATCTCTGGATATGATCTTTGAGAGTGGAGACCCAATATATTAATTGACTACATAAGCTTTCTGGATTGCAGGCTCTTTTATATTTGAGAGAATGTGAAACTGGATTAATTCTTTGATTGATGTTTACTTTCTCCACATTGGAGTCGATTTCGACCACATCGTGGCATAATTAACGGATAATATTTTGTAACGATTTCGACCACATCGTTGCGAAGATATGTAAATTTTCTATTAGTATTTTGAAGCTGTTATCACTAGATTTTTTTCTACTTTTTTGGATTTTTCTAGTTTTAACCTACTATTTAGCTATTTTACTCGTGCCACTTAACTGTAGACACAAATGTTTTGTTTGAAAGATATGTAGCTTGTCCATCTAGTGTTTTGAAGAAAGTTTGTTGGAGAACTTGATATTCCTTTGGCTAGTGACCATGGAGAATAGAATAGAATCAAGGTGGTGCAGCCAGTAGTTGTCTGGAAATAGACAGTATAATGATGGAGAATCAAACGAGAATATTGTAACGCCCCGACATCTCGATACCGAAAATATATTTTTTCGATAATAAAATAGACTTTGATACAGGGGAATTTTAGAAAATTTCGACATGAAGTATTTGTAAATCGGACTATCCACCTGTATTACAACCCACACCAAAATTCCAATCAACTTACAAATAAAACTTAATACTCCAACAATTCCTCACCGAGGATCGCTTCCAGGTTATGGTATGAAACAAGAATCTATACTACAATAATTATTACAACTTCTATCTCAAATTCAAATTTCAAACCTTTATACCTTCTAAACCATAATGCAAGCCCATTTAGCATACGCCCGTGCTGGCTCTGTATCTAGCTTCTAAAGAATGCCTCATCGCTCTCATATGACTTATAATGCGCAGGTATCCAACTCTTTAACCCTAACTGAAAAGGAAGGTAAAACAAAGCAAGAGTGAGCCAAAGAACGCTCAGCAAGTATATAGTGATAGCAATATCAACAACAGTTATAAGTTCTGATATCAGGAAGAATTATCATATGCTTCGAAAAGTATCAACCAAGTCAAATATCTTTATTATCACGAGGAACCAACATTGCTTCACTGGAATGGGTGTATCACAATAAGAACCGATAAAAGTTCTAATAGGGAATAATAATCAACAATTTAAATGCTCAAAAGCTGCAAGGATATGCCATTTATTTAAGTCAGGAAATGGAATAGAATTGGACTATTATGCATTTTATAAAAAAACATCAATAAGGTTAGGCTGCTGATCAGTCACGCACTAACCCCGGACAAACGCACACAGCAATGTCCTTAATTGGATCCATGGCACACATTGGCCTTAATTATTTCTGACCTTCACGGTCCGACCTTCACGGTCCACATTTTTTTAAAAAACAACAGTCCAATCCTATAACTGACTACCAGGTGTCGGAACAATCGACCACCTCAATCCGCCAAACACCCTGGAAATTCACTTTCCAGGTCAACAATTCAAATCTCAAAAAGAAACGAGGTCGAGTAACATCTGACCTAGATATCGACAAGTTCGATATAACAAGGGGTATTTATTTAGATTGTAACACTAAAAGAATCAACGAATTCAATAATACAGTTTTGGGACAAGACAAACGAATATTCATATTTAACGAAAATTAAATGAGTGGCAATATCATCAGCAGATCAAACCAATATAAAGAACAGGTTATGATAAGTATGATTCACTTGAAAGATAAGTGAAATGGTTCACTTGTAAAAATAATTCCCGGATGATCAATGTCAAATAAGTTTGAAGAAAACATTCCTTAGAATAATATTTGTTGAGGAAATCATAAATCAAATTCAGGAATTATATTAAAAGATTTTTTTAAAGTCTTAAGTCTTGGATTTCTTCTGTTTAAAAATATCACTTAAATAATTTTGAAGAGGATAAAATAGTACGCGACTGAGGAATCCGGTAAAATACCACGTAGTAGAATATTAATAAAACTGAGGAATATTTATATAAAATAATCTTAAAAGAGTCAACACCTGAACGATAGGTATTGAGGATTCCGATAAAATATCAAATACTGGAATATTAATAAAAATTAAGAATATTTATTTAAAATAATTTCAAAAGAATCAACACCTGAAAGATAGGTGGAGAAAATCAACAATTGAATAATATTTTTGAAATAAACAATTAAATATTAGTCAAAAGAAAATGTCACTTAAAACAATTGTAAGGGGTATAGATTCTAGTGAAACGACTTGGAAGAAAATCTCACAATTAATAAGAACATGTTCACATTACTCAGCATAAATATGAAGAAGATAAATGCTTGCAAGAAGGGATTCAAAAGGACATATAAATAAAACATAAGGGTTCATATCACTTGAACGAAAAGTGAGGGATAGTAAACTTGCCTCAATATACGCAGTTTCCAATTCCAACATTTCAATCCTTTACTTACTTTACATCAGTCTCTACTTCTTATCCACTGGCCTTTATTTGGTCATACGTTCGCCTCTCCTTCATCACTTGTCAATCTCGATAATTATCTCTTTCCTCTACATTCCATCTACACGTGCACTGGCTTTCAGATGGCCTCCTATTCATACCTATATAAAGGTAAAATTACTACTTCAGTACGCTTTTAACCTGAACCGTCTAACTCAGTTCTACCCAAACGCGTCCTAATACGCTTTACAAATATTACACATATAGCACATAAGGTTACACTTACAAAATACTTCTAGTATAATCAGGTAAGTCAAGTAAACACCTAGCACATTTTGTCACATGCAGTTCACACGTAGGATTTAAATGATCATTTACTAAAATACTTTAAGAACCACATATATTTTCTACAAAAATTTCGCCAGCACCTCCTTTGCAACATTACCCTACCTGTCGGAATACAGCCGACCCAACCAACCAACATAATCTCTTTCGGTACATACACTATATAAATATACTCGATTTCCACTTTTAGCAGTCAACTTACTAACAATTTCCAACAATTTCCAAATTACCATACATGTATTACAACTTTATATATAGAACTACCATTACTAGCAATTAGCATCCACTTGAGCAATTGGAACTAGAGTTATCAATAATACACTTAATAATAATTACCACATTTATTACCATAAATTCGACCCCCCCTAAAATAAGTTTATCATACACCATAACAACTCTTTCATCTCTGGCCCTCCCTTACTTACCATCAATTTCGGCCCTCTCTCTGTTTGCACCATAACACCATATATAGACACCCACGAACATAGACACATCAATGCAATCTCATACCTCTCTCTTATCCTTTCACCACTTCAACACCATTTAACATATCCATAACATACACTTCTGCACTCAACCACACGCAGAGACACATACATTAGTTCCAAAATTCCCACACAGAATACACCAGCCTTGCACACACTCTTTATCTCCCGGTTCCTTTACCCTGCACCTACAATACTTACTTCCGCACATGACACAAACATCACCTTCCCTATCTCCCCTGTCTCCTCATACCTGCCTCCCCTGCCTCCTCTGATTCGAACCATTACAACCTCACACACTCGAACACCCTCACACAACCAGCTGCTCATGACACCAACTCCACATTATTCACAAACTCTGTACATAAAATTTCGAATTCCTACACACACCCTGTCACGCCATGATTACCACACACACTTCTCTCCCACGGCTTCACAGCCTAACACAAAACCAGCGGCAACCCCCCAACATCACCACCCCCTTTTTCTTTTTCACACCTCTTCTTGCAATGCTTCGTTTCTCTTCTCTTTATTTCCCTCGGTTTCTCAGCCACTCCACTGCTCCAATTACCACAACCACATACACACCTTCCCTGTTTCTATTACTCTAACCCTTCTCCTTCAATCCACATCTCTGTTTCGTCGCCACCCCTCTTCTTCCTCATACGACACCCACAACAACCAGCAAGCAAACCACACGCACAGACATGTTCATTAGCACCGAAATGTCCACACGGGATACACCAGACCTGCTCACACTCTTCGTCTTTCAATTTCCTTACCCAGCACCTACAACATTTTACATACAACGCTCACACCCACCTGACTCCTTCCTCATCTTCAATCAATAACACCCCGCTGCTACTTACTTACACACACACGGACACTACACACACAGTCAAAAGAAATTCACAACCCTCAAGCACCATATTCATATAACATAAAAATAACATTGATATTACAATCAATTTCACCAAAAATCCAAAACACTGATTTAGCGAACTAGCAGAAAAATGGAGTTAATAGTACAGGCGGGTAGAAAATAGAAAGAGGAAGTATTGACTGCACAACCTCATACTTTCGCTGCTAAAATCATTTGTAACCAGGGTTTAATTTCGTTGGTTTTTAGAGAGAGATTTGAGAGGAAAGTTCGGGATAGAGATATAACACGACAAAGCCAGAATCAGTTGGGGGTTGCTGGGGAATTGGAGATTTTATTTGACCTCGACAATCACAGGGAGAGAGACATGGGACGAGAGATTGAGAGGGAGATTCAAAGAGATTGACGAGAGAATTGAGAGAGCTCTAGAGAGTTCTTGAATCCCAGCTGAAAGAAACTGATTTTGGGGAAAATATAGTCGACTTAGGGATTTAGAAAGAAGGGGAGAAAAGAATTGTGGTTTTTACAAAATTTTTCGATTTAAAAACAATTCAAAATCACCTAGTAAAATAGAAATAAATAGGTAATAATTGAGAAAAATATAAATTCCGTTTTTAAAATATAGAAAATGAAATTACCTATCTCCCCATATTTTAAAATATTTTTAGGATTAAAAATGAATTAAATACGAATTTTACAAGTTTCAATCTTTTAAATATAGTAAAACTCTTAAAATAATTTTAAAATACCAAAACACCCAAATTAATTCACCGAATAATTTTTAAAAACTAATTAAATATACAACGATGATATTACAAAAGATTTCATGATTTTTTTTATAACTCCAATGATTTTATAAAATTCTCAGAAGATTAATAATGCATAATTTAAATTGATTTTAATCATCAGAAATAAAAATAAAAATACACGGGCCTTCACAACTTATCCAGATCATCACATAAGCACATAAGCAAAATTTTCACATACGTTTCACCTTTACAACAATACTCACATAATAAAATTCATAATTTATATTAAATAAATAATTCTAAATTCGAAATTTTCTAGGGCGTTATAAATATCCTCATAGAGGATTAGATGGCATAAGAATTTGTGGATGAAACCGACTACCATTAAAAATTTACAGATGCGGATGAAACCGACTCCGATGTAAAATTTACAAATTGTCATATCTATGTGAAATTAACATCATTGTGGCCTTCAGTACCCAACAAGAACATGAAGAAAATGCCCCTCACAGTTGCAATTTATATCATTACCATGTGCTTGTGGTCTGATCATGCCTTCATATGCTAGTATTAATCACATCATATGCTCTGTAAAGCAGCAGAATAGCATGTTAAAATATGATATTGCACGAAAGTTGTCGAGGCAATGAAATATGCACTCTCAATGTCTCTACATACACTCATCATGTATTCGTGTCAGAAGCTCATACGCGTAAAGATATTATTTGGTCGGAAGGAATGAAATGAAACGTAAAGCAAAATAGGTGGAATTTTAATGGAAATGCTAGCTTTTTCGAAAGAAATGAAGTACGTATAAAGTCATGAAGTGTGACCACATATGCATGTTGGAGTTCATTATAAGCACCCATCCATATTCCACTCCAAAGCAACAGCAAGAGGTGAGGAAAAAATAGACCTAATGAATAGCAATTTCATTTGACTTCACCAGCTATACTCTTATGCCAACCCCTTGTGTTTCTCCTCCCCAACCTCTTCCTCTCTATAAAAAAAAATTACTACAATCTATCTGCATCTGCACTAGGATAATACAGAGGCAAGCCATGGCATCATGTGGAAGCCTTCAACACATCTTTGAGAAGCCATTGTCCGAGAACCCGAGTAATCTCCTACAATCTTTCACATCCCGGAAACATCTCCAACCTCTTGAAGTTTCCCCTGTAACAGAATTTTTCGGAGAACTGCATTTCAAGGAACACACTGAGCATGTCACACCTATTCCTCAATCAGCCCCCTCCTCTTCGTCCTTCTTGATAGATTTTTTTTCGCAACCTAAGAGTGAAATTCTTAACGAAGAAAAGAATGAGAAAAACTATACTCCAACTATTGATAGAAAAAAATATAAAACTAGTAACAGCTACTCTTCTATGAATTCAGAGAGTTTGTCTATATGTACCGAAGGTCTTGGCTTCGAAAGCTGTAAAGATACAGAGGATTTTGTAAACAATAGTGGATCGAAGCATCGCAAGGTGAGAACCAGCATGACAAAACATTCATCGAGCGGTAACCTGTCAGGTATGAGATCTAGGATAACTGGAGGAGAACTCCCTCCTCCAAATTCTCGAATAGGGAGAACTGGAAAGCCTGCAGTGAGCTTTACCTCTTATAGGCAAAATGGAAGATTTGTTCTCAAGGAGGTGAAACTGCCAATCCAGGAATCCTTGCATGCATGCAGAGAAGATGGATGCTTGAAGCTGCAATATATTCAGTCAGATGATGATATTATCCAGGAGAACAAAGAAAAAGAGGAAAATATAAAGGAAGTTGAAGATTGGGAAGATCAAAATGCTCATAACCTTGTCAATGGTTTTGGTGAGGCAGGTAACGGTGAAGAGATCGTTGAAGATGAAGGTATGATCAAGTTTCAATAGTTGAGGAAACTTGATGTTGTCCATGCTTTTGCATGTGAAGTTGCAAGACTCTCCTTGCTTTATTTCCTCTACTTCAACTCTGCAAAGTAGAATAAAAAGGAGGTGAACGGGATCATATATCCCATAGTTTTTCTCATATGTTGCCATCACCATAAGATTCATACATAACAAGTATATTAAGTTTTTCTGACGATTTTCTTGATTATTGCAATTATTTTTTGAATGCCGGAGCAAACCTATATCTAATACAATCTATAATGGCTTAGAACTCGAGAAGGCATAAAGTATTCAAGTTTTGATTGAAATTTGGTGTTACAAATATTTAGCTTAGACAAAACATTAAAAATCCAATTTACATAACCTACACACTAGAGGAGTAATAGATTAGATATACTAAAATTGTTCAATTCGAATTTAAGGTGATTGTTGTCCATAAGAAAAAAGTGCAGAACAAAGACCACGGAGTATCCTACAGGCTACAACCCTGTTCCGATAAAACGAGGGTTGATGTAGAAACATTCTACCACAATGTTGTCACTACATAAGAACTCAAAGAAATCTATGACTATTTATATGGTCTACATACTTCTACGCAGTAAACACCTCCACCTTCCCCCTCTCAAAACAAAAATGATTAATTCATAGATAAATCAAATCTAAGAGCGGACTTGGATAGCTCAAATGTTAACGGGTTTATCATCTGTGTCCCAGGATCTGGGTTCAACTCTTTCTCATCTCGAGATTTATTAAAAGAATGGATACTACTTGTTAGCTAATAAGCTTCATTAAAAAAAAATCTAAGAGCGGACAAAATGGAAATGTAGAACAGGTCGAGATATTTGAACACCAAGTTGATTCTCTTAAGACAATAAAGGAAAGATGCCATGAGAATATCTTACAACACAAAAGCAGAAATCTGTGCTAGACAGTGACTTACAGTGACATTCAGCACTTTGCATACTTATCTCTAGACGACAGTCGACAGAACACGATTCTGCACTGTGATTTAGACAACCGACTTGTAGAGCAGGCCATTTACATATTCCTACTGCGTCATTATATAGAATACAGGGAAGAATCTAAGCCCAATCAATGACCTTAAATAAGTAACTTAAGAAAATGTCAGGTAGCTAAGGTGAAGCATGAGTGTATGTAACATTTATGAACTTCTAAGTTTATTTTAGAAATGTCTAGTGTTTATATTTAATTAACTACGCTACTTGAAACAAATAATCTTTTTTCATACATTACTACAAAAGAAGATACCATGATAAAAGAGTAGAAATCTAATATAGTTTTATAAATCAAAGTTATGTGGTTTTTGGCACAACTACAGATGCTAAAGGTGCCGTAGTACCTAGTCAGAAAATAATGTCCAAACTTGAAAAATTAGAAATGAAGACATGAATCAATTTATGCATTTACTCTTTAAACAAGCAGTTCTGTCAAAGCTGCACATCAAATAAGCCTTCTTACTCTGGTACCCAAGATCGAAAGGCAACACACTGCATTTCATCATAACAGCTTTCATTTAAGAGTGGGCTGAGTATCAGTATAATGAACTAATGAACATCATCACTGTCCATTGTTCAAAATATTGCCCACTTCAGTTTTAAGAGCTATAGAAGCATTCAATCGACAGAATGAAGATGTCACTCTGTCATTGTTGTACATGCCATCATGTTTCGAAACATATATACTAGAAGTATATCAACGGTGCTCGCTTCAAGGCCCTATGGACCAATATTTGTATCGTGAAAAGTACTAAGCAAACGTGAAACTTTTCATCTAACTTTGGTATCTTCTCGCAAACATTAAAGCAAGATAGTTCTATGAAACATTTAGGACAAGAAAGAAAATCCTACAAGTAAAACTCATTCGCAAGTCGGAAAACATAGAGAAACTTGACATCAACTAGCATTTGTTTTACATTTAGCATAGGAACATATAATTTCACCAAATACAACTGGATTTCATGTGATCCCAAATCACTTTTCAAAAACAGTTGTTGATCAATGGGGGACCGCACAGAGAAAATTATTATATGAATGCATTCAAACGTAGGAAAGTTCTCAATTTCAAATTAAACATTAAATGAATTTCCACCTCCAATCCCAACCAACATGGAGTTTCTAGTAATTTTACTTTTACAGAGAGCCTAGGTTTCGGGTATCTAAGTCTGTTCAAAGGCATGCCTTGCAAACGGCTGCCTGGTCAGCGGAAGGGAATGCGGATGTGGGTGTTCATGCAGTAATATACACGATAATTAACTTTTTGTGTGCTAAATTCACACATTAGTCTAGAACATGTAGTACATATGGATGGTCTTTGTGGTTAACGTGATATCTATGACATTGTTCACCGACTCATGCTGGAGGTGAATTTACAAGGTGACTGCATAAGATAGACTTATAACCTCAACACGCAATAATTCAGATGGTGAAGGACAGCAACACATTCAAAATACTGAAGAAAGAAAACAGACATTCAAAAATATCAGTTGAGAAACATTGATTTGGCTGGATCTACATAGCATAGAATCAGTGATAAGACCTAGAAATTTGGGCTTCCACTTCACTAAAATATTAAACAGATTTTGTAGGTGCTTTAGAAATGTTTTTTTTTTGTTATTTTTCGTCATCAACTGGGAGTCTGATACTCGTAACTACTGAAGTACTGATAACTGATAAGGCAACTGCAGAATGTCCAAATCACCTAGTTTTGGACTTCTTCTGGTTTCTTCTTAGATTGAACATACCATCCAGCTAGAAGTACATAGTTTCGGTTTTTGTCAGTTGAGACTCCAGAGTTTGAGGTCTGTCCAGTAGCTTTAGCCTCAGATGCAGACCCAGAGTCTCCAGAACCGGTTGGTGGCTTCTCTTCTGGATTAGGACCCTACAAACCAACCATCAACAATATTTTCATATTTCATTTTCTGGCTCAAGACTAGAGCGACTATCCAACCTGAATGAAATTGACCATTCATCTGGGTTAACATAACATGGTTTCACACACTCTTTAATGTCTAAACTGATATACGAGACAGTTGCTCTAATGGCGGGATGATATGTTGTTCATATCAGGTAACTGAAAATTAAATTAAAGTAGAGCCAAAAAATTTTCTCTTCACTTACAGTTACATAAAATCTCCTACCAGTGCTTCACCCATATCTATGACTTCGAAGTCTAAAGTTATCATTCTATTGCTCATGGTTGCAGACTGGCACCTACCAAAAGCAGTGCCACACCACTTGCAAAATACAATCGCTCAATGCACAAGCATATAAGAAAAAGGTATTGTAGACAATACCTTGCGTGCGAGCTTCTCCAACTTCTCTTTTTCCATTTTCTACATTCAAGAAGAAAGTATTCAAGTTACAAATTGCGAAACGAAATTCAGAGGGGAAAGGAAATATTTATAAGCTCACAGCAAAGTATTGCAAAATATAACATGATACAAAGAATATCTACAAATTACATACATTTTACAAATTGTTAGACATACTTAATGAATTAATAATACATATCTTACAAAAATTATAAAAGAATAAATACAATTATAACACAGAAGTCTACACAAATATTAACGTAAAATTACAAACATCTTGTGCACTGCACAGATTAAAAGCTTGTATAAATTAATATCAAATTTAAGAAGAAAGGACAATGAACTGGTATAACAACGTAAGAGTACCACAAATGTACACAACTATATATAAAATGGTAACATAATCTGTATTAACCAAATTAGAAAGAAGCAATCACAATATAAAAACCAGAAATCAAGGCAAATCACTTGAAAGAAGGGAAACACACTGATACAAATAGATACATAGGGTAGCCTTCCAGGGAGAATTTGCTATATGGAGAAAATGGGAGAACAAATCTAGTCCACTCATTTCTCTTTGTCTTATAGCGGCTGTGATTAATTCAACAGTCATCTATGTAAACTAACGCAGTTCTACGTATTAGAGGAACTAGCCTCTGAAGTCTCAGTCCTATTACGAGGATAGGGCTCTAATTTCATAACTCTTTTTAAATTACGAATTTCATTTTCTATTATGGTAGAAAATCTACTGTAAAAGGCGGGTTATTCGTCTTTTATAGATTCTAAATCCCAAATTAGGTATCTAGTTTTTGTTTGATTTCCAGGGGAAATTATATTTCTAGAGGTCTCTAAGAGATGATCTAGATATTCAAGGTTACACATTTCAATCATGGCATTACCTTTAACGTTAACTAACCACGGTTTACTCATGATTTTTAATTAAACAGAATTTGTTTTGAATAAAGATTATTATTAAAACAGGGTTGTGAGTTTTACCAGGCTTTTCAAATGATCTTTATCTGCAGGGATATTATTGATCTTTAAAACTTCATTGTCTCGTACAAATCTTCTGGTTATTATTCTATGTCTTCAATCCTGTGAGCGGCATTTCCCTAACGGCCTCCTGCCTAGCGGTACTCCCTGTGCTCCAAAGCGGACTCCAGAATAACTTGAAATATAACCAAGATTTATAAAGAAAAAGATGTTTTATTGATTCATATAATTATACAGATATAGACTAATTATGAGCCTGTTCACACACACAACCCCTAAGGGTTTTTACTCACTCATTCTGCACTTATTTTCTAGTATACAGGGTGTATGCTGTGCTGAATTTAAGATGCCCTTTACTGAAATGGAACTCATCCTTTTATAGACTAAGGAGTGAGGATCTATACAAAGTTCTTTACGTAACTACATACGTAATTTTTCCATTATTGAAGCACTAAAGTTTGAAGAGATAAGATTCCTTATCTTTCTGCCTGGTGCTGTAAAACGATGCCCACTAAAAAAGTAGATTCGTTCTGGGTTTTTTTTTCTGAAAATGATGTTCACTAGAGTAGCTTCGTCTTCTTGCTTAAAGTAGATTCCTTCCACTTTATTCCTCTTCCACTACTTTTTCTTTTCCTTTGCTAGTGGTGGGACTGTCTTGACAGTATGGACAAAGATAGCTTTCGTCGGCACCTGTCTTTTTTATTATTCGAGCACTAGCTTTGCAGAATTCTGTGTAGTGGCACCCGAATATTATCTGGCTTTTAGTCATGCGACTCTTGCATGCCCTTAAACTTTCCTTGTCTTCTTGGCTCATTGGGATATGAGTCATGGAAGTCATGATACAGTTTGAAGATGAATAATTTATTTTCACCTTGTCACTTTCTTTTATGCAGAGAATTTTCTCCAAAATAGCTGCATATTTATGGATAGCCAATTGCTTCAAGTCCTTCTTCTCCAGTGTGACTGGTCTTGATTCACTTGGTGCATAGCTCCTTTCTTTGACGATCCCTAGCTGAACATAATGAAATGGTTTAGCTAAAATGTCTTCATAATCTTCATCCAAGAACGGTAGTGCTGACTGGACTTTGATGAAAATTTCCTTTGCTGGGTTCTGAACACACTGTGTCCTGAACTTTTTGACTGCTTCCCTGAATGCTTTAGGAAATTCGCCAATTTCTAGCAGATTGCTGGATGGGTATATTAAAGTAACTAACCCATAAATTAATTCAGGATCTGAATTAGGATAAAAGTTAAAATAGCTTATGTTTGCTTTATCCGTGGTAAAGAATTTATACTTCACGAATTCTTCTTTAGTGGTGCTTCTTCCTAGTTCGTAGAAATAGCTGAAACTATCATAAATGGTTTCTTCACTGTCGTCATTAAAATGTATGATTAGATTTTCATTTGACTTTAGTTTCCCTAGCACCTTCTGAGTAGATGCTGGTTTTTTTAACGCTTGCTTGAAGGTTGGCTTCAAAGCGTCTGTAGAGCTGATAAGACACAAAGGTGACTTCATCATTTCTCTGGTATAGAGATCGGCTGATACTCTTGCTTCTTGGAAATCCTTGAATTTCTTGTGAGAAACTCCTGAAATTCCTGTAACTGCCAAGCTCGCAATTGCCCAGTTGTTATAGATTCCTGGATTGGGACCGTTATAAACAACATAGTAATTTTTGCTGGTATTACCGAACGGTTTTACAAAAGATTGCTCTTTTGATTTTAGTGGGATTGGAATTCCCCCATTGGGTCTTAGATTTAAATATGATGATTCTACCAATGTTATGGAGGTCTGAACCTCAGTTATGCTTTTTACCAAAGCATCAGGTTTCAACGGATTTGTTGAATCTTTACCAGGAGCCGTTTGCTCTGGATTAGTCTATACTTCACTTATTGCTAAGGAAGGTGTACAAATAACCTTTTGTTGCAAAGACTGAACTTCGGTTTGGATTTTTGCCAAATCCAAAGGCATCAACGGATTTGAGCTGCCTTTATCGGTAGTCGTTTGCTCCGGGCTAGTTTCTACTTCACTTGTTACTGAAACTGAGGAAGGTGTAGAAATAACCTTTTGTTTTTCAGGAAGAGAATACTTCCTTACATATTCTAGTTCCGCCCGAACTAGGTGTAATTCTTCCTGAATGATTTGAAACTTCTTCAGGAGGATGGCTTCTTTAAGCTCTAATTGTTCTATGGAGCCATCCATAGTTTATCTCATAGAAAGAGATTATTATAGAGCAGGGCTCTCTGATCTAAGCAAAAGATCTTTGGTGTTTAGAGGATGTTTGGTGTTTGGTGTGATTTCCAAATGCTGAGTTCCTCTTCTATTTATAGGCCTGGAATGCCTTGGATACCTGCAAATAAGATGTGACATTATACTGTAGAGTTCTTTATGTCATACCTTTTCTTTTTGCTGATATTCTCTGGTTAAGAAGTCGGCAAGACAATTCTTAACTCCACTAAGGTGTTCAACCTTAAAGTTGTATCTGGAAAACCATTGTTGCCATCGTACAAGTCTCCCTTGCTTGTTATCTCCTTCAATTTTTAATTTAAGGAAATGAGTAAAATTCTTGTTATCTATCCTGACAATAAATTCAACAGGGGTTAGATAAATAGAGAATTTTGTAATAGCTCTCTTGAAAGCCAAGTATTCCTTCTCATTTGAATGGTATCTTGTTTCTGCGTCTTTAAAGCTTCCTGATGCGTATCGGCATATTAATTCTTTTTCGTCAGAATTAACAGCTTTGAGAACTCCACCCCAATGATTATCGGATGCGTCTGTCTCTACGATAAGCTTGTCTTCAGGCTCTGGATGGTAGAGCTTTGGAAAACTTACTAACTGCGTCTTAATTTTCTTAATATAAGAAGTGTCAGATTCTATCCATTTCCAAGGATTTTCATTCTTGAGCTTAGCCTGCAAAGGTGATCTTAAAGCTGCAAGTTTAGGAATAAAATCAGATGCATTAGTATACCTAAAAATCTTTGCAACAGTTTTTTGTCTTCTATCTGATCTGGAAACTTATGAATATGTTCCAATATGTGATTTTGAGGACAATGTGTTCCTTGATCAATTTCCAAACCTAGGAAATTAATACTTGTTTTGAAGAGTTGAGCCTTTTTCTTGGATAGGATTATGCCAAGAGTTTCACACTTCTTTAATACCGCTGCCAAATGTATAAGATGTTCTTTTTCATTGTTAGAAAATATAAGAATATAATCTACATAAATACAACAGTTTTTTTCAAAAGATCTGAATGCTTCCTGCATATGCCTTTGAAATATTGATGGAGCTTGTTTGAAACCAACTGGTAACACTCTCCACTGAAAATGTCCTTGGGGACATGTAAATGCTGTCAATAGCTGTGATTCTTCGTCTAACAATACCTGCCAGAATCCTGATTTACAGTCTAATGAACTAAACATTTTCTTACCTCGTATAAGGGCTAGTAAACTATCCTTATTTGGTAAGTTGTGACCATCTCCTATAGTAAGATCATTCATCTTCTTATAGTTGACAACCATTCTTTTCTTGCCTCTTCGTCGTTCAGCTTCATTTTCCACTAGGAATGCTGGTGACATATGGGCTGATTTACTAGGGATAATTACCTTCATCTCCAGTAATTCTTTAATTTGTACTGCAAATTCTTCAACATCCTGGGGACTATATTTCATAGGTTTTACCCTGCAAATATCCTTTGGATTATTGAGTTTGATTGATGCTTTCATCCAACTCTTGGTCTTCTTTGGATCCAATGGATTGTCTGAGCATACTTTATCTAAGAGTTGTTCAATCTTAGATTTCCTGTCAATATCTTGAGATAAATTTGTTAAAGCAAAATTCATTTCTTGATATCTTAATAACATATCTCTCCCCCTCTCTAAAAAGTGAATTTTGTTTTGGGAGATGTTAACAGGTGTGACGGGTTTCTTTTTAGAATTTATTTTCTTAGATTCTAAGAACTCAGGAATTCCTACTTGATTTGCTTGAGTAACTTTCTTAACCCATACTGGTTCACCCTTTAGTGTAAAAATAATTCTCTTACCATCTACTTGAATAAATGGTCTGTAGGCTAGACAAAAATTGTTTCCTAAAAGAAAGTCTATACCTGATTCTTGTTGATAAACAGTAGGAATATAAAATATTTCTCCTGCTATCATAATATCAAGGTCTTTACATACCTTATTAATCATAATGGTTTTACCATTAGCGATTTTTACTTCAATAGGTCGTTCGGCATTCACCCAATGCTCCGGTGGAATGACGTATTTGCTTGCTATACATAGACTTGCACCTGTATCAACATAGCAATGTAAATCTATATTTCTATATCCAGCAAATTTAAGTGTACCTTTGACATAGATTGATGATGGATTAGTAATGTTTGTCATTATTAATTCTTCTTGTGAATCCTCAATCGCTTTCGTCTGTTGATTCATCTTCTAACTCTTCGGACGATGATCCAGGGTTAATTTCTTGTATGATGAAGATTTCTTTCTTTTCATCATATTCATCTTCTACTGGTTCATAACCTTTGTAGTAGATTTCTTCTAATACCTTGTGTTTGTCAGGGTATTTCTTTCTGTTAGGGCATTCATTTGCATAATGTCCTTCTTCGTTACAGACCCAACACCTTTCTTCCTGTCTACTGGTCTCTTTGTTCCTGAAGTAGATGCGAATGGATTTTCATCCGTATGCACCCCTTCTTCTTGTTTATTCATCCTGAATGTATGTTTAACAAACTCTTCATCTGATGAATCTGCGCCTTGAGAATCTGATTCTGGAGAACTAAATTCCTCAATGACATTCAAATAATTAGTAGAACTAAATCCAAATAAAGATTGTAATTGTTAGGTCCAAATGTGTTGTAGAGGGGGGGGGGTGAATACAACTTTTCGAATATGAGAAGCAATAAATACGATGCAATAAATGAACACACAGATTCAAGGAATATATTTCTTATATATAACTTGAAAAGGTTGCTACAACATTCATTACAAAGTATAACAGAAGTTCAGAGAGTATTGAATGATTCTAAGCTCTGTGAATGTACTCTCTCTCTTTTTCTTGTGTTTTCTCAATATTGCTCACTAACTAAAAACATTACACAAGTGCTTCTATATATACTACATGTAATCTATGTCCTGTAGTCTTCAAAGACTAAGATGTACGTGGCCCAATGATGTCCACATAAATCTTGCCTTAACTTGAAAGCTTGGAAATCTGCCAATCAGAAGATGCCATGTGTCATGTTGAAGCTGCACTCTAAGTAGAACTTCTACTTGAGAATTTCTACTTAGCCATCTCGAAATTTCTAAGTAGAACTTCTACTTAGAAATATTCTACTTGGTCATCTAGAATATTTAGTACTTAAAAAATATTCTGATCTTCAACTTGAAACTTCAATGCACATCTTGAACTTGTGATATCTTCATGTCTTCTTTATTCTTCAGCAAGCTCTTGAACATGGATCTTTATTACTGACATAAACTTGCTATCAATGTCCTGACACTTGATGCACTGGTCTGGTTCATAAGTGACTAGTCTTGATAGTGTTTCTGCTTCTTGAATAAATTACCATATTCACTTAGTAACTTGGCTTTCCAATATTTGCTTTCCTTCTTGTTCACTTGAAATCAATTGGTCTTGTTGATACTGATAGTTATGATCTTGATTCTCGAATTCTCAAATCACTGAGGCATGAACAACTTTGACTTGAACTTCTCTCAATGATTTCTTCTTGGCTTGATCATAGTTAACATGTTCAATTGTATCAATTACCTTGTCTTCATTTAGTGTTGATTTCTTGTGACTTCTTGTTCTTGATTGTCTTCTGGTTAAGTATCTTTTCTTTTAATTGAGTTACATTAGTTATAGTGTTACAAGTTTATACACTCTGCCTTTCAATCTCCCCCAATTTGATTGTCTAACAATGACATTCAAATTAATGAAGGATAACTCAACTAAACAATGAGACGAGAAAAGATAATTAACATTACAGTCTTGAAAAATATACAATTGAAAAGTATTTGAAAACAATACAAAGAACTTAAACTAGAAACAGAATTCGAACCTCGAGTTAAAGATCATTTGAATGATTCCTATCACCTGGATTATTTCATATCTTTTAGTCAAACTTATATCACCTTATTGGATTCACTCTAAGGTGAATTTTCCTCAAGTGAGTTAAAGCAACCAAAAGACATGAAGTTTTTCCAACTTCAAGTTCACACCACTCTGACCTTTAACCCTAATTCCGTTTCCTCTTCCTAGCTTCAGCAGCTTGGTCTTTCTCTTCTTTCTGCTTTTCGCGCTTCTCCTTCTGCTGCTTTTGTTTCTTATATACTGGATCATGAAGCTGCGTCCACCTAGCATTCAACAAACTTACTGCTTCCATTTCTAGAGGGTTCCTGGGTTCTGGGTAAGGATGTTTGAAAAGCCTTCTGAGTTTGTCCACCTCCTGAGTAGTCCTGATCTTTGGAATGTCCTCAAATTTCTTCATTACAAGCTGAGGTTTCCAATGAGCTTTATCAGCTTTAAACTGACAATAGATCATTTTGGGATAGCCCTTGACATGGTTAGTATTGTGGACACTAGCCGCATCTTGCTCCATTCACTTCTTTTCCACTACTACATCAGACAGGTAACTCACGAATCTCTGCTTTTCTTTCACATACTTAACTTCCACATCTTCCCATTTGAACACATATAACACTTTCTCCAGAAATGCAGCATCTTGAGTCTGCAGCAGCCATTTTCTACTCATATGCAAGAGTGTTTTATGCTGGTCTGCATCTATGAATACTAAGGCATCAGCTGTATCATCAACAAAAGAGTGTATCCAGTATACACTATCTCTTCCTGGAACACCAATTGACTCCCTTATCTCTCCTTGTTCCAGTTCTCCAGAAGGAAGATTCAGAGCTTCATCTACATTCTTCATAGCTTGAAGAATATTCCATTTCTTTTCTATCAGCTCCGGCTCAATCTTCACGTTATCAAGAGGGTTTGGAGCAATGATATCACACTTCCACACCTCATTGCTCTTCTTGAATATGGCACTTTCAATGATCTTCAATGATTTATCTTTAAGCTCAGAAGCGAATCCCTTACTCATCATTTGTCTACAGACGGTCTTAAGAGATTCCACTGAAAGTTCCATTAAGTCCTTTTCCTCCATGCTCACCCTCTTCAATTTACTGTCAACTACCATCCGGACAACATTAGGATATGTTGAGAATTCTGGACCCTTGTCCTCTGCTAGCTGCATTAACTGATCCCTATACAGAATGCTTAGATTCTCAGAATGAGAGTATTGAATTTTTGTTGCTAGCAAGAACAACTCTGATGCAGATCTTCTCGTCATGAATTGGTCATCCACATATAGGAAAGACATTTGGACTCCTTCTGTCAAAGACAAGATAATCTGCCACTCCTTAAGTGTTGCATTGTATCCAACCCTGACTTTAGAAATTAATCTCTTTAAAGCACTCAAGTAGTCAGCAGTCATTGGATTCTGCAAATTTAGGTTGTAGAACAGATCATCTGCCTCCTTGTTATGAACTCCTTTCGTACAGGGTCCCATCATTATCTTCCTTGCTTCATCCCACTTCTGCCCTAACCTTTTCTTGTCCAGATCAACTTGAGGATCAGCTAGCCTTGCAAGCTCATGATCATACTGTTTCCCTTGTAGCTCCACTTTCTTTTCTAGAAACACAGCATGTTCTTGCATTGCCTTCATTTTAAAGAACTCAGCTTGATCCAAGGCTAACTGTTGAGACTTAAGGGTTTCCTCATCAACAGTAATTTCTTCAGGCATTCCGAAAGACATTCCAGCACCCCCACCTTGATCCTTCAAGGATCTCTTTATAGCATGTTCCAAAGGTGCGTCTTCCATATCGGAATCTGAGTCAAGTACCACCTGTACTTTTTCTTGATGACTCAGGTCAACGAATGGCTCATCTTGCTCAATCGCTATTGCCTTACCCTTTCTCCTTCTCAGAGCCTCTTCATCAATAGACGGCTCAATTTCTTTTTCTTTGACAAGATCAGCTTGTTCTTGAATTTCTTCGATTTGAACTCCCTACTGTCTCGTCTCCTTTCCACTCTCCCCCTTAGGTGAGTTATCCTGAACTCCACCTTGGTCTCCAGATCCACCAGCTGCATAAGAATCTTCAAAACCAGAACCATATGCTCCTGCTCCACTAGCACCACCTGTACCAGCATCGGGGGGAGGTTGTTGCGGCTCGAAACACTCCGGGGGCACAAAACTTCTGATTGCGAACATCACTCTACTGATCTCCACAGCCAGAGTATCCATTGTAAGCTCCATTGTTCCCATCCTCTCATTCATAGTGTTTCCCAAGACACCACCAGCATGGCCCAAGTCATTTACCTTGTTTGTCAAAACATTAAAAGCTGTAGCTTGACTTGCCATTCGTGCTGCGTAGTCATCAAGAGCCCTTTGATTGTTTCCAATGTTCATCCCTAACTGCCCCATTGTCTGCCCAAACTGCTTCATCTGATTTTCCATAGAAGTCATACGTGTATCAAGATTTTCAATGTTAAGGGACGGTGTTTGGTTTAGGTGACCTCGCTCTAATACTCGTTCTGTTGGTATTTGGCGCTCGGTTTCGGGCCTTAAAAATGAAGGTCCCTCTCTCCCTAACCTCTCACACACACTCCCTGTCTCACGCTCGTGTATGTCTTCAATAATTGATCCAAAATATGAAGCAGTACCTGCAGAAACTGGATAAGCAATATAATTTGCAGTTATGGGATCAATTGCTGTTGGTTCCTGAGTTGGAATCTCAGGCTGAGAGGCTACAAAGTGTTCTTGTACAACATCAGAACCGATCCTTTTTGCAGCATCAGTACGTACCGGTGAAGGTACGGCTGAAGCTTTTAAAGCTTCATGTCCTTTTGAAGCAACAGTATCTTCAAGAGGTACATAATCCTCATCAAAATCCCTATGTGCAGATTGTTCATGGGTAGAACCACTCTCGTGAGGTGGAGTGGTTGTGTGTGACATTCTAGGGTTTGACTGAGGTTTAGAAGTAGCAGCATGAGAAATTTTGGCTTTCTTTCGAGTAAGAGGCTGCTCTTCGGGGTCACTCTCCTCATCATTTCCTACATTTATATGTGCTGGCTGTTTGGATTCCGGTGACAGGGGTGGCAAAGAATTAGAAATATAGCTCTCACCCTGGGATAGATCCTGCGGGCTAGCAGTCTCTTGGGTCACGGAATTAGATACATAGGAAGAGGAATGAGTAGAATGCAGAGAGAGATTACCTGATTCATTACCTTGTTCGTCACCGCTTTGCTCATCAGGAATCTCTTCAAATGCCTCAGCATGAGCAGACCGATTCTGAGCATGTGATGAAACTTGCGATGATTCCACCAAAGTGGTAACTCCCTCATCATATGTAAGCCACTGTTGAATGTTTTCAGGAATTGACATTGGTTTACCTTGATGTTTATCCTGATTATCAATTGTTGAAAGTGACTTAGTGCCCATCCCTAGTGGTGCAGATGTTGGACTTCTGGCAAAACTCTGTCTAACTGCAAGAGCATCCTTCGGTATTAAATCATTAATCAGCATCTGTAGGAACCGAGGAAACCAGCAGACAACATCTGTTGTGTTGAGGTCTCTGCTTGCAGGAGATCCCATTACACTCACTATCTCAGAGAGAACTATGCGTCCATAATTTATATCCAGTTCTCTTGCTAGGGCAATTCCAAAGGTTTGCATGGGAATGGAAATTTGATGGAAATCGCTTTCTCGTGCCCGAAAACATCTTGTGATAGCCTCGAAAAAGTAATTCCATTCCACATGAAAGAATTGTTTTTGGATGTTTCCAGTGATCCGGCCAGACGGAGGATAACATCCTATTTCTTCAAAGAATCTGAGGCGTTCTGCAGCTGTAGGTTCTGGATCATAAGCATCTTTTATCGGGAATCCCAGAACCCTGTTGACAATTTCTTCAGACACCTCATATTCCTGACCCGCTAAGGTAAACCTGAAACCGTAGGGGGTTGATTTGCTCCCAAAAGAAACCGCACTAGTCCATAATTGCTGTAAAGCATCATGTACTAGTGTAGGTTTAGCAGTAAAAGCATCGCTAGCTTTGGAATACAAATTGAGAAATCGTATCCAAGACTTAAAGCGCGGGAGTTGATCACCAATTTCCGTAGAAATATTATAAAAATTGTTTTTAGCAAGTGAAAATTGGTGAGCCATTTTAATTAAAATGTTTTTCCTTAACAAATGTTAATTTTAATTTTAATTTTCGAAAAACAATTAATTAAAGAATTATCAGTTATAGCCCTTTTAATTTCTTTTTGTGAATACCAAAAATCACTTCAAGAAATCAAACTACGGGATATAAACAAGTAATCAACAAATTCACAGTTTTATCCCTTTCAATTTATTGAGAATACCAAAAGCAATCTGAGAAATTAAACTATGGGGTAAATCGTGATACTATTGCAGGCGAATACCAGTGAAATCGTGAGTGAGACAATCAATTACAAGCCAATTACTAAAGCTTGATATGTATATTCGTGTGTGTATGTGCGTATGTATAGATGGATAAGAAGAATGATGAACAGTTGAACAAACACACAAACACAGATATAATCACTCAGATAATGGCTGTCAAAAATCGGGCATTAATTCGAGATCTGTATGAGTTTAGTCACAAAAATCACGAATCAGTGGTTGTAAGTCGAAATCGCCTGTTTGTATGTGGAGGCTGCTGTTAAAATGAATTAGGTAAAAGTGAATGAAATCTCGAGTTAGAGATGTATATATATATACATGATTGTGAAATGACAAAAGTGTCCCTGTTAAAAAGAATGAAAACACTAAGTACATACAGGGAGAACCTAAGTCGAAGTCTATCTCGAAATTTTAAGTCGAAGTCTATCTCGAAATGTTATCAAGTCGAACTTCGAGATAAATTTCGAGATAGATTAACTCGAACACGTGAACCATTTAATCATTTAAAGACCATTTAAACAGCAAAAACCACCAATAGTACTAGGGAAACCTATCTCGAAATTCAAGTAGAAATTTGAGATAAGTTTCGAGTTAGGAGTTAACTCGAAAAAAAATCCCCTTAGACCAACTGAGAACTCTATCTCGAACATCAAGTCGAAATTCGAGTTGAGTTTCGAGATAGAGACTAACTCGAAGTTATTCTCAGTTCTTTTCAAAATATCTCCAAAAATGGAACCTTATCTCAACCTTCGAGATAAAGTTCGAGATAGAACTTATCTCGAATATTTCAAAGATAGAAATAGGCACACTGGTAACTCGAACTCGAACCCTAAGTCGAAATTCGAGATGAAGTTCGAGATAGATACTAACTCGAAATTCTTCCCAGACTTGATCTTTTCAAAAATATCCCCTGTAAGATAGACTTTATCTTGAATATTTTGAAGAAAGAAATAGGCACACTGGTAACTCGAATTCGAACCCTAAGTCGAATTTCGAGATGAATTTCGAGATAGAGGCTAACTCGAAATTCTTCCCAGACTTAGAATTTTCAAAACTTCACTCTGGAAGCTCAAATCGAAATTCAACTAGAATTTCAAGATGAGTTTCGAGATAGTGACTAACTCGAAATTTTGAAGATACTTAGAATAATTTGACAATTTTTCTTTGAAAAACTCAACAATTAATTTTGCCAAATTAATATAAATATCAATTCAAGGATTTTAATATATGACATAATTAAAACATTCCTTGATAATTCTAAGGCCTCTAATTACATGAAAAACACAGGTAAATTCATCTAAAAATCATGCAAAATTTAGAATATTATGAATTTAACTCCCCCTATGATCATGCAATCTAACAATCATAAATTCAAAGATTTGTGCTATAAAAGACACTTAAAACACAATGAATTCATGTAAAATGACACTATATGCAACCTATAACAATCATTAATTAGGCATTTTAAAGTCTAAGCACATAATGATTAAGTAGCTTGCATATACAAACATAAACATGGATTTTACAGATGGAAGGCTTTACTAACTTGTGTTAAGCATTCCCAATTCACCAACCAACCTATTGAATGTTACTTCATCAAGAGGTTTGGTGAATATATCTGCAATTTGTTGCATTGTGGGCACAAAATGTAGCTCCACAGTCCCCACCTCGACATGTTCTCTTATGAAGTGATACCTGATGTCGATGTGCTTGGTTCTTGAGTGATCTACAGGATTGTTGGTTATGGCAATAGCACTTGTGTTGTCACACATAATTGGAATTTTCTTGTGCTCCATGCCATAATCCTTCAATTGGTTCCTCATCCACAGTATTTGAGCTACACAGCTTCCAGCAGCAATGTACTCAGCTTCAGCAGTAGAAGTAGATACTGTATGTTGCTTTTTACTTTGCCAGGACACCAATCTTCTGCCAAGAAATTGACAAGCACCAGATGTGCTTTTCCTATCAATCCTGCAACCTGCATAGTCTGAATCCGTATAGCCAATTAGATTAAAACCTGTATCTCTTGGGTACCAAATTCCTAGATTTGGTGTGCCCTTGAGATACCTAAAAATTCTTTTGACGGCTATGAGATGTGATTCTCTAGGATCCGCTTGGAATCTTGCACATAAACAAGTTGCGAACATTATATCGGGTCTACTTGCAGTTAAATAGAGAAGTGAGCCAATCATACCTCGATAGCTTGTGATGTCAACTGATTTACCTGATTTGTCTTCATCAAGCTTCGTGGCTGTTGCCATGGGAGTCTTAGCTGCTGATGCATCTTCTAGATTATACTTCTTGAGTAAATCTCTAACATACTTGGATTGACAGATAAAGATACCATCTTTTCTCTGACTGATCTGTAATCCAAGGAAGAAGGACAACTCTCCCATCATGCTCATCTCGTATTTGTCTTGCATTAGCTTAGCAAATTTCTCGCACAAGCGCTCATTAGATGACCCGAAGATAATATCGTCCACATAGACTTGAACAAGTATTAAATCATTCTTCACATTCTTATAGAACAATGTTTTGTCAATTACTCCCCTAGTAAAACCACTTTCAATTAAGAATACGGATAGGGTTTCATACCAACATCTTGGGGATTGCCTGAGGCCATAGACAGATTTGAAGAGAAGATACACAAAATCTACAAGTTCTGGATCAATGAAGCCAGGCGGCTGTTCCAGATACACCTCTTCTTCTAACTCTCCGTTCAGGAAGGCACTTTTCACATCCATCTGAAAAACCTTGAAGTTCTTATGTGCTGCAAATGCCAAGAACATCCTGACTGCCTCAAGTCTTGCAACTGGTGCATAGGTCTCATCATAATCAATTCCTTCTCGCTGAGAATAACCTTTTGCAACAAAACAAGCCTTGTTTCGTGTTACAAGTCCGTTTTCATCCATTTTATTTCTAAATACCCACCTAGCTCCAATTACTGATTTGTTCTTTGGTCGGGGTACCAGTTTCCAAACTTTCTGCCTTTCAAACTGATTGAGTTCCTCTTGCATTGCAATCACCCAATCAGCATCACCAAGAGCTTCTTCTATTTCTTTAGGTTCAAGCTTGGATAAGAACCCAGAATATAAGCAAATATTAGCCAGATCAGCTCTTGCAGTTCTTCTAGTAGACACACCAGCTTCTGGATCACCAATAATTAATTCAAACGGATGGTCTCTATTCCATACCCGTTCTCTTGGAAATTGTCTTGATGATTCAGCGTGACTTTCTGAGTTGTGGTGCTGACTACTTTGATTACTTTCACTAACTCCCCCTGAGTTAGTGCCAGCTCCTACAGAACTAGAGTCAACTCGACTCGAGCCTTGAACAGTAGTCCTTGAGCTGCTATTTACTCCCCCTGAGTTGTTGCCAGTTCGTACTGAAGAGGTCTCTCCTGATCTTGTAGAATTAGCTTGTTCACTAGACTCAGGTTCTTCACGTACACTTGGAACATTTAATGGGACAACCAACTCAGGTTCATCTTCAAGTTCTTCTAAGTCCAGATTCTGAAATTTTAAGGACTCAGGTTCATTAGAATCTCTTGAAATTGATGAGAGTTTGGTATCGTCGAATCTGACGTTGTAGCTTTCAGTCACTTTTCGATCATTTACTAAGAACACCCTGTAAGCTGCTACCACATCTGTGGAGTAACCAACAAAGATTCCTTCACGAGCTTTTGCTGCAAACTTGCCTAGATTTTCATCATCTATAAGTACATAGCATTTTGCTCCAAAGACATGAAAGTATTTGATTGTTGGTCTTCTGCCGTTCATTAGCTCACATGGTGTCTTTTCTTTATCTTTTATGATCAAGGATCGATTTTGAGTGTAACACACGGTACTCACTGCTTCTGCCCAAAAGTACAGAGGAAGTTTCGAAGCATACAACAAAGTTCTTGCTGCTTCAACCAATGTTCTATTCTTCCTTTCAACTACTCCATTTTGTTGTGGAGTTCTCGGGGCTGAATACTGACGACGTATTCCCTTAGATACACAGAAGTCATTCAGCACTGCGTTTTTGAATTCAGTGCCATTGTCTGATCTAATCGTCTTCACAGTAAGTGTTGAAACATTCTCAATTTGAGTGATGTGATCAATGATTAGGAAAGGTACTTCGTCTTTCGTCATTGCGAACAATACCCATGTATACTTGGAGAAGTCATCCACGATTACCAATGCATATCTTTTCCTAGACAAAGATAGGACATTCACTGGGCCAAACAAATCCATATGAAGAAGTTGCAGAGGCTCAGTGATACTAGAAATTTCTTTGCTTTTATGCGAGGCTCGCTTCGACTTTCCCATTTCACAGGCTTCACAGAGTCCTTTCGGAGCGAACTCCATTTGAGGTAGATCTCTCACCAATTCTCGACTCGCGAGAGCATTCATCGTTTTGAAGTTTAAGTGAGATAACTTTTTGTGCCATAACCAGCTTTCATCATCCGAAGCTTTGCTGTAGAAACAGGTGACCTCATTCTGATTTGCTGAATCCATGTCTGCAACAAAAAGATCTGCCTTTCGAACTCCTCTCAAAGCCAGTGAACCTTCCTTGATGTGAGTGATTGATACACCTTTCTTGTTGAAGACAATTTTGTAACCTTTGTCACAGAATTGACTGATACTCAACAAATTATGCTTTAATCCCTCAACATAGGAAATATCTTCAATGATGACATTGCCAGTTTTCAGTTTGCCATATCCCTTTGTCACACCTATGCTGTCATCTCCAAAGGTAACATAAGGGCCAGCTTTCATAACCAACTCTATAAGCAGGGACTTGTTTCCAGTCATATGCCTCGATGCTCCACTGTCTAGCACCCATATAACTTTATTTCTATTTTGCTTAATGCCCTCTGGTTCCTCTGATGTCTCAGCCATGAGCGCAAAGTTTGCTACATGAGTAACATCTTCCTCATCTGAATCATCCCAAGCTCTTCCTTCTGTTACTAATAAAGCTCTTTTTCCATGTCTTTCCTTCATCATCGATTCATACTTGCTTTTGAGGGCTTCAAATGTCTCTTTTGGATAAGTCTGTTTAGACTTTTTGCAGTCCGAGGCAAAATGTCCAGCTTCACCACAATTATAGCAATTGAACTTCATTTTGAAATCCAACGGAGATTTGTAGCTGGTACTCTTGCCTTTGCTTTTGTAGCCTGACGAACTACCACCACCCTTAGCAGCCCGATAGTAAGATGAAGAATTTCTCTGTGGTCGGTTGCTCTTTCTGAATCTCATGTTGCTGAACTTCCTTGCCATGTATGCCACGACACTATCGTCCATGTTGTCCAGCTCTTCTTGGGTGAAGTAGTCATCATCACTGTTAGATGCGCACTCGTCATCATTATCAACTTGATGTGGTGCAAGTGATGATTTAGGCTTTGCTGCAACCATTGCCTTCTTAGACTCTTCCTCATCAGCAACTAATCCTGATGCAGTTTCTTTTCCTTTTGAATCATTGTCCCATGCTTGATCTTGAAGCGTCTCCAGCTCATAGGTCTTTAGAATTCCATAATATTCTTCCAGAGAAGTAGTATGCAAATCTCTGGTTTCTCTGATTGCGTAGACCCTATGTTCAATGCTCTTTGGCTGGTTCCTCAGATATCTCGTATTGGTTTCAACCATGGGGAGAGTTACACCTCTCAGATTCAAATCCAATACCAACTGACTGAATCTTAGATAGACGTCTGTTATGCCTTCTCCTTTTCGTATTCTGAAGGTGTCATACTCCATCTTGAGTATGAGTGTCTTGTTGCTTCTAACCTCTGCAGATCCTTCCATGACAACTTCTATCTTGTCCCAAATCTTCTTTGCTGTATTCAAACCTTTGACTATGTTGAACATTTCATGATCAAGGGATTCCATCAAGGTTTGTCTTACAGAAGTATCATAAGCTATTTGCTCCTTGTCAGCATCCGTAAAGTCCGCTGCCTTTTTAGGCTCAGACCGAGCAGGTATAACCTCCTCTCCTTCCGTACGCTCAGGAATAGCTTTCATTGGAACAAATTTACCCTTTTCAAGGACTTCCAGATATTCAGGGTTAATTGTCTCTAAGTAAAGTCTCATTCTGAAAACCCATTCTTCATAGTGATCTCGATTGAACATTGGGATCTTGAAAGAATTTTTAGGAGCCATTTCAAATCTGGTCACTAAAAGTTTCTAAGTACCCAAGACTAGGCTATGTAGAATATCTATGTAGAACTTTTGCCAAGTCGAAATTTCTCTAAGTCGAAATTTTGCTCAAGTCGAACTTCACCAAGTAGAAATTGTCCAAGTCGAAATTCTATGTAGAAAATCTCAAGTAGAAATTCTATGTAGAACTTTTGTCCTTAGAATAAATTTTCTGCAGATTACTTAAATATTGAATAAACAATATTATCTCTTTAACACCTTTTTGACTTTTGATACTTTACTCACCGAAAGCAGCTAACCCACTTGCTAGGTAATGAATATGTATTGTTTTGCTTTCGGCCAAGGAATAATTATTAAATCAAAAGTACAAAAACACCTTTTTGACTATCTTATCTGTTTGCAAAAGGAGATCAAAAAGTTGTTGGGTTGTCTTCTTTGATAAGAACAGATGATGAACACTCAAGAACACCAAATATCAATGAACCCAGATTAATTCACAAAAATTAATTAAAACACACCCAAGCTAAATAATCACACATGGAGTGTTTAAATAATTTTTCGGATGAGTTTTCACTACCAACGAATTAAAGCACACTTTTCGAGAAAATGAAAAGTAGATCTAGAAAATGAAAACTCACGATTCTTCTACCAAACACAAGGATCTATGTTTTGTATGTTAAACATCCGCTCTGATACCAATTGTTAGGTCCAAATGTGTTGTAGAGGGGGGGTGAATACAACTTTTCGAATATGAGAAGCAATAAATACGATGCAATAAATGAACACACAGATTCAAGGAATATATTTCTTATATATAACTTGAAAAGGTTGCTACAACATTCATTACAAAGTATAACAGAAGTTCAGAGAGTATTGAATGATTCTAAGCTCTGTGAATGTACTCTCTCTCTTTTTCTTGTGTTTTCTCAATATTGCTCACTAACTAAAAACATTACACAAGTGCTTCTATATATACTACATGTAATCTATGTCCTGTAGTCTTCAAAGACTAAGATGTACGTGGCCCAATGATGTCCACATAAATCTTGCCTTAACTTGAAAGCTTGGAAATCTGCCAATCAGAAGATGCCATGTGTCATGTTGAAGCTGCACTCTAAGTAGAACTTCTACTTGAGAATTTCTACTTAGCCATCTCGAAATTTCTAAGTAGAACTTCTACTTAGAAATATTCTACTTGGTCATCTAGAATATTTAGTACTTAGAAAATATTTTGATCTTCAACTTGAAACTTCAATGCACATCTTGAACTTGTGATATCTTCATGTCTTCTTTATTCTTCAGCAAGCTCTTGAACATGGATCTTTATTACTGACATAAACTTGCTATCAATGTCCTGACACTTGATGCACTGGTCTGGTTCATAAGTGACTAGTCTTGATAGTGTTTCTGCTTCTTGAATAAATTACCATATTCACTTAGTAACTTGGCTTTCCAATATTTGCTTTCCTTCTTGTTCACTTGAAATCAATTGGTCTTGTTGATACTGATAGTTATGATCTTGATTCTCGAATTCTCAAATCACAGAGGCATGAACAACTTTGACTTGAACTTCTCTCAATGATTTCTTCTTGGCTTGATCATAGTTAACATGTTCAATTGTATCAATTACCTTGTCTTCATTTAGTGTTGATTTCTTGTGACTTCTTGTTCTTGATTGTCTTCTGGTTAAGTATCTTTTCTTTTAATTGAGTTACATTAGTTATAGTGTTACAAGTTTATACACTCTGCCTTTCAGTAATTCTAAATTGTTTGCTACTTGTTGATTAGCTAGATCATTATCTTCTAATCCAAGTAATTCCATTGCCTTAGAAAATTGTTCTTCTTGATGGTCGTCTTGAATTTCTGATTCAAGAACTTTCCAAAAGAACTTCTCTATGTCTTGCATATAGTTCATATTTTCTTATTAGAAACAGAACCAAATGGCCAAGTCATACTGTTCGGATTTTTACATGTTCCGAGTTCTTCGTTTCCTACATCATGGTTAGGATAACTATATCGATAACGGCTTTTACCTTTATCTTTATTACCTTGTTCTGTAGTGAGAACAAGTCGATTTTGTTAACTCGAATAACTTGTAGAAGGGGGGGGTTGAATACAAGTTATATAATCGTGTCTGATTTTTGCTTGATTATAAGAACAAGAATAAACGAATGAATCAAACTCTTGTTTGTATTAATAAGATCAAATACAAACTCTACCAAAGGTGTACAATACCTTTAGCAGCTGCTGACAATACAAATATCTCTCTGTTTGTTTCGAACTTCTCGAATACAAACCTTATACAGAGCTACGCACACGAACTCACAATTTCGTCTCACGCCTCACACTCTTTACAATGATATTGAGAGAGTATTTATAATGCTACCTATCAACTAATAACAGAAAGATATAATCTATACATGACAATGTTCTGCCTTCTAGTCGATAGTTTCCTTCAATAGAAAACTCTTTCCTTCATAATATCTTCTTGCTTGTTCTTCAAACAACGATCCTGTTTTATAGCACTTGCCAGTTTCTGTAGCATCCATAATGACATCATCAGTAACACGACTGATATCAGGATCTGCACACTGCATCAGTATCTGATCAACCATCAGTATTGGACACGTCATCAGGATTTGCTCTCTGTTCCTGACATGTAGTCTCCGATACACTGTTCATTCCTGATTAAACTATACAGATAACTGTTTTACACATAAAACCTATATTCAGTGCTAAATCCTTTATAAGATCAGGATTACAAGAAGTATAATGTGTAAATTCTATTCTTAACATCACAACTTATGAATTATTCCTAACAATCTCCCCCTATTTATGCTTTACAATCTGAAGCATAAATCTAAGTTGTGGATGTCAAAACATATAACAATACAACCAGAATAGAATTTATGAATGTAGAATTATGAAGTTTAAGTACCTCCTTCACAGATGTAGACGTTTATCTAGTACTTAGAAGAAAGAATTTTAACTATTAATGCTGCTCTTCCTTTACCACTTCCTAGCTGAGATTCACCACTGTCACTCCTGGTTCTTCTTTTTACTACCATTTGTTTGATCTTTATCTCCCCCAGCTTTAGATTTATCTTTATCTCCTTCAGTCTGGTAGTGTTGTTGTTGTCTTTGAATTGTCTTTATCTCCCCCTTTTTGACATCAGCAACATTAATTCCAAGAGATTCAGAAACAGAACAAATGAGATTCATAAGAACTGCTTGATTTTCCATAATTGTGACTTGGTTATCTTCAAGTGATTGAAGTCTTGTTTGAATAGCAATTTGAGAATTCTGAATATCTTTCAAAACATCAGAATGAACTTCAATGTTGGAAGTGCTTCTAGTATCTTCAGTATCAGAGTCAGAAAGAACTTTATCTTCAAGTCTTGTAGAAGAAGTTGCTTGAGTTGTATGATATTCAAGTAATAAAACCTGATTAGAAGTATCAACGTCTTCATCTTTCTGTTCTGGAACTGAAATATGATCATCATCTCCTTCACCAGTATTCTGTGTACTAACATCTTCAAATCCTGACTCCTCCTTAGAGTGATCAGAGACTGTTGATGTCTCAATTCTAGCTGATATTGGAAGTACATACAAAGGAACACTAGGATCATTAGGATCTTCATCTGGTACATATGTATCAAGAGATTGCTTTATCCTGGCACCTCTTCTGTTAATGATTTCTGCAAGCCTCTCCTTTTGCTTCTGAGCTTTAACTTCTGGCTTTGCATTGTGATGTGCTAGGTCATTCTTCTGATACATTTTGATGAATGAATAAGTACCAGCATCCATACCCAAATTTTCAGACCAAGATTCAGGAAAAACCTGATCCCAGAAATCAAATGATGGTTTCCTAATTTTCTCTCCCTCACTATGGAGTTGATCATCCATACCCTCATTCTCACTTTGACTTTCTAAAGTCAACACTCTTTCTACCTCACCTTTTGCCTGGTCAGGAGCCAGCCGCTCAAATTGTGGATCTAAGTCCATCTTTTCAACTGTATCACTCAAATTTAGATAAGTGCTCTCATGACCTACAGAAAAATAGAGTTTAGAAGGAGTTTTTATACCTGAACTCACATGGAGAGAGGGTTCCTCATATGGCATGTGGCTTGAGGTTTTCTCCAAGGAGTGAGCTGCTATAGTCTCTGAACCCATACAATCATCTTCTTTCCTTTCAGAAACTACAGGCTCCAGTATACCACTTTCAGGTTGTTTACTAGACTCTGATGTCTTCAGTAATACTTCATTAGACACCATAGTTAGTATATCACCGTCTTTAAGTGTTGTTTGCTGAGACACACCCTCAAGGTGGATAGACTCTGACTGAACAAAATTTGTTTGATCTTCAGAAAAATCAACCAAAGTCATTCCTCCCATATCATAGGGTATCTCACTTGCATTCTCAGTCATCACAGAAGACCTTTCAACATCAGCTATCACAGCTCCTGAGTCATCCTTCCTCTGACTAGATGGTTCTTGTGTTACAGTGACTGTGATCTGATCTTTCCTACTATTCACCACTGGTGCAATAGTATCTTCTGTTGACTGCTTCACTCTATCTACTTCCTCCAGTTGTTCACCTTGAGCTGAAGCATCTTCAATAATTACATCCTTGTCAAATAAATATGCATGAAGTGATTGAAGTGCAACATGCTTCGAGAGTCCAAATTTCTTGACTAATTGTCTTCTGACAGATACATAGAAATACATCTTCATTAAGTCAAGTCTTTGATGTAGAAGTCCATATTCATCTGGAAATAAAAGTTTTGGTACTTTTTCAACCAAAAAGTCTAGAACAGGCCTTGACAACTTCACTTTGAGAGAAATTAGTCCCATAGCCAGTCTGTATGATAATGTAGTTTCCCATGAAGAATCAATATCCAGATCTCTCTTGTCAAATACTGACATAGATGTAGCTTGATTTGTAGAAACCTGCATGATATTAGTTGGACTAGACTCTGTGTGTGTAGGTGACAATTGAATCTTTCTCCTTGTTCTCCTGATATAGTGAGCAAAAGATTTATCCTGAGAAGACTCAAGAGGTGTAGACACAGAAGTGATCTTGGGATGAGATCTTTGTTCAATAGACACAGTCTTTTGAGAGACAGTATCCAGTAACTGTTTTCCCTTTTTAAGAACTACAGCCTTTTGAGAGACTGCAGCCTGGCTGTGACTAGGTTTTTCATCTCTTTGTGCTAACAAAGAAAGTTGAATTGCAGCCTTCAATTCTGCTCTCTCTGCAAGAGTTAAATCATCATCATCTTCACTAGAATTACTACTACTACTTGACACAACAAATCTTCTCTTCCTTACAACTGATGTCTTTTGAGAAACACCAGAGGTTGGTTTCTTTGAAACAATAGGCTGTGGATCAAAAATTGGTTCTTGAATTGTTTCAGAGACTATGATGTTTTGGGCTACTTGGGTAGACACAGGTGGATTCTCCTCCAATTGAGATTCCTGAGCCATTTCACCACAAAAGAAAGAAGAATTGTAGATAGTAGGAAGATGAGTGTTAAGAATTACCTGAAAATGATGTGGATAATGAATTGCAGGTATTTCATCTAGATTCTTTTCATTGTCCTTCTTTGTAATATCAGAGAAAATTCTCTTTTGCTGTTCATAAGAAGAAACACAATGTTCCCTACCAAATCTAGCTTCAACATCAGGAATAAAATGGTTAATAAACAATTGCATAAATCTATGATAATAAACCATTTTCCTGTTTTGATCTCTTGACCCAAGTTTAATACTCATCTGACTTAAGATAATATGACCAATGTTAATTACTCTGTCATAAAGCAAACTATAAGCAATATGTGATGTAACAGAAGTAATTTGTTGAAAAGAACTACATTTGCCAGTAAAACATTTAGCAATTTGATCAAAGTAAAAAGACCATTCCTTTCTAAGAAAAGTTCTATTCAACTGGCTCATGTTATCTAGAGGTCCACTATAACCTAATTCAGACAACATAGTTCTTATATTATCATCAGATGGTACATTCTCATAACTATCAGTAACAGGTAAGCAAAGTACTGAACTAACAACAGATTCAGTAATGTCAAATAAATCTTGTCCTAAATGTAGAACAATCTTACCTGATTGACTCTGAGTAGAATCAATTACCTCAGCATTCTCCCAAGCTTGTGAAACAGCTACTTGATTAATCTGTGGAAATGCTGTCAATGCATAACTCAATGGTCCATACGCCAGAAAGTCCATGATTGGATGAAAATCAGATGACACTCCTTCCTTGTTGGTAATAGCTGCAACATGATTGTTTGTCATAAAATCAAAGTCACCAAACTTGAAAGCTACTGATTTAGGTAATCTTCTCTGAGCTGCCATTTTTGATCTGAAAAGAAACTTGAAAAATTCTTGAAATGGATTAGTGATTTTGAAAACTCAAGAGTGATTTTTGCTTTAGAGAATGTAAGATTAGAGAAAGCAATTGCACGATTAGAGTTTTAAAACAAATATATTTCACAAATCTTTCAGACCACTATCCCACGTTGACACGTAGATTGACAGGTGTCAGTCCCTGAAAAATGCGGTTACCCACGATTTTTTTGGAAAATAAAATCCAAAATTGATTTTCATGAAATAAATCAGGGTATAAATAAGCAATACTGATCAGTTTCCTTTTCCTGATGACCTCTCATCAAAATAATCACAAGCAATGATTTTCACATCCTGATGGTCACACATGAAATCCTGACCAATATTATCAGAGACTTAATATGGAGTTTTTCACGTGGCATTTTTCTTTTATCTGAAAAAGAAAATAAACAATTAATCTGAACAGAAAATCAATTGGTTAGATATTTTCAATATTTCTTGAAACAAGAAATACAGTCTCATGCAATAATTAGCATTTGACTTCATTAAGACTTCCAAGTGACTGCTCAACTTCTCACGTCTTTCTTTAAAAGAACCAAACGCCTTATGCCATTCTCCATAACCTTTCAATTTCTTTTCTTCTCAACAATGCTTCTCAAACCAAAAATCCCTTCAAACCCATTTTTCAGATTTTTCTTGGTCGATGAACATCCTGTTCTTGATCATCTCTTTGAACAAACGACTCTTCTCATCGAACTAATCATGAATGGATTGGTTTTCGATAATATCCAGAGGTTTCTCCTAGAACATCCATCTGTTGGATACAATCTTCCCCTAACCTCCTCAAAACTTGAGGATGAAGAATTTGGCCGAGAGTCTGAGGTTGATCTTGATGGAGATGCTATTCATTTAAGTTAGCTGCTCTCATTCAAGTCGCCCAGACAAGGAATCCAAGAGCAAACGAGGCTTTCATCCCCTGATGGATTTCTTGAGATGCTCCTTGTCCTGTTCCTCAGAGTTCATATCAAAGACAAGTATAGAATAGAGATTTAGACAAAAAGATGTTGTATTTTATTTCCATGTAATGATTTTTATTAATGAAAATACAATTTCTTGTTATCTGCTTGTCTTTTGATTTTTGAAAGATGTATAAATTATCAGTATGCAAATATCAAAACTTGCTAGCATAGACTTAACACATCACAGAATCAGATTACTACACAAAGTAAACGTCAGGATCTGAAACAATTTTCATAATCCTGATACTGACACAATACTGATGACGTCAGCATCCTGATAACAAATCTAATCCTGATGATTATTAACAAGTCTATCATACTGAAATTTATCAAGGCAATGTGTTATAGCTAAAACATTTAACAATCAAATATAGATCCTGACAAGAATATCAAGTCTATAAGCTAAGAACAACATACCTTGCTACTTTTGCAGATGTTAAAGATCTAAAAATTTAACATTCCTAACTCACTTACTAGTCTACTGAATGTAGTCTCATCAAGTGGTTTAGTTAGAATATCTGCAAGCTGTTTGTCAGTAGGAACAAAATGAAGTTCCACAGTACCATTCTCAATATGTTCTCTAATAAAATGATACCTGACATCAATGTGCTTAGTCCTTGAATGCTGAACTGGATTTTCTGCAATTTTAATAGCACTAGTATTATCACAAAACATAGGAATATTACTAAGTGTCATACCATAATCCATCAACTGATTTCTTATCCAAAGGAGCTGTGCACAACAACTGCCTGCTGCTATGTACTCAGCTTCTGCAGTTGAGGTTGAAACAGATTGTTGCTTCTTGCTAGCCCAAGAAATCAATCTATTTCCCAAGAATTGACATGTACCTGTAGTGCTTTTCCTGTCTATTTTACACCCTGCATAATCAGAGTCTGAATAGCCAATTATAAAGAAATTAGATTCTCTAGGATACCACAAACCAAGATTTGGAGTTCCTTTGAGATATCTAAAAATTCTCTTCACAGCAATTAAATGAGATTCCTTAGGATCACCTTGGAATCTAGCACATAAACAGGTAGAAAACATTATATCTGGCCTACTTGCAGTTAGATATAACAAAGAGCCTATCATGCCTCTATAACTAGTATTATCCATACTCTTCCCCTTAGGATCAGAGTCTAGTTTAGTGGCTGTTGCCATGGGTGTTTTTGCAACTGCACAGTCTTGAAAGTCAAACCTTCTTAAAAGATCTTTGATATACTTTGACTGATTAATGAAAATACCAGTTTCAGTCTGTTTGACCTGCAAGCCTAAGAAATAATTTAGTTCACCCATCATGCTCATCTGATACTTAGACTGCATAAGCTTGCTAAACTTAGCACACAACTTTTCATTAGTAGAACCAAAAATAATATCATCAACATAAACTTGAACTAAAAGCAATTCACCTTTTATCTTTCTAAAGAATAGAGTTTTGTCAATTGTACCTCTTGTGAAGCCATTTTCAAGAAGAAATTTAGACAAAGTCTCATACCATGCTCTTGGTGCCTGCTTTAGTCCATAGAGTGCCTTGTCAAGTTTGTAGACATGATTTGGAAACTTTGGATCAACAAATCCAGGTGGCTGTTCTACATATACTTCTTCATCAAGTTTGCCATTTAGAAAAGCACTCTTAACATCCATCTGGTATACCTTGAATTTTGAATGAGCTGCAAATGCAAGAAACATTCTGATTGCTTCCAATCTTGCTACAGGTGCAAAGGTCTCATCATAATCAATGCCTTCTTCCTGAGAATATCCCTTGGCCACCAGTCTTGCTTTGTTTCTTACAATCATACCAGATTCATCTAGCTTGTTTCTGAAAACCCATCTTGCACCAACAATAGATCTACCTTTAGGTCTTGGTACCAGTTTCCAAACTTTGTTTCTCTCAAACTCATTTAACTCCTCCTGCATTGCAATTACCCAATCAGGATCCTGTAAGGCTTCTTCAACCTTCTTAGGTTCATTCTTTGAGAGAAAGCAACTATACAAGCATTCATTTTGAATTGATCTTCTAGTTCGAACACCACTATTTGGATCACCAATTATCAAATCTTCAGTATGATCCTTTGTCCATTTTCTAACAGGTGGTAGATTAACTCTGCTAGTCTCTCCCCCTAAGTTAGTGGTATCTTTTGTAGAAGAATTCTCTCTACCTTCAAAAACTCTCCTTTGATCAATAGAATCAGTAGATTCCATATTGCTGCTAGTTACTGATCTTTCCTCAGTAGACTCTGAAAGGTCAGTTCCTGATGGAGTAGACTCTGAAACATCAATTCCTGATGGAATAGACTCTGAAAGACTAGTCTGCTCCTGATGATCACTGTGTTCTCTCTGATTTATTTGCTCCCCCTCAACAGCAGCATTCCTTTGAGAAGCAATAGAAATTTCTTCTGGAGAACCTTCATCATCACTTGAGAGTATCTCAGAAATCTTCAGATTTTCAAATTCCAATTTGTCATGGCTTTCATCAGTTTGCAAAATTCCAAATTTCTTATCATCAAATGCAACATGAATTGATTCCATAACAATATGAGTTCTGAGATTATAAACTTTGAAGGCCTTAGATGCTGAATATCCTAGAAAAATTGCTTCATCCGATTTGGCTTCAAATTTTCCAAGTTGTTCTGGATGAACTTTTAGGACATAGCATTTACATCCAAAGATGTGAAAATATTTCACACTTGGTTTCTTTCCTTTGATCATCTCATAGGGAGTCTTTCCATGACTATTTACCAAGGTACAGTTCTGAGTGAAACATGCAGTGTTAATAGCTTCTGCCCAAAAGTAGGTTGGAAGTTTTGCATCTGCAAGCATGGTTCTTGCTGCCTCTATGAGAGTCCTGTTCTTTCTTTCCACTACACCATTTTGTTGAGGTGTACCAGGTGCAGAAAACTGTTGAGTAATTCCATTGTCTGCACAAAACCCCTCCATTGTAGAATTCTTGAATTCTGTACCATTGTCACTCCTAAGTACTTTGACTTTGTACTCAGAGTTATTATGAATATTCTTGATGAGTTCAATGATTTGCTGAGGAGCTTCATCCTTCTTGTGTAGAAAGAACACCCATGTAAACCTTGTGAAATCATCCACCATAACTAGAGCATATCTTTTCTTGCTGATAGACATAATGTTTACTGGACCAAACAGATCAAGATGTAGCATGTGAAATGGTTCAGTAATTGAATTTTCAGTCTTGCTCTTGAAAGTGGTTCTTCTTTGCTTTCCAAACTGACATGCATCACAAAGTCCATCTTGCACAAAATTCGCCTGAGGTAGGCCTCTCACCAAATTGTATTTAACAAGTTGATTAAGCTTCTTGAAATTAAGATGTGAGAGCTTCTTGTGCCAATTCCAGCTTTCATCATTTGTTGCTTTGCTGTATAGACATCTAACAACTCCTTTAGATGTATCACTTAAGCTGGCTTCATATATGTTACCATTCCTTTGACCAGTTAGAACAATGTCTCCATTCTGCATATTCAAGACTTTGCATCCTTCTCTGTCAAAGATTGATTTGTAACCTTTATCACCCAGTTGACTTATGCTTAAAAGAGTATGTTTCAAGCCTTCAACCAGTGCTACATTTTCTATGATGACATTTCCCAAAATAATTGAGCCATATCCCAGAGTTTCTCCTTTGTTGCCATCTCCAAAAGATATTACTGGGCCAGCTTTCCTCTCAAACTTTGTAAGCAGGGACTTCTTTCCAGTCATGTGTCCAGAGCATCCACTGTCCAAGATAATTGAATGCTTCTTTCATGTGCCCTGCAAACAAAATGTAACTAGTTAGAATTTTTTAGGACCCAACTTTGATTGGATCCTTTCTTACTAGATTTAGAGACAACAGATTTTGAAGATTTTGCCTTTATTTTACCTGTTGCAGAGTCAACTTTAGACTCTGATCTCACAAACTGTTTGTGACTAGGAGTTTCAGATTTCAAAGAATAATAGTCATAATACAGTTCATGATATTCTCTACACATGTAAATGGAATGAAGTAAACTACCACAATGATAACAAGCTTTTTGTGGTTGGTATTGAATTTTCTGAGTCTTGGGGAATCTGGACTCAGTTTTCCAAGAAGGTTTTTGATTGCAGTCTAGGGCCAAATGATTATGATTTCCACACTTATAGCATTTTTTTCTAGGTGCATCAGGTACATTCTTGTAATTATTCTCTTTGTTAATACCTTCTTTTCCATTCCTATTTCTCTTGATCTTGCTAGACTCTGAAAGACCATCTAATCTCTGTTTCAACTGAGACTTAGACAGAAACCCTATGTTTACATTCTTAGGTTTCTCTAACACTTTCTCATCTGAATAACTATTGTTAATTCTCTTGTGTACAACAGGGGTACCTTTTGAATCAACAAATTTAACATGATTCGGTTCAGAAACAATTTTCTTACCTTCAGATTTAGATGTGTTAGCTTCTACCTTACTATCATTATTGACAATAGCTACTTTTTCTTCTTGTCTAGCCTTATCAAAACCTAAACCATTAACCTTACCACGAATTCCACTCTCAAAGATTTCTATTGTCTTCTTACTGGAATTGTTAATGGTCTTAATCACATCTCTCTCTTCTTCTAGTTCTTTTCTGACATAGTCATAAGCCTCAAGAATTACACTATAATCATGCTTAGCTTTATCAGAACTCAACTTGTATTCTTCCATTTGAATTAATTCAGATTCAAGAAAATTATTTCTATCAACTAATTTATCATTCTTAGCCTTAAGTTCATCTCTTTCAGAAGTAAGAATTCTAAAATTAGTCATAAGATTCTTAAACTCAGCATGGATAGATCTAATTTCATCAGAATTTAAGCTATCAAATGAATCAAGAGAGTGAAGTGATACCTTATCAGAGGATGGAGAAGTTTTCTTTGGATATCCAGGTTTGTCTGAACTATTGGCCATCAATGCAATGTTTTCATAATCCAATTCATCTTCAGAGTCACTGGAATCAGCCCAATCCTTCTGTGTGACCATAAGTGCATTACCCTTTCCTGAATTCCTAGGCTTCTTACACTCACTAGCAAAGTGTCCAAGCTCGCTGCAGTTAAAGCACTTGATCTTGGCCTTATCAAGCTTGACAATTGTACTTTTGCTCTTGTCACTCTTCTTCTCCTCCTTCTTTTGAAAAGGTCCTTTGCTAAATCTTCTCCTGTTGAATCTGCCTTTCTTGAAGGCTTTAGCAAACATAGCAAAGAGTTCTTGCATCTCAGATTCAGAATCATTGTTGTCAGAGTCCATATCAGTAGTCTCTGACTCAGAACTTTCTTTGCTTTTCTTCTTCCTCGAATTCTTTACAGCAATCTCTTCATGCTGTTCTTCAGGAAGCTTCTTTACTTCAGATTGAGCAGTAAGTGCAATAGTCTTCATCTTTCCTTCACTTCTGCTCTTCTTCTGCTGCTTGTCAAGTTCATAAGCTCTCAATTTTCCATAGACTGCCTCTAATGAAATCTCATCCAGATCATTAGCTTCCTCAATCGCAGATATCTTCTCAATGTAGAAATCAGGCAAAGCTTTCATGAACTTTGTATTCATGTCCTCCAAGTCGTAATATTTACCATGCATGGCCATCTCATTGATGAGTTTTGTAAACCTATCAAAGGTATCAGTAAGTGACTCACCAGACTTGGATTCAAAGTACTCATACTGTTGTATAAGTAATGTCCTCATATTCTTCCTGACAGGCTTAGTTCCTTCACAGTGAACCTTAAGATTGTCCCATATATCCTTAGTAGTTTTACAAGAGAGAACATAATTAGTGAGAACAGAATCAAGACTATTGAATAATATGTTTCTCACTTTAGCATCTTTAAGAACACTCTCCTTGTCCTTATCTGACCATTCAGATTTTGGCTTCTCTGCTGTATGTTCTGGAACAACCTTACCATCAACAGTTGCTTGTCCAACGACCTTTGTTGGAACAAAAGGTCCATCTCTGATTCTGTCAAGATAATCAGGATCTGTTGCTTCCAGATGATGCAACATCTTTACTTCCCATAGAGCATATTCGTTTCTCTTGAGCATAGGAATCTTAGTATTCCCATCCTTGTAACCAGACATGATTGCAGATCTTTATGATTACTCGAAATCAACCTGCTCTGATACCAATTGTTAACTCGAATAACTTGTAGAAGGGGGGGGGTTGAATACAAGTTATATAATCGTGTCTGATTTTTGCTTGATTATAAGAACAAGAATAAACGAATGAATCAAACTCTTGTTTGTATTAATAAGATCAAATACAAACTCTACCAAAGGTGTACAATACCTTTAGCAGCTGCTGACAATACAAATATCTCTCTGTTTGTTTCGAACTTCTCGAATACAAACCTTATACAGAGCTACGCACACGAACTCACAATTTCGTCTCACGCCTCACACTCTTTACAATGATATTGAGAGAGTATTTATAATGCTACCTATCAACTAATAACAGAAAGATATAATCTATACATGACAATGTTCTGCCTTCTAGTCGATAGTTTCCTTCAATAGAAAACTCTTTCCTTCATAATATCTTCTTGCTTGTTCTTCAAACAACGATCCTGTTTTATAGCACTTGCCAGTTTCTGTAGCATCCATAATGACATCATCAGTAACACGACTGATATCAGGATCTGCACACTGCATCAGTATCTGATCAACCATCAGTATTGGACACGTCATCAGGATTTGCTCTCTGTTCCTGACATGTAGTCTCCGATACACTGTTCATTCCTGATTAAACTATACAGATAACTGTTTTACACATAAAACCTATATACAGTGCTAAATCCTTTATAAGATCAGGATTACAAGAAGTATAATGTGTAAATTCTATTCTTAACATCACAACTTATGAATTATTCCTAACAGATTTTCTTCTGAAGCTTTTGATTGTTTACCAATTGCTTTATCGCTTTGATAATCCTGAATTGTTGTCTTCAGTTCTGTGATTATCTTTGCTGCTGCAGCTTCAATATTACCTTTGACATCGTTGTCTGCATTTTTCTTAAGCAAAGCTAAAATTTCTGTTAGCTGAGGCTTAATATAATTATTGAAGTCCTCAATTAACTCTTTAAGACTCATTTTTAAATGATGCTAGCAAATTTGTCTGATAGATCATCTATTCTTTGGGACATGCTTTTAAGGAGCATATCATTTCCTTCTGCTATGGGTTCTCTAATAGCTAAATTCTCTCTGGCTCTAAAGCTTCTTCTAGGTTTATCCCGTAAAGAAGGTTTATTTCTAACAATAACAATTGCCCAAGTATGGTCTGTAGGAGTCAATTCTGCAAATTGTTTATCTTCTACTGAACCTACTTCTGAGAATACGTCGTCTAATTCGATGTATTCTTTCTTCTTATAGTCAATACTGTGATGACTATTAGTTAAAGCATAAGCAACTAGATAAGTAATGCTAAATACTTTATCCCATTTTTGCATCAAATCTTTTCTTTCAAAATCATGAATAAAAGATAAAATTTGATCAAATCTTTCAGTATCCAAACTAACTGCGTATTTGGGATATACTGTAAACATGAATTTTTGGTATGCTAAATTACCTCTAGCAGCACCTAAAATACTGCCATGTCTGGGTATAATTCTATTATCCAGTAAAGCCATTTTTATTAGAGAATCTATACCTTCAGGAAATTCTGATTTTATCAAAATCTTAACAGCTCTTAAATGAACCATAGAGATTATTGATCTTGTCTTTGAATCCATTTTTTGTAATTGTCTATTAATCTCCTCTCGAGTGATTAAAGGCGAATACACTTTTCCTGTAGTATCTTTTATATCTACATGCATTTCTTTTGTAGATACGTAATAAAAAATAGTATTTTTTCTTTTTAAACGATCCAGCCAAGGGACGTTAAAAATAGTTTCTTTCTTTAAATCAAGCTTTGTGTTCCTGATTTTAGAAATTAAATCGTGTTTTATTAGAAAACTGGCTTGAAAGCCTTTTTCTGATTCTGAAAACTTGATTTCTAAATTATCAGAAGTTTCTTCTTCAGAAATCTGATTTTTCTCTTTTAAAAGGTTCATTTTAAAAGATTATTAACTAGGCTCTGATACCAAGATTTTTGGCAAGTAAAATTATTCGCGAAATTTGAATTAGACTTTGCGGAATTTGAATTAGACTTATATCTAATTTTTTATGATTTTTACAAGTCATAAAACAAGTAATACAAATATTAAAACAAGTCATACAAGTAGTAATATTATAATGCAACTTGCACATGAAATGTGTGGTGGAGAGCAATTCTCTCCAATTCTACACCTAAGAGAGTACTCCTTAGAAGAATTGCGTAGATACATGTAAGGAGAGAAGGGATTCATATTAACACCAGCTATAAAATTGAATTTAATAATTTAATTTAATAATGAAATTATATTCAATGAGTCTATTAACTAAAATTGAAATAATAGTCAGGAATATAGTATTACATAGAACTTAGGGCTTCTTTAATTAATATTTAAAAAGTATTTATAATAGATTAATAATAAATACAATTAATATTATAGCTACTCTTATATTACCAGAATGAAGTTATGTTGATTTAATTAATTAAAATAATAATATTCAATATTAATTTAATAATATTAAATAATAATATTAAATATTAATTTAATAATGAAGTTATATACTAGGAGTCAATTAACTAGCAACTGAAATAAAAGTCGAGAATATAGTATTATATACAACTTGGTGTTTCAAGATTTTATTTTATTTAAAAAAATTAAAAATTAAAAATTTAAGATAATTTATCACGATCCGTGCTTCGCACGGGTTATCGGCTAGTTAGATATTAATAAGAATAATTAAATTTCAAAGTCAATACATTTTTTTGGAACAAATGTTAATACATTTTTTAAGGCCAAAATTTCAATGTCAATACATTTTTTAAGCCCCCGTCCCGTGGACCATGACCTGACGCGGCCCTAATCTCGTAATATATATAGTTATAAACAACAGTAAATCATTCGAATCTAAATTTTTGTTTATGTATTTTGTTTCTCCATTTACCACCCATCACACAAATATTCTTCGACAGTGTCAGAAATTTGCAAATATTTTGATTATTGTGAATCTCTCTCTTTGGTTATGAACTTCATTTATTTAATGTTAGTGATCCGTCTGTTTCTTGCAGGTTCTAGTCAAGCAGGAGACAAACGCATAGCCTATACATGCAAAACCCTAGCTCAAACCAAAAAGGAACAGCACTGGTGCTATGACCCCACCATCAAGTATGAATAACACAGACAATGTGCCGTCCGCAAGTATGCCTTCTATGATGGCTCTGCCACTGACTGGTCAGACTCCTCGATCTGCCTCTGCCTCCTCAAGTAGAAGAAGCTCATACTCGGAAAGACAAAATCCTTGCTGAAGCCAAAAAGGAACTGCCCTTTACCCACGACCCTTACATTAATTACGAACTACTAAAATAATATGTTTACATAGACTCTCCAGACTCTTTCGCCTCTCCACCCTCGGACTCGGAAACAGAAACCCCTGAAGAAGTTGAAGCTAAGATAGACAGATTCACTGAACCAGCCACATGGAATCAGATCTTTTTGGACAGGCCCAACAATAAACGTTTTTACAACCCACCTGACACCTCAGACTCCTACTACCCTGAAACCAAAACTGATGAAACAGAAGAAGGAACTCTAACTAATGATGAACAGCTCTTTCGCTACGACCCCAGCATCAAGTATGTACCCCTCAAAAGATACATTGTCCCCAGATTTGCCTTTTTTGACTCCTCCTCCACTGACTCCTTGGACTCTGAATTCCAAACCGAAACCATGGCAGAGGAAGACAATCAAATGCTGGAGGATAAAATTCTTGCTGAATCCAAAGAGGAACAGCTCTTTCGGGACTACTTGCATTAAGTCCTCGTCAACAAATCTTCAATTAGTGGCTAAAGACAAGTCTCCTTAAGCAAGTTTCTAATCTAAACCAGATGTTCCAGATCCATTATTTTATCATCTCCTTTAATTCTTCCGTTTCTCTTCTTTTGACCATTGCTTTTCTCTTCTTTGCATTTCTTTCTGTTAGACGTCTTCTTTGCACCTAACTTTAAAAGTCAATTAATTGATTTTAACTAAATTTTCATGAGAGATGTAGCCCTTTATTGTCACGGACTGTTCTTTATTTTCACTAAGACTAACAAATGTTTGAACAGGTTAACAATGTATTAAAGCGAGCCAAAGAGATGGATTGATATACCAGGGTAGAAAAGCGACTACTGGTGATTAGAAGGGTGTTTATATTTAATTTATGGCTAAGAGGGCAACATTGATTAAGGAGCAAACAACAATGGTAAATTATATTACTGTACTCTTGTATTAGGTATTGTAAGGTGGCAGAAAAATTATTTACCAAGTTTTATAGTAGGTATTGATCATTATCAATTTTTTTATTCTTATGGTGACACTAGTAAAGCCTTTAAAACTTGGCTACTAGGACTAATTAAAATTTGAGGGTGGCCTCTCCCCCACTCCTTGTTGCATCCGCCCTGGTGTTGTATATTATTCTAGCATGAACCCTATATTTTATGTCCAATTTCGATTTATGAAAGAACGTTTAAGAGAGATTAAAGCTTATTAAATATGTGTTCTCCTTGCTATACCAACCCAGACTCCGATCCAGAGTAATGGCTAGTGCATGCTTTACGTTTAGTCGGGTTTTGCAAATGCTAGGGTGTCCGCGCTACTATTTACTTAGAATCTATATTCTTTATTAATGTGCAAAACCATGTTTTAATGGTACACAATAGTACCAAAGTACCAAAATAGTACCAAAGTACCAAATTTGGTTATCACTTAACTCAGGTTTCGATTCCTTCCAACTACATAATTATACAAAATTTATTTAATTAAATAGTCACATAACTAGTGTTTATTTGTTATATACTTTTATCATTCAATATTTAAACAGAACTACTTAATTATATTTATTTATTTATCTATTTTAATTTTTTAAATTTTACCCGTATTCAATTCCCTATAACTACATAATTTAATAATGTTTATTCATTATATGTTTTTTCACCAGAAGGACAATCTAACAAAGGAGAAGCTAACATGAAGCTAAATCTGAACAAACAGCTTCTTCAACCACCTGGGGAAGATCTCCGACAAACAAACGATTTTTTTTCCTCCAGGCAGTCTAAGCAGCTTTTTCATGTTCAGCTGGATTTCCATTTATTTGACCCTCGCTAATCTTCTTATAGCAGCCATAAATGGACGGAGGTATTCTCGGCTAAGGCTCTGGCTAAACTTAGAGAATCCATCTCCACCACCCACCTTTCATAACCGTTCTCAATAGCTCACTCAATTGCAAACAACACATACCGAGCCTCTGCTTCAATGACTGAAGCAACCATTGCCAGAGGTTTTGCACCGATACATCTTAATTAGAGTAGATATCTACGTACAATGTTCGAGTAATCTAGTGGCTGATGTACATTGAATGATATCATTGTCTTCAAAGCAATTATCAATTAAGCAAACGTAGGAGAGGTAAACATAAATGAAACAAGTAAATTGTTGCCATTAATCTAAACTCTGAACACTGTTCCTCCTCACGTCTGTGCAGTACAAGTCTACCAATTTTATTTTTATCTTCTAATCTCAGAAACACATATAAGTTAATTTGTTGGGCGTCTTATTAAATTCACATGTCTATCTTTACAATTTATAATTAAGATAAACATTGCACTTAACATAAAATACGAATTAAAAATTTGCTTCACACTCGAGCTCCTTTGATGGACCTACGAGAAGAATAATTGAAGCTGAACGGTTCATGTTCTCCACAGCCCCATTTAGCAATCCATCCTGCAATTCTAAACATTTTACCATGTTTGGTGACTATACCAACAATCTCATGACCCAGAACAAGAGGATGTTATGATCCATCCTGCATTTCTGAATCTTTTTGTTACTATACCAGCAATCTCATGACCTGGATCCAAAAGGATTTTCACTACATTTTTACCATATGAAGATCAGTACGAAAGATTTTACAATACAACACCTTGAAAGTAGCGTTATTCATTATTTAATTCTGTTATCCCTTGTTGAATATACATGCTCTAATTTGTAGGATGATATCTCTAAAAAATATATTAATCAACCTAGTATTATTTAAGTTTGTCTCACACAAATCTTGATGAACGTCCCCTGAAATGACCTTGGATGGAGAGGCTGCAAGAAGACATTTAAATGGGCCTGGGCTCGGACTGAACATATCAGAGTTCGTACGGGTGAACGGGTCCATATACCTGTGATGAGACTGGTTGTGGGAAGACATTTTACTTTGTTTCAGTCCCCACAAGAGAAATACCGAACACTCAGGGAAGCTTCAGAAAGTAAGCAAAAAAAAGGCAACATATGCCTGACTGCTAGTAGAGATTGGAGGATTTTCTTCATTGCTTACTTTAAAGGCTTCATCAGTATATGGATAAAAGTTAAAAGGATATTGCTGCTCAATTCTTTAAAACATACCATTACAAGACGGGTCGTAGAATTTAAAGATTTCAATCAACCGAATTTGGCCAATGTTTCTGTAGCAAATCAGGTTGACATCTGTCGACCATATAAAGGAAACGAGCCATATTGACTTGACTGATGGAAATTTATTTTTAATCCCATGTATCGGAAAAATATACATTAAAGGAAGATGATATAGTTGTACCGTTTTTCTTTGACTAGTTGTGTTAACAAGAGTAAAAAATCATTGGGCAAAAATTCGTTGTCAAGATCTAAAATCAGATTTCAAGAAAAGATCAATAACAGGTTATGAACAAAAGAAAAACAGAAAGATCGAGATAATCAGGATTCAGGAGTAGGAAGCAGAGTTTGAGGGGAAAAAATGAAGCATTATAGAACCAATGAGAAATGGTGGTAATTTCGCCTATATACATACATAGACTACACCATGTTCCTCACGAAGACATGAACTGAACTTCGTAACGCAAGATTGGTTAATTCGATTAGGAAATTATGAGAGTACACAGAAGAGACTAGAGAAACTAAGTGTAGAAGAAAAAGTAAATTTCTATAAACCTCAAGTATAGCTACAGATTTGTGACTACAGCGCTTAAATAGCTACAATCTCTCCACCATTGGAACAATCTAGAGACTAAATAATTATTTTGATAGGTGCAAAAACGTATCAATAACTCTCAAAGGTTCTCAATTCTTCCATAGTGAACAACGTTAAATATCTAAAAAGAATACAAAATCATGTATCAAAAACTCTCGAAGGTTCTCGACTCTTCCTATAGTGGACAACAATGAATATCTAAAAAGAATATAAAATCTTGACTCTGACAACATCGTCAGCGGATAGAAATATCATACAAATATGTGATTTAAAAAAAATTTCCCCTTATTCTCAAAGCACTATGTTGTCTATTCTATTGTCTAATTAATTCTACTTTTTATCGGTACACATTTAATTGTTTCCTCAAACCACATACCAGCAATATGTATCCTCAAACAGTCATGTAAATGCTAATCGGGGGTGGGGACATAGAAGTGTAGATATTACCTACTTTTATTGTCAGCACCATCTTTTGCAAGGCATCAACAGCAAGGGTATCTGAAAGCAAAAAAACCGGTGTCCTTGTCGTAATCGTTGAGACCATATCTTCAAGACCAACCTGATGAGGATAACTTTCATGGCAATATTTTCATTTATCAGATGACCAATGTGAGATCACAACTTAAACGGGGTACTTCCACAAAATAACGCATTTGAACCAGTCAATAGTAAATCAGCACCTCAACGAGCTGCCGTCCAACAACAATCTTCGTGAATGCTTGTAGTAATTTCATAACCGTGCATATTGGTATAAAATTTTAATATCCCTTTGCATTTGCTCTTTTAGAACTTCACCTTGTGTGGCATAGATGAGTTGTTTTGAGGCTTTCTGCAAATAAAATTAAGCTCTTTAATCACTAATATGATTAGTTTTAGAGACATATGGGGCTGGTCTACTGTAACTTTTTAGCTAAACAAGAACTATGCGTGTCAGACTCCATTGGGAGCTTTAGGGAATGAGCATAGCACATTATTATAAGCTGCAAGCAAGTTAACTGATGTGTAAACAAGCTAACACTTGGCTAGTAATCTATCTATACTCTATATTAATGTGCAAAACCATGTTTTAATGGTACACAATAGTACCAAAGTACCAAAAATACCAAATACCAAATTTGGTTATCACTTAACTCGGGGTTCGATCCCTTCCAACTACATAATTATACAAGATTTATTATTTAATTTAATTTCACCCCATGTTCGATTTTCTATAAGGGGTTTGACGGTTATCACTTAACTCGGGGTTCGATTCTTTCCAACTACATAATTATACAAGATTTATTATTTAATTTAATTTCTTTAATTTCATCGCATGTTCGATTTCCTATAAGGGGTTCAATTCCTGACATAATTATAAAGATTTATTTACTTTAATTTTTTTAACTTTATCTCGAATTCGATTCTTTATAACTACATAATTAAATAGTGTATTAATATTAATTTTTTAATCTCGACTCGTGTTCAATCTATGCCCGTGCTTCGCACGGGTTATCAGCTAGTTAATATTAGTAAGCATTACGGTAGAAATGGTACTTAAAAATTCCTACGTCTTTCTGTAACCAATCTATACATTCAGTACTACTGTCATCATGTTTCTTCCATATAACTAGATAAAACTAATCTGCAAGACTTTGAAGAATTCTGCCAGTCTATATGCTTGCTAACTTTAATGGTAGTGAAACTTTGTGCCAAAACCAGATCCAAACAATCTGCCAGTATAGGATTTAAATAAAAGTCCAAATTCCTTGAATCTTTAGCGATTTTCATAATTAACGAGACTCTTCAAAAAAAGTGAAGCACCACCATCTCCAAGCTTCTAAATTCAGATAGGATGCATACTTCTAAATAATTTAATTTTGATCAGCAACAAATATACCAAATCACAACTGCTCTTTACTTCTTTACATGTACTAGCAGGTAACCCGTGCGAAGCACGGACCGGATGGGCACGTGTAAATTATCGATAATAAATATAATTAATGAATATTATTTTAATATATATTTGTAAAAAATTGAATGATAAAAACATATAATAAATAAATACTATTAAATTATGTAATTATAGGGAATTGAATACGGGTGAAATTAAAAAAATTAAAATAGATAAATAAATAAATAAATATAATTAATAAGTTTTATTTAAATATAAACTTGTAAAGAATTGAATGATAAAAGTATATAACAAATAAACGCTATTTAATAATGTGGTTATAAGGAATCGAGGTGAAATTAAAGAAATTAAAATAAATAAATAAATCTTTTATAATTATGTAGTTGGAAGGAATCGAACTCCGAGTTAACTGATAACCAAATTTGGTACTTTGGTACTTTGGTATTTTGGTACTATTTTGTACCATTAAAACATGGTTTTGCACATTAATATAGAGTATAGATACCTGAAGAATCAGCATTGCAACATTTTCAGGGACACTCTATGAAGAATCCATATACGGGAGTTAAAAGTTTGTCTATTTATCTCCATTTATCTTTCCCCCGCGGCCCCGCCTGTTCATTGAAAGTCTGAAGGCTAATAGAAACGAAGAATAAAATTAGATTGCAATAATGATTACTATATCAAGTGTAATAAATACACATATGCATCAAGGCCAGGGGATGGGGATGTAAAATTGAACAGGGTACCCCCAGTATATTTCAGCATATTGCTGAGGCCCATAGTGATGTGTTTTGACTATGATTTACTACCTCCGTCCCCTTTTACATGTTCCTTATCCTTGTATACACTTGTAATCTGAATGTGATGAAACTTAATGTAGATGAACATAATTAAACTGGAATTGAGTACCAAAAATTCATAATAGGCAAATCTATAACTATAACCAGTAAACAACGAGTGAGAATAATAGGCAAATTATGGAGTTCACATAAAGGAAATTTATGACCAACCATAGACCCGCCAAGGGAAATTCATCACACTCTTTGTGCATGTCACATTAACTTTCAAACTGAACTGTTTAATTGTTTGTGTTGTTAACTGTACTCACTGGCGGTACAACAGCTGCCACTGGTGCATATGATTCCAACATACCAATGTTTGTTCAACAGACAAACTTGAATCGCCAAACGCTACATTAATAGGTGACTGGCAAATGACAGATGTATGTAAACAATTATAATTAGCTTAGATCCATCAAATAGATGTATATCATAGGTTATACTCTTACCTTTGCAACATTCCTAGCCATCACCCTAGAAGGATCAAGTGCCTGATTGTAAATTGTACGAACATTTCCAGCAACCACCCTTGAAGAATCAACTGCACAATTGTAAACTGTACCAATGCTTATTGCAGCACACAGACGTGAAGCGCCATACTCTCCGGTAACAGGTGACTGCCAAATCATTAATGTATTTAATCAATTATGACCAGATTAAACACAGCCACATAATAGACGTCTATATCAGACTATATAGATTTACCTCTGCAACAGTCCCAGAAAACACCGTAAAAGGGTCAAGCGTCTGATTGCGAACTGTAAGAGCAAGATGATAACCTCTGCCATTCCCTAATATTTTCACAGAGTTATCAGTTGCTGAAAGTTGAAACAGTCAAACAGCCAAAAGTACGCCTTTTTGTTGCTCTTTACTAAAACAAATGCAAGGTGAAGCCTGAGAGAAAGCACCATGTCAAGTATAAGGACTAAGGTATACCAAATACTTCAGCAAACCAATTCAGTTATTATCGGTAATCGCCCATTAGCCTCAGTAGTCGTCAAGAGGTTAAAATTCTAAGTGTCCCAAAACTTGATAAGAAACTCATCCCCAGCAATTAAGAACCTGTTCTTTAAGTATCAAACTGATCATAGCTACTTAAGCATTTGGCACTTGATTTGAAATTTTAAAATTAAAAAAAAGGTAAATAAACAAAATTATCAATTAGGAATGGAATAAGCATGAATCTTACATACATGTCCCTAGAAGAGATATAAAGGATCAACATGGATTGGTAATAATTATTCTGGAGGTATGAAGGCTTAAACACATGCACAGTTGTTTATGGGATTCAGGAGCTTGGCAAGTGAGACAGTAGAGAAAACATAGAACATATAACTTACAAAGACAAAACATGTTTATCTGTACATATAACCCGATGCAACAAAGAGATGTAACATAAAAACACATATCTAAAAACATGCTTAGTACATGATTGTCTGAACAGAGAAAGAAAATGTACTTTACTTAATATTTAAATGTAGAATATAATCAGAATCATTATTGTCCAACATATATCCAAAAATGAGTTGCTTATGTCGCATTATCAGTTGCAACAAGAAACGGAACCCTGAACTTGTTAAAGTCTAACTGAAATTTAAGTACATTTTGAGAAGACACTCTTTTATAAGTAAAACAACAAAACATGTGGTAAAATGAGGTGTAAAGACAGCATGTGCAAATAGTATAAAATTCATGTTTAAAGTTAGTCCAGATGATATCATGGCATCTCTGAATGATGTAACTAGATTGACTACAGCTTATAAGCTACAGATTAAATTATTCCAAATTCATTAGCCAACATACATTTGCTGCCTACAATGTCATGTCTACATACAGTTTTATTGCTAATATGTTGCTCAAGCGGCAATATCATGTGCCTTCTCCAACATCGAGTCTCAACAAAATTAATTTATGCGAAGTACTTCATATTGTTGAGAATCAAGGAACCATAACTTCAGACTACGGGTCTCATACAGTAAATAGTATAGCTGAAACCAGTAATTTCTTAGTATAAAGAACCAGTTCTAGGGTATTCATACTTCATAGCGTACATAGATAGAGAAAAAAACACAATAATCCAAAGAAAATTGCATTTTAAGTTTTTATATATAAAAATCTGGATTAAGTTAAAATATTGAGATTTGTATTTGTAAATGACAAATAAAAGCTTTTAAGCCACGTACTGGAGGGAAACCAAGAAACTGACTCATTATTTAGTTAGACGTAATCAAAGGAGACAATCATTTACAAGTTTACATTCCGAAATTCAAGAAAGCAGTGTACTAATCTAGTCACCGAAAGCTGATCATTTGTTGGAGAAAAAGCTAGACTCCTTGGCTTATTCTTATACTGACTGTATAATGCCATTTGTCTGGCAGTCTGGCACCGTAATGTGCGAGTAGAGAACCTGCTACCAAACAATCGAACTGAGTGTTCATGCTCTTTTTGCACTGTCTGTGATTATTAATTGATTTCAGTATTACAGTATATTAGTAGGAATTTTCTGAGGGAAAGTATAAGAAAAGGTAAGAATTCAGATAAACAAGTGAACAGCATTACCAAATTTCCTCTTCATTCCTGTAGACTATATGTAGCAAGTTCCTGCCTAGAAGAAACGTTACTAGGCTTCACCCCTGATACCATCCAGTACTGTTGGCATGGCTAGGAGTTGCATCTGAACCATATGAGCTTTAGTGCCCATGTGAGACTTCCATGGTTAAGGAGTTACAAGATTCACGGCTGGAATAACAATTTATAGCCTATGCTTAGCCTTGTCTAGAGAAGATCTTTCACTACTCGGGAGAAGAGTTCCACTAGATACTCCTCTTACATCTACCTGAGATTTCTTGGATGACTTGCTACTAGCTCGCAATTAGACTGAAGGAAAGAGAATGCCAAATATATTGGCAAGGACCGTTTGATCCCTCTTCAACTTCAATGTTTACTATACCGACAATAGAGTTCTCTCAGGACGCAAGGTAATTATTTTGTCCCCGCAGGGAAGATAGTTGATTTTTGGTATCCGGCAACTTCCTTTGTGATTGCTTATGCTGCATTTCATGTTATGAGAAAAGATTAAGGATGCTTTTTCAACATTGGATAGTAGAAAATAACTCCCTGCAAGCTAAAAAAGTATCGTATACGATGAGTAACAATATCCGGCCACAGAAAAAAGTGTTTCTCAAGCTTCAGACCGTAGACTTCCAACAAACTTAGGGTTGAGAGTGACTTGAGAGAATAGAAAACTTTTGGTGAGTCTACTGTCATTTGCATTCAAATTAGAAATTAAGTTTTGCAAGGTTAACACAATCGCAAACACAAATTTCATAGTAATACGAGAACACGTGTGTGGAACCTAGGGCAAGTAGCAAATCAGGGCTCTTAAGTCTTATGGTCATAGGAGCTAAAGTAATCTAGATACACCGATAATTTATACCATTCTAACTACATGAAAGAAACTGGCTTCTGCTTACATGTACTGTAAAGCTACATGACGAAAATCGGGACTGAAAATTTAGTGAGATCTAAACAATCTAAGAGCAACATCAGCCATCGAAAAAATGAAATGTCTCCATAATTCAGATATATGTAAACAATGTTGCATTCGTTGTGGTGTTTGATTGTAGTTTATTTTCTTCTTCTTACTTAACTTTTTCTCCACTATATATACGCAAATGAATCATAAGTACAGTACAGTATCCCTGATTCCTAAATCACAAAAACATTAAACTTGGAGATTAAGGTGCTACCTTAATTCAATTTGTTCACTTACTGATCCACATTTTAGAATTACATTCCTTTTCACTACGAGAAACACAAGCACTCCCAGTTACGACAAGATAAAACATATTAGAATCAAATAGTCTTATATCATCTATTTTACTAGACAGATATAACAGCATAAAATCGTCCCAAAACGAATCACTTAATATATTGTATAACAGAAGAGACAATGAGTACAATACTTAAAAACCACGGAATACAATACTTAAAAACCACGGAAGTGAATACTAAACAACCAAACGAAAACACAGATATAGAAGAACATAGATAATTCAATCAAAATGACCATAATCATGTCAGAAGTATATCAACAAAAACGCATATTAGCCGATTACACAAACAAACACTAAAATTAAATCTCCGTAGCTTCGGTCAACGAGTACATAAAAGCTTACTTTCTACCACTAAGCTTTGATTAACAACCAAATGCTCAAGTGTAACATTTAATTCTCAAATTTCAAGGAATACTAAACCCCTATCTACGCAATTTATGCTATTTTATTTGCTTTAGCAGGACATTTACAGTTCAATTACTTCCTAACTAATACAATTAAACATATCAAGCAACATTACGAAAATTGAAGTACACTACACAAACAAACCAGAAACCGAATTTCAAGTGCATCGCAAATACGGAACAAGTTAGTATCAAATGGAATCAATACGAAGATTATACTCTAGCACTCGATCATTAACTACCAATTTCTTCAAAAGCTTAAACAAGATATTAAAATTAAATAGTCTTATATAATCTATTTTACTAAACAGATATGAGTCATATGACAGCACGAAATCTTCCCAAAACGAATTACTTAATAGATGCAACAAATTGTATAACATAAGAAACAATGAATATAGTCCACGAAAGCGAATACTATACAATACCAACAAAATAGGTTCCCGAAGCAGATACATAAGAACATAGATAAATTCAATCAAAAGGACCATAATCATGTTCAGAAGTATATCAACAAAAACGATATTAGCCAATTACACAAACAAACACTAAAATTAATTCCTTATAGCTTCGATTTACTGGGTTTCTGAGTATATATTCCATGTCATGTCACTACATTCCTACTCTCTGTCTCCAAAAATATATGTACAGTGTACTGAACTTTCGATGCATCCACACTTCGCATAGAAATCCAAAACAGCACTTCGAGATGTATACCTCTGCATCAAGGTGTAATGAACTCAAATGGACCGGCCCAAGAGCAAGGTGGACAGGCCCAAGAGCATGGTGGACTCTTTTTTTTTTTTTTTTTGAAAAATTGCACTTGCATATATTACTCTTCATCAGAAATAAGGTTACATAAGATAAACTCAGGAGCAGTATCTACCCACTCCCTAGGATCTGTCACAGAATAAGCAGCTTGTGCCAACATATGCGCTACCCTATTCGCAGATCTACGTTCAAACACTACTAACACTTCTTGAAAGTGTTAAAGGATTTCTACACAATCGTCAATAATTGTGTGAAAAATAGACTTTCCCTCATTGCTATGCAACGCATCCACCACAACTTTTGCATCAAGCTCAAATATACATTTGGTTGTCCGCCATTCTCGAACCCACAACAACGTTTCTTTGAAGCACAATGCTTCTGCCTCTCTAGCTTTCCACCCCCTATTATCCGAGCACTACGAGCTTTAAGGAACTGACCTTGATCATTTCGAACAATACATCCCAACCCTATGAATTCCAACTGATTACAGCACGCAGCATCAATATTAATCTTAACCCACCCCTCCTGAGGTTTACTCCATCTGTGATTCCCACCTGCAATCTGCTTATGACCCCCTCCTCCCATGTCTTGACTACGTTTCCATTCCTGCAACATGTTCAACGCCATAGAACGAACCCCAAACACTGATACATTCTTTCTGTCCCATACCCACTAATTTCGCCTCCACCAAATACTCCAATAGTACAAACACACCATAGCACATTCCTGGCGCGTACTTCTACTAAAGAACTCTTTTAGCACCTGAAGAACCGTCATATCATCCTGCCCTGGAACAACACCCTGCATGCCCACACTATTCCATAACTCCCGTGCATGGTGGACTTATAACATACAAAAGGGGAAAATACAGACAAAAGAAGTAACGGGTTGACCCAAAAGGAAGTAAGGGTAAAAAAGGGAAAACAGGCAGATGGAATAAAAGAGGGGAAAAGAAGGAATTAGGGTTTTATCGAAGAGTTGTCATTTTATTCTAGTATTCTGGGAGAGGCTAGCATCTCGAAAGCTAGTATTTATCTTTTATTTTCCATTTAATCAGTTGTAATCTGCTTAATCAAACAGTGAGTTATTTTGAGAATCAATTAAATTATCTGAGTGCTTATCAAGTGGTATCAGAGCCGTAGATCCATGGGTCCTCCAACGGTGACACATCGGATAGAGCACTTGGAAGAAAAGGCAACAGCCGTCGAAGAAACGGTGGCAGATCTGGTGGATTCTAGGTTGGGAAGAACCATTGAAACGTTGCACCACTCGTTAGCAGAGTTAGTCATGGAGAGCCAAGTCACGACAACTAAAAAGTTAGGGGTGGAAATGGAAGCGATGGCTGGGCAATTTGAAGGTCGAATTGCACGAAGTAGAGAGTACCAGGAGACGCTGTTGAATGCGATAAGAAGCGAGCAGTTGAAGTTTCAAGTAGAAATAAAGTTAACTCTCACTGGGCTTCATTTATCTCAGGGTTTGACGGCTGATAAAGCGACTGGAAGTGTGAATCAGGCCGGATCTGCGACCCCAGGTATGGTCCCAAACTTAATTAGTAACGATGAGATGATGAAAGGCATGGGACAAGGGCTTTTGGGGAGTGGGTTAGGAGGAGGTTCTGGTACATGGAGGTATAAGAAGCTGGATATGCCGATCTTTGAAGGTACGGAGGATGGGTGGGTGTTAAGGATGGATCGATACTTTGCTTTTTATAAGATGACAGAGGTTGAGAGGATGGAGGCGGTGGTTGTAGCGATGGAAGGAGATGCCCTTCGATGGTTCCAGTGGGAGAACAAAAGGAGACCAATTAGGGTTTGGGCGGAGTTGAAGGAGTTGGTGTTACAGAGATTCAGGTCACAATCAGGGGGTTCATTGTATGAACAATGGTTGGCAACGAACCAGACCACCTCTGTGCAGGAGTACCAACGACGTTTCATAGAAACAACATCTCCCCTCGAACATATTTCAGAAAATATACTATTGGGACAGTTTCTTAATGGCCTTAACGAAGAGATTCGGGTGGAGGTACGTTTATTGGGGCCAGTGACCTTAGAACAGGCGATGAAGTTTGTGATTAAAGTGGAGGATCGAAACAGAGCTACTGGGGCTCGGAAATTTGGGAGTTTCTTGACAAAACCAGGCCCGTTGATTACAACTCCCAGAAGCCAGAGTTTACCAAGTGGAGTAGGGGGTAGTGGTTATTCAGTTCGAAGTTGGACTTCTGGAGGGAGTGACTCACAATCTACCGTTCAGTCTCCCCGGTCGGTTGCGAGCTCTGTATCAACGAAGAATGGAGGGGAGGTGAGAAGGTTGTCTGACCGAGAGTTGCAGGAGAAAAGGGCCAAGGGCCTCTATTTCCGTTGTGATGCTAAGTGGAACATTGGCCATCGCTGCAAACATCGGGAGTTAAGTGTACTATTGCTGGAAGAAGAGGAGGATACAGAATCTGAAGGGGGAAATAGTGAGGCTCCAACATCGCCAATAGAAGAAATTCCTACAGAAGTGTCCTTACATTCAGTCATTGGGCTGACCAACCCAAAAACTATGAAGCTAAGGGGGTTGATTGGGCACGAAGAGGTGGTGGTGTTGATCGATCCCGGGGCCACACACAATTTTCTATCGATAGGAGTGGTCCGAAAATTGGGAATTGAGGTCACACAATCTGGACCGTTTGGGGTATCCTTGGGGAATGGTGAATCTATACGAGGTATGGGAGTTTGTAAGGGTGTGACATTGCAATTAGACAGTGGGGTAGAGGTATGTGAGGATTTCCTTCCACTAGAGTTAGGTAATTCAGATGTTATTCTGGGAGTGCAGTGGCTTGAAAAACTTGGCACAATGACGACGAATTGGAAAACGCAGGAGATGGTTTTTGAGTGTGGGGGTCAGATTTATAAGATTAAGGGTGATCCCTCGTTGGTGAAAGCACAAATCTCTTTAAAAGCTATGATAAGGACCTTACGCAAGGAGAAGAGGGGAATAATGATTGAGTGTAACCACTTGGGCCTAGCTGGGACAGAACAGGGTATGAAGCCACGAGAAGAAGTAGAGGTCCCAAAGTTTCTGGAAACAACTATCAGGAGCCATGGGAGAGTATTCCAGGAACCACAAGGGTTACCACCCTCACGAGGAAGAGAACATTCCATAGTGCTCAAATCTGGGAGAAATCCGGTTAGCGTGAGGCCATATAGGTACCCACAATGCCAAAAAGACGAGATAGAGAAACTTATCCAGGAGATGCTCATGGCATGTATCATCAAACCTTCTCGTAGTTCATTTTCAAGTCTAGTTTTACTTGTTAAAAAAAAGGATGGGTCATGGCATTTTTGCGTCAACTACCGGGCTCTTAACAAAGATACTATACCGGATAAGTATCCTATTCCGGTGATTGAGGAGTTATTGGACGAGCTAAATGGGGCAAAATGTTTTTCCAAGTTAGACCTTAAGGCCGGATACCACCAGATCTTGATCAAGCCCGAGGACACCCATAAAACGGCGTTTCGCACACATGATGGCCACTATGAGTTTTTGGTCATGCCATTCGGCTTAACCAACGCTCCGGCCACGTTTCAGTCCTTAATGAACGACGTGTTCAGGCCGTTTTTGAGGCGATTCGTCTTGGTTTTTTTCGACGACATCTTGGTATATAGCCAAAGTGAGGAGGAACATGTGGGGCATTTGAACACGGTTTTGGAGACATTAGAAAAACACACCCTGTATGCTAACAAAAAGAAGTGCGAATTTGGGAGGACTCGAGTTGCTTATCTCGGACATGTGATCTCGAATGAAGGGGTAGCTGTTGATAGTGACAAAGTGCAAGCTGTCAAGGAGTGGGCTCAACCTCGAAACCTCAGGGAACTCCGTGGTTTTTTGGGTTTAACCGGTTATTACCGAAAGTTCATCAAGCAATATGCTCAACTAGCTCAACCATTGACGGAGCAACTAAAAGAAGACAACTTCGGGTGGACAGAAGCAGCGACAAGGGTTTTTAATTCATTAAAGACGGCCCTAATGAGCCCACCTGTTTTGGCGATGCCGGATTTTAACAAGGTATTTGTGGTAGAGAGTGATGCGTCAGGGCAAGGCTTGGGAGCAGTGTTAATGCAAGACCAGAGGCCCATTGCTTATTTCAGTAAACTGTTGGGGGTTCAAGCTCAGCACAAAGCCATATACAAAAAGGAACTAATGGCCGTGTGTCTAGCCGTGCAAAAATGGAAACATTTTCTGTTGGGAAGGCATTTTATTATCCGTACGGACCAGCAGAGCATCAAATACATTACTCAATAACGAGAGATCGTGACCGATTACCAAAAAGGGTGCGGAAACTGATTGGTTTCGATTTTGACATCCAATACCAGCCAGGAATACAAGCCAGGAGTGGCTAATAACGCTGCAGATGCATTATCCCGAAGGGCAGGGACACATGTCACCTTGCAAACTATGCTTCTATCCCACACCATTGATTGGTCCCACTTAGAGAAGGAAGTGGAACAGGACCCATTCTTGCAGCAACTCAAACTTGAAGTGCAGAACCAGACTAAGAGCCACCTGGGGTTCACTATGGTAAACAATAAATTATTGTACAAGAATCGATATGTTATACCCAGGAGTTCAAAGTTGATTCCGACCTTGTTGCATCAATATCACGACTCAGTGATTAGAGGCCATTTCGGGGAGGTCAAAACTTACTTGAGGGTGGCAACGGAGTGGTTTTGGGCCGGAATGCGAAAAGATATATCGTCCGATGTGCAGCAGTGCATGACCTTCTAGCGACACAAGTACTCTCAGTAAGCTCCTGCTGGGCTTTTGCAACCTTTGCCCATTCTGGAGCAGGTATTTGAGGATTTGTCCATGGATTTCGTGGAAGGTCTTCTGATTTCTAAAGGTAAGAATGTCATTCTGGTCGTGGTGGACCGTCTGTCCAAATATGCTCACTTCGTAGCTTTAAAACACCCTTTCACAGTGGCGAGTGTGGCAGAGCTATTCGTGAAGGAAATAGTCAGACTGCATGGGTTCCCTGCGACAATTGTCTCTGACAGAGATAAAGTGTTCCTCAGCCATTTCTGGAAGGAGTTATTTCGTTTGCAAGGGACAGAATTAAAAAGGAGTACCGCGTACCATCCTCAAATGGATGGGCAAACGGAAATTGTGAATAAGGTGGTGGAGTCTTATCTTCGGTGCTTTGTGGGGGATAAGCCAAGCTCATGGGTGCAGTGGTTGCCATGGGCGGAATATTCGTATAACACTTTTTTCCATTCGGCCTCTAAGTTTACACCATTTCAAGTCGTGTATGGGAGAGACCCCCCTAAGCTGATTCGAATTCGACAAGGACAAACCATGGTGGAGGACATTGATGCAATGTTGAAAGAGTGAGACTCATTATTAGATGAACTAAGACTCAACTTGCTTCGAGCCTAGAATGTAATGAAGACAATAGCAGATAGAAAAAGAAGGGATGTGGAATTTCAGGTTGGGGAACTGGTTTTTCTACGCCTACAGCCCTATCGGCAGCAATCTTTGGCTAGGAAACCCTTCGAGAAGTTGGCTGCTCGTTTCTACGGGCCATTTAAGGTACTGCAGCGCATTGGGCAAGTTGCATACCGGTTGGAGCTACCAAACACCAGCAGGATTCATTTAAATTATATTTCTAACAATAAGTGGACCTTTTTAGGAAAAATATTGAAATGTAACACGAAATTGATTGAAAATTAGGATCAAATATTATTTGATTACATGTAAATTTCTTTATTACAAAATTATATTAAAATTTTTATGGCGGAATTCATAGCTCAAATGTTGAGAGAGATATTAGTATTTAAATAATTTCCCTTAATTTTTCTAAAAAATATTCAACAAAATATGTTTTTAGATAAAATAATATTTCTAATATAAAATTAAGGTTTCTTTTGAATTCTCCCTTTCGTCTGGTCATTTACCGAAATTCAATCAAATAGCCTAGCCGCCTATAAATAATCTTAGGACACCTACCCTCAAACCCTAAATCCCTAAATCTAAACCCTAAATCCCTAAATCTAAACCCTCAAACCCTAAATCCCTAATGAGATCAAGATTGTGCTCTCTTGCCGGCGATCACCGGAGGAATGTTTGTAGGATGTACGAGCTTCATCGCAAGGGAAAACTGGGTGGTGAAAACCCAACAGTGGACAAGCTGGGTGGTCATGAAAAGAGGGGAATCCCAATGGACAAGGGAAAGCTTCGGCTTCCATCATTTCCGAAGCTTCCATCATTTCCCTTGTTCAAGAATCCTTGCACTTTCAACCGATGTACCACATTTCGTTGCACTACCGCCCGATGTACCATTGGGCTTGTGGGTCTCGGATTCTTGGGCTATGAATTGTACAAAACGAAGAAGGATTTGAAGAGTATCAAGGAAATGTTGGAGGTGATGGAAGCTAGAGAGGCTGCGAGGCAGGAGGCTGGTCTTAAGGGGAAGGAGAAGATGGTGGAGGATGTTGGTGTTAAGGAGGAGAATGTGGAGGATGTTGGTTCTAAGGAGGAGATGGTGAAGCTGCTGGTTGCTTGTTGCCTTGTTCTTTTTGCAATTTTTAGACGCTCAGGTGGCAGCTCAGGCGACACCGACACCGAGGGCGGCTCAGGCGACACCGACACCGAGGGCTATGCGACACTTTAGACAAGCAAATGAATATTGGACTTTTTACGGAATCCGGTTATTATCTAGTTCCGAAGCTTCCATCATTTCCCTTGTTCAAGAATCCCTGCACTTCCAACCGATGTACCACATTTCGTTGCACTACCGCCCGATGTACCATTGGGCTTGTGGGTCTCGGATTCTTGGGCTATGAATTGTACAAAACGAAGAAGGATTTGAAGAGTATCAAGGAAATTTTGGAGGTGATGGAAGCTAGAGAGGCTGCGAGGCAGGAGGCTGGTCTTAAGGGGAAGGAGAAGATGGTGGAGGATGTTGGTATTAAGGAGGAGAAGGTGGAGGATGTTGGTGCTAAGGAGGAGATGGTGAAGCTGCTGGTTGCTTGTTGCCTTGTTCTTTTTGCAATTTTTAGACGCTCAGGTGGCAGCTCAGGCGACACCGACACCGAGGGCGGCTCAGGCGACACCGACACCGAGGGCGGCTCAGGCGACACCGACACCGAGGGCGGCTCAGGCGACACCGACACCGAGGGCTATGCGACACTTTAGACAAGCAAATGAATATTGGACTTTTTGCGGAATCCGGTTATTATCTATGTTAATATCTATGTTATTATCTAATATATTGAACATGAGTCTTAGATTATTATCAGATCTACTTAGCATGTTTGGTAATGGTTCTCTGCATATTACTGTAGTAGTTCTGATGGGAGATGGAGATGATTTGTATTTTGGTGATATAAATGAAATTCGCTAACTATTGTCTAGTGAGGACCTTCAAACATAATTAATTGTGGTATGCAATTTCATTCTTGCTTCATAATTCAGACGTCCTTTTTTCATTGTTGTTGATATTATAAATGTTCAATTGCTAGTAAAAATTTACTACTGTATAGAATCTCAATTACCATATCAATCTTATTCCAACATTGCTTTATTTCATGCCTTGTGGTAGGTTTGATGTGTAATGCACTCCTGGTATAGAAAACAAAGTCCATTAGCAAACAAGTCGTAGCATATTTTTCAATCTTCAATTCTGTCATTGTTCTTGACTTTACCATGTATATTGTAGTAATTGTTTAGTATCGGGGCTGATTGCAAAGTATTGAATGCGGGCTGATATGTTTCGGCCTGTGTTAGGGGTTAGGCCGTAGGCGGGTCGTTCCCAGAACTAAACCCAAAATATAGACAACGTTAATTGTGATTTTCTGGTATGCAATTTCAATCTTGTTTCTTAATTCAGACCTCCTTCGTTGTTGTTTTATTGTTGATATTAGAAATGTTTAATTGATAGGTGATTATAGGCTTTTACAAGGAATGTCAATAGTGTTAGTTGGTGTCTCATTTGTTCATTAGTATTGCAGTAGTTGTATGGTGTATTTGTTTTACGACATAGGTGTCATGTTACCCATACACAATCGCACGATGCATAAATTTGTACACAATGTCTTTTTGTGTGTTTTCCTGCGTACCAGTGTTTCCATCTGTTTTTACGGTGCTAGTCCAGTTTGATTTTAATTGACTACATAAGCTTTCTGGATTGCAGGCTCTTTTAGATTTGAGAGAATGTGAAACTGGATTAATTCTTTGGTTGTTAATGTAACAGTAATTTGTTTACTTGTCTTTACTATTTTTTTTGTAAGAACTTGTATTTGCTATTTGATTAAATCTCTTCACATAAACTACTCTAGCACTTGTGGATGGGACTAAAACTAAAGCTATCTTTGTATAATCATAAGGTTGTGTGTATGAAGCAAGCTTTTTACTCTTTAATTTAAGATGTCGGATAAATTTTCTTGTTATTAATATGTTGTTACCATTCCCATTCTAGTTGATCAACTTTTATTGGATGTGTTATTGGATGTGCTCATATTGACATGCTCCAGTGGCTTTGTGCCAATTTTTGTTAAAAAAATCTCTGGATATGATCTTTGAGAGTGGAGACCCAATATATTAATTGACTACATAAGCTTTCTGGATTGCAGGCTCTTTTAGATTTGAGAGAATGTGAAACTGGATTAATTCTTTGATTGATGTTTACTTTTTCCACATTGGAGTCGATTTCGACCACATCGTGGCATAATTAACGGATAATATTTTGTAACGATTTCGACCACATCATTGCGAAGATATGTAAATTTTCTATTAGTATTTTGAAGCTGTTATCACTAGATTTTTTTCTACTTTTTTGGATTTTTCTAGTTTTAACCTACTGTTTAGCTATTTTACTTGTGCCACTTAACTGTAGACAAAGATGTTTTGTTTGAAAGATATGTAGCTTGTCCATCTAGTGTTTTGAAGAAAGTTCGTTGGAGAACTTGATATTCCTTTGGCTAGTGACCATGGAGAATAGAATAGAATCAAGGTGGTACAGCCAGTAGTTGTCTGGAAATAGACAGTATAATGATAGAGAATCAAACGAGAATATCCTCATAGAGGATTAGATGGAATAAGAATTTGTGGATGAAACCGACTACCATTAAAAATTTACAGATGCGGATGAAACCAACTCCGATGTAAAATTTACAAATTGTCATATCTATGTGAAATTAACATCATTGTGGCCTTTAGTACCCTGCAAGAACATGAAGAAAATGCCCCTCACAGTTGCAATTTATATCATTACCGTGTGCTTGTGGTCTGATCATGCCTTCATATGCTTAGTATTAATCACATCATATGCTCTGTAAAGCAGCAGAATAGCATGTTAAAATAAGATATTGCACGAAAGTTGTCGAGGTAATGAAATATGCACTCTCAATGTCTCTACATACACTCATCGTGTATTCATGTCAGAAGCTCATACGCGTAAAGATATTATTTGGTCGGAAGGAATGAAATGAAACGTAAAGCAAAACAGGTGGAATTTTAATGGAAATGCTAGCTTTTTCGAAAGAAATGAAGTACGTATGAAGTCATGAAGTGTGACCACATATGCATGTTGGAGTTCATTATAAGCACCCATCCATATTCCACTCCAAAGCAACAGCAAGAGGTGAGGAAAAAATAGACCTAATGAATAGCAATTTCCTTTGACTTCACCAGCTATACTCTTATGGCAACCCCTTGTGTTTCTCCTCCCCAACCTCTTCCTCTCTATAAAAAAAAATTACTACAATCTATCTGCATCTACACTAGGATAATACAGAGGCAAGCCATGGCATCATGTGGAAGCCTTCAACACATCTTCGAGAAGCCATTGTCCGAGAACCCGAGTAATCTCCTACAATCTTTCACATCCCGGAAACATCTCCAACCTCTTGAAGTTTCCTCTATAACAAAATTTTTTGGAGAACTGCATTTCAAGGAACACACTGAGCATGTCACACTTATTCCTCAATCAGCCCCCTCCTCTTCGTCCTTCTTGATAGATTTTTTTTCACAACCTAAGAGTGAAATTCTTAACGAAGAAAAGAATGAGAAAAACTATACTCCAACTATTGATAGAAAACAATATAAAACTAGTAACAACTACTCTTCTATGAATTCAGAGAGTTTGTCTATATGTACCGAAGGTCTTGGCTTCGAAAGCTGTAAAGATACAGAGGATTTTGTAAACAATAGTGGATCGAAGCATCGCAAGGTGAGAACCAACGTGATAAAACATTCATCGAGCGGTAACCTATCAGGTATGAGATCTAGGATAACTGGAGGAGAACTCCCTCCTCCAAATTCTCAAATAGGGAGAACTAGAAAGCCTGTAGTGAGCTTTACCTCTTATAGGCAAAATGGAAGATTTGTTCTCAAGGAGGTGAAACTGCCAATCCAGGAATCCTTGCATGCATGCAGAGAAGATGGATGCTTGAAGCTGCAATATATTCAGTCAGATGATGATATTATCCAGGAGAACAAAGAAAAAGAGGAAAATATAAAGGAAGTTGAAGATTGGGAAGATCAAAATGCTCATAACCTTGTCAATGGTTTTGGTGAGGCAGGTAACGGTGAAGAGATCGTTGAAGATGAAGGTATGATCAAGTTTCAATAGTTGAGGAAACTTGATGTTATCCATGCTTTTGCATGTGACGTTTCAAGTTTTTTACTCGAATTAACACAGTAATGAAAACAGAAGAGTATATAAGAAGAAACAATTGCACGGGAGAACATCAAAAAAATTTACAAGGGGCTACATAATTTGACCTCTAAAATCATATCATACCTCAGTTAATCACGTTCTGTTATTTACAAACAATTATTTCAAACATAAAAAGGACTAGCTTATACATGATTTTCTTATAATTTACCATAATAAGATATAAGTATCCTGAACACAACTTTAGATTGACCACCAGCTAGTCATCATCTTCCACAGGTAAACTATGCAGTGATACTACATAGATACAAAAGTTTACATAACAAAGTGTGTACAGATACAGTAAGAGACACGGGACACAAATAACGAATTTATGGGTCGCTTGACAGTTGTTGGCTTGCGAGCACGCTTCAAGTGTCTCACTGTTTAGGAAAGATAACGAATTTACCGCATATGAAGTTGCAAGACTCTCCTTGCTTTATTTCCTCTACTTCAACTCTTCAAAGTAGAATAAAAAGGAGGTGAACGGGATCATATATCCCATAGTTTTTCTCATATGTTGCCATCACCATAAGATTCATACATAACATGTATATTAAGTTTTTCTGACGATTTTCCTGATTATTGCAATTATTTTTTGAATGCCGGAGCAAACCTATATCTAATACAATCTATAGTGGCTTAGAACTCAAGAAGGCATAAAGTATTCAAGTTTTGATTGAAATTTGGTGTCACAAATATTTAGCTTAGACAAAACATTAAACATCCAATTTACATAACCTACACACCAGAGGAGTAATAGATTAGATATACTAAAATTATTCAATTTGAATTTAAGGTGATTGTTGTCCATAAGAAAGAAGTGCAGAACAAAGACCACGGAGTATCCTACAGGCTACAACCCTGTTCCGATAAAACGAGGGTTGATGTAGAAACATTCTACCACAATGTTGTCACTACATAAGAACTCAAAGAAATCTATGACTATTTATATGGTCTACATACTTCTACGCAGTAAACACCTCCCCCTTCCCCCTCTCAAAGCCAAAATGATTAATTCATAGATAAATCAAATCTAAGAGCGGACTTGGATAGCTCAAATGTTAACGGGTTTATCATCTGTGTCCCAGGATCTGGGTTCAACTCTTTCTCATCTCGAGATTTATTAAAAGAATGGATACTACTTGTTAGCTAATAAGCTTCATTAAAAAAAATCTAAGAGCGGACAAAATGGAAATGTAGAACAGGTCGAGATATTTGAACACCAAGTTGATTCTCTTAAGACAATAAAGGAAAGATGCTCGGAGAATATCTTACAACACAAAAGCAGAAATCTGTGCTAGACAGTGACTTACAGTGACATTCAGCACTTTGCATACTTATCTCTAGACGACAGTCGACAGAACACGATAATAGCTTAACAGAATACGCTTGACAGAAGAATAGAGTTGTATGTTATTAATCGTAATCCGACTTGTATGATTACAAATAACAAAATTTCATCTCTAACTTTGATTTGATTTATCAACTTTGAAAAACAGATTAATTATCTTTTTTGCATGTTTGGTAGTGGTACTGCTATCCTTCTCTTCATATTTTAAATTTTTTTGAAAGAGGTTTGGAAATTTTTGTAAAGTTACTATGTGTTGTCAACTACAATTTGACTAGGTAAGTAGGGTTTTTAAATATACAAAATTTATACTACTACTTTTATGTATGTCTTTTAATAAAGTGATCGGGGATTTTATCTAGCCTTTTTAGATTAGTAATAACATCTTTAGATTTTAGTTACAATATTTTCAAAATTATCAACCTTTTGTCTAAATTTTTAGATATACGCCTTCTGTTAAGGTCATGTCCATATCTTAGAAAACCTAACTTGTCCCCCAAAAAACGAGAACTGAGATATTCAAGCGTATTCTCTAGAAGTTCTCATTTTTTGGATGAATGAATAGAGGGTATAATTATAAGACTTTTTCATATTGGGTGCCCCTGGCGGGGCCCTTTAAAATAGCTTAACAGAATACGCTTGATAGAATACGCTTGAAAGCGTATTCTGTTAAGGCATAGTAGTTGTGCCTTTTATATATATATCTAAGAATACGCTTGACAGCTTCCATGTGCAAAACTGTAGGCCGCTCCATATACCTGCTTACAATTCCAACAGCATAAGAGATACCTGGTCTAGTGTGCACAAGATACCTCAAGCATCCAACAAGGCTTTTGTAGTCTGTGGCATTTACAATCTTCCCACCTTCATCTTTGTTAATCTGTACACTTGGGTTCATAGGATATTTTGATGAGTTGTAGTTTAACATTCCAGCTTTTTCAAGGACCTTTCTTGCGTACCCAGCCTGCTTTAGCTCAATGAAACCATCACCCTGTTGAACTTCTATGCCCAGATAATAGCTTAATTCCCCCATATCTATCATTTCAAAGATTTTACTCATTTGTGCCTTGAACTTCTCAGTGACTGCAACATTCGAGCCCGTGATCAGAAGATCGTCTACATAGACACCAACAATCAAAACATTATCACCTTCCCTTCTCGTATAAACAGCATGTTCATACGGGCATCGAGCAAAACCAAGATCCTCCAAGCACTTATTCAACTTTGCATACCAAGCACGTGGTGGGTTTTAGTGACCCAATCTTCATCTCTAGGCCTATTATAAGTTGTGGACCTCTATTCAAACCCATTAGACCTGCTTAGGGCTTATGCCAAGATTTGGGCATAACAACTACCCCAGAGTCCATATTGTCATTGAAGATGGGATGTGGACTCAAAAACTGCTTTGTCAAATATTCGATGCGAGGCCTATGCTCGCTATAGATTGCTGTAGATGAAAGCATAGTTATCTCAAGTGCCTTGGAATTGCATCGCGATCCCAATGAATTTTAATGATTGCAGACAACTGTCATATTTCGAGATCTTCTCCCAGCTGCTAAGATGATGACATGTGTTGTGTGTCTTTCAATTAATGCGAAGCCATGTATAAGTGAGTGATGGTGACCTCGAAGGGTCCTTTCAAGCGCAATATGGTCCTGCAGGGACCTTGAGAGACGACCCCATAGGGCCTTGCAGTCATAAGTTGTTATAATTATATCTTCTGTCCAGCTGATATGTGAGCTCGGGCTCTCACCTATATCTTCAGGTCTTCTTAAAGTATGATGAGATGGCTCTCCTCTGTTCCTTGTTATTATGATGAAAGGCCTCCCTATAAGTTGAGAGGATTCCTTACAGTCTCATATGCTGCGAGGCCTCCTTGCAGGCTCATACGTTGCGAGGCCTCCTCGCAGCCTCATATGTTGTGAGGCCTCCTTGCATCCTCATACGTTATGAGGCCTCCTTGCATCCTCATACGTTATGAGGCCTCCTTGCAGACTCATATTTTGCGAGGCCTCCTTGCAGCCTCATACGTTGCGAGGCCCCCTTGCAGCCTCATATATTGCGAGGCCTCCTCGCTGATAGAATAAGAGGACTCCTCGTGGCCTCCTCGCTGATAGAATAGGAGGACTCCTCGTGGCCTCCTCGCTGATAGAATAGGAGGACTCCTTGTGGCCTCCTCGCTTAACAACTTTTGATTTCTATGCTTTGTATTTGCATGCCATTTCGATTTGTTTTTCCAAGCGGACCCCATTGGACGTAAGGACTGTGTTAGACCAGTACCCAAACCAATAACCATAGGTTTCAAATCTTGCACGGTTTCAGTAGTTGGGATCATCTCCTGTGGAGCAAATAATGGTGAAGAAGTTTGCAAGGTTGGAACTCCTTGTGAAGCAGCACGAGGGTCTGATGAAACATGTGTATATCCAGGTCCAGAAACCATCGACATCACAATGGTTCCTCCTTGCGATGCCTATTTGTTTCCCAGCACGAACCGTGCCCAAGGCTGGGCTATTCCACTTCATTGTACTCACCTTGCATAGCTTGCATTCTTAAATCCCCAGTCTCCTTACCGTACCATATAATCACCTCGTACTTGCATATAACAGCCTCAACCTTGTCCTCGCTTCATCAGTTCAACCCCTTTTATTGATCCTTGTACTTGTTTAGTTGATCTCGATCCCGCTTTATTTTCCAATTTCGCGAGCCAGAATAATGCAATAACTTTAGTTTACTTATCAGCTTTTGGCCTGTCGCTTTGCTCCATGCTTACAATCGAACAAGGCTTTTTCTTTGATTTGTTGGTTCTTGCATTGCCTGTCATCGCTTCGTCCTCTTTTATCTTCTTATTTTACTTTTTAAATTCCTATTGACTTCACTCCATTTGACCTGTTCTACCTTGCATCATTTGTGGCATGCCTGAAGGGAGAGGATGCGCACTGTCTTTCAAGAGATTACGAGCTGAAGAGCCATTGACGGTTGTGCTTGCAGAATCAGTATCTAGGATCGAAGGTGCATTCTTACGGAAGTTGTAAACCTGCTCAAAATGATAAAGTAATGACTGGTAGTGATTTTTGAGCACAAATGATGCGCCTGTTATCGTAGCTGGACAGTTGAAGACCAAGAAGACTTTTTTCCATATGCGATCGTCTATAACAGGTTGCTTCAGTCGCTGAAATCGGTGGCCCAAGGAAATGCAAGGTCGAGATTTTTGTCAAAATTATGCAACCTTAAGGTTCCCCCAAAAGCAAAAGACACCATCTGGCGAGCTGGAAATCATTGTTTATCAATGAGAATGAACCTTCGAGGTAAACATGTACCAACCCGTAGTCAATGCATAAACCCATGTAGTCTTCACTTTTATTTTTCCAATTCGTGATGAACTTTTTATGCCTCGTACTCCACTCACTATTCAAGGATGCAAGTTACGTACTTGTTTGTTTCAAGATCTGGTCCACATCTTCGCAGCTTGCTTCTCTTCGCATCGCCTATTTGGAACCGGCTATGCAGGCTCACATGTTCACTTCGCCTCGTGTTGTCCTCGCATGTATACACACAGATCCCGCCTCGTGACTAGCTTGACTTCCTCCTCGATGCTTTCATTGTTTTAATAAATATACGAGTTTTGATTTCATTACTCACACCGGCACACCCTCGGATTATAGAAGAATGTAAACTGACTCCCATTAATAACAACATAAGTTGTAGTAACAAGAATTCCAATGTACATGTTGTCCGCAGACAGGACTGATGATGATAGAGTTTTTTGCTAATGACTTGCACGCCTTACTCCTGTACAAAGCTTTTGAGTTGTTACTGGCCGCACCAATTTGCTCCTCACTCATCTCGCATGTGCACCTTGATTTATTCACTTCCCTTTAATCCTTCCTTTTTCTCTTCGCTTGTATATATATATATATTTTTAAAGAAGCAAACAGGCTAACTCAGCGTGTCCTGATAGCAATGTGAACCGTCCCCTTTTGCATTGCCTTGGGCCTTCCTCATTTATTTCATTGTTGTTTATTTATGTTCTTTGGTCCACATCATACATTACATAGCATATCCTGTTACTATCTTCTTCATCGCCTCGCCTATGAGATTTTCCAGACCCCTCCTTGCTGGTTTCTTCTTCTTCCTCGTGTTGCAATCCCCGCTCCGTTACATGCAGATCTCACAACACCACACCAATCATCGAACAATTGCTATCCATTCCATTTTAATTGACCTCCTCGTTGCCTCCTGTATTATCCTTAATACGAACTGCTAAGACTCATGCATACGAGCCCAACCCACTGCACAATGCTGTTTTTTTACATGCTTTGTCGCTTCGTCCTCGATGCACCAGTGTAGAGTAAATTTTTGTCTATGAAGATCTATTTCCACAAGCTTCAGTTTCATGGGCGTATTTTGCTTACACACCAGTGGGTCCCACAGCCTATCTCAAGTTGCCGCTTCGTTGAATTCTTTTTCCTCCCCTCGAATATGAACATGAAGTACCCCTCCTTCGCCTCGCATAATTCATATTGATGGCTCTAGCCCCGCCTCGCATATGCTAGCTGGTGGGCCTTGCATCTTTGAAAATTGGTATTTGAAATTTTTCCAAGTGCTTTGAAATAGCTGGTTAAACCTCCATATGATCTCCCTTGCTTATAAATGAACTTTAACACATGCATAGAGATAGCTCCACATTGTGTAGACTAGACTCACGGACTGACCCATCATTGCCATTGTGGTCAAGCGGCTTCGCATCGTAAGATATCGGGCTTCTGGCCTCGCAACGCTAGGTGTGGCCTCGCAGTGCTAAGTGTGGCCTCACAAAGCTAAGTTTGGCCTCACAGCGCTAAGTGTGGCCTCGCAGCGCTAAGTGTGGCCTCGTAGCGCTAGGTATGGCCTTGTCTTGCAATTTTTCAAATGTCCCATTAAAAGAGGTGTTTATGTAATGCCACTACCCCCCGAGTCCTCATTATCATTGTAGATGTGATGAGGAATCAAAGTCTTTCAGCAACCTTCTTGTATTATTTGGAGTTGACACCATTTGAAATGAAGAGAATTTGATGTGATCCCGCTATGAGTAGACTTGATTTCTTCAACGCTATCCCTGAACACTTGACCTCGCATCGCTATCCGGGGGCACTTGACCTCACATCGCTATCCGGGGGCACTTGACCTCGCATCGCTATCCCGGGGCACTTGTCTTCTTCACTGTTGTCCCAAGGCAGTTGGCCTCGCTACGCTATCCCGGGGTACTTGGACTCTTCAACGCTAAGCGAGAGCACTTAGATTTTTCAATGTCATAACAGGCTTTCCTTTGTTGCACATGTAATAAAATATTGAGGTCTTGAGCTCATTTTGATCTTCAAATACTTTGACTTCTCTCCTTTCATCTCTTGTGCGAGCTTGAGGCATCTCGTTAGAAGGCATCTCGCTAGGAGGCATCTCAAGATCTCGATAGTTACTCTATATTGGGGCCTTGCTAGGAGATGTGGGTCGCTTAGAAAATTAACCCTTGCCTTGGCCTCGCTTCTAGTGATGTAGCTTATCCTTCTCGAACCCAGCCTCGCTACGCTAGGTGCAAGCATGGCCTCGCTCCTATGAGGTCGCTCCTGGGGGTCTTCCTCCTCGTGAGTCGCAGCCCGGGGTCGCATTTGGGTGTCATAAGCTACCCTGGGGTCTCACTCCTCGACCTCTCCGTTCTTCTTGTTCAAGTTAGTCATCGTTCTCCCAATATGATGACTTGCCCTCCTTCTAGCGCCAAATGTTATAGGGAGAATATTGTATAACAATATTTTAGAGGTTTGCTGGAATCACGAAGCAAAATACGGATATTTTGCTAAGAACATAAAGAACACGGAAGGAGATTGGAGATTGTTTGTGGCTGATCTTGTATGGTGTTTTCAGGGGAGAGCTATCAATCATCCTTTACAAGATGCCTACGTACCCTATTTATAAGGATCAAGCCATACGTAGTTCTCTTGGAGAAGAAGTTATCTAGACGAGCTAGGGTTTCTATGGGCTTGACTAGGCCCAAATCCACTAGACGTCTTCTTGGGCTGATATATTTTACCCATTTATTCTATCCATGATCCATGGTCCAAAGAAGGAAGCAAATGGTCTCGCATGGCTAGAGTCGGGACCTCTTGGGCGAGGCTAATAGAGAAGTAGCAAGGGTGTAGCATGCAACCTCGAGGGGTTGAGTCATGCGAAACGGACCCAAGTGTATCGATACTCATGCGACCTCGAGGGGCTGCGTCATGAGCCTTCCAGCAGAGAATGAGATAGCGATCTCATGTAGTATGTGGATGTAATAATAGTGCGAAGCGATCCCTTGACGGGAGTCATATGCGAAGCGATCCCTTGATGGGAGTCATACGCGAGGCGATCCCTTGATGGGAGTCATACGCGAGGCGATCCCTTGACGGGAGTTATAAGAGAGCTGATCCATGTAGATGCGACCTTGAGGCCGGGCTAGCATGATGCTTAAATCAACTGACCTCGCTGACGAGGCGAACGGAGAAGCTGCATGGCCTCGCATGCGGCCTCGCTGGGCTAGTCATGCGAGGTGGTCCACGCTGTACGGAGATAATTATACTCACGCGACCTCGCTGGGCCTGACCGTAAGCCTTCATAATAAATATGCTCTAGGCCTCGCTGGACCTTGCAGAGAGAGTATTCTAGGCCACGTCGGACCTTGTAGAGAGACATGCATGATAGATGCTATCCCATACTAGGGAATTTGTTGGCGAACTCGACCCGCAGCTTGGGGTCGCAAACTTCCACATTGTGCTTGATAGTATATTGGACTGACTCCTGATGGTGGGTTTTAGTGACCCAATCATCATCTCTAGGCCCATTATAAGTTGTGGACCTCTATTCAAACCCATTAGACCTGCTTAGGGCTTATGCCAAGATTTGAGCATAACAGTATGTAATTGTAGAGGATGAGAAGGCGATTCATTTGGTATATGACATGTGAATGGAAAATTACGTGATAGTACTGAATAGAACTTTGCCGAAAATTCGAGTAAAATCGCCTCAGAAATCGCGTGTCCCGTCGCCTCTATGGGAGACGGTGAACAGACTGATACGCATATGGGAGATGCGTATCCCCATATGCGCATTTTCATGATGCGTATCCCAGCTACGCATGTGAATGTTAGAATTCAAAATATAAACTATACGCATCAGGTAAATGCGTGGTCGGTGTACGCACCACGGACATGCGTAGTCCGTGGTCAAAAAGGACGGACTCTCCCGCATATAGGTATTTCGGGCACTTGATTCTGAATGGTGGGTATTTAGGGCATTCTTTCAATTTTATAAGATATATAAGTTTAATTATTTAAAAAATGATTTTATTAACATATAAAGAAGTACGAATATAATTTTTATATTTAAAATAATAAATTTTCAAAGATTTGAAGGATACATAAACAATATTAATATAGACCTATGAGTGATTTTTGAATAAAACATTTAATTTATCTCTCGGTCTTGGAGTTTCACTAAAAAAATTAATTGATTTATTATAAGAGTAGTGGTATGATGTGGAATAGTTCTCTTTAAATTTTTTTTCCCGAATAACATGACAGAGTAAATAATCGATTTTAATTTGTGTATCAAATCAGTATTTGAGATATTTAGCATTTTCCTTATTATAAATACGCTTGCTATAAATAATTTAAATGGAAACATAAAAAAAATTGAGGGGTATTCAAAAATCAGTTAGACATTAAATATCTAGAGTGTGGTAGGAGGCGCAAAGCCGATTCACGAAATTGAATGGTGCCAAATCGGCGGGGAGACATTTATCGGCTTTTACCGTAAAAGCTAACCGTTTATTCATCGCCACGTCATACCCCACCGTAAATGCCATCTTGTTTTCCTGGATTCACATCTGTGTCACTAGGAAGAACTCCCTGCGGTCCGTTGAGAAAGGCACTTGCAATTTGTCCAATCTGATTCTCCAATGTCTTGAGAGATACCGTCTGACTTTTAATCATCAACCTCAATTCATCCAATTCAGATTTTTCATTCGAAAATTGACCATCATCCCCATGAAACTGTTGCTACTGAAAATCTTGATTGTTGCTCCAGCCGAAATTGGGATGATAGGTGGCTGGAGCTGGTTGCTGGAAGTTGCTCACAAACTGTACTGACTCAGAAGATATGTCACATTGACTCATCTCATGTGTGCCCGCACATAGCTCACAAACACTAGCAACTTGAGGCACCCCATGCTTTGACATAGAATCCAATTTCTTATTAAGTGCCTCTAGCTGAGCTGCTAGAGCTGTGACTGTATTAACTTCCAGAATTCCTGCTAATTTACCTTGTGATAATCTCTGAGTTGGATTCTGGTATTCATTCGCAGCCATCATCTCAATTAGCTCATAAGCTTCCTCATAGATCTTAGCCCATAAAGCTCCCCCTGATGCTGCATCTAGCATGGGTCTTAACTGTGCACCCAAGCCATTATAAAAGCAGTTAATCACCATCCAATCAGGCATCCCATGATGTGGACACTTCCTTAGCATCTCCTTATATCGCTCCCAAGCCTCGCACAAAGATTCTTCAAATTGCTGTGAAAATTGAGTAATAGCGTTCCTGATTGCTGCGGTCTTTGTCATGGGAAAAATTTAGTGAGAAATCTCTGAGCAAGATCCTCCCATGTAAAAATAGAACCTGCTGGTAGATAGTGAAACCAGCCCTTAGCTTTATCCCTCAAAGAGAATGGGAAAAGTCTCAATTTGATAGCATCTTCCGACACCCCGTTGATCTTGAAAGTGTCGCAGATCTCAATGAAATTCCGGATGTGCATATTAGGATCTTCAGTCGGAGCACCCCCAAACTGAACTGAATTCTGCACCATCTGAATTATGCTAGGCTTGATTTCGAAAGTATTAGCTGCAATAGCTGGCCGGACAATGCTAAATTGGACGTCATTGATTTTTGGTTGAGAATAATACATTAATGCTTTCGCTGCTGTTGCTGGTTCTCCCATTGCTTCCTGCAACACATAAAACTAAACAACTATGTAAGAAACAATCCGAGTTAGTGAACTCTAACGACCACTGATGACAAGCACATAAACTAAAAATAAAACACCGATAATCCCCGGCAGCGGCGCCAAAAACTTGTTTGCACTAAATCACGCAAGCGTACGTGGTCACAAGTAATATATGAATAAGTCAATTTCATTCCCACAAAGATCTGGTTATGGTTTTAATTCAGTAGATGTACCTATGCAACAATATATAATTATTATTCACTGCTAAGACAATTAACAAATTTGGATTTTAATTAACTAAATAAAACAAATAAATAATCTAAGAATTAATTATCTAATGAAAAATAAAATCGAATTACTTCTACAAGAGTAAACATGGGATCCTAACTTCATTAAATACTTCGTTTAGAGTTGATGCATTTAATCAATGCATGTGATGGTTATGATATCTGATCAGACAACACGAAACAAGTAAACGCTACCTCTCAGTATACGAATACCAAACTAAACATACATCCACAAAAGAGATAAAAGATGAATAGACACCAATTATGCTTAAACCCTATATCTCTATAAGATTTGAAAACATAACGGTTGAAGAACAAGTTGTCTATTAAGATCACATAGGGTAACATAATATCTCTATTTACGCAACAAATCATGATGTTAAAACATCAACCTATCCTATGCTAGCATGGCAAGTTCTAAATCTCAAGATCCACTCTCGTTTCACAAGAGATTAACAAATTAGATGTTCGCGACGCATCTAAACACATGAAGCATAACCATACGAGAATTTCAAGAATTCACCACAAATAAATCTTTAAAGCAATCAAACTACTAAGCTACATAGATAACTCCGTTAGAATCCCATGACAACGATTAGTTCATAATCGAACCGCTCGTCATCATGGGATCTGATGAAACCATGATAAAAATAAAGTTTGAAAAGATACAAATAAACCTAAGTAATTGATATGTAATGTGTTAGAAAATGGAGTTTTTAGGGCATAATTATTTTATGTTCTTGATGTTAATTCCGGACTTTAACGATTGGAAATTGTTCCTTGATATGGGAACTTAAATTTTCATATATGGGTCTAAGTAATTTTCTTAGTGAAACCCATAGAGAAATGGAGTTGAAGTTAGTAGCTTGAATAAGCTTGAAATGAGAATGTGTATTTATCCCACATTGAAATAAATAAGGGGGGTTGTTGGCTTTATATAGAATCATACACATGGGTAGTGTACAACTACTAAGGTGTATGATGGTGCATGGTGTTACTGTGTGCTCCACACGCACACACACACACGCGCGCGCGCCGCCGCCGCCCGCCCCGCCACGTCACGTCTCGACTCGACTCGGGTCGGCTCGGTCGAAGGGCGATTTGGGCGAATGTCTCGGCGTCTCGCGTACGCGAGGCGACCTGGGCGAGGAATTTTATTGCATGGATTATTGATTTATTTTAATATTATAAACATGCTGTCAAGAGTTGGACTGTTAAGTCCTGTAAACTCTCGAGAGTAAACTTGCTGTCATGAAACAAAGTTGCTGTCAGGAAAGTAAAACTTGCTGTCAGGAACAAGGTTGCTGTCAAGGAAGTAAAACTTACTGCCGGGAACAAGGTTGCTGTCAAGGAAGTAAAACTTACTGTCAGAAACAAGGTTGCTGTCAAAGAAGTAAACTTACTGTCAAGTTCAAACTGTTGACAGTTACTTTAAAGGTACTGTCAGGACTTGTTGACAGTAACTTCTGCGTGATTTTGACAGTAGAGTCTGAGCGTTTATTCTATTAATTGGAAGTCATAATGTGGATAAATATATATAACGTAACTGTTACGATTTATTTAATATAAAATCAGCTGTTACAGCCGTTTTGATTATATTAAATCGACCGTTTCATGTTACAATATTAATTGGGTGGCATCAGTTACGTTTAGCCTCTAGTATAAATAGAGTCCTAAGCTACTGATTGTTTAGACAGATATAAAAACATACTGTCCACACCATACATTCTCTGTTCTCTCTATACACTCTGTTCTCCCTTTATATTCTGTACTCCACCAGTAGGTTTTTCTGGCAACTGAGGTGCTAGTTGAAGTTGAGTTTTCTGGTTGCTGTGACCATCTAACTCGGAGCTGTTTTATCCTGGAAGAATATTGCCAGCATCCTGACACAGTGTAAGTGGAGGCAATTATCTCTTCAAGAACAATCAGGACTTCTTTGCAAGGCCTGGTGACTCAGCTGGTTATTTCTTATTTGATACCTGCATAGCTATGGCTTCTGGTATGATTTCTTATCTTTCTTTGTTCTATCAGTTACTGATTTGCATGTGTTTTACCTTCGTGTTTTGTTTCGCTAATTGTATGCTTGGCCTGGACTTGTTAAATACGATATATAACTGCCTCTATGTTGCTGTAGTAGTCAATATTTCCAACATTCTTGAAGAGATAATTCGTTATATAGTATTTAGCATAATGGTTAACGAGAGTGAGATTCCTGCTAGTGGTAGTTCGGTTGCATCTGTTGGGGTCATTGATTGGACCACTTACAGTTTTCCACAACCCGTTGAATTGACTGGCTTGCCTGAGAAATTCAATGGGGGCGTTGGCTTTTCTCGTTGGCAGAAAAGGATGAAGTTGTGGTTGACTGTAAAGGGTTTGTGGCCTATCGTGGAGTATGAGAAGCCGGTTGTGGATCAAGAGAAGGCTGAATCAGTTAAGAGTTATGCGAAGTGGGCTGAGAAGGATGGGGTTGCTAGGGCAGTAATTCTGGCTGCTCTAACCAACACATTGTTTGATGTGTACTCCTCTGATGCCTACATCGCAAAACTCTTATGGGAGAAGCTGGACCAGACACATAATACTGACTCACAAGGTCTGGAAAAGTATTCTGTGGCTAGGTTCCTTGATTTCAAGCTGGTGGACAATAAGTCCATGACTGAGCAAGTGCATGAGTTCGAGATGATAGTGCATGCTTTGAAGGAGTCTGGAATGGACCTCCCCGAAAAGTTTAAGGTGATGAGTGTGATTGAAAAGCTCCCAAAGTCTTGGGAAGAGTTCTCTCTCTCCCTGAAAAGACAGAAAGGAGAGATCACATGGACCAACCTTATGCTGGACATCTCGGTGCAAGAACAACACAAGTCCAAATAGGGACATGTGATGCCAACTGAGCATGGAAGCTCGAAGGTAAACGTAGCTACTGTAGGACAGAAAAGGAAGGCTGTCTCTAAGAAGGGTAATAGTAATAAACCTAAGAGTGACAAGGATAAGGCCAAGAAACCAAAGGCAAACAAACCATGTTGGTCTTGTGGGCAGGTTGGGAACTGGAGTAAGGACTGCCCTACAAAGAAAGCGAAGAAAGCCGAGGCTGTAGCTCAAGCGAATGCTGTGCTTGGAACCTCAAGTGGGCCTGTAGCGAACATGGTTGTTGGTGAAGCTTTGGCTTCTGAAACCAACGAAGACCGGTATGTTACCTACAACCCTGTACTATTTTCCACTTATCTGTCAAATGAATGGTTGATTGATACTGGAGCTAATGTGCATATTTGTGCTGACATTAGTTTATTTGTATCTTATCAACAGAGTCATAGCTTGACAGTGACGATGGGGAACGCAAGTGCTGCTCAAGTACATGGAGTAGGAAACGTGGACCTGAAGTTTCCTTCGGGACGTATTCTATCCCTAACGAGAGTGCATCATGTTCCCGACATGCGTAGAAATATAATAAGTGGTAGTTGTTTAGTAGCTAATGGCTTTGAAGTTTCTCTCAAATGTAATAAAGTAGTTCTTATTCATACTGGTACATTTTTTGGCAAGGGTTACTTGTCGAATGGTTTATTTGTGATAAATGCTGAACCCGTTTTGGGTGGGTTGATTAATAATATTACTCCTTCTGTTAACTATGTTGAATCTTCAGATTTATGGCATGCTAGACTTGGTCACTTAAATTTTGGTGCTCTTAAAAATATGATGAACTTAGAGTTGATTCCAAAACACACTATAGAAAAGAATTCTAAATGTCAAGTATGTGTGTCTGCTAAACAAATAAGGAAACCTTTTCATAATATTGTTAGGGATTCAGACTTGTTAGATTTAGTACACACTGATATTTGTGAATTTGGTGGTGTGTTGACTAAGGACCAGTTTAGATACTTCATTACCTTTATAGATGATAGTAGTAGATACTGTTATGTTTATTTACTTAGACATAAGGATGAAGCACTTAGTAAATTCATTATTTATAAAACTGAAGTAGAAAAACAAACTAGTAAGGTACTTAAACGGTTGAGATCTGATAGAGGTGGTGAGTATACGAGTAACGCTTTTAATGAATTTTGTGCAAACAATGGTATAGTTCATGAAGTTACCCCACCATACACACCTGAGTCTAATGGGGTTGCTGAGCGAAAGAACAGAACATTTAAAGATATGATTAATAGTATGCTTATTAATTCTGGGTTGCCTAAATACATGTGGGGAGAAGCTCTGAATACGGCTTGCCATATTCTGAATAGAGTTCCTCTGAAACACATGGATAAGACACCCTATGAGTTATGGAAGAGCAAGAAGACTAGTCTTAAGTATCTTCGTGTGTGGGGGTGCCTTGCTAAGGTACTTGTCCCTGAACACAAGAGAAAGAAACTAGGTCCGAAGATTGTTGATTGTATCTTTCTAGGCTATCTTGAGACCACTACAGCTATGAGATTTTTAGTGCTAAAATCTGACATAGATGGTATAGTGGCAAACACGATAGTTGAGTTTCGTGATGCTACATTCTTTGAGGATGTTTACCCTATGAAGACTGGTATGCCTCAAGATACTTCTAATGAAGATCCTACTCACACATCAAGTTCTATTCCTGATCATGTGGAAAAGATGACAAATGTGGGGGCGGAACCTAGTAGTAGCTCTACTCCTAAGGAGGTAGAGGAACCACGAAGGAGTAAGCGTGCAAAAGTAGTCAAGGATTTTGGAAGTGATTTTATCACTTACAATGTCGAGGACGAACCTTTAACCTTCCGACAAGCTATGGATTCTTCAGAGTCTAGGCACTGGAAGGGCGCTGTAAAGAGTGAAATTGACTCTATTGTTTCTAACGGAACATGGGAGTTAGTTGATCTCCCTCCTGGGTGTTCTACTATCGGGTGCAGATGGATCTTTAAGAGAAAGTTGAACCCTGACGGCTCAATAGATAAGTACAAAGCTAGACTGGTAGCTAAGGGTTTTAAGCAAATGGAGGGTATTGATTACTTTGATACATACTCTCCTGTAGCTAGGATGACAACAATCCGAATGCTTGTAGCATTGGCTTCCGTACATGGTCTTATCATCCATCAAATGGATGTAAAGACAGCTTTTCTTCATGGTGAACTTGAAGAAGAGATTTATATGGATCAGCCTGAGGGATTTGTTGCATCTGGTAACGAAAGGAAAGTATGTAAATTGATCAAGTCCATCTATGGCTTGAAACAAGCTCCTAGGGATTGGCATAAAAAGTTTGATGAAACTATAGTGCCGTTCAGTTATGATATTAATGATAGTGACAAGTGTGTCTACACCAAAGTTAAAGGTAGTGAGTGTGTCATCTTGTGCCTATATGTAGATGACATATTACTGTTTGGAACCAATATTGAGATTATTAACGAGACAAAAGCTTTCTTGAAAAGGCATTTTGAAATGAAGGATATGGGTGAGGCTAGTGTGATTCTTGGTCTCAAGCTGACTCAGTCAGCTGAGGGAATAACTTTATCGCAGTCTCATTATATAGAAAAATCTATACTTGAGAAATATGGTTATTCACAGTGTAGAATCGCTAGTACACCCTATGATCCTAAAGTTGCCATTGTCAAGAATACTTCAGGAGTACCTGTGTCTCAGTTAAGGTATTCTCAGATTATAGGGAGTTTGCAGTATCTTGCTAACTGTACTAGACCAGATATTTCATATTCTGTGTCTAAGTTGGCTAGATATACAAGCTGTCCAAACAGAACTCATTGGGATGCTCTTGATAGAGTACTTAGATATCTGAAAGGCACAATGTACCTTAGTTTACACTATAGGAGATTTCCTGGTGTACTTGAAGGTTACAGTGATGCAAGTTGGATAGCTAAGAAGTCTGGTTCCAATGGAGTAACTGGATACGTGTTCACTTTAGCGGGTGGAGCGATATCCTGGAAATCGACCAAACAGACTATAGTAACTCGGTCTACTTTTGAGGCTGAGTTGTGTGCGCTAGATGCCACGGGAACGGAGGCTGAATGGTTACATGGACTTATGTCCGCGATACCTGTAATAAGCAGACCGCTTCCTGCGTTTGCTATTCATTGTGATAGTAAAACAACTATCGACAAGATTAGCAGTAAAAAGTATAATGCTAAAACAAAGAGACACATCCAAGTTAGACTAAAGTCTATAAGGGGTTTAGTGTCTGATAGGATTATAGCTGTAGAGTTCATAGGAACTCAGAACAATATAGCTGATCCTTTAACTAAAGGACTGGAACCTGCAGTGGTCCTTAAGTCGAGGTTGGGGATGGGGCTGTCAACCCATCATAGTTCATCATCAGTGGGAACCCAATACACATGAGAGGAGATCCCTTGAAGTGTATTCAATGTGGTAATAACAAGCTGTAAGGATGAATTGGTAGTACCTTTGCTACATAGATGATACTGTTGTATCTGAGTCTATCCCCTGTAAACCTAGAAGGTACTGATACTGCTAGATAGCAAGAGTTATTATAACTCTGAATGGGGTCAAGTCATTCGACGAGATGGTAGCAGTACATCTCTGGAGATGCCCAGCTAAGCGAATGTAATTGTGTGGTCGCAATTAGAGGAAAGGGTTATTCCTTGAAGCATTCGATGAACAGGATCGAGACAAGACCATTAATGTCTCAAAGCCGTAGATTGGCACCATAGCCTTTGACTTGTCGTCGTCTATGGAACATGATTACATCAAACGGATTAAGATTCAAGGTGAAACATTCCATCTGAATCCGGTAGTCATCGAAGTAGGGGACTTAGGAGGGTTCAAACCCGGAAGGGTACCAACTCTGAAAAACAAGTCATGATGGAAAACCTGGAGCATTTCTGTATGGATTTGTGGGGGATTGTTAGAAAATGGAGTTTTTAGGGCATAATTATTTTATGTTCTTGATGTTAATTCCGGACTTTAACGATTGGAAATTGTTCCTTGATATGGGAACTTAAATTTTCATATATGGGTCTAAGTAATTTTCTTAGTGAAACCCATAGAGAAATGGAGTTGAAGTTAGTAGCTTGAATAAGCTTGAAATGAGAATGTGTATTTTGAAGGAATTTATGACCGTAGCGGAAGTGTAAATCACATTTACTTGCATAAAAACCTAATTAATCATGTATATAGATTTAAAAAAATTGTATGAACACAAGAAAAATACCTTGATAGCTTTCCTGGGATTGTTATGAATGTATCTTTGATTTCCAGCAATCACCCCTCAAGTGTGGAGTGCTCTAATGGTATCCACCAAGATCAAATATCATATAGTGGATTAAGAACAATTGAGAAAATTATTAAAATGATTTGGAATGATTTTTGATGAACTTCAAAAGCTCTCAATAATCCTCTCAAAATCCCTGGGATGTTTTGTGTTTTGTGTTTGATGTCTTGTGTCTTCCAACTCTTGGAATGTTTGATATTTAAAGAAATAAAGTCTTTACTTTATCTAATTAAATAATCATTTAATAATTAAAACCTTTTTAATTATTAATCCCATTCTGAAAATAATTCTCTCATAAAATTTAATTTCTCAAACTAAATTTTGTAATTAATAATTATTAAGAACTTTTCTTAATTTATTTATAATCTATTAAATCTCATTTAATAAATTATAAATAATTGCTAATTAATTATTTATTCAATAAATAAATAATTCATAGCCATTATTAATTATTCTCATCATCTATAAATATTTAACCTTTTTATGGTGTGACCCTTTAGGTTCAATATTAAGCCGGTAGTAGAAATAAATAATAATAAACTATTTATTATTACTTATACGAATTACTAATTAATTCGTTAAATATAATTACATAAGTAATTAATATTTATTCTACATCGTGAGTGATACTTTTGAATATATCGCGACTATCCGGATAATATGAATTCATTGCTTAGAATATATAAAACCTATTCAGCAAATGGTTACCGTACAATCAATTCCTTCTACCCGACAATATCCCGATTAAATACAAGGCATGGATCGCGTGTCAAGCCTATTTAATTTAATCATATAATTTCTTATACATTATGTCTAGTTCATTTGAATTAGAAACTCTTTCTAACTTCAATTACTCTGGCCAGAGATTCCTGAACTAACATAGTAAGAACATCATAGGATATTCACATTCTTTTACTGAAAGGGGTAGATTCTTTATCGATCGTTAACTATCTTCATATACAAATTCCTATACCCGGAATAGAACTAATGATTGTCCCTTGAGGACTTAGAACTAAACCAAAACATAGTTCATTGTATATAAGATTACTTTAACGGTCTCAAGTTTAAGGACACTTGTACCACCATCAACTTATGAACAACTATTAACACGTGAGTAAACTCCATTAGTCGTTCATTTGATCAAGTCACGTTCAGTGAACTTATTCTCCAATAAGCACCTACATACTATCTATAGTGTCATCACACGAATGTCTATGAGAACAGACATCCTTCCGAGGAAGCAAGCATAGTATGTACCGATCTTTACGGATTGACTAACTCCCAATTAGTTATCCTACGATCGGGAACTATTTAAGTTTAGTGTTATCATCTTCTAGATCTCATTATTATAATCTCATTATAATTCTAGAAGCTTTACTCTAAACTATGGAACTTCTTATTTAAACACTTTAAATAGATAAAGCCCGTAATAAAAACAACAAGTCTTTTATTAATATAAATAAAATCAAATAAGATTACATGAAAGTATTTCCTAACTCATCACACATGATTGGGTTTAGGACAAAATACTATCAAACTCCCACTTGTACTAAAGCCAATCACTCTGGTATCTTATACCCATCTTATCTCTATGTCGATCAAAGTGAGCCTGAGACAATGCCTTAGTAAATGGGTCCGCTATGTTGTTATGTGTGTCAATTCTTACGATGTTGACATCCCCTCTTTCTATGATCTCTCGAATCAGATGAAAGCGCCGCAACACGTGTTTGGAATTCTTATGGGATCTTGGTTCCTTAGCTTGAGCTATCGCAGCGTTGTTATCACAATACAACACTATAGGATCCTCAATGCTAGGAACTACTCCCAAATCAGAAACAAATTTCCTCATCCAGACAGCTTCCTTTGCAGCTTCACATGCAGCTATATATTCTGCTTCCGCTGTGGAGTCAGCCGTTGTAGGCTGTTTGGAACTCTTCCAACTAATCGCTCCCCCATTTAGAGTAAATACATACCCTGACTGGGATCTGCTACCATCGCCTTCTGATTGAAAACTAGAGTCAGTATAACCCTCAATTTTCAATTCAGATCCACCAAAAACAAGAAAAACATCTTTAGTCCTTCTCAAGTACTTCAATATGTTCTTCACTACTTTCCAGTGTTCTTCACTTGGGTTAGACTGATATCTGCTCGTCACACTAAGTGAATGAGCAACATCAGCTCTAGTACATAACATCGCATACATGATGGATCCTATTGCCGAGGCATAAGGAATCCTACTCATGCGTACCCTTTCCTCATATGTCTTTGGAGACATCTTCTCGGAAAGAGTAATCCCATGACTAATAGGAATGAGACCTCTTTTCGAGTTCTCCATGCTAAACCGTTTTAGCACTTTATCGATGTATGTACCTTGGGATAGGCCAATCGTTCGATTAGATCTATCTCTATAGATCTTCATCCCTAAAATATAGGATGCCTCTCCCAAGTCCTTCATAGTGAAGTTCTTTGATAGCCAGACCTTGACTGATTGTAACATCGGTATATCATTTCCTATTATAAGTATGTCATCCACATACAATATAAGAAATGTTACCGCGCTCCCACTAACCTTCTTGTAAATACATGGTTCATCTAAGTTTTTGATAAAATCAAACTCTTTGATTGTCTCATCAAAACGGATGTTCCATCTTCGAGAAGCTTGCTTCAAACCATATATGGTTCGCAGCAGTCTACATATTAGATTTTCGTTTCCACTGGAAACAAAACCCTCTGGCTGTGTCATATACACTTCCTCTTCAAGTTTCCCATTGAGGAAGGCCGTCTTTACGTCCATTTGCCAGATCTCGTAATCATAGTAGGCTGCAATCGCAAGCAAAATCCTAATGGATTTGAGCAAGGCTACAGGCGAAAAGGTTTCATCAAAGTCAATCCCTTGTCTTTGTTTGAATCCTTTTGCCACAAGCCTGGCCTTATAGGTCTCCACCTGGCCATCTGCTCCTAACTTTCGTTTGTATATCCATTTGCACCCAATGGGTTTAACTCCTTCAGGTGCCTCAACCAAAGTCCACACTTGGTTTATATACATCGAGTCCATTTCGGATTTCATGGCATCCTGCCATTTCTCTGAGTCATTACAACTCACAGCCTCTTCATAAGTCATAGGGTCCTCATCATCAACAAATGACAAATCATCATCATTTTCAATGACAAGCCCGTAATATCTTTCGATTGGGCGGGACACTCTCTCTGACTTACGTAAAGGTTGTTCTACAGAAGGTTGTTCTTTCTGAACAGGTACTTCTTCTCTAATCGTTGCATTTTGTGTTTCTTGAACTTCATCAAGTTCAATATTTCTCCCACTGTTTCTATCAAGGAGGAACCGTTCCTCTAAGAAGTGTGCGTGTCTAGAAACAAATATCCTTTGATCAGAAGGATCATAGAAATAATATCCATGACCTTCTTTAGGATATCCCACAAAACTGCATTTCACGGATCTAGGTTCCAACTTATCATGTTCAACTTTCTTGACATAAGCTGGACACCCCCAAACCTTAACATGTCTAAGACCTGGTTTCTTCCTACTCCACATCTCATGTGGGGTCGTGAGAACCGATTTAGAAGGCACCTTGTTCAGTAAATACGCTGACGTCTCTAAAGCATAACCCCATAGTGATACTGGAAGATCAGTAAAGCTCATCATGGACCTTACCATATCTAATAGAGTACGATTCCTTCTCTCAGATACTCCATTTAATTGTGGAGTATAGGGAGGGGTCCATTGAGAAACTATACCATTTTCTTTAAGATAACCTAAAAACTCTCCGCTTAAGTACTCACCTCCTCGATCTGATCGAAGAACTTTTATACTACGTGCGGTTTGTTTTTCTACTTCATTTCTATATTCCTTGAACTTTTCAAAAGCTTCGGATTTGTATTTCATAAGATATACATATCCTAACCTGGATCGATCATCCGTAAAAGTAATGAAGTATGAAAATCCTCCTCTAGCACTTGTTGACATTGGTCCACACACATCTGTGTGTACCAAGTCTAACAACCCCGCAGCTCTCTCTCCATGTCCAGTAAATGGAGATTTAGTCATTTTACCCATGAGACAAGACTCGCATGTAGGATATGATTCAAAATCAAAATGTTCTAGTAACTTATCCTTATGTAATGTGCGAAGTCTGTTCTCACTAATATGACCTAGTCTGCAGTGCCATAAATAAGTTGGATTTTTATTATCTCTTTTTCTTTTATTATTTGGTTGTTCAATTTGAAACAAATTATGTTCTAAGTCACATATATACAAACCATTATGTAATGTACCGTATCCATAAATAATATTGTTTCTCTTAATTAAACATTTATTATTCTCAACAATAAATGTAAAACCATCCGAATCAAGTACAAGAATAGAAACAATATTTCTTACAATTGATGGTACATAATAACATTTATTTAACACAATAGTTTTGCCCGTAGGCATATGCAAAGGAAATGATCCTATAGCTGTAGCAGCAACTCTTGCTCCATTGCCCATCAATAGAATCACTTCATCTTCCCCCAGAGATCTACTTTGCTTTAGTCCCTGCAACGAATTGCATATATGAGACCCACAAGCAGTATCCAATACCCAAGTAGAAATCTGACTTAAAGACATATTTAGTTCAATCATGAACATACCTGAATCAGAAGCGGTAATCTCATTGCCCTTCTTATTCTTTAACTCTGCAAGGTAAACCTTGCAGTTCCTCTTCCAGTGTCCCACCTTGTTACAGTGGAAGCAAACTCCTTTGCTTTTCGGGTCAGCCTTTGGTGGAACAGGCTTATTCTCACCCTTTTTCTTATTCTTCAGCTTCCAGTTCCTCTTCCTCTTAGTAGAGGTACTGGCACCGATCATAAGAACAGAACCCCTTTTGGAGGGAAAATTCGCCTCAGCAGTTTTCAGCATGTTATGGAGCTCAGCTAAGCTGACATCCAGCTTGTTCATGTGAAAGTTCATAACGAACTGCGAGAACGAATCCGGGAGTGACTGCAAGACTAAATCTTGGTTTAACTCCCCATCCATGACAAAACCTAACTGCCCTAGATGCTCAATCAGATTGATCATCTTAAGCACATGGTCATTCACAGACGACCCTTCAGCCATTCTACATTGGAATAGCTCTTTCGATATATCATATCGAGCGGTTCTCCCTTGTACATCATAAAGCTCTTGTAGATGTATCAGAATGGTAGGAGCATCCATACGCTCATGTTGCTTCTGTAACTCAGGTGTCATGGATGCTAGCATGACACATTGAGCAACATTAGCAGCATCTAACCAGTCATTATACACTTCTCGTTCATGGAAAAGTGCATCATCAGAAGGAGGTACAGGTAAAGGCGAGTCAAGAACATAATCCTTCTTCTCAGCCCTGAGAACGATTCTCAGGTTTCGAAGCCAATCAGCATAATTGGGACCAGTCAATTTGTTCCCATCAAGTATGCTACGGAGTGATAGAGTAGAAGACATGATCTATAAATCTGAAATTTGTGAATACATAACAACATTAGTAGATATCCAATTTTATTATAACATCTTATGAATCGGGTCTTTATTCATAGGTGGCTCCCACAGTTTTATTAAAATTATACAACCCTCAAATGTATAACTTAAGCATTCTCAATGCATGTGAGAATAGGGATCCTACTTTCCATTATATAACCTCGGCTGTAGTACGAAACGCTATGTAATGTTCCATAGGCAGATAACTCTTTATCAATTACATCTCATGTTATTCCCTAATTCCATTTAGCCTCTTGAATCATTGAATCACAGCTGTAGCACGTCTAAATTCAATATTCTAAGTCAAGTGAGACCCAACATCTCGTTAAATTAATAAGATCTCAATAGCCCACGGCTGTAGCACGTAACGACAATTGGATTCTAATTAATTATACGCATCTCATGTAATAGACAAGTAATTCCTATTTTTGAAAACGAAGCCCTCGGCTGTAGCACGAAACGACAAAGCTCAAAACTAAGAATTACTTTCTACCATGTTGGAAGGCTATGACCGACACAAGCCCGTTGTGACATTGGCCATTTTATTACTTGATATTAAATAACGAGGGATTTTATATTGTTTAGGTTACGAAACGTTTTCGTTAAAACCTAAAGACAAACATGCAATTATATACGATATATAAAACTAAATATATCATCTCATGGCATTTCTATGCACACATATATTTAGGCAAACATGTTATATCATGTTAAACATTGTTAAACATTTATATGAAACAATATTAGTATTTTAAAGCATTTTAACACAATTAAAATGGGTTTTAAAACACTTCCGGAAGTTATAACCATTTTAAAATTAATTTTTAAAATTTATTTGACCACTCCATTAGATCCGTCTCGAAAAAACGAATCCAATGATATATTATACGCCTCAAACGGAGTTACGGATCAACGGGAAAAATCAAAATACGAATCAGGGCCCTTTCTGTCATCTACAGACCCTGTAACGCATTACCAGAATGCGTTATAGGCCAAAAATATCATATACTCCTGTAACGCATTCAACAGACGCGTTAAACACTGATGACGTCATGCTGGCGTCATGCTGACGGCAGCATCCGGCTTGACCCATGACCCGACCCGAGATCCGACCCGACCCGGACCCGACCCGGACCCGACCCGGCGCGTGGGTCGCACGCGCGGCGCGTGAGCCGCCAGCGCGTGACGCCCACGCGCGGACCACGGTCACGCGCAGTCTGATCTGTTTATTCAGTCGGCAGAATATATATATATATATAGGAAATTGGTCCAGATCCCCTCACGTATATCCCCCCACCCGCAATGTTTCATTGTGGGCGTGACACCCGCAATGTTTCATTGTGGGTGTGACACCCGCAATGTTTCATTGTGGGCGTCAGTTTTAAAAAATTAAATAAAAATAGGAATAAATATTTAAAAATAAAAAGAAAAAGAAAAAAACCCAAATTTTTATTCAGAATATATACACACCCACGTAGTATGACTACTTTGGTGTGTATGAATTTATGTTGAAAAATTGGCACTTTTTTATTTTTATTTAATTTTTATATTTATTTTACAAACTATCTAAAAATGGGGAAAAAAACATAAAATTAAATAAAAATAGGAAAAAAATCCAAAATTTTTGGAATGTCACTAACATAGATATATATTGACATACGTGCGGTTGGACCGTCGATAAGTATTTTTTTTAAAAAAGAAACAACAATCCTATTCAAAGCATTAGTTAGAAGTACGGGTCAAATCGATAGTTGACTACCACTTTTACCATCCAAATTAATTTATTATTTTTAAAATCTTGGGAATGTCACTAAATAATATATATCTTGAATTACGTGCGGTTGGATCGTCGATAAGTATTTTTAAAAAAATAGAAACAACAATCCGGGACAAAGCACTAGTTAGAAGTACTAGTTAAAATAGTAGTGATCTACTAAGATCTCCAACCAAATTAATTTTTTATTTTTTGAAAATTTGAGAATATCACTAAATTAGATATATCTTGACATCTGTACGGTTGGATTGTCGAGAAATATTTTTAAAAAAAATAGAAGCAACAATCCGTGACAAAGCACTAGTAACTAATACTAGTTAGAATAGTAGTGATCTACTAAGATCCTCAACCAAATTAAATTTTTAATTTTTGAAAATTTGGGAATATCACTAATTTAGATATATCTTGACATCCGTACGGTTGGATCGTCGAGAAGTATTTTTTAAAAAATAGAAACAACAATCCGTGACAAAACACTAGTTACTAGTACTAGTTAGAATTGTAGTGATCTACTACGATCTACTACAATCCCCAACCAAATTAATTTTTTATTTTTTGAAAATTTGGGAATATCACTAAATTAGATATATCTTGACATCCGTATGGTTGGATCGTCGAGAAGTATTTTTTAAAAAATAGAAAAAATAGTCCGTGACAAAGCACTAGTTACTAGTACTAGTTAGAATAGTAGTGATCTACTAAGATCCCCAACCAAATTAATTTTTTATTTTTTGAAAATTTGGGAATATCACTAAATTAGATATATCTTGACATACATACGGTTGGATCATCGAGAAGTATATATATAGGGGGCTGTGGATCAGGCCCCATATATATATATATATATATATATATATATATATATATATATATATATATATATATATATATATATATATATATATATATATTCAGCCCACCAGCCCACTTTATCAGCCCAAAATATCCTTTTGGGCCCCCAACTTTAATTACCCATCTAGATATTTTATAAATAATATATATATTTATAAAACAAATTATTATTTATTAATTTCTAAACTCTTTAAAAATCAATAATAAATAATCTATACATGGGAAAATTATGAAACTTTTTCTGGGACTTCTACAACACTTGTAGAAAATATATCAGTGATCAAAATTATTTTAAAAATAATTTATTAATTAATTCGTAATTAATTTGATTATAGCCTCCATGAACTTCAAAAATTCATAACTAATTCATACAAGCTTGAAAAATTCCGAATTTTTTTCTGGGATCTATATACATGCAACCTATGCTCTGATACCATTGAAGGAATTTATGACCGTAGCGGAAGTGTAAATCACATTTACTTGCATAAAAACCTAATTAATCATGTATATAGATTTAAAAAATTGTATGAACACAAGAAAAATACCTTGATAGCTTTCCTGGGATTGTTATGAATGTATCTTTGATTTCCAGCAATCACCCCTCAAGTGTGGAGTGCTCTAATGGTATCCACCAAGATCAAATATCATATAGTGGATTAAGAACAATTGAGAAAATTATTAAAATGATTTGGAATGATTTTTGATGAACTTCAAAAGCTCTCAATAATCCTCTCAAAATCCCTGGGATGTTTTGTGTTTTGTGTTTGATGTCTTGTGTCTTCCAACTCTTGGAATGTTTGATATTTAAAGAAATAAAGTCTTTACTTTATCTAATTAAATAATCATTTAATAATTAAAACCTTTTTAATTATTAATCCCATTCTGAAAATAATTCTCTCATAAAATTTAATTTCTCAAACTAAATTTTGTAATTAATAATTATTAAGAACTTTTCTTAATTTATTTATAATCTATTAAATCTCATTTAATAAATTATAAATAATTGCTAATTAATTATTTATTCAATAAATAAATAATTCATAGCCATTATTAATTATTCTCATCATCTATAAATATTTAACCTTTTTATGGTGTGACCCTTTAGGTTCAATATTAAGCCGGTAGTAGAAATAAATAATAATAAACTATTTATTATTACTTATACGAATTACTAATTAATTCGTTAAATATAATTACATAAGTAATTAATATTTATTCTACATCGTGAGTGATACTTTTGAATATATCGCGACTATCCGGATAATATGAATTCATTGCTTAGAATATATAAAACCTATTCAGCAAATGGTTACCGTACAATCAATTCCTTCTACCCGACAATATCCCGATTAAATACAAGGCATGGATCGCGTGTCAAGCCTATTTAATTTAATCATATAATTTCTTATACATTATGTCTAGTTCATTTGAATTAGAAACTCTTTCTAACTTCAATTACTCTGGCCAGAGATTCCTGAACTAACATAGTAAGAACATCATAGGATATTCACATTCTTTTACTGAAAGGGGTAGATTCTTTATCGATCGTTAACTATCTTCATATACAAATTCCTATACCCGGAATAGAACTAATGATTGTCCCTTGAGGACTTAGAACTAAACCAAAACATAGTTCATTGTATATAAGATTACTTTAACGGTCTCAAGTCTAAGGACACTTGTACCACCATCAACTTATGAACAACTATTAACACGTGAGTAAACTCCATTAGTCGTTCATTTGATCAAGTCACGTTCAGTGAACTTATTCTCCAATAAGCACCTACATACTATCTATAGTGTCATCACACGAATGTCTATGAGAACAGACATCCTTCCGAGGAAGCAAGCATAGTATGTACCGATCTTTACGGATTGACTAACTCCCAATTAGTTATCCTACGATCGGGAACTATTTAAGTTTAGTGTTATCATCTTCTAGATCTCATTATTATAATCTCATTATAATTCTAGAAGCTTTACTCTAAACTATGGAACTTCTTATTTAAACACTTTAAATAGATAAAGCCCGTAATAAAAACAACAAGTCTTTTATTAATATAAATAAAATCAAATAAGATTACATGAAAGTATTTCCTAACTCATCACACATGATTGGGTTTAGGACAAAATACTATCATATTTATCCCACATTGAAATAAATAAGGGGGGTTGTTGGCTTTATATAGAATCACACACATGGGTAGTGTACAACTACTAAGGTGTATGATGGTGCATGGTGTTACTGTGTGCTCTACGCGCACACACACACACACGCGCGCCGCCCGCCCCGCCACGCCACGTCACGTCTCGACTCGACTCGGGTCGGCTCGGTCGAAGGGCGATTTGGGCGAATGTCTCGGCGTCTCGCGTACGCGAGGCGACCTGGGCGAGGAATTTTATTGCATGGATTATTGATTTATTTTAATATTATAAACATGCTGTCAAGAGTTGGACTGTTAAGTCCTGTAAACTCTCGAGAGTAAACTTGCTGTCATGAAACAAAGTTGCTGTCAGGAAAGTAAAACTTGCTGTCAGGAACAAGGTTACTGTCAAGGAAGTAAAACTTACTGCCGGGAACAAGGTTGCTGTCAAGGAAGTAAAACTTACTGTCAGAAACAAGGTTGCTGTCAAAGAAGTAAACTTACTGTCAAGTTCAAACTGTTGACAGTTACTTTAAAGGTACTGTCAGGACTTGTTGACAGTAACTTCTGCGTGATTTTGACAGTAGAGTCTGAGCGTTTATTCTATTAATTGGAAGTCATAATGTGGATAAATATATATAACGTAACTGTTACGATTTATTTAATATAAAATCAGCTGTTACAGCCGTTTTGATTATATTAAATCGACCGTTTCATTCTAATTAATTGGAATGAGAGTTACAATATTAATTGGGTGGCATCAGTTACGTTTAGCCTCTAGTATAAATAGAGTCCTAAGCTACTGATTGTTTAGACAGATATAAAAACATATTGTCCACACCATACATTCTCTGTTCTCTCTATACACTCTGTTCTCCCTTTATATTCTGTACTCCACCAGTAGGTTTTTCTGGCAACTAAGGTGCTAGTCGAAGTTGAGTTTTCTGGTTGCTGTGACCATCTAACTCGGAGCTGTTTTATCCTGGAAGAATATTGCCAGCATCCTGACACAGTGTAAGTGGAGGCAATTATCTCTTCAAGAACAATCAGGACTTCTTTGCAAGGCCTGGTGACTCAGCTGGTTATTTCTTATTTGATACCTGCATAGCTATGGCTTCTGGTATGATTTCTTATCTTCCTTTGTTCTATCAGTTACTGATTTGCATGTGTTTTACCTTCGTGTTTTGTTTCGCTAATTGTATGCTTGGCCTGGACTTGTTAAATACGATATATAACTGCCTCTATGTTGCTGTAGTAGTCAATATTTCCAACATAATGGTGATACAAATTATAATGGGAGGATGTGTTTAAATAGGCTCTAGAAGTCTTGCCCAGCAAGGAAACTACCAAATCAGAATTAAAATAGAATACGTTTCCTAAACTGATTTTGTTTTTAAGGAAAATTCGTAACTGACTTTTCTTCATTATTGTTGGGCCGTTCCAGTTGTGTTTGGACATTTGGATCACTTTAGAATGATAGAGAATCTCGTTAGCTTCGCGTGGACAGTAAGATCGTCCAAAACGGATTTGTAGAACTCAAGATATGGCCAAAACAGTGAATCAACAATTCTTTTCCAGGAGCTTTCCCGCGCCGCAGCGCCCAACCCAGGCCGCAGCGCCCCAAACTTTCTGTCCAGGATTGTAGAAAATTTCGTTGTCTTCGCGTGAGCTGTAATATCGCTAAATTCTGACTTCTAGAACTCAAGATATGGCCAAAACAGTGCAGACTGCGCAACCTACCCGGAAAATCCGAATTTTCCACAATTTGCTCATTTCTCCTCCGTTTCCTCTTCCAATTCTTCTTCCACTTCCCGTTCTTCAATTCTTGAGCGTTATGATCTTCATGGTAGCCTAGGGAAATACGTCATCCTTCAAACCATTGCTAAATTTTAACTCCAAGATCAATGAAAAACACCAATTCTAGCCGATAATTGCAATCCTGCATAACTACACAAAAACGCATCAAAACTACAACAAACTTGAGATCAAGTGAATCAATTTAAGCCAACCTGGAATGCTCTAAATGGATATAAAATCCATTTATCATAAACCTAGGAATCGAATTTATTAATTTTTCATCCAAAAAATAATATTTTGAATAAAAAAGTCAATCCAATGTGCGGAGCACGGGTATAAATACTTGTTAGCATAAAGAAAGAATATTGTTTAGTGTTAAATCTAACGAGTTTCATCGATTTATTAAAAATTTAATGATTATTATTATTATTTGTATGATTGAACTGTTGAATGAATTAAACTATAAATAATTATTCCTTAGTAAATAGAAAATATATAAATTTGCAGTGCCTTTGTTAATTGTTAAAGTATAGATAGATACCTTTGAAGTATAAAACTGTCGGTATAAGCAAAAGGAGACCAAACTTTCAACCATCTAGAATAACATTAGTAGTAAAAAATATCGTCCTGTACTTTCCAAGCTGGCGCCTTTTCAGTCATACTATTTAAATTATTCAAGCCATGCTGCGAAGCACTGGCATCTAAGACTTGAATTGATTTTTCCTTAAAACGACAAGCTGTGGAAAATTAAAACTGGTACGTGCTCACTGTAATAGCAGTATAGCACTGAGTCTGAGTTTTATACTCCCTCTGTGCCAACCAATTGTTTACACTTTCCTTTTTGGGACGTCCCAACCAATTCTTTACGTTTCCTAAAATAGTAAGTTTTAACACTATTACACCCACTACTTCACTTATTTTAACAATACTTTACACTATTACACCCACTACTTCACTTATTTTAACAATAAAATCACTATTACACTCACTACTTCACTTATTTTAATAATAAAATCACTATTATACCCACTACTTCATTTATTTTAACAATATTACACCCACTATTCTTGGTCTCCGTGCCCAAACCAAATGTAAACAAATAGCCGGGACGGAGGGAGTAATATTTTTATGAGTAAGTTTGAATTTTATTCATATTTATAGTTTGATGATCGTAATTTAAAATTTATAATATATTGATTATACATTATTTTTGCGTTTTAATGTTGTGGTTACGAATCATTTTTTTTTAACTATTTTTTCTCAAAATAGTAATTGTTAGCCGCCTTTATAAAATGTAAAAATATGATCAATATATTACAAATTTCAAATTCTAACCACTAAAATGTAAATTTGAATTAATTTTAGTCACAACTATGTAATTTATTCTATTTTTATTTACTGTATTTATTTATTAAAAGTTGCCTTATATTTATTGCATTGACGAATATTACTATCGATTATTCTTCTTATTCATAGATGCATGTTCAATGTTGTTGATCAATTGCATTTCAAAGTTTTACTATTTTTTATGTTAAAAATTTATTAGAGCAGATACTAACTTTATAAGATACATAAGCTTAATTATTTGAAAAAAAAAATATTTTATAAACATATAAAAAAGTACGAATATAATTTTTATATTTAAAATAATAAATTTACAAAGATTTGAAGGATAGCTACATAAACAAGAACAATATTAATATAGACCTATCAGTAATTTTTGAATAAAACATTTAATTTAGCTCTCGGTCCTGGAGTTTCACTAGAAAAATTAATTGATTTATTAAGAGTAGTGCTGTGATATGGAATATTTCTTTATAATTTTTTTTTCCGAATAACATGACAGAATAAATGTGAATGCATATAAATACACGGATTCCATATTATTATCGAAAAGTTACCAATTATATAAAAAATCAGTATTATGGAAGCATATTTAGCATTTTCCTTATTATAAATACGCTTGCTATAAATAATTTAAATGGAAATATAAAAAAATTGAGGGGTATTCAAAAATCAGTTAGACATTAATTATCTAGAGTGTGGTAGGAGGCGCAAAGCCGATTCACGAAATTGAACGGTGCCAAATCGGCGGGGAGACATTTATCGGCTTTTACTGTAAAAGCTAACCGTTTATTCATCGCCACGTCAGACCCCACCGGCCCCACATCTCACGTACTCACTTTCTAAACGCAGCTGCATCGCCATCCAGAACCTCATCATCGTTTTCTCCACCCCAACAACAGAGAGAGAGAGAGAGAGAGAGAGAGAGAGAGAGAAGGAGAGAGGGAGAGAGAGAGAGAGAGAGGGAGAGAGAGAGGAGATGGCATTGATTAGAAGAAAAAAGGCACCGGAAAGCGAGAATCAAGGTACATCAGATGTGAACATAACAGACGATGATAACAAGAAAAACAAACAACCAATACAAACTAAACAAAAGAGAAAAGTATGGACTTGTTTGGACAATTGTTGCTGGTTTATAGGATGCATATGTGTAATTTGGTGGCTTTTGCTGTTTTCTTTCAATGCTATGCCAGCCTCGTTTCCTCAATTCGTTACGGAGGCTATTACGGGACCTTGGCCTGATCCTCCTGGTGTTAAAGTTTCGAAAGAGGGACTGTCCGTTAAGCATCCTGTTGTGTTTGTGCCTGGAATTGTTACTGCTGGTCTTGAGCTATGGGAAGGTCATAATTGTACTGAGGGATTGTTTAGGAAGCGTCTTTGGGGTGGGACTTTCGGTGAAGTCTACAAAAGGTATCGTTTTTAAGCCCTTTTTTGCTGCAATTGCGTTTTTATCGTAGTCCGATGAATTGGTAAGTTTAGGGATTTTAATGATTTTGTGAATGAATTGCATAAATATTCTGTTAAAGATTGGTACTTTTAAGTTCTTTTTTATGTTTCTCTACTTCAAATTGGTGTAGTAGTTTTGGAGAAGTCTACAAAAGGTAACATTTTTGGGCCTTTGTCGTTACAATTGTGTTGTTATAGTAGTCCAATGAATTGGCAATTTTTAGGGATTTTAGTGATTTTGTGGATAAATGTTGTAATTTTCCTATTAAAGATTAGTATTTTTTAGTTCTTGTTTATGTTTCTCTACTTAGAATTGGCGTAGAATCGCTTCTCACAGCAGAATTTTGTTGTTCTACTTACTTTTACCTTGGGCGTAGACTTAATATTACTTCCAAAGTGAAAGAGTTTGCTTGCATTGCGAGCGATTTTTTGTAAATTTCCTATCAAAGATTGGTACTTTTAAGTTCTTTTCAATGTTCTGTACTTAGAATTGGCGCAGGATCGATACTTACAGTAGATTCTAGTGTTCTACTTATTTTTACCCCTTGGGTGCAGCCTCTAGATTAATCCCAGAGTCAAAGTGTTTACTTGCATTGTGAGTGATTAGGTGGATGGTAAGGGTTATTTTTTGTCTTGCAGGCCATCATGCTGGGTGGAGCATATGTCGTTGGACAATGAAACTGGGATGGATCCTCCTGGTGTGAGGGTCAGGCCGGTCAGTGGACTAGTGGCTGCAGACTACTTTGCTGCTGGTTATTTTGTTTGGGCTGTTTTGATTGCTAATCTGGCCCGGATCGGGTATGAGGAGAAAAATATGTACATGGCTTCTTACGACTGGAGACTTTCTTTTCAAAATACGGAGGTATTTTATCGTAAGTTAATTTGTTAAATACGCTGTATGTGAGCTTCTATTGACAATGAACTTTATTTGCAGGTGAGGGACCAGACTCTTAGCATGATTAAAAGTAATATAGAACTGATGGTTGCTACAAGTGGAGGAAAGAAAGCAGTCATTATCCCTCACTCAATGGGTGTTTTGTACTTCTTGCATTTCATGAAATGGGTTGAGGCACCGGCTCCAATGGGTGGTGGTGGTGGACCAGATTGGTGTGCTAAGCATATAAAGGCTGTAATGAATATTGGGGGTCCATTTCTAGGTGTTCCGAAATCTGTTCCTGGACTTTTGTCAGCTGAAGTCAGGGACATTGCTGTCCTCAGGTTTTTTTTCCGTCCTTTTAAATTTTCATTAAGTAGATATAGTATATTTTGGATACCTCGACATAATATTACACAAGAAGCATTCTGAAGCTCAAAATTAATCTAAACACAGAAAAAGAATAGGTGTCATCAGTAGGAAGTCCTGGATTTTGTTTTGTTAACCCGCTGTGCCTTTGACAAGGCTTGAACCCTCGACCTCCCCTAAAAGGAGTGAGGAGAATACCTCTAGAGCAAGAGCCCTTCAAAAAGTAGGAATCAGCTGTTTATGTTTCCTTAAACTCTCTCAAGTTCCAATCGTTTTTAAATTAATGAAGACATGTTGTGTTTTGGCACTTCGCGTTGATAGCCCTCTGGGTTTCAACAATTATATATATTTGCTACTTACACGGTTCTGTTATCCTTACTTATTTAATGGTCTGTCAAATGATGCCTGTGAAATTCAATTTAACTGCAGAGCTGTTGCTCCAGGCGTCCTGGAAAAGGATTTATTTCGTTTTCAAATGATGTTGCAACATGTGATGAAGATGACCCGAACTTGGGATTCTACTATGTCAATGTTACCAAAAGGCGGGGACACGATATGGGGTGGTCTTGACTGGTCTCCTGAGGAAGATTATTGTCGTAATAAAAGAAACCAGAAGCACAATAATACTAAACATACAGACCGACGTGAGACTAAGACTGCTAATTATGGGAGGATAATATCATTTGGGCAAGAAGCTGCACATGCTGCTGCTTCGGAGCTTAAGAGAATCGACTTTAGGGTAAGGTTTTTGATTGATTTGAAATATCTACTGATAGGCGTTGCTTGTTGGGGATAACTTTTTTAAAACCATCTCAGTTTATTTGTTACAGACTCATCAAGCACATAAATGAAAGGTTTTCTAAATGTAACTAAATATAAGCTTATGTGGTTTTTTGGTTATTAGAGGTGTTAATAGACAAGCCAAACAGTCCCATATATGTTCTCTTGTAAGTGTTTTCAAAAACTTATAAGCTGTGTGGCTACTCAATTCATAGTTAATTGTTTCTGATATGCATCCCATTTGTAATTTTGTTTTATATTTTCCGGTGGAATTAGTAGATATGTATATCATTGTATGTCTCCTCCCGATGTATTGAATCTGGACAGAGGAAAGGTTAAGCAGGCGTCTTATATAGCCTACTCGCCTGATTATGCCGAGACAAGGACTTTTAATAAAAAATGAATTATCAGCTACTAGAATAGTCGTACTTGATTTTTGTTACATCATCATATTTATAAATGCACAAACTTTCTGATCCTTAACTATTTTTTGGTTGGAAATGTGAAAATTCGTTTTTTTTACTGTTGAGAGAGACAGGGGGGGGGGGGGGTGCTCTTATTACTATCCCAGTCATTGATATATGTCCCAATTGCGATCTGTACAGAATTAGTGGTGGGAAGATGTATTATATTAAAATTATATGTTTAGGCGTGTTATGAGTTGAAATGCTAGAAGCAGAAGTAATGTCAGAAATCCCTGCAAGAATGATTAACATCCAGTTGGAGGGAGCAGGATTTAGAGTTGCCACATGAAGAAACTTTCTGCTTTTGAGCTTCGATGAAAGCAGTAGTGCTAAACTTTCTGCTTCCTGCTAAACTAGTGTAAACTATTAGGGTGTGAACTAGTATTTGTAAAAAAAATATGGTGCGCCTTAAGCAAGTTTCTTTTACTTGTTGAGAGTTGAACTGCAACTATGTGGCAGTTAGTTTATCAGCTTGATCTTGTATGAATGTATGTATATTTCTCTCCAACAAAGCCTCACTAAATGTTTTATGCAGGATGCCATCAAGGGTAGGACTGTTGCAAATAGTAGTTGTCAGGAAGTGTGGACAGAATATCATGAAATGGGTTATGGTGGTATTGATGCTGCTGTACAATACAAAGTTTATACAGCTAATGAAGTTGTGGAACTGCTTGAGTTTGTTGCTCCAAAGATGATGACACGTGGCAGTGCTCACTTTTCATATGGGATAGCTGAGAATTTGGATGATAAAAAATATGATCATTACAAATATTGGTCCAACCCATTGGAAACAAAGTGAGATCTATTGTCCTTCGTTATTGCACTATTTGTCATCTACTAATATCATATGACATTTTTGTATGATTATTCTACCAACTACTTCCCAGTATATGTGTGTACCTGTCTATCTATATTCAGATCATTTTGTAGTAAATGTAGTCCAATTGGATAGATTTTTGTTTCTCAGTTGGTTCAAAGTGATTGTACTGACGTTGAAATACCTCACAGTAATGCAAGGTCTACAAAATTACACACAAATTGTTTTAATCTTTCAGGTTACCAAATGCTCCTGACATGGAAATATATACGTTGTATGGAGTTGGCATCCCAACTGAAAGAGGATATGTCTACAGGCTCTCAAATTCAGCAGAATGCTCTATCCCGTTTCAAATTGATACTTCAGAAGATCGTGTTGATAGCTGTTTGACAGACGGTGTTTTTACAGTAGATGGAGACGAGACAGTGCCCGCTCTGAGTGCTGGTTTCATGTGTGCAAAAGGTTGGCGTGGGAAAACCAGATTTAATCCTTCTGGGATCAAAACTTATATTAGGGAGTATAATCACGCTCCCCCAGCTACCTTTCTGGAGGGTCGTGGGACTCAAAGCGGTGCCCATGTGGATATCATGGGAAACTTTGCCCTTATAGAGGATGTTTTAAGAGTTGCAGCTGGGGCTACAGGAGAAGAACTGGGGGGAGATAACATTTACTCAGACATCTTAAAATGGTCGGACAAGATAAATTTAAGCCTATGAATGTAGGTGACAAGCGATTTGATCTCTCATAAAAACCAAACATGTTTAGCAGCATATTCAGTCTGTTTGCCCTAACCTAATGCCAGTCAGTTAATTTATTTTAGGTGGCCCGACTGTTATGCACTCAAACTTGTTGGTAGGAAACTTCAACTGCAGCGTGTACCATATTACCTATTGTCAGAACCATTTTGGTCTGTTTGTTGTGCGAGCTTTTGGCCTTTTTCTAATGATTTGTGTAAGTTCAGTTGTTTTGTAGAAGTATTGAATGCTGCCACTCTGCAGTATTAATTTTCTTTGCTATGAAAACAATGAGTAATGGTAGGGGTACAGAATTGATGTGAATGCTGGGGGATTCGTTGTATTTAATTGAGTTGTAACTAATTAAATTAAGATACGTGTCATTTTGTAAAAAAATTTGTATCCAATTTGGTATTTCTAGTATTTTCCGAAAACAATTGAGCTGAAATTCCATCAATTACTGGTTTAACTCTTTTTCTGTTTCAACTGCAATTTTAAAACAGAACAATTTGAAATTTGCAATATTAGACAGTCAAATTATTTACCTGTTTTCTCTTATTGATCACAGGAATTGGCACGTACGTTTATTACTTTATTGGCATGTTTGGCTAATACTTAAAATAAGTTTTTATGGACTTACTTTTAGTTAAAAATTTCATATTTTAATAAATTTTATTATACAAGTATTTAATTTATATTTAAGATTACATAAATTACGAAAAAAGTTAACTTTTTAAAAATAAAATTAGAAATTATAACTTTGTCAGTTGACTGTTCTCCTAAACACCATTATCTGGGGCCTGTAGTTCCTTTTTTAAAAATTGCTTAGAATGTATTGTTTTATATTTTATAAATAGGAAAACATTTACATAAAATGCAATTCAAGAACTCACAAACAAATCATCAAAATAGTACTTGGGATGATATACAAGTCATGCCAGTCGAAATGACCATAAAATGTTTACTTAAAAATCTTGTCCCTGACACATGCATTACTTTAAATTTTGAAAAGTAATAAAAATAAGGGATATTCTCTTTGGTAAATTTTTAGAATTAGCTTTTGTCAATGGTATCATCACATTTTTGGCTTCTATTCATGTACATCTGAGATATTGTTTCTGTATTAGTGGTGCCCTTTTTTAAGTAGAACGTTAAACAAATGTTTAAGACCGTTTAACTAGGGGTGAGCAACGGTTCCGAACCGAACCGAACCGGAACCGGTAGAACCGGGAACCGAATTTCAGAAATTTTGAGAACCGAACCGGAACCATTTATGTAGTAGAACCGAACCGGGAACCGGATCATAAATTACGGTTCGGTTCGGGTCAGAACCGAAAGAACCGTCCAAACAACAATTTCCATACTAAAATTTAAATTTTGAAATTTGAAAATAAAATAAACATACTATTTCATCCAAAGTCCAAACAACAAATGTCTACTATAGCAAAACGTATAAACGTATAAAAAGAATACTTGATTCTCTATTATATATAGTATAAAATATATATTTTTTATTTGTGTGTATATATATACGGTTCGGTTCTTACATTTGTTTTTTGGAAGAGAACCGGAACCGAACCGGGAACCAAAATTTTATAAAAATTAGAACTGAACCGGAACCAAATTACAAAATCATAGAACCAGAACCAGATTTTTTCCCCGGTTCGGTTCGGTTCCCGGTTCCGAACCGGGAAATGCTCACTCCTACGTTTAACACCTGTTAGTGACTAATAAAAATAAAATTAAACAAAAAAAACCCCGACTTAAGTTCTAAAATAAAATTAAGTTATAAGTACCTGACTGTTCATTCTCATTGTATCGGGTTAGGGTTTAAGCGAAAGAGGCGATTTTATCTTCAATCTACTAACACATCAATTAGGGTGTAAACAAGTTACAATCTTCAATCTACTAACAGGTATGCCTTGTGTTCGAACATATGTATCGTGTATGTATTGTGTGTGTATGTATAATATCTCTGTGTATGTATTGTGTGAGTATGTATAGTATCTGTGTATGTCATATTTGTGTATGTATAATCGACTGTATGTATATATACTGTGTGTAATCGAAATCGTTATATGTGTACTATATGTGTATATTGTGTGTTTTTATGTTAAAATTAGGGCTTTTGATACTTGCAAAATGGGATATGATCATAAAATTATGAGAATAGACTGGAGGGGTCAATATGTTGATCTAAGAGTCGAGGTAGACAAATGTACATTATTGGATGTTGTTATGATGTATGAGGATGAAGTTAAGAAACGGGGTTGGAAACTGAATTACCATTATCCTACCTTTGGTTATTCATTTGAAATGAAACATCACGTTTTACTTGTAGACAGTGATCTTATGACAATGTTTAAGAGATTATCTGGGAAAGAAATGATAAATATATGGGTTGGGACAGCTTTAAAACCGAATGCTTTATACAAACTTGTCCTAAATTTGAAACAGGGGAGGGGTGATACAAGGGTGGGTGATATAGGGGAGGGTGATGAACTACCTGGACTTGATGAGCTTGAAGATACCTCAGTTGATGTTATGAGGCCAAATCCTAGAGCTAAACCTAACCCAAAAGATATCCCTAAACCAAAACCAAAACCAAAGCCTAAAGCTAAACCTAAAGCAAAAGCTTCTTCTATAAACCTACCACCATCCCCAGTGTCACCTAAAACAACCTTTGAGGCTTTACCAATCAGAAGGAGTCCACGTTTTTCTCCCCAAAATATATCTGTCATTGAGCCTACTGTTAAAGGAAAAGGAAGCACAAATGCTGATCACTGCTCATTTGCAAGGAAAATTCCCAGAAGTATTGCAAGAAGGAAGGGGTTGTGTTTGGATTAACAAAATGTGCAAATGTCAACCACAAGTGGAAGTGAAAGCATGAAACCTGCAACAGAACAAATGAATGTTAAGAGAAAGGTTTCATTCAATTGTGATGATAAAAGGGCTGATTCTGAGTTAGAAGAATCTGGAGGAGAACATGATCATGAGGCTGATTCTGAAGAAAATGTGTTGCTAAGTGAAGATACACCTGCAGATGAAATTGAAGAGATAAGCAAGGTCTAGAAAGTGGAAGACAATTATAAACCTGGGAAATGGCATGACTTCATAGATGATGAGAATGACAATGACTACTATCAAATTATATATAAAAATGGAGAAATATATGATGACAAAGACTTTGGAATATGATGACAAAGACTTTGGAAAGATCAGCTTAAAGCCTTGGTTGCTTTTTATGGACAATGATCATTTCAAGGCTACACTTAAGGATTACTGCATCAAGGAGGGGTTTGCTATTATTGTGTTGGCAGCAGACAACTCAAGGTACACAACAACTTGTCATGCTGAGTGTTGCAAATGGAGGATACATGCAAGTAAGCTGCAAGATGAAATCACATGGGCCATAAAGAAGATTGAACAAAATACTCATACATGTAGGGGTCTGGAGATACATAATCCATTAGTTGATGTTAAGTGGGCTGCTGAAAAACTCATAGAGGACATAAGGGCTAATCCAGACATACTGGGGAAAGCTTTAAATGAACTACTATTTCAGAGGTATGGAATCTACATGAAACTGTCAATTCTGTTTAGAATGAAGAGGTATGCAATTGAGAAACTATTTGGTGGTCATGATCAATATTACAAGGATTTGCCAGCCTATACTAAGGTTATTTGTGATACAAATCCTGAATCTAAAGCATATTGCTCATATGTTGAAACAGAAACCGTTCCAAAGCAATTACTATTCAACACTATCTTCATTTCCTTTACTGCTATGTGGAAGGGGTTTTTGGGAGGTTGTAGACCATTAACAGGTGTTGATGGGACACACCTCAAAGGCAATTATGGAGGGATTTTATTGTCAGTAGTGGCCTTAGATGGCAACAATGAAATCTTTCCATTAGCTTATGCAGTGGTGAGTGTAGAGGATAAGGACAACTGGGGATTTTTCTTGTGGAATGTTTACAATATTGTCAAAGAGTCTAGCAGGAAAGATTGGACCATAATTTCAGATAGACAAAAGGTACTCATATGTTCTGGAGGGTCTGCAATGCAACTTCATAGTTTACTTTCAGAAAAGCAACGGAGAGGATGCAAGAGGCAGGAGGGGATGCAGCCATGACCTGGTTTGCTACTTAGGGCATCCATGTACCTGGAGCAAACACATGTTTGATCACAATGTTTGTAATGATTCAAACACCTCCAATTTTGTTGAGAGCTTCAACTCTACACTTGGAGTTGAGAGGAGTAGGCCAGTGCTATCTTTGCTTGAAGGTAAATTCCAATCAACTATTATTGTCCAACTTTGTAGACTTGTACATTTATTTACTAATTACAGTATACTACATTTTTTGTTTGCAGGTATTAAAAGAGCTTGTATGGTTAGAATAACAACAAGGCTTGAAAATGTAAAGGCTTGGAATGATGAAGATGTATGCCCAAAAATTGTTAAAGCTCTTAAAGATATAAGCAAGGGGACTATCAGCTGTAAAGCTTACATGTCCAAGGCTGGTGAATATGAAATTCATAAAGGTAAATCACAGTTTCCTCTATCACTGAATAGTAAGTTGTGTTCATGTGGAGCTTGGCAACTATCAGGTATACCATGTAGGCATGTTGTTAGGGCAATGTTGCATGCAAAGATTGACCCCCAAAAAGTTATCAGCTCTTGGTATTCAGTGAGGACATACAAGCAAGCATACAGTTTCAACATTAATCCCATTGCTGATAAGGAAAACTTGCCAGAATATGAAGGCATCCCTAATGTAATGCCACCAACAATGAAAAGGGGAGTTGGTAGGCCAAGTAGGAACATGAGAAGAGAAGAAGGTGAAGATCATAAGGGAAAAAGAAGCAAGACTGTGAAGTGCACAAAGTGTGGCCATTTTGGACACAATGCTAGAACATGTAAGGGAGGACCCACTGGAAAGGAAATGAAGGCCACTGAATCTAATGCATAACTGCTTGTTAGACATCCAAGGGTCAGAGATCAATCTAATGCAGCCAAAGCTGCCAGAGCAGCAAACAAAGCAGCAAAAGATGCAGCCAAAACAGCAGCTGAAGGAACCTCCTCAAGGACCTCAACAAGGAAAAGGAAGGCTGAAAATCTAGGGAGTGCATCACAACCCTCTGTCCTTACTTCATCACAATCTCAGTACCAGAAGTGAACCTGTTTATGATAGACTAGTCCTATGCTTTTGTTACTTTAATTATGCTCATGGTAGACATATATGCTTTTGATGTAAATTTTGAATTCTGATGATGGTAGACATATTATGCTTTTGATCCGAATTCTAATGATGGTAGAAGTGAATTGTTTATCTCATGAATCGTATTTTATCAAGGCGCCGTGTTTTTTGTGGGTTTCATAGCATTTTAAGTTTCCAGTGTTATGTATAGGTTTTTTGGCACCAGATTTCTGTTTTTAAACTGGTTTGGACGTGTTTTTGTGGTTTGGATGTTTTTAAACGTTTTGTTAACAGCTGTCTAACAGAAGGGCACGACTAAAACAGAAACAATATCTCATGTGTAGCATGAATAGAAGTCAAAAATGTGATGGTACCATTGACAAAAACCAATTCTACAAATGTAACAAAGAAAATATCCCTAAAAATAATAATATAAAATTTAGAAGCAATTTAAATTACAAATAAACGAGTTAACCGGTTAACGAGTTGCATTGTAAAACCTCGTATCTAGAAAATTTGATTCAAAACTAAAAGCAAAATCCTGAAAAAAAAAACTAAAAGCATAATGATTGATGTATTATCAAAAATATAATTTTATGCCATTTGCTTTTGACATATTCTAATTTTTTGCTTCCTTGAGTTTGCTAGAATAGTATAAAAAGTAATGGATAAGAATGTAGTGATCGATGATTCAGCTGAATATATAATAACATTTGTTATTTAACAAGGTATGTTCTCTCACCATTTTTTTTTTCTCTCAAAATGGTAAGGATTTTGTAAAAATTGTATTACTTAATAAAATCAATCATAATGAAATATATTATATATATATATATAAAGAAGAAAAATAGTTTTAATATAATCTAATTATAATTAGTTCTAATATGAAATTTCAATTTATTATTTAATTAAATCGCACTTAGTTAATTAATAACTAATTTCAAAATTAATTTAAGTAATTCCGTTTTTCTATTTATTTAACTAATTAAGTTTATATGGTGCATCATATGTAACCTAGATTATTTCCACTTATCTATAAAATATTTTTCTTATAGAAAAAAAGAACAAAAATTCCCAAACATGCTGCAAATTACCTAATTTGGGTAAAGTAAGGGTATATATTTTTCTGGTATATATTTTTATGCGAGTGAGAAAAATAAAATAAAATAATTGGTCACGTAAAAAGATCGTAGTAGCAGTAGTCAACTATTCGGGTATAGATTCCGGATTAAAGATCCATCCTCCATATACACCGGCGGTATCGCTAGGGTTATCTTAAACAAAACTCGCCGGGTCTTCAAATTCACCGTTGCTTTAATCCACAGATCCGACTCGTCTCTGGTAATTTCAATTCAATCGATTTCTTACACAATTTCGTTGTTTTCATCTTTTAATTTTATAAATTTTGATGCTTTAATTTCTCAATTACTTGTAAATGATTGCTATTGCTGGTGATTGTTTCGGTTAATTTGTTTATTTACTAATTTATTGGTTATGCAACATAATTGAGCTGAATTTTTTTTATTAAGGCTTTTTAGTTCCGTAAACTTTTCGTAATTATGCTGGTTTGGTTTGTTACCCGTGGATAACTAGTTTATTTTAAGTGCTGAAGCAAGTTCACGTGCTAAATTCTGTTTAGTTGGTGTTTAGGATTGTTTACGTAATTAAGCGCGGCGCTGATAGTTTATTTTAAGTCATTTTTTGATGTATGTTCTCGTAGTTACGACCTACGTGTTTTTTTTAACGTAGATTCATATATAATATTCTACTCTAGGATATGTAAAATGAATGCCCCAATTTAATCTGGTTTCGTGATTAGTTATTTATTTGATTAACACTGTGCCATTACTGAAGTGCAATGTAATTGGAAAAGGAAGGATCTTTCTGCCTCTAGATAACTTTCTTATACTGGCCAAAGTCCAGTTGTGATAGGCACCATAAGGTTTATTAATTTTAACATGAAAATATAGAAATATAATTAAATGTCGGTGCATTTGGCTGACTTTGTTGATACCTCCGCTCACTTCAGCTTTTGTGTCTCGATAATTGCTCCCTATTAACACCTGCTTTCTTTGTTATCTCGAATCGTTTACACATGCATTTATATTATACTAATACACATGTTATATATGAAATTAAAGCCTGTAAAATCGTGAGGGGTATCGAATGTGGATATATATAGAAAATGTTTGTCATTTTACTCAATTTTTACAATAGTAAAAGAAGGCTAAAAAAATAATGTTATTACTACTGCATATCCTTATCCACCTGTTCTGTATTAAGCTGTCGGCGAAATAATTAGGCCACGTCACCCAAATGTTTGTTCTGTTTGTTTAGATATTTGATATTCTTGTTTTAAGTATGTCATCATGGAATGATAATTTTAAGAAATGATTCTGTCCCTTTTTCCGTAATGATCGTATGTAGTATATACGTATTCTTAAACTTCACTCTTTGCAATTTTCTTAAAATTATAAACTCCCAGTCCCAGTTTCAAAGTAACTATAGAATTATTTTTCTTCCTTAATTATCAGCTTGCTGTTATAAGGCCTATTACGTAAACCACTAAACCCTATTTCTTGTGCAACAAGTAAATAACAGTTACTGATACAAGGCCTTTCGATTTTGTAAAATTTCCAAAATTGCTGGTTTGCTTTCCTGCTTGTAAGTAACTTAGTTTATATTTCATGCTGAAGCAACTTTGCTCTCTATATTTTATTCAGTTAGCAGTGTTAATGTGAAGATGTTAAATATTATACAAATAAGTCACTTTTGATGCCTGTTCTGTTTTTTGCAGTCACCACGTGCCCACCTATTTTTCTGTTATATCATACCTTAGGATTTGTAAATTCCCCAAAGTCACTATGCTTTCATGATAAGTTGTTGTTTCTAGTCGACACTAAGCCAGTAGCATATCAAGACGTAAGCCATTGCTCAAGTGTACTCCATTAGTAAGCCTGTTAGAATATGCATGCATCCTTTTAGAAGATCTTTGGTCCCCAGATAATGAGATAATGTTTTCATTCTGGCCGAACACCGTAACCATAAATTTATTATATTGAACATAAAATTGGTTCAAAATGTTTATGGCTTAGCCTGTTAAGTTTCCAAAACTGCTGGTTACTTAATATGCATGATTAGTTGTTTGCGTCTTTATCATCAAACAAATGTTTTGTTATGATCCTTTTTTAACTTGCAACTAAACTTTCTTGAGAGAGCAATTTTCACAGTGGCGTACATCTTATTTCAGGATCATTCTTTATCCTGGCTTAATGTATAGCATATGTGGTGTTATTTAAACATTTCTGTCTTTGCTTTACCTTATTTAATTAACCCTTGTTGGGTAACTCCATATATGCAGCGGTTTGATTATAGAGATCAGAATAAATAAATTTTCCTGATTATACATGCCCATATACCTTGATGCAGTATAGCATTTATTTTGAACAATATCTAATCTTTTTATGCTTCATTGTTGCAGCACCTTTTTTCAGCGGAGTCGAGGTTGGTCTCAAGTATGAACAGGCAACAATTTGTGCAGCCCCAGTCTTCTAATGGTTTTAGTCGTAGAATAAGTGATAAAGAAACTGGAACTAGAGTCGATAATATGTTGGCGACTGGAAAGATTGTTCCTAGTAGGTTAACAACAACATTTTAGAATTAGTGAGTTCATTTATGGTTTTGTGATCATTATTGTTTCAATATTTGTTATATTAGGTGTTCTGACGGGCGACAATGCTGGCGGAACCGGTAGCCCCTCACATGAGAGGCTAGTTTATTTGGCAACGTGTCTTATAGGACATCCTGTGGAAGTCCAGGTGATAGATGGTTCTGTATACTCCGGGATATTTCATTCCACAAGTGCTGATTTTGGTATGTTGAATTCGTTATTGTAGTAATGCTGCTATGTGCCTGGACAATATGGTTATGTTTTATGTTCACATTGTAGGGATTATATTAAAAATGGCTCGCTTGATGAAGACCGGTTCTTCCCATGGACAGATGAATATTTTAGATTCTGTTAACAAGCCTCCTTCAAAGACTCTGATTATACCAGCTAGAGAACTTGTGCAAGTCATGGCAAAGGTAATTTTAAGTTGATACAAAGTTTATGTTGGACTTAACATTGCTTCATGCGTGGAACTTATTTTCAAAGTCGGTAATAATTGAAGTCAGGTATTTGGCACACTGTGAACGTTCATTTTGCCCAGTATTGCAGTACTGTATCTTCATATTCACATGATTTAACTGTAAATATGTCTTTGAACCAGGATGTGTCCGTAACCAGAGATGGCTTAGCTAATGAGATCCAGCAAGTAAAGCAACAAGAAATTATGACAGACTCCTCCATCTCACAATCACGTCATGTTGAGGTGGAAAGAGAATTGGAGCGTTGGGTACCTGATGATGATGATAGGGAGTGTCCGGAACTGGACAACATATTTGATGGCCCATGGAATAGGTTAGTAATGCATATTGCAATTTTATTTGCGTGTGTTAAAATTGGGTGACTAATGTAGGTGGTGAAGGTTTACGACAAAAAACTGAAATTCATCATCCGTCTCGGGTGCAGTCTTGTGTTAGTTGAATTAGGTCTTCTCGGCATGCTTATGGTACTTGATTTTATATTCAGTAATACAGAAATGGGTTAATAATCGATCACTTAACCATGGTATCTGATTTAATCTAGTCCCCCCCCCCCCTAAAAAAAAAGGAAAAATTGATAAATAAATAAATAATTTTAACTAATAATATTAATAGAATTTACCTTCTGCTTATACTTAGCTGCAAGCAATGTGCAACTTTGTGTTATAGGGGATGGGATCAGTTTGAAGCAAATGAAGCATTGTTTGGTGTAAAAAGCACTTTTGATGAGGACCTTTACACCACAAAACTAGATAGAGGTCCTCAAATGAGGGAACTTGAAATGGAGGCACTACGAATAGCCAGAGAGATCGAGGGCGAGGATACCCAAGATCTTCATCTAGCTGAGGTAAAGGCTGAAGCTTAAATTTTATTATCTAGCCTATGTATACCATAAAATGTTATCTCATCAATAATTTCCAACAGGAAAGAGGCCTACAACTTCATGAAGACTATGAAATGGATGAGGAGGCTAGATTCTCATCGGTCTTCCGTAGGGTTGATGATAGTGGATTTGATGAGAAGGAAAACCTTCTGGATTTCCGTAATAGTGAAACCTTTGGAGATGTCTCTGGTTTTGTTGTTGGAAAGTCTTTTCCCGACTTTCCAAGTGGGAGAAGTATTGATGCTGCTCAATTGCTCTCAATTTCTTCTACTATGGTAGTCAGCAACTTCAAATCTCATTATCTATAAGTTTCTCTATGTTTCATTATGATTCTTTCAGCAAACATTTCTGATAATATCTAGCCCATTTATGATAATGCTAACTATGTGAGCCTAGTGTATTAATGGAACATTCTTTACCCCACTAATAAGTCATAAACTCGTGTTTTCTGTTACAAGATTTTTATACCACTTTAATATTTCTATAATGTTCTATGACTAGTATTGATTTGTTTTCCATTTTTTTTTCTTACAGCTTTGTAAGGAGTGACTAAGAATTTTATAAGTCTTATGATTAATTTTGCTTTTTTTCATTTTTGTTGTACTATTCAGGGTTTAGTAGAATCTTCTCAGTCAATTACTGGCAGTGAACAATACCTCCCAGTTTCTGACAATGAAAAATATTCATTTGATCGTGGCAGCAGGTAACATGATATTTGAACTTACCATATATCAACTTTTTCATTTACCTTGAATCAGGATATTTTAATTCTCAGTAAACAATCGCAGATATGATTCCAGCGTTACACATATCTCCTAAATGACATTTCTGATTGTAGATTTCAAGAGTTTCGATTCAGCGATAAACTTGTAGATTACTCCAAGGATGAGTTAGAAACGCCAGATGTGAGTTATTATTTGATTAAATTTTTTGCTGCTGCTTAGAAAGCTATCAAGGTCTGTTCAATTAACAAACTTGTCTTCGTCCGTCCACTAAAACGGAAAAATCTACTGCAGGTAGCTGAGGAGGGTCAAGCATCAAAACTTGAGTGTGAGTGAACTACTTTTTCCTGATCTCTATATGTGTGAAGTACTTTTCCCTGTTCCGTATATACAAGTTATATTGGAGATATTTTCACTCAGACAACTTTCATCTGCTCAACAACTCATGTTTCTGTTTCCTATTTCATTTTGGCATTTAGTGTGTTCAATGGGTTAAATCTTTAGCTTTTTCTCATTGCTTATTATGGGACTCCACTCTGTATCTGTTATATTGATGCATTTTACTACATATGATGCAGAATTTAAGATATTTATATAACTGTTGTGATATTTTGGTTGTCATTACTCATTATATCTGTGGTCAAATTCCGTATCATGCTGGTTAACCTTGTTTCTTGATTGGGACTGTATATTACTGCTACACCCAAGGAATTTATGTGGGGTTATTGTTTATATAGATTCACATCCATCAACAAGGTCTAAGAGAGCATCGTCTGACAAGGTGGGACTGTCCCCAAATGCAACTGCATATGCTCCAACTTCATCAACTTATGGGAAGAATTTTCCTACTGATGTATCTGAGAATGCTCCATCAGTCAAACAACGTGAAACTACACAATCTATTCTCAAGCGTGCACAGCCTGGTAGCTCAACATCGTCCACTTCAGATTTTGGTAATGCTATTCCTGCTTCAACTATTACCGGGTTATCACCAAGCTCATCAGTGGGTTCACTGGCTTCAGAAAAATCAACACTTAATCCCCATGCCAAGGTAAAATCTTATAGACCTGTGTGCCTCTCTTTAACAGACTGATACTTTGTGAGCTTACTCATGAATTATTCTTGCTTCATATTGGTCATCTCCTGTCAATAGGAATTTAAATTCAATCCAAATGCAAAGAGTTTTTCCCCGACAAAGACATCGTTTAGGCCTGCATCTCCGGTGTCTGATGGTTCCTTGTACTACTCAACTAATGCGCCAAATGTCCCGCACATGCATAATTCACCCGTAAGCATTGGGGTAAGTGTTTTTTAATACCTATCAGTTTCCTTCTCCTTGGTTAAATATACCATAATACTGCTGGATAAATTTTTATAAGCACACAATTTTTTAAACTTTTACGACCCGGTATCGGCGACATAAAACATGCCACTAATAGTTATAAGATAATCAAAGAAATAGATTGAAATGCTTAAATGGCCTAGTTTTTACCTTTTTTTTAATAAATAGTTTTTACTTCCATATATATAGGCATCGTTAAATGCTTATACATGGTAGACTTAATGGGTCTAGCCTTTACATTCTTATAAATAGGTACCTAAGACTGATGTAAATATTGTTCTCTGTTTCAGACTTTTTATGGTAGTGATGACAGAAAGTATTTATTTTGGGGTTTGCGTAGTTGCATATGATGTTTCATATTCATCTTTAACGGGATTTTACTCAAAAATACGTGGTGAAAAACTTCATTGCTGCTTGGACTAAAACATATCTCTTTAGGTGAATTAAGTTTCAGATTCAAGCAGATGATTCTCATCTTCAATCTTAATCAAGTCCATATCAGTTTCATATAGGACGTTATATCATGTCTGCAGGGGTGTAGTTTCATATTTAATAGGACGTTTGACTCTTTAAGAAATATATAGATTCTAATATAGCTCCCATATAACATGTCTGTAAGGGGTGTAGTTTTGTTGCTAACTATTTTATTGTTGCAGATGGGACCATCATTTGCTAGTCACCAGTCCGTTATGTTTAATCATCAGGCTGCACCAATGCAGTCACCTCAGACTTATTATCATCCAACTGGACCTCAGGTAACTCCACTCTTGCTGCATTGTTTCACGATTTCTTGCCTATTTTGAAACTTAGGCAAAAACTGTTTACAATTTGTTGCAGTACGGGCAGCAGATGCTTCTTGGTCAGCCTCGCCAGGTCCTCTACATGCCAACTTATCCTCCAGTAAGAGAGTACCTTCTAAATTTCTGTTTTTATCTGTCTTTTCGTCCTCGAGGCTCCATTTTTTCGTGTAACCTATTTCAGAAATGGCCTGAGTGATGCCTTTTTAAAGTTCAATCTGCATCGTATACAGTTTTCTAAAGAAAGCTCTTTTTTTTCTGTAAAATGTTAAAAGTCATTGGGAAAAAAAGCAATTGTCGAGAAAAGCTGCATTAAAATATTTTGGGCGTTGGTCTTCTCTCTCTATAGTTTTATGTAATTCATGGGATGGCATACAGTTCCGGATGCATGTTTGTTATAATTGCCTGAGAGCCACATGTTTATTCTAAATGACTGAACTGTACACTGTTTGACAGGAAATGCAGTTCAAAGGGAGAGACTTTTAGCCAGTGTTGGGGCTGGCTGTGACCTCGATGATCCATGCCGAGGAGAGAAGCATGTGCTACTCGTGCTTGTCGTACTTTTGTCTTGAAAAAATGCAGTACAGTGGAGAGTTTCAGCACAATATTGGCCGACTGCCGACTCATTAGTGATTTGGGAAAGGCTTACAAATACCATGTGTCGTTATTGGATTGGTCTTCCTATTCAGTGTCTAGCAGCTGTTGAGCTCCCATGTTACCCTTGTCCTGCTATTTGACCATTTTGCCTCTTTTTTTTGGTGTTTTGTTTCAGTATTGTAGCTGTTTATTATAACCCATAGTGACTAAACATGTCTTGGGTGGTTTGTTTTGATGTTAAGTAAAGATGTAATGTTTGTTAAATTAATTTAGGATGACAATTAGAGGACCGACTTTACACCAATCCTGTAATACTAAGGAAATGTGAACCCTGTTTTTTTTTTTTTTGGTAAATTGTTAATAGCTTTAATTTACTGCATAAAAAAGAGTTTTTTTTTTTTTTTTTTTACAGTATCCTCTAGTTCAGAACCTATTTACCTCTGTTCTTTGTTGACTTTTAAAATGTACTTTTTTTACAAGTAAACCTTGAAAGATATTGCAAGTGGTAAGAGCAATTCTAACAAGCTCTCTACATATGTTTTTAAATTAAATTACATATGTTTTTAAATTAAATTTTGAGGAGGTTGAACTAAAAATTGTCTTCAACACACTCCTAAGTCATCTTTAAATTTCTACTCAATTTTAAGAAACTCTCTCCTTTCCTTTTTTATTAGTATATACTATTGTGATAAAATCATAATATTGAGATAAAATCATCTGCTTTTGCTTTATCTTTTATGCTTTATCTTTTACTTTCATATGCACACAATCAGGTTTTAAGGTATTGAGACAGAAAAGGCAATGCCAACAATAACATGCTGCAGTGGGTTGAACCCTTGTCTCCTTTGTAGAAGGTTAAAGGTTGTTTCCTTTCTTTGTGTTTGTATTTGGCCGGGTATTGTTATATTAATATCAATTTTTTTTATCTAAACATTACAAAAACATTTAATAGTAAAAAAATGATTTGAGAGACGAGGATAAAGATGTTTTTGGAGATGAAATATTTGAGTGTGTTTTAAATAATTGGGATTTTATATTTTATTTTATTTTTGGAAAAAATGTCAAGAGACTGTGCTCTAATACAAGCCAATATTTCTATGACTAGTCAACTAATAAAAATAAATAAATCAATAAAATGCTGGTCAATTTATTTACCGAGTATTTTTGTCATCCACAAGCTATTTACCTACTCTTTGTGGCCTTTGAAAAGTATTTTTACAAGTAACCCTAAAGAAAATGCAAGAGTTAATACAAGCCAATGACTAGTCAACTAAATACAAAAATCAAAAGCAAACCAAAAATTTACCTTCTGCCTTGGCCAAGTTTAGAATTTAGATTTTGACAAATAAAAAAAAATTAAGGTTGGAATTTAGATATTCAAAAAATTAAAATTAAGCAAAAACATTTAACTCCAAAAAATGTATTTAAATTTTAATTTTTGTAAACTAAACTTGGTTAGTAAAGATAAGCACCCTATAAAGGTGTGTATATACATTTTTTAGCAGCTTAGAAGTTGAGTACAGTAGTTGCAGACCCTCTTTTGTTCTGCGTCACGTACTTTATTTCTCTAAAAAAGGGGAATAAAAAGATCAAATCTTTATAAACCCTAACCCTAATTTACCCCCAAATCAATGGCGTTTCCACCAAATCAACCCGACCCAAATGAACCAAATCGTCGACTTTACAACCCATATCAAGATCTTCAAGGCTCAATTCAAAATTTTTACAAGCTCCCCACTTCACCCGAGTTCTTGTTTCAAGAAGAAGCGATTGCTCAGCGCCGTTCTTGGGGTGAAAATCTCACGTATTACACCGGAATTTCTTATCTCGCCGGCGCCGTCGCCGGTGCCGGAGTTGGGCTTGTTGAGGGGGTCAAGGCGTCTGAGCCGGGGGATACTTTGAAGCTTAGGATTAATCGGGTTTTGAACGGGTCGGGTCATACGGGTCGGAAATTTGGGAACCGGGCCGGGGTGCTTGGGTTGATGTATGCTGGATTGGAAAGTGGGATGGTGCAGGTGAGGGATACTGATGATGTGATTAATAGTGTGGTTGCGGGGTTAGGGACCGGAGCGCTTTATAAGGCTGCGGCTGGAGTGAGGTCTGCTGCTGTGGCTGGAGCTATTGGGGGAGTTGTCGTGGGAGTTGCGGTTACGGGAAAGCAAATGTTGAGGCGGTACGTGCCTATTTGAATTATTCGAGGGTTTGGTGATATATGATTATGTATGTCATTTCGGTTTTAATTTGTAATACAATTTTGATGTTTTGGGTGTGAAATGATAGGTTTCATTTTCGCCTGTTGTATTAGCATGGAAATGTGCATGCTTTAATTAAGAAACCTAGTTGTTCGAATAAATTTAAATGAACTTTTTGTTTTTTTTGGTCAGAAAATTAACTTTATGTTGAATGCATTGAATGCGTAATTATTTTTTATGTCTGATGCAATGTTGAGAATTTTGTAGTTGTAGTTTATGGCAGATTGTTTGGCTGAATTTGGAAGTAGGGCTTACGTTATATTTTGTTTATGAGAGTTTTCTTTTGTTTGTTTTTGGTAATATGTTGAGATTTTGTGTTTTGTTACAATGGCATGCTGGTGTATGTTTGGTGGTATTATCTCTATGGTGTTTTTTGATCAGGTGGTGAACTACATATTCCTTGCTTATAATTCTAATAGTTTCACCTCTACTTGGAGGAGTTTTTTAATTACTTCAGTTTAGACCATGGTGTTGCAGTCTTTGTAGTAAACTAGTAATACATGAAGGTGTATTAGTAATGACGAGTTTTGAGTTATTTTTAGTTTAAGGTGCTTTAGAAAGCATTTTAGGCTTCTAGCGCACTTGTTTATAACTCTCCCTGGAAGGGTACTTCTTTTAGCATTTGGTAATATTCAAAATCCGGACATTCCACTTCCTTTCCCATCCAAATCCCCTTGCACCAAAAACAAACTTTTGTTTGGGTGAGTGTGTTCTAAATTCCCCATTGTAGGGCTAGGCAAGCATTACACTATCTATTGAAGGAATTATAATAATCTCTAGTATCTATTGTATTTGTTATAAGAGTATTTAGTACATATATATTTGGGGTTGTCAGTAATGTAGGATTAGTGATATAATTGTCTTTAATAAGTCTGCATGTAGCATAGAATGCTTATGGATGCTAGTTATTACCATCTGAAACTACATATAATTATTGAGTTTATATTATACAAGGTGTAATTGGGATTGTCCCTACACATGCCCAGGATCCCTGTGTATCATCTTGTTTCCCTTATCATAAATCACTAGATCTATTTAGGAATTGCACGATGGCATTGCTTTGTGGCTATCTAACAACTTTCAAGCTATAAAAGCTTATTACAAGGGGAAAGTGTAGTTTTAATGCAATTAAGCACCAAGAGGCAGGAGGTTGATGAATGAATGAAGGTCGTTGAAGAAGGTGCTGTGAAAACAAGTAAATAGCAACTGGGTAAAGAATTTTAATAAATATTCTTTCATTTGTTTAAAGACAAGGAAAGAGACTATGTTGAACATGTTAAAATTAAATACAGGTTTAACAAATAGGAAAATATATTTGTACATATAAAACACGGAAGATGGTCTTAGTACTTTAGGACTGAATTCTATTTTATAGCCTAATGTGGTTGGTGTGAACTATTAACATTGTGTTTCGCGGAAGAGGGTTTTCGTAGGTTATTATAGTAACAGGTTCACTAGTTTGAAATGGTCATTGTTTTGCTTTTGTAATATGATGCTACATACCCTACATTAGTAGTTCAGTACTGCTGTATAGTGCCACAGTTGCTTCATTTCTTGTGGCATTGGTTTGGCTCTGATAATCAGGGTGGTATGCTCAGGAAATGCACTAGTACGTGATCATATTTTCTGCTTAGCATTTGTATGGCTTGAATATCTACTGTCATAAACTTTGAGTTGGAACATGGCTTTTGGAGCTGACACTTCCACATTAAATTGTATAATAATTAAATTATATAGGATAATAGACTATTGCTATATAAAAAAAAGGATGATAGACTATCACTTAGAGGGTGTTTGGGATTGCTTAAAATAAGTTACTTTTGACTTAATGGAGGTGTTTTTAACTTAAAGGAGAAAGTGAAGTTGTTTACTTTAAGTTCAGTAAAAGTGTTTGAGTAATTTTACTTAAAGTTAAATGGAGATTTAATAATTTTGACTTAAAGTGAAATTTGACTTAAAAAATTTTTAAATTCATAATATTTAAACTTTACAAGAATTGTGAAAAAGAAAAAAAAAAAAAAAACTCCATAAGTCATAAGTCATAAGTCAAAAGTACCTAAATGGAACTTATGACTTAAAGGAGTTTTTTAACTTAATATCGACTTAAAGCCTTCGTAGCCAAACAGTTCAATTTCTCCTTAAAGCCGATTTCTCCTTTAAGGAGATGCAGCCAAACAGGCTGTTAGTGTCTCTTTGGCCACATTGGTGGTTCCTGCATCTGACCTTGGTCTTCGCTGTGCATCAACTTTTTCTGGTAATTATTTGTTGTGCTGTTCTCTTTATTTAATGCTGTTCACCTGTCAATGCACATCCCATGAAAATCTCTGACCATAATCTGGGTCGCCATAGATGAGTAGATGATTCCTTATTAATGTTCATTCAAGCATGTACATAATGTATTGGGTTATGTGGTAGCTTTGGTTTAATAATATATGATTTTAAACTAAATTGTTCAAACTAAGCACTGCTAAGTGCTAAGTGACTGAAACTCCAGTTAATTAAGAGAAGGTGTGAAGTTGCGAACCATTGGCCTACACTCTATCCCCTGCAAGGCCACGGTTTTAAAGCTAGTTGGAGATACCTACTCATAAATTTCAATTGTGGAGTTGGATGGATAACCTTTGACAAATTGCTAAAACTATCTACACAAGCCTCAAGGCCATTGATACATTAAAACAAAATTTTGTATAAACTTCTTGTTCTTGGTCCGAGGCACGATCTTTAGAACCTCAAATGATTGAAATGCAATCTAAGATATAATTATATACTCCCTCCGTCCCAATGAATTATATATACATTGGGGGACGGGACGTAACACGTATTTTAAGACTCCTAAAGTGTTATAGTTACATAACTTAGATTTACAATTTTTTTTGGTATAAAAATAGAACAATCCTACTTTTATACAAAAATAGAAAATTTTAAAAATAAGTTATGAAATTATACTAGTTATGCACCTTAAAATGCGTGTCAGACATTTAAAAAAATGTATAAAAATGAATGGGACAGAGGAAGTAAACGACTAAATTTTGAACAGTTTCTTCATTTTACTTCTCAGATATGAACTTTTAGACCTTTGCCCTATACCTGGATAACTCACCAGGATACTCCTTCCGTCCCAAAATACATGTCCTTTTTCTAAAACAAATTTGTCCCAAATTATTTGTCCCTTTTCTCTTTTCAATGCAAATTTAAGTGTAGTTTTACAAAACTATCCCTACATTTATTGTATCAAAATTTTGACTTTTTTAAACTTAACTCTATTCTCATTTACCAATGTATTAAATAGGGGTATTAGTTGGAAAATTTTATTCAACTAACTTTATCTTAATATGTATGCTTTTTAGAAAAGGGACATGTAAATTGAGACGGAGGGAGTAATAAATTAACTATAGACGAAACGCGCTCTATTAATGTGATTCATGGTAGGGGTGTGCACGGATCGGTTCGGCTCGGTTTTTACCGGAAACCGTTACCAAACCGCGTATGTCGGTTCGGTTCGGTTTTACCTATTAACCGTAACCGAACCGTCCTCAACGGGTTTTTTCGGTTCGGTTAACCGTTCATCGGTTTCGGTTTTTTTCGGTTTTTTTATCTAGTTAAAAGGTGTTACATAAATTTAATAATATTTAACAGCAGGCCAATAATCTAGGCTACCAATAACAGTAATTCAATTACAAAATGGTCTTCCAAGATAGGCCACAATGGGCTTGAATGGGTTTATAAGTTTTGAGGTATAAGAATTAAGGTCATACTGATGGTAACAAAATTTTATCTTTTCAGTCTTCTCTTCCTATCTTCGCGTCTTGTTGATTTTTTTATATCGGTTTGTTCTGTTTTGTCTGAGATTTAGTGCAAAATCAGCAACTAATGATTCGGTTTTTTTTAATTTAAGATTTGTAAATAATGGATTAAATATATTTTATATAATAAAATTTTAATTATATATATAATATTGTATGAGCGGTTCGGTTTTTCGGTTCGGTTATAAGGATAAAACCGTAACCGTTACCAAACCGTTCCGTCGGTTCGGTTTGGTTACGGTTTTTTTTCGGTTTTTTTCGGTTTCGGTTTTTTTCGATTTGGTTTTTCGGTTTTTCGGCTCGGTTTCAGTTTTTCGGTTTTTTTTGCTCACCCCTAAATTTCATGGGATTTGTAATATAGAATCTCGTTGGCTAACATTTCTAATAATATGTACTAATTGTTTTATTTCTTGACTTGTCTAAAGAGAAAGCGTATTATCTTTTAATTTTTGAATCATAAATATTATAAAAGTACAATAATTATTTAAAATGATCAATTAGATTATAACTCGACTATATGATATGGTACATATGAATTTTTATATAATATACGATAACATATACTTAGATCAATATACGATAAAATCAAAAAAATGAATTTTATATTTCATATATATGCACAGGTCATTAATCTTGTCATATTTTACATCGATTAAAATATTTAGAAAAATTTAAAATTGAGTTAAAAAATAATTCAAAATTATAATAGAAAATATATTTCAATTTATTCAATTTTTTATTGAACTTCTATATTATGTAATAAATATTAGACTAAAACTAAATATTTTAGTTTAAAATTTTATAAATGTGTGTGTTTAAAAAAAATGATTTAGACAAGCATGAGGATGACTTTTACTCAATATTAAGAGATTTTGTAATATGTCACAAAGAAATCTTACATATACGATCAATTCTTTACAATCAAAATCAATGAGTTTACATAAATCTCTGTTATACACAGACAATTTTACTAAGATAACTATTTATATTATACTCAAATGTTCAATTTCATAAAGTTCATTTCACGCAATTGAAAAAACTGAATTGATAATTTAACAATCATAAGCATTCATGTGATTATTATCGTACGAATATTGATCCAAATTTTATGAAATTTAATTAAATTATAAAATATTTTGTTAAAAAATTGGTATGCAATATTATAAAATAACTATAAAATATTGAATAAATCAAAATCTTATCATTTATCATATTTTTAATTACAAAATTATTTAAATATATACAATTTAGGACGAGAAATTAATTTAGTGTACACACGTACAATTTTAATATAAAGTCGAAAAATAAAGGGAAAATGAATTATTTTTTTCCCACTGAACTATTGACCTTTTTAGAAATCTACCACTTAACTATGAATTTTTCTTTTTTAGTCACTAAACTTAGATTCGATTTTGTTTTACTCACTAAACTTAGGTTCAGATTTGATTATTACTTTATGTTTAATTATTAGCATAAATTAATAATTCCTTCATAATCATAAAAATATTTATTACACTTTTATAAAAAATAATTCTAATAAATTTAAAATTTAAATTTATATGAAACTCATCCCTAATCTTTTTTATGACATCCAAAAATTCAAATATGGTATTTTTGTACTCCATCAAAAAATTATTAATTAATGTTTTTAATGTCTTGTGAATACTTTTTACGTGCAACAGATCTAAAGATGTTGTATTATCTTTAATATCATCTATATATAGATTAATTTTTTACTTGTATTATCTTTAATATCATTTATATACACATTAATTTTTTACTTGTATTATCTTTAATATCATCTATATATACATTAATTTTTGTACGGAATCGAACTTGAGCTCGATTACCTTAGCGAGCTTTTTTTCTTGCCGAACTGGAGTTCATTACGACCCGAGTCGAGTCAAGTCGAGTCGGTAACGAGCTTAGCGAATCGATCCCTCTCAAATTTAATTTTATCTTCCTATATCTTATTAAACTTTATCTTACTATGATTTTTAAGATATAGTAAAATATCGATAAATGAATGTTCATTAAACGAATAACCTTGTTAAATGAATATTTTTTTCCGATCCAAATAATAGAGATAGTGTATTTTTGACCTCGATTAATGAATAAAAAATTTCGATACCAAGCGTATTCATTCATCGAGGTTTACCTGTAAAGATAAATCATTAGAGATGATAACTTTATCTTATATTAAACTTTATTTATCGATTTATTTTAAAGATACAATTTAATGCAGACTTTATATTATTAAAATTTATCGATTTATTTTCAAGATAAAGTTTAATGTAGACTTTATCTTATTAAATTTAATCGATTAATTTTCAAGATAAAGTTTAATGCATCATTTTCAAATATTAAAGTTTAATAAATTATTCTTTATAATGCATCATTTCTAATTATTAAAGCATTGTTATGCCCAAATCTGGCATAATGATTATCATGATTTAATTAGCTGAATTAATGGTTCATTATCTACAATGGGCCTCGAAGATGAAGATTGAGTCACTAAATGTCCATTATTGGAATCGACCCAGCCTAACTACAGGGCCACCTCGCTCTTTATTGAATATAAGGGATCGCTTCGCTACGACTCCCGTCAAGGGATCGCTTCGCATTATTATCACATTTACTAGCTAGATGGGATCGCTTCCATTCTCTCTTAGAAGGCTCATAACTAGACCCCTCGAGGCCTTATGAGTATCCGAACGCTCGGGATCGCCTCGCATGACTCGATCCCTCGAGGTCGCGTGGCACGTTTATATTGCATCTCTGCTAGCCTCGCTTGTGAGGTCATATTCTTGTCCATGCGAGACCATCGGTTTCCTTCTATAAACCATGGATCATGGATAGGGTCAACAACTCATTGCCACGTCTGCCCTAATCTAATGGGCTTGGGCTACGACTTATCTTCTAAAACCCTAACCCGGCTAGGTAACTTGCTACCCAAGAACTACGTACGGCTCGATCCCTATAAATAGGGTACGTAGGCACCTTGATAAGGATGAGAAACAGTTCACCCCTGAAATCACCTATCAAGTTCAGCCACATCTATACACACAAACCCTAACCCTTGTTCTTCTTTCTTAAGCTTTATATTCGTATTTAGCTCCATTAATCCAGCAACCTCCTAAAATATTGTTATACAATATTCTCCCTATAACATTTGGCGCTAGAAGGAGGGGCCTAGTCATTGATTGGGAGAACGATGACTAAATCACACAAGAAGAGAAATGGGGAAGGGGGAACACCGGGATCGCATATGAGGAATAAGGATGATCCCCAGAAGGACCCACCAGAAGGCGAAGCGCGTAATGAGGTAATCGAGGATGAATTTGAGAAGGATAAAACACCCCCTGTTGTTCAACAGGTGGCCTTGCCTGGCGAAGTCATGTTATTTTTGAAAGGCCTCGGTGACCAAATGATCGAGGTAAAGGAAAAGGTGGCCAAGATGGAGAAGCGGCACAGTTCTAGGGGCTTCAAGAGGAATACAAGGACAGGGGATCGAACTCACCAAGCAGAAAGTAGCAAGGGTCCCGCCAAGAAGCTAATTGGGGACTTTGATGATGTGGTGACGGACCAGACGAACCCCGATTGGGAAGAAGAGGAAGCTACTATGGATAAGGAGGGGTCGAAGGCGAAGCCCGCCTCATTAGAAGGACGATCCGTTAGTGTCTTTGACCGAGTTGGAAAGAAACTCAGCGAGCACGATCTCCGTCTCAAGTTGGTGAAGCTCAAAACTAACAAAGATGGAGGGTCTAAAAATAAGAGTAAGGGCACTCATCAACCCTTATCTCCTCGAAAAGATCGTGAGCGGTCATATCGTCGCAATGACAGACCTCCCTCTTCTCGCATAGAGCGTGAGCGGTCCCATCATCGCGAGGACAGACCCCCTTTCAATCGAGAGCGTGAACGATCCCAACATCGCGAGGAAGACCCTAAAAATAAGGATCGCAGGAATGACCAAGAAGAGTCTAGTGCCCCAAAAAAGATTCAATCTCATCATGCAAGTACTGGAGGAAAGAAAGATGGAGACAAAGAGGCCAGGATTGGGGATTATAAGTTAGAAGAGTTAAAAAAGGCATTGGATGCGATGAACAACGAGAAGGGGATTTTCAGCAATATGGGTTCCTCCTCGCCCTTCACTCATGAGATTCGCACTGCTCCATTGCCTGCAGTGTTTCGAGGTCATCACTCTTACATGACCTATAATGGGGAGACTGATCCAGCCGAGTTCGTTATACGTTTCAACAATGAGATGGAAGTGTATCAAGTATCACAGTTGGCGAGGTGTAGGCTGTTCGCAGCTTCGCTAAGGGGAAGTGCCCAACAATGGTTCTCGAAGCTGGGATCCCTAGTTGTCATAGATTCTTGGGAACAGTTCGTGGACATCTTTATTAAACAATTTCAATCTTCAATGCTCTATGCACCTCCTGTGTCCACACTGGCAAATATAAAGCAGAAAGAAGGAGAGACTTTGCACGACTACTTCAAGAGGTTCAACGCTGAAGTACCTCGTGTGCGGGGTGCCAATGACGAGACTATGAAGAATTTCCTTATTGCTGGGGTAAGGGAAGGAACTAAATTCTGGGAGAAACTACAAGAGCAAACCCCTGTTACACTTTCGGAGTTGCACAGGGTCGCTGAGCCCTTTAAGCGTGTCGAGAAATCACTTGCGGATCTCAAAAAGAATGATGGAAAAAGCGACAGCGGAAGCAGGACTAGGGGAGTGAAAAGGAGGGATTCTCAAAGTCCAAGGCGAAGACGGGATCGAAGCCCTAGCCCGAAGAGGAGGGAACGCGAGTACTTAAGGCGGTCCCCTCCTCGAGATCATTTCGCAAGAAATGAGGGCAAGTTTGTCCCTCTGGTTGCCCCGATTGATCATATCTATGCTGTCAATGCGGATAAAGGAATGTTCAAGCGACCCCAACCCATGGGTTCAAGAGGAACTTCAGATACGAGCAAGTATTGTGCCTTCCATGAACAGGCGGGGCATGCTACTAACAATTGTTGGCAACTTAAGCAGCAAATTGATCAGTTGATTCGAGATGGAAAATTGACTGAGTGGGGTTCGCGAGGCAAAAAAGCACCAAGGGAATTCTGGTAAATCAGGATTGGGGTATCATGCTGTGCCCCATGAGAAGCAAGATGAGCCTCGCAAAGACAAGGAAGAGCGAGCTGGAAGTATACATGTAATCATTGGGGGGAGAGTAATAAAGATAGAGAGAGATATGCACGCGAGGCCAGGGAGCGACCTCTCACTAATGTGCATCATCTACAAGAGCGACCTCCAAAGTTGTTTAAAGGCGAAGACACAAACATTATGTTCACTGAGGAAGATGCTAAGTGGGTTCATCATCCCCACTATGATGCACTTGTGGTTCGGGTTCGCATTGGATCCCAGAATGTCTATAGGGTCCTTGTTGATAATGGAAGTGCTGTGAATATTCTTACATACGAAGTCTACAAGAGGATGGGATATGTTGATAAGGATTTAATACCCACGGTGGGGCATCTTTATGGGTTCACTGGAGCATCTGTTAGTGTTAAAGGCCTCGTTCGGCTCCCCATCACTTTAGGGGACGAGCCTTGCATCACCACACAGATCGCTGACTTCATGGTAGTAGATCAACCATATGCTTACAATGCCATAGTGGGAAGGTCCATCCTGAAAGAAATGAGGGTGGTGACATCTATCTATCACATCTCTATGAAGTTTCCCACTCCGCATGGTGTTGGTTGTGTGAAAGGAATCCAACATGAATCTCGTGAATGTTATAACAATGCTTTGAAGGCTGCAGAAAAGGGGGGTGGCTCTGTGCCAGGAAATATGGAATGTAATATAATATCAATTGAAGAGCTCCCAGATGATTACTTTGAAGGCTTGGGTATCCAGGTGGAACCGATCCCAGGGGCCCTTATGTTAGAGGCCTCGCAGCCTGTGTTAATTCTCCAAGAGGGGATCGTTGAAGAGGCTAGTGACGATGAGGAGAGCCCAGAACAAGCTGTAGTGCGAGCTCGAAAGGGGAAGTGGGTTCGCAAGGAAACTTCAACCTTGGTAGACCTGCCCAATGGAATAACTCAGGAGACCACAATAATAGATGAATACGGACATGTGGGAGCGATCCCTGCTACAGAAACAATGTCGGCCTCACCACAAAATGGGATCGCGAGGAGGAATAAAGCAGAATCTAGCACAGCTCGCGAATTTGAACTTGATTTAGATCCTCGTATCCCAGAACATGTTGACCGAGCCGGGGCCGCAGAGGATACCATCTCTATCTTAGTTGATGCCAAAGATCCGACCAAGGTACTGAAGGTCGGGTCGCAACTTAATCCAGGGCTTCGCGAGAGGCTCGTCAGTTTTTTGAAAGCCAATTTGGACGTATTCGCCTGGTCTCACGAAGATATGATTGGAATTGATCCTAATGTTATGTGCCACAAGCTTAACTTGGATCCAAGCAAAAAAGGAATAAGGCAGAAGAGGCGACCCATAAGCGGTGAGCGAGCCAAGGCACTCAAAGAAGAAGTTGACAGACTCCTCGAGGTCGGCCTCGTTAGGGAATCTTTTTACCCTGACTGGCTCGCGAACCCCGTTCTTGTGAAGAAGCCTAATGGGAAGTGGAGAACATGTATGGATTTTACTGACCTCAACAAACATTGTCCCAAGGACAGTTTCCCACTACCAAGGATCGATCAGTTGGTGGACTCAACAGTTGGGCACACACTTCTTAGTTTCATGGATGCCTATTCGGGGTACAATCAGATACCGATGTATGGCCCTGACCAGGAGCACACTTCGTTCATCACTGATAGGGGTCTCTATTGTTACATAGGGATGCCCTTCGGTCTTCTCAATGCTGGGGCCACCTATCAACGGCTCGTTAATATGATGTTCGAGAAACAAATTGGGAAAACAATGGAAATGTACGTAGATGACATGTTGGTAAATCTAAGGAGGCTGGGGATCACATCACTCACCTCGCAGAGATGTTTGACATACTGAGAAAATACAGGATGAAGCTTAACCCCCAAAAGTGTGTGTTTGGGGTCGAGTCTGGGAAATTTCTAGGGTTCATTGTCAACCACAGGGGCATCGAGGCTAACCCAGCAAAGATAAAGGCCCTAATGGAGATGAGATCGCCCAGAAATGTGAAGGAGGTACAAAGTCTCACAGGGAGGATAACTGCCCTTAATAGATTTGTTTCAAAATCATTAGACAAGTGCCAATAATTCTTCAAGGCAATCAAGAAGGTTGGGAAGGATTTTGAGTGGACCCCGCAGTGCGAGGAGGCATTTCAAAAAATTAAGGAGCATTTGGGATCGCCACCTCTACTCTCCAAGCCTCGTGAGGGAGAAACACTCATTGTGTACTTCGCAGTGTCAGAGCATGCGATCAGTGCTGTTTTGGTTCGCGAGGAGGAAAAAGTCCAATATCCTATCTACTATGTTAGTCGACGAATGTTAGAGGCAGAGACTCGCTACACTAATATGGAGAAACTTGCTTATGCCTTGGTATTGGCCTCGCGAAAGTTAAGGCCATACTTTCAGGCTCACAAAATTGAGGTTCGCACATCTTATCCTCTAAGGCAAGTGATGCATAAACCAGAAACATCAGGAAGGCTCTTGAAGTGGACTGTGGAACTGAGCCAATTTGACATCGAATATAAGCCACGAGGGCCTCTAAAGGGTCAGGCCCTAGCAGATTTCATACTTGAATTTCCTCCCTACATTGAACAAGGTTCTTGGGCTCTCATGCCGATCCCTGAAAAGGCGAGTAGCGAGGTCAAAACTCAAAATTCGGCCTCGTGGTGGGAACTTTATGTGGATGGTGCCTCTAATAAGGAAGGAGCGGGAGCAGGGATCGAGCTCGTTACTCCCGAGGGTCGCAAGATACGAAGCGCAGTTCATTTCACGTTTGGAGCATCTAACAATGCAGCTGAATACGAGGCCCTAATCATTGGCCTCAAACTTGCAATTAAAATGAAAATTGAAAATCTCAATGCGTACAGTGTTTCTACGCTGGTCACAGGCCACATTGGATGCGGTTGGCAAGCTAGAGGACCTCAAATCGAACTCTATCTGCGATGTATGCAAAGATTGATGAAATCATTCAAACAAGTCAAGGTAGAATTTATCAGGAGGGCAAAAAATCAAGGTGTTGATGCCCTAGCAAAATTGGGCTCGCGTCGCATGCCACTTTACTTGGAGTCATACCATTAGAAGTTCAAACGAAGCCTAGTGTCCCTGAAGAGTTTATTATGGAAGTAGCGAGCTCAGAGCCAACTTGGATGACCCCTATATGGGAGTATGTGAAAAATGGGGTACTACCTCACGATAAAAAGGAAGCAAGGAAGGTCAAATATCAGGCTGCTCGCTATGTTGTTTATGATGAGGTTCTGTATCGAAGAGGGTTCAACACTCCACTCTTGAGGTGTGTAGATGACGATGAATGTAACTATATTCTGAGAGAGGTCCATGAAGGTATATGTGAGAATCACTCGGGGGGTAGTTCGCTAGCTCAGAAGATTCTTCGTCAAGGGTACTTTTGGCCCACACTTAAAAGGGATGCATTTGGGTTCTCAAGAAAGTGCGATGCCTGCCAGAGGATTGCTAATTTCAGCAGCGCACCGGTCTCCCAACTCACTTCGCTCACGAGCCCATGGCCCTTCGCTATGTGGGGGATTGATCTAATTGGGGAACTACCCAAGGCTAAAGGGGGAGTTAAGTACGCGGTGGTAGCAGTGGATTATTTTACTAAATGGGCTGAGGCCGAGCCACTTGCAACAATCACTGCCAGGAAACTAAAGGACTTCGTGTACAGAGCAATTGTGTGTCGCTACGGGATCCCTTATCAACTCATATCAGACAATGGGAAACAATTTGACAGCAAGGAGATGAAGGAATTCTGTGAGAATTTGGGGATCAAGAAAAGTTTTTCAGCTGTTAGTCATCCTCAGACAAATGGCCAAACTGAGGCAATCAACAAAATAATTAAACATACTTTAAAGGCGAAGCTGGAAGAAAGCAAGGGTAATTGGCCTGAAGAATTACCAAGGGTTCTGTGGTCATACAACACGACCCCAAGGAGTACAACTGGAGAGACCCCATTTTCTCTTACCTATGGGTGCGAGGTCAATCATAGGCTCTATCTGGACATGATTGAAGAAACAAGAAGCGAGGCTCAGCTACGCCTCGCAGCTTATTAGCAAAGGACCGCAAGGTACTACAATGGAAAGGTCAAGGTGCGACCCCTACGTACCGGTGACCTAGTACTCAGAAGGGTCATGCCTAATACTAGGGTCGTGGGTCATGGCGTTTTTGGTGCTAATTGGGAAGGACCCTACAAGATCTATGCAACTCTATCAGAGGGAACATACTATCTCACTGATATGGAGGACAAAGTCATTCCGCGAGCTTGGAACGTGGAACACTTGCGCAAATACTATCAGTAAAGGCCTCGCCCCTGGTAGCTTCTATCTGCAACTATTTAGCATGAATAAATTCATACAAAATACTGGGGGGTAGTGATCATATAGACACCTCCCCATTATGATGTAATGATATTTGGGCCTCGCCCCACCCCTCAATGTTTGCAATTCAAAACTTTGGGCTTCGCCCCTATCAATGAAAATTGGGCCATGCCCCTATACTTTTTTTTTTCATTATATGAGTCCGTTTGCTTTACGAATTATTTTTTGTTTTGCATTCAAAGTAAACTTGCTAGCCGCTTAGCATTTACACTTTAAGGTCCAAGCCATCTCAACGATGCTAGGATCGCACTTGCTATTATCTCAAGGTAGCAGTTCATAACTGCTATTATCAAGGCACTTCGCATCTGCGGACACAAGTCGCATCTAAACTAACGAAGGCAACTTACATGAAGATTTATGTAAATGGAAAGCACAATTATTACTATGAAGACAATTAGTATGGAAACAAAGGCAATTATATTGGAAACATGGATGAAATTAAAGTTAATGTGGGTCGCCATGCGATCCCAGAGGACTTTCAGTTATCAAAGTTAATCACAAAATATAATTACATCTTGCGAGGTATTCAAAGGGTACCCGCATCCCTGGTTCAAGAACTTAAACAACAATGATTACAAATAAATCACGGAGCATTTTTGTCTTGATTGGCTTTGGCGGCCTCCTCAGCTAGTCTGGCCTCCTCAGCAATCCTTGCCTCTTCGGCGATCCTGGCTTCCTCCGCGAGCCGCTCCTCCTCGGCATCCTCAGCAGCAATCTCTTTCTTCAAGGTTTCAGCGAAGTCAGCATTGCCGGGGCCAAGTTGATCCCAGTCAAAATCAGGGATCGTCCTGATGAATTCCTTCATAAAGCTAACTTGCCCTTTTACCAGAAACGCATTCTCAGCGGTTGACTGAGTGGCTTTGGCAGCATTTAGCTCATTGGATAGCTTCGCGATCTCCTCGTCCTTTTTCTTGATGGCCTCCTCGCTGAACTTTTGTAGCTCATTGAATGATTTTTCAAATTCATTTCTCTCTCGGCGAGCTGCTTTCAGATCTGTTCTGATTTGAGCGGTGTCTTGGGAAAGCTTCTTTTTGAATGTCTCCTCCAGGGATCGCTTATCCTCAGCCTTCTGGAACTCAAGGACCTTGTTTTTCTTGTCAAGCTGAGCAAAATGCTTTGTATGAGCAGCCTGATGGATGAAGGCTTCAGCTAAGCATTTGGTTAAAGCTTTGGCATTCTCTTCTGGCGATGCCTTCCACCAGCCCGAGGTCTCAGCCTCGTCGGAGTACTGAGTTCCCAAAGCAGCAAACAGATGTTGAGAGGCTATAGCAGACACGACCCCAGATGGTGGTCGAGAGGATCCATCCTTGAGGCCATCTATCTTGGGTCGTTTAGGAGTCTGTTCAGGAGAAGTTAAAGGCTGTTCCCCGGCTATGTTTGATTTGGCTGGGGGGTCGTTAGCGACCTTCTTGAGAGGAGCAGCTGGTTTTACAGGAGCCTTTAGAGCAGAGTGTGACTTAGAGGCCGCGCCCTTCTTAGCATTGAGGAAAGGAGGAGCCATACCACCCGACATGCCTATAAAAAAAAATCAACAAGTTAAGGGACCCTTCAATAATATATATGCAAGGACAGATATGATGCAGATGTATAAATACTAAAATGATGCGATCCCTAAGTTCTGTTGCTATTAGGGTATACCCTCTTCTGTTATCTCTACATGGGAAGACGAGGCCTCCTCGGGTAATTTTCTCTTTCGCGAAGACCGCTTCGCGATGGAAGGCCCCGCTTCAGGGGTGGCTCCTACTCCTTCCTTGAGGAATCCACACTCGATTAAATTTTCTAAGGACATTAGAGTTCTAATGTTTCTTTCTTCCCTGGTCGACTTCGTTAGCACCTCATCGGCTCGTTTCTTCTCATCGCCTTTGAGAATAGTGCGAACCGGACCAACTGCAATGCCGAAATGGTTGTTAATGTTCATAATGTTTCGAGATAATGAAGAAGTACCATTTGGGTAAATAACTCACCAGGAAGGTAGTTGAAGCTTGTCTTAACTCTGGGGACTTCGTGTATGTACAAAAATGGTTCTTTCCACGAGCCGACATTACTTATAGCCCTGGAAAGAAGATTTTTCTTGTTGAATTCTGGCCATATGGAAAAATACACATATCCAAAATCCTTGGCCCCACATCGCTTCAATTGAAGGAAATAGCCCATAGTCCTCGCATCCATGGGTGGATATCCAAGTTTGTGATAAAGAATGTAAAGAGCGATCATGGCTCGGTACCCATTTGTACTTATTTGGATAGGGGCTAGAAAATAAGTTTCACAAACGTCGTTAATGAAGGGATGGAGGGGCGAGGAGACGCCTATCTTCATTAGAGGGACCGTTAGCACCATTCATGGGACCCTACCACCATTCTCTTCATGGTTGAAGCGATGGCATCGCATCTTCTTCTTGGGTAGAATGATTTTACCTTCAGATCGGAATCTCTCGACCCCCTCTGTGATGGTCTTCACAGTTAAGGTTGAAGGCATGTCACGGCATGCAAGGATGCGAGGTTCGCCTGGCTTGATCTTCGAACCGGGTTCAATATCCTTGGGGTTGGGCCCACCAACGTATATAACTCCCTCTAGCTCTGGTTGAGGGGTTGGAATATAAGGCTCTGGCGAAGCCTCAGGGACATATCCATAATCTTTGAAATTAACAACTCTTGACACCTTGTCAAGACCTCCATCATCTGAGGAAGGTTCCTCATAGTCGTCATCGTCAGAGTTGGCTTCGTTGTCTGCTCCTCCTTCCATATCATAGTAGGCATCGCCTAATGAGTCTATAGGGGAATTACTTAAGATGATGGGGGACTTGGCTTGCGTAGGAGGCACTTTCGCAAGGATCTGTGCTATTTGCGAACTGAATTCCTCTCCTTTTTTCTTTAGTGCTTCCAATTCTCGTTCAGTATCTGTCATCTCGATCTCAGGCTCATGGGCTGGGAGAACGTCTAAGGATCTGTCTCGCGAGCTCGAAGCTCGTTTTGTTCGCAATGAAACCAAGGGTACTTCTCTGGTATAATCTTCATTTGACCACAAGGGATCGAAGTACAGTTTAAATGAGTTCTCACTGGTGCTCACTGCTCTTGCAATATTTGCGGCCGCCGCGTCGCTAATATGCACACTTGGAAGAGGAGAAGGTGTCCTCGAGCTGTCGTCTTTTGACATCTGAAAAGAGTGGGAAGAATTAAGTGTGTGCACTTACAGAAAGCAAAAAGGGATAAAGGGAGAAAAGAATAAATAAGCAGAAAGGCTCTATGTGTTCTTACTTCACTCACGATTCGAAACAAAGGGTCATTATTTAACCTAGGCTAAAGGGATCGCTATTTTTGCTTAATTGGAAGGATTGAATGTTCTAAAGGATCGATGTTCTATCTAAGCTAGGCTGGGGTCGCAGGCATAAATTATTTATGTGGGATCGCAGTCAAAGGGGATCGCATCGTGTATGATCAAAGTAATCTAAACATGCAATTATGATGAATATGAACAACATTAAATATCAAGAAAGGACGAAGACTTACTTTTTTGAATAAAGGATAAAGAAATCTAAAGAACTTGGAGATCGTTGTGATTGAACTTGGAAATTTCTTGCTTTTGATCCTTGAGCAAACTGGCAGCACTTCGACAATGTGTTTGTTAAGGTGAAAAAGGAAATGATTGTGACAGGAGTATATATAGCCATTAGGAGAGAGAATGGTGCGGGAAACGTGTCAAGATCTTAGCCATTCAACACGCATCTCGATACATGACAACTGTCAAACCCTTTCAAATTCTTTAGTTGGGGTCGCAATGGTTCCAACAGTTGTATCTATAATAAAATCACAGCTTCGCTTCGCAAGTGGAAACATTGGATTTCTGAGTCCACATCGCATTTTCAATGACGACATGGACTCGGGGGGGGGGGGGGGTAGTTGTTATGCCCAAATCTGGCATAATGATTATCATGATTTAATTAGCTGAATTAATGGTTCATTATCTACAATGAGCCTCGAAGATGAAGATTGGGTCACTAAATGCCCATTATTGGAATCGGCCCAGCCTAACTACAGGGTCACCTCGCTCTTTATTGAATATAAGGGATCGCTTCGCTACGACTCCCGTCAAGGGATCGCTTCGCATTATTATCACATTTACTAGCTAGATGGGATCGCTTCCATTCTCTCTTAGAAGGCTCATAACTAGACCCCTCGAGGCCTTATGAGTATCCGAACGCTCGGGATCGCCTCGCATGACTCGATCCCTCGAGGTCGCGTGGCACGTTTATATTGCATCTTTGCTAGCCTCGCTTGTGAGGTCATATTCTTGTCCATGCGAGACCATCGGTTTCCTTCTATAAACCATGGATCATGGATAGGGTCAACAACTCATTGCCACGTCAGCCCTAATCTAATAGGCTTGGGCTACGACTTATCTTCTAAAACCCTAGCCCGGCTAGGTAACTTGCTACCCAAGAACTACGTACGGCTTGATCCCTATAAATAGGGTACGTAGGCACCTTGATAAGGATGAGAAATAGTTCACCCCTGAAATCACCTATCAAGTTCAGCCACATCTATACACACAAACCCTAACCCTTGTTCTTTTTTCTTAAGCTTTATATCCGTATTTAGTTCCATTAATCCAGCAACCTCCTAAAATATTGTTATACAATATTCTCCCTATAACAAGCATCAACTGACTTTTTCCCTCCGAATAATCAAATCCGAACCTAATTTTAGCGAGTAAAACAAAATCCAAACCAAAGTTTAACAAAATCCAAACCAAAGTTTAACGACCGACAAAAAAATTATTTTCCCGAAAATAAAATATCGCGTAAATTAAATTGAGTACATGCGGTCATTGCGGTGGAAGAAGATAGAAAGAATGAGCAACAGCAACAATGGCAACGACGTTATCCTGTTTACTCCAAAACTTGTTCACTCGCCACCATCACAAGCTCTCTCTCTCCTCATTCACTAACCACCGTCTCTCTGCTCTGTCTTCCAACAACTTTTCCTTAAAAACCCACTTTTCATCTTCAACAAACATACATACACAAAAAAACATCATCAAAATCCTACAACAAAGAGGCCTTCTAGAATCAATCTCCTCGGAATCACTCCACGCTATTTGCACAGATACCAATGTCACTCCTCTCAAAGTCTACTGTGGGTTTGACCCAACTGCCGAGTCACTTCACTTAGGTAATTTACTTGGTATTATTGTTCTTTCTTGGTTTTTAAGATGTGGGCATGTTCCATTTGCTTTAATTGGTGGCGCTACGGGTCGGGTTGGTGACCCATCCGGTAAAACCCTTGAAAGACCCCAACTTGATGTCCAAACTCTCGAAAACAATGTTTCTTGTATTTCGAATACTGTTAGGAAGATTCTTGGTGATAATGTTATGATTGTGAATAATTATGATTGGTGGAAAGATGTTACCTTTCTTGATTTTTTGAAGAATGTGGGTAGGTTTGCGAGAATTGGGACTATGATGGGGAAAGAAAGTGTTAAGAAGAGATTGGAAATGTCCGACTCTGGTCTTAGTTTTACTGAATTTAGTTATCAGCTTTTACAAGGGTATGACTTTGTGCATTTGTTTAAGAATATGGGGGTTAGTGTTCAGATAGGTGGGAGTGATCAGTGGGGTAATATTACGGCTGGGACGGATCTTATTAGGAAGATTTTGCACACTGATGGTGCTTATGGGGTTACGTTTCCGCTTTTGTTGAAGAGTGATGGGACTAAGTTTGGGAAATCGGAGGATGGGGCTATTTGGCTTTCACCGTCTATGTTGTCTCCGTATAAGTTTTATCAGTATTTTTTTAATGTCCCGGATGCTGATGTTGTGAGGTTTTTGAAGATTTTAACTTTTTTGAGTTTGGAGGAGATTGGTGTTATTGAGGAAGAGATGGGGAAATCTGGGTATGTTCCGAATACGGCACAACAAAAGTTAGCTGAAGAAGTGACTAGATTTGTTCATGGACAAGAAGGTTTGGAGGAGGCCTTGAAGGCAACTGAGGCCTTGAAGCCTGGTGCTGAGACTAAGTTGGATTGGAAGACGATTGAGGGGATTGCTGAGGATGTTCCCTTGTTTTCTATGGGATTAGATCAAGTCTTGAATTGTGGTATACTGGATTTGTCAGTTTCGACTGGTTTGGTAGATAGTAAATCTGCTGCTAGGAGACTGTTGAAACAAGGTGGGTTGTATTTGAACAATTGTAGGGTTGATGGTGAAGGAAAGAAGATTGAGGTTGAGGATATAGTGGAAGGAAAAGTTCTTCTGCTATCTGCAGGCAAGAAAAATAAGATGATCGTTAGAATATCTTGACTGTTTGCTGGTAATTTCATTCTATTGCAAGTTAATTTACAGTTGGTGCGTTCGGAATTTCCCTTATAAAGTTTTCTTCCCTTATAATTATTCGAGGGTTTGGTGATATATGATTATGTATGTCATTTCGGTTTTAATTTGTAATACAATTTTGATGTTTGGGTGTGAAATGATAGGTTTCATTTTCGCCTGTTGTAGTAGCATGGGAATGTGCATTCTGATTAAGAAACCTAGTTGTTCGAATAAATTTAAATGAACTTTATATGTTGAATGCGTAATTATTTTTTATGTCTGATGTAATGTTGAGAATTTTGTAGGTGTAGTTTATGGCAGATTGTTTGGCTGAATTTGAAAGTAGGGCTTACCTTATATTGTGTTTATGAGAGTTTTCTTTTGTTTGTTATTAGTAATATGTGGAGATTTTGTATTTTGTTACAACCGCATGCTGGTGTATGTTTGGTGGTATTATCTCTACTAGCTTATAACCCGTGCAATGCACGGCTCCTTTTTAATATCTACAATTATATTATTTTTATGAAATTTTATAAGTTATTAATTTACATATCAAATTGGTGTTTAAAAATTGATATATATAAGATTTTACATGTTCGATTTAATATTTGTACTCTATCTTGAATTTTAAAATTTGATTTGGACGTTTACAGCCCACTTGAAATTAACAAAATAATCTTTAAATTAATGATGGTTTAATATAATTAAATCTACACAGAAACAAAAAAAAGAAGAAATTGACGATTTTTTAAGTTGAAAATTCTATTTGATTTATGAATTCTACTTATAATTCGTTTTGATTATCAAAATATCCTTATAATTATTTAAAGATAGTTCTACTCACAATCAAATACAATTTTAATAATAAGTGTAAGAGAGATTTTGTCCGAAATTTTGATAATCGGTAGTCTATTCCTCCGTATAACAAAGATCTTAAAATAAATAGATAAAAAACGTTGGATCTAACATAAAAAATGTTTTATATTTTAATATGTTTTAAACTAAAAAGTACTCCGCATATATATTTATATAAGATAGATTTTGTCCAGAATTTTGATAATCGTCTATTCCTCCGTATGACAAAGATCTAAAAATAAATAGATGAAAATCGTTGGATTTAGCATAAAAAATGTTTTATATTTTAATATGTTATAAATAAAAAGTATATTTATATTGAAATACGAAAATGTATATGTTAATGATTTAAATCATATACAATTAGGTTTTCTACAATTGATATCATTATCAATGTAGAACTTCTACATAGATTAGGATTAATGTAAGAATTCGTAATTACATTTTCTCTTGATATTCTGAGTGTTCCTATTTGAATAATAATTATTAAAGTATCAACAAATTAAAGATAAGTTTATGAGGTTCGCATGGATTGTAAAATAATTTAAATCTGATTTCTTTCTAGATCTCAAGATAGAGGTCAAATAGTAAATATGAAATTTTTTAATACTTATAAATAAAAAATAAAATTCAATTCTAATACAACTTTTTTTAATTATATCATTTTTAGAATATAATTTTTTTTTAAAAAATCAATTATAATACAACCTTTTTTAATTATATCCTTTCTAGATTATGATTTTCTTTTAAAATTCACTTCTAATATAACCTTTTCTAATTATATCCTTTTTAGATTATAATTTATTTTTTATGTGATCTAATCTTGATCGTTTAGTTTCAATCCAACGGATCATATAATTTTGGTAGTATAGCGACCCGACCAAAAATTTGGATAAGATCCCTCTTATAAAGATATTTTTAAATTAAATTTAGTTCTAATGATGAAGAATAAAAACAAATCGATGAATAAAGGGTATTATAGTAAATTAACAAAGTGAAAATTATAAATAAATATATAAGGATATAATTTATAATCCAACAGATGACTTTTAATCCAATTTTTTAATCCAACGGATCACATGCTTTTGGTAGTACAATGACGACGACCAAAAATTTGGATAAGATCTCCCTTATGCTTATTATATATAAGGTATTAATGTGTTTTTTGATCAGGTGGTGAACTGCATATTCCTTGCTTATAATTCTAATAGTTTCACCTCTGCTTGGAGGAGTTTTTTAATTGCTTCAGTTTAGACCATGGTGTTGCAGTCTTTGTAGTAATAGATGAAGGTGTATTAGTAATGATGAGTTTTGAGTTATTATTAGTTTAAGGTGCTTTAGAAAGCATTTTAGGCTTCTAGCGCACTTGTTTATAACTCTCCCTGGAAGGGTACTTCTTTAGCATCTGGTAATATTCAAAATCAGGACATCCCACTTCCTATCCCACCCAAATCCCCTTGCACCAAAAATAAACTTTCAGCAAGGTTTTGTTTGGGTGAGTGTGTTCTAAATTCCCCATTGTAGGGCTTGGCAAGCATTACATTATCTGTTGAAGGATTATAATAATCTCTAGTATCTATTTTATTTGTTATATTTAGACTTTAGTACATATATATATTGGCATTTGCTCCATAAAGAACACTCTTATATAACAAACAATAAAGAACACTATAAAATCATTTATTCCAATAGATCCATTGGCCCCGCCAGGGGCACCCAATACAAAAAGTTCTTATTTTTTTAGGCTCTATCCATCCAGCAAAAAAAAAAATGAAAATTTACTGTTCATCGATGACGTCACTGATGACGTCATCATGACGTCATCGATGAACAGTAAATTTCCAAAAATTTTTTTTTTTTTTTGCTGGATGGATAGAGCCTAAAAAAATAAGAATTTTTTGTATTGGGTGGCCCCGCCAGGGGCAATGGATCTATTAGATATGAGGTGTTCTTTGTTGTTTGTTATATAAGGTGTTTGCTATGGAGTCCAACCCTATATATATTTGAGGTTGTAAGTAATATAGGAATAGTGATATAATTGTCTTTAATAAGTCTGCATGTAGCATAGAATGCTTATGGATGCTAGTTGTTACTATCTTAAACTACATATAATTATTGAGTTTATATTATACAAGGTGTGATTGGGTTTGTCCATACATGCCGAGGATCCCTGTGTATCATCTTGTTTCCCTTATCATGAATCACTAGATCTATTTAGGAATTGCACGATAGCATTGCTTTGTGGCTATCTAACAACTTTCAAGCTATAAAAGCTTATTACAAGGGGAAAGTGTAGTTTTAATGCAATTAAGCACCAAGAGGCAGGAGGTTGATGAATGAATGAAGGTCATTGAAGAAGGTGCTGTGAAAACAAGGAAATAGCATCTGGGTAAAGAATTTTAATAAATATTCTTTCATTTGTTTAAAGACAAGGAAAGAGACTATGTTGAACATGTTAAAATTAAATACAGGTTTAAGTTTTAACAAATAGGAAAATATATTTGTACATTTAAAACACGGAAGATGGTCTTAGTACTTTAGGACTGAATTCTATTTTATAGCCTTACGTGGTTGGTGTGGAAGCTATTAACTGACACTTCCACATTAAATTGTATAATTATCTTCTATATATATAAAGGAAAATCTCGGGAGAGTGACGTGACAGCCTTCAGCTTCCTTCTAACCCATTTCTCTCATTTCGAAGGCTTTCTCGATTTTGGGCTATGTTTTGTAAAAATATTCAATTTTAGGCTTTCTGACTTCCAAGTTCAATCAGTTACAAACTTTTCGCCTACCAAACCCGATCAGGCGGTAGAAGGATATATATAGATGTATTTATAGTCGTGCATCATGCAAACCAATACATACAAAGTCTAGGCTTAGAGAAGAAAGAATTCACAGGCTAGGCTTAGTGAAGAAAGAATTCACGATGATTTAACCAGGTTTGTTTCTGCAAAAATTTGATTTTACAGAGCTTTGTGCATATGTTGTATGATACACACACGCACACACCAAGGTATATGTTGGCAATTTCATGTATGTGCTTTGATTTTTGGCCCTCAATATTATCCTGCTAGGTCTCTCAATTCAGATACATGTTGTAACAACCTCAAGGTCTAGATGGTTACAATTACATGGGCTACATAAGATTCCTGTGACCGACTCTTATCATTCAGGCAAGTATATTGGGTTATGTTATTACTTTAGGGATATGGTTAAGAATAAATGTAAGTGGATAAATAAATTTAATATGTCAATTTTGCACGTAATTCATCCATTTTGCACGAATCTCAATATGATTATTTAGCAAGTTGGAAATTTTTATTAATGGAAATTGATGTGAATACAGGGAGTCCACTATTATTACTTGGGAAATTAAATTAGTGTTATAAAGAAGCATTGGAAAACCAAAAATTAATTAAATAACTAAGACTAAATATTGAAAACATGAGAATATTTAATGCTTAATCATAGCCCTTAGAGCTAATTGTTAGCATTTCCCTTATTTATATTGTATATTAAATTTGGCACCGGATATTGTGCTCTAATATGTATTCATTTTAAACTCTAAAGTGGTTTGAGGTGTGTCATTGCATCCACAGGCCAGGTTTGCTTTGTTAAGTTAAAAGTTTCATATATATTCTTTGAAGTAGTCTTAACCAACCATAGAGTATTTCATAATTTGTTTTGTTTATATTGTCACTGAGATTTTGTGGTGTATCAATATTAGGACGAGCAAGTAGGGGAAGAACTGAACTACAACACCCTTTGTGCTGATCTATGAAGATAAATTTCTTTCAGTAAATTAATAAAGCAGGATCTTGGGCCTCCACCTGGCAGCCTCCCAGGTAGCTTATTCTATTTCCAATTTTCCATTGTTTTCAATTTTGTTTCTTGCATAATTATAATGAACTGAGTAGTGATGATGACTAAATGCAATTATTATCTTGAATAGAATTTGTGATATAGCAAGAAACTTGGTTGTCGTTACACATATGAAATACTTTGTACTTTGTTGTTTCTTGCATAATTATTAAGAGCTGATTAACAATTGGTTTGAAACCGATGACTTAGTGCGTTGATTCTTGAATAGATTCACTCCTAATTTTGTCATTATTTACCCCTAATTTAGTTTTGGGCCTTTTTTTGCACAAACAGCCATGACAACTATGACATCTTTAACTATTTCAAATTCAAAATAGGATCAATTTAACGACATGATGTTAAGTGGTCACAAAATAATTAAGATAATTATGAAAATATATAATGACTGGATGCTTGAAGTTTAGCTGATTAGTACACAGATTTACATAATGTAGTTTGTGGTATATTGCTGTCAAATCTTACATGCTCATTGTGCTCAAGTCCTTACAAGTGAGTTTCGTTATGGGTTCAGAATGCTATATAATTGAGAAGTAGAAGGAAACTTATAAAAGGTGCCTTGCTTCGTATATATAATTTAATTTGACTGGTTAGCTTGCATGTAAACCTTCATATAAGCAAATGGTATTTATAATTTTTTTAACTTAATGAATGATTTGTATTTGACAGTTGCACTATCTCATTATTGTGATACGTTTGATGTATGTGATCTTTGAGCGTTGAATGTACATGTTTTAGATTTTTTTTTAATTTGTTCTGCTTATCTATATATCTCTAGATCAATGTATCTCTATCTTCACTTGGGGATTAAAGTTATATGACTGTATTTTGATAATACATGTATACTTTTTTTTCCCATGCATATTGCACTTGAACCTGACATTTTTGGTTTATCTAAATGTTAATATTTGGATTTTAATGTAACAAGTTTAATAGTCCTATATGAGCCTGCAACTTAACTAAAATGGGTTCTGTCTATTTGTTTTTTTAAAGAAGTTAAAATATTCCCATCTGAGCCTGCAAGACAACTAAAACTGTTTCTGTTCTTTTATTTTTTCGTGAGTGCGTAGGAAATTATTACACGTTTACCTTGTCATCATTGAACGAGGTGTTTCAATGGATGGGTACTACTATGCCGAGGTAACACATATTCTTTGAGATTTGACTTTATGTAACTTGGTTTTAACCAGTCGAATGTTTTTTTATTTTGTGAACCATGGCTTCATATCCCTCCCAACGTTCAGCTCTCCATTATCGAGGCAACCTTCACTTCATGGATCTCCTTTTGAGTGAAGGCACTCATCGCTTAATTCTTTCACGATGTCTATGGAGGTGGAAGAAAGGTCACACCATAATAAGTATTATCAGTCTGCTACTAGCAATGTGGAATTGTAGTTGTTTGCTTTTATTACTATGTGTAAAGTTGAGGCAAGGCAGTGTGAGAAGAGTTAACAAGACACTGCTTTTACTTGTAATATATGTATATGTTATTTGTTTATATAGAAATATTTTAATTATTCCGACTTTAGAACTAAAAAAAAGAATTATTTTTTCCCTGTTTCCTTCCCTCGCCGTGAATGGTTTTTTTGGTTATCACCTATCATATATACAACTGTGAGGTTAAGGTAGACGAGGTGCCGTAGTCATTAACAATGTTGATCATAAAAATGCTTGCACGGTACACATTTACCATACAATAAGTTTTCTCCCAGTGCATTTATGGGGAGGAGAATATGTAGCTTGCTACTTTTAGGTTCTTACGTTCAGTTTTAGTTTGCACATATTGCTGCATTGCAGGTAGGACACATAGTGTGCAAGATTTCAACGCATATTATACAGTATTTAGTATGGCTTTTTGTTCTCAACTTCTCATAATCCAATGTCAACAGCATCATATTTTTAAGTTCATGCTCTCTCTTTGAAGAATTTAGTTGAAGAATGCATAGTTTTGGCAAAAGATGCTACGTAATCACTTGGCAATTCTACATCGGGGCTTGTAAGATGTGTTGATATGTATCTGTTGGAAGATGTTGATGTAAATCTTTGGTATGCTTTGATAAGTGCTCCCCAACTACAGTGTGCTAAATAGCCTGTAATGGTATCAGTTCAGTGGCACACAGCACCAATAACTGGTTCTTTTCCATCTTCATTCTTCAGCATAAGAACCGCACCCATTTCGTAACTCAACCATACACCATTTTAAAAATGTTTTTTTATTTGCTCAGATACTCTGAACAAGCTAGAGTGTCTCTTTGGCCACATTGGTGGTTCCTGCATCTGACCTTGGTCTTCAGCGTGCATCAACTTTTTCTGGTAAATATTTGTTGTGCTATTCTCTTTATTTAATGCTATTCACCATAATCTGGGTCGCCATAGATGAGTAGATGATTCCTTATTAATTTTCATTCAAGCATGTACATGATGTATCGGGTTAATATATATGATTTTGAACTAAATTGTTCAAACAAAGCACTGCATAAGTGACTGTGAAACTCCAGTTAATTAAGAGAAAGAGACATGTGAAGTTGTGAACCATTGACCTACACTCTATCCCCTGCTACTGCAAGGCCACGGTTTTAAACCTACTCATAAATTTCATAATTTGAATCATGATCAGCCATTTGCAGTTGCGACCTCAACGACGACACAAATAGACTGCACAATGTGTATCGACGACGAGAACTGTGGCGGTGAAATCATCATTACAAAAAGCTTCATGGTCTTTGAGGTTGGAGAGGGCTGTTCTGTATGAACTTAAAGGATGTAAAGAGATTGTTCATTGCTTCACCGAGGAGGATTTTAATAGTATTGAATATGGCAAGGGATTTTATAATATTGTGCTTGAGTATGCCAATGGAGGCACATTAGGACAACTACTGAAATCCAGGGGTGGATGGATGCCGGAATATGAAGCGAGTTGGTATGCGTGTATGATGCTTAAGGGACTCTCTCATGTTCATGATAAGGGTTTTGTTCACTGTGACTTGAAGCCGGAGAATGTTCTTGTTTTTAATATTCCAAACGGTGAATCTAAAGGGGTGGTGAAGTACAACCTTAAGTTAGTGGATTTTGGATTGGCGAAAAAGAGTGGAGGGGTAAGTTGTGGTGCGGGACAGGAGTATAAGCATCGAGGAACTTTGCTTTATAGTTCACCAGAATCCGTCGTGTTTGGAGTTCATGAAGCGGAGATGGATATATGGTCATTGGGTTGCATGGTACTGGAGATGCTTATAGGGGAGGGTGGCTTGTGGAGTAGATTTATCGATGTTGATGAACAATGTTTAGCGGAGATGATTGCTAATTATGAAGATGACAGGTTAAGCTTGTTATTGCCAAAGTTTGAGTGTCTATCGGTGAATGCAAAGGATTTTCTGAGAAGATGTTTAACAACGAATGTTAGAAAAAGATGGACTGCGAAACAACTTTTGGACCATCCCTTCATCACTCACAGTCAGAATCTGTTGAAGACACTTGAAGCACAAGTCTTTTACAAGAAGATGATGCAGTATCAATCCAACACTCCATTCAGTTCCTCCTTCAGAACATCCCATATCTCTCTAGGGGTTTGCTAATTTGACATATTTGGTACTTAATTCTTCATCCGTATCAGACTATAGCTCTTTGGTTTGGATTTATGTTGATGCACAAGTTAGTATGGGGAACATGATAGCTATTCACAAAGATGGAAGATCAACAACATTATTGCCTAGAGTTTATTATATATATATATATATTATGGAGGACTTTATATGATATTACTCGACAAGAGATATGTCAAAAATCAGCTTCTGACAAGAGATCAGTATTGTCATGAACCTCGCCAGAAGCTAATGACATATGAGGGTCCAGTTCTTCATACAAACAAAATATAGTTTAGTTATTTGGTATACTATGTTTGATTATTAGCAAGTTCATGGTATCGTTGATAGTATTTTAAACCTTCAGTTTTCTACTAAGTGGAATGGTTTTAGTTTTTATATTTGTAGTATGCTAAAGGATTAATTAAGATATGGCTTAATGCTTGTTGCTTATTTTGTGGTTTATTCTGCTGATTTGTGCATATATATATATTTTTTTAGCAAAATTTGCTAACTAAAGATAGGTAAGCAGTAGATCATCAATGTACTGCAGAATAAGCTGTTGCGTTTCCAGGCAATATGAGAGTTTTCTTTTGTTTGTTATTGGTAATATGAGGAGATTTTGTATTTTGTTGCAACGGCATGCTGGTGTATGTTTGGTGGTATTATCTCTATGGTGTTTTTCGATCAGGTGGTGAACTACATATTCCTTGCTTATAGTTCTAATAGTTTCACCTCTACTTGGAGGAGTTTTTAATTGCTTCAGTTTAGACCATGGTGTTGCAGTCTTTGTAGTAAACTAGTAATACATGAAGGTGTATTAGTAATGACGAGTTTTGAGTTATTTTTAGTTTAAGGTGCTTTAGAGCATCTCCAAGATGCAACATATCCACGCTGATATCAAGGTAAAAAAACGAGAATGGCACAAAATATATAGGCCACAAAGTGAAAAATGATAGATTACACTGTTCTTAATCATTTCTAAGCATTATTAGGCATAATCTAAATTAGCAAAATAGAAAAAAAAAAAATCATGTATAGGCGAAAGTGAGAAGTAAATCTCCAGCCATGTGAATTTTCAAAGCTCTATTTAGACGGCAATCTAAGTTTGTTTTGACTTGACAGCAAAAAAAAAATTACTTACTTACTAGCATGCCATGTACAGTTCAAGAAGAAACAAGTTCCACAAATTAAAACAAGAACCTAGCATGCCTTCTACAAACTCATTATGCGAGCACACACATAAGATTAAATAAGAAAGTTCTTTAAATCACAAAATTTGCTGCAACAGTTCCACAGAAAAATCAAATTCCCGAATCCAAACACAAATAGAGCACAAGACCCAGTTACAGGTATATTTTGAAACTAGAATGTTCAGCCCCGATTACAAGAAGAAACCTTTCAAAGTTCGCCACATTATCAAAATTTGCAGAAAAGCTTAATCTACAAGAGCACAAGACCAAGTTCTGATGGTCTCAAGACATGATTTATTCTGTAGTTATAAAGATAATAATGGAGCTTCCCATCACCTGGTCCAAATTTCAGCTCCTTCAGAAAACAGTCATTTTGCATGACATCCAATGCATTAAATACATCATAATCCTTCTGTTTTGCCACAATAAGAGCATCATTCATCAGCTGAAGCAATGGGGTCTTAGTAGATACATTGTAGTAGGAATACGCAGCCTTCAGAATTGAGTGACTAGGGTGGCCCAGAATGGAGGAGGGAAGTGTGTAAAAACTGCAAAAATCAGTTATTTCGTGAGTCTCAGGGCTTTCAACCAAGAAACTGTCAACAACATCCTCCTTTGGAAGAAGCCAGTGCTCCACATCATTTTCATCAAGGTCAGGTGCAACAAGAAACTGCAGCAAGTAATTTCTAAGCAAACGGGTAACTGCAGGAACATCATGGAGTTCCATCTTCCTAAATCCAGGAGTAACCGGTGATTCGGGTAACTTGTAAAGTTTTATCGTGCGGCTCATGGTCATTCTTGCCCCCAGTCTAGAAAACCCAACATCAATTAGTTTCTTAGGGTTCAGAGATCTATGCCAGTACTGACAAGTTGACATAGGTGTGGGGAGAACCACACCAGCTGTATAAGCTGCTTGCCATATGTTTTCCAAGTGAACCCTCCTAGTCACCTCTTTAATCATGACTGGAGCAAGTCGTTTTGATCTAAGCTTCTTATGGACACACAGGAAATTGATTTCTGCCATTTGAACAATACTTTCCCGCACACGGATTCTTGCAGGGACTCCAGTTATAAAAGCAACTAGTTTCTTAGAACTCTTTACTCGAACTCCAATATGCCAGCTCTTATAATGACCAGGAGGGCGAAGAGCCCAATGGAGGAACTCCTTGGAGTAGTTAAACCTGAACATGTTATCATCATCCTCCACATAATTATTACTGAGGAGGTTATATACCTCAGTACACATCTCAGTCGATTCCATATCACAAGTAATCCATTCATAAAGACTAGGAAGATTGTAAGGTTCTTGTTTGACTTCAGACAATGGTGTTGGAGGTTCAATAGGTCCTTCAGGCAAGCTTGAGTCACCGAGATCCTTGAACTGACCAACAGGTTGGGTTTCCCAAAATTTGTGTCTCTTTGCCAGAGAAAGTGATTCCTGAACCTGTCGTGCTAGAGAATCAATTGATACATCACTCTCATTCTCAGAAGCTGAATTCCCATCAGGATTAGGGGCTTGATTATCCACGAGTGAGTTGGAATTTGAATCATGATCAGCCATTTGCAGTTGCGACCTCAACGACGATACAAATAGACTGCACAATAACAGAGTCATGTTTAACAAAATCACTACAGGATTATGATTTAATCAAAAAATGAAGCACAAGAAAGCTTAGCCTTAAGGTCGAGGTCCAGGAGAAAGCAAGTAAATATAAGATAACTATACAATAATTTTACATTATTGACAGACTCTAGCACATTACAGAATCATATAAAACGGAGTTCAAAGAGGACAGTAAGAATATCTATCCACTATCTTAAGATACGACACGAAGCTTATGGTGTAAAGTTCATTCATTATCTTAAATCAATTTCACCTCCCTGTCCTTTCCAATTATGGTATTACACTTGAGCATAATTCAGAGCTCGAAAACTGATTTGTCTCAACAATCTTAAAAATAAAGACACTTAGTCTATTGTTCCTATAGTGTCTTCTTTATAATACACTCTGTACAATTTAGTACCTAATTTCATTTAAAAATTAAGAAGTCCAAAAAAATCAAGACCAAGCTATATGGTATAGTTTCTTCTTTATAATACAGACTCTGTACTATATAGTATCCCATCGGATATGGCAAACATCATTTATCAATTCCAAAGCAAACATGGTCAGTGTAGTTGATTGTAATGACTACAGCATTATACGTTGGGATGTAGCGACACCTAGATGCAGTACCACATGCAAACACACATTGAAAAAGTCATGAAGAGAAGGCAATGGTTGTTGGTATGCATCCATCAGTTCAAATAAGTATTTCAAATTGCACCTTAACAAGTATAATTACCATAAGAGCATGTTATATTTTTGAAGTACTTACGGTCCAAACTTCATAAACATGACTAGTGAGGCTTGAATGGGTTATTTAAAAAGAAAATTTTCAATGAAGCTCAGGACTTAAATTCTTATAGTTAAATTGCCTTGAAACTAACTCTTACACCCAAATACGCATACACAAAATTGTTTTAGGATGGGGCTCTCTGGCAAATATAGGTGCCAAGATCTGGTTGAAAAAACTTCCCAACATTGATGGATGTTCGACTGACAAAAAACTCATTTTGTGCTGGGAGTTAGGGACTTCCTCAATGTTTTGTCATGTGATACTGCATCCTTTAGGAAATGTCCCATTAGATCCTTGTGTGCGATGTAAAGGAATAGCCATCATAACCAATTGTGCAGACATTTGCTTTGAAACACATAGGCCAACAGAGTTGCAACTCGCAATTAGCATTGGGAATATCATAAACTTGAAGTTCACCAGCAGCTTTTATGAAGGCCTCGGTATTATTGAAAAAATTGTGCAAATAATATCAAAGCATGAGGTCTACAGCAGCTGAGACCTTTGGACATCATGCCAAACGGATATCGTCTAGGCAAATTGCTATTTGGCATCATATCACAAGGTCTCACTTGTTAGATCCCACCTTCAATTTTATCTACAACATTCTTTTAATCCTCCAAACGTGAGGGGATTCCATAAAAAATGTTAGCCTTCATGTTAATGATGTGTCCAATATTGAATTACAAGCTGCTAGTCTGTTGAAATATCAATAACAAATTATGCAATCTAGCATTCCATCGATTATGAAAGACATATTCATTAATTCTAAAGCAAATGTGGTCAACGTAGTTGATTGTGATGATTACGGCATCATACGTTAGGATGCTAATGACAACATACCTAAAAGATACAGTACCACATGACACATAAAAAAAGTCTTGCGGAAAAGGTAATAATTTTTGGTAAGCATCCTATGCCTGTAAGTATTTCAACTTGTTCATTAAAACGTATAATTACAATAAGAGCATGCTATCTTTGAAGTACGGAAAATCATAACGATCCAAACTTCATAAGCATGACTAGTGAGGCTGATGTTCCTACGGTACTAGAATAAGTTATTTAAAACAAAAATTTCACTAAATCTCAAGACTTAAATTCTTATGCTTACATCTCTTATTCATAAATCTATATATACAAAATGAAATACAACAATCTCTTCTGTATGTGCGACAAAAAAACTAACAGAAGCTTAGAATCAAATATCAATGCCTCACAAAGTAAGGGATGTCCGGATAATATTCCGCAAAAATAGAATCAGATTAATTGATACATTACCACCATCAACTTGTCAAAATTATTATTGTATCTTCTTTTTCCATTGAAACTAAGAGTCTCAAATTTCCTTATGAAATTTAAGACGTACATCCTCCAGTTCTTCCATTGCTTTGCTAAAACTCTTACAACCTATCCCAATCCTCTTTTCTGATTTCATAAGTCATGACTCCTGTGAAAATCGAATATCCGAACCAATATGAATTATTGATAAAGCTCTTAAAGGTTTATTTTGATTAATTTCGAGAGCCCCGATTTCAAACTATTTTAGTACAGTAGCAAGAATAATATATATAGCTCTTAAAGTAAGTTATTTCACCTGATTTGTTTCAGTGTTGGGTAGTATTTAAGAGTTTGTATCTTCCTCTTACATTCAACCCACTTCTACAAACCTAAACCCCTAAACATCTCAAATGAGCTTTCATTTATACTAACATTAGCTTAAAACCAGCAATCATTACCTCACCAAGTAGGAGATAATATCCCACTAAACTGTAAACACTATCTTATTTTGACTAATTAATACATAATAATTCACTCACCATTTTTTTAAAGCAATTCAACCTTAATCAAATAACTTTGGAACATTTCTCCTAACAAATACCCAAGTAAAAACTGCATCCATCAAACTCAGTTAGTAGGCTACCACATCCAAAATTACTTTATTAAGGTACGTAGCAACAAGACTTGGTTCTTTATCCAGGGCTAGACCTGGAGATAAAGATACGATAAACTGTAAAACGACAACAAACAAATTTATCTTAATGTGATATGTGGTGGGTGTACATATTACCTAGATTTCAATGCAAGTTCCTTGTCAGTTTAGAACGGGGCACATGAGTTGAAAGTAGCTTTCAACCGTCAAATCCGCCTCTTAATGTGCTACTCTAGAGTCTAAACTACAACAAAAATAAGCACCTACTAGTACTAATCCTTACACTACACCGATATGTAGTACTACTTATTTTCCGCTTTATACTTGATAAATTCCGAATCGATTTTTAACCCATATATAACATAACATTACTTCTCTGCTCTATCCGATAGCGTAATTGATCAATTAAAATGTGTTGAATCAGTGTTACTTTCCTCAACAAACATAGAAAGCAATAAAATCAATTAAAATGTGAAAATAGCATGAAACTAGCACTAATATAATTAAAAACACATCGATACAAGTAACAAAAGCTCATGGAGGCTAAATTATACTAGCAGCTAAAAATGAGGAGAATCAATTTAAGTCGAATTGTTTGATTGGGGTAAATGAATATGAAATTGAAAGGTGGAAATGAGAAGAAGATACAGATCCAAGGGATTGAATGGAGGTGGACTCACCTTTGGGATGCGTGCCGCCTTTGTTTGTCCCGCACTCACTCCTTGCTCTGCCTCTCCGTCTGCCCTAATATTATTATTACTAGCATGATAGCCCGTGCAATGCACGGGCCACATGTTATTTCATACTCCTTTCGTCCCGCTGGATTCTTTACATGGGGCTGGGTACGGAGACCAAGGATAGTGGGTGTAGTATTGTTAAAATAAATGAATTAGTGGGTGTAATAGTGATTTTATTGTTAAAATAAATGAAGTAGTGGGTGTAATAGTGTAAAGTGTTGAAAAAGTGGAGTGAAGTAGTGGATGTAATAATGTATTTTATTGTTGAAAGTTACTATTTTGGGTAATGTAAAGAATCCAGTGGGACGTCCCAAATTAGTATCTGTAAAGAATCCATTGGGACGGAGGGAGTATAATTATTTTCAAATCATTGCGATAGAATCCGTCATTTCCTGTCAGCTTCACGTGTCTCGGTCTATCTAAGATCAGCGATTGGTCGTGTTTTAATTTTAAAATATTGGCATGCTCTAAATTCTAAGAAGCATATTTATAGCGATGCTTGTTCAATGTGTGAATGATGACAGATAAAAATGGTAGATAGGAGTTAATCGTTAGATTTCACTTATTACCATAACAATAGTGTGTGCATAGTTTATTTTCAACATGTATGATAGGGGTGAGCAAAATAAAACCGAAAAACCGAAACCGAGTCGAAAAACCGAAAAACCGTACCGAAAAAAATCGTAACCGACAAAAACCGAAAAAAACCGTAACCGAACCGAACCGACGGAACGGTTTGGTAACGGTTACGGTTTTATCCCAATAACCGAACCGAAAAACCGAACCGAAAATATATTATTTTAATAATTTTAATTTTATATTATATATTTAGTATATAAAAAATAGGATTTTATATTTATAACTTTCTTCATCTTGATAATCTACCTACATCCATATAAAAGTTATACAAAGCTTTTATTTTACAAGGAAAAATGACTTATTCTTCCGTAGTTGGTTTATTTCAGTCACTGATTATCTTGTTTATATTTTCTTAAAGGTGCAGCAACTACTACTTGCACTGGCAAGACAAAACTTGATATTGGTTTACTGAAGAGTTGTAACATTGATAGGATATATCAATTTGGAGCATCTAAATCCGACACTGAAAATTGTAGAATTGAAGATCCTTTGAACCTGAGCAATTTTCATCTAATATTTATAAATTTTTATTAGTATGATATTAAAGTATTAAGTATTTAAAATTAAAAACCGAAAAAAACCGAAACCAATAAATGGTTAACCGAACCGAAAAAAACCGTTCCGAACGGTTCGGTTATATAAGGCAAAAATAGAGACTAAGTGTAATTCGATTATATAAGTACAAGAACGATTTTAAAATTATTGAATAAATAACTCATCTTAAAAAATATATAACTAAATAGGTGCTTTCTTTGTAATTGACGTTGCTTTAGAAATTAATTATCCTCTAATTTATAAATTATACTAAGATAGTTTGCATTATATTAAACTTATAGAGTTTGTCATTTAAGAAATTTATATTCGAACACAATATCATATATCTATATTATCTATACTATTATGTTAAAGACGAATTTAAGATAAACCGTTAATCAGTACAATGAACTTAAACTTTTTTACATCTTAGCCCCACATTTTTAACTATTTTGAATTTTAGACATAACATTTTTAATAGATCTATTATCATTTTTACTAATCTTACCACCTCATATGCTCATATTTATTCCAACTAATTATCGGTCTCTGACCTCATCACTTCGAGCTCTTTTTGACCACTCTCTGGCCATCTGACTACCTTTCAGATCTGCCTATCCCTCCAACGACATGATATACGTGCATTCATCTTTCCCCTAACCACCTCTTTTTCATCTTCGACGATCTTAAATTTGCCCATCTTCTTCCTGACCACCTCTGTTTCATCTTTGATGATTTTAAATTTGCTTATCATTCCTTCCTCCGATCATCTATTATTCATATTTGATGTAACCTCTATTCGACTTACATTTCCAAAATTTCTTAGATTTGATTGCTTTTGTAGAGTTGTGATTATGACAATAATGGTGAATACGAGACAATATAGATGGAAGGGTGTGCTAATAATTTTATACATTAGCGATTTATGAGATTGTCGACACTCAAATTTATGACAACACAACCTATTCATATTTGATTATTTCTTTGAATTTTGGGTTCAGAAAATTTGGTATTTGTGTAAAAATATTCGTAATTTGCATTAAAAATTTGGATATTATATATGAACATCGGCAAATCAGTGGTTAGCTATACTATGATGATGGCAACATCTTAATTTTTACTGATTATGGTATAATTTTTGTGATTCATGATAGTGGTGGTATTGATAATTTGATATTACACTTTTATAAAAGGAATATATGTTTGCATGAATATTTAAATTATTGTGATTTGGATTGCAATTTGAATTAATTTTTACATACACTAAAAGGCACTTTTGTAAAAATGATATTTTTTTTGTAAATATAATTATTTTAATAGTCTCAAGATTGGATTAATTGAATATTATAACTTTTGTAATTATGTAAAAGCTAGTATCTTATTTGTTAAATAAAGTCCCTATAAATTTTTTATAGTCTTTACAATCATATTTTTAATATTGTAATATAATTCAGTTATTTATTTTTATTCAATAAATTAATTCGATAATGATGTAGATTTGAAATCTTAAATTTGAACTATTTCTGATTTTCTTTCAATTATATATTTTATCTAATTATTTCAAATTCTAACTAAATCTATAAATCAAATATAAAACGTTATATAAATATTAACTAAATCTATTCACTTTATTTATTTTCTTCGTATACATAAATCATAATCATTATGTATTCTGATCATTTATATGATATACATTTTTAATTATTAAAAGAAAGAATGTTCCTATAATTTATCCGAAATAAATTTTAAAATAGATATAATAAGGAGGCTATTTATGCATGTGGTGAATGATTTGAAGATTAATGCATGCAAAGTTGTGTTGGTTCAATGGTTATGGACATGATTATAAAATTTTCTACACAATGAAGTCTTGGGTTCAATTCCCATCAAAAACAAATTTTTTTTAACATTTAAATCTGAATAATATTTTCTGAATGATTGATTTTCTGAATGAATGATAAATCTGAATGCTGGATGAACGATGTTGTCTGATAAATATTTTTAAAATTTTCTGAATGATAATATTATCCATTCTATCATTTTAAATTATTAATATTAAGTTTTATAATAATAATGTATGACGATTTTTATGGATAACATAAAATACAATTATTATTAGTAAATAATTTTAATGACATAAAAATATTTGAAAATTAAATATATAATTTTAAAAAATCCAAAGAGAAAATAATGTATATATTGCACTATTTTAATTATTTACGTAGATATTTAATTTTATTATAGGAAATATAGAAAAATTTACAATAATAATAATAAAATTTATATTTTTAATATGATGTAGCATTTATATTTTAAATATCAATTAGAAGTTCATACTGGATGGGGATTGTCGGCAATTGAACCATCCAGCTATATTTTGAAGGAGTAATGGTTCAGATAAAATTTTGTCTCGTCCAGATAAAATCCTGGTTCGTCCAGATTATGAAATACAACTCAAATGATCTGAATAGTCACATCAGTATGGTTAAGTCCATATCCTTTCATTCAGCTATTATCAAATGGCCCCTAAGTTTAAGTTAGTGTCATTGATCAAAAAAAAAAAAAAAAGTTTAAGTTAGTGACAAGTCCTATGTGTACCCGCGGTGCTGGGCGTTTAGTTCTAAGTAAAATATATTATATTAACATGGTTTTTGTTAATAAGATGAACTATGAATTTTTTTTTGTTTTAAATATTCAAATTTGCTACTCCCTCCGTCCAATCCATTTCTTTACATAAAAAACTGCGTATCTGACACGCATTTTAAGGATAGTTATATAACTTATTTGTGATATTTTCTTTTTTTGTATAAAAATAGAACAATCCTATTTTTATACAAAAAAAGAAAATATCAAAAAAAAGTTATGGAACTATCCTTAAAATGCACCTTAAAATCCGTGCAGGAAATTGGTCCGCAAATGTAAACTATTGAAAAAAACAGAGGGAGTAATTGTTTATGTAACACGAATAGTTATCCCTTTTGTTTATTCTGCATTCATCATTCATCTTGTTTATTCTGCAACAAAAACAAAAATAAAAATAGTTGGACACATATTAGAGAGAAGATAAGAATTAGAGAGAGAAAAGAAAACAAATTAAAGAGATAGATTAGTATGAGCTGGGTAGTAATAATGTAGTAATAATTTGAATTTGAATTCTTGAAATTAGTGCTTTCAAACTTGGTAGTAAGCTTCGGAGAGAAGTTTTAGAATTTGAATGTCAAAAGTAGTGGCGGCCGAATCACTGGTAATTTTGTAATAAAGTGTAAAAGCAGGGGCAAAGTCTTTGCAGTGGTGAAAAACTGTAGCAATCACGTAACAGAAACTATTATATACATAGATATGTGGTTAGGGTGCGCAAAATGACATAAATAACCCATTTTTTTTGTGATCATAAATACCGTTTTATTACGTATTTGAGAGAGAAATAATAGATTTTATACATATTACGCATTTGGGAAAGGGTGTCTATTACGAATTCCTATTATCCATTCTCCAAAAGCGTAATAATAAGAAAAGTTTATACTAGTTACCCTAATATCAAATGTGTAATCTTATTACTCTCATATGAAATACGTAATAGATGAATATTTATCACCATCATCAATGCTTTATGATATTCTTATTATATGTTATGTGACATATTGAAAAATTGTATAAAAAATTTTAGTACTTCTAAAATTCTTAAATTTTAGAATTTTAGTGCTTCTAAAAATTTTAGTACTTCTAAAATTCTAAAATTTTAATTCTAAAATTGTATAAAAAATTGTGCTTTATGTATAAATTAGTGCTTTCAATATGTCATTGTAAATTCTATTTTTTTCTATGTTATAATATATCTTAAAACATATTCCTGGTTAGTATGCTGTTTTTATTTATTTTCATTATAGGCCATTATCTAGTGTTGGTAAATTTTGTGATTGGTACAATATTTTTTGTTTCAATGTACCTGATTTTCTCATGTACTCTCTTTGTTCTTTTTGTGAAGTTAAGCTTATAAAAAAACATATTACTATTTAATTTATACAAAAAAATTTTAATTAGGTAGAAAAAAAATCGAAACCGACAAACGATTAACCGAATCGAAAAAAGCGTTCCAAATAGTTCGGTTACGATTAATAGATAGAAGCCAAACCAAATCAACATGTACAGTTTGATGTCGGTTTCTGATGAAAACCGAGACAAAACGACTTGTGCACATTCCTATGTGGTAGTGGAATTAGCAAACGTTCCTGAATTATAAGTCATTTACTTTTTTCCAACATTGCGATTCTTAAACATTTAAAATTTTTTAATTCTCATTTTTTTGTTCAAATTTGACCAATAAATGTTAGTCAATGCAGACGTGGTAATTACATACCAAACAAGAATTCACGGATTGAAGTGAAATTTGAATATATTAACATATATGTGATTACAAATACACGTGTGATAAAATTTTTCGATTTTAAGTTTATTAACATATAAAAATTTTTAATTAAATTTTAAGAACAAGATAAAAAATTTACTAAAATATGTAGATTTCCATAAAAGAAGGGACAAAACCCCCCAAATTAGAATTTGATTAAATATTTAATAGATAAACTTAAGGATTTTACTTGGGAACATTTTATAAATAAAAAATGAAGATATTCATGCATGCAATATGTTTAATTATGAAAAATAATAACCACTAGTACAAAATTGATCTTTTACGTCGCCTCTTATACGTCGGTTACGGGCAAAGGCGACGTATAAAGCAGTTATATACGTCGGTTCCACCTAAAGGCGACGTATAAAGCAGTTATATACGTCGGTTCAAGAAAAATCCGACGTATAAGGTCATATTATACGTCGGTTAAGGAAAAGGCGACGTATATAATGCTACTTTATACGTCGGTTGAGAAAAGGCGACGTATATAATACTACTTTATACGTCGGTTAAGAAAGGGCGACGTATATAATGCTATTATATACGTCGGTTGAGAAGAATGCGACATATATGATGATATTATACGTCAGTTTAAGAAAAGGCAACGTATATATGATGACATTATACGTCGGTTAAGGAAAAGGCAACGTATATAATGCTATTATATACGTCGCTTTTAATATAACCGACGTATAAAACCTTTAAAGAAATTAAAAATGGGCCACAATTCATATTATTATTGGGTAATATTTGAGCACATGAATCGTTACTTACAGCCGTTGGATGCAATTAATCTCGAACGTTATTTTAACTCAGTTATCTGATCCTTCTCAAATCTCTCTCCGTCTCCTTATCTTTCTCCGCCCTCGACTCTCTCCCACCCCAATCTCTCTCTCTCGCCGCCTGCCTTTCTCTCCCTCAAACCCCATCTACATCTCTCTCAACCCTTTATCTCTCCCTCTCTGTTCTCAGCCTCTCCTCCCTCACATCTGAAGCATAATCGTGAATAACAATCCCCTCATCTCTTTCTCCATATCGTGGTAACCTTCAAATCCAATCTTGAATTGGGTTTGTATGTAAGGGTTGTTTTAATCATCGCCAGAGTCTCTGTCTTTTAGTACTTGTATTTCTGTTCAGGATGATTGTGAGGTTGCTAAGATGGTTTGTAATAACCCGGATTTTTCAAGAAATGAATTTATTATTATTTCAATAATAATAATAATGTTTTCCTAAAATGAGGAGGAATTTTTTTTTTATTTTATTATTCAACTATTTAATTATTTTCGGTTAAGTGGAGCCTGGTCCTCCTATTTAAAATTTTATTGACCGGATAGATACCTCGAGTCAATAGTTTATTTGTGCAAAGATTTTATTTTGGAGTGTGGAATTGTTCAGTAAAATTTTTATTTTAAATTATTGAATAATTTAGAGATTTTAATATCCTTAGAAAATGTTTATTTTAATTATTTGAGGATTTGTAGAAATTACTTGATTAATATATAAAACCAATAATTTGAGGTTTTACTAAAACATTAATGTTTGTAGTATTTTTATAAAGCCCTGTAAATTGTGAATTATGAATCACAATTATTATTTTTATGAATTGTTTTTATAAATTATTAATATTTGTAAAATGCATATCAATTTAGAAAATTGAGATTTAATTCCAATTCTTTCTCCAAAAGTCTTTAAAAATATTCTATTATTTAATTATGCAAGAAACTTTATTTTTACAAATTAGAGTTATAAGTTTAAAATATTATTTAAGGTGTGTAGTATTTAATTGTATTGATTTATATGTTATTGGGCCAAGCCCATTAGGGTTAAAGACACAACACACCACAGATATATACACGATACACACACAGCCGCACAAAAAAAACACGCACAGACAAAACCATCGGGGGAGGGGGAGAGAAAACCAGCGGGGGGAAAGAAATCGCGGAGAGGGAGATTCGCGGGGAGAGAGATTCGCGGGGAGAGAGATTCGCGAAGAGAGAAAGAGAGAAAGAGAGGGGAGGAGGCAGGTCGGGGAAGAAAGGGAGGGGGAGGAGCCGCGGTGGCTTGAGCTCGCCGGAGTTAGCAGCGGCGGCGGGAGCCAGGTGGTGGCTGTGCAGCGCGGGGGTGGAGACTGCAGAGAGAGAGAGAGAGAGAGAGAGAGAGAGAGAGATGGGAGAGAGATGGTGAAGATGGTCCCGGTGGTTTGACTTTCGGATCGTAACCAAAGGGTATAATTTCTATATTTTAATTATGTATTCAATTGTGGTAACTTAATTAATTAGTTGTCGTAATTTAATTAGATTTAAATTGCGAGTTTAATTGTTAATTTTCGTGATTTAATTCGGAGAGCATAGATAATTATAATTATTGAGTTTAATGATGAGTCCGATTAAATGTTCGAGTTAATAAATTGTTAATTGTTAAATTATTATTTGCTAATTGGAATTGTGAAATATTGTTTAAGCTCCATGATTAATTCGGAGAGTTTAATGATTAATTTATAATTATTGGATTAATTATGAGCCGGATGTATGCTCAGGCCTTATGGCTGTTAAATTGTTAATTATTAATTGTCGGATAATAGATTCGGGTTAGTTGTCAAGTAATTGTTAAGTGCTAATTGCTAATTGTTAGTTTCCAATTGAAATTGTTAATTGCTAAGTGCTAAGTGCTATAACCATACAATGTAGTCATAAGAGTTGGATAACTTGTAAATGTCTATGTGCTAGATGTTATAAATCGAGTTATAGTATATGTTGATAGTATAAGTGCCAACTACGCGGTGTTGGCTTAAATGTGGATAAACTTAGTTTACTTTCCTTAAATGTTGAGGTGCCGCATGTCTGGGCGGGTACTTTTCCTTATGTGCTAGTTGCCGCATGTCTGGGCGGGTACTTTTCCTTATGTGCTAGTTGCCGCATGTCTGGGCGGGTACTTTTCTTATTTGTTTACTTTTATGTTGCTGCAAGTTGAGGCAGCTTTTATTTTATCAAAAACAGGGTTATAAATTGTTTTGTTTGGCATGGAGGGGCTGTGCCCATAGTCCGATAAACGAATACTACATGCCGAAATTTTCTAAAAATTCCCTGCATTTTAATTTATTTAACTTATTTGATTTCAAGGGTTTAAAGGTATGATTTGGGTGTTAGCTGTTTATGTGTATATGTGTTGAGTGAATTAATTCGAGGGTAATTGTTGTCTCGAGGATTTATGTGTTTCGAGGATTTATTGTGTTTTGAGGATTAGCTATTAATCAAGTTTTGTCGTAGAAGGTCAATGGTATTATAAATGTATAGGTTAAGTGAAGTTGACTAAATGGTGGTATAGGGTTATGATATGTTGGTACTAGGAAATGTTCACTTTATATAAGGGGACTCTTCCCGTGTTGTTTGCTATTACTAAATGTCTTATGTGCATTAAGTGGTATTAGAGTAGTCAACTATAGGGAGGACATCCATAGTTTGACTTTATGTGACTTAGTGGTAATTCCGAGTGGTGTCTACTCGAGATACGAGGGGGGACTGACACGTACTCATAACTATTTCAGTACCATTAGGGCATAATCGAGTTGGAATGACGTGCATCAAAAAGGGAAGATCGAGGCGCCATATAAAGAAAGGTAAGCTACCTCCAGGGAATTGCTTGGACGAAGTGCGAAAGGTTTATTCGCGGTTTCTGCTTTCTGCTAAGGACCAGAGGCAAGTTTATTTACACATACTCTATCGTTCAGAGTATACCTATTTTGAATTATATAAAATGTGCGGAAAAAGGTTTTCAATCCCTAATTGCGAGTTTTTAATCTTGTGCTCCTCCTTCCAAATCATTTTATTCTTGACTTTGCTAGCGATATTAAATTATTCTCGTGCAATAATCAAAACCCATGACTTATAATACTGTCGATGGGCGGTGACATTCTTATGGTTTTACATCTCGATTTATATGTTGTATATTTATACACTTTTGTAATGTGGTAGAGGACTATATGTTATGAGGTATATATAGATACATATACGTATATATGGAACTACGTGGTAAAGGCTCCGAGGGTAGAGCGTGTATTGAGTTATCGAACTTAGCCCGCGTGTCGGGGCTATTTTGTATTGTATGTTTTCAAAAACCCGGGCAAAGCTTTTAAAAAGAATTTCGCAATAATTAACCTAAAGGCAACATCACCAATAAACCTCATTCGCCTAATTAAATTTATTTAATTAGATGAATTTCATTTTCAAAACGCTTTTTTAAAATCACTTTGTCCCGGAGAAATAATAAAACAATTTAATGGAGTGATTCTATCTAGTATATTATTTATCGGAGATAGTTTATTTTCAATACGGATTAAAGATATTCCAATGGTTATAAATTGGTTACTTTCAGCTTAAAACAGCTAGATTGATATCGATATATGTTATTTGAATGCTTATTTAATTCGATGAATATTAATTATAATATGCATTAAGAAACAAAAAAAAAAAAAAAGAGAAGAAGGATTTTCATGCTTATTAATTATTTCTTATTGACCGAGAGTCAGTAGTAGTTATTTGATAAAGTGGCTAAAGTTTGGAGACTGCTGGAGAGATTGTGTCTTGATTTTGATTAGAAACATTCCAAGAGTTGTATTTGGGTGTTTTGAGGTTATTAAATATTCCAGTATTAATAGTAAGTATCATTTGAATATTACTTAATAAATGAATATTAATTTGAGTATTCTTTTAAAAAGTGATTATTGAATATTTATTATTTGTTACATAGTAGTCAAATATTTATTAAAAACTCTAAGTGTTTTGAAGGTTATAAACACTATTTAAAGGTTGTCTAAGGACTTTCATAGTCATTTAAAATATTATATTTTGAATCTATCTAGGTAAGTTACTTTTCAAGAACTTATATTTATATATGGAATTACCCTGTTGTGGTTACAAGCTTTATGCGTACCATTTTCCATGTGTGATCACAAACCCTGTGTCGAGATTGATATCGGTACAAGTGTATATCTATACTTGAACTCTTTTGAACTCAAAACATTTTCGAAAACCCCCGGTCAGGTTTTACTCTCTTGCTCATTTTTCAAGAAATTATCGGTCGACTGAAGTCGAACTTCAACTACTCAAGTTTTCTATCAAAATGATTTTGACAAGAAAAGAAAAAGGGGATTCTGGCAGGTGTGGGAATCGTTGACGAACGATTCCCGGGATGTGTAAGCGGCCGTGAGCCAGGCGGTCCATCAATTATTATTCCGGCCCAGGTGTTGCCGAAGGATGATTACGGATGTAGTTTTCATCGAGGGTGATTACGGATGTAGTTTTCACTCGGGGATAGTTACGGATGTAGTTTCTATCCTTCTACCGGTAGAGAAGACCCGCGGATTATTGGACTTGGATGTGGCGACTGATCATCGTCAATCCTTGTCAGGTTTTATGTTTTCTTTAAGTCCCATCCTCCACTTTGGAAAAATACTCAAACACTGCTTCTTAGGCCTAAGTGCCAAGTAGCCGATAGTGTTGTTTTCAATTTTGAAAGATAATGAATTCATGCAGTATCTAGAACTGCAAGATTATTCTAACAATAATGGCACGTGCTTGTGCACTTTTGCAATTATTCAAAAGATGAAAGATGGTTCATCGGTTATTGATGTTAAGTCCCAAATGTTTTGCTTCAAGAGCTTTGACCCTCTTCCTATCAGCTACTTCTGAGTTTAACTTATCAAGTGGTTAACGAACTTATATCCTGTACAGAATCTTGACTGTAAGGTGTTTTTATGATAATGATATACTCATGTGTATATACTTACAAACTTGAGGAGTATTAAAAAGGGAACTTTATAATGGTTTGGTTTATAAAGGGTGGTAATAACTATCTTAGCAGCATATTGAACTGCATATTTTGAAAAGCTCCCTAAGAGGTTATCAATACTATGAGGTATGGTATGTGGATAAGGTATGAGGATTACTATTGTTGACATGAACTTACTTTATTTATCTGATGTTACTCGAAATGTCATATATCCCCTACTGAGGTTTCATTGTTGTAAATATTTCGAAATTGATATTAAGTATCGTTATACTTCGAAAACTCCATGTGTATATTGATATATATTGTTGTGCTCTATTAATACTTGCTGGGCAATTCTTTCGCTCATACTTACTTGTTTTAAATATTAACCTTTCAGAGGAAGGTAGATGATTGAGGCTTATCTGCATGGCTCAGGAGAAGCAGGCAGTGTGCCTTTGTGAAGATGATATGATCCAAAACATAGATAGCTGGAGTAAGTTATATATAAATGTATTGATGTGTAATATGTATATATCACTTTGTACAGGATAGTACTAGTGCTAGTGTACTTCTCAACGAAGCTACACTAGTAGTATAGGATTTGTAATACTCAGTGTGATGTAATTAAATGGATGTAATGAGAAATGTAAGGATCGATTCTTGTTTCTAGCCCTATAACCTAAAAGATGCTTGGTGGTTGGGGTCACAGATGTTGTAATTCAGTTATTAAATGATTACGGGTGGTTTAATGTTGTTAAACAGGTAATTTGACATTGAGGATTTCCGCGTGATGACCAAATCCCTGACCCCGGATTTGGGGTGTTACAGAAATGGTATTAGAGCTTAGGTTATACTCCCTCCGTCCCAAAAAGATTGACACACTTTCCTTTTTGGGACGTCCCAAAACTAATGAACCTACTTTACTTACTATTTTTGAACACTACTTTTCACTATTACACTCACTACTTCTCCATTTTATACTCTTTTTTACACTATTACACCCACTACTTTCCTCCACTATCTCAAATCTACAATTAAATATTAATAGGTCCCACCACTTTATCCACTTTTCAACTAACTTTACTCTTTTTCTACTACATTTTCTTAATCTCCGTGAAAGTCAAACCAGCTCAGTCTTTTTGGGACGGAGGTAGTAGTAAACTAGAAACGAGAGTGAGTAGGAGTGTGTATAGTTATGTGAGAACGTCAGAACTCATGTAGAGTTCATGTTGGACTATTGAATATAGTACCAATGATTAAGATAAGATTTTGAGGAATATGTTGAGGTAGACTTCACTTCTTGTGGTGATGGATGTCTTCTAAAGAACTCTTAGAGACAAGTGTTGGTCGGCAGGGGCATAAATCGCCCGAGGCCTAAGATTAAGATAATTTTAGGGGTTCATGGATGAAGTTATGTATTCCCCGAATGATAGGAAATTTCAATATGATGATGAAGGATGGAAAGCTGGCATCCAGTATTATGACAATGATGAGTTGAGATAGTATCTGTACTGTTAAAATTCCAAAAAGGGAAGTAAAACAAGATCACTATGAAAGGTTATCAGTCGAAGTTGCGGGTATTTAAAACCCTCTCGAGCTTGATAGAGTTTAAGGTAATATTATGAATGGAGTGGTGGATAGACACCGATTGTTTCAATTGATTGTAGAGATAAATGACAAAGTTGAGGTTTGTCAATAAAGACGAGATATATTTTAAGAACCAAGACGGATTGAGGAAGTCAGAGAAAGACTTAAATAGGAAGGCTGTTGTGCCAAAACTGCTAAGCTTAAGTAGCACACGGGATTGACGCAAGAGAAGAAATGTTTGGTATAAAGACGGTGATAATAGTAACTGGATTTAAGTACGTATTTTCTAACGATGTTCCGGAATATCGCCCATTCGACACGTGGAATTCGTCGTTGCTAGGGGCGACACCGTTATCGAAGTCTTCTCAAAGAATAGAACGCTTGCGTGAGATGCTTGCGCCGAGTCGAATAGAACTCCTTAATATCGTAAAATGCCGATGGTTGAATCTCTAGCGACTATTACAAGTCGACGATGACGTCGGTTATCGAGCACCTTAGGGTGTGCGTGGAAAAGAAGAGCGCTACAATCGAACAATTATCCGTCAGAGGAGCCGACATGAAAGGCATCCGTGGAGACCTTGGCATTACCCTCCCCAATTATGAATCATTTTGATTACTTCCCCAGTCTGGATTATTTGATATCTCCCCATTTGCAACTTATGTTTATTATCTCCCCAATGTGAATTATTTGACACATCCCCGTGCATAAATTATTTGGATTACCTCCCTAATCTATGACCTATCTTGACATCTCTCCAAGAGAGAATTTTGATAAAGAATATACTCCCTCTTCGAAGTTGTTTTATAATACTCATGTTAAACCATATTGGTTTCAATTTTGCTAGAAGCTGTCATTATACCTACTTTCAGATTTATGAGGCCCTATCGATTGATGATATTTAAATTCCCACTTTTCTTCAAATATTGGATAATCCTATGGTGCTATAGCACCACTTGCTTGTTGTATACCAGTATCTTTCTGGTTATCCTTTTCCTTGGAAATTGCACCTTGGAATCTGATCAATTTTAATCCAGGGTGTCCACTTGAGAATTATTTGTTGAAAGACAATAATTATTATCTTCACTTCGAATTGCTTTCATACTTCTCAGCTTCCACTGAGACGAACAACCCTATACTTATAGGGGACACAAGGGCTATCTGTCTGTGTGATAGAAGTCTGACGTGACGCCGTCACTTGTGAGTTGTGAAATACAAGAAGGCTAACTACCTTTAGTAATGTCTTAACTGAGACACGCAACGTGAGTTCTTATGATCATATTGATCTCTCAGTAAATTCTCTTATTTCAAACAAGGTTTACTTTAATACTCATAACCTTATGATCATCAATGTGTGGCAATAGCCTTGATATGACAGCTATCTTTTCAAAGTTTCATCATTCTTATTACCTCTAATGAATTTCAAGGGGATGCCAACCAGGTCGGCCAAGCCATAAATTCGCTGATAGAAACTAGATTCGCAACGGAATCGCCAAGAGCAGGAGCGAATTCCAACACGAATAGAATATCAGTGATGTATAGCTAGAATTGGTTCGTTCTCTCTCTCAAGAATGTCATGTTAATAGAGTCAGTGAACTCTCTCTCTTAAGGATAGTATAATAATAGAAAGTTGGGCAAGACGTATATGTGAAAGGAATAATGGTGGGTTATAAGACTCCAGCGATAATTGTGTCAGATAGAGAATCGAGGTTTGAATAGAGATATTGAAGAAGTTGTTTACGAAGAGACACTATCTCCTGTTTTGAAGAATAAGTGTTGATGATAAAAGAGTTAAGGAATCCCAGTAGTGGCCTTAGCTGATTCCGTGGACGGAATCCTTTTAAGGAGGGTAGACTGTAATAACCCGGATTTTTCAAGAAATGAATTTATTATTATTTCAATAATAATAATATTTTCCTAAAATGAGGAGGAATTTTTTTTAATTTTATTATTCAACTATTTAATTATTTTCGGTTAAGTGGAGCCTGGTCCTCCTATTTAAAATTTTATTGACCGGATAGATACCTCGAGTCAATAGTTTATTTGTGCAAAGATTTTATTTTGGAGTGTGGAATTGTTCAGTAAAATTTTTATTTTAAATTATTGAATAATTTAGAGATTTTAATATCCTTAGAAAATGTTTATTTTAATTATTTGAGGATTTGTAGAAATTACTTGATTAATATATAAAACCAATAATTTGAGGTTTTACTAAAACAGTAATGTTTGTAGTATTTTTATAAAGCCCTGTAAATTGTGAATTATGAATCACAATTATTATTTTTATGAATTGTTTTTATAAATTATTAATATTTGTAAAATGCATATCAATTTAGAAAATTGAGATTTAATTCCAATTCTTTCTCCAAAAGTCTTTAAAAATATTCTAGTATTTAATTATGCAAGAAACTTTATTTTTACAAATTAGAGTTATAAGTTTAAAATATTATTTAAGGTGTGTAGTATTTAATTGTATTGCTTTATATGTTATTGGGCCAAGCCCATTAGGGTTAAAGACACAACACACCACAGATATATACACGATACACACACAGCCGCACAAAAAGAACACGCACAGACAAAACCATCGGGGGAGGGGGAGAGAAAACCAGCGGGGGGAAAGAAATCGCGGAGAGGGAGATTCGCGGGGAGAGAGTGATAAGTGGATGTTATATCCACTTGGAATGCTTCGTATCGGCTTGAATTGATGACTTGGACTCAAGTATGTGGTGTTTTTGATGTGTTTGTAGTGAATTTGTGCAGGAATAAGAGTCGGATGTGGGATGATATGTTCCATGTTTAATTGGTGGGTTTTGAGCTTAAAGAATGAAAGTACATCAAATTGCGAGAGTGCCGGAAGAAACGGAATGAAAATCGGAGTTAAAACGAAGAAAATAGAGCAAAATCAGCAAATGAACAGTAGGTCGGGCGCGGCCGCGCCTAATTTGTGCTGATTTCGGGCGCGGGCGCGCGGGAATGAACAGTAGCGCGCGGCGGGCGGCGCGGACGCGCGGGCGCGGGAAAATCAGCCAAAATTTCTGATTTTTGTTTTGGCCATATCTTGAGTTCTACAAGTCCGTTTTGGACGATTCAACTGCCCACACGAAGATAACGGAATTCTCTTTCATTCTAAAGTGGTCTTGAGCACCTGACACTGCCAGAAAATTCCAGAACTTTTGGAAACCCATTCTGAAAAGGAAATTGCATTGTTTTCTAATTCTAATCATTGTGGAATTACCTTGGATGACCAGAAGCTTCTAGAATCAGACTTATACATGGAAATTGCAATTCTATTTCATTCAAGAAAGGAAAATTACCGGAATTCTATCCTAAATCAAAGACGGTAATTACTTGGTGGAGGAGGCACTTGTGGCTATAAATACACCTCTTGGGGACACAAAAAGAGACCACGACAAGACACAACACACCAGAAATTTATATCATTGTATTTGTTTTACATCATGTTTTCATTAGACCCCGTGACGATGAGAAGTTCGATCATGAGCTAATCGTTGTCATGGGGTCCTAACGGATTTATTTATGGAATTTAGTAGTTGATTGCTTATTTGATATGTGTGTGATGAATTATTGATATCCTTGTATGGTTGTGTTTCATGTGTTTAGATGCGTCATGAACATCTAATTTGTTAATCTCTTGCGAAACGAGAGTGGATCTTGAGATTTAGAACTTGCCATGCTAGCATAGGATAAGTTGATGTTTTAACATCATGATTTGTGGCATGATTAGAGATAATATGCTACCCTATGTGATCTAAGTGGATAACTTGTTCTTCAACCTTTATGTTTTCAAATTCTATAGAGATATAGGGTCTAAGCATAATTGGTGTCTATTCATCTTCTATCTCTTTTGTGGATGTATGTTTAGTTTGGTATTAGTATACCGAGAGGTAACTTTTACTTGTTTCGTGTTGTCCGATCAGATATCGAAACCATCACATATATTGATTAAAGCATGATCTCTAAAGGAAGTATTTAATGAAGTTAGGATACCATGTTTTCTCTTGTAGAAGTAATTCGATTTTAATTCTCATTAGTTAATTAATTCTTAGTTTATTAATTTTGTTAATTTGCTTCTTAGTTTAATTTAGTTAGTTAAAACCTTAATTTATTAATTGTCTTAGCAGTGAATTAAGATCATACACTGTTGCATAGGTGCGTTTACTGAATTAAAACCATAACCAGATCCCTGTGGGAACGAATTTGGACTTAACCTTATATATTACTTGTGACCACGTACGCTTGCGTGATTTTGTGTAAACAGAGAGATTCGCGAAGAGAGAAAGAGAGAAAGAGAGGGGAGGAGGCAGGTCGGGGAAGAAAGGGAGGGGGAGGAGCCGCGGTGGCTTGAGCTCGCCGGAGTTAGCAGCGGCGGCGGGAGCCAGGTGGTGGCTGTGCAGCGCGGGGGTGGAGACTGCAGAGAGAGAGAGAGAGAGAGAGAGAGAGAGAGAGATAGAGAGAGAGATGGGAGAGAGATGGTGAAGATGGTCCCGGTGGTTTGACTTTCGGATCGTAACCAAAGGGTATAATTTCTATATTTTAATTATGTATTCAATTGTGGTAACTTAATTAATTAGTTGTCGTAATTTAATTAGATTTAAATTGCGAGTTTAATTGTTAATTTTCGTGATTTAATTCGGAGAGCATAGATAATTATAATTATTGAGTTTAATGATGAGTCCGATTAAATGTTCGAGTTAATAAATTGTTAATTGTTAAATTATTATTTGCTAATTGGAATTGTGAGATATCGTTTAAGCTCCATGATTAATTCGGAGAGTTTAATGATTAATTTATAATTATTGGATTAATTGTGAGCCGGATGTATGCTCAGGCCTTATGGCTGTTAAATTGTTAATTATTAATTTTCGGATAATAGATTCAGGTTAGTTGTCAAGTAATTGTTAAGTGCTAATTGCTAATTGTTAGTTTCCAATTGAAATTGTTAATTGCTAAGTGCTAAGTGCTAATTGTTATCGCCATACAATGTAGTCATAAGAGTTGGATAACTTGTAAATGTCTATGTGCTAGATGTTATAAATCGAGTTATAGTATATGTTGATAGTATAAGTGCCAACTACGTGGTGTTGGCTTAAATGTGGATAAACTTAGTTTACTTTCCTTAAATGTTGAGGTGCCGCATGTCTGGGCGGGTACTTTTCCTTATGTGCTAGTTGCCGCATGTCTGGGCGGGTACTTTTCTTATTTGTTTACTTTTATGTTGCTGCAAGTTGAGGCAGCTTTTATTTTATCAAAAACAGGGTTATAAATTGCTTTGTTTGGCATGGAGGGGCTGTGCCCATAGTCCGATAAACGAATACTACATGCCGAAATTTTCTAAAAATCCCCTGCATTTTAATTTATTTAACTTATTTGATTTCAAGGGTTTAAAGGTATGATTTGGGTGTTAGCTGTTTATGTGTATATGTGTTGAGTGAATTAATTCGAGGGTAATTGTTGTCTCGAGGATTTATGTGTTTCGAGGATTTATTGTGTTTTGAGGATTAGCTATTAATCAAGTTTTGTCGTAGAAGGTCAATGGTATTATAAATGTATAGGTTAAGTGAAGTTGACTAAATGGTGGTATAGGGTTATGATATGTTGGTACTAGGAAATGTTCACTTTATATAAGGGGACTCTTCCCGTGTTGTTTGCTATTACTAAATGTCTTATGTGCATTAAGTGGTATTAGAGTAGTCAACTATAGGGAGGACATCCATAGTTTGACTTTATGTGACTTAGTGGTAATTCCGAGTGGTGTCTACTCGAGATACGAGGGGGGACTGACACGTACTCATAACTATTTCAGTACCATTAGGGCATAATCGAGTTGGAATGACGTGCATCAAAAAGGGAAGATCGAGGCGCCGTATAAAGAAAGGTAAGCTACCTCCAGGGAATTGCTTGGACGAAGTGCGAAAGGTTTATTCGCGGTTTCTGCTTTCTGCTAAGGACCAGAGGCAAGTTTATTTACACATACTCTATCGTTCAGAGTATACCTATTTTGAATTATATAAAATGTGCGGAAAAAGGTTTTCAATCCCTAATTGCGAGTTTTTAATCTTGTGCTCCTCCTTCCAAATCATTTTATTCTTGACTTTGCTAGCGATATTAAATTATTCTCGTGCAATAATCAAAACCCATGACTTATAATACTGTCGATGGGCGGTGACATTCTTATGGTTCTACATCTCGATTTATATGTTGTATATTTATAAACTTTTGTAATGTGGTAGAGGACTATATGTTATGAGGTATATATAGATACATATACGTATATATGGAACTACGTGGTAAAGGCTCCGAGGGTAGAGCGTGTATTGAGTTATCGAACTTAGCCCGCGTGTCGGGGCTATTTTGTATTGTATGTTTTCAAAAACCCGGGCAAAGCTTTTAAAAAGAATTTCGCAATAATTAACCTAAAGGCAACATCACCAATAAACCAGTGTTTATTTAATTAATAGATGCTCCTGAAAGCATTTACTAATTAAATAAACCTCATTCGCCTAATTAAATTTATTTAATTAGATGAATATCATTTTCAAAACGCTTTCTTAAAATCACTTTGTCCCGGAGAAATAATAAAACAATTTAATGGAGTGATTCTATCTAGTATATTATTTATCGGAGATAGTTTATTTTCAATACGGATTAAAGATATTCCAATGGTTATAAATTGGTTACTTTCAGCTTAAAACAGCTAGATTGATATCGATATATGTTATTTGAATGCTTATTTAATTCGATGAATATTAATTATAATATGCATTAAGAAACAAAAAAAAAAAAGAAAAGAGAAGAAGGATTTTCATGCTTATTAATTATTTCTTATTGACCGAGAGTCAGTAATAGTTATTTGATAAAGTGGCTAAAGTTTGGAGACTGCAGGAGAGATTGTGTCTTGATTTTGATTAGAAACATTCCAAGAGTTGTATTTGGGTGTTTTGAGGTTATTAAATATTCCAGTATTAATAGTAAGTATCATTTGAATATTACTTAATAAATGAATATTAATTTGAGTATTCTTTTAAAAAGTGATTATTGAATATTTATTATTTATTACATAGTAGTCAAATATTTATTAAAAACTCTAAGTGTTTTGAAGGTTATAAACACTATTTAAAGGTTGTCTAAGGACTTTCATAGTCATTTAAAATATTATATTTTGAATCTATCTAGGTAAGTTACTTTTCAAGAACTTATATTTATATATGGAATTACCCTGTTGTGGTTACAAGCTTTATGCGTACCATTTTTCATGTGTGATCACAAACCCTGTGTCGAGATTGATATCGGTACAAGTGTATATCTATACTTGAACTCTTTTGAACTCAAAACATTTTCGAAAACCCCCGGTCAGGTTTTACTCTCTTGCTCGTTTTTCAAGAAATTATCGGTCGACTGAAGTCGAACTTCAACTACTCAAGTTTTCTATCAAAATGATTTTGACAAGAAAAGAAAAAGGGGACTCTGGCAGGTGTGGGAATCGTTGACGAACGATTCCCGAGATGTGTAAGCGGCCGTGAGCCAGGCGGTCCATCAATTATTATTCCGGCCCAGGTGTTGCCGAAGGATGATTAAGGATGTAGTTTTCATCGAGGGTGATTACGGATGTAGTTTTCACTCGGGGATAGTTACGGATGTAGTTTCTATCCTTCTACCGGTAGAGAAGACCCGCGGATTATTGGACTTGGATGTGGCGACTGATCATCGTCAATCCTTGTCAGGTTTTATGTTTTCTTTAAGTCCCATCCTCCACTTTGGAAAAATACTCAAACACTGCTTCTTAGGCCTAAGTGCCAAGTAGTCGATAGTGTTGTTTTCAATTTTGAAAGATGATGAATTCATGCAGTATCTAGAACTGCAAGATTATTCTAACAATAATGGCACGTGCTTGTGCACTTTTGCAATTATTCAAAAGATGAAAGATGGTTCATCGGTTATTGATGTTAAGTCCCAAATGTTTTGCTTCAAGAGCTTTGACCCTCTTCCTATCAGCTATTTCTGAGTTTAACTTATCAAGTGGTTAACGAACTTATATCCTGTACAGAATCTTAACTGTAAGGTGTTTTTATGATAATGATATACTCATGTGTATATACTTACAAACTTGAGGAGTATTAAAAAGGGAACTTTATAATGGTTTGGTTTATAAAGGGTGGTAATAACTATCTTAGCAGCATATTGAACTGCATATTTTGAAAAGCTCCCTAAGAGGTTATCAATACTATGAGGTATGGTATGTGGATAAGGTATGAGGATTACTATTATTGACATGAACTTACTTTATTTATCTGATGTTACCCGAAATGTCATATATCCCCTACTGAGGTTTCATTGTTGTAAATATTTCGAAATTGATATTAAGTATCGTTATACTTCGAAAACTCCATGTGTATATTGATATATATTGTTGTGCTCTATTAATACTTGCTGGGCAATTCTTTCGCTCATACTTGCTTGTTTTAAATATTAACCTTTCAGAGGAAGGTAGATGATTGAGGCTTATCTGCATGGCTAAGGAGAAGCAGGCAGTGTGCCTTTGTGAAGATGATATGATCCAGAACATAGATAGCTGGAGTAAGTTATATATAAATGTATTGATGTGTAATATGTATATATCACTTTGTATAGGATAGTACTAGTGCTAGTGTACTTCTCAACGAAGCTACACTAGTAGTATAGGATTTGTAATACTCAGTGTGATGTAATTAAATGGATGTAATGAGAAATGTAAGGATCGATTCTTGTTTCTAGCCCTATAACCTAAAAGATGCTTGGTGGTTGGGGTCACAGATGTTGTAATTCAGTTATTAAATGATTACAGGTGGTTTAATGTTGTTAAACAGGTAATTTGACATTGAGGATTTCCGCGTGACGACCAAATCCCTGACCCCGGATTTGGGGCGTTACATGGTTGATACTGCTTATTGCTATGGAATTGATGCTATACAACAGTCACATGCTGATGCTCTTCAGGTACGAATACAATACACTGTATTTAAATTGGGAACTAAAATAGAAAGTCACATCTATTTGATTACGTTAATTATTGTTTCTGTTTTGACTTTTGAAATAGACATAAGATTCCTCTTTTGGTCAGTTTAGCAAATGAGTGCTTGTAAATTGCCTAATATGTCTTGGAGATTTAATAACGCCTTTTTAAAAAGAAATGTATCCGAGGATCTTCCTGTTGGTTCTCATCTGCAAAATTGTAGCTTCCTTCTTTTAAGTTTCATTTGTTTTGATGACAGGAAGAAGAGGTTGCTGAAATCACAAATCTCTTTAACAGAGGAGGTCATGGCCTAGCTTGAATTTGCAGCAGAAGAGGATGCACTGCTGAATGTAGAGTCCAAACCTGCTATAAACAAACTTATGAAGCTGTTCTTACAGAAGTCCTGTCGAAGTATGCTTGCTGCCTTCGTTCTTCTTAAGTTGCTTAATATTGTTGTAAACCTGATTCTAATCCAATTGTAATATCTTGGCTGAAGGAAGCAGCTTCAACATGAATTCGTAGTTACCATTAGATGAATAGCTCTTGTTTTCCCCTTTCGAGAATTGATTTAAAACTGGTGATTTCTTGAAAAAAAGGATAGCAGTAAACATTTGATTTGTCTACATGCTAGAGATAGCCATAAGTTTCTGATACTAAGCTGAATTGATATGGCACAGTGTAAAGCTTTTTTAAAAAAGTTGTAGTACCAAACAACATTTTTCTTTCTTTTCACTTGAGCTATTTTAGAGTATTTTCATTTGTGAACAATCTTTTTCGGTTTAGTATATAAACTGGTACCGATATTTCGAAAACTAATGATAAAATTGTTTCTGCCCTTTATTGTGACAGATCCCAAATAGAAGTGGGAAGCCTCCTTCGGATCACTTGGACTTGAGCCGTTGGTTACAGGTGACTTGTAACTGTTAACATTATATATGTTGGATGTTTTCACAAAGTATAGATGGTAAATATTTTCCAGCATGCTTAATAGCAAATAGGACAATGTTTATTAATGTGTGTATCTGTATTATAAATAACCGATTTTTATAACCGATTTTTCGCTGCATACATGTTGACATGATCGTACTGACTGATGGTAGTCGTTTTCTTGGCCTAGGCGATCTCGGTGTTCAAGGAATTGGTATTCCAATTGGAAAACTTGATATGTATGTTGCTGCTACCGGTATCAATCCACAGAGAGTATGTTATTTTCAAAATCACTTGCTATATCTGATTGAACATAAACATTTGTATATGTGGATGTGCTGAAGTATTTCTTTAGTAGAACCATATAAATTTTGGTCTGGTAAATTGTATGAAAGTAAAATTCGGATGTGTTCATTTCCTGCAGATACTTCCAGTTATGCTTGATGTGGGTACTAACAATCAAAAGCTTCTTGAAGATCGTCTTTGTGGGTAACCATTTATAATTTTCAAAATATTTTTGTTAGTAAATATTTGAGAACAATTTTGCAGTTTTTTCCTACTTAGTTTTGGGTAACAGTCATCTGGGCCTCCACCTAAAATGCTGCTATATATTAATCTAAAGTATAGCTTTTGGGTTGATCTATACTACATGTTGGACTAATGATGACATTTCTATTGTAGTAGCTTTCAGTTTTCTTATTATTTAAGTTTTTAGCTGATAGTTATCCTTCTAAACTGGTTAAGTAAACATATTAGATTTTGTTAATTAATTCAAGCAAAACAACTTCACAAAATGTCTAGGAATACCTGCAATGGACTTTGTAAAATTTTTTATCGACGTCATACTTGTTTAACAGATCTAATGAGTTGTGTGGCATTGTAATGTTAACATATATAATGTTCGTATCAGAAACTACCAACATATATAATGTTAACATTTAATAATACTCACACATTCTTCTCTGGAGGCAAATATTATAGAATCTACCAGATAAAATGTAAAGAATCTGTCCATGTGGAAGCCACTCTATGGCTTACGAAGGCTTATGTATGACCAATGTTAGAAAAAGAAAATTTTGTAGTGAATCATGGCCTCCGCCAATGAAGTTGTTTAGTATCATAAAACTTTTACTAGACTTCAGAAATGCTGTATTGTCCATCTTCTTGTTGTCGTGTTTGTACAGTCTTAACCCTTTTTTATTGTGTGCAGCGTTATGCTGAGGCCCAATATATGTTGCATTGCTTCAAATGATTACAAAGGTATAAGAACTTTCCAGAAGTTATAGAATGATATTATTTAAATCTTGTCAACATTTCACGTATCCCACTTCACCACATTTGGTACAGCTTTGGAAACCAGCCTTGTTGTTATATTTTACTAAGATGAGAAATGCAATGAAGCGTGTTGCTTACTTTTTGCATTCTTTTGCTGATATGTTTTAAACATGAGGATTTTGAGTTTTGCATTTTGTATGTGCTTTAAAATTTTCAGCTACTTGAAGAAGAGAAAGTTGAGATTCAAGTTGTGAAAGAGTCAACAAAGATGGATACAGATGAAGCTCCATCTGCAGCTGCTCCTTCAAGCACCACTGAAAATGATGTTAACATGGAAGATGCTAAAAGTGCTGTTGATGCCCCTGCCTCTGCAGTAAAAAAGAAAGAGAAAAGAAAAGAATTGAATTTCCTGTAGAAGTGTAATAGTTGTCTCAATTTTGTAATCTGTGCTATTTATGCTGTATTCCAAACATTTGTAAAATGAATTTCATTTTTTAAAAATTGATAATAGTATATTGTATTGTGATTGAATTTAAAAGTTAAGAAATTTCTATTATGACAAGATTTTGGTTTGTACAAATTTTGGTTTTTGATTATTCAACCGTTATTTCGGTGCACAAAAATAATAAGAATTTTTTTTTGTTTTTTTTGATAATATACGTCGGTCTTTTTAGTATTATACGTCGTTTGTTTCTAGACAATATACGTTGGTCTTTTTGACATTATACGTCGGATCTTTTTTGATAACATACGTCGGTCTTTTGGACATTATACGTCGGGCTTTTTAACGACGTATATTTGGACTTTATATGTCGCCTTTTTGACCGACGTAAAAGAGAACTTTATACGTCGCCTTTTTAACCGACGTAAAAGATCCCTGACTTTATACGTCGCCCCTTGATAAGTGGATTTTATATCCACTTGGAGCGTTCTATATCGGCTTAAATTGATTGTCTTGGACTCAAGTTTGTTGTAGTTTTGATGTGTTTTTGTTTAGTTGTGCAGGTTCATGAAATATCGATTAAGGTTGATGTTTTCGTCAATTTTGGAGTTGAATTCGAGCATAGGAATTAAGGATGGTGTATTTCCCTAAGCTACCATGAGGATTCATAAGTCAAGAATTGAAGAACGGGAAGTGGTAAAAGAATCAGAAGAGAAAACGGAGGAGAAATGAGCAAATTGTGGAAAATTCGGATTTCCGGGTAGGTTGCGCAGTCTTCACTGTTTTGGCCATATCTGGAGTTCTACAAGTCCGTTTGAGGCCCATAAGCTGTCCACGCGAAGCCTGGGAAATTTTCTATAATTCTGAACAGGAGCTAGCCGCGCAGACTGCGCTGCTACCGCGCAGGGTGCGCCCGAACTCGCTGGAAATTGCTGAATTCTATCCTGTTTCGAATTAAATTGTATTTTTAGGTCTTTTCTTGTTGAAAAAGTATGCTAGGACCTATATAAACACATCCAACCCTTGTAATCATAATACATACGTTACGTAATATAACCTAGTTCTTGGGAAGAGAGAAAAGGAGAGAAGGAATTCTTCCAAGCTAGTGACAAGCAAGGATTATTCTTGAAACTTTTGTATTCTTCTATTGTGGGATTTGATTCTAAACCTGATTTCTTCTTCTCTATTTTTACTTGTTTATTTTAGAATTATGTTTCCAATAGAACCCATGATGGCAATTAGGTCAATTATGGGCTAATTCGTTATCATGGGGTTTTAATGGATTTTGCTATGGATTCTAGTAATTGAGTGTTAATTATGCCTTGGTGTGTGATTGTACGTATTGATTGCCTAGTATGTTTATGCTTATTCGTTATAAGTGCGTCGCGAACACTTGTAATTGTTTGTTTAATCCTAGTGAATGCGAAAGTGGATCTAGGGTTTAGAACAATTCATGCTAGCATAGGTTTTTGCATGTGAAGAACATGTATTAATTTGTGATGTGATTCTAACCGTCTTGCATCGATTATGTGGTTTAATGGGTGCTTGATTTTCAACCGGTATGTGTTCAATTGCTATAGACATATAGGGACTACACATATTTGGTGACTACTTGACTTCTATCATTTATGGATGATCAGTAGGATGGTATATGCACAACGAAAGTTGGTGTGTATCAGTTTAGTGCATCTAATCAGTAATCAAATCTGTCACATGCTAGGCTAAAGGGCATAAGATTCTAGATGAAGTAGTAAATGAAATTGAAATCCCATGTTTGTTTATTATAAAGTTAAAGTTAAGTTATTTCCTCGTAATTGGCTTAGTTGGTAATTAATCAATAGTTAAATCAAACCAATATTGTGATTGTCTTAGCAGTGAGTGTAAATCATAAGCTGGTGCATAAGTGAACATAACGAACAATTTGAGTCTATGTGGGAACGAATCCTATTTACTCTATATTACTTGTTGACCACGTTCTCTTGCGTGAATAAGTGCGAACACCCCTCCATACGTCGCCATTTAACCGACGTATAAGGTCGATTTAACCGACGTAAAAGCCCTGTTTTCTACTAGTGAACTACCATTAGATTTTTATTAGATTAATTAAAATCGTTAGATCTATTACTAAGTAATATTATTTTTTAAACTATTATACTAAATGATTAAAACTTGAATTTCATCAATAAAAGATTTAAATTATAATTTTTTATTTTTAATTCGAAACAATTATTATCACTAATTATATATAATTAGCATTATAATCTCATAAATAAATTATTTAACCATTACTAAATATTTAAATCAATTTATTCTAAAAACTAATTAACATGATTAGATATATTAAATTATAATTACAATAACTATTAAAAATATAAAATAATTATAAAAAATATTTATAATATGTTAAATAAATCGTGCATCGCACAAGTTATAAATTAGTACTAATAATGCTCTTAATTAATTATATTCTTAAGATTTATTAGTTTTTAACATTATGTGAATTCAAAAATAAAATACCATGTTTTTTTTTGCTAATCAAATACAACGAGTCAAGAAAGTGGAGAAAAACTATGCTCTAAATTAACTTTAAATTCCAAGCATCTTTTTTTTTTTTGAACCCAAATTCCAAGCATCTTATCACTTTCAACTTTCAAGAGAATAATATTCACGTGCTAGGATGCTTAAAGATTATTTTATTATTTTTCTTGTGAACCATGGCCTGATGATATATACAGTTAAAATATTTCAGATATGAAAGCACATGGGCTTGGTGCCAATTGCCCATTTAACAATGGAGTTCCGATCCCACATTTTTTTTTGAAATGCCACATTTTACTTCTTAGTAGTACAAAAAAACGAATAAAATCGCTTCCGATGATAGACAGATAAATAAAGCTTTAAATCACCGCATTTTGAAAACTAAAATTTATTAAATTAAAAATAATATTACATATCTTGAATTGATTTTCAAAAATCATTTGTTCTAAATCATGTGTCAAAAATTACGTATAATGAAAATTTTTGATTGAAGAAATTAGTATAAATATAGGAAATCTACATTATTATAATCAATTAAATTAATATACTTAACATTTATTTTTAAAAAAAAAAATCAATTCGAGATCCTAACATTTTCCTTTAATTAATCCGTTTGATTTACCGCCACACTCTTGGACTAACGTGTACATTTTGTACATAAAATTTTCCCGGTGAGAATGTTCTTAAAGTAAACTAATGTCACAAATTATGATATTATTTCATAAATATTTTCGAGGTGGGTGCAGGGTGACTTTTTCCAGGTTAAACACGTTAAAAATTACTACTCGTATAAATTTAATCGTAAAATTGAAGAGTATTTTGTCACTTAGTAATTTAAAATAAACATTGACCGGTCAATCTTCACACGTGGCAATACAGCAGCCAAATGCAAGTTCACAAATTAACAATCAAACATGTAAAATATAAAACCAAGCTGTTGAAAATAGAGGCAAGAATCTAACTACTACCCCATCATAGAAAAAGACCCTCAAAGATCAACTCTCCTTTTTTATCTCCATCAAAGAACCAAGATTATTTGAGCTTTTCTTGATCAAAATGGAGCATTTCAGATCCCAGTCATGCAGAGATGGAAGAGATATGCAAATTGAGAGCTACAACAACAGTGCAGGAGGAAGACAAGTAGTTCCAACAAGCATGCAAGATCTAAGAAGTTATAGTACTAATCATGCTTCAAATCCAGGAGCTAATTATAAAGAAGTGCAGATCAAGAAAAGCAAGAACAGTAGTCTAGGGTCAACTGCGAAAACTTGGAGTTTTAATGATCCAGAGTTGCAAAGAAAGAAAAGGGTTGCTGGTTATAAGGTTTATACTGTTGAAGGTAAAGTCAAAGGGTCTTTTCGAAAGAGCTTTAGGTGGATCAAGGACATTGTTTATGGATGGAGGTGATTTTTCAATATAATTCAAGATTATGGGGCTGTTTGAATACTTTTCGGGTTGGAATACCATTAGCCAAGCGAAAACTATATCTATTGAGTGCTTTGTTTTGTCTATCATACATACACCTAATATCTGTGTTGATTATCAAGTTAGAGGAAAGATAGCTTATTTGATATGATGCAATTGTTTTATAATAAATTCTCAACTCTGTTCTATATGTGGTATTGATGTGCAATATGGCTACATTGCTATAGATGTTATACACTTGTATATTGTTGCATTGTGATTATCAATTTTCATCTCCAAGTACTATAATGCCATCTAGCCGTATGAAATCCCAACTAAAATAAGGACAACCTGTCAAACTATACAGAGTGATATGCTAAACTGTCATGTTATGTTTTCATACTAATATACATACTGGACAATACATTCCTTTGAGATGTTTGGTAATTGAATTCACAAATGGCAAACAAGTATTTAAGTCAAAGCTGCTGCTAGTGCAACTACTCTTGGTTTAAATGAAGGCCTTTAATACCTTTGAGAGCCGTATCTAAGTGCAACATGTCCGAACCATGTATGCTTGAAGAATTACGCTTCTGATCCGATGACACTAGTGAACTTCTTTGTGCAGTACTAGAAACATTTTGGAACCCTATTGGCGTTGGACCAATTGTGTGTCCACGAGTATATGGAGAGTCTGCTGCAGCAATTGCTGGTTCATAACAGCTAGAAACAGCAGGTTGCCTTGAAAATCCACTATATAACTGCACAGCATCCAAATTCAACTCAAGTCAATCCCAGTACGAAATAAGGGAAGCAGCAAAATTCTACTTTTAGGGCAATTGTATCTTGAAGCAATTAAGATTTATATTAATGCAGAAACTGCATTAAGAGACATGCAAATGTGCATATCCCATGGCAGATGAGCATGAATCAGTACCAAGAAAAAAGCTTTTTAAATCGAGACTTACTTCTTTACTCACGACTGAATCAGAGGCAACTGGTTTACTTTGTTTAGAGTTCCCAGCGTTTCTACTGCAAGAGGAATTTGTTGCTAACCATCTAGCAGCTTTGCCTTCATCACCACCTACAGATGATCCATTGCATGAATACATTGAGCTACAAGTACTAAGAGCTAATACAACACATCTGGCATCAAAAGAGAGTAGGAGATTCACTAAATATTAAGGAACTTCACAAATTAACCAATTTTCGAAGTAATGTACTGCCATTGTCAGTTGTCACTGAAGACTCCAATTAGATTGTAATCAATACAGAAGGGGTACCCAAAGAAACTGTTGCGACACTACCCACCAAAAGAAAAACTAAATTTGAGTCTGCTACAAAATATATAGGAACCTCAAAATAATGCAAACCCACCTGATTGTCTATTAACATTGGCAAGAAAAGGCGGCGCCCCAGAACTTGTTCCAGCAGTAGCCTTTTCGCAAGACATTATATTAGTCGAGCAATATTACACAAAACATGCAAACAACCATAAGAATATGCAACTCACAAGAGCACGAGATGGAGGATTGGAAAGCTGTGACTGCTGGTATTTCAAAATTGTCCAGTCAAATACGTTATCGAACTGAAAGCCTAAATAAAAAAGGTTACTGCTCAGATAGAGGACACACCATTGTACTGAGAATATAAAAAAACATTGCAACATTCTGAAAATATAAACCTTCTCGAATGAAAAGGTCTCGGAAGATTTCTTTAAGATGGGCGTAGCTGGGCTTATCATCAAACCGCAATGAACGGCAGTACTTGAAATATGATATGAATTCTGTAGGGTATCCTTGACACAGGGCCTGAAAATGATCAGGCAACATTTAGTTTCATGCTAATATTTTGTTAGCATTAGAATACCCACAACAAACAAAGAACACCTCAAATGAAGTTGAGACTTTCTTTTCACTGATTTTTTCATACTTCTGTTTCCTGTTTCCTGCTTGCAGTCCCTGCCAAGGGAGACTATAGAGTAGAAGACATAACTAAATTGAAATTATTCAAGGATACACAATAAAAAAAAAGGAAATGAGTACAAGAAGATATAATTACCTTCCTCTTAAAAAATACGTAAGGACATATCCAAGTGCTTCTAAATCATCCCTTCTGCTTTGCTCTAAATATAAGATGTTGTAAAACCATTAGGACAGAATATTACTCTTTAAACCTATGCTATTATGTTAGGTTCAGCTGTTGTGTACAATGGAAGACAGGGAGATAATCTATGCATAGTATAAGTTCTCCTGATTTTCCCATCCCTGACCCCCCCCCCCAACCCTGCAAATTTACCACTTAAGTTTGCATTTTCGTTCTTAGTCAATTATTCAGTCCTAATTCCTTAAATTAATAATAACCAAACCACAAGCCATATGAAGGGTGTCCTTAAAAATAAAATAAATTTACAACTGAAAAACAAAAGATTCAGAAAATACATATATACAAGTAGACATACCAATGCCAAGATGTGTATTCAAGCTAACATATCTTGCCGTCCCTCTCAAATCAATATTTTCTCTGCAGTTGATACGAGTTGTATCAGGTAGGAAAAAAAATTAAAAAACCATTAAAGAAGTTCTTCAAGGGGTGTACAACCAGTCGTCAGCTAAAGTAATTTATTACTATACATATAACTGTACAAAAACGAATGTAGAACATCCATGTATAAGAAAACAATAGTGAAGCAGAAACTATTCAAGATTTTTTTTTTGTCACCTGTAGTGTTTGTAAAATCCAAGTTGGATAAACATAATCATTAAAAATTAACACTCAACCATAAAAAAGGTGCAAAGTGCTCACCTATATGGAATATGCCTATGAGTCGAGGAATCCCTGTACTTCTTAGCTAGTCCAAAGTCAATAGCATAAACCTACAGAGCACGTACTGTCAGATTACATAATATTGGAACACGGTGGAAGGAGGAAATAGGAAAACAATACCCGATTTTCGCGTCCTCCTATCCCCATAAGAAAGTTATCAGGTTTAATATCATGATGAAGGAATGATTTTGAGTGAATAAATTCAATCCGACTTATCTGCCAAACATGAAGTTACAGCTTCAAAGCAATTTAAAAGAAGAAATTATATAAAACCCCTAGGAATTAAAATACAGACAGTCGAAAAAGTAATACCATCTGGTCTGCGAGCATCAGAACAGTCTTTAAAGACAGCTTCCTACTACAGAAATTAAACAGGTCCTCAAGACTTGGTCCCAACAAATCCATCACAAGAACATTATAGTTTCCTTGAACTCCAAACCATCTAACTTTTGGAATTCCAGCTGTTAAACAAGATATCATTGGCAAAAGAGAGAATATCAGGCACGACAACACAGAAGGAAACACCACAAGACGAGTAAGAATGTTCATTACCTCCGCCCTGCAGTACTCTGTACAACTTCGATTCATATAACAACTGGGGATGCTTTGTCTTGATATTTTCCTGTGTCATAAAGAAGTAAGCAGCTAAACTACAATACTCAGTCAAGTAGAACTTTCAACAGATTATTTAATCAGCTATAAGCATATGGAAACCTCTTAACCATATCATCTGACATAAGTTGAGATGTTATCACCACTAATGAAGCAGCCAGCTGATAAAAATTTAATGAATTTCTAATTCCACGAGTTAAGTGCAATTTTCATTTTAGTTAGTTTGACTCTACCAAATGCATCTTATTTCCATATGTCGTAGTTGTATAATTAATCATTGTCAGATCAACTACAAATTAATTGTTAATAATCAAATATCAATAAAAATTAGAATGCAGTTTTAAGAAGTTCAATTGTCCCAGTGATTAGGAGCTCAACTCATGACACAAAGGTAACCGGTGAACTCTTTACTCCATATCTGGCATGTACCGGGGGTCATTTTCTAGAAACAACCTGGCTACTCTTGGTTAAGGTGCTCTAAGCTGGATACCTGGGTATGTCCATTTTCCCTTTCTTTAACCAGAATGCAGCAGTGGTTGAAAAATTAATACATAGTATACTATATTATATATAATCCATATAATCTTTTCTAGAACTTGTAAAATAAAAAGGAGATATTTTTACATAGTTAAAGTATGCTTCTGTCTGGATTTCGGCTACACCGCTCATTTCCCCTAAGAATAGCAACAGGATTTTAATTATACTTCTGCAGCACCCATAACTTGTAATAGCTCACTGCCCCCTTACGAGTTCTACTTTACCTGATTACGAAACAAACTAAATTATAATGAAAACTGTAAGTTAACCTGCTTTCCAGATTTTAAGCACCTAACTCATATCATCAGCTTTTTTCATTTTAATATAATGATAAATAAGTAGGACATTCTGCAACCTAAAACAGTAAAACTTCACTCTTGTAAAACATGTTAAATTATTGATATTCTACAAAAGAAATAACAGCGACATAACCATTGCAATAAGCAAACGAAATAGGCTTTAGATATACATTCTTCATATTTTGATGCAAAGCCAGAATTTGAAGGAATGATTTATGGAATAAAACAATAATAAGCTGGGTGGATTATCAAAATCCATAACAAAATTACATTGCCTTCATCCTTATATAAGATGGTAACCATTACAGTAATAATCAAACAGCCGCTAATCCATATATGCTTCTTAATTCCAATCAGCTAGAATGATAAAAGAAACCATTTCTTTTTATTAATCTACTATTGTAAACTAGATAATCCCTGATATATGTTTATAATGTATGTTCAGTACTACTATAAAACTCATTATAAATTACAATTAAAATTATTCTTATAGTTATTGAGATATAACTATATATCTCAGAGTCTCGACAACGCAAATACCAAAATTTTAAGCATGAAATTAAGCTGACATCTAAACAAGAGCAATATAATGATATCATAAAAATCAAAGATTACACAAGAAACAACAAAGACGAATGACTCACAAGCTTGATAGCCACTTCTTCATTAGAATGAATATCAGTACCTGCAGTGTAAAAAGATTCGAACTACATTAGAAGATGATCAAAAACAAGACAACAAAAAAGAAAAAAAAAAAGAGAAGTGATAAGTGGATTTTATATCCACATGTTTGTTATATTTTTGATGTGTTTTGTTTAGTTGTGCAGGATTTCGAATCATCGGGATAGCGGTATCTATTGGTTTTAGTGTGGATTTCAAGTTTTTAAAGAACGAAAGTCTTCCCGACAATCCTTGAGAAAGTTGGAGTCAAAGAAATGAAGCATGGAAGCAGTTGCAACAAGAAGCATGAAAAATAGTAACCTAAGAGAGAGAGAGAGAGACCATGATAAATCTTCCCGAATGAGCCGCTTCCTATTTTGCGACCCAGCCGGTACTTGCCGACACGAGGCTGATCCATCAGTACAAGTAGAAATTAAGCTGCAGAGTGCAATCAGAGATTGAATGGGGGGCGTGCGCAACTATACGGATATATTATGCACACTGCACACATACTTTTGTTGTCTCTACAAACCCTACTCCCTTTGAAGCTTCATCCTGATAACTTCTCTCTCGTTCGAAGGGTAGCGGCTGCGGGTTCCCATGTTAAAAAAAAAAAAATGAAATTTTTTATTTTTAAATATACTTAGATGATGTACTTTTCAGTAATACATTTTAATTTACATAAAAATAATTCTAATTTTATACATGTAATTAACATTTTATATTTAAATAATAATTATTACGCTCAAATAAAATTTATCAATCTTTTATATAAATAATATGAAATAAATTTAATATGTATATACATATATTAAATAAATATAATTAATGATTATTAAGATATCATTAAGATGCTATTTAATGCAAGAAAAAAAATTTAGTTTAAGAAAAATATTTTAGAATGCATTTCCAATCTTCTGTATTATAACATATACATAATTTTTTTTTAGTGAATTATGTGTCAATGTCCGTAAATTCTAGAAACGTGTGTATAATTCGTACGTAAAAGGTTTGAAGCGAAACGTGCTACATACAACAAATTTCTACTTCTCTTTTTTACCTTTATGACAAAGAAAAATAAATCTGTTTTTTTTAGCAAATTTTGAATTTTACGAGGGTTCTATCAAACCCCATCATCAAAGTAGACTAATTTTCTGTTTGCAATATGCATATAAATATAAACTACACAAGATAAACACATGCAAGTACGTAACTACCAACCAAGAACCTTATATTCCATAAGCTGCAATCAGATTGTAAACTACTCCGTACCAACCAAGAACCTTATATTTCCATAAGCTGCAATCAGATTTTAAGAACTGTACATACACAACCTCAATATTCTGTTCTGTATATTAACCAATCTCTCCAAAAAACTACCACTATACTGGCCAATCATAACTTAGAAAGGGGCCACTAATCAAAATTTCAAACAGCCAACAAAACCGTAGACCTATAAACAGAACCTAGGAAGAAAGGAAAGAATTATATGACTATAGAACAGACCACACATAATTACATAGGAGACATCGGACTTGATGAAGTATGCTTCTTTTGCAATCTCCCTTTAAACTGTCTGATTGTTGCATCTACTCTTGCTGTAAAGCCTATCTTCGTCTCTTGTCTAGCTTTGGAGCGTTCTCTTGTCCACATGATTCGATCTTCTTCATCCTTTTTGTAGTACTTGATTTCTTGGATAACGTGATGGTCCATTGGATGGAATGCTCTTTGGAAAGATAAGTGAGCAAAGTAGGGGAGATTACAAGTAGCTGTTACTAGTAACGTAGTAATCCAGTATAATGGAGCCGGAGCAAGGGCTTCTATGAGAATTCTGAAGGCATTTCCGGAAATTATAGGCGATAACATTCCATAGAGAAATAGAAATATGTACCAAGTTACGACACTTCCCCAAACAAGGAAGTGTTGTATCCAAGTAAAATGACTCATTGTAAGAGCAATTTGGCAGTTGACGGCCCAGATAATGCATGTGAACATGGTGGTGCCCACAGCTGCCATGTCTGCGGTCTGGCCTCCTTTACGGAAGGCCTGGTCATAAAAGATGATGATGTTTAAAAAGAAAATGACGAGGGAGGAATAGAGTCCATTTCCCATCCACCCAAATATCCGATACCAGTCAAAGAACAGGTTTTTGGGTCCTTGCTGATACAGTGCTGGAAACTGTAATTGATAATAAATCATTAATATATAAAAGGACATAAACAGTTTCGCGTTAATTCAAAATCCTTAATAAATAAATGGACATCAACAGTTAAAGCGGAAAACTTAACAATAAACTGACCTGTAAGCAGACCTCAGACGAGACATCTTGTTCGAAGACTCCAAGTGAGATGACAGGCAATGAGGTAAGAATGACGTTAAATAGCAGCATATACCAATCATCGTAAACCGATTGCCCAGAAAAACCCGTAAATGCCTCAAAGTAGAACAGCGTAAGGCCAAAAGCGATATTCTTGTAGAAGAAATAACAAATCTGAATGCAGAGAATTCCGGATATATGAGAATGAATACAACCGAATTTAGCACAAATCTATGTAATGTTTTATTATACAGAGTAAACATGCATTTAGCGACTTCTAAATTTTTACCATTTGAGCTATACGCTTATAGCACCAGTGTCCATGGACAACTAGAAGTCTCTCCAAAAACCGGAACTGCGCAATAGCAAAATCACTGGCCATAACAGCCTGCAAAATGATGAGAATTAAGTGAGGGTGAAAACAATATATAGAAGCAATAGAGGTTTATAAACTTCACTACTAATGCCAGATTTTAACAGATGACACTATAAAAGACAGGCAATTCCCCAAAATCCAATCCTAAGCTAGGAACCAACAGGGAATCTCATGGCATTATACTAAGGCTACCAACACATAAATTTTTTTTGCGGTTAGAAAGCAATAGCAATTTAAAGTGAGAACCTCAAATTTTGGGGGGAAAAAAGAGAGAGAGGAAGAATCATCCTAAAGTATAACATAAATAACCATATTTTACAAGAAAAAAGTTCACTCGATTATTTTGACATAATCATGTAAATGATGTGCAAAATTATGTCTCCATAACCTTTAGAGGGTCATCACAAGCAATGTCCTGATTTGCACGTCAAATTTATCACCAGGCAATTATTTAGTAACAAACTGTAGAAATATTACACACCTGCATTCCTTCCACACCACTGATGCCAACACCAATATCAGCCTCTTGAATCATACCAACATCATTTGCGCCATCACCAATTGCTAATGTGATCTTTCCAGTTCCTTCTTTTACTAATCTAGTTACCTGAAAGTCCAGATAGGAATAAAAATAAACATATTGTATAAAGCAATAGAATATAATTAATTAAAAAAAGTCTATTAGCTGAGCTGAGGGAAATCAGAGGATGGTTCCACAATCAACATAAGTATTTACCAGGGCCTTCTGCTTAGGAGAGACACGGCAGCATATCACGGAGGCACAATCAACTGCTAAATTTAAGAACTGATGCTTCATATCAGTCTCCAACACATAACTCAGCGTTTTCCCATCAATTATCAAGGCAAACGCTGCATGAGGGTCTTTTTCAAGCTTTACCATCTGAGAGCCGTTTGTGATTTGCATCAAAATGTTCTCCTTTACTACCTAATAACAAACAATTAGAATCAGAAATGAGGTCTAGTAACTACATATATGAATTGTCAAACTAAATTTGCTGTACCTCTTTGGTTTCCTGGGATAGCATCTCTGCATTTGCTGCTATACAGATTTGTTTCATACCATGTCGAAGTAGACTGCATGCAAATCTACACCAGGAAGGAAAAAGCTCTGTTTGAGTTATTAAAGCAACTTCTATTAAAAGTTACAAGTAATAATAAATATGATCGAACCTCAAACTTACCCAATATTAATTGCAGTTTCCATTTTATCACCTGTCAGAACCCAGATCTTGAGACCAGCTTGAGCTAATTTATCTATACACTGAGGCACCTGATATTGAGATAGAGTAATTAAGTTAAGAACGCAACATTGGCCAGCACAGAAGTGATTAGTTAATTACTGCCATATGTACTTCATATATATCCTACCCCTTTCTGTAATTTATCCTCTACAGCAGTTGCGCCAAGAAGGATCAAATCTTTTTCCATCATATCAGATATCCGCTCAAGCATGGCTTCCCTGTCACCACCAATAGAAGTTTTCGCTCGAAGAAACTCCTCATTCCAAGCAATATAATCGGCCTCCTCAATCTTCTTGTAAGCAAGTGCTAGTGTACGTAACCCAGCTTCCCCATATTCATTCAAATGCCTTGTAGTAGCTTCCTCAAACATTCTTCCATTCTTTGATAAACGATCAAAGATGATGCTGCATGATTCAAAAATAGTAAACTGCACTGGATCCTAAATCAATATGACACACATGCTACTATTCTACACAAAGGGATAAACTAGGAGAAAACAAAACATACAATAAAGTTCAATTTCATCTTTTGGAATTCAAAAATTAAGAGTGAAACTACGGCATAAACATTGGAGATGAATACTCTCTGAAACAACACAATCGGGAGCCAGGAATCAACATATTCAGTTATGCATACTAATGTAGACCAACGGTTTTCCTTAAACAGACATGACATGGAAGAATATAGGGAGTGCAGATAATACCTGTCCGCGCCTTTGCACAGCAGAAGAATCTGTCCATCCTCATCCCTGACAATGACAGACATTCGCTTCCTTTTGCTAGTAAAATCCAATAGATTGAGTAGTTTGAACTCCCTGAAATTTGTCAGAAAATGTGTCACACGTTAACACAACCAACCCAAAGTGGAACAGTAGAAGAGAAGATTTTACTATGGCCAGACCTTTCAACATATTCTTTAGAAGAAGGGTGTCTTTCACGCACAAATATGCTTGATTGGGTTCTTTTACAAAATTCGAATCCAAATTCTCTAGCTGCAACAAGGAAAGCTCCTTCATCTGGTGACTCTGCTTCATAATTAAAGCTGCCAGTTTCCTCATTTACCTCAGGTATCGCTGTGTGACAAACCGCAAGTATCCGCATGAATAACAGAAGTACCTCCGCATGTGGTTCCCTGGACCAATTCCCATTCATGACGCGACTATCCTCAAAATTAAACCCTTTAATCACAGGTTTATGATGGTTTTCATCTTTAGATTTAATAATTCTTTCCAACTCAATTTCTGATGAATGATTACTACGCCCATTGTTAAAACCTGCATTATTACCATGTAAGTGATTTCGTTCAAAATCATGATCCTGTCCATCAAGGTCCATCGCCATTTGTTTTGCTGCTGCAAGTTCCACTTCACTAGCAGACAAGCCATAAGCAGTTCCAGCAATGGAACACTTAAGAAAATCCATCTGGTTGCATGTCAACGTTCCAGTTTTATCAGAGAGAATGGTGTCTACCTGGCCCAACTCCTCATTCAAATTTGATGTCCGTGCTTGAGCAGGAGTTCCTGTTTCTTCATCATACATGTGCAAGTCCTGGTTTATAAATTTGGCTTGCAGGACCTTCACAACCTCGATAGAAACGTAAAGTGAGATGGGTATTAGGTATCCATAGAGGATAAGGGCAGTGATCAGGTGATAAAAGCCAGACAAATTGGCTTTGTCAGGATTATACAAATTTTTTTCATCTTTAGGCATATACCACCAATCTGGCATCTGGTATTTTGTCTTTACAGCAAATCCCACTGAGCTGATTATTGAGATCAAAACAAGGAGTGTAAAGAGAACATAAATAATTTTGTCCATCTGCTTTTCAATCCTGCTTCTTTTGGAAGGAGATCTTGTTGAGTTTTGCATGACTTTGCTGTCAGGGCCGGTGAATATTACCACACCATAAACATAAGTTGTATTCCTAAGCTTTGAATCTCTGAGGAGGATCTGAGTGGGATCAAGAGGATAGAGCTGGCGATCAATATCAAGATTACCCACAAAAGTATATAGGTTAGGGTTCGGGTCTTCACATGTAACTGTTCCTTCAAAGTTCTTAAAAGCTTCATCGTCATCCAGGGGCAAAGTTACCTCCAAAGATCTTTTCACCTTTAAGTTTGTTTCACCATCTAAATTCATGGTCTCTACGTAACAGATTCCATCCTCATAACTAGATGACAGAAGTAATAAATCTGCGGGGAAAAACTGATCCTTCTCTACTTTTACCACATCTCCAACCTGAATCTTCATCCATGGCTTATAAGCAAAAACCCCATCCGCTTTATGAACACTAGCTTTCCGCAAATTTACTTTCATATCCTGAATAAATCTGCGCCAGTCCTCCAAAGCCTCCTTTGCCATACTGAGGCCAACCACAAAGGCCAAAGGGGCAATCATACTAACAGCTGAGAATGGTGTAACGGGTGTCAGTGACAGAATTGCTGCCAGAAGAAAGTAAACATTGGCAACTCGACGGAACTGTTCAAAAATAGCCTTAGGTAGAAATGTAATGATATTATACTTTGTGGTAGATATGTAATTCGAGACATATTTAAAAGGTTTCTTTTTGTGCCTTCGAGGCTGATTGCAGAATACTGCTCTTGAATATCCAGGCCCTTGAAATTGATGGGGTCCAGGTCTGGGTCCATCTGCATCTTCAGTCTGTGGCGTAATACACCCCCCAAATGTATAAAGACTGCTCCGTTTGAGCTTAGCCCTGATCTTGCCGTTTGCCATTCCTCAGGTCTCAGCTCAACACAATCGTAAATATCTCATAGGTTTCTCAACAAGAACCAATAAGTGTCTAGCACGCCAAGTATAAGAACTCGTAGTTCAATTAAATTCAAAGCTCTTGCAGACTACTCAGTAGATTATATAGATTACTCAAATATCAGCAGGCCACAACCTGAGAAAGCATGAAACCTTATTCAATCAACACCGCAATTCAAACTAATATCATTCTAAAAATACCTAATCCACAGATTCACACCAACATCCACATTCAAACAAAAAAATTAGTCAAATCATCCCTACAAAACGAACACAAATAAAACACAGATCCCGCAAAATCTTCAAACCCATTTTCTAAATTTATAGTACTTTTCAAGAATTACTAAAATCTACATCCAAAATCTTGCAAATTATTGAGTGACAAAAACAATAAAGAAGCTAAAACCATCATAGTTGACTGCCCCAACCAAGTCAACTGTTCATATCAGGCTATAACATAGAATAATTTCAAGTAACAAAAACATGAATCACAGCTATTCTGAGCTAAACAACAAGTAAATCAAGGTAAAAATTAAGCAATTATGATTCAAATAAATACACCCCTAAAAAACCCATTTAGGCAAATTGACCCAGAACTACCTAATTTTCAAGAAAATGCAAAAAAACAAATCTCGATATATATACACACAGAGACACACACACACATACAATACAACTGGAAGAGTAAAAAGGGTACCTGATAAAACAGACCCAGATGTGAAATAATGAAGATCAATCACAATCCAGCTACAGCCTTGCAGAAATCGCCACTAAAAGTATATAAATGTAGAGAGAGATTGGGGGAGAGAGAGGGAGAGAGATTGGGAGAGAGAGAGAGAGAGAGAGAGGGGTTTAAGCAGGGAGAGTGTATTACCGACCCAAAATGGAAGCAATGACAGAGTTTTCCGGGCCCGTATTAAAGACTACTGTAATTAATTACTGCTACAAGTCTTTTGCGTGTATATAATTACGTATATAATTGACAAATTTGTTGCAAAAATCTCAGTCACATTTAATATTTAATGAAATTAGTAAGTAATATTAATGTTTAATTAGAAAATGTTACAGCTCCTAAAATTATTTTTACAACAATTTTCGTATGTTAACTAGACCTGGCAATTTGGTACACGACACGTGAACACGACACGAAACGACACGAAAAAATACGGATATGGGTTTTGATTTTTAGTACACGAAACACGAAAATACACGAACACGAAATTACACGATAGATTTAGTGTCGGATATGGGTTTTCATTTTGGGTACACGAAAGTACACGAAAGTACACGAAATAAAGATGTTAATAATTTACTACTTATAGATTTTATGTATATATTAATATTTTTTTATAAGGATATATATTTTACACAAAAATATACATATTTACAAGTTTTTATAGAATTGTATTTATATTTATATATGGAAATGTAAAATATTTAATGTATATTTCATATGAATATAATATTTACTAATAAATTTTAACTAAATTTTATTTTTATTTTTATATAATATATACACGAAACACGACACGAAAGTATACGAATTCATTTCGGGTGGATACGGGTTTCATATTTAAGTACACGAATCCTGTTTCGGGTGGATACGGGTTTCACCTTCAAATACACGAAACACGAAAGTACACGACACGAAAGTACACGACACGATCCGATTGCCCGCTCTAATGTTAACTATCAATTTTTTTATATTGAGCTATTATTACATAATAATTGGTTATATTTTTATAAATAAGATGAGCTCCTCGTATATTTATATGAATTTCATAAATAAAATGATACTAAGCATTTTCAAAAATATTTTTAAGAATTTTTTGGAATACGTAAAATTACTCTATTTAATTATGAATCTCCTTAATATTGGAATTCAATTAAGCATAACTAAACAGGCTGTTTTTGTACAAATATACTTGGATTTGTATTAATTTAAGTAAATTAGTTAGCGCGTGTTAGACCAAGACGTGGCAACACATGTCGTGAATTAGAGATGTGGTCCATGTGGAACCAGTATGGGTCCCAATTAATATTAGTCACGTCTACGTGGCAATTTGGACTCTGTAATTGCAGACTCTTCGGACCCAACTTTGATATCTTTTTCTTATTTTAAATTTACTTTATTAATTAATGTAATACCAAAATTTGGTATTCGATCTAACAATTTTTCAGATTAATTAGTTGACATAATTATTAAAAAAAATTGATATCTGATTTCCATGCGATGATAAATTTAAAGAATTTTGAGTACAGTTCAAATTTTAGATACAAGTAGTAGGAAATATATGTTCATTTTGAACTTCATCTACTTGTTCTCTCATCAAATATAAATTTCTTATTGTACATAAAAATTTCGTTCGAGAATTTGCATTAAGCAGGATATAGTTGATTAGTTGTATATATAAATTAATAAATAGATAGATATTTCGATATGTTTAATACAAATTTGTCACCAGTATTTTTTTTTTTAATCCCACCTAAAATGGTGTCATGTTTGTTCCATTACGGCTGCGTTCCCGTGTGTGATTTATTCATGCATACGACTTGGTGTTTTAACAACTCATTGTCACATTCCTTCCACTTTCCACACGTTTATTTCTTGAATTCATATGTTAATGGATGATTTTATTGCAACTTTGCTTCATGTAATTATTTTAGAGATTGGAAATTTATTCTTGTTCACCATGATAATCAGAAGAATGATAAGGAATTGAATCAATAATCTTTTATTTCTACTTAATATTTCAGAGACAATGTATAGGGTATAAATAGCCTACACAATTTTGCTAAACAAGGAAATACAATGAGATATTGGAAGAATGGCTGTTAATTAGCTAAGCCTAAAAATCAGCCTTAACATCTGTGATCTTGATCTTTAGGAGGTCAACGGATTATTTCGGGAAATGATAGAAATTGATCTCATAGAATATTTCAACATTCCCCCTCAAGTTGAATAATGGGATTTCCAATATTCAACTTGCCAAGACAGTGCATAAAAATCTTCTCATTGACCGCCTTTGTTAATATATCTGCGAGTTGATTTTTTGATCGGACAAATGGAAGCTCAATTATCCCGTTTTCTAGTTTTTCTTTGATGAAGTGTCTGTCCACCTCAACATGCTTTGTGCGATCATGTTGAACTGGATTTTCTGAAATTTGAATGGCCACCTGGTTATCACACATGATTTTACTGGTTTGAGTTGAAGGATACCCAATTTCTTTCAGGAGCTTCCGTATCCACAATGCCTCTGCTAGACCTCGTGCTATTCCTCGAAATTCTGCTTCCGCGCTTGAGAGAGCTACCACTTTCTGTTTCTTGCTTCTCCAGGTAACAAGATTTCCACCAACGAGAGTAAAATAACCGGATGTTGATCTCCTATTTCCTTTGTCTCCCGCCCAGTCTGCATCAGTATACACTTGAGTTTCTAAGTGTCCATTTACCTTGAACATAACTCCATGCCCAGGTGTCCCTTTGAGGTATCTAATAATTCTCAATACGACTTCCATGTGAGAAATTTGAGGTTGGTGCATGAATTGACTTACAACTCCTACTGAATAAGCAATGTCTGGACGGGTATGTGAAAGGTAGATTAGCTTCCCCACTATTCGCTGATACCTTTCCTTGTCCTCCAACTTCGCCTCTTCCTCCATATAGAGTTTCTGGTTCACCATCATAGGAGTATCCACAGGTTTGCAGTCAATCATTCCTGTTTCTGCCAGCAGGTCAAGGACATATTTCTTTTGGCAAATAAAAATTCCTTGTTCGGACCTCAGGACTTCAATTCCAAGGAAATATTTGAGTCTCCCCAGATTTTTCATTTCGAATTCTTTAAACAGGCTTGTTCTTAACTTCGTCATCTCTTCCTCATCATTTCCTGTGATTATCATATCATCAACATAAATAATTAAGCAGGTTACAAGTTTTCCCCTCCGCTTGAGAAATAGAGTATGATCTGAATTACTTTGTTTAAAACCATATTTTTTCATGGCTAAAGTAAACCTGCCAAACCATGCTCGAGGAGACTGTTTCAATCCATATAAGGATTTCTTCAAACGACACACTAATCTTGGATTAGAATTTCCACCGAATCCCGGAGGGAGGTCCATATAGACTTCTTCCTTAAGTTCTCCATGCAGGAAAGCATTTGTTACATCGAATTGATGAAGGGGCCATCCTTTATTTGCAGCTATAGAGAAAAGAACTCTGATTGTGTCAATATTGGCTACAGGAGAAAACGTCTCGGAATAGTCAATCCCGTACGTTTGAGTATATCCCTTTGCCACTAGCCGGGCTTTGTATCTGTCAATGGTTCCATCTGGCTTGTGTTTTATAGTAAAGACCCAACGACATCCCACAGTTTTTTTTCCTTGAGGAAGAATACATTTTTCCCATGTGTGGTTCTTGTTCAAAGCATCCATTTCAGTCTCCATTGCCTCTCTCCAGTTTCTGGACTCTAAAGCTTGTTCAATGGAAGTTGGGATTTCTTCAGAGTATAGAGAGGCTGTAAAGTTCTAGACTTCTGGCGATATGTTCCCTTTCGCTATGTTTGCCATCGGATATCTAGATCTTCGAGCTTCCTTTTCAGGAGAGTATCTTTTTGGAGGTACCCCTCTGTTAGTTCTTGGAGGGAGTTCATATCTAACTGGTTCTACTTCAGTTTGATTCTCTTATTCAACCTGTGATGACTGTTGTTCTGTTTCATTGTTAGATGATTCAGGGGATTCACTATTTTCATGTGTTTCATAAATAATGTTTGAATTAGAGAATTCAGAGAGAGTAGGAGAGTCAACATGCTCTTGAGTTTGAGGATTACTTACCTTAGACAATAGGTTGGGAAGATCATCATTAGCGGAACTGTTTCCTGGGTCTGTGGATTGTGGTAGTGACATATGATTAATTTCTTCCGATGATGGCATCCATTTCAACCAACTCAATGTGTCATTGTACTCCTTTTCCCCCTGACCAGTGTGTTGGGTATTGTAAAAGTATTCGGTTTCAAGAAAGTCACAGTCCATGGTGGTGAACATGTGACGTTTGTTCAGACTATAACACCGATAATCATGTTGGTTTATACCATAGCCCACAAAACATTTTTCAGCACATGGATCAATTTTGGAACGTTCTGTTTTTGGTATGTGGACAAAAACTGAACATCCAAAGACACGAGGTTCAAGGGTAAGTGTAGATGGAAGTTTATGGAATTTGGATAGAGCTTGGAGAGGGGTTTTCAAACCAAGAGCTCTTGTTGGAAGACGGTTTACAAGATAAGTTGCGGTAACGAGAGCTTCGGACCAAAAAAATTTTGGAACTTGGGATTCAATCATAAGGGCACGAGTTATTTCTAAAAGGAAACGGTTTTTCCTTTCGGATACCCCATTTTGTTGAGGTGTATGAGCACAAGAGGTTTGATGAATTATTCCCTTTTCTTTACAAAACTCTTTCATGGAGGTATTTACAAATTCTCCTCCATTGTCAGATCTAAGAATTTGTATGTCACTTTTAAATTGGGTTTTAACCATGGCATAAAAATTTGTGAATTTTGTGAATACATCAGACTTATTTTTCAAAAGATAAGTCCAAGTCATGCATGTGCAATCGTCAATAAACAACAAAAAATAACGAAAATTTTGTCCCCCTCCCCCAACTTTTGCTGGACCCCACACATCCGAATGAATTAATGAGAAAGGGAAATCAACTTTAGTATCATTCGATTTGAAAGTATGTCTATGACTCTTGGCTAAAACACATGTCTCACAATTCAAGACTTTATTTGTAGGAAATAAACGATGTAAGTAACCAGTGGATGGGTGTCCCAACCTTCGGTGCCATAACCAAGCCTCCCTATCCGTAGAGCCATGAGCTAGCATCACAGTTCCTTGTTGAGTCACTACTTCATCCACATAGTATAACCCTTGGCGCTCAGTACCACGCCCAATGATCTTCCCCGTCCTGATGTCCTGTAAGATACAAAAAGTCGGATGCATTAGAACTACACAGTTTAGTTCTTTCGTAACATGACTAATCGATAACAATTTATGAGATAAAGAGGGAACATAAAGACAGTTTGATAGTTTCATGTCTTGCGACACTTGAATAGTCCCTCCTCCTTTTACTTCAAGAATTTCTCCATTTGCTGTATGAATCCGAGATTTCCAGGGTTCTGACATTGAGCACATGTCGGAAATCTCATAGGTCATTATATCAGTGGCTCCACAATCAAATATCCATGAGTCATTTTTTTTCAAAACCTATACTTGTCACAGTTTCTTCCTCCTCATTTTCTTCTTCCACTGCTGCCATAAAGCACGCTCCTCTGCCTTCTTTTCCAGTACCTTTATGATGGTTATTACTACCACTTCCACTACTGGTGGTTTCTTGACTTCCCACGGCTGCGGTTCCCTTACCATCTCTGCCCTTTTTTTGACCATCAACCCACCACTCAGGATACCCCACAAGTCTGAAGCACTGTTCTTTTGTGTGCTTCATCATACCACAATGATCACATTTGAGCTTGCTTTTATCGATCCGGGGTGAAGACATATTAAATTTCTGGTCTGACCGACGGCCCTTCGAAACGAGCCCTACCCCATCAAAGTCACCTGTCAAATTTACTCCTGATGCTACCCCTTGTTGTGTAGCCCCAAGAATATTCTGATGGGCTGTTTCTTTACGAACTACTGCATATGCGGCTTCGGCTGTCGGTAGTGGATCCCACCGGAGTATTTCCCTTTTTATGAGATCATATTTTCGATCAAGAGCATTGAGGAATTGAAACAATTTAGTTTCTGACCTGATTGTATTGTATGCAGCAATGTCAGTGGAGCATTTCATTTGGTTAGGATCTCTTCGTTCAATTTCTCCCCAGATGCCCTCCATCACGATCCAGAATTCTTCTAATGGTACGCCATTTTGCTTCAACTCATTTGCTCGGACATGGAGATCGAAAGTCTGAAGCTTATCCTTGTCATTGCTATATGTAACTGTGAGAGCATCCCACAGCGTTTTTGCTGTTGGATACTCTGTTAAGTTACTAGCAAGTGCCGGCTCAATGTTTTGAATGAGCCATGAAAATACAATCAGATCATCCTGTTCCCACTGTTCATAATTTTCATCAGTGGATTTCGGTGGTTCCTGGGTGAGATGGTTTAGGAGTGCTTTCGATTTCCCCCCACGGCAATTCGTATCATCCGAGCCCATAGAGGATAGTTTTGGCTTGTAAGTTTGAAATTAATTTTTAGGCTATCAAATTGATTTGGTTTGGTATTTTGGATCTGGGTTTGATTTTGAACTCCAATTTTAAGAAGTTCAGCGATTGGATGGCTAGGCTGTTGGTATTTTCTTCAGACATGATTTTTGATTTTGGTAGATGATGAGTAACACTGGATTTTGGATCACAAACACCTCTCTGATACCATGTTCACCATGATAATCAGAAGAATGATAAGGAATTGAATCAATAATCTTTTATTTCTACTTAATATTTCAGAGACAATGTATAAGGTATAAATAGCCTACACAATTTTGCTAAACAAGGAAATACAATGAGATATTGGAAGAATGGCTGTTAATTAGCTAAGCCTAGAAATCAGCCTTAACATCTGTGATCTTGATCTTTAGGAGGTCAACGGATTATTTCGGGAAATGATAGAAATTGATCTCATAGAATATTTCAACAATTCTCAAACTATTTTTTATAAATGAGTTAATTCAATAATAAAAAGTCATATGATATCTACATAAATAGTCACGTCGAACAAATAAAATACAAAAACAATCACTGATTAATCTATTTTTCTTGAAAATAAAATCACATGATTAATTGAAGATGATATTTACACATGCTTCTCAAACTTAATCTTAAATGATTTGTGAAAATAAACTAGCATAATAACCCGTGCGAGGCACGGGTCATCTTCTAGCAATCGATATAAATTATGTGTATTTTTACGATTTAAAGAGTATTTTTGAATTCAATTGTGCCTTTTTTGTTCATACATATTATAATATCATTATTTTAATTTATGGATTATTTTATTTATGTATATATCATAAGAGCACAATTTTTTTAAGTTAGAGGATGTTTTGTAGCATATAAATATATTATATAGGTTATAACACAATTTTTTTTAAAATAAAGATAAAAGGACATAATAAAATTTGATATTAGAAATCTATAAAAATTGGTTGTATACATAATCATATATGATATTTTTTGATAATTAAAATACAAAATTTTATAAACAATATAAGTCGTCATTAACATATTTACTCAAAAGTTAAATTGATAGTAAATATAGGAAAAAGGCGAGACCAGAGGTTTAAGTAATATGTTTTTTAGTTTAAACACAAAAGCTTATTTAGCTCCATGGTTATAAGGATGAGTTGACTTGAGAAGGGCATGAGTTTAATTCCCCACAAGAACATAATTTGTCTAAATTTTTTGTTTGAATAAGAAATCAGTGGCAACTTCATGTAATTTTTCAATATTCAAGGGCAAAATTGTACTTTCACAGGGGGTTCATTGGCATCTTCAATCGATATAAATTTTGTGTATTTTTACGATTTGAAGGATATTTTTGAATTCCATTGAACCTTTTCTATGCATACATATTATAATATCATTATTTCAATTTATAGATTATTTTATTTATGTATAAATCATAAGAGCACTAAAAAGAGAATGTTTTGTATCATTTAAATATATTATATAGGTTATAACACAATTTCTTTTAGAAAAAAAATAAAAGAACATAATAAAATTTGATATTAAAAATGTATAAAAATTGGTTGTATACATAATCATATATGATATTTTTTATAATTAAAATACAAATTTTATAAATAATATAAGTCATCATTAATATATTTACTAAAAAGTTAAATTGATAGCAAATATAGGAAAAGGACGAGACCAGAGGTTTAAGTAATACGTTTTTAAGTTTAAACTCAAAAGCTTATTTAGCTCAATGGTAATAAGGGTGAGTTTCTTTAAGGAAGGCATGAGTTCAATTCCCCACAACAACATAATTTGTCTCATTTTTTTGTTTGAATAAGAGAGCAATGACAATTTAATGTAATTTTTTAATATTTAAGGGCAAAACTGTATTTTCACAGGGGGTTTATTGGCTCATTTTACCCCTATGTTGCTCTATTATATATAGAAAGAGATGATTTGTGAAAATTTTAATTTGCATGTGTATAAAGAATCATTATTTGAAAATAATTAATTATTATTAAATACAACTTAACACATGTATATTCGAGAATAATTTGATCAATTTTCTTTAACTCCTTAACATTTATCTTATTATTTAAAAAAACCCCGCATAAATGGCAAAAAGCAAGATGATGTTAGGCAAGCTGATTGCGTACGTAAGAGATTAGGGAAAGACCACTTAAGACTTAAGAGCCGATCGTCGATTTACCAAAACTGGTGGCCTAACTTCTTTATGCATGCATACACGTTTTTATAGCCAAACCAGAAAGAGCCTGAATTAGTGCTCTTTTTTTTTTTTTGCTATTATAAATTTCAATATTTTTTAAAAAAAATTATATAAAATTTAATCTAATCCTGATAGTTTTGAAAAGTACTATAAAAATTTCAATCTCGAATCATTTAAAATTCTGGTTCGCCGACAAATATTCCTAAACTGTAAATTAACTTCAATGTATATACAAATGGTTTACTTGGCAAAAAAGACTAATTAAAAGATATATAGTGGCTGGAATTTTATATTTTATAAAGTGGAAGGAGGACATGCAATACCAATATAGTCAATAAACGACGACTTAAGATTACAAAGCAAACTCATTTTTAGGTTTTTATTGGTTTAACAAAGGTTGATGAGAATATAAACAAAATGATTTCGGTATGAATAAACTAACAAAAAGGCAACCCTACCATGCCCCCGGACACTGTGAACAAGGTAGGGGTGTTTAGGAAAACTTTTTTTTCGGAATAAATAAGATAAAATTAGAGATTTGTAAAAAAAATTTCTAAAAAGGTTAAATTTTTTTACAAACTTATAAAATCTCAAACATACATTAAAGTGTAATTTTTTTTTATCAAGATATGAAATTTTTACCCGAAAATAAATTTATAAGAACTTATAAAAAGCTCAGCCAAACATGCTTTTATTAATAATTGGTACATTGAAATTTATGCTTAAAATTGACACATTCGTAAACCTGATCTGGAGATGTTGAATTGACATCTCAAACTTCTTGATACCACGAATTGGCTGCCATCGAGAACGGATATTTTCTGATCATTGACAAAGTCCTGATTTTGATAATTGTCGTATATTTTGTTTAATTATCTTGTCAAACACTTATGCCAGTCGGTATAATGAAGGCCATGTAAAAGCTACCAAATGGCCAGTTCTTATATGTAACAGTTGCAATATGTGTTATACCAAATGGTGGACTTTACATGATTATATAACTTGTTTAATTGAAATGAGACTTTAATACATTTTTCTTATCAAAACCTCGTTCATCATAAAAATCTAAAATTACCTGTAACAAAATCATCATAAGCACTTTGACTAAACTGACAGAGATAAATGAAAAGCTTATGAGCAATTGTAATTTTTATCTTAATCAAAAGTTTTAGTACGGAAAGATTTATTTGAGAATTATCTGGTAATATGTTGACGTTTGTCGGCCAGAGCTTGACTATATCTCTGCACATAATTAACAAGACTAAGTTAAATTCTACAGAAATAATGACTGCAAAAAAGGCACATTCAAAAAGGTGGAGAACGATCTTTAAGACGAGAATCACGAATTGTGGTGGAGAATATGGTGGGTCTAGCTTTGTTTGTGGATCAAAGTGGTTCTAATTAAACAAGAAGAATCAATGATTAAGCAATGACATATTTGTAAGATAAAGTACTGATGCAGTTTCATCTGCAGACAATGTGCAATTATGCATTGCTGAAGGCAACCGAGACAAGTTATAGAGCTCAAGTTAAATTCTAAAGGATTTGTAGTAAATTGAAGGTCCGTACTTATAGAGCTCAACTGCGAAACATGATCTCAAAGACAATCGGAACTCCTTTTCTTATTTGCCATATGACAAACATGAGGTTTCTTCTTTACACAATGCTTCCATCTCCAATCATTTTCCTTCCATTTCTAAAACAGAAATGCCCCGCCAAGGCATTCTGCTGAATCTTTCCCAGAATAATTCTTCACTTAAACGTCTATAAATAAGCATGATCACAAAGAACATTCATTGGCTTATCATCATAGAAGTACATATTTGTTGGGCTAATCTTGAGTTGGGCTTTACTTCTGTTTGGGCTTTGTTTTGTTTCAATAACGTAGCTGTTACCTTGTCTATGTCTGTTATAGAAATAGTTGGGATAGCATGATTCTATGAGATAGATTGAAGTTTGTTTGCATTGAGTTATCATAGGGATAGCAGATATGCTAATGTCCTGTTTTTCAGCATTTCGGTTGTAGTTACTCTATATACTTTCATTTTAGTTGAATAAACAAGTAATGCGATTGAGCAGCCAAAATCTTCTTGTTCTTGTTGTTTATACAGTTTGCATATTTTATTGTGTGTAAACTATATTTGGTATCAGAGCAAGGAATCAGTGAAGGGCACAGAGCATTCAAATGGATATCAACAAAGCCAAACCAGGGGGGTCGATAGGCTTGAGCTATCCCATGTTATCGAGGAATAACTACACTACTTGGGCTTTGAAGATGAAGGTATATATGCAAGCACAAGGAGTTTGGACGGCAATAGAGCAAGCAGATCTGAAGGCGGTTGTTGAAGAAAAGGTGGATAAGGTGGCCTTGGCTATGCTGTACCAAGGATTACCTGAGGACATGATACTTTCTATTGCAGAGAAAGGAACAGTCAAGGAGGCTTGGACAACACTGAAAACGATGTGTCAGGGGGTAGATCGTACGAAAACAGCTAAAGCTCAGACGTTGAGATCTGAGTTTGAGGCTATGATGATGAAGGATAATGAGCAGTTAGATGATTTCTATCTGAAACTAAACGGGCTTGTTACTAACATACGAGCCTTAGGTGAAACTATGACAGAGTCCTATGTGCTCAAAAAACTACTTCGTGCAGTTCCAAATAAATTCCTGCAGATTGCTTCAACGTTGGAACAATTTGGTGATTTGGAAAAACTATCAGTTGAAGAGGTCATAGGTTCATTGAAAACTCACGAAGAAAGAATGAATGGAAGTAGTAAAAGGGATTCAAATGAAGGACAACTGATGTTGACAGAAGAGGAGTGGCAAAAACGTGAAAATAATGATAACAAATTACTGCTCACACGGGAGGAATGGCAGAAACGCTCGAGTAAAAGAACGTCTGATGGACATACCTCTGGCTATAAACCTAGGGGAGGGAGAGATAAAAGCAACCTGAGATGTTACAATTGTTCTGCCTTTGGTCATTTTGCCATAGATTGTAAGAAGCCCAGGCGTAACAGAGAACCTAAAGAAGAAGTGAATATGGCTAGATTTGAAGACAATGAACCTGCTTTGTTACTTGCAAAGGTTGGAAATGAGGATGCAGAAAACACTGTTCTTAATGAAAACCAGGTGATTCCATCTAAGTTGTCAAAGGTGCAGAATGAATCTAATATATGGTATTTGGACAATGGAGCTAGTAGTCATATGATTGGTTTCAAATTGAAGTTCTTAAAGCTGGATGAGCAGATACGTGGCTTGGTTAGCTTTGGAGATGGGTCAACTGTCCGTATTGAAGGCAAAGGAAATGTGATTTTTGAGTGTAAAAATGGAGAGACTCGAACCCTGGAAGATGTTTACTACATTCCAACACTCAGAAATAACATTATCAGTCTGGGCCAAATGACGGAACAAGGGAAAAGAATCGCGATTAAGGGAGAGATGCTGTGGGTGCATGACGAAGAAGATAAACTACTTATGAAGGTAAAACGTTCCCCGAACAGACTTTATAAAATTATCATTAATTCTCCTAAACAGAGTTGTATGTTGTCTAAACATGATGAGATGTCAAAGATATGGCACAAGCGTATGGGGCATGTAACCATGCTCTATCACTTATGCATAAAGACAGGATGGTGAATGGGATGGCAAAAATTGAGATGCCGAACGAGGTATGCAAGGGTTGTCTCATGTCTAAACAAAAGAGGAAACAATTCCCAGAAAAATCAAGTTACTCTGCAATGAAGGCTTTGGAATTGATACATGGTGACCTTTGTGGTCCGATACAACCAGCGACTGCATCTGGAAGAAGATACTTTTTCTTGCTGGTGGATGACTTTAGTAGGTTCATGTGGGTGTACTTCTTGAAGACAAAGAATGATGCTTTAAGTGCTTTTAAAAACTTCTGTGCCTTGGTGGAAAGGGGGCTAGAAATAAAGGTGAGAACGTTTCGAACTGACAGAGGAGGAGAATTTGTCTCAAATGAATTTGAGAATTACTGCAAAGAGAAGGGGATAAACAGGCACTATACGGCACCTTATAACAGCAGAATGAAGTTGTGGAACGTAGGAATCGTACGGTGGTTGAAATGGCTAGAAGTTGTTTGAAAGAAACGAAGTTGCCAAATGTTATGTGGGGAGAAGCAGTGAGACACTCAGTTTACCTGCTTAATCGTCTGCCTACTCGTGCACTTACAGGGGTGACTCCGTATGAAGCCTGGAATAGAGAAAAGCCACACATAGGGCACATCAAAGTGTTTGGGTGTCTAGGACACATGAAAGTGCCAAGTCAACATACTCAAAAGTTGGATGATCGAAGCAAACAAGTGATTAACTTGGGCAAAGAACCGGGGACTAAAGCGTATCGCTTGTATGATCCTATCACTAAATGAGTACACGTGAGTAGAGATGTCACTTTTGAGGAAAACAAGTCGTGGCCATGGGAATGCAGTAATGAAGAAGAACAAAATGGTATGTTTATAGTGGAAGGACTGACTACCGTAGAGACACGGGAGTATCAAACGAATGGGGATGAAGATGAGTCAAGTGACATGACTGCATCTACTCCTCAAAGGACCAACATCCATTCTGCCCAGAGCCATTCTGCTCAGAGTGATGACAGTTTCAGGAGAAGTACTTATTCCTCTACTGCAAGGACGGAAACTGCAAGCCCATCAACAATGCAGACACCAACTCAGAGTATACAGTCACAGGGTCAAGGGTTGAATTATGAAGACTATGATGACAGTACTGAACCCAGGAAAGTCAGGAAGTTGTCCGAGATATATAATTAGAGTGATGAAGTATTCCTTGATGAAGAATTGTATCTTATGGGTGTAGAAGAGCCAATGAATTATGGTCAGGCCATAAAAGATCGAAATTGGAAACTTGCTATGGAAAAGGAGATGCAGTCAATTGAAGAGAACAACACTTGGAAGCTTACTGAGTTACCTTCTGGGAAGAAAACAATAGGGTTGAAGTGGATTGCAGAGGGAAACGTGATAAAGTATAAGGCGAGGTTAGTTGCCGAAGGGTATGTCAAAAAACATGGAGTCGATTTCGATGAGATTTTTGCTCCAGTAACAAGAATTGAAACTGTACATTTGTTGTTGGCCTTGGCAGCAAAATACGAGTGGGAAGTTCACCATCTAGATGTGAAAACAGCTTTCTTAAACGGTGAGATCAATGAAGATGTTTATGTAGTGCAACCGGAGGGTTTCGTGAAAGAAGGCAAGGAAAATCTGGTTTATAAGTTGATAAAAGCCCTATATGGACTTCGCCAGGCTCCTCGAGCTTGGTACGCAAAATTAAACTCCTACCTAGAGAGTTTGGGTTTTAAGAAGTGTCCCTCAGAACATGCGGTTTATACCAGAAAGGAAGGATAAGATCGTTTGATTGTTTCTGTCTATATCGATGATTTACTAATCACTGGGAGTAGTGTGAGCCTGATCAAGAAATTCAAAAATGAGATGAATCAGAAGTTTGACATGTCTGATATGGGCAAGTTGAGCTACTATCTGGGGATCGAGGTACATCAAGAGAAGGGTTACATACAACTAAAGCAAACGGGTTATGCCAAGAAGGTCATAGAGAAAGCTGGAATGAAGGGCTGTAATCCAACCAAGTATCCGATGGATCCCAAGGAACAGATTGTCAAAGACGAAGGTGGGAAGACTGTGAATGCTACTGAATATAAAAGTATGATTGGGGGTTTAAGATATTTGTTGCATACTAGGCCAGATATAGCTTATTCAGTTGGCATAGCAAGTAGGTTCATGGAACGTCCTACAGTGATGCATGGAAACGCTGTTAAAAGAATCATTCGGTATGTCCAAGGTATGTTGCAGCTTAGACTAGTGTATACTAAAGACAGTGGGAACAATGTTTTGACTGGATATTCAGACAGTGATCTAGCAGGAAGTTTGGATGATCGTAGGAGTACTGGAGGTATGTGTTTTTACTTGAATGACAGTCTCATTACATGGGTGTCTCAAAAATAGCGTTGCGTGGCTCTTTCATCTTGCGAGGTAGAGTTCATGGCTGCGACTGCAACTGCTTGCCAGGCTATATGGATTCGGAATGTGCTAAATCAGATAACTGATGAACAGGTGGGGCCAGTAATTCTGTGTGTCGATAACAAATCCGCGATTGACTTGGCTAAAAATCCAGTCTTTCATGGAAGGAGCAAGCATATTCATGTTCGTTATCACTTCATTAGGGAATGTGTAGAACGAGGGGAAGTTGTCATGAAGCATGTGAGCAGTGAGTGTCAGAAGGCGGACATCTTAACTAAAGCTATGACTACACTTAAGTTTGAAAAGATGAGAAGGCTACTTGGTGTTGAGAATCTATCAGGACAACTCTAAGATTAAGGGGGGATATGTTGGGTTAATCTTGAGTTGGGCTTTACTTCTGTTTGGGCTTTGTTTTGTTTCAATAACGTAGCTGTTATCTTGTCTATGTCTATTATAGAAATAGTTGGGATAACATGATTCTAGGAGATAGATTGAAGTTTATTTTGCATTGAGTTATCACAGGGATAGCAGATATGCTAATGTCCTGTTTTTCAGCATTTCGATTGTAGTTACTCTATATACTTTCATTTTAGTTGAATAAACAAGTAATGTGATTGAGCAGCCAAAATCTTCTTGTTCTTGTTGTTTATACAGTTTGCATATTTTATTGTGTGTAAACTATAATATTTACAACATTATCTTCGAGTTTATGAAGATGGGACCTTATAATTGGAATGAGAAGTAAACGGAATACATAAACAATCTAAATTCTTAAGAGTGCGAAAAGTAATTGCTTAAATAAACCAAAGTTTAAAATGATGAATATGTGACAATGTTGTGATGATCCCACAAATGTATATCTGCTTATTTTTGTCCCGGAAGTAGTGTTGTTGTGTATTTTTAGAGTTTTGTTCATAGGGAATGACTGATATAAATACCAGTTTCAAGTCTTTTATCTCTCACAATCTATAAGTGTGGAAGAATTTGTGGGTGTGTGATTATTTACTAATTAATCTATTAAACAAATAAAAATTATATATTAAGTATGAGAGAAAACAATCTAAGAATTAGGGTTCTTCAATTGGCTATAATGAATGTCTAATTTGTGCCTCTTGTTTTGTTAAAAACAAGCCTTCTAATGTATATAAAATCATCTCCCAAGGTAAATTATAGTGCCTACAAATCTACAATTATCCCTTGAATGTCACTCCCATGATCATACAAAATACAACTATAGACTATTAAGAACCAAGGATTATCAGTTTCACAATCGCATATCAATCTCCCGATCTAATACTTAAATTGTGTCTATCATATAATGACTAGAATTACAAATCCTCTCCCGATTCATTATAGTTCTTAGAGATTCAACTAAAAGTTCGCGACTCTTCTAATTGTATAAAGTGTTCAATGACAGATTAACAATAACAAGAAAACCACAATACAATCAAACAAACTCAATAAGCCAACAAATATTACCCAACTCTTGGATAAAGGGATTAGCTTCTCATGATAAGATAAAACAAATATGAATTTAAAACGCAAATCATGAGTTTAAGAATTGAAGTACGAAGAATACAACTTTAAAAGCTTCTCGAAATCAAGATGAATTCCTTCACTCCTTCCAATCTCCCTCTCAAAGTGTTTCTCTTTCTTTTCTCTTAAAAGTACGGCTATCTCTAAATCTATTCCATACGATAATATGTTATGATATGATGGTGTCTCTCTACAATATATAAACCTAGTACAAAAGAGTTTTTAATGCTTTCCAAGAAAATATAAGTAATTTCCCAAAACAAATTAGATTTTGAATGTAAAATTCGTAGCCTGTCTTCCAGACCTGTTTATGGGTTGCTCCAGTTTGAATATTGATGTTGGACCACTTCTGAGTTGTAGATAATTTCATTAGATTCGCATGGACTGTAAGATCACCCAATTCTGATGTTTGGAACTCAAGTTATGGCCTAAACGATGTATGCGCGAGGTCTCCAACAATTCCGAATTTTCACATGATTTAAGCCCAAATTAAGCTCCTTGTGCTCAATTTCTTCCAACTTTAACAATATTTATTTCCTGCCATTAAACACTAAAAATAATTAATAAACAACCAATTATTTACAAAATCCTATAAATATATAGAATAAAATCCCATCAAAGTGTATATAAATATACACTATATCAAGTAGTCATGTTTCGGAGAAACCAGAAGTTTCGAAAAGGAACGATGCTCTAGGGACTCTTCTAGTTCAGATATAAGGCTTTCTATCCTTCTCATGCTCAAAGGAAAACCCTAAGCTTCATGCTTCTGAAAGATATTTATAGGCTTTTGGCGTAACATTGCAAAACCCTGTTGGATCAATGATAAGTGACAATCGAGATCGGTGAGGTTTTGTTAACATCGGTGACGGGAAATCTTCTTTGCAAAATAGAGAATTGTTGTTCAAAATATTTCTCAAGATTAGAATTGCATAAATCAACTTTAACCGTTGTAGCCAGTGTAATCAACTTTAACATCAATGAAAACGACATGCAGACCAAATCGCACTGTATATCTTCAGCAAGGCTGTTGTTCCTCATACACATGAATCATCTAGTATTAAACAATACAGGTAGATATCTTGTAAAATTCTCATCCATTGAAAACACTGATATCTTGTAGATATCATGTTCCCCATGATATCTTGTAAACACTGGTAGCTCCATTAGTGGCGTATTGGCTAGCTTAAGCTGGTTTTACTTTGTTCAACTCTGCCATTCTGAAGATTACATAGTGATGACTTGTACTTTGTTCACTGATAACTTGTAATTTGACAGGATGTGACTTCCGAGATGTGAATGAGTCCAAGGGACGGGACCTGCCTAGTATGCAATCAGGTTTGTACTATAATGTATTAATATGACAAGGCAAACACCTCATGCTACATATCTGCCATCGCATAGCAGCCATGCCTAGTTCAATACCGTAGCACAATCTTCTCACATGCAATTCCCAGGCATGTACCATACTCAATAACCTGGTGAAATCCCCAGTCCACATCATTGAAGTCCTGCCCTATATGGTAAGGTAAGAGTTGATAGGCCAATTAGCTAAAGTTTACTAGTTAAAGTTAAAAATTACCAGCAAAATAAAGTTCTTAATCTTTCCAAAATACAATAACATTGAATTACACCATCAGATCTTAATGGACTAATGATAAATGAAACATGTGTTTTCTAGTTACGTACATCTAAAAGCTGAACCTTGAAGACAAGATCTTCACCAGGTGGTACGCTTATATTTTTCCAAGCACCACTCATGTATTCCACTGTTAATGGCACGGTGAACTCCCTTCGTCCCCCAATACGCATTCCACAAATTGCCACATCCCAATAGTCTCCGGTTCTTCCTAAACGAAATGCATGTGAAATTTCATCCATGAACATGGTCCCATCATTGAGCCAACCACTAAACTGTATAGTGACCTGCAACCTAAGAACAGTACTATGTGTTATAGAATGAACTTAAAAGTAGCAAGAATTGCCTGCTAGTCCATTTTACACATCTGTCATACCATCTTCTTCCCGGGTAAAGCAGTTCTCCCGTCACCTTTTTCCAGATCATGATACACAATGCCATCAACAAATATAATTTTGTTTCGCTCTGTTCATTTTATCAAACACATATTAAGTATTGATGTACTCTCTTAAATACATGTAACACATATTGATGTACTCTCTAAAACACATATTCTCATTACCCTAAAGGTAGAGTTGCTTCTTAACTTCCCCCCGCAGCTGATGATCGAAATCACATTCAAAATTCTCTTTGGTCACAAAATAATAAAACAAGTTAGTCCTAGGGTAAAGGGTTTACTCAAAATTGATTCTTTTTTTTGGGGTCCACTATAATGTTGGAAAGAAAAAATCCTCAATAACTTGCAGAGTTGTAGGCCATAGTGTACTTATTATCTCAGCTGTGATATAATGCGCAAATTATTCCATCACACAAAGCATACAAACAACCATGAATTATAGAGTAACTTTAATGATTCTCATTCTTGTTCCACCATCTCCAATCGATCACTATGAATATATTCATATATAGCAAAGCTATGCAACGTATGTAGTAGTATGTGAGATGCAACGTATGTAGTAGTATGTGAATACATGCATATATTTGCCAATGCCCAAGAAAGGGGAAGTAAATCGTACCTGAAAAGCATCCATGTGAGAGGCAACAGGCCATTCGATCTTTGCTCCCATCAGATGTCCGAGCAATCAAAGAAGATTGGCGTATGAGTCCATACTTTGGCCTGATATATGGTACAAATTTAGTGGATTGTAACTAATGCATATTAAATAAAAAAAATATAACTCCTCGCAATGAAATAAAATCAAATCCAAAGTATGCATATACAAAATAGTTTTAAAAAAAAAGAGTACGAAAATAATGCCTGAAATGTGATTCCTCTGCATCAAGGATTTGAAGTTCTTCTACAGAAATCTTAGTCAGATTTGGCAAACTACCAGCAACGGATATCAATCGAGCTCCAATGACATCGCCTACAAGTGCAGCCAAATTTGGGGCTCAACAACTCATGTCTTCAACCAAATCAGCATAAAGTGCTTCTCTAGACTCTGAGAGATCCATTACCTTTTTAGCAGTTGAGTTGACAATAATGAAGTCAACGACATATAAATCCTGTCGTGCAATGAAAGTGAAATAGTCAGGATAGACAGGGACGAAACCGGTAATATATATTGGGGGGCCAAATTTTCCGGTCATTGGAGTCAAATTTTTTGGTCATTGTAAAATTCCAGATCATAATTTTTTTGTAAAAAAGAGGGACTAAATGAAGATTTTTGTAAAAAAAAATCAAGATTTTTGAAAAAGATAAGAGGACTAAATGGAATTTTTGTAAAAATGGGAGATTAAATGAAGATTTTTGAATTATATATACAAAATTTTCAGATTTTAGAATTTTTGGGGGGACGACCGCCACCCCGTGCCCCCTCTAGTTCTGTCTCTGAGGATACATGTAAAAAGTGTAATGCAGTGTATTAAAATGAAGGTACTCAACCATCACGAAATCAGGAGTTGTCAACACAAAAAAAGTATTCAAGTTTCACGAAACAATAATTCTCTTAATAATCATCAAAGAACTTCATATACGAATAAACATAACAATCCAAACCATGCTTCATAAAATCATCAATAATTTTTCGTCAAATAAAAAAAACACAATAGCATGGAACACTCCTTAAACAAGAACGAGCAAGTCATGTGGTTTGGTTTAGTATCAGAACAACACACAGCAAAAAATACGAACAATCAGTCTATTGGCAAGTTATTTTTACCAGTTGCACATTTCGTATAACGTCATTCCAAGAAATTGGTAAATCAGTCTCTTGGCAAGTTTTCGTTTCTTTTATTATTGGGTTGAAGTTAAACTTCTACTATATTTTAAATTGATTTTATGGTCCAAAATTGTTTGATGTTTACAATGACGTAAAGGTTGAAATAGAGATTAGAAACAATGTTTTGGACATGAATTTTGAGGAATTTCTTAAGAAATAAAGTATGAACTGAATAGTACCAAGAAAAATAAGGCTTACTTACCCATTGAGGCTTTGACAGCTATTGAAATTTTATTCGTTTCAGCTTCATTCCCAATCAAAGTGATCAAATCCTGTAGTTTATTTTCAGAGAACTCAGACTTATCCCCCAGAAAATAAACAACTTTGGCATACAAATTGTCATCAGTGACCAACTTCCCTAGTTCGGGGAAATGGCAAGAATACCATCCTCTAAAAACAATATGAAAATATTGCATACATAAGATTACAATATTTTACCATCTTCAACCCATAACATCCATAAAGTGTAACTTTAAATTATGAATGCATAATATTGAATCTACTAATATAATTATTGAATGTGTATTGAAAAAAGCACATAATATTTAATATAAAAAAATAACATTACTCTTGTTACCCAACGATATCATGGATATAACATTACTATTGTTACCCAATATTATCATGGCACACTACTTTATCTTTTTTCTCATTAGTTTGTGCATGAAATAATAATATGTCAACATAATTGTAATTATGCATGTTTGACATAATATAAAAATATAGCTTGTTGTAAACAAACTGTTATGTTAATGGCACAAGTTAGGCAAACAATATCATTCTAAAAGATATCATCTAAATGATCAAAAAATAAAATCATGTATATAGTTACTACATCACTTCATTAACCATATGTAAATCAGATTTATCAACAAAACATATCAAGTATATCAAGTTAAAAGAGAAAAAGGGAAATTCCAAAGTTTAAAGTAAAAAGTACAAGAAATAAGCTTAACAGGAAAAAGTTGGAGTTGCTTAAGCAAGAAACTACACACCTTAGTCGTTTGGAAAAGTTGTTGACATTATAGTCAACTCTACCTAGACGAATTAATCATTGGATAACCTTTTGGTCATGCTGCTCTCCTAGTAAAGCGAGGTTCTCTCGACTATATTTGTGGCCAAGATTCCTAATCCACTCACGCCCAAAACTACTAATCCACTCATACTCCGATTGATCATCAATCTCCCATGGATCATCATTCTCCCATGAATCATTATTCTCCCATTGCTCATTATACTACATAATTTTTTATAAAACACAAACCATTCCAAAAGAGAAATCATTCCATAAGAACATACATACAATAAATATGTAATTATAATAGAAAAGATAGAGTAAAAACCTCAATCAAACTATGAATGTGCAAACGCACACCATGAAGAAGTTCCAAGACCAACTCACTGCTCTCGCAACGAATTTTCGTCATGTCATGGATATGTTTTCCAAGAAGTAGATCCGCCACTCCCAAGACATATCTAGATACCTCACCGACCCTAACTTTAGGGAAAGTCATTGACAACAAGTGAAATAGCTCACTAGTCACCTCACCTACATTTCCACATGTAACACTTAATATTAGATATCCACAAGTACTAAACCTTCCAAAAAACAATTACTACACATTCCAAGAAAAACAAAAATTTAAACAACATATATTTTCTAAAATACCGAAGTTGTACTCATAACATGAGATGAAACACCCGTAACAAAATTACACATATTTATAACTTCGTGGAACAAACATGACAAATTTGTATACAAACACACACACACACATATAATTTCATTATTCTATTACGCACATATATGTATATAACAGTACTAGTAACCAATTTAGGGGAAAAATATGTTGGTGCACATTGAATTCCATAATTCTTTTAAGTGCATTTTAACACTCAATAATATAAATGAACCTTTGGAAATGGCTTTGGTTTGTTTGAGAACCCAAGAAACTGAATGAAATTGTTGAAAGTGAACTAATCGAAAATTATCAATGAATGTGTTAAGATCCATATCCTCCAAGGAGTGTTTTAAGCTTTGTTGATTGAGCAAGAGATTACACTCCAAAAGAGCACATCCAGTGCTAAGTTCACAAAGAAAGTACTTCACCATTGCTTGTCTACTGTGAAAGGAAAGTAGATTTAGGGTTTTGTAGAGAGATTGTGTCGGTAATCAAGTTTCACGAAATAATAGTTCTCTTGACAATTATCAAAGAACGTCAAATACGAAATAAACATAACAATCCAAGCTATGCTTATAAAATCATCATTAATTTTTCGTCAATTAAAAAAAACACAATAGTATGGAACACTTCTTGAACAAGAACGAGCAAGTCACATGGTTTGGTTTAGTATCTGAACAACACACAACAAGAAATACAAACAATCAGTCTCTTGACAAGTTATTTTTACCGTTGAAGGAGTGAAATGAAGTCTAATATTCCAGTCATGCAACTATAAGAGCAGTAACAGAAATACACAGAGTATAGTTATTGTAAAATAAACATAGCTTGATGTCTAATATTCCAGTCATGCAACTATAAGAGCAGTAACAGAAATACACAGAGTATAGTTATTGTAAAATAAACATAGCTTGGCACCTGCAATGCTAACCCTGTGCTGGATTAATTTTACAGGAACATACTTTGTCTTCTGGTGAGACAGTGGGGGATCCAAATACAACACCTACCATAAAGTCTGGGTAAAGATTGCGCACATAAAGGTAATGGAAATTCAGTATCATGTATGATATGAAAAGAGAATACAACAAGAAATCCCCTCGGCATAATATGGCATCTAAAAAATTCTATAATGTGACAGTTCCATAATTACAATAACTTACCTTTCTTAATATAAGAATCAAGCATTCAATATCCTTTAATGACAGTGGTTTTTCCAACTGCTGAAACTCCATAGCAGTAACAACCCATAGCAGTAACAACCAAAAGCATGTGACTGTTGCAACATGACGAATAACTCATAACTCGAAAACATATGATAAAATAATGATATTATATACATATACATATACATATAATGGGTCATGCTCTACGGAGAACCACTCTATATTGAGAACCTAAGAACTAGTTCTTAAATATAATAAAGATACATATTACATAAATGCAATAAAGATACACTTATCATATTTATAATATGGTTTAAATTTGTAAATTAAAAAAAGAAAGAAATCAAAAAAATTTGTAGTGAATCTCTATCAAATTTTTTCAAAAAATTTAAACATTACATAATTTCATATCTTCCAAGAATCACGTAATAAAATCAATAATCAAGATTGGATATCATTAATTTCCAAGTTCAACATTAAAATATAGGGAAGTTCAAATGTAGAATTTTTAAAGTTCATATGCGGAACTTATCTAATTCAATAAAAATAAATACGTTTTGCGTATGAACTTTCATATAATACACCAAGATTCTCTTATGTGTTACAAATCATTATATCAATTTATTTCCTTTTATTATCTTTTGAGAATCCTTCGAGAATTATTTTAAAGACATGCTATAAAAAATTGAATTCTAATTTTAAAAAAATTCTATAAATTTTCTTAATTTATAAAACACCTAAGAGAATCTTGGTGGGTTACATAATATTTTTATACATTTTTAAAGAAAAGAAAACTATACATTTATTTTGAAATTAAGTTACATATAAAAATATCATCTAATACACCAAGATTCTCTTACGTGTTGCAAATCATTATATCAATTTATTTCCTTTTATTATCTTTTTGAGATTCCTTTGAGAATTATTTTAAAAGATATGCTATTAAAAAATTGAGTTCTAATTCAAAAAAAAAATTTATAAATTTTCTTAAATTTTCGATGAATCATTTATAGTGTTGTACTTGTGCCTAATTATATTTAAAACTTATTTTAGATCACTGTAATATTTAGTAGAATTTTAATAATACCTATAAATTAGTATTTCAATTTCAAAGTAATTAACAAAACACCTAAGAGAATCTTGATGTATTACATAATACTGTATATATATATATATATATATATATATATATATATATATATATAGGCAAGTGCTCAAATACAAACTACTCTTAAAATACAAACCTACAAACCAACACTAAATTAATTATATTTCATCTATTCTAAGGTTTCCGCCAAGGGTACCTTCACAAAAAATGCTTAAAATAATTGGCTCTATCCAACAAAAAAAAAAAAATCTTGCCGTGGAAATGCGAAGCATTTAAGACAGTAAACGGATGAGTTAGGTAGTCATGAGAGCCGAAGGCTCTCGACACACCCGTCAATCGTCTATTGCCTTTACCATTGATTGCCATTCCTTACAACTTTAGAATGATAAAGGCGCGAAGCGCCGTACAAGAAGGTGCGAAGCACCGTTAACCAATGAAATCCACTGCCACGTCATCACGTGAACAGTGATTTTTTTTTATATTTTTTTTATATTTTTTTTTGGTTGGATAGAGCCAATTATTTTAAGCATTTTTTGTATTGGGGTTCCCCTAGTTTGGTCATTAGATTAGCTTGAAATATTAGATTATGTTTGGTTTGTAGGTTTGTATTTTAAGGAGGTTTGTATTAGCTTGTTCTAATAGAAACTAACTTAGAATAGAAACTAGAAACTAAACCTAAATTAAATATTTCAAGCTAATCTAATGACCAAATTAGGGGTACCCCAATACAAAAAACGTTTAAAATTATTGGCTCTATTCAACAAAAAAATAAAAAATAAATAAAAATTTTTAAAAAAAGTTACTGTTCACGTGATGACGTGGCACGTGAACAGTAATTTTTTTTAATTTTTTTTTATATTTTTGTTGAATAGAGCCAAGAATTTTATAAGTTTTTTGTGAAGGTGCCCCTAGCGGGACCATTAAAATAAATGAAATATAATTTATTTAGTGTAGATTTCTAGTTTCTATTCTAAGATTGGTTTCTATTTGAACGCTAGCCTATATATATATATATATATATATATATATATATATATATATATATATATATATATATATATATATATATATATCTTTTTAAAAAAGAATTATACATTTCTTCTAAAATTAAGTTATATTTAGAAATATTATGTTACACACCAAGATTCTCTTAAGTGTTTCAATAAAAATTGAATTCTAATTCGAAAAAATCTCAAAAATTAAAAATATTATTTTAAATAAAAATATTATAATGCTTTGAAGAATCTCAAAAGTATAAAAAAATAATATTAATATCTAATAATATAATATTACAATTTTAAAATATTTAACAAAAACCTAAGACAATCTTGGTGGGTTACATAATATTTTTATACATTTTTTTAAAAAAAGGAAACTATAATTTTATTTTGAAATTAAGTTACATATAAAAATATCATCTGATACACCAACATTCTCTTACGCGTGTTGCAAATCATTATATCAATTTATTTCCTTTTATTTTCTTTCTGAGATTCCTTTGAGAAGTATTTTAAAAAGCGTACTATAAAAAAATTGAATTCTAATTCAAAAAAAGTTTCTATAGATTTTCTTAAATTTTTGATGAATCATTTATAGTGTTGTACTTGTGCCTAAATATATTCAAAATTTATTTTAGATCAATAAAATATTTAGTAAAATTTTAATATAAATATCTAATAAAGTAGTATTACGATTTCAAAGTAATTAAAAAAGCATCTATGAGAATCTTGGTGCATTACATAAAAATTCTATATATTTCTTTCTTTTAAAAAAAATATACATTTCTTTTGAAATTAAGTTACATTTAGAAATATTTTGTTACACACTAAGATTCTCTTACGATTCTCTTACGTGTTTCAAATTATCAATATATGAATCTTTTTAATATATAATTAACAAAAGAAATTGATTCAAGTCACCCAAGGAATACTTAAATTATATAATCAGTTGGTAAAATATGGTATAGTCAATCATCTTTTGAAAGTCAATCATCTTTTGAAATTAAATTAATTACGTAAGCTGCAATTATGGAATGATAATATTGTGTTCTGATTTGATTAAAATAAGGAAACTATAATCTCTAAATAAATGTAACGAGTGATATATATATTCGATTTCCTATATTGTCCTTATGGTATAAAATCAAAATATAAAATTCATTGTCCAAGTAAAATCCTAGCTGTTAGATTATTTTCTAATCAATGATGGATGATAGGGTTCTCTGGTTCTCTTGGTAATAAGGGTTCTCTTTTGAACCTCCTCCTATATGTATATATATATATATATATATATATATATAGAGAGAGAGAGAGAGAGAACCTCCTCATATATATATATATATATATATATATATATATATATATAATCTTCATTCTCGTCTATTTTATCATCGAATCTTCAGTATCGTCTATTCTATCATAGAAGTTTTATTTTAATCTTTACTATAGCCGAAATTTCATTCTCGTCTATACTATAACTAAAGCTTCATTATCTTCTATTGTAACAGTCTGACTTATCGGACTATTAATTGTAAATGAAAAACTAAAATAAAGCAGATTTTATTAATCCAAAAGTCTATTACAAAGGTACTTATTACAATAGCGCAGCTAACAATGACAATTTACTCTGAACCTAAGATCCTTGAACTTCAATGCTATCCCACTCGATCATACACTTAACTTGAAAATTGTAAGTAATGAGCTATATAATTCAGCAGGTAACCAATCGATCTAACTAATATGACCAAGTAACACGTATACATATAAAGATAGTATAATATTCAATACAATACAATAACGATATACGAAACATTCATTTATGATGCACAAAACAATAATAACTTGAAACCCACAATTTATACCACGACCACTACAACCCAGTGATAACGATCCTAAATTTTCAGAAAACTGTCACTACAATTGGGTGACTTGGTCCTTATTCTCATTTTCTCAAACCATGGCATAAATCAGAATTTCAAGATTATAGCTTACACATAACACATATACAATAATACACAATGATACAAAATAGATAATCACTTAGCCCAAGTTTTAATAATCAAATATACACTCATAAAACATAGTTTTGAAAATACTAGAAAGAACGATCAGAAACTTACCTCTACGCGGAAACTCAAGAATCAAAGCATCAAATCCAATTTTGACCAGACATGTGTTTAACCTTTTTGACCCTCTAAACGATGTTTTCTTGAAAAAAATAAAATACTAAAGTTGTAGAGAATAAAAATATCTTTTCGACGAGTCTAGAATCAACGAATTCCGAGTTACGATGAATTTACTACAAATTTTACAAGATCATTGAATTGTGTTTGGTAAAGCACTACGAATTTTGTGAATAAAGACGAAGAAGGAGAATATGATGTATATATAGCGGTACAAAATCCTAGTCCAAACCTACTAATTATCCGTATTTTAGGCCCGTTATTGTAATTAAATTTTATCCTATTTATTATCTAATTTTAATCTTTTTTTCTATTATTCCTTTATTATTTTTCTAAAAGTTACGGGATATTATTCTACCATAGAAGTTTTATTCTCATCTATTTTAAAATTATAGATATAAAATTCATTCTCTTCTATTTTATCAAAAAGTTTCATTCTCGTCTATTTTATCGCAGAAGTTTTATTATCATCTTTTGTATAATTATTCTATCATAAAAGTTTCATTTTCGTCTATTTTATCATAGAAGATTCATTATTGTCCATTCTATCATAGAAGATTTATTTTCATATATTCTAACATATAATACACACACACACACACATAACCGAATAATGTGACATTTTATTGCTTATAAACATAAACATTGTACAACGCTCTTACTTGTATATCGGACAAAAGATTACCAAAGGTAATAAGCTAACTAGGGACATTTCTTGACAAATACATAGAATGCTCTGAGAAACAAGACCAATCCTGATTATCGTGATATTGTTTGATGAGTTTTCAAAGCATAGAAATGAAATTCGGATTAATCGGGATGCGTGCAGGGGTAAAATACTCAAAGATGCATATAGGAACGAACAGGTTGCAGGAATGAACAGGTTGCAGGAACAACCGACACTTCGAACTTATCTTCATTCCACACAATAATTTAGCAGCGGACATGAAAAATATAATGAGAAGAGAAGTAGGATTAAACACATTAATCCTAACAAATTGAAAAATAAATATATTAAATTACCTTTAAATGTAGAAAGATATTTTCCAAAGTAAGCAAAGACAAGTCTCCATATATGTAACGACCGGGAAAATTACGTGTAATTTATTATATTAAAATATATTTTTAGTTGATTTTACTGCGTTTTAGTTTATTTTTAATGCATTTAAACGCGTTATGATTTTTATTAAATAGTAAAATTATCCCATACGTGTTATGTGACTTCTGTGTAGCATAGAATATTTTATTCTACTTTTTTATAATTTTTATACTTTTAGAATACAATTATTTTGCATTTTAAAATTTTCGGACCCAGCCCCTGTACTGAATCCGAGGCCCTGTTTTTTTATACAATTATTTTTATGCAATGATAGGATATTTAAAAATGCATTATTTTGTAATTTATGTAATATTCACAATTTTTGGGAAATTTTGGCATTTATTTATATTTGTTTAAAAATAAAAATTTTACATTTTTATCCCATAAAAAATTATTTTTAAGGCTTAATGATTTTAATTAGGGGTTAAAAATATTTTTGGGTATTAATTTTCGATTAATATAAATAGGAATCAGATTTTTTTTATTTATTAAAAATTCATAAAAATCATATTTTATATAAATAAATAAATATAAAAATATATTTTTCTCTCTCCTGTTCTTGAGGATCAAATCCAAATTTGAAGGTGTTCTTGATATCGGATTTTGGTGTTCTTATACTCAAATCGAAGCTCTTGACATCTAATTTCATAATATACAATCAGTTTTCGTGTTGGGTAAATATCTGAATTTATATTAATTTTTATTTGAATCTGCCGAATTAGGGTTCTTCATGAATTTGGGGGTTTTGATTATTTGATTTTCTGGTTGAATTGATTGTTTGTATAGCTTCATATTGATCCTAGGAGTTCAATTCCATGTTTAATTTCATCGTTATATTTCTAGTTTTGTCAATTCGAATTCTAGGGTTCTTGAGTCAAATTGGGACTTTTTGATTGAGTGATTTTACGGTTGTTTTGATGATTGCAATAGCTTTATATGATCATTTATAGTCGATGCATGTAGTTAATTGTATCATTCTATTGTTGTATTGTGATATTTGAGTTTTAAGTTTAATTAGTTTCTTTAATCGATTCGTTCGTGGGTTGTAATCATTGTTCGTGTTAGAGGTGTTAGGGGTTAGATTGTATGAGTTATAAGCTTCATTTTGTGATGTTAAACACAAGATTTGGTTTAGAAATGAAGGAGAACGATTTTGGACCGAATTTGGGTTCAAGCTCGCCGGAATTTGGTCGGGTTTTTGTTGTTTTCGTTGGCACGGTTGAGTTTGTCGTGAAAATCTAGTCAAGATCCATATATTACACGCTTGATTTGGTTTAGTTTTGTGAAAGTTATGGTCACCGGAATGTTTTTTGGTCGCCGGAATTTTTCCGGATTCCGGCGGACCTCCATTAAAGGTGCTTAAGTGTTCTTGGTGAGGAATGTGTGGAGATGGTGATGAATAGTGCTGTTTGATCCGTTTTTTCTGTATAATTTTTTAGAAAAATGTTTTTGGGTAATATTTTTATAAAAAATTTCTAAAATTCAAAATTCTTTTATGTATTATTATTTTAATTTCTAAAAATTAAATTAAATTAGTTAATTATTTTTAAATAATAATTTAATTGATTTAATTAATTGATTAATTATATTAATTAATTATTATTTAAATATATAATTGACTTCCTTGAATTTAAATCTTTTTATTATAAAAGATTTTCTATTTTTATGAGTTGATTAATAAATAATTAATTTGAATATTCAAATAATTTAATTATTAATTGAATTATTCTTATTAATTGCGTATTAATTAAACCGTTTGTCCGTTTTCAACGAGAAAAGTATTTCTGGAATTAGAAAAATGACCCAGTTCTTATAAAAATAGTTTTAAGTTAAAATTCAACTTTTAAATTTGGGTCAACGTTTTACCGAACCTTTTTAATAAGTTGGTTATATCTAGTGATTAGAATTTTGACCCGTTTTCTGTTTTAAAAATACCGGATAAAATCTTTTCATGATATGATCTACGAGCTATGTGTATTATATTCTTATGTGCTGCAAGTCAGGGCAGTTATTTTCTTAATAGTTTGGGTGTTGCAAGTCAGGGCAGTTCAATTAATTATCAAATTGAGTTATTTGATATATTTTGTGAAAGTTACTTGCTTAAGTGATATTCGTGCTATGTGTTGATTGGTTACGTGACAAGTATATATGTACTTAATTCGAGGATTAATGATTTATCTCTAGGATTAATTATTGTCTTGAGGATTAATGACTTATTTCGAGGATTAATTATTGTCTCGAGAATTAATCGTGTCTTGAGGGTTAATTGGTTATTTTCGTTCTCTTTCGGGGAATAAGGTATCTGTTTTGAGGATTATTTATTTAACTCGAGGATTTATTTGTTTAATTCGAGGATTAATTGGTGATTATTGACTTAGGTTTGTTGGTGGAGATAAGTAGATGTTAAATGAAGTAGGTGGAGAGGGATGCAACATTGTTTGTGGATTGTTGGATTTATTGTGAGGTGTTTTAATACCGCGAAAACGTCTATGTTCAAAGGGGGATATTTCCAATTATTTTCTTCCGACAGAGATATTGTAGACGTGCGGGCTCGATGTCGACAGATCAGACTGGTGGCAACCGCTAAAGCGTAAACCAAAGCATGATTAAAACAGATGACATGATGACGTGAGATAGAAGAAAAAGATAGTTGTATTACTTCGACTTTGCGTAATAGCTAAGGACCACAGGCAAGTATTTTCTTTATCATCCTAAACACTTTTTATTTTCTGTTTCATTTATTCATATCATGACAAATAGTTATTGTTCAGAGCTATTTGTGGTTCTTAAATATTTTTGTGCGAACACATTTGCTTGATATTGGTATCCTTGATGTGGGGAATTGTTTAAGATAAACTCTTCATATCCTTATTATCGTAGTTGTTATGCCATAATTTTGACATGTCTAATAATCTCCCAAATTCCTAATATTACTAATTATTAATTCAGATTAATAATTATTGCTTAACCGCTAAGTAATATCCTCTCTCCGAAATGAGGAAAGAATCAATCTCAATCAATCAATAACGGAAAATATCTCCAAACGATATTTTTCAAATCAGGAAGATATCACAACGATAAGATTAAATCAGATAAAATCAGTAATCACCCAGATTAACGAAGTTTATCCCTAAAATCTCTAAGGGATAGACACAAATCAATTACATAGAACTACGTGGGCTTGATCCTATATAAACATAGGTACGTAGGCATCTTGGCATATGGGATCCGATACACGAGACAAATTGAGACACCTGCCAAGTCCAGCCCCCTATTTTTTTCATAAACCCTAATTCCCCAAAAACCATCACATATTCATACACAATTCGCTCTACTATATCAGCAAACCTCCGATTTCGTGTTGTTACGAAATTCCTCCAACAACATCTGGCGCTAGAAGGAGGGCTTTAATTATTCGAGGAGGACGAATAATTCATAATTCACGGTGTTAGAACACAATCAAAATGGTTCTAACAGGATGCCGGTGGAAGGATCAATAATTACAAAAGACATGATGATTACAATTTTGGAGCACAAAATATGGGGTAACGATGGCACAAGGCAGCGGCGAATGCGATCGTTAAAAAAAAGAAGGCTTCGTTGATGTACACGACAGGAGGTCTGGAGGCTGACAAAAAAAATAATAAACCAACGACAGTTACAGGACGCAATTAGACGACAAAAGTAACAAGGATGAAGCCTGTAGGGGTTCACGCGCGACCAGGCATAGAAACAAAGACGAAGAAAAAAAAAATCAAACAATCAGCTAGAGTTGGCAAGCCACGCACACAACGAAAAAACACGTGGAGAGGACCCGCGTAATTTCCAGACTAAGAAAGAAAAGGCAGTACGAGCAATAATAAGGCGGGACCTGTTGGATTAAAAATAAAGAAAAAAAACAATAAGCAAGTGATCAGGGGCGGACCGAAGATTTTGCCCCACTAGTACAAACTGGACCTATTACGTCGGTCAAATTGACCTATAGCGTCGGTCAAATGGCGTAGTATATGCAGGGGACGCTATAGGTATAGGCCTATAGCGTCGGTTAAAATGGCGACGCTGATTGTCTGCTATTGCGTCGGTCATTTAAATAACCGACGCTAAAGGTCTGTTTTAGGCGTCGGTTTTTTAAATGACCGACGCTAAAAGTCTGCTATAGGCGTCGGTGACTTAAACAACCGACGCTAAAAGTGTGCTTTAGGCGTCGGTCACTTAAATAGTCGACGCTAAAAGTATGATTTAAGGCGTCGGGCATTTAAACAACCGACGCTAAAAGTCTATTTTTAAAATAAAAAAATTCAAAATTGCAATTTCAATAATCTACCACAATATAGTATAAAACAATTACAATTATCCCATACCAACAAACATCAATGTACCAAAAAACAATACACAATTACATCCAAAAAACAATACACAATTACATCCACAAATGTAAATTTGATTATAAATACAATCTAATTCCGATAAACCAACAACATTTTTCTTCACAGTTCAGCATGTGGAGGCCTCTTGTTGAATTAACCATGGACATTGGACTTTCTTAATATCCAGGATCAACAATGTAGTGCAAACTTCTTTTGTTTGTCCTTGATAACAATATGATCCTGATCTAAAAACAAGTACCACAAGTACCTTCAGGAGGCTGGACTAGCTTGCGATTGTATGGAGCTTACATCTCTTTCTTCAGCTGTATCAATATATCTTCCATGGTGTACTCTCTCTGCCAATTAGACAGTATTCCGAACTTTTTGACTTCCACCTACAGAAGAATTAATTACATACATAGCGGCATAAGCGTTAGTATTCGATTTGTACAAATAAAGCTTAACAGCTTAATCAAGAAAAGAATGCTACACATCAGCTCCTTTGTTTGAGTGTATTTTTCACTCAAATCATGAAAATCAAAGGAGAAAACCATGTGCCCTGAATTTATACCTAATAGACGCTTAATTACCAGATTACTTTAAATAGAAAACTTGTATTTAGATTAATAAAGAACACACTCAAGTCAACAGGAAACTTTTGGCATGTTATCAGTCAACCCTTCAGGGGGAGGGATCCTATATATACCATCTCAGTTCATACAATTGTGTCTATCCATGTTCTTTCCCTTTTTATTAAGACAGCTTAAGCATACACGGAAGAGCACATGTGGAAAGGTCAATTGTAATAAATATATAACAAACATATTGCTATCTACGTATAAGCTATTTCCAGGACCTTACCAAATTATGGTTCACACAAGTACAAAATTACTACCAACACAATGTGAGTTGCTGAAATAGATTGATAGACACAAAAGAATTAGGGGTAAAGAGAACAACCATGTTTTGACAAGTTTGTAACATATATCAGACCATTAGTTACATAACAGTTGCCAAAGAAATCATAGGATGATAATGATAATAATGACTGTCAGAACCGTCTTAGATATTGGCAGCTTTAAATAAAATCAACATACACCCTAAATTTTAGGAGTTTTTACAGTGAGGTCTATCCTGAATAAGGATAGCAGGGTTGTGTCTTAACTCTTAAGCAATTGTCAGCTCAAGCGCGGACAAACAAAAATCGCATGTCATATCTTGCATTCAGCTATAATTTGAATACAGTTGATGTAAACAAATAAAGACCAATTTATAATTTAAAATGCTAATTCATAATTTCAAATTAGTCATAACACACATAAAAAATAGAGGGAGTAAGTGATTAACTGATTAAGTAATTAACAAGAATCCCCAAGAATAAAGAACTAGCAGGGAACCAAATTATAAAGCTACAGTGGGTATGTTCACAATGTTGTCCTAGTAGGGAACTAAACTATAAGAACTCAAGAGCATTTACCAGTCCTGCACTAGCATAATCTCGAATAAAAGCTGCATTGTTAGGAATAATTCATGAGTTGTGATGTTAAGAATAGAATTTTACTTATACTTCTTGTATATCCTGATTTTATAAAGGATTTAGCACCTTGTATAGGAAATATGTGTTAGACAGTTATCTGTAAGGTTTAGTCAGGAATGAACAGTGTATCGGAGACTACATGTCAGGAACAGAGAGCAAATCCTGATGAAGGTCTAATACTGATGGTGATCAGATACTGATGCAGTGTACAAGTCATGATATCAGTCGTGTTACTGATGATGTCATTATGGATGCTACAGAAACTGGCAAGTGCTATAAAACAGGATATTTGTTTGAGGAACAAGCAAGAAGATATTATGAAGAGAAGAATTTTCTATTGATGGAAACTATCAACTGGACGGCAGAACATTGTCATGTATAGATTATCTTTCTGTGATTAGTTGATAGGTAGCATTATAAATACTCTCTCTATGTCATTGTAAAAATAGTTCGTTCGTGAGGTTTGTAATCGTAAGTATCCGAGAGTGCAAACAGAGAGAAATTTATTTTGTCAGCAGCTGCTAAAGGTATTTGTACACCTTTGGTAGAGTTTGTATTTGATCTTATTAATACAAACAGAGTTTGATTCATTCGTTTATTCTTGTTCATATAACCAAGCAAAAATCAGACACGATTATATAACTTGTATTCAACCCCCCTTCTACAAGTTATTCGAGTTAACAATTGGTATCAGAGCAGGTTGATTTCGAATAATCATAAAGATCTGCAATCATGTCTGGTTACAAGGATGGGAATACTAAGATTCCTATGCTCAAGAGAAACGAATATACTCTATGGAAAGTAAAGATGTTGCATCATCTGGAAGCAACAGATCCTGATTATCTTGACAGAATCTGGAAAAGCAACTGTTGATGGTGTGGTTGTTCCAGAACATACAGCAGAGAAGCGAAAATCTGAATGGTCAGATAAGGACAAGGAGAATGTTCTTAAAGATGCTAAAGTGAGAAACATATTATTCAACAGTCTTGATTCTGTTCTCACTAACTATGTTCTCTCTTGTAAAACTGCTAAGGATATATGGGACAATCTTAAGGTTCACTGTGAAGGAACTAAGCCTGTCAGGAAGAATATGAGGACACTACTTATACAACAGTATGAGTACTTTGAATCCAAGTCTGGTGAGTCACTTACTGATACCTTTGATAGGTTTACAAAACTCATCAATGAGATGGCCATGCACGGTAAATATTATGACTTGGAGGATATGAATACAAAGTTCATGAAAGCCTTGCCTAATTTCTACAATGAGAAGATATCTGCAATTGAGGAAGCTAATGATCTGGATGAAATATCATTAGAGGCAGTGTATGGAAAACTGAGGGCTTATGAACTTGACAAGCAGCAGAAGAAGAGCAGGAGTGAAGGAAAGATGAAAACTGTTGCACTCACTGCTCAATCTGAATCAAAGAAGCTTCCAGAGGAACAGCATGATGAGTCTGCTGTAAAGAACTCAAGGAAGAAGAAAAGCAAAGAAAGTTCTGAGTCAGAGACTACTGATATAGACTCTGATGACAATGATTCTGAATCAGATATGCAAGAACTCTTTGCTATGTTTGCTAAAGCTTTTAAGAAAGGAAGATTCAATAGGAAAAGATTTAGCAAAGGACCTTTTCAAAAGAAAGAGGAGAAGAAGAGTGACAAAAGCAAAAGGACAATTGTCAAGCTTGATAAGGCCAAGATCAAGTGCTTTAACTGCAGTGAGCTTGGACACTTTGCTAGTGAGTGTAAGAAGCCAAGAAATACAGGAAAGGGCAATGCACTTATGGTCACACAGAAGGATTGGGCTGACTCCAGTGATTCTGAAGATGAATTGGATTATGACAACATTGCATTGATGGCAAATGTTTCAGACAAACCTGGATCTCCAAAGAAAACTTCTTCCATCTTCTGTTAAGGTATCACTTCACTCTCTTGATTCATTTGATAGCTTAAATTCTGATGAAATTAGATCTATCCATGCTGAGTTTAAGAATCTTATGACTAATTTTAGAATTCTTACTTGTGAAAGAGATGAACTTAAGGTTAAGAATGATAAATTAGTTGATAGAAATAATTTTCTTGAATCTGAGTTAATTCAAATGGAAGAATACAAGTTAAGTTCTGATAAAGCTAAGCATGATTATAGTGTTATTCTTGAGGCTTATGACTATGTCAGGAAAGAACTAGAGGAAGAGAGAGATGTGATTAAGACCATTAACATTTCTGGTAAAAAGACACAAGAAATCATCGAAAATGGAATTCGTGGTAAGGTTAATGGTTTAGGTTTTGATAAGGCTAGACAAGAAGAAAAAGTAGCTATTGTCAATGATGATAGTAAAGTAGAAGCTAGCACATCTAAATCTGAAGGTAAGAAAATTGTTTCTGAACCTAATCATGTTAAATTTGTTGATTCAAAAGGTACCCCTGTTGTACACAAAAGGATTAACAATAGTAATTCAGATGAGAAAGTGTTAGAGAAACCTAAGAATGTAAACATAGGGTTTCTGTCTAAGTCTCAGTTGAAACAGAGATTAGATGGTCTTTCAGAGTCTAGCAAGATCAAGAGAAATAGGAATGGAAAAGAAGGTATTAACAAAGAGAATAATTACAAGAATGTACCTGATGCACCTAGGAAAAAATGCTATAAGTGTGGAAATCATAATCATTTGGCCCTAGACTGCAATCAAAAACCTTCTTGGAAAACTGAGTCCAGATTCCCCAAGACTCAGAAAATTCAATACCAACCACAAAAAGCTTGTTATCATTGTGGTAGTTTACTTCATTCCATTTACATGTGTAGAGAATATCATGAACTGTATTATGACTATTATTCTTTGAAATCTGAAACTCCTAGTCACAAACAGTTTATGAAATTAGAGTCTAAGGTTGACTCTGCAACAGGTAAAGTAAAAGCAAAATCTTCAAAGCCTGTTGTTTCTAAATCTAGTAAGAAAGGATCCAATCAAAGTTGGGTCCTAAAAAATTCTAACTAGTTACTTTTTGTTTGCAGGGCACAGGAAAGAAGCATTCAATTATCTTGGACAGTGGATGCTCTGGACATATGACTGGAAAGAAGTCCCTGCTTACAAAGTTTGAGAGGAAAGCTGGCCCAGTAATAACTTTTGGAGATGGCAACAAAGGAGAAACTCTGGGATATGGCTCAATTGTTTTGGGGAATGTCATCATAGAAAAGGTAGCACTGGTTGAAGGCTTGAAACATACTCTTTTAAGCATAAGTCAACTGGGTGATAAAGGTTACAAATCAATCTTTGACAGAGAAGGATGCAAAATCTTGAATATGCAGAATGGAGACATTGTTCTAACTGGTCAAAGACATGGTAACATATATGAAGCCAGCTTAAGTGATACATCTAAAGGAATTGTTAGATGTCTCTACAGAAAAGCAACAAGTGATGAAAGCTGGAATTGGCACAAGAAGCTCTCACATCTTAATTTCAAGAAGCATAATCAACTTGTTAAGCATAATCTGGTGAGAGGCCTACCTCAGGCAAATTATGTGCAAGATGGACTTTGTGATGCATGTCAGCTTGGAAAGCAAAGAAGAACCACTTTCAAGAGCAAGACTGAAAATTCAATTACTGAACCATTTCACATGCTACATCTTGATCTGTTTGGTCCAGTAAACATTATGTCTATCAGCAAGAAAAGATTTGCTCTAGTGATAGTGGATGATTTCACAAGGTTCACATTGGTGTTCTTTCTACACAAGAAGGATGAAGCTCCTCAGCAAATCATTGAACTTGTCAAGAATATTCAGAATAACTCTGAGTACAAAGTCAAAGTACTTAGGAGTGACAATGGTACAGAATTCAAGAATTCTATAATGGAGGAGTATTGTGCAAGTAAAGGAATCACTCAACAGTTTTCTGCACCTGGTACACCTCAACAGAATGGTGTAGTGGAAAGAAAGAACAGGACTCTCATAGAGGTAGCAAGAACCATGCTTACAGATGTAAAACTTCCAACCTACTTTTGGGCAGAAGCTATTAACACTGCATGTTTCACTCAAAACTGTACCTTGGTAAATAGTCATGGAAAAACTCCCTATGAGATGATCAAAGGAAAGAAACCAAGTGTGAAATATTTTCACATCTTTGGATGCAAATGCTATGTCCTAAAAGTTCATCCAGAACAACTTGGAAAATTTGAAGCCAAATCGGATGAAGCAATCTTTCTAGGATATTCAGCATCTAAGGCCTTCAAGGTTTATAATCTCAGAACTCACATTGTTATGGAATCAATTCATGTTGCATTTGATGATAAGAAATTTGGAATTCTACAAACTGATGAAAGCCATGACCAATTGGAATTTAAAAATCTGAAGAATTCTGAGATACTCTCCAGTGATGATGAAGGTTCTCCAGAAGGAATTTCTATTGCTTCTCAAAGGAATGCTAATATTGAGGGGGAACAAATAAATCAAAGAGAACACAGTGATCATCAGGAGCAGATTAGTTATTCAGAGTCTACTCCATCAGGAATTGATCTTTCAGAGTCTACTGAAGAAAGATCAGTAACTAGCAGCAATATGGAATCTACTGATTCTATTGATCAAATGGGAGTTATTGAAGGCAGAGAGAATTCTTCTACAAGAGATACCACTAACTTAGGGGGAGAGACTAGCAGAGTCAATCTACCACCTGTTAGAAAATGGACAAAGGATCATACTAAAGATTTGATTATTGGTGATCCAAATAGTGGTGTTCGAACTAGAAGATCAATTCAAAGTGAATGCTTGTATAGTTGTTTTCTCTCAAAGAATGAACCTAAGAAGGTTGAAGAAGCCTTACAGGATCCTGATTGGGTAATTGCAATGCATGAAGAGTTAAATGAGTTTGAGAGAAACAAAGTCTGGAAACTGGTACCAAGACCTAAAGATAGATCTATTGTTGGTGCAAGATGGGTTTTCAGAAACAAGCTAGATGAATCTGGTATGATTGTAAGAAACAAAGCTAGACTAGTGGCCAAGGGTTATTCTCATGATGAGACCTTTGCACCTGTAGCAAGATTGGAAGCAATCAGAATGTTTCTTGCATTTGCAGCTCATTCAAAATTCAAGGTATACCAGATGGACGTAAAGAGTGCTTTTCTAAATGGCAAACTTGATGAGGAAGTGTATGTGGAACAGCCACCCGGATTTGTTGATCCAAAGTTTCCAAATCATGTCTACAAACTTGACAAGGCACTCTATGGACTAAAGCAGGAACCAAGAGCATGGTATGAGACTTTGTATAAATTTCTTCTTGAAAATGGCTTCACAAGAGGTATAATTGACAAAACTCTATTCTTTAGAAAGATAAAAGGTGAATTGCTTTTAGTTCAAGTTTATGTTGATGATATTATATTTGGCTCTACTAATGAAAAATTATGTGCTAAGTTTAGCAAGCTTATGTAGTCTAAGTATCAGATGAGCATGATGGGTGAATTAAATTATTTCTTAGGCTTGCAGGTCAAACAGACTGAGACTGGTATTTTCATTAATCAGTCAAAGTATATCAAAGATCTTTTAAGAAGGTTTGACTTTCAAGACTGTGCAGTTGCAAAAACACCCATGGCAACAGCCACTAAACTAGACTCTGATCCTAAGGGAAAGAGTGTGGATAATACTAGTTATAGAGGCATGATAGGCTCATTGTTATATCTAACTACAAGTAGACCAGATATAATGTTTTCTACCTGTTTATGTGCTAGATTCCAAAGTGATCCTAAGGAATCTCATTTAATTGTTGTGAAGAGAATTTTTAGATATCTTAAAGGAACTCCAAATCTTGGTTTGTGGTACCCTAGAGAATCTGATTTCTTCCTAATTGGCTATTCAGACTCTGATTATGCAGGGTGTAAGATAGACAGGAAAAGCACTACAAGTACATGTCAATTCTTGGGCAAGCAAGAAGCAACAATCTGTTTCAACCTCAACTGCAGAAGCTGAGTACATAGCAGCAGGCAGTTGTTATGCACAGCTCCTTTGGATAAGAAATCAGTTGATGGATTATGGTATGACACTTAGTAATATTCCTATGTTTTGTGATAATACTAGTGCTATTAAAATTGCAGAAAATCCAGTTCAACATTCAAGGACTAAGCACATTGATGTCAGGTATCATTTTATTAGAGAACATATTGAGAATGGTACTGTGGAACTTCATTTTGTTCCTACTGACAAACAGCTTGCAGATATTCTAACTAAACCACTTGATGAAACTACATTCAGTAGATTAGTAAGTGAGTTAGGAATGTTAAATTTCTAGATCTTTAACATCTGCAAAAGTAGCAAGGTATGTTGTTTTTAGCTTATAGACTTGATATTCTTGTCAGGATCTATATTTGATTGTTAAATGCTTTAGCTATAACACTTTGCCTTGATAAATTTCAGTATGATAGACTTGTTAATAATCATCAGGATTAGATTTGTTATCAGGATGCTGACGTCATCAGTATTGTGTCAGTATCAGGATTGTGAAAATTGTTTCAGATCCTGACGTTTACTTTGGTAATCTAATTCTATGATGTGTTAAGTCTATGACAGCAAGTTTTAATATTTGCATACTGATAATTTATATATCAGTCAATAATCAAAAGACAAGTAGATAACAAGAAATTGTATTTTCATTAATTGAAAGCATTACATAAATGGAAATGAAATACAACATCTTTTTGTCTAACTTCTACTGATAATCCTATACTTGTCTAATGAAATGAATTCTGAGGTACAGGACAAGGAGCATCTCAAGAAATCCATCAGGGGATTTAAACAGCCTCGTTTGCTCTTGGATTCCTTGTCTGGGAGACTTGAATGAGAGTAGCTAACTTAAATGTATAGCATCCCCATCAAGATCAACCTCAGACTCTCGACCAAATTCTTCATCCTCAAGTTTTGAGGAGGTTAGGGGAAGATTGTATCCAACAGATGGATGTTCTAGGAGAAACCTCTGGATATTATCTAAAACTACTCCATCCATGACAAGCTCGATGAGAAAAGTTGTCTCTTCAAAGAGATGATCAAGAACAGGATGTTCATCGACTGTGAAAAATCTAAAGAATGGGTTTGAATGGAATTTTGGTTTGAGAAGCATTGTTGAGAAGAAAAGAAATTGAAAGGTTTATGGAGAATGGCATAAGGCGTCTGTTTCTTTTATAGAAAGTAGTGAGAAGCTGAACAGTCACTTGGAAGTTTTAATGAAGTCAGATGCTAATTATTGCGTGTGACTGTATTTCTTATTTTCAAGAAATGTCGAATATATCTAACCAATTGATTTTGTTCAGATTAATTGTTTATTTCTTTTTCAGATAAAAGAAAAATGCCACGTGGAAACTCCATATTAAGTCTCTGGAATCAGGATGATATTGATCAGGATTTCAAGTGTGACCATCAGGATTTGAAAATTATATTTTTAAATCACATTGCATTTTGTGATTATTTTGATGGGAGGTCAACAGGAAAAGGAAGCTGATCAGTATTGATTTTTATATTGATAATACCCTGATTTATTTCATGAAAATCAATTTTGGATTTTATTTTCTAAAAATCGTGGGTAACCGCACTTTTCAGGGGCTGACACCTGTCAATCTATGTGTCGACGTGGGATAGTGGTCTGAAAGATTTGTGAAATATATTTATTTTGAAACTCTAATCATGTAATTGCTTTCTCTAATTTTACATTCTCTAAAGCAAAAACACTCTCGAGTTTTCAAAATCACTAATCCATTTCAAGAATTTTTCAAGTTCTTTTCAGATAAAAAATGGCAGCTCAGAGAAGATTACCTAAGTCAGTAGCCTTCAAGTTTGGTGACTTTGATTTTATGATAAACAATCATGTAGCAGCTATCACCAACAAGGGAGGAGTGTCATCTGATTTTCATTCAATCATGGACTTTCTGGCATTTGGACCATTAAGTTATGCATTGACAGCATCTCCATAAATTAATCAAGCAGCTGTTACACAAGCTTGGGAGAATGCTGAGGTAATTGATTCTACTCAGAGTCAATCAGGTAAGATTGTTCTACATTCAGGACAAGATTCTTTTGATATTACTGAATCTGTTGTTAATTCAGTACTTCACTTACCTGTTAGTTTGAATTATGAGAATGTACCATCTGATGATGATGTTAGAACTATGTTATCTGCATTAGGTTATAATGGACCTTTAGATAACATTAGCCAGTTAAGAAGATCTTATCTTAGGAAAGAGTGGTCTTTCTTCTTTGATCAATTAGCTAAATGCTTTACTGGTAAATGTAGTTCTTTTGATCAAATTACTTCTGTTACTTCACATATTGCTTACAGTTTGCTTTATGACAGAGTAGTTAACATTGGTCACATTATCTTAAATCAGATGTGTATTAAACTTGGGTTAAGAGATCAAAACAGGAAAATGATTTATTATCATAGATTTATACAATTGTTTATTAACCATTTTATTCCTGATGTTGAAGCTAGATTTGGTAGAGAACATTGTGTTTCTTCTTATGTACAGCAAAAGAGAATTTTCTCTGACATTACAAAGAAGGACAATGAAAAGAATCTAGATAAAATACCTGCAATTCATTATCCACATCATGTTCAGGTAATTCTTAAAACTCATCTTCCTACTCTCTACAATTCTTCTTTCTTTTGTGGTGAAATGGCTCATGAATCTCATTTGGAGGAGAACCCACTTGTGTCTACCCAAGTAGCCCAAAACATTATAGTCTCTGAAACAATTCAAGAACAAAGTTTTAATCCACAGCCTATTGTTTCAAAGAAACCAACCTCTGGTGTTTCTCAAAAGACATCAGTTGTAAGGAAGAGAAGATTTGTTGTGTCAAGTAGTAGTAGTAGTTCTAGTGAAGATGATGATAATATATCTCTTGTTGAGAGAGAAAAATTGAAGGCTGCAATTCGACTTTCTAAGCTAGGACAAAGAGATGAAGAACCTAGTCACAGCCATGCTGCAGTTTCTCAAAAGACTGTAGTACTTAAAAAGGGAAAACAATTACTAGATGCTGTCTCTCAAAAGACTGTGTCTATTGAAAAAGGATCTCATCCCAAGATCACTTCTGTGTCTACACCTCTTGAGTCTTCTCAGGATAAATCTTTTGCTCACTATACCAGGAGAACAAGGAGAAAGATTCAATTGTCACCTACACACACAGAGTCTAGTCCAACTAATATCATGCAGGTCTCTACAAATGAAGCTACAATCAAGTCAGTGAATGACCATAGAGATCTGGATATTGATTCTTCATGGGAAACTACATTATCATACAGACTGGCTATGGGACTAATTTCTCTCAAAGTGAAGTTGTCAAGGCCTGTTCTAGATTTTCTGGTTGAAAGAGTACCAAAACTTTTATTTTCAGATGAATATGGACTTCTACATCAAAGACTTGACTTAATGAAGATGTATTTCTATGTATCTGTCAGAAGACAATTAGTCAAGAAATTTGGACTCTCGAAGCATGTTGCACTTCAATCACTACATACATACTTATTTGACAAAGATGTCATTATTGAAGATGCTTCAGCTCAAGGTGAACAACTGGAGGAAGTAGATAGAGGAATGCAGTCAACAGAAGATACTATTGCACCAGTGGTGGATAGTAGGAAAGATCAGATCACAGTCACTGCAACACAAGAACCATCTAGTCAGAGGTTGGATGACTCAGGAGCTGTGATAGCTGATATTGAAAGGTCTTCTGTGATGACTGAAATTGCAAGTGAGAAACCTTATGATATGGGAGGAATAACTTTGACTGGTTTTCTTGAAGATCAAATAAGCATTGTTCAGTCAGAGTCTATCCACCTTGAGGGTGAGTCTCAGCAAACAACACTTAAAGACGGTGACATACTAACTAGGGTGTCTAATGAAGTATTACTGAAGACATCAGAGTCTAGTAAAGAACCTGAAAGTGGTATACTGGAGCCTGTAGTCTCTGGAAGGAAAGAAGATGATTGTAAGGGTTCAGAGATTTTAGCAGCTCACTCCTTGGAGAAAACCTCAAGCCCCATGCCAAATGAGGAACCCTCTCTCCATGTGAGTTCAGGTATAAAAACTTCTTCTAAACTCTATTTTTCTGTAGGTCATGAGAGCACTTATCCAAATTTGAGTGATACACTTGAAAAGATGGATATTGATTCACAATTTGAGCGGCTGACTCCTGACCAGGCAAAAGGAGAGGTAGAAAGAGTGTTGACTTTAGATAGTCAAAGTGAGATTGAGGGTATGGATGATCAACTCCATAGTGAGGGAGAGAAAATTAGGAAACCATCGTTTGATTTCTGGGATCAGGTTTTTCCTGAATCTTGGTCTAATAATCTTGGTATGGATGCTGGTACTTATTCTTTTATCAAGATGTATGAGAAGAATGACTTAGCAAAGCACAATTCAAAGCCAGAAGTTAAAGCTCAGAAGCAAAAAGAAAGGCTTGTAGGAATTATCAACAGAAGAGGTGAAAGGCTAAGACAAACTTCTACAACGTCAGTACCAGAAGATATTTCTAATGATCCAAGTATTCCTTTGTTTGTACTACCAATATCAGCTAGAATTGAGACATCAACAGTATCTGATCAATCTAAGGAGGCGTCAGGATTTGTAGATGTTAGTACACAGAATACTGGTGAAGAACAAGATGATCATATTGCAGCTTCAGATCAGAAAGATGAAGATGTTTGTAACTCTAATCGAGTTTTATTACTTGAATATCATTCTACACAGGCAACTTCTTCTACAAGACTTGAATCTGAAGATATTCCAAACACTTCCAACATTGAAGTTAATTCTAAAGTTCTACAAGACATTCAGAAATCTCAAGATGAAATTCAATCAAGACTTCAAACACTTGAAGATAACCAAGTCACTATTATGGAAAATCAAGCAGTTCTGATGAATCTCATTTGTTCTGTTACTGAATCTCTTGGAATTACTGTTGCTGATGTCAAAAAGGGGGAGATAGAGACAATTCAAAGACAACAACAACAACAGACTGGGGATAAAAGAAGAACTGGGGGAGATAAAGATTGTGACAGAGGTGAATCTCATCATGGAAGTGATAAAGGAAAAGAAGCATCAAAATAGTTGAATTCTTTCGTCTAAGTACTGGATACTATGTCTATATCTGAAAGAGGAGGTACTTAACTTCATGATTTTTGAATTCATAAATTCTATTCTGATTGTATTGTTATATGTTTTGACATCAACAACTCAGATTTATGCTTCAGATTTTTAAAAGCATAAATAGGGGGAGATTGTTAGGAATAATTCATGAGTTGTGATGTTAAGAATAGAATTTTACTTATACTTCTTGTATATCCTGATTTTATAAAGGATTTAGCACCTTGTATAGGAAATATGTGTTAGACAATTATCTGTAAGGTTTAGTCAGGAATGAACAGTGTATCAGAGACTACATGTCAGGAACAGAGAGCAAATCCTGATGAAGGTCTAATACTGATGGTGATCAGATACTGATGCAGTGTACAAGTCCTGATATCAGTCGTGTTACTGATGATGTCATTATGGATGCTACAGAAACTGGCAAGTGCTATAAAACAGGATCTTTGTTTGAGGAACAAGCAAGAAGATATTATGAAGGGAAGAATTTTCTATTAATGGAAACTATCAACTGGACGGCAGAACATTGTCATGTATAGATTATCTTTCTGTGATTAGTTGATAGGTAGCATTATAAATACTCTCTCTATGTCATTGTAAAAATAGTTCGTTCGTGAGGTTTGTAATCGTAAGTATACGAGAGTGCAAATAGAGAGAAATTTATTTTGTCAGTAGCTGCTAAAGGTATTTGTACACCTTTGGTAGAGTTTGTATTTGATCTTATTAATACAAATAGAGTTTGATTCATTCGTTTATTCTTGTTCATATAACCAAGCAAAAATCAGACACGATTATATAACTTGTATTCAACCCCCCCTTCTACAAGTTATTCGAGTTAACATGCATCCTCATAACACTCTTCCTTTATGGCTTTCTGCAGTTGGACATAACTAACATATAAAATGGACATCAGATAACAAAAGGATCTTTTCATATGTAACATAAATTAGTTCACCTACATTCAGATGAGACATTACCATGCTAACAGTGTCAGTTGTAGTAACAACCCACTCATTTCAATAACCTCCCCACTAAAATGAAACTAAAATTGTCGACAATATTTCCAATGTCATTGTCGACTCTCTGTTGCAATGTCTCCTGCTTTTGAGCAGCAGCCAGCGCCGCTGCAGTTGTGGGACCACCACCACCTCCTGCCCCTCCCTTGTTAAACAGATAAAATCAGTAATCACCCAGATTAACGAAGTTTATCCCTAAAGTCTCTAAGGGATAGACACAAATCAATTACACAGAACTACGTGGGCTTGATCCTATATAAACATAAGTACGTAGGCATCTTGGCATATGGGATCCGATACACGAGACAAATTGAGACACCTGCCAAGTCCAGCCCCCTCTTTTTTCATAAACCCTAATCCCCTAAAACAACCACATGATCATAATTTCGCTCTATTATTCCAGCACACCTCCAATTTCGTGTTGTTACGAAATTCCTCCAACAACAGTAGTAAATAATAAGGATGTGAACTGTATGTGAAACTAAGCATTTCCTGTTGAATTCGGAAATTACTCTATTGGATTAGAAGTTATTAAAGCGTAGGAGGCCATGATGATTTCATGGTCCAGCAAAATGGTAAAGCGTAGGAGGCCATGATGATTTCATGGTCCAGCAATATTTAAGGAGGATATGGCAACCATTCCATCTTCCTATAGGCTAACATTACTTGCCTATTTTGTGTACCCCAGAAATCCGGACTATACACACACGGAAAAAAAGAGAATACCGGTGGAGTATAGAGGGTCCCATTGCCTTAGAACCTGATCAGGGGGCAATGGTGTTTCAGTTATATATATCCAATCCATATCGCCCGAATGGATATTATATATTGTGAGTTGCCAGATGATTCATTTTTATGACATGCCAAATGATTTTAGTTATGGTTTGAATTATATCACAGTTGTTGATTCAGTTTCTCTATAAACTGTTTTACATTTCAGTTGATTTTATGCCCCACTTATCCTGGTTTTATATCAAAATTTTTATACGCTTGCTGAGCATTTCTTTCGCTCATACTTGCTGTTGTAAATTCTAACATTTCAGTAAGGTAGTTTGGCAAGACTTATCCGCACAGTTCGGAAAGAGAAGAAGCGTGATGCTATTTCGAAGATGACCTGACACAGGATGTCTGGATTTAGTGTAATATCTATTTTTATATAATTGAGATCTAATATTTATTATTATTATGTGTTAGTTACAGAGGCATGCCTGTATACATCTAATAACAAGCCTAATTGTTTGTAATGCTTTGCATTACTTACATGATCTCTTAACTGAGGGAACCTCTAGTTGTAGAGTTTCTGTTTGTATTGTACTTGTAGTAGGCATCAAATCCTAGTTGTGTAACTGTACTTATAGAGTCTAGAATAATGCTTGAAAGAAGTTCCAAGGTTCATGCCTCAAGCAAGAAGATAAAGACTGTCAAATAATCACAATTGGGATTTGAAGAAATGAAGAATTTGCCTAAGTACCAATTCGAGAAGTATATTTGTCTATTCGAGAAGTCCAGCATTCGAGAAGTCAGGGATTCGATATCTCAAGACACTATTCGATATCTCTGAATACACTGTTCGATATCTCTTTCGATATCTCAGAGATTCGATATGTCTATGTACTCTATTCGAGAACTCAGGAAGTCAACAAGTAAAAGTAGTGTTCGAGTTCTCAAGGAGTCAACAAGTCAAAGTTCCATTCGATATCTCAAGGACTCAGAAAGCTATTCGATATCTCAAGGATTCGACAAGTCAAGTGTTCTATTCGACAACTCAAGGAATCCTTAAGAAAAGAGCTATTCGAGAAGTAATTCGATATGTCAATATAACAGTGTTCGAGAACTCAGAGTTATCGATCAAGTCAATTCTAGTTCTCGAATCAACTACTTAGTCACTTCTCGAATACATTCTTGGAGACAAAATACTGAAGAAATTGTACAAGTCAGAAACCAGCAACAAGCCAATGCACTTTATGGACCACAATCTGTAACGTGCTCTGGAAAGCCTACAAGAAAGCTTGGAGAGATATAGAAGAGACAAGGGGCTAAAGAAGTGGATCTGAACAGGCTTTGCAAAGTCAAATCTGTAACCGTTTAGACACTTACTCAAAAAGGATAGACAGACTAGAAAGTAATTAGTTCAGCTACCTTATTTGTAGTAAGTAGGGTGTATCCATGTTCTATAAGGATACAGCCTCATTTCCTTAGTCATGAACTTAGTAACTTTGTGAGTCAAGTTTTTCATAGACTACAAGCTGTATCTCTCTGAGAAAAATGAAGCTGAGAATACTATCATTTGTATTCACAGATTGTAGCAACCTTTATCTAATAATACATTAGATTAAAGTGATATCGTGTCTTGTGTTATTCTTTATCCGCACCTTCTACCTTGCACACATAAACACTCTTGCTACATAGACTCGAATGAGAAAAGTTCAAGAATCCATTCACCCCCCTATGTATTCTTTTACTGTATTCAATACTCAACAAGTGGTATCAGAGCGGGCTGTTTATTCAAAAACAGAAAAATGATCATGAGTTCGAATACACCAAAGACTACAGGAACGGTGAAAGTCCCTAAGTTTGACAAAGATAACTTCAACCTCTGGAAGATAAAGATGATGTTGTTCATCAAAGCCTCTCATCCTTTGTATCCTGAGATTCTTAAGAATGGTCCTTTTGTTCCACAACAAGAGATACCAGAGAAGACTGTTGGAACCACAACTATCCCAAGATCTTATGAGGCCAAGGATCCATCAAAATGGACAGAATCAGAAAGGGAGAAGGTTACTCTTGACAGCCACCTCATGTTGCTTATCATTGATTCCATGGACATGTCAATGTTTGCAAACATTGCATCATGTACATCTGCCAAAGAAATGTGGGATCACATTGAGGTGTTGTGTGAAGGAACTGATGAGGTTAAGGAAAACAAGAAACAGATATTGGTCACACAGTATGAGGCTTTCATGGCACAGCCCAAGGAAAGCATTACTGAGATGTTTGAGAGATTTCACAAGCTAGTGATACTCCTATGGTTTTGATGATCACATTCAGCAAGCTATTTGCTTGTAGTTTGATATAAAACATTGTGTTATGGTTGTACTAACTTGGTTTTGCAGGGTTTATTAAGTCCACTAATTTTTTACAGAGAATATATATACAGCAAGCCATTTGGTGTTACAACAGAGACAGTTTGGCAAGCCATTTGCACTGACAGTCACAAACAGCAAGCCATTTTTAAACTGCCAGAATTCCTGAAGACTTATATCAAGACAAATTCTCATGGATGTAATTCAGGAAATATATTGTGAGGACTCTTTATTATATAATACGTACACAATATATTCTAGAGCTCAAATCTTTTCAAATATCTTTCTTTAAATCATTTTATAAAACTTATGGGAGTTTCCTTATTTAAAAGATTTATTTCTACAAAATCTCCCATACACGTTTTCTATCTATACAAACAGAAAGGTTATGTTTTCTACGATTCATCTCTTCCAAACCTTTTGTCAAATGGTCACAAGAACGTTGCAAAATCTCTCTAACTAATTGAACGTTGGAAATTGATTTGTAAACGTTTAAAATTGATTGATTGATTTTAGAACGTTGTTTGTGAAGCTTTATAAGGTTGCTCTTGTGCTTAATTCGTTTTTAATCAATCAGAGAAGCACACAAAGAATACACAACTCAGTTTTTCATTGCTATATCCATTCGATTCTCTCGAGCTCTTAATATATCATATACGTGCTATATCTTAGAGAGTTCATTAGGTTGAGTTGTATTGATTCAAACATTGTATTGTTCAATTTGTATTGAATAGTTGCTGTACAAGTTTGGCTTAAAGTTTTGGGTGGGTCGAACTAGACTAGAGAAGGATACTTTGGAAGTATTGCTTAGAGAGTTAGTTCAGCACAGCAAACAGCAAGCCATTTGTCAGCAGGATTGGTAAGGTTGAGTTGCTGGGCATATTGGCTAAGGAACAAGGGTTTGGTGAACGTTGCTAGAGAAGTATACTTGGGAAGTATAGCTTAGAGAGCAAGTTCAGAAACAGGTGTTCAGCAAGCCATTTGTCAGCAGCTGGGATAAAAGGGAGATATATTATTGTATCTTGTAATTGGTTTATTTCGTTGATCAATAATATATTCTCTTACCAAGTTGGTAAGGGACCAGGACGTAGACCATAGGGGTTAGGGGTCGAACCTGGCTAAAAGTTTCTTGTGTTCTTTATTTTTCTGCACCTTACTGTTTCTGCACTTTACTTTGCTTATTGCCTTTACATTCAGCATACTGTTTGCAATCAGCTTACCATTTGTCTTTGCATAAAACGAAATCAGTAAGCTGTTTCTGGTAATTTTTAAAATCGGACTTAGTTGAATATAGTTAGCCATTGACACCTATTCACCCCCTTCTAGGGTGCATTTTCAGCTAGTTACTGAGTTGCAGATGAATGGCAAGGTTTACAGTACCAAGGAGTTAAACATGAAGTTTCTGCTATCCTCACCAAAACATCTAGAGCAAAGGGTCATTTCTCTAAGGGAAAGAGATTTGAACAAAGTTACATATGATGTGCTCTATGGAGTCTTAAAAACTCATGAGCTTGAGTTGCTTCAGAAAAGGGCTATCCAAGCCAATCAAGGCAGAATGGTAAACACATCATGTGCCTTGATTGTCAATAAATCTATTCAAGACCTAGAAGCATCCACAAGCCAGTTAAGGATAGAGGAGGTAGTGGAAGAGGAAGAAACTGAACCTGAGGTAAGTGAACCTGTGAGGAGAAGGAGGAAGAAGAGTTTTACACTCTTGAAGAACTAGATGGGATGGAAAACACTTCATATGCTTTCATGGCCAGAAAATTTCCAAACATCAGATTCAAAAGGAATCAACCCTTCAAACCTAAAACCCAAAACCATTCATTCAACAAAAGCAAGGCACCTGTGAAACCAAACAAGACTAAGTTTAAATCCAGCCATGTGGATAGGTCATCTGTAAGGTGCTATAGATGCAATGACCTAGGGCATTTTGCCAGTGAATGCAAGAAGCCTAAAAAGAAGGATAGAGATTATCTTGAGCTTGAAGCTAAGTATGAGGCCCTTCTGAAAAAGCAGACACAAGGTAAGGCCTACATAGCTGAAGGGAAGTGTTGGGATGATTCCGATAGTGATGGAGAGGAGCAAGAATTCTGCAATTATGCCTTGATGGTCAATTCCAAGGATGACACATCTCCATCAGACACTCAGGTACCATCTCTCACTACTATAGACATGTCTGTTTCAGAGTATAAATGCATGATTGAACAACTATCTGTTGAAATGTTTAACATTCATACTAGTATGACTGCTGCTAATGAAGAGATTGCTAAACTGTCTACTAGAAATGAAATGTTAACCAAAAAGAATGAGGAACTTGAGCTAACTGCTATGCAAATAGAAAACCTTAAGAAAGAAATTAAATATCTGCAGAATAAGGTTTTGTGTGCTAGTCAGGTTAAAAAGGCTCTTAGGGATGAATTAACTGAAAATGAATTCAAACTAAAGACTTTCAAGAAATCATCTGGTCTAGTGAAATCCTACTGTGAGAAAATTGAAGCAAAACCCAAGGCTGCTATTGGACTTGATTATGACACTCTTAAACAGAGAAAAGGCTATGATGTCATTGAAAATGACACAGTTGTTCATGAGGAAGTGCCTCACATTTTGAAAAAGACTGAAAATCCAATTTTTAAGGAACCAACATTTGAAATTGATGAGGATGCCTTACTCATCAAACAAATGTTGAATGATGAGGATGAGGCACAATCAAATGAACAACAAGCATCATCCAAGAGTGAGAGTGTCAAGTCAAAAGACAAGGAGCCAGTAGTTGATAGGCCAAGACCTAAGAAGTTTGTTAAGTTTGTTTCAGCTGGGAAGAGTGAATCAGAAAAGAAAGTGACTAAGAGAAAACAGAACAGAAATGGCAAGTTAGGGATTAACAAGGATAACAACTATGCTTATATGCTTAATGCCCCTAGGAAAACCTGTCAGAACTGTTTCAGTACCAATCATTTAACTCATGCATGCAAGAAACCTGTTGGTAGTGTGTCCAAACCTTTCTATGATTGTTCTGTGCCTCTAAGACATAGAGATGCACCATTTTGTGATAAATTTGACTATATGCCATGCAATATGAATGTAATGACTAGTTGTTTCAATCTGAGAAGGCAATTCATTGATGGTTGTATCAGTCATAATTCTCACACACACTACACCAGGTCAAAGTCTTCAAGTCCTCCTAAAGCTAGGAAGGTACCTCTGTCACCTAAGTCTGAAACCTCAGGTTCCAAGACTTCTAACAGTGACAAGAAGACTAATGCCAAGAAAGTTGACAAGCAAGTTGTTTATGATAAAACTGTTTCTAAGTCACATGGACCCAAACTTGTTTGGGTACCAAAGGAAAAGTAATACCTTTGTGTTTGCAGGGCAAAGAAAGTGAAAAGAAGGTCATGTGGATTTTGGACAGTGGATGCTCAAATCATATGACTGGTGATATGGCCCTGCTATCACAATATGAGGAAAAGGCTGGCCCAATGGTTGCTTTTGGAGATGACAGCATGGGTAACACATTGGGATATGGCAAGTTGAAAGTTGGTAATGTCATTATTGAAGATGTAGCACTAGTCAAGGGGCTCAAGCATAATCTGCTAAGTGTTGGTCAGTTTACTGATAGGGGATTCAAGGTGGATTTTGACAAAGATGAATGTTTGATCACCCACAAGAAGACTGGTGATTTTGCTCTATCTGGAGTAAGGAAGGGAAGCCTGTTTGTAGCCAATATGGATTCTGCAAACAAGGACAAAATTTGTTACTTTTACTCAAAAGCATCAAATGAAGATTGTTGGCTGTGGCACAAGAAACTATCACACCTGAACTTCAAAGCCATTAATTCTCTAGTCAAAAGAGAGCTAGTGAGAGGCATGCCCACACTTGAATTCTGTCAAGAAGGAGTGTGTGAGGCTTGTCAAAAAGGAAAGATGAAAAGATCAAGCCACAAGACAAAGACAGTGACATCAATAACCAAGCCCCTACAACTCATTCACATGGATTTGTTTGGGCCTGTCAACATTATGTCACTAGGAAGAAAGAAGTATGCCTTGGTGATGGTTGATGATTTTACAAGATATACATGGGTGGAATTTCTGGCATCAAAAGTTGAGACTCCACAAGTAATCATTGAGCATATAAAGAAAGTTGACAAGGAAGCAAAGGCCAACAATGCAAGTGTGATTGCTCTGAGAAGTGATAATGGAACAGAGTTCAGAAATGCCATACTTGAAGCATTCTGTAAAGAGAATGGTATTTCTCAGCAATTCTCAGCTCCAAGGACTCCACAACAAAATGGAGTTGTTAAGAGAAAGAATAGAACTCTAATTGAGACTGATAGAACAATGTTATTTGATGCAAAAATGCCTACATGTTTTTGGGCTGAGGCTGTAAGCACTGCATGCTATATCCAGAACAGAACCCTCATCAACAAAAACACTGGAAAGACACCTTATAACTTGATGACTGGAAAGAAACCTACTCTAAAGTATGTTCATACTTTTGGAAGCAAATGCTTTGTATTGAAGGATAATTCTGAATATGTTGGAAAATTTGATGCAAAAGCATTTGAAGGAATTTTTCTTGGCTACTCTATGGAAAGAATTGCATACAAGGTTTATGTCATCAGTCAAAAGAAAGTTATGGAAAGCACAGATGTGACATTTGATGATAGCAAACTACCTGGACTAGAAGAAGCCAATGATGAAGATAAAGATCCATTGAAGTTTGATAATCTAGATGATTCTGATGAAGAGATTGAAACTGAAGTTGAAACTTGAGTTCAACAAACTCAAGTGAATGATGATACAAGAGAAGAATTTGTGCCAATCAATAGTGAAGGAACAAGCATCCAAGACACACCTGTGAGTAGTGACAACTTCACAGGGGGGGAAATGAGAATGACCATGATGTGGATGATGAAGCAACATCAAGAATAAGAAATCAGGCTGAGCACTCAAGGAAATGGGATAGATCACACACTGCAGAGCAAATCATTGGAGATCCTAATGCAGGAGTAAGGACTAGGAGAGCAACTCAGAATGAGTGCCTCTATGGTTGTTTTCTATCACAAGTTGAGCCTAAGAAACTTGATGATGCACTGTTGGATCCAGATTGGATTATTGCTATGCAAGAGGAGCTGAATCAATTTGAAAGAAACAAAGTATGGGAACTTGTGCCTGCACCAAAGAACAGAACCATTGTTGGAACAAAATGGGTTCTAAAGAATAAGACGGATGAAGATGGTGTAATTATAAGGAACAAAGCAAGGTTGGTTGCAAAAGGATACTCTCAACAGGAAGGCATTGATTATGATAAGACATTTGCTCATGTTGCTAGATTGGAAGCCATCATAATATTCTTGGCATTTGCTGCTCATTCAAACTTTAAAGTATATCAAATGGATGTCAAAAGTGCATTTCTGAATGGAGAGTTGGAAGAAGAAGTTTATGTGCAATAACCACCTAGTTTTGAGGATCCACACTTCCCAGAATTTGTCTACAGATTGCTTAAGGCATTGTATGGACTTAAGCAGGCTCCAAGAGCATGGTATGATACTTTATCACAATTTCTTCTTGAGAATCAATTCACTAGAGGCACACTGGACAAGACATTGTTTTACAAGAAGCATGGTGATGATCTTATCTTAGTTCAGATCTATGTGGATGATATCATTTTTGGTTCTACAAATGAGAAGCTGTGTGAGAAATTTTCTAAACTCATGCAGAGCAGATATGAGATGATTATGATAGGAGAGTTGACATTCTTTCTTGGGTTGCAAGTCAGTCAAAGGAAGGATGGTATCTTTATCAGTCAGACCAAGTATATCAAGTGTAGCATCCCAAAATCCGGGATACAGATATGGGGCCACTAACCATAAACAATATAATATATCTCTGAATAAAAACAACATTTAATAATAAAACCCCTTAACCAAGATCACATACAGGTTATGGTATGAAACAACTATCGAATATCATATTACAACCCAGTCTCAGAATAAAAGAATATTATACAATTTTTATGAATATACAAAAATCACTATCAAACTAGATATCCCACCTCAACAAATCCATGACTCGAACGTCTCCTCTCGCGGCCTATAGAGCAATACCCACTGACCTCTAGTCCTTCTGAATATCTCTAATAACTGGAGAAAAATAAACAGAAGCAAGAGTGAGCCAACAATGCTCAGCAAGTGTAAATAGTGATGACAATTTCAATACAACGACAATTTTGATAAGCAACAGAGTTCCATCTCATTTTATGAAGGAATCAATTATATCAACTTTTTAGTTTGCCACGAGGGCCAACAATTCACCATTCATAAGGTGCATCAAAACTAGAACTGGACAGAATTCTGATATCAAAATGTTATTCAAACAGACTTTCAAGAAGTCAAGAACTGAATATCTCATTTTCGAAGTATAGATTAGAATTGGAATTTTTATTTATTTAAAAAAAAACATCATTAAGGTTAGGCTGCTGATCAGTCACGCACTAACCCCGGACAAACGCACACAGCAATGTCCTTTAATGGATCCACGGCACACATTGGCCTTAATAATTTCTGACCACGAATCTGGTCCGACCCTCACGGTCCACATTTTAAAACATTCCAATTCTAAATCGTCCACACTAGGTGTCGGAACAATCGACCACCTTTACCAACCAATAACTGGAATACTCACGTTCCAGAATAACGACTCATAATCCAAGAGTCACTGAAAGATTTAAGATTAACAAGTGTCGACAAGTTCAACACGATAAAGGGGGTGAAAAATATAGATAACAACAATCTCAAACGGTATCGATAAGTTCAATACAACTATTTAGGGTGATAACCGATTATTCAAGATCTTCAATAAACACCGACAAGTTCGATGATGAATGGGGTGGAGAGTATAAAGATTGTTAATTCGAATAAGTATCGACAAGATAGATATTAGTAATTGAGGTCTTAATATCATTAGCTTGATAAAAGGGAAAATCAACTTGGGCAACAATACAAGATATAAATTGCAACAAGATTATCAATAATTGCAATTCTAAGTTAGAGCAGGGACATGGTCAAGCACTACGCATTTAATAAAATTTTATAACCCACTATAAGGTTTGAATCAACATGAGCGAGTAAAACAGATTAAACGTCTATCGGTGAAAATAATTACAGGATGTTCAATTTCAACTTAGTTTGAATAAAACATTTTCAAGAAGGGGTTCACTGGAAAATTATGTTAAAAATCAGGAATTTCATTAACAGGTATTTATGGGTATTTAAAGCTTGGATGCTCTCTATTTAGAAAGTCCCTTAAACATTTTTCAAGGAAAATAAAAGATAAGGCGTTCAACTGAGGAGCCCAATAACATTCCATGTATAAAATGATATGCGGAAAGAGCTAGTGATAAGATTCTTTGAGAAATTGGTATTTGAATCGAGGGTGGGGAAAATAAACATTTTCACGCTAATTGAGGAAATACATCATTTCCTAAATATACTTGACCACATCATATCATATAACAAAGGAATTGAATTGCATCACTTGAATGATAAGTGAAGAGCAAAACACTTGCCTCGATATACGAAGTTCCCGATCCTAACATGGATCCTTAACTCAGCTTCTCGTCATTCTTTACTTTCTTACATACTGCTCTCTTACTCGGCTCTACTTCAATTTCCTTCATGCTTCACCAACTCTATGTTCGTACATCTGTCAACTCTCATACTTGTCCTTGGCCATGTTTCCTATTCGAACCATTATCAAGGTTAAATACTCTTTCAGTATTAACTCAAGCAGAACCATATCGTTTGCTCTATTCTACCCATGCGCGTCCTATAACGCTTACATATATCATAAATAACATATACAAACACATACCACTACACATAGACATATCCAATCACATTCATATAGTAGTCTTAGTATAATTACTAAGTCACATATACACGTCACATAACCACTTGAAAACAGCACACCATCTAATCATCAAAACCACTTTATACACTCAAAATAATCCATTGACATATATACTTAAACCATTAGTAATCATAACACACCTTCAAGTATTGAAATTAAACAATTTAAATAGACTTTTTAAATAAATTTGCAGGGGATTTTTAGAAAATTTCGGCATGAAGTATTCGTTTATCGGACTATGGGCTCAGCCCCTCCATGCCAAACAAAACAATTTATAACCCTGTTTTAACAAAAATAAAGCTGCCTCAACTTGCAGCAACATAAAAGTAAACAAATAAGAAAAGTACCCGCCCAGACATGCGGCACCTAGAACATAATGATTTACACTACTACTTACGCTACACCAATGATCATATTTCTCACGCATTTTAATGATACACGTGACAACTAATCACTGATGTTCGTAAGCCCTAGGGAACAACCCCTAGCACTAACTATTACTTACGCTATATCAATGATCACATCACTTAAGTATATTGATTATACTCGTGATAGTTAATCATAGATATTCGTAAGCCCTAGGGATTAGACGAAAAGAATTACACAAGTCCTTTAAATATTGACATTTAAAAACTTGTGATCTTCTCATAACCCCTAGCACAGTTCTAATTATTATAAAATTCTAACATTTAACACATAGACATTATTTAGTAATTCCACAAACTCTTAGCACATTAGCATTTACCAATATATACCCGACTACTACAGTTATTCCACATAAACCATTTACAACTAGCAGTCTCAAATAAACTCTTAACATATTATATTCATAATTAGTAAAGTAATCAAATACTATGACTCGATTTATAGCACTTAGCACGTAAACATTTACTGACGACCATTTACAACTAGTCAAAATCACATAAACTCCCATTTCTTATACCACATAGCAATTAGCAATTACAACTCATCCGACAATAATTAACCAATAATCATCACAAAAATCCGAGCACGTAACCGGCTCACAATTAGCAATTAACCAATAAAATTAATCACTATACTCTCCGAATTAATCATGGAGCTTAAACAATAACTCGCAATTTAACTAATTAAATCACAACAATATTCTCGAAATTCAATATAATCTAATTATAAAAATTAACACATAAATCTCACAATTTACAACTAATTAAACTACAACAATACTCACAATTTCACAACTAATTAAAATTGCAATCAACTAATTAAATTACCACAATTAACTAATTAAATTCGAAAATTAAATAATTAAATAAAAATTATACCATTTCGATTGGTTCGCTCCGATTCGATCCGCAAAGAAAAATTAATTCACCGGAAGTCTCCACCATCTCTCTCTCTCTACAACTCTCTCCAGCCCCTCCTCCTCTTCAAGCTGCTGCGTCGCCCCACAGAAGCTAGCCACCGCGCCACCACTCGACTTCACCGGAGTCACCACCGCTGCAGCCGCCGGATTCCGACGCCGCCCTCCCCCGCTGTTCAGACTTGCACACACGACCTCACACATACACACACACACGTATGTATATATATATATATATATATATATATATATAAACCCAATTCAATCTCTTCCTCCCCTCTTATTCCCCATTTCTCTCTTCTTCTACTCCCAATCTCTTTTCTTCTATCTTGTTTCTCTCTCCCCCCGCTGTCTGTTTTCCCCCCCGACTGAGAATAATCTTGAAACTTGTAGAAATGGGCTGGGTTCTCTTATTGGGCTTGGCCCAATACTAACAAATAACTACTAATTCATTCTGGGCCCAATACACTCTAATAAATCTATAAATCATACTTAAATAAAATATTCGGAAAATTTAACTTTTCATTTTTTTTAAAAATAAAGAATATAAAATTAGGAGTAACCACATATTTTTAAAATATTTTTCGGATCAAAAATGAATTAAATATGAATTTTACAAATTTTGATCCTTTAAATACAATAAAACTCTTAAAATCATTTTAAAATACCGAAACATCCAAATTAATTCACCCAACCATTTTAAAAATTAAATAATATTATAAAGATAATATTACAAAAGATTTCATGATTTTAATTCCTCCGATAACTTTATAAAATTTACAGAGGACCAAAAATGCATGTTTTAAATATTTTTAAATCCTCAAAAATACAAATAAAAATACACCAACTTTCACATCTCACACAAATCATCATATAAACACATAAACACAACTTCACATATTTTTCACCTTCACAACAATATTCACATAATATAACTCATAAATTATAATAAATAAATAATTCTAAATTCGAAATTTTCTAGGTCGTTATATCCTTCCCCCCATAATAGGATTCTGTCCTCAGAATCAATCCTAAGGACACAAATAACAGTCTTGATCTTCTCAATATCTTACTTCCACTCCCAGGTTGTATCTTTCAACTTCTAAGATTCCATCATACTAACTCATTCATCAATAAGCTCATTTCATGAGACCTCAATTTCCGAAATAACTTTATACTTTGACTTCCGAGTCTTTTTAACTCTAGATGCTTAACTCACGGGAACAAATATCTTTCCCCGACAATCAATATAACTTTTCGCATAATGATCTATACCTTGCGATAAAACTATATTACCACGCCAATCCTTCGCAATAATACTATCGTGCAAATTTACCTAAATTTACAACGACCTACACTTTGGTACAGCTCCCACGCTTTACTTATAACCACACGATTTTAATTAGATCTTCGAGAAAGAATCTCAAGAAGTTCTCTGATCGCTTCCATTCCGCTTTCAAGTACTATGTCGATCGAGAAGGAAATAATCAAAAGTTTCTTCTTGTCTTTAATCCATATTGTTACCGAGTGCCCAATTTGGGAACTTAACATCATTTCTTCCACTTTCCGTTACCTCCTTGCAATCGAATACTATAACCAAACACGTACGCCCTTATAAACACATCAAGCATAATTCAATTAACAACTCGATTTTTTTCACTCTTATAAAATATTTCTTTTTGCTAAGTCTTTTGAAGTATAGCCTTGATCATTTACAGCTCTTAATAACTACTCCCTCCGTCCCGTTCAATTGTTTACGTTTCTATTTTGGGACGTCCCTTCAATTCTTTACGTTTCCTAAAATAGAAATATTTTTAATAATAAAAAATGTCCACTCACCTTTACTTTATTGTTATAATGAAAGTATTAAACCACATTAGTTTAATTAATCTACAATTACATACACTAATTACTCTCTCTCTAACATTATTTTTACAAACCCACCCACCCACTGACTTCTATCTACATGACTACACTCCTCTGTTCTTCCCCATTTTCTCTCCAACCGCCATTGTTCACCAAGCCTAGATCTCTAAATCTGTTTAATCCATTTAATTATTTCAAGGGAAATCATTGATGGAAGCTGATAACAAGTCTCTAAATCTTGTTTACCCTTCATCCCCAATTGTAAAAGTTAATTTGACCATGTTTGATCTAAACAATTTCGGTGTTGTTGAAGACACTCCTCAAAAGGTGAGTTCGAGATGGGAAAATACGGGAGATACGAGTATCATTCGGTCCAAAAATCGCAAGACGATGAAAGCCATGTCCGATCTAGATCATTTTGGTGTTGTTGAAGACACTCCTCAAAAGGTGAGTTCGGGATGGGAAAATACGGAAGATACGAGTATCATTCGATCCAAAAAACGCAAGACGATGAAAGCAAAGAAATTGGAATTTGATGATCCAGTGAAAGCAAAAAAATTGGAATTTGATGATTCAACGGGCCTTCTTCGGATTTACCTCCCTCGTCTTTTTAGTTAAATACCGGTATATTTCTTCTTATCATAGAGTAGTTGATTTCGTTATACTCTGTATTTGTAGTCTGAGTTTTTTTGTCCTTGTTGAGTCCATTTTGTCGTTGCTTTGTTCATTTTGTCCTTGTTCATCTTGGCTTACAAATGATTTGCTGGTTTTCTGCGTCTGTTGTCGAGTCCCTTTGCCAAGTCACTGTGTTTGCGCTGAGTATATGGGCTGAGTATTGCTTACTACAATTTGCTTAATTATAACATAGCCAAAATGATTAATTAGACAAAATATTGGCTTCATTATATAGGAGTACAATACATATCAAAAGTGCATACATTAGAAGATTTTACATCAAAAGATATCAAAAGTACATACAATAGATATCAAAAGTGCATACATTCCTTCAGTTTATATTTGCCGCATTGCTTGTCCCTTGTAATGCTTGTTCAACCAAATAAAGAGGGGCAGTGATTTGAGTAGGAAGTTGTCCCAATCTTTGAAGTCGTTGCTTTCCCATATGTGGTAGCTTGTAATTGTTGTTCCCTTGTTGTTTTAGTATCTCATTCATACAATTCATAAGGGATAACCATACATAATTTAATGTAGTGTGTGTCACTTGATACTCCTATGGTTTTGATGATCACATTCAGCAAGCTATTTGCTTGTAGTTTGATATAAAACATTGTGTTATGGTTGTACTAACTTGGTTTTGCAGGGTATATTAAGTTTACAGAGAATATATATACAGCAAGCCATTTTGTACTACAACAGAGACAGTTCAGCAAGCTATTTCCAGCAGACAGACACAAACAGCAAGCCATATGCAAACTGCCAGGAATCCTGAAGATATTTATCAAGACAATTTCTCATGGATGTAATTCAGGAAATATATTGTGAGGACTATTTATTATATATTACGTACACAATATATTCTAGAGCTCAAATATTTTCAAATATCCTTATTTAAATTATTTTATAAAACTTATAGGAGTTTCCTTATTTAAAAGATTTCTTTCTACAAAATCTCCTATACGCGTTTTATATTCATACGAACAGAAGGGATATGTTTTTCATCGATCTCTTTCTCTCAAACCCTCTGTCTAACGTTCACAAGAACGTTTGTAAAATCCCTAACCAATTGAACGTTGGAAATTGATTCTAACAGTTCGAATAATTGGTGATTGATTTTCCGAACGTTGGTTGTGAGACTATAAATATTTTGTTCTTGTGTTCATTCGTTCACAACACTTCAGAGAAAATATTCAAGCACACAAGATTTCAAACAACTCGGTGTTTCATTGCTATATCTTTCATTCTCTCGAGCTCTTAGTATATTGATACGTGCTATATCTTAAAGAGTTCATAGTTTGAGTTGTATCCTTTATTGATTGTATTGTTCGATTTGTAAGGATTAGTTGTTGGACAGTTTGGCTAGGGAACTAGGGTTTGGTGAACGTTGCTAGAGAAGTATACTTGGGAAGTATAGCTTAGAGAGCAAGTTCAGAAACAGGAGTTCAGCACGCCATTTGTCAATAGCTGGGAATCAAGGGAGATATATTATTGTATCTTGTAATTGGTTTTATTTCAGTGATCAATAATATATTCTCTTACCAAGTTGGTAAGGGACCAGGACGTAGACCATAGGGGTTAGGGGTCGAACCTGGCTAAAAGTCTCTGTGTTCTTTACTTTCTGTTATTTACTTACTGCTTGCATTTAGCTTACTGTTTCTGCACATTACTGTACTGATTTTCTGTGCATTCAGCATACCATTTGTCTCTGCATAAAACGAAATCAGTAAGCTGTTTCTGGTAATTCTTAAAATCAGTTTTAGTTATACATAGTTAGCCATTTACACCTATTCACCCCCCTCTAGGTGTGCATTTTCATTTGGTATCAGAGCTTTGGTATACTAACAATTCTGTAACAGGAAAGTATTCGATCATAATGGCTGAAAACTATCCCGAAGGAAAATCTGATTTTAGGCCTCCACTTCTTCATGGCACACACAACTACCACTGGTGGAAAAGCAGCATGGAAACTCACTTATCCAGAGATCCATTAGTTCTGAGAGTTGTGCAAAAAGGTCCATATGTCTTTCTTGACAAGGATGGCAAGCCAAAGGATGTTGATGATCTCACTCCGGATGAATTAATCAAAGTTGGCTACAATGGAAAGGCAAGGAGTTCTCTTATGAATGGTTTGAATCAAGCTGAATATGACAAAGTATCTTCATTCAAAACAGCCAAAGAAATGTGGGATGCTTTGGAGACTTATCATGAAGGTTCGAAGTCCCTAAAGAAGGTGAAACTTAGCAAGCTAATGAATGACTTTGGAAACTTCAAGCTTAATGATGGGGAAACTATCAAGGACAGTCAAGCACGGTTTCAAGTTACTATAAATTCACTAAAGAGGCTTGGGAAATCTATACCACAAGACGAAATCAATATGAAGGTATTGAGTGCAGTACCATTTATCTACGAAGCCAAAGTTACTGCCTTGGAATCCTCACCACTTATTGATACTATGGATCACTTGGCTGTATTTGCTGAGCTAGAGCAATTTGAAAGCAAGATAAATGGAAATCAGGTGGGAAGTTCAAGTGTTAAAGCTCCAACAGAAAAGATGAAGAATATGGCTCTCCATTCTAAAAACAGCAAGCCAATTGACTCTAATGATGAATCTGATTCAGATGAGGAACTTGCACTTATTTCAAAGAAGATCAAGAGGCTGATAGAAAAGAAGAATATGATGAAAAGGGAAAGAGGTGGCTACTACAACAACAAGAAAGGCTCAAAAGACTCTAAGGAGGAAACTTGTTTCGAATGTGGCAAGCCAGGTCATTATAAGAGGAACTGCTACAAACTGAAGTCAAAACAGCCTACTGTTTTCAAGGATAAGAAGAAATCAAAGGCTCTACTGACTTGGAGTGATGATGATTCAGATTCCAGTGATGACTCAAGTGAAGAAATGGTGAACTTAGCACTTGTTGGAATGGAAGATGAATCTGTTCTTGGAAATTCAGAAGGAGTGTATGCTGAAACTGATTCTGAAGAAGATCAGAGTGAGGTAAATTCTTTTAATGATTATATTTCTTCAGATGATACATTGTTAGATTCACTAACCATGCAGGAACAAAATAGTGTTACAATTGAAGAACACATGGCACTAAAGGCTGAAATCAGCAAGCTGACTGATAAGAATGCCTATTTATCCAAAATGGTAAAAGATCTGTTGCCAAAAATGGAAGAATGGGATTCAACTTCATTCAGTAAAGCTACAGAGATCAAGGAACTCAATACTAAGAACAGACATTTAGAAGCTAATGTCAAGTTACTTGAAAAGAGAAACAAGACCTTGACTGAAGAAATCAAAGAGCTAAGGTCTGATGTCAAAACTAAAGATAAAGCATTGGAATCATACAAAATGAAGGAATCTAGCCAAGCCGAATCCTAAAAAACTGCTGAAAAGAGAGTTCAGCAAGCTGAACTCATCAAACAGCAAGCTGAAGTGATCACTCTCCTAGAAACAGAAGTCAAAGATCTCAAGAAGGGCATGGAAACTTTTGTTCAAGGTGAAGACACTTTAAAGACAATGATGAAGAAGGCAAATGTCCCCTTAGTCAGAGAAGGAGTTGGCATGAATCTCAACAAAAAGGATAAGGTGCTCAAATATGATGGAAGGAATGGCATTCCCTACAATTATGCTATGCCTTGGAAGACATGCAACAAATGTGGTGGAAAAGGACATCTGGAAAAGAATTGTGTGGTTCAAGTATATCATAAGACGAAAACAGCATACCAGAATGGACCAGTCAGACAGAAAACAGCATACCAGAATGGACCAGTCAGACAGAAAACAGCATACCAGAATGCAAATAGCAGGAGACAAATAGCTTACCAACAGAATGATCAGTCCCCAAAAGTGGTCCAAATGTGGATCAAGAAATCTGATTTAAATGCTTTATATATTCTTGCTACTAACCAACCTGGACCCAAACCTATATGGGTACCAAAACATTGAGGTATTTTTGTTTGTTTTGTAGATGTGCCTTGCTGCTAAGGTCAAGTCAAAGCAATGGATCTTGGACAGTGGATGCACAAGACATATGTGTGGAGACAAATCTCAGTTTATGAATCTCAAAATGAAAAAGGGTGGAAGAGTGACAATTGGGAATAGCAAAACTCTTCAAATCCTTGGTACCGGTTCTATTGGTAATAGTATTATTTCAATTGATAAAGTTCAATATGTCAAAGGTCTTACTTATAATTTGCTTAGTGTCACTCAATTATTTGATGATGGACATCATGTTGAATTGGGCATTGATAAAGCTATTATTACTATTGGTACTAACAAATTCCCCCTAGTTGCTAGAAGGGAAGGAAATATATATGTATTAGACTTCGATTTGCAGGAAACAGCATGCTGTTTGGCTGCAATGGATAATGACCCATATATTTGGCATAGAAGATTGGGACATGCACACATGGATTTGCTCAGAAAGTTATCAAGCAAGAAACTAGTGAGAGGGCTGCCCAAGCTAAAGTATGTCAAAACAGAAGTATGTTCAGCTTGCCAATTGGGAAAACAGCTTCGAAGTACTCACAAATCAAAGAAAATGGTATCTACTTCTAAACCCTTAGAGCTTCTGCATTTGGACTTATTTGGTCCAGAAGCTTACAAGAGTATTGGAGGTAAACAATATGGTTTTGTGATTGTAGATGATTATTCTAGATTTACATGGGTATTATTTCTTCGTACTAAAGATTGTGCTTTTGATGAGTTTGAGAAACTAATCAAATTACTTGAGAACAAGTTGAATACAAGACTTGTAGGTATAAGGAGTGATAGAGGAGGTGAATTTCTCAACAAAGACTTCATTGCTTATTGTGAAGAAAGAGGAATTACACATGAATTTTCTGCACCAAGGACTCCACAACAGAATGGAGTGGTAGAAAGGAAGAACAGGTCACTACAAGAAACAGCAAGGACTCTATTACAAGAAAGCAAGCTGCCTAGAAGTTTTTGGGCAGAAGCAGTGAATACAGCGTGCTATTTGTTGAACAGAGTCATAATCAGGCCTATTTTGAACAAAACTCCGTATGAATTGTTGAGGAAAAAGAAGCCAAACATTAGTTACTTCAAGATCTTTGGCTCAAAGTGTTTTGTGCTCAAGACAATTGCTAATGATGGTAAATTCGATGCTAAGTCTTATGAAGCAATTTTTCTTGGCTATTCTTTAACTAGTAGAGCATATAGAGTTTATAATTTAAATAAACATATAGTTGAAGAATCTATTGATGTTACTTTTCAAGAACCTAACAATGATCTGTCAAGAGACGAGGAAGAATTTGTAGGTAAAGATGATATCATACAACCTCATGTTGCTGGTAATCAGCAAGCCAACAATTCTGCTGAAACTGGAAGTGAGCAAGCCAACAACACTACTGAGAATGGAAAACAGCAAGCTGGAAATGCAAATCAGCAAGCTGAAGTGGTCAGAATCACTTCACATGAAGAAATTGCTCAACATTCTCTACCAAAAGCTACAAGGACAGTAAAGAATCATCCTCCAGAACTTGTCATTGGAAATATCTCAGATGGAATCACAACAAGGAGAGGAAAAGCAAACTTTTGTGCTTATGCTGCCTTTTTAGCTCAAGAAGAACCCAAAAATATCAAAGAAGCATTAGAAGATGAAAATTGGATCATGGCAATGCAAGAGGAACTCAACCAATTCGAGAGATGTGATGTTTGGGAACTTGTAAAACCACCAGAAGATGCTTCTATCATAGGAACCAAATGGGTGTTCAAGAACAAAGTGGATGAATTTGGAACAGTTACTCGAAATAAGGCAAGGCTCGTGGCTCAAGGCTATAATCAACAAGAAGGAATTGATTTTGAAGAAACATATGCACCTGTAGCTCGTTTAGAATCAATCAGAATGCTTCTTGCTTATGCATGCTACAAGAAATTCAAGTTATATCAAATGGACGTAAAGAGTGCATTCCTAAATGGCGTGCTGGATGAGGAAGTCTATGTCAAACAGCCTCCTGGATTCGAACATGAGAAGTTTCATGACTATGTTTACAAGCTCAAGAAGGCATTATATGGTTTAAGACAGGCCCCTAGAGCGTGGTATGAGAGGCTTAGTAAGTTTCTTCTCAAAAATGGATTTACTCGAGGTAATATCGATCCAACATTATTTACAAAGCAAAATGGTAAAGATATTCTTGTTGTACAAATATTTGTGGATGATATTGTGTTTGGTGCTACTAATGAATCTATGTGTGAGTGGTTTTCTAAGTGCATGTACAATGAATTCGACATGAGCATGATGGGAGAGCTCAACTATTTCTTGGGTCTCCAAATCAAGCAAACTAATGATGGAATTTATGTGCATCAATCCAAGTATACAAAGAATCTGCTCAAAAGATTTGGTTTTGAAGATGTCAAAACAAAAACAACTCCTATGACTCAAAATAGCAAGCTGTTTGCAGATGAGAATGGTAAGGATGTGGATGTCAAAAGGTATAGAGGTATGATTGGAAGTTTATTATATTTAACTGCCTCAAGACCTGATATCATGTATAGTGTTTGTGTTTGTGCAAGGTTCCAATCCAACCCTAAAGAGTCTCACTTAAATGCAGTTAAAAGAATTTTTAAATACTTAAGTGGTACTATCAATCTTGGTTTGTTCTATCCTATTACAAATACTTTTGATCTCGTGGGGTATAGTGATGCAGATTATGCAGGGTCTCAAACTGATAGAAAGAGTACAAGTGGTGTTTGTACATTCCTTGGACAAAGCTTGGTTTCGTGGCAAAGCAAAAAGCAAGCTTCTGTGGCTCTATCAACGGCTGAAGGAGAGTATCTAGCAGCTGGTAGCTGTTGTTCTCAAATTTTATGGATGATTCAGACTCTAAGGGATTTCAATATTAAGTGTGGCAAAATTCCAATATATTGTGACAACACGAGTGCTATCAATATCTCCAAGAATCCTGTGAATCACTCAAGAACGAAGCATATTGACGTTCGTCACCATTTCTTAAGAGATAATGCAGCAAAAGGGAAGATTGAGTTGGTATTTGTCTCAACTGAAGTTCAACTAGCAGATATCTTCACAAAACCATTGGCTGAAGAAAGATTTGCAGCCATTCGAATGGAGCTTGGCATGTGTACTGTGTAGTCAGCAAGCTGACAAGCACAGAATGGGTATCGTTGGCTTACCATTTATATCTGAACTGTTTATATGCCATTACCATGATTTAATTTTTTTTCTCTATGCTTATTCCAGACCTGGACTAATATTCCTTTTGTTAGATTTTTGATGAATTAAGGGGGAGAAATTTAGGAGAATTTATTTGCTTGTTTGGTCAAGATATTCGATGTGGATATGATTAATTATGCTTGTTTATCTTAAATCTGTTTTATATCAAAATGTACTAATATGCAGGGATTTAGGGGGAGTTATTATTTCTCCTAAATATTGTGTAATCATCAAAAAGGGGGAGATTGATACTCCTATGGTTTTGATGATCACATTCAGCAAGCTATTTGCTTGTAGTTTGATATAAAACATTGTGTTATGGTTGTACTAACTTGGTTTTGCAGGGTATATTAAGTTTACAGAGAATATATATACAGCAAGCCATTTTGTACTACAACAGAGACAGTTCAGCAAGCTATTTCCAGCAGACAGACACAAACAGCAAGCCATATGCAAACTGCCAGGAATCCTGAAGATATTTATCAAGACAATTTCTCATGGATGTAATTCAGGAAATATATTGTGAGGACTATTTATTATATATTACGTACACAATATATTCTAGAGCTCAAATATTTTCAAATATCCTTATTTAAATTATTTTATAAAACTTATAGGAGTTTCCTTATTTAAAAGATTTCTTTCTACAAAATCTCCTATACGCGTTTTATATTCATACGAACAGAAGGGATATGTTTTTCATCGATCTCTTTCTCTCAAACCCTCTGTCTAACGTTCACAAGAACGTTTGTAAAATCCCTAACCAATTGAACGTTGGAAATTGATTCTAACAGTTCGAATAATTGGTGATTGATTTTCCGAACGTTGGTTGTGAGACTATAAATATTTTGTTCTTGTGTTCATTCGTTCACAACACTTCAGAGAAAATATTCAAGCACACAAGATTTCAAACAACTCGGTGTTTCATTGCTATATCTTTCATTCTCTCGAGCTCTTAGTATATTGATACGTGCTATATCTTAAAGAGTTCATAGTTTGAGTTGTATCCTTTATTGATTGTATTGTTCGATTTGTAAGGATTAGTTGTTGGACAGTTTGGCTAGGGAACTAGGGTTTGGTGAACGTTGCTAGAGAAGTATACTTGGGAAGTATAGCTTAGAGAGCAAGTTCAGAAACAGGAGTTCAGCACGCCATTTGTCAACAGCTGGGAATCAAGGGAGATATATTATTGTATCTTGTAATTGGTTTTATTTCAGTGATCAATAATATATTCTCTTACCAAGTTGGTAAGGGACCAGGACGTAGACCATAGGGGTTAGGGGTCGAACCTGGCTAAAAGTCTCTGTGTTCTTTACTTTCTGTTATTTACTTACTGCTTGCATTTAGCTTACTGTTTCTGCACATTACCGTACTGATTTTCTGTGCATTCAGCATACCATTTGTCTCTGCATAAAACGAAATCAGTAAGCTGTTTCTGGTAATTCTTAAAATCAGTTTTAGTTATACATAGTTAGCCATTTACACCTATTCACCCCCCTCTAGGTGTGCATTTTCATCACTTCTTCATAAGCTTTATACACTGCATCTACCAACTGACATACAGTTTTTGGTGCCTTCTCGTGTTGCAATCCCTGAATAATTCTAAAAAAGCCCAAGTCATTTATGTTGAGGTCAGGGCTATTAGGTGGTTGGTTCCTCAAACTAATGTTAAATCCATCTGATTGAGCAGCATTTATAAAGTCAATGTCATTATCATTTATATGAGGCTTGGCATTATCTTGTTGAATGACTATGTGCTTACTACAATCTGCTGGCCATTTAGATTTTATAGCAGGGATTATCTTTTCAACCAAGCATCTCTTAATGACATGCTTGTTGATACTCTCAATGGGTTTCATTTCCATGGTACCTTTTGGCCTATTTTTACTTGCTCTTATTGCTGGTTCCATAACTGTAAATGGAAAAATACCTATCTTCCCATCAAAAGTGCATATACCATTTTGATCATATCGTGGCCTAGCTATTGCACTCATAAACATGATTTTGGTAATAAATCTTTTATACTTACATGTTCTATGTGGTTCTACCTCACCCGGCAATAGATAATATTTCTGTGAGTCTCTTGTCATATAGAACCATTTTTCATCTATGTGTACCACATAAAACATGTCTTGGTAAGTTGGAAGTATATGTATAGTTGACCTCTCAATGTGACTCAATACAAAATGTATCCTAGCTTCCATGTTTTCCACTGTTAAAAAAGGCTTTAAAGCATTAGAATGAGATCTTATTTTCCCTTTTTGAACTAGTCTGTGCACATTTGACTTAGGAGCATTTAGTTGGCAAGATAGTGTCCTGATATTAGTTCTAAGATGGAGAGGTATTGATCTTACCTTTTCCAAATTAATTGCATATCTTCTGCACTTGCCTTTGTATTTTCTGTCAACATTTGGTAGTGCACCCTCTTTGATTGAAGTTAGCACAACTTTCCATATTTTAGACACTGTCATCCTGCTCACAGCATAATCCGTGGCAACTTGTTTCATTATCCCATACTTTAGCTTCTGATTTATGTAATTTAGTGATAGTATATGGGCAATTTGTCTCTTTTGAAGATTTGACAATCTTTTACATTTGGCAGGGGTTACTCCTGAAGATGAATTAAAGCCACATTCCATTTTGCTGTCTTGAAAGGCTGAATATACGTTGATGGAGCTGCTATAATAGTACTGTAATAGTATTGTAATAGTAATGTAGTTGGAGACTAGAAATAGTTGTGTAAAGTTGTTTACTCCATTTGGCAGGAGTATCTATGTATATATAGTGCTAGCTGGAAAGTTGTAAGTTAAAAAGAAAAGGATTTGGAAAGTTCCAGGGTGATTAACTTTCCCCTCCACTTTTTAATCTTCTTGAATTTGATTAAAAATGGATTGGCGGGTGTGTTTTACCCCCACTTGCTCCACTTGTTTCAATTACTTTTATAATTTTTTAACTCTGTCTTGGTTTCCGTGAAAACAACAATGTAAACATGTTAGTTACAGAGGCATGCCTGTACACATCTAATAACAAGCCTAATTGTTTGTAATGCTTTGCATTACTTACATGACCTCTTAACTGAGGGAACCTCTAGTTGTAGAGTTTCTGTTTGTATTGTACTTGTAGAAGGCATCAAATCCTAGTTGTGTAATTGTACAAATAGAGTCTAGAATAATGCTTGAAAGAAGTTCCAAGGTTCATGCCTCAAGCAAGGAGTTAAAGACTGTCAAATAATCACAGTTGGGATTTGAAGAAATGAAGAATTTGCCTAAGTACCAATTCGAGAAGTATATTTGTCTATTCGAGAAGTCCAGCATTCGAGAAGTCAGGGATTCGATATCTCAAGACACTGTTCGATATCTCATTTGATATCTCAGGGATTCGATATGTCTACTACTCTATTCGAGAACTCAAGAAGTCAACAAGTCAAGATGGTATTCGAGTTCTCAAAGAGTCAACAAGTCAAAGTTCCATTCGATATCTCAAGGACTCAGAAAGCTATTCGACAACTCGAGGATTCGATAAGTCAAATGTTCTATTCGACAACTCAAGGAATCCTGATGGAAAAGAGCTATTCGAGAAGTGGTTCGATATGTCATTATAACAGTATTCGAGAACTCAGAGTTATCGATCAAGTCAATTCTAGTTCTCGAATCACTTACTTAGTCACTTCTCGAATACATTCTTGGAGACAAAATACTGAAGAAATTGTACAAGTCAGAAACCTGCAACAAGCCAATGCACTTTATGGACCACAATCTGTAACGTGCTCTGGAAAGCCTACAAGGAAGCTTGGAGAGATATAGAAGAGACAAGGAGCTAAAGAAGTGGATCTAAACAGGCTTTGCAAAGTCAAATCTGTAACCGTTTGGACACTTACTCAAAAAGGATAGACAGACTAGAAAGTAATTTGTTTTAGCTACCTTATTTGCAGTAAGTGGGCTGTATCCATGTTCTATAAGGACACAGCCTCACTTCATAACTAAGTAACTTTGTGAGTCTAATTTTTCATACACTGTAAGCTATATCTCTCTGAGAAAAACGAAGCTGAGAATATTACCATTTGTATTCACAGATTGTAGCAACCTTTATCTAATATACATTAGATTAAAGTGATATTGTGTCTTGTGTTGTTTACTTATCCGCACCTTAATTTCTGCACACACAGGCACTTATCTGCTACACAGACTCAATCCAAGAAAAGTTCAAGAATCCATTCACCCCCCCCTCTGTATTCTTTTACCGTGTTCAATACTCAACAAGTGGTATCAGAGCGGGCTGTTTATTCAAAAACAGAGAAACGATCATGAGTTCGAATACACCAAAGACTACAGGAACGGTGAAGGTCCCTAAGTTTGATAAAGAAAACTTCAACCTCTGGAAGATAAAGATGATGTTGTTCATCAAAGCCTCTCATCCCTTGTATCCTGAGATTCTCAAGAATGGTCCTTTTGTTCCACAACAAGAGATACCAGAGAAGACTGTTGGAACCATAACAATCCCTAGAGCTTATGAGGCCAAGGATCCATCAAAGTGGACAGAGTCAGAAAGGGAGAAGGTTGCTCTTGACAGCCACCTCATGTTGCTCATCATTGATTCCATGGATATGTCAATGTTTGCAAACATTGCATCATGCACGTCTGCTAAAGAGATGTGGGATCACATTGAGGTGTTGTGTGAAGGGACTGATGAGGTTAAAGAAAACAGGAAACAGATATTGGTCACACAGTATGAAGCTTTCATGGCACAGCCCAAGGAAAGCATCACTGAGATGTTTGAAAGGTTTCACAAGCTAGTTACTGAGTTGCAGATGAATGGAAAGGTTTACAGCACCAAGGAGTTAAATATGAAATTTCTGTTGTCTTCACCAAATCATCTGGAGCAAAGAGTCATTTCCCTTAGAGAGAGAGATTTGAACAAAGTCACCTATGATGTACTCTATGGAGTCCTAAAGACTCATGAACTTGAGTTGCTTCAGAAGAGGGCTATCCAAGCAAACCAAGGTAGGATGATAAACACATCATGTGCCTTGATTGTCAACAAATCCATCCTGGACCTAGAAGCATCTACAAGCCAACTAAGGATAGAGGAGGTGGCAGATGATGAAGAAACTGAAGCTGGGGTGAGTGAACCTGTTGAGGAAAAGGAGGAAGAAGAAGAGGAGTTTTACACTCTGGAAGAACTTGATGGGATGGAAAATACTTCATATGCTTTCATGGCCAGAAAATTTCCAAACATCAGATTTAAAAGAAATCAACCCTTCAAACCCAAAACTCAAAACCATTCAGCCAACAAGAACAAGGCACCTGTGAAACCAAACAGAAATAAGTTCAAAACCGGTTATGTGGATAGGTCATCTGTAAGGTGTTATAGATGCAATGACCTAGGGCATTTTGCCAGTGAATGCAAGAAGCCTAAAAAGAAGGATAGAGATTATCTTGAGCTAGAAGCTAAGTATGAGGCCCTTCTGAAAAAGCAGACACATGGTAAGGCCTACATAGCTGAAGGGAAGTGTTGGGATGATTCTGAGAGTGATGAAGAGGAACAAGAATTCTGCAATTATGCCTTGATGGCCAACTCCAAGGATGACTCATCTTCATCTGATTCTCAGGTACCATCTCTCACTACTATAGACATGTCTGTTTCTGAATACAAATCCATGATTGAACAATTATCTGTTGAAATGTTTAATATTCATACTAGTATGACTGCTGCTAATGAGGAGATTGCTAAACTGTCTACTAGAAATGAAGTATTAACCAAAAAGAATGAGGAACTTGAGCTAACTGCTATGCAAGTAGAAAACCTTAAGAAAGAAGTTGAATATTTGGAGAACAAGGTTCTATGTGCTAGTCAAGTAGAGAAGGCTCTTAGGGATGAATTAGCTGAGAATGAATTCAAACTTAAAACTTTCAAGAAATCATCTGGTTTAGTGCAATCCTACTGTGAGAAAATTGAAGCTAAACCTAAAGCAGCTATTGGACTTGACTATGACTCTCTCACACAAAGGAAAGGCTATGCTGTCATCGAAGAGGACACAGCTGTTCATGAGAAAGTGCCCCACATTTTGAGAAAAACTGTAAATCCAATTTTTAAGGAATCAACATTTGAAATTGATGAGGATGCCTTACTCATCAAGCAAATGTTGAATGATGAGGATGAGGCACAATCTAGTGAACAGCAAGCATCCTCTAAGGGTGAGAGTGCCAAGTCAAAGACCAAGAAGCCAGTAGTTGATAGGCCAAGACCTAAGAAGTTTGTTAAGTTTGTATCAGCTGGGAAGAGTGAATCAGGAAAGGAAGTGACTAAAAAGAAACAGAACAGAAATGGCAAGTTAGGGATTAACAAGGATAACAACTATGCTTATATGCCTAATGCCCCTAGGAAAACTTGTCAGAACTGTTTCAGTACCAACCATCTAACTCATGCATGCAAGAAACCTGTTGGTAGTGTGTCTAAACCTTTCTATGATTGTTCTGTGCCTCTAAGACATAGAGATGCACCCTTCTGTGATAAATTTGATTGTATGCCATGCAATATGAATGTTATGACTAGTTGTTTTAATTTAAGAAGACAGTTCATTGATGGTTGTATCAGTCACAATTCTCACACACACTACACAAGGTCAAAGTCTTCAAGTCCTCCTAAAGCTAGGAAGGTACCTCTGTCACCTAAGTCTGAAACCTCAGGTTCTAAGACTTCCAACAGTGACAAGAAGACTGACACTAAGAAAGTTAACAAGCATGTTGTTTATGATAAAACTGTCTCTAAGTCACATGGACCCAAACTTGTTTGGGTACCAAAGGAAAAGTAATACCTTTGTGTTTGCAGGGCAAAGAAAGTGAGAAGAAGGTCATGTGGATTTTGGACAGTGGATGCTCAAATCATATGACTGGTGATATGGCCCTGCTATCACAGTATGAGGAAAAGGCTGGCCCAATGGTTGCTTTTGGAGATGACAGCATGGGTAACACATTGGGATATGACAAGCTGAAAGTTGGAAATGTCATCATTGAAGATGTAGCACTAGTCAAGGGGCTCAAGCATAATCTGTTAAGTGTTGGTCAGTTTACTGATAGAGGATTCAAAGTGAATTTTGACAAAGATGAATGTTTGATCACCCACAAGAAGACTGGTGATTTTGCTCTATCTGGAGTAAGGAAGGGAAGCCTGTTTGTAGCCAATATGGACTCTGCAAACAAGGACAAAATTTGTTGCTTTTACTCAAAAGCATCAAATGAAGATTGTTGGCTGTGGCACAAGAAACTATCACACCTGAACTTTAAGGCCATTAATTCTCTAGTCAAAAGAGAGTTAGTGAGAGGCATGCCCACACTTGAATTCTGCCAAGAAGGAGTGTGTGAGGCTTGTCAAAAAGGAAAAATGAAGAGATCAAGCCACAAGTCAAAGACAGTGACATCTGTAACCAAGCCACTACAACTTATCCATATGGATTTGTTTGGGCCTGTTAACATAGTGTCACTTGGAAGAAAGAAGTATGCCCTGGTAATGGTTGATGATTTTTCAAGGTATACATGGGTAGAATTTCTGGCATCAAAAGATGAGGCTCCACAAGTAATCATTGAGCATATAAAGAAAGTTGACAAGGAAGCAAAGGCAAACGATGCAAGTGTGATTGCATTGAGGAGTGATAATGGAACAGAGTTCAGAAATGCCACACTTGAAGCATTCTGCAAAGAGAATGGCATTTCTCAGCAATTCTCAGCTCCAAGGACTCCACAACAAAATGGAGTTGTTGAGAGAAAGAATAGAACTCTAATTGAGGCTGCTAGAACAATGTTACTTGATGCAAAAATGCCCACATGTTTTTGGGCTGAGGCTGTGAGCACTGCATGCTATATTCAGAACAGAACCCTCATCAACAAAAACACTGGAAAGACTCCTTACAACTTGATGACTGGAAAGAAGCCTACACTGAAGTATATTCATACTTTTGGAAGCAAATGCTTTGTACTTAAGGACAATTCTGAATATGTTGGAAAGTTTGATGCAAAAGCATTTGAAGGAATTTTTCTTGGCTATTCTATGGAAAGAATTGCATACAAGGTTTATGTCATCAGTCAAAAGAAAGTTATGGAAAGCACAGATGTAACATTTGATGACAGCAAACTACCTGGACTAGAAGAAGCCAATGATGAAGACAAAGATCCATTGAAGTTTGATAATCTAGATGATTCTGATGAAGAGACTGAAACTAGAGTTGAAACTCAAGTTCAACAAACTCAAGTAAATAATGATACAAGAGAAGAATTTGTGCCAATCAATAGTGAAGAAACAAGCATCCAAGACACACCTGTGAGTAATGGCAACTTCACAGGGGGAGGAAATGAGGATGATCATGATGAGGATGATGAAGCAACATCAAGGATGAGAAATCAGGCTGAACACTCAAGGAAATGGGATAGATCACACACTGCAGAGCAAATCATTGGAGATCCTAATGCAGGAGTAAGGACTAGGAGAGCAACTCAAAATGAGTGCCTCTATGGATGTTTTCTATCACAAGTTGAGCCTAAGAAACTTGATGATGCATTGTTGGATCCAGATTGGATTATTGCCATGCAAGAGGAGCTGAATCAATTTGAAAGGAACAAAGTATGGGAACTTGTGCCTGCACCAAAGAATAGAACCATTGTTGGAACAAAATGGGTTCTGAAGAATAAGATGGATGAAGATGGTGTAATAATAAGAAACAAAGCAAGGCTGGTTGCAAAAGGATACTCTCAACAGGAAGGCATTGATTATGATGAGACATTTGCCCCTGTTGCTAGATTGGAAGCCATTAGAATATTCTTGGCATTTGCTGCTCATTCAAACTTTAAAGTTTATCAAATGGATGTCAAGAGTGCATTTCTAAATGGAGAGTTGGAAGAAGAGGTTTATGTGCAACAACCACCTGGCTTTGAGGATCCACATTTCCCAGAATTTGTCTACAGATTGCTTAAGGCACTGTATGGACTTAAGCAAGCTCCAAGAGCATGGTATGATACTCTATCACAATTTCTTCTTGAAAATCAATTCACTCGAGGCACATTGGACAAGACACTGTTTTACAAGAAGCATGGTGATGATATGATCCTAGTTCAAATCTATGTGGATGATATCATTTTTGGTTCTACAAATGAGAAACTGTGTGAGAAATTCTCTAAACTCATGCAGAGCAGATATGAGATGAGTATGATGGGAGAGTTGACATTCTTTCTAGGGTTGCAAGTCAGTCAAAGGAAGGATGGTATCTTTATCAGTCAAACCAAGTACATCAAGGATTTATTGAAAAAGTTTGACTTGGAAGATTGTTCACCTGCCAAGACACCCATGGCCACTGCCACTAAATTGGATGAAGATGCTAAAGGCAAGAGAGTAGATATCTCAGTCTACAGAGGCATGGTTGGTTCTCTACTCTACCTCACTGCAAGTAGGCCAGACATCATGTTTGCTACATGCTTGTGTGCAAGGTTTCAATCAAATCCAAAGGAATCACATTTGATTGCAATAAAAAGGATCTTTAGATATCTGAAGGGCACTCCTAACTTGGGATTATGGTATCCTAAGGACACAGGGTTCAATCTGGTTGGCTACTCTGATGCTGATTATGCTGGATGCAGAGTGGATAGGAAAAGCACCTCAGGAAGCTGCCAGTTTCTTGGACAAAGGTTAGTTTCTTGGTATAGCAAGAAGCAACAATCTGTGTCAACTTCTACAGCTGAGGCTGAATACATAGCTGCTGGAAGTTGCTGTGCTCAAGTGCTTTGGATTAGAAATCAACTTAGAGATTATGGACTTGTGTTGGAAAGAATTCCAATCATGTGTGACAACACAAGTGCAATCTCTATAGTTGCCAATCCTGTCAATCATTCTAGAACAAAGCACATTGACATCAGATATCATTTCATAAGAGAACATGCAACTAATGGAACCATTGAGTTGCATTATGTCTCTACAGATAAACAACTAGCTGATATATTCACTAAGCCATTAGATGAAGCCACCTTCACAAGGTTGGTAAGTGAGATTGGAATGCTGAATTCTTCAGATTCTGGCTAAGTGAATACATCATCTAGATTGTTGCAGCAGTAAACACTTACTTTATCTAAATTCTCAATATTTTTGGAGTAAGTGTTGGCTGAAATATGATTTATAAATATTTCAAATCTGTTGCATATGTTGAAAATCATATTTTTATTAACTTAAAATTTCTATGAAATTTTGAGAAAATCACTATTTGATTTGCTAGGATATTTTTCAATGAATATGTCTGGTAGATTTTAAAAAGATAGTGAAAATCAAATTTTTATGAGTGATGGGTATAGTTCGATAAGTCAGACTTCTCGAATGATTCACTATTCGACATCTCTAATAAGTCTCATTAGAGTACTCTTGAGTTCTCGAATAGAGTCTTTCTGAGATATCGAATAGAGGAATTATTGACTTCTCGAATATAGTAACTGAGTTCTCAAATGACTGAGTTCTCGAACACTATATTTGAGTTCTCGAATCATTTGAAAAGGCTGAATTCTCGCTGAATTTTAATCGATTTTGGACTTTTTGTCTAAAAGTTTAATTCACTCATAAAAACACATATTATTTAATTTAGAATTATTTCTAAGTTAGATAACTGCCAGCTGTGAGTTTCTATCTGCTTGAGTTATCGATTAAGCCATTCTTGACTTCTCGAATAGTTGTTTTCTACTTCTCGAATGCCTGACTTGTCGATACAAAACCTTCTGCTAATCGACAATTCAAGTACTTCATACTTATACAATTTCACATCTATTCGATTCATTTCATTCGATTTCTCAAGCATCTACACTCTCTAAACCCCTGAAACCCTAGCTACGAAAAGCCAAATTTCTTCTTCAACCTTCAATTTCTTTCCCCTCTTCTACACAAATGGCAACAGTAAAGTTTAACACCAACTTCATCGCACTCACTAGTGATGTTGAAGCACCCAATGCCAATTTCAAGTGCTTTGTGAAATGGATGGCTGAGTCGTATATCAAGGATGCACTCTCTGCCAACCCAACTCTATATCTAGATATTCTGGAACAATTCTGGAGTACTGCTATTGTGGAGGTTGTAGTCCTGGAAAACGCAATCACTTCATATGTCATCTACTGCAAGGTTCAAGATAAGGAAATCACTATCACTACTGCAGACATGAACCAAGCACTAGGCCTACAACAAGAGTCATTTGACAGACTGGCCACTAATGCAGAGTTGGAGGAATTCTTTGAGTTCATAAACTACTCAGATGGGATTAACCTTGGAAAGCTAAACAGAAAGAATCTGAGAAAGGAGTGGAGTTATGTGTTTGCAACTCTTCTCCAAGTCTTCACTGCCAGGAAATCAAGCTTTGACCAAATCAGTGCACCTGTGCAGCAAATTGGATATGCTTTGGCCTATGGAAAGAAGATAGATGTTGGCCAAATCATACTTCAAGAATTATATGTGAGACTTGGTAAGAACACAACCAAGAGAGGTACTGATATTTTCTTCCCTCGCTTTATTCAATCTGTACTTAATTATAAAAATGCTTCATTGATTGAATTGCCTGGGATTGATAAAAATAAAATAGGCTATCCTAAGTCCATGACCAAACTCATTTTTGGTAACTTGGAAACTAGGAATGATGTGGATGTAAGACTGAACATAACTCCCCATATGGAGAGTTTGTTTAGGACTTACCCCCACAACATGCCAACATTTAATGCAAAATCTAAGTTAGCACAGCCCAAGCAAGTAGAACAAAATGCTAACCCAGGGCCTGCTAACCAACCCTCTCAACCAAACACTCTACCTCTTACTGAGCCAACTGCATCATCCTCTCAAAAGGGTGATGTTAGTAAAAAGAAGAGAAAGGAAGTAATGTCTGCACCTTTAAATATCTTGTCTGAAGCAGCATTAGCTGTTGAATTAGGTCTAGGAAGTGAGGAATCTGAGTTACCCTTGCACAGAACAAAGAAGAAGAAAACTAAGACCACCTCTTCAGTCACACAAATGGCTGAAGTTGTAAAATCAGGGGCACACAGCTCTCTAGGTGTATCCTCTCAACAGGGTGCACCTATAGAATCAAGCATTCTCCCCAATGCACCCTCTTGTATAGAGTCAGCACATGGGAGTGATAAGGCTGGCACAACACTGAGTGGAGAGCACATCACTTTTGAAACTTCCTCTATCTCTCAGGGGGAGTTGCCAAAATCTACTCTAAAACACACTTCTCTTCCAGAATCTATCTCTGAAATTTCTTTGGAACCTGCAACTCAGACAACTGAGATGCAAGGTATTGATCATCAAGAATCCTTTTCGCTTGATGAGCCAATAATTTCAAGTGACTTAGTGCATGACACTTTGTTCACCACTCAGAACCCACATTTAGATGGTGAGGGAATGCATGCTGAGGCATATCCTAATGACACCATCACAAACACAGAGGTTCCCCTAGTTTTTACTAGAGACTCTGTGCCTGTGTCAACTGCTGGTGTAATTCATCCCACTTCTGTGGTGACACCAGTAGTAGAGTCAATCCATCCGGTTACAGAAGTTGCATCTGTAACTGAGGAGACTAGATTGCCTAGCTCTAGCTCTGACTTCATGTCAACATGGCTGAAGCCTGTGCAACATGACAGTGCTTCAGGATCAGGGTCTGTTCCACAACAATTGACGGTTGAAGCACTTCAAAGCTTAATTGTGGATCAGATTCCTGAGTTCACAAAGATTGCTCAGCACCTTCTCACTGCAGACATGCCCAATCCAGACTATGAGGCTATTCTGTTATGCCATAGGGATGATGTGGAAGTGCAGAAGTCAAAGATCATTGATGATGCCGAGAGAGATGGCAACATAGATGCCTGGTTGCAAGGAAAATATGATATTACTCTCGATGAAGCACTTCAGTATCTCAGGGAGGAATACATCACTTCACTGGGCTCCAATGCAAAATCCCTGTCACCTGGTGAAGTGTATGAAGCTGTAAATGACTCCTACAAGGGTTTCCTCAAGGCTGCACACTATCTTGGCAAGGGAGTCAAAACTGAAGTCAACAGGGTGTGTGATAAGACAGCCACTTCAGTAGCAGAAGTCAAGAGGGCCTTTGATGCTAAATTTCCTCAATTGGACAGTGTGTTCAAGGACATCAAACACTGCAACTCTACCTGCACTCAGATGGACAATGGGCTGGCTGTGCTAAAAGATGCTGTCACAGGTCTGGGGCATAAATTTCAGAATCTATCTGACCAGACTACAGATGCCAATGCCATGCTGAGGATAATGTTCAAAAATCTTTATGGAGATAGACTAGTGACTGATGTCCCTGTGCATGAATTGTCTAAATATGAAGTGAAGAGGCTTCAGGACCAATCTTTATCTGGCTTCAAGGCCAATGAGTTATTCACTAAGGTCAACACTCTTGAACAGGAGGTAGCTACTCTCACCAAGACCAATGCTCATCTCACAGAAAAGGTTGCATTGCTAAATGATCAGTTGGACACTCAAGCATCCACCACAGCTGATGTCCTTCTGCATCAACAATCCATGTTAGCTGCAATGATGAAGCATATGGGTCTCCCTCTACCTGATGAATCTTCACTCCCAAAGGACATTTCTACAGCCTCTGTGCCTGACAACAAGCCTAAGGGGGAGAAGAAGGCCAGGAACTCAAATTCAAAGGGGGAGACAAAGGGAGAGAAAGGCATAATAATCAAAGAGGGTGGTCAACAAAGGGCTTCTAAGTCTCTAGCAAATGTGCCTGGCAAGGGAAAAGCCAAAGTAGATGAGCCTCCATCTATCTTGCCAGTTGTCACCCTACCAACTGTGCACATCACTACTCCTGGAGGACAAAAGCAATCCATAACTACCACAGTGGTTGCAGGGAGTATGCCATCTGACAAACCTCCAATCTCTATATCTGAGAGTGCCAAGCCTGTAGAAGTCAAAGTTGTTACTGAGGCCAAGCTACAAGAAGTTGCTAACTCCAATGACTATCATGATAAAGCCTTCTTGGAGTTTCTGAAGGCCATAAGGGAACAGGTTGGTGACACTCAGTTTTATCTGAGGGAGGTGAAGAAGCAGATAGACTACATCACTGTCATCCCCAAGAAAGTCAACAATATATGGGTCAAGGAGATAGTGATGGTTTCCAAACTAAAGATATGGCATCTAACATACCAGACTCTACAAGACCTAAAGCACTCAGAGATAGATGCCATACTTGAGATCATTGAGAAGAAAAATGAGAACAGCAAGAGTCTGTTTGATGATTTGAGGAATGGTCAACCTACAAGGCTACCAGAAGTGATCAAGAAGCCATGGACAATTATTTATCAGTCTGGTACCAGAATTGAAGATATCAAGCAATTGGTCATTCCTCATGATCTCACCTCCAGAAATCACAGACTGATCATTGCTATCATTGATCAATTACAGAAGAAGGTTGGAGCCAGAAATGCTGAAGAAACTGAGGCACTGCACATCCTCAGAACCTATATTGCAACTGGTGAAATTCCAGAGATGGCTCAACCTAGGAGAAATAAGGATGATGATTCTGAAGACAAAGGTGATGGGAGGAGAAGACATCACAGGAGAGATAAGGGTGATGAAGACAAGAAGAAAAAGGGAGACAAGGATAAAAAGGATGATGATGACCAAGGTAAAACATATGAGAGAAAGAGTGGAAGACAGCAAGCCTTAGGCACTGCTAGCAGTAACCTCACCACAACACAAGACTCTAGGTCTAGGGTGAATACTGTTAGTAGTGACCTACCAAAATCTACATCTATGGCTTCTGCAACTGTCTTACCACCTCAAGAAGAGAAGAAGATTCAAGTCAAGAAACCATGTGTATGTTTCAGAAAGCAATCTGCTAATGGAATACTACTATGGTCTACCAACAAAGGTCAAAGATTTCTGCCAAGCAATCATGTCAAGAGGATGAAATTTAAACATGCTGCAAGGAGAGTGAAGCTATCCAAATCTAGAGCCCTAACAATCATTCCAGGATTGAAACTCCAGCCACTTGATGAAGACTTTGATGAAGAGCAACTGCAATTTCTAAGAGCTCAAAAGATATGCTATGCTGCAATTGTGGATGACCACCTTGAAATCAAGTACACTGATGGGAAAGAAATGAAGTTCAAACAAGGGGGTTGTCAACATTGGGGTAAATTGTATGAGATAGAAAGAATCATTGCATTGCTGGATTCTAAAGACAAGGTGGAGAAAGTATGGAAGCTGGAATTGATTGACTTTGTGAAAATGAAGAAAGATTATGCTGAGAAGATAAGAAAGGGCTGCTATGAGAAATGGTTAGAAAGGGAGAAAGAAATTGATAGACTGGAGATTGAAGCAGAAAAGCTAAGGGCAAAGGGATTGTGTAGAGTTCAGTTTGATCCCTATGTGGTGAAGTATAGGAGAAGAAATGGAGCCAATGTCAATATAAGAATGGACCTACTCAATCACTATCCTGCCAACATTCTGAAGCCAGTGCTTGAAGATTTCAAAAACTCTATTATGATTGAAGAATTGGATGCTATGACAGAAATCATGAGAGCAGTAGATGAGATTGCAAGAAAGGAGAAAGAAAGGAAACAGAAAGCATATGATGATCTACAAGCCAAAGCAATGGAGATGCAATCAAAAGAAAATGGCTAGTACCTCATCATACTGTAAGAGTATTTATCTTGTAATTTCATTTATGTGTTCAATCAAAATACATACCTGTACTTTTAAAGTTTTATCTTTATGTATGTTAGGCTTGTTATCAGACATGAAATTGTGACTAAGGGTCTCACTCACAATTTGGGGGAGATTGTTAGTTACAGAGGCATGCCTGTACACATCTAATAACAAGCCTAATTGTTTGTAATGCTTTGCATTACTTACATGACCTCTTAACTGAGGGAACCTCTAGTTGTAGAGTTTCTGTTTGTATTGTACTTGTAGAAGGCATCAAATCCTAGTTGTGTAATTGTACAAATAGAGTCTAGAATAATGCTTGAAAGAAGTTCCAAGGTTCATGCCTCAAGCAAGGAGTTAAAGACTGTCAAATAATCACAGTTGGGATTTGAAGAAATGAAGAATTTGCCTAAGTACCAATTCGAGAAGTATATTTGTCTATTCGAGAAGTCCAGCATTCGAGAAGTCAGGGATTCGATATCTCAAGACACTGTTCGATATCTCATTTGATATCTCAGGGATTCGATATGTCTACTACTCTATTCGAGAACTCAAGAAGTCAACAAGTCAAGATGGTATTCGAGTTCTCAAAGAGTCAACAAGTCAAAGTTCCATTCGATATCTCAAGGACTCAGAAAGCTATTCGACAACTCGAGGATTCGATAAGTCAAATGTTCTATTCGACAACTCAAGGAATCCTGATGGAAAAGAGCTATTCGAGAAGTGGTTCGATATGTCATTATAACAGTATTCGAGAACTCAGAGTTATCGATCAAGTCAATTCTAGTTCTCGAATCACTTACTTAGTCACTTCTCGAATACATTCTTGGAGACAAAATACTGAAGAAATTGTACAAGTCAGAAACCTGCAACAAGCCAATGCACTTTATGGACCACAATCTGTAACGTGCTCTGGAAAGCCTACAAGGAAGCTTGGAGAGATATAGAAGAGACAAGGAGCTAAAGAAGTGGATCTAAACAGGCTTTGCAAAGTCAAATCTGTAACCGTTTGGACACTTACTCAAAAAGGATAGACAGACTAGAAAGTAATTTGTTTTAGCTACCTTATTTGCAGTAAGTGGGCTGTATCCATGTTCTATAAGGACACAGCCTCACTTCATAACTAAGTAACTTTGTGAGTCTAATTTTTCATACACTGTAAGCTATATCTCTCTGAGAAAAACGAAGCTGAGAATACTACCATTTGTATTCACAGATTGTAGCAACCTTTATCTAATATACATTAGATTAAAGTGATATTGTGTCTTGTGTTGTTTACTTATCCGCACCTTAATTTCTGCACACACAGGCACTTATCTGCTACACAGACTCAATCCAAGAAAAGTTCAAGAATCCATTCACCCCCCCCTCTGTATTCTTTTACCGTGTTCAATACTCAACAAAACATTCAAACGGGACAGAGGGAGTAACATACTCGTCACCTTGACTGTGACTTCACTCAATACCAAAACAAAGTTGAAATGAGTTCAATCTATAATATCAATTCTTCTGAGGCCACAACCTTATTCGATATTAATCATAATCAATTCTTAACAAGCTCTCGTTTTTATCAACATGATTCTTCCACTTAACATGCATCATCACTTATTGATATATCTTAAAACGAAATCTTCCTCAATTAAAACTTTGAGAAAAGGAATATCAAGAAATTCCGCGATCATTCTTACTCCTCTTTCATGTGCGATGTTACTTGAGAAGGGAATAATCGAAAACTTCTATCCATCCTTCATCTTATTGTTTTACTGAGTAACCGATTTAAAAACATTTAACCTCATATCATCTATTCCCAATCGCATTTTGAACGCGAACAACACGATCAACTCTTATAGCATGGCATTCGCGCCAACCACCATTCGGTTTAATACTCAATTTCTACCTTCTTACAACATAGGTTTGCTAAAACAATTGAAAGAAAGCCTCAATATTTTTGTTGATTTAAAACAATTTAAAAAAAAACCTTTTGAACCAACTGAAAATCCTTTTGAAAGATATTTTAGAAAAATCATTTTAAGAGAAAACATTTAAAATAATAGGGTTTTAATCGAAAAGCCTTTTGAACCAAAAATATATTTGAAAATTTTTAGGAAAAATCAACTAGCAAACCATGACCTTGGCTTCGACCTAATTCCTTATGGTACAACATATTTAAACTTGCTTACGACTTCACTGCCTTGCATCCTCAGAGTTCCTTTCAAATCATAACTTTGCATACTTGGCGAGTCCTCGAATTTGACTCTTCCCATTACGACTCCAACGTTTAACATCACAATCATTAACCACAAAATCATAACATTCGAAATTCACACTTGAACTCTTATGCAAAATGTTTTTCCTGTTCTTGTAAATTTTAAAAATCACTCTTAATTGATTTACATCCGCTTCCTGAATCTTCGATCATTTTGTTATGTGATCTACAATCATATTAAATTCTTCATCCGAATGTCATTTGAAATCTTATTAATTGAAATATGCTTTGACTTAATTATCTCCTTTCTGCTACCTTCTTATACAAAACGACTTCATTCCTTTGATATATCCATTTCTTGATCTGCTTGGTTGCTAAGACTTCTATATCTGCTTTCGACTTCAGAACATCATTTTCACATTTCTTAAGATCAAAATCTCCCCTTCATTGATAGGGAATAAATCCAATCCTGAATCATATTTAACTCTTTTTATAGTCATCACCATCCACTTCCTGTTAACTTCCTTCATAATCGTATTGAATTTCTCGATTCTTTGACAATTGTAATAGTAGTCTTATTACTCTCTTCATAATCCCACTAAGATTGATATGATACTGTCACTAGCAAAATTCCCATCTTTCCAAACTCGTCACACCTTGCTTTAACTTCTGACGCTGCTACTTGTCACCACACTGCCTTTCTGGTTACAGCTACAACTTCCCACATTTATCTTGATAAAATCTCTAAGGATTCTACTCCCGAAATCTTATTTTCTGATCATGGAATCTCGTTAATCTCTGCTAATTCTCTTTCTATAGGCAGCTATGGTGCCCTTACTCTTCTAATTCCAATTCTTCGGGATTCCACATTCTTCTCTTAGCTAGTTTATATCTTTAGTTTAATCACTTTTGGAACTTTCTAGTTTCTTTGCCTTCCTTCTTACTGACATTCTACTTCATCTCGGTTAACTTCTACCATCCTTGTTAACCATGATTTCTCACACTGGTTTTGCATAAGTCATTTACTCCACATATTCACCTCATCCTTCATTCAGTCTTAGCCCTTGATAATTTTTACAAACCTTTCTGTTCTACTTCATTCTACTTTACTCAGGTCAACCTTCCTTGTCTCTAGAATCTTATATCCAACAACGGCTCAGATATTCAAAATCTTATGATATTCTATCTACTATCTCTGCTCTTCAATAAGTATCCAAACAATCTTCCTTCAACATTAAACATTTTACACCAAACGTCTCCATTTTCATTCTCCTTTCATCCTTTAACAGTATCTGCAATCATGCATTCTTATTTACGGTCCTTCCTGTATTCAATTCTTATTAGCCTCAGACTTTATCCATGTCTTATCGGTCCAAGAATTAAACCAATCTCGACATGACATCTGTCTTAATCACCAATTTCTTAAACTCGCATAACCACTTCTTCGTCAATGCAGTTGTAGTTTCAATCATTTAAAACGTCGTCACGTGTATCTTCGCATCTCTTCATCAATAGAAGTTTTGAAATCATCAAATGTCCGACAAAGGAAGTCAACGAAATGAATGGGGTATCAATATGAATATATACTGAGTTTGTTTGACAATACTTTTAGAAAGGAATTCAACCGAGAGATCAATGTGATCTTTGAACTATTTTCAGGTTGCATTTGTCACTTGGTTAACCACCATAGTACATAAGGATGGCCAGTCCTTAGTACTTTCATGACAAACACAAGCAGTGGCGTCCCACTGGACTTCTATCACAAAGATAAAATGTCCCTGAATCCTCTATCTGCATAGGTTGTTCATCTTAGCTGGAACGGAGAAATCAAATATTCATGATAGTGGAAAGGATTCAAGAGTTTCAAAAATCAATCTGTAAAGATGGATCAGGTATCATCTGGAAATATAGATATTTCTAAAAGAATGGAATTGAATTCGAATAAATTTGATGTACCAAACTCATCATCGTTTGATGTATAAAAGACTTTTCAATAGATACTTCAAGGGTTGATCAAGCAAACATTCAAGAAATTCTTAATTATTCATAATCTCACTCTTGTCGACTAAGCACTAATATACTTAGCTGCCAAACCGGCCTGACCATAATGAGTTGAATAAATAAGAAGATCTCAATTCATTCTCGATTTTGGACCGTCACTGCGCAACGAATGCCTCAGCCACGATACCAACCGAGAATTAATTTACGACGATTCAAAGAAAGAATAGGAAATTTCTTCAGATAATGACTTTGAACGAATCAATAATTAGGGTGCACGGCTACGCTTAACTTCCAATTCTTGCTAATAATCGCTTCTCACTTCGCATTCTTAACCTTCTCGTACCATTTCCAAAACGTTCACATCGAAACTAATCTCGTAGGATGTCCTAAATTCTACGCGAAAATCTCGAGATAACATCCCCCGGACTGATAGCTCCAGCTGCCCACTAGCTTATACCGCTTCAGGTTCGCTGCTTTGCTAATAGCTCAATCCTTAAACGATTCGAACTTCTACTCGCACGATATGCCGAAGGGCCGATTAACGTCGCGACGCTTGCCGAAGTATCCTAACACGATCCTTATCCTAAACCGTTCTACCCGACTCCTATCTTATACCCGTACCCTAACCCTCCTAATCTGTTTCAGTGACCATAACCTGTAGCTCTGATACCAACTTGTAGCATCCCAAAATCCGGGGTACAGATATGGGGCCACTAACCATAAACAATATAATATATCTCTGAATAAAAACAACATTTAATAATAAAACCCCTTAACCAAGATCACATACAGGTTATGGTATGAAACAACTATCGAATATCATATTACAACCCAGTCTCAGAATAAAAGAATATTATACAATTTTTATGAATATACAAAAATCACTATCAAACTAGATATCCCACCTCAACAAATCCATGACTCGAACGTCTCCTCTCGCGGCCTATAGAGCAATACCCACTGACCTCTAGTCCTTCTGAATATCTCTAATAACTGGAGAAAAATAAACAGAAGCAAGAGTGAGCCAACAATGCTCAGCAAGTGTAAATAGTGATGACAATTTCAATACAACGACAATTTTGATAAGCAACAGAGTTCCATCTCATTTTATGAAGGAATCAGTTATATCAACTTTTTAGTTTGCCACGAGGGCCAATAATTCACCATTCATAAGGTGCATCAAAACTAGAACTGGACAGAATTCTGATATCAAAATGTTATTCAAACAGACTTTCAAGAAGTCAAGAACTGAATATCTCATTTTCGAAGTATAGATTAGAATTGGAATTTTTATTTATTTAAAAAAAATACATCATTAAGGTTAGGCTGCTGATCAGTCACGCACTAACCCCGGACAAACGCACACAGCAATGTCCTTTAATGGATCCACGGCACACATTGGCCTTAATAATTTCTGACCACGAATCTGGTCCGACCCTCACGGTCCACATTTTAAAACATTCCAATTCTAAATCGTCCACACTAGGTGTCGGAACAATCGACCACCTTTACCAACCAATAACTGGAATACTCACGTTCCAGAATAACGACTCATAATCCAAGAGTCACTGAAAGATTTAAGATTAACAAGTGTCGACAAGTTCAACACGATAAAGGGGGTGAAAAATATAGATAACAACAATCTCAAACGGTATCGATAAGTTCAATACAACTATTTAGGGTGATAACCGATTATTCAAGATCTTCAATAAACACCGACAAGTTTGATGATGAATGGGGTGGAGAGTATAAAGATTGTTAATTCGAATAAGTATCGACAAGATAGATATTAGTAATTGAGGTCTTAATATCATTAGCTTGATAAAAGGGAAAATCAACTTGGGCAACAATACAAGATATAAATTGCAACAAGATTATCAATAATTACAATTCTAAGTTAGAGCAGGGACATGGTCAAGCACTACGCATTTAATAAAATTTTATAACCCACTATAAGGTTTGAATCAACATGAGCGAGTAAAACAGATTAAACGTCTATCGGTGAAAATAATTACAGGATGTTCAATTTCAACTTAGTTTGAATAAAACATTTTCAAGAAGGGGTTCACTGGAAAATTATGTTAAAAATCAGGAATTTCATTAACAGGTATTTATGGGTATTTAAAGCTTGGATGCTCTCTATTTAGAAAGTCCCTTAAACATTTTTCAAGGAAAATAAAAGATAAGGCGTTCAACTGAGGAGCCCAATAACATTCCATGTATAAAATGATATGCGGAAAGAGCTAGTGATAAGATTCTTTGAGAAATTGGTATTTGAATCGAGGGTGGGGAAAATAAACATTTTCACGCTAATTGAGGAAATACATCATTTCCTAAATATACTTGACCACATCATATCATATAACAAAGGAATTGAATTGCATCACTTGAATGATAAGTGAAGAGCAAAACACTTGCCTCGATATACGAAGTTCCCGATCCTAACATGGATCCTTAACTCAGCTTCTCGTCATTCTTTACTTTCTTACATACTGCTCTCTTACTCGGCTCTACTTCAATTTCCTTCATGCTTCACCAACTCTATGTTCGTACATCTGTCAACTCTCATACTTGTCCTTGGCCATGTTTCCTATTCGAACCATTATCAAGGTTAAATACTCTTTCAGTATTAACTCAAGCAGAACCATATCGTTTGCTCTATTCTACCCATGCGCGTCCTATAACGCTTACATATATCATAAATAACATATACAAACACATACCACTACACATAGACATATCCAATCACATTCATATAGTAGTCTTAGTATAATTACTAAGTCACATATACACGTCACATAACCACTTGAAAACAGCACACCATCTAATCATCAAAACCACTTTATACACTCAAAATAATCCATTGACATATATACTTAAACCATTAGTAATCATAACACACCTTCAAGTATTGAAATTAAACAATTTAAATAGACTTTTTAAATAAATTTGCAGGGGATTTTTAGAAAATTTCGGCATGAAGTATTCGTTTATCGGACTATGGGCTCAGCCCCTCCATGCCAAACAAAACAATTTATAACCCTGTTTTAACAAAAATAAAGCTGCCTCAACTTGCAGCAACATAAAAGTAAACAAATAAGAAAAGTACCCGCCCAGACATGCGGCACCTAGCACATAATGATTTACACTACTACTTACGCCACACCAATGATCATATTTCTCACGCATTTTAATGATACACGTGACAACTTATCACTGATGTTCGTAAGCCCTAGGGAACAACCCCTAGCACTAACTATTACTTACGCTATATCAATGATCACATCACTTAAGTATATTGATTATACTCGTGATAGTTAATCATAGATATTCGTAAGCCCTAGGGATTAGACGAAAAGAATTACACAAGTCCTTTAAATATTGACATTTAAAAACTTGTGATCTTCTCATAACCCCTAGCACAGTTCTAATTATTATAAAATTCTAACATTTAACACATAGACATTATTTAGTAATTCCACAAACTCTTAGCACATTAGCATTTACCAATATATACCCGACTACTACAGTTATTCCACATAAACCATTTACAACTAGCAGTCTCAAATAAACTCTTAACATATTATATTCATAATTAGTAAAGTAATCAAATACTATGACTCGATTTATAGCACTTAGCACGTAAACATTTACTGACGACCATTTACAACTATTCAAAATCACATAAACTCCCATTTCTTATACCACATAGCAATTAGCAATTACAACTCATCCGACAATAATTAACCAATAATCATCACAAAAATCCGAGCACGTAACCGGCTCACAATTAGCAATTAACCAATAAAATTAATCACTATACTCTCCGAATTAATCATGGAGCTTAAACAATAACTCGCAATTTAACTAATTAAATCACAACAATATTCTCGAAATTCAATATAATCTAATTATAAAAATTAACACATAAATCTCACAATTTACAACTAATTAAACTACAACAATACTCACAATTTCACAACTAATTAAAATTGCAATCAACTAATTAAATTACCACAATTAACTAATTAAATTCGAAAATTAAATAATTAAATAAAAATTATACCATTTCGATTGGTTCGCTCCGATTCGATCCGCAAAGAAAAATTAATTCACCGGAAGTCTCCACCATCTCTCTCTCTCTCTCTCTACAACTCTCTCCAGCCCCTCCTCCTCTTCAAGCTGCTGCGTCGCCCCACAGAAGCTAGCCACCGCGCCACCACTCGACTTCACCGGAGTCACCACCGCTGCAGCCGCCGGATTCCGACGCCGCCCTCCCCCGCTGTTCAGACTTGCACACACGACCTCACACATACACACACACACACACACGTATGTATATATATATATATATATAAACCCAATTCAATCTCTTCCTCCCCTCTTATTCCCCATTTCTCTCTTCTTCGACTCCCAATCTCTTTTCTTCTATCTTGTTTCTCTCTCCCCCCGCTGTCTGTTTTCCCCCCCGACTGAGAATATAATCTGGAAACTTGTAGAAATGGGCTGGGTTCTCTTATTGGGCTTGGCCCAATACTAACAAATAACTACTAATTCATTCCGGGCCCAATACACTCTAATAAATCTATAAATCATACTCAAATAAAATATTCGGAAAATTTAACTTTTCATTTTTTTTAAAATAAAGAATATAAAATTAGGAGTAACCACATATTTTTAAAATATTTTTCGGATCAAAAATGAATTAAATATGAATTTTACAAATTTTGATCCTTTAAATACAATAAAACTCTTAAAATCATTTTAAAATACCGAAACATCCAAATTAATTCACCCAACCATTTTAAAAATTAAATAATATTATAAAGATAATATTACAAAAGATTTCATGATTTTAATTCCTCCGATAACTTTATAAAATTTACAGAGGACCAAAAATGCATGTTTTAAATATTTTTAAATCCTAAAAAATACAAATAAAAATACACCGACTTTCACATCTCACACAAATCATCATATAAACACATAAACACAACTTCACATATTTTTCACCTTTACAACAATATTCACATAATATAACTCATAAATTATAATAAATAAATAATTCTAAATTCGAAATTTTCTAGGTCGTTATATCAAGGATTTATTGAAGAAGTTTGACTTGGAAGATTGCTCACCTGCAAAGACACCCATGGCCACTGCCACTAAATTGGATGAAGATGCTAAAGGCAAGAAGGTAGATATCTCAGTCTACAGAGGCATGGTTGGTTCTCTACTCTATCTCACTGCAAGTAGGCCAGACATCATGTTTGCTACATGCTTGTGTGCAAGGTTTCAATCAAATCCAAAAGAATCACATTTGGTTGCTATAAAAAGGATCTTTAGATATCTGAAGGGCACTCCAAACTTGGGACTATGGTATCCTAAGGACACAGGGTTCAATCTGGTTGGTTATTCTGATGCTGATTATGCTGGATGCAGAGTGGATAGGAAAAGCACCTCAGGTAGCTGCTAGTTTCTTGGACAAAGGTTAGTCTCTTGGTATAGCAAGAAACAACAATCTGTGTCAACTTCTACAGCTGAGGCTGAATACATAGCTGCTGGAAGTTGCTGTGCTCAAGTGCTTTGGATTAGAAATCAACTTAGAGATTATGGACTTGTGTTGGAAAGAATTCCAATCATGTGTGACAACACAAGTGTAATCTCTATAGTTGCCAATCCTGTCAATCATTCTAGGACAAAGCACATTGACATCAGATATCATTTCATAAGGGAACATGCAACTAATGGAACTATTGAGTTGCATTATGTTTCTACAGATAAATAACTAGCTGATATATTCACTAAGCCATTAGATGAAGCCACCTTCACAAGGTTGGTTAGTGAGATTGGAATGCTGAATTCTTCAGATTCTGGCTAGGTGAATACATCATATAGATTGTTACAGCAGTAAACACTTACTTTATCTAAATTCTTAATATTTTTGGAGTAAGTGTTGGCTGAAATATGATTTATAAATATTTCAAATCTGTTGCATATTTTGAAAATCATATTCTCTTGCTAACTCGAAATTTCTATGAAATTTTGAGAAAATCACTGTTTAATTTGCTAGAATATTTGTGAATGAATATAACTGGTAAATTTTAAAAAGATAGTGAAAATTGAGTTTCTATGAGTATAATTCGACAAGTCAGACTTCTCAAGTGATTCACTATTCGACATCTCTAACAAGTCTCATTAGAGCACTCTCGAGTTCTCGAATAGAGTCTTTTAGAGTTCTCGAATAGAGGTTTCCTTGACTTCTCGAATATAGTGTTTTAGTTCTCGATTGACTGAGTTCTCGAATACTGTATTTGAGTTCTCGAATCATTTGAAAAGGCTGATTTCTCGCTGAATTTTAACCGATTTTGGATTTTTATTCAGAATTCAGAATTACTCATAAAAACATATTTTACCTAATTTTGATTTATTTCTAAGTTAGATAACTGCCAGTTGTAAGCTACAACCTGCTTGAGTTATCGAATTAACCTTTCTTGACTTCTCGAATAATTGTTTTCTACTTCTCGAATGCCTGACTTGTCGATACAGAACATACATCTAATCGAAAATTCAAGTACTTCATACTTTACAACTTCACATCTATTCGATTCATTTCATTCGATTTCTCAAGAATCCAAACTCCCAAAACCTCTGAAACCCTAACTGCAAAAGCTAAATTTCTTCTTCAACCTTTGATTTCTTCTCTCTCTCTCTCTCTCTCACAAATTGCAACAGTAAAGTTCAACACCAATTTCATTGCTCTAACTAGTGATGTTGAAGCACCCAACGCCAATTTCAAGTGCTTTGTGAAGTGGATGTCCGAATCGTACATAAAGAATGCTCTATCTAACCCAACTCTGTACCTCGACATTCTAGAACAGTTTTGGCAGTCTGCTATAGTGGAGGTGGTGGCTCTTGACTCTGCAATATCCTCGTACATCATCTACTGCAAGATTCAAGACAAAAATCTCACTATCACCACAGAGGATATGAATGAGGCACTCGGGATGGGTACCAAAGGAGAGGTGTATGACCCACTTGCTACAAATGCTGAATTAGAAGACTTCTTTGATTTCATCAAATATGCAGACAGAATCAGTCTTGGGCACTTGAACAGGAAGCATTTGAGGAAGGAATGGAGTTATGTGTTTGCTACACTTCTTCAAGTCTTCACTGTAAGAAAATCTAGCTATGACCAAATCAGTACTCCTGCACAGCAAATAGGCTATGCCTTAGCTTATGGAAAGAAGATAGACGTTGGTCTCATCATTCTGCAGGAGCTGTATGGGAGACTTGGTAAGAATTCAGCCAAGAGAGGTAATGAAATTTTCTTCCCTCGTTTTATTCAATCTGTCCTTAATTTCTTAGATGATAAATTGATTGAATTAGATGGGATGAATAAAAATAGAATAGGCTATCCTAAATCCATGACCAAACTCATTTTTGGTAATTTGGAGACTAGGAATGATGTGGATGTAAGACTTAACATAACTCCCCATATGGAGAGTTTGTTTAGGACTTACCCCCACAACATGCCAACATTTGCCTCTAAGTTTGAGTTAGCTAAGCCCAAGCAAGTAGAACAAAATGCTAACCCAGGGCTAGCTAACCAACCCTCTCAACCAAACACTTTACCTATTACTGAACCAACTGCATCATCCTCTCAAAAGGGTGATGTTAGTAAAAAGAAGAGAAAGGAAGTAATGTCTGCACCCTTAAATATTTTATCTGAAGCAGCATTAGCTGTTGAACTAGGTCTAGAAAGTGAGGAACCAGAGTCACCCTTACTAAGGCCAAAGAAGAAGAAGAAAACTAAGACCACCTCTTCAGTCACACAAATGGCTAAAGTTGTAAAATCAGGGGCAAACAGCTCACTAGATGTATCCTCTCAACAGGGTGCATCTATAGAATCAAGCATTCTCCCCAATGCACCTTCTTGTATTGAGTCAGCACATGGGAGTGATAAGGCTGGCACTACACTGAGTGGAGAGCACATCATACTTGAAACTCCCTCTATCTCTCAGGGGGAGTTGCCAAAATCTACTCCACAAGACACTCCTCTTTCAGAATCTAACACTGAAATTTCTTTGGAACCTACAACTCAGGCAACTGAGATGCAAGGCATTGATCATCAAGAATTCTTTTCTTTTGATGAGCCAATAATTTCAAATGACTTAGTGCATGACACTTTGCTCACCACCCAGGACCCACATTTAGATGGTGAGGGAATGCATGCTGGGGCATATCCTAATGACACCATCACAAACACAGAGGCTTCACTAGTTTTTACTAGAGACTCTGTGCCTGTGTCAACTGCTGGTGTAACTCATCCCACTTCTGTGGAGACACCAGTAGTAGAGTCAATCCATCCGGTTACAGAAGTTGCATCTGTAACTGAGGAGTCTAGTTTACCTAGCTCTAGCTCTGACTTTATGTCACAATGGCTGAAGCCTGTGCAACATGACAGTGCTTCAGGATTAGGGTCTGTTCCACAAAAATTGACGATTGAAGCACTTCAAAGCTCAATTGTGGATCAGATTCCTGAGTTTGTAAAAATAGCTCAGAACCTTGTCACCTCCAACATCTCTAATCCAGACTATGAGGCCATCCTACTATGCCATAGGGATGATGTGGAGATGCAGAAGGCCAAGATTATTGATGATGTTGAGAGAGATGGCAATGCAGATGCCTGGCTGCAAGGAAAGAATGATGTAACTCTCAGTGAAGCACTTCAATATCTTATAAAGGAATACATCACTTCACTGGGCTCCAATGCAAAATCCCTGTCTCATGGTGAAGTGTATGAAGCTGTCAATGATTCCTTCAAGGGTTTCCTCAAGGCTGCACACTATCTTGGCAAGGGAGTCAAAACTGAAGTCAACAGGGTGTGTGACAAGACAGCCACTTCAGTAGCAGAAGTAAAGAGGGCCTTTGATGCTAAATTTCCTCAACTAGACAGTGTGGTCAAAGATCTCAAACACTGCAACACCACCTGCACCAAGATGGACAATGGCCTAGCCGTCCTCACAGACACAGTCAAAGGCCTAGGAAACAGATTTCAAAATCTATCTGACCAGACTACAGAGGCCAATGCCATGCTCAGAACACTGTTCAAAAATCAGTATGGAGACAAGCTGGTCACTGAAGTCCCTGTGCATGAAATGACCAAGTCTGAAGTGAAAAGACTGCAAGATCAATCCTTAACTGGTTTCAAGGCCACTGCACTGATCACCAAGGTTGATACTCTTGAAAGGGAGGTGGTGTCTCTCAAAGAATCCAATGCCCATCTGGCAGGCAAAGTTACAAATCTAACTGAGTAATTGAACACTCAAGCCACTACCACTGCTAATGTTCTTTTGGATCAACAATCTATGCTGTTTGCCAGGATGAAGCACATGGGTATCCCTCTACTTGAAGAATTTTCAACTCCAAAGGCTCCTACTACAGCCTCTGTGCCTGACAACAAGCCTAAGGGGGAGAAGAGGATAACAAGGAACTCAAAATCTAAGGGGAAGCCTCAGACTAAGGGGGAGAAATCTCAAACCAAAGGCATTACAACCAATGAGGGTGGCCAACCAAGAACTGCTAAGTCATCTCAGTCTGAGAAATCTACATCCAAGAATGACAAGCTGAAGAACGTGGCTGTAGATGAAGTTGCCAAACCATCTGAAACTGAAGGGAAGTCAGAATATGAATTTGACATCCCTGACATTGCTAAACAATCCCTTCAATCTGAACCTTCAGAATTCAGAAATGTGCTTACTCAAAGGGTATGTCAAGAAACTGTAAACTCTAGACTATACCATGACATAGCATTTTTGAAGCATCTACAAGAGCTAAGGAAAAGAGCCAATTTCCATTACTTTGACTACATCAAGCTTCTTGTGCAAGATGTGTTTCTAGTCATTGTAGTGAGAAGAGAAATTGTGCAAACCAATCCCCATGCCATCATTCTTTCGAATGATAGAGAAGTCTTAGTTCACACTGCCAAGAACCTCTTTCACATCCACATTGAAGCCTTTCAAATTCTATCTAGCTCTGAACTTGGAACAATCATCAAGAAGATAGAAAGGAATAACTCTCTAAACAATGATATGCTCAAAGAGATTCTCACCAAGTGCATGAAATCTCAACTGCCTCAAGTAGTTCCTCAGCCTCATTGTATTCTATATGAAAAGGATCAAGACATTGTTGCTTTCAGATTTGGCCAACATCTAAAAGCAAACAACATGTCCACCATAAAGTTTCTGGGTGGAGTTCTACATTCAAGGAGTGGAAAATCTGAATCTGAAAAGGAGGCTCTTAACATTCTGGTGAAGTTTATCAACTCTCAATCAGACATCAAGCCTATTGCTCAAGGTGGAAAGTCAAATCAAGACAAGGATGATCATGATAAAAGTGGAAGCAGGGGTGGAGATCAAGGGAGATATAAGGGCAGTGATGACAAGAAGAAAATGGATGATAAAAGCAGAAAGAAGGATGATGACAAGGGTGGAGGAAATGTATATGAAAAGAAGAGTGGAAAACAGCAAGCCATGAACATTAATAATGACACTTTCACCACAACACAAGGCTCAATGTCTAGGGTGGATGTCACTAGTAATGATTCATCAAAATCTACATCTCTGGCGTATGCAACTGTTTTGGCACCTCAAGAAGTGAAGGGGATTCAAATCAAGAAACCATGTGTATGTTTCAGAAAGCAAACTGCTAATGGAATACTACTATGGTCTACCAACAAGGGTCATAAGTTTCTGCCTAGCAATCATAAAAGGAGGAATAAAATTAAGCATGCTGCAAGAAAGGTGAAGATATCGAAATCAAAGGCACTGACAATAATCCCAGGATTGAACCTACCACCTCTGGATGAAATCTATGATGAAGACCAACTGCAGTTCATATGGGCTCAAAGAATCTATCATGTTGCCATTGTTGATGATTTTCTTGAAATAAAATATACTGATGGAAGACAGAAGAAATTCAGACAAGGAACATGTCAGCACTAGGGCAAGCTATATGACATAGAAATGATAATTGCAATGTTGGATTCTGAAGACAGAGTGGAAAGGGTATGGAAGCTGGAGTTAATTGACTTTGTCAAAATGAAGAGAGATCACCAGGCAGAAATGAGAAAGAACAGTGAGGAAAGGGAGGAGGAGTTTGCTGCAATAGAAATTAAGGTTGATGAATTGAGAGCTATGGGTCTGTGTAGAGTCAAGTTTAATCCTTACATCATTGAGTACAAGAAATATGGTAGAAATGTAAAGATTAGAATGGACTACATCAGTTCCTATTCTGAGAAACAGCTGAATGAAGTACTTAAGGATTTATTAGGCTCCCCTCTAATTGAAGAACTCACTGCAATGGAAGACATTATTCTTGCCATGGAGGAAAATGCAAAGAAGAAAGCCAAAGAAGCTGAGGAGAAAATGAAAAATGAGAATCTGCAAGCCAAAGCTCAAGAGATGAATCCAAAAGGATATGGCTAGTAGTTTCTCATAACTTATAAGAACACTTCTGTGAACTTTCTTCAATCAATCTACATACCTGTACTTTTAAAGTTTTATCTTTATGTATGTTAGGCTTGTTATCAGACATGAAATTGTGACTAAGGGTCTCACTCACAATTTGGGGGAGATTGTTAGTTACAGAGGCATGCCTGTATACATCTAATAACAAGCCTAATTGTTTGTAATGCTTTGCATTACTTACATGACCTCTTAACTGAGGGAACCTCTAGTTGTAGAGTTTCTGTTTGTATTGTACTTGTAGTAAGCATCAAATCCTAGTTGTGTAACTGTACTTATAGAGTCTAGAATAATGCTTGAAAGAAGTTCCAAGGTTCATGCCTCAAGCAAGAAGATAAAGACTGTCAAATAATCACAGTTGGGATTTGAAGAAATGAAGAATTTGCCTAAGTACCAATTCGAGAAGTATATTTGTCTATTCGAGAAGTCCAGCATTCGAGAAGTCAGGGATTCGATATCTCAAGACACTATTCGATATCTCTGAATACACTGTTCGATATCTCATTCGATATCTCAGAGATTCGATATGTCTATGTACTCTATTCGAGAACTCAGGAAGTCAACAAGTAAAAGTAGTGTTCGAGTTCTCAAGGAGTCAACAAGTCAAAGTTCCATTCGATATCTCAAGGACTCAGAAAGCTATTCGATATCTCAAGGATTCGACAAGTCAAGTGTTCTATTCGACAACTCAAGGAATCCTTAAGAAAAGAGCTATTCGAGAAGTAATTCGATATGTCAATATAACAGTGTTCGAGAACTCAGAGTTATCGATCAAGTCAATTCTAGTTCTCGAATCAACTACTTAGTCACTTCTCAAATACATTCTTGGAGACAAAATACTGAAGAAATTGTACAAGTCAGAAACCAGCAACAAGCCAATGCACTTTATGGACCACAATCTGTAACGTGCTCTGGAAAGCCTACAAGAAAGCTTGGAGAGATATAGAAGAGACAAGGGGCTAAAGAAGTGGATCTGAACAGGCTTTTCAAAGTCAAATCTGTAACCGTTTGGACACTTACTCAAAAAGGATAGACAGACTAGAAAATAATTAGTTCAGCTACCTTATTTGTAGTAAGTAGGGTGTATCCATGTTCTATAAGGATACAACCTCACTTCCTTAGTCATGAACTTAGTAACTTTGTGAGTCAAGTTTTTCATAGACTACAAGCTGTATCTCTCTGAGAAAAATGAAGCTGAGAATACTATCATTTGTATTCACAGATTGTAGCAACCTTTATCTAATAATACATTAGATTAAAGTGATATTGTGTCTTGTGTTATTCTTTATCCGCACCTTCTACCTTGCACACACAAACACTCTTGCTACATAGACTCGAACGAGAAAAGTTCAAGAATCCATTCACCCCCCTCTGTATTCTTTTACTGTATTCAATACTCAACATTATGTAATAGTCTAGTTGGCCTGGCGTACTTCTTATCGAAATTACACCAGTGATTTAAGATTTGATCAAAGAGAATGTTGTAAAGAAGGAATATTTTTTTATTTAATGGAATTTGGATTCTTGTTTCTAGCCCTATAACCTTAAAAGATCTTGGTATATTTGGGGTCACAGATGTTATATTTCCAGTGTTGGACAATCAAGTGAATGATTATTATTAAACAAATGTTTTATTTTGAGAATTTTCGGGTGACGAACAAATCTTCTGATCCCGGATTTAGGGGGTGTCACAATATAGGCATACCTAACTTGTTCTTTACTTAACACTTCGAGACTCCAATCACTTGCCAAGTTTGAATACATTTTTTTAGATTGGGTATCCCTATGTTTTCTTCTAATACACTTTATTAGAAAAAAGAAGAAGTTTAGACTATAATTAAAAACAATAAGGGCAATCTCGCCTTAATTGTATAAACAACTAGCTACACCCTGCAAGCAGGGGCAGATGCATATGGGGACTCAGGGGGTGGGCCCCTGAGTCCATGGGACTTTCAATTTTTATTGTAAATTTTGGATTTTTACAAGTAAGTTAACTCTTAAAAAATATAAACCATCCCTTTTATGTATGTGAGCCGTAGTTGCAAAATTGCCCAACCTAACTTACATATGATACTTTAGCTACCGGATTTTTATATTTTAAGATTGTAAAATTATTATACAAATTTGAAAACAGAAGTACCGCATCTATGTTCCTCTGTGCCTTTGCATTGCTTTTGCTCTTGGACACTTCAACTAGTTTTCGAAATTCAACTCCACAATTTCATATATTACATATGCATTGCTGTTATTCTTTGACACTTCAGTTAGTTTTCAAAATTCAACTCCAAAATTTTACATATTACAGATACAAACACTACAATTTAATAATTCTCATTGTAGTGTATAAAAAAAATACATTTATGAATTATCATGTATGAATTTGTATTTTAGGAAGTTTGCGATTTTTGAATTTTTTAATACTAATGAAGCCCCCCTTTAATGGGATCCTAGATCCGCCATTCCCTGCCATCAATATGGCCCAGAAACAAATTAGGAACCCTAAAATACCAAATATGTAAAAGGAAAATGCTAGGTTCCTCAAAAAATTTTCCCAAAAATTGTCCCAAATGATATGTGTCACTCCCTGATTGGCTGCAATTTTATTGGACCCGTCAGGATCACATCAATCTGTTATAGGAAGAATAGTTATAATAATATAATCAATTTATATAAGGAATAGGCGGGAAAGTTATGACAGCTGGATTCATTCTGTTAGGATCCATATTACTATAAATATATGGTTGTACTGATTTGGGAAGGTTATCAAATGAAATAATAACAAAGTCTTCTCTTCTAAAAGTATCTCTCTGAAAGTCTCTCTCTCATCTCTCAAATAATTCTTCTTCTGGTTACTTATTTTTTATCAATATCTCACTATAATACCTGGTTATCTGTTTGTTAGTCTATGTAGTAACTCTGTACTACATCAATGGTATCAGAGCTGTTCGTTCCTGCTCGCTGCGATTCAGCTGTTTTGGTGAATTCTATGGTTTCGTCCGCCATTAAAGCTTCCGAAATCAAGTTTCAGAACGAATTGAGTTCATCTTCATCGTGTTGGTATGTGTTCTGATTTTTTATCTTTCCGGAGTATAAAGATTACATCAAAATTTCAAGGAAAGCAAGGTTTTCGATTGCACTAAAGGTGTTTGATAAAAGTTCTAACAGAAATTTTTGACTACAAGATCGGGAAGAAGAGTACAATGGTTGAACAACGGAAGGAACAACATAATTCAGGTAATCCAACTATTCCAACCCAAGTTTATATTGAATTTCCGAAATTTAATGGAAGTGGTGTAAGAACGTGGGTAAAGAAATGTGAGAAATGCTTTTCATTATTCAAGACTCCTAATGAGCAGAAAGTAGACCTCGCATCGTTGTGTATGTTTGGTAAAGCAGATGTGTGGGCATCAAATTATCTATACGACAAACAAAATGTGAACTGGTTGGCGTTTGTTAGGGATGTGAGTGATAGGTTTAGAACAACAATTGGATGGGATAGAGAAGAAAAGGAGTTCAAGAAGTGGGAAGAATCTCTTGAAAAATATATAAGTGAATGTGGAGGTTTCATGCAGAAGGATATGGTAACGGATAAGGAGGATGTACAAGATGATGTGATTAGGGATGAATTGGAGGAAATCGAGGCTCAATTGGAGAAAGATATAGAGCCAATTGACAAGAAGACTGAACCTTGGAGTATGTGTTTAGGTGGTGATGGAAAGGGCAAAATGAATGTCGATGATGTTATGCATGTTTCATCTGGGTTGTTGTCAAAAATTGACCATGAGAAAGAGTCATATGAAATCGTGGATTCTGAGGAAATTATTGACATAGGGGTTACTCAGGGTACAACACTTCAATCTGCAGTAATGGACAAGGAAGGTCAATTATGTCAAACTTACCAGGTGCCTCAATTTTCTGTGTTGAATGAGTTTGTAAAGTGTGGTGGCTTGGGAAATGAATCTAAAAAGGGTTGGAAAACTAAGCCTCCACCTTGGAGGGATAAGTTCAGTAACTCTTGTCTACTTGATTTTGAGTTTATTATGAAGCTTATGTCAAATATTGGAAATATGCATGGGAATTATGTGAGTATTGCTTTGATTGCTATTTGGGGTCATGGCATCTGTTCAAAATTTCATCATCAGAGAGCCAGGAAGTTGACACTTTCAAGATGTTCAACTTCAAGCACTAGAGTCATTTCTATCTCCATGTGTGTCGATAATTCCAGTACAACTTTATATGTCTTGGCTGTTTTGAAGTGTTTGTTGAAACCTGTTTTCAATCATGAGAGTCAGGAGGGTCTTGATTCGCAGGTCCAGTTCACCTGTAATGAGAATTTTGAGTTTATATCCTCAGATCTTTACCTCATCAGGATTTACATCATCAGGATTTACATACAACCTTACAATGCACTCGTGACAGCAACTTTCATTTTGACAAATGGTCTCCAGAGGTGGTAACTTCTAGCATCAGTTATGGCTGTTGATTTTCCAGCTCATTGGAGGATTGGTCTTGAAGGAGATTGCTGGTTTAGTCGACAAACACCCAGAATTTTCAAGTCCATAGAAGACTTGAGGGCAAGTCTTTTTGAAGAGGGGAGATATGTTATAGGAAGAATAGTTAGAATAATATAATCAATTTAAATAAGGAATAGGCGGGAAAGTTATGACAGCTGGATTCATTCTGTTAGGATCCATATTACTATAAATATATGGTTGTACTGATTTGGGAAGGTTATCAAATGAAATAATAACAAAGTCTTCTCTTCTAAAAGTATCTCTCTGAAAGTCTCTCTCTCATCTCTCAAATAATTCTTCTTCTTGTTACTTAATTTTTATCAATATCTCACTATAATACCTGGTTATGTGTTTGTTAGTCTATGTAGTAACTCTGTACTACATCACAATCTTACCAATTAAAATCATTCATACTGCCAACTCATTTATGCCACGTCATTTGGGACAATTTTTGGGAAAAAAATTTGGGATCCCTAACATTACTCCATGTAAAAATTTGGGATCCCTAACATTACTCCATGTAAAAATTTGGGATCCCTGACATTACTCCACGTAAAAATACCTCCTGCAATCTTTCAACGAAAAAAAAGCGCCTCCTGCAAACGTTTCAACAAAAAAATACAAACGGAATCTGGGATATAAATCAACATTATTCAGAAAAGATTGCTACTAATGAACAAAAAGAGAAAGACATGCACAATCAAGAAAACAACATCCAAAATTGAATTAAACAGAATTTAGAACTGTAAAAAACATGCCCCATAAGGAAAAACACAATCTAAAACCGATCAAATAGAATTTAGAGCTGTTGAAGACATGCACCATCAGGAAAAATACCATAAAAAACTGAATCAAATAAAATCCGAGATTGATATTATAGATACACAGATTGTAAATTATGCATACTTTTTTTTTTTTTTTTTTTATACATAAAATGCATTTAACACTTGAACATGTAACAAGATTATAGAGTCTTCTGCTAATTTGCTCCATTGGGCTAAAACTTGGCACATGTTGATTTTGGGGAAAAATTTAAATTTGGGTAACTAGCATTTTCCCTAATATATTCCTCACATTGCCCTAGTGTTGAAGAAGAGGATAATCACTGATCACTCCGTCTCAACCATCCATTATATAATCGATTATTATCATCATCGTCATGATAATTTCGGAAAGCATAAAGAAAAAAATTCAAGAATTAAATCTTGGGGGAAGTCATAATCTGGAAAGTATGGCAAGTTTCCCTCCACTGAACAAGCCCCGCTTGGATGAAGGGGGTTTGATTTCGGTGAGTCTCTCTCTCTCTCTCTCTCTCTCTCTCTCTCTCAATCTCTCTCTCTCTCTCTCTCAATCTCTCTCTCTGTTTTAGTGATATTGAAACTCTGATTTTGATGTGTTAACTGTTAACATGCTGCTTCTTATTTAATTTTTCACTCTTATATATTTCTTAATTAATACTTTAATTTTTTTAATTATACATGTACCTGCAGGTATGGGTATATCTGGGCCGAGGATCACTCACTCTGTACGGACTCAAAGCTAGTGATACCATTAGTGAGGTGAAGACTATGGTCTGCCAGGAAGCGATCAACCTTGGCTTGTATCCACTTTATCCTGAGACTCGATCAATGAAGTCGTCACAAGGACGTGAGTTGGTCCATTTGGAGGACCACCACACTCTAGCATCTTTATCTGATTCTGACTCACCAGAGTTTCCTGTTCGCCTGCTTTACTGCAAACAAAATGTTATAAAGACCGACAAAAAGACCGAGGAGTTGATACGCTGGTTGTCGTTTTGTAAGCCTCTGCGGCGTAGAAAGGAGGAGGCACACGAGTTAAAATTATACCCAGAGGAGATGGACCCATTTGCTCAATTGTCAGACTTAGGCATTCACGGCGAATGTAAGTTACTCAACTCCTCTTATAGTTACATCCCTGATTCTGATATTATGTTTGCCAGCTATGTCCAGACCGAAGCCTCTGTCATCCTTTTGGCTCCTAGTAATGAGATTCTGAATCATTTGGTCTCCTTAAATCGTGAGTGTAATTATCTTGTTGTTCGTGTGCGTTGGGACAAACTGTCGTATTTTCTTGTCAGGAAACTTAGGGCAGCATACCCAGATATTCCCATTGTCGCTGTCACTGATCTAAACCCCCATCACCTTGACCTAATGACCTTCCTTGACACACCTCCCGACAGTGTACCCATCTGCTATGGGTGGGATCTTAGTAGTGACTTTGAAGAGCTCTATTCCTGTGATATGGATTGTGTGGAAATCAAATGGCTTGGGGTGAGGCATACTGACTGTGAGGGTCCCTTTACTTGGAAAAACGATGTCCGTCGTCCTCCTCTTGTTGATTTTGATGAGGTCATTTGCACGCTCAGGGTGAATCCCTTTCTCCGTAAGAAAAAATATTGGTTAGAAGCATTGGATTGGCTTGACTTGTTTGGTACGCCTGTGTCATTACTTCCAGAATCTTGTGGTGGTTATCTCGTGTTCGGGGAAGATTTCATTGCTAATAAATTGTCCGAAAAAGATTGGGTTTAGTTAACCACTAGGGAACTATATAATGCTTTTGTGTAGCTATATTTAAGACTTGTAGTGGATTACGTGCAAGTATTTTCATTCTGCATGCTAATTTTTGGAAGTTGGCAATAGTTCGTTAGATGAATCTTGAAAATCCTTGTTACTTTTGCTTTCAGTCGATTTTCTTCATATCATTATTAACTTGTGCTTTCAATTGTTTTTTTTATATATATCATTGTGAAGAACTTGTATGACTAGGGAATGATAATTCATGTGAGGCTCGTATCCAACTCCCTTTCTGTTCAACTAATCAGAAAATGATTGCAACACTAGGCATTTTCTTAATATTTAACTCATTAAGTTTAACATCACCACATTGCTTTCACTTCTTAAAATCAGCAAGATAAGCATTTGCCTGTTTGTGATAACTTTGGTTGTATAAATAAGATCACTAACACCCTGTTGGTTGGCTGTCCTAGGGATGACAATAATGAAGTGCCCAACCATCAAAACCAAAACAATTTTATAGTCTTTTTGAACGTTATTTTGTAGCCTTTGTAAATCACTCTGGATTTGCATACGTTGATAGTAGCATATTATTATATGATTATTATTATGTGTCAATACTCAATAGAAGATTGCCCAATATTCACAGTTGCACTAAAGAGTTACACTAAATAGCAGCTTGGTACTTACATTTTCCTAAAATGTAAGCTGAGATTTTCGACTTCATGGGGCTTAACGTCTTATGTACCTACCAAAGTTTTTAGCCTCTTTGTCCTAAGAAAAATGGTGCTACTCCACATGCAATAGCTGCACGCAACTTACGGCGTGCATTGAACCTATGCAGCTGGGTAACAATCTCTGGATCAATTTTTCCTTCATTGGCTGAATCCCCAATGACCCATGAGTGTTGAAGAACCTGCTTTTATATATATATACGCAGGTTATCTGTTCATTTATTTGTGAAATTACATGTACATTTTAGCTCAGTTGACTTGGTATTTCCTACCTCTTTTGCATTTGGTCTTCGTTGGGGATCAACTGCCAATAGATCAGTAGAAATCAAATCCTTGGCTGACGATGAAATGTTCTTCCATGTCTTTTCATAAAAGCTGAACTCCCCCTGCATATATAAATGGACTTCATATATAAGAACTTCAGTAGGCTGGTCACAGAATTCCCTTTCATAAAACTAGATATTATCAAATGATATATAAGAACTTTTCAGTCCCGGTGAACTAGAATGGAATTTAACCAATTTTGTCAGTCACAGAGCTGGTAAAATGTAGCCAACAGCCATCAAACCTGGAAAAGCAAAGGTGTGACCAAGTTCTGTTTTACATATAAACTGTAGGATGCAAGTTACTCTTTTAAATTCTATGTTGCAAGGCGCAGAGATGCAATTTTAGTAACCAAAGCTTATTTCGCAAACATTAGGTTCAAGTTAGGCCAAATGTATAAGAATGGATCAATTCATTGTTATCTTTCAGAAACTACCAGACTGCTTTGAGATGTACAACAGATTTTCTACTATTCCCGTGTTTTGTCAATGACCGGCAAACTATTAACTATTATACATGCACGATACAGAGTTATCCCTTGCATATTCTTTCACACCGTTGCTAAGAAGTGCAGCATCGTAATCTTCAATAGAAGGTTTTGGTTTAAGCAATTATGGTTACTAAGGACCGGGCTAAGTGTACCCTAGTCTTTCGATGTACATATATAAGACATTGGTAAACTCAGCTTTCACCTAAAATAATCTCAGCCAACTGAATATTGCCGCTTATATATGACTTATATAAGTGCAAAATGAATTCAACTCCTGATTTATATTTCAGGATTCCTCGTTTTTAAAATTTTTATGATATTTTCAAAGGCAAGTAGCTATGCTTCTTGTTCTTCTGAGTTTGTCATAAGAGCTAAGTTGACAAATTCTTCATCATCACTGCACTCAGCCCAATTCTTTTCCTGAGAAACAAAAACCTTCTCCTATTTCAGCAGCTCAAAATAATTCTTTTTGTAATCCACTTCATTGGATTTGCTCCTCTTGTCCATCTTGGGCTTTCTGCACTTATGGCATTTAAACTTGCTTCTATAAACAAAGCCATTTTGTTGATTATCCTTTCTGAATGTGGTACTTGGTTTTGAGAAGATTGTGTTTCTCTTAAATTTCAACTTGGAAAATGTTCTTGAAAAAAATGCCCCAAGTGCTCATCTAGTTCATCCAACTCCTCCTGGATGCTAGGCTCAGCTTCATTCCATTTCCTTGCTCAGCATGTTATACAGGTACATGACTTTGTTCAATGGATGGATATGCAAACATAAAAAATACAACTTGATTTTGTGAACATTTAAGTTTTTCGGTTATTATAGTTACACCATCAGAAAAGATACAATTTTTGCTATTTTCGAGTTACTTATCTAATACATTTCCTTTGCTGTTCACAACAAAATTAAAGTGCTTATAAGTTTAGAAATAAGGATTCAGAAAATACGAATTGGGCTATCAACCTTGTTATACAATAACTAATTTCAAACAATACGAATTCAGATATAATGTAGTAGTGTAGTGCTCGATTTAAAAGTGAAAACTACAACATAATATATCTGGACCAGTACCCCTCGACATCATAAAGCTAACACAAGTCATCAAGAAGCCTCCATCTTACAATTTAATGCAAGTCATCAAGCTCTTTCAAGAAGCTACAAGGTCCACAGCACAAATTAGAAAAAACAGCTGTTTGTTTAGTACAAAATAAACCTAAGAATTAGGATTCAAGCATCAGATATTCAGATCCAAGTAGCAAACAAGAGAAAACTTTGGGTTGTTATTACTCTAATAAAGAAATGAACTATCTTTCAATTTTGGTGTCCAGTGTTCGTAGTACTCAAATTGTACGTTATGTTGTAGAACTACTAATGTTCTTCCCGTTTGTAATACAACCTAGCGTCTATATTCCCTTAAGGTTGCTAGTTCAATTATAAAAAAATTACAATTATAGTTTTTTCACATTAAAATTAAAATTAAAAAAATAAAATAGAATTACTAAGTACGTAGATATGCACATTCTAAAGAAAATAAAGATCTTTAGTTTTTTCACTTACCTAGTCGTCATAAGTGAACAACTTGCCAATTTCCATGCTTTTCCTACATAACAAACTTGCCATTATACTTTCAATTAAGAGAATAAAGTGTATACACCTCTGAGAAAAAAGTAGAAGGAAGAAACTCTGAGCTGGTGAAGTAATATGTGAAGTGTTGGAATTCGGGCATGAAAACGCAGCGGATAATACGTAAATAACAATTAAAAACGAATTCCAAGTCCCGGATCCATGTATAAAATGATGATCATGGTATAAAATTTCTCAAGAACAAGATAGTACCTTGTTAAAGCTTTCCAATGGATGACAAATGGAGGTCCTAGCTTGTTGATCTTGAGAGCTTGAAGTGTTGATCTTGAGAGCTAAACTTGCAACTCCTCCACCGGTATCCACACTTGAATGCTTGCTTGAATCGTCGAACGATTACGCCACGGAATTAGGTACTAGCCAAAATAAATAACCGGATGTGTTCTTGACTTGATCTTGATTTCTCCCTTGAGTATATGAACTGAAATTTCAGTTGTGTTCACCACAAATGGCTTGCCAACTCTTGGCTTATAAAGAGAAATAAAGTAAAATAAAGCCTTAAACAATTAGGCCATTTTATTTAAACAAATCTTATTTATTTAAATAAATTAATTAAGTCATACTTAATTAATCAAATAAGTCAAGAAAATACATCTTCAAATTTTATCTTCAACTAATCAAGTCTCACTTAATTAATTTTATAAAATTCGAATTATTATTTATTATTAATTTAAAATCATAATTTAAATTATTATTAATTTAAATTCATGAAATAAATTAATTTCCCTTTTAAACATTCTTTGTGTGTGACCCTGTAGGTTATTATTTCATTGGCAATAATTTTATTCTCTAATAAAATTATAAACAATAAGCGGCGTCTAGTAACACATTATTGCTACCCAATAAAACAATAATTAAATCAACGATTCAATCAACCTTTTATGACTAATGTTCCATGTAATATAATCCCTTTAAATCATGATATTATAGATTAAACTCGAGGCATGTAATGTGTCATCCTCTTCATAATTTAATCTTCATTTTCTTGATCGATGAGTAGACTATTTAATCAAATCAACATTTGAGCATGGCCATGCATTTCATAGTCTCACTCAAACAAGAGGCCGATAATATCACTCCTTTATCAGGAGATTTAAATCCCATCTAGATCGTTCATATTTCTCACATGATTCATAATATATCCGATATTCACCTTTATCATTATCCGGCTAAAGATAACTTTTGACGAATTCAAAATATATTAATTCTCATGTAGAATTATAACGACTTCAAGTCTAAGGATCATTACACCATTATCACTGTGAGAATACATATGACACATTTATTATTTACCATGATGTATCTCACTGTGGGTCTGTCCAGTACCCTATACTCGTACAGTTACCTATGCATTGCTTTTAGTATCTTCATACTTATGACCAATGAGATGTGGTCATCAGTCAATTATCATACTAGCCTCAGTGTATTATTATTGTCCTAATTAATAATAATACTCGGCTAGGGACATTTAAGAATATGATACGATCATTATATAATCTCATGTTCAAGTCACATACTTGCAACTATATAATTTGTATCAAGATTCTAAGGACATTTATTATACTTTATTTATTTCGCAGTAAATAAAGCCAATAATAAACATATATATATCGAATATATAAAATCACTCAAACATAAATATAATGTATTACATTGCCTCTAGGGCACCAATACTAACAATCTCCCACTTGCACTAGAGCCAATCACCCATGTATCGAATACCCATGCTACTAGTGTGACATTCATGCTTCTGCTGCGACAGAGCCTTAGTCAGCGGGTCTGCAATATTATCATCAGTATGCACTTTACATATGTGAATATCCCCTCTATCATTTATCTCTCGAATAAGGTGATATCTCCGAAGTATATGCTTTGTTCTGCTATGAGCTCTCGGCTCCTTGGCTTGTGCTATAGCTCCATTATTATCGCAGTAAAGATCTATGGGATCTGCGATCGATGGAACGACACCAAGGTCTGTAATGAACTTTCGTAACCATACAGCTTCCTTGGCTGCCTCACATGCATCAATATACTCGGATTCCATTGTAGAATCAGCTACTGTCTCTTGCTTCAAACTTTTCCAGCTTACAGCACCTCCATTTAGGCAAAACACAAATCCAGACTGAGAAACAGAGTCATCTCTGTCAGTCTGAAAACTAGCATCCGTATAACCCTTTACCGTTAGCTTTTCTTCACCTCCATACACCAAGAATGAATCTTTAGTCCTTTTCAAGTACTTAAGAATATTCTTGACTGCCGTCCAGTGACCTTCACCTGGATTAGACTGGTATCTGCTCGTCATGCTCAAAGCATACGAGACATCCGGACGAGTACATATCATTGCATACATGATAGATCCAATTGCTGAAGCATATGGTATCTTACTCATGCGGTCTTTATCATCCAATGATTTAGGACCATTCTCTTTTGAGATCGTTATCCCATGAGATACAGGGACATATCCCCTTTTTGCATCTTGCATTCCAAAACGATGCAAAATTTTGTCAATATATGTACTCTGGCTTAAGCCTATTAATCTTCTTGATCTATCTCTATAGATACTGATCCCTAATATATAGGTAGCCTCGCCCAAGTCTTTCATAGAGAAACTTTGTCCTAACCAAGTCTTTACAGCCTGTAGAGAAGGAATGTCATTCCCTATTATTAATATATCATCAACATATAATACTAGGAATGCCACATGGCTCCCACTAAACTTTTTGTAAACACATGGTTCATCCATGTTCTGAATAAAGCCAAAACCTTTGACTATTTCATCAAACCGGATGTTCCATCTCCGAGAGGACTGCTTCAATCCATAAATGGATCTACGCAGCTTACATACTTTTCTAGCATCCTTTGGATTTCTAAAACCTTCAGGTTGTGTCATGTACACATCCTCTTCAAGGCTTCCGTTAAGGAAGGCTGTTTTTACATCCATCTGCCAAATTTCGTAATCATAGTAAGCCGCTATTGCAAGCATAATTCTGATGGATTTTATCATTGCTACTGGTGAGAAGGTTTCATCATAGTCAATACCATGAATTTGTTTGAAACCTTTTGCAACCAGTCGAGCTTTATAGGTCTGTATATTACCTTCCATGTCGATTTTCTTCTTGAAAATCCATTTGCACTCGATAGGTTTTACCCCTTCAGGTGGATCAACCAAAGTCCATACTTGGTTTTCATACATGGAATCCATTTCAGAATTCATGGCTTCTTGCCATCTCTTAGAGTCTAGTGAGTTCATAGCATCTTGATAGGTGAGAGGCTCATCTTGATCTATGAGCATCACATCGCCATTTTCAATTAGGAGAAATCCATAATTTCTTCTTGAATCATAGCGAATCCTACTAGATCTACGAACAACCTGTGTTTCTTGAGCAATGTTATCTTGTATATCTTGCTCATGCTCCATCTCAGGTTCAATGTTATCAAGTGGTTCTCGATCTTCATCGAGATCTATTTTCCTCCCACTGTCTTTTCTAGAGACTAGCTCTCTTTCTAAGAATACAGCAGTTCGAGCAACAATTACTTTGTTCTCTGAAGGATTATAGAAAGAATAACCCTTTGTTTCACTTGGGTATCCCACAAAGATACATTTTTCAGATTTTGGTCCAAGCTTGTCTGACATTAGGCGTTTCACAAACGCTTCACATCCCCATACTTTCATAAAGGACATGCTTTGACGTTTTTCTGTCCATATCTCATATGGAGTTTGTTGAACCGTTTTAGTAGGAACACGGTTTAGTGTATATGCAGCCGTTTCCAGGGCATAACCCCAGAAACTAATTGGAAGATCTGCTTGACTCGTCATTGATCGCACCATGTCCAACAAGGTACGATTCCTCCTTTCAGAAACCCCATTCCATTGTGGTGTTCCAGGAGGAGTGAGTTGTGATACAATACCACACTCCCTCAAATAGTTCTTAAACTCATGGCTTAAGTATTCACCTCCTCGATCAGATCTTAGAGTTTTTATGCTTTCGCCAGTTTGCTTTTCTGCTTCTGCCTTATACTCTTTGAACTTTTCAAATGCTTCGGATTTGTTCTTCAAAAGATACACATATCCGTATCTACTGAAATCATCAGTAAACGTAATGAAGTAGAAATAGCCACCCCTTGCCATCGATCTCATAGGACCACATACATCGCTATGTATTAGTTCTAGTCGTACGGTGGCCCTCTTACCCTGTCCGGTAAAAGGAGCTTTAGTCATCTTGCCTAGTAAACAAGCCTCGCATTCATCATATGATTCAAAATCAAACTGATCCAAGAAACCATCTTGATGTAACTTGGAAATGCGTTTCTCGTTTATATGGCCTAGACGACAGTGCCAAAGGTATGTTTGATTTGAGTCATTAGTTTTAAGTCGTTTGTTATTTATATTCAAGATAGGAGTATCTAAATTAAGAACATACAAACCGTTAAATAACTGTGCAACACCATAGGTAATGTCATTCAAACCAAAAGAGCAACCATTGTCTTTAAAGGTAAATGAAAAACCTTTCTTGTCTAAACAAGAAACAGAAATAATGTTTCTACAAATAGAAGGCACATACAAACAGTTTTCAAGTTCTAATATAAGCCCAGTGGGCAATGATAAATGGTAAGTCCCTACAGCCAAAGCAGCAACCTTTGCTCCATTTCCAACTCGTAGGTCTACTACCTCTCCCTTAGCCAGTTCCCTACTCCTTTGCAGTTCCTGCACATTTATACAAATGTGAGAACCACATCCGGTATCCAATACCCAAGATGTAGAAGTAGACAAATTGACTTCTATAACATAAATACCTGAAGTAGAAGTCTGGCCAGCAGCCTTCTTCTTCTTAAGTTCTTCCAAATAGGCATGACAGTTTCTCCTCCAGTGTCCCGGTTTACCACAGTGGTGACAATCACCCTTTTCGACACCTCCTTTAGGCTTAATAGCCTTCTTGGGAGCAGAATTAGGATTGGCAACAGATTTGGATGCAATCCTCTTCTTATTGCCTTTCCACTTTCTTTTCCCTTTGGCTCCCCCTTTGTTCACCATCAGCATGGGAGCAGGGGATTCCTTCTGAATGTTGGTTTCAGCAGTTCTTAACATGCCCAACAATTCAGTGGGTGTCTTATCTATCTCATTCATGTTGTAGTTCATAACGAATTGAGAAAAGTTCTTGTTAAGTGATTGTAAGATCAAATCTATTTGAGCCTCCGGACCAATCGGGAAGCCCAAAGTACTTAGTTGTTCGATGTACCCAATCATCTTAAGAACGTGTGGTCCAACCGGGTCTCGCTCTCCCTGTTTACAAGCATACAAAGCCTTGCTCGTATCATATCTCTCCTGGCGAGCTTGTCCCTCAAACATGCTTTTGAGGTGCTCGATTATTTCATAAGCATTCATCAATTCATGTTGCTTTTGAATCTCCGGAGCCATGCATGCAAGCATTAGGCATGACACATCAGTTGAGTCATCCAAATGCTTCTGATAAGCATTTTGCTCGGCACGTGTGGATCCAGTAGGAGGAGGATTTGGGTGAGGAACTTCAATGGCATACAGCTTTCGCTCCTGCCTAAGGACAATCCTTAAGTTCCTAAACCAATCTAGGAAGTTTGTCCCTGTCAGCTTTTCCTTTTCTAGGACTGATCGTATCGAAAAGTGATTTGTGTTGTTTGACATTTATTATCTACAATTTTGTAAAAGCGCATAAAATGAGTTAGTTTGCATGTTTCGTAAAACCAATTATGTTCAAGTTGATTTATAGCATATTCGTAATATACCTCCCACTATTTTTATCAAATTAATAGCCCTTACTATCAATTCGGAAAATGGTTCCCATAAAACATTTCCTAGTGAGCCAAGATCCTTATTTCATCATATTTTAAGTCAGCTTTGGCTTTCCTCTTAAATATGATTATTTAGGTAGACCGTTATGTCAATTATATCGTATATAACTCTTGGATAGCTTAGTGAACAACATATTGCTCCGATCTATCTAATAGATTTCACTAAACTCTATGCTTATAAGTTCATAATCCTATTATGACGACTTATTTAAGTTGGACCCAATAATAACAATTTAAGTAAGCTTGTTTACTTAATCACATCTCACCACGATAAAAGAGAAGCCCTTGCTTTGGCAAATCCACTCCTCAATGATCTAGGATTTAATGAGTGTTATTTATTGGAAAGCATCTGTTTAACTTAATATTTCTTAAGGGATTTTTAGAAAAATTTAACGATCTTTATCGTTTGTTTAAATCTTAAATCGTTACAGATTTTATCTTGTTTAAACATGGCATATGTGTCGTATCTAATACATACATTCTAAAATATTCATACATCCATGCATCCATTCATATATCTAATATATCCATGCATCATATGTAAAGTGCAGTTACGCAAAATTAAACGTGCGATGGTTATGGCCCGATCCTATGCGATCTTTTCGAGCTTATGAAAAGATCAAGGTCAATCTATGGTTGTAATAACTAATTATTACAAAATTCTTCATAGCTTCCCAAGCCTCCATTGATTGCCTCCAAGCTCCTTTTGAAATACATTACAAAAGAACTCGAGTTGCATTCGAGATAAAATAATTACAAAAAAATAACGACATGCAAGTCGTATTTAATTATTACAGACCATAAATAAAATTACAACATTTATTCTACGGGTCTTTAGGCCATAACCAATGCACCATGCACATATAACAATTATATACATCACATTAATCATGATCACATTGATTAATATTTAACTCCACAATTTAAATACCTAATTATTTAAAAAGGAATTAAAAAATCAATTTTAATAATTAAAATCGAATTTAAAAATTAAAATTAATCAAAATCGCATTTAATAATAATATTAAATTCGAAATTTAAATATTCAATTATTAAAAGCATTAATTAAAATAAAATTCGAATTAATAACAATATTCAAATTCTTAATTTAAATATATTACAAAATTCGAAATTAAATTAATTAATAAAATTTTGAATTAATAATAATATATAAATTCATAATTTAAATATTCAATTATTAAAACTTTAATCATTAAAAGCATTAGGAATCTAATGATTAAAACCAATAACTATTCTTTTCTAAAGTAAAAGCATAAGACAAGAAAAATAAAAAAAGTTAGAATTAAAAAACAAAAGCAATCAAGAGCAAGTCCACTGAGATAGTGAGATCCAATCTGTTCCCCGGATGATGCGCAGGTCAGGACAGCGCAACAACGTTTATAAACTACTGATGCACATTAAAATCATGCGCAACACGCTAGTTATTCTGACAACACGCATTCTGTAAATGCGTTTCAGCTCATTATACCATAAATTTCCAGAAATTGCAGAATCTCCAGAAACATTGCAGATTGAGTTCTGATCAGTTTTAATCAATTCCAAATATATTCTAATGATGTGTTTAACATATCTAGCATATAGTACATCATCCAAAACATGTTATAACAATTTATAACATCATACAAACAATTATAACAATTTATAGATCACCTTTTGTATGTTAAAATGAAGCATGACAAAATTTCATAAATTCATGTATGTTTCATTTTCAAGAACACAACACCAAATCATCCTTTTATACATGAAGCTCTGATACCATTGTTGGAATTCGGGCATGAAAACGCAGCGGATAATACGTAAATAACAATTAAAAACGAATTCCAAGTCCCGGATCCATGTATAAAATGATGATCATGGTATAAAATTTCTCAAGAACAAGATAGTACCTTGTTAAAGCTTTCCAATGGATGACAAATGGAGGTCCTAGCTTGTTGATCTTGAGAGCTTGAAGTGTTGATCTTGAGAGCTAAACTTGCAACTCCTCCACCGGTATCCACACTTGAATGCTTGCTTGAATCGTCGAACGATTACGCCACGGAATTAGGTACTAACCAAAATAAATAACCGGATGTGTTCTTGACTTGATCTTGATTTCTCCCTTGAGTATATGAACTGAAATTTCAGTTGTGTTCACCACAAATGGCTTGCCAACTCTTGGCTTATAAAGAGAAATAAAGTAAAATAAAGCCTTAAACAATTAGGCCATTTTATTTAAACAAATCTTATTTATTTAAATAAATTAATTAAGTCATACTTAATTAATCAAATAAGTCAAGAAAATACATCTTCAAATTTTATCTTCAACTAATCAAGTCTCACTTAATTAATTTTATAAAATTCGAATTATTATTTATTATTAATTTAAAATCATAATTTAAATTATTATTAATTTAAATTCATGAAATAAATTAATTTCCCTTTTAAACATTCTTTGTGTGTGACCCTGTAGGTTATTATTTCATTGGCAATAATTTTATTCTCTAATAAAATTATAAACAATAAGCGGCGTCTAGTAACACATTATTGCTACCCAATAAAACAATAATTAAATCAACGATTCAATCAACCTTTTATGACTAATGTTCCATGTAATATAATCCCTTTAAATCATGATATTATAGATTAAACTCGAGGCATGTAATGTGTCATCCTCTTCATAATTTAATCTTCATTTTCTTGATCGATGAGTAGACTATTTAATCAAATCAACATTTGAGCATGGCCATGCATTTCATAGTCTCACTCAAACAAGAGGCCGATAATATCACTCCTTTATCAGGAGATTTAAATCCCATCTAGATCGTTCATATTTCTCACATGATTCATAATATATCCGATATTCACCTTTATCATTATCCGGCTAAAGATAACTTTTGACGAATTCAAAATATATTAATTCTCATGTAGAATTATAACGACTTCAAGTCTAAGGATCATTACACCATTATCACTGTGAGAATACATATGACACATTTATTATTTACCATGATGTATCTCACTGTGGGTCTGTCCAGTACCCTATACTCGTACAGTTACCTATGCATTGCTTTTAGTATCTTCATACTTATGACCAATGAGATGTGGTCATCAGTCAATTATCATACTAGCCTCAGTGTATTATTATTGTCCTAATTATTAATAATACTCGGCTAGGGACATTTAAGAATATGATACGATCATTATATAATCTCATGTTCAAGTCACATACTTGCAACTATATAATTTGTATCAAGATTCTAAGGACATTTATTATACTTTATTTATTTCGCAGTAAATAAAGCCAATAATAAACATATATATATCGAATATATAAAATCACTCAAACATAAATATAGTGTATTACATTGCCTCTAGGGCACCAATACTAACATGAAGAAACTCTGAGCTGAAGGAATGTTAATAAGGAAGAGCTAGGCATCACTCTTATGTAAAGACCCCTGACAAGAAGGATCCAAAGTACCTCAATATTATCAAAATACAGACATACAAATACATAACTACAATCAATATCTGAGTGCCTGGATATCTCTTTAGACAAATAATCGAGGAAATATTTAGTAATTTGTCAGTAAAATAACCGTCACCCTGAATGTTGCTAGTTCAATCATAAAATTAACAAAGAAATTATAACTGGAGTTTATAATTACGTAGTTCTTCACATTCTAGAGGTAAACCATGTTAACCCATGAAAAGAAAACAAATGAACCAGAGGACTTACCTCTACTTTTCACCACTTACTTTTATTCTACTGGTTAAGGTTCGAGTTGTAAGAGACATTTTGTGTCTCATGTTAACATATACAGCATAGAACATAGGAGTCTTAATATGTGAGAAGTTAAAAATATTCAACAACTACATTATTATTAGTAAGTGCTACTACTAAGATAGGCCATCCATTCCTGACAGCAGGTGACTACACACAGATTCTGCAAGGTAAAAACCACAAGAAAAAAACCCGAGGTAGGCTTTATCTGTTGCTGTCTTTTCAATTGCCCAGATATAAAAGCCTGTTCCTTTCTATCGTATGCTAGACAGGCAAATCATCCCAAAAGACAAAGGCCAATACTGTATACATACATACAATTCAATCATTATAATTAAAGTTCAAGCACTTACGATGAACATTTATAAACAACAAGAACCCTTAAAAACATCAACATTGCGAGTGCATAATGTTTATCAAATAGTGCCTCATCTGGCCTGACTTAACCAAATAGCATAGGAAATCAAAGCACTTAAAAATTCAACTTCTAGTCCTAAACATAGCTAGTGGCGATTATTTAAACCCAATCTTCTTTGGATAATTTATTAAAAATGAAATCATCCCCCAACTGGGGGTAACAGACACCAGAAGATTCTGCAGAAGCCGAAGTCTGGAGTGACACAGACTTACCAAACGCATTTAGCACATCCAATGCTTCCAACCAGTCTTTCTTCCTACGGAGAAAGGGATTTGCCCTTAGCATGCGAATGACCTCACAAAAACCAGGAGGAGAAGGAGTAGCTCCATCAAAAGAAAGGAGCTTCTGACAGTCATCAGGCCTGAGTCCAAGCCACTGGATATTCAGAAAATCTATATTCAGAAAATCATCCATATTAATGCTATTGCCATGATCAAAGTCCAGATCCCAACCATAGCAATTGAGTAACCCTGTGCGAGGTGTGTCAAGGAAGGTTAACACGTCGAGATGATGGGGGTCTAAATCGGTAACAGCAACAATGGGAATGTTGGGATATGATGCCCTAAGTGTCCTGAGAAAAATATAGGACAGTCTATCCCAAAAAACACGAACAACCAGATATATATGCTCACTACTATTTATGTGGACCAAATCTTTGAATATCTTGTCACTGGGAGCCAAAAGAATGGCCGAGGCATTGGTCCCAACATGGACAGAGGCAGGTATGGCATTAGGGATGTCATTCATAATCTCAGAAACAGATAATTTTGTTGGGGGGATAGATTGTCTAGTTACACTAAATGGGCCATGAATGCCTAGTTCTGACAACTCAGCAACTGGGAGCGGTGCATGTATGGTTTTTGGCCTCTTTACAATCGAGATGGGGCGGCTGCTGTGCTTGTAGTAATCTTTGTTGTCCTCCTCCTCATGAGCTTCCTCTGTAAATCGTACATGCTTACATACCGAAAACCAGTTGATGTTGTTTTTCTCCTTGGACTCTTCATCTTCTTCTTCTTCTTTTTCGACGTAATAAAGTGTGGTAGTCAAGTCTCTGCAGCCGGGATAAAACAAAGATGCTAGATCCTCATTGTCTTCCAAATGGCGTCCTTGTGCCGTCACCATTAGTCCACTATGAAGATCAAGTGGACGCCACTCAAGATTGGTTGCTTCCTGGCAGACCCTAGCCTTCACCTCACTAATGGTATCACTAGCTTTGAATCCATGCAAAGTGAGCGGTGCCAAAAAAGTCCGCCATCCCACTTCTAAATTTAGCTGTAGAAGAAAAAAAAAACTTAGGAAGAAATATATACAGTAATTAATTAGAGAGGAGATCAGGAAACTCAAACTCACCGTAATCAAACCCCCTTCATCCAAGCGGGGATGGTTTGTCAGTGGCGGGTCTGATGTTGCGCTTCTACTTTTTGCTTTTCTGATTCTACTTCCCACATTTATAATATCCGTACGATTTCCCTTAAGATTTAATTCTTGAATTTTATTCTTTATGCTTTCCGAAATCATGATAGATGATGATAGAAATAGAATCGACGATGTTCGGTGAGTGATTAGGGTTTGAGACCACAAGAATATGGTTGAGACGAGGGGGGTGTTCGGCCGCTCATATAAGTTGGCTTATATGACCAAAGCCCGTTTCAACTTGTTTGGAAGTGTTTGGCAAAATAAGTGAACGGACTTATTTATTACTATATATTAAAGGAGAATAAAAGGGTAAAAAGTACCAAAAAAATGGTTGTAAAGTTACAGTTTTACCCTGCACGTCATAAAATTTTAAAAATGGCATCCTTTTATAATTTATGCTAAAAAAAATATGAATTTATGTATTTTTTAGGAATCGAACCTCTAACTTCTTATAACAAATTTAATGAAATAACCACTGAGCTACATTACATTTTGAATTTACTTTCCAAATTTTATTAGATATGTTACATGCTCTCCTCTTATCCCAAGTTATTTTATTTTAACTCTTGAGTATAATAAAATGTTGATTTAATATATTTATATAAATCCGTTTTTTCGGTTATCGTAATTTTATATATAACCATTTATTCAATCATCTTTATAATTTTTTATGATACTTCTATTTTTTTCAATTGAATATATATAAATTATTTTGTTAATTATTATATTCTATTACTATATATTAAATTTCAACACAAGACAAAGTTTGCCAATTTAATGGTCGTGAAGTTACGATTTTACCCTTATGATTTCAAAATTACAAAAATGTCATCGTTTAATAATTATGTAAAAAGTAATGAAATTATGCTTTGTTGGGATTCGAACCATCGACCTTTTTCTATCAAACTAATGTCATAACCAACCTTACTACAGTCAATTTTGAGATTTGTTTAAAAATTCTATAAGATAAACCACATATTCTCTTCTTGTATATTCCTCTTTTATTTTTATTTTTATTTTTATTTCTATTTTGAGCAATTAAAATATTGATTTATATTATTTCTAGAATATTGGATAGATAATTTTACACAAAAATATTCTAATCGATTGAGTATACTCTACAATTCTCTTTTTGCCATTTTAGATAATTGATATAAAAATAAATTTTAGATTATACATACTGCAATTGAATACAAAAAAAGAGATTTATTTACATTCGTATTCATGTATGTATTAAATTCTTGAAATGGTTTCAAAAAAAAAAAATTCTTGAAATAAAATTTGGTTTTAAGAAATATGTAAATTTTAGTTATTATATCATACATAATGAATAATTGCATCACATTAGTTTTAGGTATATAAAAATTTAAATATATGAGTTATATTAGGGGATTTGGTCGGCCAACTATTTAGACTTTCAACGAATTAAATATATGATTGGTCTAAAAACATAAATATTTAAACATACACGAAATATAATTGAAATTATGTTAAAAAAATAAAAATTCTAAAAATAATTATTGAAAAATTGATCTATGTTATATATAAAAAAGTAACATAATTAACATTAAATAAAATCAAAAAAATATAAAGTTTCAAATCATAAATATTACAAAACTACAATAAGTATTTATAATGATTAGTTAGACTATAACTCGATTATAAAGTGTGGTTTATACCATTTTTTATATAATTTGACAAATTGATCAATATAATATATAATGATTGAGTACTTAGATCTGTATACAATAAAATCAAAAAATTTGATTGTAAATTTCATATACATGCATGGGTCATTAAGATCGTTTTATCGTATTTAACATCAACTGAAATATTGGGTTAATTATCTTGATGGTCACTGAAGTCAACCTAGCTAATGTATCAAGATGATCACTGAACTGAAATTCGACTCAAATAGGTCACTAACTTGTATCAATTGTACATTCCGTTATTTTGTCTCAAGTTTTTAGAAGAATTTGCTGACCTGATACACATTCTATCTAAGTGGCTAACGTCTGTTTCTGTAACTATCGTTACTTAACTCTAAGTTTAACTAAATCCCGTTTAAAATCGATAAAACCTGAATAAAATATTGAGAAAACTTAACGGATTGTACACTTAATACAAGTTAGTGACCTACTTGAATCGGATTTTAGTTCAGTGGCCATCTTGATACATTAGGCTGACTTCAGTGACCATCAAGATATTTAACCCCTGAAATATTTATAAAATTTTAAAATTGATTTAAAAAATAATTTAAAATATAAAATTAAAAAATAGTATGTAGAATTACAAAATAAATATTAAAATATTAGATAAATTGAAATTTTATCATTTATCATATTTTTAATTTTAAAATTATTTGAATATATATACAATTAATTTTGGACGAGAAATTAGTTCAGTGCCCGTGCTTTGCACGGGCTTTTACGCTAGTTAACAACTTATATGGGATAAGTTGAATGTTAAGAAGGGGGTGTTTGGCCGCTCATATAAGTTGGCTTATATGACCAAAGCCCGTTTCAACTTGTTTTGAAGTGTTTGGCAAAATAAGTGAACGGACTTATTAACAACTTATATGGGATAAGTTGAATGTTAAGAAATCCTAACATTCAACTTTCAACTTATTCTTATTTCTCGATATACGCAATATATAATATCCTTCAAATTTTCAAAATCATATATCTTTTGATCCGTTCATCAAACAATTGATATGTATATGTCAAATTTATCTACTCATCGAGATCTATCTATTGATATCCATTTTTATATATTAAAAAACAAATATTTTGAAAATATTTAAAAAAGTTAACTTATAAATTCTGATTTACCAAACACTCTACTGACTTATAAGTTCCGATTTACCAAACACTCTATTAACTTATAAGTTCTGATTTACTTATCACTTATATAATACTTATTACTTTAAGTTATAAGTTACTTATTTTAAGGTAAGCCAAACACCCCCGAAATCCTAACATTCAACTTTCAACTTATTCTTATTTCTCGATATACGCAATATATAATATCCTTCAAATTTTCAAAATCATATATCTTTTGATCCGTTCATCAAACAATTGATATGTATATGTCAAATTTATCTACTCATCGAGATCTATCTATTGATATCCATTTTTATATATTAAAAAACAAATATTTTGAAAATATTTAAAAAAGTTAACTTATAAATTCTGATTTACCAAACACTCTACTGACTTATAAGTTCTGATTTACCAAACACTCTATTAACTTATAAGTTCTGATTTACTTATCACTTATATAATACTTATTACTTTAAGTTATAAGTTACTTATTTTAAGGTAAGCCAAACACCCCCGAGGTGAGTGAGTGATTAGGGTTGAGATTGACAAAAAAGAGGCGACCCGACTTCTCATGTTAATTACCAAAAATAAAAAGCATATGCCCAAAATAACATTTTCGAGCTGTGTTTGAGATTGCTGTTAAAAATTGCTCTACTGTTAAAAAAAGTGTGGGTAAAAAAGGTGCTGTTGTAAAAAATTGGAAACTGTTTGGTAATATTTTTGATATGTACGTGTATGTTTTGATGTAAAAATATATTAAAAATAATGTTTTTGATAAAGTTTGATGTTGAAATCAGCTCCTGTTTTTCGCAAAAGTTGAAAAGCAGCCTTTTTTCAAAAACATGAAGGGATCTGTTTTCTCTGAAAATAGCTTTTAGGCCAAAAACACTTTTCAGAAAAGTAGCTTTTAAATTTTACTTTTCAGAAATAAGTTGCAAATGTGTATACCCATTTTACCCTGCTAAACTATTATGGGTGATCATAAAAATCCGAATATCGGATTATTCGAGTTAATTCAATTCGGTATCTAATTTAAAAAGTTTGGAAATTCAGATATTCCGTCCGAAAAATTTGGACCGAATATCTGATCCGTTTTTTTTATAAATTCAAATTTGGATCCGGACCACAATTTTTCATAAAATCAGATATCTGGATTTGATCCGATTTTTTTCATTAAAAAATTAATTTTATTTATAATAACTTAATGAACTTATTAAAGACAAATAGTGTAATATATAATATATATATTAAATTATGTAGTAAGTAATTACTTATATAATATATTAATTTATTTATTTTAAAAATAACGTATTAGGATATTAGAACATACCCATCTAAAACCAAACCAAACATACCCAGTGTATCCCGCTCAGAGCAGGGTCTGGGGAGGGTAAGATGTACGCAGACCATGCCCCCGCTTATTAGGGCGGGGAGGCTGTTTCCGTGAAGACCCTCGGCTACGTGCACGACAAATACGGTGTGTGATAAATACACAGTAATCCTAATGGTACGGGAAAAATATCACATCAATACCTGAGCCCATGGCATTCTCCACACGGGACCTGCCTGCTTGAAATTACGTTATTCAGGTCCTGAATGCGATCAGCTATAGATTCGAACTGGCTCCCTGCATAAAAACCACAAGCAAACAACAACATGCCACACCGACTACATCAAAAACGACAAAAGATAACGAAAAAGCCAAATTACTAAGCTAAAGATAACCGCGACAACCCAACTCTGAGTCTCTCTACGACGGAGCCGCTCCCAAGAAGAGAATCCACCACTCTGATACGACGCCTCCAAGAGCACCTGTCTGCGGTCATGGTCTCATTCAAGTTTAAGGCCTTCAGATCCAACCTAAGCTGCTCCTCCCACGACCTCCTCGGTCTGTCCCTCCTCCTCACCCCAACCACCGACATCCTTTCGACCCTCCTCACTGGGGCTTCGGTCAGCCTTCTACGGATGTGGCCAAACCACCTCAACCTCCCTTCCCTGACTTTCGCAGCAAGCGGTGCCACTTCAAGCTCGCTCCTAAACACCCCATTTGGGATTCTATCTAACATCGTGCGCCCACACGACCACCGTAACATCCTCATTTCGGCCGCTTCCAACTTGTTTTCGAGGGCCTTCTTCACCGGCAACACTCAGAGCCATACAACATACCCATCTGATATTCTCATATACATGACAAAAACTTTCTTTTTCTTATGCAGCTAGGGGTTCATCAACAACAATTATTTCCACTAAAACCAACAACAATTGCTATGTGGGAGAGATGACAGCGTTATAATATTTACCTGAGAGAGAAACGAGATGTAGTCGTTTGGAGGTTGAAAGCAAAACCTAAGTTTTTGATACAAATGGCTACACGTATATGTCCTGATGATTGTTGAGTTGCGGCGAGAGATGCAATATTGTGCATTTTATGGTCCCATTTTCTAGGTACAAATAAAATATGATTTCAAATTTTTTTTCCAAAATTTTCTTTTTTTCAATAAAATTTTAAGGTCTAAATTTTTATTCAGAAGAAAAAAAGAGTTATGGAACTATAATTTATTTGCACCTAAAAATACGTATTGAAAAGGACGTGGCAAATATTAATGGGCGAAGGGAGTACGATTTTCTAATGTTTGTTCAAGGACATCCAATAAGAACTTAGTCAGAATTTTTTTGATTGATTTGTTTTCATTAATTCTTAACCAATTAAAATTAGGGGTTTTTTTTAAAAAATACCCGTCCTTCAATTATTTTTTTAAAAATACAACCACTTTTAAAACTATTTATAAAAATACAATTCTTTAAAATTCTTTTTCAAAAATACGGTTTGCAACCTTTGCAACCTCATTTATAACTTCAGGACGACGCCAACCGCGAGTTGCAAATGAGGTTGCAAAGATTACAAAGATTGCAACTGGAACTTGCAATCGGAAATTCGTCTACTTCCCTATATAGCATCGAAATTGCGTATGAGGTATGCAACCTCATATGCAACCTTATATGCAACCGAAAACTGAAAACTGGAAATTGCAACTTACAGTTTTCAGTTGTAATTTTCGATCAATTTTTTGAAATATATATATATATATATACATCCTTGTATAAAGAACAATCAAGAACACCCTTATATCAATCTAAACCATTGATTCTATTATGATCTAAAGGCATGCCAGGGGGCATCCACACAATTAAAATGCACCCTCACACACCAGAATTAAAAAAAATCTGATGAAGAGTAACTGTCACGTCAACACTGCCACGTGGCATGCTGACGTGGCAGTGCCACGTCAGTAGATGGTCCATATTTAATGATGTGGCAGTGCCACGTCAGCAAATGGGGGGGTCCATCTGCTAACGTGGTAGTGCCACGTGGCACTGCTGACGTGGCAGGTACTGTTCATCAAATTTATTATTATTTTTTTTAAAAAAAGGTGTTCTTGATTGTTCTTTATATAAGGTGTTTGTGATGGAGTGCAACTCTATATATATATATATATATATATATATATATATATACATATATAAATTTCAAAAAACTGGCCAAAATGACAATTGAAAACTGGAACTTGTTCGTCTGCTCCCCTATATAGCATTGAAGTTGCATATGAGGTTGTTCATAGCAACCTTATATGCAACTGAAAACTGAAAACTGGAAGTTACAACTTACAGTTTTCAGTTGTCATTTTCGACCAATTTTTTGAAATATATATATATATAGGCAGGTGCTCAAATGAGACCCCCTCTTATCATGAGAACTGAGAACTAATCTTAACCCTCCCTTTTATTTATAATCTTTTAATCTCAGCCTTTTATATTTTCCTCCCAATCTGAGTCCCGACAACCCCTTCTACACATCCAGTCATTTTCGATCATAATTCCGACTGCATATATACCTCGATTCTCTCTCTCTCTCTCTTCCAATTTTTATATCATCCTCACAACCCCAAATGTTAAAATTGAGTCATTAGCGTTGTGCGACAATATTGCCCCTTTCATTTCTTTCAGATAAAATATCCAACTATGTTATCGGAGATGATGAACTATTAGATGGATATGCTTTTGACAGAATTATTTAATTTGAAATGCGGAGTTATTCACAAAGACATCTTGTTTTGTTTTCCCGATGTGAGTTATTCCGATTATGTAAATGACAATGATGAATACGAGGGAAGAGGTGGTGGTGGTGGTAGTAGATTTTGTGGAAGTATTTTGAAACCGATGGTGATGAAAGGAGAATGTGGTGGTGGAGATTTGTGATGTTGATTAAACTCTAAAGATAGGCATACGAGAGAGATGTCCTAGTTTTAATTTTAATTTTTTAGTGATTTTGCATCTAAATTTTGGTGATTTGAGAAAAAAATTAATGATTCCACATGAATGTGGTGGTGGCAATGAGGTATCAGGGGATGGGGTGGGGTGTTGCAATGTGAATGATTTACATATTTGTGATTTTGGGTTTGAGTCGGATATATTCATAGTTATGCAAACCTTCTTTTAATGTGTTAGGTGCAAGAACCTATTTAGAGTTGTTGATGTCAATTATTATTTTGATAAGTTGTTTCTAATTTAGGCATTATGTTTAGTTTTAATTCTATAAACTAGCATAAAAACCCGTGCGAGGCACGTGTCGCTATCTTAAATTGTATTTTTATATTAAATTGTGCATGATCAACGTCTTTTAAAGTATGTGATTGATTTTAATGGAATTTTGCTTGTTAATGGCATATGTGACTATTGTGTACTTATTTAAGTATGTTCAAGTTTGTAATCTGAAAAATAATATGAGTAATATTAATAGTAGTCATGTCAGTTTTCGTTTTTATGAGTCATAGAATAGAATTTGAGTATTTTATGGGCATCGTTTAATTAATATGATTTTTCAAAACACTTACAATACTAAACTACTCTTCCACTTCTTCGAAAATGATACATCCATTTAGTTGGATCTCCAATAATATTCAAGATATAAACTAAATAGCCTTCAAGATATTGCATTCTGAGAGTGTAGGTTTTACTCTTGATTTTAATCAAATACCTCGTAAATCTTCTAATACTCTACTCAGGCCTTGCGCTTTCACTTCTTAAAACTATCTTTCTAGCTCTTACATCTCTTTTCTTCTAATTTCTTCATTTTAAGCATCATTTGCCCTTTACTCTTCCTCTGTCCGTTAGATTTTTAAAACACCAGATAATTCTAATTGATTGAGTGAATATATCTCGTGTAACTACAGGCTTATCGCACTTTAGAATATTTTTTTCGTACTTCTATCATCATAAGTTGAAGTTGCTCATATGCCTTATGTTCGTACTTTGACAATGAATTCATCCTTTCTTTTTTCAAATACAACTTCATCCAAAGATAGTAATTGGAGTGAATAGATAGACCAAAGACTTGAATGAGTTTGTTGTTTCTCTTAACGAATTACGAGCCTCTAACTTTACTTATTTTCTAAAATTTATTATAATTTTTAATTGATATTTTAATTATTTAAAAAAAATCTAAAAATTTACCTTTTAATCAACCGTGTCTTGGTAAATAAATATTTGATAAATCAATAAATTCGTCAAATAAATAATTTGTATAGTTCTAAATATTAACATCGATAGAGAATAATATTAATAAATGATATAACATAATATACTATAATCCGAATCAATAAATGTAAAAATAAAATATAGCCAAAAATTGTTAATATGTTACAATATTTAAAAATATCAAAGTTTGTTTTACTCAAGTAACTTGCACACACATGAGTGGTCCAGTGATAGTAAGATGTTTAAATTAAATCGGTGAGTCAGTGACCCTACAAATATTATGTTGATTATTATTATTATTATTATTTTTAAATATATAAACAAACTATATATTATGTATCACTAATTGATATTTTGATATAATATAATTAATTATGATCCAAATCATGTAAAAATAAAATTATGACCAAAGAGAGCTGGGATCCTCTGTCCCCTTCCTCCGTGTCTCCTTCGTGTCCCCTATTATTTTTAATACAAAAAAATGTTCTTGTGGAGCCCATTTTTATTATTTATTAAAATGGGCCCCGCAGGGCACTCTTTTTGTACTAAAAAGAGCAGGGGACACAAGGGGGACACGGAGGAAGGGGACAGACGATCCAGACCCGACCAAAGATTGCTAATATGTCGCAATAATTATCATATTAGATTTTGTTTCATTCAAGCAACACACATGTCTCTATAATGTGTAGATTTAAAATACATGTGATTGATTGGTCTAGCATAACCAAACCAAAATTTATATATCATTAATTTATTTTTTATTATAATATAATATATGATAATTTGAATTAATGAATATAAGAATAAATTGATGAATAAAATTTGTTAATACCTCGCAATAGCTAAAGTACCTAAAATTTGTAAATATGTCGCACTAACTAAAGTACCATATTTTTTTCAATCACACGACACACCTGCACACATATAATGTGTATCATACAAAAACACATAAGCATTATTGTTTTAAAATAAAGTATAGAAGGGTAAATAAGTCATTTCAGATTGAATAAAATGTGTAAGGATTTAAGATGGAATAAAATGTCTCATCAATTATAGCCCTTGTTGGGCTATTATATATATAATAGATAATAGATTTGTATTTCTACTTGAGTTTTATCCAAAACTGAGTTGTTGGCCAGCTGTCCTGAGTAAAGGAACAATTCTCAAAGTAAATAGCAGCGAAAGCATTAGGTAGCACAACCCATCTATTATAGTCCCCAGGAATAGAATGGTAAATAAGTCATTTCAGATGGAATAAAATGTGTAAGGATTTAAGATGGAATAAAATGTCTCATCAATTATAGCCCTTGTTGGGCTATTATATATATAATTATAGCCCTTGTATGAACATTTTTCTCATATATATAATAGATGTTAATCTGAATTTTATAGATGCATGTTTTTTTACTTAATTGATATTAATGTTAATTGGTAAGTATCTGATATAGTGTATTTTTGTGGTTGGTCTCTATTAGTGTTTAGGTTAATTATCTTGAATTTTGATTGTGCTTTACTTGCGTTGCTTGAGCAATGACCAAAAAAATTGAACTCAGGTACCTCATAGATGCTACAACAAAAATAAAAAGATAAATAATGATTGAAGGATTTGCACCAAGGGATAAAAGAAATAGATTGACTAGGCAAACAATTCTTGTGATAAGTTAAGGGATAGTTGTTATCATGTGCTTTTATATCATTTGAGTCAGGCCATGGATTAAAAAAAATATTAATACTTAGAGCAGAAGTCGAAATCATGACATGCTTTACAAAAGTGATTATTATGGCTCAAGTGACAAACTTTATTAGAGAGCCGGGACACGTCTTAATAATATTTTAACTTAAACAATAAATAACCATGATTATTGGAGAACAAGAATAGTGATTTTTCTTGAATATATTACGGAAATAAAATTGACAAATTAGGTGCTTAATTAGCTTAAACGTGCAATCAGCTAATTAAGAATTGTAGGAACACTTGAAACTATATTACGAAAATCCATTGGATATAGTGAATGTCTCTGATTGTGTAATTTTACAATGACATTATATTACGAAAACTCCACTGAGTATAGTGAATGTCTCTAATTGTGTAATCTTACAAATTCGAAATGAAAATTGCAAAAAGTATTAAAAAGTAGAGCATGTATTTATTTGTTGTCATTTAGGTATATTATTAATTTCTTACAAATATTATAAGTAATAAATATTATTTATATGAATGACAATTACGTAAGTATGAAAAAGGTGATCTGTGTATATTTCTAATAAATTTGTAACATAAAATGTTCAATTTTCAAAATGCCCACCTCTTTTAAGTATAAAGAATGATTTTTAAAGGAATATTTAATATAAATCAAATTTGTTTTGATAAATGTTTATTGCTCCAAGAATCATAAAAAGTGATTTGTAAAAATCTTTCGATAATTCGTAGGTTTTTTTCTATAAATATGCAATATAAATAATACATATTATTTTCATAAATGTTCAACTATCTACAAAAGTGGATTTTTTTTCTACATTTTTTGTAACTTGTGTATTTTTTGGCTCATTTTTCTCCTCTAACAAAATAAATATTTCACCAGTGAATGAAAAACATCTGAAACTAAAAATAGTACTAGACTTGTACTACAACCAAACTATAGATGACAAACAAGTTTAGTGAAATTCCTCCACACAACAGTTGTTTTAAAGACAAAATTCACAAAAACATGCTTCAGTATTTAGAACTAACAAATAACACTATTAAAACTCAAGGCATGTGTTGAGTTCAGATGGCTTGGATGTAAGACCTTTTCTTTTCCAATATCTCACTGCACTTTTCACTATTCATGATGTATCTTCAACCTGCTAACTAGCAATTAGCTTGTGGTAGTTGACCGTCTCTTACATGGTTTTAGCCATTTTTGCTTCCTCATAGACATTCTAGCAAGCAAGCTTCCTTTGCAACGTCGATACAGTCCAAATGGTTAAAACTAAGTGCTTGAATTCAAATGTTTAAATCCGACTAACCAAATGCTTAACTCCAAACACACGTTAACTTAATTATTGGACACATCCTTCATGCCACATTTATCAACTTGGATTATATAAGAATCACAAACATCACTTTTTAGGATAAAGTAATTGTAGCATGCCACTCACAAGTCACTTTTATTGTAACAAATTACAATTTTTATATCACTTATAAAAAAAGAAAGCCTACATTATATACAAAAAGCACAATATAATCACAACTAACAAATCACCTTTTATTATAACAAATCACTGTTTTTTTTTTGCTAAATTAATATATAATAGAAGAAAGAAGCTACAAAGGGGTTAACCCTTGGTCTATGTCAAGGCATAGATGGATCAGTTTAAGACAATCCGATAACCACAGATTGACAAAAAGAAGCAATAATGAAATGAAACTAGGCTAGAACTAAACAATCAAATCAGGTCTACTAATAACAACTTTAGAGAACCATGTGGAGCTTGCAAGTCTTGCTCGAGTGTCAACGATGATACCATCCAAGAGCCGCTTCGGGCTAAAGGTCCCCTTGTCATGTTTCCTAGCATTTCTTTCCCGCCATATAAAGTAAGAGTAGGTTTGAACCATAAGCAAAACCACCCTCTTCTTTGAACCATCCTGAATACTAAGAATGTTATTCTGAAAATCTGCCCAAGTGTGCCCAAGCACGCGTAAGTTAAGCATAGATAGCATTTGAGAAAGCACAAAACAACTGTACGGGCAGTGAAGGAAAAGATGAGTATCCGTCTCGCGACCCATAACGCACAGGAAGCATTGTTGGCCCAGTTCAATTCCAAACCTAGCAAGCCTGGCTAAGGTGTAGAGGCGTCTGTGACATAGTAACCAATGGTGGTGAGCATTTCTATCCACCTTAAGTTGGTGCCAAACTGCAAGATACCAGTGAACCTGTTGACTTCGATGTTTGAGGCTTTCCCAGACATGCCACGTTCTAACCTTTTTAATGTTCAGACCATCCCAAAGGATAATGTCACGAGAATTCAGATCGAAAGATGGATGATCAAACGAGTTGATCCAGTGCAGCAAGGCAGGTTCCAAGTGATGGTGTCTCTCATTTGGGTGAGGAAGCAACTAACAACCTGTGGCGATAATGTCATTCACTGATGAGCTTCGATTCATACCACTTTGGTAGATAATAGGAGCAGAAATCTGGTTAGCAAGACAAGAATTATGCCACCAAGGGTCAAACCATAGGGAGATAGAAGAGCCATCACCAATGGAGTAAGAGGTAAAACGAAGAGCAGTAGTACGAAGTCTAAGAACCTTTTTCCAAATCCACGAACAATCAGTGGGAATAGGAATAGCCCAGAAGTGTTTATTCTTAAGAACCGTATTGTTCACCCAAGAAGCCCACAGAGTTGGGGACTTGTTAATAATCTTTAAGATATGACAAATAATCTGCGCCCTATTCCAATCAGATGGGTCTTTTAATCCCAAGCCACCTTCATTCCTAGGCAAGCACATTGTTTCCCAACTAACCTTAGTTCCCCCTTTATCTTGAATATTTCCATTCCAAATGAATCTTGTTAGCATAGACCGAATAGCATCATGAACCGTAGAAGGTAGGATAAAGTGATTCGACCAAAAAGCCTGCATAGCAAACAGAACTGACTTAACAAGCTGCACCCTACCGGCCAGAGACAGAAGTTTGGTTGTCCAGACTGTAATTCTGTGGGTAAGCTTCTCAATAAGAGGAATGCAGTCATTGACATATAGCTGAGAAGAAATAAGGGGTACACCTAAGAACCTAACTGGCAAGAAGCCTTGAGGAATATTATAGGTGTCGTGAAACCAAGAAATCAGCTGTTGTGTGCAGTTGCAGAAGAAACTAGTGCTTTTTTGCATACTCGGAGTAAGACCACTAATTTGGGAGAAATTATACACCGAATCCATGATGTGGGTGATTGAATGCTGGTCCCCATGACTGAACACAAGCACATCGTCGGCAAAGAATAGATGTGTTAGATCCAAATCCTTGCATCTCCAATGATGTTTAAATCCCACAGGCTTCGCCTTCAACATCTGGGAGAGAATATTCATACACAAGGCAAAGATATAAGGTGACATAGGGTCGCCCTGGCGAATACCTTTTGCCCCTTTAAAGTATCCATGAACTGATCCATTAATTTTGACTGAGTACCACGCACCAAATAAACAAAGTTGAATCCATCTGATAAAACGAGATGGAAAATTCATTTTATGGAGCACGGCAACAATAAAGTCCCATTGTAAGGAATCGAAGGCTTTGTGAAGGTCTAACTTGATGGCACATCTCGTAACTCCATTCTCTCTATCATAGCCCCGAAAGAGTTCTTGAGCAAGCAGAATGTTATCAGTGATATGTCTTCCCGGAATAAAGGCCGATTGGGCAATGTCAATGACCGTAGGCATTACAATTTTGAGCCTAGCTGCTATGATTTTAGAGATGCACTTGTATGCAATTGTGCACAAGGAGATGGGCCTGAAATCACGCATGTGAGATGGAGTAGGTATCTTGGGGATGAGAGCAATATTAGTAGAATTAATTCCATTGTGCATGTTGAAATCATTGAACAGCGAAAGAACAGCTTTACAAAAGCAGTCACCAACAATGCTCCAAGTTGCAAGAAAGAATTCAGCATTAAAGCCATCAGGGCCAGGCGCCTTGTTCTTTTTCATATTCTTCAAAGTTGCATAAATAAGATCATTACTAACCGGGGCTTCCAAAACAGCAGCTTGCGACACAGTGATGGTTGAGCAGTTTATGTTATCAAGTGTCATAGTAGTAGTGTCCGTAGTCCTAGAGTTAGAGCCAAGAAAATTTCTGTAATAGTCCACAGCAACAGATGCACATTGCCTCTGACCATGAACCAAAACACCCGAGTCATTATGAATAGCAAGCACTTTATTGTGATTCCAGTTAGACTTGCACTGGTTATGAAAGAAGATGTTGTTACCATCCCCTTTAGATAACCACTTGACCCTTGATTTCTGAAGCAAGATAGATTCCTCCTCCAAGAGAGCAACATTGAGCTTGGAGATGAGATCAGTTTCTTTAGCAAGCAGTTCAGCAGAATTATTAAGAACCAAATCATCTTGAGTCGCTTGTAAGTCCTCACGAAGAGAGTGAACATTTGAATGAAGATTGCCATGTCTTTTATTAAGGTCCCTAAGAGCAAGTTTAACAGCTTTAAGTTTCCTGCAAAGAATAGCCATAGGATCCCCAAATAGAGTGGTAGAATTCCACACCTGTGAAACCGTTGTTTGAAAATTTGGGAGCTGAAGCATGTAGTTAAAAACTTGGAAAGGCTTACCAAACCGATCCAGGTGCATAGGAATGGATAATAGAAGTGGATTGTGATCCATTATTCCCCTATTTTTAACAGTGACATAAGCTTCAGTGTGAGTATTAAACCAAACACCATTGCCAACCACTCTATCAAGCCGCTTGAGAATAGGATCCAGAGGTCTCTTATTAGTCCAAGTAAAGAGATCACCCACCGTACGGATTTGATCAAGACCTGCTGTTGACAAACAATTTTTGAAGGCTTGCATGTCAGTAGTCCAAGTCTCCCTACCTCCACTGACCTCATTAATACTAAGAATGTAGTTAAAATCTCCTAAGCAACACCAAGGCAAAGAAGTATTGCTCAAATTAATAAGATCATTCCATAATAAGACACGATTATTGGCTTCGTTATGAGCATAAATAAAAGTGGCCAGAAAAGTGAAATCTTTCTCAATGAATCTAACAGTACATGTAATATGCTGAGAAGATTTAGAATGCAATGATACATTCCAAACGGAGGGATCCCAGCCCACCCAGACACGACCATTATAATGGTTTTCATAATTGAAAAGCCAATGCCAAGATCTGTTAATCTTTCTTGAAACGCACTGTGAATGTTTTTCTTTAACTTTGGTCTCCATCAAGCCAATAAAGGACAAGGCATTTGCAGAGATAAAATTATGAGCTCCATTTGGTGAGGAACCTTATTCAGACCTCTAACATTCCATGCGGCAAAATTCATTACAGTCTTTTGAGAATTGTTGGCGTACCTGCCAACCTGGGGCTTCTTCTGTGTGTGACTAGAGTAAAACCATCGGCATCCACAATTTTGTTAGTAACATTAGGCTTTTTGGGTTTTGGTATCGCAGTAGCATGAGTCGAATTTAAATCAATGACCAGACTGCAGGTTTGTTCAGTGTTGCTATTTGATTGATGTACTTGAGACTTGCCATTTTTCCTTTTCTTATCCGGGGTGCTAGTGGCATAATATGGCAGTTCAATATTTATGGGCTCAACATCAGCCGCAAAATCTTCATTGGAGATTAGAGAATCCACCGGATTTTCGTCAAACTCAATCAAGTTGTCATCATCATCAAAATAGTTCTCTTGGTTTTCCTGGTTGTCCCCTGCTGCATTTGAAGTGTGCCCCACATCTTTTAAGACTGCAACCTCCTTCTCAAGCTCATTAAGAATGTCATCTTCGTCCATAACTACATTACACCCACAGAATTTACAAATACTGTATGAGACCATTTCCAAATTTCCCATGTATGCTGCTACAGTTGGTGAGACGATATTCGAAGCATTGGAGGAACCATGGTTTGAAACAGGTGCTGGAACAGATGTTGTAGCATTGGAAGCAGTACTATCTCCACCCTTATTTCCATTTTGTGCCATTCTGGGTTTCTTTGTGATTCTATCGGGATTGTTGATGCAACGGGATAAGGAATGCCCAAAAGCTTGGCATAAGCTGCAAGAGTATGGAAGTTGTGAATATTGGACTTCAATCCGTTCTTTTTCTTCCACACCATCAACATTTAATATCGAAGCCCAAACATAATCAGGTCTTGGCGACGAATAATAGATTTCTACCTGAATATTAGCATACTTTAAAGGTTCGAATTTAGCCGTAGCATCATCAAATTTCAATGGTCGACCCACAGAGCGAGCAATAGAAGACAAGCTATCCCTCGACCACAAAGAATATGGGACATCAACCAAACGAATCCAACATGGGACCTTATCCACGACATTTCGCTTAAATTTTGATCCTTCCATCCAAGGCATCAAATAAAGCGTTTTCCCCCCCATCTGAACTGTGTTGAGGTTTAAAGCCATGTTTCTTTCTGCCATTGTACCAAATCTAAACGTATAATCGCCCTTAGAACTATAATAAACACCCGTAAGACCTTTGTTTTGCCATAACTTTTGTGCCTTTTCCCGAATGAATTTGAAAGCAAAGTTCCCACCAATAAAGTGGCCAATAATGCTTGTTTCCCACTGTTTTTGGGCTCGGAGCATATAATCTCTAGAGAAAGTAACCGAGGCAGACCCATTTTCATTGTACTTAATGATTGCCTCATCATTAATTTCAGTATTAGGGGTGGAGTTAACGACATCCTGAGCAACTATTGAGCTCCATGTAACAGATTTCTTAGATGGTTTCAAGGGGTCATCAATGCTGGCCAGATTACCCTTCTGAACCTGTGTAACATCCTGTTGTTGAGGAGAATTAATAGTAAAGAATTGAAAGTTCTTACCAGCGTTAGTAGCCGTATTAACAGTTTGCGCCTTGCTAATCTGAGTCGGTGGCACAGGAACAGAGTTCACCTCCAAAGGTGATGCTGTCTTTTCATTCGAATCACCATTAGAAGCTTCAGAAGTATTAGCAGCTATGGGGCCAGTTGCAATTAGCTCGGTTCCATCATTCAAGATTAATTGGGTCTGCTCTTGAATACGATGTCTAGTGCGTGGGGAGAGAGGTTCAAAAACTAGAGAGTCGCTCTCCTCCCTAAAAGACAAATGAGGCTGAGGATTGAAGTGAGGCAAGGCATGGTTTACATAGTTGTGACCAATGAAGTTTGAGAACTCCTCAGAGTCCATAGATCCCGAATTTTCAGAATTTCTGGAGCCCATTGAGAGGTTGAGAAAGAACATATCGAGATTAAAATTGTATAAAGGTGGAAGAGGAAGCAGAGGAGAATAAGAAAAACAGGGGCGTGAAGAGAGTGGAGCTGACAGAAGGAGAGGAAGAAGCGGTCAAAGGCTACCGGAAGTGAAGTAAAGAGGTGGGCGGCTCCATGACGTAAATGTTGTTGAGATTTCCTTATCAATATTTAAAAGCCTCCAATATTAAAAGATACTAAATCACAAATCACTTATTATTACAAATATTACTATTTAATATTTGTACATATCAAATATTACTATTTAATCACAAATCACACATTACAAATCACAAATAAAATCACAAATCACTTATTATAATCATAAATCACTATTTTATACCACTTTAAAAAGAACTAACACCTCTGAACAAATAACTATACTATATACAAAAAAGCACAATATAATCACAACTCACAAGTCACCTTTTATTATAACAAATCACTGTTTTTATAAATCACAAACACTACACACACAAATCACAAATAACAAATTACTGTTCTATATCACAAATCACTTTTCTACATCACAAATCGCAAATATATTATCACAAATCACTGTTCTATATTACTTTTATATAGAAAATCATTATTTTCTAATACTCATTCATTACAAAAATTAAAAAAAATATTACCTCATTTACTATTATCCATTAAAAAAAATGAGTGAATAGATCCTGCAAAAAATAGTAATAAACATACACACAAACTTTAGAATCACTTTAAAATCAAATGAAACAAACATAAACATCAAAAATCACTTAAAACGAAAATGTTCTTTGTTGTAACATGCAAATAATGTCAATTATGCGCTGTATAAGGAGATTTACCTCTGTTTTTGTTTCCTCAATTTGTTCCTTCGATTTCTTGTAGAAAAACAAAAATATATGATTCAAGTATTATAAAACTTGATTCAAGCAAAATATGTGCGAAAGCAGTTTGTAAAGTGAGTCATCTTCTTCCCCAATGTAACAAAGTGATTTATAGTCGTAATTTTTAGAATAATGAAGCATATAATACTATTGTAGTGTTATGAAGATTTCGAACGATTTAGAGGCTTGATTAGGGCAAATTTGGGGGTGATTTGAAGGTGAACAATAGAGATAATGGACAAAGATAATTGTGAATAATTTTGCAACAGAGAGAGTGTGTTTATCGATAAGCTCTGTGTAATTTGAAAAACAAATTCTCTTTTTTGCAAAAGTGTCGGCTGCGTGTTTGGTTATTGGGCCTGGTTTGTGGCCCAATGTGCAGTTCTCACAATAACAGGGTCTCATTAAAATAGCCATATATATATAGGCTAGCGTTCAAATAGAAACCAACCTTAGAATAGAAACTAGAAACCTACACTAAATAAATTATATTTCATTTATTTTAATGGCCCCGCTAGGGGCACCTTCATAAAAAACTTATAAAATTCTTGGCTCTATTCAACAAAAATATAAAAAAAAATTAAAATAAAAAGTTACTATTCACGTGCCACGTCATCACGTGAACAGTAACTTTTTTTAAATTTTTTTATTTTTTTGTTGAATAGAGCCAATAATTTTAAACGTTTTTTGTATTGGGGTACCCCTAATTTGGTCATTAGATTAGTTTGAAATATTTAATTTAGGTTTAGTTTCTATTCTAAGTTAGTTTCTATTAGAACAAGACCCTATATATATATATAGGGGCTGCTCAAATGAGACCCCTCTTATAATGAGACCCTCTCTTATAATGAGTCCCCCTCATATTTCTTGTATTTTAGAGGGCCCCGCCAGGGGCACCCAATACGAAAAAGTCTTATAATTCTATCCTCTATCCATTTATGAAAAGAAAAAAGTAAAAAAAATTTTTTTTTTTGAAAAAAATGATGACGTGGCAACAATTTTTTTATTTTTAAAAATTTTTTTTTCCAAATTTTTTTTTGATGAATGAATAGAGGGTATAATTATAAGACTTTTTCGTATTGGGTGCCCCTGGCGGGGCCCTTTAGAATAGATAAAATATGAAGGGGACTCATTATAAGAGAGGGTCTCAATATAAGAAGGGTCTCATTTGAGCACCTCCCTATATATATATATATATGAGAAAAATGTTCCAAAAGTTAACTTTAGGTGAATTTCCTAAAGTTAACCTTTAAAATCATGCATTTGTTACTTTTTATTTATAAGAGCCCCACAGGGGCATTAATGATATGTCTTTTTATTCAGGAAACTATGCGATGTGTCTTGATTTCACTGGTTAACTTTAGGAAAGCATTAATGATATGTCTTTTTATTCAGGAAACTATGTGATGTGTCTTGATTTCACTGGTTAATTTTAAGAAATTCTCCTACACTTAACTATAGGATCATTAAGCCCTATATATATATATATATATATATATATATATATATATATATATATATATATTTCAAATAACTGATCAAAAATGACAATTGAAAACTGTAAGTTGCAATCTATTTTTAATCGATTGCCTTTTTCATGTTTATTTTTAGTTGATATCACCTTTTATAAACATGTAAATTAGTTCTACCATATCTTCAAATCATCAATGTTTCTATTCTAATTAAACATATTACCTTTTAATTTAAAACATATATACCCAAAAATATTATACCATATTAACATTAGATTTTTAGTAATCATAAGGTATATTTTATAATTAAATTACTTTACCTATTCAAGTTTCGAATACCGTCAACGACATATTTAACTTAAAATTTTATAACATTAATTTTAAATCATGCATATCATTAATTATAGCATAAAATAAAATTTATAACCTATCAAAAAAAATCAGTACATCGCATGGGTTATAAGCTAGTATCAATTAAAATTAGACATGATAGAAAATGGACTCACATTTTGCTGAATAAAGTTAGTACTTGATTGTTCATGTTGAAAATGTAAAGTTAAAAGATTAAATCACATAAAAGTAGATGGTCATGGTCATAATTAGCAAAGAGAATGATTATGGATCACTAGGTATATTTTTTTAAAAAAAATGTTCTTCAACATTTAAAATATAATAATATAATCGATCCTTTAATCATAATTTGTAGAATTGTTTCAGATTATGTACATTATTATCAATTTATAATTTACGAAAATTTAGACATTCACTTTAAACTAAAGAGAGTGTATTGTTGTATTTCATCACATAAATTTAACGTTTAAATCTTTATTACGTTTTTTTTTGTTAGTAAATAGTTCAAATAAAACTAAAAATATGATTTTCTACATATAAAATATTTAATTAAATATAATGAATAAATTTTTAAAAAATAATTAGTTTGCATAAATTAATTGAATGACTAATTGAATGCATATGTCATAGAATCAAATATTAGTGAAAGATTAATGCATCAAATATTCTTAAAGATAAATTATATGGGATTTGTTTAATCTAGAATATAAAGGATTTTGTTTAAAATTTTAAAAATTCAAATATATTCAATTTAAATATTGAAATATCGATTTTGTGATATTAAATTTAAATTTTGAAAAACATCTATCAATATCTATTACATTCAATAACGTTTATAAATTAGTCTCGACAATGTAGAGATATCCAATTAATTCATAAAATTTTCTAAAATTTGGTGGTTTTAAAGCACTACGAGTTTTTAGAAAATGGAGATCAAGAATTCTTGTAACATCAAATCTTCATCCATTTCACTTAGCAAATATAGACTCTGTTCTAAAAGTCGACGATTAATCGGGATTAATCGTCGATTAATCGCTGTTCGGTAAGGAACCGAACTGATTTTACAAAAATCGGCCAAAAAATTGTTTTTTTAAAAAATTCGGGATTAATCGGGATTAATCGGTCAAAAATCGGCATTATTGATAAAAAATTGAAAAATAAGTAGAAAAATTAAAAAAAATCAAAAAGTAATAAATTGAATAAATTTTAAGAAAACAATTATTCTCATATACGAAACTAATATTTTAAACGGTTAAATAATGAATTTTATCAATTTTTTTCTCATATTGACCCCAATTCAAAAATTAGATCTTAAAATTTATATTTACTTTAATAATGCTATGTATTTTAAATATATTTGTATAAATATATGATAATTATTCATGTATAATCAAAATAATAAAATAATTATGTATATTAATAATAATTATATTTAAAAATAATATTAAATTAGTTCCGATTAATGATCCAATTAATCCCCGATTACCCGATTAATCCCTGGACGATACCTCCACCGATTAAGTCCGATTTCCGCTTTTTACACCAGTGAATATAGATCATCGAGGATTAATGTTGATTTCAAAAGGAAAATTAATCCAAACACATAATTTTGGACCTTGGACTTTGGTTTTTTCAATTGCACAGGAGATCTATGAAATTCTGTCATTATATATCATATCATTAAGAGGCTGTTTGGCAACACTTAATTTAAGGAGCTTTTGGCTTTAAGTAGTTTTTGCCCCGTTTGTGTACACCGGCTTTAAGCCGGCTTTAAGTTAAAAAACTGCTTTAAGTCATAAGTTACATTTAGGTACTTTTCACTTATGACTTATGACTTATGGATTTTTTTTTTGATTTTTTTTTTTTTACGATTCTTGTAAAGCTTAAATATCATGAATTTAAATTTTTTTTAAGTCAAATTTCACTTTAAGTCAAAATTATTAAATCCCCATTTAACTTTAAGTAAAATTACCCAAACACTTTAATTCAACTTAAAGTAAACAACTTTACTTTCTCCTTTAAGTTAAAAATACCCCCTTTAAGTCAAAAGTAACTTATTTTAAGCAATCCCAAACACCCTCTAAGTACGTTCTGCAAACAATATAATTTCAGCAAGAAGACAATGAATTCCGCAAGTATAACAAAACAAAAAATAATGTTCTGCAAGTAAATATTTATATTATTTAAGTAAAACAACATTCAATTTTTGCAAAAACTTGAGCAGTTAAACAATCAGCCTGTTTGGGAACAGGTGCTTAAAGCCAAACGGGGCTTTAAGTTGTTATGGACCTGTTTGGCTAAACAGCTTAAAGCACGGCTTTAAGTTAAAAAACTGCTTTAAGTCATAAGTTCCATTTAGGTACTTTTGACTTATGACTTATGACTTATGGAGTTTTTTTTTTTTTTTCTTTTTTTCATGATTCTTGTAAAGTTCAAATATTATGAATTTAAAATTTTTTTAAGTCAAATTTCACTTTAAGTCAAAATTATTAAATCCTCATTTAACTTTAAGTAAAATTACCCAAACACTTTCATTCAACTTAAAATAAACAACTTCACTTTCTCCTTTAAGTTAAAAACACCTTCATTAAGTCAAAAGTAACTTATTTTAAGCAATCCCAAACACCCTCAATATCTGACTAGCTGAGTAGAGCTTCATTATACATCGTGGGAATAAGTAAAAGATCATTCACTCCGTTTGTTAGCAATGAACTTCTAATTTTAGATTTCACCTACAGACAATCAAACCCGGGTGCAATCCCGTAACAAGGAGGTCGAGGGTTCGACTCCGGTTGGAGTTGGGTGTGTGTTCAACTAGTAAAAAAAAAAAAAAAAAGTTACAACAAAGTACGGTTGCTTCTAACTTAAAACATCTTGAGATGAATACAATACAACCGATAATCCTCCCTGTATTTTTGTGGACTTGCAAAACGTACAAAACAAAAATACATAGTAAATTTAAAGATATTGCCACCATCGCACACCTAGGAATCCAAGGAAGTACGATAAGCTATGTGAATAACAAGCAACACACTTCTGAGAATACAATATGAGACTAGAAAGAGAGTTTTCTACCAAACTTCATAATGAATACTTCTAGTAGTACCAACTGAACCTAACTTTCAGTTCCCTCAAGACATCCTTCTCTAAACTACCAGCATAAAAGGGAAAATCCATATTATCCCTTTTGATCGAAGGAGATACTGCTCTCCTCACAAGCCTTCCATCACTATCAAAAGCAAGAAGTCCATAACCTTGTCTTAAAACACGAAATATCAGCTTGTATTCATCTGATCCCACACGAACAGGAAGTCTCAACCCTGACATTGTTGCAACATGCTTGAAAGACGAAGACATCTGGTCTTCGCATATGTGGATCACTTCAAACTCATTCTTTGTGCCTTTCATTTGGAGATGCCTTGTTTTTAGCATCCGCCAAAACTTGGCGGAATCTGGAATTGTCAGGCTGTGCTCGACGATAAGCATGATTTTCTTCCCCGCAAGTTGCGACAACTCAACAGCATAAACCTGTAAAGTTAAATTGAAAAGACAATAAGAAAAATGGCACAAGAACTTCCAAACAAGGGAGGAGAGACGGCATGGAACCAAGCACAAGAATGTGGAAGGAACTCACAGTGGACCCGTCGGTTTTAATGAAAGAAGTGTCGGGACTACAGAACATATCCAGCTTCAAGTTCAATTTTCGTATATTTTCAGCCTCTCTTTTAGCAACTGTTTTGCGGGTGAATGGGAATGATGAAATTCCATAGTTGTTAAAAATGTCAGCACCATAACGGTCAGCAAATTTTCCATGCGGTCCAATAATTGCAAGCCTAGGATCCGGCCATGAACTATCTACACCCCCAGGATAAATAAAGATCCGCTGCAACTTCTTACAGATTGGGTCTTTATACGGGAGTGCCAGCCAAGGCATCTCGCTGAATCTTTGCCAGAATAACTCTTCGCTTGAATGTTCGTAGGCAGAAAATGTGTCATGAACGTACACAAGCACGATTTCAAAGTTTTTCTCTTTGGCCAACAGTTCATAGGCCTTGTGGATGTTGATTCTAAAATCATCGCTCTGTTCCTCATCATAAAAATACAAGGCTACGACCTTGTCTTCAAGAGTATCAAGAGGTACCTTCTATTAAAAGGAGCAAAGAGTAAAAGGGATACATAGACAACAATCATAGTTGACAAAAGCATGCAGAGATATATAACTGAAAGGGAACAAATGATGAGTATACGACAAATGAAGTGATTATGATTACTATATGAATCAATACCTGCTTATTTTTGTCCAAGATGTAATCACGTTCAGCAGAGGCGAGGAGTTTAGAAACGGAGGGACAGAACCGAGCCTCTAGGTCTTCGGCTATAAGGTATTCTATCCTCTCCTTGCTGAAAGGAAAACCCCGAGCTCCATACAAGCGAAAGATTTCTCGGGCATTACGTTGCAAAACCATGCCTGTGGGATCAATGACAATTGAGATGGGTTCGGATTTGACACGGCCAGAGACGGGAAATCTTGTCTCCAAAAATTCCCTGGATTTGATATCGGAGAAAGGGATGGCAGTCCAAGGCATGAAAGAGAATTGAAGTTCAAAATATTCCTCGAGACGAGAATTGTGTAATTCTAGTCCACGTTGATCAAGTTTAACAGGGATAAAAACGACCTCCAAACAAGCTTGAGGCTGTAGCGCATTATATATCTCCACCAAGATTGTTGTTGCATGCTTATGAGTAGAATAATCAAGGGAAGACCAAGGAAAGAGTGGCATGAAATGTAAAACAATAAATTTACCTTGGAGGTGCTTAGCCTGGACCTAAAGGGGAAACAAAGGGAGGGAAGATAGTGTACATGAATTAAAAAATAATAATTTAAAACACACACAGATGCATAAAATGAAATTATGAAAATGGTTGGATTAATTAAATTGCTACTCGTGGTGAAAGTCCTAAAATTGGAATGAAGCAGGCAATTACGTTTGCAAAACATGTATACAGTTAATATCATCAGTCGAATAAAATTATGCATTCATTCAAAATTCGAATAAGAACATGAAAGCAACAAGAGGTCAAGTGGTCTGATATATATGATTTATATCCACGTTCTGCTCAATTGTGTATCATCATTTGATGGTGGTGTTGTAGAGTGGTTTTTTTTTTTTTATTGCTGTTTTTTTGGTGCTTGTAGGAGGTGCAGGTAAAAACTTTGTTTTAGTGACTGTTTTTTGTTCTACTTATGAGCTTGTGTGATACTAGTAATGTAAATGAATAAGAAAGACCTACAAGCCTACACAGGGTAAAGCTACGGATTACTATGTACAAATCTGCATTTACGTAATTTAGAAGGAAGAAATCTTTGCTAGTTTGAGTATAATTTATTAAATCTGCATGTTTAAATCTTTCATTTAAACATAATATATTAATGTTTTACATGTATAATTTATTTACTTTAGATTAATTTGTACTATTTATGTACTTGTTACAATTTTTTTACAATTTTTAGTTATGTTTTTATTATATTTTAAAGTTATTATATGAACTTGTTATGTTTTTTACAAATTTCAATTAATGTTTAATTTTTTATGTAGTTGTTATAAAAAAATTATTAGTATTAGGGCACTCTATTTTTGTTTTGCACAGGGCATCCAAAATCTCAGGACCGGCTCTGAGTATATGATACTCCATCAGAGTACACTGTACATAGTTAGCATGATTAGAATTCAGAAAATGGTTATGCTGTGAGGTTAATTATTTCATTGGGTAATGAAAATGGTAGTAATTGTATGAAATAAATAGCTAATCGTGGATAAAAGCAGGCAAATACGTTTGCAAAACATATATAATTATACAGTCAGTTAGTATCATCAGGCAAGTAAAATTATGCATGAATTAAGAATACGAAAGCAACAAGTAGAGTGAAAAATAAATAAATACCGGACGATGACGGTCATTGTAGGTGATGAGATGGTCCCTGTGTTTGGGGAAGAGAAGTTTAAATAAATTAACTCTATCTCCAATTTGTACTGTACTAGTATACTGCTGCTGCTGCTTCCACTTCACTTGCTGCTTGTTTATTCCAGTGGAACACCTCCTTAAGCTCAAACAACTCTTTGCTTCCTTCTTATTCGATAAATTATCCTCACCATTCATCTTTAATAAATTATCCTCATCATTCAATCTCTTCAGTCTCTTAGCAGAATCATCATCATCATATTTATCATCATTCTTCTTCCTCCTCCCACTTGAACACCTCCCTATCGCCATTGACATCGTCTCCTCGTCCCGCCTCCCTTTCTTTCTTAGAGTTTTGCTTGCTTCCAAGTTCCATCCTTTATTATCTCAATTGGGTTGGGTGCAGGCCTGGTCGGATTTGGATCGATTGTCCTAAATCTATATCCGAATTCGTGAATTGTGATATTTGTTTAGGTCGATCCATATCCGATTCGTTCGGATTTTGGGTTATTGGATTCGACCTCCGATCCGTTTAATAAATTATAAATGTAAATTTTTTTTATTTTTATATTTTTAAATTTAAAAAATAGTATTTAAAATTTTTTTGACGAAATAAAAATAAAAATTATGACATATACATTGTTAAATCCAAATTTATATTCCAAAATAATATTATTTATATAAACTTTTATATATTATATATGTTATATATATATATATTTAATATATATTACATAAATATATAATAAATATAATATATTCAGATCGGATTGTTATCGGATCGGATCACACCAAATCCATATCCGCTTCTTATCGGATCGGACCCTTAACGGATCGGATTTTTTTTTGGAAGGGTCCATACCCTCCAATTTAACTACGAATCGAATCAGATCGGATATCCGATCCATTGACAGGTCTAGTTAGATGGATTAGGTTCGACAACCACAAAAACCTGATCCGACTGGATTCGGGCTTCACCTTTTCCTTTTTGTGAAAGATGATTACCTAAATATCCGAATTTGTAATTTTCCTAATAATAATGTATTTTCTTCTAATCCCTCTTTTTTTGTGATGATTACATAAATATCTGAATTTATATTTTTTAACTTATAATTTTTAGCGTTAATAAATACAACTTTTCTTTTTATATTTAAATTTTTAGTGTTAATAAACACAATATCAATTTTATAAAAAAATTTATCCAAATGAGCTGAACGGTACAAATTACAAAAAGAGGGGAAAATCGAACCCATATCATAACACATCATTTTAAAAAAAATTGGGAACAAATTTAGGGTAACTAACACTCCTTTATTTTCAATAACTAAGACACATGTTGACCGGATTAAACTGGAGTTCAAAATATATATTGCTTACTAGAAAGTGAAAAAAAGTTATTTTTCTATATCCTATGTAGAAAAATCCTCGATCGGAAGGAACTATTACACTATTACACCCTAAAATCTTAATCCAAGTAGAAACAGGAGAGTGTACAAGTACAAATCGTCCCTGTAAAACCTATATATACCCCCTACATCTATTCTCAAATCACAATTCATATGATCACTTATTGATTTTACGTTAAGCTTTCTCTTCAACCCTTTCCTTTACAAGCTTCTTTATGTGAATCCTTGATCAAACATGGCACCTATTTCACATCTCAACATTCTCAAACTAAGAAAATCAAAGTTAGTAGTTGTAGTAAGAAAGACTTTTCCCTTTGATCGCCACCCTCCTTGCCCTTCAAATTGTTCTTCATCTCCTCTCCACATTACCTTCCGCACTCACTCCAAGCAACTATTCTTGGACCCTCGTCGTGTTTCATTCTCGTCATTATCGAATCCATCTACGGTTATAGCAAAACATCAAGAATTTGTTGGTGAAAAGACTATTTGTCAAGATAGAAGCCTCTTCTTTCAGCTTCAAGAAAATGCCAACTCCAGGCTTGCTGTTAAGACCGCTCTCCGTTCCTTGAAGGTCAAGAAACCTCGACATGGTAGAATTTTCAAGAAATTGATGATTTTTTGGCGACAATACAATGTTGGGAACAAGAAGAAGGTTTTGAAGGGTTTGGTTATTAATATAAAGATTGTGTAGAGTTTAATTGGGGATAGAGATTCGGTTCGTGAGGCGATGAAGAAATCGTGGGAGGAACGTAAGTCTGAATCTCACGGAGATGGAGATGTATTACTACTGAGCAACTGAAAGCTCGTTTAACTTTGTATTTTTGCACTAGAACGTTAAAGATTTCATGTAAATCAAAATCTTGCCGCACTCTATATTTATTTAACAAAATCTTGTTCAGACTTGATAACAACTTCAGATGTTTGATGCCCTAATCTTTAGTAGTCATTATATGTGATTGTTCCTTTGTTTTGTCCCTCTAAAATTTGTCATAATAGAATATTAAATATGTATGGAATTCTGTCACTTTGGAATAGTAATCTTCATGATTTTGGGTTTCTCTTAGAGCCGACAATTTTGAATACGACACGAAACATAATACAAAAACGACACGAAAATTACGGGTTTGGGTTGACCTTTGCGGTACACGAACACGAAATTACACAGATGAATTTAGTGTCGGTTTTGGGTTTAACCTTGGGTACACGACACGAAACGAAAATACACGAAATAAATAAATATTTAAATAATTTTATTAAGATTATATGAATACACATTTAAAAAAAATATTTTATATATGAATTTTATATAAGATAAATACAAAATAATTTCAAATTTTAGTTTCACAAGACTTGAGCACACCTGATTCTTTATGACATATTGACTTAAGACTCATCTAGTAAAAATTTAATATTTAAATATTTTTATTTTTATTCAAAAATTACACGAAACGCGATACTAAATGTACACGAAATGAAGGTACACGAACACGAAACGAAACGAATCCTTAACGGATTGATTTTAAAAATATTTAAAATCTTCCGTGCATCGCACGGGCTATAAGCTAGTTATATCCTTATCTATACTATACTATTATAAGCGAAACAGGTTATATTTGGTACACTTTGTTTGGTACACTCAATAGCAATCGTTGGATTTTGAGATAGATTGGTGAGAACCGTTGGATCTAATACTATAACAATATTCTTTTTCTAATATTTAAAATATTCTCATTCGTTAAGTTAGAATCCCACCAATAACATATATTCATTAAATATATATATACTTTTTATAAACTATTTTTAAGAGTTTAAGGTTCTATTTTCGTCAATATCATATTATAATCAAAAAAAATTATTATCTTTTTTAAGGGTTTTACATCAAACTACCCACCCATTTCACAAAAATATATCAAGTAGCTACCCAATCTCCACGGCAACTCGTTTAGACCACTAAAGTGTCAAAATATATAACTTTGATTAAAAAATTAACGGTCAACGTTAAGATTTTGGATTGACAATTAGTATACTAATTGGACAGACTACCTAGAAAAAGGAAAAAAAAATAAAAAAAAATTAAGTAACCCGCTATTGACAAAAAAAACAAAAAGTAAATACTTTGTTATGACAAAACACATGCATTACATTCACGCAAAAGGGAGAATTATATGCAAACGAAAGAAAAATATGAAATCTTAGGATGAACCGTAATATACTAGTATAAATGCAGGTATGATATAAAAAGAAAATTAGCGATCATGTTCTACCTGGTTAGTCAAATCTCCAAATATCCCTTAAATGTCATCCAAGCATGACACATCAACGCATTTTTAATGTTAATTGTCAAATTTTTGAAATAAATTTAACGGAATGATATATTTTACCACTTTAGTGGTTTAAATGAGTCGCCATGGAGATTGGGTAGCTACTTGATATTTTTTTGTGATATGAGTGGGCAATTTGATTTAAAACCCCTTTTTTTAATAAAGTATTATTATACATTTATATTATCTTATAAACTACTCCCAAAATTTTTCGTCAATAACATATTGTAGTTAAAAATTAAAACACTATCGCTTAAAATACTATCAAAAAATATATTATGATATTTTATTATCATAAATAATTTTTTTCCTAATAATTATATATATATATATATATATATAAATATATATATATGAAAATATGAAAATATGGGTAATAAGATAAAAAATATTAAAAAAAATCATCCGTGCATCACACAATATAGAAATTAAATTACATAAAATCTGGAAAAAACTTACAATATAGAAAATTTTGTATAAAAATCAAAAAAAAGGTCTACATGATTAGATAAATTTCACTCTCTCTACTAAATAAAAATTAAAAAAAAATATTTTTATGTAATATTTTTATATATACTTATGTATTTTAAAGTAATAATTAAAATACATGATTAGAATAATATTTATATTCATAGGATTTATAAAGTTAAAAAATTATTTTAATAATAAAAATATATATACAACTTAAAATTTTAACAATGAAATATTATTAAACAGTTTACAAGCAACCGTGCATCGCACCGGTTATAGGCTATATATAATAAGTGTAAAAGGGATCTTATCCATAATTTTGATTCGATCACCTAACATGGTTTAAATAATATATTCGTCTATCATAAAAAATTATTGATATTTTTCGAGAACTAATTTAAATTAATATAAATAGTTTTATGAGATACGTCAATATCAATATATATATATATATATATATATAAAGGAGGATACGCGGGAGTTTAGGTGGCACTCTAAGATCGTCTCAATCTATTTTTCTAATTTTCTAAAATTTTAGAATTTTAAACACTTATAAATATAAAAATATCATTTAACATATTAGAAGTTAAATAGGTGTTCGAATTTATAGAGGAAAAGAGTTTGAATTTATAGGAAGACATATGATTAGAAGTTATATTGGAAGTAGAATAAGTATTTATAAAGCATATGATTAAAAGTTCTATTGAAAGTAGAATAGGAGTTCGAATTTATAGAGAATAAGAGTTCAAATTTATAGAAAAAACGTATAAATAAAAGTTTCTATTGGAATCATCAATCAATATATCAATATATATAAATAAAGGAGGATACGCGGGAGTTTAGGTGGCGCTCTAAGATCGTCTCAATCTATTTTTCTAATTTTCTTAAATTTTAGAATTTTAAACACTTATAAATATAAAAATATCATTTAACATATTAGAAGTTAAATAGGTGTTCGAATTTATAGAGGAAAAGAGTTTGAATTTATAGGAAGACATATGATTAGAAGTTATATTGGAGGTCGAATAAGTATTTATAAAGCATATGATTAAAAGTTCTATTGAAAGTAGAATATGAGTTCGAATTTATAGAGAATAAGAGTTCAAATTTATAGAAAAAACATGTAAATAAAAGTTTCTATTGCAAGTAGAATAAGTATTTATAAAGTATAAAATTAAAAGTTCTATTAGAAGTAGAATAGGAGTTCGAATTTATAGAGAATAAGAGTTCGAATTTATAGAAAAACATATAAAATAAAAGTTCTATTAGAAGTAGAATAGGTGTTTGAATATATAGAACATCCATATAACTAAATATTTTATAGAAAGTACGATCTTCTTAAATTATATAATTTTTATATAAGTTAATTATACTTCTATTAGGAAAATTTATTCACAAATCCAATACTATTATCATAAAAAAAAGTCATCGTATCTAAAAGAAAAGAATTGATGTGTTAACATTATAAAAGAACATTCTCATGCAGGAATCCTAAATAAAAATAGGAATATCTATAATATAATTAAAGAGAAAATAAGATGTGTTTTCATTTTTTTTTTGAAACATGTGTTTTCATTTTCTAAAATTCCATAAATTTTAGAAAGTATAGATAAAGTATAAATTGTAATTCACTCTATTTTTTAGGTTTTAATTTTAAGGAAAATAGTTGTTGTGTAAGATAAGTATCATTAATAATTTGGAATTTCGACCTAAACGAGAGCGGCTCGAAACGTGTTTAACGGGAAGATGGCTCATTATAAAAGATTGTATTAGCTATTAAAATATCATTTTGATGTTATAAATTTTATTTTATTTTTAGGATTTGATTTTTATGGATAAACATTATACAAGTGATATATGTAAAAGTTAGGTTTTTGGTCTTAACGAGGGAGCGGATAAATAGTATAAAGATGTTTGAATATATAGGGAATACATAAAATAAAATGTTTTATTAGAAGTAGAATACGAGGACGGTGGAGACGTCTTACACGATTTTTAAAACTATATATCGTTTTTCCTAGAAATCCTTTATTTTATTTTTTTATACAATTTAATTATACTTGCATTAGAAAAATATATCCATAAATTTAATATCATTTCCATAACGAAAAATCTTTGAATTTTTTTTTTATATGTTAATATAACAGAAAGACATTCCCATGCGGAAGTTGTAAATAAGTACATGAATATCTATAATATACAGAAAATATAATATGTATTTTCATTTTTAAAACTCTATAAATATTAGAAAGTTTAAAGAATATAAAAATTGGAATTTTTTTTTATATAATTAGTTAGAATTTCGGTTCCAAATAAGAGCGACTCGAAACGTATTTAACGAGAAGACGACTCACTAGAAAAGATTGTATTAGCTATTAGAATTTGATATTGATGTCATAATTTTTTTTATTTTTATTGTTCAATTTTATGGATAAAAAATATTATATAAGCCTTTATAATATATGTTAAAATTGAGATTTCGATTTTAACGAGAGAGCGACCCAATCGAAAGAATAGTGTTTAACAAGAAATCGATTCATTAGAAAATGATATTTAATTATTAAAATATTATATTAATATTATAATATAACGTAAATGTATTAATTTTTTTAAAAAACAATATAACGCCGCCGCGAAGCGCGGTTTTATCGACTAGTGTATATATAAAGGAGGATACGCGGAAGGTGATGTGGCGTTCTAAGATGGTCTCAATCCATTTTTCTAATATTTCTAGAGTTTTGCAATTTTTAATATTAATAATTAAAAAACTCTAATATATAAGAAGTAGAAAAGGTATTTGAATGTATGAAGGAGAAGAATTCGAATTTAAAAGAAATATTAACAACTAAAATCTATGCTAATTAGAAGTAGGTTATATATTTGAATTTAAAGAAGAGTTCGAATTTATACGAAAGATATATAACTAAAAATTTAGTTAACATTTTCTAAATTTAATCATCTTCTAATGTGAATCTAAATTCAAAATACTATATAAAGCTATTTTCATCACGGAAGAACAATATATTTGCATCATTGCATGTCCTTTTTTTTTTGTAATTTGAATTTTCAATTTCATATTTGGTCTTAAAAGTTTTATTACTGTATAAAGTTTGCGAGAATGCTGCTAACACATGTTTTTGGTTTGTCTAGATATAACCCGACTTAAATTATGATTATGAATGATCGGCGGAATGGCGGGTCAAATTACTGGAGTGTGGAGATGTTAAGCGTTGATATGATATGTCAATATATATCGGACATGTTTGGTTACAATTTAAAATAAGTTGTTATGGACTTATTTTCGGTTAAAAATTTCATATTTTGATAATTTTTTTTATACAAGTATTTAATTTATGTTTGAGATTTCATAAGTTACAAAAAAATTAACTTTTTTACGAAAAAACTTGGGATCTTTTAACTTTTCAATTGATTAATCATCTTCACAATGAAAAATGAACTCCAAATTTCTCAAAATGTACGTGTTCTTTTAAACCTTGCTACATGCTACTTTATTCGTGTTTTTCGAGTCTTAAATATATTTTACGTTTTAGCCAAACTAATTGTTGGTTCTTTTTGTTTGATAGGAAAATTTAATTCGTTGCTAGCAACATATAACAAATAAGTTTTTCGTACAGATGGATTTCAAGAAATTGACTAACACCTGACTAGAGGAGGATGCGCGGGGTTATGTGACATTTAAAATCGTCTTAATCTATTTTTTTTTAAATTTATTAGAATTTTAAAATTTCAAATATTAATAAAAAATAAAAATATATTTGTAACATATTATAAGTAGAATAGGTGTTCGAATTTATAAAAAAGACGTATGATTAAGAGTTTTATTAGTGTTCGAATTTATAAACGAGAATAATTCTAATTTTAAATAAGACATATAATTAAAAGTTCTATCAAAAATAATACTGATGTTCAAACTTATAAAGGAGAAAATTTTAAATTTATAAGGAATGCATATAATTAAAAGTTTTATTGAAAATAGAATAGATATTTGTACATTTAATTAAAAGTTCTATTGAAAGTGAAATAGGTATTCGAATTTATAAAGGAGAAGAGTTCAAATATATATATATATATATATATATATATATATATATATATATATATATATATATATATATATATATATATATATATATATATATATACACGGAAGTTTAGGTGGCGCTCTAAAAGCGTCTCAATCTATTTTTCTAATTTTCTAGAATTTTAGAATTTTAAACAGTAATAAATGTAAAAATATCATTTAACATATTAGAAGTAGAATAGGTGTTCGAATTTATAGGAGAGAAGAGTTCGAATTTATAGGGAAGACATATGATTAGAAGTTCTATTGTAAGTAGAATAAGTATTTATAATGCATATGATTAAAAGTTCTATTGGAACTAGAATAAGAGTTCGAATTAATAGAGAATAAGAGTTCGAATTTATAGAAAAAACATATAAATAAAAGTTCTATTAGAAGTAGAAGAATGTCATTTAACATATTAGTAATAGAATAGGTGTTCGAATTTATAGAGGAAGACATATGATTAGAAGTTCTATTGTAAGTAGAATAAGTATTTATAATGCATATGATTAAAAGTTATATTGGAAGTAGAATAGGTATTCGAATTTATAGGACATATGATTAGAAGTTCTATTGTAAGTAGAATAAGTATTTATAATGCATATAATTAAAAGTTCTATTGGAAGTAGAATACAGTTCGAATTTATAGAAAAAAACATATAAATAAAAGTTCTATTAGAAGTAGAAAAATGTCATTTAATATATTAGAAATAGAATAGGTGTTCGAATTTATAGAGAAGAAGAGTTCGAATTTATAGGGAAGACATATGATTAGAAGTTCTATTGGAAGTAGAATAAGTATTAATAACGCATATGATTAAAAGTTCTATTGGAAGTAGAATAAGAGTTCGAATTTATAGAGAATAAGAGTTTGAATTTATAGAAAAAACATATAAATGAAAGTTCTATTAAAAGTAGAATAGGTTCGTAAATCCAATACTATTGTCATAAAAAAAAGTCATCGTATTTAAAAAGAAAAGAATTGATGTGTTTTTTTTTTATGAAAGGTGGTAATTCAATACATAAAAGCCATACGGCATCTACAAGAATGATCGAATCGATCAAACATAGAAAAGGATGACATGCTCGTCTTCATAATCAAAATGAGACAAATAAGCAAAAGTCTGAAAAAAATGATATGTCTATAGATACTCGCTCTACGCTCCATATCTTCGCCAAAATCCGTTTGAGCTAACGACCACAAATGAAGTTCCAACCAAGCTCTTATCGTTGAATCCGAACCAGCTCTCAAAACAAGGAGAGAAAATCCACCCTCTCACCAAGGAGAGAAATCCAAGAAATCAAACCAAACTGCAATCCAAATAAAACTTAAAACTGAAGAACACAACACAAAAAACTAAAATCAGATCGGACAACCTTGCCACACCGGACGAAAACGGGAGCCAAACGAGCTCAACAACGAAAATCTAAGAAACAAAATGAAAAATCCGAATGGATTCTTCGAAAGTTTCAGAAATCAAGGTCGATTTATTTGAAGAAACTGGAAAAAGAAGAAGATTTGACACACAAAAACAGTAAAAGAGGCCTCCGGTCGGTGGATGAATCCACCGCCGGAGGGAGGGAGGCGGACGGCTTGTCTGCTTTTTTGAGAGGGAGAGGGGGTCAAAGTAAGGCGGCTGTGTATTGGAACAAGTACTAGTCACTAATGGATTCTTGTTTCCCTGCGCAAAAGAATTGATGTGTTAACATAATAAAAGAACACTCTCATGCAGGAATCCTTTATAAATACAGGACTAAAAGAAAATAAGATGTGTTTTCATTTCTAAAACTCCATAAATTTTAGAAAGTCTAGAGAAAGTATATATTAGAATTCATTCTTTTTTTTAGGTTTTTATTTTAAGGAAAAAAGTTGTTGTGTAAGATAAGTATCATTAATAATAGGTAACGAAGTTGAAATTTCAATCCCAAATGAGAGCGGCTCGAAACGTGTTTAAAGGGAAGACGGCTCATTATAAAAGATTATATTAGCTATTAAAATATCATGTTGATGTTATAAATTTTACTTTATTTTTAGGATTTGATTTTTATGGATAAACATTATCATACAAGTGATATATGTAAAAATTAGGTTTTTGGTATTAACGAAAGAGCGGATCAATAGTAATAATCGTGTTTAACGAGAAAGTGGTTCATTAGAGAAGATCGTAAAAAAGATGTTTGAATATATGAGGAATACATAAAATAAAATGTTTTATTGGAAGTAGAATATGAGAACGGTGCATGATGATGTCTTATACGATTTTTTAAAAATATAAATCTTTTTTCTTAGAAATCCCTCTTTATTTTAATTTTTTTATTCAAGTTAATTATTTTGGCATCAGAAAAATATATCCATAAAAATATTATTTTCGTAACGAAAATTCTTCATATTTTTTTTTTATATTTTAACATAACAGAAAGACATTCCCATGCGGAAACTGTGAATAAATACAAGAATATTTGTAATATACAAAAAATATAAGATGTATTTTTATCTTTTAAAACTCCATAAATATTAGAAAGTTTAAAGAATATAAAAATTGGAATTGACTCTCTTTATATAATGAAGTTAGAATTTCTGTTCCAAATGAAAGCGGCTCGAAACGTATTTAATGGAAAGACGACTCACTAGAAAAGATTGTATTAACTATTGGAATTTGATACTACCATCATAATGTTTTCCTTTTTATTTTTACGATTCGATTTTATGGATAAAAATTATTATATAAGTCTTTATAATATATGTTAAAGTTAAAATTCCGGTTTTAACGAGAGAGTGTCTCAATCGAAAAAATCGTATTTAACAAGAAATCGATTCATTAGAGAACATTATTTAATTATTAAAATTTAATATTAATATTATAATATAACGTAAATGTATTGAATTTTTAAAAAATATTGTAACGCCGCCGCAAAGCGCGACTTTATCGACTAGTTTAAAAATAATCATGAACAAAACAAGCAAAAAGCAATTAGAAATACTCACGTGAAATAAGTTGGATAGAAAAAGTATGCATGGATCGACCATCAGCTTATCAGCTTATGACATTTAAGTTCGTAAACGGGTCTTCCCTTAGTTTGCCGAACACTCCTAACAAAAGGTAAATGGGCTTTTAGCCCAAATAAGCTAATTATTGGGTCTACCAAACATGCACTTGGGAACACGGGCACATAACCTACAAAGGCTACAATTGCAATCTGACTCTCTGAGTCTTTAACGAAGGAAAAAGCATTAACCTGTCTCCTTTTCCCGTGTCTCCTACTCTTTTTAATATAAAAAATATCCATGCGGTCCCATTTTAAATAAAAAAAATATTTTTATTTAAAATGAGCCCATATTTTTATTTAAAATGGGTCGGCACTCTTTTTATATTAAAAAGAATAGGGAACACGAAGGAGACACGGAGGAAGGGGAAGAGGATAGAAGATCCGGAGTCCCCATAAAATGTTTTCCATTTTCGAGGATCGAATTCCTTACCACATATGCTCCAAAAAAAATTTTTATAGCTTGTCCGGCAACTTGAATTTTAATGAACGACTAAAGCAATTTTGATTTGAATTTGAATTTCGACATTCAATACTAGTATTACGTTGAGAATTTGAAATGTTAACTTGTTTCATGTCAGATGTCATTTGAAATTCGTCATTCGAAATGAAATTTCATGTTTTCAAACAGTATCTTAATGTGTTTTAAATTGTATAGAAATATATTTGTATGTAAGATATTTTTTGTATTTTCTTAAAAGGGATCGGAGCTCACATTCTCAGACACATTAAGAGGGAGTTCCCATTCTCAGACACATTCGGACACTTATACTCCATTGCTGTTGCTTATATTCGAACACTCAAATTCTGTTTTAGGGAGTGAGGGCAATAGGCTAGTACTGCTTAGATCAAGATGAGTGATTCTTTGTTGCCAGAAAATCTCGCATTATGTCTCCGGCGCGCGGCGTATGTAAAAATCTTTTAATATCTTGTCCTCAACTTGGGTTCTTGAAAATCCAAGTACGACTTTACTAATAACATGATGCATCGTTTTAGCCTCAAAACTCTGCGATTTTGATTTCGTTGATATCTTTCCAGTCACATCCATAGTTTCTCGGGTGGACAATATATGTAAATGGAAAGACATTGCATTCCCTTGTAGAATTGACATGAATAAGAATTTGAAGCGATTCTATCACATGGATTAATGAATGCTATTGAGTCAAATGCCCAACGGTCTGAGATCGCATAGCTATCCGGAAAAGCTTCTCACAAAAAGCTTTTCAGATGGTTTCGATTGTTTCCCTTTTAAACCATAAAACCTGGTGGTACGTATTTATATGGATCGTACGTACGTGCATGGTACAAAAAATCTTGAAAAGAATCCGAAGAACTTCTTCTGCGAAAAGAATATGAAAACAAAGACATGCGATCATTTTAGACTTCATCGGCTGGGATTGCATGAGGAAATATTTTATAAAAATGAATGTTAATCTTTCACTATTTGTCATGCGTGTTTAACAAACTATGTAAAATTGTCCATAAGATTTCGAGTTTAGTAAGAACAGAGACTTAGAGGGTGTTTGGCTTAACTTAAAAAATGTTACTTATCACTTAAAGTGCTACTTACTCACTTTAAGTGAAAAGTGATAATTTTTACTTAAAGTTAGGTGTATCTGTTTGGCTAATTCCACTTAAAGTAAATTTATTTTTAAAAAATTAATTAAAAAAAAAGAAATTTATATTTTTTTGAAAGTATAAAATACAAATATATGAAAAGAATACAATACAAGTTAAATGGTGACTCAAATACATAAAAATTGATATACGAAAAAAATAAGTGGAAAAAAAGTACCTCCAAGCTACTTTTTTTTTTTAGCCTACTTTCCACTTTAAGTGGCTCCACTTTAAGGGGAGCCAAACACCTCCCATCAAACTTTAAGTGAAAAAAAAAAAAAAAAAATGGGGGCCAAACGGGCTCTTACTCTCTTGGAATTGTGTAGGATTTCGGAGGGAATTTTGTACAAATTCTCATCCACAAGTTTAATTTTGTTCATAAAATTTTTGTTTCACTGACTGATCCCAAAATTGATGATTTTTTAGCAATAAACTTAGTGTTTTACTAGTTCTTGAAACCTTTTAGGTATTGATGATGTGGAATGGATTTTGTTCGTTCAACTTTAATTACTTCAATGCAAGTTTATTTTTGTGTATTGATCAAAATATTCAATTTGATGATCTAAATGAAAGTTAGCCAAAACCATAGTAACTAGATAGCCACTCGACCTTAATTTCTACTGTAATAATTCAACTAAGAAATTCTCAATTTAGTATTTCTTAGACCTTGAAATTCGTTCGTGTTGTGTATTTTCGTGTCGTGTACTTTCGTGTTGTGTACTTTCGTGTTTCGTGTACCTAAATGCTAAATCCAAAACCACCCGTTTAAGGGTTCGTTTCATTTCGTGTTCGTGTACGCTTCGTGTTATTTAAATTAATAATAAGAATAAAAATAAATATATTAAAATATTACAATTTTCGATAATATTTTTACAAATATATATTAAAAATGTATTTTTACATAGTATTTATAAATAATATTATAAATTTATGTATAATCAAAAATATAAATGTTAAATGTTTAATAAAAATATTAAAATATATAATATCTAATACCAACAAAACAAGACAGTTAATTGAGAGACGAGAGAGATAAGGGAGAGAAGAGAGATTGAGATTGAGATAAGGAGGGAGAGAGATATGGGAGAGACGAGAGATTGAGAGAGATGTTTGAGGGAGAGTCTTGACAATTTGACTTACTTGTATATTATTGTTAAAAAAAATTATAAACATATATATATATATATATATATATATATATATATATATATATATATATATATATATATATATATATAGGGGATCAGGTGAGAACACGTATATGTTGGAGAACAATGAGAACACCATATTTCAAGCTATTCTAAAGGGCCCCGCCAGGGGCACCCAATACGAAAAAATCTTATAATTCTACCTTCTATCCATTCATCCATAAAAAAAAAGTTTTAATTTTTTTTAAAAAAAAAATTTAAAAATGATGATGTGGCAGCAGTTTTTTTTAAAATTTTTTTGTTAATTTTTTTTAATTTTTTTTGTTATGAATGGATAGAGGGTAGAATTATAAGACTTTTTTGTGAAGGTGCCCCTAGCGAGACCCTTTAAAATAGCTTGAAATGTGGTGAATATGTGTGTTCTCACTGTTCTCACACTAACATGTGTTCTCACTGGAGCGTGATCCTATATATATAGGGTATGATTCTATATATATATATATATATATATATATATATATATATATATATATATATATATATATATATATATATATATATATATATATATATATATATATATATATATATATATATATCGTGTATTTCGTGTCATGTCGTGTACTTGAAGGGTAAACCCAAACCCGACACTAAATCTCGGTCGTGTACTTTCGTGTTCATGTACTTTCGTGTCGTGTATTAAAAATATAAATCAAAACATTAAATTTTCGTATCATTTCGTATCGTTTTTTCATATCGTATTGAAAATTGTCGGGTCTAATATTTCTATTCGATACAACGCGCAAAACCTTACATGTCCAAAGAAACTGTTATGCCTGAATTTGGCATAAGTCCTAAACAGGCCTAATGGGCTAAGAATATCAGTACATCTCACATAATGGGCCTAAGAATAAGGAATGGGTCATTAAAGTTCGCCATCATGAGAGGATTCATCATATTATTTTTATACAGCGGGTCGCCAGCGATCCCTAGCAGCAGGGTCGCAGTTCGTGAGGTCTAGCGTGGCCTAGTGTGTTACTATGAAGGCTTATGGTCAGGCCCAGCGAGGTCGCATAAGTAGGATATCTCCATACAGCGAGGATCGCCTCGCATGGCCAGACCCAGCAAGGTCGCATGCGAGGTCGTCCAGTCAGGTTCGCCAGTAAAGATAAATTATAACATTATACAAGCAGCAGGTTCCCCTTCATGGGTCATGGACCGAGTAAATGGGTAGAAAAATAACCCAAGGAGATGACTAGTGGATTTGGGCCAAGCCGAGCCCATAAAAACCCTAGCCCATCTAGATAACTTCTTCTCCAAGAGAACTACGTATGGCTTGATCCCTATAAATAGGGTACGTAGGCATCTTGTAAAGCATGAGAAACAGTTCACCACTGAATTTCAATAGACAAGAGCAGCCACAAACAAACACCAATCTCCTCCCGTGTTCTTCGTGTTCATAGCAAAATATCCGTATTTTACTCTGTGATTCCAGCAAACCTCCAAAATATTGTTATACAATATTCTCCCTATAACATTTGGCGCTAGAAGGAGGGGTTTTAATTATTCGAGGAGGACGAATAATTCATAATTCACGATGTTGGAACACAATCAAAATAGTTCTAACATGGAGGGATCAATAATTACAAAAAACATGGCGATTGCAATTTTGGAGCACGAAATTTGGTCTGACGACGGCGTCAACACAGCGGCTATTAATGGCTATTAATTTGGGCTCAAATTAATTAGAGTATTTACCAAAAATACTAGATTTAAAGTTTTTATTTGCAAAAATATCATCTTCCTTAATTAATTACAATTTTACTAAACTAAGTTTTAAAATTGCAAAAATACTAACTCTCCCCCCTTCTTTCCCAACCGACTTCAACTTCAACACTTTTTTTTTTTTAATTTTTATGATGGGGTCTATTTTGGTGGATTTTGGGTTGCAACTTAATGCAACCGCATTCAACCACGACTTCAACACTTTTTTTTAAGGTGGGGTGATATTTTGGTTGCAACTGAATGCAACCACATTCAACCAAATACAACTATATTCAACTTTTTTTTAAGGTGGGGTGATTTTGGTGCATTTGGGTTGCAAGACCCCGCCAGGGGCAATATTCAACCAAATGCAACTATATTCAGTTGGATGTAGTTGCAAATTTAGTTGCATGTGGTTGTATTAAGTTGGTGATTTCAAGTTCCATTTTTCAAATGTCATTTTCGACCTCTTTTTTGGACTATATATATATATATATATATATATATATATATATATATATAGTCCAAAAAAGTGGTCGAAAATGACATTTGAAAAATGGATGTGGTTGCATTCAGTTGCAAATTTAGTTGCATGTGATTGCACTAAATTTCTGATTTCAAGTTCCATTTTTCAAATGTCGTTTTCGACCTTTTTTTTGGACTAAAAAAAAAAAGGTCGAAAACGACATTTAAAAAATGGAACTTGAAATCAGAAATTTAGTTGAATACCCAAATCCACCACACCCCACCCTAAAAAAAAGTGTTGAATGTGGTTGAAAATGCTGGGCAGAGGGAAGGGTTGACCTAATTTGTAGTATTTTTGCAATTTTAAAACTTAGTATAGTAAAATTGTAAATAGTTTAATAAAATTGCAAATAGCTATTCTTAACAAAAGTAAATGTGCAAAAATTTACTTTTCCCCATTTTTTTATGAAAAAAGCCCAATTAATTATAGATATTTATAATAATGCGGATAAAAATTATATACATATTCATATTAAATAAAATTGTACTTACTATAATTATTTGTAAGTCCAAATAATGTAAATATCCATGTTAAATAAAAAAATTTTAATCATCACACATAACTCTTAATTATTATTAAAGCTACTCTTCTAATAAATTTATTATCAATCATCTTTAAAAAATTTATATGAAATAAGTATATATAAACATTTTAATAAAAATTCTCAGTATTATAAAAGTTATTTTAAATACTAATAAAATACAACAAAAATTATATTCGTCTGCTCATCCTTTGTACGGGTTATAAACTTGTTATATTTTATACACAGGTGAACAAAAGCTCACGAAATTATAAATTTAATCCTAAAAGTTAAAACTAATAATAATAATAATATTTCTTTTTAAAATATTAAGATAAAAATAAATTAATTAACAAATTTTTTTATACCTAATGTATAGAAAGAATGACCAAAATGCCTAATTTTCCCCTACCCACTGACCAAAATACCCAGATATGAAAATACCGCCCAAAATACCCACGGGTCACGCCGTTTGGAACGGCGCAACCCGACACTGTAGCGTGCCAGAAACTTGTAGAATGTCTCCGGAAATTTGAGAGCTCATTGGCCGGCGACTGGGGGCGATTTCGCCGTCTCCCGTCGATCTCTCTCCCCACACCACCTCCACCACTATTGAACACATCAAAACAACCAGCAATCGATCCTCTTCCTTTCCCCTAAACTGATTTTGAAGGATAAGGCCCTGCAGGGGCTCTACGAGCTCGTCGGAAAACTTAGAACTCGAATGAATCGCGATTTGGGTTTTCAAAATCCGGCAAACCAAATGATAAAACATTGGTATAGGATTGTAGAGGACTGAAATACGAATTGAATGGTGTGTAGAACATAGCCGGAAACTGAAGCCTGAGAACGGACGGATAGATCGAAATTTTTCGATCGGAATCGCATTATCGGCTGTTTTACAGACGATGAAGACGACGTCTGTCACGCCGTTCGATTTAGCGTATCTGGTAATACGCAAGTTCCAGTGGCGTATGCTGACATCATAAATGACGTCAGATACGTCGTTGTAGAATGCGTATCCTCAGATACGTTACTGCTATTGGCGTATGCGGGGAAGATTTCAGCATGTAAATTAGCGTATGTGTTTGATGCGTCGGAGGGACTAGCGTGTCACCACATACGCCCATGACAGTGGCGTATGTGGTGGGTATTTAGGACAGTGGTTCCCGAATCTGGGCATTTTGGTAACGAATCTTTAAAATCTGGGCATTTAGGTCGTTAACCCTAATGTATAAGAACTAAGATACAAATAAATAAATAATATGATTAAAAGTATAATTTTTTTAATCTAAAACTATTATTAAATAAATTAAAAATACAATAAGAAGAATAAATAATTCAATAAATATACAGAACAATTTTCCTTTTTTAAAAAAAAAGGTTCACCATCATTTTTTTTAAACAAACCACCATCGTATTGTTATTCTCAATGTTCGGGTAATTTAAATTTAAAAAGTTTTAGTTTAATTCAATATAAACAGTAAAGTTAAAAATAAATAAATAACCAAGCTTTGTTTTTTTATATAATTAATATTTCTAAAATAGGCATGGAAAATAGAATGTAATGCTAAAAGTATCTAGAAAACCGTGTTTGAATAATAGTGATGGCCACATCGACATGCACCAAATAAAGATAAGATATAACGTGTATATGACTTTTATGAGTACGCCACTAGCCCTACCATGCGATTGCCGATTTCTATAATCATACATTTATATTTTTGAAATTTATATTTGTATAAAGTAATTTATTCGTTATGATGAATAGAGATGAAGATTGTGAATGAGATTTTTTTAGATGCGATCAAAATGACTTTACAAGCCATTGTTTTCTGCTATGCGAATCATTATATAAGTACTCGTAAGTTTTAAAATGCGATAATTTTTTAAAAGAAGAGATGTAAAATGTAATGTAAGAAGTTTTCGACAATAAAAGAAAGGAAAATACTATAGGTACCAAAATGGGGTACCAAAACATTGTTACCAAATGATGTGTTATATTTTAATTGGTTATAGTTGCAATGGGCTCGCCAGGGCCTTCCAATAAAAATATTTTAAAATGACAACTAACTAGTGTCATGTCATTTGGTACTCAATTTTGGTGTCTAATTTGGTAACTGTAGCATTACTCTAAAAGAAATTGCAAGAAAGAATAAACACAAACTATATATTGTCAAATTTCCTGTTAGAAAACTATTGTCATAATATGTTTCTTAAATTTTTCTATCACTAGACTTCTTGTCTTCTCCAAACCTCCCTAACATTTACTAGGAAGCAGCCGGCTGAAAAGCCGTCTTGACTCGTGAACAGGGGTGTACAAGAGTGGAAAAGTAAAAGTACAAATGTTTTCCAAGCCATCAATAAGCAGATTGATAGCAATACCCTTGTAGCCAGCCATTAATCATCTCTCTTTTTCTCTGTGGTTGACTTGACTATATTATACATTGATCATCTTCTATATACTAATCTTACCAGTAGTTGTTTCAGATCTTCATATTTGAATCCATGGCTTCCACAAGTTATAATCCAACTCCACCTCCTACTCTATGGGACGTTTTCTTGAGTTTCAGAGGTAAAGATACAAGATATTCATTTACTGATCATCTCTACAAAGCTTTACAACGCACTGCCATTCGAACATTCAGGGATGATCCTGAGCTACTTAGCGGAGAAGTAATCTCACGTGCATTGCCTCAAGCTATTCATGAATCCAAGACTTACATTGTTGTCTTCTCGGAAAACTATGCTACTTCATCTTGGTGCCTTGATGAGCTAGAAGAGATCCTCACTTGTTGCAAACGAATGAAAAGATTAGTTATTCCGGTGTTTTACAAGATTGATCCATCTGTCGTTAGATACCAGATTGAGAGTTTTCAAGAAGCTTTTGGAAAACATCAAACTCGTTTTGATTTGGACAAAGTGAACAAATGGCGCCTTACACTAAATGAAGTTGCTGGCTTTTCGGGGTACCATGTATCACAAAACAGGTAAAAAAGACAAATATGCTGTCAAAACAAGCAATAAGGTGTTTTTTTTACGTCAAAACAAGTAGCAAATGAACATTGGACAATGGAAGATGTTAATTGTCAAACATAAATTCGGCCTACAGACCCGAATCATGTACTCTGTTTTCTTCATTTCAACAAAACAACAAACTTGTCAGTGTTAAAATGGTGGCTTGAATTAGTCTCACCTACCACCACCTACCACACCTACCCCCACCTACCACACCTAACCCCTTAGATTGTGTCTATAAATAAGAAATGCATGTAAGCATTTGAAATCATCTGAGGCATCTGAAAATCTCTGTAAATCTGTTTATCCTCAAGATCAATAAACTATTTCTCTTCTGCATATAATCTTTCTTGCTTCCGTTATAACAAACTGGTATCAGAGACAGGTTGAATCTGCTGAAAAATTCTCGCCGGAATTTTTTTAAGCTCGTCGGAATTTTTGCCGGAGTTACTGTTCATCGCCGGAGAAGGCGACACTGTTCAGACGGAGTTACTGTTCATCGCCGGAGAAGAAGACACTGTTCATACGGCACTGTTCATACGGTACTATTCATACGGCACTGTTCATACGGTACTATTCAGGGTACTGTTCACGGGCACTGTTCACAGGCACTGTTCACGGGTACTGTTCACAGGCACTGTTCACGGGCACTGTTTAACGGTACTGTTCACGTATACGGTACTGTTCACGTATACGATTCTGGGAGAAAGATGTCTGGTGGTATTAGCGTCAAGGTCGACAAATTTACCGGGAGAAATAGTTTCAGTCTATGGCAAATCAAGATGCGTGCCCTGTTAAAACAACAGGGGCTCTGGGCGCCGTTGAACACAAAAACGGTTGCTTCTACAAGCGCTGAGATGGCCATTCTGGAAGAAAAGGCACATTCAACGATTCTGTTGTGTCTTGCAGATGATATTATTACTGAAATTGCGGAGGAGGATACTGCGTCTGGTCTGTGGTTGAAGCTTGAAAGTCTTTACATGACGAAGTCTTTAACAAACAAGTTGTTGCTGAAGCAACGTCTGTTCAGTCTGCGAATGCAGGAAGGTATGCCTCTTCGAGATCACTTAGATCAATTAAACACAATTTTATTAGAATTGCGTAATATTGATGTTAAAGTTGAAGATGAGGATGCTGCTTTGATTCTGTTAGTTTCTTTACCATTATCGTACGAGAACTTTGTGCAATCGTTTATTGTTGGTAAAGATACTATTTCTCTAGAGGAGGTTAGATCTGCTCTTCATTCTAGAGAGCTGCGCCATAAGGCGGCTGGTACAGGTGCAGATAATCATGCTGCTGGGTTGGTAGCTAGCTGGAGTAATGGACATGGAAAGTCGGGGAAGAAATCAGTTCCTAAGGGTCCAAAACCTAATGATATCTGTAATTACTGTAAAGAGAAGGGACACTGGAAATCTGACTGTCCCAAGAAAAAGAAGCAACAGGATAATTTGACAGATACTGCTGCTGTAGCTGATGCTACTTCTGAAGAAGATATTGCTCTAGTTGCTGTCAAGGACACGCATCACTCTGATGTGTGGATTCTTGATTCTGGAGCGTCTTATCATATATGTCCACGCAGGGAGTGGTTTACAACCTACGAGCAAGTAGACGGTGGCAAGATTTCTATGGCTAACAGTTCTGCTTGTGAGACGGTTGGAATAGGCTCGATTAAAATTCGGACACATGATGGTAAATTCTGCACATTGAATGATGTTAGGCATGTTCCACTAATAACAAAGAATCTGATATCTTTGAGTATGTTAGACATCAAAGGTTTCAGTTTTCAAGGTGAAGGTGGAGTTTTACATGTCCACAAGGGTTCTGATGTGGTTCTGAAAGGTGTTAAACGTGGTACCTTGTATCTTCTTCAAGGTTCTACGTTATCAGGTTCTGTTGCTGTCGCGTCCTCGGAGAAGATTAAGAGGATGCGAACTGATAATGGTCTGGAATTTTGCTCATCTGAGTTTGATGAGTTCTGTAAGAATGAAGGGATTTCTAGGCATCATACAGTCAGGGATACACCAAAGCAGAATGGTGTAGCAGAGCGTATGAATCAGACACTTCTGGAGAGAGAAGGGATTTCTAGGCATCATACAGTCAGGGATACACCACAGCAGAATGGTGTAGCAGAGCGTATGAATCAGACACTTCTGGAGGGAGCTAGTTGCATGCTCTCTAATGCTGGACTAACTAGAAGATTCTTGGCAGAAGCAGTTAGTACATCAGGTTATCTGATAAATCGTGGATCTACGATTGTTTCAGAAAGTGGTGGTGTTGAGAAACAGGTGGAGCAGGAAGTCACTCAAGATGAGAGTGAACCACAACAAGAAGTTCAACAACCACAATCAGAATCAGAATCATCAGTAAATCAGCACAGTTTAGTCAGACACACTTCCATCAGGGTGCTACTAGCGATAGTTGCACATCAGAATCTGGAGTTTGAACAACTCGATGTGAAGAACAAGTCTGATATTCAGAAGTTGAAAGGTCTCCTCAGTGCTGAGTTTGAAATGAAAGATTTGGGTGCGGCTCGGAAAATTCTGGGAATGGAGATTTATAGGGATAGAAGCAAAAGAAAGCTCTTCTTGTCACAGAAGGGATACATTCAGAAGATTTTGTCAAGGTTTGGCATGTCTACAGCAAAGCCCATAGATACTCCTAGTGCTGCAAATGCACATCTGTCTGTCGATTTTGCACCTAAGTCTGCTGAGGAAAAAGAGTACATGTCTCGAGTTCCCTATGTCACAGTCTGTCAGTGTTGTCAGTAGGTTCATGGGTGATCCAGGCAAGGAGCACTGGAAAGCTGTGAAGAGGGTATTTCGGTACTTAAATGGTACGTCTGATGTTGGTCTCATTTATAGAAGTGAGACGAGAATTAAGGTGAGAAAAGTGGGTACTGCTGATAACCCAGCTGATATGCTCACCAAGCCGGTTCCACATAGCAAGTTTCAACATTGTTTGAACTTGCTAAATGTTCGGAGTTACTGACTGCTCTTTTGAGGGCAAAATCTGAGGCAGAAGAGTTTTATCTGGTACATCTGGCATTATTATAATGCGTCTGGTACATCTGGCATTATTATGCATCTGGTACATCTGTTATCTGTTTTTGTGAGAGGATTCAAGTCAAGGTGGAGATCTGTTATCTGGTACATCTGGCATTATTATGATGCATGTGGTACATCTGTTATCTGTTTTTGTGAGAGGATTCAAGTCAAGGTGGAGATCTGTTATCTGGTACATCCGGCATTATTATGATGCATCTGGTACATCTGTTATCTGTTTTTGTGAGAAGATTCAAGTCAAGGTGGAGATTTGTTAAAATGGTGGCTTGAATTAGTCTCACCTACCACCACCTACCACACCTACCCCCACCTACCACACCTAACCCCTTAGATTGTGTCTATAAATAAGAAATGCATGTAAGCATTTGAAATCATCTGAGGCATCTGAAAATCTCTGTAAATCTGTTTATCCTCAAGATCAATAAACTATTTCTCTTCTGCATATAATCTTTCTTGCTTCCGTTATAACAGTCAGCATGTTTTAGAGCAAGATTTTACTATAGCAATCAGAGATTTATGTTAAGATTTCAATGTTTTTCACTAACGTTTCCCCAACAACTGAAAGTAAGGCATGGCCACAATATGGATGCCCTGTGATGAATATAGTGTTACACTCGTAATTCTTATACATATATTGTCACGAGAGAGACAGCAAAACACACTTTAAACATATTCTAAATCATCATTTACAGAAATTTAAATAATTGCTTTGCAGGTCTGAAGCTGATCTTATCGATCAAGTTGTTGGTAGGGTTTTACTCGAAGTAAATCCCATAACTTTGGATGTTGCCAGATATCCAGTTGGGTTGGATTCCCGTGTTAAAGGCGTAACAGAATTGTTCAACAGTGCCACAGAAGGTGTGATTAGGATTGGTATACATGGTATGGGTGGAGTTGGTAAAACAACTCTAGCCAAAGCTATGTATAACCTGAACTATCGCCACTTTTCCGGCAGCTGCTTCCTAGCAAATGTTAGGGAGGTTTCAAGAACAAAAGGCCTAGCATGTTTACAACAGCAACTTATTAATGATGTTCTTAAGTGCAAAGGAGTTAACATTGATAATGTTGACCACGGAATTGAGTTGATTAGGGCCAGAATTTGTTCGACAAAAGTCCTTGTTGTTATTGATGACTTAGACGACCCAAAGCTACTAAGATATCTAGTAGGATCATTTGCTTCTGGAAGCATGGTCATAATAACAACAAGAAATGAAGATCTATTGGATAGAATAAAAGTTAAAGCAAAATACAAGGTAAATGAAATGGATAACGATGAGTCACGCCAACTTTTTAACCAGCATGCATTCGGAGAAGATAAAATATCAGATACATTCACGGAACTCTCCAAAGAAATTCTAGAACGTGCTGGAGGGCTTCCATTAGCTCTTCAGGTTTTTGGCTCGACCTTGCTTAACGAATCCAAGGAGGGATGGAGATGGTTCATTGACAAATTGAAGCAAGCTTCCATTGACGATGTTGAGGAAAACCTTATGATCAGCTTTGATGCTTTGAAATCAGTTGATCCGTATCTTCAAAACATTTTCCTAGATATTGCATGTTTTTTCATTGGAAAGAAGGAAGACAGGGTTTTCAGAATAATGGAAACTTGTTATACACACGTCCCTCGTAATATTGACATTTTAAAGAAACGATGTCTAATAACAGTCGATGGGTTCGGGAATTTGGGAATGCATGATCTGCTTCGCGATATTGGCAGGAAAAGCGCACGCAGCAACTGTCCTGATGAGCCTGGAAGACATAGTAGACTATGGGTATCAAAAGAAATAGAAACTGTGTTAAAGAATAACAAGGTAATATCAACATATATACCTCTCTGATCTTTATACAGGCTTTTGTTCAACTGAGATCCACAAAAAACGTGAGAACCAACGGAAAAAAAATTGCAGAACGACTACACAATAAAAGTGCAGAACCTAGCTCTTTGGTTCTTATGGTTCTCACAATTTTGTGGTTCTCCAATGAATCTGATATACAGTAGAGAGTTTAGCTTCATGTGACTTAATATGATACAATACCATCCATTAAATTCTGATACGTATTAATGCATGTAAATTTGCTCCTAAGATCTAATATGTGTTGAAGAAAAACATAAGGTAACTGACCTATAATATTATAATATACTTCTGTTAGGGAACAGAAGCAATACAAGGTATCATCTATGACAAATTCTATTATGAGGAAGTAACTGCCGAATCATTCAGAAGGATGACTAACTTAAGATTTCTCCACCTCAACAATGTAAATCTCACCGGAAGCTTTGAACAAACATTTAAAGATTTAAGGTGGCTCTGCTGGGAGAATTGTCCTCAGAAATGTTTACCTTTCGAATTTAACCCTGAAAAACTAGTTGTCCTTGAGTTACCTAACAGCAAAATGAAAGCACTGTGGGAGCGAAACATGGTATGTAAACCGAGTACATATCTTTTATTTGGGAATTTGCACAAAAAGGTATGATTTAATTGCTCTCGATTGCACTTATTTTTATAGGTCTTAGAAGTGTTTGTATATGATAGTTTATATAACGTCTCAGTTTCTCCCACCTGCACTTATATTTACAGGTTTCACGGATTTTTAAAAATTTGAAGACTTTAAACATGCGGAATTCTCCAAATTTAACTAGAACACCAGACTTCACTAGTTTACCGAGTCTTGAAACTTTAGATCTTCAACGCTGTGTTAGTTTGGAGGAGGTCCACGAATCAATTGGAAGTTTGGTGAGTCTTGTTTCCTTGGATTTAACTGGTTATAATAAGCTAAGAAGTCTTCCGGACAGTATTTGTAGCTTGAGAGCACTGGAAGTTCTAAAAATTGACTATTGTAGAAGACTAGAAGCATTGCCTAAAGAATTGGGAAAGATTAAATCCTTAAAAGTGCTCAATGCATCACAACTGAGTGTTTCAAAATTACCGGATTCGGTTGGAAGGCTAAGTAATCTTGTTGAGTTGCGTTTATCTAGGAACCGGAACCTAGAAACTCTTCCGGAAAGCATTTGCAAGCTGAGATCACTGAAGCTTCTAGATATCCAGGAATGTGAAAAGCTAGCAGAATTGCCGGATCAACTGGGGGTGATTACAAGCTTAAGAGAACTACATGTAATGGGGGCTACTATGTTAAAAAATATTCCTGATATTAGTCCTCTCTCAAGTATCCAAGATCTTGATCTTAGTGATTGTGTACATCTGTTGTCCATTGGAGAACTTCCACCTAGTCTGAAACAGATCAAGGCAGAAAAGTGTAGGTCTTTAAAAAGAATACCAGACCTATCTAATTTGAAACAACTGGCGGAACTGAACCTTGGGTGTTGTAATGTTTTGACTGAGATTCGAGGCTTGGAGGAACTCACTCATTTACGAAAACTTGTTCTTGAGTATTGTGACCATCTGCTTTTCCTTTCAGAACTCCCCCCTAGTCTGAAACAGATAAGCGCAGGAGGTTGTGCTTGTCTGAAAAGATTACCAAATTTATCCAGTTTGAAACACTTGGAGGAGTTGGACCTTACTAATTGCTATGATTTGATGGAGATTCAAGGCTTGGATAAACTCACTTCTTTAAAAAAACTTGTCTTGGCAGGTTGCAATTCATCTCTTCAGACATCCACTTTGACAAAACGTTTCTTTCAGGTTTATTTTCATCCTCAAACTCTTTATAAAATACTTCCTCTGTCCTTTTAAATGGTCTATATTTTCACTTTTCAAGATAGTAACATTTTTTCAATTCAATTGATTCTATATTTTCACTTTTCAAGAAAGTAACATTTTTTCAATACTCCATCTGTTCCTCCCATCTCTTTAACATAAAAAAAATTGCTTTTAAGATAATTTTATAATTTATTTTTGATTTTTTTTAACGTTAACAAATCAAATTCAAAATTCAAAGGAAAGGAGTGAGTAATTATAATTTTTAGGGTTACTTCCTCCTCCCATTTTATATATATGTTCATTTTTAAAAAAAAATTATCTCAAATTACAATTATCCTTTTATTTGTCATTTCTAACATCATTCTAATATTAGTAAGTTAATATAATAAACGTAGGTAGATTTGAAAAAAAGATGTCATCAATTAAAAGTTATTAATACGTGTGAAATTTGAAAAAAAATTATATAAATTAGGAATATATTAAAAATCTTAATAAGAATCGGTCTCAAGTGTTTTTTTTTTTATAAACGTATACAAATCTGAACAACTATGATGTCACCTTACCGATTATAATTTATATCAAATGTTAGCTGGTTGCCATATGCAATGCAGTATAGAAATATGAAGCCTAAGAATACAGAGAATTTTAATCAGGTTCAATCCTCTAATTATTAATGGTTTAAGTCCTAGTCCGATAAGAGAATTTGAAATAAAAATTAAATATGAAATAATATAAATAAAATATTATTGTTTGAGTAAATCTTAAATAAAAATTAACTCATATAAAATATTGTAAATAATAATAAAGGTGAAATTTGAATATATAAAATAATTTTTTTTTAAAATATTATATGAAAGTTTTAAATATGAAATAATTAAATGTAAATATTTTTATATTATATTATATTATATTATAATAACACTTATTAATATATAAATTATAACATACACACTAGCACGGGTAAAGAATCTAATTATATAAATATTTATTAACTAAAATTTTAATTTGGACACAAATTATACATATTTATTATAATACTGGTACAAATTATATACATATTTATATAAAATGAAACTATACGTACTTATTATAGTTACCCTTAAAGTCTAAATAATGTACATATTCATATCAAATAAAAAATATAATTATCATACATAATTCTTAATTATTATCAAAGTAACTTTTCTAATTAATTTATTATTACTCAAATCTTTAATATATTTACATAAAATAAGAAAACATAACATAGGTTTTAATATAAATTCTCAACACTACAAAATTATTTTGAATACTAATAAAAATATAACATATATAGAAAATATATTTACATAAATACTAGTCAGCGCCATGTTTAGCACGTACGACTTATTACTTTAATGTTGATATTCATGTGTATATTTAAAGGAAAATGTTAGAATTACATAAAATTTTACAAAATGATAATTATGTATTTTCAATCAATAATATCAATTAATAAAAATATTTATTAATAAAATTTAACTCATGAATTTTTATGTACAAATTTTTTGTGCACCTAACATTACCAGATATAAATATATTGGCACAGATATTATCTGGATTTGGACAAAAAGTTGCAATTTATGTTCACTTATTTGAATTCCCTGGATGGATGATGAGTAAATCAAGTAACGTAAGAGGATCAAGAATGTCATTTGATTTGCAGCCAAATGCATCACACAAATTGATGGGAATCATCTTTTGCTCTTATACTGGTGGCCGTGTTGTTACTTATTCAATAAAGAATATCAGAAGTGGTTTTATACGGAGCGATAAGATTGATTATCGGCATGGGTTTGGATCATTGATCGTAATAATACCAAGTTCAATCTTGTCTATCGGAGACGGTCAGAGTAGACTTGAAATAAAATCTGACAGAGAAATACATTGTGGGATTCATCTACTCTACAAAACGGAGATTAAAATGATACGCGATCGAGCACAACAGCACCATTGTAGAAGATGAAAGAAGCTAGCAACCCTTCGGGCAATGATTTGGAAAGTCACAAGAAGTGGTTAACTCTTGGCACCAGTAGCAGCACTAACATAGGAGTATATGTTGACACTTCATATTACCTGAAGTTCATCCTCCGCAAATATGTCAATCCAATCTTTCTTAATAAGTTGCTGGAGACCTTTTAATCAAGAAATGAGAAGTTTGCTGATGTATCTGCAACAATATTATGCCAACGTTGCATCAACTCCCTAAGAGACAAAAAGATGATCGATAACGAACTTGATAAACAGTGCCAGTGCAGATCGAGTTATTACCTGGACATTCAGTCGATAATCGGCTACAAGATGAATATATATATTTAGTGAAATTTTTGTTGGTAACAAGTAAAAGATGATTCCCAAAGGTAGTTACTTACTTTTGCTTTAATTTTCTCAAGAAAAAAGATGCAAAGGGTATATCCACAAGAATCCCCTCAAACAAATAGCACTAAAAAATAGCACTAAATTGCTAAAAAAAAATAGATTACTAAAAAAAATAGCACTAAATTGCTCAAACAAAGCTTAAAGATTTACAATCACATATTTGAACAACCAAAATTTCTTATCAATGCTAGCATAAAACTTGGTTATAAATGGAGTGTGAGCGCTGCCTCAGTGGAAATGAGACCATGCGTTGATCTAAAGGGTCACGGGTTCGAACCTCACCACCCACCCCTACGTGTAGCCGTGTTGGAGAGACAGTGGAAGGTTTGACGAAGGTAACCGTGGATTACTGAGCGTATCGCTTAAGTGCCCGGCCACTGGGTCTTACCGCACGGTTAGCATGATTTACCTGCCGGTGTTGACCATGGGGCTGGTCGGCCGATCCTGGACAACATAATCCCAGGCAGGCTAGCATGTCCTGAAAATACACGTTTTGATGAAAACTAGATTATAAATGTAGTTATAATTCTAACCAAAAAACAAGAAAGGAAAAGCCTTTTGGTAACACTGGTGCAGTAGGAAAATGTTAGATCCCAAAAAAAAATTCAAATATCACGTGTCACCGGCCTTTTGATTGGTCGTACCATAATAAAATAAGATGAACTCCTGAATTCACATCAATTTCCCCCGTTAAAATTACCCAATTTATCAAATCACCCATACCACATCATTTGGAAACTTTTTTTGGGATTCAATTAATTTAGAGTCCGTAGCACTACTCGGTCCAATAATATATTTCTATTCTCTATGTGTATACAAGATATTATTTTGCTTTAAAAGAAACGAAGAGTATGGTTTTTTTTTAAAAGGATCCTGTTAACAACAACCCTAAGAACTATGTTTAAGGATTAATTTTTACCATGTATAGGTTTTTATTGGATGATTTATATGAATATAGGGGCACATAATTTTTTGTAGATGGGTCAAAAGTTTGAACAAATTAAAAGTTGCCACGTGACATAACATTTTCCTTTAAAAAAAATACATTTATGATTCATCTAACTGCAGCAAAAGACAATGAAGACTTTGAGAGTTTGAGGGACTATGCATGCTACTCCCTCCGTCCCACAATACAAATCTCTTTTGAAAAAATTACGCATCTTAAGAAAATATTAATTAGATGATACATTTCCTCTTATGCCCATTATAAATGCATTGACTTTTAAGAATATGTGCTATTTTATACTTTTGGTCATTCATCATTAATTGCTATACAATTTTCAAAAAGGGTAGTTTAGGAAAATTATCACAAATGTACATTGAAAATTGAAAATGGACATGTATTATGGGAAAAAAAATTCTCTCAAAAGAGACTTGTATTGTGAGACGGAGGGAGTATAATTGTTCTCATAATTCGAGAGTAATTGTAATTTCTTACTATTTGGAAATTTTATTGTGTACAAACGAATAATGAATCTAATTGTAATTTATAGACTACTATACGTACGTAAAAATAATGTTTTTGTTCCATTACCTTGTGAAATGAAATTCTTGAAACTGTAAATTATACACAAAAATAATGTAAACACATCTACTAGTACCGGCCAAATGCACCTGTACATAAATCACCATAATGCATCGACGAACGTACATTAACCTAAAAGAAGCACACTTATAATCTTGAAGATGAAAACGAATTAAATAACAAATAAATTTTGGAAATAAATTGATTAGCATGCAGTTGTCTAGAACTGCATCCTTCAGGAGCAGATCATTAGATGATGTCAAGAGTCATCTCCAGCCAATACAAGTTTATTAAAAGCTGAATGGACAGACCCACATTTCGTAATTTTTTATTTAGTTCATATAAAAACATACCTTTGCGAAGAGTTTCTCGAATTTCAATGCAATATGATTGTGTGAGTTTGGGTGATCTAATTAAGATATATAGATATATGGGTAGGATAATAATTAAATGTGTAGATAATTATAATATATAATAAGTTTTAGTTATTAAGTTGGGTAATCAGATACTAAAAATTGGAAAACTTATATAATAAATATGGAAAAACTTGTAGAACAAATATGCTAAATTTTTTTTTTTTTGCGAGGAACAAATATGCTAAATTTGGTGGTTAAGTTTCGGATGATTATTTATATACATAGTCATATTATATTTGATACTAGCTTATAACCCGTATAATGCACGGCTCCTTTTTTAATAATTATAAATATATTATTTTTTTTTAATTTTATATGTTATTAATTTACATATTAAATTGTTAAAAATTGATATATATATATAGGGGCTTGCTCAAATGAGACCCCTCTTATAATGAGACCCTCTCTTATAATGAGTCCCCCTCATATTTCTTTTATTCTAAAGGGCCCCGCCAGGGGCACCCAATACGAAAAAGTCTTATAATTATATCCTCTATCCATTCATCAAAAAAAAATTCTAAAAAAATTTTTTTTAAAAAAAATTAAAAAACTGCTGCCACGTCATCAATTTTTTTTTGGAATTTTTTTTAATTTTTTTTTTGATGAATGAATAGAGGGTAGAATTATAAGACTTTTTTGTATTGGGTGCCCCTGGCGGGGCCCTTTAAAATAGATGAAATATGAGGGGGACTCATTATAAGAGAGGGTCTCATTATAAGAGGGGTCTCATTTGAGCACCTCCCTATATATATATATATATATATATATATATATATATATATATATATAAGATTTTACGGATTCGATTTAATATTTATACTCTATCACGAATTCTTAAAATTTGATTTAAACAATTTTACAGCCCACGTGAAATTAACAAAATAATCTTTAATTTAGTAATGGTTTAACAATTATTTTTCAATTAAACCTACGCAGAAACAAAAGCGAGAAGAAATTGACGCTTATTTACGTTGAAAATTCTATTTGATTTATAAATTCTACTTATAATTCGTTTTGATTATCAATATACCCTTGTTCTTATTTGAAGATTGTATGTCAATGATTTAAAATACAGAAAGATGTATGTAAATGACTTAAATTATGTATAATTAGGTTTTCTACATTGAATAGATCAATGTATGTCTTTTACATTGAATAAGATTAATGCAAAAATTCGTAATTATATTTTCTATTGAGATTCTTTGTGTTTCCATTTGAATAATAATTATTGAATCATCAATAGATTAAAGATAAATTTATGAGTTTCGCGTGGATTGTAAAATCATCCAAATCCGATCTCTGGATCTCAAAATAGAGCACAAATAGTAAATATGAATTTTTTTAATACTAATAAAAAATAAATTAAAATGTAATTGTTATACAGCCTTTTTTAATTATATCCTTTTCAGATTATGATTTTCTTTTTAAAATTCAGTTCTAATACAAACTTTTTTAATTATATTCTTTTTAGATTATAATTTTATTTCTAAAATTCACTTCTAATGCAATCTTTTCTAATTATATCCATTTTAGATTATAATTTTCTCTTTTAATATGATACAATCTTTATCATCTATTTTTAAAAAATATTAGATTCGACGGTTGTGATTATTTTGGTAGTACAGTGACGAAAATTATGGATAAGATCCCTCTTACGCTTGTTATATATATAGATATAATGTGAATGCTTAAGAGATGTAGTCTTATATATTGTTTAGGAGATGCTTGAGCATTGGTGGCTCAAGTACCAGGACACCATTGTGGTGTTATTGTTTTGATTGTATAACTGAATTGTTTGGATTAATAATACAAGTTAGAACATGGGTGTTTCTACGTCAAATATTGGTGTTCTTGTCTTACTTTTATGTTGAGTATTGAACACGGTAAAAGAATACAGAGGGGGGGGGTGAATGGATTCTTGAACTTTTCTTGGGTTGAGTCTGTGTAGCAGATAAGTGCCTGTGTGTGCAGAATTAAGGTGCGGATAAATAAACAACACAAGACACAATATCACTTTAATCTAATGTATATTAGATAAAGGTTGCTACAATCTGTGAATACAAATGGTAGTATTCTCAGCTTCGTTTTTCTCAGAGAGATATAGCTTACAGTGTATGAAAAACTTGACTCACAAAGTTACTAAGTTATGAAGTGAGGCTGTGTCCTTATAGAACATGAATACAGCCTGCTTACTACAAATAAGGTAGCTAAACAAATTACTTTCTAGTCTGTCTATCCTTTTTGAGTAAGCATCCAAACGGTTACAGATTTGACTTTGCAAAGCCTGTTTAGATCCACTTCTTTAGCTCCTTGTCTCTTCTATATCTCTCCAAGCTTCCTTGTAGGCTTTCCAGAGCACGTTACAGATTGTGGTCCATAAAGTGCATTGGCTTGTTGCAGGTTTCTGATTTGTACAATTTCTTCAGTATTTTGTCTCCAAGAATGTATTCGAGAAGTGACTAAGTAAATGATTCGAGAACTAGAATTGACTTGATCGATAACTCTGAGTTCTCTAATACTGTTATAGTGACATATCGAACCACTTCTCGAATAGCTCTTTTCCATCAGGATTCCTTGAGTTGTCGAATAGAACATTTGACTTATCGAATCCTCGAGTTGTCGAATAGCTTTCTGAGTCCTTGAGATATCGAATGGAACTTTGACTTGTTGACTCTTTGAGAACTCGAATACCATCTTGACTTGTTGACTTCTTGAGTTCTCGAATAGAGTAATAGACATATCGAATCCCTGAGATATCGAATGAGATATCGAACAGTGTATTCAGAGATATCGAATAGTGTCTTCAGAGATATCGAATAGTGTCTTGAGATATCGAATCTCTGACTTCTCGAATGCTGGACTTCTCGAATAGACAAATATACTTCTCGAATTGGTACTTAGGCAAATTCTTCATTTCTTCAAATCCCAACTGTGATTATTTGGCAGTCTTTAACTCCTTGCTTGAGGCATGAACCATGGAACTTCTTTCAAGCATTATTCTAGACTCTATTTGTACAGTTACACAACTAGGATTTGATGCCTATTACAAGTACAATACAAACAGAAACTCTACAACTAGAGGTTCCCTCAGTTAAGAGGTCATGTAAGTAATGCAAAGCATTACAAACAATTAGGCTTGTTATTAGATGAGTACAGGCATGCCTCTGTAACTAACAATCTCCCCCAAATTGTGAGTGAGACCCTTAGTCACAATTTCATGTCTGATAACAAGCCTAACATACATAAAGATAAAACTTTAAAAGTACAGGTATGTATTTTGATTGAACACATAAATGAAATTACAAGATAAATACTCTTACAGTATGATGAGGTACTAGCCATTTTCTTTTGATTGCATCTCCATTGCTTTGGCTTGTAGATCATCATATGCTTTCTGTTTCCTTTCTTTCTCCTTCCTTGCATTCTCATCTATTGCTCTCATGATTTCTGTCATAGCATCCAATTCTTCAATCATAATAGAGTTTTTGAAATCTTCAAGCACTGGCTTCAGAATGTTGGCAGGATAGTGACTGAGTAGGTTCATTCTTATATTGACATTATCTCCATTTCTCCTCCTATACTTCACCACATAGGGATCAAACTGAACTCTACACAATCCCTTTGCCCTTAGCTTTTCTGCTTCAATCTCCAGTCTATCAATTTCTTTCTCCCTTTCTAACCATTTCTCATAGCAGCCCTTCCTTATCTTCTCAGCATAGTCTTTCTTCATTTTCACAAAGTCAATCAATTCCAGCTTCCATACTTTCTCCACCTTGTCCTTAGAATCCAGCAATGCAATGATTCTTTCTATCTCATACAATTTACCCCAATGTTGACAACCCCCTTGTTTGAATTTCATTTCTTTCCCATCAGTGTACTTGATTACAAGGTGATCATCCACAATTGCAGCATAGCATATCTTTTGAGCTCTTAGAAATAGCAGTTGCTCTTCATCAAAGTCTTCATCAAGTGGCTGGAGCTTTAATCCTGGAATGATTGTTAGGGCTCTAGATTTGGATAGCTTCACTCTCCTTGCAGTATGTTTAAACTTTATCCTTTTGACATGGTTGCTTGGCAGAAATCTTTGACCTTGGTTGGTAGACCATAGTAGTATTCCATTAGCAGATTGCTTTCTGAAACATACACATGGTTTCTTGACTTGAATCTTCTTCTTTTCTTGAGATGGTAAGACAGTTGCAGAAGCCATAGATGTAGATTTTGCTAGGTCACTACTAACAGTATTCACCCTAGACTTAGAGTCTTGTGTTGTGGTGAGATTACTGCTAGCATTGCCTAAGGCTTGCTGTCTTCCACTCTTTCTCACATATGTTTTACCCTGGTCATCATCATCCTTTCCATCCTTGTCCCCCTTTTTCTTCTTATCTTCATCACCCTTATCTCTCCTGTGATGTCTTCTCCTCCCATCACCTTTGTCTTCAGAATCATCATCCTTATTTCTCCTAGGTTGAGCCATCTCTGGAATTTCACCAGTTGCAATATAGGTTCTGAGGATATGCAGTGCCTCAATTTCTTCAGCATTTCTGGCTCCAACCTTCTTCTGTAATTGATCAATGATAGCAATGATCAGTCTGTGATTTCTGGAGGTGAGATCATGAGGAATGACCAATTGCTTGATATCTTCAATTCTGGTACCAGACTGATAAATAATTGTCCATGGCTTCTTGATCACTTCTGGTAGCCTTGTAGGTTGACCATTCCTCAAATCATCAAACAGACTCTTGCTGTTCTCATTCTTTTTCTCAATGAGCTCAAGTATGGCATCTATCTCTGAGTGCTTTAGGTCTTGTAGAGTCTGGTATGTTAGATGCCATATCTTTAGTTTGGAAACCATCACTATCTCCTTGACCCATATATTGTTGACTTTCTTGGGGATGACAGTGATGTAGTCTATCTGCTTCTTCACCTCCCTCAGATAAAACTGAGTGTCACCAACCTGTTCCCTTATGGCTTTCAGAAACTCCAAGAAGGCTTTATCATGATAAACATTGGAGTTAGCAACTTCTTGTAGCTTGGCCTCAGTAACAACTTTGACTTCTACAGGCTTGGCACTCTCAGATATAGAGATTTGAGGTTTGTCAGATGGCATACTCCCTGCAACCACTGTGGTAGTTATGGATTGCTTTTGTCCTCCAGGAGTAGTGATGTGCACAGTTGGTAAGGTGACAACTGGCAAGATAGATGGAGGCTCATCTACTTTGGCTTTTCCCTTGCCAGGCACATTTGCTAGAGACTTAGAAGCCCTTTGTTGACCACCCTCTTTGATTACTATGCCTTTCTCTCCCTTTGTCTCCCCCTTTGAATTTGAGTTCCTAGCCTTCTTCTCCCCCTTAGGCTTGTTGTCAGGCACAGAGGCTGTAGAAATGTCCTTTGGGATTGAAGATTCATCAGGTAGAGGGAGACCCATATGCTTCATCATTGCAGCTAACATGGTTTGTTGATGCAGAAGGACATCAGCTGTGGTGGATGCTTGAGTGTCCAACTGATCATTTAGCAATGCAACCTTGTCTGTGAGATGAGCATTGGTCTTGGTGAGAGTGGCTACCTCCTGCTCAAGAGTGTTGACCTTAGTGAATAGCTCATTGGCCTTAAAACCAGATAAAGATTGATCCTGCAGTCTCTTCACTTCATATTTAGACAATTCATGCACAGGAACATCAGTCACTAGCCTATCTCCATAGAGATTCTTGAACATTATCCTCAGCATGGCATTGGCATCTGTAGTCTGGTCAGATAGATTCTGAAATTTATGCCCCAGACCTGTGACAACATCTTTTAGCACAGCCAGCCCATTGTCCATCTGAGTGCAGGTAGAGTTGCAGTGTTTGATGTCCTTGAACACACTGTCCAGTTGAGGAAATTTAGCATCAAAGGCCCTCTTGACTTCTGCTACTGAAGTGGCTGTCTTATCACACACCCTGTTGACTTCAGTTTTGACTCCCTTGCCAAGATAGTGTGCAGCCTTGAGGAAACCCTTGTAGGAGTCATTTACAGCTTCATACACTTCACCAGGTGACAGGGATTTTGCATTGGAGCCCAGTGAAGTGATGTATTCCTCCCTGAGATACTGAAGTGCTTCATCGAGAGTAATATCATATTTTCCTTGCAACCAGGCATCTATGTTGCCATCTCTCTCAGCATCATCAATGATCTTTGACTTCTGCACTTCCACATCATCCCTATGGCATAACAGAATAGCTTCATAGTCTGGATTTGGCATGTCTGCAGTGAGAAGGTGCTGAGCAATCTTTGTGAACTCAGGAATCTGATCCACAGTTAAGCTTTGAAGTGCTTCAACCGTCAATTGTTGTGGAACAGACCCTGATCCTGAAGCACTGTCATGTTGCACAGGCTTCAGCCATGTTGACATGAAGTCAGAGCTAGAGCTAGGCAAGCTAGTCTCCTCAGTTACAGATGCAACTTCTGTAACCGGATGGATTGACTCTACTACTGGTGTCACCACAGAAGTGGGATGAATTACACCAGCAGTTGACACAGGCACAGAGTCTCTAGTAAAAACTAGGGGAACCTCTGTGTTTGTGATGGTGTCATTAGGATATGCCTCAGCATGCATTCCCTCACCATCTAAATGTGGGTTCTGAGTGGTGAACAAAGTGTCATGCACTAAGTCACTTGAAATTATTGGCTCATCAAGAGAAAAGAATTCTTGATGATCAATACCTTGCATCTCAGTTGCCTGAGTTGCAGGTTCCAAAGAAATTTTAGAGATAGATTCTGGAAGAGAAGTGTGTTTTAGAGTAGATTTTGGCAACTCCCCCTGAGAGATAGAGGGAGTTTCAAAAGTGATGTGCTCTCCACTCAGTGTTGTGCCAGCCTTATCACTCCCATGTGCTGACTCTATACAAGAAGGTGCATTGGGGAGGATGCTTGATTCTATAGGTGCACCCTGTTGAGAGGATACACCTAGTGAGCTGTGTGCCCCTGATTTTACAACTTCAGCCATTTGTGTGACTGAGGAGGTGGTCTTAGTTTTCTTCTTCTTTGTTCTGTGTAAGGGTGACTCAGGTTCCTCACTTCCTAGACCTAATTCAACAGCTAATGCTGCTTCAGACAAGATATTTAAAGGTGCAGACATTACTTCCTTTCTCTTCTTTTTACTAACATCACCCTTTTGAGAGGATGATGCAGTTGGCTCAGTAAGAGGTAGAGTGTTTGGTTGAGAGGGTTGGTTAGCAGGCCCTGGGTTAGCATTTTGTTCTACTTGCTTGGGCTGTGCTAACTTAGATTTTGCATCAAATGTTGGCATGTTGTGGGGGTAAGTCTTAAACAAACTCTCCATATGGGGAGTTATGTTCAGTCTTACATCCACATCATTCCTAGTTTCCAAGTTACCAAAAATGAGTTTGGTCATGGACTTAGGATAGCCTATTTTATTTTTATCAATCCTAGGCAATTCAATCAATGAAGCATTTTTATAATTAAGTACAGATTGAATAAAGCGAGGGAAGAAAATATCAGTACCTCTCTTGGTTGTGTTCTTACCAAGTCTCCCATATAATTCTTGAAGTATGATTTGGCCAACATCTATCTTCTTTCCATAGGCCAGAGCATATCCAATTTGCTGCACAGGTGCACTGATTTGGTCAAAGCTTGATTTCCTGGCAGTGAAGACTTGGAGAAGAGTTGCAAACACATAACTCCACTCCTTTCTCAGATTCTTTCTGTTTAGTTTTCCAAGGTTAATCCCATCTGAGTAGTTTATGAACTCAAAGAATTCCTCCAACTCTGCGTTAGTGGCCATTCTGTCAAATGACTCTTGTTGTAGTCCTAGTGCTTGGTTCATGTCTGCAGTAGTGATAGTGATTTCCTTATCTTGAACCTTGCAGTAGATGACATATGAAGTGATTGCGTTTTCCAGGGCTACAACCTCCACAATAGCAGTACTCCAGAATTGTTCCAGAATATCTAGATATAGAGTTTGGTTGGCTGAGAGTGCATCCTTGATATATGACTCAGCCATCCATTTCACAAAGCACTTGAAATTTGCATTTGGTGCTTCAACATCACTAGTGAGAGCGATGAAGTTGGTGTTGAACTTTACTGTTGCCATTTGTGTAGAAGAGAGAAAAGAAATTGAAGGTTGAAGAAGAAATTTGGCTTTTCGTAGCTAGGGTTTCAGGGGTTTAGAGAGTGTAGATGCTTGAGAAATCGAATGAAATGAATCGAATAGATGTGAGATTGTATAAGTATGAAGTGCTTGAATTGTCGATTAGCAGTTTTGTATCGACAAGTCAGGCATTCGAGAAGTAGAAAACAACTATTCGAGAAGTCAAGAATGGCTTAATCGATAACTCAAGCAGATAGAAACTCACAGCTGGCAGTTATCTAACTTAGAAATAATTCTAAATTAAATAATATGTGTTTTTATGAGTGAATTAAACTTTTAGACAAAAAGTCCAAAATCGATTAAAATTCAGCGAGAATTCAGCCTTTTCAAATGATTCGAGAACTCAAATATAGTGTTCGAGAACTCAGTCATTCGAGAACTCAGTTACTATATTCGAGAAGTCAATCATTCCTCTATTTGATATCTCAGAAAGACTCTATTCGAGAACTCAAGAGTACTCTAATGAGACTTATTAGAGATGTCGAATAGTGAATCATTCGAGAAGTCTGACTTATCGAACTATACCCATCACTCATAAAAATTTGATTTTCACTATCTTTTTAAAATCTACCAGACATATTCATTGAAAAATATTCTAGCAAATCAAATAGTGATTTTCTCAAAATTTCATAGAAATTTTAAGTTAATAAAAATATGATTTTCAACATATGCAACAGATTTGAAATATTTATAAATCATATTTCAGCCAACACTTACTTCAAAAATATTGAGGATTTAGATAAAGTAAGTGTTTACTGCTGCAACAATCTAGATGATGTATTCACTTAGCCAGAATCTGAAGAATTCAGCATTCCAATCTCACTTACCAACCTTGTGAAGGTGGCTTCATCTAATGGCTTAGTGAATATATCAGCTAGTTGTTTATCTGTAGAGACATAATGCAACTCAATGGTTCCATTAGTTGCATGTTCTCTTATGAAATGGTATCTGATGTCAATGTGCTTTGTTCTAGAATGATTGACAGGATTGGCAACTATAGAGATTGCACTTGTGTTGTCACACATGATTGGAATTCTTTCCAACACAAGTCCATAATCTCTAAGTTGATTTCTAATCCAAAGCACTTGAGCACAGCAACTTCCAGCAGCTATGTATTCAGCCTCAGCTGTAGAGGTTGACACAGATTGTTGCTTCTTGCTATACCAAGAAACTAACCTTTGTCCAAGAAACTGGCAGCTTCCTGAGGTGCTTTTCCTATCCACTCTGCATCCAGCATAATCAGCATCAGAGTAGCCAACCAGATTGAACCCTGTGTCCTTAGGGTACCATAATCCCAAGTTAGGAGTGCCCTTCAGATATCTAAAGATCCTTTTTATTGCAATCAAATGTGATTCCTTTGGATTTGATTGAAACCTTGCACACAAGCATGTAGCAAACATGATGTCTGGCCTACTTGCAGTGAGGTAGAGTAGAGAACCAACCATGCCTCTGTAGACTGAGATATCTACTCTCTTGCCTTTAGCATCTTCATCCAATTTAGTGGCAGTGGCCATGGGTGTCTTGGCAGGTGAACAATCTTCCAAGTCAAACTTCTTCAATAAATCCTTGATGTACTTGGTTTGACTGATAAAGATACCATCCTTCCTTTGACTGACTTGCAACCCTAGAAAGAATGTCAACTCTCCCATCATACTCATCTCATATCTGCTCTGCATGAGTTTAGAGAATTTCTCGCACAGTTTCTCATTTGTAGAACCAAAAATGATATCATCCACATAGATTTGAACTAGGATCATATCATCACCATGCTTCTTGTAAAACAGTGTCTTGTCCAATGTGCCTCGAGTGAATTGATTTTCAAGAAGAAATTGTGATAGAGTATCATACCATGCTCTTGGAGCTTGCTTAAGTCCATACAGTGCCTTAAGCAATCTGTAGACAAATTCTGGGAAATGTGGATCCTCAAAGCCAGGTGGTTGTTGCACATAGACCTCTTCTTCCAACTCTCCATTTAGAAATGCACTCTTGACATCCATTTGATAAACTTTAAAGTTTGAATGAGCAGCAAATGCCAAGAATATTCTAATGGCTTCCAATCTAGCAACAGGGGCAAATGTCTCATCATAATCAATGCCTTCCTGTTGAGAGTATCCTTTTGCAACCAGCCTTGCTTTGTTTCTTATTATTACACCATCTTCATCCATCTTATTCTTCAGAACCCATTTTGTTCCAACAATGGTTCTATTCTTTGGTGCAGGCACAAGTTCCCATACTTTGTTCCTTTCAAATTGATTCAGCTCCTCTTGCATGGCAATAATCCAATCTGGATCCAACAATGCATCATCAAGTTTCTTAGGCTCAACTTGTGATAGAAAACATCCATAGAGGCACTCATTTTGAGTTGCTCTCCTAGTCCTTACTCCTGCATTAGGATCTCCAATGATTTGCTCTGCAGTGTGTGATCTATCCCATTTCCTTGAGTGTTCAGCCTGATTTCTCATCCTTGATGTTGCTTCATCATCCTCATCATGATCATCCTCATTTCCTCCCCCTGTGAAGTTGCCATTACTCACAGGTGTGTCTTGGATGCTTGTTTCTTCACTATTGATTGGCACAAATTCTTTTCTTGTATCATTATTCACTTGAGTTTGTTGAACTTGAGTTTCAACTCTAGTTTCAGTCTCTTCATCAGAATCATCTAGATTATCAAACTTCAATGGATCTTTGTCTTCATCATTGGCTTCTTCTAGTCCAGGTAGTTTACTGTCATCAAATGTTACATCTGTGCTTTCCATAACTTTCTTTTGACTGATGACATAAACCTTGTATGCAATTCTTTCCATAGAATAGCCAAGAAAAATTCCTTCAAATGCTTTTGCATCAAACTTTCCAACATATTCAGAATTGTCCTTAAGTACAAAGCATTTGCTTCCAAAAGTATGAATATACTTCAGTGTAGGCTTCTTTCCAGTCATCAAGTTGTAAGGAGTCTTTCCAGTGTTTTTGTTGATGAGGGTTCTGTTCTGAATATAGCATGCAGTGCTCACAGCCTCAGCCCAAAAACATGTGGGCATTTTTGCATCAAGTAACATTGTTCTAGCAGCCTCAATTAGAGTTCTATTCTTTCTCTCAACAACTCCATTTTGTTGTGGAGTCCTTGGAGCTGAGAATTGCTGAGAAATGCCATTCTCTTTGCAGAATGCTTCAAGTGTGGCATTTCTGAACTCTGTTCCATTATCACTCCTCAATGCAATCACACTTGCATTGTTTGCCTTTGCTTCCTTGTCAACTTTCTTTATATGCTCAATGATTACTTGTGGAGCCTCATCTTTTGATGCCAGAAATTCTACCCATGTATACCTTGAAAAATCATCAACCATTACCAGGGCATACTTCTTTCTTCCAAGTGACATTATGTTGACAGGCCCAAACAAATCCATATGGATGAGTTGTAGTGGCTTGGTTACAGATGTCACTGTCTTTGACTTGTGGCTTGATCTCTTCATTTTTCCTTTTTGACAAGCCTCACACACTCCTTCTTGGCAGAATTCAAGTGTGGGCATGCCTCTCACTAACTCTCTTTTGACTAGAGAATTAATGGCCTTAAAGTTCAGGTGTGATAGTTTCTTGTGCCACAGCCAACAATCTTCATTTGATGCTTTTGAGTAAAAGCAACAAATTTTGTCCTTGTTTGCAGAGTCCATATTGGCTACAAACAGGCTTCCCTTCCTTACTCCAGATAGAGCAAAATCACCAGTCTTCTTGTGGGTGATCAAACATTCATCTTTGTCAAAATTCACTTTGAATCCTCTATCAGTAAACTGACCAACACTTAACAGATTATGCTTGAGCCCCTTGACTAGTGCTACATCTTCAATGATGACATTTCCAACTTTCAGCTTGCCATATCCCAATGTGTTACCCATGCTGTCATCTCCAAAAGCAACCATTGGGCCAGCCTCTTCCTCATACTGTGATAGCAGGGCCATATCACCAGTCATATGATTTGAGCATCCACTGTCCAAAATCCACATGACCTTCTTCTCACTTTCTTTGCCCTGCAAACACAAAGGTATTACTTTTCCTTTGGTACCCAAACAAGTTTGGGTCCATGTGACTTAGAGACAGTTTTATCATAAACAACATGCTTGTTAACTTTCTTAGTGTCAGTCTTCTTGTCACTGTTGGAAGTCTTAGAACCTGAGGTTTCAGACTTAGGTGACAAAGGTACCTTCCTAGCTTTAGGAGGACTTGAAGACTTTGACCTTGTGTAGTGTGTGTGAGAATTGTGACTGATACAACCATCAATGAACTGTCTTCTTAAATTAAAACAACTAGTCATAACATTCATATTGCATGGCATACAGTCAAATTTATCACAGAAGGGTGCATCTCTATGTCTTAGAGGCACAGAAGAATCATAGAAAGGTTTAGACACACTACCAACAGGTTTCTTGCATGCATGAGTTAGATGATTGGTACTGAAACAGTTCTGACAAGTTTTTCTAGGGGCATTAGGCATATAAGCATAGTTGTTATCCTTGTTAATCCCTAACTTGCCATTTCTGTTCTGTTTCCTTTTAGTCACTTCCTTTTCTGATTCACTCTTCCCAGCTGATACAAACTTAACAAACTTCTTAGGTCTTGGCCTATCAACTACTGGCTTCTTGGTCTTTGACTTGACACTCTCACCCTTAGAGGATGCTTGCTGTTCACTAGATTGTGCCTCATCCTCATCATTCAACATTTGCTTGATGAGTAAGGCATCCTCATCAATTTCAAATGTTGATTCCTTAAAAATTGGATTTTCAGTTTTTCTCAAAATGTGAGGCACTTTCTCATGAACAGCTGTGTCCTCTTCAATGACAGCATAGCCTTTCCTTTGTTTGAGAGAGTCATAGTCAAGTCCAATAGCTGCTTTAGGTTTAGCTTCAATTTTCTCACAGTAGGATTGCACTAAACCAGATGATTTCTTGAAAGTTTTAAGTTTGAATTCATTCTCAGCTAATTCATCCCTAAGAGCCTTCTCTACTTGACTAGCACATAGAACCTTATTCTCCAAATATTCAACTTCTTTCTTAAGGTTTTCTACTTGCATAGCAGTTAGCTCAAGTTCCTCATTCTTTTTGGTTAATACTTCATTTCTAGTAGACAGTTTAGCAATCTCCTCATTAGCAGCAGTCATACTAGTATGAATATTAAACATTTCAACAGATAATTGTTCAATCATGGATTTGTATTCAGAAACAGACATGTCTATAGTAGTGAGAGATGGTACCTGAGAATCAGATGAGGATGAGTCATCCTTGGAGTTGGCCATCAAGGCATAATTGCAGAATTCTTGTTCCTCTTCATCACTCTCAGAATCATCCCAACACTTCCCTTCAGCTATGTAGGCCTTACCATGTGTCTGCTTTTTCAGAAGGGCCTCATACTTAGCTTCTAGCTCAAGATAGTCTCTATCCTTCTTTTTAGGCTTCTTGCATTCACTGGCAAAATGCCCTAGGTCATTGCATCTATAACACCTTACAGATGACCTATCCACATAACCGGTTTTGAACTTATTTCTGTTTGGTTTCACAGGTGCCTTGTTCTTGTTGGCTGAATGGTTTTGAGTTTTGGGTTTGAAGGGTTGATTTCTTTTAAATCTGATGTTTGGAAATTTTCTGGCCATGAAAGCATATGAAGTATTTTCCATCCCATCAAGTTCTTCCAGAGTGTAAAACTCCTCTTCTTCTTCCTCCTTTTCCTCAACAGGTTCACTCACCCCAGCTTCAGTTTCTTCATCATCTGCCACCTCCTCTATCCTTAGTTGGCTTGTAGATGCTTCTAGGTCCAGAATGGATTTGTTGACAATCAAGGCACATGATGTGTTTATCATCCTACCTTGGTTGGCTTGGATAGCCCTCTTCTGAAGCAACTCAAGTTCATGAGTCTTTAGGACTCCATAGAGTACATCATAGGTGACTTTGTTCAAATCTCTCTCTCTAAGGGAAATGACTCTTTGCTCCAGATGATTTGGTGAAGACAACAGAAATTTCATATTTAACTCCTTGGTGCTGTAAACCTTTCCATTCATCTGCAACTCAGTAACTAGCTTGTGAAACCTTTCAAACATCTCAGTGATGCTTTCCTTGGGCTGTGCCATGAAAGCTTCATACTGTGTGACCAGTATCTGTTTCCTGTTTTCTTTAACCTCATCAGTCCCTTCACACAACACCTCAATGTGATCCCACATCTCTTTAGCAGACGTGCATGATGCAATGTTTGCAAACATTGACATATCCATGGAATCAATGATGAGCAACATGAGGTGGCTGTCAAGAGCAACCTTCTCCCTTTCTGACTCTGTCCACTTTGATGGATCCTTGGCCTCATAAGCTCTAGGGATTGTTATGGTTCCAACAGTCTTCTCTGGTATCTCTTGTTGTGGAACAAAAGGACCATTCTTGAGAATCTCAGGATACAAGGGATGAGAGGCTTTGATGAACAACATCATCTTTATCTTCCAGAGGTTGAAGTTTTCTTTATCAAACTTAGGGACCTTCACCGTTCCTGTAGTCTTTGGTGTATTCGAACTCATGATCGTTTCTCTGTTTTTGAATAAACAGCCCGCTCTGATACCACTTGTTGAGTATTGAACACGGTAAAAGAATACAGAGGGGGGGGGTGAATGGATTCTTGAACTTTTCTTGGGTTGAGTCTGTGTAGCAGATAAGTGCCTGTGTGTGCAGAATTAAGGTGCGGATAAATAAACAACACAAGACACAATATCACTTTAATCTAATGTATATTAGATAAAGGTTGCTACAATCTGTGAATACAAATGGTAGTATTCTCAGCTTCGTTTTTCTCAGAGAGATATAGCTTACAGTGTATGAAAAACTTGACTCACAAAGTTACTAAGTTATGAAGTGAGGCTGTGTCCTTATAGAACATGAATACAGCCTGCTTACTACAAATAAGGTAGCTAAACAAATTACTTTCTAGTCTGTCTATCCTTTTTGAGTAAGCATCCAAACGGTTACAGATTTGACTTTGCAAAGCCTGTTTAGATCCACTTCTTTAGCTCCTTGTCTCTTCTATATCTCTCCAAGCTTCCTTGTAGGCTTTCCAGAGCACGTTACAGATTGTGGTCCATAAAGTGCATTGGCTTGTTGCAGGTTTCTGATTTGTACAATTTCTTCAGTATTTTGTCTCCAAGAATGTATTCGAGAAGTGACTAAGTAAATGATTCGAGAACTAGAATTGACTTGATCGATAACTCTGAGTTCTCTAATACTGTTATAGTGACATATCGAACCACTTCTCGAATAGCTCTTTTCCATCAGGATTCCTTGAGTTGTCGAATAGAACATTTGACTTATCGAATCCTCGAGTTGTCGAATAGCTTTCTGAGTCCTTGAGATATCGAATGGAACTTTGACTTGTTGACTCTTTGAGAACTCGAATACCATCTTGACTTGTTGACTTCTTGAGTTCTCGAATAGAGTAATAGACATATCGAATCCCTGAGATATCGAATGAGATATCGAACAGTGTATTCAGAGATATCGAATAGTGTCTTCAGAGATATCGAATAGTGTCTTGAGATATCGAATCTCTGACTTCTCGAATGCTGGACTTCTCGAATAGACAAATATACTTCTCGAATTGGTACTTAGGCAAATTCTTCATTTCTTCAAATCCCAACTGTGATTATTTGGCAGTCTTTAACTCCTTGCTTGAGGCATGAACCATGGAACTTCTTTCAAGCATTATTCTAGACTCTATTTGTACAGTTACACAACTAGGATTTGATGCCTATTACAAGTACAATACAAACAGAAACTCTACAACTAGAGGTTCCCTCAGTTAAGAGGTCATGTAAGTAATGCAAAGCATTACAAACAATTAGGCTTGTTATTAGATGAGTACAGGCATGCCTCTGTAACTAACATTTTACCTATTAATTTGATAGAAGTAGAAGTGATACTTGAATAACGTGTGATCGCGCTTTGGTGGATCTTTTCAACTAATCAATTGATTATGTGTGTGCTTTGTATTGGTGTTTATGAATCTCGAATTGTAAGTTCCTTAACAACTGGTATCAAGAGCCAAGGTTCGAGATGGATGAGTTTGAGGGAAAGTTCGAGATTCAATTGTTATGGTAGAGTACAATGAAGGATTTGTTGACAAGGAGACTACTAAAACGGGAAGAGACAAAGTTACGTGCGGTATGGATTATTCGGTTGGCCCTTGCACCGTGGATCAAACTTAATGTTCTTAAGGAGTGATTTCTCAAGAAAGATGTGTTCGGACTTGAGATGGAAGAAGATGGAAGATATCATCGCAATTGTTTCAATGGCTTGATCAACCAGGTGAACTATATGGATGATACTATTGATTTTTTTCAGGAGACTGAAGGATTGTGAAAGCAAGGATCAGGTGACTCAACATGTGGAAGAGCACTCGTTTTAGTTAATGCACATGATTTTGTAGATGGATACATCATTATGGTGAAGAACGATGGTTCAGAGTTCACTTAACGGGTTTTTGCGATACTCAAATGTTTGGAAGAACAAGAGGAGGTTCTTGTTCGAGGGGAGGCATTGACGAATGGATGTCGATGTCTCTGATGGTTACCATTCAATCCGATATGGGTGTTGGGTTGAAGGGGAGGATTGTTGGGTTACAACCCAATATGATTGTGTGGGCTTGTATGATCCAAGATATATAAGGGTTAATTAATAATTGTATGTGTAGATAATTATGTCTTGTATATCTTGATCACTAAGTTGGGTAATTAGATACCAAGAATTAGAAGCCTTGTATAACAAGTATGGAAAGACATGTGAAACAAGTATGGTAAGTCTTGGTGGCTAAGTTTTAGATGTCTATCTATACATAGTCATATTACATTTGATATGTGAATACTTAAGAGATGTAGTCTTAGCTTTTGTTTGGAAGATGCATGAGCATTGTTGGCCCAAGAATCGGGTTTGGGATACCATTGTGGTGTCATTGTTTTGATTGTATTATTGAATTGTTGGATTAGTAATACAAGTTGGGACGTGCGTGTTTCCACGTCAAATATTGGTGTGTTATTGTTTTACTTTTACTTATTGATTTGATAGAAGTAGAAGTGATACTTGAATAACGTGTGATCGTGTTTTGGTGGATCTTTTCAACTAATCGATTGGTTATGTGTGTGATATGCATTGGTGTTTGTGAATCTCGAATTGTAAGTTCCTTAATAAAGTTCCAAGAATGTGAAAATACTTGATATGCTATTTATGTTCCATTGCTGATCCAGGATTTGGATCGAGTAAGTGTTCATTTGCCTTCTATAGACAGCCAAAATAATACATCACGAAGAGAATTTTTCAAAGGAGACAACGTAGAGTAAATGTACACTTGTTTTTCAAACTATTACATAATGGGTAAATCTTTAATAGAGACAACTTAGCCAGGAATCAGGATGATGCTTATAGATATTGTATAGACAAATGGATGGAATAAATGAATAGATGAAAAAAATTATAACTTGTTCAGGATTGTTTTACAATGAAGTGTTATCAATAAACGTATATGAAAAAAAATTAAAATTAAAAAGTTTTAATGACTTCAGTTAATCAAACACAGAGATTAAACCACGCCAAAAAGTGAAGTAAACACTGGAAACAGGAAAAGCGAGCAATAATCAGAAAACAAAATGATCATCTTAAAACCAAATATTCTAGAAACTAAAACAAGGCTTCCTGCTTTACTGGTTGACATGGCATATCAACGACTATAAGGATTATAACCACTTCAAGCTTAAATTTACATTTAAGTAATATTGATATCGAGTTGAACATGATTGTTCAATTTGATGAGATTCTATGACACCACCAGCACCCTATATATGGAGTTATTTGACAATGAACATCACATGCATAGCCATAAATATTGAAAAATTCCTTTGTTAAAGTTAAATTCAGTTTTAGTTATTATTAGAATGCAACATAATTTCAAGGACTGTCAAAGGTGTACAATCTCAAACAACCCAAACTTTGGATTGAAAGCTTTCTAAGTGATGTTCTCCATGAAATCTTTGGAAAGTCCGCCTTCATCAATACCAGCCTCTTGAATTCCTTGTTTGTTAACATAGTTAACTCGAATCTAGATGCATAGAGCAAAAATGAAGTAATTATATTCAACCAATATAAGGTGCCATTTTTCCTAAAGAAAATGGAAATAACCAGAGAAGCAAACGCGTCAAAACATGTATAAACTAAATTATATCTACCATTGCTTTAAGGCTTTTTTTTTTATAGTGTGCTCAACCGACTAAAAGCATCTTCAAAGATTTGGTCTCATCTTATTATGACATGAGAAGCACTATTTTGTATCTTTGCTGCAGATAGTTGTGATTGGTGAAAAAATAGCAAATCAATAGTTAGGATATCATGAAAAATATCTAAAACCAACTTTAAATACTATGACTAGCTCATTGGTCCCAAACTACACTAATATCGTACACGAAAATATGAATATCATTATTACTATCAAAATAGCTAATCTTATTTCTTATCTACTTTAACAAGTACCAACAGAATCATAATTAGATTAAAGACTAGTATGTTACTCACGATAAAGATTTTAACTCTGCTCTTCAAAGGCACCAAGAATGGTACTTGTTTCAGCACGTCTTTAACTCTGCTCTTCAAAGGCACCAAGAATGGTACTTGTTTCAGCACGTCATCATGTTCTATACTACCTTCAATTATATCATGCGGTATAGTGGCATAACTTGTAACCCATCAATTTTACTTTATTAATATTAGAAATACTTTTGAGAAGAATACGAACAATCAGTATCTCGACAAATTATTTTTACCGTTGCGTATAAATATTATTCCAAGAAATGGGTATAAATCAGTCTTTTGGCAAGTTTTCGCTTCTTTTATTTTTGGGTTGAAGTTAAATTTTTACTGTATTTCAAATTGATTCCATGTTCTAAAATTGTTTATTTTTACAATAACGTAAAAGTTGTAATAGAAATGAGAAATAATATTTTGAGCGTGAATTTTGAAGAATTTCTTATGAAATAAGGTATGAACTCAATAGTACCATGCAAAAATAAGGCTTATTTATCCATTGAGTCTTTGATATCATTTTGGAGTTCAAATAATTTGTTCATATGTATTGGTGATTATATATAGAGCACTATAAGTAATAAAATATTAAATGTATTAATTCCAGCTTTATACTTGTCAAACTAACTTTCATTAGAGACAGTTAATAGAACACATAATCCTGTGCTAAAAAAATTAAAATTAAGCTATGCGAACGTCTATTATTATATATTAGCCATTTTCGTATTAAAAAAATTACAACTCAAGTCATCTTCCTGCTATTAAATCTATTTTTGAATGTGTACTATTTATTTGAAAAATAGAAAATAAGTGATATTTTTTGGACTGTTCATAAAATACAATATGTTTAATTAAAAGATAACTTGTTGTAATTATAATAGTCAGTATGAATTATTGAAAGACAATTGATATTTTAGGTGTGTTATAAAAGGTAATAAATTTTAGTTAAAAGGTTAAAGTGTTTTATTTCGATTCGTCTAATTAATATTACTTATATTATTTTATTATTTTTTAAATCAAATTATCTAAAATCAAAATTTTCAATATTTCAATTTTAATATAATAGTATAGATTAATGCATTGTACCATATTTAAATATAAATTAATAGTGTATCTATGAATTCTTAAATCTGTATTAAAAATATTCCAATAATTAGTATTAAACTTGTACATACATTTACAACATATATATATATATATAGGCAAAGTATCAAATAGAAACCAACTCTTAAATAGAAACTAGAAACTAACATTAAATAGATTATATTTCATTCATTCTAATGGCCCCGCCAGGGGCACCTTCACAAAAAGTGTTTAAAATTATTGGCTCCATCCAGCAAAAAAAAAAAAAAAAAAAAACTGTTCACGCTGACGTCACTGCCACGTCAGCAGTGAACAGTTATTTTTTTTTTTTTGGCTGGATGGAGCCTATAATATTATGAACTTTTTGTATTGGGGTCCCCCTAGTTTGGTCATTAGATTAGCTTTAAATATTAGATTAGGGTTTAGTTTCTAGTTTCTATTTTAATTTGGTTTCTATTTGAGTAAGACCCTATATATATATATATATATATATATATATATATATATATATATATATATATATATATATATATATTTATATATATATATATTTATATTTGAATACCCATAAAAAAAAGCATTTGAATTATTAGTCTTATTATATCCTATACATAATTAGCGTAAGTGGGTTTGGGTGGTGGTTTGGTCGTGAGGGTTAAAAAGAGAAAGAGTGAAACACTTTCGTGAGTCTACAAGACACGTACCCAATACGTTGTTTTATGAGGTAATTGCATTTTGCACCCTCTAACTTTCGTTCAAAATCAATTTTGTACCAGAACTTTACAATAAACAGTTTGCTACCCTTAACTTGTAATTTGAATGCAAATTGCACCCCTTTGTAATTTTCTGTTAAATTAAGGAAGGGTAAAATAGGAATTTTGGTATAAAATTTATGTAATATAAATTTCATATTTTCCAAATTATTTTAAAAATTGGAATCATATTATAAAATTTATAATTAAATTTTAATTTTTTTATCTCCAAATCATGCTAATAATTATAAATACATTTCTTATTACAAAAAATTTATTCCAAAATTTATAATTTTACTAATATTAAATTTTAAATATATTTTAGCATTAATTTTGATTAGATATTAAATTAAATATAGAATTTGATTCACTAATTCTTTACAATTATTTTAAGTTAATATTATTTTAGTAAGAAATTTATTTTAATATGAATTTTTAATATAAAAGAATTTTTTAGCATAAATTTTTAACTTATTTGAAATTCTAACCATAAATATTATTTATATTTGATTCCAAAATTCTGATTTTACCCTTCCTTAATTTAACAGAAAATTACAAAGGGGTGCAATTTGCATTCAAATTACAAGTTAAGGGTAGCAAACTGTTTATTGTAAAGTTCTGGTACAAAATTGATTTTGAACGAAAGTTAGAGGGTGCAAAATGCAATTACCTCTTGTTTTATATATGTACAGTAATCTTAATCTTCACCAAAATAATTAAAAATTATACATATTGTTAAGTATGAATAAAAATGCAATCTATAATTATAAAAATGCAATCTATAAAAAAACATAAACAAAAATGCAATTTATAAAAAAAACATAAACAAATGTAAATTGTTTTATTGATATTTTAAAACTGTGAAGGTACATATTGTTAATGAATAGTGTATCTAAAAAAATGCAATCTATAAAAAAAATATGAACAAATGTAAATTGTTTTCTTGATATTTTAAAATTGAGTAGATACATATTGTCAATAAATAGTGTATCTGTAAAAATGCAATCTATAAAAAATCATTAACAAATGTAATTTTTGTTTTATGTACAGTAATCTTAATCTTCACCAAAAGAATAGACAAATATATATATTGTCAATAAATAGTGTATGGATAAAAATGCAATTTATAATTATAAAAATGCAATCTATAAAAAAACATAAACAAAAATGCAATGTACAAAAAAAACATTAACAAATGTATATTATTTTATTGATATTTTAAAATTGTGAAGGTACATATTATTAAAAATAGTGTATCTAAAAAAATGTAATCAATAACTATAAAAATGCAATCTATAAAAAACATAAACAATTGTAATTTTTTTAAAAACTTTACCAACCAATAAAACTATAAAACTCAAATTATAAACAAATAAATATAAAAAAATTAAATCAATGTAATCCATAAATGTGATTATATAGTTATCTACTTACTTTACCTATAAACTTTGAAAATAAAAATAATAAAAAGTTCTAAAACGACTAATTTATGGAGGGATATAAAACATAAAAACCAAAGGGGGTTGGATCTATTATAAAACCATAAAAGCATCAAAGGATTCAATCACAAGGATTTCAAAATCTTTAATCGATTTCTTATTCCCATCCATTTCCCTGAATTTGTGTCTCATATCCATGGACACTTTACATGCAATGAAAATAGATGCAATGAAAATAGGATTTGACACATCTCTGCAAACTTGGATACGTGTTCCTTGAGTGTCCGAACAAAAAAAATTATCTTTTTTTCATATTAAAGTATTAAAACATTTCAGAGTTATTAGGCCCAAAAAGAACAATTTAAAACTATCAACTCCAAATTAATTAAAAAAATTTAATAATATGATATATCTCACAAAAAAAAGTTACGAATAAAAAAATATAAATTTCATTATTAGTAAGCATATATACATATAATATTTTGAAAACTAAAATTAATTTACAATATAAAAAAATTGCACTACTCTTTTTAAGATACAATCTATTAGTTAAATTATTAGATAAAAAAATTCTGAAAAATTCCAGATTGTAAACATTAAAATAAATCAATGAATTTTGTTCAAACAATATTCAGATTTTAAAACTAAATCATATCTTCCATATTATTCTACATATATCCCATTTAAAAAATAATAAAAAAATAAATAGAATCCTATCTTCTGTGCATTTATATGTTGCTTTCATATCACCCATATTTTTGTAAAGAAAATCACCCCCAAAAAAAACCACTCTCAAACACAAAAACTTAAATAAAAAAATAATAGTAATGAAATATTCATCAACAACCTCAATAATAATTATTAAAAAATAACGTAAATTCTTTTAAAAACTAATAATATATTATAACACAATGCTTTATCATGAAAATATGTGGAAACAAAATAAAAATAAAATATTTGCAATAACATTTGAAATAAAATTTAACAAAATAAATATATTAAAGCAACCCAAAGATAGTAATTAGTAATTACAATATGCGCATGCAAATGAGTACTTATAAACTTCTTATCACTTTTTTTTTTGAAAACGATAACTTCTTATCACTTAAGGTATCAAGGTATCATAGAATTTGAATATTCGTTACTAATTATGTAAACACTATCGTGTAATTTACATTATAAAATTAAATAGTTCAACTATATAACAGATTTTCAACTAAACTAATATAATTAGTACGTTGTTTTGTGTTAAATTTGGAGAGAGCCAGGTCCCTCAAAAAGTAAATAAATTTGGAGAGCCAAGTAACTTAGAGCAACTCCAAGAATCACTTACACTCTTAAAAAATATTGTTAAAAAATTGGCTCCTATTAGTTTAAGACATAAATTTAGAGCAACTCCAAGAGTTGCTTGAGATGCTCCCTACATATATTATTATTATATTGACTCTTAAGTCAATTAATATACAAACAGAAAGTTCAACTCCAATAAGCCTCTTCAAAGTTATCTTCATTTGTGTTATATCCATTTTTTATTGTAACAATATCATTGCTTTCACTTTGCCAGCACTGCCATAACATAATATATGATATAATAATAGTTTAGGAGGAAGTGTTCACTCCTCAGTACTGAGGAAACATTTCAAGCTCCTAAACTTAAGAGTGATAGTAGGGAGCCTGTTGGAGCTGATTATTGCTTCAATTTTGTTAAAATTTGACTTAAGAGTGATAGTAGGGAGCCTCTTGGAGTTGCTCTTATGAATCATCTCCAATACTATTATTTATACACATTTCCTATATATTATATTATTATTAAATGTACTAGTAACGTTCTGGTCTTCTCGAGAAAGAAATGTTATAGTAGACAAAATTGAAAAGAAGTCAATACATATTATTAAAGAATGAAATGAAGAGAGGTGAGAGAGTCTTAAAATAGATGAGGATGTCATGCCTCTTAAAAATTTAAGAATAGCTTAAGAGGTTGTTGGAGCTGAAATTCAACAAATTCTCCTCATATTTTGATTTAAGGAGCCTATTTAAGAGCAACTTCAACAAGCTCTTAAAATTTTTGCTAAATATAATATAATTAATTGCCTCTTAACCATTTAAGATACAAAATTACTCAATCATCTCCAACAAAATCTTTTATCCCTATCTCTTAAGTGATTTTTTATTACTAAATGTACTTGCAAAATTTAGAGGAGGAATGAGATATTGGTAGAAAGTTGAAACGAAGTGAGGTATATTAATAAAAAATGGAGTAGGGAGAGGAGAGAAAGTCTTAAATATAGAGAGGTTTAGAGGCCTCTTAAAATTTTGGAGAAGCATTAGGAGCTTGTTGGAGTTCATTTTTGTTGCATCCTCCTCAAATTTGAACTTTAGGAGCTCATTAAGGAGCTTGTTGGAGATGCTCTAAGAGCTGTTGGTGATGCTCTTAGTGTGGAACGTACCAGAAAAATAATGAAGTTACCATAGGCAAAAGAAAAGTCCAAGTTGCTGCTAATATTGATATTGATAATCAGTTGAAATGTTGTTAATTTGTAAACTGAACAGCTTTTCATTTTCTAACGCACGACTCAGCTAGCATACAATGATCGATATATAAGATATAGTACTCGTACAATACTGATCGAGTTACTGCAAACAAAAAGGGTGAGCAATTGGTTCTAAGGAGTGAAGAAAGACGGGCCACATTTGCATTTCCAGCCTTCGGGCTCGTAATTAGTGAACTGGATACCCACATGATGATTTGTAGGCACTTGAGTGGCTTCACACGGGCTGCACCCATTGCACCTGTGCTCGCATCTTGGTGGCCTTGATCCTATTACTTCCTGCGCTCCCACCCCTTCTGCTTGCTTTGTTATCGTCCCAACCTCAGCCTTTTGTTCTTCGCTTGAAGTGCCTGATCCAACACGAAAACAAATAACCATATGTACAGTAAAATCTCGATAAATAAATAGATTCGGGATCGTAAAGATTTATTAACTAATCGATTAGTTAACACCATCGTAGAAACAAGTGAAGCGGAAAGAGTTGTACAAACCTGCAGCTTCTAGTTGAGGGAGAGGAGAAGTAGTAGTAGTAGTACTTTGTGGTGGCAAAGGCCTGCTAGTGGCACCACTCAAACTCACTAGGACAATCATTATTACTACCAAGTAGCTAACTCTTTCCATTTCTCTTGAGCTTTTTTCGAACCTCACAAATTGTAAAATTACAAATGGTACTAGAAATGATTCATGCCTTTACATTAACCCATGATTGATGCTATATTTATACTGTAAAAATATACTAACTCTACTAATATTTGTAGAACGTATAAGAAAGAAGCTACGGATAACAATACAAGAAATATACTATATAGCTAGCTAGCTAGGTGCTATTGACATGTACTTGCGTACTAAAATATGAAATTTTTTGATAGTACAAAGAGATCCAGATGGCTTCACACACAAGCAATGGTACGTACTCCTAGCTACTTACACAAATATTCTGCAAACGAACGTACTACCATATTTTGGTAGATTTATTACTTGTACTAATATTTTTCAGTATTGACAAGTCCAGACAGGCACTAGTCCTGCGGCTGGCCTTTCTATCTATTTTCTCCAATCCATTTATCAAAATAAGCACCCCACCCCTGGGTCAGATCAATTACCAAATCTCTGTAATAATTTTAAATTTTAACAGTAATTCATTAGATGTGTGTGTGTGTAAGTGAGGTGAAGTTTCTTGAGCCCATCAAACAGCACATTTTTAAGTGGAAACAGGGAAACTTAAACAAGTAAGATCACTGACTCATCACTGCTGCATATATGAAGCTAGAGTGGAGTATAATACAATTACTAGTACTTATTTTATTCATGGAGTAGAGAGCCTCGTTAAGAAATACTAATAAACAAAAAAACAATACTAATAACCAAAAAATACTCACACTAATCATGGGTATCACAATTGATTTGGACCATAATTTAGAATTTACCATCCCAAAATCATAGGTATACGTACCGATTATCAGAAAAATGAACAGAAATTGTAATATCTGATCACCCGAATTAAAATCCGGCCACCTGACTCTGACTCTGTATTCTCACATCATTATGTAATTACAACACTCAATGTCAGAGATATCTAGCTGATCATTGATTAATCATCAATCCATAACTACAGTAATCACTTTTTTTTTTTGGTTTCTGAAGATGTCTTTACTGTAGGAACTAACTACTACAGTGCTATAAAGGCGAACAACCATCTTTTTGTAAATATACATTTGGTGACATTAAGAGAAAAGTTTAGGTTGTTTTTACTCCTAGAGAATTGCAATATGTACGTCCTACATTATTTTATTATTTGCCTGCCAGATGAAACTGGGATCAGAGGATCATCTTTCACTCCATCTGGGCCATCCATTTTCCCCTGTCACCTATTGAAGTTTGCATGAAAGTGGAATGGTTTAAAATTTTGGTTAATTTCATGGGATATTTCTATATTAAGCTTCCTTCAAGTATATACACTGAAGCACACCATTTCCTCCAGGAGTCAGGTGCTCTCTAGTCTCTTCCCCCTATTAGACCCGATTTTAAATTTATCAGACGGCAATTCTGATTTGACCTCTCTCTCTCCCTCTCTCCCTCCTCTCTCTCTCTCTCTCTCTCTCTCTTTCTCTCTCTCTCTCTCTCGTTTGTAACTACATATAGCGGATGAATCTAGTATCTAGTGTAGGCTAGCAGCAAGGGCATGGAGTAGTAATTACGGAGTAATTTGGTATTTTCTTCCTCTTCCCTTTTGCCAGGTGCCCTATACAGGAATTAATAAACATCAAGTCATGTTTTACTCATCAAAATTTTGACACACTCAACCACTAGAGAAGGTTAGCCAAACCAACACGTTAAATGAGTAAATATTACGACGAGGGAGTGCAAATTCCTATAGAAAATCTTTAGTAAACGATGGAAAATTGAATGACAAATTTGGTAATTAGCAATGCGTTTCCAAGACAATAAAACTACAAACAAACATGACTTAAAATGAAATTGAAGCTGAAATAGTCCAATCGATCGTCTCCTTGCATAGATTGTGTACAACTCTATGTATGATTTAAATTTTGTACAATTTCATTCGTGTTAAAATAAGTAGTTATACATTATATATTTCAACTAATTTTATGGCTAATTACAAAATTTTAAAATTATACATCCAATGAAAACATATAAATAAATGTACACATGTGATCAATTTTGATAATTAATTAATTACAAGTTAAAATTATTGATTCAACATAACGAAAACTGGGGAACGAATGTTTCAAATCCGAGTTGGTCCGGTCTGTCTAAGAAAGTTAGAGGGACATAGAATGCATAATTAGATTTGGAGAAGAAACATCTAGGGAGATTGTACTACTTACAATTGTTGACCTCTTTTCTATTTTTCCCATCCAATACTCCTGCCTCCTTTTTACCAACACACTTATAACCACACAAAACTTCTTTTATTAGGGGGGAAAAAAATTAGGATACAAATATTTGAAAGATTCGAGAATGGTTTTACTAGCTAAATTATTAGAAGAATAATTTTTCAGGAATACTAAACAATACATATTTGATTTGTATAGTTGTTGGGTAAAAAAAATTAATCATTTAGAGCTTACAATTTTTCAGTACCGAAATTTGTACATGTTTATAAAAACTTCAATTAAATTTTTCTACTTAAAAAGTATTTAAATAAAGGGGAAAAAAATCTAAAGTTAACTTTTTAGATAATTTCCTAAAGTTACTAAACTAAAATCAAGTATTTGTACATGTTATTTAAAAGGACCCCGCAGGAATATTAATAATTTTGTTTATATGTCTTCATTTCATAGGTTGACTTTAGATTATTTTCCTAAAGGTGCCTTTAGATTCCCCTTACCCTTAAATAAATTATAAATATAGTCATTAAAAGAAGAAATTTGAATCTCACCGTTGAACCTAAACCCTAGGTTTATTAAATTTATTAATTGTGGTGTGGTTTTATTTAATTTTAAAAGACAAAGCAACTAAAAGCCGCGTACAGTAATAATATTGACTATGCGTCCGTACAATGATGTCCGAAAGGACCAACATGATAATGATATCTATGAGATTCGAGGGAAGTCAAAGGTCTTATTTGTGATCCTTTTACTTGTATACAATTGTTGTTCTCCTTTTTGACCTTTTCTCTTCATAACACGCTTTACAAATTGAAAATACAAACCTCTACATCGATCATTACCATTAATTTGATTGGTAAAGTGTCACTCCCATTTGCCCTCACAAAAAAAAAAGTGTCATTCCCATTCCGGTGAATGCATAACTGTGTATTCCATCTACGCCTGTCAACGGTCGGATTCGGATTGGATTATCCTAAATCCATATCCGAATCCATTAAGATTTTTCGGGTTCGGATCGGATCGGATCAGGGGTGGATATTTTTTAGTCCGATCCATATCCAATCCGTTCGGGTTTCGGGTTTTCGGATTGGAGGTCCGACCCATTTAATTAAAAAAAAGGAAAAACATGCAAGATTATAAAATTGACATCCAGAATTAAAATTCCATAAAAAACAAATTCATATGATTTGGTAATTTAACGGTCAACTAGTATTTTGATTAGTACTTTAACTTGTATTCAAATTTTTAGATGTTAATCGAAAAGTCTATATATTTTTTATAAATTTTATATTATATATGATAAATAAAAAATATATAATATATACTAAAAAATAAATATTATATATTATATAATACATATAAATAATAAATATATAACATATTATATATATATATATATATATAATATAGTATAGATATATAGATATATTTTTTATATTATATATTATATATTATATATAATATATTATATTATATTATATATAATATATAAAAATATATAAAATATTTAATATATATAATTATATTCGGATCGGATCGTTAACGGATCGGATCATGCTAAATTCATACCCGCTACTTATCGGATCGGATCCTTATCGGATCGGATCTTTATCGGATCGGATATTTTTTTGAAGGATCCATACCCGCTAATTTCGGATTGGATCGGATCGGATCATATCGGATTCTTGATCCATTGACAGGCCTAAATTTCCATCACTCCCGACCATTTCTTAACATTTCAAAATAGAGTGTTCGGCACGTATTTTAAGGTAAATTTTAAGGATAGTTGCATAACTTATTTTTAAAATTTTCTTTTTTTATATAAAAATAGAACAATCCTATTTTTATACAAAAAAAAAAATTTCAAAAATAAGTAATGGAACCATCCTTAAAATTCACCTTAAAATGCGTGCCAGAAAATAACAAAAAAAGTGTTAAGAATTGGGTGGGACGGAGGGAGTATTAATTTTAGGTTCCAATCATACATTCTAATAAAAAGCGGATCATTAATTAAATTATAAATAAATATATATTTTTAAATAAATATAATTTTAGTTTTAAAAAAAAAATAACATTCACATATGATAATATATTATGATAAAAGTTAAAACCAGTAATCTCCACGTTCACGAAGTTATAGTTAGTCAAAATTAATTTAGAAAATACAAACGTAACATTTAGAAATATCAAATTACAAATTTGGTTTCAGATCCGCTAGCTTAAATCCGCTTTTGACCCGCTTAAACCCCACTAAACGCTTAAAAAACCGATTTTGCTATAAGTTAGGCGTTTTTATTCCGCTTCCACTTAAGCGGCCGCTTAATGCGCTTTTTAGAACACTGCATTTTAATAAATCGATTAATTTTAATTGGTTAAATTTTTTATGAGTTTATTAGTATTAATTAAAATAAATAAATAAAATATCAACTAAACTCATATTATATCCACTTACATATATTAGAAAAATTGTTAATTTTAATGTGGATAAACAGTATTTAACTCTTTGCCCATCATCAAGACTAAGCTAGGAGAAAAAAAACAAGACTTACTCAGTTATAATACCACTCAAAGTGGTGTCTGAGGAGGGTAGATGTACGCAGACCATGCCCCTATACAATAGGGAGGCTGTTTCCGAAGGACCCCCGGCCAAGTACAGAATTACAAATACAGAAATACAAATACAGAAAGGAAACCTAATACAAACTAGGAAACTCACGCACACGTATGTTAGAAAATGGAAAGTTTGAGGCATATTTATAATATGTTCTTGATGTTATTTCCGGAAACTAACAAGTGAAGGTTGTTCCTTGTAATGAGGACTTAAATTTTCATGTTTGGATCTAAGACATTTTCTTAGTGGAATCCATAGATAAACTGAGTTGAAAGAAGGAGTTTTGAAATGGGTAATCGGATTGCAGATGGAAATCATGGCCATGATATATATTTCATGATCATGAAGAGGCATCAAAAGAGATGGGATATTCAGAAATGTTTCATGTCCATGAGAAAGTTTTCATGTCAATGAATGTATACTTGGTTGGTCAGAAACGTTTCATGCCCATGAGGAAGTTTTCATGCCCATGATGTGCAACTGATTTTAAATTAGATATTGATTTATTTTAACAAGTTTCAGATTTATTTGTTACAACAGTACTGGAAATTTGGATCAGTATTTGGATTAAATCTTGATGGAAATTTGGATCAGTACTTGGAGTAAAATCCTGATGGACTTGGTCAGAAATCAGATACTGATGGGGTAAATCTTGATGGATATCAGTTCCTGACAAGGACCGAATCCTGATCCTGATGGACACCAAATCCTGATGCTACTGATGACCAAATCCTGATATTACTGTAACTGAAATAAATCCTGATGCAGTTAATGCAATTAAATCAGAATATTTACTTTCCTTTTATGGAGTATCAGTTACGTTTTATTCTTGGTATTTATATACATACAGAATATAACGTTAAAGAGTACGATACATTCTAAGGAGTACGATACATTCTAAGGAGAGAAAACCCTCGTAATCTTCTTTATCTCTGCTCTCTCAACACATGCAGAAGAGATACATAATTCTCAGGCGAACTGAGGTGCTGGTCGCTGTTGATCACTGGTGTATTTGTGAACCCTTTGATCTGTTGTTGTTTTATCCTGGAAGCGATATTGCTGCAACCCAATCACAATGTAAGTGGGGCAATATTCTCTTCAAGAACAGTCAAGTCTTCTTGAAGGGCTTGATGACTCAGCTGTTCTTCTCTCTCTAATCAGTAGTGGCTAAAGCTTCTGTGGGAGATAAGTGTTCTTACTTTTCTTGTCAATTACAGTTACTGATTACTTTCTTGTTTATGCCTTCGTGATTTGTTTTGTTAATTGGTTAATTGCCTGTTCTTGTTTAATATATATCACTGCCTCATTGTTGCGTTGTTTAGTGTAATATACCCAACAATCTTGAAGAGAATATTGGTGTTATATATTGTTAATTAACAAGATGGTTAACGAAACTGAAACTCCTGTTGTTGAGACTAGCTCTGGGTCTGGTGTTACTGTACCCACCATTGATTGGACTACGTACCGTTTCCCACAGCCTATCGATATGTCAGGTATGCCTGATAAATTCGGTGGGAGTGTTGGGTTTTCTCGTTGGCAGAAAAAGTTGAAAATGTGGTTAACGGTAAAGGGTCTATGGCCGGTGGTGCAGTATGAGAAACCAATTGTGGTTAAGGAGAAAGCTGAAACTGTTAAGGCTTATACCATGTGGGAGGAAAAGGATGGGGTGGCTAGGGCTGCAATTCTGGCAGCTTTGGCGAACACTCTATTCGATGTTTATTCATCTGACTCTTACACTACTAAGCTCTTATGGGAGAAGCTTGACCAGACACAGAATACTGACTCGCAAGGGTTGGAAAAGTATTATGTGGCTAGGTTCCTTGATTTCAAACTGGTGGATACTAAATCCATGACTGAGCAGGTGCATGAGTTTGAGATGTTGGTACATGCTTTGAAGGAGTCTGGTATGGACCTTCCTGAAAAGTTTCAGGTTATGTCTGTGATTGAAAAGCTCCCTAAGTCTTGGGAAGAGTTTGCTCTCTCCCTGAAAAGACAGAAAGGAGAGATCACTTGGACAAACCTGATGTTGGACATCTCTGTGCAGGAACAACATAAGTCCAAACAAGGACATGTGATGCCTACTGAACATGCTGGGAGTTCGAAGGTGAATGTAGTGACTGTAGGACAGAAAAGGAAGTCTGTCACTAAGAAGAAAAACACTAAGTCTAAGGACAAAAACAAGGCTAAGAAACCAAAGGCAAACAAACCATGTTGGTCTTGTGGACAGGTTGGTCATTGGAGCAAGGACTGTCCTGTAAATAAAGCTAAGAAACCAATTGTGGGAGCACAAGCTAACACTGTGCTTGGAACCACTGGTGGGTCTACGGTTAACATGGTTGTTATTGAGGCTATTGCTTCTGAAACTGACAACGGGTATGTAACCTACAACCCTGTACTTCATTCTACTTATTCGTCTCATGAATGGTTGATTGATACTGGAGCTAATGTACATATTTGTACTGATATTACTCTATTTGTATCTTATCAACAGACTCATGGAATGACTGTGACGATGGGGAATGCTATTGTAGCTCAAGTACTTGGAATAGGAAACGTGGACCTGAAGTTCGCTTCTGGGCGTGTTCTATCCCTCACTAGAGTGCATCATGTTCCTGATATTCGTAGAAATATAATAAGTGGAAGTTGTTTAGTTAAGAATGGTTTTGAAGTTTCTTTGAAATGTAATAAAGTAGTTATTACAAATATTGGTGTATTTTTTGGCAAAGGTTACTTGTCAGATGGATTATTTTTAATAAATGTTGAGCCTTTTTTGGGCAGTTTTATTAATAATAATGTTGCTCCTTCTGTTAATTGTGTTGAATCATCTGATTTGTGGCACACACGTTTTGGTCACTTGAATTTTGGTGCTCTAAAGAATATGATGAACTTAGAGTTGATTCCAAAACATGCCATTGAAAAGAAATCTAAATGTCAAGTATGTGTGACTGCTAAACAAACTAGGAAACCCTTTCATAATGTGGTTAGGGATTCGAATGTGTTAGATTTAGTGCACACTGACATATGTGAATTTGGTGGTGTTTTGACCAAGGAACATAATAGGTATTTCATTACCTTTATAGATGATTGTAGTAGATATTGTTATGTTTATTTGCTTAAACATAAAGATGAAGCACTAGAAAAATTCATTATGTTCAAAACTGAAGCTGAAACACAAACTGGTAAAGTACTTAAACGTTTGAGATCAGATAGAGGTGGTGAGTATACGAGTAACTCGTTTAATGAATTTTGCAAAAGCAATGGTATAGTTCATGAGGTAACTCCACCACACACACTTGAGTCTAATGGGGTGGCAGAACGAAAGAACAGAACCTTTAAGGAAATGATCAATAGTATGTTGATTAATTCTGGGTTGCCTAAGTACATGTGGGGAGAAGCTCTGAATACTGCTTGCCATATTCTGAATAGAGTTCCTCTGAAACATATGGACAAGACACCTTATGAATTATGGACAGAGAAAAGGACTAGTTTAAAATATCTTCGTGTGTGGGGGTGCCTTGCAAAGGTACTTGTCCATGAACACAAGAGAAAGAAACTAGGACCGAAAACTGTTGATTGCATCTTTCTGGGCTATATTGAAACCACTACGGCTATGAGATTTTTAGTGTTAAAATCTGACATAGACGGAATAGTGGCTAACACTATAGTTGAATTTCGTGATGCAACATTCTTTGAGGATGTGTTCCCTATGAAAACTGGTATACCTCAGGGTATTTCTGATGATGATCCCACTCACACATCGAGTTCCATTCCTGATCATGTGGAAAGGATGACAAATGTGGGGGCAGATCCTGATAGTAGCTCTAAACCCGATGAAGTAGAGGAACCTAGAAGGAGTAAGCGTGCTAAGGTAGTCAAGGATTTTGGAAGTGATTTTATCACTTACAATATCGAGGATGAACCTTTTACTTTCAGACAGGCCATGGATTCTTCAGAATCTAGGTACTGGAAAGGTGCTGTAAAAAGTGAAATTGACTCTATTGTTTCTAATGGAACATGGGAGTTGGTTGATCTACCTCATTGGTGTTCTACTATAGGATGTAAATGGGTCTTCAAAAGGAAAATGAACCCGGATGGCTCAATAGATAAGTATAAGGCTAGGCTGGTTGCTAAGGGCTTTAAGCAAAAGGAAGGCATTGATTACTTTGATACATACTCTCCAATTGCTAGAATGACAACAATCCGAATGCTTATAGCATTGGCTTCTGTACATGGTCTTATCATCCCTCAAATGGATGTAAAGACAACTTTTCTTCATGGTGAACTTGAAGAAAAGATTTATATGGATCAGCATGAGGGATTTGTTGCTTCTGGTAATGAGAAGAAAGTATGTAAGCTAATCAAGTCTATATATGGCTTAAAACAAGCTCCAAGAGACTGGCATAAAAAGTTTGATGAAACTGTTTTAGAATCAGAATTTGTAGTTAATGAAAGTGACAAGTGTGTCTATTATATGGTTAAAGGAAATGAATACATTATTGTGTGCCTGTATGTGGATGATATTTTGTTATTTGGAACCAATATTGAGATTATTAATGAGACAAAAAGGTTCTTGAAAAGGCATTTTGAAATGAAGGATATGGGAGAGGCTAGTGTGATTCTTGGTATTAAGTTGACTTAGTCAACTGATGGAATAACCTTGTCACAATCTCATTATATAGAGAAATTTATAATTGAGAAGTATGGTTATTCAAATTGTAGAATCGCTAGTACTCCGTATGATCCTAAAATTGCCCTTGTCAAGAATAGTTCAGGAGTACCTGTGTCTCAGTTAAGGTATTCTCAGATTATTGGGAGTTTGTAGTATCTTGTTAATGGTACTAGGCCAGATATTTCATATTCAGTGTCTAAGTTAGTAAGATATACAAGCTGTCCAAACAAGACTCATTGGGATGCTCTTGATAGAGTGCTTAGATATCTAAAAGGCACCTTATATCTTGGTTTGCATTATAGGAGGTTTCCTGGAGTGCTAGAGGGATATAGTGATGCAAGTTGGATAGCTAAGAAGTCTAGTTCCAATGGAGTGACTGGATACCTGTTTACCCTTGCGGGTGGAGCAGTATCATGGAAGTCTTCTAGACAGACTATTATAACTCGGTCTACTTTTGAGGCTGAGTTGTGTGCATTAGATGCCACGGGGACTGAGGCTGAATGGTTACATGGACTGATGTCAATGTTACCTGTAGTAAGTCGTCCACTTCCTGCATTTGCTGTTCATTGTGATAGCCGTACAACTATCGACAAGATTAACAGCAGGAAGTATAATGTGAAAACAAAGAGACATATCCAAGTTAGACTAAAGTCTATGAGGGGACTAATGTCTGAGAGGATCATAGCTGTTGAGTTTATTGGAACTCAAGAAAACCTAGCTGATCCTTTGACTAAAGGGCTTGAGCATGCTGTAGTCCTTAAGTCTAGGTTGGGGATGGGACTGATAGCCCATAATAATTCATCTACAGCGGGAACCCAATACACATGAGAGGAGATCCCTCGAAAGTGTATTCAATGTGGTAATAACAAGTTGTAAGGGTGCGTTAGTTTGTACCTTAAACTATATAGATTGATACTCACGTATCTAGAGTCTATCCCCTGTAAACCTATAAGGTACTGTAACTGCCAGAATAGCAAGAGTTATTTGAACTCTGAATGGGGTCAAGTCATTTGACGAGATGCTAGCAGTACATCTCTGGAGATGCCCAGCTAAGCGATGTAATTGTGTGGTCGCAATTAGAGGAAAGGGTTATTCCTTGAAGCATTCGACGAACAGGATCGAGACATGACCATTAACGTCTCAAAGCCGTAGATTGGCACCATAGCCTTTGACTTGTCGTCGTCTATGGAGTGTGGTTACACCAAACGGATAAAGATTCAAGGTGAAACATTCCATCTGAATCCGGTAGCCATCGAAGTAGAGGACTTAGGAGGGTTCAAACCCGGAAGGGTACCTACTCTGAAAAACAAGTCATGATGAGGATAGATATGTATTTGAATTTCTGTATGGATTCGTGGGGGCTTGTTAGAAAATTGAAAGTTTGAGGCATATTTATAATATGTTCTTGATGTCATTTCTGGAAACTAACAAGTGAAGGTTGTTCCTTGTGATGAGGACTTAAATTTTCATGTTTGGATCTAAGACATTTTCTTAGTGGAATCCATAGATAAATTGAGTTGAAAGAAGGAGTTTTGAAATGGGTAATCGGATTGCAGATGGAAATCATGGCCATGATATATATTTCATGATCATGAAGAGGCATCAAAAGAGATGGAATATTGTTAGGTCCAAATGTGTTGTAGAGGGGGGGTGAATACAACTTTTCGATTATGAGTAGCAATAAATACGATGCAATAAATGAACACACAGATTCAAGGAATATATTTCTTTATATATAACTTGAAAAGGTTGCTACAACATTCATTACAAAGTATAACAGAAGTGCAGAGAGAAGTGAATGATTCTAAGCTCTGTGAATATACTCTCTCTCTTTTTCTTGTGTTTTTCTCAATATTGCTCACTAACTAAAACATTACACAAGTGCTTCTATTTATACTACATGTAATCTATGTCCTGTAGTCTTCAAAGACTAAGATGTACGTGGCCCAATGATGTCCACATAAATCTTGCCTTATCTTGAAAGCTTGGAAATCTGCCAATCAGAAGATGCCATGTGTCATGTTGAAGCTGCACTCTAAGTAGAACTTCTACTTGAGAATTTCTACTTAGCCATCTCGAAATTTCTAAGTCGAACTTCTACTTAGAAATATTCTACTTGGCCATCCAGAACATTTGGTACTTAGAAAATATTCTGGTCTTCAACTTGAAACTTCAATGCACATCTTGAGCTTGTGATATCTTCATGTCTTCTTTATTCTTCAGCAAGCTCTTGAACATGGATCTTTATTACTGACATAAACTTGCTATCAATGTCCTGACACTTGATGCACTGGTCTGGTTCATAAGTGACTAGTCTTGATAGTGTTTCTGCTTCTTGAATAAATTACCATATTCACTTAGTAACTTGGCTTTCCAATATTTGCTTTCCTTCTTGTTCACTTGAAATCAATTGGTCTTGTTGATACTGATAGTTATGATCTTGATTCTCGATTTCTCAAATCACTGAGGCCTGAACAACTTTGACTTGAACTTCTCTCAATGATTTCTTCTTGGCTTGATCATAGTTAACATGTTCAATTGTATCAATTACCTTGTCTTCATTTAGTGTTGATTTCTTGTGACTTCTTGTTCTTGATTGTCTTCTGGTTAAGTATCTTTTCTTTTAATTGAGTTACATCAGTTATAGTGTTACAAGTTAATACACTCTGCCTTTCAATCTCCCCCAATTTGATTGTCTAACAATGACATTCAAATTAATGAAGGATAACTCAACTAAACAATGAGACGAGAAAAGATAATTAACATTACATTCTTGAAAAATATACAATTGAAAAGTACTTGAAAACAATACAAAGAACTTAAACTAGAAACAGAATTCGAACCTCGAATTAAAGATCATTTGAATGATTCCTATCACCTGGATTATTTCATATCTTTTAGTCAAACTTGTATCACCTTATTGGATTCACTCTAAGGTGAATTTTCCTCAAGTGAGTTAAAGCAACCGAAAGACATGAAGTTTTTCCAACTTCAAGTTCACACCACTCTGACCTTTAACCCTAATTCCGTTTCCTTTTCCTAGCTTCAGCAGCTTGGTCTTTTTCTTCTTTCTGCCTTCTGCGCTTCTCCTCCTGCTGCTTTTGTTTCTTATATACTGGATCATGAAGCTGCGTCCACCTAGCATTCAACAAACTTACTGCTTCCATTTCTAGAGGGTTCCTGGGTTCTGGGTAAGGATGTTTGAAAAGCCTTCTGAGTTTGTCCACCTCCTGAGTAGTCCTGATCTCTGGAATGTCCTCAAATTTCTTCATTATAAGCCGAGGTTTCCTATGAGTTTTATCAGCTTTAAACTGACAATAGATCATTTTGGGATAGCCTTTGACACGGTTAGTATTGTGGACACTAGCCGCATCTTGCTCCAATCGCTTCTTTTCCACTACTACATCAGACAGGTAACTCACGAGTCTCTGCTTTTCTGTCACATACTTAACTTCCACATCTTCCCATTTGAACACATATAACACTTTCTCCAGAAATGCAGCATCTTGAGTCTGCAGCAGCCATTGTCTACTCATATGCAAGAATGTTTGATTCTGGTCTGCATCTATGAATACTAAGGCATCAGCTGTATTATTAACAAAAGAGTGTATCCAGTATACACTGTCTCTTCCTGGAACACCAACTGCCTCCCTTATCTCTCCTTGTTCCAGTTCTCCAGTAGGAAGATTCAGAGCTTCATCTACATTCTTCATAGCTTGAAGAATATTCCATTTCTGCTCTATTAGCTCTGGTTCAATCTTCACATTATCAAGAGGGTTTGGAGCAATGACATCACACTTCCACACCTCATTGCTCTTCTTGAATATGGCACTTTCAATGATCTTCACTGATTTATCTTTAAGCTCAGAAGCGAATCCCTTACCCATCATTTGTCTACAGACGGCTTTAAGAGATTCCACTGAAAGTTCCATTAAGTCCTTTTCCTCCAAGCTCACCCTCTTCAATTTACTGTCAACCACCATCCGGACAAAATTTGGATATGCTGAGAATTCTGGACCCTTGTCCTCTGCTAGCTGCATTAACTGATCCCTATACAGAATGCTTAGATTCTCAGAATGAGAGTATTGAATTTTTGTTGCTAGCAAGAACAACTCTGATGCAGATCTTCTCGTCACGAATTGGTCATCCACATACATGAAAGACATTGGGACTCCTTCTGTGAAAGACAAAATAACCTGCCACTCCTTTTGCGTTGAATTGTATCCAACCCTGACTTTAGAAATTAATCTCTTTAAAGCACTTATGTAGTCAGCAGCCATTGGATTCTGCAAATTTAGGTTGTAGAACAGATCATCTGCCTCCTTGTTATGATCTCCTTTTGTACATGGTCCCATCAATATCTTCCTTGCATCATCCCACTTCTGCCCTATCCTTCTATTGTCCAGATCAATTTGAGGATCAGCTAGCCTTGCAAGCTCATAATCGTACTGTTTCCCTTGTAGCTCCGCTTTCTTTTCCTGAAACGCAGCACGATCTTGCATTGCCTTCATTTTAAAGAACTCAGCTTGTTCCAAGGCTAACTTTTGAGATTTAAGGGTTTCCTCATCAACAGTAATTTCTTCAGGCAATCCGAAAGACATTCCAGCACCTCCACCTTGATCCTTCAATGATCTCTTTATAGCATGTTTCAAAGGTGCGTCTTCCATATCTGAATCTGAGTCAAGTACCTCCTGTACTTTTTCTTGATGACTCAGATCAACGAATGGCTCATCTTGCTCAATCGCTATTGCCTTACCCTTTTTCCTTCTCAGAGCCTCTTCATCAATAGACGGCTCAATTTCTTTGACAAGATCAGCTTGTTCTTGAATTTCTTCGATTTGAACTCCCTGCTGTCTCGTCTCCTTTATACTCTCCCCCTTAGGTGAGTTATCCTGAACTCCACCCTGGTCTCCAGATCCACCAGCTGCGTAAGAATCTTCAAAACCAGAACCATAGGGTCCTGCTCCACTAGCACCACCTGTACCAGCATCGGGGGGAGGTTGTTGCGGCGCGAAACACTCATGGGGCACAAAACTTCTGATTGCGAACATAACTCTGCTTATCTCCACAGCCAGATTATCCATTGTAAACTCCATTGCTCCCATCCTGTCATTCAGAGTGTTTCCCAAGACACCAGCAGCATGGCCCAAGTCATTTACCTTGTTTGTCAAATCATTAAAAGCTGTAGCTTGACTTGCCATTCGTGCTGCGTAGTCGTCAAGAGCCCTTTGATTGTTTCCAACGTTCATCCCTAACTGCCCCATCGTCTGCCCAAACTGCTTCATTTGATTTTCCATAGAAGTCATACGTGAATCAATATTTTCAATGTTAAGGGACGGTGTTTGGTTTAGGTGACCTCGCTCTAATACTCGTTCTGTTGGTATTTGGCGCTCGGTTTCGGGCCTTAAAAATGAAGGTCCCTCTCTCCCTAACCTCTCACACACACTCCCTGTCTCACGCTCGTGTATGTCTTCAATAATTGATCCAAAATATGAAGCAGTACCTGCAGAAACTGGATAAGCAATATAATTTGCAGTTATGGGATCAATTGCTGTTTGTTCCTGAGTTGGAATCTCAGGCTGAGAGGCTACAAAGTGTTCTTGTACGACATCAGAACCGATCCTCTTTGTAGCATCAGTACGTACCGGTGAAGGTACGGCTGAAGCTTTTAAAGCTTCATGGCCTTTTGAAGCAACAGTATCTTCAAAAGGTACATAATCATCATCAAAATCCCTATGTGCAGATTGTTCAAGGGGTGAACCACTCTCGTGAGGTGGAGTGGTTGCGTGTGACACACTAGGGTTTGACTGAGGTTTAGAAGTAGCAGCATGAGAAATTTTGGCTTTCTTTCGAGTAAGAGGCTGCTCTTCGGGGTCACTCTCCTCATCATATCCTACATTTTCATGTGCTGGCTGTTTGGATTCCGGTGACAGGGTTGGTAAAGAATTAGAAATATAGCTCTCACCCTGGGATAGATCCTGCGGGCTAGCAGTCTCTTGGGTCTGGGAATCAGAAACATAGGAAGAGGAATGAGTAGTATGTAGAGAGAGATTACCTGATTCATTACCTTGTTCGTCACCGCTTTGCTCATCAGGAACCTCTTCAAATGCCTCAGCATGAGCAGACCGATTCTGAGCATGTGATGAAACTTGCGAGAATTCCATCAAAGTGGTAACTCCCTCATCATATGTAAGCCACTGTTGTAAGGTATCAGGAATAGACATCGGTTTTCCATGATGTTTATTCTGATTTTCAACTGTTGAAAGTGACTTAGTTCCCATCCCTAGTGGTGCAGATGTTTGACTTCTGGCAAAACTCTGTCTAACTGCAAGAGCATCCTTCGGTATTAAATGATTAATCAGCATCTGTAAGAACCGAGGAAACCAGCAGACAACATCTGTGGTGTTGAGGTCTCTGCTTGCAGGAGATCCCATCACAGCCACTATCTCAGAGAGAACTATTCGTCCATAATTTATATCCAGCTCTCTTGCTAGGGCAATTCCGAGGTTTTGCATGGGAATGGAAATTTGATGGTAATCGCTTTCTCGTGCCCGAAAACATCTTGTGATGGCCTCGAAAAAGTAATTCCATTCCACATGAAGAAATTGTTTTTGGATGTTTCCAGTGATCCGGCCAGTCGGAGGATAACACCCTATTTCTTCAAAGAAACTGAGGCGTTCTGCAGCTGTGGGTTCTGGATCATAAGCATCTTTAATGGGGAATCCCAGAACCTTGTTGACAATTGATTCAGTAACCTCATATTCCTGACCCGCTAAGGTAAACCTGAAACCAAAGGGGGTTGATTTGCTCCCAAAAGAAACCGCACTAGTCCATAATTGCTGTAAAGCATCATGTACTAGTGTAGGTTTAGCAGTAAAAGCATCGCTAGCTTTGGAATACAAATTGAGAAATCGTATCCAAGACTTAAAGCGCGGGAGTTGATCACCAATTTCCGTAGAAATATTATAAAAATTGTTTTTGGCAAGTGAAAATTGGTGAGCCATTTTAATTAAAAGTTTTTCTTTTAAAAGATGTGAATTTTAATTTTAATTTTCGAAAAACAATTAATTAAAGAATTAACCGTTATATCCCTTTTAATTTATCAAGAACACAAAAGTCCCTTTTTGAGAAATTAAACTACGGGCTCCAATAAACAGTCAATGGAAGGCAAATTTCAAACCACTAATTAAATCTGCTTTAACAGTGAAGTGTTTGTGTGAAATCGTGTATGAACAGATCTGTGAACTTTTGTGTGTATATACGTGTGTATATATCTCAAGAAAGATGAACCGTGACACAAACACACAAGAACAGAGATTAATGGTAACACACAAGTGATAGCAGTCTAAAAATGGGCATTAATTCGTGGTCTGTATGAGATTAATCACAAAAATCACGAATCAGTGGTTGTAACTATGAAATCGCCTGTATGTATATGGTGCGGCTGTAAAACTCAATTAGGTAAAAGTGAAATAATAGATCGAGTTAGAGATGTATATATAGACATTAATGTGAAATGACTAAAGTGTCCCTGTTAAAAATTATGAAAACTCTAAGTACATACAGGGAGAACTCAAGACGAAATTCTATCTCGAAGTCTAAGTCGAAGTCTATCTCGAAGTCTATCTCGAACTTTTTTAAGTCGAACTTCGAGATAGAGTTCGAGATAGATGTTAACTCGAAAAACTTTACCATTTAACTATAAAGACCATGTAAACAGCACAAACCACCAACATTACTTAGGGAAACCTATCTCGAAATTTAAGTAGAAATTCGAGATAGACTTCGAGTTAGGAGTTAACTCGAAAAATCCCCTTAAAACCAACTGAGAGCTCTATCTCGAACATCAAGTCGAAATTCGAGTTGAGTTTCGAGATAGAGACTAACTCGAAATTATTGACTAACTCAAATTATTTTCTCAGATCATTTCAAAATATCCCCAATAATGGAAACCACATCTCAATTTCGAGATGGAGTTCGAGATAGAATTTATCTCGAATATTTTGAAGATAATAAATAAATAGGCACACTGGTAACTCTAAGTCGAACTCTAAGTCGAATTTCGAGTTGAATTTCGAGATAGAGGCTAACTCGAAATTCTTCCCAGACTTAGAATTTTCAAAAACTTCACTCTGGAAGCTCAAATCGAAATTCAACTAGAATTTCAAGATGAGTTTCGAGATAGGAACTAACTCGAAATTTTGAAGATACTTAGAATAATTCGACAATTTTTCTTTGAAAAACTCAACAATTAATTTTGTCAAATTAATATAAATATCAATTCAAGGATTTTAATATATGACATAATTAAAACATTCCTTGATAATTCTAAGGCCTCTAATTACATGAAAAACACAGGTAAATTCATCTAAAAATCATGCAATATTTAGAATATTATGAATTTAACTCCCCCTATGATCATGCAATCTAACAAGCATAAATTCAAAGATTTGTGCTATAAAAGACACTTAAAACACACTGAATTCATGCAAAATCACACTATATGCACCCTATAATAATCATTAATTAGGCATTTTAAAGTCTAAACACATAATGATTAAATAGCTTGCATATACAAACATAACCATGGATTTTACAGATAGAAGGCTTTACTAACTTGTGTTAAGCATTCCCAATTCACCAACCAACCTATTGAATGTTACTTCATCAAGAGGTTTGGTGAATATATCTGCAATTTGTTGCATTGTGGGCACAAAATGTAGCTCCACAGTCCCTTCCTCGACATGTTCTCTTATGAAGTGATACCTGATGTCGATGTGCTTGGTTCTTGAGTGATCTACAGGATTGTTGGTTATGGCAATGGCACTTGTGTTGTCACACATAATTGGAATTTTCTTGTGCTCCATGCCATAATCCTTCAATTGGTTCCTCATCCACAGTATTTGAGCTACACAGCTTCCAGCAGCAATGTACTCAGCTTCAGCAGTAGAAGTAGATACTGTATGTTGCTTTTTACTTTGCCAGGACACCAATCTTCTGCCAAGAAATTGACAAGCACCAGATGTGCTTTTCCTATCAATCCTGCAACCTGCATAGTCTGAATCCGTATAGCCAATTAGATTAAAACCTGTATCTCTTGGGTACCAAATTCCTAAATTTGGTGTGCCCTTGAGATACCTAAAAATTCTTTTGACGGCTATGAGATGTGATTCTCTAGGATCCGCTTGGAATCTTGCACATAAACAAGTCGCGAACATTATATCGGGTCTACTTGCAGTTAAATAGAGAAGTGAGCCAATCATACCTCGATAGCTTGTGATGTCAACTGATTTACCTGATTTGTCTTCATCAAGCTTCGTGGCTGTTGCCATGGGAGTCTTAGCTGCTGATGCATCTTCTAGATTATACTTCTTGAGTAAATCTCTGACGTACTTGGATTGATAGATAAAGATACCATCTTTTCTCTGACTGATCTGTAATCCAAGGAAGAAAGACAGCTCTCCCATCATGCTCATCTCGTATTTGTCTTGCATTAGCTTAGCAAATTTCTCGCACAATCGCTTATTCGATGACCCGAAGATAATATCGTCCACATAGACTTGAACAAGTATTAGATCATTCTTCACATTCTTATAGAACAATGTTTTGTCAATTACTCCCCTAGTAAAACCACTTTCAATTAAGAATACGGATAGGGTTTCATACCAACATCTTGGGGATTGCCTGAGGCCATAGACAGATTTGAAGAGAAGATACACAAAATCTACAAGTTCTGGATCAATGAAGCCAGGCGGCTGTTCCAGATACACTTCTTCTTCTAACTCTCCGTTCAGGAAGGCACTTTTCACATCCATCTGGAAAACCTTGAAGTTCTTATGTGCTGCAAATGCCAAAAACATCCTGACTGCCTCAAGTCTTGCAACTGGTGCATAGGTCTCATCATAATCAATTCCTTCTCGCTGAGAATAACCTTTTGCAACCAAACGAGCCTTGTTTCGTGTTACAAGTCCGTTTTCATCCATTTTATTTCTGAATACCCACCTTGCTCCAATTACTGATTTGTTCTTTGGTCGGGGTATCAGTTTCCAAACTTTCTGCCTTTCAAACTGATTGAGTTCCTCTTGCATTGCAATCACCCAATCAGCATCACCAAGAGCTTCTTCTATTTCTTTAGGTTCAAGCTTGGATAAGAACCCAGAATATAAGCAAATATTAGCCAGGTCAGCTCTTGCATTTCTTCTAGTAGACACACCAGCATCTGGATCACCAATAATTAATTCAAACGGATGGTCTCTATTCCATACCCGTTCTCTTGGAAATTGTCTTGATGATTCAGCATGACTTTCTGAGTTGTGGTGCTGACTACTTTGATTACTTTCACTAACTCCCCCTGAGTTAGTGCCAGCTCCTACAGAACTAGAGTCAACTCGACTCGAGCCTTGAACAGTAGTCCTTGAGCTGCTATTTACTCCCCCTGAGTTGTTGCCGGTTCGTGCTGAAGAAGTCTCTCCTGATCTTGTAGAATTAGCTTGTTCACTAGACTCAGGTTCTTCACGTACACTTGGAACATTTAATGGGACAACCAACTCAGGTTCATCTTCAAGATCTTCTAAGTCCAGATTCTGAAATTTTAGGGACTCGGGTTCACTAGAATCTCTTGAAATTGATGAGAGTTTGGTATCGTCGAATCTGACGTTGTAGCTTTCAGTCACTTTTCGATCATTTACTAAGAACACCCTATAAGCTGCTACCACATCTGTGGAGTAACCAACAAAGATTCCTTCACGAGCTTTTGCTGCAAACTTGCCTAGATTTTCATCATCTATAAGTACATAGCATTTTGCTCCGAAGACATGAAAGTATTTGATTGTTGGTCTTCTTCCGTTCATTAGCTCACATGGTTTCTTTTCTTTATCTTTTATGATCAAGGATCGATTTTGAGTGTAACACACGGTACTCACTGCTTCTGCCCAGAAATACAGAGGAAGTTTCGAATCATACAACAAAGTTCTTGCTGCTTCAACCAATGTTCTATTCTTCCTTTCAACTACTCCATTTTGTTGTGGAGTTCTCGGGGCTGAATACTGACGACGTATTCCCTTAGATACACAGAAGTCATTTAGCACTGCGTTTTTGAATTCAGTGCCATTGTCTGATCTAATCGTCTTCACAGTAAGTGTTGAAACATTCTCAATTTGAGTGATGTGATCAATGATTAGGAAAGGTACTTCGTCTTTCGTCATTGCGAACAATACCCATGTATACTTGGAGAAGTCATCCACGATTACCAATGCATATCTTTTCCTAGACAACGATAGGACATTCACTGGGCCAAACAAATCCATATGAAGAAGTTGCAGAGGCTCAGTGATACTAGAAATTTCTTTGCTTTTATGCGATGCTCGTTTCGACTTTCCCATTTCACAGGCTTCACAGAGTCCTTTCGGAGCGAACTCCATTTGAGGTAGATCTCTCACCAATTCTCGCCTCGCGAGAGCATTCATCGTTTTGAAGTTTAAGTGAGATAACTTTTTGTGCCATAACCAGCTTTCATCATCCGAAGCTTTGCTGTAGAAACAGGTGACTTCATTCTGATTTGCTGAATCCATGTCTGCAACAAAAAGATCTGCCTTTCGAACTCCTCTCAAAGCCAGTGAGCCTTCCTTGATGTGAGTGATTGATACACCTTTCTTGTTGAAGACAATTTCGTAACCTTTGTCACAGAATTGACTGATACTCAACAAATTATGCTTTAATCCCTCAACATAGGAAATATCTTCAATGATGACATTGCCAGTTTTCAGTTTGCCATATCCCTTTGTCACACCTATGCTGTCATCTCCAAAGGTAACATAAGGGCCAGCTTTCATAACCAACTCTGTAAGCAGGGACTTGTTTCCTGTCATATGCCTCGATGCTCCACTATCCAGCACCCATATGACTTTATTTCTCTTTTGCTTAATGCCCTGCAATGACAGATTGATTAGACTTTCTTCGGAACCCAACTTTGATTGGGCCCGGCTTTTCGATAAGATTTAGAATCAACAGATTTAACAACAGGAGATGCACTTTTATTAACATTACTAGAGCTTTCGACTTTCTCCTTTCCTTTCTCAGACTTGACATATTTATCAGTCCTAGGAGAAGGTTTGTCACTCCTAACTTTAGGAGGACTGATAGTCTTAGCTCTCACATGCTTTTTCTTGATGTTTGAACTAGCAGCAGTATTTAAGCATGACTGGCTAGATGCATTCATTAAATTCACAAAAGTTTGCATGACATTAAAAGTGCAAGGCATACAATTAGGTTGACCACACTGTGCATGGTTCGGATGCAGATTATTCATTGTATGTGTGACAGGCATGGCATGTGTAGCAGTGCATGCATAAGAAAGATGTTCAGTAGATTTACAGTGATAACATGCTTTCTTTATTCGTTCAGCCTTAACCTCTTTTATGCCTTTCTTCCCTTGCTGTTTAACAGCCTTAGCTCCTAATCCTGGTCTAGATTCATCTCCAGGAAAATTGATTTTAACTTGTTTTATAGGAGTTATAGGTTGTACTTCCTGTCGATCTTCTACCTCAATCTCATATCTAGCTATCAATTCAGTCTCTTTTTCTTCTATTCTAGGAACAAGATGTTTGTAGATAGGTTTGACGGCTGATTTAAGAATACTAGGTGTTTCCTTTTTAAGGTCACTGGAGCTAGGATCGATATGTCTCTTCCCTTCTTTCTTAGATAGGTCAGAATAGTCAAGTCCTATACCTACTCCAGTTATCTTCTTAAATACGTCATTATCTACATACACTTTACTAGCAGCTAGTTTGTAAGCTTCACATTTAGTTTCTAACTCAGCTAGTTTGTTCCTTAAACATGATTCTATTTCTGCCTTAAGGACGAGCTTGTGTTCCAAAGATTTAATAAAATCTCTTAGGGAAGTATCTACAGTGCAAGCAGCCTCTAACTCTTCCACTTTTGCCTCAAGCATTCTGCTTTTGGCGACAAGTGTTTTCTGTTCCTTTTGAGAAGTGTCTAGGCTTTTGCACAACATGTAGATCTCTTCGCTAAGAGCCCCGTTCTGTTCCTTATAATCATCAATAGACATTTCTACTTTAAGGGTTAGAACTGGTACCTCTGGTTCCTCTGATGTCTCAGCCATGAGCGCAAAGTTTGCTACATGAGTAACATCTTCCTCATCTGAATCATCCCAAGCTCTTCCTTCTGTTACTACTAAAGCTCTTTTACCATGTTTTTCTTTTACCAGCGATTCATACTTGCTTTTGAGGGCTTCAAATGTTTCTTTTGGATAAGTCTGTTTAGGCTTTTTGCAGTCCGAGGCAAAATGTCCAGGTTCACCACAATTATAGCAATTGAACTTCATTTTGAAATCCAACGGAGATTTGTAGCTGGTACTCTTGCCTTTGCTTTTGTAGCCTGACGAACTACCACCACCCTTAGCAGCCCGATAATAAGATGAAGAATTTCTCTGTGGTCGGTTGCTCTTTCTGAATCTCATATTGCTGAACTTCCTTGCCATGTATGCCACGACACTATCGTCCATGTTGTCCAGCTCTTCTTGGGTGAAGTAGTCATCATCACTGTTAGATGCACACTCGTCATCATTATCAACTTGATGCGGTGCAGGTGATGATTTAGGCTTTGCTGCAACCATTGCCTTCTTAGACTCTTCCTCATCAGCAACTAATCCTGATGCAGTTTCTTTTCCTTTTGAATCATTGTCCCATGCTTGATCTTGAAGTGTTTCCAGCTCATAGGTCTTAGAATTCCATAATATTCTTCCAGAGAAGTTGTATGCAAATCTCTGGTTTCTCTGATTGCGTAGACCCTATGTTCAATGCTCTTTGGCTGGTTCCTCAGATATCTCGTATTGGTCTCAACCATGGGGAGAGTAACACCTCTCAGATTCAAATCCAATACCAACTGACTGAATCGTAGATAGACGTCTGTTATGCTTTCTCCTTTTCGTATTCTAAAGGTGTCATACTCCATCTTGAGTATAAGTGTCTTGTTGCTTCTAACCTCTGCAGATCCTTCCATGACAACTTCTATCTTGTCCCAAATCTTCTTTGCTGTATTCAAACCTTTGACTATGTTGAACATTTCATGATCAAGAGATTCCATCAAGGTTTGTCTTACAGAAGTATCATAAGCTATTTGCTCCTTGTCAGCATCCGTAAAGTCCGCTGCCTTTTTAGGCTCAGACCGAGCAGGTATAACCTCCTCTCCTTCCGTACGCTCAGGAATAGCTTTCATTGGAACAAATTTACCCTTTTCAAGGACTTCCAGATACTCAGGGTTAATTGTCTCTAAGTAGAGTCTCATTCTGAAAACCCATTCTTCATAGTGATCTCGGTTGAACATTGGGATCTTGAAAGAATTTTTAGGAGCCATTTCAAATCTTGTCACTAAAAATTTCTAAGTACCCAAGACTAGGCTATGTAGAATATCTATGTAGAACTTCTGCCAAGTCGAAATTTTTCTAAGTAGAAATTTTGCTCAAGTCGAAATTTCTCTAAGTAGAAATTGTCCAAGTCGAAATTCACCAAGTAGAAATTGTCCAAGTCGAAATTCTATGTAGAAAATCTCAAGTAGAAATTCTATGTAGAACTTTTGTCCTTAGAATAAATTTTTCTGCAGATTACTTTAATATTGAATAAACAATATTATCACTTTAACACTCTTTTTGACTTTTGATTACTTTACACGCCGAAAGTGACTAACCCACCTGCAAAGCACTGAGTACACTTTCTTTTGCTTTCGGCCAAGGAATAATAATCAAATCAAAAGTACAAAAACATCTTTTTGACTATCTTTGTTTGTTTGAAAAAGGAGATCAAAAAGTTGTTGGGTTATATTCTTTGACAAGAACAGATGATGAACACTCAAGAACACCAAATATCAATGAACCCAGATTAATTCACAAAAATTAATTAAAATACACCCAAGCTAAATAATCACACCTGGAGTATTTAAATAATTTTTTCCGGATGAGTTTTCACTGGAAATGAATTAAAGCTCACTTTTCGAAAAAATGAAAAGTAGATCTAGAAAATGAAAACTCACGATTCTACTACCAAACACAAGGATCTATGTTTTGTATGTTAAACATCCGCTCTGATACCAATTGTTAGGTCCAAATGTGTTGTAGAGGGGGGGTGAATACAACTTTTCGATTATGAGTAGCAATAAATACGATGCAATAAATGAACACACAGATTCAAGGAATATATTTCTTTATATATAACTTGAAAAGGTTGCTACAACATTCATTACAAAGTATAACAGAAGTGCAGAGAGAAGTGAATGATTCTAAGCTCTGTGAATATACTCTCTCTCTTTTTCTTGTATTTTTCTCAATATTGCTCACTAACTAAAACATTACACAAGTGCTTCTATTTATACTACATGTAATCTATGTCCTGTAGTCTTCAAAGACTAAGATGTACGTGGCCCAATGATGTCCACATAAATCTTGCCTTATCTTGAAAGCTTGGAAATCTGCCAATCAGAAGATGCCATGTGTCATGTTGAAGCTGCACTCTAAGTAGAACTTCTACTTGAGAATTTCTACTTAGCCATCTCGAAATTTCTAAGTCGAACTTCTACTTAGAAATATTCTACTTGGCCATCCAGAACATTTGGTACTTAGAAAATATTCTGGTCTTCAACTTGAAACTTCAATGCACATCTTGAGCTTGTGATATCTTCATGTCTTCTTTATTCTTCAGCAAGCTCTTGAACATGGATCTTTATTACTGACATAAACTTGCTATCAATGTCCTGACACTTGATGCACTGGTCTGGTTCATAAGTGACTAGTCTTGATAGTGTTTCTGCTTCTTGAATAAATTACCATATTCACTTAGTAACTTGGCTTTCCAATATTTGCTTTCCTTCTTGTTCACTTGAAATCAATTGGTCTTGTTGATACTGATAGTTATGATCTTGATTCTCGATTTCTCAAATCACTGAGGCCTGAACAACTTTGACTTGAACTTCTCTCAATGATTTCTTCTTGGCTTGATCATAGTTAACATGTTCAATTGTATCAATTACCTTGTCTTCATTTAGTGTTGATTTCTTGTGACTTCTTGTTCTTGATTGTCTTCTGGTTAAGTATCTTTTCTTTTAATTGAGTTACATCAGTTATAGTGTTACAAGTTAATACACTCTGCCTTTCAAATATTCAGAAATGTTTCATGTCCATGAGAAAGTTTTCATGTCAATGAATGTATACTTGGTTGGTCAGAAACGTTTCATGCCCATGAGGAAGTTTTCATGCCCATGATGTGCAACTGATTTTAAATTAGATATTGATTTATTTTAACAGGTTTCAGATTTATTTGTTACAACAGTACTGGAAATTTGGATCAGTATTTGGATTAAATCTTGATGGAAATTTGGATCAGTACTTGGAGTAAAATCCTGATGGACTTGGTCAGACATCAGATACTGATGGGCTAAATCCTGATGGATATCAGTTCCTAACAAGGACTGAATCCTGATCCTGATGGACACCAAATCCTGATGCTACTGATGACCAAATCCTGATATTACTGTAACTGAAATAAATCCTGATGCAGTTAATGCAATTAAATCAGAATATTTACTTTCCTTTTATGGAGTATCAGTTACGTTTTATTCTTGGTATTTATATACATACAGAATATAACGTTAAAGAGTACGATACATTCTAAGGAATACGATACATTCTAAGGAGAAAAAACCCTCGTAATCTTCTTTCTCTTTGCTCTCTCAACACATACAGAAGAGATACATAATTTTCAGGCGAAATGAGGTGCTGGTCGCTGTTGATCACTGGTGTATTTGTGAACCCTTTGATCTGTTGCTGTTTTATCCTGTAAGCGATATTGCTGCAACCCAATCACAATGTAAGTGGAGCAATATTCTCTTCAAGAACATCCAAGTCTTCTTGAAGTGCTTGGTGACTTAACTGTTCTTCTCTCTCTAATCAGTAGTGGCTAAAGCTTTTGTGGGAGATAAGTGTTCTTACTTTTCTTGTCAATTACAGTTACTGATTACTTTCTTGTTTATGCCTTCGTGATTTGTTTTGTTAATTGGTTAATTGTCTGTTCTTGTTTAATATATATCACTGCCTCATTATTGCGTTGTTTAGTGTAATATATCCAACATAATATATTCTCCAATTTTCTATGATCAAGTAATGTATGTATTGTAGGTCTCGAGAGAAAATAGTGCTTTGTATAAGCAAAGCCAAGGAGCTTAAATAGTTCATATAATTTTAAGTAAATTGAACTCAACTCATAAAATAAAAGCTCGGCGAGTTCAATTTGATTTTAAAATGAACCTTAAAATTAAAGTAAACAGTCAGAAAACAAACGGCCGAATCAGATCGCCAAATGACCGGAGTCGCACAGAAAATATTCAACCAAGAACATTCACTTTTTAGAGGAGTTTCAGAATTTTCCCCGACTAATATTGTCTATATTTTTTATCAAAGTATAATACTGTAGAAATACAAGAATTATATATGGAGAACAAGGAATACTGTATCATGTACTATCGATTAAGATGGACGGGATGAGGGACGGAACCAGAAAAATAATTGAATGTGTCAAATTTAGATCAAAATTTCATGTTAGGAATTGGGCTTACCAAAATCATATATTTATCTTAACAAGTTCCAAGTATTCGAAGAGATTTTGGCGATCATGAACGAAAAAGTAATACTATAGTTAAAAGGTATAGGCCCTGTTTGGCAATTAGCTGATAGCTGTTAGCTGATAGCGGATTGAATTAGCTGTTTTGACTAGCGGATTGAATTAGCTGTTTTGACTAGCGGATTGAAATTAGCTGTTTTGAATAAAAGTGTTTGGTAAATAGCTTTTCGAATAACTTTTTGTGACACATAGCAAACATCTAATTGAAAAAGCTCCTAAAATGAGCTTTTTCAAAATTAGCTTTTTGATCCCAAACCTCTAACTCAAACCTCTAACAACCAAACACTCATATTAGAGGTTTCATTTGGTCAAACCTCTAATCTACCCCCAAACCTCTAATTTTATCCCAAACCTCTAACTTCCAAACACCCCCATAGACTATATATAATCAAAGTGCTAGAAAAATACTCTAAAACGCATTTGAACCCTTCAACTAGCAAGGCCTCGTGGTGCAGTGCCTGTAGAAAATGGAAAATACATTAGTAGTTTGATCATATTTTCCATTCAAAGACACGCACGCAGACGCTGCACCCATTTTACGGGATTTATCTGAATGAGCTAATTAAATTTATTTCTTGCGAAGACTGGTGTCTTTTACACTAGAAAAATCTTCTTCTTCTTCTTTTTCTTAATTTACTATTACGTATTTGAAGGAACCAACATTCATTAGTCATACTCAGCGTGGACCCTCCCTCCCCTTAATTTCATTCTCTCTGTTTCCTATTTCCTAACCTACCTGTCCATTTTTCAACCTGTCATACAACTCTATATATATGTGACATTACTAATTCTGAATTTTTTACAGGGAAAATTTTTAACTATCAAAATTTGTTTCGATTCATTGATTTTTTTTTTTACAGGGAAAGCGAGATACGAACTTCAAATTCCCTGTAACCAATTCTGAATTTTTGCATTTTCTGGTAAGTACTTGTGAATTGTGATAATGATTTCCTCTGTATCGTTTTCGTGTCGTTTTTATTGTTCTTCGGAATATCCAACTATGTGTGTGAGTGTTATGTTCACTTTGTGCATGTAATGTGTGAAAATATGGGTCATATGCAAATGTTTAAAATGTGTTACAAGTTTGTGCATGCATGAAATGATCAACGCTCTGTCATCGTAGTATTTTTTTTTTTTTTTTTGCTGTGTCTTTGTTGGTAAATGATCCTAACTGTGGATTGAATTTGATCATGATTTTTGTAGATGGGAGTAATTTATACAGCTAATAGGTCTAGTTTAGGAAAATCTCCAAGCTTCAAGAAGTGGGAACCAAAGAAGCTCATAGTAGAAACAACCCCGTCCTTTGTGAATTTTCCTGCAATCGAGGAATGTTCGATAAGTTCTGTAAAATCTCTTCCGGAACAAGCTATTTTTTTCTCTCCGTTGGCTGTTAGTGAGCTTGATGCAGCTGCAGTCAAAGTGCAGAAGTTTTATAAGGGTTACAGAACTAGAAGAAACCTTGCAGATTGTGCTGTAGTAGTTGAGGAGCTCTGGTTTGCTCTCTTAAATTCATTTATAATTAATTCTTTGTCTCTTTTATACAAAATTTAGTTGTTAATGAAATTTGAATCTGTAGGTGGAAGGCATTAGATCTTGCTGCTTTTAAGCAAAGATCGACAACATTCCTTAGCAATGAGAAACCAGAGAGTGCTGTTTCCCGATGGGCACGGGCAAGGACCATGGTAGCTAAGGTATATATCTTCCCTACATTTAGTCCATATTTGTCTGAAATGATCGATAATTCTGGATTATGAAAGCATTTGCTTTTCTTTTATACTACTAGTACATTATAATCTTGAAGATATTTAGTCCATATTTATCACTTTTGCATTTCCAAGTGATATTCATCACTTTGAACACAGGGCCAAAGGGGAAGAATGGTATCAAATTGACATCTGGTATAAACTAAAATATGATAAAGAATTATACAGGATATCAAATAATTTTCAAGGATTTAAGTATAAAACAAATGACTGCAAATTAAAATAATGCGGATAGTCTTGACCAATATGAAAGATCATTCCATGTAGAATAACAATCCTCCTGAGCAGACACGGCCTTAATATTAAGTCTGAATGTGTGTGTTATTTGACCATGGGTTCTGACAAAATTGATGGTCTATTCTATATATACACACTATGTCACACTGAACTCGCTATAATTTTGATTTCGAACAATGTCAAAGATTTGGATTTGACCGCTACAAGAACAAAGATGTAAGAATCCATGAGTAAACCCTGTTTCTGATAAAATTTCAGGTGGGGAAAGGGTTATCCAAGAATGAGAAGGCTCAAAAGCTAGCTCTTAGACACTGGCTTGAAGCTGTGAGTCCCCATTCATATTCTATACTACTTTTGGTCAAAATGTTTTATGGACTTATTTGCATTGCCATTCCTGTTTAATTGCTAGTCAATCTTACGACCACCATGATCTTGCTTGGATTTCAGACTCAAATTGTGTTTTACATTATCCATTCAAAAGATTTGACTATCAATGCATCTAACATATACTTATTCAACTAGGAAGAATATTGGATTTCTGGTTACGCTAATTTTTACTAATTCATTTTTAACAGATTGATCCGCGGCATCGTTATGGACACAACTTGAAATTTTACTATGATGTATGGTTTACTAGCCAGAGCCGACAACCATTCTTTTACTGGTACATAATTTGCCACAAGAGCCATCTGAAAGTGTTTCAAACAGTGGTAGTTGTCTTTCTAAAATAATGAACTCTTTATTCTGATCGGATAAATATTGCAGGTTAAATGTTGGAGATGGCAAAGAAGTTAATCTAGAAAAATGCCCTAGGCCTGTTCTTCAACGCCAATGCGTCAGATATCTCGGACCAGTATGTTATTCAGTTGATACTATTTCTTTATTTATAGGGTTATGACTTGTGAAATGAGAATTGAAGTGGTAGAAAAAAGCTACTTTTTACTGTTTCTACATATCATCTACTAGACAATTTGGATAGAGCATAACAGGGATATATGAATTTGATGAGATAGCTCTTAAATGTTTATTTATAATGCTTAGATCTATAATTCTATATTGCATTTGCAGAGAGAAAGAATAGATTTTGAGGTGATTATAGAGCATGGAAAACTTGTATATAAGCGAAGTGGAAAGCCTTTGCATACAAAGGAGGGCTCGAAATGGATATTTGTCCTCAGTACATCAAGTATTTTGTATGTTGGGGAAAAGAAGAAGGGACACTTTCAGCATTCTAGCTTTTTATCCGGTGGTGCTACCACTACAGCTGGACGATTAGTAGCTCAGAATGGAGTCCTAGAGGTGTGTTGCAAGCACTTGAGTTGAAATTCATGCTACAATATCTTCATAATGCATTTCTATGGCATACACTTAAAAACTGATCTAAGAATATGTAGTAAATCTACGAGGTATTATTGTCCCCCTTCTACGCTTAAATTTCTGAATTCTGTGATATTAATAAAATTCACAGGCGATATGGCCATATAGCGGGCACTATACTCCAACAGAAGAAAGTTTTATGGAGTTTATTAGCTTCCTTGAGGAGCACCATGTTGACTTGAGCCATGTCAAGGTAATAACTTAGGACTACATGAAACTTTACGGACAACTTTTTATTCCACGCAGCTTCATAATCATCATTATTTTTTTAATGCAGCGATACGCAATAGATGATGAGGATCCATCCTTAATCACTGCTACTAAAGGCATGCCTAAGTCAGAGTTTGCCAGAGTCTCATCTTCAGAAAACGTTATATCCGTTAATGAGTCGAAGATACAAGATTATGAGAATCAAAGACCGCCATTGTCAACTAGATGGACAACAGGGGCAGGTCCTCGGATAGGTTGTGTACGAGAATACCCTGCAGAGCTACAAAATCAAGCACTCGAAAAGGTCAAATTATCTCCAAGATTATTACTCAAGGCCGGACCTCGTACAAGCTATGGTCCTATTCCCTCACCAAGACCAAGTCCCAGGATACACCTATCCCCAAGGGTTGCTAACATCGGACTCCCAAGTCCAAGGATTGCTGCTAATTAACTATACATTAGTTTCCACAAGTACTTGAAGTACAGTGTTCTACTTTATTACCAGACAGCAAAAATTTACAGAACAGAGGCCTCATCTGGCCAGGCTGTGTCAATTTAATTAGCACCATTTTTTCGGAGTTCCAAGGATTTTTTTCATGCTCAAGCGTGATACAGTAAAAAATCACACACTAATCAGCCGCTTTAATTTATTTTTTCTTCATTCATTGTCCCTGGAGTGTTCGCATCTGTAGGTTATTTTTTAGTCCGTTTGTTGTAACAATTTTTGAAGAACCAGATGTGTGTGTGAAAGAAGTTTTCCTGTAGCAAATGAGCTGTAAAGCATCACATTATGCATAGATTCCAATAAAAGAGTAAGTATTATAAGCTCGGAAATAAAAATTGAATTAAATGTTGTGTTTGGTTAGGGAAGTTGGATTGAAATCTATAAGGATAGGTTAAATATTATAGAAGGTTGAGCATTGTAACAAGATAACATACACATTTTGTTTTAACTTAAAATTTTAATAGTATTATAGAAGGCTTGGCTTCGTAACAAGATAACAAGAGCACGATTGGATAGTTCAAATGGTAAAGGGTTTATCTTTGTCGTCCTAGGTCCTGTATTCAACTCTGGCTCATCTCGAGAATTTCTTAGAACAAATACTCATTTGTAAGGCAATAAGCCTAAATATTCAAAAAAAAATTAAAAATTATGTTCTGTTCATCTCATATTTTATTATTGTATGTTGGTATAGTAGGATCTGCTATTACGGGCCTAATAGGGAAAGAGTGTGCTGATCTTTGGCTGAAGATTGCTAGTGCAGCTAATGCTATCGTGTAGTTTGCTCTGAATTGGTTGCCTTGATTAGGCCATGGATTTGTATTTGGTCTTATAAGACCCCATAAATGTTTTATTTTTGCTAATGATATTTTGTAAGAATTGATGCTTGAGTTTCAGTTGATATGTATCTGTGATTAGGCCATGGATTTGTAAGAATTGATGAAGCTAGTAGTTCCTTTGCTCTTCTTTTTTTTTTAACTGTTCTTAAACTTTGACGGAAGTAGCATGATAATCTTCTGATTTCTTATCCAATGAGTATGCAACACAACATTTGTTTTGTAACCTGTTTGAGTGACCACTGAACTCCACATTTTGGATTGTGTTAAAGTTGGATGGGTAATAATATAGGCTTACTAGGAGTCCCGAAGAAGGGAAACCTTGAATCCTATACTAGCAGAGACTCAAAGTTGAGGCTTACTAGGAGTTACTTCGTGGTCTTGGAGGTTTGTACAATCCTCTACTAGCAGAAGGCTCGAAGTTTGTACATCACTAGTCCTAGCGGAGCCAGAAGCAATTAGTAGATAAAGCTCACAAACTAGTGAGCCAATTAATCAAGGGGAAAATACTAGCGAAACTGGTTTATTTTTTTTTAGCGAAACTGGTTTAGTAGAATACAACAAGAAAAATTATTATGAAAACTTTAACTACATTATAAAAGCTACATTCCTGAGCAAATAAGTTCCTCAAAAACTTGTAAAACCAAGCAATGCCTTCAATTAAATTATTCTCACAAAAATTAAAACTACTTGTAGGAGTGCTAAAAACAAGTCACAACTATTACCAAATCAGAGACGGAGAGACGGAGAGTATCGATCATTACCTATCATGGGTAAAACTCGTCGAGCATTGCGGATCCGACATATCTGTACTTTCTTGAACGTGGATTGTAACCGATCATAGTTGAATATTTTTTCCAAATAGTTATATGCCTAGTAAGACCCACCAACATCAGAAGTTCTCCGCTTTTGAGACATGTTAAAGACTTCAACAACTTGGTTGAATCTCTTTTCCAATCATAACTTATAGGCCTTTCACTAACAGAGAATACATGACTTTTAGTCCATGAATCTCGAATGCCATACTCTTTCATCACCCATAACTCCAACTCATGGCCAGAAGCAATCAAAGTAACGCACAGACAGCCATCTAATGATCCAAGATTGAACAACTTATTATAGTTCTGAAAACACAATGGCATTTGAATAACCTGAAATACTTCTTCTTCCGCATCAAAAGAAATTATTACCTTAGACTTGTCATTGAGCCAGTGACACTTCCCGTTTAAGAATATGGGCATCCCCTCACATTTAAAGGCTTTTCCTAAACTCCTCCACATGTTGGTGCCAATTGTTTGTATATCTGCTTCCAAATTATTTCTATATTGAAATACCAACAACTTTAATTGATTGGTTTTTGGAGCTAAAATCAAAGCGCAATCCTCCCAATTTTTATGATCCATATTAGATTGTTGCACAACAATATGTTGACCAGTTATAGGATTATACATATGGGCATCATATAGTTGCCTCCTCAGAGAGTATGAATTAGGGTAGTATGGATAGACAACGGCCAGTATCCAACCGGTAACCTGACAAGTAAAAATTTGTAAGCGTTCTGATGAGGAGAAAAATCGTCGTATGTTGAGATGAAAAAATGATTTTATAGGTGTCGAAAGATTGTCAGTGACCAAAGATTCATCAAGTTGAGCCAGAACAATGTCGTTGTCTTTTTCGAGCAGCAACTGGAGAGGAGTTTTTCCTCCTGATAAGTATTCTGGTGGAAAAAATGGCTGACAAATCAAATTATCCCAGTCTTTGCACACACACCTGCATCTGATAATGAATTTTGCAGGAAGAAAACATAAAATATTGACAACCATACTTTCATGCAGATTAGTGATGCTAGTACGTTCCTTCATTGTTTTTTGCAGGAAGATAACATGAATGATAGGAATAGTGTAAAACCCTACTTATGTCTACTAGCTTTATACCCGATGCACGGATTATATTATCAATATTTTGTAAAAAATTATTAGAAATATTTTTTTGAAATTTTTTTCATATTATTTTAAATTTGTATTTTTCACTTTTAATAAAAAATTATACATATATATATATATATATATATATATATATTTCGTAATTATATATATACTAAAATAATAATAGAATTACGTTAATTTTATGATAATAATTAATAAATTTGTTGATCGGTATTTTATTAGATTGAATTTGTATTAATTTAGTTTAAATTTTATTGTTGATGAAATTTATTTTTTTGTAACTTTCAGTTTATTAAATTTTAATTTTTTTTATTGTATAATATTTTAATTCTACATATATTTTTTTATTTTTCTGGAAAATTCTTTTAATTTATTTACAGATGTAGTACTACATCTACGATTTTCGAAAACAATAATATGATCAAATGATATTATGATTTTTTTCCCAATAAAATTGCATTGTTTTTTAGTGTAAATTTAAGAAATATGTTTGTTGTAAAACTTAAGTTAATATTTTAATGTATTTACTGGTTACTGTTTTTCTTTAAGGATAGTTGTTATTTTTTTGGACTAATTTATAATTGTTATTTTTATAAATTATACTATAAAGTTTAGCCTAATATATTTTTTAAATTTCATTATTTTGCGGAGTTTTATTTTTAAATATTAGATTATATAAGATATATTTGAAACATGTTAGTCATTATATTTGTGTAACTTTTCTATTTTATTTTTCTATTAAATATACTATCTAAAAATTGTTTAGAGTTCTTTGTTATGATGTTTTTTCATGTGTGGGGGGTGCTTTTTTCTAAATAATTTGAGTTCTTTTGAAATGTTCTATTGATGATATTATTTTTGTTGTTAATATTAATTTAAGTTTTCTAAAAACAACTCGTAAATGTGTTACATTTTTTCTTATTTAATATTTGTTGTATGTGTATTATATTAATTTTTTTGTGAATTTTAGTTACTGAATTTAGTATATATATAAAATTAGCATTTGTTTTGTAAAATACATTTTGGTGAATTCTAATGCCATTTATAATTATAAAATATTTTTAATATTTTTGAAGTCTTAGTTTACCAATTTATTTCTTGATTTTTTTTAAAAACATTATTTATTTTGTAATTAAATTTCAAACCCTGTTTTGTAAAAATATTATTTTGGAGTTGAAAATTTTGTGTTATATTTGTTTAATTTGTTTGTTATTTGTATTATTAAATGTTATTTGTGACTTATTTTCAATTATAGTTTTGGCTATTTTATTTTTTGTTTATCTTTTTTTAATGAGAGAATTATAATGATACATTATTCTAATTTTTTATATTAATATTACTTATCTTTATTACTATTTTCTATGTCTCACTTAAAGTTTTTTTGTTAGATTTTATTTTGAACCATGTGTTAATTATTTTTAATTGTAGTATTAAATTTTGCTTTAAAATATATATGGAATATTTTGGTTGAAATTATTTTTTACTCTTCACGACAAAATCAACCACACTAATTATATATAGTATATAATTATTTTTGTTTGTTTGTTTACTTTGTTTATTTTTGAAAATAATATGTTATTTGTTAATAGTGTTGTAAGGTTTGTGCTATTACAACTCTTTCTCTTTCTTTCCCGTATGTTTTTTTTCGTAGGTGTCTTCAATTTACTATAATATCCCTAACGACCAAACCATACCATCCAAAGCTCCTTACGCTAATTATATATAAGATATAATGAGCCTCTGTTTGGGCTTTCATTTTGCTATTGACTTATGGCTTGTATGGCCCTAAGCACTTATGGGGTGTTTGCTAAAATAAGTTTTAGCTCAACTTATAACTTATAAACCCATAAGTTAAATGTATAACTTATAACTTATTCTCGATATACGCAATATATAATATCCTTCAAATCTTCAAAATCATATATCTCTCTATCCATTCAATAGAAAATTAATATGTATATATCAAATTTCCCTATTCATCGAGATCTATCCATTGATATCCATTGTTATATATAAAAAACAAATATTTTGAAAATTATAAAAAAAAAGTTAACTTATAAGTTCTGATTTACCCAAACAGTCTACTAATTCTAAGTTCTGATTTACCAAACACTCTACTGACTTATAGTGTATGTTTGGGGTATCTTATAATAAGTAGCTTATAACTTATAAGCACTTATGTCATATAAGTGATGAGTAGAGCAGTCAGTAGAGTGTTTGGTAAATCAGAACTTATAATCAGTAGACAGTTTGGGTAAATCAGAACTTATAAGTTAACTTTTTTTTTTATAATTTTCAAACTATTGTTTTTTTATATATAACAATGGATATCAATGGATAGATCTCGATGAATAGGGAAATTTGATATATACATATCAATTTTCTAGTGAATGGATCGAGAGATATATGGTTTTGAATATTTGAAAGATATTATATATTGCATATATCGAGAATAAGTTATAAGTTATAAGTTGAAAGTTAAGAATTCTTAACATTCAACTTATGAACTTATAAGTTATAATTTGAGCTAAAACTTATTTTGGCAAACACCCCCCATAAGTCCTTACGGCCTTACAAGCCATAAGTTGGCAGCAAAATGAGTTCCCAAACAGGCTCATAATCTCTGCTCTACTTATCACTTATATCGCTTATAAGCCATAAACTACTTATTTTAAGATACCCCAAACATATACTATATATAGGGACACCATAAATATTTTAATCCTAATTTATTTCAAATCATATTTATAATAATTCTTACCATCTTTTTTCTTAACATTTTTATCAAAATAAGAATTACCTTAATTATCACAAATTAGAATTTTATTTATAATAAAATTTTTAACTTAATAAGGAATTCAAACGGGCACCAACAAATAGAACAAAAACTGTTAAGTACTCCCTCCTTATGTTCCTTTTTAATAGTCACTTTGATTTTTTGCACCTATTTTAAGATACAAAAAAATCGTACTTTTATATGTTTTTTTTCAAATTTTCTTTTTTGAATAAAAATTTAAATGTTAAACTTTTATTCAATAAAAGAAATTTTTAAAAATAATATATAAAAATACAATTTTTTACATCTTAAAATATATGCAAAAAGTCAAAGCGACTATTAAAAAGGAACGAAAGAGTATTAATCTAGTTTATTGACACCGGCTTTTGTTAGGCTAGAGAATTGATGATAAGGTAGTAAGTTGTTTACAAAAGGAAGTAATAAATTGAATTCATAAGCAAGTCGCAATTACCTTTAAGTTGTTGCATGTTGCGTTTCAGAATTTTGTAAAGAAAAGAAAAGAATGAAAAATGATTAATTTTCTTTTCTTCTTAAATCTTTCCAAAAGTGGGAAGAAGATTTTGAAGATAAATATAAAGAGAACTTCTTCTATAATCTTTAGCTTTCTTTTCTCTTTTTTTCAAAAAAATCATTCTGAAACAAGGTATGGAAATTACTTACTACTTTTCTCTTCTTTTCTTTTCAAAATAATTTTCTAGAACACAATGTTTGTAACTAGTTTCAATATTCGTGTAAGGTACGGGACTCGCTTCAATATCCGTGTAAGGTACATGACTACTCTAGTTTATATTTAAAAAAAATATTTCTCATTGTATATTGATGTTAATGTTTGATGATCTTATTGTGACGATAAAATATTTTTTAGATATACATAATTTTTTGAAATATATACTTATAAAGGCCGATATTTTGTGTTTTTATTTTTTTATTGTTGGTTTTAGAGTGTTGATGTCTTTTTGCGATTAGAGTTAGAAAAATAATTGACAAATTTACTTTCAATGTTTTTCATAAGTTTATTAGGAGGATCATCTATTAATCTATTGAATTGTTATATTTGCATACAATTATATATTATGATATATTATGGGATTACATGAATGTGACTTTTGATTTAAAACTAATACTAAATACTAAGTACTATTGAAGTTTCAATAATTCGTTTATGAATTTATAAAATAAGAATTCATAAAAATAAAGTTATTGTTATTAAAGGTTCAGAGAACCTCACTTATGTGACGCAATTTTAATATATTGTAGATTTTAATTTCAGAGGACGCTACGGTAAATCATAACAAATTGAGAAACATTATATCCTTATATATAATAAGCATATATAAGATGGATCTTATCCATAAATTTCATCACTGTACTACCAAAATAATCTCAATCGTCGAATCTAATATCTTTAAAAATAGACGATCAAGATTATATCATATTAAAAGAGGAAATTATAATCTAAAAAGGATATAATTAGAAAAGATTGCATTAGAAGTTAATTTTAAAAATAAAATTATAATTTAAAAAGGATATAATTAGAAAGGTTGCCTAAGAATTGAATTTTAAAAATAAAATTATTATCTTTAAAGAATATAATTAAAAAAGGTTGTATTAGAATTTAATTTTATTTATTTTTTATTTGTATTTAAAAATAATAATATTTACTATTTGGGTTCTATCTTGAGATCTAGAATTCAGATTTTGATGATTTTATAATCCAAGCGAAACTCATAAAATTATCTTTAATTTAGTGTTGATTTAATAATTATTATTCAAATAGAAACAATCAGAATCTCATGAGAAAATATAATTATGAAATTTTGCATTAATCCTATTTAATGTAGAAGACCTACATTGATAATTTTATTTAATGTAAAAAACCTAATTATATATATTTTAAATCATTGACATACACCTTTTCGTATTTCAATATAAATACACTTTTTAGTTTATAACATATTAAAATATAAATATTTTTTATGCTAGATCAAATGGTTTTCTTTTATTTATTTTAAAATCTAACTGTTCTTATTTATTTTGTCGTACGGAGGACCAGACTACTGATTATCAAAATTTTGGACAAAATCTCTCATACACTTATTATTAAAATTATATTTGGTTGTTAGTAGAACTATCTTCAAATAATAACAAGGGTATTTTGATAATGAAAACGAATTATAAGTAGAATTCATAAATTGAATAGAATTTTCAACATAAAAAATCGTCAATTTCTTCTCTCTTTCGTTTTTGTGTAGGTTTAATTGAAAAATAATTGTTAAACTATCGCAAAATTAAAGATTATTTTGTTAATTTTACGTGGGCCGTAAAATCGTCCAAGTCAAATTTTATGAATTCAAGAATCAAGGTAGGGTACAAATATTAAATCGAATGTGTAAAATCTTATATATATCAAATTTTTAACAACAATTTGATATGTAAATTATTAACATATAAAATTAAAAAACAATTAATATAATTATAGATATTAAAAAAGAAGTCGTGCGGGTTATAAGCTAGTAATGATAAAATTTGATAGATTAAAATGTGGCATGTTGCCCTATCATAATTTATCATTTCATATCCACTAGTTATCTCGAGCCTCATATACTGTAATTACTACATGTCTAATTAATTGTCTAGAATACGTGCCTAGAATTTGATATAAAAAGTTCGACCATACAGGAATTATAAACGTGTTAAATCACAATTAATATACATCGATTTAGTAATCGACCCTCCCAAATTGCAATTCAAATCATGTATCGATTAAGTATTCAAATCTCCCAAGAAGATTCGGGAGAAAGCGATGCGTCTGTTAGTTAGGACGGTAGTTTGAAAATATTGTAAAAAATATATTTTCTAAGAAGACAAGCAATAACAAAAAATAAGATCATTCAGAATTTAAATGATACTAAGATTTTATTATCACATTTCTAATCTGGATATTGTAAATTGTATAATTTACGATATCTTTAATATTTTTTACATTTTTATTGGTGCTTTCATAAACAAGTAGAATAATGATGATTTTTTTTCGTAAAATATCCTTCAAATATTTTATGTAAGATCCAATCACATTTTTCAACTTTCGCATGAAATAAAATAATACAAATTTTATTAAAATGAAATAGACATAAAGATTTTTGTATATATATAAATAATAATTTATAAAATTATAAACAAATATTGATAAAAAATACATGATTGATAGATAAATAAGGTAAATAATATAGGACACTCACACACTGTGAATGTATCTAATGAATCATAAAATTTAATCAAATATACATGTAGGTGAATTGTCATAATGGGGAATTTGAATTCATGATAGTAGATTCCTTATGTTAAAGGTTCAATCTTCATCTATATCATAATATTTTTTTTACTTACTTGACATTTAGGGACATTTTTGTAAAATAAAATGAATTAAAATGTGACATGTTGTGGTATGCATTTAAGTGTTTAGATTATTACGTGTTCATTAACCATTTTTTTAAAAAAAAACATGCATTTAAATTTAATAAATTTATTATAATTATCTATGTATTGCAAACAATAATTATTAATATTATTTTATTAAATCGAATGATTTCGAAATATCAAAGTTCACTAAATATCATATATCACCAATTAATACTAAACTATAACATAATAAAATATAAATATGTAAATATAAACGAAAAAAAATGATTTAAATATCTTAGAAATCAAAATACCAAATATTCATCATTTATCACCCAACATACAAAGCATATTTATGATTTATAACACATGTGATTTGTTAGCCTAGTGGTAAGGTGATGTGCAAGCGAATGGAAAAACTTACGTTCGATTATCACTAGCAATAATTTTTTGAAAAAAAATTAAATAAATTAAAATGTGACGTGTTGTGATATTATATATATAATAGATAATAGATTATAAGTTTGTTTTCTAATCCTATATATAATTTATAATTTATCTAACGATAATATATTTTCTCACTTTTTTTTCTTTATTTTTAGATTTGGATGAAATTTTTTAATTGTACTTCGATATCAAAATTTGGTTCCACCCCTAAGATTCCTATTTTCCCTATGGGTAATGCTAGGTGCACAAAATTGATTACATAATTTTTTCATAAAATGAGTTGGATTATACTAATATGAATTTTTATTGGTTGATAGTAATGTGAAGGTAGGGGGCTCATTGAGTTATAACTAACCAAATTATGACACTTTTCATTTTGTAAATTTTTTTGTGAAATTTTATGTAATTCTAGCATTTTCCTTCCCATATTTCCCCTAGGATTCTATATAATTTTTTTAATAAAATAATAACATTGTTAAATTCTATTATAATTGTAATTTTTATTTTAACTCTATTCAATTCACAAATAATGTATTTATCATAATCATGTACATTTTTACATATATATCATAATCATTTAATTTTTTACTTAATTTTCTTTCTATTTTTATTTATTCCAACCAAATACATTAAATTAGTCCTCAAGAAACGGAACCTTTTCTTTTTTGCGCTCTGCATTCGAAATAAAAAATAACTTAATTTGAAATCCTCGATTCAGGTATTGGGCGTATTTTCCCGTGCCGTACACTCCCCGCTTGGTTTAAACTAGTGCTACTATATTCTCGAGTGACCACTCATTACTATAAAAAAATTGTTAATCTATAAAATGAAAGCGATGTTTCCTTTTTCAAAAATTTGACTGACATACATGATATTCAATCCATATACAGTAACCCGTAAAATCTAAAAAATTAATTATATTTCGAATTCGAGACATGACAAAAGAAGGTCATGCAAGATTGAAGTATAAATGAATTTACCACTTAGTTTCGAATCCATTGGAAGTACCACCCAAGATTATATGTTGGCATCCATTACAAAGCAGGAAAGTAAGTATATTATTGATGAATACGAGTATTAGCAATTCTCTGAATTATTCGAGGTGTACAAAACTTGATCCAAAAATGAATTATTAAAAAAAAGGCTGGAGTAATAAATACAGTGATAAATACGTAACATCAAAAGTCACACTTTAAAATATATCCGTTACAAACTCTTCCGAGTTCTATATTCAAATTTAAACTCACGACAAAAAGCCTCACAACGCTCCATATTACTAGCGCAATTCCCCTGAAACAACAATCCTAACAACACTCAAATTATTCAAATCAAATGGGTGCTTCAGGAAAATGGATTTCCACTCTCATTGGTACCAAGAAGATACAAAGGCCAAATGACCCTGTAAGTTTCTTGTGACTTGTGTGTGTGTTTCCATATTTTTCGATGATTTTGATTTTTGTTTGGATTGTTGGTGGATAATGTAGGTGAGAATGGGTGGTGGAAAGGGAAAAAAATGGACGTTATGGAGGAGTTCTTCTTCCGGTGGAGGGATTACGACGTTGTCGTGTGGTAGTAAAGTAGTTGGAGGACGTTTGTCGGAAGCAGCAGCGAGTGATTCTCAGTATATGGCTGCTGCTATGGCTACTGTTGTTCGAGCTCCTGCTAGAGATTTTATGGTGGTCAGACGACAGTGGGCTGCTATTCGAATTCAGACCATTTTTCGGGCTTTCTTGGTAATCATTTCTTTCAAATTATCATTTCTTCACTGATTTTTGATAGTAATCCAATTGTTTTTATCACTTTATTATGTGACCTTTATGTGCAAATTGCAATTGTTATTTAAGTTATTAAATCTCCGAAACCTTGATGTACAGTAGAGGATTTAGTGTCCGAATTATAATTCTGAGGTTATTAAGGTCGTCTTATACTATACTACATGTTAATTTACCAGAATCTACCAAGACTTTGATGTGTTAGTTGAAGGACTTAACTGGATCGTATAGGTTTAGTAATTTATTTGTAATTGCATTATCAGTATTGATTTATACAAATTTTACTTTAGTGTCTAATTGGGGTTCAAGTACTAATAAGTCTAGTCTAGGATATTGCATGTTTGAATTGAAGTCCAGTTTTAAGCTATTAATGTCCTCGTGAAATGATGTTAGCCAAATAACTCGCATAGATATTCTGCAATCAGAATAGGGAAAGAACTACTGGATTATTATGAAATGTAGATTAGTCTCTCTTGTCCTACAATTCTACAAAAAAGAACTATCTTTCATATTTGAATGCTCGGTTTTTTGCAAGGAGGAGACACATTTGGTGTTCTATATATGGTTGAACAATGAAATGTCAATACTACTTTACATAGTTTTGTTAATGTGTTTTTCTACCCCTTGTTGATTTTTTCGTGTAATATGTCTGTCTATAAGTAATGATGATCATCTCCATTTGCTAAATTCTGTTTATCTTAACATGTTTAAGGCAAGGCGGGCTTTTAGAGCTCTGAAAGCAGTGGTTAGGCTTCAGGCTATAGTTCGTGGACGACAGGTCAGGAAGCAAGCTGCTGTGACACTGCGGTGCATGGAGGCTCTTGTTCGAGTGCAAGCTCGGGTCAAAGCTCGTTGTGCATCCTTAGAAGAGCAGAAGGATGGGCTCAACCGACCTGATCCCATTAAACTTGTGGAGGTATGCTATACTATGTCCAGTGTCCAGGATACATGTTGGCCTAAATAAATCGTACTTGTAAGAAATTAAAGATTTGTTTTGCAATTAAACAGGGTGGATGGTGTGATAGTCATGGTACAATTGAGGAAGTGAAGACAAAGCTACATATGAAACAAGCAGGAGCAATTAAGAGGGAGAGAGCAATTACATATGCCCTTTCTCAACAGGTAATGAATTATAGGTGTTAGTGCTATGATGATCTTGTTTTTTGTTTTGTTTTTCTTTCTGATAAAATTTAGCTTCTTTTGGATCAGCAACTTAGAATGAGTCCTGGTTTAAATTCAAGAAAAAATAAGGTGGTTGCATGTAGTAATAAGTATGATAAAAACTCTGGTACGAGCTGGTTAGATGGCTGGATGGCAAGTAAGCCATGGGAAGGTAGATCGATGGACGAATCACAGATGAACTCACCAGATTTGACACTTCTTTCTAAGAACAAAGAAAATTATAGTGTTACATCATGGTCTAATTATCCAGAACATGATTCAGTGAATGTCAGACGGAATAACATATCAACGAGAATATCTAGTAGACCTGCATGTTCGGAGTTTCTCAGCAGTGACAGCTTGTCATCAATTTCATCCACAACAACTTCTGATACTCCAGGATCGAGCTACACTTTAGCAGAGGGTAATAGTGTTAGACGAGCTGGTTACATGAATTTAACAGAATCAATCAAGGCAAAACAAAGAGGTTCCGTCGACAATTCACAGTTTTGCAAGAAACCAAGCAGACTTTCTAGGAGGAATGCTGCTTGCCAATTTCATTCAGTTGATTTGAGCTAGGATGTGCTAACGGAATCTTTAGAAATCTTTGTACTTAAAAGTTGTTAAATTTACCAACAGCAACACATTTGAATGAACTATGACTTTATAGTCTTCTTGTTGATGTCAGGAGACATGTTGAGAAGCAAACATGTTTTGGTATTGCAAGTTTTAATATCTCTTTGATGCTAAGTTTTAGTATTATCTCTTTAACAATCTTCTTATGTTCTTGGTATAAAATCTGAGTTGGGGAGAGATGTATCTTTGAAATGGGCCGGAACACTAGCCATTATGTTGTAGATTGGACTCGGCCTAGTATTTGGATTGATCGACGTTTTCTAAATGGGCTTGTCACATTTTCGATAAAGAATTTGGAACAATTATTGCCAACAAAACAAGAAACGAGTTTAGCCCAACAACGCTGAAGGGGTGATGAAAAAACATTGACGGTTCGGTAGCCGAAGTTGATATGTTTGACCCTTCGACTAGATAACAAAATGTGGTCATGGGTACTCCTTCACAGTCATGGGGAACTTTTTTCCAGAATAAGTCAACTTATTTTAAGACAAAGTTAAAAATTCCTAACTTTTCAACTTATTTTCCAACTTATTTTCGTAACTTATTGAATCTCAAACATATATTAAATAATTGTATAAATTTTTTTTATCAAAATATAAAATTTTTACCCGAAAATAAGTCCGTAAATCCATCTTATAAGGTGAGCCAAACAGGCCAAATGTTTACATCTTCAGTTTAAGAAAAGACATATAGTTAAATTTGATAACTATATAATCTTTTCTCTTAAATTTTATAACAAAATATGAAACAATATCTACTTTTCATATTAATTAGGGCTCGATAATAATGCATTGTTTAATAATGATCGTAATAAATTATCTTAAATTTCTAGTTTTTAATTTTTTAAAATAAAATAAAATCTTGAAACATCAAGTTGTATATAATACTATATTCTCGACTTTTATTTCGATTGCTAGTTAATAGACTCCTGTATATAACTTCACTATCAAATTAAATTGATATTTAATATTATTATTTTAATTAATTAAATTTACATAACTTCATTATGGTAATATTATAGTAGTTATTATTAATAGTATTTATTATTAATCTACTAGATGATAGCCCGTGCGAAGCACGGGTCGAAATAATTTATTAAAATCGATCATTTTTTATTAAATTTTATAGGAAATATTTTATTTATCATTAAAAAATACTATAAAAATGATAAAAGTACAAAAGAAAATTACGATATTTATGGAACTCAGTAGTTTATAAAAAAAGAATTGTAATTACATCAAAATTCCAATATTTCTAGGAGACGCAAATTTAGAAGTAAGTATCATTAAAACGTGATTTCACTTACAAATAAGATATTAGATGATAAGGGGCCGAGAAAATTTAATTAAATTGATCATTAATTTATTATAAAAATTACGTTATTTACAAAGAATTTGCTTATTAATAAAGGTCATTTTATATATTATTTATTTAAGTTTATTTAAGAAAATCGAGAAAAAAAACTAAATGATTCCGATATATACGTTAAAATGTACATGATTATGATAAATATGTTATTTGTGAACTGAATAGAGTTATAATAAAAATTACAATTATAATAGTATTAACAATTTATTATTTTAATAAAAAATAATATAGAATCCTTGGAGAAATAGGAATCTTATGGGTGGAACCAATTTTTGGTACCGAAGTACCATTAAAAATGTATTTCGTTTGTTATAGATAAGCATGTCACCGTAGATTAACATTTGTATTCGAAGTCTTTTTTTTTATTAAGTTGTAATAAAAAAAATTATAATTATAATTGTAATATAATTTATTTATTTATTTTATAAAATAACATAGAATTCTAGAGAAAATAGGAGTCTTGGGGTGAAACCAAAATATGGTACGAACCAAATTTTGTATAAAATAGTACATTAAAAAGGGGTTTTGTTATTAATACACGTTATAGATATAGATTTATTTATTATTTATTTAAGATTATATTTTAAACAATCAAGAAAACATAACATACATGGTTCTGGTTCTAATATATACGTTATTTGTACAATTCAGTAATATTATAGTAAAAGAATTATAATTATAACAAAATTCCAAACAATTGTTTTAGAAAATAACGGAGTTAAACAGAAATTTATTAATAAAGGTTATAGATTCGTTAGTGTTTTATCAAATGTTATACGATCTGGCTACGTATTCGTTGGAGTTTTACCCTCTATTTGTTGGTGATTTTTGATCGTTGGTTTTTTCTAGTAAAAAAAATTTTAAACAAAAGAATTATAATCATCATAAGAACTCTATTTTTAACTCTTTTTAAAGGAACACGGTATTCTAGGGGAAATATGATTTTTTTTAAAAAAAAATTATAATTATAATAAGATAAAAATTACAAAAAGAATTATAATTATAATAGGATTTCTATTTTTATTCTATTTTTTTTTTAAAAAAAAACAACATAGTATTCAGGAAAAATAGGATTTTAGGGGTGAAACCAAAATATAGTGCGAACCAAACTTTAGGTACCTTTAAAATAGGGTTTCGCTTATTAATAAAGGTTATAGATTATAGATAATTTTTAAATATTAATTAAAGGAGTCCTAAGTTTTATGTAATACTGTATTCTTGACTTTTGTTTTACTTTTTAGTTAATAAATTCATAATATATAATTTCATTATTAAATTAAATTGTTATATATTATTACAATTTTAGTTAATTAAATTAATTAATATTTAGTGTTTAAAAATTATACAATAAAGAGTGTAGATTGGTAATTTCACATGATATTAGAGTTTTGTATATGAAATATTTTAGATTTGAGTCCCTCCTATCCCAATGTTTTAAAATTAAAATTGTGTGTTATGTGAATCCAAAAAGGGGACCATCTAGTATATGAAAATTGGATCGGACATTAGAGGCGCGCTTAGAACTAAAAAAACATAAACAACCTAATAATTCATTATTTGACCTGAATAATAAGAACTTCAAGTGAAAAAATGTTGAATGATTGATATGATCATGTTAAGAGCGGTTTCATAACACCTTTAAATTTTAGGAAAACTGAAAATTTAACATATATCAACGTTTTTTTATCAGAACATGTCCATGTTTCTTGTAATGTTAAGTTACCAACTCTCCTAACCTCAACGTGACTCTCCTAAAATCTCAAGGGGTTAGAAATTGGACCAGGATCATATATTTATAAAAACAATAAACAAAACATTCCCTCCATGTCTTCCTCTAAAAAAATATCATTTAAGTTACTACTGTTTAATTGATAGAGCACGTTTTTGTGCTTCAATTGTAAATGGGTTAAATGGCAGTTAGGTCACTCAACTGACTCAAAATTTTCAGTTGGATCATCCAACTCAAAACGTTTTCAATCAGGTCACTTAGCAAATAAAAACTTTCAATCAGGTCATTAAACACGTCAAAAACTTTTAGTCAGGTCATTAAACACGTTAAAATCAGGTCATTAAACACGTTAAAATCAAGTCATTTAATGTGTTTTTATTTGTTAAGTGACCAGACTGAAAGTTTTTATTTGTTAAGTGATCTGATTGAAAGTTTTTTGAGTTGGATGACCAAACTGAAAGTTTCCAGTCAGTTGAGTGACCTAACTACCATTTAACCCAATTGTAAATAGGCGTGGTAGAAGCCTAGAATAAACAAATTGTTATAAATATAATAATGTGGATGTCCTTTGGCCTTTCATGTATTAGACTTTTGGTTTTTCAATCCTTAGACTCTTAGCCTTTCATCTACTTGTAACATTTATCTTGTAGCCTATATAAAGGCTTGTTGTATGATTATTTTGTACACACCAATATATGAATAAGAATGATCTCCCTTCTCTCTCTATATAGTATTCTCTAATTCTCTATATATGTATATATTATATAACACGTTATCAGCACGACGACGCTCTAACTGAGAAGAATTACAACTACTTTGTGAGAAGAGCAACATCGGAAGAAAAGGAGGTGCACCCATTGTTTGGAAAATCAAAGATTACATAAAATAAGGTTCATCTATATACCTTTGTATAATATCATGATATTTGCCTTGTATGTTTTATGTCTTATCTGTATAATTATGTGCATCTGATTTGTTATATGTAAGTGCACTTAATATCACTAGTTGATTCAAAAATTTTAGTACGTATAATCTTATAAACATTAATTTATAATATGCAGACTAAAGACACATAAGATTGAATTCAACCTACTGTGTTTTCTGTGTCTATATAATCAATCTATATTTACACGGTAGATTGAAATCGATCTACCATATCACTACGATACACTATGAATATTGATTGCAAAACTGATTTCTTATTAAAATCTTATCTGATTCGTTGTTTGTCGAAATATTATGATATTTGCCTCTTTGGAAAGGTAATTTGATTATCTTCGATTTCCGTTGTTTAAGTTTTCTGAAATTCTGCTTGCAAGTATGAGTTTTCTACAATTTTTGTTACCTGCCAGTTTGATTTCGAAATTGTGATATCTATCTTTGAAAAATCGTAGTAAATCGAATAATTATCCAAAAATTGTGAGTAATATCATTCTGGAAAGGTATTTTCATTATCTTTGATTGTAATTCATATTCCTGTTGAAATTATGTTGTTAAACATTCCAAAATACCATATTACTAAACTGATCAGGGGCTGATTCTGTTATGCCAGTCCGTATTTGCATTGTTTCTGAATTCGTTACTTCTCCGTTTTTAACGAGTCTTACCATTCTAGAAAGGTCACGGAATCCTCTACGAGTTCTGTGTTTTATACCTTTTCATTTGAGTTCATCTTTACAGAGTAAATTACTAATTCTTTGAGACTAGTCTGATCTGAGATCATAGTGTTTGTCTATCTAATTAAAAGTAGACAACATATTAAAGCTAAGCTTATAGCGAAATGGATTAATTTCATATGTGGGCTCAATGAAAATTACAAATATTAATATGCCTAATTGTTAATTATGCATGATTTTCTTGATGGATTAATGTTATCAACTTATATGTGCCCATGTCAATATTATGTTTTTGGTAATATTTGTTGCATTATGCTTATTTCATAAATTAACGCTGTTTGGAATTATATTTTAGTGATAATGTCAAATCTTACAAAACTCGAGTTCAATGCACTTGATGTCACCGGCAAAAATTATTTGACATGGATTCTTGATGCTGAAATCCATCTTAGTGATATGGGTCTTGGTGACACCATAAAAGAGGGAAATAAAACCCCCGAGCAAGATAAAGCAAAGGCTATGGTATTTCTCCGCCATCACCTTGATGAAGGATTGAAAATGGAGTATTTAACTATTAAAGATCCAACAATTCTTTGGAAGGATCTCAAAGAAAGATATGACCATCAAAAAACGGTGATACTCCCAAAAGCTCGCTATGATTGGCTACACTTGCGATTGCAAGATTATAAAGTGTGAGCGAGTATAACTCAGCCATGTTTAAAATTACATCTCAATTGAAATTATGTATAACGCCCTAGAAAATTTCGCAATTATAAATATTTATTTAATATAAATTATGAACGCTATTATGTGAATATTGTTGGAAGGTGAAATAAATGTGAAGTTGTGTTTATGTGTTTATATGACGATGTGTGTGAGCTGTGAAGACCGGTGTATTTTTACTTGTATTTTTGAGGATTTAAATATATTTAAATCATGCATTTTTTATCCTCTATTAATTTTATAAAATTATCGAAGTTATTAAAAATCATGAAATCTTTTGTGTTATTACCTTATTAATATTAATTAGTTTTTAAAATGGTTGGGTGAATTAATTTGGAGATTTTTGTATTTTAAATTGATTTTACGAGTTTTATTGCATTTAAAGCATAAGAACTTGTAAAATTCATATTTAATTCATTTCTAATCCTAAAAATATTTCAAAAATATGTGGGTGTCCGTAATTTTGTACCCTTTATTTTAAAAATGAAAAGTTTAATTTTCACAATTTTTTCCTTTTAAATTCGAATTATTAAAACCTGTTTAATTGAATTGAATTAGTTTTTCAGCATTTTGTATATTTCCAAAAATTCCCTTTATTTCTTAAATCCCTAATTGGGCTGTGTTTTCCCCAACTGATATACACGAGCTCTGTTCTCTGGAACTTTCCCGAGTTATCTCTCTCAAAAAATCTCTTTTAATCTCTCTTTCAATCTTTTTCTAAAAACTCTCTTCACAATCTCTCATGATTTCCTCTTCCCCAGCTGTGTAATTACAACTCGTGTGTGTGGGTATATGCAATCGAGCCCTGTATATAATCGTATGAGTGTGTGCGAGTTTCAGCCGTGTGTAGATTCCACGATGGTGGATGTTTTCAATCCTTCCCTTCCATTTTACTGCCGTCCGTGTTCGCCGTTTGTATGCTGCTGTTCTCTGTGTGTCGTGCCTGTGGTTTGTACACAGTATTCGTGTGTGCACGGTGGTTGTGCAATCTTTTGTGTGTGTGAAGCTGGGTTGTTCAAGGTTGGGTTGTACGATGTGTGCAGGTTTTACTGCTGTGGTGTTGTATGCGCGGGTCTGAGCTGCGTGGTTGTGTTTGTTGTATGTATATTGCCAACCGAAATGGGTTACGGTGGCTTTGGCGTGTATACTCTGTTTTCATTTCGTCTAGATTATGAGTTGTGGAGAAAGTATGTATATATCCTTAAAACTTTTCTGGGTTGTGTAAGTTGTGGGTGTGCTGGTACGGTAAGGCCGTGAGGGAGAGATAAAGAAGGAGGAGGAAAGCGAGAGAATTGAAGGATAGAAAGAACGAGTGAAGAGAGAGTGGAGAGAGCTATGGAAAGGAGGCAACTGCAAAGATTTGAGTGTAGTGTTGTTCGAAGGAAACAGGGGTGCAAGGGAGAGGACAGTTATGTTGTTGGTGAGTGTTGTAGTAATGGCGTGACTGTGTATAAGTGAATTTTCGAAGGTTGTGGGGTGTTGTGAGCAGCAGGTCTCGTGGTGAATTGAGTGAGAGTGGGTGAGGTATGGGTTGTAGGTGAATGTGGTTGGTGAGGTATGGGTTGTAGGTGAATGTGGTTGGTGCAGAAGGAGAGGGTTAAGAGTTTGAGGGGAAAGAATAAGTACTACAGAGAGAAAAAAAATAGGTGGTGCAAAAATATGTATATGTCTCGACTTGGGATAAGAGTGATAAATGAGTGTGTATGTTCGGGCTTGAGTTGCGTAGGGGTGTGAGAGAACAGCCAAGGGGCCGAGGGTGAGATAAAGGGTGAGTGAAGCTGAGGAAAGAAAGGTAAAGATGAGAGGGAAGAGTGATTGGTGGTGCCATAATTTGATTGTGGGTTGTGATTGGTTAAAGTTAAATGTTTACTTGCTTTCCAGGTGATAAGTGGTTTACCTGATTGTGTTATTGTCTGTGTTAATTGGTTTGAAACTAGATAAATTGGGTAATAGTTGGTCATAAGCTGTATGTTTTGATTTTATCATGCTTGTTAGACGCATAAGTAATCTTATTTGATCAATTCAAGACAAAAGAACGGGATGGTATAGCTAATGTACTGCATTCTGAAACTTTTTGACAAACCTCAAGGAGTGGTATACTTTATTATGGGATCTAAGTTATGTGATTTAGTGCATGGTGTACAGCAAGCGAGTCATGAATTGGTTGTATCCAAATTCTGATTTTAAACTGTGAGTTGATTTGAAGTTAATATTACATAAAAGAGCCGATTGATTGATGGTTGGGTAGGTTGTACTGTCGAGCGTAATAATATAAGGGAGATATATTGGAATTTCGTTAGAATTCTTAAAATATATATTTCGTTAGAATTTTGTTGGAATTTCGTTGGAATTACATATGATCCTTAAAGTATTTCAGTAAGAACGATCTTTATATATATTTATATATTTTATATGTGCGTTGTAAATGGTAAGTGATATGTGTTTACTTGGCCTATCTGGTTATGTTAAAGATATTTTATCAGTATAACTTAATGTGCTATATGTATTATGGAGTTTATACGAACTAGGAAACGTATGGGTAGAACGAGTTAAATAGGTTACGGCATACACGTGTACTGAAGTGGTACTTTACTTTGATATAGGTATGAATAGGAGGCTAGCTAGAGACAGTGCACGGGTAGATGGAATGTAGAGAAAGAAGATAATTAATGGGACTGACAAGTGATGAAGGAGAGACGATTGTACGACCAAGTAAAGGACTAGCAAGTAAAGAATTGTTGTGAAGTTGAGTTATGGATCGATGTTAAGGTCAGGAACTCCGCGAATCGAGGCAAGTGTTCTTGCTATTACTTATTGTTCAAGTGATACAATTTAGTTTATTTGCAGTATGAAATGACTTGGTCAAGTATAGTTGAAAGATGACACATATATTTCTTCAAATTAGTGTGATGCTGTTTACTTTCCCTACCCATAATTCACATTTCGGTTTTACAAAGAATTTTGCAAATAACCCTTTTCACACTTTTACAGTGGAATGCCATTTCTTCTAACTTCGTCAAATACCCTTAATAAATTTTCTACACAAGGAAATACAGGTTTTTAACTTTTACGAAAACCTGCTGGCAAAATTCCTGACCTAGCATACTTTCACCAATGGACTCCCATTTGGACAATGTTTTCTCTAAGCTGATCTGAACTTTTCCATATTGAAACTGTTTTGCAAATATTTGTTCTAAGCTATTTTATCCGTTTATGGAAAGCTCAAACTCTTCAGTGTGTATAAGTTTTATTAAATGCCCAATACTTGACCATATCCTTGCTTTAGTCCAGAATTTCAATTGTTGAAAATCTTATTGAAATTATACCCTTATTCTTGCTCAAATAAAACTTCTCTTTAGATAAGTTGCTAATGTTATAATTCTAATTATTCATATCGATCTTGTTGATATCTATTCGAATTGACGTTCTTTATAATCCCCACCCTATGTGGTATCGAACTTGTCGATATCAGTTGAGAATCTTGGTTGTTCGTTTATCCCCTTTGTTGTATCAAACTTGTCGATACTAGACGATGATGTCGTTTCTTGTTAACTCTTAATCTTGAGTTGTTATTCTGGACGTGAGTTTCCAGTTGTTGGATATCAAGGGTTGTCGATTGTTCTGACACCTAATGAGGTTGATGTAGAATTGGAATGTTTTGACCGAAAGGTCGGACCCTATTGTGGTCGTGAAAAAAAAATGTTTTGACCGAAAGGTCGGACCCTATTGTGGTCGTGATAAAATGTTTTTGGTCCGTAAGGTCGGACCAGATTCGTGGTCGGAAGTTAATAAGGCCAATGTGTGCCGTGGATCCATTCCAGGACATTGATATGTGCGTTTGTCCGGGGTTAGTGCGTGACAGATCAGCAGCCTAACCTTGATGTTTTTTTAAAAAAAATAAAAAAAATAAAATAATAAATAAATAAAAATTCCAATTCTAATCTATACTCAACGATTGAGATGTTTAGTTCTTGACTTCTTGGAAGTCTGTTTTTAATAATGTTTTGATATCGAAACTCTTATCAGTTCTAGTTTCTGTTGCACCTTATTAATGGTGAATTGTTGGCCCTCGTGGCAATTTAAAAGTTGATATCATTGCTTCTTTCATAGAATGAGATGAAACTCTGTTGTTTATCAAAATTGTCGTCATTATTGAAATTGTCATCACTATTTACACTTGCTGAGCATTGTTGGCTCACTCTTGCTTCTGTTTATTTCTCCAGTTGTTAGAGATGATCAGAAGAACTAGTGGTCATTTGGTATTGCTCTATAGGCAGCGAGAGGAGACGTTCGAGTCAGAGATATCGTTGGATAGTGGATTGGGATTTGTCGAGATCTTGTTTATTCTCAGAAATTGTATAACATTATATTCTGAGGTTGGATTGTAATAGTAAATTCGATAGTTTGTTTCATACCATAATCTATATGCGATCTTGGTTAAGGGGTTTTGATCATTTTATATTGTTTATATTCAGGGTTGTATAATATTGTTTGTGGTTAGTGGCCCCATATCTGTACCCCGGATTTTGGGATGCTACAAGTTGGTATCAAAGCTACAGGTTATGGTCACTGAAACAGATTAGGAGGGTTAGAGTACGTGTATAGGATAGATGTCGGGTAGAACGATTTAGGACATGGATCGCCTTAGGGTACCTCGACAAGTATTGCGACGTTAATCAGTCTTTTGGCATATCGCGTGAGTTGAAGTTCGAATCATTTAAGGATTGGGCTATTAGCTAAACAGCGAACCTGAAGCGACATAAGCTAAGTGGGTAGCTGGAGCTACCTGTTTGAAGAACGTTATCGTGAAATTCTCGCGTGTATGTTAGAACCTTTCTACGCTATTAGACTCGATGTGAACGTTACGGAGAGAATACGAGAAGGTTAAGAATGCGAGGTGAGAAGCGATTATTAGCAAGAATTGGAAGTTAAGCGTAGTTGAGTACCCTTAATTGTTGATTCGTTCAAATTCATTTCTTAAGAAAATTCCTATCCTTTCTTTGAATTGTCGTAAATAAATTCCCGGTTGGTATCGTTGTTGAGGCATTCGTTGCACAGTGACGGTCCAAAATCGAGAATGAATTGAGATCTTCTTATTTATTCAACTCATTATTGTCAGGCCGGTTTGGCAGCAAAGTATATCAGTACTTAGTCGACAAAAGTGAGGCTATGAATAATTAGGAATTTCTTGAATGTTTGTTTGATCAATCATTGAAGCATCTATTGAAAAGTTTGTTATACATCAATCGATGATGAGTTTCGTATTCATATTTAGTCGACTTCAATCTCGATCGTTCTTTCAGAAATATCTGAATTTTTCAGAGAGTACTTGATTCAATTTTACATGAAGATTTTTGAAACTCTTGAATCTCTTCCATTATCATGAATGCTTGATTTTCTCTATTCTAACTGAGATGAACAACCTATGCAGATAGGGGATTCATGGACATCTTATCTTTGTGATAGAATTCCAGTGGGACGCCACTGATTGTATTTGTCACGAAAGTACTAAGGACTGGCCATCCTTATGTACCATGGTGGTTAACCAAGTGACAAATGCAACCTGATAATAGTTCAATAGATCATATGGATCTCTCGATTAAATTCCTTTATAAAAAAAATTTATCAAACAAACTCAGTTTATGTTCATATTGACGCTCATTCAGTTTATTGACTTCTTTTGTCAAAAATTCGATGTTTTCAAAAATTCCTAATGATGAAAAAATGCGAAGATGGGCGTGACGACGTCTTAAATGATAGAACTATAACTGTATGGACGAAGAATTGGTTATGCAAGTTTAAGAATTTGGTGATTAAGATAGATATGTCGTGTAAAATTGGAATAATTATTGAACCGATAAAGCATGGGCAAGGTCTGAAGCTAATAAGAATTGAATACAGGAAAAAGGACAGTAAATAAGAGGGCATGATTGCAGATATTGTTAAGGGCGAAAAGAAAATGGCAATGGAGATATTGAGTAAAAGTTGTTCAGTGTCGAAGAAAGATTGTTTTGAATATCTACTGAAGGGCAGGGATAGTAAATGATATATCATAAGATTTTGAATGTTTTAAATCCATCATTGGATATAAGATTTTATAATCAATGAAGGTTGACTTGAGTAAAGCGGAGTGATGAAGAACGGAAAGGTTTAAAAAAAAATTGTCAAGAAAAACCAGGACTGAATGAGGGGTAAAGTGACTATGTAGAGTAAATAACTTATGTAAGCCAGTGTAGGAAGTCATGATTATCAGGGATGGAGGAAGGTTGATCAAGATGGAATAAAGTGACAGTAAGAAGGAAGACAGAGAAACCAGAAAGTTCCAAAAAGCGATTAAATAGAAGATACAAATTAGTTAAGGGAAGAACGTGGAATTTAGAAGATTTGAAGTTAGAAGAGTAAGGGCACCATAGTTGCCTATAGAATGAAAATTAGGAGGGATTAACGAGACCCCATGATCAGAAAATAAGATTTCGGGAGAAAATCCCTAGAGATTTTATTAAGATAAATGTGAAAAGTTATGGCTGTAGCTAGAAGGGTAGTGTGGTAACAAGAAGCCGAGTCAGAAGTTAAAGCTATATGTTACGAGCTTGGAAAGATGGGAGTTTTTGTCAAGAATAATATCATATCAATCTTGGGGAATTTATGAAGAGGGTGGCAGGACTGCTTCTATGACTATTAAGAATCTCCTAACAACGAAATGCGAGCAAATTGTGAGGACAAGAAAATGTTGGGTTATGAGGAAGATAAAGGCGGTGTTTTGAGGTTGGAAGCAGACATAGAGGTATTAACGATTAAGCAAATCAAGAAATTGTTTTGTATAAGGAGGTATCAGAAAGGAGACAATTAAGTCAAAGCAAATTCCAGTGAATAAGATTCCAAACGATATTCAGACGAAGAATTTAATATGATCGTAGATCACATATCAAGATGATCGAAGACTCATGAAGCGTATGCAAATCAATCGAGAGCGATTTTAAGAGTTTCCAAGAAAAGGAAGAAAATTTGGCACAAGGATCTTAATGTGAATTTCGAAAGTCGTGGTTAATGTGAGTGGTGTTAAATGTTGAAGATGTAGCGTGCAAAGTTAAAATTCGAAAAACTCGTCAAGTATTCAAAGCTGTGATTTGAAAGTTGATTCCAGGAGACGCGGAATAGTGTGCTGCAAATAAGGTGTGTATATATATATATATATATATATATATATATATATATATATATATATATATATATATATGTGTGTGTGATTTAAGGAAAATGGTCATCAGTTCAGAATGGTTACGTGGTAAAACAATGAGATGAAGGATAGATAGAAGTTTTTCGATTATTCCCTTCTCGAGTAACATTCCACGCGAAAGAGGCGAAAGAGGGGTTTTGATCATTTTATATTGTTTATATTCAGGGTTGTATAATATTGTTTGTGGTTAGTGGCCCCATATCTGTACCCCGGATTTTGGGATGCTACAAGTTGCTTATTGAGGAGTTCTTGATATTCTTTTTCCCAAAGTTTTACCCGAGTAAGGTTTCGTTTTAGGATATGTAAATAAGTGGTGAAGCGTTTTAAGTTGAATATGCATGTTGATAAAAGCAGGAGTTTGTTCGGAATTGTTGGAGTAAGAATTGTTTCATGGGTAGTATCAAGTGAGGTTTTGATCTCAGGAGAATTAATATTACAGATTGGTTAACTAAATTTTGTTCTTGTATTGAGTGAAGTCACAGTCAAGGTGGCAGGTATATTAGCTTTCAAGAGCTGCAAATAATCAAGGCTATACTTCAAAAGACTTAGCAAACCAGAATATTTTATAAGAGTGAGAATCGAGTTGTTAATTGAATTATGTTTGATGTGCATCTAAGGACGTATATGATGACTGTAGTATCCGATTGCAAGGATGCGATTGAGAATGGACGGTATGATGTTAAGTTTCCAGATTAGGTACTCGGTAGAATAATGGGACTAAAGTCGGATAGAAATTTCTTAATTATTCCCTTCTTGATCAACATAGTACTTGAAAAGTGGAGTGGAAGCGATTGGAGGAATTCTTGAGATTCTTTTCTCGAAGTTATATCTGAAATCGTGTGATTACGAGTAAGAGCTGGAGAATGGTGCCAAGTGTAGATTATTGTGAATCAAGGCAAATTACGTGATTGCATTATTGCGAAGGATTGGCGTGGTGATATAAGTTTTGACGTGGGGTATAGTTCGTTATACTAAAGGTCATGTTGATTGCGGAAATAAGATGTTCGTTCACGTATGATAAACGTCTGGAGATAATAAGACTCGAAAACCAAAGTTTAAGGTTATTTTGGAATTTGAGGGCTCACATGATGAGCTTATTAATGTATGAGTTGGTATGGGGTAATCCTAGAATTGAAAGTACAACCTAGTAAACGTAAGCAAGGTGTTTGAGAAGAACTATTACTCGTGTCCTTAGGATTGATTCTGAGGACAGAATCCTAATAAGGGGGAAGAATATAACGCCCTAGAAAATTTCGCAATTATAAATATTTATTTAATATAAATTATGAACGTTATTATGTGAATATTGTTGGAAGGTGAAATAAATGTGAAGTTGTGTTTATGTGTTTATATGACGATGTGTGTGAGCTGTGAAGACCGGTGTATTTTTATTTGTATTTTTGAGGATTTAAATATATTTAAATCATGCATTTTTTATCCTCTGTTAATTTTATAAAATTATCGAAGTTATTAAAAATCATGAAATCTTTTGTGTTATTACCTTAATAATATTAATTAGTTTTTAAAATGGTTGGGTGAATTAATTTGGAGCTTTTGGTATTTTAAATTGATTTTACGAGTTTTATTGCATTTAAAGCATAAGAACTTGTAAAATTCATATTTAATTCATTTCTGATCCTAAAAATATTTCAAAAATATGTGGGTGTCCGTAATTTTGTACCCTTTATTTTAAAAATGAAAAGTTTAATTTTCACAATTTTTGTTCCTTTTACATTCGAATTATTAAAACCTGTTTAATTGAATTGAATTAGTTTTTCAGCATTTTGTATATTTCCAAAAATTCCCTTTATTTCTTAAATCCCTAATTGGGCTGTGTTTTCCCCAACTGATATACACGAGCTCTGTTCTCTGGAACTTTCCCGAGTTATCTCTCTCAAAAAATCTCTTTTAATCTCTCTTTCAATCTTTTTCTAAAAACTCTCTTCACAATCTCTCATGATTTCCTCTTCCCCAGCTGTGTAATTACAACTCGTGTGTGTGGGTATATGCAATCGAGCCCTGTATATAATTGTGTGAGTGTGTGCGAGTTTCAGCCGTGTGTAGATTCCACGATGGTGGATGTTTTCAATCCCTCCCTTCCGTTTTACTGCAGTCCGTGTTCGCCGTTTATATGCTGATGTTCTCTGTGTGTCGTGCCTGTGGTTTGTACACAGTATTCGTGTGTGCACGGTGGTTGTGCAATCTTTTGTCTGTGTGAAGCTGGGTTGTTCAAGGTTGGGTTGTACGATGTGTGCAGGTTTTACTGCTGTGGTGTTGTATGCGCGGGTCTGAGCTGCGTGGTTGTGTTTGTTGTATGTATATTGCAAACCGAAATGGGTTACGGTGGCTTTGGCGTGTATACTCTGTTTTCATTTCGTATAGATTATGAGTTATGGAGAAAGTATGTATATATCCTTAAAACTTTTCTGGGTTGTGTAAGTTGTGGGTGTGCTGGTACGGTAAGGCCGTGAGGGAGAGATAAAGAAGGAGGAGGAAAGCGAGAGAATTGAAGGATAGAAAGAACGAGTGAAGAGAGAGTGGAGAGAGCTATGGAAAGGAGGCAACTGCAAAGAATTGAGTGTAGTGTTGTTCGAAGGAAATAGGGGTGCAAGGGAGAGGACAGATATGTTGTTGGTGAGTGTTGTAGTAATGGCGTGACTGTGTATAAGTGAATTTTCGAAGGTTGTGGGGTGTTGTGAGCAGCAGGTCTCGTGGTGAATTAAGTGAGAGTGGGTGAGGTATGGGTTGTAGGTGAATGTGGTTGGTGAGGTATAGGTTGTAGGTGAATGTGGTTGGTGCAGAAGGAGAGGGTTAAGAGTTTGAGGGGAAAGAATAAGTACTACAGAGAGAAAAAAAAATAGGTGGTGCAAAAATATCTATATGTCTCGACTTGGGATAAGAGTGATAAATGAGTGTGTATGTTCGGGCTTGAGTTGCGTAGGGGTGTGAGAGAACAGCCAAGGGGCCGAGGGTGAGATAAAGGGTGAGTGAAGCTGAGGAAAGAAAGGTAAAGATGAGAGGGAAGAGTGATTGGTGGTGCCATAATTTGATTGTGGGTTGTGATTGGTTAAAGTTAAATGTTTACTTGCTTTCCATGTGATAAGTGGTTTACCTGATTGTGTTATTGTCTGTGTTAATTGGTTTGAAACTAGATAAATTGGGTAATAGTTGGTCATAAGCTGTATGTTTTGATTTTATCATGCTTGTTAGACGCATAAGTAATCTTATTTGATCAATTCAAGACAAAAGAACGGGATGGTATAGCTAATGTACTGCATTCTGAAACTTTTTGACAAACCTCAAGGAGTGGTATACTTTATTATGGGATCTAAGTTATGTGATTTAGTGCATGTTGTACAGCAAGCGAGTCATGAATTTGTTGTATCCAAATTCTGATTTTAAACTGTAAGTTGATTTGAAGTTAATATTACATAAAAGAGCCAATTGATTGATGGTTGGGTAGGTTGTACTGTCGAGCGTAATAATATAAGGGAGATATATTGGAATTTCGTTAGAATTCTTAAATACATATTTCATTAGAATTTTGTTGGAATTTCGTTAGAATTTTGTTGGAATTACATATGATCCTTAAAGTATTTCAGTAAGAACGATCTTTATATATATTTATATATTTTATATGTGCGTTGTAAATGGTAAGTGATATGTGTTTACTTGGCCTATCTGGTTATGTTAAAGATATTTTATCAGTATAACTTAATGTGCTATATGTATTATGGAGTTTATACGAACTAGGAAACGTATGGGTAGAACGAGTTAAACAGGTTACGGCATACACGTGTACTGAAGTGGTACTTTACTTTGATATAGGTATGAATAGGAGGCCAGCTAGAGACAGTGCACGGGTAGATGGAATGTAGAGAAAGAAGATAATTAATGGGACTGACAAGTGATGAAGGAGAGACGATTGTACGACCAAGTAAAGGACTAGCAAGTAAAGAATTGTTGTGAAGTTGAGTTATGGATCGATGTTAAGGTCAGGAACTCCGCGAATCGAGGCAAGTGTTCTTGCTATTACTTATTGTTCAAGTGATACAATTTAGTTTATTTGCAGTATGAAATGACTTGGTCAAGTATAGTTGAAAGATGACACATATATTTCTTCAAATTAGTGTGATGCTGTTTACTTTCCCTACCCATAATTCACATGTCGGTTTTACAAAGAATCTTGCAAATAACCCTTTTCACACTTTTACAGTGGAATGCCATTTCTTCTAACTTCGTCAAATACCCTTAAGAAATTTTCTACACAAGGAAATACAGGTTTTTAACTTTTACGAAAACCTGCTGGCAAAATTCCTGACCTAGCATACTTTCACCAATGGACTCCCATTTGGACAATGTTTTCTCTAAGCTGATCTGAACATTTCCATATTGAAACTGTTTTGCAAATATTTGTTCTAAGCTATTTTATCCGTTTATGGAAAGCTCAAACTCTTCAGTGTGTATAAGTTTTATTAAATGCCCAATACTTGACCATATCCTTGCTTTAGTCCAGAATTTCAATTGTTGAAAATCTTATTGAAATTATACCCTTATTCTTGCTCAAATAAAACTTCTCTTTAGAAAAGTTGCTAATGTTATAATTCTAATTATTCGTATCGATCTTGTTGATATCTATTCGAATTGACGTTCTTTATAATCCTCACCCTATGTGGTATCGAACTTGTCGATATCAGTTGAGAATCTTGGTTGTTCGTTTATCCCCTTTGTTGTATCGAACTTGTCGATACTAGACGATGATGTCGTTTCTTATTAACTCTTAATCTTGAGTTGTTATTCTGGACGTGAGTTTCCAGTTGTTGGATATCAAGGGTTGTCGATTGTTCCGACACCTAATGAGGTTGATGTAGAATTGGAATGTTTTGACCGAAAGGTCGGACCCTATTGTGGTCGTGAAAAAAAAATATTTTGATCGAAAGGTCGGACCCTATTGTGGTCGTGATAAAATGTTTTTGGACCGTAAGGTCGGACCAGATTCGTGGTCGGAAGTTAATAAGGCCAATGTGTGCCGTGGATCCATTCCAGGACATTGCTGTGTGCGTTTGTCCGGGGTTAGTGCGTGACAGATCTGCAGCCTAACCTTGATGTTTTTTTTAAAAAAATAAAATAATAAATAAATAAAAATTCCAATTCTAATCTATACTCAGCGATTGAGATGTTTAGTTCTTGACTCCTTGGAAGTCTGTTTTTAATAATGTTTTGATATCGGAACTCTTATCAGTTCTAGTTTCTGTTGCACCTTATTAATGGTGAATTGTTGGCCCTCGTGACAATCTAAAAGTTGATACATTGCTTCTTTCATAGAATGAGATGAAACTCTGTTGTTTATCAAAATTGTCGTCATTATTGAAATTGTCATCACTATTTACACTTGCTGAGCATTGTTGGCTCACTCCTTCTTCTGTTTATTTCTCCAGTTGTTAGAGATGATCAGAAGAACTAGTGGTCATTTGGTATTGCTCTATAGGCAGCGAGAGGAGACGTTCGAGTCAGAGATATCGTTGGATAGTGGATTGGGATTTGTCGAGATCTTGTTTATTCTCAGAAATTGTATAACATTATATTCTGAGGTTGGATTGTAATAGTAAATTCGCTAGTTTGTTTCATACCATAACCTGTATGCGATCTTGGTTAAGGGGTTTTGATCATTTTATATTGTTTATATTCAGGGTTGTATAATATTGTTTGTGGTTAGTGGCCCCATATCTGTACCCCGGATTTTGGGATGCTACATTATGTGGCGAGAATATCACCGATAAAGATATGTTGGAAAAAACATATTTCACTTTCCATGCCAATAATATGCTATTGCAACAGCAATATCGTGAACGTGGATTCACAAAATATTCCGAGCTAATTTCTGTATTGCTTCTTGCTGAGCAAAATAATGAACTTTTGATGAAAAATCATCAAGCCCGTCCAATTGGCTCAACACCATTCCCTGAAGTGAATGCGGTGATTAATAATGAATATGGAGATAATAAGCCATTTGGACGTGGTCGTGGATATGGACGTGGACGTGCCCGTGGTCATAATTTTGGGCATGGTCGAGGTCATAATCATCAAAATTTCACCAACTTTAAAAGGAAGCCTCACCACCAGAAGTGGATAAAAAATGAGGAGAGACCCGAGGGAAGTACGATGATTAAAAGGGATGAAAGTATTTGTAGTCGTTGTGGAATGAAAGGTCATTGGAGGCGTACATGTCGTACCTCCAAGCATTTTGCTGACCTATATCAAGCCTCTTTGAAAAATATTGAAACTAATTTTGTTAAACAAAATGATCCCTTGGGAATTGCTCATCCTGAAGCACTCCGGTGCATATCTAATTGATCCTTTGGGTCTCACTCACATGGAAGTTGGTGATTTCTTTGAAGACGTGAATGAAGAGATGGCCAAATTTGTTGATAGCAATAATTAAGCCATATGTTGAAACTTTGCTTTATTTAATGAATGAAATCTTGAAACATTTTCTAAAATTTAATATTTTCTTTTTGAAGAAATATGGCCAGAAGCCTCTCACTAAATGCAAAAGATGAGGAATTATTCTGTTTGGCGGATAGTGCAACAACACATACAATTTTGAAAAATAAAGAATATTTTTCGCATCTCATATTAGCTAAAGCTAATGTAAATACAATATCGGGTGCATCAGATATTATTGAAGGCACCGGAAGAGCAAGTATAGTGTTACCTCATGGTACACATTTATTTATTGAAAATGCCATGTTCTCCACCCGATCAAAAAAAACCTTTTGAGTTTCAAAGATATACGCCATAATGGCTATCATATTGAGACAACAAAACATGAGCCATCCAAAGGGGGAGTATTGTATATATTAGATGTCTCGTTACATTTTCTATATTAAATGCTCTAGACGAGCAGGTATATTATTTCATGGTTTTGAGTGGAAAACAATTCTAATATTATTGATGTTATTATACTCTCTCCCAAGTGAAAGAGAATCGAATATGCAGTTATGATATATCATATTACACAGAAAAACCATTGAGATATGTATTAAAGTAAATCAGAAGTTTACTGATAACTTTATAGTTGGTATGACTAAACCATGCCAAAATTATAAAAGATGTGAATATTAATTGAAATTTCTATGGACGTTTATCGAAGAACTAGAAGATTCTTCTCAAAATATATGCTAATAAGGCAAATTGATCATGAACTATATGGTTACATGTCTAGTTGTTATATACTCACAACCTGAAGTTTGTGAGCCTGATTAATCAAATCAAGAATATGCATTTGGTGAGTCTACTACTCAAGTGCTCAATAAAATTTATCGTCCATTGAAAATTGTTGAATATATTGTGGCTCATTTTGATTCACATCTAGCTATCTAATTAATCATAATTTCTCCCCGACTTGAACAAATTTTTGGTCAGCTCGAATTGTTCCACCACAACACTAAAGTCGATGGTTAAATTGGATATACATTATACATGAGTGGTTATTAATTTGGTATCATCTATGTGTATATGTTTATGACTCGATCCAATGTGTTTGTTTTCCCAAAATCAGGGGGAGAAGCTAAATAGCTGGTAATATTTTGGTTATCATTGCCTCGTCTTGATCCTCATAGTAAATAATATGAACCAGAAGTTCATTTATTTAATTTTTAATTGTTGCCAGACATATATATGCTGACCTGAAAGAATGACTATATTACATATACCAGCTACACATGCTCCAAATAAATATGTCCCAAAAGGACAACCTCAAGAAGCTAATGTGTCTAAAGAACGCCTGAAGCGTGATAGACCAGAGGGTTCCATAACAAATTATATATATCCTTAAAAGTAAAATGGAGCAGTGATTGATGATGGCTAAATCGAATAGTGGATAAATTTTGAATGATCTCCAGAAGAGATTTTAGACATGCAAAATATGATGAAGGTACCTGAAAATTTGTGAGATCTCAATACATTGAATCATGTCTAGAATAAATGGAACCATTACTCAAATTGATGTCGACAATATGGTTTTTAATACTTGAGGTTATGGATAATAACGAGGATCAGAAAATAATCTCTTTTGAATTTAGAAAAGATTGGCCAAAGATATAAGAAAAATGATTAAATCGAGGCAAAATCTCTTGCAAAGAGAAAAAATATTTGGACCTGAAGTCCGCACACCTGAAGTTGTGAATGTGGCACTCTATAAGAAATATTATCTCTTAAAAGTAGAGAAATATTTTTGGAACTACAATTTACCTAAAAATGTCATGTCAGTGGGATATGAGTAGATATATGTGTGAAAACGAAAGATAAGCTCAATGATCGTGTATTGATTACGAAGAAATATTATCTTATGGTGAATATAATTATATGATGGGTAAGATTGAGCATGTGAACATTTTACAAGACCCACTTGACATAATCCTGGAAGGATATAAACTGCTGGAAGCAGTGAATTAAATTCTCGAGAACTAATCAAATTGTGAATAGATATGGACCAGAAGTCCAATATTATATTATTCCGGAATGAGAAGTTTTATGTATTCTAATATTTAGGTGATAACTCATAAAAATCTCTGGCCAGAGTGGATGGAAATTAGAAAGTTTTTCTAATTGACATTCGAATGAGTTTCACCTCATAAACAAAATACATTGAGATTATTAGTTTTTTTTTAAGTTGTGATGTTGACCTATTATTTTAGAATTTTTCTAAAGCAATACACATTTTGTGGGAGAAACATAACTTCTCCCGTAAAGGAAGATTAGTCACCACTGAGGACTTGAAAAGAAAATTATTGGTCCTGAAGTACCAACATATCATAATGCAGTAAGATACTAATTTATCTTGCTAACTGTACATGTCCCGATATAACTAATTAATAAATTTACTAGAACTCTAGAAGGCTTTAAAGCATGTTTGATTTGAAGGAATGAGAATCTTAAAGGTACATAAAGAAAAATTTGATCTCCACTAACCTAATGGTTTAAATTGATTTTGCAGGTGCTAAGGGTTTACTTTGATTCTCATAATTTTGATCTCATATATGTTGGAGATATTATTATTTTGGCATGCTATGAAATTAACAATTGCATGTACTTCTTGAAATGATATTGTGATTCTAAAACTTATGAAGATTGGTCGTATTGGAGATTCGATAAAACACAACAAGATGTGATTTATTATGGATCGAAGCTCTACAAACTTGATAATGTGCTGGCTACACAACTCAAAAGATTCATTGGTCATGGCATTGCGAATAACTACATTTGAGAAGTTTTTAACTCATCAACGCAAAGATGTTATGCAATATTATCGTGAGGGGGAGACTATGCGCGCTGCACTCTTTTTTCCTTAACCATGATTTTTCCCATAAGGTTTTCCTGGTATGGTTTTTAATGAGGCAGCTTCACGTGCGCATTATGGAATAATGTACTTGTTTCCTTCACTTGGTTTTTTACCCACAGGGTTTTTTCAGTAAGGCTTTAACTAGATACTATTTCATATAACGGACATCCAAGGGGGAGTGTTATCTATACTATATTATAATAAGCAAAAGGGGGTATAATTTGTAGTTGGTTATCCCCTATTTTTGGTTATCCCCATTTTTTGTTATCCCTCACTTATCACCGTTAGATCAGCAACTCAAATAGATCATGGCCGTTAGATTTAACAATACTAAAATACTAAAAGTTGTTATATGCAGAGGTCCAAGGTTCGATTTCCGCCAACAACATATTAATTTATATTTAATACTAAAAATTATTAATTAGATTTAACAATACTAAAATACTAAAAGTTGTTATATGCAGAGGTCCATGGTTCGATTCCCGCCAACATATTAATTTATATTTAATACTAAAAATTATTAATTAGATTTAACAATACTAAAATACTAAAAGTTGTTATATGCAGAGGTCCATGGTTCGATTCCCGCCAACATATTAATTTATATTTAATACTAAAAATTATTATATACAAATATGTAAGGTTCAAATTCTTTCAATAACATATTAAAATTAATATTTATAATATTATATTATATTATAAATAAATTATAAAATATTAAAAGTAACCCGTGCTTTGCACGGGCTATAAGCTAGTAAATATAATAATGTGAATGTCCTTTGGCCTTTCATGTATTAGACTTTTGGTTTTTCAATCCTTAGACTCTTAGCATTTCATCTACTTATAACATTTATCTTGTAGCCGATATAAAGGCTTGTTGTATGATTATTTTGTACACACCAATATATGAATAAGAATGATCTCCCTTCTCTCTTAGTATTCTCTAATTCTCTATATATGTATATATTATATAACACAAATAATTTTTAGTGCGTATACGAGAGCTTTGGACTTAATTGTAAATTCGGGACCATTAATCAGTTTCGGGCCTTTCCCAAACCGAATCTAAAACAAAATGTGTATTTTGACTTGGGATAATAGATGAGATCAGTGTGTTCCCTCAATTTTGGCAGCTGTTTTGATTCATTCGGGACCAGTACCGCCCACAATTCATATACATATAAAAACCATGGTTGTAAAAATCGGTAATCGGTATAAATCGGTTGAGGCGTCGATTTAGGATTAATCGGGTAATCGGGGATTAATCGGAAGGATTAATCGGAGTATTAATCGGATATTATAATAATATTTAATATATTATTCTAATTTATAATTAAACATATCATTTTAAATAAATTCATAGGATTAATCGGATTTCAAAAATCGAATCGGTTGTTTACCTTACAGAGGATTAATCGGGGATTAATCGACTAAATCGGGGATTTTTAGAACCGTGATAAAAACAGATCACGATCACGTTCATTTTGATATATTTTGAACTTTCTTTTGCTACCAAATATATATAGAATTTGAATAACTGAATATATGTATATATATATAATTATGAAATCTATAACCTTTACTAATAAGCGAAACACCATTTTAACGGTACCACTTTTTGGTTCGCACTATATTTTGGTTTCACTCCTTCTTGGTTCGCACTATATTTTGGTTTCATCCCTACAATCCTATTTCTACTATAATTCTGTTTCTATGTTGTTTTTTTTAATAAAATAGAAATCCTATTATAATTATAATTTTTTTATTACAACTTTAAATAAAAAATTAGTTTCACCCCTAGAATCATATTTCCCTTATATTCTATGTTATTTTTTAAAAAAAATAATAAAATTGAAATCCTATTATAATTATAATACAATTTTTTTATCTTAATTTAGAATAAAAAAATAATACGATCAATTCTCTGAAAGATTTTTCAAGGAGAATAACTAGAACATGTTTCTATACAATACTCTAGAACAATTTTCCCTGCGATTATATGTTATTTTAAAAAAAACATAATAAAATTGAAATCTTATTATTAGTATAATTCTTATATTTTATTAGCAATTTTTTTATTATAACTTTAGAATAAAAAAAGAATACGATCAATTATCTTAAATATTTTTCAATGAAAACAAGTGAAACGTGTTTCCATGTACTTCTATTAAACAATCTAAGTTTATAGTTTGTTAATCGTAATTTTTTTATTATAACTTTAGAATAAAAAAGATTACGATCAATTATCTTAAATATTTTTCAATGAAAACAACTGAAACGTGTTTCCATGCACTTCTATTAAACAATCTAAGTTTATAGTTTGTTAATCGTATAAATTTTTTATGCAAATAACATAGTTTTTTTTTATAATTTTATAATATATTTTATAAATATTAAATTAAATAAAAAATTAGTAATTAATTAATATAAATCCCCGAGCCCGTGCTTCGCACGGGTTATCATCTAGTTAGTAATTATGAGTCATTAATTTTTGAGAAAAAGGATCCTAAGATTAATCTAAAGAAAGTTTATTGAGATACTTTAAAAAAAATAAACTTTGAAACTTATTGGGCCTTAATTTATAATATTGTAAAATTTTAAACGAATCCTAATTTTACAAAAATTCTCACCCCATATTTACATATATGTTTGTGTATCTAAAGAAATTTAGCTAAGACATATGTTAGTCTCCCTAATCTCTTTATGGATCACATTGTATTTGAGAATAATGGGTCTAGTCTCATGTAATAAGATCTATATATCTAAAATTTTAAAGATAAATTTGTAAACTCAAATGTGAACGATATAATTACGATAATAGTTTTGTGCATAATATAAAAATTGGGTTTCATTTTCCTGAGAATGACCTCAGGTAATTACTTGAGGTTAAGAAGATTTCTCCTCAGGTTACTTGAGGTTAAGAAGATTTTCATGCACGAGAGTATAATTGTAATTACAGAATTTTTTAAAAATATTTATAAAAATGCCACAATCTATTTAAAATCTTTTAATCTCAGGTAACTTTCCTGAGATCAGGGACATTTTTCTCATAAAAAATATAATCTAATCTCGCGTAGTAACTGAGGTTAGCGTCAGACACACATTCTCATTATTTTTTATAATTAAATTAATGGTATATATTTATATTTATCTGTTATTAATTTATAGAATTTGTGACCTAGCTCTGAGTTTTGGAAAATTTTGGGGGGTTAAATTTGAAATTGGAAACTAAAGTAGAAAATGAATGGTACGAACGTTGAAGGGAGATATTGAATGAAAGAGACCCATACCAAAGCCAACAATTTGATGGCTATTCTCTGTCATGTACGTTCATGGATTCATCCGTAAGTTTAATAAGAACAAACTCAGAAATTGCAACAGTACTGGAATTGGTCAACAAATAAAGCTAAAAGACTTTCATGCAATTAATTTTTGCATGTGCATTCATTAATTTAAGAATCTTGTATGATTCTATTTCTTCAATCACAAGCATTTCATGGGAAACCCTTAACAATTTCTTTTTTAAAAGAAATTAAAAGATATAGCTGCTCCCTCCGTCTCTTATTATGTTTCTCGTTTTGACTTTTTACACTATTCATTATAAGTGATTAACTACTAATTTATGCATAATTTATAAGAAATCATAAATGATCTTGTTGGATTCGTATTCATGAGTATTTTAATACAGTGAAATTTTTATATTTAATATTAATACGAAATTGAAGATATTAATGATTAAAAGTGTGCATTGGCAAACGTGTCCAAACAAAACAGGAAATATATTATGAAACGGATGGAGTATAATATAAGTTTTCTCGTAATTATAAAACAATATAAAGCTACACCGAAGTGTTGAATAAAAATTATTTAATTGATTAAATTATTAATTTTTCAAAAATTATATTTTTAAAAATTTTAGTATCCGAGTTTTACAACATCGAGGACAAAACATTATTCATGTAAAGAGAAAGGTAGTATAAATATCGATGAGATTATAGCCTAATGACGAAGGCTCCTGTTGACGACGATATGTTACAAATTCAATTCTTTCATTTATTATTATAATTTGTACCGCCTCTAAAGCTCATTTAGATCAAAGAAAGGTAGCATAAATGTAGGATGATAATGCTGCAACTGCTAATACAGTAAAATTTGTAATAAATTTATATAACTCTAAGAGAGGGACAAACTCTGAAACTAAAAATGGATCACTTTTGTAATTTTGTGCAACTGAAGTAATAATCTTCAATACTGTCCGGAGATGGATCACTGTATACATATATGCATATTCAGGACAACAGAAGTAAAACACACGAAAAACTCATACATAATATAATTTGGCTAAAGGTTCGAAAGTATACTATGTAGCTTTATACAAATAAGGTGACCTAGTTCGCACTTGAGTACACACTGCAATGCATACACATAGACAGATGGAATAGGACGGAATTAAAATACATATTTTCGAATACCATCAATTTTATTTTACCAGTTTGTCAACATTGATCATTTCTTGTAGTGTAATCAGTGTTCCAGAAATCGCTAGGCGGCCCAGGGCGGTCGGGGTACCGCCTAGCGCCTAATCGGGTAGGCGGGGATTAATCGGACGGATTAATCGGAGCATTAATCGGATATTATAATAATATTTAATATATTAGTCTAATTTACAATTAAACATATCATTTTAAATAAATTAAAAGGATTAATCGGATTTCAAAAATCGAATCAGTTGGTTACCTACCAGAAGATTAATCGGGGATTAATCGACTGAATCGGGGATTTTTAGAACAGAGAGTGTAATCATCACAAATTCACAACTCTCTCTCTCTCTCACTCCCTCCCTCCCCCTCTCTCTCTCTCTCATTCCCTCTCCCTGAGCGCGCTCTCTCTCTCTCCCTCCCTCCACACACATATTTGGTTTTGTTTTTGTACTTACGAAAGAGAAATCACGCTGTTAAGTAGTACATTCACTGTATCCCTTCTACCATCAAAGAAGTGCACCCTACCATGCATGGACCACTTGATTACAAACACCTATATGTGTGCAAATATGCATATGTTAATTATACCTCTGTTTTCATCGATCATGCAACATAACGTACATTCATACAGATGCACAGAGTATCATATAATACAAAATCTCTAATCTTCTTTTTCGTTGATAATGTACGTCCCCCCACATCCCACATCCCACATCCCACATCCCCATATTCTTGAACTATTACAAATTCACATCTCACACATGACACATCACATCTACATGAAAATTTGAAATTTTAATCCTAATAAAAATGTGAATATGCTAGGATTTTTCTAGCTAACAATATTATTTAAGAAAATTAAATATTTTAGCGCCATGAGATAACTCAATACTAAGTCCTTATCTCTTATCTTTTCAACTTGTTGATCATACTAGTAGTATAGTTGATGCTGACGTGTAAATATTCTGTTAGATTACAGCTGGCATCAAGAAGTTAGTTAGCTAAGTTAGAGTTAGTTTTTCCCTCCAAATTGTTAGTTTGAAATGTAAACAATAGTCTTGTATATATAGCTAGCTAATCATTTTGTAACAGTTTAATCAATCAATAGAGAATGAGTTTTTACACATTTACAGATTCTATTATGGTATCAGAGCTTGCAGAGCTCATTTTAATGGCGATCTAACGGAACGTTTCCGATCATCATCGTCGATCATCATCGTCTTCGTTACATTTCTGTAAGATTTTTTCGTCGTCATTGATTGATCTTTGTGTACAGTTCATTGTTGTGATCTGTTTCTTTTGATCAATTATTTCATTATCATTAATCTGTTTTGTTCTTGTCGTGCTTGATTTGTTCTTGATCAAAGTTTCGTTCAATCATTCTTGTTCTGATCTTAAGATTTTTGCATAATCTTGAGATTTTCTCTGAATTGTATCTGAAATTCTCTGAATTGTATCTGAAATTTGCTCTGAATCGTGTTTATTCTTTGTCTCTGATCTTTGATTGATTGATAAAATCTGATTTCTGGAGTTAATTCATTCGAAACTTGTATAAACTCTGTTTTCATCTGATTGCACTGAAACTGTTTGATAAAATTCTTCATCAAGATATTTGTGAGTTTTTTGAGAGTTAAGAATGGCGAATGCTACTACTGTTCATGGAAATCAAGATTCCTCTAGTGTGTATTATATTCATCCATCAGATGCTTCTTCAACTCAACTTGTTTCGATCAAATTCAATGGTACTGGTTTTCACAATTGGAAACGATCAATGATGCTAACACTCTCGGCTAAGAATAAACTAGGTTTTGTGGATGGTACTATTCCAGTTCCTGAAGTTACTTCTACCGATTACAAGTTTTGGACTCGATGCAATGATCTGGTTAGTTCTTGGTTGATTTTTAACCTGGATGATACAATTGCGAAAAGTGTTCTATTTTTACCAACTGCAAAAGAAATATGGTCTGATTTGGAAGATCGTTTTGGTTATGCTTCAATGACACAAGTATATTCTCTAGAACAACAACTCTCAGATTTGGCACAAGGCAGTCAAAGTATCTCTGAATTTTTCACCTCGATCAAGACACTTTGGGATAATTTAGCTGATACACATCCTTTACCGACTTGTACCTGTAATAAGTGTACATGTAATCTTTCACAGAGGATAGTTCAGAGACAACAGGAACTGAAATTGCTACAGTTCATGATGAAATTGAATGAAAACTATGCTGCTGTTCGAGGAAATATTCTTATGATGCATCCTTTGCCTAATGTTTCTCAAGCCTATCGGTTATTTGCTCAAGAAGAAAGGCACAAAGAGCTTTCTCAGGGAACTAATTTTGAATCTATGGCTTTTCTGGCAGATAAGAAAAGGTTCTATAATTCAAGTGATACTAGAAACAACATCAATTCTGGTGGTTTTTATGGCAAGAACAATGTGAACTCTGGTGGTTTTAACTCTGGTGGTTTTAGTTCTGGTGGTTTTAATCCTGCAAATTCCAAGCAACAAGTGTCTGGTGTTGGTTTTAAAAGATTTTCTGGAAAACCTGGTTCTCATTATTACTGTACACATTGTAAGGTACCAGGTCATAGTATCGATAGATGTTTCAAGGTTCATGGTTTTCCACCAAACTTTAAAGGGAACAAAGAAAGAGTAGCAGCTTTTGTCCATACAGATGAGAATTTGGATAACACAGAGCAGTCTCAATCTCAAGACAATACTTCAAATCACTTAACTGTTGAACAGTATAATCAGATGCTTGATCTTTTCAATAAACAACACATGTCAAATGTTACTTCTACTTCAGAGAATGAAACAACAGATCATGCTGCACTTTTGGCAGGTAAAGCTTGTCTGCTTTCCTGTTCTAGATCAACATGGCTCATTGATAGTGGTGCTACTGACCACATAAGTCCCAGTTTAGAGGATTTTACTGATTATTCACCTGTTTGTACTGCTGAGAATTTTATCACTATACCTGATGGTTCTAAAATTTAGGTTATGCATATTGGTACAGTGATTCTAAATGATAAAATCACTTTACATAATGTTTTGCATGTACCTAAATTTCATTTCAAGTTGATTTCAGCACAGAAGCTATGTAAAGATCTAGCTTGTCATTTGATACTAAGTTCTGATCATTGTTTCATTCAGGACCATTCACAGAACGGTCCTCCAATTCTTCTTGGTAAACTAAATAATGGCTTATACAGTGTTGAGGAATTACAGATAAAGATGCAGGATTCTTCTCCCTCTTCACAGTCTTCTTCTTGTTTGATTTCTGCTGTTGACAATGCTAAGATATGGCACATTAGACTGGGTCACATGCCATTTGCTCAGATGAAGTTGTTGCTGCCTTCTATTCAATCTTTTACTGAAGAACACATTTGTCAAGTTTGTCCTTTGGCTAAGCAAACCAGGTCTTCTTTTCCTACTAGTACTGTCAAATCAACTTGTATTTTTCAGCTTATACACATTGACATTTGGGGTCCATATAAGACCAAAAGTAGAACTGGTTGTAATCAATTTCTGACTATTGTTGATGACTTCAGTCGTTTCACTTGGATACATCTTCTTAAACATAAATCTGATGTTGTCTCTGTTATGGATAATTTCTTCAATTATGTGGAAAATCAGTTTAAAACTAAGGTTTTGTGTGTCCGATCTGACAATGCTTTGGAATTAACTGAAGGATTTCTTAAGATTTTATATCAGAAAAGAGGTATTATAAATCAAACTACTTGTGCTTACTCTCCACAATAAAATGGAGTTGTGGAGAGAAAACATAGACATCTCCTAGAAACAGCCAGGGCTCTATACATTCAATCTAAAGTACCTGCTAAGTATTGGAGTGATTGTGTTTTATGTGCTGCATATCTGATTAATAGGATGCCTTTGACAAGTATTAATCAGACCACTCCTTATTTTAAATTGTAATTCTTCCTTGGATCATTTAAGATCTTTTGGTTGCCTTTGTTATGTATCTACTCCAAAGGTTCACAGATCTAAGTTTGATTGTAGAGCTACTCCTTGTGTATTTCTTGGTTATCCTCCAAATACCAAGGGATATACTGTTCTTGATCTAGTCACTAATAGAGTTTTTATTTCCAGAGATATTGTGTTTCATGAAGCACATTATCCTTTTCACTTACTTCATTCTAAGTCATCCAATTTATATGACATAGCTCTTTTCTTACCTGCTATGACTACTAGTAATTCTCAATTCTATTTTGATAATCCATCTCCAACTTCATCTACATCACAATCTCAATCTCAATCTACATCACAATCTTCATCTCAATTTCAATCTACATCACAATCTTCATCTTCTATGGATACTTCACAATCTTCATCTTCTCTGGATTTATCTACTACTGATATTTCAGTTCCAATTAGACATTCCACTCGAGCTGTTCAACCTCCAAGTTATCTTAAAGATTATCATTGCAATTTCAATGCTTCAAATACACACTGGTGTAACCTTTTTTCTGCACATCTATATCCTACTTCTCACCATGCTTTTCTTAGTAATAGTATGTCAATTACTGAGCCTAAATCATATTTGGAAGCTGCAAGTCATCCACTCTGGCAAGAAGCTATGAATAAGGAAATTCAAGCTCTTACTGATAATAATACATGGACTTTAGTTGACTTACCTCCTGGAAAGAAAGCAATCAGTTGTAGATGGGTATTTAAGACAAAACTCAAAGCTGATGGTACCCTTGAACGATGTAAAGCCAGATTAGTTGCTAAAGGGTTTACACAAAAGTATGACATCGATTATGAAGAAACTTTCTCTCCTGTTGTGAAAATGAGTACTGTTAGATGCATTATTGCTTTGGCAGCTAGTAGAAAGTGGACTTTGCATCAACTTGATGTAAATAATGCATTTTTACATGGTGATTTAGATGAAGAAATCTACATGAAAGTTCCAGAAGGTATTGCACATGCTCCTAATCAAGTCTGTAGGTTAAGAAAATCATTGTATGGCCTTCGACAGGCTTCAAGAAAATGGTTTGAAAAGCTCATGACTGAACTTCTTCAACAAGGTTTTAGTCAGTCAAAAAGTGATTATAGTTTGTTCATTCACAAAGACAGGGAAGATATCACTTTGGTAGCAGTTTATGTTGATGACATTATTGTCACAGGTAGTAATGTATCCAAGATTAAAGCTTTAAAAGATCATCTGCATACTACTTTTAGTATTAAAGATCTTGGACTTCTCAACTACTTTCTTGGTATTGAAATTTCATACACACCAGAGGGAATCAATAGAGAATGAGTTTTTACACATTTACAGATTCTATTACAACTCAAATTTCACTCACCCGAAATTTATTAGAACAAATATGTACGTAGTACTAGTACTCATTTGTATGATATATAAACCTTATTGTTCATATATTACTCCCTGTCTAACTTATTTTGACCACATTTCCAATTTTTGTTTTCCCAAAATATTTGTCCACTTTCCTTAACAAAAGGTAAATAAGGTTCTAAACATGATAAAAATTTGTAAATGGAGTAATATTTAAGCTTAAATATGGAAACTAAACGAAAAATATAGTAATTTGATAAAAACGTGGATTTTGATTGATGGTTAAAATAAATGGGACCGAGGAAGTATTATTATGAAGATGTAAAAGCAATATATATATAAGAATGAATTAAGAAGTAAATTAAATATCTATCACAGAAAAGCTAAACCGTGAAACATGGAAGTAAATAGATGTTTGTTACCCACCCATGAGTATGTAACAGACTGATTTCTATGTACAACCTAAAAAGAAACAAAAAAGAAAAAGACATATATGTTTATCACAAACTGTCTCAGTATCTGAGCGCCGATCACATGTACCTTCTGCATGCATACATATTTGTGACTTTTTACGGATCACGATTAATAATTTCATCCTTTGATATGATCATATTGCTTTTAATTGTTATTCTTTGTCGATAGTGCTATCATGCACATTCGTATAGCGAAAGTTGAGTGATATATAATCTACTGGGTAGTATCACACTTTTCTGACTAATTAAATAGAACTAATTAACTCATTGTGAAACTTTGATCGACCACAAAAATTGTGGTTTATTTTAGCACTGATGTCTGAAATGTAGGGATGGCAATATCATGATCCCAAACTTGATTCGAATCCGATCCGTAACTTGATTTATCGAGAAAAAATTCAAAAATGAAACGATGTGATCAACTTGGAAATGGCATCAAATGATTTATATATTATTAAAAATTTTATTTCTTTATAATTAAATATTCAAATTTGCTTAGCAAACAAAAATCATTTTCATTTAAATTTATGTAATTTTATCTTGATCCATAATTAACTCGTGTACAAACATGTATATGAGCTGAACCCTAAACTCATGTCATCCCTACTGAAATGCATGTTGTTCAAATAACTTAACTGAAGAGACGGTGCGTTTTCACTTTGAGAAAATCTACGAATTGAGATTTCGACCATGATCAGTTTGAAGATTTTAGATTTATTTTCAATATCAATATGATATTTATCTAAATTATCCTTTTTTATATATATAGTTGATAGTCCATAAACAGCCAAGGCCCAATAAGAGGCCCAAAAGAATAAGCAAACCATCTCATGAGAATAAGAGCGGCCCAGCCCAGAGCAGCGGACCCCGGGCCCGGACCACCACCACGTGGCGTGGCCCCCACCCCGGACTAGGGGATCCCCTGACTCGTGGCACTTTATATACGTGGCACTCCACCTCAGCTAACGCTCCTATTGGAGGCGCTGACCAACACTAAAAGACGAAGGGAGATACGTGCCAGATCATGCCCACCACAACGTGGCCACACTCCAGTCAACGGCCAGACCAGACAAAAGCCACGTGCCCTGCATCCCGGGAGTTCAGCGGCTTGTCCCCCAGATCCAACGGTCAGGGGTGAAGGTAACCCACCCCTAAACCCTAGGCCTAGGGCTATAAATACCCCTAGTAAATAGGGTTTAGGGGTTAGCCATTATTACACACCTACACACATTCATTACTTTGTGATACTCTACTTGATTATTACCTTCCAAAGCCAACTCTTATTCTCACGCCGGAGGCACCTCGGGGCCAAACCCCCCCTCCGGTGTTGTTTTGCAGATACCCCACTACAGCTGCACCACTTCCGAGACAGGAGTTGGCGAGGAAGTACCCGATCGAGATTAAGAGTTATCATTGGCGCTAGAAGGAGGGGCCGAACCTCCGAACTCCAGGACCCCGAACCAACAGCCAAACCGAGACAACCCGAACTACCTGAAACCAGAAGCCATGCCTCGCCCGAGCAAGTCCACCCGAGCAAACAGCGCCCCAAGAGAAGAGCCCCTAGTTCCAGTCCCGGAACCCATCCCGCAAAACCAGGTCCCGGTCCAGGAGAGACTCGGGATCGGCCCAAACGATGCTCGGGTCACGGTCGAAGTGAACCGGTACAAGTATACCGATGTGCCCCTCGAGTCTGCCCAGATGGAGAACTTAACCCCGGCGGAACTGGCCGAAGCAATCCGGGCTTACCGAAACCGCCCTCGTCCGGAACCCGAACCCGAGCAGGCGGAAGATTCCGAAGTCTCAGCCAACTCCAACAACCCGCGAGCCTCGGTCTTCGCTCGCCTCGGGGACCAAAACAAAAGAAACAGAAAGGACCATCCAACCCAGAGTAAGGCCAGAGAAGAGGAGGCCGATGAGTTGAAACGGATGGAAAGACTCCGGGAAAAAATAAGACAAGAGGAACAAGCTAAATTGGAGCACAGAATCCAAAGAAGGCTCCAAGAAGAGGAGGAAAGAATCAGGAAATCCAAACCGAAAAGAGCCCGGAGAGAGGTAAGCCCGGAGATTATCTCAGATGATGAAGAACGTCCTAGCAACCTGGTTCAAATGATCCAGGAGCTACAGAGGAAAGTCAACAACGACCCCGGATTTGAGATCCAAGACACACTCACCCCCTTTAGCCGCTCTCTTGAAGCCATGCCCCGACAAAAGAACCTCAAGCACTATAACTTTGACTCCTTTAATGGGTTGGAGGACCCAGAAGAACACCTCAACTACTTCGAGCAAATAGCCCTGATATACTTCTACAACGACCTAACCAAGTGCAGGTTCTTTGCCTCCACACTGAAAGGAGCGGCTCAGAGATGGTTCAGCAGGATCCCTTCCCGGAGCATACACAGCTGGAAGGAGTTCAGAGAAGCTTTCCTCCGGAGATTCCGAGCCAATAAGACCCCGGAATATCACATGTGCCACTTGGAAACAATTAGGCAAAATGACAACGAAACACTTTCAGCTTTCATGAAACGGTTCCAAGAAGCCATAAATCAAGTCACGAATCTGGATGAAAGAGAAGCCTTGAGCATTTTCCGGAAGAACCTAGACCCGGAGCGTAGCGAACGCTACGTTATTGAGTTGGTAAACAAAGAGCCCCAGAGCCTGGCTGCAGCCTATTCTATGGCCGCCAAATTCATCAAAGAAACTGATATTTTACAAGCAATGAGGATGACCCGGCAGGGCACCTCCTCGGGAAGAAGTAAAGATGATCGCTCCAGAAACGACCACCACCCAGACAAGAAGTTTAAGCCCAACAAGCAATACAACTACATCCCAAGTCATCAACTAACGACCCCGGACAAAGACCACTCCTCCCGAGCCAAGTCCGAAGCCAAGCCTCTGAGACCGGGGAGACCTGATCCGAGGCCGGAACCAGACTGGACACCCCTGAACCGGCCCAGAGCTGAAATATTAAAAGAAGTCCGGAACAAACCCTTCTTTTATCCTCCCAAACCTCTGGTATCAGCCCCGGAGAACAGGCCCCGTAACAAGCACTGTGACTATCATGCAACTCACGGCCACGAAACAGAAAGTTGTGTCTCCCTCAAGTTCTTCATTGAAGACCAGGTTAAGAAAGGAAACATGGGCCAATACCTAGCTCGGAGAACCACGGAAAGGGGAGAGGGATCCGGGGCCCAGAAAACAAAACACGTGGTGCACGTGGTATTGGGTGGGTCAAATTCCCCTCCGGCAAGTCCGGGCTCCGGAGATGAGGTAATGATGATAGACTCGGCCCCAGAACAAATCATATCTTTCAGCAATGCTGATTTCGAAGGAGTGAATCCTGACCACAATGAAGCCCTGGTGGTGACCTTAGACATCGCCGAAAACGAGGTAAAGAGAATCCTTGTTGACAACGGCTCCTCAGTCAACGTATTGTTCAAACATACCATGGATAGAATGCAGCTCGGCAGTGTCAGAATGAATGAATGCCGGGAAGATCCGCTATACGGCTTCGGCCACAACTTGGTTCCCATCCAAGGAACCCTTTACTTGCCTGTCCAGTTCGGCACCACCCCGAAGCAGATAACCCATATGATCAAATTCTACGTGATCAACATCCCTTCCTCCTACAATGTGATCCTGGGGCGCCCAGCCTTGACCAAACTCCGAGCCATAACCTCAACCCCGCACCTCAAATTCAAATTTCCCACGACCTCCGGTGTTGGGGAGGTAAAGGGCGATACCGAAACAGCCAGCCGATGTTATGGCCAAGCCCTAGTCATGGCAGAAACAGACCCGGAAAATAAGAGGAAAGCCTCCTCCTATCAGAAGAATTTGAGCAGAAAGAAACACAGAGCCACAACTTACAAGAACCCCGGAAAGGAGGTCCAAAACATTGAAACAACAAGTGCCCCGAACCAGGAACCAGGTACATCCGAGGCCCGGGAATACCTAGCCTCAAACTCCCAGGCCCGGGTCCAGAAATCATCCCTGGTGAAAGATCAAGCCAAACTAGAACCCGCCGTGGAAACTGAGACAATCGAGCTCATTCCGGGGAACTCGGAAAGAAAGGTAAAGATTGGAACTGGTCTAGACGCTGCCTTCAGGCAAGAGCTAATCCAACTACTCCGGGAATATGCCGATGTTTTCGCCTGGAGTCCATCCGACATGCCCGGGCTCCGGGAATCCCTTGCCATGCATAGCCTGGATGTTGATCCTAGGAGAAAACCGGTGAAACAGAAAAGAAGGAACTTCGCCCCGGAGAGGCAGAGAGCTATAGACGAGGAGGTGGACAAACTACTTAAAGCAGATATTATCTGCGAGGTCAAATACCCGGAGTGGCTAGCCAACGTGGTTCTAGTCAAAAAGCCCAGTGGAAAATGGAGGATGTGTGTTGATTACACAGACTTGAATGAAGCCTGCCCCAAAGATCCATATCCATTACCAAGTATAGACCACCTCATCGACGCCACTGCCGGACATGTGATGCTCAGCTTTATGGACGCTTTCTCCGGCTACAATCAAATCAAGATGAATCCCGCAGACATAGCCAAAACTGCATTCATCACCCACAGAGCCGTCTATGCTTATAAGTTCATGCCCTTTGGACTCCGGAATGCCGGAGCTACGTACCAAAGAGCCATGGTGGAAGTCTTCAAAGACCAAATTGGCCGAAATCTGGAGTCCTATGTCGACGACATCATTGCCAAGTCTGAAACAGTCAAGGAACATGTCCCCGATCTGCGGGAATGTTTTGAAAACCTCAGAAAAAATGAGATGAAGCTAAATCCGGAGAAGTGCACCTTTGGGGTGGCAGCGGGAAAATTTCTAGGCTTCATGATCAGCCAAAGGGGGATTGAGGCTAATCCGGAGAAGATCAGGGCCATCTTAGAAATGCAACCACCCCGGACTCAGAAAGACATTCAGAAGTTAGCTGGATCATTAGCAGCCCTAAGAAGATTCATATCCAAATTGGCAGAAAAGTGTTTGCCCTTCTTCAACTTGCTCAAGGGAGCCAGCAACAAGAAAGAAATAACTTGGAGCCCTGAGTGCCAGCAAGCTTTTGACACTATCAAGGAATATCTATCATCACCACCCCTCTTAACAAAGCCGGAGCCCGGGGAACCCTTACATCTATACCTCTCCGCCGGGCCCCTAGCTGTGGCCGCGGCCCTAGTCCGGGAAGTTGAGGGAAACCAACGGCCGGTGTACTACATTAGCCAAGTCTTGAAAGATGCAGAAACCAGGTACCCCAATCTAGAGAAGTTTGCCTTTGCCTTAGTCACAGCCTCAAGGAAACTCAGACACTATTTCCAAGGAAGAGAAATCAAGGTTGTAACAGATCAGCCACTACGAAGGATAATCCATAAACCGGATGCATCAGGAAGATTGATAAATTGGGCAATTGAGCTAAGCCAATTCCACTTGACATTCGTACCCCGGACAGCCATCAAGGCACAAGCTTTGGCAGATTTCATAGTAGAGTGCTCCTTCCCAGAACCACAGCAAGCTCTTGCAGCAGCTGAAAACCCGACAAACCAGAACAGAGCCCCGGGGTCATGGACTCTCCATGTTGATGGATCCTCAACAGCCGACAGGTCCGGGGCAGGACTGATCATGAAGAACCCGGAAGACTTCCAAATCAAACAGGCCATAACATTCAAGTTCCCAGCAACCAATAACCAAGCCGAATATGAGGCTCTCCTTGCCGGGCTAAGGTTGGCCCGAACTCTGCAAATCAAGAACCTGAATATCTACAGTGACTCACAAATCGTGGTACGGCAAACAAAAGGCGAATATGTGGCAAAAGATCAAAAGCTAGCCCAATACCAAGCACTTGTCAAGAGCCACTTAGCCACCATCCCGGAGTATCAAATCAACCAGGTCAACAGAGAAGAAAATTCTGAAACTGATGAGCTATCCAAGCTAGTCCAGAACTCCGCCGAACTAGGCAGTTCGGTCTACTTCGAAGAATTGGGAACCCCGGCCATCAACCAAGAAGTTGTAATGGAGATAGACGACACCCCGAACTGGATGACACCCTTCATCCTCTACCTGGAAAAAGGGGAATTGCCCGAAGATAAGAATGAGGCCAGAAGATTGAAAAACAAAGCTTCGAAGTACTTCATAGAAGAAAACCAGCTCTATCGCCGAACCTTCTCATCCCCAACTCTGAAGTGCGTAGGCCCGGAAGAAGCTAACTACTGTCTACAAGAAGTGCACGAAGGGATTTGTGGGGATCACATGTCCGCAAAGGCCCTCGCATACAAAATCATAAGGCAAGGTTACTACTGGCCAACAATCCACTCAGATGCATTAGAATTCGTCAAGAAGTGCAGAAACTGCCAACTGTTCAGCAACATACCAAGGCAAAGCCCGGTCCTGCCATCTTCAGTACTATCACCCATCCCCTTTGCCGTGTGGGGGATCGATATAGTAGGGCCTTTCCCCCGGGCCAAAGGCGATCTGAGGTACCTCCTGGTAGCCATCGACTACATGACTAAGTGGGCCGAAGCAAAGGCAATGAGGACCATAAATCAACAAGACTGCATCAAGTTCATGGACAACATACTAATGCGGTTCGGCCTTCCCAGAGTCCTGGTCTCAGATAATGGTCCCCAGTTCGTCGGCTCAGATTTTGAAAAGTACTTGAAGGAAAGGGGAATTAAACACAAGAAATCCTCAGTGGCCTATCCCCAGGGAAATGGGCAAGTAGAGGTGACAAACAGAATTCTGCTAAGGGGAATTGAAAAGAGGCTGAAGGAAAGCAAGAACAAATGGCCCGAAGAACTGCCAAATGTGCTGTGGGCATACAGAACTAGCCCGAGGTCCGGAACAGGAGAAACCCCGTTTAAACTAGCTTATGGAACCGAAGCAATGCTGCCAATTGAAGTGGGCTCCCCCTCCCACAGAGCAATCAACTTTGATGAAGATGCAAATGAAGATGGGTTACGAGTTAACCTGGAACTAGTTGATGAGGTCCGGGACAATGCAGTGCAACGAATGGAGAAGTATAAAGAGAAAACAAGAGAGTACTTCGGCAAGAAGTCAAGAGTCAAAAACTTCCAAATTGGGGACCTAGTACTCCGGGATGTTGAAGCTTCAGACCCCACTAACACAGGAAAGCTTATGCCTAAGTGGGAAGGTCCCTACAGGGTTATAGAAGTACTCCGCCCCGGAACCTATAAGCTCAGTCACATGGACAACACTGAAGTCCCCAACACCTGGCACGGCCTCAGGCTAAGAAAGTACTACCAGTAAAAGAAAAAAGCTTCTGCTCATATACGGGCATTGTTTGAAAATTGTACTCGGAAATCATGTAACCGCTTTATTATCAATGAAAAAGAATTCTAGTTCTCTCCGGATACTCCAACCTTTAAATTATTACAAACTACCTACTTGGAAAAGTTTTCATCCTTTCCAAGTAGGCCAAAGCCCGGGACCTTAGCAGTGCTTTGGCCCGGGAAGCCATAGGCATCAAAATACCTACTTGGAAAAGTTTTCATCCTTTCCAAATAGGCCAAAACCCGGGACCTTAGCAGTGCTTTGGCCCGGGAAGCCATAGGCATCAAAATACCTACTTGGAAAAGTTTTCATCCTTTCCAAATAGGCCAAAACCCGGGACCTTAGCAGTGCTTTGGCCCGGGAAGCCATAGGCATCAAAATACCTACTTGGAAAAGTTTTCATCCTTTCCAAGTAGGCCAAAACCCGGGACCTTAGCAGTGCTTTGGCCCGGGAAGCCATAGGCATCAAAATACCTACTTGGAAAAGTTTTCATCCTTTCCAAATAGGCCAAAACCCGGGACCTTAGCAATGCTTTGGCCCGGGAAGCCGTAGGCATCAAAATACCTACTTGGAAAAGTTTTCATCCTTTCCAAATAGGCCAAAACCCGGGACCTTAGCAGTGCTTTGGCCCGGGAAGCCATAGGCATCAAAATACCTACTTGGAAAAGTTTTCATCCTTTCCAAGTAGGCCAAAACCCGGGACCTTAGCAGTGCTTTGGCCCGGGAAGCCATAGGCATCAAAATACCTACTTGGAAAAGTTTTCATCCTTTCCAAATAGGCCAAAACCCGGGACCTTAGCAATGCTTTGGCCCGGGAAGCCGTAGGCATCAAAATACCTACTTGGAAAAGTTTTCATCCTTTCCAAGTAGGCCAAAGCCCGGGACCTTAGCAATGCTTTGGCCCGGGAAGCCATAGGCATCAAAATACCTACTTGGAAAAGTTTTCATCCTTTCCAAGTAGGCCAAAGCCCGGGACCTTAGCAATGCCTAGGCCCGGGGACAACACAAATTATAAACAAACAGCAGCTGACAATTGAAAAACCCAAAAATACACGACGAACAGAAACAAAGAGATCATAAAGCGACAAACGGGCCGGGCTGACCGACAGCCCGAAACACCCGATAGTTAAGGTTACAGACAATTAAGAGGCGTAATTCAAAGTCATACAGCAAAGCGTTAAAAGATTACAAGGGCACAGCCCGAAATACAGACACAACCATTAAGGGAGTCAGGCTTCAGCAGGAGGAGAGGAATCAGGATCACCGAAAGCCTTGGGTTCGCCTTCACCCCGAGCCAGGGCATCCTCGGCAGCAATGTACTCCTCAATGAAGTTCTTCTAGGTGGCGGTCTCCGGGGAAGTCTTTATCATCTTCTCAGCGATGACCCAGCAACGGTGGATCTTTTTGGACGCCACAGCTGCCAGATCATCGTCGTAAGCTTCTGAACCCCGGAACTCGGCAATAACCTGCTCCTCGGTCTTCTTAGCTTTCAGCTCATCCCGGAGCCTCTTCACCACAGCTTTGTAATCGGCCACCTTAGCCTTGGCCGCATCCCTCTCCTCAGCAGCTTGCTTGACCCCTCCCTTGAACTTTTCAATTCGGGCATCGGTCCGCACCTTGAGCTCATCAAGCTGCTGCTTCAGCTCGACAATCTCTTTATCTTTCTCCGCGGCCGAGCTCAAAGCAACCTGAGCCTCCTTCAATTCCCCGCATGCCTTAGCAGCAGCCCCAGCAACCCGGACCCCAAGCTGCGAAGGCAGAAGCCCAAGTTAGAAAAATACGGAACCAATAAACAAAAATAAACAAGTTGGAAAGAGCCCGGAGAAACTCATACCTGACCAAAGACCCCCATCATCTGCCGCAACAACTCGGTGGAGGTAGACTGACTCATCTCCTCCCACTCCGATTTGCTAGGGAGGTCAGCGAGAAAGCCGATAAAGTTCCTCTCTTCCGGGGACACAGGAGCAGGTTCATGAGGGCGAAAGTTCTCCGGACCCCCAGCGCCCGAGCCCTCTTTCACCACCTCACAGTCCGAGAGCATAGTCCCGAACAGCTCAGTCCGAGTCGAGGTCACCCTCGGCCTCTTCCTGGCTATCAAGCTAGCATCTTCGACCCCGATCTCTAGGTCCACAGGCTCGGGGTGCGGGGCCGTATTTTCAGAAGCCCCCTCTTGATGGGCTTCGGAGCCACTAGCATCTCCAGGAGCCTTGGTATTGTCACGAACGTGACCAATACTCCGGAGAGCAGCACCGAGAGATTTGCTTGATTTGCTCATTTGTACAACTTTCTCAAACTCCGGGCTGTATCCGGGAAGACCTGAAAACATGAAAACAAAACATTAGTCCGGAGTAGAAGGAAACACTAAGAGCAAAAGTACAAGCAACGTACAACCCGGACTTACATCCTAATTCAAACAGATACTGATGACTCATGAGGTCATCCCGAGTCACCTGCCTCCCAAGACCCTGGCAGAAAGCGTGAACCCGGTCCATTGCCGCATCCTGGAGATCGAATACCTCAAAATTCATGGCAAGAGGCTCCTCCTTAAAAGTGGGCATGAACCGGATATCAACGCCCCGGAGAAAGACAAACTCCCCGTTCCAACCCTTCAATGTGGGGAGCATAACCAGAGGCTTGGACGCCGAAGAAGGGTACCCACATGCTTTGCCCCGGAATCTAAATTCGAACATGGGTACATTGTTGGAGTGCACCAGTTGGAAGACATGGTGAAAAAGTTTGAAAGTGGGAAGCACCCCGGCCTTCTCACAACACCCAAGAAAGTATGAGATCCATTTTACCGCGTTCGGGGTTAGTTGGGTGACCGGAATCCCATACTCAAACAAACACAGGGATTTAACGAACTGGTGATACCTAGGCCCATACCCCGACCTTAGGTGCTCCAGCCACACCCCGACCCAGCCGCCCTCCGGCCTGTGGTAAATCTTCTCGCCAGGCTCTGGCCATCTCCAATCTACATCGTTATCCAGGTGGAAGGTGGCCCGGAAAATGGGATCCCAGTCGACCGGCTCCTTCACATATTTACTCCGGAATGGACCGACATCCATCCCAGAACCCGGCTTATCCCCAAACTTGGAATCCAGAAAGGCCTCATCGTACTTTATCATTTCGGCCACATCTGGATTCTGGGCGAACTCCGTGCTCAGATCCCGGAAGAAGAAAGCTTGGGGGATCCCCGGGTCCCTCCTTACAAAATAATACTTACTGTGCCCCCAACTACCGTCCGGCTCACTAAGGCTATACCCCGGGCCCATATCCTTTGTCGCTATACTACTAAGTACGGGCAAACTACTCTTCTTCTTACCCATTATACACCAATCTAGATCTATCAGCTCTACACTACTATCTGAAGAGCTAACACTAGCGCCGGAGGTACTGGGCTCGGAAAGAGGGATTAACACTCGATTTGCAGTCACGCGTCTCCTAACCATACAAAAAGTCTACCCCGGGCCCCCGGAAATGAAATACTATAAAATTGACAAGAGTCCGGGACAAGAGGACTTACAAAGATTAGAAAGGCCGAACTGGAAAAAGCAAGAAAATCTGAAGCGACGGTAGCCCGGAGCACTGGTCTTCAGAGGAGCAGAGTAACGGCAGCAAATCAAAAACAAGTAATGACAAATGGGAGGAGGTTGCCACTATTTATAGGCAAACCCTGAATCCCGAACGCCACGAACACGTGGCGGCCCATACAAGCGGCCCACTATCTCCAAAACCCGGAGATGAGTGGATGACAGCTATTATTTCTCAAAAAAAAAAAAAAAAAAAAAAAAAAAAAAAAAAGAGAGAGAAAGAGAAGTGCATATTGCAATATTATATATATTCATATTTTCGCACATCTACAGAAGGCAAAGCCCCGGGATACGTACTTCAGTACACACCCCGGGCTTGGGGGGCAGCCAAAGAAACAAAAACTTCAAATTCCAACTACTAGCCCCGGGCATGCATACTTCGGTACACACCCCGGAACTGGGGGCAACCAAGGCGAAAGTTTCTTCCCCAAAGCAGACGCTGACTCTCAGAGCAACTACAAAACCTCCGGCCCGAGGACACATATCTAGCACTCTAAAAAGTACAGAAAGTTCACTCTCCAAGGCAAGAGCACCTCTTACTACTCCCCCATCCGGAGAATCCGCATAAGGGAGTGGGGGGCAAATGATAGTCCATAAACAGCCAAGGCCCAATAAGAGGCCCAAAAGAATAAGCAAACCATCTCATGAGAATAAGAGCGGCCCAGCCCAGAGCAGCGGACCCCGGGCCCGGACCACCACCACGTGGCGTGGCCCCCACCCCGGACTAGGGGATCCCCTGACTCGTGGCACTTTATATACGTGGCACTCTACCTCAGCTAACGCTCCTATTGGAGGCGCTGACCAACACTAAAAGACGAAGGGAGATACGTGCCAGATCATGCCCACCACAACGTGGCCACACTCCAGTCAACGGCCAGACCAGACAAAAGCCACGTGCCCTGCATCCCGGGAGTTCAGCGGCTTGTCCCCCAGATCCAACGGTCAGGGGTGAAGGTAACCCACCCCTAAACCCTAGGCCTTGGGCTATAAATACCCCTAGTAAATAGGGTTTAGGGGTTAGCCATTATTACACACCTACACACATTCATTACTTTGTGATACTCTACTTGATTATTACCTTCCAAAGCCAACTCTTATTCTCACGCCGGAGGCACCTCGGGGCCAAACCCCCCCTCCGGTGTTGTTTTGCAGATACCCCACTACAGCTGCACCACTTCCGAGACAGGAGTTGGCGAGGAAGTACCCGATCGAGATTAAGAGTTATCAATAGTTATCACGCACACACACATATTTTGTCGTTAATAAAATTGAAACACTCGACATCTGAACTACGACGATAATACTAATAGATCAAAGATTGTATGCAAACATTCATTTATAATTTCTAGGTGACGATCATTTAAGGGATTAATTAAAACTAAAATTCACTTAGAATTTTTCATAGAAATTAACTAAATATAAATTTAAGTAGATTACCTACATACTTCTGGAAATTAGGTCAAAATCAAAATTTGAAAAGTTACCATTCATGACTACTTACACACAGGGACGGCCCTGAGTTGGAAGATGCCCCATGCGATCTTAAATTTTTTTTGCCCCTTGTAATAAAATAAGCCATCTTGTTTTAGTAACTGCCAACAAAAAATTGATAATTTATGATTTAAAAATTATTTTTCTCACATTTTTACTAGTAAAATCATCAATCAAGCCTTCGAAATTAGAATTTGCAAGTATATCCCTCTTGATTGATAACATAGCCAACCCATTCAATCGTTCTTGTGACATCCTAGAGCGGAGATACGACTTATTCAATTTTAACTTTGAAAAACTCCCTTCTGCAGAAGCTATTGTAACCGGAATGGTTAATAATATTCTGTAAGCAATTGTGGCAGTTAGATCGTAACATTCCATGCTCTTCAAAAAATTCAAATCACCTTTTTCACTTCAATAGGTAAACATTCTTTTATAATTCTTAACTCAAGAAACATGACATTTCCATCAATACCAGAAACAAAAACGTGCTTTAACAATTCTTCAAAATTCATGCAAGAGGTCTTCAAACTATCATCACTTAAGCACTTCAACTTTGTCAAATTAAGAGGGTGTTTGGCATTGCTTAAAATAAGTTACTTTTGACTTAATGAAGGTGTTTTTAACTTAAAGGAGAAAGTAAAGTTGTTTGCTTTAAGTTGAATGAAAGTGTTTGGGTAATTTTACTTAAAGTTAAATGGGGATTTAAAAAAATTTGACATAAAGTGAAATTTGACTTAAAAAAATTTTAAATTCATAATATTTAAACTTTACAAGAATTGTGAAAAAAAAAAAAAAAAACTCCATAAGTCATAAGTCATAAGTCAAAAGTACCTAAATGGAGCTTATGACTTTAAGCAGTTTTTTAACTTAAAGCAGGGTTTTAAGCAAGTTAGCCAAACGGAGCAAAAACTCCTTAAAGCCGGCTTCTCCTTAAAGCCAAAGCAGCCAAACAGGCTGTAAATCGAAAGCCAAAAATCTGCTCATATATTTGAAATTGTTCAAACATGAATTGGAATGATGTATCAACATGATCTAGCAAACATATGAAGTAATTCACTTTGTTCGGCTAATAAAATGACATTTTTTATTTTTGCTTTTTAGTTCTATGTTTTTCTATAATTTTTTAAAACTACTTTCTAAATTTTTTTAAAATAAATTTGCCCCTAAATATTGGATGCCCCATGTCATGGCTTGTATTACTTGCCCTCAGGGCCAACCCTGCTTAACCCTGCTTACACACAACTGTGCACACTGCAGGTATGTACATATATATATGATGTGAATGTATTTTACTAATTATTCAAATGAATAAATATTACTTACACTTGGATTGCATCTTTTACCAACGTAGTGATACAAGAATTAATAATATTACATATAAACACCAAACCTATTCTGGTGGTTTGTTATTCAAAGTGACATCTCTTTCACATTTCTAGGTCTTATTGCTACAGTGTGTACAACCCAAGCACTTAAAATAAAACTCGATTCTCCCCTATAAAACAAGAGCAACAAAAGAGGCAAATTAGAAAAGTGACCATGGGACACCATTCATGCTGCAACAAGCAGAAGGTCAAGAGAGGTTTATGGTCACCGGAAGAAGATGAGAAGCTCATCGCCTATATTTCTTCTTATGGTCATGGTTGCTGGAGCTCAGTTCCGAAACTTGCTGGTATACATTTAATTACATTAATTTTATACGTCTCTGCGTAATGATTTTGTCTTTGGTTGTATGTTTATATGCATCTACATATATAGGTGCACTGCAACGTTATCAATTTTTTCGACAAATTTTGTACCCTCTTTTTCCTTAATTAGAATTATAAGCTTTCTTATGACGAAGCTCCTATATAAACTTTTTATTATATGTGCAGGATTGCAAAGATGTGGGAAGAGCTGCAGACTAAGATGGATAAATTATCTAAGACCGGACTTAAAACGAGGAAGCTTCTCTTCTCAAGAAGCAGCTCTTATTATCGACCTCCACAGAATTCTCGGAAACAGGTACATATACACATGCTACGTACATAGATTCATGTGTGTCTGATTTCATAGTATGCCGATAGTAAACTAAATTGAGGGGAGAGCCGATAGACAAATGAATTTTTTTTCTTGTGATGTTGTTGCAGGTGGGCTCAGATAGCTAAGCACCTACCAGGAAGAACGGACAATGAAGTGAAGAATTTTTGGAACTCAAGCATCAAGAAAAAACTGATCTCTCGTGAAATTAATAAGCTTTCCCCATCCTCCACTTCCTATCTTACAATTCCCGACACTTCTTTTCATGACAACATCTTGAACACCTCACTTAATCCAAACCCTGAATTTTATCCTGATCATGTTCTTGATGATAATCATGGTCCTTTGTACGTACCTACACACCCGTCATCATTATCCCTGCAAGATGGTTTCGACCATCATAATAATCATGGTGATAATGATGCGAATCGTGATTATCTTTACAAGCTAGAGAAAATGATGATCCCTAATTACGGTTTTGACGATAATAATTTCAGTTTGATCCCGGCTTTGCCTTCGGCCCCATTAGCACAGGCGAACTATTTTTCCTCTTCATGTCATGATCATGACTATAATAAAAATCAGAATCAAAATCAAAGTCATGGTCACGATCAGCCTCAATTTCTTGATCACTCACATCTTCTCAATCATGATCATTCGAAACAAGATGCTACTAATTTCATGGCCCCTCCGAAGATGAAAAACATACATTTATCCACTACTTACTCTCACGATGCTAATGCACTTTCAGCACTGATGGTGCCAAAGCTTTTTCATGAAGATATTATTATCAACATGCCGCCTTTATCAACTATTCACTCTGGATCTTCTTACTCACATGATTTGCACATGCCATCTGCCACTACTTCTGAAATGGAGTACAGTAATATTGATGCGTCCGTCATCATGTTATCTTCATTACCATCATCAGCAGCTTCCTCTTCATCGCCACTGACACCGTCCCCTCCTTCATTTATCGTAAACCTTAGTGGTCTTTCTCCAAACAGCTGGCCTGGAACTCTAGATAAAACTTAATACGTTGTTCTAGTTGATGCATATGGTGATCACATTGAACGAAGTAAGTTATAGTACAGAATGTGCATGTAGTTTCGAAAATTTAATTTCCAGGGCAAAGGAAAGGGCAACTTTAATTCAGTGGGAGCAAATAGAACAAAACCTAGATGTTGCTAGTTCAGGTTCTTAACTCCCTTCCACAAGAGAGATTCTGAGCATTGAAGATGTATGGTAGATGCTTAAAATTAATCGTTTAGGTGGTCGTTTGGTTTATCTTATTTTACAGAAATATATAAGTAATTATTATTCTCAGAGAAAATTAGGTAATCGTGTGTACTCTTTTCAGGAGCTGATATAGGTTATTTATTTCCGAAAATTAAGATTAGCCAAACAGATCCATGCTTATATATGTTATAATTAATGTACGTTGATCAAATTATTATTTTAAATTAGTGTCCTTCTTTTCACAATTCTCCTGTACCGATTTACATACAACGCTGAAGAACTGTATCACCTGCATTAGTATTTACATATATATATATTTTCGGATTGATGAATGTTTTGTGTAACAATCTTTCTTAATCTAGCTTGTACATGCATACATGTACGTTTGGTTACATTTACAATTTCGGCTTCAATTCGAGAAGCCAAGGCCCAAGCATTAATTTCCTTGCTTGCTATATTGATGCAAACTTAGTTGGAGCTAGCTATATGTCTATAAGTGTACGTGTGTATTCATCATCATATTTGCATAAACTACATGTTCAGTAGATTACTGTGTTACCTATATATAGTTTCTGATTTTTACAGTGTTTTACATATTTGAATATTGAAATACGTACACACAATTTGCATAAGCATGTCACATGCATACATACTGTAACAAATTTGCAGGGATGTGGGAAATCTTAACTAATTCATTACTGTCATAGCTTGTATGCACTTCAAGAAATAGGGCCTCGCTTGCTGACATGCATGTCAGTGACACGTGGCTTTACGAACCCGCTTACATTCGTGATTGATCACCACGAATCCACTGATTACGTGGTAATTAGTAGATGATCTTGCCGGCTAAAATAGACGAAACTGGCCCAGCTTAATTAATCGAACCTATTACGGAGTAGAAGCGAGTGATTAATAAGGTTAAACCCCACGTTTTATGTTTTAGCCTGTAGATTTTAACATGACTCACGCCCTGTACATGCTTAGATATTTGCTGGGTTTCTCATTTGATTGGGTTCTAAAAGCATGAGTGTAACCTTTTCCATTAGTATAAGTTTTAGTGTGTGTGTGCTGGGAAGCTATTAACTGCATGTAGACAACTCTGCAGCCCAGATGTGCAATCCAACAAAGGATTTAATATTTATAGCTAGTATTTAACTAGGACTTTATCCGCATCGATCCTCAGAGTTCGCAAATGTTACAAACCCAAAATTTGACATTATTCCCATAAATTTATGCATCAATATTATCGAGTCTTGATTTCTCCGTGATTGCTGAAGTAACTGCTGAATAAAACCAAACCAAACCAAACATACACAGTATATCCCGCACAGAGCAGGATCTGGGGAGGGTGAGATGTACGCTGCTGAGATTGTTGGAGTTACTTAGTTTTTCTATTTTGCATTGTAAATACTTAGCCGGTTTTGACTAGTCAATAATAGAATAGTCAACACAGTCAAATAGATTTGTTGGTTAGATTAGTAACAGTTTTTCCCGCCAAGTCTGTTTGTATATATGTACTCGAAGCTCAGAACTTTTCTTTACAACTTGTAACAAACATTTCATTAATGAGAATTGTTCTTTAGCTTGATTGTTTTCTTCTTTAAGATTCTGTTATTCACATGGTATCAGAGCATGGTTGATTCTTCAGAGAACTCATCAATGGCATTTTCTTTACGATCTTCATCTTCTCCAATTGATGATCTTCATCTTCTCCGATTGACGATCTTCATCTTCTCCGATTGACGTTCTTCATCTTTTCTGATTTGTTTTCCGTAATCTTTCGAGCTCTAGGTCTGTCTTACTTACTTTATGCTATAATTCCGCATCAATTCTTGATTTCTACATCGATTTTCTTAGATCTTTTTGCTTGTTTTGAGCATTTTCTGGTTGATCTTCAATCATTCTTGATATTTCTTCATCGCACACAAGTATCGCAGTATGATGATGAAATACATCAATTACTGTTTCTCGTTTGTTCTTGATTGATACTATTTGTTCTTATTTTCTTCAATTTGTTCATTGTGACCTTTTATCAAACACTTTCATACATCTGTTAACCTAGAAGTTATGGATGCATCAAATTCTCATAACAATGAGAATGAGACAGAAAATGAAACGAACAACAACACTTTTCAGTATACTCTTAATTCACAACAAGATAATCCTCTTTACCTTCAGAATTCTGATAGTCCTGGTATGAAGTTAGTTAGTGAGTCATTTGATGGTACTGGTTTTGAGAACTGGAAACGATCCATGTCTATTGCACTTTCAGCCAGAAATAAGCTAGGTTTTGTTGATGGATCTTTGCCTAAACCAGATGCAAACTCTGTTTCTTTTAAGAGTTGGTCACGTTGCAATGATATGGTCATTTCATGGTTGCTTGGTGCTCTTTCTAAGTCCATTGGTCGTAGTGTGATTTATGCCACTACTGCACATCAAATCTGGTTAGAATTAGAAGAAAGGTATGGAGTTTCAAGTGGCACATAAATGTTTGGGTTACACAAAGAACTAAATGAATTGTCCCAAAGCAACAGTAACATTGCTGATTACTTCACCAAATTCAAGATGCTCTGGGATGATATTGATGCCTTGTGTCTTGTACCTTTGTGTACTTGTGGTTGTAAATGTGGTGCCTCAAAGAAACTTGTTAAATTTCAACAAGATCAGAAAGTAATCCAGCTGCTTATGGGTCTTAATGATAGCTATGCTGTTCTGATGAAATCACCCTTGCCTACAATAAGCCAAGTGTACAATATTCTTCTTCAAGAAGAATCCCAAAGGGAAATTCATTCAGGAGTACATTTTTTGCCAGATTCAGCATCTTTGGCTGCTCAATCAAGATTCCAAAATTCTACTCAAGCAAACAGTTCTTTTACCAAAAGATTTGGATCTGATTCTAAGAAATCCAATCTCCACTGCAACTATTGCAAGAAACCAGGCCATACTGTTGAGAAATGCTACAAACTTCATGGTTTCCCTGCTGATTTCAAGTTCACTAAGACTAAAAGATTTGCAAATTCTGTTTCTTCTGCAAATTCTGCTCAGAATGCCTCATTAGAAGATGATACTTCTGTTAATTCTGGAAATCTTGTTCCACCTGCTATTTCTAGAATTTCTCCCAATCAGAACAACACAATGTCTACTATGCTAAATGGATTGTCTCCAGAATTGTGTTCTCAGCTGGTTCATTTACTCAAAACAGCACAAATCTCAGACAATTCTTCTCCATCCTCTGCTAATTTTGCTGGTAACTCTATTCATACTGCTTGCTTTACCACACCTACTTGCATTACTTGGATAATTGATAGTGGAGCTAGTGATCATATGTGTGCTCATAAATCTCTTTTTACTTCATTACATTCATTGTCCAATCCTATTACAATTTCTTTGCCTAATGGGGATATTGTCCCAATTACCCACAGTGGTACAATTTCTTTATCTGAAAACATTGTTTTGCACAATGTTTTATATGTTCCTCTTTTCAAATTCAATTTGCTCTCTGTTCACAAACTTACTACTCAATTACAATGTCAAATTTGGTTTTCACATGAAAACTGCTATTTGCAGGCCTCTTCTCTGAAGATGCCACTGGTTCTTGGTAGACTTCACAGAGGTCTTTATGTCCTTTCCCATGCTGCTTCAGTTCCATCCTCTTCAACTATCTCAGCTAATGCTTCTATTGATTCTCATGCTATTTGTAATAGTACTCAATCTGTTTGCAATACTTCTATTTCTACTTGGCATTCAAGATTAGGTCATCTACCTCTTTACAAATTAAAAGACCTCAATCTTTGTAACAAATGTGATGATATTTCTATACTTTCTTGTGAAATTTGTGCTAAAGCAAGGCAACACAAATTGCCTTTTCCTCATAGTTCAATTCATTCTAGTCAATGCTTTGATCTTATACATGTTAACATCTGGGGACCTTATCCAGTCCAAACTTATAATAAATATAAGTACTTCTTAACTATTGTGGATGATTTCTCCAGAACTACATGGACTCACCTTCTTAGCTGTAAAGCAATGATACTACATGGACTCATTAAATATTTCATAGCAATGATTGAAACTCAATTTTCCACTGTTATCAAGTTCATCAGAACTGATAATGCTCTAGAGTTAGGTTCAAGTACTAATGCAACTGCATTTTTCCTCTCTAAAGGAATAATTCATCAAATCTCTTGTGCTTACACTCCACAACAAAATGGTGTTGTGAAGAGAAAGCACAAACACCTATTAGAAACTGCCAGGGCTTTACTTTTCCAGTCTAATCTCCCTATTCAATACTGGGAGATTGCATTTTAACCTCTACTTATCTGATTAACAGATTCCCTACTAAATTGCTTCATGGTGTGTCACCTTATGAAATTCTCTTTAGTCATAAACCTACTTATCATCATCTGAGAGCATTTGGTTGTTTGAGTTACATTTCTACTCAATCTGTAAATAGAAATAAATTCTCTGCTAGAGCATCACCCTACATTTTTCTAGGTTATCCATATGGTAAAAAGGCCTACAAGTTTTTGAACTTAGAGACTAAAACCATTCACATATCTCGAAATGTTGTATTTCATGAGCAAATTTTCCCTTATGTTCTTACTACATCATCCCATTTTATACCTTTATCTACTCCTGATTATTCTTCATCAACCTCATTGGACACTACATACAGTACATCTAACTCACAGAATGTTTCTGATACAAACACATCTATACTATCACCTCCTTCAAATCACTACACTTCTACATCTCATTATTCAGACTCTACATCTCATCATACAGATTCTACTTCTCATTTTGTACCTGATGTGTTACCCAGAAAATCTAATAGACATACTAAAGTACCATCTTATCTCAATGATTATGTTCATACTTATCAGAACTCTCATTGTTGTGACACCCCCCAAATCCGGGGTCAGAAGATTTGGTTGCCACGCAAAAATCCTCAAAATAAAACATCTGATTAATAATAATCATCCATTTGTGATTGTCCAACACTGGAAATATAATATCTGTGACCCCAACATACCAAGATCTTTTAAGGTTATAGGGCTAGAAACAAGAATCCAAATTCCATTAGATAAAAAAAACATTTATTCTCAACATTCTCTTTGATCAAATCTTAAATCACTGGTGTAACTTCGATAAGAAGTACGCCAGGCCAACTAGACTAGTACATAATAATAATAAATATTAGAACTCAATTATATAAAATAAATCTTACACTAAATCCAGACATCCTGAGCCAAGTCATCTTCGAAATAGCATCACGCCTCTTCTCTTTCTGAATTGTGCGGATACGTCTCGCCAAACTACCTTACTGAAATGTTAGAATTTACAACAGCAAGTATGAGCGAAAGAAATGCTCAGCAAGCGTATAAAAATTTTGATATAAAACCAGGATAAGTGGGGCATAAAATCAACTGAAATGTAAAGCAGTTTATAGAGAAACTGAATCAACAACTGTGATATCATTCAAACCATAACTGAAATCATTTGGCATGTCATAAAAATGAATCATCTGCCAATTCACAATATATAATAGCCATTCCGGCGATATGGATTGGATACACTTATATAACTGAAACATAAAACACCATTGCCCCCTGATCAGGTTCATAAGCAATGGGACCCTCTATACTCCACCGGTATTCTCTTTTTTTTTCCGTGTGTGTATAGTCCGGATTTCATGAGGGTACCAAAATAGGCAAGTAATGTTAGCCTATAGGAAGATGGAATGGTTACCATATCCTCCTTAAATATAGCTGGACCAACTACTCAACGTGGCCTCCTACGCTTTATCATTTCCAATCCAATAGAGCAATTTCCGAATTCAACAGGAAATGCTTAGTTTTAAATACTGGTCACATCCTTATTATTTACTACGATAATAAGGATATGAAGAGTTTATCTTCAACAATTCCCCACATCAAGGGTACCAATATCAAGCAACTGAGTTCGCACAAAAATATTTAAGAACCACAAATAGCTCTGAACAATAGCTATTCATCATGATATGAATCAATGAAACAGAAAATAAAAAGTGTTTAGATGATTAAGAAAATACTTGCCTCTGGTCCTTAGCTATTACGTAGCGCCGAAGTAATACAACTATCTTCTTCTATTTCACGTCATCATGTCCTCTGTTTTAATTATGCTTTGCTTTACGCTTCAGCGGTTGCCACGAGTCTGATCCGTCGATATCGAGCCTGCGCGTCTACTTCAATATCTTTGCCAGAAGAAAATAATTGGAAATGTCCCCTTTGAACATAGACGTTTTCCCGGTGTTAAAACACCTCACAAGTAAACCATCAATTCCATAAACAATACTTTCATCTTCAACCTTCTTCATTACAATCCACAAACAATACCGCATCCATTTCCAACCTTATTCATAACCCACAAGGAATATTTCATCCATCTCCAACTTCCTTTATTAAACATTTACTTATCTCCGCTGACAAACCTAAGTCAATATTCAACAATTAATCCTTGAAAGATTTATTCTAATCCTCGATAAAGAAATAGAAATATAAATATAACACTTAACCCTCGAAACAAACACTTCGTCCTCAAAAAGAAATATAACTTTGACAATCCTAGTCAGTAATTCAATGAAAACATCGTCTACTCTTAGCGACATCTTATAACATAAATCATATAAACAATTAATCACCAATTAAATATATATCGGGCAAAACTCGAATTATAACATAACCCTCGATACTTAATACCTTAATAATTCACATTGCATGTAAAGAGACTCAATAAGTAGATCACATAATCACATAGCACGTTGATCAGATCATAAAAAGATTTTATCTAATATTTTTAAAACAGAAAACGAGTCAAACCCTAATTTTTGGATATAATCGACTCAATAAAAAAAAGTTTGGTAAAAAGTCGATCCAAATTTAAAAGTTGAATTATAACTTAAAACTATTTTTATAAGAACCGGGTCATTTTTCTAATTCCAGAAATACTTTTCTCGTTGAAAACGGACAAACGGTTTAATTAATACGCAACTAATAAGAATAATTCAATTAATAATTAAATTAATTGAATATTCAAATTAATTATTTATTAATCAACTCAATCGATAGATAATCCTCAAAACATTTATCTTATTCTTCGATAAAGAAACATGATAATCAATTAATCCTCAAGACACGATTATTCCTCGAAACAATAATTAATCCTGGAGATACATCATTAATCCTCAAATCAAATACATATATACTTGTCACGTAACCAATCAACACATAGCACGGATACGACTCACCATTAAAAGAGCACTCAAATTATTATTATAATATTTAAAAGTATTTTTAGAATAATTAAAAGAATTTTAAAAGATTTAAATAACTCTTCCCGAATCGAAAAGGATCATTAATAAACCCTTTGGTTAATTATTGGATCCCCAAAATATTTTTATAAATATTTAATCCGGATTAAAAATCAATTTTAGAATTTTAAACTATTTTTTATCACTTCCGGATTATTTTTAGAATTTAAAACAATTTCTTTCTATTTTAAATCACTTTTAAACAGAAAATTGGTTAATTAAAAATTAAATAATCCTAAATAAATTAATTAGAGTCAAGTAATAATTAATTAATGAAATTATCTAATAAATAATTACATTTATTAGATAATCAAATTAATTAAATCATTATTTGAGATTAATTAATATAATTAAAAGTATTTAATTCTTAATTACTTTTGAATTAAAAACAATTAAATAAAGAAATAATTAAAATGGAATTCAGAAATAAATTCATGATTTATCAAACATTTTCAGAAAATAATATTTCTGAAATTTATAATTAAATTCAGAATTATAAAGTAATTAAAAGTAATTAAAAGTAAATAAAAGTAAATAAAAGTAAAACTAATTAGTAAAAAGTAAAAATCAATTCTCAAAATCATTTTTCAGAAAAGGGTTAACAGATTTTTAGGATTAAACGGGTACTGTTCATCACCATCTTCGTTGTTCTTCGTATGAATGCTCGAAGAACAACCACCTCCAACAATGGAGGTTCTCCAGATTCCGGCGACCGGAACAAAATCCGGCCAACTCCGGCCTTCACCAAAACGTACCATTTGTTACGTTTTTAAGTACCAAACACACTCCAAATCACATTCTAAACTCAACCATACCATCCAAACAAACCCAGATTCGACCAAAACAAAAATCCGGCCAAAACCGAATCAATTCCGGCGACCTCAAAAATTAAAACCGGTGAACTCGAAATCGGCCACCAAATCAAACGTTCTATATATCAAATCGAAGCCCATGAGTTCAACAACTCATAACAATCATCAAGAACATCAAACAATCATCATATAATCCGGAAAATTCGAAATTATCCAACACCCCCAAAAACGCGATTTACTTTAATCGGGCATGAAAAATCAAATAAAAATCATGATTAAACTCCTGAGATCATAAGAAATCTATAGACACTAACCACATCAACAACAAATCATTGTATGGTTCACAATAAATTCACAAAGTTTCGAATTTAAAAACAAAATAACAAATTACGATTAAAGCTCACACACATATCAACACATACATAAACGTGTAGTAGAGATCAAGAGATTCAGTTTGGTTATTCATACAAGAGATTTGGATCCCGGAATCACCTCCAAAAGACTGTTTGATCTCCAAGAACACCAAGAACAAATATTAGAGAATTTCCAGAAAATAAATCAAAAAAATCTGATTTTCTGATTCTTTTAATAAATAAAAATAATCTGCTGCTATTTATACTCATCTGAAAATTAATACTCCAAAAATATTTTTAGCCCCTAATTAAAATTATTAAGCCTTAAAAATAATTTTTATGGGATAAAAATGTAAAAATTTTATTTTTAAACAAATATGATATAAATGCCAAAATTCTCCAAAAATTACGAATATTACATAAATTACAAAATAATACATTTTTGAACATCCCATTATTATATAAAAATAATTTTATGAAAAACAGGGCCTCGAATTCAATAAAGGGGCTGGGTCCGGAATTTAAAATGCAAAATAACTGTATTCTAAAAATATAAAAATTACAGAAAAATAGAATAAAATATTCTATGATACACAGAAGTCACATAACACGTATGAGATAATTTTCCTATTTTATAAAAATCAAAACGCGTTTAGATGCATTAAAAATAAACTAACACACATTAAAATCAACTAAAAATATATTTTAATATAATAAATTACACGTAATTTTCCGGGTCGTTACAGACTTCCCCCCTTATAAGGATTCCGTCCTCGGAATCAACTAAGCCAACTAGTGAGGTTCCTTAACTCCGTCATCATCAACACTTGCTTTACAAAACTGGGGATAGTGTTCCTTTATTATACAACTTCTCCAAAATCTCAATTCAATTATAGGGTCTCCATCTGACACAGTTATCACTAGAGTCTTATAACCCATCGTCATTTGCTCCAAATATGGCTCGACCAACCTTCCATTAACATAATAACCTTGAGAGAGAGAGAGAGAACTGATTCCATTGATATGTCACTGATATTCTAATCATTTTAGGACTCGTTCTTACTCTTGGCGATTCCATTGCTAATCTAACTTCTATCTGCGAATTGCGCTTATCCTGACCTGATTGGCATACCCTTGAAATTCAATAGAGATAACAAGAATCATGAAATTTTGAAGAAAACGGATTCCATATCATAGCAAATGTTCCACAATTGTGGTTATGAATAAAGCAACTTGATTTGAAATGAAAGAATAACTGAGAGATCAATATGATCACATGAACCCGACGTTGTGTGTCTTAGCTCCGACATTTACAAATAAAGGTGATCAGCCTTCTTGTAATACACAACACACCAGTGATGGCGTCCCATCCAACTTCTATCACACAGACAGATATACCTGGTGTCCCCTATAAATAGGGTTGTTCGTCTCAGTAGGAGTAGAGAAATATGAAAGGAATTCCAAATTTGTTATTTTCCGAAAAGAAGAACCAGGAAGAAAGTACCGAACAAGTGGTACTATATTGCAAATAAGGTTATTAATCATTGGAGAAAACAAAAAGTTGAAAGTCTCAGAAATTTAAAAATAGGTTTCATAGTAACCACTGAAACAATTGAGATTCAAAATGGAGATTGAACACAAGTATCAAAATGTCATTGTTTAGAAGAGGAGAAATATCTTTTAACGAATACCTCTTTAGGAGGGATATCAAAATAATTCATAGAAAGAAAAGGTATTGCCAAGGTCACTACTTATGCCTTCTTTGCCAATTCCTTCGATAGCTCGTCATTCGAATTTAAGCTTCTTCCTTTCCACGTTTTAAAGATATCGATATCGTTTGTTATCGTCAACTCGTAATAGTCTCTGAAGATTCCACAGTAGACATCTCCATTCTCCAGGCGGTCTATCCAGTTCACCACAACTATCTCAAACGAGTACCCCAATCTTAACTTACTAATTGGTACTATACCCAATAGTCCAACACGAACTCTACATGAGCTCTGACGTTCCTTACTTAGCTATACACACTCCTACACACTCTCGTTTCTAGTTTACTATAACCTCAGCTCTGATACCAACTGTGACACCCCCCAAATCCGGGGTCAGAAGATTTGGTTGCCACGCAAAAATCCTCAAAATAAAACATCTGATTAATAATAATCATCCATTTGTGATTGTCCAACACTGGAAATATAATATCTGTGACCCCAACATACCAAGATCTTTTAAGGTTATAGGGCTAGAAACAAGAATCCAAATTCCATTAGATAAAAAAAACATTTATTCTCAACATTCTCTTTGATCAAATCTTAAATCACTGGTGTAACTTCGATAAGAAGTACGCCAGGCCAACTAGACTAGTACATAATAATAATAAATATTAGAACTCAATTATATAAAATAAATCTTACACTAAATCCAGACATCCTGAGCCAAGTCATCTTCGAAATAGCATCACGCCTCTTCTCTTTCTGAATTGTGCGGATACGTCTCGCCAAACTACCTTACTGAAATGTTAGAATTTACAACAGCAAGTATGAGCGAAAGAAATGCTCAGCAAGCGTATAAAAATTTTGATATAAAACCAGGATAAGTGGGGCATAAAATCAACTGAAATGTAAAGCAGTTTATAGAGAAACTGAATCAACAACTGTGATATCATTCAAACCATAACTGAAATCATTTGGCATGTCATAAAAATGAATCATCTGCCAATTCACAATATATAATAGCCATTCCGGCGATATGGATTGGATACACTTATATAACTGAAACATAAAACACCATTGCCCCCTGATCAGGTTCATAAGCAATGGGACCCTCTATACTCCACCGGTATTCTCTTTTTTTTCCGTGTGTGTATAGTCCGGATTTCATGAGGGTACCAAAATAGGCAAGTAATGTTAGCCTATAGGAAGATGGAATGGTTACCATATCCTCCTTAAATATAGCTGGACCAACTACTCAACGTGGCCTCCTACGCTTTATCATTTCCAATCCAATAGAGCAATTTCCGAATTCAACAGGAAATGCTTAGTTTTAAATACTGGTCACATCCTTATTATTTACTACGATAATAAGGATATGAAGAGTTTATCTTCAACAATTCCCCACATCAAGGGTACCAATATCAAGCAACTGAGTTCGCACAAAAATATTTAAGAACCACAAATAGCTCTGAACAATAGCTATTCATCATGATATGAATCAATGAAACAGAAAATAAAAAGTGTTTAGATGATTAAGAAAATACTTGCCTCTGGTCCTTAGCTATTACGTAGCGCCGAAGTAATACAACTATCTTCTTCTATTTCACGTCATCATGTCCTCTGTTTTAATTATGCTTTGCTTTACGCTTCAGCGGTTGCCACGAGTCTGATCCGTCGATATCGAGCCTGCGCGTCTACTTCAATATCTTTGCCAGAAGAAAATAATTGGAAATGTCCCCTTTGAACATAGACGTTTTCCCGGTGTTAAAACACCTCACAAGTAAACCATCAATTCCATAAACAATACTTTCATCTTCAACCTTCTTCATTACAATCCACAAACAATACCGCATCCATTTCCAACCTTATTCATAACCCACAAGGAATATTTCATCCATCTCCAACTTCCTTTATTAAACATTTACTTATCTCCGCTGACAAACCTAAGTCAATATTCAACAATTAATCCTTGAAAGATTTATTCTAATCCTCGATAAAGAAATAGAAATATAAATATAACACTTAACCCTCGAAACAAACACTTCGTCCTCAAAAAGAAATATAACTTTGACAATCCTAGTCAGTAATTCAATGAAAACATCGTCTACTCTTAGCGACATCTTATAACATAAATCATATAAACAATTAATCACCAATTAAATATATATCGGGCAAAACTCGAATTATAACATAACCCTCGATACTTAATACCTTAATAATTCACATTGCATGTAAAGAGACTCAATAAGTAGATCACATAATCACATAGCACGTTGATCAGATCATAAAAAGATTTTATCTAATATTTTTAAAACAGAAAACGAGTCAAACCCTAATTATTGGATATAATCGACTCAATAAAAAAAAGTTTGGTAAAAAGTCGATCCAAATTTAAAAGTTGAATTATAACTTAAAACTATTTTTATAAGAACCGGGTCATTTTTCTAATTCCAGAAATACTTTTCTCGTTGAAAACGGACAAACGGTTTAATTAATACGCAACTAATAAGAATAATTCAATTAATAATTAAATTAATTGAATATTCAAATTAATTATTTATTAATCAACTCAATCGATAGATAATCCTCAAAACATTTATCTTATTCTTCGATAAAGAAACATGATAATCAATTAATCCTCAAGACACGATTATTCCTCGAAACAATAATTAATCCTGGAGATACATCATTAATCCTCAAATCAAATACATATATACTTGTCACGTAACCAATCAACACATAGCACGGATACGACTCACCATTAAAAGAGCACTCAAATTATTATTATAATATTTAAAAGTATTTTTAGAATAATTAAAAGAATTTTAAAAGATTTAAATAACTCTTCCCGAATCGAAAAGGATCATTAATAAACCCTTTGGTTAATTATTGGATCCCCAAAATATTTTTATAAATATTTAATCCGGATTAAAAATCAATTTTAGAATTTTAAACTATTTTTTATCACTTCCGGATTATTTTTAGAATTTAAAACAATTTCTTTCTATTTTAAATCACTTTTAAACAGAAAATTGGTTAATTAAAAATTAAATAATCCTAAATAAATTAATTAGAGTCAAGTAATAATTAATTAATGAAATTATCTAATAAATAATTACATTTATTAGATAATCAAATTAATTAAATCATTATTTGAGATTAATTAATATAATTAAAAGTATTTAATTCTTAATTACTTTTGAATTAAAAACAATTAAATAAAGAAATAATTAAAATGGAATTCAGAAATAAATTCATGATTTATCAAACATTTTCAGAAAATAATATTTCTGAAATTTATAATTAAATTCAGAATTATAAAGTAATTAAAAGTAATTAAAAGTAAATAAAAGTAAATAAAAGTAAAACTAATTAGTAAAAAGTAAAAATCAATTCTCAAAATCATTTTTCAGAAAAGGGTTAACAGATTTTTAGGATTAAACGGGTACTGTTCATCACCATCTTCGTTGTTCTTCGTATGAATGCTCGAAGAACAACCACCTCCAACAATGGAGGTTCTCCAGATTCCGGCGACCGGAACAAAATCCGGCCAACTCCGGCCTTCACCAAAACGTACCATTTGTTACGTTTTTAAGTACCAAACACACTCCAAATCACATTCTAAACTCAACCATACCATCCAAACAAACCCAGATTCGACCAAAACAAAAATCCGGCCAAAACCGAATCAATTCCGGCGACCTCAAAAATTAAAACCGGTGAACTCGAAATCGGCCACCAAATCAAACGTTCTATATATCAAATCGAAGCCCATGAGTTCAACAACTCATAACAATCATCAAGAACATCAAACAATCATCATATAATCCGGAAAATTCGAAATTATCCAACACCCCCAAAAACGCGATTTACTTTAATCGGGCATGAAAAATCAAATAAAAATCATGATTAAACTCCTGAGATCATAAGAAATCTATAGACACTAACCACATCAACAACAAATCATTGTATGGTTCACAATAAATTCACAAAGTTTCGAATTTAAAAACAAAATAACAAATTACGATTAAAGCTCACACACATATCAACACATACATAAACGTGTAGTAGAGATCAAGAGATTCAGTTTGGTTATTCATACAAGAGATTTGGATCCCGGAATCACCTCCAAAAGACTGTTTGATCTCCAAGAACACCAAGAACAAATATTAGAGAATTTCCAGAAAATAAATCAAAAAAATCTGATTTTCTGATTCTTTTAATAAATAAAAATAATCTGCTGCTATTTATACTCATCTGAAAATTAATACTCCAAAAATATTTTTAGCCCCTAATTAAAATTATTAAGCCTTAAAAATAATTTTTATGGGATAAAAATGTAAAAATTTTATTTTTAAACAAATATGATATAAATGCCAAAATTCTCCAAAAATTACGAATATTACATAAATTACAAAATAATACATTTTTGAACATCCCATTATTATATAAAAATAATTTTATGAAAAACAGGGCCTCGAATTCAATAAAGGGGCTGGGTCCGGAATTTAAAATGCAAAATAACTGTATTCTAAAAATATAAAAATTACAGAAAAATAGAATAAAATATTCTATGATACACAGAAGTCACATAACACGTATGAGATAATTTTCCTATTTTATAAAAATCAAAACGCGTTTAGATGCATTAAAAATAAACTAACACACATTAAAATCAACTAAAAATATATTTTAATATAATAAATTACACGTAATTTTCCGGGTCGTTACAATTGTGCTACAGCTACTTGTGCTTGCACACTTTCTAGTATTTGTATTTCTGATTCATCTCAAATCATTCCCACTAGTTCATGTTATACTGCTTCTTTGTCTTCTCCACCTGTTACTGAACCAAGTTCTTAGGAAGAAGCTATTCAGTTCCCTGAATGGAGAGAAGCAATTGCTGCAGAATTCTCTGCTCTTGAAGCAAATAATACATGGGAACTTGTTCCTTTACCATCTGGCAAGAAACCAATATCTTGTAAATGGGTATTTAGGATAAAATATTATGCAGATGGGTCTATAGAAAGATATAAGGCTCGTTTAGTAGTAAAGGGTTTTACTCAGAAATTTGGGGTTGATTACACTGAGACTTTTTCCCCTGTTGTTAAAATGACAACTATTAGAACTCTTGTTGCTATGGCAGTAAAGAAAGGTTGGCACATGTCACAGTTAGATGTAAACAATGCCTTCTTACATGGTGATCTCAATGAAGATGTTTATATGAAATTACCACCTGGCCTTGTTGTCTCAGATTTGAATCTTGTCTGCAAACTCTTAAAATCCCTTTATGGTCTCAAACAAGCATCTAGGCAATGGCATTCCAAACTGCGTTCAGCCTTACTTTCCAGAGGATATTGCACTTCAAAGAATGATTATTCATTGTTTTACAAGAAAAATGGATCTTCTGTGATATTTTTGGAAGTATATGTTGATGACATAATGGTAGTTGGTAATGATATGGTGGAAATAACAGCTTTTAAAGGTTTCCTTGATTCTACTTTCAAGATCAAAGATTTAGGGAAGCTTCACTATTTTCTTGGAATTGAGTTTAATCATGTTCCAAATGGAGTTATTCTTTCTCAAAGAAAATTTGCTTTGGATTTACTGAATGATTTTGATTCTTCACAATCTACTCCAGTGGTTAGCCCCTTAGATCTGAATGTCAAATTACTGCATGGTCAAGGTAAACCTATGTCTGATACTTCACAGTATAGAAAACTGGTTGGAAAACTTAATTTCCTTACACATACCAGACCTGATCTTTCTTTCTATGTACAACACCTTAGCCAGTTTATGTCTGATCCTAGAAAACCTCACTGGGAGGCTGCTCTTCATGTTCTTCGTGTTGAGTATTGAATACAGTAAAAGAATACAGAGGGGGGGTGAATGGATTCTTGAACTTTTCTTGTCTCGATTCTATGTAGCAGATAAGTGTTTGTGTGTGCAAGGTATAGGTGCGGATAAAGAACAACACAAGACACAATATCACTTTAATCTAATGTATTATTAGATAAAGATTGCTACAATCTGTGAATACAAATGATAGTATTCTCAGCTTCATTTTTTCTCAGAGAGATATAGCTTACAGTGTATGAAAAACTTGACTCTTCAAAAGTTATTAGCTAAGGAAGCGAGGCTGTATACTTATAGCATGGATACAACCTACTTACTACAAGTAAGGTAGCTAAACAAATTACTTTCTAGTTTGTCTATCCTTTTTGAGTAAGTGTCCAAACGGTTACAGATTTGACTTTGCAAAGCCTGTTCAGATCCACTTCTTTAGCCCTTTATCTCCTCTATATCTCTCTGAGCTTCCTTGTAGGCTTTCCAGAGCATGTTACAGATTATGGTCCATAAAGTGCATTGGCTCGTTGCAGATTTCTGACTTGTACAATTTCTTCAGTATTTTGTCTCCAAGAATGTATTCGAGAAGTGACTAAGTAAGTGATTCGAGAACTAGAATTGACTTGATCGATAACTCTGAGTTCTCGAACACTATTATATTGACATATCGAACCACTTCTCGAATAGCTCTTTTCCATCAGGATTCCTTGAGTTGTCGAATAGAACATTTGACTTATCGAATCCTCGAGATATCGAATAGCTTTCTGAGTCCTTGAGATATCGAATGGAACTTTGACTTGTTGACTCTTTGAGAACTCGAATACCACTTTGACTTATCGACTTCTTGAGTTCTCGAACAGAGTAATAGACATATCGAATCTCTGAGATATCGAATGAGATATCGAATAGTGTATTTAGAGATATCGAATAGTGTCTTGAGATATCGAATCCCTGACTTCTCGAATGCTGGACTTCTCGAATAGACAAATATACTTCTCGAATTTGTACTTAGGCAAATTCTTCATTTCTTCAAATCCCAACTATGATTATTTGACAGTCTTTATCTTCTTGCTTGAGGCATGAACCTTGGAACTTCTTTCAAGCATTATTCTTGACTCTATAAGTACATTTACACAACTAGGATTTGGTGCCTATTATAAGTACAGAACAAGTAGAAACTCTACAACTAGAGGTTCCCTCAGTTAAGAGGTCTTGTAGGTAATGCAGAGCATTACAAACAGTTAGGCTTGTTATTAGATGTATACAGGCATGCCTCTGTGACTAACAATCTCCCCCAAATTGTGAGTAAGACCCTTAGTCACAATTTCATGTCTGATAAAAAGCCTATCATACATAAAGATAAATCTTGACAAGTACATGTATGAAATTGATTGAATATTATTACAAAGAAAGCATTCTCACAGTTATGAAGAGATACTAGCCATTTTCCTTTGATTCTCCTTTTTGAGATTTGGCTTGTAGATACTCCTTTTCTTTTTCTTCCTTGGCTTTCTTTGCATCACTCATTGCCTGGATGATGTCTTCCATGGCAGTGAGTTCTTCAATGAGAGGTGAGCCAGATAGGTCTCTGATGACTTCATTCAATTTGGTTCAGAGTAAGAGCTAATGTAATCCATTCTAATCTTCACATTTCTGCCATATTTCATGTATTCCACAATGTAAGGATTATACTTGACTCTGCATAACCCTTTAGCTCTCAATTCTTCAGCTTTGGCTTCTAGAGCAGCTAACTCTTCTTCTCTCTTTATCTTCAAAGCTTCATACTTCTTTCTCAACTCTTCCTCATGATCTCTTTTCATCTTGATAAAATGAGCTATCTCAATTTTCCACCTTCTCTCCTCTTCATTCTCAAGGTTGAGTAGCACCATTATTCTTTGTAGATCATGTAACTTACCCCAGTGTTCACACATGCCTTGCTTGAATCTCTTGAGTCTCCCATCAGTGTATTTGAACTCTAGACAGTCATCAACTATAGCTACATGATAGATTCTCTGAGCCAGTTGATATTCTATCTCATCTTCATCATAGTCTATGTTGAGACAGGGCAAGTCTAGTCCAGGAATGATTGTGAGTGCCTGAGATGTAGATGTCTTCACCTTTCTTGCCCTTCTGGCTGACATCTTCCATTTCAGCTTCTTTCCTTTGTTGCTTGAGAAAAATTTAAGACCTTTGTCTTTGGACCATTGTAGTATACCATTAGCAGTATGCTTTTTGATATACACAAGTGGTTTCTTGAATAGCATCTCCTTTTCTTGAGTTGGCAAAGCAGTTGCAGAAGCCATTGATTCAGATTTTGGTAGGTCATTGCTAACAACATTCACCCTAGACTCAGAGTCTTGTGTTGTGGTGAGATTACTGTTAGTAATGCCTAAGACTTGCTGCTTTCCACTCTTTCTCTCATACACCTTTCCACCATCTCTGTCATCATCTTTCTTCTTGCTTCTACCATCCCTTTTCTCCTTGTCATCACCACCATTATTCCTTCCTTGAGATCCACCTTTGCTCCCACTCTTGTCTTGATCATCCTTATCTTTGTCTGACTTTCCCTCTTTAGCAATAGGCTTGATGTCTGACTGAGAGTTGATAAACTTCACCAGAATGTCAAGAGCCTCTATTTCAGATTTAGATTTTCCACTCCTTGAATGTAGAACTCCAGCCAAAAATTTTATTATAGACATGTTGTTTGATTTGAGGTGTTGGCCAAATCTGAAGGCAACAAAGTCTTGATTCTTTTCATATAAAATACAGTGAGGCTGAGGAACTACTTGAGGCAATTGAGATTTCATGCACTTGGTGAGAATCTCTTTGAGCATATTGTTGTCTAATGAGTTATTCCTTTTTATCTTCCTGATAATTGTTCCAAGTTCAGAGCTGGATAGAATTTGCAAAGCTTCAATGTGGATGTGAAAGAGGTTCTTGGCAGTGTGGACTAGGACTTCTCTATCATTGGTAGTGATGATGGCATAAGGATTAGTTTGAACAATTTCTCTTCTCACTACAGTGACTAGAAACACATCTTGCACAAGAAGCTTGATGTAGTCAAAGTAGTGGAAGTTTGCCCTTCTTCTCAGCTCATGTAGCTGCTTCAGAAAGGCTATGTCATGATATAGTTTAGAATTTGCAGTTTCTTGACATACCCTTTGAGTAAGAACATTTCTGAATTCTGAAGGTTCACCTTGAAGAGATTGCTTAGCAATGTCAGGAATGTCGAATTCATATTCAGTTTCAGATGGAGGGATAAATGGAATCTTGGTCTCTTCATCTACAGCCACTTTCTTCAGTTTTTCCTCCTTGGATGCTGCCTTTACTTTCTCAGACTGATTTGACTTAGCAGTTCTTGGTTGACCACCCTCATTCATTGTAATGCCTTTCTCCTTAGGTTTCTCCCCCTTAGATTTTGAGTCCCTTAATGTCCTCTTCTCCCCCTTAGGCTTGTTGTCAGGCACAAAGGCTGTAGTAGTGACCTTTGGGTTGGAAGAGGCTTCAGGTAGAGGGAGTCCCATATGCTTCATTATGGCAGAAAGCATCTGTTGTTGATTAAGAAGAACATCAGCATTGGCAGTGGCTTGAATGTCCAACTTTTCATTGAGGGCAGCAACATTGTCTGTTAACTGAGCATTGGATGTCTTTAGATTGACCACCTCCTTTTCCAGAGTATCCACCTTGGTGAATAACTCAGTGGCCTCGAAACCAGAGATAGATTGATCCTTGAGTCTTTGAACTTCATATTTGGTCATGTCATGTACAGGGACCTCAGTTACCAGCTTATCCCCATATTGATTCTTGAACATTGTTTTCAGCATGGCATTGGAGTCTGTGGTTTGATCAGATAGAGATTGAAATTTATGCCCCAGACTTGTGACAGCATCCTTTAGCAATGCTAGCCCATGATCCATCTTGGTGCAGGTGGTGTTACAGTATTTGAGGTCTTTAAACACACTGTCCAACTAAGGGAATTTGGCAGCAAAGGTCCTCTTGATTTTTTCCACTTTAGTAACTGTCTCATCACACACCTTGCTGACTTCAGATTTGACTCCTTTGCCAAGATAGCGGGCAACCTTGAGAAATCCTTTGTGAGAATCATTCATGGCTTCATACACTTCACCAGGTGTCAGAGATTTGGCATTGGATCCTAGTGAAGTGATGTATTCCTCCTTGAGATATTGAAGTGCTTCATCAAGAGTAATTTCATATTTTCCTTGCAACCAGGCATCTACATTGCCATCTCTCTCAGCATCATCAACTATCTTTGTCTTCCGCATCTCCACATCATCCCTATGGCATAGCAGAATGGCCTCATAGTCTGGGTTAGGGATGTTGGAGGTGACCAAATGTTGAGCAATCTTGACAAACTCAGGAATCTGATCCACAACTAAGCTTTGAAGTGCTTTAACCGTCAATTGTGGTGGAACAGACCCTGATCCTGAAGCACTGTCATGTTGCACAGGCTTCAGCCATTGTGACAGGAAGTTAGAGCTAGAGCTAGGCAAGCTAGACTCCTCAGTTACAGATGCAACTTCTGTAACCGGATGGATTGACTCTACTACTGGTGTCTCCACAGAAGTGGGATGAGTTACACCAGCAGTTGACACAGGCACAAAGTCTCTAGTAAAAACTAGTGGAACCTCTGTGTTTGTGATGGTGTCATTAGGAGATGCCCCAACATGCATTCCCTCACCATCTAAATGTGGGTCCTGGGTGGTGAGCAAAGTGTCATGCACTAAGTTACTTGAAATCATTGGCTCATCAAGAGAGAATTCTTGATGATCAATGCCTTGCTCCTCAATTGCTTGAGGTGCAGGCTGCAAAGAAATTTGAGATGAAGATTCTGGAAGAGAAGTGTCTTGTAGAATAGATTTTGGCAACTCCCCCTGAGAAATAGAGGGAGTTTCAAATGTGATGTGCTCTCCACTCAGTGTTGTGCCAGCCTTATCACTCCCATGTACTGACTATGTACATGTAGTTGCATTGGGGAGGATGCTTGATTCTATAGATGCACCCTGTTGAGAGGATACATCTAGTGAACTGTTTGCCCCTGATTTTACAACTTCAGCCATTTGTGTGACTAAAGAGGTGGTTTTAGTTTTCTTCTTCTTTGGCCTGATTAGGGGTGACTCAGGTGCCTCACTTCCTAATTCTACAGCCAATGCTGCTTCAAATAAAATGGTTAAAGGTGCAGAAGCAACCTGTTTTCTCTTCTTCTCCTTTTTTACTAACATCACCCTTTTGAGAGGATGATGAAGTTGGCTCAGTGTTTGGTAGAGTATTTGGTTGAGGTGGTTGGTTAGCAGACCCTGGGTTAGCACTGTGTTCTACTTGCTTGGGTCTGGCTAACTCAGATTTGGAGGCAAATCTTGGCAAGTTGTGGGGGTAAGACTCAAATAACTTCTGCATATGGGAAGTTATTACAAGCCTTACATCCACATCATTCCTAGTATCCAAATTACCAAAAATGAGTTTGGTCATGGATCTAGGGTAGCCTAATCTACTTTTATCTAAACCAGGTAAATCAGCCACATTTTTATCTAGATAATTAAGTACAGACTGAATAAACCTAGGAAAGAAGATATCATTACCTCTCTTGGTTGTGTTCTTACCAAGTTTTCCATAGAGTTCCTGCATTATGAGCTTTCCAACATCAATTTTCCTATCATAGGCAAGTGAATAGCATATCTGTTGAACAGGAGCACTTAGTTGGTCAAAGCTAGATTTCCTTCCACTGAATACTTGCAGGAGAGTGGCAAACACATAGCTCCACTCTTTTCGTAGATGTGCCCGTTTTAGATTTCCAACCTTGATGGTGTCTGAGTACCTTATTAGTTCAAAGAATTCTACTAGTTGGTCTTCTGTTACAAGGCCATCATACTCATCCTGGTGAAGACCCAGGGCCTTGCTCATGTCCTCAGAAGTGATGCTGAACTCTTTACCAAGTACCTTGCAGTTAATGATATAACCCAGACTACCATCATCTAGAACTACTGTTTCTGTAATGGCAGTATTCCAAAATTGCTCTAGAATGTCTAGATACAGAGTTGGGTTGGCCGTAAGTGCTTCTTTGATATAAGATTCAGACATCCATTTGACGAAACATTTGTAGTTAGCATTTGGGGCTTCGACATCACTTAAGATAGCAATGAAGTTAGTGTTGAATTTCACAGTTGCCATTGATTTGGAGAGAAGAGAAAAGAGAATGAATGTTGAAGAAGAAATTTAGCTTTTAGCAGTTTAGGGTTTTCGGGGGTTATGGGAGCTTTGATGCTTGAGAAATCGAATGAAATGAATCGAATAGATGTGAAATTGTATAAGTATGGAGTACTTGAATTGTCGATTAGATGTATGTTTTGTATCGACAAGTCAAGCATTCGAGAAGTAGAAAACAACTATTCGACAAGTCAAGAAAGGCTTATTCGATAACTCAAGCAGGTTGTAACTCACAGCTGGTAGTTATCTAACTTAGAAATAAATCTAAATTAGGTAAAATATGTTTTTATGAGTAATTCTGAATTCTGAATAAAAATCCAAAATCGGTTAAAATTCAGCGAGAATTCAGCCTTTTCAAATGATTCGAGAACTCAAATATAGTATTCGAGAACTCAGTCAATCGAGAACTAAAACACTATATTCGAGAAGTCAAGAAAACCTCTATTCGAGAACTCTAAAAGACTCTATTCGAGAACTCGAGAGTGCTCTAATGAGACTTGTTAGAGATGTCGAATAGTGAATCACTCGAGAAGTCTGACTTGTCGAAATTTACTCATAGAAACTCAATTTTCACTATTTTTTTTTTTAAATTTACCAGCCATATTCATTCAAGAATATTCTAGCAAATTAAACAGTGATTTTCTCAAAATTTCATAAAAATTTCAAGTTAACAAGAAAATATGATTTTCCAAATATGCAACAGATTTGAAATATTTATAAATCATATTTCAGCCAACACTTACTCCAAAAATATTGAGAATTTAGATAAAGTAAGTGTTTACTGCTGCAACAATCTAGATGATGTATTCACCTAGCCAGAATTTGAAGAATTCAGCATTCCAATCTCACTAACCAACCTTGTGAAGGTGGCTTCATCTAATGGCTTAGTGAATATATCAGCTAGTTGTTTATTTATAGAAACATAATGCAACTCAATGGTTCCATTAGTTGCATGTTCCCTTATGAAATGATATCTGATGTCAATGTGCTTTGTCCTAGAATGATTGACAGGATTGGCAACTATAGAGATTGCACTTGTGTTGTCACACATGATTTGAATTCTTTCCAACACAAGTCCATAATCTCTTAATTGATTTCTAATCCAAAGCACTTGAGCACAGCAACTTCCAGCAACTATGTATTCAGCCTCAGCTGTAGAAGTTGACACAGATTGTTGTTTCTTGCTATACCAAGAGACTAACCTTTGTCCAAGAAACTGGCAGCTACCTGAGGTGCTTTTCCTATCCACTCTGCATCAGAATAACAAACCAGATTGAACCCTGTGTCCTTAGGATACCATAGACCCAAGTTTGGAGTGCCCTTCAGATATTTAAAGATCCTTTTTATAGCAATCAAATGTGATTCTTTTGGATTTGATTGAAACCTTGCACACAAGCATGTATCAAACATGATGTCTGGCCTACTTGCAGTGAGATAGAGTAGAGAACAAACCATGCCTCTGTAGACTGAGATATCTACTTTCTTTCCTTTAGCATCTTCATCCAACTTAGTTGCAGTGGCCATGGGTGTCTTTGCAGGTGAGCAATCTTCCAAGTCAAACTTCTTCAATAAATCCTTGATGTACTTGGTCTGATTGATAAAGATACCATCCTTCCTTTGACTGACTTGCAACCCAAGAAAGAATGTCAACTCTCCCATCATACTCATCTCATATCTGCTCTGCATGAGTTTAGAAAATTTCTCACACATCTTCTCATTTGTAGATCCAAAAATGATATCATCCACATAGATCTGAACTAGGATAAGATCATCACCATGCTTCTTGTAAAACAGTGTCTTGTCCAGTGTACCTCTAGTGAATTGATTTTTAAGAAGAAATTGTGATAAGGTATCATACCATGCCCTTGGAGCCTGCTTAAGTCCATACAATGCCTTAAGCAATTTGTAGACAAATTCTGGGAAGTGTGGATCCTTAAAGCCAGGTGGTTATTGCACATAGACTTCTTCTTCCAATTCTCCATTTAGAAATGCACTCTTGACATCCATTTGATACACTTTAAAGTTTGAATGAGCAGCAAATGCCAAGAATATTCTGATGGCTTTCAATCTAGCAACAGGGGCAAATGTCTCATCATAATCAATGCCTTTCTGTTGAGAGTATCCTTTTGCAACCAACCTTGCTTTGTTTCTTACTATTACACCATCTTCATTCATCTTATTCTTCAGAACCCATTTTGTTCCAACAATGGTTCTATTCTTTGGTGCAGGCACAAGTTCCCATACTTTGTTCCTTTCAAATTGATTCAGCTCCTCTTGCATGGCAATAATCCAATCTGGATCTAGCAGTGCATCATCAAGTTTTTTAGGCTCCACCTGAGATAGGAAACAACCATAGAGACACTCATTCTGAGTTGCTATCCTAGTCCTTACTCCTGCATTAGGATCTCCAATGATTTGCTCTGCAGTGTGTGATCTATCCCATTTCCTTGAGTGCTCAGCCTGATTTCTCATTCTTGAAGTTACTTCATCATCCAAATCATCATCCTGATTTCCTCCCCCTGTGAGGTTACCACTACTCACAGGTGTGTCTTGGATGCTAGTTTCTCCACTGTTGATTGGCACAAATTCTTCTCTTGTATTATCATTCACTTGAGTCTATTGAACTTGAGTTTCAACTTCAGTTTCAGTCTCTTCATCAGAATCATCTAGATTATCAAACTTCAATGGATCTTTATCTTCATTATTGGCTTCTTCTAGTCCAGGTAGTTTTCTGTCATCAAATGTCACGTCTGTGCTTTCCATAATTTTCTTTTGACTGATGACATAAACTTTGTATGCAATTCTCTCCATAGAATAGCCAAGAAAAATTCCTTCAAATGCCTTTGCATCAAACTTACCAACATATTCAGAATTATCCTTCAATACAAAGCATTTGCTTCCAAAAGTATGAACATACTTTAGAGTGAGCTTCTTTCCAGTCATCAAGTTGTAAGGTGTCTTTCCAGTGTTTTTGTTGATGAGGGTTCTGTTCTGGATATAGCATGCAGTGCTTACAGCCTCAGCCCAAAAACATGTAGGCATCTTTGCATCAAGTAACATTGTTCTAGCAGCTTCAATTAGAGTTCTATTCTTCCTCTCAACAACTCCATTTTGTTGTGGAGTCCTTGGAGCTGAGAATTGCTGAGAAATACCATTCTCTTTACAGAATGCTTCAAGTATGGCATTTCTGAACTCTGTTCCATTATCACTTCTCAGTGCAATCACACTTGCATTGTTGGCCTTTGCTTCCTTGTCAACTTTCTTTATATGCTCAATGATTACTTGTGGAGCCTCATCTTTTGATGCTAGAAATTCCACCCATGTATACCTTGTAAAGTCATCAACCATCACCAAGGCATACTTCTTTTTTCCTAGTGACATAATATTGACAGGCCCAAACAAATCCATATGAATGAGTTGTAGGGGCTTGGTTATTGATGTCACTATGTTTGACTTGTGGCTTGATCTTTTCATCTTTCCTTTTTGACAAGCCTCACACACTCCTTCTTGACAGAATTCAAGTGTGGGCATGCCTCTCACTAACTCTCTTTTGACTAGAGAATTAATGGCTTTGAAGTTCAGGTGTGATAGTTTCTTGTGCCACAGGCAACAATCTTCATTTGATGCTTTTGAGTAAAAGCAACAAATTTTGTCCTTGTTTGCAGAATCCATATTGGCTACAAACAGGCTTCCTTTCCTTACTCCAGATAGAGCAAAATCACCAGTCTTCTTGTGGGTGATCAAACATTCATCTTTGTCAAAATCCACCTTGAATCCTCTATCAGTAAACTGACCAACACTTAGCAGATTATGCTTGAGTCCCTTGACCAGTGCTACATCTTCAATGATGACATTTCCAACTTTTAACTTGCCATATCCCAATGTGTTACCCATGCTGTCATCTCCAAAAGCAACCATTGGGCCAGCCTTTTCCTCATACTGTGGATAGTAGGGCCATATCACCAGTCATATGATTTGAGCATCCATTATCCAAAATCCACATGACCTTCTTTTCACTTTCTTTTCCCTGCAAACACAAAGGTATTACTTCTCCTTTGGTACCCAAACAAGTTTGGGTCCATGTGACTTAGAAATAGTTTTATCATAAACAACATGCTTGTCAACTTTCTTGGTGTTAGTCTTCTTGTCACTATTAGAAGTCTTAGAACCTGAGATTTCAGACTTAGGTGACAGAGGTACCTTCCTAGCTTTAGGAGGACTCGAAGACTTTGACCTGGTGTAGTGTGTATGAGAATTGTGACTGATACAACCATCAATGAATTGCCTTCTCAGATTGAAACAACTAGTCATAACATTCATATTGCATGGCATACAGTCAAATTTATCACAAAATGGTGCATCTCTATGTCTTAGAGGCACAGAACAATCATAGAAATGTTTAGACACACTACCAGCAGGTTTCTTGCATGCATGAGTTAAATGATTGGTACTGAGACAGTTCTGACAAGTTTTCCTAGGGGCATTAAGCATATAATCATAGTTGTTATCTTTGTTAATCCCTAACTTTCCATTTCTGTTCTGTTTCTTCTTAGTCACTTTCTTCTCTGATTCACTCTTTCCAGCTGAAACAAACTTAACAAACTTCTTGGGTCTTATCCTATCATCTACTGGCTCCTTGGTCTTTGACTTGACACTCTCACTCTTGGAAGATGCTTGTTGTTCATTGGATTGTGCCTCATCCTCATCATTCAACATTTGTTTGATGAGTAAGGCATCCTCATCAATTTCAGATGTTGATTCCTTAAAAATTAGATTTTCAGTTTTTTTTTCAAAATGTGAGGCACTTCCTCATGAACAACTATGTCATCTTTAATGATAGCATAGCCTTTTCTCTGTTTAATAGTGTCATAATCAAGTCCAATAGCAACCTTGGGTTTTGCTTCAATTTTCTCACAGTAGGATTGCACTAGACCAGATGATTTCTTGAAAGTTTTCAGTTTGAATTCATTTTCAGCTAATTCATCCCTAAGAGCCTTTTCAACCTGACTAGCACACAAAACCTTATTCTGTAGATATTCAACTTCTTTCTTAAGGTTTTCTACTTGCATAGCAGTTAGCTCAAGTTCCTCATTCTTTTTTATTAACATTTCATTTCTAGTAGATAGTTTAGTAATCTCTTCATTAGCAGCAGTCATACTAGTATGAATGTTAAACATCTCAACAGATAGTTATTCAATCATGCATTTATACTCTGAAATAGACATGTCTATAGTAGTGAGAGATGGTACCTGAGGGTCTGATGGAGATGTGTCATCCTTGGAATTGGCCATCAAGGCATAATTGCAAAATTCTTGTTCCTCTCCATCACTGTCAGAATCATCCCAACACTTTCCTTAAGCTATGTAGGCATTACCTTGTGTCTGCTTTTCAGAAGGGCCTCATACTTAGCTTCGAGCTCAAGATAATCTCTATCCTTCTTTTTAGGCTTCTTGCATTCACTGGCAAAATGCCCTAGGTCATTGCATCTATAGCACCTTACAGATGACCTATCCACATGGCTGGTTTTGAACTTATTCTTGTTTGGTTTCATAGGTGCCTTGCTCTTGTTGAATGAATGGTTTTGGGTTTTAGGTTTGAAGGGTTGGTTCCTCTTAAATCTGATGTTTGGAAATTTTTTGGCCATGAAAGCATATGAAGTGTTTTCCATTCCATCTAGTTCTTCAAGAGTATAGAACTCATCTTCCTCCTTCTCCTCAACAGGTTCACTTTCCTCAGCTTCAGTTTCTTCCTCTTCCACTACCTTCTCTATCCTTAATTGGCTAGTAGATGCTTCTAGGTCTTAAATAGATTTGTTGACAATCAAGGCACATGATGTGTTTATCATTCTGCCTTGGTTAGCTTGGATAGCCCTTTTCTGAAGCAACTCAAGCTCATGAGTTTTTAAAACCCCATAGAGCACATCATATGTAACTTTGTTCAAGTCTCTTTCCATTAGAGAAATGACCCTTTGCTCTAGATTGTTTGGTGAGGATAGCAGAAACTTCATGTTTAACTCCTTGGTACTGTAAACCTTGCCATTCATCTGCAACTCAGTAACTAGCTTGTGAAATCTCTCAAACATCTCAGTAATGCTTTCCTTTAGCTGTGCCATGAAAGCCTCATACTGTGTGACCAGTATCTGTTTCTTGTTTTCTCTGACCTCATCAGTTCCTTCACATAACACCTCAATGTGATCCCACATTTCTTTGGCAGTGGTACATGAAGCAATGTTTGCAAACATTGACATGTCCATGGAATCTATAATCAGCAACATGAGATGACTGTCAAGGGCAACCATGTCCATTTCTGATTCTGTCCATTTGGATGGATCCTTAGCCACATAAGATCTTGGAATAGTAGTGGTTCCAACAGTCTTTTCAGGAATCTCCTATTGGGGAACAAATGGACCATTCTTAAGAATCTCAGGATACAAATGATGAGATTCTTTGATGAACAACTGCATCTTTATCTTCCAGAGGTTATAATTCTCTTTGTCAAACTTAGGGACTTTCACCGTTCCTGTAGTCTTTGGTGTATTTGAACTCATGATCGTTTTTCTGTTTTTGAATAAACAGCCCGCTCTGATACCACTTGTTGAGTATTGAATATAGTAAAAGAATACAGAGAGGGGGTGAATGGATTCTTGAACTTTTCTTGTCTCGAGTCTATGTAGCAGATAAGTGTTTGTGTGTGCAAGGTGTAGGTGCGGATAAAGAACAACACAAGACACAATATCATTTTAATCTAATGTATTATTAGATAAAGGTTGCTACAATCTGTGAATACAAATGATAGTATTCTCAGCTTCGTTTTTCTCAGAGAGATATAGCTTACAGTGTATGAAAAACTTGACTCTTCAAAAGTTATTAGCTAAGGAAGCGAGGCTGTATACTTATAGCATGGATACAACCTACTTACTACAAGTAAGGTAGCTAAACAAATTACTTTCTAGTTTGTCTATCCTTTTTGAGTAAGTGTCCAAACGGTTACAGATTTGAATTTGCAAAGCCTGTTCAGGTCCACTTCTTTAGCCCTTTGTCTCTTCTATATCTCTCTGAGCTTCCTTGTAGGCTTTCCAGAGCACGTTACAGATTGTGGTCCATAAAGTGCATTGGCTCGTTGCAGGTTTCTGACTTGTACAATTTCTTCAGTATTTTGTCTCCAAGAATGTATTCGAGAAGTGACTAAGTAAGTGATTCGAGAACTAGAATTGACTTGATCGATAACTCTGAGTTCTCGAACACTGTTATATTGACATATCGAACCACTTCTCGAATAGCTCTTTTCCATCAGGATTCCTTGAGTTGTCGAATAGAACATTTGACTTATCGAATCCTCGAGATATCGAATAGCTTTCTAAGTCCTTGAGATATCGAATGGAACTTTGACTTGTTGACTCTTTGAGAACTCGAATACCACTTTGACTTGTCGACTTCTTGAGTTCTCGAATAGAGTAATAGACATATCGAATCTCTGAGATATCGAATGAGATATCGAACAGTGTATTCAGAGATATCGAATAGTGTCTTGAGATATCGAATCCCTGACTTCTCGAATGCTGGACTTCTCAAATAGACAAATATACTTCTCGAATTGGTACTTAGGCAAATTCTTCATTTCTTCAAATCCCAATTGTGATTATTTGACAGTCTTTATCTTCTTGCTTGAGGCATGAACCTTGGAACTTCTTTCAAGCATTATTCTTTGTTAACTCGAATAACTTGTAGAAGGGGGGGTTGAATACAAGTTATATAATCGTGTCTGATTTTTGCTTGATTATATGAACAAGAATAAACGAATGAATCAAACTCTGTTTGTATTAATAAGATCAAATACAAACTCTACCAAAGGTGTACAATACCTTTAGCAGCTGCTGACAATACAAATCTCTCTCTGTTTGTTTCGAACTCTCGAATACAAACCTTATACAGAGCTACGCACACGAACTCACAATACACGCTCTTTACAATGATATTGAGAGAGTATTTATAATGCTACCTATCAACTAATAACAGAAAGATATAATCTATACATGACAATGTCCTGCCTTCTAGTTGATAGTTTCCATCAATAGAAAACTCTTTCCTTCATAATATCTTCTTGCTTGTTCTTCAAACAACGATCCTATTTTATAGCACTTGCCAGTTTCTGTAGCATCCACAATGACATCATCAATAACACGACTGATATCAGCATTTCATCTTGCATCAGTATCTGATCATCATCAGTATTAGACCGTCATCAGGATTTGCTCTTTGTTCCTGATATGTAGTCTCCGATACACTGTTCATTCCTGACTAAACTGTACAGATAACTGTCTTACACATAAATCCTATATATAGTGCTAAATCCTTTATAAGATCAGGATTACAAGAAGTATAATGTGTAAATTCTATTCTTAACATCACAACTTATGAATTATTCCTAACAATCTCCCCCTATTTATGCTTTAAAATCTGAAGCATAAATCTAAGTTGTGGATGTCAAAACATATAACAATACAACCAGAATAGAATTTATGAATGTTGAATTATGAAGTTAAGTACCTCCTTCCAAGATGTAGACGTTTATCTAGTACTTAGAAGAAAGAATTTTAACTATTAATGCTACCACTTCCTAGCTGAGATTCACCACTGTCACTCCTAGTTCTTCTTTTTACTTCCCTTTGTCTGCTCTTTATCTCCCCCAGTCTGGTGTTGTTGTTGTTGTCTTTGAATTGTCTTTATCTCCCCCTTTTGACATCAGCAACATTAATTCCAAGAGATTCAGAAACAGAACAAATGATATTCATCAGAACTGCTTGATTTTCCATAATTGTAACTTGGTTATCTTCAAGTGATTGAAGTCTTGTTTGCATAGCAATTTGAGAATTCTGAATATCTTTCAAAACATCAGAATGAACTTCAATGTTGGAAGTGCTTCTAGTATCTTCAGAATCAGAATCAGAAAGAACTGTATCTTCAAGTCTTGTAGAAGAAGTTGCTTGAGTTGTATGATATTCAAGTAATAAAACCTGATTAGAAGTATCAACATCTTCATCTTTCTGATCTGGAGCTGAAACATGATCATCATCTCCTTTACCAGTATTCTGTGTACTAACATCTTCAAATCCTGACTCCTCCTTAGAGTGATCAGAGACTGTAGATGTCTCAATTCTAGCTGATATTGGAAGTACATACAAAGGAACACTAGGATCATTAGGAACTTCATCTGGTACATATGTATCAAGAGATTGCTTTATCCTGGCACCTCTTCTGTTAATGATTCCTGCAAGCCTCTCCTTTTGCTTCTGAGCTTTAACTTCTGGCTTTGCATTGTGATGTGCTAGGTCATTCTTCTGATACATTTTGATGAATGAATAAGTACCAGCATCCATACTCAAATTTTCAGACCAAGATTCAGGAAAAACCTGATCCCAGAAATCAAACGATGGTTTCCTAATTTTCTCTCCCTCACTATGGAGTTGATCATCCATACCCTCATTCTCACTTTGACTTACTAAAGTCAACACTCTTTCTACCTCACCTTTTGCCTGGTCAGGAGCCAGCCTCTCAGTTTGTGGATCTAAGTCCATCTTTTCAAGTGTATCACTCAAATTTGGATAAGTGCTCTCATGACCTACAGAAAAATAGGGGCTAGAAGGAGTTTTTATACCTGAACTCACATGGAGAGAGGGTTCCTCATATGGCAAGGGGCTTGAGGTTTTCTCCAAGGAGTGAGCTGCTATAGTCTCTGAACCCATACTATCATCTACTTTCTTTCCAGAGACTACAGGCTCCAGTATACCACTTTCAGGTTCTTTACTAGACTCTGATGTCTTCAGTAATACTTCATTAGACACCATAGTTAGTACATCACCGTCTTTAAGTGTTGTTTGCTGAGACTCACCCTCAAGGTGGATAGACTCTGACTGAACAATGTTTGTTTGATCTTCAAGAAAACCAGTCAAAGTTATTCCTCCCATATCATAGGGTTTCTCACTTGCAATTTCAGTCATCACAGAAGACCTTTCAACATCAGCTATCACAGCTCCTGAGTCATCCAACCTCTGACTAGATGGTTCTTGTGTTACAGTGACTGTGATCTGATCTTTCCTACTATTCACCACTGGTGCAATAGTATCTTCTGTTGACTGCATTCCTCTATCTACTTCCTCCTGTTGTTCACCTTGAGCTGAGGCATCTTCAATAATGACATCTTTGTCAAATAAATATGCATGTAGTGATTGAAGTGCAACATGCTTCGAGAGTCCAAATTTCTTGACTAATTGTCTTCTGATAGATACATAGAAATACATCTTCATTAAGTCAAGTCTTTGATGTAGAAGTCCATATTCATCTGGAAATAAAAGTTTTGGTACTCTTTCAACCAAAAAATCTAGAACAGGCCTTGACAACTTCACTTTGAGAGAAATTAGTCCTATAGCCAGTCTGTATGATAATGTAGTTTCCCATGAAGAATCAATATCCAGATCTCTATGGTCATTTGCTGACTTGATTGTAGCTTCATTTGTAGAGACCTGCATGATATTAGTTGGACCAGACTCTGTCTGTGTAGGTGACAATTGAATCTTTCTCCTTGTTCTCCTGGTATAGTGAGCAAAAGATTTATCCTGAGAAGACTCAAGAGGTGTAGACACAGAAGTGATCTTGGGATAAGATCTTTGTTCAATAGACACAGTCTTTTGAGAGACAATATCCAGTAACTGTTTTCCCTTTTTAAGAACTACAGCCTTTTGGGATACTGCAGCCTGGCTGTGGCTAGGTTTTTCATCTCTTTGTGCTAACAGAGAAAGTTGAATTGTAGCCTTCAATTCTGCTCTCTCAGCAAGAGTTAAATCATCATCATCTTCACTAGAATTACTACTACTTGACACAACAAATCTTCTCTTCCTTACGACTGATGTCTTTTGAGAAACACCAGAGGTTGGTTTCTTTGAAACAATAGGCTGTGGATCAAAATTTGGTTCTTGAATTGTTTCAGAGACTATAATGTTTTGGGCTACTTGGGTAGACACAGGTGGGTTCTCCTCCAAATGAGATTCCTGAGCCATTTCACCACAAAAGAAAGAAGAATTGTAGAGAGTAGGAAGATGAGTTTTAAGAATTACCTGAACATGATGTGGATAATGAATTTCAGGTATTTCATCTAGATTCTTTTCATTGTCCTTCTTTGTAATGTCAGAGAAAATTCTCTTTTGCTGTTCATAAGAAGAAACATAATGTTCCCTACCAAATCTAGCTTCAACATCAGGAATAAAATGGTTAATAAACATTTGCATAAATCTATGATAATAAACCATTTTCCTATTTTGATCTCTTAACCCAAGTTTAATACACATCTGACTTAAGATAATGTGACCAATGTTAATTACTCTGTCATAAAGCAAACTATAAGCAATATGTGATGTAACAGAAGTAATTTGCTGAAAAGAACTACATTTACCAGTAAAACATTTAGCAATTTGATCAAAGAAGAAAGACCATTCCTTTCTAATAAAAAACCTATTCAACTGGCTCATGTTGTCTAGAGGTCCACTATAACCTAATTCAGACAACATAGTTCTTACATTATCATCAGATGGTTCACTTGCATAATTATCAGTAACAGGTAAGCGAAGTACTGAATTAACAACAGATTCAGTAATGTCAAATGAATCTTGTCCTAAGTGTAGAACAATCTTACCTGATTGACTCTGAGTAGAATCAAATACCTCAGCATTCTCCCAAGCTTGTGTAACAGCTGCTTGATTAATTTGTGGAGATGCTGTCGATGCATAACTTAATGGTCCATTCGCCAGAAAGTCCATGATTGGATGAAAATCAGTTAATACTCCTTCCTTGTTGGTGATAGCTGTTACATGATTGTTCGTCATAAAATCAAAGTCACCAAACTTGAAAGCTACTGATTTAGGTAATCTTCTTTGAGCTGACATTTTTTATCTGAAAAGAACTTGAGAAATTCTTGAAATGGATTAGTGATTTTGAAAACTCAAGAGTGTTTTTGCTTTAGAGAATGTAAAATTAGAGAAAGCAATTACACGATTAGAGTTTCAAAACAAATATATTTCACAAATCTTTCCGAGCACTATCCCACGTTGACACCTAGATTGACAGATGTCAGTCCCTGAAAAGTGCAGTTATCCATGATTTTTGGAAAATAAAATCTAAAATTGATTTTCATGAAATAAATCAGGGTATTATTAAGATAAAAATCAATACTGATCAGCTTCCTTTTTCTGTTGACCTCCCATCAAAATAATCACAAAATGCAATGTGATTTAAAAATATAATTTTCAAATCCTGATGGTCACACTTGAAATCCTGATCAATATCATCCTGATTCCAGAGACTTAATATGGAATTTCCACGTGGCATCTTTCTTTTATCTGAAAAAGAAAATAAACAATTAATCTGAACAAAAATCAATTGGTTAGATATATTCAACATTTCTTGAAAACAAGAAATACAGTCACACGCAATAATTAGCATCTGACTTCATTAAAACTTCCAAGTGACTGTTCAGCTTCTCACGTCTTTCTTTAAAAGAAACAGACACCTTATGCCTTTCTCCATAAACCTTTCAATTTCTTTTCTTCTTAACAATGCTTCTCAAACCAAAATTCCATTCAAACCCATTCTTTAGATCTTTCACAGTCGATGAATGTCCTGTTCTTGATCATCTCTTTGAAAAGACGACTCTTCTCATCGAACTAATCATGGATGAATTAGTTTCAGATAATATCCAGAGGTTTCTCCTAAAACATCCATCTGTTGGATACAATCTTCCCCTAACCTCCTCAAAACTTGAGGATGAAGAATTTGGCCGAGAGTCTGAGATTGATCTTGATGGGGATGCTATACATTTAAGTTAGCTGCTCTCATTCAAATCGCCAAGACAAGGAATCCAAGAGTAAACGAGGCTATTCAATCCCCTGATGGATTTCTTGAGATGCTCCTTGTCCTGTACCTCAGAATTCATATCAATAAACAAGTATAGAATTATCAGTAGAAGTTAGACAAAAAGATGTTGTATTTCATTTTCATATATGTAATGATTTCAATTAATGAAAATACAATTTCTTGTTATCTACTTGTCTTTTGATTATTGAATGATGTATAAATTATCAGTATGCAAATATTAAAACTTGCTGGCATAGACTTAACACATCACAGAATTAGATTACTACACAAAGTAAACGTCAGGATCTGAAACAATTTTCATAATCCTGATACTGACACAATACTGATGACGTCAGCATCCTGATAACAAATCTAATCCTGATGATTATTAACAAGTCTATCATACTGAAATTTATCAAGGCAAAGTGTTATAGCTAAAGCTTTTAACAATAAAATATAGATCCTGACAAGAATATCAAGTCTATAAGCTAAAAACAACATACCTTGCTACTATTGCAGATGTTAAAGATCTAAAAATTTAACATTCCTAACTCACTTACTAATCTACTGAATGTAGTCTCATCAAGTGGTTTAGTTAGAATATCTGCAAGCTGTTTGTCAGTAGGAACAAAATGAAGTTCCACAGTACCATTCTCAATATGTTCTCTAATAAAATGATACCTGACATCAATGTGCTTAGTCCTTGAATGTTGAACTGGATTTTCTGTAATTTTAATAGCACTAGTATTATCACAAAACATAGGAATATAACTAAGTGTCATACCATAATCCATCAACTGATTTCTTATCCAAAGGAGCTGTGCACAACAATTGCATGCTGCTATGTACTCAGCTTCTGCAGTTGAGGTTGAAACAGATTGTTGCTTCTTGCTTGCCCAAGAAATCAATCTATTTCCCAAGAATTGACATGTACCTGTAGTGCTTTTCCAGTCTATTTTACACCCTGCATAATCAGAGTCTAAATAGCCAATTAGAAAGAAATCAGATTCTCTAGGGTACCACAAACCAAGATTTGGAGTTCCTTTGAGATATCTAAAAATTCTCTTCACAACAATTAAATGAGATTCCTTAGGATCACTTTGGAATCTAGCACATAAACAGGTAGAAAACATTATATCTGGCCTACTTGCAGTTAGATATAACAATGAGCCTATCATGCCTCTATAACTAGTATTATCCACACTCTTCCCCTTAGGATCAAAGTCTAGTTTAGTGGCTGTTGCCATGGGTGTTTTTGCAACTGCACAGTCTTGAAAGTCAAACCTTCTTAAAAGATCTTTGATATACTTTGACTGATTAATGAAAATATCAGTCTCAGTCTGTTTGACCTGCAAGCCTAAGAAATAATTTAATTTGCTCATCATGCTCATCTGATACTTAGACTGCATAAGCTTGCTAAACTTAGCACACAACTTTTCATTAGTAGAACCAAAAATAATATCATCAACATAAACTTGAACTAAAATCAATTCACCTTTTATCTTTCTAAAGAATAGAGTTTTGTCAATTGTACCTCTTGTGAAGCCATTTTCAAGAAGAAATTTAGACAAAGTTTCATACCATGCTCTTGGTGCCTGCTTTAGTCCATAGAGTGCCTTGTCAAGTTTGTAGACATGATTTGGAAACTTTGGATCAACAAATTCAGGTGGCTGTTCCACATACACTTCCTCATCAAGTTTGCCATTTAGAAAAGCACTCTTTACATCCATTTGATATACCTTGAATTTTGAATGAGCTGCAAATGCAAGAAACATTCTGATTGCTTCTAATCTTGCTACAGATGCAAAGGTCTCATCATAATCAATGCCTTCTTCCTGAGAATAACCCTTAGCCACCAGTCTTGCTTTGTTTCTTACAATCATACCAGATTCATCTAGCTTGTTTCTGAAAACCCATCTTGCACCAACAATAGATCTATCTTTAGGTCTTGGTACCAGTTTCCAGACTTTGTTTCTCTCAAACTCATTTAACTCCTCCTGCATTGCAATTACCCAATCAGGATCCTGTAAGGCTTCTTCAACCTTCTTAGGTTCATTCTTTGAGAGAAAGCAACTATACAAGCATTCATTTTGAATTGATCTTCTAGTTCGAACACCACTATTTGGATCACCAATTATCAAATCTTCAGTATGATCCTTTGTCCATTTTCTAACAGGTGGTAGATTAACTCTGCTAGTCTCTCCCCCTAAGTTAGTGGTATTTCTTGTAGAAGAATTCTCTCTACCTTCAAAAACTCTCCTTTGATCAATAGAATCAGTAGATTCCATATTGCTGCTAGTTACTGATCTTTCCTCAGTAGACTCTGAAAGATCAGTTCCTGATGGAGTAGACTCTGAAACGTCAATTCCTGATGGAGTAGACTCTGAATAGCTAGTCTGCTCCTGATGATCACTGTGTTCTCTTTGATTTATTTGCTCCCCCTCAACAGTAGCATTCCTTTGAGAAGCAATAGAAATTCCTTCTGGAGAACCTTCATCATCACTGGAGAGTATCTCAGAATTCTTCAGATTTTCAAATTCCAATTTGTCATGGCTTTCATCAGTTTGCAGAATTCAAAATTTCTTATCATCAAATGCAACATGAATTGATTCCATAACAATGTGAGTTCTGAGATTATAAACTTTGAAGGCCTTAGATGCTGAATATCCTAGAAAAATTGCTTCATCTGATTTGGCTTCAAATTTTCCAAGTTGTTCTGGATGAACTTTTAGGACATAGCATTTGCATCCAAAGATGTGAAAGTATTTCACACTTGGTTTCTTTCCTTTGATCGTCTCATAGGGAGTTTTTCCATGACTATTTACCAAGGTACAGTTTTGAGTGAAACATGCAGTGTTAATAGCTTCTGCCCAAAAGTAGGTTGGAAGTTTTGCATCTGCAAGCATGGTTCTTGCTGCCTCTATGAGAGTCCTGTTCTTTCTTTGCACTACACCATTCTGTTGAGGTGTACCAGGTGCAGAAAACTGTTGAGTAATTCCTTTGTCTGCACAAAACCCCTCCATTGTAGAGTTCTTGAATTCTGTACCATTGTCACTTCTAAGTACTTTGACTTTGTACTCAGAGTTATTATGAATATTCTTGATAAGTTCAATGATTTGCTGAGGAGCTTCATCCTTCTTGTGTAGAAAGAACACCCATGTAAACCTTGTGAAATCATCCACTATCACTAGAGCATATCTTTTCTTGCTGATAGACATAATGTTTACTGGACCAAACAGATCAAGATGTAGCATGTGAAATGGTTCAGCAATTGAATTTTCAGTCTTGCTCTTGAAAGTGGTTCTTCTTTGCTTTCCAAGCTGACATGCATCACAAAGTCCATCTTGCACAAAATTTACCTGAGGTAGGCCTCTCACCAGATTGTGCTTAACAAGTTGATTAAGCTTCTTGAAATTAAGATGTGAGAGCTTCTTATGCCAATTCCAGCTTTCATCACTTATTGCTTTGCTGTAGAGACATCTAACAATTCCTTCTGATGTATCACTTAAGCTGGCTTCATATATGTTACCATGTCTTTGACCAGTTAGAACAATGTCTCCATTCTGCATATTCAGGATTTTGCATCCTTCTCTGTCAAAGATTGATTTGTAACCTTTATCACCCAGTTGACTTATGCTTAAAAGAGTATGTTTCAAGCCTTCAACCAGTGCTACATTTTCTATGATGACATTCCCCAAAACAATTGAGCCATATCCCAGAGTTTCTCCTTTGTTGCCATCTCCAAAAGATATTACTGGGCCAGCTTTCCTCTCAAACTTTGTAAGCAGGGACTTCTTTCCAGTCATATGTCCAGAGCATCCACTGTCCAAGATAATTGAATGCTTCTTTCCTGTGCCCTGCAAACAAAAAGTAACTAGTTAGAATTTTTTAGGACCCAACTTTGATTGGATCCTTTCTTACTAGATTTAGAAACAACAGGCTTTGAGAATTTTGTCTTTACTTTACCTGTTGTAGAGTCAACTTTAGACTCTAATTTCACAAACTGTTTGTGACTAGGAGTTTCAGATTTCAAGGAATAATAATCATAATATAGTTCATGATATTCTCTACACATGTAAATGGAATGAAGTAAACTACCACAATGATAACAAGCTTTTTGTGGTTGGTATTGAATTTTCTGAGTCTTGGGGAATCTGGACTCAGTTTTCCAAGAAGGTTTTTGATTGCAGTCTAGGGCCAAATGATTATGATTTCCACACTTATAGCATTTTTTCCTAGGTGCATCAGGTACATTCTTGTAATTATTCTCTTTGTTAATACCTTCTTTTCCATTCCTATTTCTTTTGATCTTGCTAGACTCTGAAAGACCATCTAATCTCTGTTTCAACTGAGACTTAGACAGAAACCCTATGTTTACATTCTTAGGTTTCTCTAACACTTTCTCATCTGAATTACTATTGTTAATCCTTTTGTGTACAACAGGGGTACCTTTTGAATCAACAAATTTAACATGATTAGGTTCAGAAACAATTTTCTTACCTTCAGATTTAGATGTGTTAGCTTCTATTTTACTATCATCATTGACAATAGCTACTCTTTCTTCTTGTCTAGCCTTATCAAAACCTAAACCATTAACTTTACCACGAATTCCATTTTTGATGATTTCTTGTGTCTTTTTACCAGAAATGTTAATGGTCTTAATCACATCTTTCTCTTCCTCTAGTTCTTTTCTGACATAGTCATAAGCCTCAAGAATAACACTATAATCATGCTTAGCTTTATCAGAACTTAACTTGTATTCTTCCATTTGAATTAACTCAGATTCAAGAAAATTATTTCTATCAACTAATTTATCATTCTTGACCTTAAGTTCATCTTTTTCACAAGTAAGAATTCTAAAATTAGTCATAAGATTCTTAAACTCAGCATGGATAGTTCTAATTTCATCAGAATTTAAGCTATCAAATGAATTAAGAGAGTGAAGTGATACCTTAAGAGAGGATGGAGAAGTTTTCTTTGGAGATCCAGGTTTGTCTGAACCATTTGCCATCAATGCAATGTTGTCATAATCCAATTCATCTTCAGAATCACTGGAATCAGCCCAATCCTTCTGTGTGACCATAAGTGCATTACCCTTTCCTGAATTCCTAGGCTTCTTACACTCACTAGCAAAGTGTCCAAGCTCGCTGCAGTTAAAGCACTTGATCTTGGCCTTATCAAGCTTGACAATTGTACCTTTGCCTTTGTCACTCTTCTTCTCCTCCTTCTTTTGAAAAGGTCCTTTGCTAAATCTTCTCCTGTTGAATCTTCCTTTCTTGAAGGCTTTATCAAACATAGCAAAGAGTTCCTGCATCTCAGATTCAGAATCATTGTTGTCAGAGTCCATATCAGTAGTCTCTGACTCAGAACTTTCTTTGCTTTTCTTCTTCTTTGAATTCTTTACAGCAATCTCTTCATGCTGTTCTTCAGGAAGCTTCTTTACTTCAGATTGAGCAGTAAGTGCAATAGTCTTCATCTTTCCTTCACTCCTGCTCTTCTTCTGCTGCTTGTCAAGTTCATAAGCTCTCAATTTTCCATATACTGCCTCTAATGAAATCTCATCCAGATCATTAGCTTCCTCAATCGCAGATATCTTCTCATTGTAGAAATCAGGCAAAGCTTTCATGAACTTTGTATTCATATCCTCCAAGTCATAATATTTACCATGCATGGCCATCTCATTGATGAGTTTTGTAAACCTATCAAAGGTATCAGTAAGTGTCTCACCAGACTTGGATTCAAAGTACTCATACTGTTGTATAAGTAATGTCCTCATATTCTTCCTGACAGGCTTAGTTCCTTCACAATGAACCTTAAGATTGTCCCATATATCCTTAGCAGTTTTACAAGAGAGAACATAGTTAGTGAGAACAGAATCAAGACTGTTGAATAATATGTTTCTCACTTTAGCATCTTTAAGAACATTCTCCTTGTCCTTATCTGACCATTCAGATTTTGGCTTCTCTGCTGTATGTTCTGGAACAACCACGCCATCAACAGTTGCTTGTCCAACGACCTTTGTTGGAACAAAAGGTCCATCTCTGATTTTGTCAAGATAATCAGGATCTGTTGCTTCCAGATGATGCAACATCTTTACTTCCCATAGAGTATATTCGTTTCTCTTGAGCATAGGAATCTTAGTATTCTCATCCTTGTAACCAGACATGATTGCAGATCTTTATGATTATTCGAAATCAACCTTCTCTGATACCAATTGTTAACTCGAATAACTTGTAGAAGGGGGGGTTGAATACAAGTTATAAATCGTGTCTGATTTTTGCTTGATTATATGAACAAGAATAAACGAATGAATCAAACTCTGTTTGTATTAATAAGATCAAATACAAACTCTACCAAAGGTGTACAATACCTTTAGCAGCTGCTGACAATACAAATCTCTCTCTGTTTGTTTCGAACTCTCGAATACAAACCTTATACAGAGCTACGCACACGAACTCACAACACACGCTCTTTACAATGATATTGAGAGAGTATTTATAATGCTACCTATCAACTAATAACAGAAAGATATAATCTATACATGACAATGTCCTGCCTTCTAGTTGATAGTTTCCATCAATAGAAAACTTTTTCCTTCATAATATCTTCTTGTTTGTTCTTCAAACAACGATCCTGTTTTATAGCACTTGCCAGTTTCTGTAGCATCCATAATGACATCATCAGTAACACGACTGATATCAGGATTTCATCTTGCATCAGTATCTGATCATCATCAGTATTAGACCGTCATCAGGATTTGCTCTTTGTTCCTGACATGTAGTCTCCGATACACTGTTCATTCCTGACTAAACTATACAGATAACTGTCTTACACATAAATCCTATATATAGTGCTAAATCCTTTATAAGATCAGGATTACAAGAAGTATAATGTGTAAATTCTATTCTTAACATCACAACTTATGAATTATTCCTAACATTCTTGACTCTATAAGTACAGTTACACAACTAGGATTTGGTGCCTATTATAAGTACAGAACAAGTAGAAACTCTACAACTAGAGGTTCCCCCAGTTAAGAGGTCATGTAAGTAATGCAGAGCATTACAAACATTTAGGCTTGTTATTAGATGTATACAGGCATGCCTCTGTGACTAACACTTCGCTATCTCAAGAATAATCCTTCTCAAGGTTTATTTTTTAGTAATTCACCATCCTTCTCCATTGAAGGTTATTGTGATGTTGATTGGGCAGCTTGCCCTCATACAAGGAAGTCTGTAAGTGGGTTTGTTGTACTTCTAGGTGACAGTATTATATCTTGGAAATCAAAGAAACAGCATATTGTTTCATTGTCATCAGCAGAGGCTGAATATAGATCTTTACGAAGAATTACAGCAGAGCTTGCTTGGTTGTCTCGTTTATTAGCAGAATTAGAAGTACCTGATATTATTCCTATTCTTGTTAAATGTGATAATCAAGCTGCTATATATATAGCTAAAAACCCAGTTTTTCATGAACGAACCAAACATATCGATATTGATTGCCATTTCGTTCGTGAAAAGCTGAATTCTGGATTGATCTCTCTAAGTTATACTCCTACTTCTACACAACTTGTAGATGTATTTACAAAGTCTCTCACAGGTGTTCAGCATAATCTGCTTTTGTCCAAGTTGGGTGTAAATGTTTTACCCTCCAACTTGAAGGGGGGTGTTGGAGTTACTTAGTTTTTCTATCTTGTATTGTAAATACTTAGCCAGTTTTGACTAGTCAATAAAAGTCAATAATAGAATAGTCAACACAGTCAAATAGATTTGTTGGTTAGATTAGTAACAGTTTTTCCCGCCAAGTCTGTTTGTATATATGTACACGAAGATCAGAACTTTTCTTTACAACTTGTAACAAACATTTCATTAATGAGAATTGTTCTTTAGCTTGATTGTTTTCTTCTTTAAGATTCTGTTATTCACAGAGATGACAACTGAAAGAATTGATGCTACACAATATAAGAGCCAAAAACAGTACAGTGTAAACAACGGAGCATGAAAATGCAGAAAACTTGTTCAATGTAACAATCTCTTGACGGCCAAATCGAGAGAATGCATGCAGTTTAAGTTTGCTAAGTCCACGTATATATTTTTTGTATCTCACTATACTTTTCTCATGTACAGAGTTGAGCCGCTCATCTTATCCTAGTATTTTATCTTAGATTGATAAAATTGGAGCTACCTTAAAACTTAAGATCCCATCCCTACTAACAACTAATTACACACGGCTTTACTAGTCTTTCAAGCAATGCCCCTCTAACCAGCCCAACTCCTGCATATTATAATAACAAAGATGACTGATGGGAAAGTTGATCATTAATTTGAGTCGACTCGATTCATTTAAACCGATTTGATTGAATTTGATAAGAGATCGAGTTCGAACAAAAAAATTTGTTCAATAAACTTATCGAGTTGATCTAAATTTTATGAGTGTTCGATTTGAATTCGACTCGAGATTGACTCATACTTGATTTATTAAACTCGAGTTGAACTCGACTCGATAAGCTATATACATAAAAATAATTATTTTATTTATATAAATAAAATATTACAATACATTAATTCAATAATTTGTAAATCATGAATCAATTACTAACCATCTAATTTCTCATTATTCACACAACTAAACATGAAAATGTACTAGATAATAGAAGTGTAGCTTATTTGGTTATATTCTGACATGGCGTAATCTTAATGAGGTTTAATTATAATATCTTTGAATCACTAAAAATCATTACTATATGCTCCCTCTAATTTTTTATTTTTGAGGCTTTGTCTTTCTTCTCCATCCTTTACATTGTGTTCCGAATCTAGGATAGAAAAGAAAAGAATAGAAAATGAGAAATTTTCTCTTCTCTCCAAATCTTTCTAAAAGTGGGAAGAAGATTTTTTGAGACAAATATATAAAGAGTTTATTTCCTACTCTTTAGCTTTCTTTTCCTTTCTTTCCAAATAAATGATTCAGGAATAAGTTGTGGAAATATATTTTTCATTTTTCTTTTCTTTTTTTTCCAAAAAAAGTTTATGAAACACAATATTAGTATCAACTCACGAAAAGAAATTTTACATATTATGGTTGGAAATCGAGATTGGGGTTCGTGAAAGGAGCCCAAAACACCAAATTGTAAGAGCATCTCCAACCCACCATATCCCTTACCAATATTTTTACCACCTTAGGGATTTTTTCCAAAAAACCAACTCCAACCACAATCATCTTTACCTAAAATTTTTAGGCGAGAGAAAATGGTTCCCTACATTTGGGGATCCATTACCAACCCCTAAAACATGCCACATCATTAATATAGGTAAGCAATTTAGGTTGTATCATCTCCAACCATGCTACATATTAAAAATATGTAAGATAGATATCTAAAATATTCTTTAAATATTATATTTAAAGTATAAAATAATTTTTTGCTTCCTTAGGGAATCATTATTTTAATATATTTTAGGGAAACATTTTAGGTAACGTTATTGAAATTGCTCTAAAAAATTCTAAATTATGGGAACAATACCAGGGATATCGTGAAAGTGTTTTTGACTTGCAAATCTTTATAATTTTTTTTAAACAACAATTATCCTACTTTTGTGTCACTTGTCATTACATTAATGATAATTGGATCTTGCAAGAACGGATTATTTATTTCCGTGTTGTTCCTTACCCACATCGTAGTGAAGTGTGTGATTGAAATAAAGAATATTAGAGTGGAATTTATATCTTATACTATATAATAAGTATAAGTTGAAAATTTGGTTGCCTATATAAAAGACTAACCACCATTAGATAAATATTAAATTAAATCAACGGTCAAGATTATTAAGATTATATTATAGGGAAATACTAACCATAGTCCTTAGGACTATGGTTAAGCATTAAATACTCTTATATTTTCAACATTTTTTGTAAGATTTTTAGTTATTTTTAGTTTCCCAATGTCTCTTTGCAACAGTAGTTTAATTTTCCAAGTAATAATAATGGACTGCATTCACATTAATTTTCAACGATAAAAACATCCTAAATTTCTAAATAATCATATTGAATTTCGTGCAAAATTGATGTATTAAAGTGCAAAACTTATGTATTAAATGCCTTTATCTATTTACATTAATGCTTAACCATAGTCATAAGGGCTATATTTAGCATATTTAGCATTACTCTATATTATATTAAAATTAACTTCTAACGCAAACATTATATTATATATTATAATTAACTTCTAATACAAATGTAATAACAAAAAAGGAGACAAGATCGACTGTTTTGTATGTAAAAGAATTCAACTGGAATGCTAAAGCGAGTTAATTAGTGCCGAACATAATAAATACCAATAGATTTATAATTCTAAATTTTGTAAACTTCCACCAATTAGCACATTTTAAGATAGATTGGATAGATTGGGTGTCTAAATACCTTTTTTTCTAATAAATACTTTTTTGTTATATAGAGAGTAATTATATTTTAAAAAAGTAAATAAATTATTGTACAATATACCCACACAATAAATCAAATATAAAGAAAAATAGTACCCACAAAATACTAAAAATGTATATAACTTTCAACATTAAAATATATATCAAATACATTTTCACGATAAAACAAACTTTAATCTCTACAAAAAAACATTAAAGTATAATAAAAAAGAAACTAAACATGGAGAAAAAAAGATAATAATTGATTTTGAGAAATATATAACCTTTAATTATTGCCCATAAAAATTCATTCACTTTTACGCAATCACGTATGATTGATAAGATGCACAATTTATAAAAAAAAACAATAGAAATTCCAAACAAATTGCACATTATTTGTCATTGAGATTCATGATAAAATTCGTAAAAAGTAAAATGAAAATATCTAATAAATAATGATTCGCATAATGTTTTTCAATAATAAATTAAGATAATTTTTTGAAATTTAGAGACGACCTTGGACAAAGTTCTTAAAAAAAGTTTTTAAACAAATTACAAAAGTTTATTTATAATACCATTACTAACAAAGAACAAAATAACAATTTAAGACAAATGAAGCATTTAGCAAATTTTAGTAGAGAGGAAACACTTTAACAGCATCACCAAAGAAAAATTTATTTTTTTTAAAAAAAAGAACAATTTTGGCAAATTTAGAAGATAAAAAACACATCCTAAAAATTTAAAATAATACAAAAAATTGTTAGTGAGAAGAAAATGAATAATTATGTATGTTGAAACATTAAATGTAAAATAAAATCACTCTTTGGAAAAAAAAATTATTCTATCGTAAAGATAATGTGATTTATTCAATAAAAAGTATGATATCTTAAAATCGGACAAATTTAATAAATATATTTTACAAAAAAACTAACATTTAATAAAAAAGTTTATAAGCTAAATAATGAATTCCGTGCATCGCACATAAAAATTTAAAAAAAATAATTTATATATGTTGAAACATTAAATGTAAAATGTAATCACTTCGGAAAAAAACTATTCTATCGTAAGATAATGTGATTTAATAAAAAAAGTATGATAATCATAAAATAGGACAAATTTATAAATATATTCTACAAGAAACTAACATTTTAATAAAAATAATTTATAATAACGAATTTCGTGCATCGCACGGGTCATAGACTAGTATAGATAACAAGTTATCATCAGTTGTTGTTGATAATGCTTCCAAGAATTCAGGGATGCTTTCGGGTATTAAGACATGATTAAATAAAAAAGCACTTGTTCACGATAGTGACATGTTTCACATGCGTTGTGTGCAACATATTCTTAAAGATGCATGAATTGATCGAAAAGATACATATAAAACTGCAAAAATATATTCAATTTAGCACATAGAGATGAAAAGTTTACCATTACCTTGTCCCAAACCGAACTCAACACCAAGAGACGTATCCCTTTCTCCTTAGATGTTGACACCCGTTACTTATGAAATGATTGTTGCGATTCTTGAACTCCGTCCAGCTGTTGAACATCTACATGAATTAGATTCTGAATATAAATTTTTGCCTTCGGAAATAGAGTGGAAAATGGAAAGAAAGTGTGTGATTGTTTGATGATCTTTTCAGATATTCAAAACAAACATTGGATTGTGTGATATATCCAACTGTAAATTTGTATTTTATTGATGTGATTCAAATTCGCAGAAGCATTAAAATGTGGGTGGAATCTAGTGATGATTATTTTTTTGTCTGCGTTTGGAAGTAAAGAATAGAATCACAGTCCTATTTGGCTACTTCACGTAACTGTTACTTTCTGGACCCAGAGCCAAGAAGTAAGGGAATTTCAATTTTATTTATGCAAAAAATAATTAATTTAATTTTTCGAATGATTCAAAATATAAAAATATTGGTAGCGTAGATTAAATGATATTTGTAAGTTAATGGTTGTTAAAATTGACATATAAACAAGGAGCAACTAGTGTGCTTAAACGCAAATGGATGAAAAATTGTTAGATCGAGGTAGCAATTTGGGTACAAAAATATTTACCAAATGTCACGTGTCATTTTTTAATTGATTATAAATAATGGATTAACATGGATTTTTGCGATATCAACCAATTAAAACATCTCGTACTTATAACACATAAGTAGCACCACATCATTTTGTAACAATTTTTTATATTCATTTTGTTGTCCATAATATTATTCTTCGATGGTATCTGTTACGTTCTAGTTTAATTGAAACATATCAAATTAAAAAAAATTGGATTTGAATTTTAAATGTGAAGGAAATTAAATTTGGATTTCAATTGTATGAACCTACGTTTAACTTGAAACTCGCTTTAAATCAAAATCATGTATATAAAAATATAAATTTAATCACATCTATAAAATTTATTGTATCGGGCCCAATTAGATTATAAAATCCCTATTATAAATAAGAAATTTATGTCCAAACATAACACAATATAACATTTATACTATTATATTACACTCGAAAAAATGAAAGTTTTGTTTTTCGATTTTCGACCTTTTTTGCAATTAATAAATAATATAATAATATAATTAACAATAACTAGCAGATTGCCTTTTATATTTAAAACATGTTACCTTTTAATTAAAAGATATTACCTTTGAGTGTACGATGAGATAGATCAAATGGTAAGAGTTTATCTCTTATCGTCCCAGGTACTATGTTCGATTCTCGCTTATCCTGAGATTTCTTGAGAACAGATACTCAATTGTAAGGCATATAAGCCTACTGATTCAAAAAAAAGGTACTACCTATTATAAATATCTAAAATTATCAATTTTACCAAATCTTCCAATAATTTATATGTCTTTTCTTATTTAAACATGTTACCTTTTAATTTAAAACATATTACTTTTCATAAATTTACCTAAAAAAATACTAATTATATTATTATCTTTCGATCATTACTATATACCCAACAATATGACACCAAATATTCTAATCATTAATAAAATATACAAAAAAATCTATACGTTTATAATAAGTAAACATAAGTATCATTATTTATAGTTTACTTTAACAGTTCAACCATACAACGAAAGTATATAATATATTACTCTAATTAGTTACTAATAATAAGTAATAACACAAGCACCAAATCCTTAAAACCAGAATACTTAGAAATCAGAACTTAGTAAAGCAAGAAGTTGATACTTAGAACAGAATACTTGGAAGTTAGAACAAGAAGTTTAATAGTGTAATTAGGACCACTAGTAAAGCAAGTCACTAAGTCAGGTGAAATCCTCAAGCACCAAATCCTCCCTAACATAACTTCCACTCCCCGTATGTCCAACACTTTCGTGTGCACTAGATGGTTCACCAAAATCATCAACTTCTTCGTCATCAATTGGAATATTTTCGTCATCCAATTCCACATCAACATCCTCCGGCTCCGAGTCTGACTCATTGTGCAATTTAAAGTTTGATTCCTCCTGCATCCTTGAAGCTTCATCATCATCATCATCACGAATACGACGCCGAGAATATACATAATCAGTACCACGAGCAGCTTTACGAACATTGTGTGGCTGATTTGCATTTGATGCACCATTAACCTCATCTACATGAACCCACAAAGGATCATCTGCAACCCACTCATTTTCCCATTGAAAGTCTTCGATAACTAATGGATTATAACCTTTCTCACTACGACGCAACTTCTCAAACCTTGTTGCTATCTTTCAATTATATTGCACATAGACCAGGTCATTTAATCGCTTCCATTCCAATCGATTTCTCCTTTTTGTGTGAATCTAAAACATAAAAGTAACAAAGTAAGTCTATGCATAAACTATTAGAAGGAAATTCAAGTAAATAAATATTTCTACTCACTAACTTACAAATTCAAAGGTACTCCAATTACGCTCACATCCTAAAGATGAACAACAAAGTCCAACAATCTTTTTTGCAAATTTTTGAAGTTCTTTAGTACGCCCCGCATAACCGCTCCACCAATCAACTAATTAAATCATATAGTAAATGGTTAATAAAAAAGTAACAGATCAGATTTGCGACTACTCAAATTTGGGACTACAGTACTATATTATTATTATTTTTTTACTTACGAGGCCTCTTCTTCTTTCGAAGATCAAATATTGTTTCCCTTGCAAAGCTATTTCTTGAGTTCTCGTACTCATCGACTTGGTCACTTATAGTAGCTCGTAATTCTCTATCTGACACCATATGCTCTAGAACATCATTAAAGTCTTCCCGTAGAGTCGTAGCATAATCAGGATTATTGCTTTCAATATCGAAAAACTTCCCTGGATTTAGAAACAAACCAGCCCAATATATCTTCGTTCCCATCTGATTATCCCACCTCCTTTTGATGATTCTAACCAGTTTTTGTTCAAGTTTTTTTCTGTCTTTAAAAATTTTTGAGACAGTGTCTTTGGCCTGCTCCATTACATACATTATATCAGGTAGTGCAGGTTGCTCATCTCCGTCGACAAGCCTTAATGCAAGTAGGAGGGGCTTTGAAGCTACGATGCAATCGTAAACACCATTCCAAAATGCAACAGAAAGCACAAAAGACTCTACCTTCCGTCCATTTAATGTTTTGGACAATAATGACTTAGTCCAATCACCACTAATAAACACCAACCGAAGATCATCTTTAAAATTGTACAAGCACTGCAAAGTAAGAAACGCAGTGGCAAATCTTGTTTCTCCGGGTCTTACCAGCTCCCTTTGACCAGTCTTTTCCCTCATGAAGTCGAGTATCCGACCATGCCTGTAAATGAATGTAGTTATTCTTTTTGTATTTCCGATGACCTTTTTGAATTGTTTTATTCCCCCGATTTCTTCCATCATAAGATTGATACAATAAGCGGCACAAGGATTCCACCAAAGTCCAGGAAATCTCCGCTCAAGTAATTGACCAACTGCCTTGTAATTGGCACCATTATCACTAATCACCTGCATAACAAATATAATCATAAAACTGATCAGGTCCAGTACCTTTAAATCCTTTATATATGCACCCATTTAGGCATTTACAAAATATGAATTACGTAAAATAGGGAGCAGGTGGAATACATGAACAACATTATGAATCCCAATTTCACGAATTCTGATCTCAAGAAAATCTGCTAACATTACTGCATCGTGTGACTTATCTGAAGCATTCACGGATCCAAGGAAAAAGGTACCTTGGGGACTGTTAACAAGAAAATTTATCAAGTGTCTTTGTCTTCTATCAGTCCATCCATCTGCCATAATTGTACAACCAAATCTTTCCCACGCCTTCTCATGATCTGCACGCAGCTTTTCTGTATTTTTCTTTGCTTTTTCAAGCAAAGGAACTCGAAGCTCGTGATACGACGGAGGTTTCAACCCAGGCCCATATTGTCCTACGGATTCAATCATGATCTCATAGCTCAAAGAGTGTGCAGCATTAAAAGGTATTCCATTTTCATAGAAAAAGTCGACAATATGCATAAACACTCTTTCTTTCTCTTCTGCTGTTTTTGTATATGATTCAATTGTTGTTTGAGTTTTGTGCTTATCATGCCTATCTTTAATAACCTCTTCAGGATTTTTTCTCAACATTTGCACAATTGACTTGCCTTTATTTGCTGGGGGCTTCGGCGACGGCGTGACAAAATTGAGTATTGAAGTTGCCTTCTTATCTGCTTTGTAGCTGTACTAGAACTGGGCATTTTCACGAAATTGGAATCCCCAACAGAAGAATGTAGTTCCTGGATATCGTGCTCCTGATCAGCATCATTCTCGTCACCATCTTCACCACCATCAAAATCTAAGGAAACTTTAGTCTTTTTTTTGCTCAAAATATATTCAAGCATCTGCCTTCTTAATTCAGTTGTTGTCTTCGAACAAATTGTAATATCTCCGAAACCTCCAACAAGATGTTGTTTTATCCGTTTAATTCCACCAGTCATTTGTCTTGCACATAAGCTACATTCCACCAAGTCTCTCTTATCAAGATTTGGCCAGAAAGCATATTTCCAACCCGGATCAATTGAATTTTTGGGTTTTCTTTTTGGATCATCCTTGGGCAGAATTTCAGTGTTAACACTTAGGGAATTCATCACAGTATTATATCTGCAAAACACATGTAATAAAATCACATAAGTTGTGTAAAATTTAAAGAAATTAAAAGAATTAAAATCAATCAATCAAACAGTAAAGCAAAAAAAGAATTAAAATAATTAAAATCTCATATTAAATTCAATATTTTTATTAAATTTTATATATATTTTTCTCAGATTAAAAGAATTAAAATCTCATATTAAAATAATTAAAAAGAAAAAGAAAATATGTAAATAGATTTGCAAATAAAATGAGAAAATGCCCTAAATGCCTACCATTCAAACTCAATGGACCGAAATACCAATGGGCGGAAGCAGCGGCCCTATTTACCCACGAGTTGCGCATCTTGGACATGCGTGTCCTGGGATGCGCATGTTGAACATGCGTAACAGGGGTCACGCATCTCCCAGATGCGTGATGACGTCAGATGATATCGTTTTTTCACAATCCGCTCCGGTGCTCAGACGACGAAAAAAATCGCCACAAAATCTCCCCCCTCCGTTCTCCACATTCCAGCCACCTACACTAAAACTGAGCACATCAAAACGATGCCCACAGCTCCCTCTTCAGTTTTCCATGTTCGTTCATTGATTTCTGGCCCTGCAGGGGCGTGCACGAGCGAATCGAAAAACGAAATCGGAAAATGGAGCTCGAATTGGGCCTTTTTAATTCGGTGATATAAACGAAAAACGAAAGGTAGAGGGTTGTAGAGGAGGAGAAGATGTTCATTTTGGTGTATGGTATGTTAGTGTTGGATGCCCGGAAAGAGTGTATGAAGTGATCGAAGTTTTGGTCAAAAAATCTCTTCGGTGGTGGGGTGGAAGACGATGAACAGTGCCAGGGGTCACGCATGTTCAAAATGCGTGTCTGACCTAACGCATGTTCAACATGCATGTCCCTGGTTACTATTCACGAATGCAGAATTCAGTTTGTAAAGCACACAGAAGCACCACATGCGTGTACAGACACGCATCTCCCAGATGCGTGTCCCGTGGGTATTTAGGGCCACCTGTTCCGCCGGTAGGTATTTTGGGCAAAAATGTTTGATTGGTGGGTATTTAGGGCCATCACCCAAATAAAAGCCCATATTATTTCCTGACAAAAAAAAAAGAAAAAAAAGGCCCATTATATATACGTATATATATACGTGTATATATATAAGAAAGAGAAAGAAGAGATAAGAAGAAAGAAAGATAAGAAGATAAGAAGAAAGAAAGAGAAGAAGAGATAAGAAGAAACACTACACCATAGATGGCCTATAGCAACCTTTTGGCATGGGTGTTACCACTATGGGTGTTACCATAGCTATGAAAATTTTGACCTATCGCAACCTTTTGATTGTGGTGTTACCATAGGTACAAAAGTATGTTACTTTAGTTATAAAAGGTGTTATAGTGGGCTAACACCATGAGGTGTGTTACCATAGAGTATTTATTAACAAAATTTTTATTTAATTTAAAATTAATTATTTAATAATTATTTGACTTTAAAAATAATTAATTTTAACAAAATCATTGAAATAATCATTTTAAAACGTATTATTCCATCAAATAATTAAATTATTGATTTTTCATAAATATTAAATTTTGTTTATAAATTTCAAATAAAAAGATTTTAAAATAAAGTAATATTCAAAAATTATTAAATTTGATTAAATTCATTAAAAAATTTAATAGAGAAAATGATAATTTGCATACACTGTGAATTATTTCAAAATAATGAAAATAATAAATTTAAAAATTATAATTTAATACCAATAAATTAATATACATTAAAATATTTTTTTGGACAAAAAAGTACGTTGAATTATTGAGATGGGCTGTAAACAAAAACAAGAAAAGGGCCGAGCGGCAAACGAAAAGAAGAGCGGCAAAACGAAATTTTAGAATTAGGTTAGTCAAAAACTACACCTAAATTGTGTTGCCCGCCCAGCTGAACATTTCCCCCAAAACACTCATCTCTCGACCCTCATCTCTCTCTCACTGGTCCCTCTCTCTCTGTCTCTCTCACCCGCCTCCCTCAAAATACACTTCCAGTCCTAAAAAGATAAACCCTAGATTTTAATAAACCCCCAAATCGAAGCCCTAAATCGAAAAAGGTAAACCCAATTTTCAATTCAATTGAAGCCTTAAATCGAAAAGGATGAACCTTAAATCTTGAATCGGTTGATTCTCTCAGATTAGTATCTAGAATTAGTAAGTATTTTTCCAATTTCTTTTTAAATTTCATTTTTAAATTTTTAATATAACTTCTTTTGACAGATTGGGTTGCTTGGTTCATTTTTCAGATTGGGTGATCTACAATTAGTAAGTGATTCTTCATTTTTTGTGTCTGTTTTTGTATGAATGTATATCTTTTATTTGTAATTTTGTTTGTATTCTTCAGTTTTTGTTTTATTTTGATATGTATGGTTGGGGAATTCTCTATTGTGTTGTGTAGAGGAGGTGTGGATGGATTGAGACAGGAGGGGTTGAATATTGGAGGGCTGTTTTATTAATTCTCTATGGTTGGGGTTGTTTATTCGAGTAATAAATTGTCTAAATATATTCGTGTATTTTTCGTCCTACGAATGTATTCATAATGGGAGGAGGTGAGGGCTCAACTGCAAGGGAACTACTTCGACACAAGACTATAGAGAAGGTTGTCATGTGTGACATTGATCAGGTAACCAGGATTTCCTTTCACAGTCATACTTTGAAAGTTTGAATACATATTTCTAATGTTCTGTTCTTCTACTTTCTGAGTTGTTCCATTATAATTTTTTTAGTAGTATTCATTCTATAAAAGAATGAATATTGAGTTGCTTGTTTGGTATGGTTGCGTTCTTTTATTGTAAAAGACAGGGAAACAAGGGGGAAGGGTTGCTGCCCTTTTAATTATGTATATTTTAAATGTTACTAGAAAGTCCCTTCTAAATTCTTTCAAGTAACCAGCCTCTTTAAGATAAATATCAACTTAACCACACTATACAAAAATTTAGTGTGGATGTAATTATGTGCAGTCACTACATAATAATTACTGTTGATGAGTGGATTTCGTAACAACTTTTGAGAGGTTTATGGTGAGTTGTAAAAGCTAACGATCAACTAATCTATGGAGAATGGAGGTTTTTTTTGTGGGGGTTGAACTGAGCTCGAGAGCGTTTACAAGAATCTCGCGAGTTCCCTTGAGGCTTGTGTCGTGTGTTCTCAAGAATCTCGTAGGTGTATTGCGAGGCTTGTAAAAACATGTTCTCAAGGTGCCTACGTACCCTTGCTTATATAGGGATCAAGTTCACGTAGTTCTTTTTAGACTAGAAGTCTGGTTAGGCGGCAATAAACTAGGTTCCTAATTCGTGGGGAACTCCTTTTCTCCAGATTTCAGCCACGAATAGGCGACCTAAGTCGAATAGAACTCAAGTTCTAGTCCGACTAGGAGTATGTTTACAAGTTCTCGTCCTATTAGATGTATTCAAGGATCATCTGCGCCCAAGGAATACATTCCAATAAGGAGTTGATGTTCATGACTTGCTCCTAAAGAATAGGAGGCTTAATCATACTAGAATTCTGCTGGAATAAATCTGTTCTCGTACAGGAAGCTGTCTCTCAGGAACCTGTCTGCAGGAACCTGTTTCTCGGGAAGCTGTCTACAGGAAGCTGTCTTTCGGGAACCTGTCTCTTCGGGAACCTGAACCTGTTTAGATCCATTTCACATGCTATTTAGCCCCATTTAACTTAAGGGACCTCAATCATAACCCATATTACTCATACGGATTGGATCCTTAAGCCTAATGGGCCTAAATCTAGCCCATGGATATTTTGGGCACAACAAGTACCCCCCGGTTCCTCGAAGTCATAGGATGCGAGAGGAACCTAAATAGCTTGATATTTTAAGGTCCAATCCCTTCAGTGCTCCCATGTTTCTTCTGAGGGAACCATGCGGGTCTTTGTCTTCTTGTTTGAATCGTGACAAGGGCACAAAATGAATCCAATTAGGCGCTGAGTGAATCCTTTAACAAGGGCACAAAGCGAATCTAATTGGGCACTGAGTGAACCTCAAGATTGTTAAGGGAACCAAGTGAATCCAAATAAGGGCATAAAGTGAACCTAATTAGGCGTTATGTGAACCTATGCTGAGGGCACAAAACGAATCCAATAGGGCACTAGATGAATCCTTAAAAGGGATAAGGTGAATCTTAAGATTGTCAAGGGAACCATGTGAATCCAAATAAGGGCATAAAGTGAACCTAATTGGGCGTTATGTGAACCTATGCTGAGGGCACAAAACGAATCCAATAGGGCACTAAATGAATCCTTAAAAGGGCACGAGGTTAACCTTGAAAATCATAACTTAATTGCTCGAGAGGTTGCTTTATCTGATAAGCTGCTTTTCATCTGACTGTCTTGTGCATGCTGTCTATTAGAGGTAATCTAGGATCAGCTGCGTCCTAGGAGTACTCTCCAATAATAAGTCGGCATCTATCTGGCTGGCTTCTAGATCTTTCTGCTATCTATGCTCAGGAACCTGGTGCTCAGGAACCTATGTCTCGAAATCTGGTTCTCAGGAACCTCTCTACAGGAAACTGTACCTGCACAAATAACAAATTTGTTAGTCTCGGGAGCGTTTCTGTAGTTCCCATGTACTTCTTGTTGTTCTCATTGCTGTTGCTAGGCTAATTCGGGCTCTTCTGCGGGGAGGAAACTGGTTCATTCGTAATCTGCTCAGCTACTGGTTCATCAGGAACGTCTTGATACTCATAATCTCTTGACTGTCTTCTCAACTAATGCTCATTTCTCCACGTTAGGTCTTCATATCTCGTACTAGATCTATCTCCTCGCTCATACAATACTTGTTGATTGGAACCTACGACTTAATAGGTCTTAAATCTAGCCCATGGTGATTTTGGGTACAACACCAAGAAAACTAAAAAAATAGGTTAGTAATACGAGCTGAAGAGCTCACATACAAGTGATGCATGTATGCATGTATGAATGATTATTTACGTTATATATGTTGCTATCTTCTCAAGTGGCATATCAATTATCTACTTGACTGATTCAACTAACACGTTCGAGATCATAAATTAAGCATATATGTTACGTAAACTGCAAACCTATAGGGCATGACAACATCCTAAGTACAAGTTCACATAAATTTCATTTCTAAAGATCATGCAATATGTGCGTTAAAAGCTTTATGCATCTAAGCATGACAGAATATAAGATCTCGTTGACATAAAATGTGCATGATAGTTAAGGATATAAAGGCATGAAAGTAAAACTTATCTGTGTTTCATTGTGCCAGTTCGAATTGAGGTTCCGTTACTGAAACTGGAAGATGGAAGCTCTTCTCTGTGCAAACGTAGGGGAATTGAGCTACCCCCCGAGCCATCATGACACGTAAACCTCATATAGTTTGTTGAAGCGATTGACTGAAGACTGCTTGTTTCGGCTGAATATCACTGAATCTGGAAGCTGTAGCTATAAACTGTGGGTTGAAAACCGGAAGCTGGAAGCTACTAACTAGAAGCTTCTGATGATCATCAAGGATGCTGCAAGCTGCTTTATCAAAAACCTGTTAGTAGTATGGTACTTGCTTCAAGCTTTATAAAATGAGAGTATTCATCTTTGTATCGCTTTGATGAGGGCACAAGGCGAATCTAATTGAGCTCTAGGTGAATCCTGGGAAGGGCACTTAGAGAATTCAATTGGGCTCTAAGTGAATCCTTGACAGGGCATAAGACGAATCCAGTTGAGCTTTAAGTGAATCCTGAGAAGGGTACTTAAAGAATTCGACTGGGCGTCAAATGAATCTTTTGGATTTAGGGAGCACAAAGTGAATCCATCCGGGCTCTAGGTGAATCATGGCAAGAGCACGAAGAGAATCCGGTTGGGCACTAAGTGAATTCCTTTATGGCACCAAGTGAATCCTTATAGGCTCTAAGTGAATCCTGTAGAGGGCACAAAGAGAATCTATAGGGCACATGATGAATCATTTCAAACTCTAGGGGCACCAAGTGAATCCGTAAGGGCACAAGGTGAATCCCTTCAAATGCTAGGGGCACCAAATGAATCCGTACGGGCACAAGGTGAATCCCTTTCAAGGCTTTTCAAGTACAATCAAACTCTAGGTTAGGTTACCCATGATTAGGTTCCCAAAACCGTTAACTAGGTGCCCACATGCTTATGGGACTTTTGAATTGTGCCTACGATTCATAGGGCTTTTCTATGTGAATCTTTCATGCTTGCAAGTCTTTTCTAGCTATCGAGTGCCTGTAACTGAGAGGGCTTTCAAAGTGAACCTTTCTGGGCTCTATGCAAATCCTTGTAAGGGCATAAGGTGAATCCAACTGGTTGTTTATGTGAACCTCTGCTTAGGACAAAAACCGTAACCAATCGGGCACCAAATGAATCCCTAAAAGGGTACAAAGAGAATCCATTAAGATACCAAACAAATGCGCGTGGATGCATGAAGCACCAAGTGAATCCTTTTGGGCTCTAAGTGAACCTATACGGGCACATAGAGAATCCATAAGGGCACTAGGTCAATACATGGATATGCTCAGGGAACCTAGTAAGTCCTTCTAGGCTCTAAGTGAATCCTTAGATGGAGCACAAAGAGAATCCAGAAGGGCACTAGATTAATCCTCTACAGGTATGGAGCTCTTGCTGTAAGTACACTTTCTTCTATTCAGGTATCAGCTGGCTGAGAACCTCATGCAAGAAGCTGCTAATCATAAACTAACAATTGGCTTCTAACAAATGTCAATGAACCTGGAAGCTGTTACATACAAGCTTCAGGTATATAATAATGAATCTGCAAGATGTCAGTTACAGGAAAATAACAAGGAATCTACTAGACACATATAAATGCAACTAGACCTGGAAGCTGTTACCTATGAGCTTCAGGTGAGTAACATAAAACCTGTTAACTAAAGGTAAATACATGGAACCTGTAAGCTACAGGTAAATATCAAGGAACCTGCGAGGTGCAGGTAAATATCAAGGAACCTGCGAGGTGCAGGTAAATATCAAGGAACCTACGAGATGCAGGTAATATAAGGAACCTGTAATATGTTAGGTACATGTGCATTCTAACATCTAGAAACATAATCAAGACATAATCATAACTTTATCGCACATAAGACCATAATAGCATAAATGTTTAAGCATGCTTTATGTATAGTAAGAGTTTGTTGCGCGTACCTGGGAGGTTTTCTACGAATATGTGAGCATAAAAGGAGAGGTATCACCTGGATCTTTCTGTAGACTGATCAGATGTGAAGTGGAAACCTCCGCTAAGATTTGAAAACTCATTGACCTGATCGTGAGGTTCCTAGACCAAATCGTGAGCTTTCTGGAACTGATCGTGAGGTTCCTAGACCAAATCGTGAGCTTCCTGGAACTGATCGTGAGGTTCCTGGACCTGAATTCTCAAAACTTTGAAATCCTCAACTTTCAAAGTACCATGTGCTATAGTAATTGTAATTGTACTACCCCCCAGTTCTTCAGGGAAGCTTATCTTTGATGAAGAACTAACTCCAAGAAGCTTCACAATTCTTTGATAATTTCTAATAAGTCGTTGAATATTCATCCATGATGTGTGTTTTCTTCAAGATGCTCATATCATATTCTTGTAGATACTCTTCATCAAAATCTTCAACTATGTCGAATTTTCTTTAACGCTCGAATAAATACTATAACCTCTTCACATCATTCTTGCTTGTAGCTTTAACATGTCTTCTCCTTTCTTCTTTATCTTCTTACGAAACATGCTGAGAATGAACCTCTATACAAATATCCCAATACAGTACCTCTAAGCTTACGCGAGCTAACTCATTGTAAGAAACAAGAGATACTTAAAGAGATTACTTGTGAGGTATTTCTCGTAGGTCACTGAATTGAATGAGGTATGTTCCTTGTTTTATAAGCTAAATGTATGACGTAATACAAGGAAAAGAACTACTCATAATTTCGTTGAAAACTACTAGAAAGAAATAGGTTTACTTGCTAGGAAGGTATACATGCACTACCCCTAGTTCTAAGAAGGAAATACATATATAAATAAAGGTCTCTCAACTATACTTTAAGGAAGCTCTCAAACTTTCAACTACTGGTCACCTCGAGCTATCCATTCCGCGAGCTTCCCGGCTTTAATTAATTCCTCAATTTGGTCTTTCAGTGCTCTGCATTCAGAAGTATCATGGCAATTATCCTCATGGAAGTCACAATATTTCTTCAGATCTTTCCTTGCTCCTACAGGTAAAGGTGTAGGCTTCACAAATATTCCTTCTTTCCCATAAACCATGAAGATGTGGTCTACTGGAGCGACCAAAGAGGTATAATTGTCGCACTTTGTCTTCAATTTTGCTTTACTTCTTTTGGAGGAAGCTCGATCCCCAATAACATATGCTTGCGGGCTTGGAGACCTCTCTCGCTTGATTCCTTTATGACTAGATTCGTCTCCAAGATCTTCTGTTTCTCTCAACTTCAATAAGGATTCTTCCACACATTTATATAGTTCAGCTTGTTTGTAGAACTCAACTAGTGTACCGGGTTCACGTACTTGTAACTCCTTCCAGAAGTCTGAACTAGCTCTAACTCCAGCAATCAGGAAGCTCATAATGACCTCGTCAGGAGCTTTCTTAACTCTGGGAACCTCTGCATTAAAACGTTTAAGGTACTCTGTCAAGGTCTCATCTGCTCTCTGCTTGATATTGGCCAAGGTATTGGTTGGGGGTGCAAAAGCGACGGAAGCTCTAAACTGAGTAACGAAGAGTTTTCCCATATTCTCCCAGGAATTTATAGAATCTGATGGTAACCTCTTAAACCATTGATGAGCTCCACCATAAAGGGTTGCAGCCAATAATCTACACCTTGTTGGCTCCTTAACTTGATAAACATCCATCTCAGTATTGAAACGACCCAGATACTCCACAGGATCCGTAGTGCCATCAAATTTAAACTCGTTTGACATACGATAGGATTTAGGTAACGGGGATTTTCTAACCTTCTTGGTGAATGGAGATGAGGTCATCGCACCTGTTATTGACTGCTTTTCTTCCTTGAGTTTCACTAGAATCTTCTTGATGTCTTCAGCATTCAAATCACTAGCTCCACCGTCCTTTGCTTCCTTATCTTTATCATCGGCTTCCTGTGAATCTGCTATACACGAATCGTTCGTGGTCTCGACTGAACTTGAGTCATCTTTAATTATCTCGATGGAAGGTTCCTTAACAGGAGGTTGTTTATCCTTCGTTTCACCATCTTCTTCACCTTCAATATCTTTCTTTGGGTCTTCGATCTCCTCCTCAGCCTTTTCTTCACGTTCTTCTTCATCGATGCCTAACTGCTTGGGATTAATCTTAGCTTTTTTACCCTTCTTACCAGTTGCTAACTTCGACTTCTTCTTCTTCTTCGGTGTTATTTGTTCGAGGGTTGTAAGCCTTTCTTCAATCGACTTTATATGCTCTAGGACGTCAGCAGGAGTAATCTTCTTCGTTTTCGGGGTTTGATCTTTCTCTACAGATTGTGTTGCTTCGCTATCAGAACTGCCTGCCATCTTTCCACTCTTAAGATGATAACTCTCCCCTCCTTCTAGTGCCAATGTTGATGAGTGGATTTCGTAACAACTTTTGAGAGGTTTATGGTGAGTTGTAAAGGCTAACGATCAACTAATCTATGGAGAATGGAGGTTTTTTTTGTGGGGGTTGAACTGAGCTCGAGAGCGTTTACAAGAATCTCGTGAGTTCCCTTGAGGCTTGTGTCGTGTGTTCTCAAGAATCTCGTAGGTGTATTGCGAGGCTTGTAAAAACATGTTCTCAAGGTGCCTACGTACCCTTGCTTATATAGGGATCAAGTTCACGTAGTTCTTTTTAGACTAGAAGTCTGGTTAGGCGGCAATAAACTAGGTTCCTAATTCGTGGGGAACTCCTTTTCTCCAGATTTCAGCCACGAATAGGCGACCTAAGTCGAATAGAACTCAAGTTCTAGTCCGACTAGGAGTATGTTTACAAGTTCTCGTCCTATTAGATGTATTCAAGGATCATCTGCGCCCAAGGAATACATTCCAATAAGGAGTTGATGTTCATGACTTGCTCCTAAAGAATAGGAGGCTTAATCATACTAGAATTCTGCTGGAATAAATCTGTTCTCGTACAGGAAGCTGTCTCTCAGGAACCTGTCTGCAGGAACCTGTTTCTCGGGAAGCTGTCTACAGGAAGCTGTCTTTCGGGAACCTGTCTTTTGCAGCTATAGCTCCTTAATAGTTCTTTTACGTAATAATCATTACCCAAAAGAACTGGGGGGTAGTATTCCTACTTAGACAGTATTGCACATGCTATGATTTGATATTTCATATGACAATTTGAAATTTTTGAAACAGGTTACCTAGATTAACAGGTTCCTGTAGCATTGTGTTGCATTTTGCAGGTTACCTAAGCTGACAGGTTCCTGTAGCATTGACAGTATGTGTGAAGTATGAATATGAATTGACAGAATGAGCAGAATACGATTGATTGATCAGAATTAGCTTGTAGACAGATTGTATTAAGCAAAGTCCCAGGTAGCTTCCTGGGCATTAAGCAAAGCCTTGGGCAGCTTCCCGAGCAAGTATTAAGCAAAGTCCCAGGTAGCTTCCTGGGCATTAAGCAAAGCCTTGGGCAGCTTCCCGAGCAAGCATTGAGCAAAGTCCCAGGTAGCTTCCTGGGCATCAAGAAAAGTCCCAGGTAGCTTCCTGGGCATTGAGAAAAGCCTCAGGTAGCTTCCTGAGCAAATGAGATTGAAAAGCCTCAGTTGACTGAGCACGACATCGTTGCCAAAAGCCTCAAGTTCCTTGAGCACGTGAATTAAAGTCCTGACAAAAGGCATCTAAAGTCCTGACAAAAGGCATCTAAAGTCCTGACAAAAGGCATCTAAAGTCCTGACAAAAGGCACCTTAAAGAGAAGCCTAATAAGCTCTCCCTCATGTGGAACCGCCTTTGGCACATGGGAAGAAGGGGTAAAATCCTTAGTATTTACCTTCATAAGATGTCTAGCCTGACACATGGAGAAGAGGAATCTGTGTGGACTCCCAGAACGGCACGGAGGTTCCTAGAATCGCCCCGAGGCATAAAAAGGAACCAACATGCCTCGAGGCATGTTGGGACCTAGAGAATAGGATTGGGAACCAAGCAGGTTACCTTTCCAGGAGAAAAAAGGAACCAACAGGCCTCGAGGCATGTTGGGACCTAGAGATTAGGATTGGGAGCCAAGCAGGCAACCTTTCCAAGAGATGACCCGAATTAAACAAAAGAAATTTTACTAACTTTAACTAGCTTTTGTTTTATGTTTATTTTGCAGGTTTAATGGTCGAGGAACCTGGTCAAATTATTTAGGATCTAAGGTTATCAGAAAGGGTTTTTAGTTTAAAAGGCGACTCTGACAATGTTGAGTGAAGCATAGGAAAAGACGTGTTTAGGCTTACAAGGTTGATCAGGTATTTTGTAGGGAACCTGGTTTAGACCTGGGAGGAATCTATAAGGAAAACTACAGTTCAGATTACGGTGGTGAATACATGTCTCGAAGTATAAACAAAAAAGGGTTCCAAGTCTGCAAGTAAGCTATATTTAGTTACATGTTATTTTGAGAAAATTATAAGTGAAAGTATGGATGCATCCTGTTTCTTACAACGGGTTATCCCACGTAAGCTTGGGTGTATAAGTATGGACACTAATTAATTTTTAAGATGCGTGATGATAAAGTATTCTACGAAGTTTTAAAAAAAAGGGTGTGCAGTATTAAGTACAGATGCAAGTTAGGAAACTAGGCGTGAGCAAGCAAGAGCAAGAGATATAGCAAAAATAGATAATAATCATCAGAAACATAAAGAGTTAAAGGACACAAGGACCCTAGGTAAACCAAAGTTAAAGGCACGAAGGCCATTGAAACCAACTTAAATTACATCTCGCGAGGCACTACGAGGGGCCCGCAACCTCAAGAAAAGTTATGAAAAGTTCAGAAAATTTATGAAACTTTAGGCAGGAGATACTTTACTAGATTCTTCGATGGCTGAGGAAGGTGGAAGAGTGGTTGGAGTAACGTCAGGAACAGGAATCTCTGCAGTCTCAAGGGTGGCACCCGGAGACCTCTCAACCGTTTTCACGGGAGGTACAGAGATTGCAACAACAGCTTCATTCTCAAAATCCTTAATCATCCCTACTACATCCTCGCCTAGGAGAGACCAGTTCAATTCGGGCATTTTTTCCCACATGGATTTCATATAGTCACGAACGCCTTCATCGTAGCCTTCATCGTACCTAGCTTTTTCCTGGATGAGCAAAGATGATTTGACAGTCACGGCTGCAGCATTTAGAGCATCAACTTGAGCTTTCAGTTCCTTGGCTTTCTCTAGCATGGATAATTTCTCATCCTGCAAACTCTTCACCTGTTCTTGAAGTTCATCCTTGCTATTCTTCAATGAGGTTTCAACAGCTTTAGCCCTTCTTACCGCAGCAGTGGCAACATTCACACTCTCCTCCTTAGCAGCCAGCTCCTCTTTGAGCTTCGAGATCTCCCCTTGTAGCCTGAGGTCATATTGGATCTTCAAGGCAAAGTCATCACAGAACCTAAGAGTAAAAAAGGCGTTCTGGGCCGCAGAGAACCTCATAGCTTCGAAAGCTTCAGTAGAGTCCATTTTCGACCAGCCAGTAATAGTCTCAGCAGGAACATGAGTGTCAATCAAGTCCTTAAACTGGTTCTGAGCAGCGGTAGGTTCAGTCTTCACAGCTTTGTTCTTCCTCATGGATCTAGTTTGAGAGCTCCCTGATAAGTCAAGTGTGGTCTGAGCCAATTTGCGTTTTGAGGAACCCGATGGTTGAGTCTGGACGGATACAGGGGTTGGAACTTGGTTAATTGGAGTTGCATCAAGCGGAACCTCCTTTACATTGTCTTCAACCTTGAAAATTTCTTCCACGTTTTTAGATCTCTTTACAAATGAAGGAACTTTTGGAGCCATATCTGCATAAGTCAGAAGGTTAAGGTTAGAGGTATATATATGAAGTGAGCAAATGAGATTGCACAAATATAAAGAAACCCCTACCAGAAGTTGAAGGAATAAAGCCTAAAGTCATCAAGTTATCAGGGGTCATCAAGACCAGACAATCTCTAGTGGAGGCTGATAGTTTCAAAATCTTAGTTGCTCTTTCCAAGCAGACTCCCGTAAGAACGGTTTGCTTAGGGATATTGGGACGACAATTAAACTCATACCTAACGTAGGGGCAGTCATAGCAATAAAGAAACTGTTCCGACCATTGTTCAAAGTTTTGCTTAACATTTTTTATGCACTGACCCTGGTGACAAGGCCAGGCTGAAAGGTAAAAACAACCAGAATTTCTTCCAGTGTCTTTCAGTCTGAAGAAATAGCCCAATTCAGGGGCTGTCAAAGGAACCGTAAACTTGCTGGAATATAGTATAAAAGTGCTGATGGCTAACCGATAAGAATTAGGGGTGAGTTGCATTGGTGCTAATTGATAAAAGTCAAGAACCTCTCGTAAGAAAGGATGAAGAGGCATGGAAACACCTACCCTCAGGAAAGCGGCAGATATGACAGCATGGGGGATACCTTGTTTTGGGATTTTCAAATCAAACCTGTGAGCTCTCTCACCAGGTTCTGGGACTGTTATCTTACAGACAGGGCGGTGACATTCCTCGAATAGTCTTTCCAGTTTAACTGAGGTCATGATAGAATCAGATTTTTCACAAAAAGGGACAATCTCTTGTTTGAATGGTTCTCTTTCTACAGATATCTCATTTTGAAAGTCGGGTTCTAGGAAAGACTCAGGTTCAAATTCAGGTTTTGATACCTCTTCATTATCAGACCAGTCATCCCCTAAATCAATTAAGCTTAAAGGCTTTAAGGGATTAATAACATTTGGAGGTTTCATCAGAATATCTTGAGGATCACTAGTGTCGGGAATCAAGACCCTAGACCTAGTTCTATTACCTACAGATGCGACAAAAACAGGTTTTACGGAAGAGAGGTGGTCAGAATGTGTTGAATCAGAAGACATCTGCAAGAAACAGACGAAGAAAGGTCAGACTTTGGAATTCTTAAAGGGAGACCTGTGGTCTAAAGACGATTGAACTACTTTGATTATGTCAAGTAAGTTTCTTTTTAAGAGTTATATGGAGGGTGTACATTCACAGAGATAAGTATGAAATATGACATGAATACGAAACAAATTAAGATAGAAGACAAACAAACAGTCAAAAGCTTTCAGTAAAATCATAGTGATGGAACCACAAATCGGTGACGGAACTACCAGTAGAGAAGGTATTATGGATGGTTGTGTGTGTGAAATATGAAAACCATATACAAACACTTATCAGATAAAAGACAGCATGCAAGATCGAAGTAATCAGATAGTTAAAAATGCAATCAAGATTATGGGAAAACAGAAAGAAAAGATTCAGAATTATACCTTGGATTGAAGAAAGCGGCGACAGAAAATTTGGATTAAGCAGATGACCGTCGGACTCCTCCTATTTTTCTCTCCAAGGGTTTTAGAAAATATTTGGTAAAGGTAAAAATGAAGATGAAGTCATTCATGTGTTTATATAATCAAGACAGCTCTGTACACGTGGCAGCACATCACTGGAGCGGTAAAATGAAGAGGTACACGTGTGAGAAGCGTGTGAACCTTGGGAACTCATACATTAACTACAGCTTTGGTAAGTGATAAGTTTAATTCAAATTTTGAATTATCTTCTACAACCAACCATTATCCTCTTTTAACTTATTAAATTTAAAGAGGCATGAAGTTGAGTGACAAGTTGGATTCCTTGAGAAGTTGAATGCAAGCATAAAGTAAATTTCGAGAGCTGGAGCAAGAAGAAGAAAATAGCGAGATAACAGGTTCCTTAATACAAAGGAAGCTTACTCAAAATTATATCAAGCTGAAAATATTTTATGTCCTGTTTCCTATACCGAGTTAGCTCATATAGGCTTGGATATACAATGCTGAAGCAAGATATAGTTACCAGGATAGGTTAACGTTAAACCTCTGATCGTAGAATTAGAATAGGTTCCTTTCACATTACATGATTTCAAGGAACCGGGGGGTACTTGTTGTGCCCAAAATCTCCATGGACTAGATTTAGGCCCATTAATCAATAGGGTCCGATCCATACAAGCTAGAAGAATGATCCAGTACGAGTTATGAAGATCAAATGGAAGAAATGAATAAGGAAGTATGAATATTAGGAGGTTCCCAATGGTCAGGAAGCTGAGTTGAGCACTCGAAGACCAGGTTCCTCCCAGTCGAGGAGTTCGAATTAGCATAACAACAGCCATAGAGATGATAAAAGCATATAAAGAGTTATCCAGTCTAACTAGTTTGTTATTTGTGCAGGTACTAACACCAAAAGGGAGGTCCCTAAGCGATATGTCCCGAAATAAGGAGGTCCCTGAGAAACAGGCTCCTGAAACGTAGGTTCCTGAGCACCAGGTTCCTACGAGTTGCCAACAGAAAGTTCTAGGAGTCATCTAGAACAGATAAACAAATTGGTACCTGAGTATAATTCTAGGGCGCAGATGATCCTAGAATAACTCTAACCAATGAGAGAATCATAAGTGGAGTACGAACTCGAGTTCTACTCCACTTAGCCAAACTAGTTCGTGAAAGGCTCTAAAGGAACCTGAGTCCAACACGAACTAGGTGACCGAATACAGCTATTCCAGTAAGAGACAGAATCATACTAGAACTACGTGAGCTTGATCCCTATAAATACAAGGGTACGTAGGCACCTCAGGGTACGACGCATTAAGTTCTCTAATTTTCTCTAAAAGCACCTGAGATTATTGGAGATACCCTCGAGCTCAGCTCAACCCCCACAAACACAACCCAAACCTTTTTCATAGAACAGTTGATCGCTAGCCTATACAACTACCTGTAAACCTCACATAAGTTGATTACGAAATCCACTCATCAACACATTCCAATAAGGAGTTGATGTTCATGACTTGCTCCTAAAGAATAGGAGGCTTAATCATACTAGAATTCTGCTGGAATAAATCTGTTCTCGTACAGGAAGCTGTCTCTCAGGAACCTGTCTGCAGGAACCTGTTTCTCGGGAAGCTGTCTACAGGAAGCTGTCTTTCGGGAACCTGTCTCTTCGGGAACCTGAACCTGTTTAGATCCATTTCACATGCTATTTAGCCCCATTTAACTTAAGGGACCTCAATCATAACCCATATTACTCATACGGATTGGATCCTTAAGCCTAATGGGCCTAAATCTAGCCCATGGATATTTTGGGCACAACAAGTACCCCCCGGTTCCTCGAAGTCATAGGATGCGAGAGGAACCTAAATAGCTTGATATTTTAAGGTCCAATCCCTTCAGTGCTCCCATGTTTCTTCTGAGGGAACCATGCGGGTCTTTGTCTTCTTGTTTGAATCGTGACAAGGGCACAAAATGAATCCAATTAGGCGCTGAGTGAATCCTTTAACAAGGGCACAAAGCGAATCTAATTGGGCACTGAGTGAACCTCTCAAAAGTTGTTACGAAATCCACTCATCAACAATTACATAGAATGATTTTAGTCTGGATTAGTAATGATAGATGATTTTTTTGGTACTATATGGTTCACTAGTGCAAGAACCTGCAATATCAGTGCCGAGTTCTGTTCTTATTAAGTACTGTTGATGAGTGGATTTCGTAACAACTTTTGAGAGGTTTATGGTGAGTTGTAAAGGCTAACGATCAACTAATCTATGGAGAATGGAGGTTTTTTGTGGGGGTTGAACTGAGCTCGAGAGCGTTTACAAGAATCTCGCGAGTTCCCTTGAGGCTTGTGTCGTGTGTTCTCAAGAATCTCGTAGGTGTATTGCGAGGCTTGTAAAAACATGTTCTCAAGGTGCCTACGTACCCTTGCTTATATAGGGATCAAGTTCACGTAGTTCTTTTTAGACTAGAAGTCTGGTTAGGCGGCAATAAACTAGGTTCCTAATTCGTGGGGAACTCCTTTTCTCCAGATTTCAGCCACGAATAGGCGACCTAAGTCGAATAGAACTCAAGTTCTAGTCCGACTAGGAGTATGTTTACAAGTTCTCGTCCTATTAGATGTATTCAAGGATCATCTGCGCCCAAGGAATACATTCCAATAAGGAGTTGATGTTCATGACTTGCTCCTAAAGAATAGGAGGCTTAATCATACTAGAATTCTGCTGGAATAAATCTGTTCTCGTACAGGAAGCTGTCTCTCAGGAACCTGTCTGCAGGAACCTGTTTTTCGGGAAGCTGTCTACAGGAAGCTGTCTTTCGGGAACCTGTCTCTTCGGGAACCTGAACCTGTTTAGATCCATTTCACATGCTATTTAGCCCCATTTAACTTAAGGGACCTCAATCATAACCCATATTACTCATACGGATTGGATCCTTAAGCCTAATGGGCCTAAATCTAGCCCATGGATATTTTGGGCACAACAAGTACCCCCCGGTTCCTCGAAGTCATAGGATGCGAGAGGAACCTAAATAGCTTGATATTTTAAGGTCCAATCCCTTCAGTGCTCCCATGTTTCTTCTGAGGGAACCATGCGGGTCTTTGTCTTCTTGTTTGAATCGTGACAAGGGCACAAAATGAATCCAATTAGGCGCTGAGTGAATCCTTTAGCAAGGGCACAAAGCGAATCTAATTGGGCACTGAGTGAACCTCAAGATTGTTAAGGGAACCAAGTGAATCCAAATAAGGGCATAAAGTGAACCTAATTGGGCGTTATGTGAACCTATGCTGAGGGCACAAAACGAATCCAATAGGGCACTAGATGAATCCTTAAAAGGGATAAGGTGAATCTTAAGATTGTCAAGGGAACCATGTGAATCCAAATAAGGGCATAAAGTGAACCTAATTGGGCGTTATGTGAACCTATGCTGAGGGCACAAAACGAATCCAATAGGGCACTAAATGAATCCTTAAAAGGGCACGAGGTTAACCTTGAAAATCATAACTTAATTGCTCGAGAGGTTGCTTTATCTGATAAGCTGCTTTTCATCTGACTGTCTTGTGCATGCTGTCTATTAGAGGTAATCTAGGATCAGCTACGTCCTAGGAGTACTCTCCAATAATAAGTCGGCATCTATCTGGCCGGCTTCTAGATCTTTCTGCTATCTATGCTCAGGAACCTGGTGCTCAGGAACCTATGTCTCGAAATCTGGTTCTCAGAAACCTCTCTACAGGAAACTGTACCTGCACAAATAACAAATTTGTTAGTCTCGGGAGCGTTTCTGTAGTTCCCATGTACTTCTTGTTGTTCTCATTGCTGTTGCTAGGCTAATTCGGGCTCTTCTGCGGGGAGGAAACTGGTTCATTCGTAATCTGCTCAGCTACTGGTTCATCAGGAACGTCTTGATACTCATAATCTCTTGACTGTCTTCTCAACTAATGCTCATTTCTCCACGTTAGGTCTTCATATCTCGTACTAGATCTATCTCCTCGCTCATACAATACTTGTTGATTGGAACCTACGACTTAATAGGTCTTAAATCTAGCCCATGGTGATTTTGGGTACAACACCAAGAAAACTAAAAAAATAGGTTAGTAATACGAGCTGAAGAGCTCACATACAAGTGATGCATGTATGCATGTATGAATGATTATTTACGTTATATATGTTGCTATCTTCTCAAGTGGCATATCAATTATCTACTTGACTGATTCAACTAACACGTTCGAGATCATAAATTAAGCATATATGTTACGTAAACTGCAAACCTATAGGGCATGACTACATCCTAAGTACAAGTTCACATAAATTTCATTTCTAAAGATCATGCAATATGTGCGTTAAAAGCTTTATGCATCTAAGCATGACAGAATATAAGATCTCGTTGACATAAAATGTGCATGATAGTTAAGGATATAAAGGCATGAAAGTAAAACTTATCTGTGTTTCATTGTGCCGGTTCGGATTGAGGTTCCGTTACTGAAACTGGAAGATGGAAGCTCTTCTCTGTGCAAACGTAGGGGAATTGAGCTACCCCCCGAGCCGTCATGACACGTAAACCTCCTATAGTTTGTTGAAGCGATTGACTGAAGACTGCTTGTTTCGGCTGAATATCACTGAATCTGGAAGCTGTAGCTATAAACTGTGGGTTGAAAACCGGAAGCTGGAAGCTACTAACTAGAAGCTTCTGATGATCATCAAGGATGCTGCAAGCTGCTTTATCAAAAACCTGTTAGTAGTATGGTACTTGCTTCAAGCTTTATAAAATGAGAGTATTCATCTTTGTATCGCTTTGATGAGGGCACAAGGCGAATCCAATTGAGCTCTAGGTGAATCCTGGGAAGGGCACTTAGAGAATTCAATTGGGCTCTAAGTGAATCCTTGACAGGGCATAAGACGAATCCAGTTGAGCTTTAAGTGAATCCTGAGAAGGGTACTTAAAGAATTCGACTGGGCGTCAAATGAATCCTTTGGCTTTAGGGAGCACAAAGTGAATCCATCCGGGCTCTAGGTGAATCATGGCAAGAGCACGAAGAGAATCCGGTTGGGCACTAAGTGAATTCCTTTATGGCACCAAATGAATCCTTATAGGCTCTAAGTGAATCCTGTAGAGGGCACAAAGAGAATCTATAGGGCACATGATGAATCATTTCAAACTCTAGGGGCACCAAGTGAATCCGTAATGGCACAAGGTGAATCCCTTCAAATGCTAGGGGCACCAAATGAATCCGTACGGGCACAAGGTGAATCCCTTTCAAGGCTTTTCAAGTACAATCAAACTCTAGGTTAGGTTACCCATGATTAGGTTCCCAAAACCGTTAACTAGGTGCCCACATGCTTATGGGACTTTTGAATTGTGCCTACGATTCATAGGGCTTTTCTATGTGAATCTTTCATGCTTGCAAGTCTTTTCTAGCTATCGAGTGCCTGTAGCTGAGAGGGCTTTCAAAGTGAACCTTTCTGGGCTCTATGCAAATCCTTGTAAGGGCATAAGGTGAATCCAACTGGTTGTTTATGTGAACCTCTGCTTAGGACAAAAACCGTAACCAATCGGGCACCAAATGAATCCCTAAAAGGGTACAAAGAGAATCCATTAAGATACCAAACAAATGCGCGTGGATGCATGAAGCACCAAGTGAATCCTTTTGGGCTCTAAGTGAACCTATACGGGCACATAGAGAATCCATAAGGGCACTAGGTCAATACATGGATATGCTCAGGGAACCTAGTAAGTCCTTCTAGGCTCTAAGTGAATCCTTAGATGGAGCACAAAGAGAATCCAGAAGGGCACTAGATTAATCCTCTACAGGTATGGAGCTCTTGCTGTAAGTACACTTTCTTCTATTCAGGTATCAGCTGGCTGAGAACCTCATGCAAGAAGCTGCTAATCATAAACTAACAATTGGCTTCTAACAAATGTCAATGAACCTGGAAGCTGTTACATACAAGCTTCAGGTATATAATAATGAATCTGCAAGATGTCAGTTACAGGAAAATAACAAGGAATCTACTAGACACATATAAATGCAACTAGACCTGGAAGTTGTTACCTATGAGCTTCAGGTGAGTAACATAAAACCTGTTAACTAAAGGTAAATATCAAGGAACCTGCGAGGTGCAGGTAAATATCAAGGAACCTGCGAGGTGCAGGTAAATATCAAGGAACCTGCGAGGTGCAGGTAAATATCAAGGAACCTACGAGATGCAGGTAATATAAGGAACCTGTAATATGTTAGGTACATGTGCATTCTAACATCTAGAAATATAATCAAGACATAATCATAACTTTATCGCACATAAGACCATAATAGCATAAATGTTTAAGCATGCTTTATGTATAGTAAGAGTTTGTTGCGCGTACCTGGGAGGTTTTCTACGAATATGTGAGCATAAAAGGAGAGGTATCACCTGGATCTTTCTGTAGACTGATCAGATGTGAAGTGGAAACCTCCGCTAAGATTTGAAAACTCATTGACCTGATCGTGAGGTTCCTAGACCAAATCGTGAGCTTCCTGGAACTGATCGTGAGGTTCCTAGACCAAATCGTGAGCTTCCTGGAACTGATCGTGAGGTTCCTGGACCTGAATTCTCAAAACTTTGAAATCCTCAACTTTCAAAGTACCATGTGCTATAGTAATTGTAATTGTACTACCCCCCAGTTCTTCAGGGAAGCTTATCTTTGATGAAGAACTAACTCCAAGAAGCTTCACAATTCTTCGATAATTTCTAATAAGTCGTTGAATATTCATCCATGAAGTTGAGTACTGTGTGTTTTCTTCAAGATGCTCATATCATATTCTTGTAGATACTCTTCATCAAAATCTTCAACTATGTCGAATTTTCTTTAACGCTCGAATAAATACTATAACCTCTTCACATCATTCTTGCTTGTAGCTTTAACATGTCTTCTCCTTTCTTCTTTATCTTCTTACGAAACATGCTGAGAATGAACCTCTATACAAATATCCCAATACAGTACCTCTAAGCTTACGCGAGCTAACTCATTGTAAGAAACAAGAGATACTTAAAGAGATTACTTGTGAGGTATTTCTCGTAGGTCACTGAATTGAATGAGGTACGTTCCTTGTTTTACAAGCTAAATGTATGACGTAATACAAGGAAAAGAACTACTCATAATTTCGTTGAAAACTACTAGAAAGAAATAGGTTTACTTGCTAGGAAGGTATACATGCACTACCCCTAGTTCTAAGAAGGAAATACATATATAAATAAAGGTCTCTCAACTATACTTTAAGGAAGCTCTCAAACTTTCAACTACTGGTCACCTCGAGCTATCCATTCCGCGAGCTTCCCGGCTTTAATCAATTCCTCAATTTGGTCTTTCAGTGCTCTGCATTCAGAAGTATCATGGCAATTATCCTCATGGAAGTCACAATATTTCTTCAGATCTTTCCTTGCTCCTACAGGTAAAGGTGTAGGCTTCACAAATATTCCTTCTTTCCCATAAACCATGAAGATGTGGTCTACTGGAGCGACCAAAGAGGTATAATTGTCGCACTTTGTCTTCAATTTTGCTTTACTTTTTTTGGAGGAAGCTCGATCCCCAATAACATATGCTTGCGGGCTTGGAGACCTCTCTCGCTTGATTCCTTTATGACTAGCTTCGTCTCCAAGATCTTCTGTTTCTCTCAACTTCAATAAGGATTCTTCCACACATTTATATAGTTCAGCTTGTTTGTAGAACTCAACTAGTGTACCGGGTTCACGTACTTGTAACTCCTTCCAGAAGTCTGAACCAGCTCTAACTCCAGCAATCAGGAAGCTCATAATGACCTCGTCAGGAGCTTTCTTAACTCTGGGAACCTCTGCATTAAAACGTTTAAGGTACTCTGTCAAGGTCTCATCTGCTCTCTGCTTGATATTGGCCAAGGTATTGGTTGGGGGTGCAAAAGCGACGGAAGCTCTAAACTGAGTAACGAAGAGTTTTCCCATATTCTCCCAGGAATTTATAGAATCTGATGGTAACCTCTTAAACCATTGATGAGCTCCACCATAAAGGGTTGCAGCCAATAACCTACACCTTGTTGGCTCCTTAACTTGATAAACATCCATCTCAGTATTGAAACGACCCAGATACTCCACAGGATCCGTAGTGCCATCAAATTTAAACTCGTTTGACATACGATAGGATTTAGGTAACGGGGATTTTCTAACCTTCTTGGTGAATGGAGATGAGGTCATCGCACCTGTTATTGACTGCTTTTCTTCCTTGAGTTTCACTAGAATCTTCTTGATGTCTTCAGCATTCAAATCACTAGCTCCACCGTCCTTTGCTTCCTTATCTTTATCATCGGCTTCCTGTGAATCTGCTATACACGAATCGTTCGCGGTCTCGACTGAACTTGAGTCATCTTTAATTATCTCGATGGAAGGTTCCTTAACAGGAGGTTGTTTATCCTTCGTTTCACCATCTTCTTCACCTTCAATATCTTTCTTTGGGTCTTCGATCTCCTCCTCAGCCTTTTCTTCACGTTCTTCTTCATCGACGCCTAACTGCTTGGGATTAATCTTAGCTTTTTTACCCTTCTTACCAGTTGCTAACTTCGACTTCTTCTTCTTCTTCGGTGTTATTTGTTCGAGGGTTGTAAGCCTTTCTTCAATCGACTTTAGATGCTCTAGGACGTCAGCAGGAGTAATCTTCTTCGCTTTCGGGGTTTGATCTTTCTCTACAGATTGTGTTGCTTCGCTATTAGAACTGCCTGCCATCTTTCCACTCTTAAGATGATAACTCTCCCCTCCTTCTAGCGCCAATGTTGATGAGTGGATTTCGTAACAACTTTTGAGAGGTTTATGGTGAGTTGTAAAGGCTAACGATCAACTAATCTATGGAGAATGGAGGTTTTTTGTGGGGGTTGAACTGAGCTCGAGAGCGTTTACAAGAATCTCGCGAGTTCCCTTGAGGCTTGTGTCGTGTGTTCTCAAGAATCTCGTAGGTGTATTGCGAGGCTTGTAAAAACATGTTCTCAAGGTGCCTACGTACCCTTGCTTATATAGGGATCAAGTTCACGTAGTTCTTTTTAGACTAGAAGTCTGGTTAGGCGGCAATAAACTAGGTTCCTAATTCGTGGGGAACTCCTTTTCTCCAGATTTCAGCCACGAATAGGCGACCTAAGTCGAATAGAACTCAAGTTCTAGTCCGACTAGGAGTATGTTTACAAGTTCTCGTCCTATTAGATGTATTCAAGGATCATCTGCGCCCAAGGAATACATTCCAATAAGGAGTTGATGTTCATGACTTGCTCCTAAAGAATAGGAGGCTTAATCATACTAGAATTCTGCTGGAATAAATCTGTTCTCGTACAGGAAGCTGTCTCTCAGGAACCTGTCTGCAGGAACCTGTTTTTCGGGAAGCTGTCTACAGGAAGCTGTCTTTCGGGAACCTGTCTCTTCGGGAACCTGAACCTGTTTAGATCCATTTCACATGCTATTTAGCCCCATTTAACTTAAGGGACCTCAATCATAACCCATATTACTCATACGGATTGGATCCTTAAGCCTAATGGGCCTAAATCTAGCCCATGGATATTTTGGGCACAACAAGTACCATAAAATTGAAATATATGTCAATTTAAAATTTAGAGACAGTTTTTTTATGCACTATAGGTCTCTATTATGTATCTATCATTTTACTCATATATATTAATATAACAATTTATGGTTTGCTGATTTGATGCTTTACACTGAATTTTCGGATATCAATGATGAGGAACATTTTATAAACACCCTTAAAGGCCACGTGAAAGTGGTAAGGGAGCTTCCAGAGGAGTTGATGGAAAAGTATAATAACATTAGCAATATAACATTTCTAAAAGTTCCAGCTTGGGCTTCTGCCAATTATTACTTGGAGGAAGTGCAGCCTATCTTAGAAATGCACAGGTAGGTAATTCATGATTACTTACAATTTGTTTCATATATTAGTGTGTGACAGAACACTTCTAATATTAATACTTAATCAAACCGAATGCGAGTTGCTAACTTGTCTAGTAGTAAGTACTTAATGTAAACGAAGAGGATGTGCATGTAAAATGCAAACCTCAATCTGGCACTTAAATTTTGCATTCATGCTGAAAAGGTTGCTACAAAGATAGACAGTGTGCTATATTGCTGTCCTGCAGAGGATGTATGAGTTTTTAATATAAGTCTAGATATGTTTTCGGTAAACAAAAGATGTTTCCAATAACGAAACTTTAAGTGTTGATTTATGCTAGCTACTGGAGGACATGATGTTGGTGTCCTTTCAGTCAAGGAGAAAACACAACTGAATAAGAGCATGTAAAATCAATTTCGGGACATCTGTGCAAATTTGATAATGGAGTTCCAAACTTCTTTTCATCTTTTGGTACTACGAGCATACTGCAGTGTATGGGTAAAATTTTAAGAAAAGAACACTTGCATGCTGGATAATTTGATAAAGAGTTGTACTACTTCGATATGATTTAAAATGGAAGAGTTTTTGTTTCTCTAAACCATTGCAAATTAACTAGTAATAAAACATTTTTACGCTTCTGGATTTGTTGACCTGATGTCTAAAATATTCTTTTATCATATTCTTATAGAAGGACAAGTTCAGATTTTATTTTGTTCAAACATTTATTAGATTTACTTGATTATATAAGGTTATCCGCATTACTCCATTTGCAAACAGACTGGCAATGAATCTTCCACCGCAAATTCAAACTCTAAGATGCCTGGCCAACTATGAAGCATTAAGATTCTCGGTTCCAATCTTAGAACTCGAAAAACTATTGGTCAGTCGTATGACAGAATTAATGGAAAGTGCCCTATGACCCCTTTGGAGGTTGTGCAATGAATTGCAAGTTCTGCTACACTGGCAGGTATGTAGTTCTATATATGTGAAGTTTTCTGTGTACCATTTTCTGATCACATGTATATGTCTGGACTTGTAATGGTTCACTGGTGTCAAACTGTCAAATCTATCTATATATCTTGCTCTTGATTCAGTTGTATTTTTGTCATGGATACCTCAGGGCTGTGTATAATCCATATTTGCACGACTCTATTAGCAATTATTTTTTTTACTTTGGCAGACGAGATGCATCCTTTTTAGGATTAATATGTTATTCGCATCAGTTGCACCTCAACTATTTCCTTTGCTGCTTCCAGGTCCAAAAGATAATAAAGCGGAGTATTATCAACAACAAGAAGAAATGTCGGAGGGGTTCAATGAAATGGATGCCTTGGCAGATCGTGGTTTTGGAAGCTGTTTTTTTTTGTTTCTTATATTGGTAGATTTTGAATTGTAAAGATGGATCAAATGACGTAGTTGGTCGATTTGATGTAGTTGCTGGTGGATTTGAATTATTGTTGGTTTGTTTATGGGAATTCAATATTATGTTGGTGCATTTTTATTTTGTTACATTTATGGTGTTACAATAGGTACAAAGTGTGTTGCAATAAGCTATTATTTTTTTATCATTGTATGTGTTACAATAGGTAATATTAGGTGTTACAATAGGCCTTGCAAAATGAGCATGTGGGTCCCACAATAGGCCCAAAAAAGTGAGACCTAGATGTGGGTCCCACACGTGGGTCCCACATGTGACATGTAACATCCTGATTCCGAAAATATTAATTCTGATTATTTTATTGGGAATAATATTTATTACTATTAAATTTTGAACCGTTTTGGAGGTAATAAAGAATTTAGAGATCGAATTGATAAATTGTGGATTTTGAGGAATATTTTATGTTGTGCCCAAAATCTCTATGGACTAGATTTAGGCCCATTAATCTATAGGGTTCGATCCATACAAGCCAGAAGATAGATCCCTTACGAGTTGTGAAGGTCAGATAGAAGAAATGACTAAGGAAGAAGGAGTATCAGGAGGTTCCCAATGGTCAGGAAGCTGAGCTGAGCACTAGAAGACCAGGTTCCTCCAAGCAGAAGAGTTCGAGTTAGCATAGCAACAGCCATAGAGATGATAAAAGCATGTGCAGGGTTATCCAGTCTAACCAGTTTGTTATTTGTGCAGGTATTGACACCTAAAGGGAGGTCCCTAAACGATATGTCCCGAAATAAGGAGGTTCCTGAGAAACAGGCTCCTAAGATATAGGTTCCTGAGTACCAAGTTCCTACGAGTTGCCAACAATAAAGTTCTAGAAGCCATCTAGAACAGATAAACGAATTGATATTGGAGTATAATTCTAGGGCGCAGATGATCCTAGAATTATCTCTGATCAATGAGAGAATCATAGTAGGGTACGAACTCGAGTTCTACTCTACTTAGCCAACTAGTTCGTGGAAGGCTCTAAAGGAACCTGAGTCCTACACGAACTAAGTGACCGAATACAGCTATTCCAGTAAGAGACAAAGTCCCATTAGAACTACGTGAGCTTGATCCCTATATATACAAGGGTACGTAGGCACCTCAGGGTAAGACGCATTAAGTTCTCTGATTTTCTCTAAAGGCATTGGAGATTATTGGAGATACCCTCGAGCACAGCTCAACCCCCACAAACACAACCCAAATCTTCCATCGAACAGTTGATCGCTAGCCTATACAACTACCCGTAGACCTCTTATAAGTTGATTACAAAATCCACTCATCAACATTGGCGCTAGAAGGAGGGGGTAGTTAATATCTTGAGAGTGGAAAAGATGTCAGGCAACTCTGATAGCGAAGCAACCCGTTCTGAGCGACAGATTCACGAGGGGAACAAATCTCCTCCCAGAGCACCGAAGGTTACTAAAGCAGCTATGATGGAAATCTTAAAGACTGTGGGAGAACGTTTGTCGACTTTGGAGCAAGCTTCAAGTAAAAAGAAGAAAAAGAAGGCAAAGAAAGGCAAGAAGTCGAAGGTTACTCCGAAATAGTTGAACTTTGAGGAAGAAGAATTTGAGAATGGAGATGAGGTTCCAGAAGATGGTGGAGAACCAAAGCAGAACAATGGTGACGAAGAACTAGAGAATCTTGAGAAGAGTAAAACTGTTAGCAAGGGCCGTACAGGGTCCAAGGGAAAGAAGAAAACCAAGACTGGAGGTTCCTCACAGAAAAAGAAGAAAGATAAAGACCAATCTGTTGAGATAATTGAAGAAGAAAGCATAGATTCAGATGGGGATACTGAAGAATCAAGCACTGCAGAGTCGCAAGAGGAGGAAGGAACGAGTAAAAAGACAAAGGCGGAAGCTACTGGGGAGGTGACAGCAGAAGATGTCAAGAAAATTTTGGCTCAACTCAAGGATGAAAAGAATCTTGCTGTGAATCCTATAACTGCTTCTCCTTTCACCAAGAAGGTTCGAAAATCGGCCCTGCCTAGGTCTTACAGGCCTTCGAATGAGTTGAAGTTCGATGGAACTACTGACCCCATTGAATATCTTAGTCGTTTTGACACAGAGATGGATGTCTATCAAGTAAAGGAAGCCACCAGATGCAGGTTACTGGCTGCAACTCTACAGGGTGGAGCCCATCAATGGTTCAAAAGGTTACCTGCTGATTCGATTGGTTCTTGGGCAAGTATGGGGAAGCTCTTCGTCACTCAATTTAGAGCATCTGTTGCGTTCGCACCACCAACCAATACCTTAGCCAATATCAAGCAAAGACCTAGTGAGACATTGACAAAATATTTCAAGAGGTTTAATGCAGAGGTTCCTAAGGTTAGGAAAGCATCTGAGGAAACCATAAGGAATTTCTTAATTGCTGGAGTCAAAGGAGGCTCGGACTTTTGGAAAGCACTTCAAGGAAAAGAACCAGAGACGCTGGCAGATTTTTATGCCCAGGCAGAACCCTTTCGTCTGGTGGAGGAATCTCTGGCCGAGCTAAAAAAGGATCCAGATTTCGTAAGGCAAAGTGGAAGCAAAAGATCGAGACAAAGAAGCCCCAATGGTCGTGACAATAAAAAGGTGGTTAGTCGCACATCCCAGGTGAAGCCTGAAGCTGTGAATCCTACAAAACCTGTCATGGGTCAGGTCCCGCCACCAGCTTCCTATAACAACAATAAACATGAGAGACCTGTCTATGAAACTTTCACCCCTTTGGTAGCCCCGATCGATCACATTTACGCGGTGAATGAGAAGTCCTCATGGTTTAAGAAGCCTTTCAAAACTGGTCCCCCAGGGAATAAGAATGAGCGCCCATACTGTGACTTTCATGATAACAATGGGCATAATACTGCAGATTGTCGTCACCTCAGAGACCTAATTGAAACTCTAATCAGACAAGGGCAGTTGAGTGAATGGGTGGCTCAGGAAGGAAAAAAGTATAGAGATGAGAAGACTCAGAAGACACAGACACATGAACCTGTCGTAATGGAAGGACCACCAAAGGCTGGTTGCATACGCACAATTATAGGAGGTCCCCACATTGGAGGAAGCAGCAGGAGTGCCATGGAGAGGTATACCCGTGAGGCTAAAGAACGTCCTTTGACCAGTATTTATAATCTGTCACAGAGGTCCCCAAGGCTGTTTGAAGGAGAGGATGAAGATATCACTTTCACTGAAGAAGATGCTTCCTGGGTGCACCATCCCCATACCGATGCTTTAGTGGTTGAGGCAGGAATCGGGTCTTATGAGGTTCATCGAGTGCTAGTTGATAATGAAAGCTCTGTAAACTTGCTATCTTACTCAGCTTTCAAGAAGATGCATTTTCTGGATAAAGATTTAACTCCAACAAACGATACCTTGTACGGATTCACTAATAATCAGGTTCCTATCAAAGGTAAGATTCGTTTACCAGTAACTTTAGGTGATAAACCATGTTGCATTACACAGCTGGCAGAATTCATTGTTATAGAAGAGAATATGAATTACAATGCTATTCTGGGAAGACCCATTTTGAAGGAGATGAGGGTGGTAACCTCCATTTATCATTTAACTATGAAGTTCCCAACACCAAATGGAATTGGTGTAGTTCGAGGATGCCAGTATGAGTCTAGAGAGTGCTACACCAAAGCTTTGCAACATTCTGCTAAGGCTGCTAAATTGCCTGAACCCATGGACGAGGTTCCTGATGATTTCCCAGGAAAGAACCCAGATAAGATAACGCTTGATCTGCGTAGTACGCCCTTGGAAGGCTTTGTACCAGCTTCCTGTAGAGCCATAAGAATCGAAGAGATCATAGAAGAGGAACCTCATGATGAGATTCCAGTTTTTCGGGGATCAGATACCCCTTATTTGTTGATAGAAAGTGCATCCCCTACGGACAAGGGTGGTGATGTGTGTATGGCAGAAGGATTGGATGAAGAAAAATCCCGAAAACTGAAACATAATGGAAGCAATGAAGATAGTCAGCCAGCATCAAAGAGAAGGAATGTCATGCACGAAGTCCAAGAACCTCAAGAGGACTCAACCACAGAGATGGAGGTAGACTTAGATCCTCGAATGCCAGAAACCATGGTCAAGGCTGGACCAGCTGGTGAAACTTTGGATGTGAAGATCAATGACAAAGATGGTACAAAAGTGTTGAAGATTGGAGCTCAACTCGACCCAGCCTTAAAGGAATCTCTCATTACCTTTTTGGGCAAGAACCTGGATGTGTTTGCATGGTGTCACGCAGATATGGAAGGGATAGATCCAAGGGTCATGTGTCATAAGTTGAATATTGATCCAGAAAAGAAGGGAGTGAGACAGAAGCGAAGACCAGTTAGTGGAGAAAGAGCTCAAGCATTGAAAGAAGAAGTCGACAAATTATTGGATGCAGGATTGGTTAAAGAATCTTTCTACCCAGTATGGTTGGCAAACCCTGTTTTGGTAAAGAAACCTAATGGAAAATGGAGAACTTGTGTGGACTTCACAGATCTCAATAAAGCATGCCCGAAAGACAGTTTCCCGCTACCACGAATTGATCAGTTAGTGGATGCAACAGCTGGACATGCCCTACTCAGCTTCATGGATGCATATTCAGGTTACAATCAAATTCCTATGTATGAACCTGATCAAGAGCACACTTCTTTTATTACAGATAGAGGTCTTTATTGTTATGTATGCATGCCATTTGGATTGATTAATGCTGGAGCCACATACCAACGGTTAGTAAATATGATGTTTAAAGATCAAATTGGCCATACTATGGAAGTATATGTGGACAATATGCTAGTTAAGTCTAAGGAAGCTGTTGACCATGTAAAGCACTTAGAAGAAATGTTTGGAATCTTGCGAAAGTACAGAATGAAGCTGAACCCTCAAAAATGTGTGTTCGGGGTAGAATCAGGAAAGTTTCTGGGTTTCATGGTGAACCACAGAGGTATCGAAGCCAACCCAGCCAAGATTAAAGCATTGATTGATATGAGGTCACCGAGAACTGTGAGAGAGGTTCAGTCCCTCACAGGAAGAGTTGCAGCCTTGAATAGGTTCATTTCGAAGTCCACTGATAAGTGTCAGGAGTTCTTTAAAGCTATAAAGAAAGGAAGCAAATTTGAGTGGACAGCAGAATGTGAGATAGCGTTTGGAAGGTTAAAGGAGCATTTGGGGAGCCCCCCACTATTAGCCAAACCTGTGGATGGAGAGACATTGATACTTTACTTGGCTGTATCAGAATATTCCATTAGTGCAGTTCTGGTTCGAGAAGAGAATGGACAGCAGAGCCCAGTCTACTATGTTAGTAAAAGGTTACTTGATGCAGAAACAAGGTATACAGGAATGGAGAAACTGGTTTTTGCCTTGATTCTAGCTTCCAGGAAGCTAAGACCTTACTTCCAAGCTCATAAGATTGAGGTAAGAACCTCATATCCACTTAAGCAAGTGATGCATAGGCCAGAAACTTCTGGAAGAATGCTAAAGTGGGCTGTGGAGTTAGGACAGTTCGACATAGAATACAAGCCAAAGACAGCAATCAAAGCTCAAGCTCTAGCAGATTTCTTAATCAAGTTTCCACCTCATGTAGAGGTTACCGGCCAAGGAGGGGCCAAAAGAGGTGGTAAAAAACCAGGCAGATAATGACAACTGTGCACCTTGGTGGACACTGTATGTGGATGGAGCTGCTAACAGTGGTGGAGCAGGTGCCGGCATAGAACTAGTTAGTCCAGAAGGGCACCAACTTTATAGCTCGATTCATTTTGCTTTTAAGGCCACGAACAATGATGCAGAGTATGAGGCATTGATTGCAGGCCTCAAGTTAGCTTTGGAGATGAAAGTGGAGAATATTAAAGTGTTTAGTGATTCGATGTTAGTAGTTTGGCAGATTCGTGGTGGTTTTCAGGCGAGAGGTCCAAGAATAGACTTGTATTTGAGGTACTCCCAGGAGTTGATCGTGAGGTTCAAAGAGGTGAAGCTAGATCAAATACCTCGAGGAAAGAATACCAAGGCAGATGCATTGGCCAAACTAGGATCTCAGAGAGAATCCACGTTATTGGGGGTAATTCCACTTCAGATTCAGGAGCAACCTAGTGTTTTCAAAGAAGAAGTGATGGATATCGAGTTCCCAGTTGAAGATTCCTGGATGACCCCAATACATCGTTACCTGGATAAAGGGGAGCTACCTCCCAGTCAAGATGATACCAGGAAGCTGAGGTATCATGCAGCCAAGTATGTAATCTATGATGGAATTCTATATAGGCGAGGATTCAATCAACCTTTGCTCAAGTGTGTAGCTGGAGAACAATGCAAGTATATCCTCGAGGAGATTCATGAAGGAGTATGTGGAAATCACTCGGGGGGTAATTCTTTAGCCATGAAAGTCCTTCGACAAGGATATTATTGGCCAACCATCAAAGCAGATGCTACAAAATTTGTGCAGGCATGCAGTAATTGTCAGAGGTTTGCAAATTTTGATAATCGTCCTATAGCACCTATCAAACCGATTGTTAGCCCTTGGCCATTCGCTGTTTGGGGAATAGACCTCATTGGAGAACTCCCGAAAGGAAAAGGAGGAGTGAAATATGCAGTGGTTACAGTTGATTACTTTACAAAGTGGGCAGAAGTAGAACCACTTGCTAAGATTACAGCGTCAAAGTTGACTGAGTTTGTGTTTCGAGCCATTGTATGCAGGTTTGGCATTCCCCAGAAACTGATTTCTGACAACGAGAAGCAGTTTGATAGTAGAGAGCTTAGAGGGTTGTGTGAGCAGTTTGGCATTCAGAAGGCATTTTCAGCAGTGTATTATCCGCAGAGTAATGGATAGACTGAAGCAGTGAATAAGATTATCAAGCACATTTTGAAGACGAGGCTTGAGGATAAGAAAGGAAGTTGGCCAGAAGAGCTTCCTGGAGTCTTGTGGTCGTATAACACCACGCCTAGAACTACAACTGGTGAGTCTCCTTTTACTCTTGCTTATGGTTGTGAAGCTATGGTGCCTGTGGAAGTTGGAACAGGTTCATTGAGAAGAAAGTATTTTGATCCCGAGAGCAATGAGGTCAATCAAAGACTGTATTTGGACATGATTGAAGAGTTGAGAGCAGATTCGCAAGTGAAGTTAGCAGCATATCAACAGAGAGTTCGAAGATACTACAACAAAAAGGTGAAGGCAAGACCTTTTAAAGTTGGAGACCTAGTTCTGAGAAAAGTCATGCCAAATACCAGGGTTCTGGCACATGGAGCCTTTGGAGCGAATTGGGAGGGACCTTACCAGATAAAGTCAGCAATTTGGGAAGGAACCTACCACTTGATGGATATGGATGGGAACCTCATTCCGAGAGCTTGGAATGCAGAACATCTCAAGAAGTATTATCAGTAACTCTTTTATGTGTTTTTTCTTAGGAAAAGTAAGGCTCTTTCGGCCCACGAATAAAGGCAGCTTATTATTTATAGCTGACCAATATTTTGATTTCAGTATTTAATTATGCATGTACTCGGGGGATACTTGATGTGAACCTCCCTACTTGCAAGACGATTTCTTTCTAAAGTATTGAGCGAAAGATAGCTCTACGTTGAATATTTTGAGTGCATTCTTTGCAGCTATAGCTCCTTAATAGTTCTTTTACGTAACAATAATTACCCAAAAGAACTGGGGGGTAGTATTCCTACTTAGACAGTATTGCGCATGCTATGATTTGTTGCGCATGCTATGTGTTGTGCCCAAAATATCCATGGGCTAGATTTAGGCCCATTAGGCTTAAGGATCCAATCCGTATGAGTAATATGGGTTATGATTGAGGTCCCTTAAGTTAAATGGGGCTAAATAGCATGTGAAATGGATCTAAACAGGTTCAGGTTCCCGAAGAGACAGGTTCCCGAAAGACAGCTTCCTGTAGACAGCTTCCCGAAAAACAGGTTCCTGCAGACAGGTTCCTGAGAGACAGCTTCCTGTACGAGAACAGATTTATTCCAGCAGAATTCTAGTATGATTAAGCCTCCTATTCTTTAGGAGCAAGTCATGAACATCAACTCCTTATTGGAATGTATTCCTTGGGCGCAGATGATCCTTGAATACATCTAATAGGACGAGAACTTGTAAACATACTCCTAGTCGGACTAGAACTTGAGTTCTATTCGACTTAGGTCGCCTATTCGTGGCTGAAATCTGGAGAAAAGGAGTTCCCCACGAATTAGGAACCTAGTTTATTGCCGCCTAACCAGACTTCTAGTCTAAAAAGAACTACGTGAACTTGATCCCTATATAAGCAAGGGTACGTAGGCACCTTGAGAACATGTTTTTACAAGCCTCGCAATACACCTACGAGATTCTTGAGAACACACGACACAAGCCTCAAGGGAACTCGCGAGATTCTTGTAAACGCTCTCGAGCTCAGTTCAACCCCCACAAAAAACCTCCATTCTCCATAGATTAGTTGATCGTTAGCCTTTACAACTCACCATAAACCTCTCAAAAGTTGTTACGAAATCCACTCATCAACATTGGCGCTAGAAGGAGGGGAGAGTTATCATCTTAAGAGTGGAAAGATGGCAGGCAGTTCTAATAGCGAAGCAACACAATCTGTAGAGAAAGATCAAACCCCGAAAGCGAAGAAGATTACTCCTGCTGACGTCCTAGAGCATCTAAAGTCGATTGAAGAAAGGCTTACAACCCTCGAACAAATAACACCGAAGAAGAAGAAGAAGTCGAAGTTAGCAACTGGTAAGAAGGGTAAAAAAGCTAAGATTAATCCCAAGCAGTTAGGCGTCGATGAAGAAGAACGTGAAGAAAAGGCTGAGGAGGAGATCGAAGACCCAAAGAAAGATATTGAAGGTGAAGAAGATGGTGAAACGAAGGATAAACAACCTCCTGTTAAGGAACCTTCCATCGAGATAATTAAAGATGACTCAAGTTCAGTCGAGACCGCGAACGATTCGTGTATAGCAGATTCACAGGAAGCCGATGATAAAGATAAGGAAGCAAAGGACGGTGGAGCTAGTGATTTGAATGCTGAAGACATCAAGAAGATTCTAGTGAAACTCAAGGAAGAAAAGCAGTCAATAACAGGTGCGATGACCTCATCTCCATTCACCAAGAAGGTTAGAAAATCCCCGTTACCTAAATCCTATCGTATGTCAAACGAGTTTAAATTTGATGGCACTACGGATCCTGTGGAGTATCTGGGTCGTTTCAATACTGAGATGGATGTTTATCAAGTTAAGGAGCCAACAAGGTGTAGGTTATTGGCTGCAACCCTTTATGGTGGAGCTCATCAATGGTTTAAGAGGTTACCATCAGATTCTATAAATTCCTGGGAGAATATGGGAAAACTCTTCGTTACTCAGTTTAGAGCTTCCGTCGCTTTTGCACCCCCAACCAATACCTTGGCCAATATCAAGCAGAGAGCAGATGAGACCTTGACAGAGTACCTTAAACGTTTTAATGCAGAGGTTCCCAGAGTTAAGAAAGCTCCTGACGAGGTCATTATGAGCTTCCTGATTGCTGGAGTTAGAGCTGGTTCAGACTTCTGGAAGGAGTTACAAGTACGTGAACCCGGTACACTAGTTGAGTTCTACAAACAAGCTGAACTATATAAATGTGTGGAAGAATCCTTATTGAAGTTGAGAGAAACAGAAGATCTTGGAGACGAAGCTAGTCATAAAGGAATCAAGCGAGAGAGGTCTCCAAGCCCGCAAGCATATGTTATTGGGGATCGAGCTTCCTCCAAAAAAAGTAAAGCAAAATTGAAGACAAAGTGCGACAATTATACCTCTTTGGTCGCTCCAGTAGACCACATCTTCATGGTTTATGGGAAAGAAGGAATATTTGTGAAGCCTACACCTTTACCTGTAGGAGCAAGGAAAGATCTGAAGAAATATTGTGACTTCCATGAGGATAATTGCCATGATACTTCTGAATGCAGAGCACTGAAAGACCAAATTGAGGAATTGATTAAAGCCGGGAAGCTCGCGGAATGGATAGCTCGAGGTGACCAGTAGTTGAAAGTTTGAGAGCTTCCTTAAAGTATAGTTGAGAGACCTTTATTTATATATGTATTTCCTTCTTAGAACTAGGGGTAGTGCATGTATACCTTCCTAGCAAGTAAACCTATTTCTTTCTAGTAGTTTTCAACGAAATTATGAGTAGTTCTTTTCCTTGTATTACGTCATACATTTAGCTTGTAAAACAAGGAACATACCTCATTCAATTCAGTGACCTACGAGAAATACCTCACAAGTAATCTCTTTAAGTATCTCTTGTTTCTTACAATGAGTTAGCTCGCGTAAGCTTAGAGGTACTGTATTGGGATATTTGTATAGAGGTTCATTCTCAGCATGTTTCGTAAGAAGATAAAGAAGAAAGGAGAAGACATGTTAAAGCTACAAGCAAGAATGATGTGAAGAGGTTATAGTATTTATTCGAGCGTTAAAGAAAATTCGACATAGTTGAAGATTTTGATGAAGAGTATCTACAAGAATATGATATGAGCATCTTGAAGAAAACACACAGTACTCAACTTCATGGATGAATATTCAACGACTTATTAGAAATTATCGAAGAATTGTGAAGCTTCTTGGAGTTAGTTCTTCATCAAAGATAAGCTTCCCTGAAGAACTGGGGGGTAGTACAATTACAATTACTATAGCACATGGTACTTTGAAAGTTGAGGATTTCAAAGTTTTGAGAATTCAGGTCCAGGAACCTCACGATCAGTTCCAGGAAGCTCACGATTTGGTCTAGGAACCTCACGATCAGTTCCAGGAAGCTCACGATTTGGTCTAGGAACCTCACGATCAGGTCAATGAGTTTTCAAATCTTAGCGGAGGTTTCCACTTCACATCTGATCAGTCTACAGAAAGATCCAGGTGATACCTCTCCTTTTATGCTCACATATTCGTAGAAAACCTCCCAGGTACGCGCAACAAACTCTTACTATACATAAAGCATGCTTAAACATTTATGCTATTATGGTCTTATGTGCGATAAAGTTATGATTATGTCTTGATTATGTTTCTAGATGTTAGAATGCACATGTACCTAACATATTACAGGTTCCTTATATTACCTGCATCTCGTAGGTTCCTTGATATTTACCTGCACCTCGCAGGTTCCTTGATATTTGCCTGCACCTCGCAGGTTCCTTGATATTTACCTGCACCTCGCAGGTTCCTTGATATTTACCTTTAGTTAACAGGTTTTATGTTACTCACCTGAAGCTCATAGGTAACAACTTCCAGGTCTAGTTGCATTTATATGTGTCTAGTAGATTCCTTGTTATTTTCCTGTAACTGACATCTTGCAGATTCATTATTATATACCTGAAGCTTGTATGTAACAGCTTCCAGGTTCATTGACATTTGTTAGAAGCCAATTGTTAGTTTATGATTAGCAGCTTCTTGCATGAGGTTCTCAGCCAGCTGATACCTGAATAGAAGAAAGTGTACTTACAGCAAGAGCTCCATACCTGTAGAGGATTAATCTAGTGCCCTTCTGGATTCTCTTTGTGCTCCATCTAAGGATTCACTTAGAGCCTAGAAGGACTTACTAGGTTCCCTGAGCATATCCATGTATTGACCTAGTGCCCTTATGGATTCTCTATGTGCCCGTATAGGTTCACTTAGAGCCCAAAAGGATTCACTTGGTGCTTCATGCATCCACGCGCATTTGTTTGGTATCTTAATGGATTCTCTTTGTACCCTTTTAGGGATTCATTTGGTGCCCGATTGGTTACGGTTTTTGTCCTAAGCAGAGGTTCACATAAACAACCAGTTGGATTCACCTTATGCCCTTACAAGGATTTGCATAGAGCCCAGAAAGGTTCACTTTGAAAGCCCTCTCAGCTACAGGCACTCGATAGCTAGAAAAGACTTGCAAGCATGAAAGATTCACATAGAAAAGCCCTATGAATCGTAGGCACAATTCAAAAGTCCCATAAGCATGTGGGCACCTAGTTAACGGTTTTGGGAACCTAATCATGGGTAACCTAACCTAGAGTTTGATTGTACTTGAAAAGCCTTGAAAGGGATTCACCTTGTGCCCGTACGGATTCATTTGGTGCCCCTAGCATTTGAAGGGATTCACCTTGTGCCCTTACGGATTCACTTGGTGCCCCTAGAGTTTGAAATGATTCATCATGTGCCCTATAGATTCTCTTTGTGCCCTCTACAGGATTCACTTAGAGCCTATAAGGATTCACTTGGTGCCATAAAGGAATTCACTTAGTGCCCAACCGGATTCTCTTCGTGCTCTTGCCATGATTCACCTAGAGCCCGGATGGATTCACTTTGTGCTCCCTAAAGCCAAAGGATTCATTTGACGCCCAGTCGAATTCTTTAAGTACCCTTCTCAGAATTCACTTAAAGCTCAACTGGATTCGTCTTATGCCCTGTCAAGGATTCACTTAGAGCCCAATTGAATTCTCTAAGTGCCCTTCCCAGGATTCACCTAGAGCTCAATTGGATTCGCCTTGTGCCCTCATCAAAGCGATACAAAGATGAATACTCTCATTTTATAAAGCTTGAAGCAAGTACCATACTACTAACAGGTTTTTGATAAAGCAGCTTGCAGCATCCTTGATGATCATCAGAAGCTTCTAGTTAGTAGCTTCCAGCTTCCGGTTTTCAACCCACAGTTTATAGCTACAGCTTCCAGATTCAGTGATATTCAGCCGAAACAAGCAGTCTTCAGTCAATCGCTTCAACAAACTATAGGAGGTTTACGTGTCATGACGGCTCGGGGGGTAGCTCAATTCCCCTACGTTTGCACAGAGAAGAGCTTCCATCTTCCAGTTTCAGTAACGGAACCTCAATCCGAACCGGCACAATGAAACACAGATAAGTTTTACTTTCATGCCTTTATATCCTTAACTATCATGCACATTTTATGTCAACGAGATCTTATATTCTGTCATGCTTAGATGCATAAAGCTTTTAACGCACATATTGCATGATCTTTAGAAATGAAATTTATGTGAACTTGTACTTAGGATGTAGTCATGCCCTATAGGTTTGCAGTTTACGTAACATATATGCTTAATTTATGATCTCGAACGTGTTAGTTGAATCAGTCAAGTAGATAATTGATATGCCACTTGAGAAGATAGCAACATATATAACGTAAATAATCATTCATACATGCATACATGCATCACTTGTATGTGAGCTCTTCAGCTCGTATTACTAACCTATTTTTTTAGTTTTCTTGGTGTTGTACCCAAAATCACCATGGGCTAGATTTAAGACCTATTAAGTCGTAGGTTCCAATCAACAAGTATTGTATGAGCGAGGAGATAGATCTAGTACGAGATATGAAGACCTAACGTGGAGAAATGAGCATTAGTTGAGAAGACAGTCAAGAGATTATGAGTATCAAGACGTTCCTGATGAACCAGTAGCTGAGCAGATTACGAATGAACCAGTTTCCTCCCCGCAGAAGAGCCCGAATTAGCCTAGCAACAGCAATGAGAACAACAAGAAGTACATGGGAACTACAGAAACGCTCCCGAGACTAACAAATTTGTTATTTGTGCAGGTACAGTTTCCTGTAGAGAGGTTTCTGAGAACCAGATTTCGAGACATAGGTTCCTGAGCACCAGGTTCCTGAGCATAGATAGCAGAAAGATCTAGAAGCCGGCCAGATAGATGCCGACTTATTATTGGAGAGTACTCCTAGGACGCAGCTGATCCTAGATTACCTCTAATAGACAGCATGCACAAGACAGTCAGATGAAAAGCAGCTTATCAGATAAAGCAACCTCTCGAGCAATTAAGTTATGATTTTCAAGGTTAACCTCGTGCCCTTTTAAGGATTCATTTAGTGCCCTATTGGATTCGTTTTGTGCCCTCAGCATAGGTTCACATAACGCCCAATTAGGTTCACTTTATGCCCTTATTTGGATTCACATGGTTCCCTTGACAATCTTAAGATTCACCTTATCCCTTTTAAGGATTCATCTAGTGCCCTATTGGATTCGTTTTGTGCCCTCAGCATAGGTTCACATAACGCCCAATTAGGTTCACTTTATGCCCTTATTTGGATTCACTTGGTTCCCTTAACAATCTTGAGGTTCACTCAGTGCCCAATTAGATTCGCTTTGTGCCCTTGCTAAAGGATTCACTCAGCGCCTAATTGGATTCATTTTGTGCCCTTGTCACGATTCAAACAAGAAGACAAAGACCCGCATGGTTCCCTCAGAAGAAACATGGGAGCACTGAAGGGATTGGACCTTAAAATATCAAGCTATTTAGGTTCCTCTCGCATCCTATGACTTCGAGGAACCGGGGGGTACTTGTTGTGCCCAAAATATCCATGGGCTAGATTTAGGCCCATTAGGCTTAAGGATCCAATCCGTATGAGTAATATGGGTTATGATTGAGGTCCCTTAAGTTAAATGGGGCTAAATAGCATGTGAAATGGATCTAAACAGGTTCAGGTTCCCGAAGAGACAGGTTCCCGAAAGACAGCTTCCTGTAGACAGCTTCCCGAAAAATAGGTTCCTGCAGACAGGTTCCTGAGAGACAGCTTCCTGTACGAGAACAGATTTATTCCAGCAGAATTCTAGTATGATTAAGCCTCCTATTCTTTAGGAGCAAGTCATGAACATCAACTCCTTATTGGAATGTATTCCTTGGGCGCAGATGATCCTTGAATACATCTAATAGGACGCGAACTTGTAAACATACTCCTAGTCGGACTAGAACTTGAGTTCTATTCGACTTAGGTCGCCTATTCGTGGCTGAAATCTGGAGAAAAGGAGTTCCCCACGAATTAGGAACCTAGTTTATTGCCGCCTAACCAGACTTCTAGTCTAAAAAGAACTACGTGAACTTGATCCCTATATAAGCAAGGGTACGTAGGCACCTTGAGAACATGTTTTTACAAGCCTCGCAATACACCTACGAGATTCTTGAGAACACACGACACAAGCCTCAAGGGAACTCGCGAGATTCTTGTAAACGCTCTCGAGCTCAGTTCAACCCCCACAAAAAACCTCCATTCTCCATAGATTAGTTGATCGTTAGCCTTTACAACTCACCATAAACCTCTCAAAAGTTGTTACGAAATCCACTCATCAACACTATGATTTGATATTTCATATGCCAATTTGAAACTTTTGAAACAGGTTACCTTGACTAACAGGTTCCTGTAGCATTGTATTGCATTTTGCAGGACATCCTAACTTACAGGTCCCTGTAGCATTGAAAGTATGAATGTGATTCGATAAAAGTATGCAAGTTGAGAATGACTGACTTGAACCAAAGCCTTGGGTAGCTTCCCGAGCACGCATCAAGAAAAAGCCCCAGGTAGCTTCCTGGGCACGAGAAAAGCCTCAGGTAGCTTCCTGAGCAAATGTGATTGAAAAGCCTCAGTTGACTGAGCACGACATTGTTGCCAAAAGCCTCAAGTTCCTTGAGCACGTGAATTAAAGTCCTGACAAAAGGCATCTAAAGTCCTGACAAAAGGCATCTAAAGTCCTGACAAAAGGCACCTAAAGTCCTGACAAAAGGCACCTAAAGGAACCTGTGTGGAGCCTAGACCGGCACACTTGTTCTTAAAGAGAAGCCTAATAAGCTCTCCCTCATGTGGAACCGTCTTTGGCACATGGGAAGAAGGGATAAAATCCTTAGCATTTACCTTCATAAGATGTCTAGCCTGACACATGAAGAAGAGGAATCTGTGTGGACTCCCAGAACGGCGCACAGGTTCCTAGAATCGCCTCGAGGCACAAAAAGGAACCAACATGTCTCGAGGCATGTTGGGACCTAGAGAATAGGATTGGGAACCAAGCAGGTTACCTTTCCAAGAGAAAAAAGGAACCAACATGCCTCGAGGCATGTTGGGACCTAGAGATTAGGATTGGGAGCCAAGCAGGCAACCTTTCCAAGAGATGACCCAAATTAAACAAAAGAAATTTTACTAACCTTAACTAGTTTCTGTTTTATGTTTATTTTGCAGGTTTAATGGTCGAGGAACCTGGTCAAATTATTTAGGATCTAAGGTTATCAGAAAGGGTTTTTAGTTCAGGATGCGACTCTGAAAATGTTGAGTGAAGCATAGGAAAAGACGTGTTTAAGCTCATAAGTAAGTTGTTGCGATTTGATGGCCTTTTATTTCGAGAAATTATATAGTGAAAGTACGAGTATATTCTGTTTCTTACAAAGGGCTAGCCCACGTAAGCTTGAATGCACAAGTACGGACACTAAGTAATTGTTAGGGGGAATAAAGGTAAAATGCAATGATGGAAGCACATAGGTACAAATATAGATATGCAGCAAAAGCAAATAAATATCATAAACCATGAAGAGAGTTATGGGTACAAAGACCCAGAAAACCAGCATAAAGAGTTATTGGCACGAAGGCCATGGAAACCAAATTTAAAATTACATCTTGCGAGGCGTTACGAGGAGCCCGCGACCTCATCAAAAGTTATCAAAAGTTTTTAAAGGATCTTGTTGAAATTACGAAGGAGGAGCTTCATCAGAACCCTTGCTGACAACAGGAGGAGTTGGAAGGATAGGCTGAACAACTTCAGGAGCAGGAACCTCTGCAGTCTCAAGGTTGGCACCTGGAGACCTCTCAACCGTTTTCACGGGAGGTACAGAGGTTGCAGCAACAGCTTCATTCTCAAAGTCCTTGATCATCCCCACTACGTCCTCGCCTAGGAGAGACCAGTTTAGCTCGGGCATTTTCTCCCACATGGACCTCATGTAGTCACGAACGCCTTCGTCATAACCTTCATCATACCTAGCTTTTTCTTGGACGAGCAGGGATGATTTGACAGTAGCGGCCGCAGCATTTAAAGCATCAACCTGAGCTTTTAGTTCATTGATTTTCTCTAGCATGGATAATTTCTCATCCTGCAAACTCTTCACCTGTTCCTGAAGCTCATCCCTGTTATTCTTTAGTGAGGTTTCAACAGCTTTAGCCCTCCTTACCGCAGCAGTGGCAATATTCACGCTCTCCTCTTTAGCAGCCAGCTCCTCTTTGAGTTTTGAGATCTCTCCTTGCAATCGGAGGTCATACTGTGTCTTCAAGGCAAAATCATCACAGTATCATAGGGCAAAGAATGCATTTTGGGCAGCAGAGAACCTCATGGCATGCATAGCCTCGGTAGAATCCATCTTGGCCCAGCTGGCAATCGCTTCTGGAAGCACATGTGTATCAATCAATTCTTTAAATTGATTCTGTGCTACAGCTGATTCAACTTTCATAGCTTTGCTCTTCCTCATGGACCTGGTTTGTGAACTCCCAGAGAGGTCAAGAGTAGTCTGAGCTAATTTGCGCTTGGAGGAGCTAGATGGCTGAGTCTGGACAGAGGCTGGGGTAGGAACTTGGCTGATTGGTGTTGCTGTGAGCGGAATCTCCTGTGTCTCAACATCAGCTTTAAAGATCTCGTCTACATTCTTGGTTCGTTTGACGAAAGAGGGAACTTTGGGAGCCATGTCTGCATAGGACAATAAGTTAAAAATTAGAGAGGCATGCATGAAGTAAAAAGATGTATTCACAAAGATACAGATAGGAAGGAAAGACATAACAATAAGGAAGCTCATACCAGTGTTTGAAGGAATAAAACCTAGGGAAGTCAAATTTTCAGGGGTCATCAGAATCAAGCAGTCCCTAATGGAAGCTGATAGTTTCAAGATCTCTTTTGCCCTCTCTAAACATACTCCAGTTAGAATGGTTTGTTTGGGAATATTTGGACGGCGATTAAAAGCGTACTTAACATCAGGGCAGTCAAAACAATAGACAAATTGCTCTTGCCACAAATCAAAGTTCTGTTTAACATTTTTTATACATTGACCCTGATGACAAGGCCATGCTGATAGATAAAAACAACCTGAACTTCTCCCGGTATCTTTCAGCCTAAAGAAATAACCTAACTCAGGGGCAGACAGGGGAGTTGTGAATTTGCTGGAATACAGAATAAAAGTACTAATGGCCAAACGGTAAGAGTTGGGAGTCAGTTGCATAGGTGCTAAGTTATAAAACTCTAATACTTCCCTTAGAAAAGGATGAAGAGGTATAGAAAAACCTACTCTCAAAAAAGCAGCAGAAATGACGGCATTAGGAATCCCACGATCAGGGATTTTGACATCAAACCTGTGAGCTCTTTCACCAGGCTTAGGAATCACAATACTACAGATTGGACGGGGACATTCCTCCAGAAGTTTTTCTAACTTAACAGCGGTCATGATGGAATCAGTTTTCTCACAAAAAGGTGTAATTTCCTGTTTGAACAACTCTCTCTCAACAGTCGCCTCACTCTGAAAATCAGGTTCCAAGAAGGATTCAAGTTTAAGTTCAGGTTTTGACACCTCCTCATCATCAGAGGGCCAATCATCTCCTAAGTCGATAAATGTAGGGATAGGAGGTTGAGACAATGGAGATACTATAGGTTTAATGAGTATGTCCTCAGGCTCATTTACATTGGGTATCACAACCCTGGATCTAGTTCTCTCACCAATCGGCATAGCAACTAAGGGTTGAGTCGAAGATTGGTGGTCAGAATGGGTAGATTCAGAAGACATCTGCAAAAAGACAGACGAAGAAGGGTCAGGTCTTTATGGAACCTAGGAGAAAGATTAGGGTTCTAAAGTGTTTAGACACGGTGCAGTTATTAACAGGGCATAATTACAGAAGACCTTGAAGAGGGCAGGTACCAACAAAATTAGAAACACATGAATAGACAGACAGATAAAGATTATGATAAAACCATGACAACGCAACCATGAATCGACGGTTAAAGTACTGATAAACCAGAGGTTGTGAACGTTCGTGTGTGTGAAATATGGAGTGTGAAGAACAGATACAGACGCATACATACAAAGAAAACGATGGCATGCAAAGTCCAAGGAAACAGATGATTGAAAAACGAGACAAGGATATGAGAGAATAGAAAGAAATAAGTCGAAACCATACCTTGATTTGAATTGAACGGCGACGGAGAAGATGAATTAAGCGAATGACTGTTGAACTCCTCTTGTTTTCTCTCCAAAAGTTTTTGCAAGTGATTGGTAAAGGTAAAAATGGACCTGAGGGATTGAGAGATAATTAAATAGTCGAGGTAAATGGGAAACAGTTCGTACACGTGGCAGCACATTACTGGAGCGGTAAAATGAAGAGGTACACGCGTGAGAAGCGTATGAACCTTGGGAACTTACACATTAACTACAGCTTTGGTAAGTGATAAGTTCAATTCAAATTTTGAATTATCTTCTACAACCAACCATTATCCCCTCTTAAATTATTAAATTTAAAGAGGCGTGGAGTTGAGTGACAAGTTAGATTCCCTGGGAAGTTGAGTGCAAACATAAAGTAGATTTCGAGAGCTGGAGCGAGAAGAAGAAAATAGCGAGATAACAGGTTCCTTAATACAAAGGAAGCTTACTCAAGATTATATCAAGCTGAAAATATTCTATGTCCTGTTTCCTATACCGAGTTAGCTCATGTAGGCTTGGATATACAATGTTGAAGCGAGGTATAATTACCAGGATGGTTTAGCATTAAACCTTTGATCGTAGAATTAGAATAGGTTCCTTTCACATTACATGATTTCAAGGAACCGGGGGGTACTTGTTGTGCCCAAAATCTCCATGGACTAGATTTAGGCCCATTAATCTATAGGGTTCGATCCATACAAGCCAGAAGATAGATCCCTTACGAGTTGTGAAGGTCAGATAGAAGAAATGACTAAGGAAGAAGGAGTATCAGGAGGTTCCCAATGGTCAGGAAGCTGAGCTGAGCACTAGAAGACCAGGTTCCTCCAAGCAGAAGAGTTTGAGTTAGCATAGCAACAGCCATAGAGATGATAAAAGCATGTGAAGGGTTATCCAGTCTAACCAGTTTGTTATTTGTGCAGGTATTGACACCTAAAGGGAGGTCCCTAAGCGATATGTCCCGAAATAAGGAGGTTCCTGAGAAACAGGCTCCTAAGATATAGGTTCCTGAGTACCAGGTTCCTACGAGTTGCCAACAATAAAGTTCTAGAAGCCATCTAGAACAGATAAACGAATTGATATTGGAGTATAATTCTAGGGCGCAGATGATCCTAGAATTATCTCTGATCAATGAGAGAATCATAGTAGGGTACGAACTCGAGTTCTACTCTACTTAGCCAACTAGTTCGTGGAAGGCTCTAAAGGAACCTAAGTCCTACACGAACTAAGTGACCGAATACAGCTATTCCAGTAAGAGACAAAGTCCCATTAGAACTACGTGAGCTTGATCCCTATATATACAAGGGTACGTAGGCACCTCAGGGTAAGACGCATTAAGTTCTCTGATTTTCTCTAAAGGCATTGGAGATTATTGGAGATACCCTCGAGCACAGCTCAACCCCCACAAACACAACCCAAATCTTCCATAAAACAGTTGATCGCTAGCCTATACAACTACCCGTAGACCTCTTATAAGTTGATTACGAAATCCACTCATCAACATTTTATTTTATTGTTTAAAGATTAAATTGTGATGTCAAATATTAATTATTTGACGGTTGATATTTTTAGGAATTTTCGGGGAAATTTGCAAGTGGATTCGTAATTATTTAAAATACGAGATTTTAGGAGATTTGATGAATTTATTTTATAAAGTTAAGAAGTAGAATTTATTTTGAGAAGTAAGTGGATAATTGTTTTGTTAAACAATTATAAGTGGAATAAAGAGATGAAATTATGGAAATATGGATAAGTAGTAGAAAGAAGGGCATTTTGGTCTTTTTGCGAGCTAGATATTTATAAAAGGAGATAGACTTTTATCCACCCATCTCCACCACAAAAAAAATCAGCCATGGAAGGAGAAGAAAGAAGGAGAGAGAAAGAGAGAGAAGAGAGAAAAGAGAGAAAGGAAGAGAGAAACACTTGTATCCATACTTGATAATTCTTGGTAATCAAAGATTAATCATATATACATAGTGGGTGAAGCTTGAACTGAAGATTTACTTGAGTTTGTGGTGCTTTGGAAAGTAAGAAGATTAAGGAAGAAGATGAATAGTAGTTTTGGTGGAAAAAGTGAAAGCATGGTGAAATTGAAACTTGCTACTTGTCTTTAAGCTTGTGGAAGGTTTCGGAGAAGTGCGTTGAGGAACGGTTGGACTGCTTGGATAGCGGTGGTTGTAAGTATATCTTGCTGTGATAAATTGAAGATAATGTGTTATATTCTGTTAACGTATTTACTGTGTTTTAAATCTTATGCGTATTTTGTTTTATGCGCGTATAAATTTGAATTTTTGGATTTTAAAAGAAATATATTTTTCAAGTAGAACTGTGTATTTGTGAGTTTTAGAAGAAACCTATTTTCAAGTAGAAAGGTGAATTTGAGAAGAATTTTATTTTCAAATGAAAAAAATGAAATGTGGATTTATGAATTTGAAAGGAATATACCTTTTAAATCGAAGTGTTCATAGTGTATTTTTTATAATATTATGAATACTCGTTAAATTGTTTTAACTAGTATATGTTGAGATGCGATTTTGAGGAAAACTGAGCAGACTGGCATTGCTAGTGAATCACTCCAGAAATGGAGACAGTAGAACCTCCAGAAATGGAGACCAGTAGAACTTCCAGAAATGGAAACTTGTGAACTTCCCGAAATAGGAAGTAAAGGCCGGGGACCCCCACTAGTAGAACTTGATGAACTTGTCATGTGTAGAATGCCCAGTTTTTCCTAACAAAATTTGTGAAGTTTATATTTTTATTATAAACTGTGAATTGTGAAATGATGATGATGATTGCTTATATGCAATATCGTGAAAATGCTTTAAGATTCAGTGTATTGTGAAATTATGTTGAGTTTCGGATTATTGTGGAATAAAACTGTTTACGAAATTATTATTTAATTTTAAAAGATGCCATGTTGGCAGAACTCTGATTTCGGTGTGAGTTTATATTTTATTATAAACTGCATGGAGATGAATACTTTGGTAGAAGTCTGATTTTGGTGTGGGTTTATATTTTATTATAAACTGTGTTGTGATGACACATTGGTAGAACTGGTTTCGGTATGAGTTATACTTTATTATAAACTGTGTAGTTATAATGATTTTCAAAACTAAATTATTTTTATAAAACTTCAGTGGATCACTACAAAATATACTTGCTGAGCTTTATAGCTCATTCCTTTATTTTATAAATTATCACAGGAAGATACTGAAGATTTCAGAAGAAGACTAGGAAAGGTAGAAAGAAGTGATGGACCATTAGAGCTGGTGGTTGACTTAGTGATTGTGCTCCACGTACTCGAGTGGTAGATCGACTTGGTGGAAGCACTTGTTGGGGACTCTGGTTGTATGTTGATTTGAGGTAAGTCAGGACATAGTTGGGTTGTAGTTGTACAAATTACAATACATGGTATATAGTAGTTGAGATGCGATGTGCGTGGCACAATTTTTGGTGAGATAGACTTTTGTTATGGAGTTGAATTGTTGAATTGAAAAATAGATGAATAGTCCTATTTACGAATACTTCATGCCGAAATTTACAAATATATATATATATATATATTAGCAGGTTAAGCAGGTTGTGATGTAGTTTTGACAGACCCTCGGGCCGGTTTCTTTCCAGAGGAAATCAAATCGGGGTCGGGGGCGTCACAGGTGGTATCAGAGCTATGGAGTAGAAGAGTGAGATATGTATAAAGATAAAGTGTTGTATGACTGAAATTGTTAAGGAACTAAGGATTTGAAGAAGGGATGTGTAGAATTTGAAGTTTTCGAGGAATAAATTGTCAAAGCAAAGGTTTCTCGCATGGGAAGAGAGATTAAGTTTAGGGTCTTGAGTTGGTAAGATCCTTAGTGAATGTTGAATAGCACGAGGGCTCGTGTAAAGTTTATAGTGGATTACTAGATATAGTACCAAGGAGAAAGACAATAAGTATATTCATCAAGGATATTGGTTAAGAATTGAGGATTTTAGAGCATGAATCAATTTTGAGGATATAGGTTTCTGAAATACTTTTGAGGAGTAAGGGAGATCGTTTAGCGATATATGTGATTCTTGGGATGTGCAAAATTGTTCGAAGATATGTAATTATGTGATAATGCTCACTTTTTGTTTGAGGATTTAATTGTTTTGATGAGATAAACTCGTAGAGTTGAACATATGTTTTGACAGCTGGATTATTATTGAGAAATGTAATTTTGACATGTGACCTCGTTATTCGAGAAGATATTTGTTTCAAGGATAAGAAGTGAGAAACCATAAGTTTTGGAATTTTGTGCATATAAGATTTTAGATAGAATATTATTGGATATATATGATGAATTCTCGAATGTATGAGAATTAGAAGAGTTTTAATATGAAGTGTATGATAATAGTTTAATGTGATTGCTTTGGGAAGCAATATTATTTTCTGGATTTTTGACACGACTCTGAGGATATCTTTTGGGATTTAATTTTTGTTTGGGGATAAGACGTGTAATCCTGAATGTAAGGATTTTTGGGAACTAGCATATTGTTGATGACGTGATTTTAGCAACTACGAATGGATATTTGTATTTGAGAACGCGCTTTGTTATTGTTGACATAGACTAATATTTATTTTAATATTTGAGGATTATGAAGTTATTAATTTTTAAGAACCTTCTTTTGAGATTTTAGACGATATTGGGATTTAAGATTTTCAGAATATGAGGTTTTAATTGTTATTAGTAATAAGAATTTGATCGATTACATTGATACAAGGAACTTTTGGGGAAAATCATTGAGACTTGTATGATGGATTCAAGATTAAGTATTTCGAGTGATGATGTATAGATTTCTTTAAGATTGATATTGTGACGTGGATTGAGGTTGATATAAGAATTTTGGGATAAATAGAAGTTGAGAATATATTATTTAGTTTAGTTAAATTATTGTCAGCGTATATGGAGAAATGTTATTAAGTTTGGACCGAAGACGTTACAAGTTTGACATAGTTGGAAGGAAGAAAAAGAGAAGGAAAAAGAAACTGATAGGATGTTATATGATAATCTTGGAATGTGATGACATTTGAGAATTTGTGGCTTAATTTAGGATCTCGTAATTTGGTTCTAAAGATACTTATTTAAAATAGCAGTGGTTGGGAATTTTTGGGAATATACACATTATGGAATTTGGGATATATGATAAATAGTATCATGAGTATGCTTCTTGTGTCAGTACGAGATGATTCAACTTAGAGAGTAAGAACGATAAGAACTGATGGTAGGATTCTAGAAAGGGAAATCTTGATAATGCGATTTTGTTGAAAATTTCGAGAGCTATAAGAGGAGGATGCTAATGGCCGTGAAGATAATTTCTTTTGTTACAGTTTTTGTTGGAGACTACGTGTATGCTAGCTTATACATCTTTACCTTTTGGCATAGTATAGGTAGATCATGTAGAACGTGACCTGTGGATGACAGTAGAGTTGCGTGTTAACGATTGATGAAAGACCATATTACAAGTATTGAGATGATTTTGGATTGTAAAGGAAATATGATTATTACGATGATAAAGTGGGTGTGTATTCTCAAATGGGAGATACATACGAATGATGATGAGTAAGTATATGTGTGTATTGAATTACTGTTGTTTCCGACCGTGAGGGATATCTTGATTTTTGATTGATGATTTCTGGATGAGAAGTGAGTATTCTTACATTGATATCGAGAATTTTTTATGCTTCCTTGTTAGAAGTAATGCTTAATCGGTTGATTAACTGGTTGGGAACCCCATTAGTAGAACTTGTGAACCTATCATGTTTGAATACTCATTTTCTTAATCCTTGTGTGATGATTTCGATGAATTAGTGATGATATCCTTTTGAGGGTTTTTCTAATTATTCTAGAAGAAGATTAAGATCTATAGTTGAAATCATGTGAAGAGATTGTATTCGTGAGAAATGTTGCAGAGCAACTTTCAGGTTGGAGAGTCAACCAGGAATTGGAATATGAACCGATAGATGTTCAACTGTGTTAAAAATTTGAGAAAACCCCGTAGAGGCTATGATTGATAGGAGCAGATGTTAAGAATGAAGGTAATACCTTTGATGAATTTGATGTGACAGAGTCATGATGTTGAAGAAGAACTTGGAGACCAGAAGACAGTATGAGGGGGAAGTATCCCACTTTGTTTTGATGAGACCAAGTGTGCTCAATTTCGAGGACGAAATTTTTCTAAGGGGCCTTGCAAAATGAGCATGTGGGTCCCACAATAGGCACAAAAAAGTGAGACCTAGATGTGGGTCCCACACGTGGGTCCCACATGTGACATGTAACATCCTGATTCCGAAAATATTAATTCTGATTATTTTATTGGGAATAAGATTTATTGCTATTAAATTTTGAACCGTTTTGGAGGTAATAAAGAATTTAGAGATCGAATTGATAAATTGTGGATTTTGAGGAATATTTTATTTTATTGTTTAAAGATTAAATTGTGATGTCAAATATTAATTATTTGACGGTTGATATTTTTAGGAATTTTCGGGGAAATTTGCAAGTGGATTCGTAATTATTTAAAATACGAGATTTTAGGAGATTTGATGAATTTATTTTATAAAGTTAAGAAGTAGAATTTATTTTGAGAAGTAAGTGGATAATTGTTTTGTTAAACAATTATAAGTGGAATAAAGAGATGAAATTATGGAAATATGGATAAGTAGTAGAAAGAAGGGCATTTTGGTCTTTTTGCGAGCTAGATATTTATAAAAGGAGATAGACTTTTATCCACCCATCTCCACCACAAAAAAAATCAGCCATGGAAGGAGAAGAAAGAAGGAGAGAGAAAGAGAGAGAAGAGAGAACAGAGAGAAAGGAAGAGAGAAACACTTGTATCCATACTTGATAATTCTTGGTAATCAAAGATTAATCATATATACATAGTGGGTGAAGCTTGAACTGAAGATTTACTTGAGTTTGTGGTGCTTTGGAAAGTAAGAAGATTAAGGAAGAAGATGAATAGTAGTTTTGGTGGAAAAAGTGAAAGCATGGTGAAATTGAAACTTGCTACTTGTCTTTAAGCTTGTGGAAGGTTTCGGAGAAGTGCGTTGAGGAACGGTTGGACTGCTTGGATAGCGGTGGTTGTAAGTATATCTTGCTGTGATAAATTGAAGATAATGTGTTATATTCTGTTAACGTATTTACTGTGTTTTAAATCTTATGCGTATTTTGTTTTATGCGCGTATAAATTTGAATTTTTGGATTTTAAAAGAAATATATTTTTCAAGTAGAACTGTGTATTTGTGAGTTTTAGAAGAAACCTATTTTCAAGTAGAAAGGTGAATTTGAGAAGAATTTTATTTTCAAATGAAAAAAATGAAATGTGGATTTATGAATTTGAAAGGAATATACCTTTTAAATCGAAGTGTTCATAGTGTATTTTTTATAATATTATGAATACTCGTTAAATTGTTTTAACTAGTATATGTTGAGATGCGATTTTGAGGAAAACTGAGCAGACTGGCATTGCTAGTGAATCACTCCAGAAATGGAGACAGTAGAACCTCCAGAAATGGAGACCAGTAGAACTTCCAGAAATGAAAACTTGTGAACTTCCCGAAATAGGAAGTAAAGGCCGGGGACCCCCACTAGTAGAACTTGATGAACTTGTCATGTGTAGAATGCCCAGTTTTTCCTAACGAAATTTGTGAAGTTTATATTTTTATTATAAACTGTGAATTGTGAAATGATGATGATGATTGCTTATATGCAATATCGTGAAAATGCTTTAAGATTCAGTGTATTGTGAAATTATGTTGAGTTTCGGATTATTGTGGAATAAAACTGTTTACGAAATTATTATTTAGTTTTAAAAGATGCCATGTTGGCAGAACTCTGATTTCGGTGTGAGTTTATATTTTATTATAAACTGCATGGAGATGAATACTTTGGTAGAAGTCTGATTTTGGTGTGGGTTTATATTTTATTATAAACTGTGTTGTGATGACACATTGGCAGAACTGGTTTCGGTGTGAGTTATACTTTATTATAAACTGTGTAGTTATAATGATTTTCAAAACTAAATTATTTTTATAAAACTTCAGTGGATCACTACAAAATATACTTGCTGAGCTTTATAGCTCATTCCTTTATTTTATAAATTATCACAGGAAGATACTGAAGATTTCAGAAGAAGACTAGGAAAGGTAGAAAGAAGTGATGGACCATTAGAGCTGGTGGTTGACTTAGTGATTGTGCTCCACGTACTCGAGTGGTAGATCGACTTGGTGGAAGCACTTGTTGGGGACTCTGGTTGTATGTTGATTTGAGGTAAGTCAGGACATAGTTGGGTTGTAGTTGTACAAATTACAATACATGGTATATAGTAGTTGAGATGCGATGTGCGTGGCACAATTTTTGGTGAGATAGACTTTTGTTATGGAGTTGAATTGAAAAATAGATGAATAGTCCTATTTACGAATACTTCATGCCGAAATTTACAATATATATATATATATATTAGCAGGTTAAGCAGGTTGTGATGTAGTTTTGACGGACCCTCGGGCCGGTTTCTTTCCAGAGGAAATCAAATCGGGGTCGGGGGCGTCACATGACACCTGTGTAAAATTGTATTATCTGTTGTAACACACAAACTATGTTACTATAGAGTGTTTAAGATGTTGCTATAGAGGTTTTTGGTAACCACATTTGCTATGTTACCTTAGGCTGTGTTTTGATGTTACCTGTTGTGCCCAAAATCTCCATGGGCTAGATTTAGGCCCATTAAGCTATAGGGTTCGATCCATACGAGCCAGAAGATAGATCCAGTACGAGTTGTGATGGTCAGATAGAAGAAATGACTAAGGAAGTATGAATATCAGGAGGTTCCCAATGGTCAGGAAGCTGAGCTGAGCACTAGAAGACCAGGTTCCTCCCTGCAGAAGAGTTCAAGACAGCCTAGCAGCAGTAGTGAAGACAGCAAGAGCATATGGGAACCACAAAGAGGCTCCCCAAACTAATATATTTGTTATTTGTGCAGGTACAAGTACCTATAATGAGGTCCCTAAACAATATGTCCCGAAATAAGGAGGTTCCTGAGAAACAGGTTCCTAGACAGAGGTTCCTGAGAACCAGGTTCCGAAATACAGGTTCCTGAGCACCAGGTTCCTGAGACATAGGTTCCTGAGCACCAGGTTCCTAAACGTAGCCAATCAGAATGAGACCGAATTATTATTGGAGTGTAATTCTAGGGCGCAGTTGATCCTAGAATGCCTCTAATAGACATGAGAATTATAGTAGGGTACGAACTCGAGTTCTACTCTACTTAGCCAACTAGTTCGTGAAAGGCTCTAAAGGAACCTGAGTACTACACGAATTAGGTGACCGAATACAGCTATTCCAGTAAGAGACAGAATCATATTAGAACTACGTGAGCTTGATCCCTATAAAAACAAGGGTACGTAGGCACCTTAGGAGAACGGCCACAGATCTCGCTAATGGAACCTGCGATGATTCTCGTAACCTCTCAAGCTCAGCTCACCCCCACCATCAAATCACACCTAAATCACCAAAAACAGCCAATTACATGTGGTACACTTGTAAATTCCAGCGGGCCTCCAAAAATCACGTTGATTACGAAAATCCTCCATCAACATTGGCGCTAGAAGGAGGGGATTCCTTGCTCGTTTGTGGAGGACAAACGAGAAATCAAACAAAAAGATGGGTGCTTATTAATTCTGGGGATAGGATACTTGACGTTCATGGCATATGTTGTTAACAAAAAAAAAACTATACGCAGTAAAACTAGGGTTCCATGTTGGAGAAGACAACGTGAAGTTTAGATGCAGAATCAATGGCGGCACTTCTCCCACTGTGATGATAATACAGAAAACATCAAAGCAAAGTTTCAGTATTAATTCGATGATGTATATTCAGAGGTTAAAGGTGTAACCCATGGCAAGCGTAAACATCATGGAAAGGAAGCATTAGTCGCCTAGTCGGCATCATGTCGATGAGACGGTTTTGACTGATCGAACCCGCAAGGCTGGTTTTATTATCTAACCAAGAGTGACCACGCATAAGCCAGTAGCAGTGTATCTATAGTTGCTTATAAAGCATACAACGTATTTGTAGCTTTGGGTTTGAAATATTTAAACCACAGTGGAAATAGATGCAGGATAGGGCCATCGACAATCATCAATGAGAATAGCTAGATAACAGGTCCTGCGTTTGGCACTTTGTGAAGTTAAGCATGATTGCGGCAATTACCAAAGTATTTAATGGAGTTAGAGATGGATAAGGCGCTTAATTATGGACACATACGACTCGCAGGGTGCTATTGGTCAGATGTAAGTATATGTTACTGTGTGTATAAAGCATGAAGCAGTGTAAATCCATAACGGAGGCATACGACAGTATTTGTACATATGGATATGCTAGGAAAGGTTATATATGATCCATATCTATGAAGCTATTACATGTGTGTAAGCATGTTCGTTCGAAGGCCTGGTCAATGGTGTTAGACTTCGAATCGGGAATTTTGTAAAGAAGAAAGTGATGTATATGTACGTACACACCATGTTTGAATTGTTTGAAGTGGTGAAGGCAGTAACCGTTGGCGCTAATGAAGCATTAAACCAAGTTTCTGTACAAAGGAGTAGGAGTTTTGCATCAATGGGCATTAGCAGAAGGCATCAAGAAGGAAGTACATGAATAAAGAAAAAAGATGCAAATCAGAGTCTTGGAGATTTATTTATACGATGGTTCCTCTGGTTACCTTTGGAGGAGCATTAAACAACTAGAGGCATTAAGCAGGACAGAGAATACATCATGTTGTAGCTTCTTCGTGAAGACAATCATGGTTAACACATCCATAATCATGGTGAAAACTAAGAGTTTGACAACGAAAAAATAGTGAGAATACAGACCTGCAGAGCATTGTGTGTTGGAAGGTTTGGTCACAAACATGAAGGACGATGGCTTCAAGATTTAAAGTTCGACTTTTATGCTAGCAGATTTTCTGATTCAGAGCCACATACCAGTGTGTATGTATATACAGGAGAGTACCAACCATAACGGAGCAACATTACGGTGTCGAGGTAAGAGATAAGAGAGTTGAATGTCACAGACTGTGATAGCAACGGGGTACCGGCGGTGAGACGACTAAAGCTTTAATATGATAGTGCTGGTATTAAAATCAAACACAACAAGAACCAAGGGTTGACAGCAACAACAACAAAAATGGTAAGAGCAAAGTCGCAATCGATGCTGAACCGATCGAAGCTGTCATGGTTTAGTTTATTGTGCATACGAAGTCTTGTCAACATTACAGGACAGTACTAGAGAAGCCTTTTAAGTCAGGAGGGCACATTGATGGTTTTTTCCAGCCATTACAGAAGACACAAACAGCCTGGAGTCTTACGCACATGTTGTGGATGGTCAGTCTCTGATAGTTAAAATAAGGTAGAGGCAGTATTGAGGAACAAGGCATAAGAAAGTATGAAGTTTACATTGTCCAAAGCTAACAACTTGGTATGAAGCTCGCGAGAAAGACAAATAGGTGGAGCTATTATAACTTTCCTGGTAGTAACGACATGAGACAACTACAAAATATACATGATGTATCGAGGCGTGTTAGTAAGCCGAAGTACGAGCACAGAAGATGCAGGTTGCTTCCAGAAGAGAAGAGAAGTATTCATGTGTGGACAAAATAAATAAGAGCAGAAGTAGCTTGAACGATGCACCAATGCTATGTTGATATGCATAAGAAAATGAACAGGAAAAAATAGAAGCGCAGAAGCTTGAACAATGCACCTACAATGAGAAGACCGGACCTGATCTTGAAGCAGTAATGAGAGGCAAATGGTTTAAGAGTACAAGAAGTAGGGGCGAGACAATGGCGTCATGAGCTTCGTAATAACTACACCAAACTTGTCGGCCTGGTGAAACGTATGGATGAAGAACGACAGTTGGGGTGTAGCAGGAGACCTCAGCCGGGGCTGTTCGAATGTAATGACCGGGGTAGGCTCTTAGTTTTGTTAAAGGTAAGAACAGCAGATTCAATGACAACAATACGACGTCAAGGACGGTCGTGGACGAGAACAGAGGTACTATGATACAGCCTGTCAAGCAAACAAAATCTGGACGACCATTATAAAAAAAAACCAGGAGAGTGAAACGATCATTAGCATTAGAACAGCTACGGCAAGTAAGCAAAAAGTGGGTCTTTATCACCTTTGATGGGTATAAGGCCAGGTTCCAAAGAAGCAGGAACACGTTAAATGTGTGGTTGAAGTCGTGGGTTTTTTTCCTTTGTTGGTATGACATGAAGCTGGAGTTAGAAACAAGACACTTTGAACTTAGCAGCAATCACGCACTGGGAAAACAACGACTAAGATGCTTTACCAAGGATTAATGTAACAACGATAATGGCTCGCACAAGGTACGGCAAGAGAGAACCAGCATGAGCCTGGCAGAGTTTACATGCATACATAATGATACAGTTTCTATAATATCATGTAATATTTGATGATATATCATGTCATACACCGAGAAAGCTTGTCCACTGTGATACAAGAGCAAAGCAGCTGGCTGATTTGGTCATATAAAGATTTTTAAAGAAGACAAAGACAGGTGAATGAATGCGTTTTGTACGAAGAAACTATTAGAAAAGGAAGAAGACGCTGATAACCAGTGTTAGGGTTTGAGTTTAACCTTTGTATGAACAGCTGGGTAAAAACAGTCCCATGAGATAGACACCGATGGTTCTTGGGTGGCATAGAATATGAGGTAATGGCACGCAACGAAGCCGGTGAGATTGAGAAAATAGTTGAGATTTTCTGGACTTCCCAACAGCAGTGGAAAGACGTCAACAACAGTACTATTCTTCTAAGTATGTATGTGATGTTGAGTGTCGGAATACAAGTACAAACATCTGTGCCTATGAAGAACGAGATACATATATGAAGAAGCCCAATCCCGTGAAGTTGTGATGATTCAATCTGTGGTACCCTACATGATATGGAAAACCTTCTGAAGACAAACCAATGCTATGGAGCTTGACAGTGGCAACGATACAATTACAGAAAAAGTAGTGCAGGTGGTAAACGAGTAGTTGTGTCGTACATTTAGTATACAGAGGCCAAGAATCGTCAAGTAGATGCATCATGTGTCTTGGGTAGATGTCATGCGTGTATGCAAAGAGAACCAAAGATGATGTTGAGGATTGTTTGGGTGAAGGCGAAAGGTAGGTGCTTCACAGTTCCATGCAAATATGTCTCCCCAGAAGCAATGCGAGAACTACAAGGTAGCAGCAAAGAAGAAAAAGGCCAGCTTGAGATCGTGCTTGCAGTGATAGTAAAGAAAACGGAGTACATATTCAGATTCAATGGAGTAGCACCTTGAGCTAAGTTTTCTGCTCTCTTTGTATTATTTAATTCTGTAAATAGGTATACATTTAATGCCATACATGCATTAAAGTGTTTAATTGAATATAGAAAATTCATGCTAGAAATCCACACCAGATATATTTAATGAGTGAAATAAAATGACTAGCATGCATCCTAGAGAGATAGAAAATAGAAATGAGAAGTAGAAGTGACGAAGCATAGTAAGAAAATTCATTTGACTAGTATGCTAATAAAAAATGAGAAAGTTATTAAAAAGAATTAGATTTAATATTCTGCATATACGACCTTAAATCAGATATTTGCATGAGACATACATAATAAATGCATGTGCATATTATGTGTTCTAGTTATCATATTCATCAATGTGCATTAATCATGTCATGAATATATATTGTTGCATTGTATATATGCTTGCAAAATTGAGATATTGTGCAGGATTGCTCGCTAAGCATTACAAAACTAAAGTGAGAAGCTTCATTCAATTCAGTGAGCTGCTGGAAATATTTTGCAAATAGTCTCTCTCAACATCTCTTGTTTCTTACAATGAGTTAGCTCGCGTAAGCTTAGAGGTGTTGGATTGGGATATTTGTGTTTGATATAGAGATTCGCTCTCAGCACGTGTCGTAAGAGGATGAAGAAGATCGAGAGAAAGATGTCAATACAAGGTGATTCAGAATGAAAATAAGAATGGAAAAAGACCTACTGGCAGGAGGTTCCCGGAACCAGAGGTCTCCCCCCGTGCGCAATAATTTTGCTGATGAGTATGTACCTGAGTAAGAAATTAGAGAAGATTATATCTCACACACGAGGTCATATGATGAAGAAGAAATTAGAGGAAAAGTTGAAGCTATAAGCAAGAATGACACGAAGAGGTTACAATATCGATCGAAGCATTAAAGAAGATTCAGCATAGTTTGAAGATCAGATACAGTTAAAGATTTTGATGAAGAGTAGATGCAAGAATCATTCTTGATTTTGACAAGAGTAATTTTGATAAAGTCGAACAGTTCAGGTCCCCTAATAGAGAGAAGGGAACCTCTTGAAAATCAAAAAGAAATGAAGCTCAAATTGAAGAAAGCGCGCATTACTCAACTTCACAGAGGAATGTTCAGCAACTTGTTAGAGAGCAGTTGACATGATGACTAGAAGTAGTATTAGCAAGACCAGAGAAATTGATATTTGTTATGACGAGTGGAATTGAGCACTTTACCTAAAGGTTAATGAAGAATTATGGAGCTTCCAGAATATAGTTCTCCACCGAAGACAAGCTTCCCTGAAGAACTGGGGGGTAGTATAACTACTATTGCAAAAAAAATTGAGGATTTCAGTTTTTTAAGAATTCAGGTCTAGGAACCTCATGATCAGGTTCGAGAACCTCATATCTTAGATTTGGTTCAGAAACCTTGCGGATTGAGTTGGTCTAGTACCTTGAAGAGCAACATGCTTGCATCATGAACACGTCAATGAGTTTTCAAAGCTTAACGGAGGCTTCCACTTCACAGCAGATCAAATCTAGAGAAAGATCCAGGTGATACCTCTCCATTTATGCTTAAATATTCGTAGAAACCTCCCAGGTACGCGCAATAAACTCTTGCTATACATAAAGCATGCATAAACATTTATGAGATCTTATATGCGATAAAGCTATAATTATGTCCTGATTATATTTCTAGATGTTAGAATGCACATTTACTTGCAGCTCGCAGGTTCCTTGAAATATACCTGTAGCTTCCAGGTTTATTTATATTTACCTGTAGCTAACAGGTTCTACGTTACTCATATGGAAATTCTAGTAATAGCTTCCAAGTATAGCTATTTTACCAGCATCTAGTAGATTATTTGCTATTTTCTTGTAACTAACATGTTGCAGGATCATTCATATATGCCTGAAGCTTGTATGTGACAGCTTTCAGGACCATTGATATTGATTAAAAGCCAGTTGTAAACAGCTTTTGATTAGCAGCTTCCTGCTAGAAGTTCTTAGCCAGACGATACTTGAGTAGAAGAAAGTGTACATACAACAAGAATTCTTAGGGATTCACCTTGTGCCCAGATTCACTTGGTGCCCCAGATTCACTTAGAGCCCAATTAGATTCGCCTTATTATATATCTGTAGTTAACAGATCTTATGTTGTTCACCTGTAATCTCAGGTTCATTTATACCGGAAGCTCATAGCAACAGCTTCCAAATTCACCTGTAGCTAACAGGTTCATATGAAGAGATTCCGGTACACATACCGCGAGAGCTTTCTATTCATAAAGGATCAAATAATATCCAATTGGATTCACGTAAGTCTTCGCCAGCTTAGTATTCTGATTAGACAGCATGACATTTCTTTTAGCAAGCATTGATGATAGTGGAAGAAGATCTATTTTGATTATGATGAGGTTAGTCTTCCTTATTCTTAGAATGACGATGATGATTATAGCTTCCCTATTGTTCTTTTACGTAACAGTAATTACCCAAAAGAACTGGGGGGTAGTATTCCTACTTAGACAGTATTGTGTGTTGATGAGTGGATTTCGTAATCAACTTATGTGAGGTTTACAGGTAGTTGTATAGGCTAGCGATCAACTGTTCTATGAAAAAGGTTTGGGTTGTGTTTGTGGGGGTTGAGCTGAGCTCGAGGGTATCTCCAATAATCTCAGGTGCTTTTAGAGAAAATTAGAGAACTTAATGCGTCGTACCCTGAGGTGCCTACGTACCCTTGTATTTATAGGGATCAAGCTCACGTAGTTCTAGTATGATTCTGTCTCTTACTGGAATAGCTGTATTCGGTCACCTAGTTCGTGTTGGACTCAGGTTCCTTTAGAGCCTTTCACGAACTAGTTTGGCTAAGTGGAGTAGAACTCGAGTTCATACTCCACTTATGATTCTCTCATTGGTTAGAGTTATTCTAGGATCATCTGCGCCCTAGAATTATACTCAGGTACCAATTTGTTTATCTGTTCTAGATGACTCCTAGAACTTTCTGTTGGCAACTCGTAGGAACCTGGTGCTCAGGAACCTACGTTTCAGGAGCCTGTTTCTCAGGGACCTCCTTATTTCGGGACATATCGCTTAGGGACCTCCCTTTTGGTGTTAGTACCTGCACAAATAACAAACTAGTTAGACTGGATAACTCTTTATATGCTTTTATCATCTCTATGGCTGTTGTTATGCTAATTCGAACTCCTCGACTGGGAGGAACCTGGTCTTCGAGTGCTCAACTCAGCTTCCTGACCATTGGGAACCTCCTAATATTCATACTTCCTTATTCATTTCTTCCATTTGATCTTCATAACTCGTACTGGATCATTCTTCTAGCTTGTATGGATCGGACCCTATTGATTAATGGGCCTAAATCTAGTCCATGGAGATTTTGGGCACAACAAGTACCCCCCGGTTCCTTGAAATCATGTAATGTGAAAGGAACCTATTCTAATTCTACGATCAGAGGTTTAACGTTAACCTATCCTGGTAACTATATCTTGCTTCAGCATTGTATATCCAAGCCTATATGAGCTAACTCGGTATAGGAAACAGGACATAAAATATTTTCAGCTTGATATAATTTTGAGTAAGCTTCCTTTGTATTAAGGAACCTGTTATCTCGCTATTTTCTTCTTCTTGCTCCAGCTCTCGAAATTTACTTTATGCTTGCATTCAACTTCTCAAGGAATCCAACTTGTCACTCAACTTCATGCCTCTTTAAATTTAATAAGTTAAAAGAGGATAATGGTTGGTTGTAGAAGATAATTCAAAATTTGAATTAAACTTATCACTTACCAAAGCTGTAGTTAATGTATGAGTTCCCAAGGTTCACACGCTTCTCACGCGTGTACCTCTTCATTTTACCGCTCCAGTGATGTGCTGCCACGTGTACAGAGCTGTCTTGATTATATAAACACATGAATGACTTCATCTTCATTTTTACCTTTACCAAATATTTTCTAAAACCCTTGGAGAGAAAAATAGGAGGAGTCCGACGGTCATCTGCTTAATCCAAATTTTCTGTCGCCGCTTTCTTCAATCCAAGGTATAATTCTGAATCTTTTCTTTCTGTTTTCCCATAATCTTGATTGCATTTTTAACTATCTGATTACTTCGATCTTGCATGCTGTCTTTTATCTGATAAGTGTTTGTATATGGTTTTCATATTTCACACACACAACCATCCATAATACCTTCTCTACTGGTAGTTCCGTCACCGATTTGTGGTTCCATCACTATGATTTTACTGAAAGCTTTTGACTGTTTGTTTGTCTTCTATCTTAATTTGTTTCGTATTCATGTCATATTTCATACTTATCTCTGTGAATGTACACCCTCCATATAACTCTTAAAAAGAAACTTACTTGACATAATCAAAGTAGTTCAATCGTCTTTAGACCACAGGTCTCCCTTTAAGAATTCCAAAGTCTGACCTTTCTTCGTCTGTTTCTTGCAGATGTCTTCTGATTCAACACATTCTGACCACCTCTCTTCCGTAAAACCTGTTTTTGTCGCATCTGTAGGTAATAGAACTAGGTCTAGGGTCTTGATTCCCGACACTAGTGATCCTCAAGATATTCTGATGAAACCTCCAAATGTTATTGATCCCTTAAAGCCTTTAAGCTTAATTGATTTAGGGGATGACTGGTCTGATAATGAAGAGGTATCAAAACCTGAATTTGAACCTGAGTCTTTCCTAGAACCCGACTTTCAAAATGAGATATCTGTAGAAAGAGAACCATTCAAACAAGAGATTGTCCCTTTTTGTGAAAAATCTGATTCTATCATGACCTCAGTTAAACTGGAAAGACTATTCGAGGAATGTCACCGCCCTGTCTGTAAGATAACAGTCCCAGAACCTGGTGAGAGAGCTCACAGGTTTGATTTGAAAATCCCAAAACAAGGTATCCCCCATGCTGTCATATCTGCCGCTTTCCTGAGGGTAGGTGTTTCCATGCCTCTTCATCCTTTCTTACGAGAGGTTCTTGACTTTTATCAATTAGCACCAATGCAACTCACCCCTAATTCTTATCGGTTAGCCATCAGCACTTTTATACTATATTCCAGCAAGTTTACGGTTCCTTTGACAGCCCCTGAATTGGGCTATTTCTTCAGACTGAAAGACACTGGAAGAAATTCTGGTTGTTTTTACCTTTCAGCCTGGCCTTGTCACCAGGGTCAGTGCATAAAAAATGTTAAGCAAAACTTTGAACAATGGTCGGAACAGTTTCTTTATTGCTATGACTGCCCCTACGTTAGGTATGAGTTTAATTGTCGTCCCAATATCCCTAAGCAAACCGTTCTTACGGGAGTCTGCTTGGAAAGAGCAACTAAGATTTTGAAACTATCAGCCTCCACTAGAGATTGTCTGGTCTTGATGACCCCTGATAACTTGATGACTTTAGGCTTTATTCCTTCAACTTCTGGTAGGGGTTTCTTTATATTTGTGCAATCTCATTTGCTCACTTCATATATATACCTCTAACCTTAACCTTCTGACTTATGCAGATATGGCTCCAAAAGTTCCTTCATTTGTAAAGAGATCTAAAAATGTGGAAGAAATTTTCAAGGTTGAAGACAATGTAAAGGAGGTTCCGCTTGATGCAACTCCAATTAACCAAGTTCCAACCCCTGTATCCGTCCAGACTCAACCATCGGGTTCCTCAAAACGCAAATTGGCTCAGACCACACTTGACTTATCAGGGAGCTCTCAAACTAGATCCATGAGGAAGAACAAAGCTGTGAAGACTGAACCTACCGCTGCTCAGAACCAGTTTAAGGACTTGATTGACACTCATGTTCCTGCTGAGACTATTACTGGCTGGTCGAAAATGGACTCTAGTGAAGCTTTGGAAGCTATGAGGTTCTCTGCGGCCCAGAATGCCTTTTTTACTCTTAGGTTCTGTGATGACTTTGCCTTGAAGATCCAATATGACCTCAGGCTACAAGGGGAGATCTCGAAGCTCAAAGAGGAGCTGGCTGCTAAGGAGGAGAGTGTGAATGTTGCCACTGCTGCGGTAAGAAGGGCTAAAGCTGTTGAAACCTCATTGAAGAATAGCAAGGATGAACTTCAAGAACAGGTGAAGAGTTTGCAGGATGAGAAATTATCCATGCTAGAGAAAGCCAAGGAACTGAAAGCTCAAGTTGATGCTCTAAATGCTGCAGCCGTGACTGTCAAATCATCTTTGCTCATCCAGGAAAAAGCTAGGTACGATGAAGGCTACGATGAAGGCGTTCGTGACTATATGAAATCCATGTGGGAAAAAATGCCCGAATTGAACTGGTCTCTCCTAGGCGAGGATGTAGTAGGGATGATTAAGGATTTTGAGAATGAAGCTGTTGTTGCAATCTCTGTACCTCCCGTGAAAACGGTTGAGAGGTCTCCGGGTGCCACCCTTGAGACTGCAGAGATTCCTGTTCCTGACGTTACTCCAACCACTCTTCCACCTTCCTCAGCCATCGAAGAATCTAGTAAAGTATCTCCTGCCTAAAGTTTCATAAATTTTCTGAACTTTTCATAACTTTTCTTGAGGTTGCGGGCCCCTCGTAGTGCCTCGCGAGATGTAATTTAAGTTGGTTTCAATGGCCTTCGTGCCTTTAACTTTGGTTTACCTAGGGTCCTTGTGTCCTTTAACTCTTTATGTTTCTGATGACTATTATCTATTTTTGCTATATCTCTTGCTCTTGCTTGCTCACGCCTAGTTTCCTAACTTGCATCTGTACTTAATACTGCACACCCTTTTTTTTTAAAACTTCGTAGAATACTTTATCATCACGCATCTTAAAAATTAATTAGTGTCCATACTTATACACCCAAGCTTACGTGGGATAACCCGTTGTAAGAAACAGGATGCATCCATACTTTCACTTATAATTTTCTCAAAATAACATGTAACTAAATATAGCTTACTTGCAGACTTGGAACCCTTTTTTGTTTATACTTCGAGACATGTATTCACCACCGTAATCTGAACTGTAGTTTTCCTTAGAGATTCCTCCCAGGTCTAAACCAGGTTCCCTACAAAATACCTGATCAACCTTGTAAGCCTAAACACGTCTTTTCCTATGCTTCACTCAACATTGTCAGAGTCGCCTTTTAAACTAAAAACCCTTTCTGATAACCTTAGATCCTAAATAATTTGACCAGGTTCCTCGACCATTAAACCTGCAAAATAAACATAAAACAAAAGCTAGTTAAAGTTAGTAAAATTTCTTTTGTTTAATTCGGGTCATCTCTTGGAAAGGTTGCCTGCTTGGCTCCCAATCCTAATCTCTAGGTCCCAACATGCCTCGAGGCCTGTTGGTTCCTTTTTTCTCCTGGAAAGGTAACCTGCTTGGTTCCCAATCCTATTCTCTAGGTCCCAACATGCCTCGAGGCATGTTGGTTCCTTTTTATGCCTCGGGGCGATTCTAGGAACCTCCGTGCCGTTCTGGGAGTCCACACAGATTCCTCTTCTCCATGTGTCAGGCTAGACATCTTATGAAGGTAAATACTAAGGATTTTACCCCTTCTTCCCATGTGCCAAAGGCGGTTCCACATGAGGGAGAGCTTATTAGGCTTCTCTTTAAGGTGCCTTTTGTCAGGACTTTAGATGCCTTTTGTCAGGACTTTAGATGCCTTTTGTCAGGACTTTAGATGCCTTTTGTCAGGACTTTAATTCACGTGCTCAAGGAACTTGAGGCTTTTGGCAACGATGTCGTGCTCAGTCAACTGAGGCTTTTCAATCTCATTTGCTCAGGAAGCTACCTGAGGCTTTTCTCAATGCCCAGGAAGCTACCTGGGACTTTTCTTGATGCCCAGGAAGCTACCTGGGACTTTGCTCAATGCTTGCTCGGGAAGCTGCCCAAGGCTTTGCTTAATGCCCAGGAAGCTACCTGGGACTTTGCTTAATACTTGCTCGGGAAGCTGCCCAAGGCTTTGCTTAATGCCCAGGAAGCTACCTGGGACTTTGCTTAATACAATCTGTCTACAAGCTAATTCTGATCAATCAATCGTATTCTGCTCATTCTGTCAATTCATATTCATACTTCACACATACTGTCAATGCTACAGGAACCTGTCAGCTTAGGTAACCTGCAAAATGCAACACAATGCTACAGGAACCTGTTAATCTAGGTAACCTGTTTCAAAAATTTCAAATTGTCATATGAAATATCAAATCATAGCATGTGCAATACTGTCTAAGTAGGAATACTACCCCCCCAGTTCTTTTGGGTAATGATTATTACGTAAAAGAACTATTAAGGAGCTATAGCTGCAAACAATGCACTCAAAATATTTAACGTAGAGCTATACATCGCTCAATACTTGAAAAAATTGTCTTGCAAGTAGGGAGGTTCACATCAAATACCCCCCGAGTACATGCATAATTAAATACTGAAATAAAAATGCTGGTCAGCTATAACTAATAAGCTGCCTTTATTCTTGGGCTGAAAGAGCCTTACTTTTCCTAAGAAAAACACATAAAAAAGAGTTACTGATAATACTTCTTGAGATGCTCTGCATTCCAAGCTCTCGGAATGAGGTTCCCATCCATATCCATCAAGTGGTAGGTTCCTTCCCAAATGGCTGACTTTATCTGGTAAGGCCCTTCCCAATTTGCTCCAAAAGCTCCATGTGCCAGAACCCTGGTATTTGGCATGACTTTTCTCAGAACTAGGTCTCCAACTTTAAAAGGTCTTGCCTTCACCTTTTTGTCGTAATACCTTCGAACTCTCTGTTGATATGCTGCTAACTTCACTTGTGAATCTGCTCTCAACTCTTCGACCATGTCTAAATACAATCTATGATTGACCTCATTGCTCTCGGGATCAAAACACTTTCTTCTTAAGGAACCTGTTCCAACTTCCACAGGTACCATAGCTTCACAACCATAAGTGAGGGTAAAAGGAGACTCACCAGTTGTAGTTCTAGGCGTGGTATTGTACGACCACAAGACTCCAGGAAGCTCCTCTGGCCAGCTTCCCTTCTTATCTTCAAGCCTTGTCTTCAAGGTGTGCTTGATAATCTTATTCACTGCTTCAGTCTGTCCATTACTCTGCGGATAATACACTGCTGAAAATGCTTTTTGGATTCCAAACTGCTCACACAATCCTCTAAGCTCTCTACTATCGAACTGCTTCCCATTGTCAGAAATCAGCTTCTGTGGAATGCCAAACCTGCATACAATAGCTCGAAACACAAATTCAGTCAATTTTGACGCTGTAATCTTAGCAAGTGGTTCTGCTTCCGCCCACTTTGTAAAGTAATCGACTGCGACCACTGCGTATTTCACTCCTCCTTTTCCTTTCGGGAGCTCACCAATAAGGTCTATTCCCCAAACAGCGAATGGCCAAGGGCTAACAATCGGTTTGATAGGTGCTACCGGACGACTATCAAAATTGGCAAACCTCTGACAATTACTGCATGCCTGCACGAACTTTGTAGCATCTGCTTTGATGGTTGGCCAATAATATCCTTGTCGAAGGACTTTCATGGCTAAAGAATTACCCCCCGAGTGATTTCCACATACTCCTTCATGAATTTCCTCGAGGATATACTTGCATTGTTCTCCAGCTACACACTTGAGCAAAGGCTGATTGAATCCTCGCTTATACAGAACTCCATCATAAATTACATACCTGGCTGCCCGATACCTCAGCTTCCTGATATCACTTTGATTGGGAGGTAGCTCCCCTCTGTCCAGGTAACGGTATATTGGGGTCATCCAGGAATCTTCAACTGGAAATTCAATGTCCATTACCTCTTCCTTGAAAACACTTGGTTGCTCCTGGATTTGAAGTGGAATTACCCCCAATAACGTGGATTCTCTTTGTGACCCTAGCTTGGCCAATGCATCCGCTTTGGTATTCTTTCCTCGAGGTACTTGATCCAGCTTCACCTCTCTGAACCTTGCGATCAACTCCTGGGAGTATCTCAAATATAAGTCTGTTCTTGGCCCTCTCGCCTGAAAACCACCACGAATCTGCCAAACTACTAACATCGAATCACTAAACACTCTGATATTCTCTACTTTCATCTCCAAAGCCAACTTGAGGCCTGCAATCAATGCCTCATATTCTGCATCATTGTTCGTGGCTTTAAAAGCAAAATGAATCGAGCTATAGAGTTGGTGCCCTTCTGGACTAACTAATTCTATGCCTGCACCTGCTCCACCACTGTTAGCAGCTCCATCTACATACAGTGTCCACCAAGGTGCGCAGTTGTCACTGTCTGCCTGTCTTTCCTCCACCTCTTTTGGCCCCTCTTGGCCGGTAACCTCTACATGAGGTGGAAACTCGATTAAGAAATCTGCTAAAGCTTGAGCTTTGATTGCTGTCTTTGGCTTATATTCTATGTCGAACTGTCCTAGCTCCACAGCCCATTTTAACATTCTTCCAGAAGTTTCTGGCCTATGCATCACTTGCTTAAGCGGATATGAGGTTCTTACTTCAATCTTGTGAGCTTGGAAATAAGGTCGCAGCTTCCTGGAAGCCAGAATCAATGCGAACACCAGCTTCTCCATTCCTGTATACCTCGTTTCTGCATCAAGTAACCTTTTACTAACATAGTAAACTGGGCTCTGCTGTCCATTCTCTTCTCGAACCAGAACTGCACTAACGGAATACTCTGACACAGCCAAATAAAGTATCAATGTTTCTCCATCCACAGGTTTGGCTAACAGTGGGGGGCTCCCCAAATGCTCCTTTAGCTTTCCAAACGCTATCTCACATTCTGCGGTCCACTCGAATTTGTTTCCTTTCTTTATAGCTTTAAAGAACTCCTGACACTTATCAGTGGACCTCGAAATGAATCTATTCAAAGCTGCAACTCTTCCTGTAAGAGACTGAACCTCTCTCACAGTTCTCGGAGACCTCATATCAATCAATGCTTTAATCTTGGCTGGGTTGGCTTCGATACCTCTGTGGTTTACCATGAAACCCAGAAACTTTCCTGATTCTACTCCGAATACACATTTTTGTGGGTTCAGCTTCATTCTGTACTTCCGCAAGATTCCAAACATTTCTTCTAAGTGCTTCACATGATCAACAGCTTCCTTAGACTTAACTAGCATATCATCCACATATACCTCCATAGTATGGCCAATTTGATCTTTAAACATCATATTCACTAACCGTTGATATGTAGCTCCAGCATTAATCAACCCAAATGGCATGCATACATAGCAATAAAGACCTCTGTCCGTAATAAAAGAAGTATGCTCTTGATCAGGTTCATACATAGGGATTTGATTGTAACCTGAATATGCATCCATGAAGCTAAGGAGGGCATGTCCAGCTGTTGCATCCACTAACTGATCAATCCGTGGTAGTGGGAAACTGTCCTTCAGACATGCTTTGTTGAGATCTGTGAAGTCCACACAGGTTCTCCATTTTCCATTAGGTTTCTTTACCAAAACAGGATTTGCCAACCATACTGGGTAAAAAGATTCTTTAACTAATCCTGCATCCAATAATCTGTCGACCTCTTCTTTCAATGCCTGGGCTCTTTCTCCACTAACTGGTCTTCGCTTCTGTCTCACTCCTTTCTTTTCTGGATCAATATTCAATTTATGACACATGACCCTTGGATCTATCCCTTCCATATCTGCATGACACCAGGCAAACACATCCAGGTTCTTGCCCAAAAAAGTAATGAGAGATTCCTTTAAGGCTGGATTGAGTTGAGCTCCAATCTTCAACACCTTTATACCATCCTTGTCATTGATCTTCACATCCAAAGTTTCACCAGCTGGTCCAGCCTTAACCATGGTCTCTGGCATTCGAGGGTCCAGGTCTACCTCCATCTCTGTAGTTGAGTCCTCTTGAGGTTCCTGGACAATAGACGATTCCTGCACTTCATGCATGACATTCCTTCTCTTTGATGCTGGCTGACTGTCTTCATTACTTCCATTATGTTTCAGTTTTCGGGATTTTTCTCCATCCAATCCTTCTACCATACACATGTCACCATCCTTGTCCGTAGGGGGTGCACTTTCTATCAGTAAGTATGGGGTATCTGGTCCCCGTAAAACTGGAATCTCAGCATGAGGTTCCTCTTCTATGATCTCTTCAATTCTTATAGCTCTACAGGATGCTGATACAAAACCTTCCAAAGGCGAACTGCGCAGGTCGACCGTTATCTTGTCTGGGTTCTTTCCTGGAAAACTATCAGGAACCTCGTCCATAGGTTCAGGCAATTTAGCAGCTCTAGCAGCATGTTGCAAAGCTTTGGTGTAACACTCTCTAGACTCATACTGACATCCTCGAACTATGCCAACTCCATTTGGCGTCGGGAACTTCATAGTGAGGTGGTAAATGGAGGTTATTACCCTCATCTCCTTCAAAATGGGTCTTCCCAAAATAGCATTGTAATTCATATTCTCCTCTATAACAATGAATTCTGCCAACTGTGTAATGCAACATGGTTTATCACCTAAGGTTACTGGCAAACGAATCTTACCTTTGATAGGAACCTGATTATTGGTGAATCCGTACAAGGTATCATTTGTTGGAGTTAAGTCTTTATCTAGAAAATGCATCTTCTTGAAGGCTGAGTAAGATAGCAAGTTTACAGAGCTTCCATTATCAACTAGCACTCGATGAACCTCATAAGATCCAATTCCTGCCTCAACAACCAAAGCGTCAGTATGGGGATGATGTACCCAGGAAGCATCTTCTTCAGTGAAAGTGATATCTGCATCCTCTCCTTCGAACAACTTTGGGGACCTCTGGGATAGATTATAAATGCTGGTCAAAGGACGTTCTTTAGCCTCACGAGTATACCTCTCCATGGCATTCCTGCTGCTTCCTCCAATATGGGGACCTCCTATAATTGTGCGTATGCACCCAGCCTTAGGTGGTCCCTCCATCACGACAGGTTCCTGTGTCTGTGTCTTCTGAGTCTTCTCATCTCTATACTTTTTTCCTTCCTGAGCCACCCATTCACTCAATTGCCCTTGTCTGATTAGAGTTTCAATTAGATCTCTGAGGTGACGACAGTCTGCAGTATTATGCCCATTATTATCATGGAAGTCACAGTAGGGGCGCTCATTCTTATTCCCTGGGGGACCGGTTCTGAAAGGCTTCTTAAACCATGAGGACTTCTCATTCACTGCGTAAATATGATCAATCGGAGCTACCAAAGGGGTGAAAGTTTCATAGACGGGTCTCTCTGGTCTATTGTTGTTATAGGAAGCTGGTGGCGGTACTTGACTCATGACAGGCTTAGTAGGATTCACAGCTTCAGGCTTCACCTGGGATGTGCGACTAACCACCTTTTTATTGTCACGACCATTGGGGCTTCTTTGTCTCGACCTCTTGCTTCCACTTTGCCTTACAAAATCTGGATCCTTCCTTAATTCAGCTAGAGACTCCTCCACCAATCGAAAGGGTTCTGCCTGGGCATAAAAATTGGCCAATGTCTCTGGTTCTTTTCCTTGCAGTGCTTTCCAAAAATCCGAGCCTCCTTTGACTCCAGCAATTAAGAAGTTCTTTATTGTTTCCTCAGATGCTTTCCTAACTTTAGGAACCTCCGCATTAAACCTCTTGAAATATTCTGTCAACGTTTCATTAGGTCTTTGTTTGATATTGGCTAAGGTATTGGTTGGTGGTGCAAATGCAACAGATGCTCTAAATTGAGTGACAAAGAGCTTCCCCATGCTTGCCCAAGAACCAATCGAATCTGCAGGTAACCTTTTGAACCATTGATGGGCTCCGCCCTGTAGAGTTGCAGCCAGTAACCTGCACCTGGTGGCTTCCTTCACTTGATAAACATCCATCTCTGTGTCAAAACGACTTAGATACTCAACAGGGTCAGTGGTCCCATCGAATTTCAATTCATTCGAAGGCCTGTAAGACCTAGGCAGAGCCGACTTTCGTACCTTCTTGGTGAAAGGTGAGGCTGTTATAGGGTTCACAGCAAGATTCTTTTCGTCCTTGAGTTGAGCCAAAATTTTCTTGACATCTTCTGCTGTCACCTCCCCAACAGCTTCCGCCTTTGTCTTCTTACTCGTCCCTTCTTCCTCTTGCGACCCTGCAACGCTTGATTCTTCAGTGTCCTCATCTGAATCCGTGCTTTTTTCTTCAATTATCTCGACAGATGGGTCTTTATCTTTCTTTTTTTTCTTTGAGGAACCTCCAGTCTTGGTTTTCTTCTTTTTCCTGGACCCTGTACGGTCCTTGCTACCAGTTTTACTCTTCTCAGGATTCTCCATATCTTCATCATCATTATCTTCCTTCGGTTCTTCACCATCGTCTGGAACCTCTTCTTCATTCTCAGATTCTTCAAAATTCAACTGTTTCGGAGTAACCTTCGACTTCTTGCTTTTCTTTGCCTTCTTTTTCTTCTTTTTGCTTGAAGCCTGCTCCAAAGTCGACAAACGTTCTCCCACAGTCTTTAAGATTTCCATCATGGCTGCTTTAGTAACCTTCGGTGCTCTGGGAGGAGATGTGTTCCCCTCATGAATCTGTCGTTCAGAACGGGTTGTTTCGCTATCCGAGTTGCCTGACATCTTTTCCACTCTTAAGATATTAACTATCCCCTCCTTCTAGCGCCAATGTTGATGAGTGGATTTCGTAATCAACTTATGTGAGGTTTACAGGTAGTTGTATAGGCTAGCGATCAACTGTTCTATGAAAAAGGTTTGGGTTGTGTTTGTGGGGGTTGAGCTGAGCTCGAGGGTATCTCCAATAATCTCAGGTGCTTTTAGAGAAAATTAGAGAACTTAATGCGTCGTACCCTGAGGTGCCTACGTACCCTTGTATTTATAGGGATCAAGCTCACGTAGTTCTAGTATGATTCTGTCTCTTACTGGAATAGCTGTATTCGGTCACCTAGTTCGTGTTGGACTCAGGTTCCTTTAGAGCCTTTCACGAACTAGTTTGGCTAAGTGGAGTAGAACTCGAGTTCGTACTCCACTTATGATTCTCTCATTGGTTAGAGTTATTCTAGGATCATCTACGCCCTAGAATTATACTCAGGTACCAATTTGTTTATCTGTTCTAGATGACTCCTAGAACTTTCTGTTGGCAACTCGTAGGAACCTGGTGCTCAGGAACCTACGTTTCAGGAGCCTGTTTCTCAGGGACCTCCTTATTTCGGGACATATCGCTTAGGGACCTCCCTTTTGGTGTTAGTACCTGCACAAATAACAAACTAGTTAGACTGGATAACTCTTTATATGCTTTTATCATCTCTATGGCTGTTGTTATGCTAATTCGAACTCCTCGACTGGGAGGAACCTGGTCTTCGAGTGCTCAACTCAGCTTCCTGACCATTGGGAACCTCCTAATATTCATACTTCCTTATTCATTTCTTCCATTTGATCTTCATAACTCGTACTGGATCATTCTTCTAGCTTGTATGGATCGGACCCTATTGATTAATGGGCCTAAATCTAGTCCATGGAGATTTTGGGCACAACATTGTGCATGATATGATTAGCCTTTTTCATATGCCAATTTGAAATTTTTAAGTGCTTGTATTATGGAACAGGTTACCTTGACTAACAGGTTCCTGTAGCATTGACAGTAGTTGCAGGTTACCTTAACTAACAGGTTCCTGTAGTTTTGATAGTATTCACGAAGTATGAGTATGAATTGACAGAATGTGCAGACTACGATTGATTGATCAGAATTAGCTTGTAGACAGATTGTGTTGAGAATTGAATTAAGCCTCAGGCAGCTTCCTGAGCAAGAGTTAAGTCTCAGGCAGCTTCCTGAGCAAGTATTAAGCCTCGGGCAGCTTCCCGAGCAAGCATAGAATTAAGCCTCAGGCAGCTTCCTGAGCAAGAGTTAAGTCTCAGGCAGCTTCCTGAGCAAGTATTAAGCCTCGGGCAGCTTCCCGAGCAAGCATTGAATTAAGCCTCAGGCAGCTTCCTGAGCAAGAGTTAAGTCTCAGGCAGCTTCCTGAGCAAGTATTAAGCCTCGGGCAGCTTCCCGAGCAAGCATTGAGCAAGAGTAAAGTCCCAGGTAGCTTCCTGGGCGTCGAGCAAAGTCCCAGGTAGCTTCCTGGGCATCGAGCAAAGTCCCATGTAGCTTCCTGGGCATTGAGCAAAGTCCCAGGTAGCTTCCTGCGCATCGAGCAAAGTCCCAGGTAGCTTCCTGGGCATCGAGCAAAGTCCCAGGTAGCTTCCTGGGCATCGAGCAAAGTCCCAGGTAGCTTCCTGGGCATTGAGCAAAGTCCCAGGTAGCTTCCTGGGCATCGAGAAAAAGTCCCAGGTAGCTTCCTGGGCACGAGAAAAGCCTCAGGTAGCTTCCTGAGCAAATGTGATTGAAAAGCCTCAGTTGACTGAGCACGACATTGTTGCCAAAAGCCTCAAGTTTCTTGAGCATGTGAATTAAAGTCCTGACAAAAGGCACCTAAAGTCCTGACAAAAGGCATCTAAAGTCCTGACAAAAGGCACCTTAAAGAGAAGCCTAATAAGCTCTCCCTCATGTGGAACCGCCTTTGGCACATGGGAAGAAGGGATAAAATCCTTAGCATTTACCTTCATAAGATGTCTAGCCTGACACATGGAGAAGAGGAATCTGTGTGGACTCCCAGAACGGCACACAGGTTCCTAGAATCGCCTCGAGGCACAAAAAGGAACCAACATGCCTCGAGGCATGTTGGGACCTAGAGATTAGGATTGGAAGCCAAGCAGGCAACCTTTCCAAGAGTTGACCCGAATTGAACAAGAAAATTTTTACTAACATTAACTGGTTTCTGTTTTATGTTCTTTGCTTTGCAGGATTAGTAGTCATCAACAGCTATTCACAAGGAACCTGGTCTAGTTATTCAGCAATGAAAAGTTAAGAAGTTATCAAAAAAGATTATGGTTTAGATTATGGTTCTGAAAACAGTACTCGAAGTATGAAGACAAGAGGTTCTAAGTTTACAAAGGTTTGAAAGTTCCAAGTAGAGCGAGCAGCCGAGGTTTCTGGGAAGCTATTTAGATGGTTCAAGAGGTTCCAGGGTTGTTTCATCCTACGAATAATGGACATTCCTGGGGTTATAAGCAAGCTTCCAATGTATTCTATGAAAGCATTGGATGAGAAATCAGTTCATACAAGTCAGTTCGGAAGAAGAAAGAAGTATTGTTTGAACAATTAGAGAGTATTTACGACGAGTTTTGCAGTCTGATGATAATGATCTACGAGAAGTCGGCTTCAGAAAAGTTTCCAGGTTAGTTTTCAGCAGGATTCTTTGATTTTTGATTTGAGGATTTAATTTGGAATTTGCATACAGAAGCGTAGTGTATCCTGTTTCTTACGCCGAGTTAGCTCATGTAAGCTTGGATGCACGATGTGAAAATTATGCATTTTCTCAAAAGGAGTAAATAAAGGGTGAACCTCTTGATGGGAAGCTGTTGAGGTGTCACTCGCTTTTCAAGACTTCTAGATATACAAAAGACATGTGAAGACATTGAAGACAAAGATTACCTAAGAAGATACAAGAGTAAGCAGAAGTATGATGACCTCCTAGAAACCTCAGAAGTGTCCTTGGAAAGATTTTGCAAAATTATTAGAAGAATGTATAGAGAATGACTAGCAGTTGAAGAATGAAGATTTGTCATAAGAATGAGTTTCGAAGAAGAAGAAGAGAACATGTTCCTCACTAAGAAAGAAGCTGATCGATACTATGTTTACTAAAACATTATGTGTCCTGTTTCTTACGCCGGGTTAGCTCATGTAAGCTTGGATACGTGTTGTTGAAGTAATACATTTTAAGAGAAGTGATAAAGCATTGAACCCCATATCAAAAAGTTGAATAGGTTCCTTTCGTATTGCATGACTTCAAGGAACCGGGGGGTACTTGTTGTGCCCAAAATCTCCATGGGCTAGATTTAGGTCCATTAAGCTATAGGGTTCGATCCATACGAGCCAGAAGATAGATCCAGTACGAGTTGTGATGGTCAGATAGAAGAAATGACTAAGGAAGTATGAATATCAGGAGGTTCCCAATGGTCAGGAAGCTGAGCTGAGCACTAGAAGACCAGGTTCCTCCCTGCAGAAGAGTTCAAGACAGCCTAGCAGCAGTAGTGAAGACAGCAAGAGCATATGGGAACCACAAAGAGGCTCCCCAAACTAATATATTTGTTATTTGTGCAGGTACAAGTACCTATAATGAGGTCCCTAAACAATATGTCCCGAAATAAGGAGGTTCCTGAGAAACAGGTTCCTAGACAGAGGTTCCTGAGAACCAGGTTCCGAAATACAGGTTCCTGAGCACCAGGTTCCTGAGACATAGGTTCCTGAGCACCAGGTTCCTAAACGTAGCCAATCAGAATGAGATCGAATTATTATTGGAGTGTAATTCTAGGGCGCAGTTGATCCTAGAATGCCTCTAATAGACATGAGAATTATAGTAGGGTACGAACTCGAGTTCTACTCTACTTAGCCAACTAGTTCGTGAAAGGCTCTAAAGGAACCTGAGTACTACACGAATTAGGTGACCGAATACAGCTATTCCAGTAAGAGACAGAATCATATTAGAACTACGTGAGCTTGATCCCTATAAAAACAAGGGTACGTAGACACCTTGGGAGAACGGCCACAGATCTCGCTAATGGAACCTGCGATGATTCTCGTAACCTCTCAAGCTCAGCTCACCCCCACCATCAAATCACACCTAAATCACCAAAAATAGCCAATTACATGTGGTACACTTGTAAATTCCAGCGGGCCTCCGAAAATCACGTTGATTACGAAAATCCTCCATCAACATTACCTTAGATACCTGTAGTTACTGTTGAGAACCTAACACAGCTGAAGTGTTACCATAGCCCTATTTTGGCCTATGGTAACTTCAAAATGGGGTCTATGGTAACAAAGTTTGGGGGTTGCTATTGTAATAACCCGAATTTTCAGAAAATGATTTCTATTATTATTTTAAGAATATTAATGTTTTTCCTAAAATGAGGAGGAAATTTTTATTTTATTTTATTGTTCATTATTCCAGTTCAAGGAATTTCAAAAGCGAATTATTTAATTATTGTCTGGTTCAGTGTAATTATGAACTATATTATGTGATTATTGTTGGAAGGTGGAATATATGTGAAGTTGTGTTTATGTGTTTATATGATGATTTGTGTGAGTTGTGAAGGTTGATGTATTTTATTTATATTTTTGAGGATTTTAATATAATTAAATCATGCATTTTGATCCTCTATTAATTTTATAAAATTATCGGAGAAATTAAAAATCATGAAATCTTTTGTAATATTATCTTTATAATATTATTTAGTTTTTAAAATGGTTGGGTGAATTAATTTGGATGTTTCGGTATTTTAAAATGATTTTAAGAGTTTTATTGTATGTAAAGGATCAAAACTTTGAAAATTCATATTTAATTCATTTTTGATCCGAAAAATATTTCGAAAATATGTGGGAGTTCGTAATTTTATATTCTTTATTTTAAAAATGAAAAGTTTAATTTTCTGAAATTTTATTTAATTTCGATTTATAAAGCTGTTTATTAGTTTTAAAAGTGAAGATGTAGTGTTTTAATTGGGCCCGGAATGAATTGTAGGAGTGATATATTAGTATTGGGCCAAGCCCAATATATCAAAACACAGCAGATAGAATAGAACGGGGAGAGAGAAATAAGATTGGGGGAAAAATTAGGGTTGTGTAATTGAATTGGGGATTTCAATTAGGGGCTCAAATTGTTGATGAAGAGTGTGGTTATGTGTGTGTAACCGTGTGTATAGATGCGTGTATAGGTGTGTGCAGCTGGGGAGGGGGGTTCGTGTGTGCAGAGAAGGGGGTGGGGGTGCAGCGACGAGAGCAAGGGAGCGGGGAGGGGCGCCGCCGCCGCGTTGGCGGCCGGTGGTGGCTGTCACGCGGTGGTGTGGCGCGAAGAGAACAGAGAGAGAGAGAGAGAGAGAGAGAGAGAGAGAGAGGAAGAGAGAGAGAGAGAGAGAGAGATGAGAAATGGTGGAGAGATTGGTTCCGGTGGCTTGAATTACGGGTCGGAATCGGAAGAGGTATAAATTTTATACCTTATTTATTTATTTACTTCGTTTTATTTTTCCGATGAAAATTGTTAATTCCTCATTTAGATTAATTATTGTGATTGTAGTAATGTAATTGTGATATAATTATGTAGTTGATGTAATTTAATTAGTTTAAATTGCAATATCATTGTTGTATTTCCGTGATTAATTCGGAGAGTTTAGTTGCTAATTATAATTGATGGGAGTAATTGTGAGTTTAATGTGTTAATTGTAGTAGTTTAATTATTAAATTAGTATGGTTACAATTTGATTAATTGTGAAATTCGAGTATTGTTTAATTGGCATAATTGTAATTAGATATAAGTTGTGAGTTAAATATGTGGATTTTCGTAATTGAATTAAAGTGGAAAATTGTGGATATTACTATGTTATGTGAATTAAATTGGTAAATAAAGTTGAGTATTATTACTATTTGTTAATTAATGGTAAGTTAAGTTGCTATTTGTAATTGTTGGGATTAGTTGTATGTCGAGCTATATGATTTTGTTGTTCGGATTAGTGATTACTGATTTGTTAATTGTTGTTGTCTTATAAAGTGTAGATATAAGGGTTGGTTAAATTGTAAAGGTTTATGTGCTAAATGGTAAATGTTTATGTGTTAAATCCTAAATGGTATAAATCAAGTCTTAGTATTTGTTGAATGTATAATCGTCAATTACTTGGTGTTGGTAAGTATGGGAATACGTGGTACATGTTAAATGTTAGAATTTTATAATAATTAGAATTGTGCTAGGGGTTATGAGAAGATCACAAGTTTTTAAATGTCAATATTTAAAGGACTTGTGTAATTCTTTTCGACTAATCCCTAGGGCTTACGAATATCCATGATTAGCTATCACGAGTATAATTAATATACTTGAGTGATGTGATCATTGATATAGCGTAAGTAATAGTTAGTGCTAGGGGTTGTTCCCTAGGGCTTACGAACATCAATGATTGGTTGTCACGTGTATCATTAAAATGCGTGAGAAATACGATCATTGGTGTAGCGTAAGTAGTAGTGTTAATTATTATGTGCTAGGTGCCGCATGTCTGGGCGGGTACTTTTCATTATTTGTTTATTTTTATGTTGCTGCAAGTTGAGGAAGCTTTTATTTTATCAAAAACAGGGATTAAATTGTTTTGTTTGGCATGGAGGGGCTGAGCCCATAGTCCGATAAACGAATACTACATGCCGAAATTTTCTAAAAATCCCCTGCATTTAAATTTATTTAACTTATTTGATTTCAAGGGTTTAAAGGTATGATTTGGGTGTTAATTGTTTATGTGTATATGTGTTAAGTGAATTAATTCGAGAATAATTGTTGTCTCAAGGATTTATGTGTTTCGGGGATTAAATGCGTTTTGTGGATTATTTATAAACTGAGTTTTGTCATAGAATGACACTAGTATTATAATTGTATATGTTAAGTGAAGTTGACTAAATGTGGTATGTGCATTAATTGGTATTCGAGTAGTCAGTTATAGGGATAACAACTATAGTACGACTTTAGGTGACTTAGTGGTAATTCCGAGTGGTGCCTACTCGAGATACGAGGGGGGACTGACACGTACTCGTAATAATTACAGTACCATTAGGGCGTGATCAAGTGGAGCAACGTGTATCAAAAAGGAAGGATCGAGGCGTCGTGTAAAGTTCATGGAACTACTTGGGCGAAACGCCAAGGATTTATTCGCGCTGTTATGTCTGGTGCTAAGGACCAGAGGCAAGTTTATTTATACATACTCTATCGTTCAGAGTATATTTATTTTAAAATATATGAAATGTGTGGAATGAGACTTCAGTCCATATTTGCATGATTTCTTCTATCTTTATCTTGATAAATTGTTTACTTTTAAGTAAAATGGTTTGACGGGTAATATATGTGATAGGGAGAGAGTGATATACTATAAGGAGTAAAGTGATATGGGAAGGGATGGTATCAGTTGTTATCTAAAGTTATTTTGTAATATTACCGTTATGTGTAAACTGAGGATATTTGAGTTCTAAACTCTTTCAGAGGTTATTAACAAATATTTTGTTATATAAGGGGACAAGGGTTGAGGTTTGCAGATTTTCTTAAAAAGGGATTTACATGTAAAGTATGTTAGTTGGTGTATTTTAAAGGTATTGATATGTGAACGGAAAAGTGGAAGGGGTTATCTTGAGAGGTATATTTTCGAAAACCCGGACAAAGTTTTTAGAAAGAATTTCGCAATAATTAACCTAATGGCAACATCACCAATAAACTAGTGTTTATTTAATTATTAGATACCTCTCGAAGCATCTACTAATTAAATAAACCTTATTCGTCTAATTAAATTTATTTAATTAGATGAATATTATTTTTAAAATGTTTTCTTAAAATCGCTTTGTTCCGGAATAATAATAAAGATATTTCGATGATTATAAATGAGACATTTTTAGTTAAAAATGTCTGGAATGATATTGATAAATGTTATTTTAATGGTTATTTAATTCAATGAATATTAATTATAATATTCATTTTAAAAGGGATTATTGAATAGTTATTCTTTAGATATTCTAAGTGTTATAAGGTTGATTAAATATTGTTAAAAAGGGTGTTTAAGGAATTTCATAGTGAACTGAATGTACGTCTTGAATTGATACACTGATGATATATCTTTATAAATGTTTTCAAATGGTTATAATGTGAAATGGAAATGGAAATGTGAAATGTGAAATGGTGTTGATAAAGTGAATAATGATCTTATAAAAAGGGGGATTAGTAACAAACTTGCATAAGAGGCTATGTCAGGGCTGTGTGCGACATAGTCTAACATTCATGATTCGGCACGAAGATGCCAAGGGAAGATGTTAGCAGGTGGCCTTCCTCCAGGAGGATGTTAGCAGGTGGCCTTCCTCCAGGGATGATGTTAGCAGGTGGCCTTCATTCCTTCTACTAGTAGTAAACAGAGAGCGGATACGGTCAGGCGACTGATCATCGTCCTACGTATCTGGCGCCAGTAGATATCCCCAAAAGATTAAAAAGAAAGAATTCAGAATGGTTTTCAGATTTCTATACTGAAAACAGAAAAATGATATGAAATGATGGAATTATTGTTATAGATGAAGAGAAACTGATTTTTATATTAAAATATATAATTGTTGCATAAGAAGGAAATGAGAAGATGATAGTGAGAGATTTGTTCAAGTATTTATATTATCTTGTTATAGCAGAGTAACTGATATTATATTATTGGAAGAGAAATTGATATTATATTATCAATAAGTAATTGATTTCATATTGAGTAATCAGTAATAACTTGCTGAGCAATTCTTTCGCTCATTCTTGCTTGTCTTCAAATATTAACTTTTCAGTGGAAGGTAGCCGGACGAGGTTATCTGCATGGCTTAGATGAAGCGAGCAGTATGCCCTTATGAAGACGATATGATCTAGAAAGTTTATAGCTGGAGTAAATTATATGTAAGTATATTGATGTGTAATATATATGTTACTTTGCATAATATAGTACTAGTTGCTGGTGTACTTCTCAACGAAGTTATACTAGTAGTAAGGAGTTGATTCTTGTTTCTAGCCCTATAACCTAAAAGATGCTTGGTGGTTGGGGTCTCAAATGCTGTAACTCAATTATTAATGACTACAGATGGTTTAATGTGGTTAAGCAGGTGATTTGTTATTAAGGATTTCCGTGTGACGACCAAATCCCTGACCCCGGATTTGGGGGCGTTACAGGTTGGTATCAGAGCTGAGGTTATAGTAAACTAGAAACGAGAGTGAGTAGGAGTATGTATAGTTATGTGAGAACGTCAGAGCTCATGTAGAGTTCATGTTGGACTACCGGGTGTAGTGCCAATGATTAAGTTAAGATTTTAATGCTATGTTGAAGGATATGTTGAAATAGAACTCCCTGTGATTATTAATGTCGATGATTGAATTCATAGTGACTATTGCGAGTCGACGATGACGTAAGTTATCAAGCACCTTAGGGTGTGCATGGAAAAGAACAGCACTGGGATCGAACGATTATCCGTCAGAGGAGCCGACATAAAAGGCATCTGTGGAGACCTTGGCAATATCCCCATTGTTGAATCTTTTTTATTACCTCCCCAATCTATGAATTATTTGACATATCTCTAAGGGAGAATTTTGACAAAGGATATATTTCCTCTTCGAAGTTATTCTTTAATACTTGTGTTAAGCCATATTAAATTTCAATTGTGCCAGAAGCTGTCATTATCCCTACCTTCAGGTTTTCGAAGCCCTATCGAATGATATTATTTCAAACTTCCACTTTTCTTCAATAGTGGATAATTCAATGGTGATATAGCACCACTTGCTTGTTGAATACTAGTATCTTTCTGGTTATCCATTTCTTTGGAAATCGCGCCTTGGAAATTGTTCGATTTTAATCCAAGGTGTCCCTTTGATAATTAATTGTCAGAAGATGATTATTATTGACTTGACTTTGAATTTCTTTCATAATTCTCAACTTCCACTGAGACGAACAACCCTATATATAGAGGGGCCACAAGGACTATCTGTCTGTGTGATAGAAGTCTGATGGGACGCCATCACTTGTGAGTTGTGAAATACAAGAAGGCTAATTACCTTTAGTAATGTCTCAACTGAGACACGCAACGTGAGTTCTTATGATCATATTGATCTCTCGGTAAATTCTCTTATTTCCAATAAGGTTTGTTTCAAAAATCATAATCCTATGGTCACCAGTGGGTGACATTTGTCTTGATATGACAGCTATCTTTTCAAAGCTTCATGATTCTTGTTAACTCTAATAAATTTCAAGGGGATGCCAACCAGGTCGGACAACTCGAAATTCGCTGATAGAAGTTAGATTCGAATGGAATAGCCAAGAGCTGGAGCGAATCGCAAAACGAACAGAATATCAGTGGCATATTGATAGAATTAGTTCGCTCTCTCTCAAGGATAGGATGATAATGGCAAGTTGGTCGACACATATATGTGAAAGGAATAGTGATGTGTCGGATAGATACCCTATAGTTGAATTGAGTTTTGGAGGAGTTGCTTATGAATGGATGATATCTATGGTTTTGCAAAATAAGTATTGTTGATGAAAGAGTTAAGGAATCCCAGTAGTGGCCTTAGCTGATTCCGTGGACGGAATCCTTTTAAGGGGGGTAGACTGTAATAACCCGAATTTTCAGAAAATGATTTCTATTATTATTTTAAGAATATTAATGTTTTTCCTAAAATGAGGAGGAAATTTTTATTTTATTTTATTGTTCATTATTCCAGTTCAAGGAATTTCAAAAGCGAATTATTTAATTATTGTCTGGTTCAGTGTAATTATGAACTATATTATGTGATTATTGTTGGAAGGTGGAATATATGTGAAGTTGTGTTTATGTGTTTATATGATGATTTGTGTGAGTTGTGAAGGTTGATGTATTTTATTTATATTTTTGAGGATTTTAATATAATTAAATCATGCATTTTGATCCTCTATTAATTTTATAAAATTATCGGAGAAATTAAAAATCATGAAATCTTTTGTAATATTATCTTTATAATATTATTTAGTTTTTAAAATGGTTGGGTGAATTAATTTGGATGTTTCGGTATTTTAAAATGATTTTAAGAGTTTTATTGTATGTAAAGGATCAAAACTTTGAAAATTCATATTTAATTCATTTTTGATCCGAAAAATATTTCGAAAATATGTGGGAGTTCGTAATTTTATATTCTTTATTTTAAAAATGAAAAGTTTAATTTTCTGAAATTTTATTTAATTTCGATTTATAAAGCTGTTTATTAGTTTTAAAAGTGAAGATGTAGTGTTTTAATTGGGCCCGGAATGAATTGTAGGAGTGATATATTAGTATTGGGCCAAGCCCAATATATCAAAACACAGCAGATAGAATAGAACGGGGAGAGAGAAATAAGATTGGGGGAAAAATTAGGGTTGTGTAATTGAATTGGGGATTTCAATTAGGGGCTCAAATTGTTGATGAAGAGTGTGGTTATGTGTGTGTAACCGTGTGTATAGATGCGTGTATAGGTGTGTGCAGCTGGGGAGGGGGGTTCGTGTGTGCAGAGAAGGGGGTGGGGGTGCAGCGACGAGAGCAAGGGAGCGGGGAGGGGCGGCGCCGCCGCGTTGGCGGCCGGTGGTGGCTGTCACGCGGTGGTGTGGCGCGAAGAGAACACAGAGAGAGAGAGAGAGAGAGAGAGAGAGAGAGAGAGAGGAAGAGAGAGAGAGAGAGAGAGAGATGAGAAATGGTGGAGAGATTGGTTCCGGTGGCTTGAATTACGGGTCGGAATCGGAAGAGGTATAAATTTTATACCTTATTTATTTATTTACTTCGTTTTATTTTTCCGATGAAAATTGTTAATTCCTCATTTAGATTAATTATTGTGATTGTAGTAATGTAATTGTGATATAATTATGTAGTTGATGTAATTTAATTAGTTTAAATTGCAATATCATTGTTGTATTTCCGTGATTAATTCGGAGAGTTTAGTTGCTAATTATAATTGATGGGAGTAATTGTGAGTTTAATGTGTTAATTGTAGTAGTTTAATTATTAAATTAGTATGGTTACAATTTGATTAATTGTGAAATTCGAGTATTGTTTAATTGGCATAATTGTAATTAGATATAAGTTGTGAGTTAAATATGTGGATTTTCGTAATTGAATTAAAGTGGAAAATTGTGGATATTACTATGTTATGTGAATTAAATTGGTAAATAAAGTTGAGTATTATTACTATTTGTTAATTAATGGTAAGTTAAGTTGCTATTTGTAATTGTTGGGATTAGTTGTATGTCGAGCTATATGATTTTGTTGTTCGGATTAGTGATTACTGATTTGTTAATTGTTGTTGTCTTATAAAGTGTAGATATAAGGGTTGGTTAAATTGTAAAGGTTTATGTGCTAAATGGTAAATGTTTATGTGTTAAATCCTAAATGGTATAAATCAAGTCTTAGTATTTGTTGAATGTATAATCGTCAATTACTTGGTGTTGGTAAGTATGGGAATACGTGGTACATGTTAAATGTTAGAATTTTATAATAATTAGAATTGTGCTAGGGGTTATGAGAAGATCACAAGTTTTTAAATGTCAATATTTAAAGGACTTGTGTAATTCTTTTCGACTAATCCCTAGGGCTTACGAATATCCATGATTAGCTATCACGAGTATAATTAATATACTTGAGTGATGTGATCATTGATATAGCGTAAGTAATAGTTAGTGCTAGGGGTTGTTCCCTAGGGCTTACGAACATCAATGATTGGTTGTCACATGTATCATTAAAATGCGTGAGAAATACGATCATTGGTGTAGCGTAAGTAGTAGTGTTAATTATTATGTGCTAGGTGCCGCATGTCTGGGCGGGTACTTTTCATTATTTGTTTACTTTTATGTTGCTGCAAGTTGAGGCAGCTTTTATTTTATCAAAAACAGGGATTAAATTGTTTTGTTTGGCATGGAGGGGCTGAGCCCATAGTCCGATAAACGAATACTACATGCCGAAATTTTCTAAAAATCCCCTGCATTTAAATTTATTTAACTTATTTGATTTCAAGGGTTTAAAGGTATGATTTGGGTGTTAATTGTTTATGTGTATATGTGTTAAGTGAATTAATTCGAGAATAATTGTTGTCTCAAGGATTTATGTGTTTCGGGGATTAAATGCGTTTTGTGGATTATTTATAAACTGAGTTTTGTCATAGAATGACACTAGTATTATAATTGTATATGTTAAGTGAAGTTGACTAAATGTGGTATGTGCATTAATTGGTATTCGAGTAGTCAGTTATAGGGATAACAACTATAGTACGACTTTAGGTGACTTAGTGGTAATTCCGAGTGGTGCCTACTCGAGATACGAGGGGGGACTGACACGTACTCGTAATAATTACAGTACCATTAGGGCGTGATCAAGTGGAGCAACGTGTATCAAAAAGGAAGGATCGAGGCGTCGTGTAAAGTTCATGGAACTACTTGGGCGAAACGCCAAGGATTTATTCGCGCTGTTATGTCTGGTGCTAAGGACCAGAGGCAAGTTTATTTATACATACTCTATCGTTCAGAGTATATTTATTTTAAAATATATGAAATGTGTGGAATGAGACTTCAGTCCATATTTGCATGATTTCTTCTATCTTTATCTTGATAAATTGTTTACTTTTAAGTAAAATGGTTTGACGGGTAATATATGTGATAGGGAGAGAGTGATATACTATAAGGAGTAAAGTGATATGGGAAGGGATGGTATCAGTTGTTATCTAAAGTTATTTTGTAATATTACCGTTATGTGTAAACTGAGGATATTTGAGTTCTAAACTCTTTCAGAGGTTATTAACAAATATTTTGTTATATAAGGGGACAAGGGTTGAGGTTTGCAGATTTTCTTAAAAAGGGATTTACATGTAAAGTATGTTAGTTGGTGTATTTTAAAGGTATTGATATGTGAACGGAAAAGTGGAAGGGGTTATCTTGAGAGGTATATTTTCGAAAACCCGGACAAAGTTTTTAGAAAGAATTTCGCAATAATTAACCTAATGGCAACATCACCAATAAACTAGTGTTTATTTAATTATTAGATACCTCTCGAAGCATCTACTAATTAAATAAACCTTATTCGTCTAATTAAATTTATTTAATTAGATGAATATTATTTTTAAAATGTTTTCTTAAAATCGCTTTGTTCCGGAATAATAATAAAGATATTTCGATGATTATAAATGAGACATTTTTAGTTAAAAATGTCTGGAATGATATTGATAAATGTTATTTTAATGGTTATTTAATTCAATGAATATTAATTATAATATTCATTTTAAAAGGGATTATTGAATAGTTATTCTTTAGATATTCTAAGTGTTATAAGGGTGATTAAATATTGTTAAAAAGGGTGTTTAAGGAATTTCATAGTGAACTGAATGTACGTCTTGAATTGATACACTGATGATATATCTTTATAAATGTTTTCAAATGGTTATAATGTGAAATGGAAATGGAAATGTGAAATGTGAAATGGTGTTGATAAAGTGAATAATGATCTTATAAAAAGGGGGATTAGTAACAAACTTGCATAAGAGGCTATGTCAGGGCTGTGTGCGACATAGTCTAACATTCATGATTCGGCACGAAGATGCCAAGGGAGGATGTTAGCAGGTGGCCTTCCTCCAGGAGGATGTTAGCAGGTGGCCTTCCTCCAGGGATGATGTTAGCAGGTGGCCTTCATTCCTTCTACTAGTAGTAAACAGAGAGCGGATACGGTCAGGCGACTGATCATCGTCCTACGTATCTGGCGCCAGTAGATATCCCCAAAAGATTAAAAAGAAAGAATTCAGAATGGTTTTCAGATTTCTATACTGAAAACAGAAAAATGATATGAAATGATGGAATTATTGTTACAGATGAAGAGAAACTGATTTTTATATTAAAATATATAATTGTTGCATAAGAAGGAAATGAGAAGATGATAGTGAGAGATTTGTTCAAGTATTTATATTATCTTGTTATAGCAGAGTAACTGATATTATATTATTGGAAGAGAAATTGATATTATATTATCAATAAGTAAGTGATTTCATATTGAGTAATCAGTAATAACTTGCTGAGCAATTCTTTCGCTCATTCTTGCTTGTCTTCAAATATTAACTTTTCAGTGGAAGGTAGCCGGACGAGGTTATCTGCATGGCTTAGATGAAGCGAGCAGTATGCCCTTATGAAGACGATATGATCTAGAAAGTTTATAGTTGGAGTAAATTATATGTAAGTATATTGATGTGTAATATATATGTTACTTTGCATAATATAGTACTAGTTGCTGGTGTACTTCTCAACGAAGTTATACTAGTAGTAAGGAGTTGATTCTTGTTTCTAGCCCTATAACCTAAAAGATGCTTGGTGGTTGGGGTCTCAAATGTTGTAACTCAATTATTAATGACTACAGATGGTTTAATGTGGTTAAGCAGGTGATTTGTTATTAAGGATTTCCGTGTGACGACCAAATCCCTGACCCCGGATTTGGGGGCGTTACAGCTATAGGCCATCTATAGCGTAGTGAAAGAAAGAGAAGAAGATTACTTACCCGCTTGAGAAGAACTGGAGTCGCTTGAGAGAAGAATTTCAGTCTGGAGTCCCCGCTTCTTATGTGTAGATCTAGGGTTTACTTACCCGTTTTATATAATTTGACTGGGCTGTTTCAATTGGGCTGGGTCGGGCAAAGCCCAATAGACCAATTTACTATTTATCTTTTTTTTTAATGTACCTGTGGCGTCTAAACGGCGTCTGAGGCGTCCTAGGACGACTAAGGCGTCTCGTGGCATCCAAGGCGCCCGCATTAGTGCATGTTCGCAAGGCGACAACGACGTTTTATCAGTTTTACACGTCACAACGCCAAATGGACGCCGTGACAACCATGCCCACAACTACACATTGATGTCACTCCCATGATCAAACAACATAAGCCCAAGGAATTTTAGTCTCGTAACTCGCATATTAATCTCCCAATCAAATAATTGAATTACGTCTGTTGTATCATAAACTATAACTATAAATCCTCTCCCGATTCATTATAATTCCTAGAGATACAATCAAGGGTTCGCGACTCCCTCAATTGTGTTAAGCACTCAACAACAGATTAGCAAGACAGAGAAATCACAATATAACTACACAAGCATATTAACCATTGAATACTACCTAATTCCCGGATTAGGGAATTAGTTACCCATAATGTATGAAACAATCAAACATATATAAATATCCAAAACCATGATTACAAGAGTATAGAGTAAATACAACTTGATGAAATCTCTCGAAATTGTAGTGAATCCCTTCAATCCTCGCTCAAGTTCCCTCTCTGTTTTTCTCTCTATTCCTCTCTCTCGAATAATCCACGACCACAATAATTATCACCCCTAATATTCTATATATCCTAATATAAAAGTATTTTTAATGGTTTTTTTCTAGAAAATAAAATCCATATCCTAAAATAAGTTGGACTTTGTTGTGAAATTCGTAGTCTGACTTCCAGGCCTGTTTCTGGGCTGCTCCAGTTGTAAAAAGAGTATTGAACCACCTCTGAGTTGTAGAAAATTTCGTTAGCTTCGCATGGGCTGTAAGATCGGCCAATTCTGATGTATAGAACTCGATATATGGCCCAAACAGTGATGTATGCGCGAGGCCTCCAACAAATTCGAATTTTCACATGGTTAAGCCCAAATTAAGCTCCCTATGCTCAATTTCTTCCAACTTTAACAATATTTATTTCCTGCCATTAAACACTAAAAATAATTAATAAACAACAAATTATTTACAAAATCCTATAAATATGAGAATAAAATCCTATTAAAGTGTATATAAATAGATATTCTATCAGTGGTAGTGGGTAGAGGAGGAGGAAGGAGGAGGTAGTGACAAAATATTAGATCTAAATGTATGGTTAAGAATCTTGCTTTACATTTTTAATCTTAGGCTAAGATTAAAAATAATTTTAAATATGTAGGGTTGAGATTAGATCACATATCTCACCATAATAAAGGTTCTCATTTGAGTAAGGGTGTTCAAAAAATCCGTCGAATCATGGATCTGGATCGGATCACAACAATCCGAACCAACAAAAATCAAAATCATTGTTAGTAGTTCGGTTAACCGGACCGTTTATATATAAATGGTACGGTTATGGTTTCCAATATTTTAAATATTTTAAAACAGGTTAAACCAAATCAGACCATTATATAATAATACATTAAAAATTCTAGTACATAGTTATAAATTAAGATTATAATTCATAGTATATAATGTCTATATATTTAATAATAATAAAAAATTATTTTATAAATGTAATATTGAAATAATTATCAATATGTAGTAGTTCTATGCTAAATTAATTTGTTTACTATTTAAATAAATTCATTTTAATTTTACGAATGTTGGACAAAACATTGATAAATATATATAGTAATACATTGATTTAATGTATAATATTAATCTATACTATTATATAAAAGCCGAAATATTAAAATTTTGGTTGGTTGGTTGGTTAGTCGGTCGGTACGGTACCTGTTGATTTTACTTATTTACCCTTACTCAAATCTACTAACTAATCAACTTCCTTCTTGATGTTAAACATATTATCTTTTCTATTTTTCAAGAACTAAATAAATTCCTAAAATACAATATCGTTTTATATTTTATCTAACTAAAATTTTTCCTTTATTAATCAATTTACTTTTTCAAGTTAGACATATTACCTTTTCTATTTTTCAGTAACTAAACAATTTTCTTTTTCAAGTAAAATAGAATATCTTTCACATTTTATTTAAATAAAGTATCTCTTTTTTTAAAAATAGTAAGAGCAGTTTTTGTTAATAAAATAACATAATTATATTAAAATTACTATTAACTAATCAATTACCTTTTTTCACTCAAAATACGTTACTTTTTTTTTTCTAACTAACATCTCTCTTTTTACAATTATATCATGAACGATTACCTTTTTCAGCCAAAATACGTTACCTTTCTTCTTTTTTCTTACTAAAACCTCTCTTTTTTCCAATTATATCAAAATAAAATAAAATAATAATATAATAATAATAATAATTAATCAATTAGCTTTTCAGCTAAAATGTATCATCTTTTTTATTTTTCTAATTAAATTCTCTTTTTTCTAGAAATATCACGGGCAACATTAATTTCTCATTTCTAAAAACTATGAGCAATTTTGTTTAGTAAAATGACATAATTAAATTATAATTATATTAATTAATCAATTAACTTTTTCACATAAATCATGTCATCTTTTTTAATTTTCAGGTTACCTTTATATTTTCTCTACCTAAAATCTCTATTTTTGCAATTATATCAAGGGCAGTTTTATTTAATAAAATAAACTAATAATATTTTAATATTAATAATTAACTGATTACCTTTTTCAACTAAAACGTATCATATTTTCTATATTTTTTTTTACATATAATCCTTCTTTTAACAGAAATATAATGGATAACATTAATTTCTCCATTTATAAAAATATTACGAGCAATTGTATTTAGTAAATAAGGTAATTAAAATATAATTGCTATTAATCAATTATCTTTTTCACCTGGAACATGTTTCTTTTTTAATTTTTCTAACTAAATCTTATCTTTTTCTAATCATATCACATGCATTCCATTTAATAAAATAAAATAATAATTTTATAATTACCAATAATTAACCAATTACCTTTTTCAACTAAAACCTATCATCTTTTCTATATTTTCTAACTAAAATCCTTCCATTCCTAGAAATATCACGGATAACATTTGTATAATTATTATCAAATCATCTCATATAATAATGTATAAGCCTCCTAAATTCATGTTTTAAAAAATTAATTCAAATAAATGAAAAATTTATATAATATTAAAATAAAAAAAATCCGTGTTTCGCACGAGTTTTAAGCTAGTATGTATTAAATTTTACTTTAAATTTATTTGAATCATGATTTCATCATAAATTTTACAAAAATTAAAAATTAAAAATTTTACTGACGAAGGAAGCCCAAAATGACACACCACTGTACATTAGTTGTAATTTTAAAAACTTGGACTACCCATTACCCAACCAGGTCGTAGGTTACATATAAAACACACACAACACATAGTACGAGGAGAAAAGCGGACGCCTCTAGTACTAATCTAATTGAATCTATCTTTCTTTCTCCTCTGCAATGGGTAACCCTAACAAAGATCTCGACATGTCTGATCTCGCCGCTTCCCTCCCCGCCGCCGCCGCCGGTAACATCGTCCTACTTTTATTACACCTTGAATCCTATGTTTCTATCTATCTATCTATCTATCTATCTATGTATTTCCCCCTTGTACTTTCCTAATTCAAAAATTTGTTTGTTTATTTACCTATTTATTTATGCTTAATTGTTTTTTTTAATGTTTTAGCTTTAAGTGCCGAGGATCGTGCTGGTCTTGTTGATGCTCTCAAGGTTATTATATTTACCTCTATTTTTTACACTTTGGACTTTCGTTGTTTGTTTTTAATTTGTTTATTTTTTTTGTTTTTTTCTAATTTTGTGAGGGATTGTGCAGAATAAGCTTCAGAACCTGGCTGGCCAACACTCTGATGTCTTAGAATCGTTGTCGCCTGTGGTTCGAAAGAGGGTCGAGGTTTTGAGAGAGATTCAGGTACTGCTTCGTGTTTTATACATAAATTTCTTTTGTTGTTCTAAATTTTTATTAATTATATTGACATAATTGGTGTTAATTTGCCAGTTCTATGCATCATCGTTAACAATTGCTATGCCTAGTTAATTAAATTAACTTCCGAATTGAAGTTTAATTGTATTCCACTAGTAGAGACTCTATTAGATACAATGACACCGTGTTTTGCATTTTGGATTCCGGTTTCATCTACTTCATAGGATACATTTTTTTCCCAGTCAGATATCTTTGTTCTTTAGCAGAGTATTTAATTTTTTTTAAGCATAGTAGTTTTTTGATTTATTCGTAGAATGCATAGAGTTAGGAGTTTAGGTTGTGTCAATTAAAGTTTTGTTATGTTGAGGGCTGGAAGCTGAGTATTCTCGTTTGTTGCAGAGTGAGCATGACGAATTGGAGGCTAAATTCTTTGAGGAGAGAGCTTTGCTTGAAGCTAAATACCAAAAACTATACCAACCATTATACACCAAGGTACTTCATAGAAAACAATATCTGACTATCGTTTGAGTCAATGTTCTCTGAATCACTTGTTTTGCTGGTTGTTTTTTCAGAGATTTGAAATAGTAAACGGAATTGTGGAAGCTGAAGGAGCTAGTGAAGCTTCAGCAAACAAAGAAGGAGATAAAGAAGAAGGTACTTAACTATATAAAATAAAGCATTACTTCCAAGGTTCTGAAACGTAATTGATGTGCTTATTAACGACTTAATATGTTATTTTGTACCCTTCCATGCAGAAAAAGGAGTGCCTGATTTCTGGCTGACTGCAATGAAAACTAATGAGGTTTTGTCAGAGGAGGTGGGGAACTTACTATCATAAACTAGCCTTACCTATTCACTTTTTTCTTACTTAAAACTTACAAGTTAAGTTTTTGGGTTAATGTTTCTTTATTATTTAGATAACCGAACGCGATGAGGAGGCCCTCAAGTACTTGAAAGATATCAAGTGGTACAGAATTGATAATCCCAAGGGATTTAAGCTTGAATTCTTATTTAATACAAACCCTTTTTTTAAGAATACCTTGTTGACAAAAACATACCACATGATTGATGAGGATGAACCTATTCTGGAGAAGGCTATTGGGTAAATGTTAAATACCTGGTCTTATGTTGTTAATTTCCTTACCATCTCTTCTCTTCTGTATCTTATTCGTAATCGGATTCTTTGTAGGACGGACATTGAATGGTATCCAGGCAAATGTTTGACACAGAAGATTTTAAAGAAAAAGCCAAAAAAGGGGTCGAAGAATGCAAAACCTATTACCAAGACTGAAGATTGTGAGAGCTTCTTCAATTTCTTTAGCCCGCCTGAGGTGCCTGAGGATGACGAGGATGTTGATGATGAAGTTGTAAGTTCGAAGTTTTTCTTTTAAATTTGACAATGAAGACACCGGAAGTTCTACTAACTAAATGCTGTGCATAACAGGCAGAGGAGCTTCAGAATCAAATGGAACAAGACTATGACATTGGGTGAGTGTATGTCCCAGCAACAGAATCTTCCTTCTGTTGATAATGGTCACGAGTGCGTTATAATTATTTTATTTTTAGGAGTAATATCATCTTCATTTTTTCATATTTTAATTTAAGGCTTGTGCATTGCTTTGCCATTTTCTACGCTTTCCGTCATTTAGCTGAGGTTAAAAGCTGAGTAACAAGACACAAGTTAAATAAAAAAACAGAACCCACATTTTCCAGCTTATAATCTTTTAGAAAAATGTGGTACGAGCTACCCCATATTTTGTTCATTTGTTCTATTTTTAGTAACTGTACTGGGTAATCTATGGCTGTTTAATGCTTGGAATTCTGTAATCTATGGTCATAATTATAAAGGATGAAGAAAAATTAGTGTGAAACATGGTCTCAGGGAACATAGGAAGAGGAACGTAGTTAAGTTGAATACATACATCCTGCGTAGAGCCGTAGTTTATATTTGATTGATAAATAATTAAAGTAGTGTTGTGTTTGTTTTCATGCAGATCAACCATTCGGGACAAGATTATCCCTCATGCTGTGTCCTGGTTTACTGGGGAAGCTGTGCAGGGAGATGAGTTTGAAGATATTGATGGCGACGATGATGAAGATGATGAGGATGAGGATGAGGATGAGGAGGAAGAGGAGGATGATGAGGATGAAGACGAGGAAGAAGATGAAAGAAAAAACAGAAAGAAGGTATTCAGAACTAAAGCTCTAAACTGCACTTGCTCCTTGTACTATTTGTAGTGTTTGAGTTTACTAATACCTTGTCTTTTTGTAACTTTTTGCAGTCATCTGGATCCAAGGTGGCAAATGAACTTATGAGCTAGGCTTTGTTTTATCAAGTAAGCATATTATTTAAATAGAAGGTGATTCTCATAGGTTCTTTTTATATCATGCAGAAGGGTGGGACAGCACCAGGCGGGGAAGGTCAGCAGGGTGAGCATCCCCCAGAATGCAAGCAGCAGTAATTAAATGAAGTTCCATAGTTGATTGGCGAGTTGGGTGTTTTATCTTGGTATGCTTGGTAGTGAGGGTTTTGGCTATGATTCTTGTCTCTTACCCACAGCGATTTGCATTTGTGAGGGTACGAGTTGTTTTATAGGATGAGTTAATTCTATCTGTTTAAGGTCTTGTGTTTTATCAGGTTTTACCCTTGTGAAGTTTCATATGAACCATTTAAATTATATCTAGTGGCTTTTTTAAACTTGATGCAATTATTTGTTAGTATTACATTATAGATATAGAAGGATGCAAGATTAGAAATCCATTTTGCACTCTGCACCCATGTTGGTTGTTGCTTTAAGCATTCAAAATGTCGGTTCTTTTCTTATTTTGACGTGGTACAAGTATTGCTTGATTGGAATTTGCTTGGCATACTTTGCAAAAGAAAAAAAAACATTTACAAGAAATATTAACAATAAAATTACAGAAGAGAGAAGTATTGCTTGATTGGAATTTGCTTGATTAACAATAAAATACTTTGCTTGATTGGCATACTTTGCAAAAGAAAAAAAAAACGTTTGCAAGAAATATCATCAATCAATATATATATATAAAGGAGGGTACGCGGGAGTTTAGGTGGCGCCTCTCAGATCACTTCAGTCTATTTTTCTAATTTTTTAGAGTTTTAGGATTTAAAACACTAATAAATATTAAAATATTTTTTAACATATTAGAAGTAGAGTAGGTGTTCGAATTTTTCGATAACATATTAGAAATAGAAAATGTGTTCGAATTTATATGGGAGAAGAATTCAAGTTTATAAAGAATACGTGTAAAAAAATAAATTAAGTAAGCTATATATATCATCTTGATCCGAACAAAAATGTCATCAAAATTTTGCATCTAAGGTGAGACTCGGAAAGAACAGTGTGGAGGAAGTTCTTGGTTTGGGTGCAATTTCAGACTACGAAAAGAAAGGATTGGAAGCTCTCTTACCCGAATTGAAAAGTTCAATTGAGAAGGGTATCAAGTTTGCTAATCAGTAATCAGAGTTGAAGTTTGAGTTCTTAGAGTCTGAGTATTGTCATCACTATTTTATGTACCTGTGGTTTTGCAATTTTTTACCAACATTGTATTTGTTAGCGAGTGTGGGGCTCCCAGAGGGCACACGCAGGATTTTGTTGTTTTAGTAAACATTACTCCCTCTGTCCCTCCCATTTCTTTACATTTCTTTTTCACTACTCGACACGCATTTTAAGGCTCCTAAAAAGTATTGTTACATAACTTATTTTTTTAATTTTCTTTTTTTGTATAAAAATAGAACAATTCTATTTTCATACAAAAAAAGAAAATTTAAAAAATAAGTTATGAAACTATCCGCAAATTGCACCTTAAAATCCGTGCCAGAATTACGTCCCCCAACGTAAAGAACCATGGGGGACAGAGGGAGTATTATCAAGGTGGTCAAAGAAACACACATTAATAATATGGTGACATGACAGAGGCACACTACCTGTTCAAAAAAAAACTAATCATTGCTCCTTAGTGTTCAGATGCATCTTTTTTTTTTGTCTTGATATTTATTTTCTCATTTGATAGATTATGTTTCATATATATCTTTTTTTTGTCTTCAATTTTATTTTTCTAATATTCATATTTGTTTAATTTTGAGACAGGCTAAATCTATAGTTCTAGAGAACGTGATTGTGTAAGGATTGATTTTGGACGAGAAAATTGCAAGCTTAAAAATTAATCAAAATCTTCAACGGAATGGTACATCTTATTTTCATATTATTATTTTTGTTTGTAATTTAACTTATTATTGATCAATATTGTTAGTTTTAATTGAAGATAGATGGTTTGTGATTATTTGGAACCTCACAAAGATTTTATATTTTGTGGAAGCTTTATATGTGATTATTTCGCAATTTACAAAGTTTTTTTTATTTTGTGGTAGTTTATAATATTATGCAATACCAATTTTTTATATGTGGTCAATACATTATCCAACTAGCTAATTTATTTTACGAGTTCAAACTTGCTTTTAGAATCTTGGCTTAAGTTATTTTTACCTTTGTATATATATATATATATATATATATATATATATATATATATAAGTTCAACTTTATAAAAAAGACATATAATTAAAAGTCCTATTTGAAATAGAAGGTGATCGAATATATAGAGGAGAAGAGTTCGAATTTATAGGAAAGACATATAATTAAAAGTTCTATTGAAAATAGAATAGTTGTTCGAATTTATTGAGGAAAGACATATAATTAAAAGTTCTATCGGAAATATAATAGGTGCTTGTAAGCCATATAGTTAAAAGTTCTATTGGAAGTAGAATATGAGTTCAAATTTGTATAGAAGAAGAGTTCGAATTTATAAAGAAGACATATAATTAAAATTAAAAGTTCTATTAGAAGTAGAATAATTGTTCAAATATATAGAGGAGACATATTATAATTAAATGTTCTAATAGAAGCAGAATACGAGCACGGTGTCACTAGAAAAGATCGTATTAACTGTTAGAACTTTGATATTGATGGTATAATGTTTATTCTATTTTTAGGTTTCAATTTCATGAATTAAAATTATAATACAAATGTTCATCATATATGTTAAAAATGAGTTTCATTTTAACGAGAGAGCGGCTCCATAGGAAGAATCGTTTTTAACGAAAGAGCGGGGTTTATTAGAGAGTACCGTGTTAATTGTTAATATAATATATTATAATTATATATTGAATTTATTTTGAAAAAACTTTTAACGCCGTCGCGAAGCGCGATTTTATCGACTAAGATAGGTGTGAGAATAAATTTTATTTTATTTTTAAGTTTCGCTTTTTTATGGATTAAAATTATAATATAAATATTAATAATATATTAAAGTTGAGTTTTGATTTTAACGAGAGAGCTATAGAAAGAATCGTATTTAAGGAGAGAGCGGCTCAATAGATAGGATCGTGTTAATTGTTTAAATTTAATATTGATGATATAATATAAGACAAATATAAATTAAAATAATTTTTTAAATTTTATAATGCCGCCGCGAAGCGCGGCTTTAACCACTAGTTAACAATAAAATTACAGAAGAGAGAAGTATTGCTTGATTGGAATTTTACAGAAGAAATATTAACAAGAAGTATTGCTTGATTGGAATTTGCTTGGCATACTTTGCAAAAGAAAAAAATAACATTTACAAGAAATATTAACAATAAAATTACAATAAAAATAAAAACATTTATTTTTTTAGCCAATAAAATTTTAAAATTGTAGTATACTTATAATAGTAATTAATTAATAAGAAAGGGTATTTTGGTCTCTATAAAATTTAAAAACTGATAATAGGACATATAATTAATAAATCAATATGATGGGACATATTCGTCTAACAGAATTACGATTATAAAGTGATACGATTATAATAGGATGTATAGCTTGTTTTTTAATTTATTAATGTAGTTACAAGCCAACTAACATGTTGCCAATCATGACTACAAATTGTTGGGAAATTAATAATTTTAAAAAATATATAATTCGGTGGAAACAATTTTGGGAATTATAATATTTCTCGTAACTACATTAATAAAACTACATTAATAAATTAAAAAACAAGCTATACATCGTCTAACAGAATTACGATTATAAAGTGATACTACTAGTACTTTCATAGAAAAAAAAATTGCGTTAATAAAATTTTCTTCTATACGCATTGCACAACAAAATGTGTCAAAAAACAAAAAGGTGAGGATCAGTGAGGGGTTGTGAATTGGTGACGTTTGTCAAACAAAACAACGAAGTGCAGAGAGAGAGAGAGACGAGAGTGCGAGAGAGAAATTGAGAGAGATTAGTTAAAATGCTGCTGCGAATTCGGCCGGCAGCAGCTCCATCTTTCCGTTCAATCTCCTCCGCCCGTTTTTCACTTCCAATATCATCATCATCCAAGTCATTGTCCCCCGCCCATGTCATATTCCCATCGACTAGTTTCTTCAAAGCTAAGTCCCTTCACTCCACAAACACCAATCTCTCTGGTACTCTCTCTCTCTCTCTCTCTCTCCCCCTTTCCCTCTCTTTCTCTCTCTCCCTCCCTTAATTTGTTTTTTAATTTTCAATTCTGGTGTTTATTAATGTGTATATTTTTATTGCGTATAAGCTGTGCACAAGAGATACAGCACTACAGAATCCGCAACAACACAACCTGGAGCAGACATACCACAAGAATCTGAAATCCTATTCGTAGGAACAGGAACTAGCGAAGGGATCCCACGTGTCAGCTGCCTTACCAATCCTTACAAAACATGTGAGGTACTTAAACACTCACAACACCAATCAAATTGCATTTATACATCTGAATTTAGTACATTACTCGTGTCTTGTTTTGTTCATTATCATTCTTAATATTAAACTCAGGTGTGTTCCAAAGCTACTAATCCCGGTGACAAGAATAAGAGACTTAACACCAGCATACTTATTCGATATTCTAGGCCCTCCGGATATCTTAATATTCTAATTGATGCTGGCAAGTATGTTTTAGTATCTGTTAATACCAGTTTGCATATGTCAGTAGTTTTAAACTGCGTAATAAGCAAGTGTATCTTGTCGTACAGGTTCTTCTACCATAGTGCTCTGCGATGGTTTCCTACAATTGGGTAAGATACCTTTTCATTATTACAGTTGTTGTGTGTGGGGACATAAGAATATAACATACCTCTAAGGTTTTCTAGCTCTTACAGATTTCCTATTGCTTTTATAGAGATCACAATAATTTACATGTCTGATATCAGTTTTTTCTGTATTTATAACTATATCTGATTTGAACTATTAACCCTGATGGCTTCGGCATCTTCTGGAAGGAGGTTGAAATGGTTATGTTCTTAGAAATCTGTACATACTCCTAGTCCAGTTTGGGAACTCCTTGATTATGGATGTACTATTACTAGATAACATTATACTTCTTTAAAGAACATTCAAGAACTGGTTTGTATCACACCAGTAATGTGACCCCCAAATTTCCTGTGACGTTGAAGAAGTTGCACGTATAGAGATTCAAAAACGAATTAGCGTTCAAAGGATGAGGATGCATTCCTTATGTAGTCCTTTCCAGTAAGCAATAGGTTAGTTGAGCTATATTTTTTTACCTCTTATTAGGTGACTAATTCTTAAAAAGAATCAAGGTAATTAGTTTTGTGCCTAGCTTATAAACTTTGGTTCGCTTGCGAGCGAAGTCCAGATCTGGGCTTGAAAGTGGATATCAATAGACTAGCCCAATGGTGGGGACTTGGTCAACAAGAACATCAGAATGATTTCATGCAATCAATTGACATCAACATTCTGGATAGAACTTGAAACTTCAAGAGAAAATTTGGCTCGTTACCAAACGAACATTGCACCTTCTTGTATCTCTCTTTCACACCATGACAGGCTCATTTGGCACCTTTTTGTATCTCTCTTTCACACCATGACAGGTTCATCAGATATTGAATCACAAAAATTTGACTTAATGATATGAATGTTGCTTCTTTATCAGTAAGACTTTACCATTGTTCTTTGCAACTGCTCTTCTTTCTCTATGCAGCAGTGAATTTGTGAATTTTGTATTAAAAGATTCTGTATATTATGTGTGTTTAAGTATTGAATTTAGTTTATTTACTTCTACCATTTCCACATGTCAGGGTAAGAAACCTTGATGCGGTTATTATCACCCATTCTCATGCTGATGCAATTGGAGGTCTCTGCTGTGTGACTCTTTACGTTATCATATCTACGATTTTGTATTCTTTATTTTCAATTTATTTATTAGAACATTTTCTTTCAGTAACAAGATTCTATTATGTTCCTTTGAAATTCATCTGAACATAATATTATGTTCAGGTTTGGATGATCTTCGTGATTGGACAAACAATGTCCAGCGCAATATTCCTATTTATGTAGCGAACCGCGATTTTGAGGTTCAGACTCTACCCTACTTTTCCTCCACCCCTTTATATTTCTAGATACATGTCTGTGTGGTACATTTATATAGAAGTACAGAAGGAACCTATGAAATACCAATTAGAAAAGAGATACGCATATTCTTATTTATATATTAACCTTCCTTGATACATGCATGCAAAAGGTATGATTTCATAATGACTGTATAATTGTTTTGTGCTCATGATTGTTAAGTTTGACGACTACAAGCTGAGTATATACATATCACAAACTTGCAATAGCTGCAACGATGAGAATTGTTTAGATGTGGCATTTTAAACCTCTTTCTGAAGTAATATGGTTATTTCTATTGCTTCGTTCTATTTGTACTCATTAGTGCAGTGTTTTTGATATGTTTTGACTAGTATAACCAGACTACTACAACCAAGTGACCAAAGAGAACAAGTTCAATTGCAGCAATATTAAGATAATTAGGGTTCATACATAGACTTGGCTTTCGAGAGGCCAATACTCTCCCAGATCTCAAATGAAAATAATACGTAGACCAAAGATAATTCCCTAATTCCTCCTAGCCTCTGTATATCCCTTCTTCTCTGAAATTACTGGACAGTCCCCCTGCTTTGTTGTTTATTCCATCTCTGCCCCTTGACTGGTGCTGCTGACTCCTACTTGTTGTCCAATGACCTCTTTAGCCTTCCTCTGTTTCCTCGAATACATTAACAAAGGTTTCCCGTTGACCTGGTCCATTACATTACCCCCTCGCCAGAGATTCACCTTGTCCTCAAGGTGGAAAGTGGGGAACTGAAAGTTGATCACTCTAGCATCCTCCCAAGTCGCCTCCATCCTGGGTAAACATTTCCACTTGTTCAGCATGGCCAGCCTGCTTACTTCGTACATCAAGAAGGTCCTCTGGCTCCACGACCAATTCAAGGTCAGCTGAGAGTTGAGAGGGGATGCTGGGTGATACGGGTGCTTTCCCCACAGTGCGTTTCAACTGTGAAATATGGAAAACCGGGTGAAGTTTACTGTGTTAAGGCAGCTGCAATCTATACGCAACCTTGCCAATAGCTTCCAGTACGCAGAAAGGCCCGTAAAACCTGGGAGCCAGTTTCTCATAAGGGCGTCTGGCCAACGATTTTTGCCGATACGGCTGCAGTTTTACATAAACCCAGTCTCCACTTACAAAACTATCATCTCTACGTTTGTGGTCAGCTGAAGTCTTCATCACCTGTTGAGCCTTGATCAAATTAAACTTGAGGTCGTCGAGTACGGCATCCCGTTCTCTTAACAATTCTTCCAAACTGTCAACTGGAGTTTGACCCCTGCTCATTTGAGTCACATGAGGCGGATCCCTACCGTAAACCACTTTGAAAGGGCTCATCTTGGTAGCACAGTGGGGAGATGTATTGTACGAAAATTCAGCCCAAGCCAACCAGTTTGCCCACGATTTCGGTTTGCCTCCCACAAAACATCGGAGATAGGTCTCCAAACATTTGTTAACAATTTCTGTCTGTCCGTCCGTTTGAGGATGATAGGCTGTACTTTTCTTCAATTCCGTGCCTTGTATCTTAAAGAGTTCTTTCCAAAAAATGCTTAAGAATATCCGGTCTCGATCCGAAACAATTGAAGCCGGGAAACCATGTAGCCTCACCACCTCTTTCATGAAAACAGAAGCCACAGTAGCAGCATCGAAAGGATGGCGTAGCCCAATGAAATGAGCATATTTGGATAGCCTATCGACTACAACCAAGACAGCATTCCGGCCTTTTGACAGTGGTAGCCCTTCCACAAAATCGATAGACACATCCTCCTAGATTTGGTTGGGGATGGGCAGTGGTTGCAACAACCCTGCCGGAGATCGTTGTGAAGCTTTTTGTTGTTGACAGGTCGTGCACCTCTGCACAAACAACTCTACATCCCGCCTCATACCCATCCAATACCAATCAGTTGCCAGACGCAAGTACGTTTTAACGACCCCTGTATGACCACCCATAGCAGAATTATGATATTCGCGTAACAGCATCGGAACAATGGCTGAGGTTTTGGGTATCACGAAACGCCCCTTGTACAGTAGTTTATTATCTACTATCGAAAATCCCACATGCTCCTTTTTGCCCGACTGAATTTCCTCCATTATTCGGGAAATGTCTTTGTCTGCTGCTAACTCTTTCTGTAAATTCTCCCATGATACCACTGAACTTGTCACCATGGTGCTTAAGAGTTAAGACAATGTCCCCTACATGTTTGCGGTAAGGCCGTACTCCCACCGGGTTGCTGCCATCCTTAAGGGTGATGGCATGATCGTGGCTTCGACTCGGTGGCAGCCCCACAGGTGTCTCAAAAACCTTAACATTCTTAGCAATCACCGGCTTCAGAAACTCTGGAATGTTTAAGTCTCCTGCCCTCTCTGTATGAGCTTCCATCCGGCTACACTCTACCCAATATCCCTCCCCTTGCTTCTTAAGTACCTTCAACATTGCCTTTAACGAGATCTGAGACCTGACCAGGGACGCATCTCAAACTAATGTGACTGGCTCCCCTTTAACTTCAAATTTCATAATCTGAGTTTTCCAATTTGTCAACACCGTACCTAATTTTTCTAACCACTGGATGCCTAAGATCACATCTGAACTCCCCAAATTCAGTGGTAAGAAATCCTCCACCACTTCTATCCCTCCATCCAAATGTAGTCTCACATCCTTACACATCCCCTCACCTCTGATTGCTTCGCCATTTCCCAGGGACACACCAAAGCCACCAGACCCTGTTATGGTTACTCCTGCTGCCCTTACCGTACACAACGCAATAAAGTTATGCGTAGCCCCCGGGTCAATCATCACGATTACCTCACAATCCCCAATCAACCCACGTAGTTTCATAGTCTTCGGGTTTGAGAGACCTATCACCGAATTAAGGGATACCTACGTTGTGATCTCTTCTATTGGAATGGTGGAGTTGTCACTGTCATCCGCCTCTGGTTCTCCGTTGTCCTCCTCAATCAGCATAACACTCAGTTCCTTTTTCTTGCATCGATGCTCAATTGCCCACTTAGCATCACATCTATAGCACAACCCTTTTGCCCTCTTTTCTTGTAATTCTTTCTCCGTTAACCGCCTTGTCTCTCCCACCAAAGGTGTTGACTGCCCACCCACTCTAGGGGACTGGACAGAGGCTTGTGACTCCGAAGACTTTGCCCCCCAATTCCTTGACAGTGGTGGACTATTAGGCTGTCCAAAAGTGTACGGCCCCACTGATGATGTCCCTCGACTAAACATGGAGTATGACCCTGTTTTGACTGAGCTCAGGCTGTTCTTATACACTGAAACTTGCATCTTATCCTCAACTCGCACTGCTATCTCCATAGCTTGTTCCAATGAGATTGGGCTTAATAACCTCACTTCCACCCTGATAACGTCCCTTAACCCGTTTATAAACTGCCCCAGTAAAATATTTTCTGACAATTGCTCCAAGGGGGCAGCAGTTTCTATGAAACGCCTACGATATTCATCCACAGTCGTTGTCTGTTTAGTAGACAACCACTGTTCATACAACGATCCACCGTGCACTAATCTAAATTGGCGTAAGATAAAGAGTTTTAGGTCATACCAATGTCGAATCGGTCTGCGTTTGTTCTCCCACTGGTACCATTTCAATGCGTCTCCCTCCATAGCCACAACACTGGCTTCCAACATCTCCGCCTCTGACAAGCGGTAAAACTGAAAATATCGTTCAATTCGTAGAATCCACCCGTCCGGATCCGACCCATCGAAAATGGGCATATCCAGTTTCCGATATTTCCAAAGCATTACCCCCACCTGGGCCTCCTCCATAACCTCCTGTACCCATCGTACCTCCTACTGTATGTCTCCCTTCAAACCCTTTCCCCAACTCATCAAACCCTAAGACACCATGACCTGGGTTAGCCAAAACAGATCCCATTTGATTCACGCTACCTTCTCCTCCTCCATGTCCATGGTGTTGGAGTTGTGGCCCTCCCGTCACAGTGGATTTAAACTCCGTATGGAACTTAATCTGTTCACTCCTCATAGTATTGATCAACGATTCATGGTATTCACGACTCCGATTAATTCTTCCTTCTAACCTCCCTGAAATCGCCTCGATCTCGGCCCCCAATTTCTTTGTTGCCATATTTTGCCCCTCTATGAGTATCTCTGCTAGTGAGTGACGCATCGCCTCCACCTGTGTATCCACGGCGTTTTTCACCATCTCTTTGAACGACTCTTCCAAACTGGTGAGTTTTTCCTCCATGAACTCCACCCGTTGCGATACCGTCGGAGGACCCATCTGCAGATCGCGATGCTCTGATACCACTTGATATGTTTTGACTAGTATAACCAGACTACTACAACCAAGTGACCAAAGAGAACAAGTTCAATTGCAGCAATATTAAGATAATTAGGGTTCATACATAGACTTGGCTTTCGAGAGGCCAATACTCTCCCAGATCTCAAATGAAAATAATACGTAGACCAAAGATAATTCCCTAATTCCTCCTATCCTCTGTATATCCCTTCTTCTCTGAAATTACTGGACAGTCCCCCTGCTTTGTTGTTTATTCCATCTCTGCCCCTTGACTGGTGCTGCTGACTCCTACTTGTTGTTCAATGACCTCTTTAGCCTTCCTCTGTTTCCTCGAATACATTAACAAAGGTTTCCCGTTGACCTGGTCCATCACAGTTTTCTCCAGGGTTTACCTGCACAAGACGATGCTTCCTTGTGTTTCAACTTATTAAAAAACATTGCATGAACAGGACAATAACATAAACGTTTGGTATATTGTTGATTCATTTTGTTCAAATGAAAATGAAGGTCAGTTCCCTGACGGTATACATTACTACAAACATTAATTTAAATAACCATTTGAATTTTTATTTCATTTTTCAAAAGCCGGATATCGAAAGATCATTTGAGTTATATGACTTCTACTGATATTAATTTATGATTGTAATATCGTCTGGAAAAAATTATACTAAATGCGTACTGTATTTAATTACATGAATCTTTAGTTTTTGTCAAATTTTTAATTTTTTTTTGTATTCAACTTGAAAAGTAAGAAGGGGTTTATTTCTGTAGAAAGCAGGGAGCATATATATCAGGCAGCAAGTACAAAACCTTACTGTCGTGTTTGTGTCTAACTATTTTGCTCTTGAAGTAAAAATTTGTCTCAGCTTACCTGGCCAAGTTATTTAATTCATGAATTGTCCAGTTCAAGTTGTTCAAGATTGAACTATATAATTATTAAGTAATTGTTGTAGACATTTTCAGGTAATGAAGAAGACTCACTATTATTTGGTTGATACAAGTGTTGTCACACCTGGAGCTGCAGTCTCAGATTTACAATTTAAGATCATAAGTGAGGAGCCTTTTGTTGTACATGATATCAAGGTTAGACGCAACCTTCCATCCTTCATTTTTTTGCTTCATGTGCATCATATTTTTCTCTGTAGTTTGCATGGATAGAATGATAATTGTGTACTCTATCTCAAAATGTTTCGACATTAGAACCAAGGTTTTTCTTCTTTTTACATTTGAATATTTTTAGGTTCTGCTCATCGAGCCCCATTTAAGGGAGCCCCAGTTCGACGTTTCTATTTATAATCCTTTAGTCCGTCTTTTAAAGTGCAAATTATATGTGACAGTAGCTTGGGTTTGGTATTATGGTCATCTGAAGTTGAGAACAGCAAACATGGAGATGAAATATACCTCCTTTAGAATGAAAATGACCACTTATCTCGTAAATAACGTTTGCTGTGGTTTCTTTTTAGGATATAAATGACAACTTACTAAGCATGGATGTCCTTCATGAATTTTTGTTCATTTTTATTTTGAGTTTACTCCAGAGACAAGTTTTTAATTACCCCAGAGACAAGAAGCAATTGTCAATACTTATATCCAAAGGCAGATCCAGAAAATTTTCACCGTTTATATTCCTAAAAATCTAATAACTGGAACTTCATAAAGAAGTATTACTCATATATGTGTTTGTGAATTTTTGTCATTTTGTGTACCTGTTTTATGTATATGTTGTAATAAATCATTTAAATAAACTAAGTCCATAAAATGTGTACCATCCCATGTTTTGTATGAGTCTAATTAGAATATTCTATATTGTTAGCTATCATTTGGGTTCCAGAAAAGGGGTAACTGAGTAGTGAGCACCATCCCATATTTTGTATGGGTCTACTTAGAATTTTCTGTTCAGTTGCCTATCATTTGGGTTCCAGAAAGGGGGTCACTGACAGCCTCTTCTACCTGAATCCGCCTCCTTAAGATACACTTATTTGAGAAGTGGCATTTGGAAGTGTTTGTCAATGAGTGGCAACATCTACATTCAATTCAATCTATCCTTCTCGTTGATTGCAGAATCTAATGTTACTTTTAGACCAGTGAAGTGTTTTTAAGTCCCAAAATTCATCTGTGTCGTAGATATATAAATCATATGGGTGACTAATTGTGGAGGAAGTATTTGTTAATTATGGACAACGATGACATAGGTTACATGTTTATTTTCTCAATTTTTTGGTTTTGAGTATGTGGCTTCAATACTTATCAGTTCCAGAGGGACCAGCCGGTATGTTTTGTATATGTGTTGACCTGAATTGTACATTACACTTATAGATTAACCCTGTCAGTCAATAATCATTTGTATTTTTTTCTAATATTCCATTTTCTAAAAAACCAATGAAGATATGATGACATTGTCTGTCGAGCAACCATTTTTCTAAAATTTTGTATGCAGCTTTACTTTTTCAACAAGTATATTTTTACCGCACAATATGCATTTCAAACTGAATTAGTATTTGTAATTATCGAGTTGCTGTGTATTATGCTTTCAGTTTACACCTCTACCAGTGTGGCATGGCAAAGATTACCGATCCTTGGGTTTCCGATTTGGCAATATTTGCTACATCAGGTAATGTTTCCCAACGTCCGTTGTCCTATTTGATTATGATTTCATGTGGATCCCTTTTCTTCTGCAGTGATGTCAGTGAAATACCTGAAGAAACTTATCCACTTCTAAAGGACTGTGAACTCCTCATTATGGTGCACTGTCTCTCTTCTTGCTAGTTTAATGCACATGAACAGGAAATTAGTAATTTATTCGATATACATTGATATGCAGGATGCATTGAGGCCAGATCGATCTTCTGCAACACATTTTGGACTTCCCAGGGTACGCTTTCATCTTATTTTACTTGTGTCATTCCTCATTTACGTTTGTGGTGGAAAGTTAATCTGGGACTTGACTTTTTGAAGGCGTTAGAAGAAGTACGAAAAATTCAACCGAAGAGAACCCTTTTTACTGGTAAGTTCACCTTGATTACTCGATTGCTTCTCAAAATACTACATTAAGATCCTTTGAAATTCTGAGTTGTTACAGATTTCAGATTTGACTTTCAGGAATCCGTAAATATAGGATATTAATATTAGAACAGTCAAGGTTATTTGTGAATCATAAGTAGTTTTGCATAATAACAGGTGGAGAGGCTTTCTGTTGATTTTTAACTGTAATTGTATTGCTTTGAAAATTTGAAGGTATGATGCATCTAATGGATCATGAGAAAATAAATGAACAACTTCTCAAATTGAAGGACAGTGAAGGCCTAGATGTTCAACTCAGCTACGATGGGCTTCGTGTACCGGTAACTCTATGATAATAGTCTTTTGGATTTTCTCGGGTTACTTTTTTCCTTTTAAAAGTGCAAGTAGACAAGCAGGTAACTATATCCTATAGAAACTTTATTAATTAAACACCAATTGCCCACCGTCCATTGCCTTCACCTGTAAAAATAATTCTTTCAATATTTCTATTTATAAACATTGGTGCAATATACAATTTGCCTTGGCTTAGACTTCATCTTAAAGAGTTTTCTTTTTTCAATAATGGAGAAGTGGATAGTTCAGTTGCGCATGCAAGTAGGTTCCACCAAGGCATGTATATAATTTCTATGTAAAGAATTGAAGTGGGACACTCTAGTGTGTTTGTACTCTGTATGTGTGTTTCTGCGTGCAGTATCTGTTCAAAACTTGCCATGAAAACTCACTTTCAAGTTTAGTGTAACATAAGTACTACATTAATTCATCAATTAAGATTGCAAGCAGTCATATACTCCCCTCCGTCCCACAATACAAGTCTCTTTTGAAAAATTACGCATCTTAAGAAAACATTAATTAGATGATATATTTCCTCTTATGCCCATTATAAATGCATTGACTTTTAAAAACATGAGCTATTTTATACTCTTGGTCATTCCTCATTAATTGCTATACAGTTTTCAAAAAGGATAGTTTAGGAAAATTATCACAAATTTACTTTGAAAATTGAAAATGGACATGTATTATGGGAAAAAAAATTCTCTCAAAATAGACTTGTATTGTGGGACGAAGGGAGTATTAATATCGCCTTCTCAATCATTGGGGGTTTTAACATTAAATTAGTAGTACTATGTCTGACGGATCCAATGCTTTTGGTATTAACTAGTGACTCTAGGTTTGATGCATGCATCCACATCTGCCTTTATATTGGTCTTGTGCCCTTTTGTGCTGGCAAATATTGGTCGTTTGGTGTGTGTGAAGATATAGAACCAAACTTAGAGAAACCAGGAATCATTATTATTCATATCTTCTCTCTTCTGTAATTTATACGATCTTAAGTACTTCGTTTGAATTTGTGTTATTCTGCTTCATACTCAAAATGACAATGTCCTAATTGCGACGCTTCTACTGTAGTTTGAGATGAATGGCTGCATTGTTTGATTGCACATATTTTTCAGCTCGATATATAAAAACGGGTCATAGCCGCTTAGGCATGGATTTGTACACAATTGAAATACTGGTAGAGTGAGTCTATCAAGTAGTATGATATAGATATACTACTCAGAAATTCATCACGGTGAATTAGTCGAGGTGCATGAAAACAGGTCGGTCGGATACAGGATTATAAAATAAAAAAGACATGGATATACTATTATGAAAAAGTTTAAAGGTTCCGAATTGATTTCTTAATGTCCCTAATCGACTTTAAATTTATTGAATACAAATATAATCGATTCAAATTAACTTCAGGGTTACATTGTTTTCGATTAAAAGTAATTTGTCAAGAATTCTATGTGAATTTATCTCTTTGAGTTTTGATTACTTTTTGATTCGGTTAATCGTGTCATTTGAAAACGATTTTTCCGTATCCACCTAGTTAGATTACCTTTGTATTATTACAAACTTTTTTAGACATACATTTGGATGTGGGATCCACGAGTTAAATAGTTAACTAAATGAGCTGGGAAAGCATGTTGAGACCTTAGGTTGAACAACATCCCTATTCCAAGAAATATTTTATTCAAGAACTAACAAATAAGACAAAATTTGGCCCCTTTTTAAATGTATTTTTTAATTCACTAATGTATGTCCCCGTCCCCACATATTGTCAGCCATGTCGGATTCCACAACAGTCAACAAACGCATAAGGGAAAAATTAAAATAAAAAATTATCATGTTCAATGGAGAAGAGTGTATTAGTAGTCTTTCGAATTAATCGAGGTACATGTAAAAATTGGTCCAAATATTGAATTATAAAAAAATAAAATAAAAAAAGCATAGTTGTGTAGTACTAAATTAATATGTTTTTTTTCCTACATGCCATGCATGCACTAAGAGAACAAAAAAGTATGATTTAAACAGTAGGTATCACATTACATTATGTCGTCATTATTGATAGCTTTTCCTATTGCTTTCAAAACCTTGTGCGCAAGTCCGTTACCTACAAGTTGGCTATTATATTATCAAATTTCGATAAAATATTGCTAGTAACATCGATACTTATAGTTTGCAACACCCTAAAACCATACAAATGGAGCTTTCTTAACGAGACGCATGAGATTTCGAGATTGTTTGGATCATGAGATTTTAATCCGATTAATGAAAATGTGATTGAAGATATCTATTTTATTTTTGCAGTGAATATTATTTCATAGTTACATTATAATGTATAAAAAGAATCGAAATGAAGATCTCGATAACCACTAATCTATGTCATCATCTTCGAAATTAATAAATTTATTTGAATGTTTATAATACTGCATGGTCATTTGACGTGTGAATTATTATACTATTTTTTTTTAATAATTTAGTGTTCGAGGACGCACCTCGACTAATTCAGAAAAGAGCAAACCTTAAGCGCACCCTGAGAAAGATAGTAAATTATTATACTATACTAAGCTTCTGGTGAAAGAATCTTGCAAACCACCCAAGTCAATCGACAACAAAACCCAAAATATAATATATTCTTTAAACGATCTCTTAACTCAATCTGTTTCATAAAGGTGCGGGCTCCAAAAATTGACATGTTACAATTATTTATCGTTAAAAAGCCATTGTCATTGTAGTGGAGGGAGCCAGTAGGGGCAGCACCCAAGAGTAGTTTAAATCTTTGTTAGATTTTATTTATTTAATTTAATGCCTCAAAACTATGACAGTAATTTTTACACTTTGTCAATCACTTCTTGGCCGGCATTTACCGTTAAAATTAACTTTATAGTGATCATGAAATGATTGAAATTAAGTTGAGGAGTCAATCATGTCACTGTCATGACCAGTTTATCTTTGGCTCTTTGCACACATGTTACTATTATATGTACCAGATGATACCCCGTGTGATGAAATAATTTATTAAAATTTATCATTTTTTATTAAATTTTATAGGAAATATTTTATTAATCATTAAAAAATACTATAAAAATGATAAAAGTACAAAATAAAATTACGATATTTATGGAACTCAGTATTTTATAAAAAAAGAATTGTAATTACATCAAAATTCCAATATTTCTAGGAGACACAAATTTAGAAGTAAGTATCATTAAAACGTGATTTCACTTACAAATAAGATATTAGATGATAAGGGCCCGAGAAAATTTAATTAAATTGATCATTAATTTATTATAAAAAAATACGTTATTTACAAAGAATTTGCTTATTAATAAAGGTCATTTTATATATTATTTATTTAAGTTTATTTAAGAAAATCGAGAAAAAAAACTAAATGATTCCGATATATACGTTAAAATGTACATGATTATGATAAATAAGTTATTTGTGAATTGAATAGAGTTATAATAAAAATTACATTTATAATAGTATTAACAATTTATTATTTTAATAAAAAATAATATATAATCCTTGGAGAAATAGGAATCTTATGGGTGAAACCAATTTTTGGTACCGAAGTACCATTAAAAATGTATTTCGTTTGTTATAGATAAGAATGTCACCGTAGATTAACATTTGTATTCGTAGTCTTTTTTTTTTTTTTATTAAGTTGTAATAAAAAAAAATATAATTGTAATATAATTTATTTATTTATTTTATAAAATAACATAGAATTCTAGAGAAAATAGGAGTCTTGGGGTGAAACCAAAATATGGTACGAACCAAATTTGGTATAAAATAGTACATTAAAAAGGGGTTTTGTTATTAATACACGTTATAGATATAGATTTTGTTAGTCACAGAGGCATGCCTGTATACATCTAATAACAAGCCTAACTGTTTGTAATGCTCTGCATTACCTACATGACCTCTTAACTGAGGGAACCTCTAGTTGTAGAGTTTCTACTTGTTCTGTACTTATAATAGGCACCAAATCCTAGTTGTGTAACTGTACTTATAGAGTCAAGAATAATGCTTGAAAGAAGTTCCAAGGTTCATGCCTCATGCAAGAAGATAAAGACTGTCAAATAATCACAGTTGGGATTTGAAGAAATGAAGAATTTGCCTAAGTACCAATTCGAGAAGTATATTTGTCTATTCGAGAAGTCTAGCATTCGAGAAGTCAGGGATTCGATATCTCAAGACACTATTCGATATCTCTGAATACACTGTTCGATATCTCATTCGATATCTCAGAGATTCGATATGTCTACTACTCTATTCGAGAACTCAAGAAGTCAACAAGTCAAAGTGGTATTCGAGTTCTCAAAGAGTCAACAAGTCAAAGTTCCATTCGATATCTCAAGGACTCAGAAAGCTATTCGATATCTCGAGGATTCGATAAGTCAAATGTTCTATTCGACAACTCAAGGAATCCTGATGGAAAAGAGCTATTCGAGAAGTGGTTCGATATGTCAATATAACAGTGTTCGAGAACTCAGAGTTATCGATCAAGTCAATTCTAGTTCTCGAATCACTTACTTAGTCACTTCTCGAATACATTCTTGGAGACAAAATACTGAAGAAATTGTACAAGTCAAAAACCTGCAACAAGCCAATGCACTTTATGGACCACAATCTGTAACGTGCTCTGGAAAGCCTACAAGGAAGCTTGGAGAGATATAGAAGAGACAAAGGGCTAAAGAAGTGGATCTGAACAGGCTTTGCAAAGTCAAATCTGTAACCGTTTGGACACTTACTCAAATAGGATAGACAGACTAGAAAGTAAATTGTTTAGCTACCTCATTTGTAGTAAGTAGGTTGTATCCATGTTCTATAAGGATACAGCCTCACTTCCTTAGTCATTAACTTTTGTGAGTCAAGTTTTTCATACACTGTAAGCTATATCTCTCTGAGAAAAACGAAGCTGAGAATACTATCATTTGTATTCACAGATTGTAGCAACCTTTATCTAATAATACATTAGATTAAAGTGATATTGTGTCTTGTGTTGTTCTTTATCCGCACCTACACCTTGCACACACAAACACTTATCTGCTACATAGACTCGAGACAAGAAAAGTTCAAGAATCCATTCACCCCCCCTCTGTATTCTTTTACTGTATTCAATACTCAACAAGTGGTATCAGAGCAGGCTGTTTATTCAAAAACAGAAAAACGGTCATGAGTTCGAATACACCAAAGACTACAAGAACGGTGAAAGTCCCTAAGTTTGACAAAGAGAATTATAACCTCTGGAAGATAAAGATGCAGTTGTTCATCAAAGCATCTCATCATTTGTATCCTGAGATTCTTAAGAATGGTCCATTTGTTCCCCAACAGGAGATTCCTGAAAAGACTGTTGGAACCACTACTATTCCAAGATCTTATGTGGCTAAGGATCCATCCAAATGGACAGAATCAGAAAAGGACATGGTTGCCCTTGACAGTCACCTCATGTTGCTGATTATAGATTCCATGGACATGTCAATGTTTGCAAACATTGCTTCATGTACCACTGCCAAAGAAATGTGGGATCACATTGAGGTGTTATGTGAAGGAACTGATGAGGTCAGAGAAAACAAGAAACAGATACTGGTCACACAGTATGAGACTTTCATGGCACAGCCCAAGGAAAGCATTACTGAGATGTTTGAGAGATTTCACAAGCTAGTTACTGAGTTGCAGATGAATGACAAGGTTTATAGTACCAAGGAGTTAAACATGAAGTTTCTGCTATCTTCACCAAACCATCTAGAGCAAAGGGTCATTTCTCTAAGGGAAAGAGATTTGAACAAAGTTACATATGATGTGCTTTATGGGGTTTTAAAAACTCATGAGCTTGAGTTGCTTCAGAAAAGGGCTATCCAAGCCAACCAAGGCAGAATGATAAACACATCATGTGCCTTGATTGTCAACAAATCTATTCAAGACCTAGAAGCATCTACAAGCCAATTAAGGATAGAGGAGGTAGTAGAAGAGGAAGAAACTGAAGCTGAGGTAAGTGAACATGTTGAGGAGAAGGAGGAAGATGAGTTCTATACTCTTGAAGAACTGGATGGGATGGAAAACACTTCATATGCTTTCTTGGCCAGAAAATTTCCAAAAATCAGATTTAAGAGGAACCAACCCTTCAAACCTAAAACCCAAAACCATTCATTCAACAAGAGCAAGACACTTGTGAAACCAAACAAGAATAATTTCAAAACCAGCCATGTGGATAGGTCATCTGTAAGGTGCTATAGATGCAATGACCTAGGGCATTTTGCCAGTAAATGCAAGAAGCCTAAAAAGAAGGATAGAGATTATCTTGAGCTCGAAGCTAAGTATGAGGCCCTTCTGAAAAAGCAGACACAAGGTAAGGCCTACATAGCTGAAGGGAAGTGTTGGGATGATTCTGACAGTGATGGAGAGGAACAAAAATTTTGCAATTATGCCTTGATGGCCAATTCCAAGGATGACACATCTCCATCAGACCCTCAGGTACCATCTCTCACTACTATAGACATGTCTGTTTCAGAGTATAAATGCATGATTGAACAACTATCTGTTGAGGTGTTTAACATTCATACTAGTATGACTGCTGCTAATGAAGAGATTATTAAACTATCTACTAGAAATGAAATGTTAATAAAAAAGAATGAGGAACTTGAGCTAACTGCTATGCAAGTAGAAAACCTTAAGAAAGAAGTTGAATATCTGCAGAATAAGGTTTTGTGTGCTAGTCAGGTTGAAAAGGCTCTTAGGGATGAATTAGCTAAAAATGAATTCAAACTGAAAACTTTCAAGAAATCATCTGGTCTAGTGCAATCCTACTGTGAGAAAATTGAAGCAAAACCCAAGGCTGCTATTGGACTTGATTATGACACTCTTAAACAGAGAAAAGGCTATGCTATCATTAAAGATGACACAATTGTTCATGAGGAAGTGCCTCACATTTTGAAAAAGACTGAAAATCTAATTTTTAAGGAATCAACATTTGAAATTGATGAGGATGCCTTACTCATCAAACAAATGTTGAATGATGAGGATGAGGCACAATCCAATGAACAACAAGCATCTTCCAAGAGTGAGAGTGTCAAGTCAAAGACCAAGGAGCCAGTAGGTGATAGGATAAGACCCAAGAAGTTTGTTAAGTTTGTTTCAGTTGGAAAGAGTGAATCAGAGAAGAAAGTGACTAAGAAGAAACAGAACAGAAATGGCAAGTTAGGGATTAACAAAGATAACAACTATGCTTATATGCCTAATGCCCCTAGGAAAACTTGTCAGAACTGTTTCAGTACCAATCATTTAACTCATGCATGCAAGAAACCTGCTGGTAGTGTGTCTAAACCTTTCTATGATTGTTCTGTGCCTCTAAGACATAGAGATACACCATTTTGTGATGAATTTGACTGTATGCCATGCAATATGAATGTTATGACTAGTTGTTTCAATCTGAGAAGGCAATTCATTGATGGTTGTATCAGTCACAATTCTCACACACACTACACCAGGTCAAAGTCTTCGAGTCCTCCTAAAGCTAAGAAGGTACCTCTGTCACCTAAGTCTGAAACCTCAGGTTCTAAGACTTCTAACAGTGACAAGAAGACTAATGCCAAGAAAGTTGACAAGCATGTTGTTTATGATAAAACTGTTTCTAAGTCACATGGACCCAAACTTGTTTGGGTACCAAAGGAGAAGTAATACCTTTGTGTTTGCAGGGCAATAAAAGTGAAAAGAAGGTCATGTGGATTTTGGACAGTGGATGCTCAAATCATATGACTGGTGATATGGCCCTGCTATCACAGTATGAGGAAAAGGCTGGCCCAATGGTTGCTTTTGGAGATGACAGCATGGGTAACACATTGGGATATGGCAAGTTAAAAGTTGGAAATGTCATCATTGAAGATGTAGCACTGGTCAAGGGACTCAAGCATAATCTGCTAAGTGTTGGTCAGTTTACTGATAGAGGATTCAAGGTGGATTTTGACAAAGATGAATGTTTGATCACCCACAAGAAGACTGGTGATTTTGCTCTATCTGGAGTAAGGAAAGGAAGCCTGTTTGTAGCCAATATGGATTCTGCAAACAAGGACAAAATTTGTTGCTTTTACTCAAAAGCATCAAATGAAGATTGTTGGCTGTGGCACAAGAAACTATCACACCTGAACTTCAAAGCCATTAATTCTCTAGGTCAAAAGAGAGTTAGTGAGAGGCATGCCCACACTTGAATTCTGTCAAGAAGGAGTGTGTGAGGCTTGTCAAAAAGGAAAGATGAAAAGATCAAGCCACAAATTAAAGACAGTGACATCTATAACCAAGCCCCTACAACTCATTCATATGGATTTGTTTGGGCCTGTCAATATTATGTCACTAGGAAGAAAGAAGTATGCCTTGGTGATGGTTGATGATTTTACAAGGTATACATGGGTGGAATTTATGGCATCAAAAGATGAGGCTCCACAAGTAATCATTGAGCATATAAAGAAAGTTGACAAGGAATCAAATGCCAACAATGCAGGTGTGATTGCATTGAGAAGTGATAATGGAACAGAGTTCAGAAATGCCATGCTTGAGGCATTCTGCAAAGAGAATGGGATTTCTCAGCAATTCTTAGCTCCAAGGACTCCACAACAAAATGGATTTGTTGAGAGGAAGAATAAAACTCTAATTGAGGCTGCTAGAATAATGTTACTTGATGCAAAGATGCATACATGTTTTTGGGCTGAGGTTGTAAGCACTGCATGCTATATCCAGAACAGAACCCTCATCAACAAAAACACTGGAAAGACACCTTACAACTTGATGACTGGAAAGAAGCCTACTCTAAAGTATGTTCATACTTTTGGAAGCAAATGCTTTGTATTGAAGGATAATTCTGAATATGTTGGAAAGTTTGATGCAAAGGTATTTGAAGAATTTTTCTTGGCTACTCTATGGAGGGAATTGCATACAAAGTTTATGTCATCAGTCAAAAGAAGATTATGGAAAGCACAGATGTGACATTTGATGACAGCAAACTACCTGGACTAGAAGAAGCCAATGATGAAGATAAAAATCCATTAAGGTTTGATAATCTAGATGATTCTGATGAAGAGATTGGAACTGAAGTTGAGACTCGAGTTCAACAAACTCAAGTGAATGATGACACAAGAGAAGAATTTGTGCCAATCAATAGTGGGGAAACAAGCATCCAAGACACACCTGTGAGTAGTGGCAGCATCACAGGGGGAGGAAATGAGAATGATCAGGACTTGGATGATGAAGCAACATCAAGAATAAGAAATCAGGCTGAGCATTCAAGGAAATGGGATAGATCACACACTGCAGAGCAAATCATTGGAGATCCTAATGCAGGAGTAAGGACTAGGAGAGCAACTCAGAATGAGTGCCTCTATGGATGTTTTCTATCTCAAGTTGAGCCTAAGAAACTTGATGATGCACTGCTAGATCCAGATTGGATTATTGCCATGCAAGAGGAGCTGAATCAATTTGAAAGGAACAAAGTATGGGAACTTGTTCCTGCACCAAAGAATAGAACCATTGTTGGAACAAAATGGGTTCTGAAGAATAAGATGGATGAAGATGGTGTAATAGTAAGAAACAAAGCAAGGTTGGTTGCAAAAGGATACTCTCAACAGGAAGGCATTGATTATGATGAGACATTTGCCCCTGTTGCTAGATTGGAAGCCATCAGAATATTCTTGGCATTTGCTGCTCATTCAAACTTTAAAGTGTATCAAATGGATGTCAAAAGTGCATTTATGAATGGAGAGTTGGAAGAAGAAGTTTATGTGCAACAACCACCTGGCTTTGAGGATCCACACTTCCCAGAATTTGTTTATAGACTGCTTAAGGCACTGTATGGACTTAAGCAGGCTCCAAGGGAATGGTATGATACTTTATCACAATTTCTTCTTGAGAATCAATTCACTAGAGGCACACTGGACAAGACACTGTTTTACAAGAAGCATGGTGATGATCTTATCCTAGTTCAGATCTATGTGGATGATATCATTTTTGGTTCTACAAATGAGAAGCTGTGTGAGAAATTTTTTAAACTCATGCAGAGCAGATATGAGATGAGTATGATGGGAGAGTTGACATTCTTTCTTGGATTGCAAGTCAGTCAAAGGAAGGATGGTATCTTTATCAGTCTGACCAAGTACATCAAGGATTTATTGAAGAAGTTTGACTTGGAAGATTGCTCACCTGCAAAGACACCCATGTCCACTGCCACTAAATTGGATGAAGATGCTAAAGGCAAGAAAGTAGATATCTCAGTCTACAGAGGCATGGTTGGTTCTCTACTCTACCTCACTGCAAGTAGGCCAGACATCATGTTTGCTACATGCTTGTGTGCATCAAATCCAAAAGAATCACATTTGGTTGCTATAAAAAGGATCGTTAGATATCTGAAGGGCACTCCAAACTTGGGTTTATGGTATCCTAAGGACACAGGGTTCAATCTGGTTGGTTATTCTGATGCTGATTATGCTGGATGCAGAGTGGATAGGAAAAGCACCTCATGTAGCTGCCAGTTTCTTGGACAAAGGTTAGTCTCTTGGTATAGCAAGAAACAACAATCTTTGTCAACTTCTACAGCTGAGGCTGAATACATAGCTGCTGGAAGTTGCTGTGCTCAAGTGCTTTGGATTAGAAATCAACTTAGAGATTATGGACTTGTGTTGGAAAGAATTCCAATCATGTGTGACAACACAAGTGCAATCTCTATGGTTGCCAATCTTGTCAATCATTCTAGGACAAAGCACATTGACATCAGATATTATTTCATAAGGGAACATGCAACTAATGGAACCATTGAGTTGCATTATGTTTCTACAGATAAACAACTAGCTGATATATTCACTAAGCCATTAGATGAAGCCACCTTCACCAGGTTGGTTAGTGAGATTGGAATGCTGAATTCTTCAGATTCTGGCTAGGTGAATACAGCATCTAGATTGTTGCAGCAGTAAACACTTACTTTATCTAAATTCTCAATATTTTTGGAGTAAGTGTTGGCTGAAATATGATTTATAAATATTTCAAATCTGTTGCATATTTGGAAAATCATATTTTCTTGTTAACTTGAAATTTCTATGAAATTTTGAGAAAATCACTGTTTAATTTGCTAGAATATTCTTGAATGAATATGGCTGGTAAATTTTAAAAAGATAGTGAAAATTGAGTTTCTATGAGTATATTTCGACAAGTCAGACTTCTCAAGTGATTCACTATTCGACATCTCTAACAAGTCTCATTAGAGCACTCTCGAGTTCTCGAATAGAGTCTTTTAGAGTTCTCGAATAGAGGTTTTCTTGACTTCTCGAATATAGTGTTTTAGTTCTCGATTGACTGAGTTCTCGAATACTATATTTGAGTTCTCGAATCATTTGAAAAGGCTGATTTCTCGCTGAATTTTAACCGATTTTGGATTTTTATTCAGAATTCAGAATTACTCATAAAAACATATTTTACCTAATTTAGATTTATTTCTAAGTTAGATAACTGCCAGCTGTGAGTTACAACCTGCTTGAGTTATCGAATAAGCCTTTCTTGACTTATCGAATAGTTGTTTTCTACTTCTCGAATGCTTGACTTGTCGATACCATACATACATCTAATCGACAATTCAAGTACTTCATACTTATACAATTTCACATCTATTCGATTCATTTCATTCGATTTCTCAAGCATCAAAGCTCCCAAAACCTCTAAAACCCTAACTGCAAAAAAGCTAAATTTCTTCTTTAACCTTCAATTTCTCCCCTCTCTCTTACACAAATGGCAACAGTAAAGTTCAACACCAATTTCATTGCTCTAACTAGTGATGTTGAGGCACCCAACGCCAACTTCAAGTGCTTTGTGAAGTGGATGTCTGAATCATACATCAAAAATGCTCTATCTGTTAACCCAACTCCGTATCTAGACATTCTAGAACAGTTCTGGAAGTCTGCTACAGTGGAGGTGATGGCTCTTGACTCTGCAATAACCTCGTACATCATTTACTGCAAGATTCAAGACAAGAATATCACTATCACCACAGAAGATATGAATGAAGCACTTGGGATGGGCACCAAACAAGAGGTGTATGACCCACTAGCTACAAATGCTGAATTGGAAGACTTCTTTGATTTCATCAAATATGCAGACAAAATCAGTCTTGGGCATCTGAATAGGAAGCATTTGAGGAAGGAATGGAGCTATGTGTTTGCTACATTTCTTCAAGTCTTCACTGCAAGAAAATCCAGCTATGACCAAATCAGTACACCTGCACAGCAAATAGGCTATGCCTTAGCATATGGAAAGAAGATAGATGTTGGCCTTATCATTCTGCAGGAGCTGTATGAGAGACTTGGTAAGAACTCAGCCAAGAGAGGTAATGAAATTTTCTTCCCTCGTTTTATTCAATATGTACTTAACTTCTTAGATAATAAATTGATTAAATTAGATGGGATGAATAAAAATAGAATAGGCTATCCTAAATCCATGACCAAACTCATTTTTGGTAATTTGGAGACTAGGAATGATGTGGATGTAAGACTGAACATAACTCCCCATATGGAGAGTTTGTTTAGGACTTACCCCCACAACATGCCAACATTTGACTCAAAGTCACAGTTAGCACAGCCCAAGCAAGTAGGACAAAATGCTAACCCAGGGCCTGCTAACCAACCCTCTCAACCAAATACTCTACCAAATACTGAACCAACTGCATCATCCTCTCAAAAGGGTAATGTTAGTAAAAAGGAGAAGAAGAGAAAACAGGTTGCTTCTGCACCTTTAACCATTTTATCTGAGGCAGCATTGGCTGTAGAATTAGGAAGTGAGGCACCTGAGTCACCCCTAATCAGGCCAAAGATGAAGAAAGCTAAAACCACCTCTTCAGTCACACAAATGGCTGAAGTTATAAAATCAGGGGCAAACAGTTCACTAGATGTATCCTCTCAACAGGGTGCATCTATAGAATCAAGCATCCTCCCCAATGCACCTATCTGTACAGAGTCAGCACATGGGAGTGATAAGGCTGGCACAACACTGAGTGGAGAGCACATCACAGTTGAAACTCCCTCTATCTCTCAGGGGGAGTTGCCAAAATCTATTCCACAAGACACTTCTCTTCCAGAATCTACCACTCAAATTTCTTTGCAGCCTGCAACTCAAGCAATTGAGGAGCAAGGCATTGATCATCAAGAATTCTATTCTCTTGATGAGCCAATGGATTCAAGTGACTTGGTGCATGACACCTTGTTCACCACCCAGGACCCACATTTAGATGGTGAGGGAATGCATGCTGGGGCATCTCCTAATAACACCATCACAAACACAGAGGTTCCACTAGTTTTCACTAGAGACTCTGTGCCTGTGTCAACTGCTGGTGTAACTCATCCCACTTCTGTGGAGACACCAGTAGTAGAGTCAATCCATCCGGTTATAGAAGTTGCATCTGTAACTGAGGAGTCTAGCTTGCCTAGCTCTAGCTCTGACTTTATGTCACAATGGCTGAAGCTTGTGCACCATGACAGTGCTTCAGGATCAGGGTCTGTTCCACAACACTTGACGGTTGAAGCACTTCAAAGCTTAATTGTGGATCAGATCCCTGAGTTCACAAAGATTGCACAGCACCTCCTTACTGCCAACCTGCCCAATCCTGACTATGAAGCTATACTCTTGTGCCATAAAGAGGATGTGGAGCTACAGTAGGCCAAAATTATAGATGATACTGAGAGAGAAGGCAATGTAGATGCCTGGCTGCAAGGAAAATATGACATTCCTCTCTCAGAAGGCCTACAGTACCTCAGATAGGAGTACATCACTTCACTAGGGTCCAATGCCAAGTCTCTCACCCCTAGTGATGTGTATGAAGCAGTCAATGACAGTTACAAGGGAATTCTCAAGGCTCCACACTACCTTGGCAAGGGTCTAAAGATAGAAGTCACAGAAGTGTGTACAGCCACAACCAAGGAGGTGCATGAGATAAAAAGGGCTTTTGATTCCAAATTCCCTCAACTGGAGACTGTGGTCAAGGACATTCTAGCCTGCAAGTCTAGCTGCACCAAAATTGACAATGGCTTGGCCAGTCTCAAAGATACTGTCACAGGGCAGGGGCACAAATTTCAGAATCTCACTGATCAGACCACTGAGGCCAATGCCATGCTCAGGACACTATTTGCCAACCAGTATGGGGATAAGTTGGTAACTGAGGTCCCTGTGCATGACATGACCAAGTATGAAGTACAAAGACTCAAGGATCAATCTATCTCTGGTTTCAAGGCCACTGAGTTATTCACCAAGGTGGATACTCTGGAAAGGAGGTGGTCAATCTAAAGACATCCAATGCTCAGTTAACAGACACTATTGCTGCCCTCAATGAAAAGTTGGACATTCAAGCCACTGCCAATGCTGATGTTCTTCTTAATCAACAACATATGCTTTCTGCCATAATGAAGCATATGGGACTCCCTCTACCTGAAGCCTCTTCCAACCCAAAGGTCACTACTACAGCCTCTGTGCCTGACAACAAGCCTAAGGAGGGAGAAGAGGACATTAAGGGACTCAAAATCTAAGGGGGAGAAACCTAAGGAGAAAGGCATTACAATGAATGAGGGTGGTCAACCAAGAACTGCTAAGTCAAATCAGTTTGAGAAATTAAAGGCAGCATCCAAGGAGGAAAAACTGAAGAAAGTGGCTGTAGATGAAGAGGCCAAGTTTCCATCTATCCATCCATCTGAAACAGAATATGAATTTGACACTCCTGACATTGCTAAGTAATCTCTTCAAGGTGAACCTTCAGAATTCAGAAATGTTCTTACTCAAAGGGTATGTCAAGAAACTGCAAACTCTAAATTATACCATGACATAGCCTTTCTGAAGCACCTACATGAGCTGAGAAGAAGGGCAAACTTCCATTACTTTGACTACATCAAGCTTCTTATGCAAGATGTGTTCCTAGTCACTGTAGTGAGAAGAGAAATTGTTCAGACTAATCCTTATGCCATCATCACTACCAATGATAGAGAAGTCCTAGTCCATACTACCAAGAACCTCTTTCACATCCACATTGAAGCTTTGCAAATTCTATCCAGCTATGAACTTGGAACAATTATCAGGAAGATAGAAAGGAATAACTCTTCAGACAACAACATGCTCAAAGAGATTCTCACTAAGTGCATGAAATCTCAATTGCCTCAAGTAGTTCCTCAGCCTCACTGTATCTTATATGAAAAGAATCAAGACATTGTTGCCTTCAGATTTGGCCAACACCTCAAATCAAACAACATGTCTACAATAAAATTTTTGGCTGGAGTTCTACATTCAAGGAGTGGAAAATCTAAATCTGAAATAGAGGCTCTTGACATCCTGGTGAAGTTTATCAACTCTCAGTCAGACATCAAGCCTATTGCTAAAGAGGGAAAGTCAGACAAAGATAAGGATGATCAAGACAGGAGTGGCAGCAAAGGTGGATCTCAAGGAAGGAATAAGGGTGGTGATGACAAGGAGAAAAGGGATGGTAGAAGCAAGAAGAAAGATGATGACAGAGATGGTGGAAAGGTGTATGAGAGAAAGAGTGGAAAACAGCAAGCCTTAGGCATTGCTAGCAGTAACCTCACCATAACACAAGACTCTGAGTCTAGGGTGAATACTGTTAGCAATGACCTACCAAAATCTGAATCAATGGCTTCTGCAACTGCTTTGCCAACTCAAGAAAAGGAGATGCTATTCAAGAAACCACTTGTGTATCACTACACCATAGATTGGCTATGGCAACCAAACTTGTTAAAAAGCGTTGCTATTTCTTAACAACTTCTTACAAAATTAGACATATTGTAATGCTTTTCAAAACCGTTACGATTGAAGTTAAAAACCGTTACATATTGTAAAATTTGATATCTATTGCAATGGTTTTTTAATGCGTTGCTATAAAGCGTTGCTAACTGGGCCAAAAAATTGGCGGCCTTTTCAAATTTTGCTAAAAATTGGGCGGGCTTCTAAAATTTATTTTGCCGGGCTTATGAAAAATAATAAAACAAACACAAACAAACACAAAACACAGACACAATCACAGAGACACAAAACTAAATCGAGCACGGAAGAAAAAATGAAGGAAAAAGTGAAGAAAAAATTGAAGAAAAAGGCGAAAAAGGGGACAATCTGAGGCAACTAGTGATTCAATTAGACCTTAATTGTGAAGGTATATGCTTGCTTATAACTGGTTCAATTTGTTCAATTAGAAAAAATCTTCTCATATTTGGGTCACTTGTATATTTCATTTAGGGATTTTTGTTTACATACTCGTTCTTTTATATATATATATCTTTAATTTGTATATACAATAATTTTGAATAATTTGTTATGTATATGTATCCAAAAAATGGACAAATTTGATGCCTTTATTTGTAGCTCTAGTTGTAATTGCAGAAATTGCATTTCTGGGTAGACTTGAAATCGTAACCAAGTCTTCTATGGTCAATTCTTGGGCTGACTCGTTCTATCAGTTCACCACTTTGCCTTGGTCTTCTTCTTTTGACACACCTATTGATGATTTTGTTGTCGGGTCGAGTCAATTTGGGGTTCTTGATTCTCACAATGAGAGTTGTGAAGATTGGTTGGAGAGCCAAGATTCAGTTGTTTATTCTAGGGATTTCCAGATTAACCCTATTTTTGTTTCTGCAATTGACGAGGTTAGCTCATTCTTTACTTACATGTTTTATGTACATTTGTACTTGATAGTGTTACATAGATCCTCATTTTTTGGACTTCTAAATTTTTTTTATCGAAATGTTTAGTGTCTGTCATTCTGCATTGGACAAGTAATTTAACTTTTTTTGTGAACATAATATGTACTGTTATTTATGGAATGCAATTTTTTTGGAGTCTGATAGGGTGATCTGGTTAGTTACTATTGCCAGGAAACTAGGATTGAGGAGTTAAAATGTCCAAAGCTAATTAGTTGTTGAAATGAAATTTTGAACCTAAGTTGAGTACTAGAAAGATTATACATTTGAAGGAAATAGAAGAGGCTTGGTAAAAAATTATTTGATTTACAAACTATTTAATGTCAGGTTTGATGCATTATGCACATCAGTAAATTCATTTGAAGGGTGTACATGATGAGGTTGCAGTTTGAACCAGATTTGAACCATCCATTATTATGTAATTTTAGTTTGGTGGATGAGATAGCAAGGTCCGTTATTTTTTCTCGTCACTAGCTATTATGAAATCTAGATACCTTGTAACACTTAGAAAAATAATTTTATGTTACTTTCGAACTTAAATGGTAAATGCAGAGATATTGATTTTCTGAAGTCTCCATGGATCGATTCTCACTGCAACATATGTCTGAAGTTCTGTTTAGTCAAAACTTTCAACAACTAGGGTCCTGGGTTTCCCTTTTTAGGTTTCCTCATCAATCATATGGTCCACAGTCCACTTGCAAATCTAAATACAAACAAGACTTAAGTAAGTTGACTTATCTTGTAAACCCTTCTGTATTTACCATACATAGAAGAGTAGGTTACATTTAGTTATATGTCTGACATTATTTGAATTTATAAAGAGACCGTGGTATTCTTTGTAAAATGTAGTTTAGCTTCTTATGGAGGGATGAATGTGTAAAATGACACAAAGTAATTAATGAATAGAATAGAGCTAGTATGAACCTTAGGAAAATATATAGATTAGTTGTCCAACTACGTCTGGCCTTGGATAACAAGTGATATAAATTGGTGTCATATATGATTTGAATGATTGAAATTACTCTGACTGATGGTTGAACATCAGATGCATATAACTAATACTTGGTATACATAACCTTTCATATCCAGTTCACAACAGATGGCTAAGCTAACTATAAGTATATAGTATTATTGCTAACAAGTAATACTGTTTACTGAATATCAGTACTACTGGAAATTTCATATATTTTTTCCTAATCTTTCAGTGTTTTGCAAATAACTTTCTTGTAGTTAGTTTTAAGTATATTTATAGATGTTACTAGCTTTAGCTGTTAATAATGCTATTTAAGATATCCACTCGCTTAAGATAGTAATCTGTCATTCGAGTTTATGGGAAAGGGCTTGAAATTACAGAGCGCTTAGACATTGCAATTGATGTAGCTCATACTGTGACATATCTGCACACTTATACATGTTAGTTCTTTATCTAGCTTTGGATACATTTATCAGTAACTATGTCATCTACAAATAAATTAGAAACACATGCATGCCTAATCTCTATTAATTTCAGAGTTTATTTTTTTTTACAAATCTCAAAATTTGTATTTGTTGCAGTGATGCATCTTAATTATAACAATTTTACGCAGACACCTATCATGCCTCAATATAGCTGTCTGCCATCTCCTGTGTAAGATTCTTCCCACTTTTTATCCTCTATTAATTCCAATATCTATGTTGCTAAGAAGCTAATTTTATGTGTTACTGGAATTTAGTTTCCAGCTATTCATCTTCAGCAAACAATTCGTGAGTTCCAATGGACATGGTATCTACTGATTTTCTTATATCATTACATGAACTAATTCATAGCTTGTATTGTAAGGTTGCTTGGTGCTTAAAGAAAGACCTCCCTTGCTCCCGAAAACCTCAATGTAAGTGCAAAACCAATCTGACTTTTCATCTATGACGCGGAAGCTGGAAGCACTTCGAAAATCAAAGATATCTAGCTGTATAAACACACTGCATATTCTAACTGTTTGTATTATTTCAGACACTTAAGTACATTTTTTATAAGAAACAGTACAATATACTAATTTAATCATAATATTTGAAGGCACAAGGGGGAAATGTAGATGGCTAAAACACCAGAAACGAGGTCACACAGGGAGCAATCTTACCCAACAACTTCCATTCCTACGGATAGTGAAACTTGGAAGAAGGGGCCAGGCTCCCAGTGGAGCATAAAAAATCTGTTCTAAATCATCAGGAGATGATCAGCTAATTAGGCAAGAGGAACATGAAGTTGGAGATGTCTAAGCTTTTAGTGAATGTATAAACTAGAATTATACTTCTATGTCATCGTTTGATTTTTGCATTTAGTCTTTAGATATTGAATGTTTGGTATGTTGATGTTGTCCGAATAGTTTTGGTATTGTTTTTGGGTAGTTCATATTGATGTACTCTTTTGGATTGGTGTGTATGGAATACCATATTAATGATGGAATTCTATATGAACAAATAGGTCATGTCCATTTTTTTTTAAAGAAAAGCATTGCTATTGCCTCATAATATGTTGCCATTTACTATTAATTCCTTACTAAAAGCATTGCTATTGCCTCATAATGTGTTGCCATTTATTGTTAATTCTTTACTCAAAGCATTGCTATTAAATAGAAATGTGTTGCCATTGCCACCTTAAACGTTGCAATAAATATCCAAAACAGGGTTGCTATAGCCTATTGCAATGAATTTAAATTGTTGCTATAGACTGGAAAACGTTGCTATAATAAGCTTTTGCAATGACATTAAAGCAGTGCTATATGGTACTATATTCGTTGCTATAGGGACCTATTGCAACCCAAGCAAAGTTCACGCCCAATTTTTGCAAAAGCATTGCCATAGCATCAATGGCAACGGTATTAGGCCCTTTAGCAACAATTTTAAGGTGTTGCTATAGGCAATATATGGTGTAGTGTATATCAAAAAGCATACTGCTAATGGTATACTACAATGGTCCAAAGACAAAGGTCTTAAATTTTTCTCAAGCAACAAAGTAAAGAAGCTGAAATGGAAGATGTCAGCCAGAAGGGCAAGAAAGGTGAAAACATCTACATCTCAGGCACTCACAATCATTCCTGGACTAGACTTGCCCTGTCTCAACATAGACTATGATGAAGATGAGATATCATATCAACTGGCTCAGAGAATCTATCATGTAGCTTTAGTTGATGACTGTCTGGAGTTCAAATACACTGATGGGAGACTCAAGAGATTCAAGCAAGGCATGTGTGAACACTGGGGCAAGTTACATGATCTACAAAGAATAATGGTGCTACTCAACCTTGAAAATGAAGAGGAGAGAAGGTGGAAAATTGAGATAGCTCATTTTATCAAGATGAAAAGAGATCATGAGGAAGAGTTGAGAAAGAAGTATGAAGCTTTGAAGATAAAGAGAGAAGAAGAGTTAGCTGCTCTAGAAGCCAAAGCTGAAGAATTGAGAGCTAAAGGGTTATGTAGAGTCAAGTATAATCCTTACATTGTGGAATACATGAAATATGGCAGAAATGTGAAGATTAGAATGGATTACATTAGCTCTTACTCTGAAGCCAAACTGAATGAAGTCATCAGAGACCTATCTGGCTCACCTCTCATTGAAGAACTCACTGCCATGGAAGACAGCATCCAGGCAATGAGTGATGCAAAGAAAGCCAAGGAATAAAAGGAAAAGGAGGATCTACAAGCCAAATCTCAAAAAAGAGAATCAAAGGAAAATGGCTAGTATCTCTTCATAACTGTGAGAATGTTTTCTTTGTAATAATATTCAATCAATTTCATACATGTACTTGTCAAGATTTATCTTTATGTATGATAGGCTTGTTATCAGACATGAAATTGTGACTAAGGGTCTTACTCACAATTTGAGGGAGATTGTTAGTCACAGAGGCATGTCTGTATACATCTAATAACAAGCCTAAGTGTTTGTAATGCTCTGCATTACCTACATGACCTCTTAATTGAGGGAACCTCTAGTTGTGGAGTTTCTACTTGTTCTGTACTTATAATAGGCACCAAATCCTAGTTGTGTAACTGTACTTATATAGTCAAGAATAATGCTTGAAAGAAGTTCCAAGGTTCATGCCTCAAGCAAGAAGATAAAGACTGTCAAATAATCACAGTTGGGATTTGAAGAAATGAAGAATTTGCCTAAGTACCAATTCGAGAAGTATATTTGTCTATTCGAGAAGTCTAGCATTCGAGAAGTCAGGGATTCGATATCTCAAGACACTATTCGATATCTCTGAATACACTGTTCGATATCTCATTCGATATCTCAGAGATTCGATATGTCTACTACTCTATTCGAGAACTCAAGAAGTCAACAAGTTAAAGTGGTATTCGAGTTCTCAAAGAGTCAACAAGTCAAAGTTCCATTCGATATCTCAAGGACTCAGAAAGCTATTCGATATCTCGAGGATTCGATAAGTCAAATGTTCTATTCGACAACTCAAGGAATCCTTATGGAAAAGAGCTATTCGAGAAGTGGTTCGATATGTCAATATAACAGTGTTCGAGAACTCAGAATTATCGATGAAGTCAATTCTAGTTCTCGAATCACTTACTTAGTCACTTCTCGAATACATTCTTGGAGATAAAATACTGAAGAAATTGTACAAGTCAGAAACCTGCAACAAGCCAATGCACTTTATGGACCACAATCTGTAACGTGCTCTGGAAAGCCTACAAGGAAGCTTGGAGAGATATAGAAGAGACAAAGGGCTAAAGAAGTGGATCTGAACAGGCTTTACAAAGTCAAATCTGTAACCGTTTGGACACTTACTCAAATAGGATAGACAGACTAGAAAGTAAATTGTTTAGCTACCTCATTTGTAGTAAGTAGGTTGTATCCATGTTCTATAAGGATACAGCCTCACTTCCTTAGTCATTAACTTTTGTGAGTCAAGTTTTTCATACACTGTAAGCTATATCTCTCTGAGAAAAACAAAGCTGAGAATACAATCATTTGTATTCACAGATTGTAGCAACCTTTATCTAATAATACATTAGATTAAAGTGATATTGTGTCGTTTGTTGTTCTTTATCCGCACCTACACCCACTACAAGAAAATCGCAATCAGACAACACTCATCAGACAACGCTCGGACGAAAAAGCATTGTTTGGAATTAAGAGACAACGGTTTTTTTGTAACTTCAGAAAAGTATTGTGTCATCCAGGTACCCTACAACGGGTTCAAAATGTTGTCTAGTAAATTGATTCAGACAATGGCTTTTGCAATGTGGTGTTGTAAAGACGAGTAAGGTTGCACAACTGTTTTTACGAACATTGTCTGATCTGTTTTGAGACAACGTTTATAAACCGTTGTATAATTCACACAACTGTTTTCATATACCATTGTGTTATTACGATTCACACAACGGAATAATTAATCGTTGTTAAATCGTGTTTTGATGAGACAACAGTTTTTAATTTTTTATGAAACCGTTGTCTGAACTACAAAAATTTTGAATAGAATTTGGTGGGAAATAATGAAATATTTGGTGGGAATAATGAAATAATTTGAATTGAATTTGGTGGGAAATAATGAAAATAATCAGACAACGGTTTTCTTAAAAAAAAAATGTTGTGTTATATTAAGCACAACAACAGTTTTTAATAAAAAAAACCGTTGTTTAATGTTCTTGTATGATATTTAATGGTCAACTATCAAAGTACTCCTTGGTCAAACTAGTATAATTTTCGAATAATAATTTTTTTTAAAAAAATTTGGACGATCCAACAGTGCGGATGATGTTATATACAAATTTAAGTGGTGATTTAGGAAGTAGCACATTTGCTACGTTTTTGTTAAAATCTCGTACAACCCGACCTTTTAATTTTTTGATTATTTTTTCCCAACACTAGAATGAATGTTTATTAACTTTCGTACGGTTCGATCGTCGAAGAAATCGTTCAAAAAAATTATTCGGTGAATCTGGATCGTGCCTCGTTATAGGAAGTAGCACTTTTGCTGCGTTTTTGTTAAAATCTCGTACAACCCGACCTTTTTATTTTTTGATTATTTTTTCCCAACACTAGAATGAATGTTTATTAAGTTTCGTATGGTTCAATCGTCGAAGAAATCAATCAAAATAATTATTCGGTGAATCTGGATCGTGCCTCGTTATAGGAAGTAGCACTTTTGCTACGTTTTTGTTAAAATCTCGTACAACCCGGCCTTTTTATTTTTTGAATATTTTTTCCCAACACTAGAATGAGTGTTTATTAACTTTCGTACGGTTCGATCTTCGAAGAAATCGTTTAAAAAAATTATTCAGTGAATCTGGATCGTGACTCGTTTTAGGAAGGATCACTTTTGCTACGTTTTTGTTAAACTCTCGTACAACCCGACCTTTTTATTTTTTGATTATTTTTTCCCAACACTAGAATGAGTGTTTATTAACTTTCATACGGTTGGATCGTCGAAGAAATCAATCAAAAAAATTATTCAGTGAATCTGGATCGTGCCTCGTTATAGGAAGTAGCACTTTTGCTACGTTTTTATTAAAATCTCGTACAACCCGACCTTTTTATTTTTTGATTATTTTTTCCCAACACTAGAATGAATGTTTATTAAGTTTCGTACGGTTTGATCATCGAAGAAATCAATCAAAATAACTATTCGGTGAATCTGGATCGTGCCTCGTTATAGGAAGTAGCACATTTGCTACGTTTTTGTTAAAATCTCGTACAACCCGGCCTTTTTATTTTTTGAATATTTTTTCCCAACACTAGAATGAGTGTTTATTAACTTTTGTACGGTTCGATCGTCGAAGAAATCGTTTAAAAAAATTATTCAGTGAATCTGGATCGTGACTCGTTATAGGAAGTAGCACTTTTGCTACGTTTTTGTTAAACTCTCGTACAACCCGACCTTTTTATTTTTTGATTATTTTTTCCCAACACTATAATGAGTGTTTATTAACTTTCGTACGGTTGGATCGTCAAAGAAATCAATCAAAAAAATTATTCGGTGAATCTGGATCGTGCCTCGTTATAGGAAGTAGCACTTTTGCTACGTTTTTGTTAAAATCTCGTACAACCCGGCCTTTTTATTTTTTGAATATTTTTTCCCAACACTAGAATGAGTTTTTATTAACTTTCGTACGGTTCGATCATCGAAGAAATCGTTTAAAAAAATTATTCAGTGAATCCGGATCGTGACTCGTTATAGGAAGGATCACTTTTGCTACGTTTTTGTTAAACTCTCGTACAACCCGACCTTTTTATTTTTTGATTATTTTTTCCCAACACTAGAATGAGTGTTTATTAACTTTCGTACGGTTGGATCGTCGAAAAAATCAATCAAAAAAATTATTCAGTGAATCTGGATCGTGCCTCGTTATAGGAAGTAGCACTTTTGCTACGTTTTTATTAAAATCTCGTACAACCCGACCTTTTTATTTTTTGATTATTTTTTCCCAACACTAGAATGAATGTTTATTAAGTTTCGTACGGTTCGATCGTCGAAGAAATCAATCAAAATAATTATTCGGTGAATCTGGATCGTGCCTCGTTATAGGAAGTAGCACTTTTGCTACGTTTTTGTTAAAATCTCGTACAACCCGGCCTTTTTATTTTTTGAATATTTTTTCCCAACACTAGAATAAGTGTTTATTAACTTTCGTACGGTTCGATCGTCGAATAAATCGTTCAAAAAAATTATTCGGTGAATCTGGATCGTGCCTCGTTATAGGAAGTAGCACTTTTGCTACGTTTTTGTTAAAATCTCGTACAACCCGACCTTTTTATTTTTTGAATATTTTTTCCCAACACTAGAATGAGTGTTTATTAACTTTCGTACGGTTCGATCGTCGAAGAAATCGTTCAAAAAAATTATTCAGTGAATCTGGATCGTGACTCGTTATAGGAAGTATCACTTTTGCTACGTTTTTGTTAAACTCTCGTACAACCCGACCTTTTTATTTTTTGATTATTTTTTCCCAACACTAGAATGATTGTTTATTAACTTTCGTACGGTTGGATCGTCGAAGAAATCAATCAAAGAAATTATTCAATGAATCTGGATCGTGCCTCGTTATAGGAAGTAGCACTTTTGCTACGTTTTTGTTAAAATCTCGTACATTTTAACGGTCAACTATCAAAGTACTCCTTAGTTAAACTATTCAATTTTTATTAAAATTTTGAATCTCTCTAATTAACAAATAATTAAATTTTATATAATTTTATTCCCTCCCAAATTATTTATCAAGCCAAAATTTATTTCATGTATGTATGTATTCTTATTTCCCTTAAATCAATAATTCATTTCCCCCCTTAACGAAAATTTCATTTCCCTCTTTCATTTCCCTCTTTCCCATCATTTCATTTCCCCTTCTACTTCCCCCTTATTTTTTAGCAGCCGCTCATCTCCTTTTCTCTAACAAACCCAAACACCCACTTACTTCTCTCACACAAAATACACACAAAACTTATATCTCTCCCACAAAAGCCTATATTGCTCTCTATCTTGCAAGCGTCAATGCTAATTTTTCTCATTCACTTGATTTAGGGTTCGATTGGTGGTTTGATTTAAGTTGGGGCTTCTTGGATTTGGCTTTAATTAGGGATTTTCTTGAATTTGAGTTTCGATTTCAGGTTATATCCTCTCACTTCGATTTGTAATTTGTAATTTTTATGATTCTTTCATTACTTTCTATCATCTCTTTCACTAACCCTAACACTACCTCCCTCCCTCTCATCTCAAGTCGTTTGTGGGTGTGGTGATTCAGGCTTTGCTTTTCTCCTGAGTCTTGTACTAGCTCATCTTTTCTTGGAGGTTGAATTTACTAGTTGAGGAAGTAATGGCCGAGTTTGAATTTGCAGCAGAAGATGATGCTATTGGAACACCACGGCTGCCATTGGAAAGGTATAATGATACTCTCTTCCTACCTAGCTACTGTAATTCTTATTAGAATAAATGTTCCTGAGTTTTTGCTTTTGAATGTCTCTGCTTTCACTGGCAGAGACAGGAATTATGGATACGGATGCAAAACCCAGGAATTAGTTTCTTCGAATGGTTTTGTTGATTGGAGGAGATGGATTGGTGATGGGTGAGGAGTTCGGAGGTTAAGGTGCGGGTTTAAGGAAAGATGGAATCATGGTGGCACTTAGAATTCACTTGTAAATTTGCTAATATACATGGTTTTTAAGCATCTTTTGTTTGAATTGCATCTCTACTAAGAGACTGACGCGATGTTTAACTTGCAGGATTACCCACTACAAACGAACTACATAAAGTCTCGGCTCCATAGATGGTTGGTGATGCACGCAACTTCAGTATTGATGAGCCATACATCGAGGTTGTCACTTCTCCTAACAATCCTGATGGCTCCATAAAGCAAGATGTGGCGAAAAGAGAAAAAGGAATACATACGGTTTCATGATCTATCTTACTAATGGCCTCAGTATGCTCCAATCACTCATCAAGCAGATGAAGATATCATGCTCTTTACGATCTTTAAAAGTACTGGCCATGCTGGGAGTTGGATAGGGTAAGCTGCTCATCCTAATTTTACGATTATATCCATGCTTATTAAGCTTTTAACGGAGGCAACCTGTTATTGAGGACCCAGAACTAGCACAAGCTGTTTCTTTGTCATTCAAGGTTTGTTCTTGCAACAAGTTTTGACTTCAAGTACTATTGATCTGCTGGCCTCCTGACTATGAATTTTAATCAGATGGCGGATCAAGAGAAAGCATTACGCGAACTAGGAGATAAAGGTCGATCATTGGAGTTGGATGCTTCTACCCTAACTAAGGTGGATGCTCCAGGAAAATTAACATCAAGTGGGAGGTAGTTCTGTTTCTCATTATATACATATGTATAAAACAGATACTGTAATTGTTAGTCATTGCACCTTCCAATTGCTTCATTTCAAAAATCTGCAACCATGCTTTAGAGGCTCATGTTATCTATGTTATCTATGACGAACTTGTTATTGACATTCTAGGTTCGAAGCAGGAGGGTCTTCTCTGCAGGATAAAATTGATGAGGTGGAAGATCAATGACTAGTAAGACGTAGGATAGCCCAAGTCATTCCTCAGCTGACACTGCAATGGAGATTGATTGTAGGGCATCAAACGATTGATACAGCTCAGCAACTGTTCATATCAGTGGAATTGAACTTTATTGCTGTTTATACATAATCAAAACTGTTTATGCTCGAGCATTGTTATCTTTTAAGTGCTGATTCCTCACCAAGCATTATGTCCTGGTATGTATTCTGATGTTAGGGAGACCAGCTCTCCGTAGAAAAAAAAATACTTCCGGAAGTGCAGGCACACTTCCATGTTAGCGCAACCGTAAGTGCAGGCACATTTCCATGTTTCATTGGCTTTTCGTGAGTAAAACTCGTATTATGTCTTATTGATCTTGTAATTTTGTTTTTCAGATGATATTTGATCTGACCGCTAAGAAACTGATCAGTCATGATCCACAGAAATCATCAGAAAATCTAAGGGAGAACTTTGTAGCTTTCATAAAGGGGTTGATCTCCTTCCCAATCAACATTCCTGGAACAGCTTATCACAAGTGTTTACAGGTACATTAGACCTGGATGTCATTCTAGACTTGCTTGCCTATAAAGTTCCTTTAATTCTCTGCTATCACATTGATGAAAGCCAATATTCAACTACAAAAGCTCTAAAACTCTAAGTGTATGATGGAATCAAAGAAGAATTCATAAACTAGTAACTAGCCACTTTAACTCAATCTCTTGGTGCATAAAGATGTATTGACCTAACTCAGTAATCTGTATTCCTCAGTGGATACATGAGATGGATTATTAGACTAGAACATCAAATATGTATGAAATGTACTGCATCTTTAAACTTGCATACTATTATGATTGTGCAGGGACGAAAGAAGGCGATGAAGATGTTGAAGCATATGCTTGAAGAGAGACGAGGGAATATGGAATATGTTTGCCAAACTGAACAAGCTGGAGCCTTTTGACACAGAAGTGAGTATATGATGGTCATACTCAGATTAGTTAGCATAAAAGAAAATAACAAGTTTCGGAAGCCTAGAAATGAGGCTGGAGGCAACCCACCAAGTGGTCTAAAGAATTTTGTATCTGTAGTAGATTTATTGTGATTAATATTGATGGTAGGTTCCGTTTAGATGAATATTGGTTTTGATTAAAATGGTTAGTTGCTAGTATTGTATAAACTTTGATTTTTGTTGTAAATAAAAGTATTGTTTCATTTATCATTAGCCAATGTTATAATCTTTGATAAAAACTTGTTAAAAATATCATCGGACAATGGATAAGTTTCAAGAAAGCATTGTACCAAAAAGAGTTGATCCTGTATAAAAATTGTAAAACCATTGTGTGAAAATAACAAAAACAAGCATTTAAAAAACAAAAAACGTTTGTATGCTCAGCTATCTAACAATGGTTATATTTTAATAAATCGTTGTTAACATAACGAATAAACAATGTTTTATTTTGTAGGAACCATTGTATTCCCCATTTTCTAACAACGGATTTAATTGATTGCGTTGTGGTTTCTGGGTGTGCTACAACGGTTTTTTAGCCTGGTGTGTTGTTGTTACGGATATCAGACAACGTTTTGTGTACCGTTGTCTGAGGTTGGTAAGAGACACCTGCTCGATAGACAACGCTATTCCAGGGTATCAGACAACGGGCAAAAACCATTGTATAGTTCAGTTTTCCTTGTAGTGACCTTGCACACACAAACACTTATCTGCTACATAGACTCGAGACAAGAAAAGTTCAAGAATCCATTCACCCCCTCTGTATTCTTTTACTGTATTCAATACTCAACAGATTTATTTATTATTTATTTAAGATTATATTTTAAACAATCAAGAAAACATAACATACATGGTTTTGGTTCTAATATATACGTTACAATTCAGTAATATTATAGTAAAAGAATTATAATTATAACAAAATTTCAAACAATTGTTTTAGAAAATAATATAAATTTTAGGGGAGTAGGAATCTGTGATGAAATAAGGGTGAAACCAAATTTGTTACGAAAGTATCATTAAACAGAAATTTATTAATAAAGGTTATAGATTCGTTAGTGTTTTATCAAATGTTATACGATCTGTCTCCGTATTCGTTGGTGTTTTACCCTCTATTTGTTGGTGATTTTTTATCGTTGGTTTTTTCAAGTTAAAAAAAATTATAAACAAAAGAATTATAATCATCATAAGAACTCTATTTTTAACTCTTTTTAAAGGAACATAGTATTCTAGGGGAAATATGATTTTTTTTAAAAAATTACAAATAAAAGAATTATAATTATAATAAGATAAAAATTACAAAAGGAATTATAATTATAATAGGACTTCTATTTTTATTTTATTTTTTTTAAAAAAACAACATAGTATTCTAGGAAAAATAGGATTTTAGGGGTGAAACCAAAAATATAGTGCGAACCAAGTGAAACCAAAATATAGGACGAACCAAACTTTAAGTACTTTAAAAGAGGATTTCGCTTATTAATAAAGGTTATATATGCAAGATAAAATTCCAAAAATATATCAACAATCGCGTTATTTATCTAACTTACTTTACGAAATATCGAGAATTTGAATCTTATCTTAACGGTGAATTAGTATGAGTTTATTTATTTATTTATTTGCCAAGAGAAAAAAACTTTCATTAAACCTTCAATTCATTTTGAATTACATGAAATAATCGAAATAAGATGTTCATGGTTTTACTTAAAAATAAGACCACTAGTTTGTACATCTGCAAAAAGGAACACATTCTAAAATTCTAAATTGACACACCCTGCCTGGCCAAACCCTACAGTCATGAAATTTTAAGGTGGTTCAAATTCGAATTTTGGTCATGTTTGTGATTATGAATGTATGTATACGTGTGTGTACATCTATTACAAAATGATGAAACATTTTTCTTGCTTTCTGTAATTGGCTGCTTTTTGGCACACTTTATGATTGACAAGTGAAAGGTGCATGGTGACTTAGTAAGAAAAATTGAAACTTTATTAAAAGCAAATACATTTTTCCACAAACAAGCAAAAAAAAAAAGAGTGTTGAGATTTATCTTAGTTTAGAAATCAAACAAAGTAAATGACAGAAAGTGGACATCAGATTAAACCGCAGGGCTGACTCTCATCCTGTAAGCTTTCTGGACTTTACATGCATATCCTTTCTCATCCACATGATCTCTTTCTTTTTTCTCACATATATAGATGGTCTGGTTTAATAAGCATGGTATGATTGAACAGTCGTTTTGGTACGTGAATTAAACACGACATGATACTATGTAACATATTATTGTACGTTGTAGTATTAATGTAGTATTTTTGTTAAATTTTTTTAACTGTTTAAAATTGTTATTTTGGACTAGAAGATAATATATAAGAATTTCTTGACCATGTTCTTTTGGATGTGTATCAGCTAGCATACAGTTTGGATAAGTTGAAGGAGCTTCTAGCTAGTTCAGGTTGAGTCAACTCTAACTCTCTGTGGTTTCCAGTTTGTTATTTACATATTAATTAGTTAAAACAAAACTGTAATTGTCTCTTGGGTTGATGCCAAAGAGTTTATGAACAAACCATCAGAAAGGTAGTTGAAACTTAAGGGCTTCAAACAAAACTTTCTTCTTCATTTCTCAGTTGCTCTATCTGGCCTTTTCTAGGTTGTGGTTTAGCTTTAGATCTGTGGTTTTACTTATGTAGCTTATATATATGTGATGCTATCTTGGATTGAGTTTTAACTTTTGAATCTTTTTTGAAGCAGATGATGATGATGAAAGGGATGATGATAAGCCCACATGAGCATTCACTGATTGAAGAAAACATGTCAAATCTAACTTCTGCTTCTGGTGATCAAACAAGTGTTTCTTCAGGACTGCTGCAGGCTCAAGAACCACCAAAGAAAAAGAGAAATTTACCAGGAAACCCAGGTTATATTCCTTTCATCAGTCTTGATTTTCTTGATTTTTTGTTCTGAAATTCTTGATTTACTAATTATGTGATAAACAAACAGACCCTGAAGCAGAAGTGATAGCTTTGTCACCACATACACTTATGGCAACCAATAGATTTGTATGTGAAATATGCAACAAAGGGTTTCAAAGAGATCAGAATTTGCAGTTGCACAGAAGAGGGCATAACTTGCCATGGAAGCTAAAGCAAAGGAACAGCAAAGAAGTGATAAGGAAGAAAGTGTATGTGTGTCCAGAAGCTAGCTGTGTTCATCATGACCCATCAAGGGCACTTGGGGATCTCACTGGAATCAAGAAGCACTTTTGCAGAAAACATGGAGAGAAGAAATGGAAATGTGAAAAATGCACTAAATGTTATGCAGTTCAATCAGATTGGAAAGCTCATTCCAAGATTTGTGGCACCAGAGAGTATAGATGTGACTGTGGTACTCTCTTCTCTAGGTACATCATCTTACTTTACTCCATCTCATTTCAAATCATATTTCATCTTACTGATTCACAACACTGATATTACATATAAATATACATGCTTTTGTGTGTGTGTGTGTGAGAGAGAGAGATTAGAGTATTGTTTTTCAGTTGTAGCTAGCTAGCTAGGGATGTGTTTCAAGCTAGAGATGCATTGGGAGGATTGCTGATTGCACAATAACCAAGTTAATTGCCATAATACAATATTACTAGTATTACTATTTTTATTGGAGTATAAATTAAGAGATGTAAATTGGATTATATTTGTCTTTGTTCTTCTTCATCAGTGTCAGTTTTGTGTTTTTGGTTTTTGTTGGTTTTTTATCAATATTTTGTGTAATGACTTATATCATAACTTATTTTTGTTGGGAATGGTGTTGAAATCAGGAGGGACAGTTTTATAACTCATAGAGCCTTCTGTGATGCACTAGCTGAAGAAAGTGCAAAATCCATTACTACTGCAAACATTCATCAACCACTTCTTCTAATCTCCTCACAAACCACAACTCCAACAATAGGGACAGCTTCTAAATTTCAACCTCATTCATTCAACACCAGTCTCATGACTTTTGATAATCCCCATGCACACTCCATGAAACAAGAGCAACAAACTTTCAGTACTACTTTACTTAACCATCATCATTATAATGTTAATCCAAGCCCTAACCCTAGCCCAGTTGAACAAGGTGGGCCCATACATTTTCTTGCTGGGCCTGGACTGATGAACTCAACAACAGGAGGCAACACCCCACACATGTCTGCAACTGCATTGTTGCAGAAAGCAGCCCAGATGGGTGCAACCATGAGTACAACTGATTCAACAGCCATGATCATGCCCCACAACCAGTGGCGGATACAGACTTTGAGACATGGTAGGTCACCGCGCGGAGCGCGGGAAATTTTTTCACTGTTCAAGAACAATATCAAAGTCACGTGAAGGAGGTATAACGATCGAGGGAGACTTGAGATATATTTATCCTATAATCAAAGTATAATCAATAAAAATTCAGTGTGACATTTCCACAAACACCTTGCAACCTCTGTTTTTGCTTCCTCAAATTGCAACTTCTGAGAATTGAGATATCTAATAAACAACCAATAATGATTATAAACAACTTGGAGGATGAATTCATGTTTGTAACTTAATATAAGTATTAAACACGCGTGTTGCTAATTTGTAAATAATTTTTTTTTTTTTTTTACTTTCAAAAAAAAAAAAAAAAAAATTAAAATATTGGTAGGTCCTGTGACCTAGGGTGAACAATGTTACATCCGCCACTGCCCACAACCAAGCTCACGTGACTACCAATACTACAACTGGCTTTGGTCTGCATTTGTCCTCACGTGATCAACACCAGCTGTCTACTGGGTTTTTGTCTTCATTTGGGAATAAAGCTGCTCCACCACCTACTGCAGATCACTATCATCAACTCTCTTCAGCTCATTCTTTTCTTCAAGATATGATGATGACTCAAGGCTTTGTTGATGATCAAGATTATGGTTTTACAACACCTGCTGGCCAAGAATGCAGAAACATCGAAGATCAGTTTCGAAAAAGAGCTGCTGCTCCTAATCGTGATCAATTAGTTGGGATTCCTGGTAATGATGATGGTATGACAAGAGATTTTCTGGGATTAAGGCCACTTTCACATGCTGAAATTCTCAGAATTACTGCTCTCCGCGATCAATGCAATGCTCCTACTGCTGGTGATCATCCAGACCATCGCGATTAATTAAATTACTTAGATTATCATCGTAATTAAGGTACTTTTGATCGATGAACTAGCATTCCATATTTCTACAGGATACACATATTTTTGGTATTATTAGCTCCCACCTTTTGATAACTTTTGGGGCCTGTTTAATCTTAAACCTTCAGCTAGCTAGTCAATCAGTAAAAACTTGAATTACTGTTATAAATTTTAGTTATTTTGCCTACGTACGTACTAGTTTATTTACCTTCAATGCAATTGGTTTTATCCGAGATTCAGATTTACAATTAATTAGACTACAGTATCTGTAATTCGTTAATTTTTATTTTTTTATAATCCGGATTAATCGTTATGCGCAAAAACTGATCCGAACATTCATGTTATGCATGCGAATCTAGAAAGGAAACGATAATACGTATCCTCGCACAATTTTATTTCTCTGTTATTCTCACCATTCAATTTATAAATAATAAAAAGGACAGGAATCAGGATGACACTTTGGAAATGATTTTGTGTCTAGCTAAAAAATAAATCTTGAATCCGCTCGTGATTCCTTACCTCAACAAGTCTACAAAATGAACGGTGGACAAAATTAGAAAATGCAATGCATGTTGGTTTGAAATTGCAGTAGCCTAGATGTTGATTGCATGGGCCTATAAGGCTATAGGGAGGTGGTAGAATATAATCGTACATTGTGTTGGATTTGATATTCTCATGAAAGTGATGCACAAATAATTGAAGAAAAGGAAAAGACATTAATTCACAGTCATCTATATAGCTACCCTTTTTACATGGTTCAATTCTATCATCTGATTTAGAATGTCTACCAGACAATAGTACTACCTAGGTCTTTGCATTGCAGCTTGTCTTTTTTAATTTGAATGTGATAATTGAAGCCAAAATTTATTAAAATTTGACTACCAAAATACTTGCATGTAAACACTCACGTGTGTCCGCTCGTGTGTCAAAATCAGTAGTACTGTACATAGTAGCGACTAGCAAATAACATTGTTATGGTACGAGAGTTTAGGAAAACCGATAACTTAACAATTTAAATCTTTCGAATTTCGGAAAAGATGGTTTAAATAAACGAGTGTTTGGTGATTGGGTTGCAGGCTGCATATAGAAAAGCATAGGATTCTTTGATTAGGATATACAGGATAATATGGTTTACTATAAAATAAATATGGGTAAACGTATAATTGAACATGGATAGTACTAGTATAATACTAGTACTGTAGGGAGTCAGGGACAGAGACAGATGCGGGATGCCAGGACGTTGGACCCCTGAAGCTGCTGGATGTTGTGTTATTTGTCATGTGATGCTCGAATTTGAATATTTGACATATACAATTTCATTGGTCGTAAAATTTCTCGTTTATCTATCTAGATACCCTTTGGATTACAATGAATTTTGGAAATTATTGGAGACTTTGAACTAAAATAATTGGTAAACAAAAAATCTGATAATATGTACACAAACAATTTTCTTACATCAAGCAACAGGATTTAAGAGTACTCCTTATTGTGATCCTTTTAGAAAATAAAATTTGATGCATAGTCGAATGTTTGCACATATTCTGCAAACACTTGACGCAGATAATAATAAAAGTATCTAGCAAAAAGAAACAGATAATAATAAATGTAAAACAGCAAAGCTTATTTTACATTGTGCACTTGTTTGTTTTGATAGATTAGCAGTAGTTTGAACAACTGCACAAAATCGCCTATTAAACCAAGGCCTTTGACGTTCATCAATTTCAACACATGAACTGACGAATCCTTTGATGTTAACATGCCCATCAATGTCGTGGAGATCAATTTCCATTGTGAAAAACATCAATGGTTGTAAACCTCTATCAGGCCCTTGCAGAGGTAGCAAGTTACAACCTCTAGACAACAAGTATGGCTTATTCTTACTGCAACTGAAGACATTGCACCAGCCCCTATGATCCAAAACCTTAACAGATCCATACAAATTCACCTCCTCCCCATTCGGGCGGGCAATAAACAATGAGAACACCTCTAGAATAAAAACATACCATTAAACACCACATGGCAATCCTATCCTCCTCGCACCATCTCTTGTTTAGGGAAGATGGTTCAAACCATGTAACATATACCCGCACATAGAATCCATTTGTTCCTCGAACGTCCTTGTATTTATCACCCACATTATCAGGGTCAAAACTCGCGATCCCCTGGACATTGAATCCATCATCTTCTTCGTACCCCCTCAGGTCAAGTGAGATTTCAAGTTGTGAATATGCTGGCACAGCCACAAGGTGTTTGAACAAATCAATTTCAGTTCCCAATCCAACCCATTCATGCTCCTCTCGTATCACATTGAACAATTGATTTTCATAGCACTCTTTGGCTAAACGCAATGGGTGACACTTAGCACAGATCAGACCAAAAACTTCAACCCCTAGTTCACCACCATCATCCTCATCTTCATTTATTATTTTCTGACTCTTAGAAGCATCATCATCTTTATACAGAAACATTTCCACTTGAGCATAAACCCCAAATGTAAAAGCCACGCATTGCAGTTCAACACGAGCACCGGTTTCCACTAAGCCTCCACCTTGAGCATCACCCTCAAATTGAAGGGTAAAAGGCTTTTCAAAATCATTAGGGGTGGAGGGGTGGTCGGTTGTTTTAGGTAAAGGTTTTTGACCACGAGCAACAATAGCACCCGTATCAGCATTCTTGATATCAACAACTAAGTGCGGTTCGTTAAAAGTGGGGATTTCAGGAGGACTCCCCAATTGCAAGAAATTGTTCATAGCCGAAGAAGAATAGATGTGTTGCGGGGAATCAAACCGACCTTGCTCATAAAATACCAAATTCTTAGAGCCTTCCAAATCTAAAATTCTAATGTCACCATAAACATCCAGGCTTGCATTGGCATCGGTAAAAACTTTAGCATATAAAATATCGATAACAGGCTGACATCTCACACTAAAATCAGGTCTTACATTCATCTTGTTTTCAAGCCTCGGAAGTGATGTAGTTAATTCAAGTGTATTTTTATCCAAGCCACCTCCTTTTTCATCCACATCCATGGACACAACGTGACCTCCTTTGTCGATTACATCTACAGACTCAACTACATCATCCAAGCACTCTAAAACTTCTGGACATTTTTTAGTCACTTCATCATCCTGCATACATATCAAATAAAACATTTATTTAATACCTTAAAAACTATGTTCCATTTATTATAAATTGATAAGTAACTAGAAATATTCAAACAGCAAATAAAGAGGAAGTAACCATACTTGGAATGTGATATCAAGCGCCTTCTCAAGCTCATCAACCCTGTGAAAAACATAAATAGCAAAACTCAATGCATATAAGGATATAATAAAATACAGGTCTGCTACGTACAAGAATCGCACTCGATTAGATATCCTTTAAATGAGCATTACTAAACCAGAAGACAAGCAAACCAATTAAGTACTGCTATCAAGAAGGGAATGATTGATAGTGCATCATATGGGTATATCTTTAGGGGAAAACTAGTGTATATGGATTAAATCTATGCATGGTTATATAGGTTAGGTGACAAATCCACCTGCACTAGCTTGGAGAGACGACATGTCTAGTTAAGTTGTTAGACTTTTCTTTTGGGCCTATAAAGAGTTAGTAGTACACTAGTACCTACTTAAAAATCTTTTAAAAAAGTGAATACGGAAATTGACAACAATAACCAGATGAAATTACGCAAATCATTAAGGTTGCAAATTTTTTACCCAATCATCTTTGCCTTTATGTGGGCTTAATAAGGTTCCCCCAAAATTGCATATTTTTTAACGGTATAAAACTCAGGAACTGCAACCCCGAGAAGTAGAACGTATTCAAGTAATAATTTCCCTCTGCGATTACACCTTCAAGTAATAATCTTATTCAAGTAATATTTCCCTCTGCGATGTCGATGTCCGCACCTTCTGTGTGTGCGTGTGTATGTACGTATATGTATGCATGGGTACGCACAAATTTGTTTTTAGTTATAATTAAATTTTTATAAAAACAAATTAAAAATAAAATATGAAATTATTCTTAAAATACAATTTAAAATACGTGCCAGACAATCATATTTCAAATGTTAACAAAATCAAAAAGGATAGATGGAGAATTAATTAACACAATCCTCTCTAATGAACCCTTACGATTTTTTCATTTGGGCTGCTCACTTGTTAAATTGAAATCCTAACTTTAATACTAGGGATTTTTGCCCGCGCTACGCATGCTAGCTACTAAATTTTTTATAAATTTTATTTGTAAATAATAAAAGAATTTAGGTAATTAAAGATATTCAAATTTAGTTTCAATTAAATAATAAAGTTTAATACAAGAATCACCTCCTCTCCCCCCACTCTCTACCTAATCTATACTTACTATGCTATACTATAATAAGAGAAAAGAGTATAATTTGTAGTTTGATTAACCAATATTTTTGGTTATCCCTTCATTTTTTGTTATCCCTCATTCACAACACAACCGTTAGATCTTCAACTCAAATAGACCGTTAAATACAACAATACTAAAAGTTGATATATACAGAGATTTAAGGTTCGATTCCCGTCAACAACATATTAATTTATATTTAATATTAAAAATTATTATATACAAAGACGTAAGGTTTGAATTCTTTCAATAACATATTAAAATTAATATTTATTTTATTATAATATACTATAAATAAAATAATAAAAAATTAAAAGTAATCCGTGCTTTACACGGGCTATAAGCTAGTAACCATAATTTTAGTTTTTACACGCATTTATTGATAAGCATCAATTTTTGCAATTTATTGCAAACATATTAGTAGATTCACATAGTTAATTTATCGCATTCACATAGTTAGTAGATTCGCATTTATCGCATAGTTAATTTATTGCAAACATATTAGTAGATTTACTCTATTTAATTCTTTTATATAAAATCTATTGTATACTATAAAATTGTATATAATAGAGATAAATGTGGATGCAGCGGTGTTTTTGATGGGTGGGATTGGTGTTGCAGCAATTATCAGAGATGACCATGGAGGTTTTGTTGCAGCTCGTGTATTGCGATTACCAGGAGTATGGAGTCCTCGCGAGGCCGAAGCTTTAGCCCTTAAGGAGGCACTTTCTTGGGCGATTTCTCAAGGATATAGGCAGTGTGAGTTTCAAACTGATTGCTACGCTTTAGCTGCGAATTGTAATGGAAGTCCAGGGAGGTCTTTGTTTGATACCATTGTGATTGATTGTATTGGTTTAAGTAAGCACATAAATCAAGTGCTATTTAGCTTTGCTTTTCGTTCTGCGAATAATGTAGCCCATGTCTTAGCACAGGCTGTTTATTCTATGACAGACGTAGGAGAGTGGTTTGTCACTCCTCCTAATTTCCTTGTTCGCTCTTTAGAGCTAGATTCTGTTATCTAATGCAAGTTCGATTTTATTCAAAAAAAAAATTAATTGTATAAAAACGTTCCGTTCCACTAAATATATTTTTAGTTTTGAATACATAATATATATACTTCTTTTGAATCCATTCATTTTCCTCTCGTATCACTTTGAACAAATGATTTTCATTGCACTCTTTGTCTAGAAGCAATGGGGTGACACTTAGCATATCAGACCAAAAACTTCAACCCCTAGTTCACCACCATCATCCTCTCTTCATTTTTTTTTTTGATTCTTAGAAGCATCATCATCTTTATACAAAAACATTTCCACTTGAGCTTAAACTCCAAATGTAAAAGCCACGCATTGCAGTTAAACACGATCCCCGGTTTCCACTAAGCCTCCACCTTGAGCATTACTCTCAAATTGAAGGGTAAATAGTTTTTCAAAATCATTAGGGATGGTCAGTTGTTTTAGGTAAAGGCTTTTGACCAAGAGCAACAATAGCACCTATATCAGCATTCTTGATATCAGCAAATGCAGTTCTTTAAAAGTGGGGATTTCATGAGGACTCGCCAAATGTAAGAAATTGTTCATAACCGAAGAATAATAGATGTGATGCGGGGAATCAAACTGACCTCACTCATAAAATACGAAATTATTATAGCCTTCCAAATCTAAAATTTTGATGTCACCATAAACATGTAGGCTTGCATCGGCATTAGGGGTGTGCACGGGTCGGTTCGGCTAGGTTTTTACCGGAAACCGTTACCAAACCGTACATGTCGGTTCGGTTTTTACCTATTAACCGTGACCGAACCGTTCGGAACGGTTTTTTTCGGTTCGGTTAACCGTTTGTCGGTTTCAGTTTTTTTCGGTTTTTATTTTTAATAATTAATACCTTTACATCATGCTAATAAAAATTTATAAATGCCATCTTAACATTTGCGATAATTTTTTTAATAACAAAAGAGTTTAAATGGTAAACTTGGAAATGAAACTTCAGTACATTACATCAAAATAACAAAAGCTAAATAGTCTTTGCAAATTAAAAAATAGAGATAAATAACAGACTGTATGCTATTGCAAAACTCAAAAGCAGAACTTAAATATTAGTCTTCAAATTCTTCAATCTTGCATTGCAAAACTCAAAAGTAGACTGTATCTCTCACTCTTCAATAACAACCTGGAGCAAATATTTTGGGCCTTTTGATAATTCATCTGCAAAAAAATAAAAACAAAATATAAAGTCAAAAACAGACATGATGTCCCTAATCAATAGTGATCATATTACAGAAATGAAAGCAAATTTATGTAATCAAATTTATTTACTTTGATAAACTGTAAAAGCAAGTTGGCAACAGAAATTAAAGTCTCCTATGTGCTTCTGCTTGTTCTTTCCAGGTAGTCATGTTCAATGGCTCAATTCAGTACAGGAATCGATTACTTTTCTGGTGGTATAATTTACAATGCAAGGGTCACATTTGTATTGACAACTTACATTGATTTATATTAAAATAGGATGTACAGGGTACATACATAATGAAAAAATTATAGAACTCACAAAACTTGTAAAGTACATGGTGAGAAGCTAATCAGGGGATTTAATTTCTAAAAGTTAATCAGGGGATTTAAATCTTCTAAATAGTCTGTACATAGTCCAGGTGTTGCATGTTATATGTGTAACTCGTTTAAGATTTTAAGTGTTAGATAGTAGCTAGAAGGTCGCTTCACCATATATAACACAAGTTAAGAGCACTAAACAAGTAAACATATGTAACACAAGTTAACATAAAATTATAAAAAAAACAGTCTAGTACGCTTACCCAATTCAAGTTCTTGAAGCTTTTGTCTTGCTTCCTCGACAATACCAAGTGGAGACTCGATGTCCATTGGTTTTGACCTTAACCAATCCTGGGCACAAATTAAAGCTTCTGTAGTTTTTGGAGTTAGTGAACTCCTAAATGGATCGATTACTCTCCCACCAGTACTAAATGCAGATTCTAAAGCTACAGTGGTTATGGGCATTGCTAGCACATTTTTTGCAACACATGAGAGAATCGGGAACTTCGTGGAATTTGCTTTCCACCAGAGTAGAACATCAAATTCATCACTGACACCTCTTTCGACACCATCAGACAAATAAATGTCTATTTCAGATTTATTTTCTTTGGTTTCTTCAGCCTCCAGGTGTTTCTGAAAGTCCATTTCTAAGTCTGCTTCGTCTTCTTCATCGTCTATTATCATAGGCATTGTACCTAAGCTTGAATTGCCTTTTTTAGTTCTCATGTCACTAGAATTCTCTTGTAATCTCACATAATCTTTGCAAATCATTTTGACCACTGTTGCATACTTGCATCAATTCAAGGACGGGGAACTAGATATACTTCACATTAAATTGAAGAATTTGTAGATAAATGAACCCTAATTAAGTAATAGTGCTTATCTTTTTCACATTAATTTGTTTCAATATGCAAAAGAGATTCAAATCTATAAGATAAATTAAAGATAAAGTAAATACCTTGAACAAATTTGGGGATTAAGTTGAAGTTTGGAGTCTGGACAATGGTGAAGCCGTGAAGTAGAGTTGCAGTGTGAATGAAATATGAGAAAGAGGCGCGCCTGGTATGTGAATGAGAGAAAGAGGCGTATTGGAATAAATTAGGATTGCTGACTGCTAAGTACTCCGTATATGATATATATCATATATGTATAAAATAAATAATTTTTTTTTAAAAAATAATATATTGTCGGTTCGGTTCCTCGGTTCGGTTTCTAAGCCAAAACCGAAACCGAAACCGAACCGAAGTATCGGTTCGGTGCGGTTACGGTTTTTTACGGGTTTTTTCGGTTACGGTTATTTTCGGTACGATTTTTCGGTTTTTCGGCTCGGTTTCGGTTTTTCGGTTTTTCAATTTTTTTTTGCTCACCCCTAATCGGCATGGGTTAAAACTTTAGCATATGAAATATCGATAACAGGCTCACATATCACACTGATATCCGATCTTACATACATCTTATACTAAATACTCGAAGGTGTTGTAATTAATTCAAATGTATTATTATCCAAGCCGCCTCCTTTCTTATCCACATCCACGGACACAAGTTACCTCCTTTCTCGACTACATGTATAGGCAGGCTTAGCTACATCATCCAAGCACTCTGAAACTCCTAGACATTTTTAATCAATTCATCATCCTGCATACATACCAAATAAAATATTTATTTAATACATAGAAAATCAATAATTACTCCTCATGTTTAGCACCTTTATGTGTCCCTAAAGCCCTAAAAATCATCTTACAAAATCCTACAACCTAACTGATCAATAAAAAATAACACAGTAACATAGTCAAGTTTGTACAATTACATATGTAACTAGCATAAATACCCGTGCAAGGCACGGGGTGCTAGCTTAAATTGTGTTTTAAAACTAAACCGTGTATGATCAATGTTATTTGAAGTACAAAATTGATTTTCATAATAGTCATGTCAGTTTTTAATTTTATTATGGATCATTGAATAGAAACTGAGTGTTCAGTAGGTGATGTATATGATATATAAGTTCCGCAAATCATATATTATACATGATCCTGTATATATATTTTTTAATTACCTTTATAAATAATACACCACATATTATATATGATCCTTCTTTTCTTCAAATGTCATATTTTAAATCGAACATTAGTTAATTTGTATGTAAAATATAATGTGTTATTTTTAGGATTCGTCTTTTCAAGGCCAAATATTTTACTACCCGAATAGTTTGACCGATAAATTATTGCATCATGCGTAATAATATACAATTTTCATATTATGTTAACAACTCAATATTTTTATTCTAATATATTGTTAGATAATATCCATAATATTAACTAAAATATCATTTTATAACTCAATTATATATTTTTTGTGGTTCTTTAATCAATAAATGTAAATCAATAAAAAATCCAAATCTCATTTAATACCAAATAATATTTAACCAATATTATATCATATATCATACACACACATTGTGTGTATGATCTAAAACACATGTGAAAGTGTGACCTAGTGGTATGTAGATGCACAAGTTTACTTGATGGTCCAAGTTTGAGATTTACACTAAAAACAAATTTTTTATATATAAACAACAATATAGGGGTAAATTAGTCATTTTAAGTTATAAATTAAACATCTCATGAATTTTAAGTCTTGTTCGTGTATTATATCTAAAATAGATTTTAGATGTTAGTTTTACAATCAATTAATCTTACATATTTATTTTGTATGTTGTTTTAATGAAGATGTTATATATTTTTTTCGTTTTATATAAAAAAAATACATTCTATTTCTCATTCAAGTCGCACTCACGCATTCACATATTATGTGTACGATTTATGATACAAATGAATGGCTAGCCTAGTGGTATGATTGTGTCCAAATTTGTTATATGATCCAAGTTCAATCCCCACCAACTAAAAATTCAATTCAAATTAAAAAAAATTATATTACAAAATTCGTGCGTCACACGGGTTTTAAGATAGTTTAAATAATTCAGTAATATGTATAAATAGACTACATACTATATATTATTAATTTATAATAAGTCTCAATGATCAAAATATTAAATATTTAATATTCACGCAACACACACTTGTATATAATTGATTACACATGTCTATTGTGCTCAAGTGTTATGAACATGTTTTAAAGATATAACCTAAGTTTAATTTAGCTCCATAGTTATTTTTATATGTTTTGAAGTTAGACAAATGTATTAATGTCAAACGACATTCACATATTACATGTATGATTTGTAAACACATGTGACAATGTGGCGTAGTGGTAAGAGAATGCACAAGTTACTTGATAGACTTAAGTTTGATTCCCACAAACAACATTTTTTTGACAAATATTAAACATGGGGACAAATTAGTCATTTCAATACATTAAAATGTCTCAAATTTTATCTGTGTTAGTGTATTATATATATATATATATATATATATATATATATATATATATATATAATAGATAGATAGATACAATAGATAGATAACAGATTAATCATAAATTTTAATCTTTCATTCAGACTAATTTCAACTGTGTGTCGAATCTTATTCTCACATGCCTACTCATGAAACCTCAATCATTTTGCACGAATTATATTTTCCTCGGGATTTTAGAAATTTCCAACACTAAAAAAAGGGGGTCAGGGCAGATTTTACATAAACCTCTCAAAGCAATAGTTTAATGATACTATACATATGAATAAAAAAGAGGGGTGCGTGTAATTAGTATCTTAGTTTAGAAAAAGAGTGGCGTTCGAATGATGAAGAAGAATGGTCAGTGAGAAACCTAACAAGGACATAAAGAGACCACCTTCCCCAATCTCTGTTATCGCTCCCTCTGCTGCTATCGCCAAGTCGATGTCCACGCTTCTCGTACAACAAATCCTAACCCCCTTTTGTGTATGCCTGTGTATGTCACGCTTGAACTCTCGTTGATGATGAATAAGGTTATTCTAAGCCTTCGGAGTCTGTATATATATGCCACAATTTTGTATACTCGTATCAAACAAAATAAAAAATAGTAGCATACATATGATTGCGATAAATCATAAATTTGAAGAGAGTGTGTAAGGTAATTGATAATGCAATAAAATAAAATACTTACATGTAGTGTGTAGTTGTTCAGCAAGATATAGAGTATATATGTAGTTGTTCGCACAATTCCTATTCTTTCATGTATGCCTGTGTATGTCGTATATATAGGCCACAAATTTGTTTTTAGTTATTATAGTAATAGTTATGTAGTAATAGTTATCCTTTATTATAATACCTGAGTCTACCAATGTTCAGTTAACCAATCAGAAAACTATGAATTATTTTACAACCAATCAGAGCTAATTCTTAAATTTTAGACCAATCATGTTATATTAAGAGTTTTCCTTATTTACAATCTCACCCTACCCCATTAACCATGGTTAGTTAACACTTCTAATTTAAATACAATAATGATTTTATTAGACATATCCATAAATACACGTTTTTTAATTAATATTTACATATACATAAATACATATTTTTTAAATAAAAAAAGTACTAAAAAATCACTATTTTAATTTGAAATCAATCACGATATACTATTATATATTTTAAATTATATTTCATAACTACTTATTCATTAATCAACCACTTTTTTAATATAAAGTCAATCACAATCATATTATCATACATTATAAATTGATTTCCATAATATATATTGTACAATTATAAATGATTTTAAATAATTATAATATAACTCAACTAGAAATATGAAAAACATCGGATTTGAAATCAGATTTTAAATAATTTGGATAATTTCCATACTTTCAAATACTCGATTTTTTTCAAAAGCTCAAAAATTTATTTATTCATAATTTGTTAATAAAATTAATTAAATATAAGCTAGAAAAGTATTATTATCGGTTGGTGAAAAAATTACCAATCAAAAAATAAAAACTATTTTAGAGACAATCAGAATTCACTTCAAAATTTTCAATCAATCAATCATATGCAAAATTTTATTATTTACTATGCTTACTCTAATTTACTAATCGCGGTTAAATTAAATTTAAATATAATGATATCATGATTTAATAAATTCATATATCACATGGTTTTTAATTTTAAAAAATTACTACTAATCGTAAATAATATTTTCTATAAATCCACAAAACAGTAAATTACATATGTTTATATATCTTTTAGTTATAAATTTTTTTTGAACATCATTTATTATAATATCCGAATCTATCACGTATTAGCTAGCCAATCGTAAGATTGTGAATTGATAAATGGATTTTATATCCATTTAAAGCATTCCAATTCGGCTTATATTGATTCACTTGGCCTCAAGTTGTGGTAGTTTTGATGTGTTTTTGTTTAGTTGTGCAGGTTCGTGATTCATCGGTTAGGGGTGATTGTTTTCGTCACTTTTGGAGTGGAATTTAATTATATGAATGATGAATGGAGGCTTGATTGGAGCTACCATGATGATTTAAAGACTAAAGTATTGATGTCGGAAGAAATTACAAAAGCAATGGGAGAAAAAGGAGAAAAAAAATGAAGTAAAAGAGAGCAAAAATAAACATCCGGCAGAATGTGTTGGGGCTGACAACGCCAGATTCAAGCTGACAGCGCCAGGAGCAGTGAAAGCCCGCGCTGAGAGCGCCAGAAATTGCTGGAAAAGACCGTTTTGCCCTAATTCGAGTTTTATTTGTATTTTTGGCAGTTTATTGTATCAAAATCGAATTCTAAGTGTATTGTAGGTTATTTTTCTTGCTGGGCAAGATATCTAGGCCTATAAAAACACATCTTAGCTTTGTAAATCGTATCGCTTTATTATTGTAATTTAGAATTGCAAGGGAGAAAAGTGGAGAAAGGTTCAACGCTCGGTGACAAGCACGGATCTAGATCTACTTCATCTTTTGTATACGTTGAATCATAGATTTGTTTTCTCAACTCTTAGTTTTAATAATATTATTGTTTCTTTCTTTCATATCTTGTTTATTATCATGTTTTCATCAAATCCCATGATGATGAACGGTTCAATTATGAGCTAATCGTTGTCATGGGATTCTAACGGATTTATTTATGGAACTTAGTATCTTGATGCTTTAAAGATCTGTGTGTGGTGTATAATCGATATCCTCGTATGGTTATGCTTAATTGATAGATGCGTCGCGAACATCTAATTTGTTAATATCTTGTGAAGTGAAAGTGGATCTTGAGATTTAGAACTTGCCATGCTAGCATAGGTTCATAATTGTTTATCAATATGATTCGTGGTGTGAGATGAAAATACTTATACTGCCCTGTGTGATCTTAATGGATAACTTGTTCTTCAACCGTTATGTTTTCAAATTCTATAGACATATAGGGTCTAAGCATAATTGGTGTCTACTCATCTTCTATCTCTTTTGTGGATGTATGTTTAGTTTGGTATACGTATGCTGACAGGTAGCGTGTACTTGTTTCGTGTTATCCGATCAGATATCAAACCATTGCATATAGTGATTAAAGGCGTCGGATCTAAGTGAAGTATTTAATGAAGTTAGGATCCCATGTTTATTCTCATATAAGTAATTCGATTTAATTCTCTTAGCTAATTAATTCTTAATTTTGTTAATTTGCATCTTAGATTAATTTAGATACTCAAAACCCCAATTTGTTACTTTTCTTAGCAGTGAATTAAAACCATACATTGTCGCATAGGCACATCTTCTGATTAAAACTTAACCAGATCTCTGCGGAACGAACTTAAATTATATTACTTGTGACTACGTGCACTTGCGTGATTTTTTGTTAACAAGTTTTTCGCGCCGCTGCCGGGGATCATCGGTGTTTTATTTTTAGTTTATGTGCTTGTCAATAGTGGTCGTTAGCGTTCACTGACTCGGATTTCTTACTTAGTTTGTTTGTTTCGTGGTGTGTTGAGTATTGAACACAGAAAAAGAATACAGAGGGGGGGTGAATGGATTCTTGAACTTTTCTTGCCTTGAGTCTGTGTAGCAAACCAAGTGTTGTGTGTGCAGAGATGTAGGTGCGGATAAAGAACAACACAAACACAATACCACTTTAATCTAATGTATTATTAGATAAAGGTTGCTACAATCTGTGAATACAAATGATAGTATTCTCAGCTTCGTTTTTCTCAGAGAGATATATCTTACAGTGTATGAAAAACTTGACTCATTTAGTTAAAGACTAAGGAAGTGAGGCTGTATCCTTATAGAACATGGAAACAACCTACTTACTACAAATAAGGTAGCTAAACAAATTACTTTCTAGTCTGTCTATCCTCTTTGAGTAAGTGTCCAAACAGTTAGAGATTTTGACTTTGCAAAGCATGTTCAGATCCACTTCTTTAGCCCCTTATCTCTTCTATATCTCTCCAAGCTTCCTTGTAGGCTTTCCAGAGCACGTTACAGATTGTGGTCCATAAAGTGCATTGGCTTGTTGCAGGTTTCTGACTTGTACAATTCTTTCAGAATTTTGTCTCCAAGAATGTATTCGAGAAGTGACTAAGTAAGTGATTCGAGAACTCGAATTGACTTGATCGATAACTCTGAGTTCTCGAACACTGTTATATTGACATATCGATCCACTTCTCGAATAGCTCTTTACCATCAGGGTTCCTTGAGTTGTCGAATAGAACATTTGACTTATCGAATCCTCGAGATATCGAATAGCTTTCTGAGTCCTTGAGATATCGAATGGAACTTTGACTTGTTGACTCTTTGAGAACTCGAATACCACTTTGACTTGTTGACTTCTTGAGTTCTCGAATAGAGTAATAGACATATCGAATCCCTGAGATATCGAATGAGATATCGAACAGTGTATTCAGAGATATCGAATAGTGTCTTGAGATATCGAATCCCTGACTTCTCGAATGCTGGACTTCTCGAATAGACAAATATACTTCTCGAATTGGTACTTAGGCAAATTTATTCATTTCTTCAAATCTCAGCTGTGATTATTTGATAGTCTTTATCTTCTTGCTTGAGGCATGAACCTTGGAACTTCTTTCAAGCATTATTTTAGACTCTATAGGTACAGTTACACAACTAGGATTTGATGCCTACTACAAGTACAATACAAACAGAAACTCTACAACTAGAGGTTCCCTCAGTTAAGAGGTCATGTAAGTAATGCAAAGCATTACAAACAATTAGGCTTATTATTAAATGTATACAGGCATGCCTCTGTGACTAACAATCTCCCCCAAATTGTGAGTAAGACCCTTAGTCACAATTTTATGTCTGATAACAAGCCTAACATACATAAAGATAAAACTTTAAAAGTACAGGTATGTAGATTGATTGAGCACATGAATGAAATTACAAGATATATAATCTTACAGTATGATGAAATACTAGCCATTCTCATTTGATTCCATCTCCATTGCCTTGGCCTGTAAATCATCATATGCTTTCTGTTTCCTTTCCTTCTCCCTCCTTGCATTCTCATCCATAGCTCTTATGATTTCTGCCATAGCATCCAGTTCTTCAAGTAGAATAGATTTTTTGAAATCTTCAAGTATTGGCTTTAGAATGTTGGCAGGATAGTGACTGAGTAGATTCAATCTGATATTGACATTGTCTCCATTTCTCCTCCAATACTTCACCATATAGGGATCAAACTGAACTCTACACAATCCCTTGGCCCTCAGCTTATCTGCTTCAATCTCCAGTCTATCAAGTTCTTTCTCTCTTTCTAACCATTTTTCAAGGCACCCCTTCCTTATTGCTTCAACATGATTTCTCTTCATTCTCACAAAGTCAATCAACTCCAGCTTCCATTCTCTCTCCACTTTGTCTTCAGAATCCAACAGTGCAATGATTCTTTCTATCTCATATAGCTTGCCCCAATTCTGACAACCCCCTTGTTTGAACTTTCTCTGTCTCCCATCAGTATACTTGATTTCAAGGATGTTATTCACAATTGCAGCAGAGCAGATTCTTTGAGCTCTTAGAAATAGCAGCTGGTCTTCATCAAAATCTTCATCTAGTGGTTGGAGTTTCAGTCCTGGAATGATTGTTAGGGCCCTTGACCTGGATGGCTTTACTCTCCTAGCAGCATGTTTGAGTTTAAACTTTTTCACTCGATTATTTGGCAGAAACTTCTGACCTTTGTTGGCTGACCATAGTAGTGTTCCATTAGCAGTTTGCTTTTTGAAACATACATATGGTTTCTTGACTTGAATCTCCTTCTCTTCTTGAGGTAGTAAAACATTTGCAGAGGCCAGAGATGTAGATTTTGATGAATCATTACTAGTGACATCCACCCTAGACATTGAGCCTTGTGTTATGGTAGGAGTGTCATTAGTAATGTTCATGGCTTGCTGTTTTCCACTCCTCTTTTCATAGACCTTTCCTCCACCCTTGTCATCATCATCATCCTTTCTGCCTTTATCATCCCTCTTCTTCTTGACATCACTGTCCTTATGTCTCCCTTGATCTCCACCCCTGCTTCCACTTTTATCATGATCATCCTTGTCTTGATTTGACTTTCCACCTTGAGCAATGGGTTTGATGTCTGATTGAGAGTTGATAAACTTCACCAGAATGTCAAGAGCCTCCCTTTCAGATTTAGATTTTCCACTCCTTGATTGTAGAACCCCAGCCAGAAACTTTATGGTGGACATGTTGTTTGCTTTTAGATGTTGGCTAAATCTGAATGCAACATTGTCTTGACCCTTTTCATATAGAATACAGTGAGGCTGAGGAATAACTTGAGGTAGTTGAGATTTCATGCATTTGGTGAGAATCTCCTTGAGCATATCATTGTCTAGTGAGTTATTCCTTTCTATCTTCTTGATGATTGTTCCAAGTTCAGAGCTAGATAGAATTTGAAAGGCTTCAATGTGGATGTGAAAAAGATTCTTGGCAGTGTGAACTAGGACTTCTCTTTCATTAGAAAGAATGATGGCATGGGGATTGGTTTGCACAATTTCTCTTCTCATTACAGTGACTAGAAACACATCTTACACAAGAAGCTTGATGTAGTCAAAGTAGTGGAAGTTGGCTCTTTTCCTTAACTCTTGCAGATGCTTCAGAAAGGCTATGTCATGATATAGTCTGGAGTTTGCAGTTTCTTGACATACTCTTTGAGTAAGCACATTTCTGAATTCTGAGGGTTCAGTTTGAAGGGATTGTTTAGCAATGTCTGGGACGTCAAATTCATATCCTTCCTTGGCAACTTCATCTACAGCCACTTTCTTCAGCTTGTCATCCTTGGATGCTGGCTTAGATTTCTCAGACAGAGATGGGGGCTCATCAACCTTTGCTTTACCTTTTCCTGGCACATTGGTTATAGATTTTGATGCTCTTTGATGACCACCCTCACCTTCTCCTTAGGTTTCTCCCCCTTAGACTCCCCCTTTGTCTGAGGCTCCCCCTTAGATTTTAAGTTCCTTGATGTCCTCTTCTCCCCCTTAGGCTTGTTGTCAGGCACAGAGGCTGTAGTAGGGGCCTTTGGAGTTGAAGATTCTTCAAGTAGAGGGAGGCCCATATGCTTCATCATAGCAGACATCATGGATTGCTGATCCAGAAGAACACTAGTAGTGGTTGTGGCTTGAGTGTTCAATTGGTCAGTTAGATTTGTAACTTTGTCTGCCAGAGTGACATTGGATGCTTGGAGAGACACCACCTCCCTTTCAAGAGTATCAACCTTGGATAGCAGTGCAGTGGCCTTGAAACCAGATAAGGATTGATCCTGCAGTCTTTGCACCTCAAATTTGGACATTTCATGCACAAGGACTTCAGTGACTGTAACACCCCCAGATCCAGGGTCAGGGATCTGGTCGTTACGGTCTCAATATCCATCCATAAAACCAACATAATTTAAATTACAACCTTGTGACCCAAAGCAACAACATAAAACACACCCGTTATAGTCCCAGAGATGAAATTAGAGTAACCAACAATATTATTAATCATAAGTTTGAGTTCTTATAACCCAAAGAATTACAATTGTACAATTACATACTCTTTACCGTCCATTAATTGATACCATAATATAAATACATTTGAGGCTCAATTGCTAACAACTAGCCTACCAGTAGTTGCATCCTCAACAAAGGTAGCCAAGACCTTAGCGGTAAACCTCTGACGGTTGACACCTGCTTACGCTGTGTGCGCCTTGCGCGGCCATCTGATCTAGCTGTTGTTGTGATATAAATGAATAAAGCAAGGGTGAGCAATAGCCCACCAGAAATATAATTGAACAGTGATAATATATAACAGTCCAAAATATCTTTGAAACCATATGCCATGCATTAACGATGTAGTACCAATATAAGGTATGAGATGAAGTTACAAGGTAACTCAAAAATATATTTGTTTTGAATAAATATCTGCTATGCAAAAGATAAGCAAGATATTCTCAATTATCATAAAAGAGGAACTTGCAGGAAAATATTGCAATTCCGGTTTCAACACTTTTTCACCTTGCCAACACCAACAGTGTTGCAGAAATTTCTCACTTTTAGAAGATGAACTAATACGGGAGCATTGCCGCGCCAGATGCCCTGACGTTTACGATGATCAGTCGTATGTCATGCATCTCATCAGTCGTTCTCTACATGTAGAAGGTAGCTCCGACGGAATTACTTATCTACCGCCCTCTGGAACTCCTCAGCCAACGGTTGGGCTATTGCTGGACCGGCGCCACTCGGCCACTTACGCGTCTCCTAGTTCGAATATCATCCATGACTCTGAAACGTAAAGTTCGTTCCCCTTTTTCCCCAAGTGTAACACTTGTTGATAGGACTCCACAAAGTAGTCGTATCTAATTGGAAAAGAAAATTCACCAATATTTCCCAAGCTGATGCTTGTTAATGGATATAAACTTGTTACATCAATCATACCCCTCGAGCGTTGAGGAGGTAACCAAAAGACTCATATCGATGCTTGAAAGAATCAAGATGTGAGTGACAAGATAGTTTTATCAAGTATAGGACCGGGCAGTCCAATAAATAACATCGCTCAAGTGAGGTCCCCTTATATACGTTTGGAAGTTGAGCGAGTATTTAAATCTTCTTTAAGATAGATTTAAATGAAATTAAAGTTTAGGAACCTCCCCTTGATATAAATCGTCATAAGATATTCCGAAATATTTTACACCAAATCTGAAGGTAAAAGATAATCTTTGTATGATATAAATCATTATAAAGAGAATTTAAAAGAATTTACATAAATATTCCAAGAATATTTATTAAATCAATAATAAGTAAGGACTAATTTTAAACCATAATATTACTCGTAAGTAATCCTCGAATGAATATATAAAATTATTTATTAATAAATCTCTTTTTAAATGAATATTCAAAATAATATTCATTAAATAAATAAAACTTCCAATGAATATTCAAGATGATATTCGATAAATATATAAACTCAAATAAATATTTAAAGTAATGATTATTAAGTAAATCAAACCTTAAATGAATATTTGAAAATAATATTCATTAAATAAATAGTATTCTAAATGAATATCCAATTAATATTCATTTAGTAATCAAAACTTTAAAGAAATATTCAAAACAATATTCCATAAGTAATTAGAACTTCAACTGAATATTTTAAAATAATATTCATTAAGTAAATAAAACTTTAAATGAATATCCAAATAATATTCATTTAATAAATACTATTCTAAATGAATATCCAATTAATATTCATTTAGTAATCAATACTCTCAAGGAATATTTGAAATAATGTTCCTTAAGTAATTAGAATTTCAAAGAAATATCTTAAAGTAATATTCATTGAATAGATAAAACCTTAAATGAATATTCAAAAGTAATATTCATTTAATAAACAATATTCTAAATGAATCTTGAAATAATATTCATGAAATAATCAAACTCTAAATGAATATTCGAAATAATATTCATTTAATATTTCTCGACTGAGATAATACTCAAATAACATTTCTCGAAAGATTTCCAAGTAAATAATACTTTATGGAAATATAATTAATGTTTAATAATAACATTCCTCAAAAGGAATACTAATCTGTCGTTGGAATCCCTCCGGGTTTCCAAGACTACATCTATATCTCAAAATACCGACTCCCGGTCTACATTTAAAGAATGAATATCACATGCCCTTCACTAAGGGTCTTAACCAAAAATCCGGCTTATACTGATATATCGTATCTAGTCTATAAGCCAATATCAATTCAGGGAACAAGTATTGCAATATAACTTGAAAGTAGACATGCATGCTATGGCATATGTATACAACAATCATCATATATATATTATCACAACAACAGTTCCAAGTATTGGAAACTTGCCTGAGAATCGAGTGCGGGTAGGGGTAATGTGTCCCGGGTCAGCTCGACAATCTATAAACAATCAGAATATTTAAGATTAACCACTTAACGCTTATTAAAAGGCTAAGTATAAACTCCACTTAAATCGAAACATGTTTTCGAGTTATCTCGTTACGTCTCTTTTAGTGTAACCCTTTTTATCACCGATACGATCCGACATTCGTTCGTTATCAAGACATGTCATCATGCTTATACTTGGTATATACTTAAGTCGTATAAGTCCTAAGGTCGGTCGTTTACGAATCAAGATTATACCTCGAGTGTTATCGCCTGTTTTCTAAGTTATAATCAAAGTCATACTTTTAAGGGTTCGTTCGCGTTTAATCTCGATTCGAACATTTTTATAAAATCGAAAAACGATCCATTCGACATGTGGTTTTCTCCCACACCTTCCTTTTTACCTCTAATATTTAATTATCAAGATTCGCCACTGATTTCGTGGTATTAAAGGGATCCAATTTCAGTTACGAACTTTCGTTTACGGTTTCGAACCACTTTTACGAATTTAATCATAACTCCTAAACCGTAAGTCCATTTCATACGAACTTTATATCAAAACGAAGCTTGTAACATGATCTAGCTAATCATGGCATAAGTCGAAGCTATGCAGTGAGTTTTATTTACTGTTAACCTTGGAGTATGATCTAGCCTTACTAAGCTTGGTATGGTCCTTGGATAGCCTTAAGTTAGCTAAGATCAACCATGAAAACAAGAAAATCAAAGATTAGTTCATGAAAATACTATTCACCCTCTTCTTGAATCATTTTTTTGAAAATGGAAAAAGAAGAGATTGAAGCTAAGATTTTGAGGAGATCATTTTTATGAATTATAGGACTCACATAAAAAGTTTCAAGATCAACAAATGGTTGGAAGTTGGATTTTAATTCTTGAATTTCAAGAAAGCCGAATGGAAGTTTTGTGGAGAGTTTGGTGTTCTTCACTTGGGGAGGATATTTGACTAGGCTACACTCATTAGAATGCCATGAAATTTTGAAAGAATATTTCCCATGGAGTGGAGAGGTTGTGGTTAAAATTTGGTGATTTTATCATGGATATAAATGGAGATATGAATTTTTCTTTGGCTTTGGTTTCTGCTGGGCAGTTTGGTGTTTTCTTGGTTGTTCTTGCTTTTCTCTCTTTCTTTCTTGTTTGACTAGTTGTTGGAAAGTGTTTGTATGATATTTGGTGTTGTATAGCAGCTATGTCACTCTCTAATCCATGTGTTAATCACTTGTGGTTTGTAGGAAATAAGATGACAAAGAGCCTTGTTGTCACATCCTTGAACATACACCTCATTCTTGCTTTTTCTTTTCTTTTCTCATTTCTTTTCCACCAATCTAATATTAGTAAACCCTAGATGATCATGTGGTGTTTCTCATCTCATTATATATTTAATCCGTAATTCATTTCGTGTTCGCTTTATCGCTTAATCTCGTTATAAAGTTCTAGCGATTTCTAAAACGCTTATCATTCTAACTCGAGGATTTTCATTCTAATTTCTCAAATCATAATTAAATAAAATCCTTAATTCCTTGACATAATAAATCTCTTATCTTGTTCGCATTAATATGCTCTTTACTGCTCGATCAGATTTTCCTTAAAAATAAATTTTGGATTTTCTGAAATCCGATCACGTTTACATACACTTATTTTCTTCCTGGATCACTAATACGAACTCAGAAATCCGTTCCGAATACCGGGTATAACATTATTATAATAATATTCCAAATTCCACCAAAATCACTATTCATCACTTATTTTTATTTAATTCCTATAATTAGGAAAATGAACCTGGTTCACCCTCGAGTGTTCCTTAACCTTTTTACGGAACCGCTGGGCTTATAATAGATATTGATTTGGATGACATGAGGGTATCTATTTCTCTCTAGGGAATCTTATCTTAACTTTCTAGGAGATAGATTATTCTAATCTAAGTTATCATCCAATAGCATCCTTCAGGCCATATAACCTTGGAGTATATATCCTTTCACTATTCATTCTTTAAAGCCAGTATTACATTGTAGTTGTAACCACTGTTCATTCTTACATCAATACATAATAAAAAGTTTTAATTCTACCCAAAAATCTGGGTTCTTACAGTCTCCCCTCCTTAAAAGGATTCCGTCCCGGAATCAGGTGGAAGACAATTGGGTACTTGTTGGTTATTCCGCTTCCCAATTCTCTGGTCGATCCTTACACATTCCAATCTTTTCAAAGCACATCGTACTGGTGTTGCAATACACCCTTTATCCGTTCTACCAATTCTTTGATACTTTCGCACAACACATTATCCGGTATACGCTCTTGTCCGGTATTATACTATTAACCTTATTGGTACGTGCAGTGACTTCGGTATCACTAAGGTGCTACGAATTCCGGAGATAACCTCACTCGTAATTTTTTTGCAATTCCTGATCGCTTTAATCTTCGCAATCTCGACGTATATATATTTAGGTGGAAAAATTTATCGAGAGATCACTGTGATCAATGAACATTTGTTACATTGCATAGCTAGTACAGAAGGGGGCCAGCCTTTAGTACTTGACAAGCAATTAAACAATTAATGGCATTCCACTTAGACTCCTATCACACAGACAGAGAGTCACGTAGTATTACCTCCCCTCCTTAAAGGGTTGTTCTTCTCAATTTAGAAGAAGATAAATAAGGGAGAAGAAAAGAACGAATTTCAAAGAATCATATATGAAAGTTTTCATGATTGTCAAAATATCATACTTAGAATTTACCTCTGAACTATAGAGGTTTATTAGAGAAGAGAAATAATCATATTCGTATCAAATTCCACTTTTTCGTAATCTCACATATCACATGTCCCTGCTATTCTGTCCATCATTCTATGGACCTATACTCTTGCTTGATATTAGCACCACTTACTTTTTGGAAAATCCTTCAACCTCTCAGGTTAAATCTTGGATTTCCCGCTTGACATTATTATTACTCACATTTCACGCCCCGACACTGGCTCTTTCATACTCATAATTCTAACACTATCAGGTTGTCATTCCGAGTGCTCGTTAGGAAACACCCATTCATCAATCCATTCATAACATTTCTTGCTTCACTTTCAATTATTATTTCCCATTCTTTTCTTTATCAATCACATCCATCTTATCATCTAGTTCTCATTCACTTCTGTTATTGAACTCCACCGTCACCTTATTAGGGGAACGCGTGTTACCTTTATTCAATATACGTGGCACGTTTGTGGTCAAACTTTCCTTTGTTCAACCATCTAGATTTCACTTTCTCATTCCATGAGTCTCTTTTATTACTCAATCAAACTATTCCATATTTCCTCGGATTTTCCAATCTTAAAAGGAGTCAATTTGTATGTCATTCATGCTCCTAATTCCAACTTTCCGTTTTGGCCAATACCCTTACCTTGCCAATTTCATACTCTTCTCGCTTCATTACTGGAGCTTCTCATGAGTCTGCCTATCTGACTCTCTTATTAATTCCCAATTCTATTTCCATCTCTATCAGTCTCTTGTCTTTATTTCTACTATAATCATTTTATGAACCATCATAACCTAATTCTTCATTTCAAATATCCCGTCGATCCAGAAATTACACCATCCGAAATAAACCTGGATGATTTCTCTAACGTAGATTCACTTCGACATTTCCACAGTCGTTACCACCTAATTTCTCAGAAGGATCACCATCGCTTATCGTTTACTTAGTGCTTTAACAACTAAGCATCATAATTGTCAATTCAAGATCCTCTAGGAAAACAAAATAATCACTATTCCCTATCCATAGGGAATGCTTCCTGAACTTGACGTAGATATTACATGAAGCAGATAAAATTGCAGGAAAGCTTCCAGCATCGCAGCTGGAACAGGCTGGTGAGATTATTAATCATATATCTCCGGTAGAAGACTAAAAGCTTGGCGGTTTGCTTAATCGCTTGCCAACCTCATAATTCTTTATCTTGTTTGCACAGAAATACACCAACATAAACTTGCTTGTCATTCATCATCGTGCCATTTGGCTTATCAGTATTTGTACCCTCTCTATTTCTGGTCATTTACTACCCATTCATTGTTACTTAACCTCCCCTCTCTCTTTCCAAAGAAAAGGCGAGTCTCTTGGGGAATTTGGTCTGGTCTGTCGTAGAGCCTCCTAATGTCGGTAATGTGCTACTGGCAACATCAGGAATCGAATCTTTACTTAAACTATTCTTATAGTTGATCCTGGCAAAATCATTAGACGGAATGTAACTTCCTCCACCACATTATGACCATCAAGGTCCTTTACACTATCATTCTATCTCTTTAGTATGAGCATACATACTTACTCCCTTATATTTTAAGTGTCGGCCACCTCATTGGCCTTTCCTGAACATAACATTTTCTTGAAATCAATATTCTCTGGATCTATTCCAACTCAGGATAGGAGCATCCTCCCTTGAACTCTGCTAGATGAGAGAAAACATATTCCAGTCTTTTTCCAAAAGTCATTACTTCCCCCTTTCTGTGGGAACTTTACTACCAGTACTCCCAATCATACATAGGATATTTCCTTACTTAAATCCCTTCTTGTTTTAGGATAATCTCAACCTTATTGGTTCAATCCATACTTTCTCATGGTTTCACACCTAATTCCTCTGGCCGTATTGTTACTATGTCATACGTTCCTTACCAAACTTCCCTTTCTGAAGTTCAGAACATTACCTCTTCCCTTATAGGGTTCCTTAGGTCATCCTCATCATTCATCCTATATCTTCTGGGTACAGGGTATATCAAACATCATTAACCAATTCTATAACGATTCTGTCTATGTACTTTTCGAGACTCCTTTCCACAATTCCTTATAGGTTATTGATACCTTGGTCGATTCAACTTATATCGTCTGATTTCACAGTGCTATTATTAGGGGTGATGCTTTTCTTTGTGCATCCCCCAGGGTTCGTCTTAATATATGGACATTCTATGCTCAATTCTAGTTTCAAGGAATACTTATATCCTGTACTTGGCAATTCAATCATATATCCTTAATAAAGGTCTCTTTTAATCATTCTCATCTTGATAGTCTATAGGTAGACTAATGCTAACCTCTTCTTTCAAACGAATGTTAGTCTATATGACCTTCCAAAGGACAACACATGTCTATCTGCTCTTTCTTACAGAACTTGGTAATGGTAGCAAGGATGTTCTGGAAGATATTGGTCGTGTTCAACGTGAATCTCTTAATGCCTAATGCTCCTCTTGAGGACACTAAGTTTCAGATAACATTTTTGCATCATACTGCACCATCTCTGACAATCCTCATAACCTTTACTGGTCACCATCCTCATTCCTAACACATCCATGGTATTTATAAAATCCATTATCATGTATCTCAATTCATTTTATATCAAAAGTCCTTGCGGTTGGCGCTTGATTAGAAGCAACCCCGATATATCCATTCATTGCTGGTCTAGTTAATTGTTAATCCTTTGTGACTTGGCCTCAACTTGCCATACTAAAACATGTGAGTTAGGGGTCGGCTAATAGCATTACTTTTCTAGCAATTGCTGGCATAGTGCCTTCTACTTTAATACCTTTTGATCTTTTCAAAACTTCACTCCATATAAGTCTCAATCGACTTCTCGGTACCATCTCCGTCACCTTTCCTTTTCTTTTATTCTTCTAGTTACTCTTATCAATTTCACGTGCCACAAAAGCTTAACATTTCTGGCACAACAACCTTTTCATTTAAGTCAATCCCGAACTTTCTTAGTCCGGCTTGTTTCTTAATTACATTTCCCTTTTTCCGTCCAATCTCAACTTCAAAATTTTGTCTCTACAATCAATCGTAATAATTGGGATCTATCTACCAATCCGTGTAGCAGCTACCTTACCCAATTCATAGGGTTTGCCTCAGTTTCCACTCATCTCAGTGATGTATTCAGATAATCCAAAAGACAAGGTTTGCCAAATTTTGTCCAATTCCTTTCCAGGATTAGGGAAACTTCAGTCAATCTATTCACCCACTAGTAACATGCCACATCTTCCCGATACATATTCGTCCTATTAGTCGATACTACCAAATACCAGTCTTCTTAACAACTAGTCTCAGAAGGAACACTACCGTCGGGGTTAGTCGTTCCTCAACATTGACACTACCAAGGCCATCCGAATCCGATGAACTGCGCTATCTAAATGTATTCGAAATTACGCTGTCGTGCTGCATAAGCGCAGACATATACCTGTATGAGTTGCATCATAATATCTCCCAAAGTTTCCTTCTTCCATTAGGCAACGCCAACCCTGGTCATCACCAACTTTACCTTTAGCTCCAGGAAGATCTTCTCACGTTTATCTTGTCCATTCAAACTTTTATTCTTATAATAAGTCGGGTTATGGGACTACACTATCTGTAAAGTCCTGAGCAAATCTTTGGTAATACCTTGTGAATTTTATGAAATTTCTCACCTTTGCCAGTGTGGTTGGCCAATCTTCATTTGAAACTGTCTTTAACTTGGTAGGGCTGACCGACACTACTCTTATTGATCATGTGTCCTATTGCTGGACTTCATTTTGCCAAAACTCTTATTTCGAGAACATGTCCTACACCTGTTTTATCAGGTTGCACCTAGAAGCATTCTCAATTACATCTCGACCACTGCTCGCCTTGCCTAATCCATTTATGATTCAGTGTCAGAATAGACTTAAGGTAACTACCATAATCCATTCAAGGAAAAGAAAGAATTTAATATTCTTCTTAATCACATGCAACTAATGTTTCTGGTTCATCATTTCACTGAATTGAACTGAACTTATACTTGGTTTCTTGACGATAGCCTCATTACTAGTTTATCATAGACTCACTGGTCTTTTAGTCTTGTAGGTTCTGAGATCATTGTCTTGCTTACTATTTCCTTATATACTTTATTCAATCATGCCATCACCTTTCAATGTCTTTATTTTCTAAGTTGATCCATTCTTAAAATGGACATTTCCTTGAACCCAACCACCTCATCAATCTAAGTTTGACTTTACAATTATCACTCATGAAATCTGCCTTCTCATGGCGAATTATCCTTAACCACATTCACACTAATTCATTTATCTGAAGATATGGCACTTGCCACCTATGTCTTAACTGTTCCTGGAGACTCTGCTCCATGTCCTCTATCTGTGTCTTTGATAATCATGTGCCACTCTAACTCTTTTCTCATTAATCTGTAGGTCTCTAAGGATCTTTATCTATCCCCATATAAGATCTCAAGTAATTCCTCAAATCCATCTTACCTGCTGGTACTTCATCTAGCAGTCCCGCTATGAATCCAATACGCATCTTTAATTCTCTTAATAATACCTCAGCTCTTTATGCTCACTTTTCTGAGCACTATACCTTAACTCTTACAGTCTCTCTGGCTGTAGCCCTCATTCCTTAAGTGTAAACTCCTTATACTTATCAATATTCTCCTCCTCTGCTGGAACCTCTTCCGGGTCCTCAGTAGGGTACTCTATTGAATCCACCATCCGATCTTCAGCATCAAAACAAGCATCATTGAGTTACTTCTCGTAATCCCCAAGGTCTATCGCCTTACTAGTCGATACAAGAACGAGCTAAGTCACTATCATGATACTTAATAATTCCCATAAGGGTTTTATACGTCAGTACTACATTAAGTAGTCCGACTATGAACTTGGCAAGAGTTCTTATTATCATAATGAATTTATTGTTTTAACGTCGCATCATCTCTGGGATATATAACGCTCTCTCTGATACCATTTCTGTAACACCCCCAGATCCAGGGTCAGGGATCTGGTCGTTACGGTCTCAATATCCATCCATAAAACCAACATAATTTAAATTACAACCTTGTGACCCAAAGCAACAACATAAAACACACCCGTTATAGTCCCAGAGATGAAATTAGAGTAACCAACAATATTATTAATCATAAGTTTGAGTTCTTATAACCCAAAGAATTACAATTGTACAATTACATACTCTTTACCGTCCATTAATAGATACCATAATATAAATACATTTGAGGCTCAATTGCTAACAACTAGCCTACCAGTAGTTGCATCCTCAACAAAGGTAGCCAAGACCTTAGCGGTAAACCTCTGACGGTTGACACCTGCTTACGCTGTGTGCGCCTTGCGCGGCCATCTGATCTAGCTGTTGTTGTGATATAAATGAATAAAGCAAGGGTGAGCAATAGCCCACCAGAAATATAATTGAACAGTGATAATATATAACAGTCCAAAATATCTTTGAAACCATATGCCATGCATTAACGATGTAGTACCAATATAAGGTATGAGATGAAGTTACAAGGTAACTCAAAAATATATTTGTTTTGAATAAATATCTGCTATGCAAAAGATAAGCAAGATATTCTCAATTATCATAAAAGAGGAACTTGCAGGAAAATATTGCAATTCCGGTTTCAACACTTTTTCACCTTGCCAACACCAACAGTGTTGCAGAAATTTCTCACTTTTAGAAGATGAACTAATACGGGAGCATTGCCGCGCCAGATGCCCTGACGTTTACGATGATCAGTCGTATGTCATGCATCTCATCAGTCGTTCTCTACATGTAGAAGGTAGCTCCGACGGAATTACTTATCTACCGCCCTCTGGAACTCCTCAGCCAACGGTTGGGCTATTGCTGGACCGGCGCCACTCGGCCACTTACGCGTCTCCTAGTTCGAATATCATCCATGACTCTGAAACGTAAAGTTCGTTCCCCTTTTTCCCCAAGTGTAACACTTGTTGATAGGACTCCACAAAGTAGTCGTATCTAATTGGAAAAGAAAATTCACCAATATTTCCCAAGCTGATGCTTGTTAATGGATATAAACTTGTTACATCAATCATACCCCTCGAGCGTTGAGGAGGTAACCAAAAGACTCATATCGATGCTTGAAAGAATCAAGATGTGAGTGACAAGATAGTTTTATCAAGTATAGGACCGGGCAGTCCAATAAATAACATCGCTCAAGTGAGGTCCCCTTATATACGTTTGGAAGTTGAGCGAGTATTTAAATCTTCTTTAAGATAGATTTAAATGAAATTAAAGTTTAGGAACCTCCCCTTGAAATAAATCGTCATAAGATATTCCGAAATATTTTACACCAAATCTGAAGGTAAAAGATAATCTTTGTATGATATAAATCATTATAAAGAGAATTTAAAAGAATTTACATAAATATTCCAAGAATATTTATTAAATCAATAATAAGTAAGGACTAATTTTAAACCATAATATTACTCGTAAGTAATCCTCGAATGAATATATAAAATTATTTATTAATAAATCTCTTTTTAAATGAATATTCAAAATAATATTCATTAAATAAATAAAACTTCCAATGAATATTCAAGATGATATTCGATAAATAGATAAACTCAAATAAATATTTAAAGTAATGATTATTAAGTAAATCAAACCTTAAATGAATATTTGAAAATAATATTCATTAAATAAATAGTATTCTAAATGAATATCCAATTAATATTCATTTAGTAATCAAAACTTTAAAGAAATATTCAAAACAATATTCCATAAGTAATTAGAACTTCAACTGAATATTTTAAAATAATATTCATTAAGTAAATAAAACTTTAAATGAATATCCAAATAATATTCATTTAATAAATACTATTCTAAATGAATATCCAATTAATATTCATTTAGTAATCAATACTCTCAAGGAATATTTGAAATAATGTTCCTTAAGTAATTAGAATTTCAAAGAAATATCTTTAAGTAATATTCATTGAATAGATAAAACCTTAAATGAATATTCGAAAGTAATATTCATTTAATAAACAATATTCTAAATGAATCTTGAAATAATATTCATGAAATAATCAAACTCTAAATGAATATTCGAAATAATATTCATTTAATATTTCTCGACTAAGATAATACTCAAATAACATTTCTCGAAAGATTTCCAAGTAAATAATACTTTATGGAAATATAATTAATGTTTAATAATAACATTCCTCAAAAGGAATACTAATCTGTCGTTGGAATCCCTCCGGGTTTCCAAGACTACATCTATATCTCAAAATACCGACTCCTGGTCTACATTTAAAGAATGAATATCACATGCCCTTCACTAAGGGTCTTAACCAAAAATCCGGCTTATACTGATATATCGTATCTAGTCTATAAGCCAATATCAATTCAGGGAACAAGTATTGCAATATAACTTGAAAGTAGACATGCATGCTATGGCATATGTATACAACAATCATCATATATATATTATCACAACAACAGTTCCAAGTATTGGAAACTTGCCTGAGAATCGAGTGCGGGTAGGGGTAATGTGTCCCGGGTCAGCTCGACAATCTATAAACAATCAGAATATTTAAGATTAACCACTTAACGCTTATTAAAAGGCTAAGTATAAACTCCACTTAAATCGAAACATGTTTTCGAGTTATCTCGTTACGTCTCTTTTAGTGTAACCCTTTTTATCACCGATACGATCCGACATTCGTTCGTTATCAAGACATGTCATCATGCTTATACTTGGTATATACTTAAGTCGTATAAGTCCTAAGGTCGGTCGTTTACGAATCAAGATTATACCTCGAGTGTTATCGCCTGTTTTCTAAGTTATAATCAAAGTCATACTTTTAAGGGTTCGTTCGCGTTTAATCTCGATTCGAACATTTTTATAAAATCGAAAAACGATCCATTCGACATGTGGTTTTCTCCCACACCTTCCTTTTTACCTCTAATATTTAATTATCAAGATTCGCCACTGATTTCGTGGTATTAAAGGGATCCAATTTCAGTTACGAACTTTCGTTTACGGTTTCGAACCACTTTTACGAATTTAATCATAACTCCTAAACCGTAAGTCCATTTCATACGAACTTTATATCAAAACGAAGCTTGTAACATGATCTAGCTAATCATGGCATAAGTCGAAGCTATGCAGTGAGTTTTATTTACTGTTAAGTTCGGATTTCAAGATTAAACGAAAATCGGGCATTACGACGGCTATAAATCGAACGTTCTACTAATCGTAATACTAAAGCCAAGCCACACCGGGCACCAATACAACTTATACACATGTTCATCATCTCAAAAAGTCCATAAGCTACTGATCTTAGCATCCAAATCAACATGCTTCTTAAATCAACTAAACCACTTAACTAATCATGCTTATAACATTATCATGAACATACTACTCTAAAAATCATCAAGAACAAACATAATCTCAAGGTAAGATCTAGGGTTTTCAAGACTTATACCTTCCTTGGAGTATGATCTAGCCTTACTAAGCTTGGTATGGTCCTTGGATAGCCTTAAGTTAGCTAAGATCAACCATGAAAACAAGAAAATCAAAGATTAGTTCATGAAAATACTATTCACCCTCTTCTTGAATCATTTTTTTGAAAATGGAAAAAGAAGAGATTGAAGCTAAGATTTTGAGGAGATCATTTTTATGAATTATAGGACTCACATAAAAAGTTTCAAGATCAACAAATGGTTGGAAGTTGGATTTTAATTCTTGAATTTCAAGAAAGCCGAATGGAAGTTTTGTGGAGAGTTTGGTGTTCTTCACTTGGGGAGGATATTTGACTAGGCTACACTCATTAGAATGCCATGAAATTTTGAAAGAATATTGCCCATGGAGTGGAGAGGTTGTGGTTAAAATTTGGTGATTTTATCATGGATATAAATGGAGATATGAATTTTTCTTTGGCTTTGGTTTCTGCTGGGCAGTTTGGTGTTTTCTTGGTTGTTCTTGCTTTTCTCTCTTTCTTTCTTGTTTGACTAGTTGTTGGAAAGTGTTTGTATGATATTTGGTGTTGTATAGCAGCTATGTCACTCTCTAATCCATGTGTTAATCACTTGTGGTTTGTAGGAAATAAGATGACAAAGAGCCTTGTTGTCACATCCTTGAACATACACCTCATTCTTGCTTTTTCTTTTCTTTTCTCATTTCTTTTCCACCAATCTAATATTAGTAAACCCTAGATGATCATGTGGTGTTTCTCATCTCATTATATATTTAATCCGTAATTCATTTCGTGTTCGCTTTATCGCTTAATCTCGTTATAAAGTTCTAGCGATTTCTAAAACGCTTATCATTCTAACTCGAGGATTTTCATTCTAATTTCTCAAATCATAATTAAATAAAATCCTTAATTCCTTGACATAATAAATCTCTTATCTTGTTCGCATTAATATGCTCTTTACTGCTCGATCAGATTTTCCTTAAAAATAAATTTTGGATTTTCTGAAATCCGATCACGTTTACATACACTTATTTTCTTCCTGGATCACTAATACGAACTCAGAAATCCGTTCCGAATACCGGGTATAACATTATTATAATAATATTCCAAATTCCACCAAAATCACTATTCATCACTTATTTTTATTTAATTCCTATAATTAGGAAAATGAACCTGGTTCACCCTCAAGTGTTCCTTAACCTTTTTACGGAACCGCTGGGCTTATAATAGATATTGATTTGGATGACATGAGGGTATCTATTTCTCTCTAGGGAATCTTATCTTAACTTTCTAGGAGATAGATTATTCTAATCTAAGTTATCATCCAATAGCATCCTTCAGGCCATATAACCTTGGAGTATATATCCTTTCACTATTCATTCTTTAAAGCCAGTATTACATTGTAGTTGTAACCACTGTTCATTCTTACATCAATACATAATAAAAAGTTTTAATTCTACCCAAAAATCTGGGTTCTTACAGTGACCAACTTGTCCCCATACTGATTCTTGAACAGTGTTCGGAGCATGGCATTGGCCTCTGTAGATTGGTCAGATAGAGTTTGAAATCTTTTTCCTAGGCCTGTGACTGTATCTGTGAGGAGGGCTAAGCCATGGTCCATCTTGGTGCAGGTGGTGTTGCAGTGTTTGAGATCTTTGACCACACTGTCTAGTTGAGGAAATTTAGCATCAAAGGCCCTATGTATTTCTGTTACTGAAGTGGCTGTCTTGTCACACCTTGTTTACTTCGTATTTGACTCCCTTGCCAAGATAGTGTGCAGCCTTGAGGAAACCCTTGTAGGATTCATTTACAGCTTCATACACTTCACCAGGAGTCAGGGATTTTGCATTGGATCCCAGTGAAGTGATGTATTCCTCTCTAAGATATTGAAGTGCTTCACTGAGAGTTACATCATACTTTCCTTGCATCCAGGCATCTGCATTACCATCTCTCTCAGCATCATCAATAATCTTGGCCTTCTGCATCTCCACATCATCTCTATGGGATAGTAGGATGGCCTCATAGTCTGGATTATAGATGTTGGAGGTGACAAGGTTCTGAGCTATTTTTACAAACTCAGGAATCTGATCCACAATTAAGCTTTGAAGTGCTTCAACCGTCAATTGTTGTGGAACAGACCCTGATCCTGAAGCACTGTCATGTTGCACAGGCTTCAGCCATTGTGACATAAAGTCAGAGCTAGAGCTAGGTAAACTAGACTCCTCAGTTACAGATGTAACTTCTGTAACCAGATGGGTTGAATCTACTACTGGTGTCTCCACAGAAGTGGGATGAGTTACACCAGCAGTTGACACTGGCACAGAGTCTCTAGTTAAAACTAGTGGAACCTCTGTGTTTGTGATGGTGTCATTAGGAGATGCCCCAACATGCATTCCCTCACCATCTAAATGTGGGTCCTGGGTGGTGAGCAAAGTGTCATGCACTAAGTCACTTGAAATCATTGGCTCATCAAAGGAAAGGAATTCTTGATGATCAATGCCTTGCATCTCAGTTGCCTGAGTTGCAAGCTCCAAAGAAATATTTGTGAAAGATTCTGGAAGAGAAGTGTGTTGTAGAGTAGATTTTGGCAACTCCCCCTGAGAAATAGAGGGAGTTTCAAGTGTGATGTGCTCTCCACTCAGTGTTGTGCCAGCCTTATCACTCCCATGTGCTGACTCTGTACAAGAAGGTGAATTGGGGTGGATGCTTGATTCTATAGGTGCACCCTGTTGAGAGGATACACCTAGTGAGCTGTGTGCCCCTGATTTTACAACTTCAGCCATTTGTGTGACTGAAGAGGTGGTCTTAGTTTTCTTCTTCTTTGGTCTTTGTAAGGGTGACTCAGGTTCCTCACTTTCTAGCCCTAGTTCCACAGCCAATGCTGCTTCAGATAATATATTTAGTGGTGCAGACATTACTTCCTTTCTCTTCTTTTTACTAACATCACCCTTTTGAGAGGATGATGCAGTTGGCTCAGTGTGTGGTAGAGTGTTTGGTTGAGGGGGTTGGTTAGCAGGCCCTGGGTTAGCATTTTGTTCTACTTGCTTGGGCTGTGCTAACTGAGATTTTGCATCAAATATTGGCATGTTGTGGGGGTAAGTTCTAAACAAACTCTCCATATGGGGAGTTATGTTAAGTCTTACATCCACATCATTCCTAGTCTCCAAATTACCAAAAATGAGTTTGGTCATGGATCTAGGATAGCCTATTCTATTTTTATCTATCCCAGGCAATTCAATCAATTGAGCATTTTTAAAATTAAGTACAGATTGAATAAAGCGAGGGAAGAAAATATCAGTACCTCTCTTGGTTGTGTTCTTACCAAGTCTCCCATATAGTTCCTGTAGGATGATTTGGCCAACATCTATCTTTTTGTCATAGGCCAATGCATAGCCAATTTGCTACACAGGTGCACTGATTTGATCAAAGCTTGATTTCCTGGCAGTGAAGACTTGAAGAAGAGTTGCAAACACATAGCTCCACTCCTTTCTCAGATTCTTTCTGTTTAGCTCTCCAAGATTGATCCCATCTGAGTAGTTGATGAACTCAAAGAATTCCTCTAGTTCTGCATTCGTGGAAAGTGTGTCGAATGACTCTTATTGTAGGCCCAGTGCTTGGTTCATGTCTGCTGTAGTGATAGTGATTTCCTGATCTTGAATCTTGTAGTAGATGATATATGAAGTGATTGCGTTTTCCAGGGCTACAACCTCCACAGTAGCAGTGGCCCAAAACTATTCCAGGATATCTAGATATAGAGTTGGGTTGGCAGAGAGTGCATCCTTGATGTATGACTCAGCCATCCATTTCACAAAGCACTTGAAATTGGCGTTGGGTGCTTCCACATCACTAGTTAGAGCAATGAAATTGGTGTTGAACTTTACTGTTGCCATTTGTATGAAGAGAAGAAAGAAATTGAAGGTTGAAGAAGAAATTTGGCTTTTCGCAGTTAGGGTTTCAGAGGTTTAGAGAGTGTAGATGCTTGAGAAATCGAATGAAATGAATCGAATAGATGTAGAATTGTATAAGTTTGAAGTACTTGAATTGTCGATTAGAAGTATGTTTTGTATCGACAAGTCAAGCATTCGAGAAGTAGAAAACAACTATTCGAGAAGTCAAGAAAGGCTTAATCGATAACTCAAGCAGATAGTAACTCACAGCTGGCAGTTATCTAACTCAGAAATAATTCTAAATTAAATAAAATGTGTTTTTATGAGTGAATTAAACTTTTAGACAAAAGTCCAAAATCGGTTAAAATTCAGCGAGAATTCAGCCTTTTCAAATGATTCGAGAACTCAAATATAGTGTTCGAGAACTCAGTCATTCGAGAACTCAGTTACCATATTCGAGAAGTCAAGAATACCTCTATTCGATATCTCCGAAGGACTCTATTCGAGAACTCAAGAGTACTCTAACGAGACTTGTTAGAGATGTCGAATAGTGAATCATTCGAGAAGTTTGACTTATCGAACTATACCCATCGCTCATAAAAATTTGATTTTCACTATCTTTTAAAATTTACCAGCCATATTCATTGAAGAATATTCTAGCAAATTAAATAGTGATTTTCTCAAAATTTCATAGAAATTTTAAGTTAGCAAAAATATGATTTTCAACATATGCAACAGATTTGAAATATTTATAAATCATATTTCAGCCAACACTTACTCCAAAAATATTGAAAATTTAGATAAAGTAAGTGTTTACTGCTGCAACAATCTAGATGATATATTCACTTAGCCAGAATCTGAAGAATTCAGCATTCCAATCTCACTAACCAACCTTGTGAAGGTGGCTTCATCTAGTGGCTTAGTGAATATGTCAGCTAGTTGTTTATCTGTGGAGACATAATGCAACTCAATGGTTCCATTAGTTGCATGTTCTCTAATGAAATGATATCTGATGTCAATGTGCTTTGTTCTAGAATGATTGACAGGATTGGCAACTATAGAGATTGCACTTGTGTTGTCACACATGATTGGAATTCTTTCCAACACAAGTCCATAATCTCTAAGTTGATTTCTAATCCAAAGCACTTGAGCACAGCAACTTCCAGCAGCTATGTATTCAGCCTCAGCTGTAGAAGTTGACACAGATTGTTGCTTCTTGCTATACCAAGAGACTAACCTTTGTCCAAGAAACTGGCAGCTTCCTGAGGTGCTTTTCCTATCCACTCTGCATCCAGCATAATCAGCATCAGATTAACCAACCAGATTGAACCCTGTGTCCTTAGGATACCATAAACCCAAGTTTGGAGTGCCCTTCAGATATCTAAAGATCTTTTTTATTGCAATCAAATGTGATTCCTTTGGATTTGATTGAAATCTAGCACATAAACATGTGGCAAACATGATGTCTGGCCTACTTGCAGTGAGGTAGAGCAGAGAACCAACCATGCCTCTGTAGACTGAGATATCTACTTTCTTGCCTTTAACATCTTCATCCAATTTAGTTGCAGTGGCCATGGGTGTCTTTGCAGGTGAGCAATCTTCCAAGTCAAACTTCTTCAATAGATCCTTGATGTACTTGGTCCGACTGATAAAGATACCATCCTTCCTTTGACTGACTTGCAACCCAAGAAAGAATGTCAACTCTCCCATCATACTCATCTCATATATGCTCTGCATGAGTTTGGAGAATTTCTCACACAACTTCTCATTTGTAGACCCAAAAATGATATCATCCACATAAATTTGAACTAGGATAATATCATCACCATGCTTCTTGTAAAACAGTGTCTTGTCCAATGTGCCTCTAGTGAATTGATTTTCAAGAAGAAATTGTGATAAGGTATCATACCATGCTCTTGGAGCCTGCTTAAGTCCATACAATGCCTTAAGCAATCTGTAGACAAATTCTGGGAAATGTGGATCCTCAAAGCCAGGTGGTTGTTGCACATAAACCTCTTCTTCCAACTCTCCATTTAGAAATGCACTCTTGACATCCATTTGATAAACTTTAAAGTTTGAATGAGCAGCAAATGCCAAGAATATTCTGATGGCTTCCAATCTAGCAACAGGGGCAAATGTCTCATCATAATCAATGCCTTCCTGTTGAGAGTATCCTTTTGCAACCAGCCTTGCTTTGTTTCTTACTACTACACCATCTTCATCCATCTTATTCTTCAGAACCCATTTTGTACCAACAATGGTTCTATTCTTGGGTGCAGGCACAAGTTCCCATACTTTGTTCCTTTCAAATTGATTCAGCTCCTCTTGCATAGCAATAATCCAATCTGGATCCAACAGTGCATCATCAAGTTTCTTAGGCTCAACTTGTGATAGAAAACATCCATAGAGGCACTCATTTTGAGTTGCTCTCCTAGTCCTTACTCCTGCATTAGGATCTCCAATGATTTGCTCTGCAGTGTGTGATCTATCCCATTTTCTTGAGTGTTCAGCCTGATTTCTCATTCTTGATGTTGTTTCATCATCCACATCATGGTCATTTTCATTTCCTCCCCCTGTGAGGTTGCCATTACTCACAGGTGTGTCTTGGATGCTTGTTTCTCCACTATTGATTGGCACAAATTCTTCTCTTGTATCATCATTCACTTGAGTTTGTTGAACTTGAGTTTCAACTCCAGTTTCAATCTCTTCATCAGGATCATCTAGATTATCAAACCTTAATGGATCTTTATCTTCATCATTGGCTTCTTCTAGTCCAGGTAGTTTGCTGTCATCAAATGTCACATCTGTGCTCTCCATAACTTTCTTTTGGCTGATGACATAAACTTTGTATGCAATTCTTTCCATAGAGTAGCCAAGAAAAATTCCTTCAAATGCCTTTGCATCAAACTTACCAACATATTCAGAATTGTCCTTTAATACAAAGCATTTGCTTCCAAAAGTATGAACGTACTTTAGAGTAGGCTTCTTTCCAGTCATCAGATTGTAAGGTGCCTTTCCAGTGTTTTTGTTGATGAGAGTTCTGTTCTGGATATAGCATGCAGTGCTTACAGCCTCAGCCAAAAAACATGTAGGCATCTTTGCATCAAGTAACATTGTCCTAGCAGCCTCAATTAGAGTTCTATTCTTTCTCTCAACAACTCCATTTTGTTGTGGAGTCCTTGGAGCTGAGAATTGCTGAGAGATGCCATTCTCTTTACAGAATACTTCAAGTATGGCATTTCTGAACTCTGTTCCATTGTCACTTCTTAATGCAGTCACACTTGCATTATTGGCCTTTGCTTCCTTGTCCACTTTCTTTATGTGCTCAATGATTACTTGTGGAGCCTCATCTTTTGATGCCAGAAATTCCACCCATGTATACCTTGTAAAGTTATCGACCATTACCAAGGCATACTTCTTTCTTCCCAGTGACATAATATTGACAAGCCCAAACAAATCCATGTGAATGAGTTGTAGAGGCTTGGTTATTGATGTCACTGTCTTTGACTTGTGGCTTGATCTTTTCATTTTTCCTTTTTGACAAGCCTCACACACTCCTTCTTGACAGAATTCAAGTGTGGGCATGTCTCTCACTAACTCTCTTTTGACTAGAGAATTAATGGCTTTGAAGTTCAGGTGTGATAGTTTCTTGTGCCACAGCCAACAATCTTCATTTGATGCTTTTGAGTAAAAGCAATAAATTGTGTCCTTGTTTGCAGAGTCCATATTAGCTACAAACAGGCTTCCCTTTCTTACTCCAGATAGAGCAAATTCACCAGTCTTCTTGTGGGTGATCAAACATTCATCTTTGTCAAAATCCACCTTGAATCCCCTATTAGTAAACTGACCAACACTTAGCAGATTATGCTTGAGCCCCTTGACTAGTGCTACATCTTCAATGATGACATTACCAACTTTCAACTTGCCATATCCCAATGTGTTACCCATGCTGTCATCTCCAAAAGCAACCATTGGGCCAGCCTTTTCCTCATACTGTGATAGCAGGGCCATATCACCAGTCATATGATTTGAGCATCCACTGTCCAAAATCCACATGACTTTCTTTGCCCTGCAAACATAAAGGTATTACTTTGTCTTTGGTACCCAAACAAGTTTGGGTCCATGTGACTTAGAAACAGTTTTATTATAAACAACATGCTTGTCAAATTTCTTAGTATTAGTCTTCTTGTCACTGTTAGAAGTCTTAGAACCTGAAGTTTCAGACTTGGGTGACAAAGGTACCTTCCTAGCTTTAGGAGGACTTGAAGACTTTGACCTTGTGTAGTGTGTGTGAGAATTGTGACTGATACAACCATCAATGAATTGCCTTCTCAAATTGAAACAGCTAGTCATCACATTCATGTTGCATGGCATACAGTCAAATTTATCACAAAATGGAGCATCTCTATGTCTTAGAGGTACAGAACAGTCATAGAAGGGTTTGGACACACTACCAACATGTTTCTTGCATGCATGAGTTAAATGAATAGTACTGAAACAGTTCTGACAAGTTTTCCTAGGGGCATTAGGCATATAAGCATAGTTGTTATCCTTGTTAATCCCTAACTTGCCATTTCTGTTCTGTTTCTTCTTAGTCACTTTCTTTTCTGATTCACTCTTCCCAGCTGAAACAAACTTAACAAACTTCTTAGGTCTTGGTCTCTCAACTACTGGCTCCTTGGCTTTTGACTTGACACTCTCATTCTTGGGGATGCTTGATGTTCACTGGCTTGTGCCTCATCCTCATCATTCAACATTTGCTTGATGAGTAAGGCATCCTCATCAATTTCAAATGTTGATTCTTTAAAAATTGGATTTTCAGCCTTTTTCAAAATGTGAGGCACTTCCTCATGAACAACTGTGTCATCTTCAATGACAGCATGTCCTTTTCTCTGTTTAAGAGTGTCATAGTCAAGTCCAATAGCAGCCTTGGGTTTAGCTTGAACTTTCTCACAGTAGGATTGCACTAGACCAGATGATTTCTTAAATGTTTTCAGTTTGAATTCATTTTCAGCTAATTCATCCCTAAGAGCCTTTTCAACTTGACTAGCACATAAAACCTTGTTCTGCAAATATTCAACTTCTTTCTTAAGGTTTTCTACTTGCATAGCAGTTAGCTCAAGTTCCTCATTCTTTTTGGTTAAGATTTCATTTCTAGTAGACAGTTTAGCAATCTCCTCATTAGCAGCAGTCATACTAGTATGAATATTAAACATCTCAACAGATAGTTGTTCAACCATGGATTTATATTCAGAAACAGACATGTCTATGGTAGTGAGAGATGGTACCTGAGAGTTTGATGAAGATTTGTCTTCCTCGGAATTGGCCATCAAGGCATAGTTGCAAAACTCTTGCTCTTCTCCATCACTATCAGAATCATCCCAACACTTCCCTTCAGCTATGTAGGCCTTACCTTGTGGCTGCTTTCTCAGAAGGGCCTCATACTTAGCTTCAAGTTCCAGAAACTCTTTATCCTTCTTTTTAGGCTTCTTGCATTCACTGGCAAAATACCCTAGGTTATTGCATCTATAACACCTTACAAATGACCTATCCACATAACTGGTTTTGAATTTATTTCTGTTTGGTTTCATAGGTGCCTTGTTCTTGTTGACTGAATGGTTTTAAGTTTTGGGTTTGAAGGGTTGATTTCTTTTAAATCTGATGTTTGGAAATTTTCTGGCCATGAAAGCATATGAAGTATTTTCCATCCCATCTAGTTCTTCAAGAGTGTAAAACTCTTCTTCCTCCTTTTCCTCAACAGGTTCACTTACTTCAGTTTCAGTTTCTTCATCATCTGCTACCTCCTCTATCCTTAGTTGGCTTGTAGATGTTTCTAGGTCTTGAATCAATTTGTTGACAATCAAGGCACATGATGTGTTTATCATTCTTCCTTGATTGGCTTGGATAGCCCTTTTCTGAAGCAACTCAAGCTCATGAGTCTTTAAGACTCCATAGAGCACATCATAGGTGACTTTGTTCAAATCTCTTTCCCTCAGAGAAATGACTCTTTGCTCTAGATGATTTGGTGAGGATAGCAGAAATTTCATATTTAACTCCTTGGTGCTGTAAACCTTGCCATTCATCTGCAACTCAGTGACTAGCTTGTGAAACCTTTCAAACCTCTCTGTAATGCTTTCCTTGGGCTGTGCCATGAAAGCTTCATACTGTGTGACCAGTATCTGTTTCTTGTTTTCCTTAACCTCATCAGTTCCTTCACACAGCACCTCAATGTGATCCCACATTTTTTTTGTAGATGTACATGATGCAATGTTTGCAAACATTGACATGTCCATGGAATCAATGATAAGCAACATGAGGTGACTGTCAAGAGCAACCTTCTCCCTTTCTGATTCTGTCCATTTTGATGGATCCTTGGCCTCATAAGATCTTGGGATAGTTGTGGTTCCAACAGTCTTCTCTGGTATCTCCTGTTGTGGAACAAAGGGACCATTCTTAAGAATCTCAGGATACAAAGGATGAGAGGCTTTGATGAACAACATCATCTTTATCTTCCAGAGGTTGAAGTTTTCTTTGTCAAACTTAGAAACTTTCACCGTTCCTGTAGTCTTTGGTGTATTCGAACTCATGATCGTTTTTCTATTTTTGAATAAACAGCCCGCTCTGATACCACTTGTTGAGTATTGAACACAGAAAAAGAATACAGAGGGGGGGGTGAATGGATTCTTGAACTTTTCTTGCCTTGAGTCTGTGTAGCAAACCAGGTGTTGTGTGTGCAGAGATGTAGGTGCGGATAAAGAACAACACAAACACAATATCACTTTAATCTAATGTATTATTAGATAAAGGTTGCTACAATCTGTGAATACAAATGATAGTATTCTCAGCTTCGTTTTTCTCAGAGAGATATATCTTACAGTGTATGAAAAACTTGACTCACTTAGTTAAAGACTAAGGAAGTGAGGCTATATCCTTATAGAACATGGATACAACCTACTTACTACAAATAAGGTAGCTAAACAAATTACTTTCTAGTCTGTCTATCCTCTTTGAGTAAGTGTCCAAACGGTTAGAGATTTTGACTTTGCAAAGCCTGTTCAGATCCACTTCTTTAGCCCCTTATCTCTTCTATATCTCTCCAAGCTTCCTTGTAGGCTTTCCAGAGCACGTTACAGATTGTGGTCCATAAAGTGCATTGGCTTGTTGCAGGTTTCTGACTTGTACAATTCCTTCAGAATTTTGTCTCCAAGAATGTATTCGAGAAGTGACTAAGTAAGTGATTCGAGAACTCGAATTGACTTGATCGATAACTCTGAGTTCTCGAACACTGTTATATTGACATATCGATCCACTTCTCGAATAGCTCTTTACCATCAGGGTTCCTTGAGTTGTCGAATAGAACATTTGACTTATCGAATCCTCGAGATATCGAATAGCTTTCTGAGTCCTTGAGATATCGAATGGAACTTTGACTTGTTGACTCTTTGAGAACTCGAATACCACTTTGACTTGTTGACTTCTTGAGTTCTCGAATAGAGTAATAGACATATCGAATCCCTGAGATATCGAATGAGATATCGAACAGTGTATTCAGAGATATCGAATAATGTCTTGAGATATCGAATCCCTGACTTCTCGAATGCTGGACTTCTCGAATAGACAAATATACTTCTCGAATTGGTACTTAGGCAAATTTCTTCATTTCTTCAAATCTCAGTTGTGATTATTTGATAGTCTTTATCTCCTTGCTTGAGGCATGAACCTTGGAACTTCTTTCAAGCATTATTCTAGACTCTATAGGTACAGTTACACAACTAGGATTTGATGCCTACTACAAGTACAATACAAACAGAAACTCTACAACTAGAGGTTCCCTCAGTTAATAGGTCATGTAAGTAATGCAAAGCATTACAAACAATTAGGCTTGTTATTAAATGTATACAGGCATGCCTCTGTGACTAACATGGTGTTTCAGGTACTCGAGTTTGTATGCAAACACGTTTGCAGGCTCGTATAGAAAAACTGGCGGAAGACGATCTTTTAGAGAATAAGGAAAATAAGGAAGAGGAATTTGAAACTACTGTAAAGATGGGTGATGCAGCAGCAGCTAAGGCTTTGAAGGACTACTCTCAGCCGAAAATCAATGACATCCAGTCTAGTACTATCAGGTCAGCCATTACCGCTAACAACTTTGAAATCAAGCTGGGCACTATTCAGATGGTACAGAATTCGGTTCAGTTTGGGGGTGCTTCTACGGAGGATCCCAACTTGCATATTCGGGACTTTATCGAGATCTGTGACACTTTCAAGTTCAATGGTGTGTCGGATGATGCTATCAAGTTGAGACTTTTCCCATTCTCTTTGAGGGATAAGGCTAAGGGCTGGTTACACTCTCTACCAGCTGGTTCCATTACTACATGGGAGGATCTTGCTCAGAAGTTTCTTACAAAATTTTTCCCTATGGCGAAAACTGCAGCAATAAGGAACGCTCTAACTCAATTTGCCCAGCAATCTGGCGAATCTTTGTGTGAGGCTTGGGAACGTTACAAGGAGATGTTACGGAAGTGTCCTCATCATGGCATGCCTGACTGGATGGTTATTAATAGTTTCTATAATGGATTGGGAGCACAATCTAGACCTATGCTAGATGTAGCATCAGGTGGAGCTCTATGGGCTAAGAGCTATGATGAAGCTTATGATCTTATTGAGATGATGGCTGCTAATGAATATTAGAATCCAACCCAGAGGCTTTCTCAAGGCAAGGTAGCAGGTATTTTTGAAGTGGATACAGCTTCAGCTATTGCAGCTCAATTGAAGGCTTTGACTACGAAGGTGGATTCTCTTGCAAATTATGGAGTTCAGCAGGTGGCTAGTGTTTGTGAGCTATGTGCGCACATGAGACGAATCAGTGTGCTATCATCCATTTAAATCATTCCAATTCGGCTTAAATTGATTCACTTGGCCTCAAGTTGTGGTAGTTTTGATTTGTTTTTGTTTAGTTGTGCAGGTTCGTGATTCGTCGGTTAGGGGTGATTGTTTTCGTCACTTTTGGAGTGGAATTTAATTATATGAATGATGAATGGAGGCTTTATTGGAGCTACCATGATGATTTAAAGACTAAAGTATTGATGTCGGAAGCAATTACAAAAGCAATGGGAGAAAAAGGAGAAAAAATGAAGTAAAAGAGAGCAAAAATAAACATCCGGCAGAATGTGTTGGGGCTGATAGCGCCAGATTCAAGCTGACAGCGCCAGGAGCAGTGAAAGCCCTCACTGAGAGCGCCAGACCCGCGCTGAGAGCGCCAAAAATTGCTGGAAAAGACCGTTTTGCTCTAATTCGAGTTTTATTTGTATTTTTGGAAGTTTATTTTATCAAAATCGAATTCTAAGTGTATTGTAGGTTATTTTTCTTGCTGGGCAAGATATCTAGGCCTATAAAAACACATCTTAGCTTTGTATATTGTATCGCTTTATTATTGTAATTTACAATTGCAAGGGAGAAAAGTGGAGAAAGGTTCAACGCTCGGTGACAAGCACGGATCTAGATCTACTTCATCTTTTGTATACGTTGAATCATAGATTTGTTTTCTCAACTCTTAGTTTTAATAATATTATTGTTTCTTTCTTTCATATCTTGTTTATTATCATGTTTTCATCGAATCCCATGACGATGAACGGTTCAATTATGAGCTAATCGTTGTCATGGAATTCTAACGGATTTATTTATGGAACTTAGTATCTTGATGCTTTAAAGATCTGTGTGTGGTGTATAATTGATATCCTCGTATGGTTATGCTTAATTGATAGATGCGTCGCGAACATCTAATTTTGTTAATCTCTTGTGAAGTGAAAGTGGATCTTGAGATTTAGAACTTGCCATGCTAGCATAGGTTCATAATTGTTTATCAATATGATTCGTGGTGTGAGATGAAAATACTTACACTGCCCTGTGTGATCTTAATGGATAACTTGTTCTTCAACCGTTATGTTTTCAAATTCTATAGACATATAAGGTGTAAGCATAATTGGTGTCTACTCATCTTCTATCTCTTTTGTGGATGTATGTTTAGTTTGGTATACGTATGCTGACAGGTAGCGTGTACTTGTTTCGTGTTATCCGATCAGATATCAAACCATTGCATATAGTGATTAAAGACGTCGGATCTAAGTGAAGTATTTAATGAAGTTAGGATCCCATGTTTATTCTAATATAAGTAATTCGATTTAATTCTCTTAGCTAATTAATTCTTAATTTTGTTAATTTGCATCTTAGATTAATTTAGATACTCAAAACCCCAATTTGTTACTTTTCTTAGCAGTGAATTAAAACCATACATTGTTGCATAGGCACATCTTCTGATTAAAACTTAACCAAATCTCTGCGGAACGAACTTAAATTATATTACTTGTGACTACGTGCGCTTGCGTGATTTTGTGTTAACAAGTTTTTGGCGCCGCTGCCGGGGATCATTGGTGTTTTATTTTTAGTTTATGTGCTTGTCAATAGTGGTCGTTAGCGTTCACTTACTCGGATTTCTTACTAGTTTGTTTGTTTCGTGGTGTTTCAGGTACTCGAGTTTGTATGCGAACACGTTTGCAGGCTCGTATAGAAAAACTGGCGGAAGACGATCTTTTAGAGAATAAGGAGAATAAGGAAGAGGAATTTGAAACTACTGTAGAGATGGGTGATGCAGCAGCAGCTAAGGCTTTGAAGGACTACTCTCAGTCGAAAATCAATGACATCCAGTCTAGTACTATCAGGCTGTCCATTACCGCTAACAACTTTGAAATCAAGCCGTGCACTATTCAGATGGTACAGAATTTGGTTCAGTTTGGGGGTGCTTCTACGGAGGATCTCAACATGCATATTCGGGACTTTATCGAGATCTGTGACACTTTCAAGTTCAATGGTGTGTCGGATGATGCTATCAAGTTGAGACTTTTCCCATTCTCTTTGAGGGATAAGGCTAAGGGCTGGTTACACTCTCTACCAGCTGGTTCCATTACTACATGGGAGGATCTTGCTCAGAAGTTTCTTACAAAATTCTTCCCTATGGCGAAAACTGCAGCAATAAGGAACGCTCTAACTCAATTTGCTCAGCAATCTGGCGAATCTTTGTGTGAGGCTTGGGAACATTACAAGGAGATGTTACGAAAGTGTCCTCATCATGGCATGCCTGACTAGATGGTTATTAATAGTTTCTACAATGGATTGAGAGCACAATCTAGACCTATGCTAGATGTAGCATCAAGTGGAGCTCTATGGGCTAAGAGCTATGATGAAGCTTATGATCTTATTAAGATGATGGCTGCTAATGAATATTAGAATCCAACCCAGAGGCTTTCTCAAGGCAAGGTAGCAGGTATTTTTAAAGTGTATATATCTTCAGCTATTGCAGCTCAATTGAAGGCTTTGACTATGAAGGTGGATTCTCTTGCAAATTATGGAGTTCAGCAGGTGGCTAGTGTTTGTGAACTATGTGCGGGCGCACATGAGACGAATCAGTGTGCTATCATCCATTTAAAGCATTCCAATTCGGCTTAAATTGATTCACTTGGCCTCAAGTTGTGGTAGTTTTGATTTGTTTTTGTTTAGTTGTGCAGGTTCGTGATTCGTCGGTTAGGGGTGATTGTTTTCGTCACTTTTGGAGTGGAATTTAATTATATGAATAATGAATGGAAGCTTGATTGGAGCTACCATGATGATTTAAAGACTAAAGTATTGATGTCGGAAGCAATTACAAAAGGAATTGGAGAAAAAGGAGAAAAAAATGAAGTAAAAGAGAGCAGAAATAAACATCCGGCAGAATGTGTTGGGACTGACAGTGCCAGATTCAAGCTGACAGCGCCAGGAGCAGTGAAAGCCCGCGCTGAGAGCCCCAGACCCGCGCTGAGAGTGCCAGAAATTGCTGGAAAAGACCATTTTGCCCTAATTCGAGTTTTATTTGTATTTTTGGCAGTTTATTGTATAAAAATCGAATTCTAAGTGTATTGTAGGTTATTTTTCTTGCTGGGCAAGATATCTAGGCCTGTAAAAACACATCTTAGCTTTGTAAATTGTATCGTTTTATTATTGTAATTTAGAATTGCAAGGGAGAAAAGTGGAGAAAGGTTCAACGCTCGGTGACAAGCACGGATCTAGATCTACTTCATCTTTTGTATACGTTGAATCATAGATTTGTTTTCTCAACTCTTAGTTTTAATAATATTATTGTTTCTTTCTTTCATATCTTGTTTATTATCATGTTTTCATCAAATCCCATGACGATGAACGGTTCAATTATGAGCTAATCGTTGTCATGGGATTCTAACGGATTTATTTATGGAACTTAGTATCTTGATGCTTTAAAGATCTGTGTGTGGTGTATAATCGATATCCTCGTATGGTTATGCTTAATTGATAGATGCGTCGCGAAAATCTAATATGTTAATCTCTTGTGAAGTGAAAGTGGATCTTGAGATTTAGAACTTGCCATGCTAGCATAGGTTCATAATTGTTTATCAATATGATTCGTGGTGTGAGATGAAAATAATTATACTGCCCTATGTCATCTTAATGGATAACTTGTTCTTCAACCGTTATGTTTTCAAATTCTATAGACATATAGGGTCTAAGCATAATTGGTGTCTACTCATCTTCTATCTTTTTTGTGGATGTATGTTTAGTTTGGTATACGTATGCTGACAGGTAGCGTGTACTTGTTTCGTGTTATCCGATCAGATATCAAACCATTGCATATAGTGATTAAAGGTGTCGGATCTAAGTGAAGTATTTAATGAAGTTAGGATCCCATGTTTATTCTCATATAAGTAATTCGATTTAATTCTCTTAGCTAATTAATTCTTAATTTTGTTAATTTGCATCTTAGATTAATTTAGATACTCAAAACCCCAATTTGTTACTTTTCTTAGCAGTGAATTAAAACCATACATTGTTGCATAGGCACATCTTCTGATTAAAACTTAACCAGATCTCTGCGGAACGAATTTAAATTATATTACTTGTGACTACGTGCGCTTGCGTGATTTTGTGTTAACATGAATTATTTTAGTATCAATCAGAGTCTATATCAATTAAACTTAATGTAACATATTTCTTTATTGGATATAAATTCTACATTTCAGCGATTTTCATATACCAAAAGTAGTATCAACAAGACAATACAGCCACACATAGTATGAGAATATCTTCTAGCAATTTTACAGCAGAATTAAAAGGAAAAGTGAAGTACCCAACTATTTTTATTGAGATGTACATTAAGTTGACTGTTTGTTATTTTGGTGGTGGCGTATTTGAAATCAGATTTTAAATAATTTGGATAATTTTCATACCTTCAAATACTAAATTTTTTTTAAAAGCTCAAAAATTTATTTATTCATAATTTGTTAATGAAATTAACTAATAAATGCATATAAGCCAATGCTACATGGATTTTTATTATTTAAATTATTAAATATACGCTAGAAGAGTATTATTATTGGTTGGTGAATAAATTACCAATCAAAAAATAAAAATTATTTTAGAGACAATCGGAATTCACTTCAAAATTTTCAATCAATCAATCATATACAAATTTTTTATTATTTATTATGTTTATTCTAATTTACTAATCGCGGTTAAATTAAATTTTAATATAATAATATTTTTATTTAATAAATTCGTATATCACATGGTTTTTAATTTTAAAAAATTACTAATAACCGTAAATAATATTTTCTATAAATCCACATAACAGTAAATTACATATGTTTATATATCTTTTAGTTATGAATTTTTTAATATCCATTATTATAATACCCGAATCTACCACGTATTAGCTAACCAATCGTAAGATTGTGAATTATTTTAGTATCAATCAAAGTCTAGATCAATTAAACTTAATGTAACACGTTTCTCTATTGGATCTAGATTCTACGTTTCAGCCAAAATTAAACTTAATGTAACATGTTTCTCTATTGGATCTAGATTCTACGTTTTTTATAGTATATTATAATATATCATTGAAAAAATTTGAACCTTACACCTTTGTATATAATAATTTTTAGTATTAAATTTAAATTAATATGTAGTTGGCAGGAATCGAACCTTAGATCTTTAAATATAACAACTTTTAGTATTGTTAGTATAGATTTTTATATAAACATTATTTTCAATAAATTTTTTAATTTTAATTTAATTTAATTTGATATATTCATGTTTAAAGATTATACTTATGTTTTCTTATTATGAACAATGTATACTGATTTTTAATATATTTTATTAATAATTGAAAGATATGTTGCGATATTTTTGAATATATAGTTTTAAATTAAAAGCTAATGTGTTTTAATTAGAAAAAATATTAATGATTAAAAGATATAGTTGAAACATATGGTGCAATATATATATATATATATATATATATATATATATATATACACACATACATACATACATATATATATATATATATATAAATGATTGTAAAAAGGTAACATGTTTTAATTAGATAGAAGGTAACATGTTTTAATTAGATAGAAATATTAATGATTAAAATATATGGTATGACTTATGTATTTAGTTGTATATATTAGTGATTGCAAGATTAGTTTTAAAGTAAAAGGTAACGTGTTTTAATTAGATAAAAGGTAACATGTTTTAGTTAGATAGAAATATTAATGACTAAAAGATATGGTATGATTTATGTTTTTGGTTGTTTATAAAGGGTAATGTTTTAATTTGATAGAAATATTAGTGATTAAAAGATATGGTATGATTAATGTTTTTAATTGTTTATAAAGGGTAATATTTTAAACTAAAAGTTAACGTGAAAAAGCCAATAAGCTTATTTCCATTAATTATATTATGTTATTATTTATTTTAATAAATAGAATAACCAAACCGAAAACCAAAATTTAAAAATTTTCAATGCATGTTTTGACTTAATTTAATAGTATAGATTTTTGGTAATTATTTAATATTTTTTAGAATTGTACCTTCGGTGCGTAGCACGGGTAAAATGCTAGTTGATAATAATTATTACAAAAGTTACTCGTTTATATATTTTATGATAGATTTACACAAATAGAGTCTTAGCACTAAAAACACATAAGCAAAAGTCAAAAATTCTGAAATTTAAAATTTACAAATCTAAAATTCTGATGTCACATAAACATCTAGGTTTGCATCTCTATTAAAACTTTAGCATATAAAATATATGCATCGGTAAAAACTTAGCATATAAAATATCGATAACTGGCTCACATCGCATATTGATTTCAGGTCTTACATACATCTTGTGCTCAAGCCTCAGAAATGTTGATTGCAAATGCATTGAAAAAATTTAAGTGAGTTAAAAACATTTATTTTATTGCAATATTTTTCTTAAATCATTGCAAACTAAAATCTGCAATGCTTCAAATATGAGTCTGCATGCTTTTTCAAATACAAAATAAAATCTTCCCAAACTTTAAATTGTGTAAAAACATTAGAGATTGGATGCTTCAAATATGAGTCTGCATGCTTCTTCAAACCCCTTCAAAGGAATCGGTCTTCTTATAATTTTCTTGTCTTCAAGCTCCTTCGTGGTCAATTTTCTGAAGTCTTCAATGTAATATGCAAATTTCTTCTCCGTCTTCATTGCCAATCCCAACGACTTGGAACATGTATCAGCATCTTGAAAAATTAGTTGTGGATACTTGCGTAAAGGATCCCACTTAAATCCTAAATCATATAAGTACCAAAGTCCGCATGTATGATTCCAATTTAATATAATTTCGGTGTGTGTGGCATTTAAATTAACCACCTTCCCCACCCCATTAATATCCTTGCCAAACGATCCACCAACCACCCGTAAAATCTCATCAGACCTCATTGTCTCGCATAGAATAACACAAAGTGAATGATACGAAGCTTGATCACACGAACTGAACACGTTTATGATAGAATTCTGAAAAATGTGGAATGAAAATCGATCTGGCACCCCATTCTTGTAGCCGAAATCATGCTGGAGCTCATCAGACTTAGTAAATTTATAGTTGGTTACTTTAGAAAAATCATTCACACGCCACCATTTTATCGTTAATACAAAAACCAACATTATAAAACATTAGGCTTATAAATTAAAAAATCAACTTCGTACCAACCCTCAAAACAAATTGAAGCTATCATAAAAGGATTTTTATATGATTCAGCATCACCTAAACATAATTTATGATTAAGCTTCTCGTCTGTGAATTTCAAACCCCCCCATGCAGCAAAACAACACAACTGAATGATAAAGACAAAAAAGTTGTAACTGGCTTTTTCATCATTAATTTTGAGATTGAACATGAATCTGTCGTCTTTTCCAAGTTTATTTAGATCAAATTCTCCAACAAAATTCCTTTTCACGGGAACTTTTTGACATGCTCCTCCTTTGTTGGGAGCCATAATGCTAACTTCTAACTGGTAACACACACTTTGTTTAGTTGAGATCCCGAGCAGAGTTTTAATGGAGTTAATTTAGGGGCTTTCTCAAGTGCATAATGCAAGAGAACATGATGAAAAAGAAAAATAGACGTATCAGCCACAATTGACGATAAACCAATCTAAGATGGTCTTTTTATAGCTAGTGATTCGTAATTAGATGGGCGGGATTGGAGTAAAATCCCAATCTGATTTTGTTTTTATTTTTTGAAACGTAAAATCCCATTCTGATTATGATCTTGATTCTTGGCAATAATCCCAATCTGATTTTGTTTTTATTTTTTGAAAGGTAAAATCATTATGATCTTTATTCTTGGCAATACCAATATAATAATAGGTGACGTCTTGATTTGGGCTGGATCCATTACATGAGTCCTTCAATACCGTCTCCATTCATGGATTGGATTATATATTTACACATATGTTTTCTTAATTTTTCTTAATATTTTTAATTTTAATAAATTTAATTATTCTTTTTTTAATATGTTGTTGGAGTTGAAATTTTACACTTTTGGTGAAGCTATTAATCTTCTTTATCTTCATCTTTGTCTTTATATTATACTAGCTTATAGCCCGTGCAAAGCACAGATTACTTTTAATTTTTTAAAATTTGTTTATAGTCTAATATAATATTATAAATATTAATTTTAATATGCTATTGGAAGAATTCGAACCTTAACTCTTTGTATAAAATAATTTTTAGTATTAAATATAAATTAATATGTTGTTGGCGGGAGTCGAACCTTGAACATCTGTATATAACAACTTTTAGTATTATTATATCTAACAGTCATGAGCTATTTGAATTGATGATCTAACAGTTGTGGATGAGGGATATGCTATTGGAAGAATTCGAACATTAACTCTTTGTATATAATAATTTTTAGTATTAAATATAAATTAATATGTTGTTGGCGGGAATCGAACCTTGGACATCTGAATATAAGAACTTTTAATATTATTAAATCTAACGGTCATGAGCTATTTGAATTGATGATCTAACGGTTGTAGATGAGGGAGAACCAAAAAAGGGTTAACCAAACTACAAATTATACCCCCTTTCGCTTATTATAGTATAATATATATATATATAGGGAGCTATTCTAATGAGAACCTGTTATTATGAGAACTAGAAACTAGCCCAAATATCCAGTGGCAATTTTGTAAATTAGTACAAAACTAAGGACACGCACCAAAACAAAAAAAATACCGTTCGAGCACTTAACTACCTCATTTAATTTGCACAACTCTCAAATACACTGTTTGTTTTTTTGCTATCAGACCAACAACGCTATTAAAACCTCCATTAAAACTGAAGAAAAAGCTTCAAAAACCTCGAATAAAACTGAAGAAAGCACCGATTCGAAGGTAAGAAAATCTCGTTCTATCACTATATCACAATCTACTTCCTATTTTGAAGAAAGTTGCATGGATTGGTACTCGTAGAATCACTGAATCAGAACTTATTAAGTTGTTTTATAACGTTTTTTTGCTTTGCTAGAAACGCGAATCAACAACACGGAACCGAGATGTCTAAGAAAACACGAGGTAGTTTTTGTGATTTTTTCCCAATTTTTAGTGATTAAATCTTATTTGTGCGTTGTATTTCTTATATTTTTTAGTTTAATTTTGTGATTTCAGTGTTTTTTTAGTAATTTTAGATCTAGAAGATGTAAAACTTTTTCTGGTGATTGAATATGTGTTATCACTGATTTAGGTCTATTTTTCACTGATGAGTTATTTTGTGATTTAGTGATTTAGTTTTATCACTAGAATAAGCTACTCTCTTGTGGATACCTTTTTTTTTTGTGATTTTATATGTGTAAAAATTGAGATATCACTGATTTAGTTCTATTTTTCACTTATGTGTTATTTTTGTGATTTAGTGATTTAGTTTTATCACTAGAATAAACAACTCTCTACTGGATACCTTATCACTAGAATTAACAACTCTCTACTGAATACCTTTTTTTTTGTGATTTTACATGTGTAAAAAGTGATTTGTGGAATACGTAATGACTTAAGAAGTTTTTTTTTGTGATTTTAGTGTATTCTATTTAGAGATAATATTTTTTTTTAATTATTTGACTTAAGAGATAATTTGGTTATAGTATCTTATGTGATATCACATTTGCAGATTCAACTTTAAGAAGGGAAAGTCCGAGACTAAAATTGCAGAAAGCATCTTATAGTAACCCACTACAAATTGATGATCAGAGTTCTGAGCAGCAGCCTAATAGAATAGGTGCTCTACATTTTTTACTTTGTTTTTTCACTTTGTTGCTTGTGTAGTAATTTATGTGATTTGATAACTCTAGATTCAATTGTGAGAAGAGAAAGTGGGAGGCTAAAAATTCTGAAATCGCAAAAAGCAACCTATAGTAACCCGCTACTACTTGATGAGGGGAGCGCTGAGGAGCCTAAAAAAAGAGGTGAAAACTACTTTAATGTCTTACTTTAAATCAGTAAATATTTATTTGTTATCACTAATTAAATTTACTATGAGCATATTTATATTGTCCATCAGATACTAGATCTGTGCACTTTGATGACGATGATGATTTTGTAACTCCACCGATTAAGACAAAAAGAAATGCATTAATAGTAATAACAGATCCATCAACTGTTGCGACCAAAAGGAGGCTTGATGTTGAGGTATAAAAATCACCTTTGCACAAAAATTTACATGAACAAATCACTTTTATAAAAATATATTAATACATGGTAGGAAATTGGACAAGAAGAGATAGAAAAATATGAAGGGAAAAAATTGAAGATCATACATCAGAAGACCAAATCCCGACTTGTTGATGAGGTAAAATAGTAACTTGTTCTTTATTATTTGTCAAAAATAAATGTTGCTCATACTTTCCTTAATAACTCATTATTCAATATTTTCAGGAAAATGATCAAGATAAAGTTGGTGATGCTAATGGAGAAGAAAGAAAAACTAAGAAAACAAAGACTACAAGGGTAAATATTATACACCTCAACTAAAAATTTTTTAGATTGAGTAAGGTGAGCTAAGTTGTTTAATATTTGACAGGAACCAACTAAACAGAAGCAGGACAAGAAAGCTGGAAAAGTGAATGTAACTGATAAGTTCAAGATACGGAATTCACCAAATATTTTGACGAACATGGTAACGAGTCTATCGGAGCAGCAGAAACAATGGGTAAGAATAAATGGTTTTGGACCACTACTTGATTTTCGCTTAGAGAAGATTCCCCATAAGCTGGCATGCAATGTGCTTGAAGCATTTGATGCACCTACCTGCTCACTGGAACTTCATAGTACTGAAAGCATTCCTATCACTAATGAAGATGTGTATAATGTACTTGGATTGCCAATTGGGGATCGCATTTTGACACCTGCAACAGGAGATGAAGCATCAAATGTCTTGCGGAGACAAGATTTATGGAAGGATCAATTTGGAAAGACCAATATCACGACAACAACAGTGATTGAAAGAATGAAGATTAGTGATGAAGCTGATGAGTTATTTAAGCTAAATTTTCTCATGGTGTTGTGCAATGTGCTGATTGAAAGACAGACTGGATCCTACGTGCACCGGGAAATACTATCTTTTAACATTCAACTTGATGAATGTAATCACTATAATTGGGGTGAATTCTTGCTTAGATGTTTGGTGAGGACAAAATCAAATTGGAAGAATGGTACAGTATCACTATTTTACACAGGTCCTATAATTTTCCTCACCGTAAGTACACTTGTAACTAATTTATATTTCAAAAATGCTTTTGTTTATGTGTCAAAAATTAGACCTGATTCATATTTATTTAATATAATATTTGTCAGATCTTTTATGTCGACCGTGTAACATTTAAAGAGCTACAACTTGTGGAAAGGCAAATTCCAGCATTTAAAGGTTGGACAATGGAGCTCCTTAAGAAAAGACAGAAATTTGAAAAGGACTATGGAAATTTTGGAAAAGGGTTGGTGATTGAACAATGCGAGCACAAAATTATGAAGTAAGAACTGTAACTTAATATTTTATTTGTATTCGTACCTTAGTTATAGAAAAACTTGATTTAATTTTCATTTTTTCCTTAATAATGTGCAGGATTATGACAGAGTTGAGGAACACCACTCTAACCTTGAAGGTGAACAAGGACTTGGAGGGCAGGTAAAATGATGATGGATCAAATATAGACTGAGCCACCAATTCAGTGATCAGAATTACTGAATTGTAAATTTAGTGATTTTGTTCTTAATTTAAGTGATTTTATTGATCACCAAAAAATAATTACTAATTCGATAGTAACAGTCACCAATTAATAATTGGAAATTACCAAAACTTACCTGGTCATTATAAGTTATCTTATTTAATTATTTATTTTATTAGAACTGGTTCAATAGTTTAAATGTGAAAGCTACAATGGTGATGGATGCTTTGGAACGATATAGAGCTGACTTGCAAAATGCTAAGGAAAATCGTCCAAATGACGTGAACATTGCTCAGCTTGAAGGGAAAATTGCTGAATCTTTACAAAGTTTCATTGCAAACAGTAAACCCGAAACTATCCCTGAAAATAAAGAGACTGTGGAAGAAATAGAGAAGGATTTGGAAGTAGAAGATGTTGCAGCTTTGGCAATAGAAAGTGCAGAAATTGATCCTTTTGTATTAGATCATGTCGAGCTAATAGAATATTTGTACTCATCCCAAGGAAAGAAAGACATGGAAATAGACTTGGAAAACTTGTCAATTCCTTCATTTGCACTTGGGATTGATTTTCCTATTTATGACAGTAATACATGCAAGGACTTAAAAGGGGAGCATGGAAATGAAAACAATGTTGAGCAAGAGACAGAAAAAGATGATTATAAGACACCTGCACTTGAAGAACAGAAAACGGAAAGCAGGGAAACTAAAGTGGCGAACAATGTTGAGCAAGAGACTGAAAAAGATGATTATAAAACACCTGCACTTGAAGAACAACAGAAAAGGGAAAGGAGGGAAACAAAAGTGGCTGCAGCATATCGATCGCCATATGTTCAAAGGGAAATAGACATCACAAAGAGCTACACATCACAAGACTATGCTGTTTGGAGATGGTTAACTAAAGAAGGCGAAGATGATATGTAAGTATTTCTTAAAAAAACTTGTTATCTTTTTAAGTTTTCATTTGGTCCTTGTTAATATAGTGATATTATTGTATCAGGGAGCATGTTTTTGAGTATGGAGAGCAATACTGTACTAGAGAGCATATGGTAACCCTAAAGCCGAATGAGAAGTTGTATTATTCTGTTATAGATGTGTGGTCTACTTTGATGAATGATAAAGAAAAGTACAAGGCACCTGAATCACCACTACGTGTATTCTTCGACATTGGCTTTTCGGTAATTTAAATTTGTATTACTAGTGGCTACACTCTATACAAGTTTGAATCACCAAGTACTAATTTCCTTGACTTAAAACCAAACAGATTGGACCACTGGATGCAACTAAGTCTGAAGAGGATCAGTATGAGATGTTTTCTGTTGAAATGGATCACTTCTTTCATAGATACCCAAACATGAAGATTGAAGACTGCGATCTGGTACATTTAAATTGCTTTAATTTTATTTATAATTATTCGTGTGATTTAGTTGAATAATAATTCTTTTACGGTCCTCATCACCAAATGGCTAAAATATTTTTTGTAGATATTCTTTCCAATTCTACAAGATGATCATTACTACTTGGTTTGCATGAATAAGAAAGAAGATAGTTGTGAGGTAATTGATAACATCAGAATCGGTAGAGCAGTCACAAACTTCTATGGAAAGAGTGTTCGTAAACTGGTAATAATAAAAAAACTTGATATTTTAAAACTACTTTCGAGCATAAAAGCACAATATTAACATTTTTTTTTTGTATTCCTATGTTTGTTATTCTAATTGCAGAAAAGCCACTTTGTGAAATACTTGGAAGATAAAGAGGAAAAGTTTTTAGCAAAGACAATTAAAAAATGGACGTTTCTTATTTGTCCATGAGTTGGCAGACACTCGAAAATGACGTAGATTGTGGAGTTTATCTTATGCGGCACATGGAGACATACAAAGGCAGTCTAATCAAGTGGAAAACTCAACTAAAAACAGAAAAGGTAATTCATATATTTTCTGATAAAGTAAATATTAGTGATTTGTCAGATTTTGCTTGAGATGTTGAAAGTAATCGTTTACTGTATTGATGGGACAACCTCAGTTTCTGCATTTGCTGTTGTCACAGCAATTCTGTCAACAACTTTCACCTGTACCGAGTGGCAAGATATAAATGCTTCATTAGAAGAGATCATAGATTAAGAGTTATAATATTAGGTTGAATATAAAACTAGCATGCTATATTAAAGACAAGGTGATCTTGAGGAGAAGTTCCGTAAGCATAGACTACTGTTAATATGGAAAGAAACTCCATGTTGATAAACCCATAGCCCATAGTAAAAATCATTGACTGAATGCTTTTGCAAACCCCTGTTTAAGTGATTTGCAAACCCCTGTTTAAATAGCTCCCTGTTTAGGTAATTCATATATTTTCTGATAAAGTAAATATTAGTGATTTGTCAGATTTTGCTTGAGATGTTGAAAGTAATCGTTTATTGTATTGTTGTAGGCGGCAGGACAGAAAGGGCAAATGGAGAAGCTAAGAACAAAATATGCAAATGTTATTTTGACTTCACATGTCAATGAAAGGAAGCAATTTGTCCAACAAGAAACTGCAACTTTTTACAATAAAATAGCAGCTGAGAGCTTGGTGAGCATAATTGAAGAAAACGCAAGTGCAAAGAAGCCAAGAAAATACAAAATGCATGGGACTGTCCTATTTTCTAAAAATTGCAAAGCTGTAGAAGAGAAAACAGGTGAAGAGAAAGCTACTGAGTAGAAAACTAATGTGGGTGGTGTGTAGGCTGGTTTAGAAGTTACATTGAAAACTTGTACTGAAGCAACTAATATTTGGTGAATTCTGTTGAAATATTATTTGTATTGGAGCAAAATTTCCTTGGTAAATGGTAGAAAACGAGAAGGTTTTCCGTGGTAAAAATTTCAAAGTTGTACTTTATTGTTCTTTTTTTAAGTTGTACTACATTTTGTAGTTCTATTGTTGGTAAATTTAGCATACATGAACTTTACTGCATCAAATAGTAGTAGAACATAAATTGACTTTGAATGACTAAAATGTAGGAAATGGGGAAAATTGAAATCACCAAAAAAAATACAAAATCATCAAACTCAAGAGGCCAATGAAAATAGTAATCATAAAAAATTAATCAAAAAGATAACAAGAGAAAAATTACAAGAGATAACAAGAGAAAAATTAACAACTTAGGACATGAGAAATGAATGAAACTAAGAATTGACAAATGACTTTATATCGTATTATCGCAACAAAGTACACATGATATTGGTCAAAACGTCGTAGAAAAAGTTTTAAAACTACGATAGAATACAAATAAGCTTTCTACTCAATCTGAACATCAGCTGACACCATCTCAATATGGACAGTAGGAACATTGGTAGTAGGAACAGTGGTACTAGGAATAGTGGTAGTACAAATAGTTGTAGTAGGTTTAGTGGTAATAGGAACAGTGGGTTTATCCGGACATGTTCTGGCATCATGAACTACGGAAGTACAGAACTTGCATTTCCTAGGGCGCTTGTTTCCTTCCATTATTACCTTCTCCCTATGACTGATGAACCTCTTCAAACCCGAACCTTTGTTTTTAGATTGATTTGGTGCACGAATAATGATTTCTTCAGTTGGTTGAGGACCCATCATGTCTTCCATCTGAGCTTTCTTTGTCATAACAGAATCATCGCCAAGATCAGAACCCAATTGTTTTATTGTCTTTTCAACATGACAGAGCTTGTCAATATTCATTCCAGCTTTGTTCATAGTTTTCTGAAAATTAAACCATATATTTGTCACTTTAAGAGAAACATTGTCCACCTTAGCAAAATCATCAGAAACACCAGTAAATTTGGATGAAGAATTGTGTTCTGCACATCTACTCCATCTATTGAGAACAAGATTCCTCGGTATTTTCACAACCTCAAACTGGTTAAGCGCAAAGAAAGCATGTCTGCAGAGTATGCCACACATGACAAACTTCATACAAGAGCATTCTGCATGATATTGACTGACTTTGACCTGAAATCAATAATAAAATTATCATATCACCAAAACAGACCATCAAAAATCACTAAACAAAGTATCATATCACCAAAACAGACAACAAAAATAAAAAAAATTAACTAAATCACAAAAAAATACACATTAAAAAATAAACATTATGCTCATAATGAAGTTAATGTTTTTAAAGTGTGAAATTACCTCAAACAATTTATCTTTCATTTTCACATCCTTCATTTGATAGGTTTTAAGTCCATCGACTAATGGGCCAATATCTACGACTCGTATGTCATAACAAGATGCTAGTATCTCTTCTTGAATTTTATAAAAAATAGGTCGAGTGTACAACTGTGCAGCATCAGCCTCAAGGAACAATGTAGAAACAGTAGAAGGTATTGCGGACCTGCCCTCTTCATTCAACCGAGCAGTTTCATGGCGCTGTTTATCCATCGCACTCTCAAAACGAAGATAAAACTCACATAGTGTATCACTCTGTTTATGAAACTGACTAAAAAAGTTATTCTCACTTTCTGACCTCGATGTCGTCCGCATTAATCCAAACATAGGTTTGTCTCGGAAAAAAGCTGGGATCCACGATGTTCGAATAGCATACATCTCCCAAAGCCATTTGTGACCCTCTAATTTAAATTCTTTCAAAACTGATTTCCAACCTTTTTCAAAATCAGAAGGCTCTAAAGTAGATGACCATATGTAATTTTTCATTTTGGTCATGAAATCAGTCTCCTTACACAAGAAATTACCAAGCTGCAAAATAATGTTGTAATTTGTTAGCAACAATCACTACCAGAAATAATGAAATTAAAAGAAATAAGAAGGAAATTTCAACCTTGAGAGGAAACTTTTCCATTATATGCCACATACATAAGCGATGCTTCGTAGCGGGAAATTCATCCGTGGCAGGAAAAGAGAGAGGTACAGCTTGTTTCATAGCTGGGCACTGGTCAGTCACTATTACAACCGGATTACGACCCATTGCTTTTAAAAGGTGATCAAACGCCCACTTGAAATGTGGAATATCTTCTTTAGAAAGAAGCGTAAATGCAAAAGTGACACACTTATCGTACTTGTCAACACCAGTAAATGGGCAAAAAACCATGTTATACCTGTTGTAGTGCAGGAATCAGTAGAAAAACTAGATTAAAAAAGAGCACCAGTAAACAAAATAAAATGCTATAACCAAATTTAATCAAGCATGAAGAAAACAGAAGTAAATAATCACCAAAAATATGGATTCTTAATAATAAAAAAAAGGCCAGATCATCAAAAATATTTTTGTCAATCACCAAAAAACTAAATAAGGCAACTATTGAAATGAATTTGTATGAGTACGCAAATAACCAATTATATTAAACATGTACAACAAAATCTAACTAAACAATTCAGAATCATAAAAAGAAGGAAAATATTAAATATAAAGGCAAGGAAGTTGGCATACATATTTGTATCAAATGTGGCATCAAACGAAACAGCATCACCATAAACCTCGTAATTCTTCCTAGCAACTGAATCAGCCCAAAACAGTTTTGTCAAATGTCCTTCTGCATCAACATCGTATGCGTAGTAAAACGATTCACAGCTCTCATGTTTAACCTTAAATTTGTCAATAATCATTTGTGCATCGCGCTCACCAACATATGCCTTCAAATCCCTACAAAAATTTCGGTAATCCCTAACTGTAGCACCAACATTGGCATATCCACCAACCATTTCCTTCATCAACCTAAATGATTGACTAGTTCCAACATTAACCTTTGAAGAATCAAAGACGAATTTGCGTGAAACGTAAGACATTTGACGGTTAACTCTTAAAAATTGTCGTCCCTCTTCAGAAGCTACATCATGATTATGTTCCTCAACAAAGACAGAAATCCTATAGCTCTCACCCAAAGCAATTTTTAAAATGACCTTCGCATTACAACCACACCTGTTAGAAACTGTCCTCCTCCGAATAGCTTTACTAGTACTACAATTAGATTTCTTTTTTCTCTCTTTAAATCCAGCTCGACTACAAACAACATATTTAGTAATTATAGTTTTATCATCATCAGCCTTTTTTTCTGTAGTCCTACGTGTATCAAATCCACATATTTGGCCATACTCCTTGTAGAAATTCATAGCTTTCTCCAAAGAGTCAAAATTCTGATTGACAAATGGTTTAGAACTATCATCGACACAAATAGGTACATAATAACGATGACCACCAGGGGTAACAGTACACCTTGAAATAGCATCATCACTTTCAGTTGAACCAGAAAGACCAGTAGAACCAATAGCACAATCAGAAATAGTATCTTCAATAAATCGACTAATGCTTGAAGAATCACCACTGGTAATTCCTATATATAAAACAATGAAGACACATAAATAATAAACTAATTAAAAATAAAATCAGGAAGAATCACTAATATAAAAGCACTAATTACAGAAGTACTAAATCACAAAAACACTAATTACAGAAGCACTAATTACATAATACAAAAGCACTAATCACTAATTACACAATACAAATAGCACTAAATCACTACTTGTAAATAAGTAATTGTTCAATCAAATAGCAGGAACTTAACAATATGATAAGAACAATTTGTTTTTTGTGAATTGAAGCGTAAACTTATCAACTATGGATTTAACAACATACAAAATATACAGTTTTAGAAGAAATTACCTTGATTAGTACTGATTCGTAACAAATCCTCTGTTATCATGATGAAGAACACCAATTTGTATCAAGTTGATTGATATAACATGGAATCAAATAGTTACAAGCAGCTAAAATCAACGTAATAATAATGATGAAGATGAGTATAGAGATTGTATATAGAGAGAATGTGGAGATCGTATACAGAGGGAGTAGAGAGAGATGCGGCGAGAAAGAGACATACAGGGAAGGAGTGTGTGTGTGTGTGAGAGAGAGAGAGCATTAAACAGAGATTGGATATAATTATTATTTGTATCTTTGTCTGTTACGAAAGTTATAAAAATAGACGGTCAGGATTAAAAGGTATAACATAAAAATGAACGGTGATGATGGAGACTAAGTTCTCATTTTAATCCAGGTTCTCATTTGATCATCTCCCTATATATATATATATATATATATATTATATAAAGGAGAACCCCTTGAGCTCTCAAATCGTTCAAATTATATTTATCTATTTTTCTAGAGCTCCTCTATTTTAAATAATTAAAATCAAAATTTCCTTCTTTAGGTCCTATTTTTTAGAAAAGGAAATCTTAACCTTATTTAAACTGGACAAGAAATTTTTAAATTTAAAATAAAAAAAGGTTTTCGAGCTTCTCTATTTTGAATAATTTAAATCAAAATTTCCTTCTTTAGGTCCTATTTTTTAGAAAAGAAAACCAAAATCTTATTTAAATTGGACAAGAAATTTTTAAATTTGATATTAATATTTCATTAAAATTTCATTAATATTCGGACCGCTCCGCTTCCCACCCTATGGGTTCCGCCTCGCCCTTCACTCAAGAAATCCGGACCGCTCCGCTTCCCACGGTATTTCGGCGCAATAACCCAGACATGACTTATAATGGGGATACTGACCCGACGGAGTTCATCATACGGTTCAACAATAAAATTGATGTGTACCAGGTCTCGCTATTGGCTAGATGCAGGTTGTTTGCTGCCTCGTTGAGGGGTAGTGCCCAACAGTGGTTCTCTAAGCTTGCGGCTCTTATCACCATAGACCTAATACAAGGAGGCTCTTAGCACCAAGTTCTGGAGGAAGTTGCAAGCGCAAACACCTAATACACTTTCTTAGCTATACAAGGAGGCTGAGCCTTATGAACGGAAACGGTATTGAATGACTCATGTAATGGATCCAACCCAAATCAAGGCATCGCCTATTAGAATGGTATTGCCAAGAATCAAGATCATAATGATTTTACCTTTCAAAAAATAAAAACAAAATCATAATGGAATTATTGCCAAAAATCAAGATCATAATCAGAATGGGATTTTACGTTTCAAAAAATAAAAACAAAATCAGATTGAGATTCTACTCCGATCCCCGCCATCTAATTAAGAATCACTATAAAAAGACCATCTTAGGTTGGTTTATCGTCAATTGTGGCTAACACGTCTATTTTTCTTTTTCATAATGTTTAAAGCTCTGCTTGGGGTCTTAACTAAACAAAGTGTGTGTTACCAGTTAGAAGTTATCATTATGGCTCCCAACAGAAGAGGAGCATGTCAAAAAGTTCCCATGAAAAGGAATTTGGTTGGAGAATTTGATCCAAATAAACTTGGAAAAGATGACCGATTCATGTTTAATCTCAAAACTAATTATGGAAAAAGTCGGTTACAACTTTTTTGTCTTTATCATTCAGTTGCGTTGTTTTGCTGCATTGGGGGGTTTGAAATTCACAGGTGAGAAGTTTAATCATAAATTATGTTTCGGTGATGCTGAATCGTATAAAAATCCTTTTATGATAGCTTCGGTTTGTTTTGAGGGCTGGTACGAAGTTGATTTTTTTAATTTATAAATCTAATGTTTATAATGTTGGTTTTTGTATTAACGATAAATGGTGGCGTGTGAATGATTTTTCTAAAGTAACCAACTATAAATTTACTAAGTCTGATGAGCTCCGGCATGATTTCGGCTACAAGAATGGGGTGCCGGATCGATTTTCATTCCACATTTTTCAGAATTCTATCATAAACGTGTTCAGTTCGTGTGATCAAGCTTCGTATCATTCACTTTGTGTTATTCTATGCGAGACAATGAGGTCTGATGAGATTTTACGCGTTGTTGGTGGATCTTTTGGCAAGGATATTAATGGGGTGGGGAAGGTGGTTAATTTAAATGCCACACACACCGAAATTATATTGAAAAGGAATAATATATACTGCAATGATTTAAGAAAATTATTGCAATAGAATAAATGTTTTTAACTCACTTAAATTTTTTCAATGCTTTTCAAAGACATTGCAATTTATGTGATTTGGTTTCTCAATACCAATGATTTTTGACAAACTTTTAGAAATATGATTGCAATAGGCAATCTATACATGGTGTAGTGAAAGAAGGTCATATTTTGAGAATTTCCAAAGTGCAGCCCGAGGAATGTCTTCCTCTAAGGAGGACATACCCCCCTGGACTCTCCAAAATGCATCCCGAGGGATACCCTCCTACTAGGAGGTCATATCCCTCAAAATCTCCAAAGTACATCCCAAGTGATACCCTTCTTAAAGAAGGACATATCCCCCAGAATCTCCAAAATGCATCCCGAGAGATGCCGTCCTAGACGTACCCCCAATATCTCCATAGTGCATCCTAGGAAATACCCTCCTCAAAGGAGGTCATATCCCCTAAGATCTGCATAATGCATCCTAGGAAATACCCTTCTCAAAGGAGGTCATATCCTCAGAATCTTCTTGGTGAGGTCCCTGAAGTACGGATTTGCCTCCCTGGAAGTACGGGTTTTTCAAGATACGTGGAATACCCTACTCAAAGGAGTCGTATCCTTAAGGATTGTTCTCAGAATTACCCTCCTACGAGGAGGTCATATTCCTGAGAAATATTCCTAGAAATATCCTCCTTTCGAGGAGGTCATATCCCTGAGAAATATTCCTAGAAATATCCTCCTTTCGAGGAGGTCATATCCCTAAGAATTTAAAGTATACCTTCCTTTCGAGGAGGTCATATCCTTGAGAATTTCCTTGATGTGATAAATATGCTCTCAAGGTTATGTTTCTCATTCACAATTGGAGACACTCGCCTCAAGTTTATTACAATACATCACAATTGTTTATATAGCAAATCCTTAATTCTCAATAATAGAAATTAACATAATAACGGAACTCTCCATTTTTACTAATAATAATATTAAAGGTAAGTCTCTATTTTTCCCATAATAATATATTAACATATATGTCAACATCCCCCCTAAACTCACGATACTCAAAATCGAGAGTTTACAAAAACTAAAACAAATTGAATCATCCACTCCAATCAACATAATCACCCACTTGCATCAGCTTTCTAGGTGTAAATCAGATCTTCTTCCTCGTCTTCATCATCTTTGTCATCGCTGCCACCGTTATTTTTTTATCACAATTCTTCTCAAAATCTCTTTTTTGGCATTGGTTTGATATAGTCTCTTCCACAAATTCATCATAATCGTTGTGCTTTCGCCTTATCATCATTTTCGTTCTTATGATTTTTCTTTTTCCCATATCCAAAAATTCTCGCAGATTTTTTTTTCACCCACAAAGTCTCACACGAACTTTTTTTTTCCTCACCCACGAACTCTCGTAGGATCTTTTTTTTTCTTCTCACCCACGAACTCTCGCGGGATCTTTTTCTCTCACCCACGAACTCTCGCAGGTTTTTCACACCCACAAACTCTTGTAGGTTTTTCTTCTCTCACTACTGGCTCATGATACCATGATAAATATGCTCTCAAAGTTATGTTTCTCATTCACAATTGGAGACACTCGCCTCAAGTTTATTACAATACATCACAATTGTTTATATAGCAAATCCCTAATTCTCAATAATAGAAATTAACATAATAACGGAACTCTCCATTTTTAACTAATAATAATATTAAAGGTAAGTCTTTATTTTTCACATAATAATATATTAACATATATGTCAACAGGTTCAGAAATACCCTCCTTTCGAGGAGGTCATATTCCTATAAATGTCCTCCTTTGGAGGAGGCCACATCGAATTTAAAATATCCTAAAAAATACCCTTCTTTCGAGGAGGTCATATCCCCGAGAATTTCCTTGATGAGGTTCCGAAAGTACGGATCATCCCCTCCGGAAGTACAGTTTTTCAAGGTATTTTTAGTAAAATTCTCCTCAAAGGAAACCATCTCAACAACAATCCATGGAGACCCTACTTAGGAGGTCATCTACCATATGGAAATAAGGAAGACCCTCCTTTCGAGGAGGTCATCTCCCATAGAGAAACAATGAAGACCTCCTTATTTGTAATTAGAGAGAAATGTTAGTTAAATATATTTTATTAATTGTTTGATAACATGAGTGAGACTTGTGATGATTAGGCTCACACTTGTAAATTTGAGATTGCCAATGATATGTTCTGGAAAGACGGAAAGCCTTTTCGAATTATTGGAGGTGATATTCATTATTTTCGTGTTCTTCCTCCGGTAAACTGTTGTTTTGTCCATTTAACTTTTTTTTTTTGCTTAATAGCTTTTCTTTTAAGAAACCTTAAAGTATGCTAACAACTACAATGCGGCAAGCGGACAAGTAGTAATGGATAAATTAAAGTTTGCCAAAGATAAAAGGTGGTGACCAGTATTTTACCCAACTTTTGCTGCAGAGTGAGATTTGGGTGGTTTTCCAGCTTGTTACTTTCAACCGAACCAGCTATGAGGCTTTGATCATCAGACCCTGCTTTCCTTGACTTGGTATGATAAGTGCAGGCTATCTTTTATTGTAGTACATTTATAAAAGTAGGAGAAGCTTTCCTTTACGCACTTGTTTACTGAAGGTTGTCAATTTTTGTTCTGGTCTGTATATTTTCTACTAATAGATTTGTGTTGTGCTTATAATAACAGACAGATAATTTGTAATATATGGAAGAAGGGTTAGCAAGAAGCCAAGAATACTACTAGTAGAAAATGTTTTTCTATTCAATATCTCAGTATCTTATCCCAAAATCTTATATCTAATAGATTTTGATTTTGATATTATTATTGTATTTAGATTGGTGAAAGTTAATGCGGTTCATCTTGAGAATTAAAGAAAAAATATTCAGAATATGCAGTGATATGTATCGGGATAATGAAAGGCTGATATTGAGTAGTTATTTGGATTATTATAGGTTGAAAAATGGTGGGGGATCTCACTCTCTAAAATGGCTCCTCTTCTTCATAGTAATGGAGGTCCTATAATAATGGTCCAGGTATGTGATGATACTTTTGCAATCTTCTTTGCAGTTATTGTGTTGCTCTCTAGGAATCAAGTAGATTGACCCTGAGAAGCATCATCCTGTTACATTACTAAATATCAGTTAGTTTGATGGAGATGTATGCCAAACAAAGATAAAGTTATACTATGTTTAATGTATTACCTATCAACATCATGTACTGGATATCGCAATGAAAATGAATTTGGTTCTTATGGAGATGATAAACCATACTTGCATCATCTGGTAAAGTTAGCCAGATCAAACTTCGGAGAAGACTTAACATTGTATGTTTTGTGAAGTGCTTTCTGACTGTTTATCATTTTGGAGGATATCTATCATAGCAGTACAAGATTTGTGTTATTCCATCACAAATGGCCGACCCTTACATGCCATTAAATTTCCACACAAAGTTTCTGCTTAGAAATGCCATGCAACTTTCTTCATATGCTAACACTGTTCACACATCTGACTTAAGTATGTATTGCTTCTGATGTGGTTAAGTATGTTTGATACATCTAAGTTCTTCGCTACGTTGTGCTATTAATGTGTGATTGGAGTTAGAAATCACAGTTTTTGTAAAATATGTATTCAGTATCATTCAGAAGCAGAAGTGTATCTAATTAACCTTTGAGATGATTTTCTTTAATTGTTTTAGAAAATTGCTAACATAGTGTCATGACAAGCGAGGGTATTAAAAAAAGAGTTGAGGGTCATCACATCATTAAACCCTTCTTGCATATATATTTGATATTATTTGTTGATTAACTGCAGGTATACTAGTGACGGAGGTTCAGGAACAATTCGTGGTGATACTGTTTATTCAGGTAAGCTTGTATTGTTTCTTTGTTCAAACCCACAAAACATCGTGATTATTTATATGTACCTCACTGCAATGATGTACTCTTCTGTGCTGTACGTTTAGATGGCACATGGCGGCACAAACTTCAGATTTTATAATGTTGCAAATACGGGCGGTGGAGAGTCCGACTGTAAGCCTGATCATACATCCTATGATTATGTGAGGAAGATATTGACTTGTTTCTTTTTGTAACTGTTATGGGAAGTGATGTCATTCCTACAGCTTACTAGTTACTGCATCACCGACCCTAAAACTGACACCCTGTTCTTCAGGATGCACCCATTACAGAGTTTGGTGATCGTGGACAATGCAAAGTTCAAAGGTACATATTGATTGATCTTTCAATCTTTCATACGCAAGCATATTATGAATAGGATGTTTGCCGACATTTTCCCGACCATCTCAAATTAAAACACATGTATGAGTGGATAGTGCATGTTGCTGCTTAAGTACTATCAACACTGACTAGTAAATATACTGTCCTGAAAAGTTTTCATTAAGTTTATGTAATCTTCAAAATAACGGGTGGTACTAGTTTTAGAATGTTTTTTTTCAGGATCTCATTAGATATATAACGGCTTTACGTTTTACTCACACGGTACCTTTTTCAGCATTGTAGAGGGTGATTGAACAGTATAGTGCAGTATCCCTCCCTCCCTCCCTCCCTCACAATAACATATATAAATCTTTTTCACTTTTATTCCTCGGTCATATGTTAATCTGAATATCACCATGGGATAAATAACTTACCTTGATCTTTTATACTTTGCCTGCGAATTTATAATTGACATTATGAAGTATGTCATATGTAGCGCTTAGTAATTTCAGCTTCGATCATCTGGGGAAATATTCATCAGCTCCATTTTACAAATACTCAAAACTTAAATAACTTAATTTCAAAATATAAATAATTCTCAAGTCAAAAGAATTAAATAATCCATACATTCGAGCCGCATTCCAGTGTGAATAGAGAACGGTAATAACAATTGTTAGTAAAGACTGTTTTGTAAGGAATTAGACCATGGTTATAAACACTTGTGACCTCAAGTTTAACACTTTAAGGTTACATAGCACAAATGATGGTTTCAACTGAAAATTCTATGGATGAAATGCTTCTTTTTTATACATATTCTAATTGTTTTGTCTTGCAAATGTTGGTTTTTTACTGAAATCTCAAATTTGGTTGCTGTTGACGTGATTTTCATTTTTCTGATTTCTACTGTAGCATACATGTTGGTTATCTCTGAAAACTTAACTTGCTTGGCGTAAAAATTAATTGGTGAAGCAGGCAGAGGTTTGAGTGATGACTGAGCTGCACTACAAATCACATTATTACAAGATCATAAGTTTGAAGCACTAAGCTGATTATCAGTCCCCAATTACAAATCACATTATCGCATAAAAATTATATGAAGCGAACAAGTGTACTACTTAAGTGTGATTCTGCAAAACCTTGGAGCAGATAATAAAAGAAATGTCTAGCAAAAAGAATAAAAATAATAATAAACACAAAACGGCAAGCTTAATTTTTTTTTATCTGTTTTGAAAATTAGATTCAGTCGGGGAGAGGGAAAGGAAACGAGGGCCTTAACCCTTGGCCCTCACTTTGTTACGTACTTGTTTTATCCTGAAAGCATTGCATTACAACTCTTCTTTACGAGAGACCATATGCATATTCTCAGCTGCATGACTTTAAAACAGATAGAGCTGCAACTGCAAACAACTTCAAAACTATGCTCGTTGTTTTTGGCTTGTTAATACAGTGAAAGTCTACCATATTCCTATATAGGCCATTACTCAAGATATGACCTCCTTATACAGAGAATATGAGAGAATCAATCTAAAGTTCTAAACCATTTATTCCTTAGGGCCCCGCCAGGGGCATATACAATTAAAATACACCCACACAAACTACATCTCAAAAAAAAAGTATAAAAAATTTCTGATGAACACTAACCTGCTGACGTAGCATGCCACGTGTCATGCCACGCCAGCAGGTGGTCCCACTTTTGATGACGTGGTAGTGTCACGTAGCATGTCACGTCATCAACTGCCACGTGTCAACCCGCGTGGCATGCCATGTCAGCAGGTTACTGTTCATCAGATTTTTTTTAAAAAAAAAATTTACAATGAGTTGTGTTAGCATGGATGAGGGTGCATTTTAATTATGTGTGGGTGCATTAGATATGTGGTTTATAATGGTTCTCTCTAATTCTCCATATAACATTTTGTCTTTAGAAGGGGACTCTTCCTATATATATTTCTATTTATTATCACTAATCCATTTATTCCTTAAAAAGTAGCTTGCCATTATAATTATTAAACATATCCTTGGCTCACTAAGCGCCACTAATGTTGTGTTTGGTTGGGGTGAATGGAGGGGAATGAATGAAATTAAAGAAAACTAATGGAAGTTGGAGATAAGATTTGGAAAGAAAATGATATCTATACTATTATATAAAAGCCGAAACATTAAAAGTTTAGTTCAACGGTACCTATTGAATTTACCTAATTATCCTTACTCAATTACAAATCTACTAACTAATCAATTTCCTTTTTGAGTTTACACATATTATCTTTTCTATTTTCAAGAACTAAATAATTTCCTTTTCCAGGTAAAATACAATATCTTTTATATTTTATCAATTTTGTTTAATTAAATAACATAATTATATATAATCACTATTAACTAATCAATTACCTTTTTCAGTCAAAACACATTACCTTTTCTCTTTTCTCTAACTAAAATCTCTCCTTTTCCAATTATATCATGGACTGTTACCTTTTTCAGCAAAACACTTTACTTTTTTTATTTGTTCTTACTAAAACTTCCATTTTTCTAATTATATTACCGGCGTTTCTATTTAATAAAAAAATAATATTATAATACTAATAATTAACCAATTACCTTTTCAGCTAAAAATAACATAATTATATATAATTATTATTAACTAATCAATTACCTTTTTCAGTCAAAACACGTTATCTTTTCTCTTTTCTGTAACTAAAATCTCTCTTTTTCCAATTATATCATGGACGGTTACCTTTTTTCAGCAAAACACGTTACCTTTTTTCTTTCTTCTTACTAAAATCTCCATTTTTCAAATTATATTACAGGCGTTTCTATTTAATACAAATAAAATAATAATATTATAATATAAATAATTAACCGATTACCTTTTCAGCTAAAATATATCATCTTTTCTATTTTTTCTAATTACATTCCCTTTTTTCTAGAAATATAATGGGTAGCGTTAATTTTTCATTTTCTAAAAACTATGAACAATTTTATTTCGTAAAATGACGTAATTAAATTATAATTACTATAAACTAATCAATTACTTTTTTCACAAAAATCATGCACATTACTTTTCTATTTTCTCTAACTAAAACCTCTTTTTTTTTCAATTATATCACGGACGGTTATATTTAATAAAATAAACTAATAATATTATAATATTATTAATTAACCGATTACCTTTTCAGCTAAAACATATCATTTTTTCTATATTTTCTAACTAAAATCCCTTTTATAATAGAAATACCACGGACAATATTATTTTCTCATTTTCTAAAAACATTACGAGCAATTGTATTTAGTAAAATAACGTAATTCAATTATAATTACTATAAACTAATCAATTACCTTTTTCACCTAGAACATATAGCCTTTTTAATTTTCACTAAGTAAATTCTCTATTTTTCTAATCATACCACGGGCATTCTATTTAATAAAATGAAGTAATAATTTTATAATTACTAATAATTAATTGATTATTCTTTTTAACTAAAACCTATCATCTTTCTATATTTTCTAATTAAATCCCTCCTTTTCTAGAAATATCACGAATAACATTTATATACTTATTATCAAATCATCTCATATAAAAAAGTAAGCCTCCAAAATTCATGTTTTAAAAAAATTAATTTTAATTAATGATTTTTTTTATATAATATAAAAAAAATCCGTGCATCGCACGGGTTTTAGGCTAGTAATATAAAATTGCTAGGATAAAAATTATGAAATAAATGGAAAAGGTAAGTAATGAAGCGGATGTTTAAATTATAAATGTTGGTGACTTGAATGGAATGGATCAATAAATAAAAATTTTGAATTTCTATTCATTTTATACTACTAATATCATTCCATTGCATTTCATTCCCATTAATCCAACCAAACACAACATAAATCTTAAATATTAACATAATAGATGCTACTTTTGTTTGGCTTGATGTTCCACCAAAAGTAATTAGTGTTTTTACAAACTTAGGAATTGCAACTTTGCAAGTGGTTTATACTAACAAACTGTCCTCTGCACCCACTGTCTATACTGTGTTTTCGTTCCAGTTTTTAGTGACTTGCAAACCTTGTATTGTTTCATGAACAAGGTAAATGTAGAAATGTCTAAGTAAATTAGACCATAACTGATTGAAACTATATATTACATGAACATGGTAAATGCAGAAATGTAGAAATGTCGAAGTAAATTAGAACATAACTGATTGCAACTGTATATTAGTGATATTGAAGGGGCCATCTGGATGAATATATCAGATGTTATGAAAGAAAAGAGAATTACAAACAGATATTCATTTCAAAGTATAATAACTAAATTGTAAATAAAAAAACTATGAGATTAGTACTTCACACCAAAGTTCATAATTTGCAGACATTCCTAGCATATCATCTTAAAGAACTGCTACCCATTTTCAATATCCTCGATTACTCCAGTTCTTGACAGCGCTGACCTGCACTATACAAGCAACAAAGAAGTCGCGGAAGAACTGAAAAACATTTCAGCTGTCTCTAATTACTCTGTTTTAGCACCATCGACCTGCCCTGCGCCAACAGCAAAGAACTCTGTAATAACTTCCAGGGGCATGCCTTTGGTTTCTGGAACCTTTGCATACACAAAGATCCAAGAAATGACACATACCACAGCATAAATTCCAAAGACGCCAGCTAATCCGATTGAACTGAGCATCACAGGCAATGTGTAGGTCACAGTGATGTCACAGATCCAGTAGACCAGAGCACTTATGGCAATGCAAAGGCCTCTAACTCTTGTAGGGAATATTTCTGAGCAGAGGATATTCGGGATTGGTCCATACCCCATGACGAGCAACTAAAATACACTATGACACAGATGGTTGATATGATTGCATGAAGAATAGTACCCAGGTCGAAAACATTGGCAATGACTAGGATAACTAGTGAAACTACTAGCACAGGGATAGTCGTAAGCAGCAATGTCCTTAATTTAGTGGAATAACAAAACATTAATATCGTAATAGAAAGGATAAAAATAAAGAGACTACTTACAGAAGCACAGTAAAAATACAGGTAATGTATCTTATCACGACTCAAAGCACAGTAAAATACAGGTAATGTATCTTATCATGACTCTGCTTTAATGAAGTATGACGACTGCCAGCATCTCACTTGAAATTTAAAAGGTAAGAAGAAGAGATCGAGACTGCAATGTCAATGGTTCCCAACTAATAGATCGTCTAAGCACAATATATTTACACAAACACAAATGGTACAAATTGATAGTGAACATGTATGATAGTCTAACAACAATACACATGAAGGTTATAATACATGGAAGGGGAGTGGCTTGCTTTAGCTCAATTTCGAAACCCTAACACAGCACTTAATAGAGAAACAACGTAAGAGATAACTTATAGAGAAAGAAGCATGTTGCCTCATTGCGCACAGAACATATAAAAAACAAACATTACAGAAGACAACAATAAGAACATTTGCCACTACCTGGAGAGGGAAAGGAAACGAGGGCCTTAACCCTTGGCCCTCACTTTGTTCCGTACTTGGTTTATCCTGAAAGCATTGCATTACAACTCTTCTTTACGAGTGACAATATGCACATTCTCAGCTGCATGACTCTGAACTTTTGATAAGAGTGAAAACAACCTTACCTTTAACAGATAGAGCTGCAACTGAATCTTTTGGACGAGAATTACAAATAATCAATTAGTTTATTAAGTATCATCTCAAAGCCATACAGCCTGTGCACTCTATTAAATTATAGAAGACCAACATTTTGATCAGGACTGTCGAAAATCAAGCTTATATCCAACAGGACTGTCGACAATCAAGCTTATACATCCAAAGCGCAGTTTATAGTAACGATCGCATAGCAATCAAAAAACATGTATTGTAATAATAAACATAGCTAAACAATCATCCCCATTTCAGTTGGAAAATACAAGCTAGGTAGGACATCTAGACAGATCATGTACTGAAATCCATGTCAGACATATGATCCAAGACCCCTCCAGTCGACATCAAAACAAATATCAACAAAAGCACTCTTAATAATCTTACAAGGTTCTCCAATCTTAAATTTCACGAGTCCCCCTACACGATAAGTACCTGAATTAGTTTGGAAAGACAGGTTTACTTTAGTAAGCAAGGAGCATTTCATTGGCACCGCTACCACATGTTTTGAAAGTGGATATCTTGAATGTTGAAAGTCATCCTCTACTACTACTTCTAAGAAGTTTGCTTTCTTCCTTGTGAAGAGTACCCTTCGAAAGAACTCTGCATCATAGTTTGTTGAGTACGAAAGCTTGTCATATGAGGCGATAATGTCCCCGTAAATCTTGACATGAGCAGAAGATCTTCCCTTAAATTGAATAGCGACTTTCATATTTGCCTGAACAGCAAACGAGAATAAAGTGTAATTAACAACAGCGAAACTCTTCTCGTTGACAAGCCCAGCAACTCCACAAAATCGCCTATCAAACCAAGGCCTTTGACGTTCATCAATTTCAATACATGACTTGACGAATCCTTTGATGTTAACATGCCCATCAACGTCGTGGAGATCAATTACCACTGTAAAAAACATCAATGGTTGTAAACCTCTGTCAGGCCCTTGCAGAGGTAGCAAGTTACAACCTCTAGACAAGAAGTATGGCTTATTCTTACTGCAACTGAAGACATTGCACCAGCCCCTATGATCAAAAACCTTAACAGATCCATACAAATTCACCTCCTCCCCATTCGGGCGGGCAATAAACAATGAGAACACCTCTAGAAGGTGAGATGCATCCAACCCAGGCCAGTGAGGCTGACAAAAAAAGAAAAAGAAATTAAATCAGACAGCATCACAAATAGCACAAAAAAAATTGAATAAAATGAGAAAGAAAACGCATCATCTAAAGATATAAAAGAGTGAATTTATGGAAGAAAAAATTCTTTATTGCCACAAACAGAGTTGTACAAAAAGCTAGTTTATATCAAATATTTTGCGATAGATTTACACAAATATAGTCTAAAGCACTAAAAACGCATAAGCAAAAGACTACTCAACGAAACATAAGAACATAAGAAGAAAAACATACCACTGAACACCACATGTCAATCATATCCTCCTCGCACCATCTCCTGTTTAGGGAAGATGGTTCAAACCATGTAACATGTACCCGCACATAGAATCCATTTGTTCCTCGAACGTCCTTGTATTGATCACCCACATTATCAGGGTGAAAACTCGCGGTCCCCTGAACATTGAATCCATCATCTTCTTCATACCCCCTCAGGTCAAGTGAGATTTCAAGTTGTGAATATGCTGGCACAGCCACAAGGTGTTTGAACAAATCAATTTCAGTTCCCAATCCAACCCATTCATGCTCCTCTCGTATCACATTGAACAAATGATTTTCATAGCACTCTTTGGCTAAAAGCAATGGATGACACTTAGCACAGATCAGACCAAAAACTTCAACCCCTAGTTCACCACCATCATCCTCATCTTCATTTTTTTTCTGACTCTTAGAAGCATCACCATCTTTATACAGAAACATTTCCACTTGAGCATAAACCCCAAATGTAAAAGCCACGCATTGCAGTTCAACACGAGCACCGGTTTCCACTAAGCCTCCACCTTGAGCATCACCCTCAAATTGAAGGGTAAATAGCTTTTCAAAATCATTAGGGGTGGAGGGGTGGTCGGTTGTTTTAGGTAAAGGCTTTTGACCACGAGCAACAATAGCACCCGTATCAGCATTCTTGATATCAACAACTAAGTGTGGTTCGTTAAAAGTGGGGATTTCAGGAGGATTCCCCAATTGCAAGAAATTGTTCATAGACGAAGAAGAACAGATGTGTTGCGGGGAATCAAACCGACCATGCTTATAAAATACGAAATTCTTATTCTTAGAGCCTTCCGAATCTAAAATTCTAATGTCACCATAAACATTCAGGCTTGCATCGGCATCGGTAAAAATTTTAGCATATAAAATATCGATGACAGGCTGACATCTCACACTGAAATCAGGTCTTACATACATCTTGGGCTCAATCCTCGGAGGTATTGTAGTTAATTCAAGTGTATTTGTATCCAAACCACCTCCTTTCTTATCCACGGACACAACGTCACCTCCCAATATCCAATCTCCTGTCCAATCTTCCTCTGCTGCCATCGCCATCGCCATGTCACGATGTGCACGCCAATTGTCCTAACCCCTTTTGCGTGCGCCTGTGATGTGTATATATAGGCGTCAAATAAAAAAAATTATAAGCCTAAGTTATCTTTAATTTAATTTAGTGATGATTTAACAATTATTATCGAAATGGAAACACTTACAATATTCAGTGTAAAAGACCTATATTGATAATTATATTCAATGTAGAAAATCAAATTATATGATTTAAATCATTGATACGTACGTTTTCGTATTTCAATATAAATACACTTTTTAGTTTACATGTTAAAAAATAAAATATTTTTTATGCAAGATCCGTCATTTTTCATCTATTTATTTTATGATCCAACGGTTCTTATTTATTTTGTTGTACTGAGGACTAAAAGTAAATATGAAAAAGGCAATCGACTAATTACCATTAACTATATCATGTTATTATTTATTTTAGGTGTTATATTTTTCTTAGAAATTATGGTGCGATATTTTTGGGTATATTTTAATGATTGTAAGATTTGTTTTAAATTGAAAAGGTAACGTATTTTAATTCGAAAGGAAATATTAATGATCGAAAAATATTTACGATTTATGTTTTTAGGTGTTCATAAAAGGTAATATCTTCAACTAAAAGTAAATGTGAAAAAGGCAATCGACTAATTACCATTAATTATATTATGTTATTATTACTAATTAACATTAATTATATTATGTTATTATTCATTTTAGGTGTATTTATTTTTCTTTATAATGAAGGGTAAATAAGTAAATCCACAAAGTACCAAAAAACATGTACCAAAAAATAGGTACCAAAACTTTTAATGTTTCAGCTTTTATATAATAGTATAGATATACAAGCTTGTAACCCGTGCGATGCACGGGTTTCTTTTAATATGTCATAAATTTTATTGAAATATATATTATATTTTATATTAACATTATTTTCAATATTTTTTTAAAATTTTAATTTAAAATAATTTGATATATTCATGTTTAATGATTATACTGTATGTTTTTTTTATTATACACAATGTATATTGATTTTTAATATATTTTATTAGTAATTGAAAGATATGGTGTGATATTTTTGAATCTATCTATACTATTATATAAAAGCTGAAACATTAAAAGTTTGGTTCAACGGTACCTATTGAATTTACCTAATTACCCTTACTCAATTACAGATCTATTAACTATTCAATTTCCTTTTTCAGGTTACGCATATTATCTTTTCTATTTTCAAGAACTAAATAATTTCATTTTCCAAGTAATATACAATATCTTTTTTTTTTTGGTGTTCAAAAAAAAATTTCTTTTTTCATTTAAAATAGAATATCTTTTACATTTTATATATCTAAAATTTCTTCTTTTTAAAAACACTACGAGCAATTTTGTTTAAAAAAATAACTTAATTATATATAATTGCTATTAACTAATCAATTACCTTTTTCAGTTACCTTTTCTCTTTTCTCTAACTAAAATCTCTCTTTTTCCAATTATATTATGGATGGTTACCTTTTTCAGCAAAACACATTACCTTTTTTCTTTCTTCTTACAAAAACTCCATTTTTCTAATTATATTACAGGCATTTTTATTTAATAAAAAAATAATAATATTATAATACTAATAATTAACCAATTACCATTTCAGCTAAAAAATAACATAATTATATATAATTATTAACTAATCAATTACCTTTTTCATTCAAAACAAGTTAGCCTTTCTCTTTTCTCAAACTAAAATATCTCTTTTTCCAATTATATCATGGACGATTACCTTTTTTCAACAAAACACGTTACCTTTTTTCTTACTAAAACCTCAATTTTTCTAATTATATTACAGACGTTTCTATTTAATACAAATAAAATAATAATATTATAATACTAATAATTAACCGATTACCTTTTCAGCTAAAATATATTATCTTTTCTATTTTTTTCTAATTACATTCCCTTTTTTTCCTAGAAATATAACGGGTAGCGTTAATTTCTCATTTTCTAAAAACTATGAACAATATTATTTCTTAAAATAACATAATTAAATTATAATTACTATAAATTAATCAATTACTTTTTCCACATAAATCATGCACGTTACCTTTCTATTTTCTCTAACTAATTTTTTTTTAATTATATCACGGACGGTTCTATTTAATTAAATAAACTAATAATATTATAATATTTTTAATTAACCGATTACCTTTTTCAGCTAAAACATATCATCTTTTCTATATTTTCTAACTAAAATCCCTTTTATAATAGAAATACCACGGACAATATTATTTTCTCATTTTCTAAAAACATTACGAGCAATTGTATTTAGTAAAATAACGTAATTCAATTATAAATACTATAAACTAATCAATTACCTTTTTCACCTAGAACATATAATCTTTTTAATTTTCACTAACTAGATTCTCTCTTTTTCTAATCATACCACGGACATTCTATTTAATAAAATGAAGTAATAATTTTATAATTACTAATAATTAATTGATTATTCTTTTTAACTAAAACCTATCATCTTTTCTATATTTTCTAAATAAATTCCTCCTTTTCTAAAAATATCACGAATAACATTTATATAATTATTATCAAATCATCTCATATAAAAAAGTAAGCCTCCAAAATTCATGTTTTAAAAAAAAAATTTAATTAATGAAATTTTTTATATATTATAAAAAAAATCCGTGCATCGCACGGGTTTTACGCTAGTACTATTATGTAAAAGCCGAAACATTAAAAGTTTGGTTGGTCGGTACCTGTTGATTTTACTCATTTACCCTTAACTAATAAAACATGGGTAATAGTATTACGCATTTCAAAAATGGGTAATTTGTAAAAAATGAAAAAGAAAAAAAAATTCAGAAGGTGATACGCATTCTGGAAAGATAGTGTGTTACGCAATTCAGGAATGCATAACACCTTCTGAAAAAATATTTTTTTTTCTTTTTTTACAAATTACTCATTCTCAAATGCGTAATACTATTACCCATTTTTGAAATGCGTAATAGGTTGCTATTTTTGGTCATAAATTAAAAAAATGATATTTGTGTAATAAAATTTAAATAAAATGGTATTTTTGGCCATCACCCATTAGGATCCTAAACAACAGGTGAGCACTCAAACTACCCGGTAGGAGTACAAAATCCGTCCCACCAGATTCTATACATTTTTTTCACTGCTTGACACGCATTTTAAGGCTCTTATAAAGTATAGTTACATAACTTATATTTAAAATTTTCTTTTTTTTGCATAAAAAATTAACATACCTATTTATATACAAAAAAAGAAAATTTTAAAATAAGTTATGAAACTATCCTTAAAATTTAAAATTTTAAGTTATGGAACTATCCTTATTCAATTTAAAATTTTAATATATAAAACTATCCTTAAAAAAATGATATTTGTATAATAAAATTTAAATAAAATGATATTTTTGGTCATAACCCATTAGGATCCTAAACATGTGACCAGTCAAACTACCCGGTAGGAGTACAAAATTCGCCCCACAGATTCTATACATTTTTAAAATTTTAAAATTATGGACTATCCTTATTCAATTTAAAATTGTATCCAGTTGCAGTGTAGTGTATCAATCATGCCATGTTGAAGGGTGTAGGTAGGCACTACAATTAAAGTTGGTAGATTTTTGTATATGTATCAACAAAATATTCAGTTTTTAATTCACCCGGGAAATCACCCCCTCTTTCTGCGTCAGTAATACAATTTCCATTATTTTATTAGCCCAGCTGTTCATCAATTCATAATGGTTACTGTAGTATTTTTCAGGGAGTTCTACACTGGTTGGCTTACACATTGGGGAGAGAATATTGCACGTACAGATGCCAAGTCTATAGCAGCTGCCCTGCGAAAAATATTGGAAAAAAATGGGTCTGCTGTGCTTTCTGTATGATCTTAAAAATAATTTATTGCGCTTGAAAATGGTTATTTGTATGTACCTCACTGCAATGATGTAAGCTGCTGTACTGTTTAGATGGCACATGGCGGCACAAACTTCGGATTTTATAATGGGGCAAATACCGGCGGTGGAGAGTCTGACTACAAGCCTGATCTTACATCCTATGATTATGTGAGGAAGATATTGACTTGTATCTTTTTGTAACTTTTATTCCGATTTGAGTTTGGTAAATTTAAATTTCTTAAAAGCCTAGTTTCCTGACAGGTAAGTGAAATCTAGAGGTTGTAGCCTGACACTCGTCAGGAGATGTTTCAAATTGATGCTAGTTTAAGAATGTTTGTTTCAAGATCGAAATTGATCTATGATGACTTTACTTTTTACTTATGTGGTACCTTTTTCAGCAATCAGCATTGCGGAGGGTGATTGAACAGTATAGTGCAGTATCCCTCCCTCCCTCCCTCCCTCGCTCGCTCGCTCGCAATAACAAAAAGACTGGATATGGGAATTTCAGGCTGCAGAGAACTGCATTTTTGTTTGATATTCTAAACAATATAGACCATGCAGATATCTTAGAATCTGATGACCCAGTTTCGATGGAAGTCTTTGGAGAGGTAGACACTTACTGTATCTATTCAACTCTTTTCTTGTCTTTTCCTATTATGTTCAGCAGTCTTAAAATTTGTTTAGCACTTTAACTGTGGTTAATGGTGTATTTAGCACTTTAGCATTTCAGATGTTTGGGCTTGTACTATATGCATCTGATCTGAATACATTCATAAAGGCAAAAAAGATATTCTATCCATACCAAAGGTGGGTTTCTGTGATTTTTTAAAGTTTAAAGTTTAGTATGGGAAATTGAAGTGAACTCAGAGTGGTTCCGCATGTTGTATTGTAACTGGCCTTCAAATTACTACTGTAATTAATTCACTATTCCTATTAGAAATGAATGGTGGGTCCAAATTCATACAGGGTAAAAATCTAACATAGTTAATCAATTACTAGATTGATAATACTTCGTTTAAGCTTATATCGTAACTTGGCTGGTTCTTGGACATCCCAGAAAGGGAAAAGTTAATATGTTAAGCTGAATATCACCATAGAATATGTAACTTACCGTGATGTCTTTTATAATTTGCCTGCGATTTTATGATTGACATTGTGAAGTATGTCAACAATGTGTTATACATCTGTAGTTCTTGGATAGTCTTCTTCATAGTGAAACTTATAATATTTTGAGTCCTGATACAAAAAATATTAAGGATTCCTATAGAGAATCTTGTTCTGTAATAATAATCAAATTAACTTACTAAGTTCCATCCTTTGATAATGTTGGCGATATTTTGTTTAACTGATAGGACAGATCCTAACATTAATAATTCAGATCCATACTGTAATAATAATCAAATTAACTTACTAAGTTCCATCCTTTGATAATGTTGGCGATATTTTGTTTAACTGATAGGACAGATCCTAACATTAATAATTCAGATCCATACTGTAATAATAATCAAATTAACTTACTAAGTTCCATCCTTTGATAATGTTGGCGATATTTTGTTTAACTGATAGGACAGATCCTAACATTAATAATTCAGATCCATACTGTAATAATAATCAAATTAACTTACTAAGTTCCATCCTTTGATAATGTTGGCGATATTTTGTTTAATTGATAGGACAGATCCTAACATTAATACATTCAGATCCATAAAATATCAATTATAATCACATAGGAGAAATAATATACTTGAAGAGATGTTCTTACCCAATAAGCCTACATCAACTGGTTACACAGGCTCCCTAGTGGATAAAAGATTAACTGCAGGGATCTTGGAGGTAATCTGGTAACATGGAGGAGTGAGATAAAACTATATATGAGGTAAAGATTTCATGACCAATTTGTAAAACTATTGTCCCCATTTTTACACAGCATGACCCCTGTGCTCTTGATGTTGTAGACATCTATGGCTGAATGCTTGAAGCTGTTTTGGTTTATTGTGTTGTTACAGGGTATTCTGTCCTCTGTTTATCTAAATGGTAAACCTGTCCATAAGTGGAAAATGCTCTCAGTACCTTTCCAGAGAATACCCGAAATCCAGAAGATAAATGCAACCTTTCAGAGTGCGCCATTTGCCAATAATAAAAATTCTAGTCACAAAAAACCAATAATTAACTTAGGTATTTTCACTATTTTGGTAGTACAAGCTTTTGTAAACTAAAGAGATGTTGGGTAGAAAGTGGAGAAGCAACTGTGTGTTCCTTCCTTTTGCAGACTCATTTTTAGAAGAGCCAGCATTCTATGTTGGTAGTTTTGATGTTGGACTATTGGAGAAGTTAAGTGTAAAATCACATTATCGCATAAAATCACATTATCTCATAAAATTATATGAAGCGAACAAGCGTACAACTTAAGTGTGATTCTGCAAAACCCTGAAGCATATAATAATAGAAATATCTAGCAAAAAAATAAAAATAATAATAAACACAAAACGACAAGCTTATTTTTTTTTTTTTATCTGTTTTGAAAATTAGATTCAGTCGGGGGAGAGGGAAAGGAAACGAGGGCCTTAACCCTTGGCCCTCACTTTGTTCCGTACTTGTTTTATCCTGAAAGCATTGCATTACAACTCTTCTTTACGAGAGACAATATGCATATTCTCAGTTGTTTTGAACTTTTGATAAGAGTGAAAACAATGACCTTTTACAGATAGAGCTGCAACCGAATCTTTTGGACGATAATTACCAATAATCAATTAGTTTATTAATTGTAATCTCAAAGCCATACAGCCTGTTCACTCTATTAAATTAGAGAAGACCAACATTTTGATCAGGAGGACTGTCGAAAATCAAGCTTATATCCAACAGGAGGACTATGTCGACAATCAAGCTTATACTAACGATCGCATAGCAATCAAAAAACATATATTTTAATAATAAACATAGCTAAACAGTCATCCCCATTTCAGTTGGAAATACAAGGTAGGACATCTAGACAGATCAAGTACTAAAATCCATGTCAGACATATGATCCAAGACCTCTCCAGTCGACATCAATACAAATATCAACAAAATCACTCTTCATAATCTTACAAGTTTCTCCAATCAAGAATTTCTCGAGTCCCCCTACACTATGAGTACCTAAATTAGTTTGGAAACACAGGTTCACTTTAGTAAGCAAGGATGTGGTCATCGGCACCGCTAGCAGATATGTTGGAAGTGGTAATTTATCATTTTCCTTTACTTCTAAGAAGTTTGCTTTCTTCCTTGTGAAGAGTATCCTTCGAAAGAACTCCACATCATAGTTTGTCAAGTACGAAAGCTTGTCATAGGAGGCGATAATGTCCCCATAAACAAGAGCAGAAGAACTTCCCTTTAATAGAAAAGTGACTTTCATAATTGCTTGAACGGCAAACGAGAAAAAAGTATAATTAACAGCAGCAAAACTCTTCTCGTTGACAAGCCTAACAACTGCACGAAATCGCCTATCAAACCAAGGCCTTTGACATTCATGAATTGCAACACATGAACTGACGAATCCTTTGATGTTAACATGCCCATCAATGTCGTGGAGATCAATTTCCATTGTAAAAAACATCAATGGTTGTAAAACTCTGTCAGGCCCTTGCAGAGGTAGCAAGTTGCAACCTCTAGACAAGAAGTATGGTTCATTCTTACTGCAACTGAAGACATTGCACCAGCCCCTATGATCCAGAATCTTAACAGATCCATACAAATTCACCTCCTCCCCATTCGGGCGGGCGATAAACAATGAGAACACCTCTAGAAGGGGTGATGCATACAATCCAGGCGAACGAGGCTGACAAAAAAAGTAAAAGAAATTAAATCAGATAGCATCACAAATAGCTTAAAATAGAATAAAATGAGAAAGAAAACGTATCATCTAAAAATATAAAAGAGTGAATTTATGGAAAAGAAAGTTCTTTATTACCACAAACAGAGTTATACAAAAAGCTAGTTCATATCTAATATATTTTGGTAGATTTATAGAATTATAGTCTAAAGCACTAAAAACACATAAGCAAAAGACTATTCAAAGATACATAAGAACATAAGAAGAAAAGCATACCATTACACGAAAAAGGCCAATCATGTCCTCATAACACCAATCACCTTTTAGGGAAAATGGTTCACACCATGTAACATATACCCGCACATAGAATCCATTTAATCCTCGAACGTCCTTATAACCATCTTCCCCATTTGTAGGGTCAAAACACACAGTTCCCTTAACAACGAATCCATCATCTTCATACCCCCTCAGGTCGAGCGAGATTTCAAGTTGTGAATATGCTGGCACAGCCACAAGTTTTTTGAACAAATCAATTTCAGTTCCCAATTCGACCCATTCATGCTCCTCTTCTATCACATTGAACATATGATTTTCATAGCACTCTTTGGCTAGAAGCAATGGGTGACACTTAGCACAGATCAGACCAAAAACTTCAACCCCTAGTTCACCACCATCCTCATCTTCATTTATTTTTTTCCGACTCTTAGAAGCATCGTCATCTTTATATAGAAAGATTTCCACTTGAGCACAAACCCCAAATGTAAAAGCCACGCATTGTAGTTCAACACAGGCACCGGTTTCCACTAAGCCTCCACCTTGAGCATCACCCTCAAATTGAAGGGTAAATAGCTTTTCAAAATCATTACAGGTGGAGGGGTAGTCGGTTGTTTTAGGTAAAGGCTTTTGACCACGAACAACAATATCACCTGTATCAGTATTCCTGATATCAACAACTACGTGCAGTTCGTTAGAAGTGGGGATTTCTTGAGGATTCATTAATTGTAAACAATTGTTCTTAGGCGAAAAAGAATCAATGTGTTGCGGGGAATCAAACCGATCTCGCTCAAAAAATACGAAATTCTTCGAGCCTTCCAAATCTAAAATTCTGATGTCACCATAAACATCGAGGCTTGCATGGGCATTGGTAAAAACTTTAGCATATAAAATTTCGATAACAGGCTCACATCTTACACTAATATCAGGACTTTCATACATCTTGTGCTCAACCCTCGGAAGTGTTGTAGTTAATTCAAGTGTATCTTTATCCAAGCCGCCTCCTTTCTCATCCACATCCACAGACACACCATCATCTCCTTTCTCAACTATATCATCCACTATTTTCTCAACAACATCATCCAAGCACTCTGAAACTTCTGGACATTTTTTAGTCATGAATTCATCAACCTGCATACATACCAAATAAAACATTTAATACCTAGAAAACTATGTTCCATTTATTATAAATTGATAAGTAACTAGGAGAAATATTCAAACAGCAAAAAAAGAGGAAGTAACCATACTTGGAATGTGATATCAAGCGCCTTCTCAACTAACTGTTCTTGGGTAACTAATTTAAGCCCATCAACCCTGTGAAAAACATAAACAGCAAAACTCAATACATATAAGGATAATAAAATAAAGGTATGCTGCTGCTAGAATCGCACTCGATTACATATCCTTTAAATGAGTATTATTAACCCAGAAAACAAGCATTAAGTGTGCATATAATCATTTTATTACAAATACAAACTAATACATATCTTTTGAAAGTAACTAAGCTAAGAAGCCTGTCAAAAAACTAAGCTAAGAAGGTACATCTTATTTTGTAACGATATTAATAGCTAAATCAATAGATAAAGATCTTGAAATTCATCTATGGTTAGTGGACTACAATCAAATATTCCCGTTAATGGTTTGCACACAAACATATTTAACAATTGCATACAAAAATACCTGCAAACCAATTAAGTACTGCTGTGAAGAATATCTTTAGGGGAAAACTAGTGCATATCGATTAAATCTATGCATGGTTATATAGGTTAAGTGACAAATCCACTTGTACTTGGAGAGACAACATGACTAGTTTGTTAGAACTTTCTTCTGCATGCGCCTATAAAGAGTTAGTAGTACACTCCTGCCTACTAAAAATCTTAATAAAAAAGATTTAAAAAGTGAATACAGAAATTGACAACAATAACTAGATGTTTAACTCGAAAACGCCGATGAAAGCAAGTTATATCATCATTGTAGTAGAACCAAATAGCCCATGTCATGCGACTCTTTTAAGTACCTTAATCAACTACTGTAATTTTCATCCCAAAGCACATAATCATGAAGCAAAGAATTAAAAGCAAACACAAACACCAAGGAAGTAACAACAAGCAATAACAAATTGACTAAGAAATTCTTACGTAAAATCGTCTCCACCGATATTGCTAAAATCTTGAGCTGCAGACTCTTCCCAAAGATCCTAATCGAGCAAAAACAAAACATGCGCACAATTAAATAAAAGCAAATCAACTTAAAAAGTGGCCATTGATATGAAAACTAAACAATCCCGCAATCAATAAGAGTAACATATTAATAACTTAATATTTACAAACAAGGAAAACATTTTTAATCCTCATGTTTAACACCCTTCATGTGTTGCAACCTACTGATCAATAAAAATAAACAATAACAGGGTAAAGTTTGTACAATTTCATATTCTTGAATTTAACACTTCCATTCAGACTAATTAATTTAAACCGTGTCTCAACCCTGCAAAATCTTATTCTCCCATGCAAAAACTAATGACATAAAACATTACATGCAGAGATATACTACACAGATAAATAGAAAGAGGGTGTATGTAATTAGTCAATTAGTACCTTTGAGTTTAGAAAAAAAGTTACGTTAGAAATCTAACCATATTACCAATAGTATTACCTACCCCAATCTCCGATCCTCCCTCTGTTGTCGCCATGTCGATTATAGCCCGACGCGCTGCTTCAATGGCTCGATGTCCACTCTCATGACAAAAATTGACACGAGATTAAGTACTTGAGTTTCGGAAATTGGATCAGATTCGGGTGTGGTAAAAATTTACTCAAGATATTCTGGCCAATTTCGGGTTGACTAGCAAAATACCTGAACCTGGCCCAAAATTTGATATTATTATCTATTTATACTATCTATCTATCTATTTATTTATACTATATAATAAATATTATTATAAGCAAACTAGATTTATTTGGTTAATAGTTTGGTACACTTTTTTTTTATATACTCAATTGTCAATAGTAACTTGGATTTTGAGAATCGTTAATGTTAAGAGAATATTTTTTTTTCCAATATTTAAAATACTTCCATAGATTTAGGTTTGAATCCCGTCATCAATATATTATTATTAAATATTAGCTTATAACCTGTGCAACGTACGGCTCTTTTTCTAATATTTATTATATTATTTTTTTTATTATTTATTTGTTATTAGTTTACATATCAAATTGTTATTATGAAATTGATTTATATAAATTACTACCTTATATATAATAAGCATAAGGGAGATTTTATCCAAATTTTTGGTCGTCGTCTGGTCGTCGTCACTGTACTATCAAAATCATATGATCCGTTGGATTAAAAATAGACGATCAAGATTAGATCACATTAAAAATAAAATTATAATCTAAAAAGGAATCAAAATTAGATCGCATTAAAAAGAAAATTATAATCTAAAAAAGATATAATTAGAAAATGTTGCATTTGAAGTGAATTTTAAAAAGAAAATTATATTCTAAAAAGGATATAATTATAAAAGGGTTGTATTAAAATTGAATTTTTAAAAGAAAATTATAATCTGAAAAGGATATAATTAAAAAAGGTAAAATTAGAATTATATTTTATTTATTTATTATTAGTATTTAAAAAAATCATATCTACTACTCTTTGGGTTTTATCTTGAGATCTAGAAATTAGATTTGGGTGATTTTACAATCCATGCGAAACTCATAAAATTATTTTTAATTTAATGATGATATAATAATTATTATTCAAATTGAAAAACTAAGAATCTCAAGAGAAAATATAATTACGAGTTTTTACATTAATCCTATTTAACGTAAAATTCCTACATTGATAATGCTATTCAATGTAGGAAACTTAATTATATATGATTTAAATCATTGACATATATATTTTCGTATTACAATATAAATACACTTTTTAGTTTATAACATATTAAAATTTAAATATTTTTTATGCTAGATCCAACGGTTTTCATCTATTTATTTTAAGATATTTGTCGTATAGAGGTCCAGACTACCGATTATCAAAGTTTTGGACAAAATCCCTCTTACACTTATTATTAAAATTGTATTTGGTTGTTAGTAGAACCATCTTCAAATAATTATAAGGGTATTTTGATAATCAAAACGAATTATAAGTAGAATTCATAAATCAAATAAAATTTTCAGCGTAAAAAATCGTCAATTTTTTCTCTTTTTTCCTTCTACGTAGATTTAATTAGAAAAAATTTATTAAACCATCACCAAATTAAAGATTATTTTGTTAATTTCACGTGGGCCGTAATTGTCCAAATTAAATTTAAAAATTCAAGATAGAGTACAAATATTAAATCGAGCGTGTAAAACTTATATATATCAATTTTTTAAAAAAATTTGTTATGTAAATTAATAACTTATAAAATTAAAATATATATAATGTAATCAAAGATATTAAAAAAGGAGTCGTGCGTTGCACGGGTTATAAGCTATTTATATATAATAAGCATATTAGAGATCTTATCCATAATTTTCGTCACTATACTACCAAAATAATCTCAATCGTGGAATCTATTTTTTAAAAAATAGACGATCAAGATTATATCATATTAAAAGAGAAAATTAAAATCTAAAAAGGATATGATTAGAAAATGTTGCCTTATAAGTGAATTTTAAAAATAAAATTATAATTTAAAAACGATATAATTATAAAAGGTTGCACTGGAACTGAATTTTAAAAAAAATTATAATTTGAAAAAGGATATAATTAAAAAAAGTTGCATTTGAATTAAATTTTATTTATTTTTTATTATTAAAAAATATTCATATTTACTATTTGGGCTCTATCTTGAGATCTATAAATCAGATTTGGATGATTTTACAATTCACGCGAAACTTATTGAATTATCTTTAATTTATTGATGATTTAATAATTATTATTCAAATGGAAACACCAGCGGTTTTCATCTATTTATTTTAAGATTCAACGGTTCCTATTTATTTTGACCATACTACCAATTATCAAAGTTTTTGACAAAATCTCTCATACACTTATTATTAAAATTGTATTTTATTATTAGTAGAACTATCTTCAAATAATAACAAGTGTATTTTGAAAATCAAAACGAATTATAAGTATAATTCATAAATCGAATAGAATTTTCAATGTAAAAAAGCGCCAATTTCTTTTCTTATTTGTTTCTGAGTAGGTTTAATAGGAAAATAATTGTTAAACTATCACTAAATTAAAGATTTTTTTGTTAATTTCACGTGGCCTGTAAAATCTTTCAAGTCAAATTTTAATAATTCAAGGTAGATTACAAATATTAAATCGAAAGTGTAAAATCTTATGTATTATTAACTTTTTAACAATAATTTTATATGTAAATTAATAACATATAAAATTAAAAAAAGTAAAATTATTTTAAAATTTAAAAAAGGAACCGTGCATTGCACGGGTTATAAGCTAGTATATATATACACACTATTATATAAAAGCCGAAATATTAAAAATTTGGTCGATCGGTTGGTCGGTACGGTACCCGTTGATTTTACTTATTTACCTTACTCAATTAGAGAACTACTAACTAATTAATTTCCTTTTTTAGGTTACACATGTCATCTTTTCTATTTTTCAAGAACTAAATAATTTCCTTTTTCAGGTAAAATACAATATCTTTTATATTTTATCTAACTAAAATTTCTCCTTTATTAATCAATTTCCTTTTTCAAGTTAAACATATTACCTTTTCTATTTTTCAATAACTAAATAATTTCATTTTTCAGGTAAAATAAAATATCTTTTACATTTTATCTAATTAAAATTTCTCCTTTTTAAAAACAATACGAGCAATTTTGTTTAATAAAATAACATAATTATATTATAATTACTATTAACTAATCAATTACCATTTTCAGTCAAAACACGTTACCTTTTCTATTTTCTCTAACAAAAATCTCTCTTTTTCCAATTTTATCATGGACGGTTACCTTTTTAAGCCAAAATACGTTACCATTTTTCTTTTCTCTTACTAAAACCTCCCTTTTTCCAATTACATCACGGGTGTTTCTATTTAATAAAAAAATTAATAATATTATAATACTAATAATTGACTGATTAATTTTCAGCTAAAATATATCATCTTTTCTATTTTTTCTAATTAAATTTCCTTTTTTTCTAGAAATATAACGGACAACATTAATTTCTCATTTTCTAAAAACTACGCATAATTTTATTTAGTAAAATAACATAATTAACTTATAATTACTAAAAACTAATCAATTACCTTTTTTCACATAAATCATGTCATCTTCATGTTACCTTTCTATTTTCTCAAACTAAAATCTCTTTTTTTTCCAATTATATCACGGGCAATTTTATTTAATAAAATAAAATAATAATATTATAATATAATTAATTAACTTATTACCTTTTTCAGCTAAAATGTATCATCTTTTCTATATTTTTTAACTACAATCCCTTTTCAATAAAATTTCACGGACAAAATTAATTTCTCCTTTTCTAAAAACATTACGACCAATTGTATTTAGTAAAATAACGTAATTAAATTATAATTACTATAAACTAATCAATTACCTTTCTCACCTAGAACATATTACCTTTTTAATTTTATCTAACTAAATTCTCTATTTTTCTAATCATATCACGGGCATTCTATTTAATAAAATGAATCAATAATTTTATAATTACTAATAATTATAAAAATCATCTCATATAAAAATGTAGCCTCCAAAATTCATGTTTTAAAAAAATTAAATTAAATTAATGACATTTTTTTAAATAATATTAAAAAAAATCCGTGCATCGCACAGGTTTTAGGCTAGTTTATATATATATATATATATATATATATATATATATATATATAGGGAGGTGCTCAAATGAGACCCTCTTATAATGAGACCCTCTCTTATAATGAGTCCCCCTTATATTTTTTCTATTCTAAAGGGCCCCGCTAGGGGCACCCAATACGAAAAAATCTTATAATTATACCCTCTATTCAACCGGGGTTGTATCTGTTTTGATGATTGGTTCATAATATTAATATTAATTCAATTGATATGAATTGACAGATAAGTAATTTTATACTTACGTTAATTAACATTCCAATAAAATTATATTTTTCTAAATAAAAATTTAAATAATATATGTATATTAATTTATTAATATAATTGATCGATCGGTGCGTAGCACGGGTAGAACGCTAGTATATATGTATATATAAGATTTTACACGTTCAATTTATTTTGTGTTTTATCTTTAATTCTTAAAACTTGATTTTGATGATTTTACAGCATACGTGAAATTAAGAAAATAATCTTTAATTTAGTGATGATTTAACAATTTTCTCCAATTAAAACTATCAAGAAACAAAAGAGAGATGAAATTGACGATTTTTAATATTGAAAATTCTATTCTATTTAGGAAATTACTTATATTTTATTTTGATTATCAAATTAACCATCTTATTATTTGAAGATAGTTGTACTAACAATCAAATACAGTTTTAATAATAAGTGTTGGAGGGATTTTGTCCAAAATTTTGGTAGTTGGTAGTCTGGTCCTGAGTACGATAAAATAATAAGAACTATTAGATCTTAAAATAAATAGATAAAAAATGTTGGATCTAGCATAAAAAATATTAAAAATTTTAACATGTAAAATAAAAAGTGTATTTAAATTGAAATACGAAAAAGTGCTTGTCAATTATTTAAATCATATATAATTAGGTTTTCTATATTGAATAACATTATTAATGTAGGTATTCGACACTAAATAGGATTAATATAAAAATTCGTAATTATATTTTATTTTGAGATTCTGAATGTTTTCATTTGGATAATAATTGTTGAATCATCACTAAATCAAAGATAATTTTATGAGTTTCGCGTGGACTGTAAAATCATCCAAATCTGATTTTTATATCTCAAGATAGACCATAAATAGTACTCCCTCCGGTCCATTATATAAGGCATTTGACCTTTTTGCACGTAACTTTAGGTACTTTGACTACATAGCTAAAATAATTATTTTTTTAATTTTTCTTTTTTTGAATAAAATATAATTTTTTAATTTTTATTTAGAAAAAAAATTTAAATAATAATAATTTTAACTATGTATTCAAAGCACCTAAAGTTACGTGCAGAAAAGTCAAATGCTTATATAATGGACCGGAGGGAGTAAATATGTTATATTGTGTTATAAACTACTCCCGAAAGTTTAAAATTCAATTTCTGTTAACAACATATTACAATCAAAATTTTATATTATCTAATTTCATCATATTATTTGTAAACATCTATATTATCTTATATACTATTCCCATAAAATATGAATAATAAATTAAAAATAAAAAATAAAAAAAAACCGCGCATCGCAGGGACTATAAGTTAGTTTATTTATAACAACCAAATCATTATTATTTATTTTTTAAAATTATGAACAAATTTATTTTAAACATAATCAAAATTATGTTATAAACGATATTAATCTAAATATTTATGTGCAAGTAACAAGTTTAGAAAGAAACACGGGTCATTATACAGTAAAATCTCGTTAAATTAATAATCTTTCTAAGTTAATAATTTCTTTCGGTCCCAATTTGGGCCAGTTCAAAAAATGATCAATTTCAATAAGATAATAAGATAATATTTTTTTTTGAAAATCCTATATAAATATATGATCCCAATAATTTATAAATTAATAATTCCTTTATAATCATAAAAATACATGTATTACCCTTTTATAAAATATGATTCTAGGGTTCTTAAAATTTGAATCTATATGAAACTCATCTTTAACTATCTTTGTTGCATTCAAAAGTTCGAATTTGGTGTTTTCGTAAAGCATTAAAAAGTTATTAATCAATGTTTTTGATGTTTTGGGTGCTTCTTTACGTGAAAAAGGTTCGAAAAATGTTGTTTTATCCTTTATATCATCTAAATATACATGAATATTTACTTTGAATATTGCAAATAATCATTAAATTTGTAAACAATATATATTGAATTAATTGAATTAAGTATAAAACATAAATTGTACAATTCATTCTATTTAATTTAAATGTATATAATTGAAAATTAAATTTCTTGTTGTCAAAAATTCTCTATAAATTAATAATTATTAAATTATCGATTAATTAATACATCTTTAAATTAATAAAATTCTCTGGACCCAACTATATTAATTTATTAATTTATAGAGTTTTAATGTACTATGACAACGTAAAATCCAATATATAATTTTTATTTTTTGGGAAGCATAAAGCCATAAAGGCATCTAGGGCTGTTCACGAACCGAGCTGTTCGCGAACAAGCTCGAGTTCGGCTCGTTAAGAGCTCGAATCGGCTCGGTTCGTTAAGAGTTCGAATCGAGCTCGAACACAGAAAATTGTTCGATAACAAAACGAGCTCGAGCCGAGCTATTAGTGAGTTCGGCTCGAGCTCGACTCGAGTTCGGCTCGAGCTCGTTCGGCTCGAGATCGGCTCGATTAAGCTCGAAAATAGAAATATATATAATATCATGTACCTTGTCATAACACCTGCTTTACTTTCTAAAGTTTTAATATTAAATTTTAAAAACTACGTTCTAGCATACACATACATGATACATCTGTCATCCATACTATTAGTCATTACTCAAAATAGTAATCCAGTACCACATACTACTATACTAGCAGGTAGCTTCTGTCTTCTGTCTTACAAATATTACATCTCAAAGATTTTAAAATAAAATACATTGGAGAATCTCGAATTCTAAAATGAAGAACCAAAAATCTAAAAAAAGAAAGTTTCCCAGATTCTCATGGCATGTGGTACAGTGGCAGCTTGACATCCCCAACTCCGACTTGAACTTAATGAACCTGCTCCCCATTGGCCATTGCAGTATAAAAAAAACTGATTAAATACAACAATCTCAAGCTAAACTGCTAAAGACTGATGCAAAAGGTATACACATAGACACACTGCACAAAGTCTCAATGAAATAACCATCTAAAGAAGGATAATACCACTCTTAATTATCAAGGATTAGCAAACAAAAATTCAACATCCAGATTTTGTATTCAGATTAGACAAGCAAACATAGTGACAAGGAACTCATTATACATGTATGATGTATACATAGTGAACATGGTGGTGGTGACTTAAACCAGCAAACATCATATTAGAGCACTCTTGTTCAGTTATTATGGATGACATTATTATTCAAGTTTCTAACTTCACAAGGAACTACATTTCTACAGAGAGAGCAGGTTTAGCTACAAGGATGACATTACTTTGCCTGGAGACAGCAGGTTTAGTTCGATAATAATAATCATAATGATAACGTAATACATAATGAGACAGAAAAAGATGCCAGAACAGGATCAAAAAAGCTCCTGCTATGCTGCTGCCTTCCTTTTTACATATCTTAACAATTCCATTTCTACAGATTACCAAACAACAGGCCCTTTGCCGAACAGTCTAAACAGTCTAAACTTATGATAATCTACTAGGTTAGTAGACAACCTTTGCCGAACCATACTACAGAGAATATAAACTCATCAAAAGTTTCTGCCTCCTACTATAATGCATATATTTAAATACTTACAGCCTTACTGATTGCATCATTATTGCCGTTCTTCAATCCAAATGAATCACGATATCCTTGTCCTCATTCTGAAACAAAGAGAATAGTTCAGATTTACTTTATAACCATGTAAGCGTAAAAAAATTCAAAGAAAATCAGTATGTGCATTAATATAATACAGTATATCAGTACCTTTTTGCTTTTTTTCAATCCATATAGCTCACGCACCCAATCAGCTCCACACAACAGCACTTCAACAGTTTCGGGTTTCAAACAGGAGCGATGCGGTTCGATCACTCTACTACCTGCGCTAAAAGTTGACTCTGAAGCCACAGTACTAATAGGAATGCTCAATACATCAGATGCCATCTTAGACAAAACAGGAAATTTTGAAGCGTTTGCTTTCCACCAAGCAAGAACATCAAATTTTGAACTTGGAGGAATAATACTCTCACTCAAGTACTCTTCCAGTTCTGACTTTGTAGGCTCAATAATGCCACCACTCTCCCGAACAAAACTCTCATAATCATTGATGCCTTTTGGTGTTTTACGCTGTTCATTAAAGAAATTAGCATCGGACGAAGACAATTCACTTGATTCATTCCTTTTCATATTAGCATCTTTCTCTTCCATGCAATATTCTAAATTAAGATCAATCAAAGCATTTTTTAAGTATGTCAAATTATTTTCTGAATCACTTGCAATTGGATAAAGGGTAGGAAAGCAAAACATTGGAAGGATCAGTTTAAAGCGTGGATCCATGACGGCACCAATAGACATCACTAAATTAGTTTCCCCCCAATATTTTTCAAACTTCAATTCCATTTTTCGTGCCATCTCTCGAATATGCAGATTCCGATCAAGTGCCCTTTTGTCTATTATTTGTTTCACTCTCCTGATTTCTGATAAAAACAAGTTTGAAGTTGAATACTCCGAACCAGAGACAACATTTGTGACATCAGAAAATACCTCAAGAAATGAGCAGACACCTTCAACTCTTTCCCAGTCCCCTTCACTTGGTACATACTCTTTAAACCCCATATCAGATGTGGAATACATAAGAAAAGCATCTTTAAATTCGATAGCACACGACAGCATGTTAAAGGTCGAATTCCAACGAGTTGAAACATCTAATATCAACTTCTTACATTTCAAGCCTAATGACATGCAAATTTCAGAGAATTTAATTCTACGACCTTCCGAGGCTGCCACATATTTAACACCATCCCGAATTCTGTCCACTATTTCCTTAGTTGGTTCTAAACCATCTTGCACACATAAGTTCAATATATGTGCACAACATCGTGCATGGAACATTTTTCCATCAATTGATAATTTCTTTCTAAGACTAAAAGTTTGTTTTAAATATCGTAAAGCAACATCATTAGCAGCAACATTATCAACTGTTAATGTCCCAATTTTATCAATGATCCCCCATTCACTCAAACACTTAAATAAAGCCTCTGAAATGACCAATCCACTATGTGGGGGAGGGACATTACAGAAATTCAGAACCCTCATGTTAAGCTTCCAATTGGAATCAATCCAATGACCCGTGACAACCATGTATCCTAATTTTTGATGTGACGAAGTCCACATATCAGTAGTAATGTTAATTTTCCTAATAGACTTAAAATTTTCTCTTAATTTATCCCTTTCAATTTCAAAAGTACTAACACAATCCTTTTTAACAGCCTGCCTACTAATTTTCTGCCAATACGAGGTAGCTGTTCGCATAACCATGTCAAACATAAAACTTTCGACATGCCTAAATGGTAATTCATTTACCAAGATATAATGAGAAATGATTTTTCTCATCAGAGTATGATCATATTTAAAATTACCAACTGTTACCTCAGAAGATAAGGCATCGCTCGGTTGAAACTGAAGTATTGCTTGGTTCGTTTGTCCATGTGAAGCCCGACATTTATCCACATGCCTGTTCAAATTTGTTGTGCACCCCGTAGCCCCTAATTTCATTCTCTGTTTGCAAAATTTACAAATTGCAAATTTCTGCTTGTTCTCCTCAACAACGTCCAAATGCGGCCAACAACGAGCTTTCTTCTGTCTTTGCTTCTTTTGATAAGGCTGAGTAGCCTGAGTAGATTGCTGAGTTTCAAGGCTGCCACCTTTTCTTTTTCTTGAAATTTCCTCCTGTTCAGATGTGCCTTTATCATTACCAGTACCACCGTCTTCACCACCGTCTTCAGATAGCGATTCATCGCCAAGACTTTCTTCACCAAGACTTCTTACTTCTTCAAATTCAGCATTTTCTGGAATAATTTCAATCCGTTTCTTATTTTTGGAAGATGCCATCCGAATCTGCAATATCAATAAACATAATTCAAACATAAGTCAAAGTATAAACTTTAAACATAATCTGGAATAAACAGATTATCAGCTTAGGTTCGATCTGAAGTTACTAGAATAAACAGATTATCAGCTTATCGGTATATCAGACAACCAACTGTAAAGCACAGATCACAAACAGGAAAATTAACAACCAATTGGGAGAGAAAGTTTGAGATCACTAAGGTCCCTGGACTTGACAATTGACTTATCCTGAAACAAACAAACCAGATAACAAGGCACATACAATTCACTTGGAAACACACACAGATACACACACAGACACATAAAAGCAAGATAGATAAAGAAACCTGAGAAGGGGGGGTGGTAGAGGTAGAGGGAATAGATTTAGCAAGATCAGGAGTGAACAGGGCGAGAACAAGGCCTTGTTCATCATCAGGGACCTCTTTCTTGATCAATTCTTGATTTTTTTGGTGATTGTTAATGTTGGTATTGTTGTTAACAGGAGGGGTATCATCAGGGCCTGGATTGGGGAGAGGGAGAGAAACAGAGACAACTCCACGACTAACAACTTTGAGCTTCATGATTGAAATGTGAAAACAGGGGGATTGTAGTATAGATGAAGCAGGTATAGTATAGATATGTTTGTTTACAAGAAAACCCTGATATGAAATGGTGGGATAAAAAAGACTGCAAGTGTAATAAACTTTATGCGATGTAGAAAACCACAATTTAAGTTCATATTATACCATGACCAATGCTAATAGCTGCTACAAACTATACGAAGATTAAACTTTTGTAATCTTTAACAACACAATTTTTTAGTACGCCAAATAGACAGCCTGGGTTAGATGTTGTGCCTAGCTACATGGCACCCACAAAGTCTGCTAAAGCCAAAGTGAGAAGTCAGGGCCCTGTCACAACTAAGCCCAGAAACTCATCTGCCAATCAGTGGACTTTATCAAATAGCAGAAGTATGTTCTTTATCAATCAGCTATTGTTTTCAGCAGAAGTATGTTCTTGAAGCCAGATCATGAATAATTGACAGAATATGAACCTTGACATCATTTACAGTGCAGTAACAAACACAAAGCTGGTACAGAATCATAGAGGAAACGTTAAATTTAAGGTTGCTGCAAGAACTTTGTGCCAAGTTTCCTTGGCCTTTGCCATAACTCAAAGATGATAATAGACGAACTAGATTACTAATAAAAAACATTTCATAATAAGATGAAGACATCAAAAAAGTAAAGCGATCCCATATCAAGCAAAACTAGACCATCGAATATTTAAAAAACCAATCTCCTTAATACATAATCAATCGAAATTCATAAAAACCTAAGATGGGATGTCATTAACATCTAATCACACTTATTAGCAACACTAGATAGAAATCAATAAACATAGTAACTGAGACATATAGCAAATGCAGACCTTAAAAACTTCGAAGCTAAACTAACAGTGCAACTATCACTTATCACTTAAACAGATAAAACCTAGGTTATACATATAAAAAGAGCAGAAATTAAAGGTGTAAAAAGAGCAGAATATGAGTATATACCTTCGTGGCTTCGTGGAATCTCCAATATTTGAGAGAGAGTTGATTGAAAGTCGATGTCGATAGAGTTTATTGGAGTCGTGGAATTAGGGATTTAGCATAGACGAAGACGAGACAAGATGAATTAGGGATCTAGTATTTGCGGCAGCTTTTTAATTTTAGTAACTATAACTATAACTATTAGGTTTTATTTTAGATAGTTGATTTGGGCCGGGTTATATATTTTTATCTACTTGGGCCTAGATATTTGATTTGGGCCGGGTTATATGTTTATATTCGGCTCGGTTCGTTAAAGCTCGAAATTAATTTTTTATTTTTTAAAAATTTGGAAATATCGCTAAATTAAATATATCTTGACATCCGTATGGTTGGATCGTCGATAAATATTTTTTAAAAAATAGAAACAACAATTCGTGATAAAGCATTAGTTACTAGTACTAGTTAGAATAGTTGAGATCTACTAAGATCGACAACCAAATTAATTTTTTATTTTTTAAAAATTTGGGAATATCACTAAATTAGATATATCTTGACATCCGTACGGTTGGATCGTCGAGAAATATTTTTTAAAAAATAGAAATAACAATTCGTGACAAAGCACTAGTTACTAGTTCTAGTCGAAATAGTAGTGATCTACTAAGATCGACAACCAAATTAAATTTTTATTTCTTGAAAATTTGGGAATATCACTAAATTAGATATATCTTGACATCCGTACGGTTGGATCATCGAGAAATATTTTTTAAAAAATAGAAACAACAATTCGTGACAAAACACTAGTTACTAGTTCTAGTCGGAATAGTAGTGATCTACTAAGATCTCCAACCAAATTAATTTTTTATTTTTTTTAAATTTGGGAATATCATTAAATTAAATATATATTGACATCTGTACGGTTGGATCGTCGAGAAATAATTTTTAATAAATAGAAACAACAATATGTGAATAAGCACTACTTACCAGTTCTAGTCGGAATAGTAGTGACTAGTGATCTACTAAGATCTCCAATCAAATTAATTTTTTATTTTTTTAAAATTTGGGAATATCATTAAATTAGATATATATTGACATCCGTACGGTTGGATCGTCGAGAAATAATTTTTATAAAATAGAAACAACAATATGTGAATAAGCACTACTTACGAGTTCTAGTCGGAATAGTAGTGATCTACTAAGATCTCCAACCAAATTAATTTTTTATTTTTTTAAAATTTGGGAATATCATTAAATTAGATATATATTGACATCCGTACGGTTGGATCGTCGAGAAATAATTTTTATAAAATAGAAACAACAATATGTGAATAAGCACTAGTTACTAGTTCTAGTCGGAATAGTAGTGATCTACTAAGATCTCCAACCAATTTAATTTTTTATTTTTTAAAATTTGGTAATATTATTAAATTACATATATCTTGACATCTGTACGGATCTCCAGAACTCAGAATCGTTCGTGAACAGTTCGAGATCGGCTTGAGCTCGAGATCGGCTCGAGTTGTTCGTGAACAGCTCGCGTGCGGCTCGAGCTCGGTCAAAGCTCGGCTCGGTTCGAGTTGACCAAAGCTCGGCTCGAGTTGACCAAAGCTCGGCTCGGTTCGTTTCGGGCAAAGCTCGGCTCGGTTCGATGAAAAGCTCGTTCGGTTCGGTTCGTGAACAGCCCTAAAGGCATCTCACTAGAACACTGAGGTTGAGTTCTTGACCATTTGTGTTTTTGTAAAATTCTCGACTCAACTCTTTTATTCAATTCCTCCAAGAAAAAAAATGAGCCCCCGTGAATCCCTTCTCCTAATGCTCCTGCTCTTCGTGATCTCATCTTCTCTCCAGGTAAAAACACACTCACACACTATCTCTATCTTTTTCTCTATTCATCTTAAACCCAGATCATGCCTCTCTGTTTTACCCACATATCAGGTTATAATATGTACTTTGTATTCTCACTGCAGGCAGAAGAATCCCCAGTCCTCGAATCATCCGCTTTCTCGATCGCACTCGACACTCTTCAAGTTCAAATCAAGCAAGTCCATATATTCACTTTGTCTATTCTAAATTTTTCGGAATTTTTAGTTTGTTTTTTAAGATGTTTGTTTTTATGTTAGTGTTTTGCAATTGATTACGAAAACCATTTATTCTGCATTTTTAGTGCAGAACACTACATGAATGCAGAATAAATGGTTGTCGTTAAGTGAACTTTATTGAGGATTACTTATGTGGTGTTTTTTGCAGATATAAGTTTGAAAGGGTTGATCTGCTCCGTAGAGCAATGACTCACTCTTCCTATTCGGAAGAGAACAACAAAGCACTTAGCATTTTAGGCGAGAGAGTTATCGAAACTTCTGTTTCGCTCTCTTCACTTGTCGAAGACATTGACATAGCGGCCAAGGACTTGAACAAGAAGATTTCGGAGATATCCAAAGTGGAGGCATCATGTGCCTTTGATGGATTGCGATTAGGATTGCAGAAGGTAGTTAGGGTTTCGAGGAAGACTAATTCGTCTACTCCTGCTGTGGTGTGTGGTACATTTAGGGCTATTTTTGGTGCTATTGCAATTGATAAGGGCAATTCTGATGATGCTGGGAGTGTGTTTTGGTATGTTCATGGTGGTGGTAAGGGAAAAGCTTTGGCAATGTAAGTACGGGATTTTTACATTTCCACAGGTTTTAGGGGTCTAATGTCGTGTTATGTTGCTTGTTTTGGTGTGCTTGTGTATTAGCTAGCATGTGTTTTTCCATTAACAGAACATCATGTTTTACGAGTTATGACGGTACAATATATTTTAGATGAATATGCTTTGCCAGATTAGCCCGTTTGGGAAATCTTATTTTTCAGAAATAAGTTACTTATTCTGGAAAAAAGTTAGAAAATATGTACTTTTTTCTGAAATAAGTAACTTATTTTTGCAAGATAACAAATATTAAACTCCCCATACACATTTTTCTCTAAAAAAAATTATGTAAATATGAAATTTTTTCCAAAATAAGTAACTTATAAGTTCGTATGAAAATTTGCCAAACGGGTTGGAACTCTGGAAATCCCAAGTTATTTAGAATTCCGGCTTTACTGCAATTTAAGATCATCATATTTTCTTTTTCAAAGATGCTTATTGTTGTCAGGAGACAAAAACATTGCAGGTCAATTTATAACTCATTGATAGGTTTCTGTGATAAAACGATAATTAGATATTGGCTTTTTGCAAATTACAATATACTTGCATGTTGGGCATACATGTATATGCTTGTGTAAAATCCCTTGCATCTACGCGAATGGATGTGTAAAATAAAAAATACACTCTGCTGGAAACTCTAGGAGCAGGAAATTTAGATCCAGGAGGGAGTATTTTTTCTGAAATTTTTGAATGAAATATCAATTTATTTTCATCAGTGTACAAATACACGAGGATAAAACATTGTGTCTTTCTTTTCATTTTCCTTGCAAAATCGGAGTATAGTTGAGCAGTCAGAACAACTGTTCGCGTAGTTATAATATCAAGATCCTTGAGCTTTAACATTAGATTTGCCCGTTTAAGAAATCACAGGGCTTGAGTCTCGGTAAAAGCATGCGTATATGCTTTATCTGAGTTTCTGCAACTGACTATTTTTGAATAATTCTGAAACGTTTATCACTGTGAATCATACATTATTTTATTATATCAAAGTTTACTTGGAGAAAGAATGGTGAAAATTTGAATGACTTGACAAACGAGTTTTTCTCTGGTCATAATAAATTTTACCAGTAACTAGTGATGCGGCCTCTACTAATACGAGAAAGGGACCAATCAATCACCCATCTTCACACTGCAACCCTGTCTTAATGTTATGCAATGTATATGATATTAGATTGTTAACAGACTCTATAGATTCCATACTAAGTTTGGCTGTTGGAGATTCACTTATTAGTACTTGAAATGCAATTGTGAGTAATGACCCTCCTGTGGTTTTGTCCTCTGCCCTGGAAGATATCACCAGAGGCCTCCATTCTATACCTTCTGGAAGTATAGCGAAGCCTGAGGGCATTATACATACATTGCTAGAATCACAGCCCGTTATCACAGACTGCATGTTGCTGATGTCCACAGGTGCATATACAATTGTTGATTCATAAACATTTGTGCAGCTATCCTGGAGTATCCATATGCTATTTTCCTTTCGCTTTATTTCCTGGTTGCGTTAAAAATGTAAGTTTTTAGTGGAAACAAATAGAGTTGACTAGTTACATTTTGCTAAATATCAGCTTACTTGGATAGTTACTGCATTGCCTCGATCTTGCCCTTTAGCCAAATTCACAATGGTCTGTACCGGACCTCCATTTGACATAATGTCCCGCTGGATTAATACAGGGAAATGTAAGTGGTTATTCATTTTCGATAATAATATATATGTTAAAGGATTAGGTGAATACCTCGTTTCTTCGTGTTTCATCCCTTAAGAAATCAAACAGAACATGATGAGAGACAGCAGCCAAACAGACGTGACTGCACATAATATGAATCCAAGGGGTTCTCCAGGATCATTCAAGTTTTTCCTGGATGCTATGTATGTCGTCTCCTGTTTTACTAGGGGCTTTGTTCCAAGTATGACTACTTGATGCTCCTAGAGCACGATAGAAACTCTGTCATTCTTTGAGCAAGGTTCAAAATGCTTTTTCTCCCGGCCAATGTAGCAACACCTTACATTAGAGAAGTGGTGGACTATATATAAGTTAGATGACAAAATATCAGTATGGAAACGATTAACCTATATACAGCTAGGCTCACCGGTCGAGTCTTTTGTGGGGACATTTGTTGCCATGAAGAAGACTAAGCGCTCGCGTTGCAGCTGTAGTGTTTTTAGCCAATGTCTTGCACCAATGGCCATTCCACTTTGAAAAATTGTTCGATACAACGTGTGTATCAAACCCTTTTGGCATTCCAGATGTTCTACCCAGATCACCTGAAATAGCATTACGTAATCAAGATCCAACTTATTTTCTTGTTTTCCACCTATATCATTCATAAATTTTTATCTTACAAAGGCCATTTGACTTGTCAATTGTCTATTGAGACATCAACAATCGCCCATTGATCAGTACTCAATTGTTTGCAATATCGAACAAAATAAACTTCTCTTGTGGCGACCATTGGAGTAAGCATTTGCATCTCTGCAAACACCTGCGCGGAACAATAAGAACTTTTGAATCCAAATTCCATTGGTTTTGCTCTTATTTACATGTATGAGACATTTTCTGTTTTTAAGAGTCTAAGAGAAGCCTATATATACTTGGTAAATGTTGGCCTGTGCCTTGACATTCAGAATAATTGCGAAATATATGAGCGGATCACTCACAAGTTGAATGGCTCTTTACTTGCACCATCTCCACTGCTAATAACATCTATGGTAGCTGCCTTGGAGATCATGCAAGAAAACAATTCTTGCCACTGATTCTGCACTAACATTAATTACCCCTTGTTAATTGCAGGTACTTTTGTTGTTCCGAAAATAAAAATACATTCCGGCCTGTATAAGTTGATGGCATTCGAATTTAACATGAGTGAACGAACTTACCACGTCCATGAGACTTTGAACTAGTGTAGTAAGATCCATAAGTACAACTCCAGTTTCTCTTGAAGCTTCAACAGATGATCTTTTTGTCTGCTTTTTGGTTGATTGTCCCACAGAGAAGTCCTTTATGTATTCATCATAATTATCTACCGGCCAGTCTCAAAGCTTTTAATCCGCCTGCCATCCAAATTATTTAAATAAATAATAAAATTATATAATTAATGATAATTAATCGATTGTCGTTTTTAATTAAAAGGCGTTTACTTTTAATCGATAATATTATCTTTCATAAACCCCTAAAATATCGTATCTTCTAATTAGTAATATTTGTTTTATAATTAAAACACGTTAACTTTTAATTTAAAACATAATCTTGCAATAATTAATATATAAATATAGTATTTAAGTAGAAATGTAATGAACTAAAAATGTAATTCATATTCGAGTATGAACTGAATACGGACTATAAATCATACAGTATTCGGGTAGAATCATTCATTTTATTAAGAATAATATAAGATTTAATCTAAACAGGTATAATGAGTGCTTAGGATAATATTGGGCTCTTTTCATAAATAAATAGGAAAAAGTAAATTTTTGCATATTTACTTTTGTTAAGAATACCAATTTGCAATTTTACTAACTAAGTTTCTAAATTACAAATATACTAACCCTAATCCTAACCCCTTCCCCCTTCTTTCTGTGAAGCTCGACTGTACTCTTTTTTTTTTTTTTTTTTAAGGTGGGGTCTATTTTGGTGGATTTGGGTTTCCTGGCCCCGCAGGGGCATATCCAAATGAATGCAACCACATTCAACTAAATTTGCAACTGAATGCAACCACATTCAACTAAATTTCTGATTTTAGGTTCCATTTGTCAGTTGTCATTTTCGACCTCATTTTTGAACTATATATATATATAGAGAGTAGGGAACCTAAGATACATCTTAGGTAAATTCCCTGAGATATGTGTGTTTTAAATGTAAATATGGGGTGGGCAATTTTGTAAAATCAAGAGTTGTTTAAAATTTTATTAATTAGCCCTGCGGGCCCAATAGATTTTAAAAGGATTTTATTCATATCTCAGGAAAGTTACCTGAGATATATCTCAGGTTCCTTTTTCTCATATATATATATATATATATATATATATATATATATATATATATATATATATATATATAGGGTTGGACTCCATAACAAACACCTTATATAACAAACAATAAAAAACACCTTAGATCTAATAGATCCAATGCCCCTGGCGGGCCACCCAATACAAAAAGTTCTTATTTTTTTACTCTCTATCCATCCATCATTTAAAAAAAAAAAAATTAAAAAGTTACTGTTCATGATGATGACGTTATCAGTGACGTCATTATGAACAATAAAATTTTTAATTTTTTTTTGCTGGCTTAATAAAGGGTAAAAAAATAACAACTTTTTGTATTGGGTGCCCCTGGCGGGGCCAAAGGATCTAATAGATCTAATGTGTTCTTTGTTGTTTGTTATATAATAGTGTTCTGTATGGAGCAAAGGCCTATATATATATATGAGAAAAAGGAATCTAAAGTTAACTTTTGGAAGATTTCCTAAAGTTAACCATATATATATATATATATATATATATATATATATATATATATATATTGAATGTGGGTGATATTTTGGTGGATTTAGGTTCCATGGCCCCGCAGGGGCATATTCATAGCTCTGTTTGGGATTGCTGTTAAAAATTGCTGTGCTGTTAGAAAAATTGCTGGTAAAAAAAGTGCTGTTAGAAAAAGCTTAATACTGTTTGGTAATATTTTTTATATGTGCATGTTTTGATGTAAAAATATATTTAAAATAATGTTTTTGATGAGGTTTGATGTTGAAATCAGCTACTGCTTTCCGCAAAAGCTGAAAAGCAGCTTTTTTCAAAAGCATGGGGGACCTGCTTTCTCTAAAAGCAACTTTTAGGCCAAAAGCACTTTTAAAAAAAGCAGCTTTTAAATTTTACCAAACACCTTTTCTACTACTTTTCAGAAATAAGCTGCTGTTGCTGTCTGCAATAGCAATCCCAAACACAACCTGAATGCAACCACATTCAACTTCTTTTTTAAGAAAAAGGTTGGGTGATTTTGGTGGCTTTGGGTTGCATGGCCCCGCCAGGGGCAATATTCAACTGAATGCAACTAAAATCAGAAATTGAGTTGAATGTGGTTGCATTCAGTTGCTTATTTCAGGTTCCATTTGTCAGTTGTCATTTTCGACCTCATTTTTAAAATATATATATATATATATATATATATATATATATATATATAATTTAAAAATGAGGTCGAAAATGACAACTGACAAATGGAACCTGAAATCAGAAATTTAGTTGCATGTGGTTGCATTCAGTTGCAAATTTAGTTGAATATGCCCCTGCGGGGCCATGGAACCTAAATCCACCAAAATATCACCCACCTTATATATATATATATATATATATATATATATATATATATATAGTTCAAAAATGAGGTCGAAAATGACAACTGACAAATGGAACCTGAAATCAGAAATTTAGTTGAATGTGGTTGCATTCAGTTGCTCAGTTGAATGTGGTTGCATTCAGTTGAATATTGCCCCTGGCGGGGCCATGCAACCCAAAGCCACCAAAATTACCCTACCTTTTTTTTTAAAAAAGAAGTTGAATGTGGTTGCATTCAGTTGAATGTGGTTGCATTCAGTTGAATATTGCCCCTGGCGGAGCCTTGCAATCCAAAGCCACCAAAATCACCCTACCTTTTTTTTTAAAAAAGAAGTTGAATGTGGTTGCATTCAGTTGAATATTGCCCCTGGCGGGGACTTGCAATCCAAATCCACCAAAATCACCCCACCTTTTTAAAAAAAGTTGCATTTGGTTGCATTTAGTTGAATGTGGTTGCATTGAGTTGCAAACCAAAATCCAGCAAAATAGCTCCCATCTTAAAAAAAAAAAAAAAAGTACAAGTCGGCGGCGTCTGTTGATCGGGGGAGGAGAGAGAAATTGAGGGAGGAGGGGGCCTAGTATTTTTGCAATTTTGAAACCTTGTTTGGTAAAATTGCAATTTATTAAGGAAGGTGGTATTTTTGCAAAAAAAAACTTTAAATCTAGTATTTTTGGTAAATATCCTAATATTTAATCCAAATTTTATTTTTTTTATCAAATTTAAATCATTTATAAAACGAAATCAAACATAAGCTCAGATAGTCCAGATATTGAATAATCCGGATCAATTTAAGATATTGAATGGTAACAATCGAAATACCTTTGGTTCCTTTGCTTGTGGGTAATGGCAAATTTGCCTCGTTGATTGCGAATTTGCAGTGTTGAATATTAATATACATAAATCTGTATCACTACTATTTAAGTTCTTTAGGAGCCAGGTAGTCCCATTAAATGGCTCAAAAACATGAACTACAAATAACCAAAGAAAGTTAATAATCAAAGAAATGGAACCAAAAAGTAAGTGTCATTATTTAACCACTGCACTATTTTGCTCGGATATAACTGCAATTGATTCGAAAGAACAAAACACACCTTTGGAAGATCGCCGATGAAGCCGATGATGCCGATGGCGTTCCAGTGGATAAGCGGGTTTAACGAATTTGTTTGCTCGATATAGTGATACCGAATTGATTGACATGTTGCTAAAGATCATATGTTAATCAACGGGATTTAGTATCAATCAATCAATCCACGGGAATGTTGTCTGAATGTTATGTCTGAAACAATTTTAGTAATTTTGGAAAAGCTTTGCTAGCAGGCATTTAGAAGATATAGATTCATCATAATTAAGTATCTACTGGCCAGTCTCAAAGCTTTTAATCCATAATGGCCGGTCATCAATATTATTAAGGGTTTTTTAATAAAATATCCCAATTTAAAACATGGTTTGTAAATATGTCCTATATATATTTGAAATTTCAAATCTATCCTAAAATCAGTTTTTCATTCAAATTTTAACAGAAAAGGACCATTATACCCTTTTTAATCAAATTTATTTTAAAATATAATGTCTCTTAAGAACATAATTTGATTAATTTAAATTATAAATTTTAATATTTTATTTGGTTAAGGGTGCCCCTGGCGGGGCCAGTGTAAGAAAAAAAAAACAAAAAAATTTTATTTTATGGTTAAAATTAAAAAAAGCACCCATTGTCCTGTACTAAAAAATATAAAATATTTTTTTCAATTAATAAAATTTTAAAATTGTAGTATACTTATAATAATAACTAATTAATAAAAAAGGGTATATTAGTCTTTATAAAACTTAAAAATTGATAATGGGACATATAATTAATAAATCAATATGATGGGACATATTCGTAAAATGATCTATCAATTTGGGACATATTATACAAATTCCCTATTATTAAAATAAATAATAAAATCGTATAATTAATGATAATTAGTAGATTATCGTTTTTAATTAAAAGACGTTTACTTTTAATCGATAATATTATCTTTCATAAACTCCTAAAATATCGTATCTTTTAATCAGTGATATTTTTTTTATAATTAAAACACGTTAACTTTTAATTTAAAACATAATCTTGCAATAATTAATATATAAGTATAGTATTTAAGTGGAAATGTAATGAACTAAAAATGTAATTCATATTCGAGTATGAATTGAATACGGACTATAAATCATACAGTATTCGGGTAGAATCATTCATTTTATTAAGAATAATATAAGATTTAATCTAAACAGCCAAACAGGTAGAATGAGTGATTAGGATCATATTTTATCCAAATTTTTTTTTTTTTATCAAATTTAAATCATTTACCGTATAAAACGAAATTAAATATAAGCTCTGATAGTCAAACTATCCAGCAGGAGTACAAAATACTCCGACAGATTGTTTACGTTTGCTTTTTGTACGGAGATCAAGGATTATGATTAAAATAAATGAAGTAATGGGTGTAATAGTAATTTATTATTAAAATAAGTGAAGTGGTGGGTGTAATAGTGTAAAGTATTGTTAAAATAAGTGAAGTAGTGGGTGTAATAGTATAAAGTATTGTTAAAATAAGTGAAGTAGTGGGTGTAATAATGTTAAAACTTACTATTTTAGGAAACGTAAAGAATTGGTTGGGACGTACGAAAAAGGAAAGCGTAAACAATTGGTTGGGACAAAGGGAGTAAACAGATAACAGCAGTAGTACTAGTAGTGACGACTGGGCAGCAAGTGAAGTTGAAAGAAGAATCATCATCTACTAAAATGGCGAAATTGCAAATTCACTTGAATTTTACAACAACACCTTCGACCTTCTTCTTTATGTTATCTATCTATGCTCCTCTCTCTACCTCCACTTCGCACCACCAGCTCCGTAATGTAAACATCTCTCTCTCTCTCTCTCTCTCTCGCTCTCTTTGTTGTAGATACATTTAGACTGCTTGTTTATTTTTAACTTTAATTTGTTTGATCAAGCTACCTTTATCTGATTGCTACTTGTTTATCCTACTTGTCAATTGTTGAAATTATTTGTTTTAATTTTGTTAAATATCTTTTATTAATTGTTTGATGATATGTGCGAGACTTGTGATGATCAGACTCATACTCGTAAATTTGAGATTGCTCATGATATGTTCTGGAAAGACGGCAAGCCTTTTCGAATTATCGGAGGTGATCTTCATTATTTTCGTGTTCTTCCTGAGGTAAATTGTTGTTTTGTCCATGTAATTTGTTTTGCTTAATAGCTTTTCTTTTAAGAAACCTTAAAGTATGCTAACAAATTCAATGCGACAAGCCGACAAGTAAGTAGTAATTGATAAATTAAGTTAGCCGGCTGATTTGATTCCAATATTGTCTTTTTGTGAGTCATTTTTTTAATAGTTACGGTGTTTATGTATGCAATGGATTCTAGTCATTATTTTCCGTTAGTGTGTATTGGATATTTTTGACAGTTGACACATAAGTGTTGTACTTTCTGAGCTTCCGTGTTCGTTGTCAATTGTAATCAACTTCATGACTTTTAGTGCTTACATAGTTGTGTAATTAATCTATTTCCGAGTCTAGTGTTTGGTATTTATGTAATAAAGTTCAACCTTTTGTGGATCCAGTACTGGGAGGATAGACTTTTGCGGGCAAAGGCGTTGGGTTTAAATGCTATTCAAACTTATGTTCCTTGGAATTTACATGAACCAAGGCAAGGCCAACTGGTATTTGAGGGTATTGCAGATATAGTCGCATTTCTAAAACTTTGTCAGAAGCTGGATTTCGTGGTTCTGCTTCGACCTGGACCTTACATATGTGGAGGTTAGTCACGACAATCAACATTTTCAGGCTTTTAAGTTCATAGCATCTTCACTGGAATTTTATGTTATTTGTTAGTATAAAACTAAAAAATGCACCCAGTGCAGCAACCACCACTTCTTTTTGTTTATTTATTGCAACAATTTGTTTTTGTTAATCATTAATGTTGTCACTGGTTCTGTTATAAACATAGTTGTCCTTATAATTTTTTTTATTATTGATTTTTTATTTGAAAGAATGCCAAAAAATAAAAAGCGGTGACCGGTATTTACCTAATATCTGCTGCAGAGTGGGATTTGGGTGGTTTCCCAGCTTGGCTGCTTTCAATCGAACCAGCTGTGAGACTTAGATCATCAGATCCTGCTTTCCTTAAATTGGTATGATAAGTGCAGGCTAAATTTTATTGTAGTACATTAAAGAAGTAGGAGTAGCTTTCCTTTACACACTTGTTTACTGAAGGTTGTTAATTTTCTGTTCTGGCCTGTATATTGTAGCAATTAGCATAAAGCATGTAGAAGTCGAATTGCTTAAACTGACTAATAGTGTATGACAGTCTACTTGATTCCATGCAACTGTGTTATAGCTTATAATAACAGACAGATAATTTGTAATACATGGAAGAAGGGTTAGCAAGAATACTATTACTAGAAAACAGTTTTTTATTCAATAACTCAGTATCTCATCCCAAAATCTTATATCTAAACATTATAATATTATTATTGTATTTAGATTGGTGAAAGTTAATGCAGTTGTTTATCTTGAGAATTAACAAAAATTATTTAAAAAATATTAGTGATGCGTATCGGGATTATGAAAGGCTGATATTGAGTAGTTATTTGGATTATTATAGGTTGAAAAATGGTGGGGTATCTTACTCCCTAAAATGGCTCCTCTTCTTTATAGCAATGGAGGTCCTATAATAATGGTCCAGGTAAGTGTTGATACTTTTGCAACTTTCTTTGCAATTATTGCATTGCTGCTCTCTAGAAATCAAGTAAAGACCCAGAGAAGCATCATACTGTTACATTATCAAATATCAGTTAATCTGATGGAGATCTATGCCAAACAAAGATAAAGTGATTTTATGTTTAATGTTACCTATCAATATCATGTCTTGGATATTGCAATGACAGATAGAAAATGAATTCGGTTCTTATGGAGATGATAAACCATACTTGCATCATCTGGTAAAGTTAGCCAGATCACACCTCGGAGAAGACTTAACATTGTAAGTTTGTGAAGTGCTTTCTGACTGTTTATTTATCATTTTGACGGATATCTATCGTTGCTGTTGAACTTAGTACAAGATTTATATTTTTCCATCACTAATGGCCGGCCCTTACATGCCATTGAATTTTCACACCAAGTTTCTGCTGCTTAGGAATGCCATGCAACTCTCTCCATATGCTAACACTGTTCACACATCTCACTTAAGTATGTACTGCTTCTAATGTGGTTAAGTATATTTGATACATCTTAGTACTTCACTACGTTTTGCTATCAATGTAATTGTGTTGGAGTTCGAAATCATAGGTTTTGTAAAATATGTGTTCAGTACCGTTGAGAAGCAGAAGTTTATCTAATTAACGTTTGAGATGATTACCTAATTGTTTTTGAAGGAAATTGCTAGCATAGTGTCATGACAAGCAAAATTATTTAAAAGAAAAGTGAAAAGACTTGAGATTAAGGAATGTGCACCAGAAAGAGAGATTGCTATCATAAACAGTTTTTTCTTTATTTTACGTAATCATGTTGCAGACGGATCCCTAGGTAATGCATACCCGGTAGTAACTATGTGAGCATGTTGTTATTAGGATTCATCACCTTGTACAACACATTGCTTTATATGAGTGAGACACTCAAGGCAACAAAAAGGTACAGTTCATGGTAGTGCCAATGTTTGACACGCAAGGATGAGAAGTCCTTTTTGCTCTGAGCTAACTGTAGATGCCATTTGCATCGCATGAAAATTGCTGGTTTTCATAAAATGGAGATGAATGTGTAGGTCAGATTTATAGATGTTCAGAAGGCATACTTGTGACACCAGTAGTAGTTATATTTGGTACACATCTTGGTGATATGATGTACGGATTATCTATGAATTCACATACAAGTGGAACGGTGTGGTGTAAAGTGGTCTCTTAAGTTTTTAGGTGCTTAAATAATTTATTGTTGAAGTTATGCATGTGCCTAAATCAATAAAACGGTATTTTGAGGGTTATCACCTCATTAACCTTCTTGCATATTTTGAGATTAAGTTGACTAACTGCAGGTATACTACTGATGGAGGTTCTAGGGAAACTCTCCAGAAAGGAACAATTCGTGGTGATACTGTTTATTCAGGTAAACCTGTAATTTTTTTTTGTTCAGACCCAATTACAGCATGTCTTTTTGTAGAATTTAAAATTGTATCTTGAACTCTATTAGTGAGGGTGGGGGTCCTTGTGATAGTAGTTTATTTATCCACTGGCAGTCTAGTGTATCAATCATGCCATGTTGAAGGGTGTAGGTAGGCACTACAATTAAAGTTGGTAGAATTTTGTTGATACATATACCAAATATTCAGTTTTTAACTTTTTTTTAATTATGTCTTCCTAGCCGTTGACTTTACAACTGGAGATGATCCTTGGCCTATATTCAAATTGCAAAAGGAGTTTAATGCACCCGGGAAATCACCCCCTCTTTCTGCGTCAGTAATACAATTTCCATTATTCTATTAGGCCAGCTGTTCGTCAATTCATAGTGGTTAGTATTTTTTTCAGGGAGTTCTACACTGGTTGGCTTACACATTGGGGAGAGAATATTGCACGTACAGACGCCAAGTCTACAGCAGCTGCCCTGGAAAAAATATTGGAAAAAAATGGGTCTGCTGTGCTTTATGTGTGATCTTAAAAATAATTTATTGCGCTTAAAAATGGTTATTTGTATGTACATCACTGCAATGATGTACTCCTGTACTGTTTAGATGGCACATGGCGGCACAAACTTCGGATTTTATAATGGTGCAAATACCGGCGGTGGAGAGTCTGACTACGAGCCTGATCTTACATCCTATGATTATGTGAGGAAGATATTGACTTGTTTCTTTTTGTAACTGTTATGGGAATTGATGTCATTCCTACAGCTTACTAGTTACTGGGTCACCAACCCTAAAACTGACACCCAGTTTTTCAGGATGCACCCATTACAGAGTTTGGTGACGTGGACAATGCAAAGTTCAAAGGTACAGATTGATTTATCTTTCATACGCAAGCAAATTTTGTTTAAGTACAAAAGTGAATGGGATTTTTGCCGACATTTTTCCGACCATCTTGAATTAAAACATGTGCAAGAGTGGATGGTGCATGTCGCTGCTTAAGTATTATCAACACTGACTAGTAAACAATACTGTCCCAAAAAGATTTCATTACGTGTATGTATTATATCCGTCTACTACCATTTTAGCGAGCCCTTTTATTCTCTAAAAGGAATATTCTGATACAGATGGTGAGTCCGTTATGAGTTTGGTAAATTTAATTTCTTAAAATCCTAATTTCATGACAGGTAAGTGAAATCTAGACGTTGTAGCCTGACACTCGTCAGGAGATGTTTCAAATTGATACTAATTTTAGAAAGTTTGTTTCAAGATCGAAATTGATCTATGACGACTTCAATCTTTACTTATGTGGTACCTTTTTCAGCATTGCGGAGGGTGATTGAACAGTATAGTGCAGTATCCCTCCCTCCCCTCCCTCGCAATAACAAAAAGACTGGATATGGCAATTTCAGGCTGCAGAGAACTGCATTTTTGTTTGATATTCTTGACAAAATAGACCATACAGATATCTTAGAATCTGATGACCCAGTTTCGATGGAAGTCTTTGGAGAGGTAGACTATATGTATCTATTCAACTCTTTTCTTGTCTTTTCCTATTATGTTCAGCAGTCTTAAAATTTGTTTAGCATTTTAACTGTGGCTAATGGTATATTTACATAAATGCATTTCAGATGTTTGGGCTTGTACTATATGCTTCTGAATACATTCATAAAGGAAAAAAAGATATTCTATCCATACCAAAGGTGGGTTCCTGTTTTTTTTTAAGTTTAAAGTTTAGTATGGGAAATTGAAGTGAACTCAGAGTGGTTCAGCATGTTGTATTGTAACTGGCCTTCAAATTACTAATGAATTCAATGTTCCTCTCAGAAATGATTGGTGGCTCCAAATTCATACAGGGTAAAAATCTGACATATTTAATCAATTACTAGATTGATAATACTTCGTTTAAGCTTATATTGTAGCTTGGCTGGTTCTTGGACATCCCAAAAAGGGAAAAGTCTTAATATGTTAATCTGAATATCACCATAGAATAAATAACTTACCGTGATGTCTTTTATGATTTGCCTGCGATTTTATGATTGACATTGTGAAGTATGTCAACAATGTGTTGTACATCTGTAGTTCTTGGATAGTCTTCTTCAGAGTGACACTTATAATATTTTGAGTCCTGATACAAAATATAAAGGATTCCTATAGAGAATCTTGTTCTGTAATAATGATCACATTAACTTACTAAGTTCCATCCTTGATAATGTCGGCGATATTTTATTTAATACATTCAGATCCATAAAATTACAATTATAATCACATAGGAGAAATAATATACTTGAAGAGATGTTCTTACCCAATAAGCCTACAGCAACTGGTTACACAGGCTCCCTAGTGGATAAAAGACTAACTGCAGGGTATTGTACTTATCTTGGAGGTAATCTGGTAACATGGAGGAGTGAGATGTGGTGGCAAGGTCATCCGGGAATCAGAATTCTGGTCTAACCTATCATTCATGGATTGTGCAAGTGCAAACAACTGTGGTTGATAACAACTCTAGGTGTTAAAAGTCAAATTGAAGGGTCCAATGAAGCTCTATAATGGCATCAAGTCAGCAATTAATTTGCACCTAATCCTATACAACACAATAGCACAAAACATATTGAAATTGATAATACTTTCCTATAGGATATTGGACGAAGTTTATTTGTGTGTCCCATGCTCCGTCAGGATGTCAATTAGCTGATGTGCTAACTATAGAGCTCGGCAACTCGAGTTTTCATCTTATTATTTTATAGCAATGGTCAGTTACCAATGTGTAAATACTCACACACCCTCCAATCCTAGGCTACAAGCCAAGGAATATTTCTAACTTTTATCTCTCAGATGGAATGAAAGACATCTATTCCTTAGCTTGAGGGGGAATACCAAGATGTGAATTAAGGGAAGACGATTGGCAGAAAAATTAGGATGTTTAGTTTAGAATTTGTATCTATATGTCTTGATCGGAGGGACCGAATTTCCTGTAATTGGTGGGCTTTGATCTGATCCAGTAATGACCTAATTTCCTTTTCCTTGTTTTAATGTACTATATAATGCTGTATATTCAAAATGGACTAAAGTACTTACGATCTCTTATTTTGCTCAGCGGTATTTTATACAGTACAACTGATTGTATAGTATTAGCTTTTCGAAGTACTTGCTATTTCAGGTGCACGACAGAGCCCAAGTGTTTGTCTCGTGTCCTCCAAAAAATAAACGACCAAAATATGCTGGGACAATTGAGAGATGGTCAAATCAAGCTATCAGCCTTCCGAATCTCAATTGCAGTTCCCCCATCAAACTACTAATTCTGGTACATGATGCTCTACCTCATTCACCATTAAAATTAATTCCTACAGGGGAGTAAAGTTTAACCGTGCTTAGTTGGATTTGATTCTAGTGCCTTCAAGGAAAGGTTTATTGCATCAACTTTCTCAATGAATTTTTTGAATGATGATATAACTCTTACTATAATTCTATTGCAAGCGATGCTCTGGCTTCTTATTTTTTTCTTGAAAATATGTGTTTTTTCTTGGGATATTCGAGAAAAAATCAATTTTTTTGTGTTAATTATGTATTATTATTACTTGCCATGGCCTAGAGCTGCAATGAGTTTTATGGCTAGAATATTAGGTGAATCAAATCATGAAATTAATCTGCAAGGTACAGATCAGCAATATAACTTTTTTGTGATTAACCTATGGAGTGTGTGAAATTTATCATTGCATCAAGAAAAGAATGTGAAAACAATTTTATCATTATAGAAGATGTAAATTGTATTTTTTTCTGTTGAGTTTTTTCCCCATGATGTCTTAGTTTCTAAAATTGTAGACACAAATAGGTCCTTTTCGATATCCTATTTTAGTCTGGTAGAATTAATCACTTACAGTAATGCCTTCAAAGTGATTTGTGCATTATCTATGGTCCTTTTCGATATCCTATTTTAGTCTGGTAGAATTAATCACTTACAGTAATGCCTTCAAAGTGATTTGTGCATTATCTATGTAAAAGTTCTACTGTCCGAAGTCCAAGTAACTGTCTTGGTTATGCTGGCTACATCTTAATATGATTCAAGTGTCTCCACAAATTTAATCTCATTATTACTATTTTTGTTACTGTCCATATTCTTTATCTTACTTTAACTTCCTTGAGTTCATTTGTAAAATTGATAGGTTGAAAATATGGGTCGTGTGAATTATGGACCATATATGTTTGACAGAAAGGTAAAGATTTCATGGCCAATTTGTATAACTATTGTCCCCATTTTTACACAGCATGACCCCTGTGCTCTTGATGTTGTAGACATCTATGGCTGAATGCTTGTAGCTGTTTTTGTTTATTTTGTTGTTACAGGGTATTCTGTCCTCTGTTTATCTAAATGGTGAACCTGTCCATAAGTGGAAAATGCTATCAGTACCTTTCCAGAGAATACCCGAAATCCAGAAGATCAATGCAACCTTTCAGAGTGCGCCATCGGCCAATAATAAAAAATCTTGTCACAAAAAACCAATAATTAACTTAGGTATTTTCACTATTTTGGTAGTACAAGCTTTTGTAAACTAAAAAGATATTGGGTAGAAAGTAGAGAAGCAACTGTGTGTTCCTTCCTTTTGCAGACTCATTTTTAGAAGAGCCAGCATTCTATGTTGGTAGTTTTGATGTTGGAGAAGTTCATGATTCTTTCATTTCATTTACTGGTTGGCGTAAAGGGATTGCATTTGTCAATGGATTCAATATAGGCAGGTTTTGGCCGGTAAGCTAATGCTTTAGCTGAATTAATTTTCTTTTATATGTTGTTGGATCTGACTTGTAATATATTTTATTGTTGTATATCTACCCGCAATTAGTTATTCATATATCTTATTGTCCTTCCTCAGTCGATGGGACCGCAATGTAACCTCTATGTTCCTGCTCCAGTTCTACATCATGGCAAAAATGTTGTGGTAAGAGATGCTATAAATCCACCCACAAACCAACATGCACTTTTTTGTATTAATGTAAGCTTCCACAAAAATATTAACTTTATGAAATAATGTATGTGCCCCAATTATTAAGTTTAGCTCCTATGTAATTTGCTTATTTATGTAATTTGCTTATTTGCATAAGAAATGTCCACCAGTGAATTATCAGTTCAGTTACTCGGCCTTCCCTGTTTGACTTTCCAGCAAGCATAATCTCCTCTGTTAAACTTACTCAAGTACTCAACCATGCTTTATTGTCTTATTTGCTCATAATCTGCCACCTTGTATAATAGAAATTGAGAACCAAAGGTCCCACAATGTTCTTATAATTATGAGAAATCTACTCATTGCATTTACTTATCTCTCCCTCTTCTCTTCCACCTCTAATTTTCTCCACATTTTCCATTCAGTTATCTCTTCCATGTCATTCCTTCCCATCGAACATTCGAACGTGATCTAAGAATTTTGATCGCTCTTAAAAAAACCATGAGATTTGTATAATTTGTGATTTACAATTTTTGTTTTTTGTATTTTAAAAATTTTAATGATAATCCTTTCTCACTAAACGGTGTTATCTTTAACTTACTGTAGGTCATACTTGAATTGGAATCTCCGAATCCTGACCTTGCGCTGAGCTCAGTTGACCATCCAGATTTCACATGTGGTTCTAGTAGTTCGAAAGTGCATCAGCTCTAGAAGTATCGCCAACTTAATCTGTGGTGATTCTTTTAGGTATGTATAGTTATGATGCAGCTGATGTGGTTTCAAGTGCAGCATATTACGATGTCTGGTTGTTCTAGACTTTCATCATCCTTGCTTCAGGAGGTACCAGTGTCAGTAAAGACTGTTTCCGCTTCTTGTAAGGAAAAACTGAGCTAATTGAAAGACAAAAAGCTTCGCAAACACATCTGTGCTTGTAAGGGATTAGACCATGGTTATAAACACCTGTGATTCCAAAAAATCGACAAAGTGTTTAACAGTTGAGGTCCCAAGTGCTTGGCCATTTTTCTGGATTATTTTGTAAGTAAAAATGATGGTTTCGACTGAAAATTCAAAGAATGACATGCTTCTCTATCTATATATATATATGTAAATTGTTTTGTAGCACAAATGTTGGTTTTTACTGAATTCTCGAATTGGTTGCTGTTGACGTGATTTTTCTGATTTTTACTGTAGCGTACATGTTGGTTATCACTGAAAACACAACTTGCTTGACGTATAAATCAATTGGTGAAGCAGGTAGAGGTTTGAGTGATGACTTAGCTGCACTACAGGACCAAAACAACCGAACAAATAACACCGGTATAATAATATTTCCTCATGATAATAGTTAATAACCATAATATCAGGCAAAAACTGTCAACCACCGGACAAGAAGATTAGCTTAATGTTGTGTTTAGTTGGGGTGAATGGAATGGAATGGAATAGAATGAGAGTTCAATAGTCATTCATTTTATACTTCAAATCTCATTTCATAATCTTCATAGAAGAATATGTATACCAAACACAGTTTCATCATTCATAATTACAACATTCAGTTTTATACTTCATGTATACATCAATGGCCAATTAATTGTTTATGAACGATATCAGTAATAGCAACAAGTGATGCGGGGTTACAGTTTATCACCAGAATTCCCAAGGGGTAAAACCTGTTGTATTCCTCTAACACATATTAGTGCTAAATGTTCATACATCAGAGCATGGTGAAAAAAAAATCTCAATGCAGTATGTCATGCAGAATGCCAATATCCATGTCTCGAAAACATCAAATGGGAAAGCTTAGTTCTAAATGCTGATATTATTAACTCTGACAAAGCTTGCTTGTAAAACTACTTTGAAGCATTTGTTTGGCCCTGTTTGGATAATGCAACGGCAGCAGTTGCCGCAGCTGTCACGGCTGCTGCTGCCGCACCAATTTTGGCACCACCTGCGGCTTTTGCTACAGCAGCAACTTTAGCGAATGCAGCTACACCTCCAACAAAAATAGCCCTCAAGGCAACAGTTGGTTTTATTGTCATATTTTGTTTAGCCTGCACTAGTAAGTATTACATCAGATTAATAGTTCTTAACAAATTTCACAATGAAAATTAGTTCACAATTGAAAAAGTTACGAGGCTGACTCAGAAGCTACCGTTAAGATTTAAGCAAAAAATTAGACAAAAATTTTCGGAGACTTATTTTGGCCATCCCTACTTATTACAAGATCATAAGTTTGAAGCACTAATCTGATGATCAGTCCCCAATTACAAATCACATTATCGCATAAAAATTATATGAAGCGAACAAGTGTACAACTTAAGTGTGATTCTGCAAAACCTTGAAGCATATAATAATAGAACTATCTAGCAAAAAAATAAAAATAATAATAAACACAAAACGACAAGCTTAATTTTTTTTATCTGTTTTGAAAATTAGATTCAGTCGGGGGAGAGGAAAAGGAAACGAGGGCCTTAACCCTTGGCCCTCACTTTGTTCCGTACTTGTTTTATCCTGAAAGCATTGCATTACAACTCTTCTTTACGAGAGACAATATGCATATTCTCTGCTGCATGACTTTGAACTTTTGATAAGAGTGAAAACCACCTTACCTTTTACAGATAGAGCTGCAACTGAATCTTTTAGTCGAGAATTACAAATAATCAATTAGTTTATTAATTATAATCTCAAAGCCATACAGCCTGTTCACTCTATTAAATTATAGAAGACCAACATTTTGATCAGGACTGTCGAAAATCAAGCTTATATCCAACAGCAGGACTATGTCGACAATCAAGCTTATACATCCAACGCACAGTTTATAGTTACGATCGCAAACATATATTGTAATAATAAACATAGCTAAACAGTCATCCCCATTTCAGTTGGAAACACAAGGTAGGACATCTAGACAGATCATGTACTAAAATCCATGTCAGACATATGATCCAAGACCTCTCCAGTCGACATCAATACAAACATCAACAAAATCACTCTTAATAATCTTATAAGATTAAATATCAATGAAGTGAACTCATACTTGTTCCGCATGTCTAGTAATGAATTCAATATTCCTCTTAGAAATGATAGGTGGGTCCAAATTCATACGTGGTTAATTCTGACATAGTTAATCAGCTACTAGATTGAAAATACTTTGTATAAATTTAAATTGTAGCCTGGCTGGTTCTCGGACATCCCAGAAAGGGAAAAATCTTAATATTGTATGTTAATCTGAATATCACCATGGGATAAATAACTTAACTTGATCTTTTATACTTTGCCTGCAAATTCATTATTGACATTATGAAGTATGTCAACAATGTGTTATACATTTGTAGTTCTTGGATAGTCTTCTTTGTAGTGACATAAATTTCTATCGCAGTTCCATTGGAGCACTTCTAATATTTCGAGGCCTGGTACAAAATATTAAGGATTCCAATTCAAAATTTTGTACTGTAATAACCAAATTATCTGACTTATTTCCATCCTTTTGATGATATCTGCAATATTTTTTTTAACACTCAGATCCATCAATTACAATCACATAGGAGAAATAATATACTTATTATTGCAGGGTATTGTACTTATCTTGGAGGTAATCTGGTAACATGGAGGAATAAAATGTTGTGGAAACTGGCTTCAGGTCTTGCCTATCATTCAAGGATTGAGCAAAACAACTGTAGTTAATGACAAATCTAGGTGTTGAACGTCAAATTGAAAGGTCCAATGAAGTCTATTCTGCGAACTAGTCAGTAATTAATTTGCTCCTAATCCTATACAACACAATAGAACAAAACATATTGAAATTGTTATTACTTCCCCTAAGAGCAATTGAAATCTTTTGGACGAGAATCACAAATAATCAATTAGCTTATGAATTATAATCTCAAAGCCATACAGCCTGTTCACTGTATAATAAAATTATGGAAGACCAATATTTTGATAAGGAGGACTATGTCAATTATCAAGCTTATATCCAACAGGAGGACTATGTCACAATCAAGCTTATACATCAAACTCACAGTTTACAGAAACGATCACATATATAGCAATCAAAAAAATATATTGTAATAATAAAAATAGCTAAACAGTCATGTACTAAAATCTGTCAGACATATGATCCAAGACCTCTCCAGTCGACATCAATACGAATATCAACAAAATCACTCTTAATAATCTTATAAGTTTCTCCAATCAGGAATTCCACGAGTTCCCCTACACGATGAGTACCTAAATTAGTTTGGAAAGACATGTTCACTTTAGTAAGCAAGGATGTGGTCATTGGCACCGCTACCACATATATTGGAAGTGGAAAGTTACCCTTTTCCTTTACTTCTAAGAAGTTTGCTTTCTTCCTTGTGAAGAGTACCCTTCGAAAGAACTCCACATCATAGTTTGTCGAGTACGAAAACTTTTCATCGTTTTCATAGGAGGCGATAATATCCCCATAAATCTTGACATGAGCAGAAGATCTTCCCTTTAATAGAAAATTGACTTTCATAATTGCCTGAACGGCAAACGAGAAAAAAGTATAATTAACAGCAGCAAAACTCTTCTCGTTGACAAGCCCAACAACTGCACAAAATCGCCTATCAAACCAAGGCCTTTGACGTTCATGAATTGCAACACATGAACTTACAAATCCTTTGATGTTAACATGCCCATCAATGTCGCGGAGATCAATTTCCATTGTAAAAAACATCAACGGTTGTAAAACTCTGTTAGGCCCTTGCAGAGGTAGCAAGTTGCAACCTCTAGACAAGAAGTATGGCTCATTCTTACTGCGGGTGAAGACATTGCACCAGCCCCCATGACCCAGCAGAATCTTAACAGATCCATACAAATTCACCTCCTCCCCATTCGGACGGGCGATAAACAATGAGAACACCTCTAGAAGGGGTGATGCATACAATCCAGGCGAACGAGGCTGACAAAAAATGTAAAAGAAATTAAATCAGATAGCATCACAAATAGCATAAAAAGGAATAAAATGAGAAAGAAAACGTATCATCTAAAAGAGTGAATTTATGGAAAAGAAAATTCTTTATTGCCACAAACAGAGTATGGTAGATTTACAAAAATACAGTCTAAAGCACTAAAACCACATAAGCAAAAGACTACTCAACGAAACATAAGAACGTAAGAAGAAAAGCATACCATTACACGAAAAAGGCCAATCATGTCCTCGTAACACCAACCACGTTTTAGGGAAAATGGTTCACGCCATGTAACATATACCCGCACATAGAATCCATTTAATCCTCGAACGTCCTTGTATCCATCTTCCCCATTTTTAGGGTCAAAACACACAGTTCCCTTAACAACGAATCCATCATCTTCATAACCCCGCAGGTCAAGTGAGATTTCAAGTTGTGAATATGCTGGCACAGCCACAAGTTTTTTGAACAAATCAATTTCAGTTCCCAATCCGACCCATTCATGATCCTCTTCTATCACATTGAACATATGATTTTCATAGCACTCTTTGGCTATAAGCAATGGGCGACACTTAGCACATATCAGGCCAAAAACTTCAACCCCTAGTTCACCACCATCATCCTCATCTTCATTTATTTTTTTCTGACTCTTAGAAGCATCATCATCTTTATACAGAAACATTTCCACCTGAGCACAAACCCCAAATGTAAAGGCCACGCATTGCAATTCAACACGAGCACCGGTTTCCACTAAGCCTCCACCTTGAGCATCACCCTCAAATTGAAGGGTAAATAGCTTTTCAAAATCATTAGGGGTGGAGGGGTGGTCGATTATTTTAGGTAAAGGCTTTTGACCACGAGCAACAATAGCACCCGTATCAGCATTCTTGATATCAACAACTACGTGCAGTTCGTCAAAAGTGGGGATTTCTTGAGGATTCATTAATTGTAAACAATTGTTCTTAGGCGAAGAAGAATCAATATGTTGCGGGGAATCAAACCGATCTCGCTCAAAAAATACGAAATTCTTCGAGCCTTCCAAATCTAAAATTCTGATGTCACCATAAACATCGAGGCTTGCATGGACATTGGTAAAAACTTTAGCATATAAAATTTCGATAACAGGCTCACATCTTACACTAATATCAGGACTTTCATACATCTTGTGCTCAACCCTTGGAAGTGTTGTAGTTAATTCAAGTGTATCTTTATCGAAGCCGCCTCCTTTCTCATCCACATCCACAGACACACCATCATCTCCTTTCTCAACTATATCATCCACTATTTTCTCAACAACATCATCCAAGCACTCTGAAACTTCTGGACATTTTTTAGTCATGAATTCATCAACCTGCATACATACCAAATAAAACATTTAGTACCTAGAAAACTATGTTCCATTTATTATAAATTGATAAGTAACTAGGAGAAATATTCAAACAACAAAAAAAGAGGACGTAACCATACTTGGAATGTGATATCAAGCGTCTTCTCAACTAACTGTTCTTGGGTAACTAATTTAAGCCCATCAACCCTGTGAAAAACATAAACAGCAAAACTCAATACATATATAAGGATAATAAAATAAAGGTTTGCTGCCTGCTAGAATCGCACTCGACATATCCTTTAAATGAGTATTATAAACTCAAAAGACAAGCATTAAGTGTGCAGATAACATTAATCATTTTATTACAAATACAAACTTATACATATCTTTTGAAAGTAACTAAGCTAAGAAGCCTGTCAAAAAACTAAGCTAAGAAGAACACATCTTATTTTGTAATGATATTAATAGCTAAATCAATTGATAAAGATCTTGAAATTCATCTATGCTAAGTGGACTACAATCAAATGATAAAAGGATGGTATTCGCCGTTAATGGTTTGCACACAAATATATTTAATAATTGCATACAAAAATTCCTGCAAACCAATTAAGTACTGCGGTCAATAGAAGGGAATGATTGATATAGTGCGTCAGGGTATATCTCTAGGGGAAAACTAGTGTATATGGATTAAATCTATGCATGGTTATATAGGTTAGGTGACAAATCCACCTGCACTAGCTTGGAGACGACATGACTAGTTTGTTTAGACCTTTCTTCTGCGCCTATAAGGAGTTAGTAGTACACTCCTACCTACAGATTTAAAAAGTGAATACAAAAATTGACAACAATAACCAGATGTTTAACTCGAAAACGCCGATGAAAGCAAGTTATATCATCATTGTAGAACCAAATAGCCCATGTCATGCGACTCTTTTAAGTACCTTAATCAACTAATGTAATTTTCATCCCAAAGCACATAATTATGAATTAAAAGCAAACACAAACACCAAGGAAGTAACAACAAGCAATAACAAATTGACTAAGAAATTCTTACGTAAAATCATCTTCGCCGATGTTGCTGCAATCTTGAGCAGACTCTTCCCAAAGATCCTAATCGAGCAAAAACAAAACATGCGCACAATTAAATAAAAGTAAATCAACTTAAAAAGTGGCCATTGACATGAAAACTAAACAATATCGCACAATCAATAGAATAACATATCAATAACTTAATATTTACAAACAAGGAAAACAGTTTTAATCCTCGGGTTTATATCCCTAAAGCCCTAAAAATCATATTGCAAATTTCTAAAACCCTACTGATCAATAAAAATAAACAGTAACGGAGTAAAGTTTGTACAATTTCATATTCTTGAATTTAACTCTTCCCTTCAGACTAATTTAAACCGTGTCTCAACCCTGCAAAATCTTATTCTCCCATGCAAATAGTTTAACGATATAAAATTGCATTACATATAGAGATCTACTACATAAATAAACAGAAAAGAAGGCGTATGTAATTAGTCAATTAGTCCCTTGACCTTAGAAAAAAAGTTGCGTTGGAATAAGGGAAAATGGTCGGTGAGAAACCTAACCATATTGCCAATAGTATTACCTACCGCAATCTCCGATCCTCCTCCCTCTGTTGTCGCCATGTCGATGTCCACTTTCATGGTCTAGTACTCTAGTCTAATAAGAATGGTAAATATTGACACGGAAGCGAAACCCTAAAAATATCGAATTTCGGTTAAGTATTTTGAATTTTGAATCGTGTTTGGGTTAGGTAAAAAATTTATTTAAGATAATCCGGCCAGTTTCGGGTTGACCAGCAAAATACCGGAACCTGAATTTGGGTTAGTGTTGTGGAATAAAAACTAGGTTTAGATTATTGCGGCTAGGGTTTGTGTATTTAATGCTAGGGTTCGTGAGCTTCGTGCTTTAATGGCTGCTTCTGCGTTCGAGACTTAAACGGTCCTCACAGAATGCCTACGTATCTCTGTAATTAGAGAATCAAGCCAAGAAAACGTAGTTCTGAGTTGAGGGGTCTGACCCTTTATATAGGCTGAGAAGCCTCAGAATTAGGGTAGGGTTAGGAGACTTGGTGGGCAAGTCATCCTTGAGGAAGGTTCTAGACTCCTTCCTTGTATGATTATGTGACTTGGAGGTTACTCTTTGTAAAGATAACGTCCTTATCTGACTTGTATCTCCCAGCTGTTAATTACCCCTAAATATTAATTACGAAATTAATATTATAATTGGAGTTTGGGCCCACCTGGTGGGCCCCACGTTTGGACCATTCTAGGCCTAATTAATGCCACATTAAATGTGTCCTTAGGGTTTACTTTTAGCCCATATCATTTGCCCCCCAACTTCGAGGAAAACTGATCAGGTTTTCGTTGAAGTTTAAAAGGTTTATGTACACTAGTGTTTCACGTGTATCGTCTTGAATGTAAAGTGTGGAGCGACCTACACATTTACGACGATTTGCCTTATTCGAGGTTAAGCAATTTTTTCGAACAACCTTTGTTATTGAAATTTGCCTATTTACTTTAAGGAATGAAATTCCTCATATTTTTTCATATTTCTCCTAAATTTTTAGGATTTTTCTGGTACCCACGGGTATTTTTCTTTATCTTTGACATATCAATCAAAAATATTAAATTGTGCTTCATGCATAAAATTATTTTTTTTTTCTACTTTTCTGGAATTTTTGGAAATTAATTCTGTCTCTTTTTTTTCCAGCTCATTTTCGAGCTCAAAATTCGAGCTCAAAGTGTCCCAGGTCGGGGCATTTTTCGAGCTCATTTAGCCTATTCTCGACCTGGAATTCTTCGAGCTCAGCCAGTACAAATTCGAGCTCAAATATTGAGTTCAAATAGGGCCAGGTCGTGGCTTTTTTTGTGGAAATCAAGTGTTTTTCCGACCTCAAATTTATGAGCTCAAATCTATAGCATATCGACCTCACTCAGGTTTCAGGTCGTGAGATTCGAGCTCGATTTGCAGTTGATTATCGACCTCAATTAAAAAAGAAACAATCTTTAAAATGGTTCCAGGTCGCGCCTTTTTTGTAGATTTTTCAGTTATTTTTCGACCTCAAATCCACGACCTTGATTCAATGTAATCTCGACCTCGAATAGGTTCCAGGTCGTATAGATTTTCTTAAATTCCTGGTACAACTTCGACCTGGAATTTACGATTTCAAACCGTGTTTTAACGACCTCATTTTTATTCACGACCTCGAATTGAATTTGTCAGGTCGTTTTGTCAAGCTCGTTTTTACACTAAAAAACGAGGTCGAATGCAACGACCTCAGGCTTCCTTTTTAATCTTTGATCCAAGTTTTACTGGACTTTTAATGGGCCATGCCTTTTGGTTTTCATGGGCCTTGGTATTCAAACCATTTGGGCCTTAGGTTTAGCTTAGGCTTTATAGGCCTTCAATCTTAGCTAAGACTGAGTCCAAGAGTCATATCCTTGGCACTATTGGGCTTCAGAATTTGGGGCTTCTCCTTGTAGGCCTTAATCACATGTTTGGGCTTTTCTTATTGAAGCCCTAATCGACTTTGACTTGGGCCTTAACAGGCCTGGTGTTGTTTGGGCTTTTTAGAGCCCAATTTATGTTGATAGCCCACAATAGTTTCCAATAGGCTATAGCCGGTTGACATTCTCCCTAACCGGTTGAAATGCCCTATTTCTGCCTATATAAAGGCCAAGATTTTCATTTCCATTTCATCACAAAAGTTTCTAAAAAAATTTCTCCTCTAAAAGTTCTCTCTAGAGTCTCAAAGTTCTTTAAGGAATTTCCTTTGAAGAATCTGAGTTTGATCCTTGTTCTTTGAGGATTCGAGGGTATCCTTCAAGTTTTCTGGTGATTTCTCTTAAAATCTTTGAAGGTTTGAAGATTGCTCAAAGATTTCTGGAATTTTTCCATAAACTTCCCAGTTGCTGTTGAAGATTTGAAGAACACTCAAGGTATTTTCCAAAATTTCTAGTTTTTTAGTTTGAAGATTGCCCTTTTTTCTGGGTTTTTCCTTCAATTCCTTTGAAGATTTGAAGATTGTTCTTAAAACTTGTTCGTTCCTTGCAGATTTTCGTTGATCATCATAATTTTTCTTTGAAGATTTGAAGAAATGGCTGAAGATCGTGCTACTCAACGTTTCCAGAAACTGCAAGTGGCCTCAAAAAGAGGTATCACTATTCGTTCTTCCTCCATGAGTTTACAGGATATGATTTTAAATCGTAAAGAAGATTTTCCATCCCTGTCACACCTTGATTCATATAATCATAGTAACATTTTCCATGACATAGAAAAAATCACTGACTATAATAGGATGTATAAAATAGAATATCCCTATAGGCTTATCCCAGCTGAACCTGGGGATCGATCTTGCCATTGGCGCCCCAATGCACTTTGTATTTATAGGGGTGCCATTGTTGCAGGGGTTCGATTCCCTTTTCATGAGTTTATCCCTAGGCTTTTAGCAGATGTAGGAGTTAACCCTTGTCAACTTCCACCCAACTCTTGGAGGGTGATCAACTGTTTTCTGGTCCTTTGCCTTAAAAACAAATTTCCTCTTTCTGTAGCCCTTTTTAGAAAAATATTTCAATTTAAAAATTCTGCTGAATCTACCCCGGGTTGGGTTTATATTAGTCACCGTTCTTCTACTCCTCCAATCTTTCACCCCCAATCTATTCCTGACTCCAACCCAAAGTGGAAGAAGGAGTTTATGTACTTGTTATGGGATGGTGGAGATTGGGGCACTGTTTTTCGTAGTACTTTTGGTAAGGTCGTAGATGGCAGTGCCAATGACATTGAGCTGAATGAGGAAGAGACCCTTGCCTACCAGGAGCTCATCAAAGATAATTATTCTACTATGGCTTGGGATCTCCTGAATGAGTTCCAACTTAAAACTTTGGGACTTTCCCGAGTGGGCAACAAGGGTAATTTCCTTTCTTTTTGCATTCCTTTATTTGAATATGATTGTCTCATACCCATTATTGTTTTTTTGTTTTGTAATTGCAGCTGCAGCCTTTATCAACAAAACCAACGAGCCAGAGGATGGGGACACTGCTAGGCTAAAAAGGGCTCGTTCAGGGAAAGATCCTCGAGCCCCAACAGCCTCAGATGCATACTTGAGGCCCCATGTGGCTGATGTTGAGGAGGTAGATGGCTCCTCCAGGAGTGCTTGGCGCCCCAACTGGGGTATCAGGAAGAAGGACTCCATTGTTGGAGACTGTAAGCATGCTATGGATTGGTCCTATCACTCCATCACCCCTGGTGACTTCAAGGACTATGTGTCTGGCTCCACTCTTGAAGGAGCTGAGAGTGCTGGAGCTCAGGCCTTTGCAGCTGTAAGCTCCTTACTATCCATTCCTTTATGTACTTGTTTTGTTACCTGAACCGTGGTTTTTACTTTGTCTTTTGCAGGCTAATGCCAACTTCCAGGGAGTCGTCTTCCAAGCTAAGACTTGGCGTTCCAACTACGAGACTTACAAGGCCAAGTTTGATGACTCCCAGGATGAACTGGGCTCTGTCAAGGCCACCTTAGCGAGGAGGGAGAAAGAGCTTTTAGAGTCTCAGGCTGAAAATGTCTCTCTCAGGAAGGACAAGGATGACCTGATTGACGAATACCTTGCCTCCCAGGAGTATGTGGGCTTCATGGAGAAGCATGACGACTCTTTATTCCCTTATCAGTTTACTCAGGGATGGGATGAAGCTCTTGCTGAGGTTACTAGGAGATTTCCTGGCACCCTCAGTGTTTCAGACTTCCCTAGCCCTCATGCTCCTATGGCCTTGGCAGTGCAGGACACACGGGAGGAGGAGCCAGAGGATGATGAGAGGATCCTAGAGCCAGATTCCTTTGCTCACCCTGGTGCAGTTGGAGAGGAGGAGCATACTGGAGATGCTTAGTAGCTGACATCTTTATCTTTCTATTTATGCATTCTGCCTTCGGGCATGACTTTGTATTTTCATTAACTTATTTTGAACTAGTTGGTTATGTATTCTGCCTTCGGGCATAACTTTCAGACTCGTAATCCATTGTCTTTAATGCTTCTCAACTTATTTATATTCGCATGTGTAGTCTAACATTTTGTGCATAAATATCAATGAGTAGGGTTCATATCTTATGCGAAAATGTAGGATAGTCTTATTAATATGAAGAAACGGGCACAGCCCTTACATAGATACTCTACTTTCAATATCTCAAGTTTAAAAAACTTGGAATGGTTTCATCAACCTTATTTCTACTTCTATTACATAGGCAAAAAGCTAGGTCCTTTTCAGGAGAGCTTAAACATAGTAAACCTTGAGGTTCAATGCATGCCAAGTCCGGGGCACCTCAACCCCGTCCAAGGTTTCCAGTTTGTAAGATCCTCGTCCTAGTGTCTTCTTGACTCGATACGGCCCTTCCCAGTTTGGGGCTAACTTTCCTTTCTGACCAACTCCAGAAGCCTCGATCTTCCTAAGAACCAAGTCACCTTGCTGAAAGAACCTCTCCTTAACCCTGTGGTTGTAGTAGAAAGATGCTTTCTTTTGATGCTCCGCATTTCTGGCATTTGCCTCATCCCTGACTTCATCAATCAAATCTAAGGCGAGCCTCATGCCTTCTTCATTAGTCTCTGGCTCGAATGCTTCAATTCTAGGTGATGCATGCATGACTTCTAGTGGTACGACTGCCTCGGCTCCATAAGCCAGTAGGAAAGGCGTTTCCCCAGTTGTTACTTTGCAAGTAGTACGATATGCCCAAAGTATAGGCAGTAATTCATCCACCCAAGTATTTCTCGATCGTTCGACCCTCTTCTTAAGTCCATCAAGAATAATCCGATTGGCTACCTCAGCCTGTCCATTAGCTTGCGGGTGAGCTACCGAAGTAAAACGAAGCTCAATAGCATTTTCCTCACAGTACTTTCTGAACTCTTCATTGTTGAATTGTGTCCCATTATCTGTCACAAGGATTCGGGGAATTCCATACCTGCATATTATGTTCTCCCAAAAGAACTGGGAAACTTGCTTGGTGGTTATCTTGGCTAAAGGCTTAGCCTCAATCCACTTAGTGAAATAATCAATGGCGACAATCAGAAACTTCCTTTGTGCTGAAGCCATAGGGAAAGGACCAAGGATGTCCATCCCCCACATTGCAAACGGAATGGGAGAGCTGATTGAGGTTAATCTCTCGGGCGGCTGCCTTACAACGGGAGCATGTTTTTGACATCTGTCACACTTCTTAACATAGTCCTGGGCATCTGCCAACATCTCTGGCCAATAGAATCCCAGGCGGGTAATCTTGTGAGCTAGGGCTCTGCCCCCCAAGTGCTGCCCACAGATCCCTTCATGAACTTCCTCCAATGCTTCTCTTGCCTCTTGGGGCCTTAGGCACTTCAAGTACGGAATGACAAACGATCTCTTGTATAGGATGCCTTCGATCAAGGCATATCTCAATGCTCTTACTGACAATTTTCGTGCCTCCAAGGCATTGTCAGGGAGCCATCCAGTTTCTAAATGAGCTTTAATAGGATCTATCCAACAGCTTCCAACATCAATAGGTGCTACCAACTTTGAGTTGATGGTCGGGGCCTTCAAGACCTGGAAGTAAACACTACCTGCATAATTCTCTATCTCAGAAGAAGCAAACTTAGAGAGGGCATCGGCCTTAACGTTCTCTTCCCTAGGAATGTGCTCCAAATAGCATTCGTCAAACTGAGTCATAACAGCTTTCACGACTCTAAGATATTTTGCCATAGTTTCATCCTTGGCCTCAAACTCACCATTCACTTGCGAGACTACCAGTCTTGAATCTCCACACACCTTGAGGTTCTTGACCCTCATGACTCTGGCTAATCCTAATCCAGCTATTAATGCTTCATATTCAGCTTCATTGTTGGTTGTAGGAAAGTCCAACTTCAAAGCGTATTCAACCGTGAACCCATCAGGGCTTTGCAAAACCAAACCTGCACCACTAGATTTTGTTTTTGATGCTCCATCAAAATAGAGCACCCAATATTCTTTCTGATCAGGTACTTCATCCTTACTCTCATCTCCAGGGGTGGTTACTATCTCCTGCCCCCCGACTTCTTGATTGCCAATGGTACATTCAACCAAGAAGTCAGCTAATGCCTGAGCCTTGATGGCTGTCCGAGGCTTATATGCAATGTCAAATTCTCCGAGTTCGATTGCCCACTTAATTAACCTTCCACTGACCTTAGGGCTGTGCAAGATACTTCTCAACTGCTGGTCCGTCAGGACTTCAATCTTGTGTGACTGAAAATAAGGTCGTAGTTTCCTTGAAGCCGTCACCAATGCTAAAGCAAACTTCTCAATGGTGGAATAGTTCAACTCAGCTCCATGCAACACCTTACTCACATAGTATATAGGTTTCTGAACCTTGTTCTCTTCCCTTATGAGGACGGCACTCAATGCTTGCTCAGATACCGCTAGGTATAGATAAAGAGTCTCTCCGATGCTAGGCTTGGCCAACAACGGGGCTTCAGCCATGTACTTCTTCAATTGCTCAAAGGCCTCTTGGCTTTCAGGTGTCCATTCAAAATTCTTTACCTTCTTTAATGTTTGAAAGAAAGGTAAACACTTATCACCAGATTTAGAGATGAACCTCCCTAAGGCTGCTACTCGGCCTGTCAACTTCTGCACATCTCTTATCGAACGTGGTGGTTCCATGTCTAAAATCGCCTTGATCTTGTCAGGATTGGCCTCAATGCCTCTCTTTGAAACCATCAGTCCTAAAAACTTTCCAGATCCAACGCCAAAAGCACACTTAGCGGGATTCAACATCATCTTATGGTGCCTCAGCACTTCAAATGCCTCTTCGAGGTGCTTAATATGATCAGCCTTGAGTAGGCTCTTGACTAACATGTCGTCAACATACACCTCCATGGTTTTTCCAATCAGATGGGCAAATATCTTATTCACCAAGCGTTGGTAAGTAGCTCCTGCATTCTTTAGACCAAATGCCATAACAAGATAACAGAAGACACCAAAGTCAGTTATGAAAGATACCTTAGGGATGTCATCTTTGTGCATCTTAATCTGATTATAGCCGCTGAATCCATCCATGAAGCTTAACATCTCATGTCCAGCTGTGGCATCTATCAGCATGTCAATCCTTGGAAGGGGGAAACAATCTTTTGGACATGCATCATTCAGGTCGGTGAAGTCTATACACATCCTCCACTTCCCATTCGCTTTTTTGACCATCACAGGGTTTGCTAACCATTCGGGAAACTGAATTTCTTCAATGAAACCAGCTTCCAAGAGCTTATCCACTTCTTGCTTAATGGCCTCTTGCCTCTCCGGAGCAAAGTTTCTCTTCTTCTGCTTTATTGTCTTCCTCTTGGGGTCAACATTCAATTTATGAGTTATGAGTTGGGGGTCAATCCCTGGCATATCAGCTGCTGTCCAAGCGAACACGTCGCTATTCTTTTGTAAGAATTCTATCAACTTGCCCTTCAAGGGTTCTTTCAGAGATGCTCCAACATAAGTAACTTTTTCAGGATCATTCGGCTCCAGGGGTATGGGGATCAAATCCTCTGCCGGCTTCCCTCTATACTCTTCATCGTCACGGACATCCATGTCTTCAATTGGAAGGACCTGCCCCCCGATTCCATCGGCCCTCAAAGCGGCTACATAACAACTTCTTGCCATCTTCTGATCACCCTTTTGTTCTCCGACACCATTCCGAGTCGGAAATTTAATCTTCATATGATAGGAAGAGGCCACAGCCTTAAACGCATGTAATCCAGTCCTTCCAAGGATTGCGTTGTATGTTGAAGCTGCTTTAATCACCAAGAAATTCAGCATCTGAGTCGCCTCCTTAGGCTCCTGCCCAATAGTCATGGGCAACTGAATAGTCCCTTCAACGTTGGACTCCACTCCATTAAATCCGTATATAGGCATGTTTGCAGGGGTCAATTGAGAGTCATTGTATCCCATCTTTACAAACGCATCATGAAACAAAATATCCACAGAAGCTCCATTGTCTATCAAGACTCGTTTTACTTCTGAATTTCCAATCACAGGAGTTATGACCAGTGGGTCATCATGGGGGAACTTTACCCCTTCCAAGTCTGAATCATCAAAACCAATTACCATCTCGGTTTTGGCACGCTTTAGGGCCTCTCCCACGATGTGCATCACTTCTCTTGCGTATGCCTTTCGAGAGTTTCGAGTTGTACCGGCCGCTGTCGGACCTCCCCAGATCATGTTGATAACTGGCCCTCGGGGCTGCGTGCTACGATCATGATCATTATCCCTTCTGTCATTGTTTCTCCTGTTGTAATCCCCTCTTTGGGTTCCATGATCTCCACCCTTTGTGAAATTGTTCAGCTTTCCTTTACGGATCAAGAATTCAATCTCGTCCTTCAACTGTCTGCAATCATCCGTGTCATGTCCTACATCTCGGTGGAACCTACAGTACTGATCCTTATTCCTCTTTGCGGGGTCTCCCCTGAGTGGCTTCGGCCATCGGAAGTCCTTATCCTTCTCAATTTCCAACAAGATTTGACTTCTAGGGGCATTCAACCTTGCATAGTCAGGGAACCTTGGTCCCAAGTTCTTTTTTGGTGGTGAATCAGAGTCCTTGCTAGTTCGGGGATACTTGTCCCTAGCATCGTACTCCTGCCCTTGCTTACGCTTTTTTGCATCATTGTTTCCCTGACCATTGCCTAATGTGACTTCCTTCTTCGTGCTATCCTCAGCCTTGATGTACTTATCAGCCCTTTGTTGGAGATCAGCCATATTCTTCGGGGGATGTTTTGCCAATGATCTCTTAAAGTATAGGTCGGTGGTACCATGCTCCAAGGCTACCATTGCAACCTTATTGTCCAGATCAGTGATGTTCAGAGTCTCCTTGGTGAACCTCTTAAGGTAGTCTCTCAGACTTTCGTTCTTCCCTTGTACCACATACATAAGAGATGCAGAGCTTTTCTCATGCGTTCTTCCGCTGATAAATTGACTAATGAAAGCAGCACTCAACTCCTTAAAGGAACCAATCGAGTTTGCAGGAAGCCGACTATACCATCTTTGAGCCATGCCTGACAAAGTTTGAGGGAAAGCCCTACACTTCAAAGCGTCGCTAGCAGGCTGCAACAGCAGTGCGTTTGAGAATGTTCTAACGTGGTTGGCAGGATCACCCATTCCATCATAAGCTTTGATTGTTGGCATCTTAAACTTCTTCGAAATACGAGCATTCATCACATCCTCAGTGAACGGAGGTGTGGGATCATCAGGGTCCCCAAGTGGCATCAGATCCTTGGGGTTGCTCTTAGGGGTTTCCACCCTTGTAGTCCTTTCAGGCGGGACAACAGTCCTTCTTGGCCTCCTTGGAGGCCTCTCCAGATCTATGAAAGGAACCGGTCCTGACGTGGGAGGTGGCAAAGTATGATTTGATCTGGCTTGCTCCCTGGCCATATCCTCCTTCAACTTTAAGATCTCGGCTTCATAAGCCCTAATCCTTTCAGCAGTAGCTGAAGGGAGTCCATCATGGATAGTTCGAGTTCTCCCCATAGGCTCTTTACTTGCACGTCGCCTCCTCGGAGCTTCATCACGCTCGTAATCATCTCCAGAAGATGATTCGTCTGAATAAGGACCAGAAAAATCGCGATAATCCCGATCTCGAATATACAGGGCATGTCCACTCGGTCCAGCCCCGTAATTGACCAGCCCATACATTGGATCGGTGCTTATGGGGAGATCCGTAGTGTGGATCTGAACCCCTCGTGTAAGGTTGTTGGGGTCTACAATCAGAGAAGAAATCCCCGGGTTAGTCCCTGGAACTGTGTGGACGATCGGAGGTAGCGTACTCTCAACATGGGTAGTCGTCCCTAGAGGTTGAGAAACTTGATGAGGAACGATAGCTCCGGATGCCGGAGGTACTTGCTCAGTAAGGGGCGGAGCAGAGCTAAGAGGTAGAGCCTCAGTGGCAACTGGCTCTGTAGTGCTTGGTACAGTTCTTCGCGTTTGAACCATGGTTGATGTCTTCTTCCCACAGACGGCGCCAAATGTTGTGGAATAAAAACTAGGTTTAGATTATTGCGGCTAGGGTTTGTGTATTTAATGCTAGGGTTCGTGAGCTTCGTGCTTTAATGGCTGCTTCTGCGTTCGAGACTTAAACGGTCCTCACAGAATGCCTACGTATCTCTGTAATTAGAGAATCAAGCCAAGAAAACGTAGTTCTGAGTTGAGGGGTTAGGAGACTTGGTGGGCAAGTCATCCTTGAGGAAGGTTCTAGACTCCTTCCTTGTATGATTATGTGACTTGGAGGTTACTCTTTGTAAAGATAACGTCCTTATCTGACTTGTATCTCCCAGCTGTTAATTACCCCTAAATATTAATTACGAAATTAATATTATAATTGGAGTTTGGGCCCACCTGGTGGGCCCCACGTTTGGACCATTCTAGGCCTAATTAATGCCACATTAAATGTGTCCTTAGGGTTTACTTTTAGCCCATATCATTTAGGTAAAAAATTTATTTAAGATAATCCGGCCAGTTTCGGGTTGACCAGCAAAATACCGGAACCTGAAATTTTTGATATAGCTGCTCCTTTTTAATACCTATAATTATATTAAAATTTTAAATTTTATATGTTATTAATTTACATATAAATTTTTTGTTAAAAAATTGATATATATAAGATTTTTTACATTCGATTTAATATTTGTATTCTATCTTGAATTCTTAAAATTTGATTTGAACGATTTTACAGTGCATGTGAAATTAACAAAATAATGTTTAATTCATTGATGGTTTAATTATTACTAGCTTATAACCCGTGCGATGCACGGATATTTGTTGATATGTAATAAATTTTATTTTATGTTATAATTAAATTTTATATAATCATTATTTAAAATATTTTATTTTAATTTTAATATTAATAATTTAATATAAATTTAATTAATGATATGCATGGTTTGAAACTTATATTATAAAATTTTAAAATAAATATGTCGTTGATAAAATTTGAAACTTGAAATTTTAGTATATTAATTTAATCATATAATATATTTAATAATTAGAGCTTATGATTCTGATTTTTTACTAAAAATTTAATGATCATTATTCGTAATACGAATTTCTATAATATTTTGTTACTGATTATATGATATGGCGTGATATTTTTGGATATATATTAATTATTGCTAGATATGAACTGATTGGAAAATATGATAAAATTTTAAAATAAATATGTCGTTGATAAAATTTGAAACTTACAATTTTAGTAAATTAATTTAATCATATAATATATTTAATAATTAGATCTTATGATTCTGATTTTTTACTAAAATTTTAATGATCATTATTCGTAATACGAATTTCTATAATATTTTGTTACTGATTATATGATATGGCGTGATATTTTTGGATATATATTAATTATTGTTAGATATGAATTGATTGGAAAATATGATATGATTGAGGTTTTTAGGTGTTTATAAAAGGTAATATATTCAACTAAAAGTAAATGTGAAAAAGACAATCGACTAATTACCTTTAATTATATTATGTTATTATTTATTTTGGGTGTTTTAATAGTATAGATATCAATATATTTTTCTTTATAATGAAGGGTAAATAAGTACATTCACGAAATACCAAAAAACATATACCAAAAAATAGTTACCAAAATTTTTAATGTTTCAGGTATTATATAATTATTAATTAATTGTAATTTAATATAATTTTAATATACTCATGTTTACGGATTATACTAATTTTTTCTTATTATAAACAACGTATGCAAATTTTTAATATATTTTATCAACAATTGAAAAATATGGTGTGATATTTTCGTGAATATGTTAATGATTGTAAAATTAGTTTTAAATTAAAAAGGTAACGTGTTTTAATTCGAAAGAAAATATTAATGACGATTAGGTTTAAATTAAAAAGGTAACATGTTTTAATTCGAAAGGAAATATTAATGATTGGAAGATACATTGATGTTTTTAGTTGTTTATAAAAGTTAATATTTTCAATTAAAAGAAAATGTGAAAAAAAGGCAAGCGACTACTTACCATTAATTGTATTATGTTATTATTTATTATAGATGTTTTAAAAGTATAAATATCATATATTTATTTTTCTTTTTAATAAAGGGTAAATAAGTAAATTTACGAAGTACCAAAAAACTACCAAAAAATAGGTACCAAAAATTTTAATGTTCCGGAATTTATATAATAGTATAGATTTTCAAATCAAATCAACGCAGAATCAAGCACAGGTTGAATTTATTTGATTTTTTGCGTTGAAAATTTTGTTGGATATTCAACCAAATTCTATTAGGCCTTAAAAGAATTTGACGATTTTTTGAGTTGAAAATTCTATTCGATTTAGAAAATTTACTTATATTTGGTTGAATTTATCAAAATCATTTTCAGTATTAAATATACTTCTACTAACAACAAAATACAAGTTTTAATATTAGAAAATAACGATTTCCATCTTTTGATTTTAAGAGTTAACGATCTTTTTTATTTTGGTATATAATAGAAATTTAATGTTATTTACATAATAATTAAATTGGTCTCCATATTAAGTTATAACTTTTTTTATTTTAGGCTTTTTTAAAATCCAGGTCTAATATAACTTCTTTTAACTTATAATCTTTTTATACAATAATTATTTTTTATATAGTATAATTTTGATCGTCTATTTTAAAAAAAAAATTATATCCAACGGTTGAGATTGTTTTGGCAACGACAAATTATTATGGTATCAAAATTTTGGATAAGATATCTTTTACAATTATTATATACAAAAAAAATTAATTAAAATATTGAAAATCATATAGATTTTGATATAATCTAAAAGAATTTAATACTTATAAAATTGTTTTTTAAAAATGCTAATTAAATTTGATGAATTAAAATATTTTAAAAATATTAATTATGGTGTGCTAAAAGCTTTTTACTTTACTATCTTTTAGGCGTACACAGAACCCCAAAAGGTCAAATCTACGAACATGGAACATAATAATTAAAGCTGGAGTTAAATACTTTAATATTATACGAGTAATAATTTTCTCATAATTAAGCGAGAAATTATACATTAATATTACATACTGTATTGGACTACTGGTGGGAATATGAGGCAGGTCAATAAATACTCTTCTAGTATAGTTCAGAACTATGGTAATACCTATTATTATTTTTCTTACTCTTATTATATAATAGGATATAATTTGTGCTTTATCTTATATTATTCAAATTTGATTTTGACAATTTTATAGCACGCATGAAATTAACAAAATAATCTTTAATTTAGTGATAATTTAAAAATTATTTCCCAATTAAAACTTTAATATTAATAAAATAAATAAAATAAAATTTAATTGTATCATTTTTTAATATATCCTTTTCATAGTATAATTTTCTTTTTAAAATTCAATTCTAATACGACTTTGCTAAATTATATCCTTTTTAAATTATAATTTTCTTTTTAATATGATATACACATATCATCAACAAAAGAACAGTGCACATCCTCCGAATCTATTGGCATAATGTATGTTTCTATTCCATGGCTTCTCAAAATGTTACCGACTTCAGGAGGGTGAGCCCTCGCAGAATGTTTCCCAGGTATACAAACATATAGCCTTTAGTTCATATATAGATTTTTGATAGAATAATGTAATTATAATTGTATTAGGATTTTTTTCCCCTTGTATTTATAGATTTTTAATAGAATAATGTAATTATTATTGTATTAGGATTTTTTTCAAATTCATTGTAGACATCTTTTTTATTTGTTTATTTGTAATTGATTTATTTGTTTATACATATTTTATTTGTTTACTAAATTAAAAATATTTTTAAATTAAATTTAGTTCTAATGATGAAGAAAAAAACAAATCGATGAAGAAATGGTATTATAGTAAATTAACAAAGTGAAAATTATCATTAAATATATAAGGATATAATTTATAATCCAACGGATGACTTTTAATCCAATTTTTTAATCCAACGGATCATATGCTTTTGGTAGTACACGACCAAAAATTTGGATAAGATCTCCCTTATTCTTATTATATATAAGGTATTAATTAGTATTTATCTATCTATACTATAGCTTATAGCCAGTGTTATTTTTTTCCCTTTAATTTACTTATAATTTAGTATATATAATATTATAAATATTACTTTTAATATGTTGGAAGAATTCAAATTTTAGATCTTTGTATACAAATAATTTTTAGTATTAAATCTAAATTAATATGCTGTTGGTGGGAATCGAACCTTCAACCTTTCTATATAACATAATCTACTATTAATTTTATATTAAAATGTTGTTGGCAGGATTCGAATCTTAGACCTCCAACTTTTAATTTTTTTGTATCTAACAATCATGATCTATTTGAGTTGAAGATCTAACGGTTGTGAATGGGGGATAACCAAAAATGAGGAACCAAAATAGGGGATAACCAAACTACAAATTATACCCCCTTTCGCTTATTATAGTATAGTATAGATAGTATAGATTATACTCCCTCCATCCCAACCAATTATTTACATTTCTTTTTACACTTTCTGACACGCATTTTAAGGTGTATTATAAGGATAGTTTCATAACTTATTTTTAAAATTTTCTTTTTTTGTATAAAAATATATACATTATATTTTTATACAAAAAAGAAAATTTTAAAAATAAGTTATGAAATTACCTTTAAAATGTGCCTTAAAATACGTGCCAAAAACATCATTATGAAACGTAAACACATCAATGGGACTGAGGGAGTATTATTATAAGCAAATTAACTTTGGTTGCTAGTTTGATACACTTTTTTTTGGTACACTCTCTCAATAGTAATCGTTGGATTTTGAGACAGATTAATAAGAATCGTTGGATGTAACGTTAAAAAAATATTTTTTTTTCAATATTTAAAATACTTCCATAGATTCAAGGTTCAAGGTTCGAATCCCGTCATCAACATATTATTATTAAATATTTGTATTGTCTTATTAACTACTTCCATAAACATCTATGTTATCTTATAAACTACAGTACTTCCATAAAATATGAATAATAAGCTTAAAAAATATATAAAAACTACCCGTGGCTAATTAATATATAACAACCAAATCATTATTTATTTATTTTTTAAAATTATGAACAATTTTAAATAATTAAAATTATATTATAAACAATAGAGGATAAAGTTACTGAGATTACTCAGGGAACTTACATGAGATGCAAGTGTGTTTTAATATAAAATAGTAATGGCGTTTTTGTAAATAACAATAACACCTTATAATTACAATAACACCTTATATATTTATACAAGAATTTTTTTTTAATTATATAAGAATTTTTTTTAATGTCAGGAAAATTTAGGGAAAACTAATCTTTAAACAATATTACAGACAACGTAAAATCCAGTATAATTTTTAGACAAAATTGCACGTTGGATACCCGAAGATTAATATTTTTGCACGGTGATGGCTAAATTATAATTCTAGCCAGATGCATGTCTACATTTTTTTTATATCGTGGGTGGCTCCGGGCCACCTCCGTTAGTCTGTGATTAATGGCGTTACGAATTGAGGGACAATAAAGTAAATTCGCCTGGACAAATATATTTGTACATAGCACGCTCGGTTTTCCTCCAATTCCACATTATTGTCGCTGTCTGTATGTCTCCCTCTCTCCTTTGGCGATAAAACCCTAGCAAGAACACTGAAAAAGTATTGGACTAAAAATCGATTGAAGATGACTTGGTTTAAGAGGCTAAAGAAAGATTTCGACATCTACAAACCACGACAGTGCCCTGATTATAAAGGTACCGTTCAATACCATATTCATATGTATATATGATCATGTATGAAGATTTAGGGTTTATAGTGTTTGTATGTGTTTAGTATGACTTCATATGTATTGTATAGTTTTTAATCGTTTTTGGTGTGGATTATTATGTGTATTTCAGTTTCAAAAATTAGGGTTTTGTTAGTATCATAAAAATTAGGGTTTGTGAGACCATTGTAGTGGATTTTTTAGAACTTGCTTTGATTTTGCATTATTTCTGTAAATGTGTCAATATTTGTTAAAAAATTGAGATGCCCTGTATTTTTTATTACAGAAATTGAACTGTTTTCGATTAAATTTCATTATGGTGGAGAAATGAAAGAAAATCCGAAATCTTATGTTGGTGGTTATGTAGATTTCTTTGACTTTTGTAATGCTGATGAAATGAGTTTAATAGAGATTTATAGTATGTTGAAAGAAGTTGATCAGTTTGATGGCTGTCCTAAATTATGGTATAGATTGCCTGGTACTGATATGGAAAGAGGTTGTTTTGATTTAGATAGTGATGATGAACTGATGTTAATGTGCACTCTTATGCCTAAGGACAGATTTGTTGACATATTTGTGTCATTAATCACCCCTTTAAGTGTATCCCAACCTAGTCCTAGGAATGAGCCACCAACACAAGCTGAAATCAATACACAAGAAGTTGAGGTTGAATATGCAGATGAGAACATTAGGCAACCTAGTCCTAGGAATGAGAATTTTAGTCAAGGGTATCCTAGTCAAGAAACGCACTGGTCCAACTTTGACTTTTATGAGAGCACACAAGCTGAAATTGACCTAAAAGAAGAAATGAGAGAATGTGAAGGATTGGATAAAGATTTCTCTGATCCTTTAGACGCAGATGGTAGTGATGAAACTGAGTGGTGTGAAGATGGTAGTGATGTTGAAAGCTTTTATTCTGACAATAGCAATAAGGATGACAGTGATGATGATTTAATCTTTGAGAACAATGTGGATGAGTTAGATGACATGACTTTTAAGGACAAAGGTAAGGGAATGGAGGAAGGTGAGGCTGAGGGTTATAAATCAAGTGTCTATGCAGAATCAGATGAAGAGAGAATGGTTGCGAATTCGACTGATGAGGATGAGGGTTCACTGATGAATTATCCAGTATTCAATGAAGCTGTGGACATGGCAAGACCTGTTTTGCAAGTTGGGTTGTGTTTCAAGGATTCCAAGACTTTTAGGCAAGCTGTAAATAAACATGCTATACTAGAAAGAAGGCCAATTAAGAACTGCAGAAATATGGGTAGAAAGGTTCAGTATGTGTGTGAGAAACCCTGTGAATGGAGGGTGTATGCATCTCCAATAACAAAAAGAAGCACCACATATCAGATTAAGACATTTAAAAACATACACACGTAAGGAATGACCCTCACTGGGCTCCCTTGTTATCATGCATGTGCATGTATAGCCCTAAGGAATGACCCTTGGCACATGCACATTAAAGACTGCTATAAGAAGGACAATTACATGAAGGTATTGTTTTTGCATTTTTTGCAATATTATGTCATATATAGTCATACATGTATAGTAAAGGCATTCCCCAATGTGCAGCTATATAGTTATACATTGGAACCTATAGTTGGTCCTGAGTATTGGGAAGATGTTGCTGAACCTGAGCCTTTGCCACCAAATGTGAAGATCCCTACTGGTAGCCAAAGAAGAAGAGGAACACTTATAATGACATACCTAAAGATCCCATAAAGCTTAAAAGGTCAAACACTAAGGTTCAGTGCACTTATTGCAACTGGACATAATTGGAGAAGTTGTGCATCAAGGGTAAGATATTATTGGTTTCTAAGGTTGAAAATTTCAAGTTTATCAGCTACATAATTGTAACTACATGATTGTGTAGAAATCTGATGAGGTGAAGAATGCACAAGCTGAAGGTAGGAAGGTGGTCATAGGGAAAACTAAGGTTAAGTGTGGAACTTGTGGAAAAGAAGGTCATAATGCAAGGATCTGTGGGAAAGAGGTAATCGTATGTTTTTTGTAAGTATAAATGGTATAGTACTTATGTTGACATATTTTCTATGTATTATGTTTAGAAGGGAAGCACCAATGCTACTCCATCGGAAGGAGGTGATGCAATTCCAACAGGCCAGGCTACATCAAATAAAAGGGCTGTGCAGCAAAGTTATGATGATTTCCAGGAACCACGACCAAAAAGGGCAAAGGCACAAGAAAAACAAGCTTCATCATCCAAAGGAAAAGGCAAACAAACTTCCAGCTCTGCAGCTCAATCAGAATTTGAACCAAGTATGACCACTTCTCTCAGAAAGTTGAATGTTGTAGCAAAGAGGGCCAGAAATGTTGCAACAAATAAAGGCAAAAGTGCACAAAAAATGGCTTCTAGTGCTAAGAAAGCACCTTGAAACATCTAGATAGTTTCAGAACTTCTAATGTCTTTATTTTGTGAACTTAGTGTTAAAGCTTGCAATCTAGCTTTACATGTAATACGCTAAATGTTAAACTTAATGTTTTGGTCACTTTATTCTAGGTTATCATGTAATCTAGCTTTTGGTTGAACTATTGGTACTTGTTATTGTACCTTTTTGGGGGAACAATTTCAGATCAGAACATGTTTAGCTTTTGTCAAACTTGAACAATTTCTTAATGCAAATATTTGTTGCTTCTACATCAATTTCGATTAAAAATTTCATTACATAGTACATAAAATCAGCAACTTCTTAATATCATTCAACATAGACAAACACCAATACTTCAATACTTCCTAATAAAGGCATAAACAAACACCAAAGCTAGAACAATGAACAGATACTTCCACTTCCGTGCCTCTTTCTTCCAAAACTTCATTTCTTTTTCAAGATTTTCAAATGCTTTCTTCTCTGCATCGAGGCTTCGAAGCCTTCTTAACAAACCTACAATGACGCCATTACTTCGACTGCAAAATGGAGCATCAACCCACCTAAAATAGCCACAACCATTTGCATTTTCAACACAACCTAAAAACCTCCTCCCGGCGTTGGCATCCGTCCACGCTGTCCTTTCCACCGCCCATCTTCCACATAAACACATATTAACCATCTAGGAATCTTTTTTTTTCAAGCTTTTCTGTTCCAAAATAGGTCTGATGTGTTCTACTGATTATATATACATATATATACAGGTTATAGCCGTTCAGATTTATATGGACAACAATACCCCTACTTCTGTTAGCGTCTACCGTTCACATTAACGGAGGTGGCCCGGAGCCACCCACGATATAAAAAAAATTGGACATGCATTTGGTTAGAATTATAATTTAGCCATCACCGTGCAAATATATTAATATTCTGGCACCCAAAGTGCAATTTTGCCTAATTTTTATTTTTTTGGGAAGCGATAAAGCCATAAAGGCATCTCACTAGAACACTGACTGAGGTTGAGTTCTTGGCCATTTGTGTTTTTGTAAAATTCTCGACTCAACTCTTTTATTCAATTCCTCCAAGAAAAAAAATGAGTCCCCGTGAATCCCTTCTCGTAATTCTCCTGCTCTTCGTGATCTCTTCTCTCCAGGTAAAAACACACTCACACACTATCTCTATCTTTTCTCTATTCATCTTAAACCCAGATTGTGCCTCTCTGTTTTACCCACATATCAGGTTATAATATATACTTTGTATTCTCACTGCAGGCAAAAGAATCCCCAGTCCTCGAATCATCCGCTTTCTCGATCGCACTCGACACTCTTCAAGTTCAAATCAAGCAAGTCCATCCATATATTCACTTTGTCTATTCTAAATTTTTCGGAATTTTTAGTTTGTTTTTTAAGATGTTTGTTTTTATGTTAGTGTTCTGCAATTGATTACGAAAACCATTTATTCTGCATTTTTAGTAATATATTTGCAGAACACAACATAATTAATAAATGCAGAATAAGTGGTTCTCGAGTTAAGTGTGAACTTTATTGAGGATTACTTATGTGGTGGTCTTTGCAGTTATACGTTTGAAAGGGTTGATCTGCTCCGTAGAGCAATGACTCACTCTTCCTATTCGGAAGAGAACAACAAAGCACTTAGCATTTTAGGCGAGAGAGTTATCGAAACTTCTGTTTCGCTCTCTTCACTTGTCAAAGACATTGACATAACGGCCAAGGACTTGAACAAGAAGATTTCGGAGATATCCAAAGTGGAGGCATCATGTGCGTTTGATGGATTGCAATTAGGATTGCAGAAGGTAGTTAGGGTTTCGAGGAAGACTAATTCGTCTACTCCTGCTGTGGTGTGTGGTACATTCAGGGCTATTTTTGGTGCTATTGCTATTGATAAGGGCAATTCTGATGATGCTGGGAGTGTGTTTTGGTATGTTCATGCTGGTGGTAAGGGAAGAGCTTTGGCAATGTAAGTACGGGATTTTAACATTTCCACAGGTTTTAGGGGTTTAATGTCGTGTTATGTGCTTGGTTTGGTGTGCTTGTGTATTAGCTAGTATGTGTTTTTCCATTAACAGAACATCATGTTTTACGAGTTATGACGGTACAATATATTTTAGATGAATATGCTTTGTCAGATTAGTAAATTGGAACTCTGGAAATCCCAAGTTATTTAGAATTCCGGCTTTATTGCAATTTAAGATCATCATATTTTCTTTTTCAAAGATGCTTATTGTTGTCCGGAGACAAAAACATTGCAGGTCAATTTATAACTCATTGATAGGTTTCTGTGATAAAACGATAATTAGATATTGGCTTTTTGCAAATTACAATATACTTGCATGTTTGGCATACATGTATATGCTTGTGTAAAATCCCTTGCATCTACGCGAATGGATGTGTAAAATAAAAAATCACACTCTGCTGGAAACTCTAGGAGCAGGAAATTTAGATCCAGGAGGGAGTATTTTTTCTGAAATTTTTGAATGAAATATCAATTTATTTTCATCAGTGTACAAATACACGAGGATAAAACATTGTGTCTTTCTTTTCATTTTCCTTGCAAAATCGGAGTATAGTTGAGCAGTCAGAACAACTGTTCGCGTAGTTATAATATCAAGATCCTTGAGCTTTAACATTAGATTTGCCCGTTTAAGAAATCACAGGGTTTGAGTCTCGGTAAAAGCATGCGTATATGCTTTATCTGAGTTTCTGCAACTGACTATTTTTCAATAATTCTGAAACGTTTATCACTGTGAATCATACATTATTTTATTATATCAAAGTTTACTTGGAGAAAGAATGGTGAAAATTTGAATGACTTGACAAACGAGTTTTTCTCTGGTCATAATAAATTTTACCAGTAACTAGTGATGCGGCCTCTACTAATAGGAGAAAGGGACCAATCAATCACCCATCTTCACACTGCAACCCTGTCTTAATGTTATGCAATGTATATGATATTAGATTGTTAACAGACTCTATAGATTCCATACTAAGTTTGGCTGTTGGAGATTCACTTATTAGTACTTGAAATGCAATTGTGAGTAATGACCCTCCTGTGGTTTTGTCCTCTGACCTGGAAGATATCACCAGATGCCTCGATTCTATACCTTCTGGAACTCTGGAAGTATAGCGAAGCCTGAGGGCATTATACATACATTGCTAGAATCACAGACTGCATGCCGCTGATGTCCACAGGTGCATATACAATTGTTGATTCATAAACATTTGTGCAGCTATCCTGGAGTATCCATATGCTATTTTCCTTTCGCTTTATTTCCTGGTTGCGTTAAAAATGCAAGTTTTTAGTAAAAACAATTAGAGTTGACTAGTTACATTTCGCTAAAGATCAACTTACTTGGATAGTTACTGCATTGCCTCGATCTTGCCCCTTAGCCAAATTCACAATGGTCTGTACCGGACCTCCATTTGACATAATGTCCCGCTGGATTAATACAGGGAAATGTAAGTGGTTATTCATTTTCGATAATAATATATATGTTAAAGGATTAGGTGAATACCTCGTTTCTTCGTGTTTCATCCCTTAAGAAATCAAACAGAACATGATGAGAGACAGGTAGCCAAACAGACGTGACTGCACATAATATGACTCCAAGGGGTTCTCCAGGATCATTCAAGTTTTTCCTGGATGCTATTCGTATGTCGTCTCCTGTTTTACTAGGGGCTTTGTTCCAAGTATGACTACTTGATGCTCCTAGAGCACGATAGAAACTCTGTCATTCTTTGAGCAAGGTTTAAAATGCTTTTTCTCCCAGCCAATGTAGCAACACCTTATATTAGAGAAGTGATGGACTACATAAAGTTAGATGACAAAATATCATTATGGAAATGATTAACGTATATACAGCTAGGCTCACCGGTCAAGTCTTTTGTGGGGACATTTGTTGCCATGAAGAAGACTAAGCGCTCGCATTGCAGCTGTAGTGTTTTTTAGCCAATGTCTTGGATACAACGTGTGTATCAAACCCTTTTGGCATTCCAGATGTTCTATCAAGATCACCTGAAATAGCATTCCGTAATCAAGATCTGACGTATTTTCTTGTTTTCCACCTATATCATTCATAAATTTTTGTCTTACAATGGCCATTTGACTTGTCTTAAATAATACAACCTGATGGACGTTTTCTACATTTTAGCAATGATCCATCAATATTCTTCTCAACATTGTCTATTGAGACATCAACAATCGCCCATTGATCAGTACTCAATTGTTTGCAATATCAAACAAAATAAACTTCTCTTGTGGCGACCATTGGAGTAGGCATTTGCATCTCTGCAAACATATGCGCGGAACAATAAGAACTTTTGAATCCAAATTCCATAAATTTTGCTCTTATTTACATGTATGACATGGTCTGCGTACATCTCACCCCGGGATCGCACATATACTGGATATGTTTGGTTTGTTTTTTTTTTGGTTACACATTTTCTGTTTTTAAGAGTCTAAGAGAAGCCTATATATACTTGGTAAATGTTGGCCTGTGCCTTGACATTCAGAATAATTGCGAAATATATGAGCGGATCACTCACAAGTTGAATGGCTCTTTACTTGCACCATCTCCACTGCTAATAACATCTATGGTAGCTGCCTTGGAGATCATGCAAGAAAACAATTCTTGCCACTGATTCTGCACTAACATTAATTACCCCTTGTTAATTGCAGGTACTTTTGTTGTTCCGAAAATAAAAATACATTCCGGCCTGTATAAGTTGATGGCATTCGAATTTAACATGAGTGAACGAACTTACCACGTCCATGAGACTTTGAACTAGTGTAGTAAGATCCATAAGTACAACTCCAGTTTCTCTTGAAGCTTCAACAGATGATCTTTTTGTCTGCTTTTTGGTTGATTGTCCCACAGAGAAGTCCTTTATGTATTCATCATAATTATCTACCGGCCAGTCTCAAAGCTTTTAATCCGCCTGCCATCCAAATTATTTAAATAAATAATAAAATTATATAATTAATGATAATTAATCGATTGTCGTTTTTAATTAAAAGGCGTTTACTTTTAATCGATAATATTATCTTTCATAAACCCCTAAAATATCGTATCTTCTAATTAGTAATATTTGTTTTATAATTAAAACACGTTAACTTTTAATTTAAAACATAATCTTGCAATAATTAATATATAAATATAGTATTTAAGTAGAAATGTAATGAACTAAAAATGTAATTCATATTCGAGTATGAACTGAATACGGACTATAAATCATACAGTATTCGGGTAGAATCATTCATTTTATTAAGAATAATATAAGATTTAATCGAAACAGATATAATGAGTGCTTAGGATCATATTTTATCCAAATTTTAACTTTTTTATCAAATTTAAATCATTTATAAAACGAAATCAAATATAAGCTCAGATAGTCCAAATATTAAATAATCCGGATCAATTTAAGTGCCTGTTTGTCAAATCTATTGCTTAACTTATAAGTTACTTATTTCAGAAAAAATTTTGTATTTACTAAACTTTTTTTAGGAAAAAATGTGTATGGGGAATTTAATATTCGTAATCTTGCAAAAACTAGCATTTTGCCCGTACTTCGTACACGGCATCTTATTTAATTTAAAATAATAATACCCAAAATTTAACAAATTTGATTGATTTCTTAAAACATCTTATTTAATTTAAATTGACAATACCAAAAATTTAACAAATTTGATTGATTTCTTAAAAAGATATTGTATGCAATTATATAAATAATCAATTCTTAGAAAGATATTATATACAGTTATATAATTATTTAATAAAATAATGATATGCTAAAATTTATATAAAAAAGTAGCATACAATTCTATTTTAATAATGTTGAAAATTTATTTAATCCATCAAAATCTGCAATAAAAGTAATAAATATTTTTACAAATATTGTTCTCTAATTGAAAACAATAATAAATTGTCTTCATTATTCAAATGCGGAAATGATAATCCCTTCACCCCCGATGGCTCCAAAATATTAAATGGCTCGAAAACATTAAACCTCATATGAAGAACATATTCTATTAACTATGAGACCTCATATATAGTTAATATAATATGTAAATGTTGAAGAACAATGAGACCACATTTCAAGAAATTTTTAATTTTTTTTGTTAATTTTTTTTATGAATGGATAGAGGGTAGAATTATAAGAATTTTGTTTGAAGATGCCCTTAGCGGGGCCCTTTAAAATAGCTTGAAATGTAGCGAATATGTGTGTTCTCACTGTTCTCATTTTAATTTTTTTTGTTAATTTTTTTATGAATGGATAGAGGGTAGAATTATTAAACTTTTTTTTGAAGATGCCCCTAGCGGGGCCCTTTAAAATAGCTTGAAATGTAGTGAATATGTGTGTCCTCACTATTCTCATTCTCACCAGAGCATGACCATTAAACTGTATTAGTAAATTCATGTATGAAAATACAATGTATATATATTATTAATATAGATTCTTTTATTAAAAATAAGTAAATTATAAAATTAAATAAGCAAGCCAAAATATCAGATAAATATTCTAGTAGATTTATAGTTTATGTTCAAATTAGATCTTTCACCATGGCTCTCGCTTTCTGAAATTGTTGAATTTTTATTTTATTGACTTTATTATATTAAAAGTATGTTCTTATTGAAACGAATATAATAATTTGAATTTGAATATATTTTTAAACTACTTATTTTGATGGGTTGTTAATTTTTTTGTGATCAACTTAGAGGGGTGACCAAAAATAAAATTAATGGGAATACATAAACCCATTATCCACGTTATGATAAACAATACCTATAAAATGGAAGTTGCTTACGTGGTTCAGGCTTATAAATTACTTCAATACTTCATTAGCTTGATCATCATGTGGATCATCTTTCTTTTTATCACTTATGTTGCTGCTATGTAGACTATCTATAACTAACATCTTTCTTTTTAACACTTATGTTGTTGCTATGTAGTCTATCTGTAACTAAACATCTCTCTCTGCTTGTAATCTATATTTATAAATGCAAACTTCTTCTTGTATTGTATTTTGTTTTCAATATTTAAAATTATGTAGCTGGAGGTGCAATTGTAGTACTACAACATTACTGAAAATAAGTACAATATCATAATAGAATTTTTTGTTCCAATCTAAATTGGGTCGTTCCAAATGTTGTGTAATGACAAAAAGGGGCATTAAAGAAATAAAGAAGATTAAAAAAATGAAGGATAATACTGTTTACCAAAAACACAGGTCTCCGCAAGAAGCTCACTTATTCACTTTTATCTTCAAATAATGTATGATTACAAATTATAACAATCACATTTTCCACTACATATTCTCTCTAAAAAAGCCAACTAAACTAAAAAAGGGAAAAGTTAGTGCTTTTATATTTTAATATGGAGCTCAAGTGAAAGTGCTAAATATGAGATCATATATGAAGTGAAATTGAACGCGAGTAAAGAAGATATTTAGAGCATAAATAAGAGCAATGTTGTCTGACCCAGAGGGTGAGGCTTGTGACGTGGGTCTAAGCTTCTAAGTATGCTATTCCATAGTCCCTTCGGAGACATCCGATAAAAAGTATGCTATTCCATACGACCTTCTGGTACGTAGCATGTCTACCCCATGAACCTTAAGTTGAACAAATCCATAAAAAACATAAACTTGCTTGAAAACAAAATAATGTCTATAAGTATCAAATTGAGTCCCAAGATTATTTACAAATAACATGGTCTGTATGTGTCAATGTTATTAACTGGTAATCTTTCCAACTACCTTTGTTATTATGACATGTAAAATCGAAAATTGAAAGGCCAAGCAAATATTTTAAAGGTACCTTTCTGGTGTCCTATATATTATTATAACAACGGGTAATTCATTAAAACTTTAATTCTTAAATTCCAAACTAAAATCAAAACCAAAAAAATATTATCCTGTCTAATTTTTAATACTGTGAAATCAATAAAAATTTAACTCTTATGGCCAAACTAAAAACCGGAACCAAGCATATATGACCCGTACGGAGGTCTAGTACACATACCTTAACCTTACTTCAGGGGGTTGAGATGTTAATTTGGTGAAAACCCCAACTTTCAAATCTGAAAAGTGCAAACATGCGTCAAAATCCAGCAGTGTGAAGATTTGAGCGGCTTGGACTTGAAGGTGAAAAATGACAGAAATAAATTTGAGTAATGACAAAAAGGAGAATCAAAGAAATAAAGAAGATAAAAAAATAAAGGATAATAGTAGAGGTTTAGATTTGGGTCGATCCAATTAGGTTACTCCAAATGTTGTGTAATGGCAAAAAATAGTATATGTTTAGATTTGGGTCGATCCAATCTAAATTGGGTCGCTCCAAATGCTGTGTAATGGTAAAAAGGGGCATCAAAGAAATAAAGAAGATTAAGAAAATGAAGTATAATAGTATCGTTGACGGAATTCGAACCTTGAAATTTTAGTAAATAAATTTAATCATGTAACATAATTAATCATTAGATCTAACAGTTCTAATTTGAACTAAAAATCTAACGGATATTATTCATTGTATACGAATTTTTATTTTATTTTGTTAGTGGTTAGAAGATATGATGTCATATTTTTGGGTATGCAATTAGTAAATAAATTTAATCATGTAATATATTTAATCATTAGATCTAATAGTTCTAATTTTTAACTAAAAATCTAAAGGATATTATTCGTTGTATACGAATATTTATTATATTTAGTTAGTGGTTAGAAGATATGATGTCATATTTTTGGGTATGTATTAATTATTACAATATTATGTTTTAAATTAAAAGTCAACGTGTTTTAATTAGAGAGAAAAAAATTATTGATTAGAAGATATGATATTTTATGTATTTATAAAAGGTAATATCATCAATTATAAGTAAACATCTTTTAATTGAAAAAGGCAATCAGCTAATTATCATTAATTATATTACTAATAAAAAAATGAAGGATAATTGTAGTGGTTTAGATTTGGGTTGATCCAATTGGGTCGCTCCAAATGCTGATTAGAGAGAAAACAATTATTGATTGGAAGATATGATATTTTAGGTATTTATGAAAGGTAATATCATATCAATTATAAGTAAACATCTTTTAACTGAAAAAGGCAATCGGCTAATTATCATTAATTATATTATTAAAAAAAATGAAGGATAATAGTAGAGGTTTAGATCCCCTCGTTTCTCCTTTATATAAGTATATAATAGTTCTAATTTTTAACTAAAAATCTAACGGATGTTATTCTTTTTATACGAATTTTTATTATATTTTGTTAGTGATATTTAATTTCCAGTATTAGTAAAATTTAAAATGCAATTGAGTTGTATATTTAGTTTTCTCGATTAGCAAAAATTTAAAATGCAATTTAGAGAAATTGATTATTTTAATATGTTTTACTTGAAAACAGAAATTTATTAGTTATTAGGAGAAATTTTATTTATAATTAAGTAAGGGTAATTAAGTAAAAACAATAGGTACCGACCGACCGACCGACCAACCAACCAACCGACCAACCAACCGACCGGCGCCATATAATTGGAAAAATATAGATTTTAGCTAAAGGTAATGTTTTTTTTAAAGAAAATTGATTATTTTAATATGTTTTACTTGAAAAAAAAATTGATTAGTTATTGGGAAATTGTTTATTTATAATTAAATAAGGGCGTCATTTATTTGGAAAAAGAGAGATTTTAGCTAAAGAAAATAGAAAAGGTAACGTATTTTAGAAGGAAATTGATTATTTTAATACTCCCTCCGTCCCGTTAGGTTCTTAACATGGGGGTTGGGTACGGAGACCAAGGATAGTGGGTGTAATATTGTTAAAATAAATGAAGTAGTGGGTGTAATAGTGATTTTATTGTTAAAATAAATGAAGTAGTGGGTGTAATAGTGTAAAGTGTTGAAAAAGTGGAGTGAAGTAGTGGATGGAATATTTTATTGTTAAAAGTTACTATTTTTAGTAATGTAAAGAATTGGTGGGACGTCCCAAAAAGGAAATTGTGAAGAAATGGATGGGACAAAGGGAGTATGTTTTACTTGAAAACCGAAATTGATTAGTTATTAGGAGAAATTTTATTTATAATTAAGTAAGGGTAATTAAGTAAAAATAATAGGTACCGACCAACCAACCAACCGACCGACCAAACTAAATAAAATTGCTCATAGTTTTTATAAAATGAGAAATTAATGTTGCCCTTGAAATTTCTAGAAAAAAAGGGAATTTAATTAGAAAAAATATAAAATATGATACGTTTTAGTTGAAAAGGTAATGAGTTAATTATTAGTACTATAATATTATTATTTTATTTTTATTAAATAGAATCGCCCGTGATATAATTGAAAAAGAGAGATTTTCGTAAGAGAAAGGAAAAAAGGTAACGTGTTTGAAAAAGGTAACCGTCCATGATACAATTGGAAAAAGAGATATTTTAGTTAGAGAAAAGAGAAATTGTAACGTATTTTGGCTCAAAAAGGTAATTGATTAGTTAATACTAATTATAATATAATTATGTTATTTTACTATACAAAATTGATCGTAGTTTTTAAAAAAGGAGATATTTTAGTTAGATAAAATGTAAAAGATATTGTATTTTACCTAAGAAGGAAATTATTTAGTTATTGAAAAATAAAAAAGGTAATATGTTTAACCTGAAAAGGAAATTGATTAATAAAAGAGAAATTTTAGTTAGATAAAATATAAAAAATATTGTATTTTACCTGAAAAATGAAATTATTTAGCTTTTGAAAAATAGAAAAGATAATATGTTTAACATGAAAAGGGAAATTAATTAGTTAGTAGGATGGAAATTTTAGTTAGATAAAATATAAAAGATATTGAATTTACCTGAAAAAGGAAATTATTTATTTATTGAAAAATAGAGATGATAATATGTTTAACCTGAAAAAAGAAATTAATTAGTTAGTATGATGGATTTTATTTGAGTAAGGGTAAATAAGTAAAATCAATTGGTACCGTACCGACCGATCGACCAAACTTTTAATGTTTCGCCTTTTATAATATGGTATAAATTTTTAGTGGTTAGAAGATATGATGTCATATTTTTGGGTATGTATTAATTATTGCAATATTATGTTTTAAATTAAAAGTCAACGTGTTTTAATTAGAGAGAAGAAATTATTGATTGAAAGATATGATATTTTAGGTATTTATAAAAATTTGAACCTTGAAATTTAATCATGTAATATATTTAATCATTAGATCTAACAATTCTAATTTTTAACTAAAAATCTAACTGATATCATTCGTTGTATACAAATTTTTATTATATTTTGTTAGTGGTTAGAAGATATGATGTCATATTTTTGGGTATTCATTTAATGCATTTAGTAAATAAAGTTAATCATGTAATATATTTAATAATTAAATCTAACAGTTCTAATTTTTAACTAAAAACCTAACGGATATTTTTCGTTGTATGCGAATTTTTATTATATTTTGTTAGTGGTTAGAAGATATCATGTCATATTTTTGTGTATGTATTAATTATTGCTATATTATGTTTTAAATTAAAAGTCAACGTGTTTTAATTAGAGAGAAAAAAAATTATTGATTGGAAGATATGATATTTTAGGTATTTATAAAAATTTGAACCTTGAAATTTTAGTAAATAGATTTAATCATGTAATATATTTAATCATTAGATCTAACCGTTCTAATTTTTAACTAAAAATCAAACGGATATTATTCGTTGAATACGAATTTTTATTATATTTTATTAGTGGTTAGAAGATATGATGTCATATTTTTGGGTATGTATTTAGTAAATAAATTTAATCATTAGATCTAACAATTTTAATTTTTAACTACAAATCTAACGGATATTATTCGTTGTATACGAATTTTTATTATATTTTGTTAGTGGTTAGAAGATATGATGTCATATTTTTGGGTATGTATTAATTATTGCAATATTATGCTTTAAATTAAAAGTCAACATGTTTTAATTAGAGAGAAAAAAATTATTGATTGGAAGGCATGATATTTTAGTTATTTATAAAAGGTAATATCATCAATTATAAGTAAACATCTTTTAATTGAAAAAGGAAATCAGCTAATTATCATTAATTATATCATTAATAAAAAATGAAGAATAATAGTGGAGGTTTAGATTTGGGTTGATCCAATTGGATCGCTCCAAATGCTGATTAGAGAGAAAAAAAATTATTAATTGGAAGATATGATATTTTAGGTATTTATAAATGGTAATATCATATAAATTATAAGTAAACATCTTTTAATTGAAAAAGGCAATCGGCTAATTATCATTAATTATATTATTAATTAAAAAAATGAAGGATAATAGTAGAGATTTAGATTTGGGTCAATCCAATTGGGTCGATCCAAATGTTGTGTAATGATAAAAATAGTATAGATTTAGATTGGGTCGATCCAATCTAAATTGGGTCACTCCAAATGTTGTGTAATGACAAAAAAGGACATCAAATAAATAAAGAAGATTGAAAAAATAAAGGACAAAAGCAGTAATTTTTCTGTGTAATGACAAAAAAGGGCATCAAAGAAATAAAGAAGATTAAAAAATGAAGGTGTTAGAACCAGATTTATCCGAATGCCTACTTCGGTTTTGACCTGCAAGACAAAAGAATGCGAGGGTGTTGACCCTCGATTCACCTCCGGTGTAAGAGTAAGTATTCTGGTTCTTTATAGTAATAAACGTAAAGAGTTTGTGTTTAGAATTACTTGAGGTGGATATGAATTTAGATGCCCCTTGCTTGCTTGGTTTCCTCCCGTTTTATAATGTTCGACTAGGGCCTACCGAATGATGAAAAGGAAGGGAATAAAGCACTTTTCATCATCAGCACTCGAGTGTTCGGAATGGGGAACCGAAGATGCCAATGAGATCCAATAAAGTGGTTTAATGGATCCTAGGTTAGAGAATCTCTATGTCTGGATTCTTTAGATGTACAGTGATGGGCTTCTTTATAGGCCCAATGGACCGATGGGCCTCCAACACGTCCCCGGTCTTCGGTCGAAGGCATCCTCAGGGCGAAGACCAAAATCTATAGCCCATCTTCGGGATGCAAATCCTTTCTAATTTGTCTTCGGAACAAAATGTATTCTCCAAAAAACATATATCTGAAAATGCACACCTAGAGGGGGGTGAATAGGTGTAAATGGCTAACTATGTATAATTAAAACTGATTTTAAAAATTATCAGAAACAGCTTACTGATTTCGTTTTATGCAGAGACAGATGGTAAGCTGAATGCACAGATAATCAGTACAGATAACAGGATAAATGGTAAACTGAATACAAACAGTATGCTGAGTGCAATGACAGTAAATAAGATAAGGTGCACAAACAGTAAGCAGTGCAGAAATGGTAAGCAGTAAGTAAAGTGCAGAAAATAAAGAACACCAAGACTTTTAGCCAGGTTCGACCCCTAACCCCTATGGTCTACGTCCTGGTCCCTTACCAACTTGGTAAGAGAATATATTATTGATCACTGAAATAAGCCAATTACAAGATACAACAATATATCTCCCTTAATACCCAGTTGTTGACAAATGGCGTGCTGAACTCCTGTTTCTGAACTTGCTCTCTAAGCTATACTTCCCAAGTATACTTCTCTAGCAACGTTCACCAAACCCTAGTTCCCTAGCCAAACTGACCAACAACTAATCCTTACAACTTGAACAATACAATCAATAAGGAATACAACTCAAACTATGAACTCTTTAAGAATAGCACGTATCAATATACTAAGAGCTCGAGAGAATAAAAGATATAGCAATGAAAAACCGAGTTGTTTGAAATCTTGTGTGCTTGAATATTTTCTCTGAAGTGTTGTAAACGAATGAACACAAGACAAAGGTTTATAAAGCCTCACACCAACGTTCAGAAAATCAATCACCAATTAATTCGAACTGTTAGAATCAATTTCCAACGTTCAATTGGTTAGGGATTTTACAAACGTTCTTGTGAACGTTAGACAGAGGTTTTGGAAGAAAGAAATCGATGAAAACATAACCCTTCTGATTTGTATAGATATAAAACGCGTATAGGAGATTTTGTAGAAGAAAATCTTTTAAATAAGGAAACTCCTATAAGTTTTATAAAATAATTTAAAGAAAGATATTTGAAAAGATTTTGAGCTCTATAATATATTGTGTACGTAATATATAATAAAAAGTCCTCACAATATATTTCCTGAATTACATCCATGAGAATTTGTCTTGATAAAAATCTTCAGGATTTCTGGCAGTGAACAGATGGCTTGCTGTTTGTGACTGTCTGCTGGAAATAGCTTGCTGGACTGTCTCTGATGTAGTACAAAATGGCTTGCTGTATATATATTCTCTGTAAACTTAATATATCCTGCAAAACCAAGTTAGTACAACCATAACACAATGTTTTATATCAAATTACAAGCAAATAGCTTGCTGAAAGTGATCATCAAAACCATAGGAGTATCAATCTCCCCCTTTTTGATGATTACACAATATTTAGGAGAAATAAGAACTCCCCCTAAATCCCTGCATATTAGTACATTTTGATATAAAACTGATTCAAGATAAACAAGCATAATTAATCATATCCACATCGAATATCTTGACCACAAATAAATACTCCTAAATTTCTCCCCCTTAATCCATCAAAAAATCTAACAAAAAGAATATTAGTCCAGGTCTGGAATAAGCATAGAAAAAAATCAAATCATGATAATGGCATATAAGCATTTCAGATACAAATGGTAAGCCAATGTTACCCATTCTGTGCTTGTCAGCTTGCTGACTACACAGTACACATGCCAAGTTCCATTCGAATAGCTGCAAATCTTTCTTCAGCCAATGGCTTTGTGAAGATATCTGCTAGTTGAACTTCAGTTGAGACAAATACCAACTCAATCTTCCCTTTTGCTGCATTATCTCTTAAGAAATGGTGACGAACGTCAATATGCTTCGTTCTTGAGTGATTCACAGGATTCTTTGAGATATTTATAGCACTTGTGTTGTCACAAAATATTGGAATTTTGCCACACTTGATATTGAAATCCCTTAGAGTCTGAATCATCCATAAAATTTGAGAGCAACAGCTACCAGCTGCTAGATACTCCCCTTCAGCCGTTGATAGAGCCACAGAAGCTTGCTTTTTGCTTTGCCATGAAACCAAGCTTTGTCCAAGGAATGTACAAACACCACTTGTACTTTTTCTATCAGTCTGAGACCCTGCATAATCTGCATCACTATACCCCACGAGATCAAAAGTATTTGTGATAGGATAGAACAAACCAAGATTGATAGTACCACTTAAGTATTTAAAAATTCTTTTAACCGCATTTAAGTGAGACTCTTTAGGGTTGGATTGAAACCTTGCACAAACACAAACACTATACATGATATCAGGTCTTGAGGCAGTTAAATATAATAAACTTCCAATCATACCTCTATACCTTTTGACATCCACATCCTTACCATTCTCATCTGCAAACAGCTTGCTGTTTTGAGTCATAGGAGTTGTTTTTGCTTTGACATCTTCATAACCAAATCTTTTGAGCAGATTCTTTGTATACTTGGATTGATGCACATAGATACCATCATTGGTTTGCTTGATTTGGAGACCCAAGAAATAATTGAGTTCTCCCATCATGCTCATATCGAATTCATTGTACATGCACTTAGAAAACCACTCACACATAGATTCATTAGTAGCACCAAATACAATATCATCCACATATATTTGTACAACAAGAATATCTTTACCATTTTGCTTTGTAAATAATGTTGGATCGATATTACCTCGAATGAATCCATTTTTGAGAAGAAACTTACTAAGCCTCTCATACCATGCTCTAGGGGCCTGCCTTAAACCATATAATGCCTTCTTGAGCTTGTAAACATAGTCTTGAAACTTCTCATGTTCGAATCCAGGAGGCTGTTTGACATAGACTTCCTCATCCAGCACGCCATTTAGGAATGCACTTTTTACGTCCATTTGATATAACTTGATTTTCTTGTAGCATGCATAAGCAAGAAGCATTCTGATTGATTCTAAACGAGCTACAGGTGCATATGTTTCTTCAAAATCAATTCCTTCTTGTTGATTATAGCCTTGAGCCACGAGCCTTGCCTTATTTCGAGTAACTGTTCCAAATTCATCCACTTTGTTCTTGAACACCCATTTTGTTCCTATGATAGAAGCATCTTCTGGTGGCTTTACAAGTTCCCAAACATCACATCTTTCGAATTGGTTGAGTTCCTCTTGCACTGCCATGATCCAATTTTCATCTTCTAGTGCTTCCTTGATATTTTTGGGTTCTTCTTGAGCTAAAAAGGCAGCATAAGCACAAAAATTTGCTTTTCCTCTCCTTGTTGTGATTCCATCTGAGATATCTCCAATAACAAGTTCTGGAGGATGATTCTTTACTGTCCTTGTAGCCTTTGGTAGAGAATGTTGAGCAATTTCTTCATTTGTTGTGATTCTGACCACTTCAGCTTGCTGATTTGCAGTTCCAGCTTGCTGTTTTCCATTCTCAGTAGTGTTTTTGGCTTGCTGACTTCCAGTTTCAGCAGAATTGTTGGCTTGCTGATTTCCAGCAACTTGAGGTTGTATGTTATCACCTGCAAATTCTTCCTCATCTCTTGGCAGATCATTGTTAGGTTCTTGAAAAGTAACATCAATAGATTCTTCAACTATATGTTTATTTAAATTATAAACTCTATATGCTCTACTAGTTAAAGAATAGCCAAGAAAAATAGCTTCATAAGACTTAGCATCGAATTTACCATCATTATCAATTGTCTTGAGCACAAAACACTTTGAGCCAAAGATTTTGAAGTAACCAATGTTTGGCTTCTTTTTCCTCAACAATTCATACGGAGTTTTGTTCAAGATAGGCCTGATTATGATTCTGTTCAACAAATAGCACGCTGTATTCACTGCTTCTGCCCAAAAACTTCTAGGCAGCTTGCTTTCTTGCAATAGAGTCCTTGCTGTTTCTTGTAGTGACCTGTTCTTCCTTTCTACCACTCCATTTTGTTGTGGAGTCCTTGGTGCAGAAAATTCATGTGTAATTCCTCTTTTTTCACAATATGCAATGAAGTCTTTGTTGAGAAATTCACCTCCTCTATCACTCCTTATACCTACAAGCTTTGTATTCAACTTGTTCTCAAGTAATTTGATTAGTTTCTCAAATTCTTCAAAAGCACAATCTTTAGTACGAAGAAATAATACCCATGTAAATCTAGAATAATCATCTACAATCACAAAACCATATTGTTTACCTCCAATACTCTTGAAAGCTTCTGGACCAAATAAGTCCAAATGCAGAAGCTCTAAGGGTTTAGAAGTAGATACCATTTTCTTTGATTTGTGAGTACTTCGAAGCTGTTTTCCCAACTGGCAAGCTGAACATACTTCTGATTTGACATACTTTAGTTTGGGCAGCCCTCTCACTAGTTTCTTGCTTGATAACTTTCTGAGCAAATCCATGTGTGCATGTCCCAATCTTCTATGCCAAATATATGGGTCATTATCCATTGCAGCCAAACAGCATGCTGTTTCCTGCAAATCGAAGTCTAATACATATATATTTCCTTCCCTTCTAGCAACTAGGGGGATTTTGTTAGTGCCAATAGTAATAATAGCTTTATCAATACCCAATTCAACATGATGTCCATCATCAAATAATTGAGTGACACTAAGCAAATTATAAGTAAGACCTTTGACATATTGAACTTTATCAATAGAAATAATACTATTACCAATAGAACCTGTACCAAGGATTTGAAGAGTTTTGCTATTCCCAATTGTCACTCTTCCACCCTTTTTCATTTTGAGATTCATAAACTGAGATTTGTCTCCACACATATGTCTTGTGCATCCACTGTCCAAGATCCATTGCTTTGACTTGACCTTAGCAGCAAGGCACATCTACAAAACAAACAAAAATACCTCAATGTTTTGGTACCCATATAGGTTTGGGTCCAGGTTGGTTAGTAGCAAGAATATATAAAGCATTTAAATCAGATTTCTTGATCCACATTTGGACCACTTTTGGGGACTGATCATTCTGTTGGTAAGCTGTTTGTCTCCTGCTATTTGTATTCTGGTATGCTGTTTGTCTCCTGTTTGATGCATTCTGGTATGCTGTTTTCTGTCTGACTGGTCCATTCTGGTATGCTGTTCTCGTCTTATGATATACTTGAACCACACAATTCTTTTCCAGATGTCCTTTTCCACCACATTTGTTGCATGTTTTCCAAGGCATAGCATAATTGTAGGGAATGCCATTCCTTCCATCATATTTAAGTACCTTATCCTTTTTGTTGAGATTCATGCCAACTCCTTCTCTGACTAAGGGGACCTTTGCCTTCTTCATCATTGTCTTTAAAGTGTCTTCACCTTGAACAAAAGTTTCCATGCCCTTCTTGAGATCTTTAACTTCTGTTTCTAGGAGAATGATCACTTCAGCTTGCTGTTTGATGAGTTCAGCTTGCTGGACTCTCTTTTCAGCAGTTTTTGAGGATTCGGCTTGACTAGATTCCTTCATTTTGTATGATTCCAATGCTTTAGCTTTAGTTTTGACATCAGACCTTAGCTCTTTGATTTCTTCAGTCAATGTCTTGTTTCTCTTTTCGAGTAGCTTGACATTAGCCTCTAAATGTCTGTTCTTAGTAGTTAGTTCCTTGATCTCTGTAGCTTTACTGAATGAAGTTGAATCCCATTCTTCCATTTTTGGCAATAGATCTTTTACCATTTTGGATAAATAGGCATTTTTATCAGTCAGCTTGCTGATTTCAGCCTTTAGTGCCATGTGTTCTTCAATTGTAACACTATTTTGTTCCTGCATGGTTAGTGAATCTAACAAAGTATCATCTGAAGAAATATAATCATTAAAAGAGTTTACCTCACTCTCATCTTCTTCAGAATCAGTTTCAGCATATACTCCTTCTGAATTTCCTAGACCATATTTTTCATCCATTCCAACAAGTGCTAAGTTCACCATCTCTTCACTTGAGTCATCACTGGAATCAGAATCATCATCACTCCAAGTCAGTAGAGCCTTTGATTTCTTCTTGTCCTTGAAAGCAGTAGGCTGTTTTGACTTTAGTTTGTAGCAGTTCCTTTTATAATGACCTGGCTTGCCACATTCGAAACAAGTTTCCTCCTTAGAGTCTTTTGAGCCTTTCTTGTTGTTGTAGTAGCCACCTCTTTCCCTTTTCATCATGTTCTTCTTTTCTATCAGCCTCTTGATTTTCTTTGAAATAAGTGCAAGTTCCTCATCTGAATCAGATTCATCATTAGAGTCAATTGGCTTGCTGTTTTTAGAATGAAGAGCCATATTCTTCATCTTTTCTGTTGGAGCTTTAACACTTGAACTTCCCACCTGATTTCCATTTATCTTGCTTTCAAATTGCTCTAGCTCAGCAAATACAGCCAAGTGATCCATAGTATCAATAAGTGGTGAGGATTCCAAGGCAGTAACTTTGGCTTCGTAGATAAATGGTACTGCACTTAAGACCTTCATATTGATTTCATCTTGTGGTATAGATTTTCCAAGCCTCTTCAGTGAGTTAATAGTAACTTGAAACCGTGCTTGACTATCCTTGATAGTTTCACCTTCATTAAGCTTGAAGTTTCCAAAGTCATTCATTAGCTTGCTAAGTTTCACCTTCTTTAGAGATTTCGAACCTTCATGATAAGTCTCCAAAGCATCCCACATTTCTTTTGCTGATTTGAGTGAAGATACTTTATCATATTCAGCCTGGTTCAAACCATTCATAAGTGAACTCCTTGCCTTTCCATTGTAGCCAAGTTTGATTAATTCATCCGGAGTGAGATCATCAACATCCTTTGGCTTGCCATCCTTGTCAAGAAATACATAAGGACCTTTTTGCACAACTCTCAGAACTAATGGATCTCTAGATAAGTGAGTTTCCATGCTGCTTTTCCACCAGTGGTAGTTGTGTGTGCCATGGAGAAGTGGAGGCCTAAAATCAGATTTTCCTTCGGGATAGTTTTCAGCCATTATGATCGAATACTTTCCTGTTACAGAATTGTTAGTATACCAAAGCTCTGATACCAAATGAAAATGCACACCTAGAGGGGGGTGAATAGGTGTAAATGGCTAACTATGTATAATTAAAACTGATTTTAAAAATTATCAGAAACAGCTTACTGATTTCGTTTTATGCAGAGACAGATGGTAAGCTGAATGCACAGATAATCAGTACAGATAACAGGATAAATGGTAAACTGAATACAAACAGTATGCTGAGTGCAATGACAGTAAATAAGATAAGGTGCACAAACAGTAAGCAGTGCAGAAATGGTAAGCAGTAAGTAAAGTGCAGAAAATAAAGAACACCAAGACTTTTAGCCAGGTTCGACCCCTAACCCCTATGGTCTACGTCCTGGTCCCTTACCAACTTGGTAAGAGAATATATTATTGATCACTGAAATAAGCCAATTACAAGATACAACAATATATCTCCCTTAATACCCAGTTGTTGACAAATGGCGTGCTGAACTCCTGTTTCTGAACTTGCTCTCTAAGCTATACTTCCCAAGTATACTTCTCTAGCAACGTTCACCAAACCCTAGTTCCCTAGCCAAACTGACCAACAACTAATCCTTACAACTTGAACAATACAATCAATAAGGAATACAACTCAAACTATGAACTCTTTAAGAATAGCACGTATCAATATACTAAGAGCTCGAGAGAATAAAAGATATAGCAATGAAAAACCGAGTTGTTTGAAATCTTGTGTGCTTGAATATTTTCTCTGAAGTGTTGTAAACGAATGAACACAAGACAAAGGTTTATAAAGCCTCACACCAACGTTCAGAAAATCAATCACCAATTAATTCGAACTGTTAGAATCAATTTCCAACGTTCAATTGGTTAGGGATTTTACAAACGTTCTTGTGAACGTTAGACAGAGGTTTTGGAAGAAAGAAATCGATGAAAACATAACCCTTCTGATTTGTATAGATATAAAACGCGTATAGGAGATTTTGTAGAAGAAAATCTTTTAAATAAGGAAACTCCTATAAGTTTTATAAAATAATTTAAAGAAAGATATTTGAAAAGATTTTGAGCTCTATAATATATTGTGTACGTAATATATAATAAAAAGTCCTCACAATATATTTCCTGAATTACATCCATGAGAATTTGTCTTGATAAAAATCTTCAGGATTTCTGGCAGTGAACAGATGGCTTGCTGTTTGTGACTGTCTGCTGGAAATAGCTTGCTGGACTGTCTCTGATGTAGTACAAAATGGCTTGCTGTATATATATTCTCTGTAAACTTAATATATCCTGCAAAACCAAGTTAGTACAACCATAACACAATGTTTTATATCAAATTACAAGCAAATAGCTTGCTGAAAGTGATCATCAAAACCATAGGAGTATCAATATCTTCGGAATATATATGCCTTCGGAGTGCGTCCTTGGGTGATGTTTTTCGGATAAGGATGACAGCTATTGGTGAAGGGGTTTCTGCACGGGGAGTCGTGTCCTTTAATGATGACAACTGTCTTTCTCGAGATTTGCGCGGAAATCTCAACCGTTGAATTTGTAACGTCTTACAAGAGTCACGTCTTTTCTTTTTTAATATCCTTAAACCCTTTCATTTTCTTCTATTCTTATTCTATACTCTTAGCCAAAAATTTTCTTCCAGAGCATTTCTTCAAACACGCACGATTGGGAACGTGATTTCAACAGACTCTAGTCTTCCAGTCCCGGTTCTGATTCACCTTCAACTTCATTACCCTCAAGAAGCTAATCTCATCTCTTTCTTGACAACAGTAAGTTTCTCTTTCTCTCTTATTTCATAATTTTTATGTGAAGTTTATATGTGGGCCGTATGTATTGTGTGTATATCTGTATATGCATGTGTAGATGAAGGGTTTTAATAAAGTAGGTGTTTCTTGGTGGATAGGTTTATGAAATAGAAAGGATTTTGACATTGCGTCTCTTTTTCTTTTGATTCATGCTTCTGTTTTGGGGTTTTTGGGTTTTTGGGCGTAAGAACACTCTTCGGTATGTTCAATATTTATGAACATCGTTCAATACCTTTAGTTTAGTGCGTCCTTTAGACTTCATTCGGCCGATTGATCCAAGCCCTCTGTACTCGATCCTTGGCCGAATGGGCTTTTCCCATTTTCTTATTTTCCGAGTACATGGCTAATTCTTCTTTTTACGAACGCAGGAGATGGATCAATCGGTTGCAACGTCTTCGTATTCTTCTATGGCTCACTTCGGTGATGAGATTAAATTCCCAGCAGCGAATATTCTCTCGGTGATGTCCGAAGAAGAAGTTTTAATGATGCACAGTAGATATGAGTTCCCCGAACAGTTTGAGGCTTATCAGGCCGAGGAGGATGATTTGATTTATCATACTCCTGTTTCTCCTTGTCCCCACGGAAGTTTTAAAGTAGGTATCTCTGAGCGAGCCTTTTATTGTGGCCTTCGGCTTCCTCTTCTCCCCATTATAAGGAAATTTTTAATTCGTACGAGGATAGCTTTGGGTCAATTGGATCCGAATAGTTTTATTCACTTCAACGCCTTCCAGACGCGTTGCATAAAGGCTGAGGTTGAACCTACCTTGGCTCTGTATTTCCATCAGTATGACTTCAGGAAAAATCCTAAGTCAGCTGGCTTTTATAACATAGCCCGAACAACCGGTCGGAGAGATTGGGCGGCTACTAATTCCAACAATGCTACGACACATAGTAGGTGGTTTTTCATTAGTGGCCCTCGATTAGATAATTATCGAGTATGGAGAGAGGTAAATCCGAAGGAATTAATCGCCCTGGAACTGTCCGATTCTGACAAGGCAAATTTTTTAAAAATCAATCGGCTGATGGTCCCTGATAAAATCCCTTTATCTATGAGCCGCGATCAGGAGTTTCTTGATGCCTTGTTTTTTCGTGGTGGTAACGTAGCTTTTTCACTTCAGCTAATACTTTTGTTTTTTATAGTTCTTACTGACTTCGTGATTTTTTGCAGTGTCTTCTAAAGCAGACCTAGCTCGGAGGCAAGCTGAGAAGGCCGCCAAGAAGAAAGTCGAAGAGGAAGCTAGGTTGCTTCGGTCGGCTAGTCATGGCAATGATTCTATTATCACCATTCCTGAGAGTTCTTCGGCCAATCCCGAGAGTTCTTCGGCCGCTCCTGCAGATGAGTTTGTAGATGATTCAAACAAGAGGCGTAATACCGATGGGCCGGTTCAGACCTATCGTCCTTCTTGGTCGATTTTATCTACCGATAAATTTGCGGCTCCAGCTCCCGAAGAAGTGAAGCAGGTGTCCGAGGACTTTCTTCATGCTATGATTTTGCCTGCCGACCGTTCTTCTTACGACTCGGCCGATCCCATCACTGCATGCTCTGAGCTATTGGGTCATTTCACCATGGTATTTTTTTCTCTTTGTGCTTGTAATATTTGTATGATTTTCTCTTCGTTTATATTTTGTTTATTCTTGCTTCAGGCCGGTCCTTGGGCTGCGGCTGTGATGGACAAAGTGAAAGACATGACCAAGCAACTGAAGGAAGCCGAGTCTCTTCAGCTTCGGGTGAATAACTTGATGATCGAGCGTGACGCTTTGGGAGTTGAGAGGGACAATCTGAAGAAACTTCTCAACAGGAGAACCGAGCAAGCCAAGCGAACTCGGCGATTGCTGAAGAAGTCTGAGAAGAAAATGATTCAATGCGAGGATAGGAGCTATGGAGCTGGTTTTGATGAGGCGGTGGTTCGGGTTCATCAACAGGGTTAGGACTACAAACAGATCTTGGGCATGTTTGAGGATCCCATTACTCGTCTTCCAGAACCCGATCTCCCTCTTGAAGTCAGTTCAGGCTCCGAACCTGAACTTTCTGATTGAATGCCTTCTCTTTTTTCTTTTATTGATGTAAGCCTTCGGGCATAACTTTTATTCTGCTGTTGTAAGCCTTCGGGCGTAACTCTTTAATTTATGCTTTTGGTAATATTTTAGCATAATCAATTAAAATTATGCATCATCAAATATATCTTGTTTATGCTTCTTCGGACTTTGCCTAGTGTAGCTTTTAGATGTCCGAAGAAATAATTTATGCATCTTCGGACTTGGTCTAGCATAGTTTATGATTTCTTCGGACAATTAAATTGTCCTTAGAATAATTTTTCATTTATGCATCTTCGGACTTGGCCTAGCATAATTTATGATTTCTTCGGACAATTAATAGTCCTTAGAATAATTTTTCATTTATGCATCTTCGGACTTGGCCTAGCATAGTTTATGATTTCTCCGGACAATTAATTGTCCTTAGAATAATTTTTCATTTATGCATCTTCGGACTTGGCCTAGCATAGTTTATGATTTCTTCGGACAATTAATTGTCCTTAGAATAATTTTTCATTTATGCATCTTCGGACTTGGCCTAGCATAGTTTTAGATGGCTTCGGACAATTAAATTATCTTTGGCATTTTTTCACTTATGCATCTTCGGACTTGGCCTAACATAGTTTTAGGTGGCTTCGGACAATTAAATTGTCCTTGGCATTTTTTCACTTATGCATCTTCGGACTTGGCCTAGCATAGTTTATGTGTCTTCGGACAACTGTTGCATCTTTGGCCGTAGCCTAGCTGTTGCCCCTTAGTATATAGGAATTTTTGAAAATGATTAAGATTTAATTCGGTCGGTGAAAAATTATTTCCTCCCTATCTTAATCATATCAAAAAATGAACTGGATACTAGAAAGTATATAAAGACACATATTTTTATTCGGTCGTCCCCAAAGATGGGTTCTTTTTATACATGATCATTCAGTTTTCATTGCATGTGGCTAATAATGAAATATGCAACTAGGAAGCTTACTGATAAAAACGACGAAGGCGAGATGCGTGCCATGTGTTTTTTATGAGCTTTCCATCCGAATGAGCTAACTTGTACGTGCCTGGACGAACGACCTCTACTACTATGTAGGGACCCTCCCAATTGGGCATAAGTTTGCCCTGTTTGGTTGGCATCGAAGTAGCTAACTCCCGAAGGACTAAGTCTCCCACATGGAATGATCTTTTCTTTATCCCCGAATCATAGTATTGAGCTGCCTGAAGTTGGTATCTTAAGTTCCTTTGATAGACTGCTTCCCTTTCTTCTTCTAGGAGATCTATATTTGCTCGGAGCCCAACTTCGTTTGTTTCAACATTAAATACTTGTGTCCGATAGGATTCTAGACCAACTTCTGCTGGCATCAAAGCGTCAGTGCCGAAGGCTAACTTGAATGGCGTTTCCCCGGTTGATGACCTTGGAGTAGTTCGATAAGCCCATAGGACATATGGCAATTCTTCGGCCCAAAATCCTTTAGAATCTCCAAGCCTCTTTTTGATTCCATCGAAGATGATTTTGTTAGCTGCTTCGATTGCTCCATTCCCTTGAGGGTGACCGACCGAGCTGAACTTTTGTTGAATTCCAAATTCGAATAGGAACTTTCGGAACTTGCTTCCAATGAATTGCGTCCCATTATCTGATACACATATCATCGGGATGCCGAATCTTAATATTACTTGCTCCAACATGAATTTTTTGGCAGCCTCTTCGGTGATGGCTGAGAGGGGTCTAGCTTCCACCCACTTGGTCATATAGTCAATGGCCACAATGCAATATTTGGCCTGCTTTGTGCTGGTTGGTAAGATGCCCACAATATCTACGGCCCACATTGCGAAGGGAATTGGATTGAGGACCGATGTCATTTCTTGTGGTGGTTGCTTCGGAATGTTACTAAATATCTGACATTGTTTGCATTTTTTGGCATAGTTCGAGGCATCCTCCCTTATCTTCGGCCAATAGAAACCCTGCCTTAATATTTTAAAGGCAAGCGATCGACCAGCAAGATGCTCTCCACAAATGCCTTCGTGGATACTCTCTAATGCCATCCTCTGTTCTTCGGGGTTTAGGCATCGGAGTAGCGGCTGAACGGCTGATCTTCGAAATAACCTCCCTTCAACAATGGTATAACTAGCTGATCGGTGTCTTATCTTTTGTGCTTGTCTTTTGTCGAGTGGGAGAATATCTTTTTCCAAGAAAGCCCTGATCGGCGTCATCCAATTAATTCCTTGGTGTATTTCTAAACATTGTTTTTTATCTATCGAAGGTGTCTTCACTTCGGTTAGGTAGATTGAGCCCGTGAGGTTATGAGTTTCTGCCGAAGCTAGCCTTGATAGAGCGTCGGCTCGACTATTATTATCTCGAGCAACTTGGTTTAATTCGAACGACTCAAATGATTTTGAATTTTCGCGTACCTTCGTAGCGTAGGCTTTCGTTCGTGGATCTTTTTGTCCGTATTCTCCTGAAAATTGTTTGACAACAAGCATGGAATCGCTGAAAGCTCTCAAGTGTTTTACTTCCAAATTCTTGGCTAGATCTAGGCCTGCTAATACAGCTTCGTATTCGGCTTCGTTGTTGGTCAGGGAAAAAGTGAACCTGATTGCTTGGCATATCTCAAAGCGTTCGGGACTGGTTAGGATTAATCCTGCCCCACATTTCGATCCAGCTACCGAACCATCTACAAAGAGCTTCCATTTTCCAGGCGAACGGATCAATTGTTCTTCGGGAGCTAGATCTTTTGGTTCGGAAAAGGAACATTCTACTAGGAAGTCGGCTAGGGTTTGTGCTTTAATTGCTGTCCTCGGAATGAATTCCAAATCATACTCTCCTAATTCGACTGACCAAGCGACCACCCTGCCCGATGCCTTAGGTCTTCGCATGATTTTCTTCAAGGGTTGGTCGGTTACTACTTGAATTGTTCGGCCTTGGAAGTAGTGTCGTAACTTTCTCGATGCCATGACCAATCCGTATGCCAATTTTTCTGCGTTCGGGTACCTTGTCTCCGCGTCCTTCAGTATATGAGATACGTAGAACACTGGATGTTGGTTTCCTTCGTGCAATTTGACTAACACCGCCCCCAGTGTTCGGTCGTTTACTGCGAGATATAGTTGTAAAGTTTCGTTCGGGTTTGGCCTCATCAAGAGTGGGGTATTCATTAAATATTCTTTTACTTCGTCAAACGCCTTTTGGCAAATTTGCCCCCACTCGAAGTTTTTTGATCCTCTAAGTACCTCAAAAAACGGTAGAGCTTTTTCACCTGATCTAGAGATGAACCTCCTCAATGCTGCCATTCGGCCAGTCAGCTTTTGAACGTCTCTTATTGTCTTTTGTGCCTCCATGTCGATCATTGCTTTGATTTTTTCGGGATTTGCTTCTATTCCTCGGGCGCTGACCATGTAGCCTAGGAATTTTCCACTACTGACACCGAACGTGCATTTGTTCGGATTGATCCTCATGTTGTTTTTTCTGAGTGTTTCGAAGCATTCTTTTAAATCTTCGGCATGATCTTTGAAAAGAGATTTGACAATCATGTCATCCACATAACATTCCATGTTTCGACCTATTTGTGCTTTGAAGACTTTATTGATCATTTTCTGGAAAGTTGCCCCTGCGTTTTTTAATCCGAAGGGCATCTTAATATAGGCATAAGTGCCATTTGGAGTGATGAACGCTGTTTTTGGGATATCTTCGGTGTTCATAGCAATTTGATGGTATCCGGAGAAAGCATCTAAAAAGCTAAGTATTTGATGTCCCGAAGTGGCATCTATCAGCTGATCAATGTTCGGCAGTGGGTAATGATCCTTCGGGCAGTGCTTGTTCAGATCAGTGTAATCGAGGCACATTCTCCATTTGCCGTTGGATTTTTTGACTACTACCACGTTTGCCAACCAATCGGGATAGTCTATCTCTTCGATGAATTTGGCTTCTAGGAGTTTTTCAACTTCGGCTTGGATTACCTTTTGTCTCTCCATGGCGAAATTTCGTTTCTTTTGCTTCACCGGTTTGGCATCGGGTTTTACATTCAGGCAATGTTTAACAATCGAAGGATCTAGACCTGGCATGTCTTCGGGATTCCAAGCGAACACGTCGTGAAATTCTCTTATGACTTTGACCACCCTTTCCTTCAACTCTGGCTCCATAGTCTTGCCTATTTGTATCATTTTGCCTGATTGACCTATGTATAGCTCTACCTCCTCGGTTTCAATTGCTGGTTCGGCGATTGGACTAGATAGGTCCGCTCCGAATTTCTCTAGTTCTATATTCAGCAATTGATGACTGCCCCCAGCATCGTTTTCGCTCCTCTTTCTCTTGCCTGATTCGGTCATTTCTTCATCCTTGTCTCTCTCTAGATCTTCTAGCATGATTATTCGTGCGGCTTTCTGATCACCTCTCATTTCTCCGATCCCATGTTCGGTGGGGAATTTTAGTTTCAAGTGAGGAATGGAGGAAACAGCCTGGAATGAGGACAAGGCTGGTCTTCCGAGGATCCCATTGTAGGGACTGTCCACTCGAACCACGTAGAATTTTGATTCTTTGGTCACTGTGTGTGGGGCTTTTCCTAGCAATATGGAGAGAGTGATTGTTCCTTCGATCGGTACAGGTTGATTTCCGAACCCATATAACGGTGCTTCGTGACAGGGCTCTAACTGTTCTCCTCCGAGGTTCATTTTACAGTAGGTTCGGTGATATAGAATATTCACCGAACTACCTTCGTCTATTAATACTCTCCAAATCTTGTTTTCCCCAATGACTGGGTTTATCACAAGTGGGTCTTCGTGCGGCCAAATCACGTCTTCGTAATCATCTTCTGTGAAACAGATAGGCAGGGATTGTCTTGATGCATTCGTTTGATAAAGGTTGTAGATTTGCCTCGCATATTTCTTTCGGGCCGTTTTACTGTCACGATCGAGGATTGTTCCTCCGGAGATTGTCCTTACCTCTCCTCGATATTTCTCTGACACTTCGGCTTCTTTTTTCTTTTCTTTGTTATCTAATTTCTCCCTTAGGTCTCCAATGAACTGTGTGAGATCTCCATCTTTGATCATCTTTTCTATCAACTTCTTTAAATGAAAACATTCGTCAGTGTTGTGACCCTTGTCCTGATGGTAGTCACAGAATTTGTTTTCATTCCTTCGGTATTCAGGAGCTCTCATTTTTGGTGGACGAATGAATCCCGGCTTGCCCTTGATTTCGTGGAGAATTTTTGAGATGGGTGTGTTGAAGGGTGTGAACACAGTACTATCTCTGTATCGGCTTTGCTCGATTTCTTTATTTGACCTCATGTCGTTGATTCGGCTCCTGATATCGCCACGATCTCTTCTATCGTTCCTTCTGTCCTCCCTTCGGTCGTTCTTGTCATTCTTCTTGTCTTTATATCCCCCGATGGATTCCATTTTTCTTCGGATAGCTTCCCCCCGCAAGTATATATCATTTAGAGATTTGGGAGGTATGTCGTAAAGAGAGGACCGAAGCTTTTTACCCTTGATGGGATCGAGTCCTGCCGAAAGAAATCCGGCGGCCTTAACTTTATCTAGGTTGGTCACCATTCCTGCTTCGTCCTTGAATCTGGCTAAGTATTCTCCCAGCTCTTCGTTGGGTCTTTGCCTACAATGTATGAGTGCTTCGGTATCTTTTTCTCTTCGGCACATATGAGAATAATGCCGAAGGAATTTTCTTTTGATTTGACTGTATGAACCGATCGATCTTGGCCTCAATGAACGATACCACATGGATGCCGATCCTTTTAGGTAGGTTTTGAACATTTTGCAAAGCATGACATCGCAATGTCCCATACCAGTCATGAGTGATTCATACTTTTCACAATGGTCTTCGGGGTCACCTTTCCCATTGAATTCGTTCATCTTCGGAAATTGTCTTCCTGGGGGAGGTCGGTATTGTTCGATATCTTCGGTTATCACAGGTTCATGGTTTATTTTCTTTTCTCCGAACATAACTTTTTCTAGCCTTCGGATTCGGTCATTTGTATGGGGACCTTCCTCCTCAGAGTCCGAAGAGTCGGCGGTTTTGGATTTGGTTCTTTTAGATTGTGAGTCAGAGTTCCAGGACTCGTCTTCTTCGTTTCTGATCCTTTTTTCTTTTTCATTTCCATCTTTCGGATCTTCGTTTTCTAGGGCCTCACGGAGCAGCTTCTCTTGTAACTCGATCTCTTCTCTTCGAAGCCTTAAGGCCTCTAATCTCAACTGATCGGCCTTTTTCTGTAGGGTCGATCTTTCTTCTTTATCGTTTCTTTCTTTCTCTATTTCCTTCTGCTTCGCCTTTTGCTTCTCTCGCCATTTCCTTAACATTTCTTGTTGTTCGTGAGGGGAAGGTATTTCTCCTTCTTCATTGAAGTTTAATGTTCTTCGGACGGCGGGAGTAGCTTGTTGAGAAGCAGTTCCCTGGGTAAGAGGAGGAACGAGGGGACTGTTTCCAGCCACGGTGCTTCCTTCTGGCATGGGCGTTTGTTCAATCATCATAGCTCTTTGATAAATCTTAACACAAACGTATCTCTACGTTCCCACAGACGGCGCCAAATGTTAGAACCAGATTTATCCGAATGCCTACTTCGGTTTTGACCTGCAAGACAAAAGAATGCGAAGGTGTTGACCCTCGATTCAGCTCCGGTGTAAGAGTAAGTATTCTGGTTCTTTATAGTAATAAACGTAAAGAGTTTGTGTTTAGAATTACTTGAGGTGGATATGAATTTAGATGCCCCTTGCTTGCTTGGTTTCCTCCCGTTTTATAATGTTCGACTGGGGCCTACCGAATGATGAAAAGGAAGGGAATAAAGCACTTTTCATCAACAGCACTCGAGTGTTCGGAATGGGGAACCGAAGATGCCAATGGGATCCAATAAAGTGGTTTAATGGATCCTAGGTTAGAGAATCTCTGTGTCTTGGATTCTTTAGATGTACAGTGATGGGCTTCTTTATAGGCCCAATGGACCGATGGGCCTCCAACAGAAGGATAAAAACAGTAATTTTCAAAAATGCAATACTAACAGACATTAGGAATATATATTGATATATTGATAAGTTACTTATTTCAGAAAAAAGTACAGATTTCCTAACTTTTTTCCAAAATAAGTAACTTATTTCTGAAAAATAAGATTTCCCAAACGGACCCTAAGATTTAAAAAAAAAACATCTGACCAGTCAAACTACCCAGCAGGAGTACAAAATAAAGAGATAACAGCAGTAGTACTAGTAGTGACGACTGGGCAGCAAGTGAAGTTGAAAGAAGAAGAATCATCTACTAAAATGGCGAAATTGCAAATTCACTTGAATTTTAGAACAGCAGCTTCGACCTTCTTATTTATGTTATCTATCTATGCTCCTCTCTCTACCTCCACTTCGCACCACCAGCTCCGTAATGTAAACATCTCTCCCTCTCTCTCTCCCCCTCCCTCCCTCCCCCCTCTCTCTCTCTCTCTCTCTCTCTCTCTCTCTCTCTCTCTCTCACGCGCGCGCGCGCGCGCTCTATGTAGATACATTTAGACTGCTTGTTTATTTTTAACTTTAATTTGTTTGATCAAGCTACCTTTATCTGATTGCTACTTGTTTATCCTACTTGTCAATTGTTGAAATTATTTGTTTTAGTTTTGTTAAATATCTTTTATTAATTGTTTGATGATATGTGCGAGACTTGTGATAATCAGGCTCATACTCGTAAATTTGAGATTGCTCATGATATGTTCTGGAAAGACGGCAAGCCTTTTCGAATTATCGGAGGTGATCTTCATTATTTTCGTGTTCTTCCTCAGGTAAATTGTTCTTTTGTCCATTTAATTTGTTTTGCTTAATAGCTTTTCTTTTAAGAAACCTTAAAGCATGCTAACAAATTCAATGCGACAAGCCGACAAGTAAGTAGTGGAGTAATTGATAAATTAAGTTAGCCGGCTGATTTGATTCCAATATTGTCTTTTTGTGAGTCATTTTTTTAATAGTTACGGTGTTTATGTATGCAATGGATTCTAGTAATTATTTTCCGAATTTAGTGTGTATTGGATATTTTTTGACAGTGACACATAAGTGTTGCACTTTCTGAGCTTCCGTGTTCGTTGTCAATTGTAATGAACTTCATGACTTTTAGTGCTTACATAGTTGTATAATTAATTTATTTCCGAGTCTAGTGTTTGATATTTATGTAATAAAGTTCAACCTTTTGTGGATCCAGTACTGGGAGGATAGGCTTTTGCGGGCAAAGGCGTTGGGTTTAAATGCTATTCAAACTTATGTTCCTTGGAATTTACATGAACCAAGGCAAGGCCAACTGGTATTTGAGGGTATTGCAGATATAGTCGCATTTCTAAAACTTTGTCAGAAGCTGGATTTCGTGGTTCTGCTTCGACCTGGACCTTACATATGTGGAGGTTAGTTACGACAATCAACATTTTCAGGCTTTTAAGTTCATAGCATCTTCACTGGAATTTTATGTTATTTGTTAGTATAAAACTAAATCATAAAATGCACCAAGTGCAGGAACCACCACTTCTTTTTGTTTATTTATTGCAACAATTTGTTTTTGTTAATCATTAATGTTGTCACTGGTTCTGTTATAAACATAGTTGTCCTTAAAAAAAAATTATTATTGATTTTTTTGAAAGAATGCCAAATATAAAAAGCGGTGACCAGTATTTACCTAATTTCTGCTGCAGAGTGGGATTTGGGTGGTTTCCCAGCTTGGCTGCTTTCAATCGAACCAGCTGTGAGACTTAGATCATCAGATCCTGCTTTCCTTAAATTGGTATGATAAGTGCAGGCTATATTTTATTGTAGTACATTAAAGAAGTAGGAGTAGCTTTCCTTTACACACTTGTTTACTGAAGGTTGTTAATTTTCTGTTCTGGTCTGTATATTGTAGTAATTAGCATAAAGCATGTAGAATTCGAATTGCTTTAACTGACTAATAGAGTAATAGTGTATAACAGTCTACTTGATTCCATGCAACTGTGTTATAGCTATAATAACAGACAGATAATTTGTAATACATTGAAGAAGGGTTAGCAAGAATACTATTACTAGAAAACAGTTTTCTATTCAATATCTCAGTATCTCATCCCAAAATCTTATATCTAATAGATTTTCATTTTAATATTGTTATTGTATTTAGATTGTGCTATGCACTGACTAAAGACCCAACGCTTACTTACGCCCAAACACAATAATAAAGTTACGATTGATAAATAAGAGCAATACAAACTGTCAAATGATAAGAGTTGCCTCACTTTCGAGAGGTGAGCGGCTCTCCCATAAACTACAGCTCAATAATTCATTTTCAAGATAATAACCCTAGATCCCCAAAACTCCTCTTTAACATAACTTAACTGAACTACCCAAAATGCCCCTTAACTTATTACATTATTCCTTCCGTGCCCTTCGCTTGTACGATATTAAAACTGGAGCCTCTGTTTCATTCGTAGCATTACCCCCTGCCAGAAGGGACACCTTGTCCTCAAGGTGAAAATCAGCAAAATGTTCTGCAATATTGGAAAAAAGTTCCCAAGTGGCCTCGCTCTCTGGCAAACCTTCCCACTTAATCAACACCTCAGAATCAGAGTGGTCGCCTGTGACCTTGTTGCGAATCCCCAATACTTTCTCTGGCTTGCTTTCCAAATTCATGGACTCAGTCAGAATAGGAGGGAGTTGTGAGACCAAATGCCCATCTCCAATCACCTGTTTGAGTTGCAACACATGGAACACTGGATGGATCTTAGCATGAGATGGGAGAGATAATTTATAAGCCACCTTCCGTATGCGTTGTATAATTTCAAAAGGACCATAATAACGGGCACTGAGTTTGTCGAATGGTCGTCTAGCCAAGGATTGTTGACGATATGGCTGTAGCTTCAATAAAACTCTGTCACCTACCTGGAATTCAACTTCCCTTCGATGCAAGTCTTCCTGTGTCTTCATTCGATGCTGAGCACGAAGGAGGTTTGCCTTCATGTCATCGAGCATGGCGTCTCTTTCGATGAGTTGTTCCTCCAACGAAGACACTCTTGTGCTCCCTGGTGCAAACTTCACCAACTGTGGTGGATCTCGGCCATACAAGGCCTTGAAAGGAGTGATCCCAGTAGACGTATGACACGCCGTATTATAACAATATTCGGCCCATGGTAGCCACACCGCCCACAACTTGGGTTGTCCAGTTATAAAACAACGTAAGTAAGCTTCCAATGACTTGTTAACCACCTCCGTTTGGCCTTCGGATTGCGGATGATACGCAGTACTATGGCACAGTTTCGTGCCCTGTAATTGAAATAGTTCTGACCAAAATATGGACATGAAAACCTTGTCCCTATCGGACACAATGGTAGCTGGAAATCCATGCAGTCGCACCACCTCCCTAATAAAGATTTCAGCCACTGAACTAGCCGAAAAAGGGTGCCGTAATGGGATGAAGTGTGCATATTTCGTCAATCTGTCGACAACCACCAAAATTGAATTTGCTCCCTTTGATTTCGGAAGACCCTCTACAAAATCCATCAAAAGATCTTCCCACACTTGGTCTGGGATGGATAATGGTTGAAGAAGCCCAGCAGGGCTCAAAGAAGTGGTCTTCTGTTGTTGGCACGTCATGCAGGCCCGTACGTACTCTGTAACTTGTTGTCGCATGTTGGGCCAATACCAATTTGTGGCCAACCTCTGATAAGTCTTCTAATCACCCGAATGCCCTCCTAGTGGCGAATCATGGTACTCGTACAACAAGGTTGTCACTAGTGGAGAATTCCTGGGTATCACCACTCTGCCTTTGAATTTCAACACCCCATGTTCGAGGTGGTACCCCTTCGGTGTTGGGTTTCCAGCTTCCAAATCCTTGGTCAGTTGTTGAATAAAGGGGTCTTGTTTTATTGCCACTTGAACATCACTCCACTTAGGTCCCCCAGACGATATCAACGCTGAACACTCCACTGCCCTTGGAAATTCCCTCGAGAGAGCATCCGTTACTTTATTTATCGCCCCTGGTTTGTAATGGATTTCGAAATCGAACCCCATCAATTTACTAACCCATCTTTGATATTCAGCCCCTACCACCCGCTGTTCCAGCAAGAATTTTAGGCTTTGTTGATCGGTCCTTATGATAAATCTTCTTCCCAATAAGTAATTTCGCCACTTAAGCACCGCCAATACTATAGCCATCAATTCCTTTTCGTAGATGGACTTGAGACGAGCCCTACACCCTAATGCTTTACTAAAATAAGCTATTGGGTGACCCTCTTGAAGCAGCACAGGCCCCACTCCGAATCCCGAAGCATCCGTTTCCAAAATAAAATCCTTCGAAAAATCTGGCATAGCCAATATAGGGGCTTGCATCATTGCCCTCTTGAGATTTTCAAATGACATAGTAGCCTCCTGATAAGGTTGAAGATCAACCTTAAGTTGTACTAAAGAATTCAATCCCGAGATATCAATCTAATCAAAGATTCACAGAGATTTATTGAAAGAGATAGGGAGAGAGATAGAGAAAAGGATGAGAGATTCAGAAGAAGGAGATGAGAGATTCAGAATGAGTTTGTTATATTTCAATTCATAGCTAAAAAATGAAAGTAGCATACATTTGATCTCTTATAGATCAACTCTCCATACAACTGATTTTCCCGCCTAAAATAACAGAATTGAAATATTGACTATTATTGACTTTTTATTAAATTTGACTATTTGTCAAATTGACCTATAACATAGCTTTCCCCCTTAAGAGACTTGTCCTCAAGGCTCAATCAGTCAAGGCTCAATCAATCAAGGCACTGGAATTTGAGGGAATCGATTAACAAAATCCTCAGCATCAACCCAAGTAGCCTGAGAAGATGTTTGATCCTGCCACTGCACCAAATACTCCACTTTAGCAGCATTCTGAAAAGGCACTTGCCGTTTTGCTAAGACCTCATAAGGAAGCAAAACTGAGTTTTCACTAAGCCAAGAAGGAACTGTTGCAGTAACAGGAAGAGAGCCTCTGAATTCTTTAAGCTGAGAAACATGAAACACATCATGAATCTTTGCAGAAGATGGTAATTTCAGCTTATAAGCCACTGGACCAACCCTAGCTATCACTTGAAATGGACCACAATACTTAGGTCCCAACTTGACATTGTATCTATGAGACAAAGTTAATTGCTTATAAGGTTTCAACTTCAGCCATACCCAAGAGCCTATAACTAAGACCCTCTCAGATCTATGTTTATCAGCCTGCACTTTCATCCTAGCTTGTGCTGCAGTTAAGTGTTGTTTCAACTCAGATATCATCAACTCCCTCCTCTGTAAATCCCTATCAACCACTCTATTATCAGATTCACCAGGCAAGTAAGGTAGATGTAAAGGAGGTGGCTGATTATAAACAACTTCATATGGAGTCAAACCAATTGCAGAATGAAAATGTGTATTGAACCACCATTCTGCCAAGGATAACCACTTACTCCACTGATTAGGTTGATCACTACACATACACCTCAGATAAGATTCTAAGCATCTGTTAACAACTTCAGTCTGTCCATCTGTTTCTGGATGATATGCAGAAGACATTAAAAATTCAGTACCATGCAAAGTAAACAAGGCTTGCCAAAATTGACTTAAGAAAACAGCATCTCTGTCAGATACAATGCTTCTTGGCCATCCATGAAGCTTAAACACAGAATCCAAATAGGCTTGGGCTACAGTCACAGCTGTGTAAGGATGATGCAAGGCAATAAAGTGACTGTACTTGCTCAACCTATCAACAACCACAAAAATCACTTCTTTGCCTTCAGATTTAGGAAGACCAGTAATGAAGTCCATAGAAACATCTATCCATACTTCTTGGGGAATTGGTAAAGGCTGTAAAAGCCCAGGATAGGCTACAGTTTCAGCCTTTGATTTCTGACAAACTTGACAATCCCTCACATACTTACTGACCTGCTTAGTCATACCCTTCCACACAAACACCTGTTTCAACCTTCTCAAAGTCAAATCTCTTCCAGAATGTCCTGCTTCAGGAGAAGCATGATACCAATTAATAAGCTTGAACTTCAATGTGCCATTTGGACCTACCACAATCTTATCATGTTTCCTCAATAATCCATCCTGTAAATGATAACCTGCTACAGAGACATTGTTTTGCAATTGAGAAACAAAATTTAACAACCTATCATCCAAAGAGTAGCTGGCTTGAATTTGAGCAGACAAATCAGAATCAATGACAGAAATTGCCAAACATAATATTTCTGACCCTTCCACCCTTGATAAAGCATCACCCACAGCATTGTCTACACCACTTTTATACACTATTTCATAATCAAAGCCCATTAATTTGGACAACCAAAATTGTTGAAAAGGGGTTGAGATCTTTTGTTGCAGCAACCATTTCAAACTCTTTTGATCTGTTCGAATAAGGAAATGACTGCCAGAAACATATTGCTCCCACTTCTGAACTGCAAAAACTATAGCCAACAACTCTTTTTCATACACATATAACTTCTGCCACTTAGGACCCAAGGACCTACTTAAGAAAGCTAGAGGATGATTTTCTTGCATTAACACGGCCCCAATTCCTTTCTGTGATGCATCAGTTTCAATAACAAATTGTTTAGAAAAGTCAGGTACAGCTAAAACTGGTGCAGTAGTCAATGCCCTTTTTAACTGATCAAAAGCAGACTGAGAAGAATCAGACCACTGAAAACCTCCTTTTTTCAGTAACTCAGTTAAAGGTTTACTTATTACAGCATAGTTTCTTACAAACTTCCTATAATATCCAGCTAAACCCAAAAAGCTCCTTACATCCTTCACAGTTGTTGGTACTGGCCAGCTATTTATAACAGAAATCTTGCTTGGATCAGTTTCCACACCTTTATCAGATATAAAATGACCTAGATATTCAATTCTGGACATAGCAAAAGCACACTTGCTTGCCTTAGCATACATCAAATTCTCTTGCATTAATTCAAAGACCTGAGACAAATGCTTCCAATGCTCTTGCTTAGTCTTACTATAGACTAAGATATCATAAAAAAAACCAACACAAATTTTCTCAACAAAGGTTTAAACACCTGATTCATCCAACCTTGAAGTGATGCTGGAGCATTAGTAAGGCCAAAAGGCATTACTAAAAACTCATAATGACCTGTGTGAGTTTTGAAAGCTGTTTTATAAACATCTTCATCTTGCACCCTCAGTTGATGATAACCAGCCCTCAAGTCTAATTTGCTAAAAACCTTAGCCCCTGCCAACTCATCAATCAGTTCATCAATGACAGGTATAGGAAACTTGTTTTTCACTGTTTTGTTATTCAAGTCCCTATAATCAATACATAATCTCCAGGAACCATCTTTCTTCCCTACCAACACTACAGGAGAAGCAAAAGGACTGCAACTATTTTGTATAATACCCCTGTCCAACATTTCTTGAATTAATGTTTCAATAATGTCCCTTTGCTTGAGTGGATACCTGTATGGCCTTATGTTTACAGGACCCACACCAGGTTGTAAAGGAATAGCATGATCAAACACTCCCCTATGAGGAGGTAATTTAGTAGGTTCTTCAAAAACCACACTAAATTTCTTCTTTAATTGTTGCAATTCTACCTCTTCTTCTGGCAACACTTCAACCTTACTTAATCCAGTTTCCATGAATTCAGCACCATCAACTGTAACCTCTGTTAATTGCAAAAAATACAACTGAGCTGCAGACTTCATAAGTTTGATGCTTGGTAAGCCTTCTACCACCTTCACCTTGTGTTGAGGAATTCCTTTTAAACTCAATTTCTGACCCTTAAAGCTGAACTGCATTTCTAATTTATTAAAATCCCACACAATAGAACCTAAAGTTCTCAGCCATTGAATTCCCAACACCATATCACAGCTACCTAATGGTATTATTAAAGCATCAGTAGAAAACATGGTACCTTGCAACTTCCAATTAAACTCCTTACAAACTTGCTGACAAGCCAAATGATTTCCATCTGCCACCGTAACTGCTTGAGCAGGAATAACTTGGCATTTGCAACCTAATTTCTTGGCTACATTTACATCCAAGAAATTATGAGTACTCCCAGAATCAATCAAGATATGAATAACTGTACTTCCTACCATTCCTTTGACTCTCATGGTATGAAAACTTTGATTTCCAGACAAAGCATTTACAGAAATCTGTGGATCAAATCTCTCCTCCTCATAACCAAAATCACACTGCTCCTCCTCAACTATACAATTATCTTCAGCACTACCTGGAACCTCTACTGTGAATAGCTGAGTCTCCTTAAATTGACACTTATGATTTCTGTCATATGGTTGATCACAGTAGTAACAAAGGCCCTTAGCCATTTTCTCAGCCCTCACATGTGCTGGAACATGCTTAAAAGTCTTAAACCCCTTCTGATTAAACTTAACTTGATCCAGAGGTTTATCAGGAATTGGTAACAGTGGTGGTTTCATATTTGCTAAAGAAGGCACACTAGAATTATACTTTATAGAACCAACATTGCTTTTACCCACACTAGCCCTACTAACCCTTAAGGTTTCCTCTTGTAACCTTGCAAACTCAATAGCTTGAGCAATAGTGGTGGGTTTAAAGGCCTTTACAAAGGGCTTAACAGCAGGCTTAAGACCTCCCACAAAACTATTCAAGATATAAGACTCAGGAAGATCAGGACTGTTATGCAACATGAGAGCCCTTAAATCCTCAAATTCATCAATATACTTCTCCAATGAATCTCCTTGTTGAAGCTTATTAAATTGTTCAACTACATCTGATTCTGTATCATCTTTAAATCTAGCACTTAAATCTATCACAAATATGTTCCAGTCAACATTCTTGCGATTAGCCAGGTAATTAAGCACCCAATTCTCAGCCTTATCAATCATATTTAATGAAGCTAAATCAACTTTTTGATCATCTGGAATCTTGCAGAGAGTAAAATACTTGCAACATTTCTTGACCCAAACCCTAGTACTCTTTCCATCAAATTTGGGAAAATCAAGTTTGGGAGTAAATCCTGACGTTCTTGATCCCAAAACTCCACCAGTACGATTAAGATCATTCATAAGAGATGAAGACGAAGTGTTACCTGTAACATTCTGAGAAGAAGTTCTTAATTCCCTCATAATCGTCATTAATTCTTCAAATTGCTTACTCTGCTCATCCAATCGCTTATTCTGATCCGCCAATTTGGTTTCCAACACCCTAATCTGTTCATCCATGGCGATCGCTTTGTTTTGTAGCTTCTTTCTAGTCTGAGGTGCCAGATTATCTCGCCCACGATTCAACCGCTCTGATACCACTGATAAGGTTGAAGATCAACCTTAAGTTTTACTAAAGAATTCAATCCCGAGATATCAATCTAATCAAAGATTCACAGAGATTTATTGAAAGAGATAGGGAGAGAGATAGAGAAAAGGATGAGAGATTCAGAAGAAGATGAGAGATTCAGAATGAGTTTGTTATATTTCAATTCATAGCTAAAAAATGAAAGTAGCATACATTTGATCTCTTATAGATCAACTCTCCATACAACTGATTTTCCCGCCTAAAATAACAGAATTGAAATATTGACTATTATTGACTTTTTATTAAATTTGACTATTTGTCAAATTGACCTATAACACCTCCTCTGTCCACCCAAATTGATCTTTTTTGGTCTGTTCGGTCAGTGGTTTAGCAATGGTGGCGTACCCCGCAATGAATTTACGGTAGTAACCTGTCAAGCCTAAGAAACCCCTCAACTCTTTGAGATTACGTGGGGTGGGTCAGTCAACCATGGCTTGAATCTTCTCCGCATCTGCTGCCACCCCTTGACCTGAGATAATGTGGCCCAAATAGAAGAGTTGAGTCTGGCCAAATACGCACTTCTTCTCATTTGCATAAAGCTGGTGGTGAGCCAGGGTATCCATAACTACCTTAAGGTGTTCGACATGCTGCTCCTCCGAAGGGCTATAAACTAAAATGTCGTCAAAGAAGACGAGAACAAATCTTCTTAGAAACGGCTTGAATATTTTGTTCATTAAAGCCTGAAAGGTTGCAGGACCGTTCATCAACCCAAATGGCATTACGAGGAACTCGTAATGCCCTTCATGTGACCTAAACGCTGTTTTGGAAATATCCTCCTCTTTAATCCGAATCTGATGGTACCCTGACTTTAAGTCCAATTTGGAGAACACTTGAGCACCATATAGTTCGTCCAGCAGCTCATCAATGGCTGGTATTGGGTACTTATCTGGAACGGTGGCTTTGTTTAACGCCCTGTAGTCGACACAGAACCTCCAAGAGCCGTCTTTCTTCCTAACCAAGATGACGGGGCTTGAAAAAGGGCTGTTAGACTCCCGAATGATACCCGCCTGCAGCATGTCACGAATTAAGCTTTCGATCTCGTCCTTTTGTGACTGTGGATAGCGGTATGGTCGTACGCTTATTGGGTCTGTCCCCTTTTTGAGGTGGATGGAGTGGTCCTGTTCTCGTAATGGTGGTAAACCAGGGGGCATGTGAAATACTTCTCGAAACTGCTCCAACACAGGCTGCAGGTAAGGTGCCACCCCCTTTTCTTTGTTGTGTTCCTGAAGCTGTTTCTCCTGCCCCACTCCCAAGTGATTACATTCCACGATATACCCATCACCCCCTTTTTTGAGCATTTTGACCATAGCCTTAAGTGAAATCATAGACCTGCCCAACGACGGATCACCTTTCAACATAACACTTTCCCCTCCCAATTTAAACTTCAATGTTTGTGTTTTCCAGTTGGTCGAAACAGTCCCCAGCTTTTCGAGCCACTGTACCCCAAGGATAACGTCTGAATTTCCAAGGGGCAAAGGCAAGTAGTTCTCAATCACTGTCACCCCTTGTAAGTGTAAGACCACTGATTTACATTCTCCTTGACCTTGTACGTCGTCCCTTGTGCCTAACGAAACATCAAAACCCCTGGAATGTATCATAGGTAACCCCAACTTCTTTACCGTTTCCAAAGACACGAAGTTATGTGTTGCTCCCGGATCGATCATAACTACTACTTTCTGGCCCGCTATCTCCCCTACTAATTTCATAGTCTTTGGACTCGTGATACCCACTACGGAGTTCAAGGAAATCTCTGGCTTAACATTGTCCAGAATCTCCCCCTCGATTGTCTCCCCATGAGTAAGTCCCTCTGTTTCCATCTCACCTTCTCCCCCTTCGCTATCCTCACCATTCATCAAAATCACACTCAATTCTCTGCGTTTACACCTATGTCCAACCGACCACTTCTCGTCACAACGGAAACACTCCCCTTTTTCTCTTTTAGATTGTAACTCCTTATCCGTCAACCGTTTAATGTCCCTTACCGGTTTAGCCACAGGGATACTGTTTGTTATCCGTGAGGGAGATGAAGCTGTGTGTGAATAAACCGAAGTGGAACGTGTCGATGGACTCACTGATCCTGACGAGTTGTAGATAGATGTGGGACTCGAATTACCTGAATAAGATGACACTGTGCTCTTCCTACTATCCCACCTGTAACTACGTAGATGCCCACTATTCAATTTCTCTTCAACCTTGACCGACAGTTCCATAGCATGGTCTAGACTTCGTGGCCCAAGTAGTCTAACTTCCGCCCTTATATCCTCTTTGAGCCCCGTTAAATACTGTCCTAGGGCGATCTCCTCTGGAACCCCCACCAATGGAGCCATTAATTCTATGAATCGCCGCCTATAATCCACGACACTCGTGGTTTGTGAGTTATTCAACCACTGTTCATACAAGCTACCCGCAGAAATCGGCCTAAATTGGCGCAATAACATCCCTTTAAGCTCCTCCCATCGCCGAATTGGCCTACGCCCATGCTCCCATTGATACCAAAGCAGAGCATCACCCTCCAACGACACCACCGCTGCTTCCAGTTGTTCCCCTTCCGTTAACTTGTAGAAACTGAAATATCTTTCCGCCCGTAGAATCCACCCATCTGGATTATTACCATCGAACACCGGTAAATCCAATTTTTTAAATCTCCAATTAGTCCCCAGGGTCGAATTTCCCCCAATTTCAGAGAATGATTGACCCGACCCGAAATTCCCGATCCGACCCGACCCAACACCTGACCCACCGGGTCGACCCGAATCCACCCCAACATCTCCTTCGTGACCCAAAATCCCTTTCCCCGACTTCTGCCCAACTGAACCATCCTCCACCCCTCCTGAAACCCTTTCACTAATTCTGAGCGATGAAAGAGAAGAACGCAGCTCCGTTTGGAAGCGCTCTTGGTCCGCTCTCATGATATTCAACAACGCATCCTGTTGTTCTTTCGCTTGATTCATCTGACCTACGAGAGAGCGTCGCATCTCATCAGTCACCCCATTCACCGCCACAGAGATCTGCTCAATCATGGTCGAACGAAGGTCGTTCAAACCCTGCTCCAAAACCTCAATCCGATGTTGGTTCGAAGGCGGCGCCACCATAATTCCCCCACCGATCGTGCTGCTCTGATACCACTTGCTATGCACTGACTAAAGACCCAACGCTTACTTACGCCCAAACACAATAATAAAGTTACGATTGATAAATAAGAGCAATACAAACTGTCAAATGATAAGAGTTGCCTCACTTTCGAGAGGTGAGCGGCTCTCCCATAAACTACAGCTCAATAATTCATTTTCAAGATAATAACCCTAGATCCCCAAAACTCCTCTTTAACATAACTTAACTGAACTACCCAAAATGCCCCTTAACTTATTACATTATTCCTTCCGTGCCCTTCGCTTGTACGATATTAAAACTGGAGCCTCTGTTTCATTCGTAGCAGATTGGTGAAAGTTAATGCAGTTGTTCATCTTGAGAATTAACAAAAATAATTTAAAAATATTAGTGATGCGTATCGGGATTATGAAAGGCTGATATTGAGTAGTTATTTGGATTATTATAGGTTGAAAAATGGTGGGGTATCTTACTCCCTAAAATGGCTCCTCTTCTTTATAGCAATGGAGGTCCTATAATAATGGTCCAGGTAAGTGTTGATACTTTTGCAACTTTCTTTGCAATTTTTGTATTGCTCTCTAGGAATCAAGTAAATTGACCCAGAGAAGCATAATACTGTTACATTATCAAATATCAGTTAGTCTGATGGAGATCTATGCCAATATCATGTATTGGATATTGCAATGACAGATAGAAAATGAATTCGGTTCTTATGGAGATGATAAACCATACTTGCATCATCTGGTAAAGTTAGCCAGATCACACCTTGGAGAAGACTTAACACTGTAAGTTTTGTGAAGTGCTTTCTGACTGTTTGTTCATCATTTTGGAGGTTATCTATCATTGATGTTGAACTTAGCACAAGATTTGTGTTTTTCCATCACAAATGGCCGACCTTACATGCCATTAAAGTTTTACACAAAGTTTCTGCTGTTCAGAAGCAGAAGTTTATCTAATTAACGTTTGAGATGATTACCTAATTGTTTTTGAAGGAAATTGCTAGCATAGTGTCATGACAAGCAAAATTATTTAAAAGAAAAGTGAAAAGACTCGAGATTGAGGAATGTGCACCAGAAAGAGAGAGATTGCTGTCATAAACAGTTTTTTCGTTAGTTTACATAATCCTGTTGCACACGGGTCCCTAGGTAATGCATACCCGGTAGTAACTATGTGAGCATGTTGTTATTAGGATTCATCACCTTGTACAACACATTGCTTTAAATGAGTGAGACACTCAAGGCAACAAAAAGGTACAGTTCATGGTAGTGCCAATGTTTGACACGCAAGGATGAGAAGTCCTTTTTGCTCTGAGCAAACTGTAGATGCTATTTGCATCGCATGAAAATTGCTGGTTTTCATAAAATGGAGATGAATGCGTAGGTCAGATTTATAGATGTTCAGAAGGCATACTTGTGACACCAGTAGTAGTTATATTTGGTACACATCTTGGTGATATGATGTACGGATTATCTATGAATTCACATACAAGTGGAACGGTGTGGTGTAAAGTAGTCTCTTAAGTTTTTAGGTGCTTAAATAATTTATTGTTAAAGTTATGCATGTGCCTAAATCAATAAAACGGACTTTTGAGGGTCATCACATCATTAACCTTCTTGCATATTTTGAGATTAAGTTGACTAACTGCAGGTATACTACTGATGGAGGTTCTAGGGAAACTCTCCAGAAAGGAACAATTCGTGGTGATACTGTTTATTCAGGTAAACCTGTAATATTTTTTTCTGTTCAGACCCAATAACAGCATGTCTTTTTGTAGAATTAAAATTGTATCTTGAACTCTATTAGTGAGGGTGGGGGTCCTTGTGATAGTAGTTTATTTATCCACTGGCAGTCTAGTGTATCAATCATGCCATGTTGATGGGTGTAGGTAGGCACTACAATTAAAGTTGGTAGAATTTTGTTGATACATATACCAAATATTCAGTTTTTAATTTTTTTTTTTAATTATGTCTTCCTAGCCGTTGACTTTACAACCGGAGATGATCCTTGGCCTATATTCAAATTGCAAAAGGAGTTTAATGCACCCGGGAAATCACCCCCTCTTTCTGCGTCAGTAATACAATTTCCATTATTTTATTAGCCCAGCTGTTCATCAATTCATAATGGTTAGTATTTTTTCAGGGAGTTCTACACTGGTTGGCTTACACATTGGGGAGAGAATATTGCACGTACAGACGCCAAGTCTACAGCAGCTGCCCTGGGAAAAATATTGGAAAAAAATGGGTCTGCTGTGCTTTATGTATGATCTTAAAAATAATTTATTGTGCTTGAAAATGGTTATTTGTATGTACCTCACTGCAATGATGTTCTCTCCTGTACTGTTTAGATGGCACATGGCGGCACAAACTTCGGATTTTATAATGGTGCAAATACCGGCGGTGGAGAGTCTGACTACGAGCCTGATCTTACATCCTATGATTATGTGAGGAAGATATTGACTTGTTTCTTTTTGTAACTGTTATGGGAATTGATGTCATTCCTACAGCTTACTAGTTACTGGGTCATCGACCCTAAAACTGATACCCTGTTTTCCAGGATGCACCCATTACAGAGTTTGGTGACGTGGACAATGCAAAGTTCAAAGGTACCGATTGATTTATCTTTCATACGCAAGCAAATTTTGTGCAAGTGCAAAAGTGAATGGGATTTTTGCCGACATTCTTCCGACTGTCTTGAATTAAAACACGTGCAAGAGTGGATGGTGCATGTCGCTGCTTAAGTATTATCAACACTGACTAGTAAACAATACTGTCCCAAAAAGATTTCATTACGTGTATGTATTATTTTAAAATCCGTCTACTACCATTTTAGCGAGCCCTTTTATTCTCTAAAAGGAATATTCTGATACAGATGGTGCGTCCGTTATGAGTTTGGTAAATTTAATTTCTTAAAAGCCTAATTTCATGACAGGTAAGTGAAATCTAGACGTTGTAGCCTGACAGGAGATGTTTCAAATTGATACTAGTTTTAGAATGTTTGTTTCAAGATCGAAATTGATGTATGACGACTTCAATCTTTGCTTATGTGGTACCTTTTTCAGCATTGCGGAGGGTGATTGAACAGTATAGTGCAGCATCCCTCCCTCCCCTCCCTCGCAATAACAAAAAGACTGGATATGGTAATTTCAGGCTGCAGAGAACTGCATTTTTGTTTGATATTCTTGACAAAATAGACCATGCAGATATCTTAGAATCTGATGACCCAGTTTCGATGGAAGTCTTTGGAGAGGTAGACACATAATGTATCTATTCAACTCTTTTCTTGTCTTTTCCTATTATGTTCAGCAGTCTTAAAATTTGTTTAGCATTTTAACTGTGGCTAATGGGATATTACATATATGCATTTCAGATGTTTGGGCTTGTACTATATGCATCTGAATACATTCATAAAGGCAAAAAAGATATTCTATCCATACCAAAGGTGGGTTCCTGTTTTTTTTTAAGTTTAAAGTTTAGTATGGGAAATTGAAGTGAACTCAGAGTGGTTCAGCATGTTGTATTGTAACTGGCCTTCAAATTACTAATGAATTCAATATTCCTCTTAGAAATGATTGGTGGGTCCAAATTCATTCAGGGTAAAAATCTGACATAGTTAATCAATTACTAGATTGATAATACTTCGTTTAAGCTTATATCGTAGCTTGGCTGGTTCCTTGGTTCTTATCTGAATATCACCATAGAATAAATAACTTACCGTGATGTCTTTTATGATTTGCCTGCGATTTTATGATTGACATTGTGAAGTATGTCAACAATGTGTTGTACATCTGTAGTTCTTGGTAGTCTTCTTCAGAGTGACACTTATAATATTTTGAGTCCTGATACAAAATATAAAGGATTCCTATAGAGAATCTTGTTCTGTAATAATGATCACATTAACTTACTAAGTTCCATCCTTGATAATGTCGGCGATATTTTATTTAATACATTCAGATCCATAAAATTACAATTATAATCACATAGGAGAAATAATATACTTGAAGAGATGTTCTTACCCAATAAGCCTACAGCAACTAGTTACACAGGCTCCCTAGTGGATAAAAGATTAACTGCAGGGTATTGTACTTATCTTGGAGGTAATCTGGTAACATGGAGGAGTGAGATGTGGTGGCAAGGTCATCCGGGAATCAGAATTCAGGTCTTGCCTATCATTCATGGATTGTGCAAGTGCAAACAACTGTGGTTGATAACAACTCTAAGTGTTAAAAGTCAAATTGAAAGGTCCAATGAAGCTCTATAATGGCAGCAAGTCAGCAATTAATTTGCACCTAATCCTATACAACACAATAGCACAAAACATATTGAAATTGATAATACTTTCCTATAGGATATTGGACGAAGTTTGTTTGTGTGTCCCATGCTCCATCAGGATGTCAATTAGCTGATGTGCTAACTATAGAGCTCGGCAACTTGAGTTTTCATCTTATTATTTTATAGCAATGGTCAGTTACCAATGTTTAAATACTCACACACCCTCCAATCCTAGGCTACAAGCCAAGGAATATTTCTAACTTTTATCTCCCAGATGGAATGAAAGACATCTATTCCTTAGCTTGAGGGGGAATACCAAGATGTGAATTAAGGAAAGACGATTGGCAGAAAAATTAGGATGTTTAGTTTAGAATTTGTTTCTATATGTCTTGATTGGAGGGACCGAATTTCCTGTAATTGGTGGGCTTTGATCTGATCCAGTAATGACCTAATTTCCTTTTTCCTTGTTTTAATGTACTATATAATGCTGTATATTCAAAATGGACTAAAGTACTTACAAAGTTACAATCTCTTATTTTGCTCAGCGGTATTTTATACGGTACAACTGATTGTATAGTATTAGCTTTTCTAAATACTTGCTATTTCAGGTGCACGACAGAGCCCAAGTGTTTGTCTCGTGTCCTCCAAAAAATGAACGACCAAAATATGCTGGGACAATTGAGAGATGGTCAAATCAAGCTATCAGCCTTCCGAATCTCAATTGCAGTTCCCCCATCAAACTACTAATTCTGGTACATGATGCTCTACCTCATTCACCATTAAAATTAATTCCTACAGGAGAAAAGTTTAACCGTGCTTAGTTGGATTTGATTCTAGTGCCTTCAAGGAAAGGTTTATTGCATCAACTTTCTCAATGAATTTTTTGAATGATGATATAACTCTTACTATAATTCTATTGCAAGCGATGCTCTGGCTTCTTATATTTTTCTTGAAAATATGTGTTTTTTCTTGGAATATTCGAGAAAAAATCGATTTTTTTGTGTTAATTATCTATTATTATTACTTGCCATGGCCTAGAGCTGCAATAAGTTTTATGGCTAGAATATTAGGTGAATCAAATCATGAAATTAATCGGCAAGGTACAGATCAGGAATATAACTTTTTTGTGATTAACCTATGGAGTGTGTGAAATTTATCATTGCATCAAGGAAAGAGTGTGAAAACAATTTTATCATTATAGAAGATGTAAATTGTATTTTTTTCTGTTGAGTTTTTTTTCCCCATGATGTCTTAGTTATTAAAATTGTAGACACAAATAGGTCCTTTTCGATATCCTATTTTAGTCTGGTAGAATTAATTACTTACGGTAATGCCTTCAAAGTGATTTGTGCATTATCTATGTAAAAGTTCTACTGTCCGAAGTCCAACTGTCTTGGTTATGCTGGCTACATCTTAATATGAATCAAGTGTCTCCACAAATTTAATCTCATTATTACTATTTTTGTTACTGTCCATATTCTGTATCTTACTTTAACTTCCTTGAGTTCATTTGTAAAATTTATAGGTTGAAAATATGGGTCGTGTGAATTATGGACCACATATGTTTGACAGAAAGGTAAAGATTTCATGACCAATTTGTAAAACTATTGTCCCCATTTTTACACAGCATGACCCCTGTGCTCTTGATGTTGTAGACATCTATGGCTGAATGCTTGTAGCTGTTTTGGTTTATTTTGTTGTTACAGGGTATTCTGTCCTCTGTTTATCTAAATGGTAAACCTGTCCATAAGTGGAAAATGCTATCAGTACCTTTCCAGAGAATGCCCGAAATCCAGAAGATCAATGCAACCTTTCAGCGTGCGCCATCGGCCAATAATAAAAAATCTAGTCACAAAAAACCAATAATTAACTTAGGTATTTTCACTATTTTGGTAGTACAAGCTTTTGTAAACTAAAAAGATATTGGGCAGAAAGTAGAGAAGCAACTGTGTGTTCCTTCCTTTTGCAGACTCATTTTTAGAAGAGCCAGCATTCTATGTTGGTAGTTTTGATGTTGGAGAAGTTCATGATTCTTTCATTTCATTTACTGGTTGGCGTAAAGGGATTGCATTTGTCAATGGATTCAATATAGGCAGGTTTTGGCCGGTAAGCTAATGCTTTAGCTGAATTTTAATTTTCTTTTATATGTTGTTGGATCTGACTTGTAATATATTGTATTGTTGTATATCTACCCGCAATTAGTTATTCATACAGTATATCTTATTGTCCTTCCTCAGTCGATGGGACCGCAATGTAACCTCTATGTTCCTGCTCCAGTTCTACATCATGGCAAAAATGTTGTGGTAAGAGATGCTATAAATCCACCCACAAACAAACATGCACTTTTTTGTATTAATGTAAGCTTCCACAAAAATATTAACTTCATGAAATAATGTATGTGCCCCAATTATTAAGTTTAGCTCCTATGTAATTTGCATAAGAAATGTAGACCAGTGAATTATCAGTTCAGTTACTCGGCCTTCCCTGTTTGACTTTCCAGCAAGCATAATCTCCTCTGTTAAACTTACTCAAGTACTCAACCATGCTTTATTGTCTATATGTGCTCATAATCTGCCACCTTGTATAATAGAAGTTGAGAACCAAATGTCCCACAATGTTCTTATAATTATGAGAAATCTTTTCATTTCATTTACTTATCTGTCCCTCTTCTCTTCCACCTCTAATTCTCTCCACATTTTCCATTCAGTTATCTCTTCCATGTCATTCCTTCCCATCGAACATTCGAACGTAATCTAAGAATTTTGCTCATAATCTGCCACCTTATATAATAGAAGTTGAGAACCAAAGGTCCCACAATGTTCTTATAATTATGAGAAATCTACTCATTGCATTTACTTATCTCTCTCTCTTCTCTTCCACCTCTAATTTTCTCCACATTTTCCATTCAGTTATCTCTTCCATGTCATTCCTTCCCATCGAACATCTGAACGTAATCTAAGAATTTTGATCGCTCTTAAAAAACCATGAGATTTGTATAATTTGTGATTTACAATTTTTGTATTTTAAAATTTTGTAATGATAATCCTTTCTCACTAAACGGTGTTATCTTTAACTTACTGTAGGTCATACTTGAATTGGAATCTCCGAATCCTGACCTTGCGCTGAGCTCAGTTGACCATCCAGATTTCACATGTGGTTCTAGTAGTTCAAAAGTGCATCAGCTCTAGAAGTATTGCCAACTTAATCTGTGGTGATTCTTTTAGGTATGTAAAGTTATGATGCAGCTGATGTGGTTTCAAGTGCAGCATATTACGATGTCTGGTTATTCTAGACTTTCATCATCCTTGGCATCACGAGACCAGGTTTACGCTTTGCTTCAGGAGGTACCAGTGCAGTAAAGACTGTTTCCGCTTCTTGTAAGGAAAAACTGAGCTAATTGAAAGACAAAAAGCTTTGCAAACACATCTGTGCTTGTAAGGGATTAGACCATGGTTATAAACACCTGTGATTCCAAAAAAATCGACAAAGTGTTTAACAGTTGAGGTCCTAAGTGCTTGGCCATTTTTCTGGATTATTTTGTAAGTAAAAATGATGGTTTCGATTGAAAATTCAAAGAATGACATGCTTCTCTATCTATATATATGTAAATTGTTTTGTAGCACAAATGTTTGTTTTTACTGAGATCTCGAATTGGTAGCTGTTGACGTCATTTTTCTGATTTTTACTGTAGCATACATGTTGGTTATCACCGAACACACAACTTGCTTGACGTATAAATCAATTGGTGAAGCAGGTAGAGATTTGAGTGATGACTAAGCTGCACTACAGGACCAAAACAACCGAACAAATAATACCGGCATAATAATATTTCCTCATGATAATAGTTAATAACCATAATATCAGGCAAAAACTGTCGACCACCGGACAAGAAAATCACCTTAAGATGGCAGCAATGGACTGATTATAATTTTCGAAACCGGATATGTTTACCATACAATGGTGTCATCATTATGAATTACGACTTTCAGTGTTATCCTTCATGTAACATCAACCGCAAATTAACTACAATGACTGACATCAGTAATATCAACAAGTGATGTGGGGTTACAGTTCATCTCAACTAGTACCAAGACCATAAAAACTGTTGTATTCCTCTAACACGTATTAGTGCGAAAAGTTCATACATCAGAGTGGTGAAAATAAACCTTAATGCAGTATGTCATACAGAATGCCTATATCCCATGTCTCAAGACATCAAAAGGGACAGCTTAGTTCTAAATGCTGATATTATTCTCTGCCAAAGCTTGCTTGTAAAACTACTTTGAAGCATTTGTTTGGTCCTGTTTAGATCCTGCAACAGTTGCTGCTGCTGCACCAGTCACGGCTGCTGCTGCCGCCCCAATTTTTGCACCACCTGCGGCTTTTGCTACAGAAGCAACTTTAGCGAATCCAGCTACACCTCCAACAAATATAGCCCTAAAGGCCACAGTTGGTTTTATTGTCATTTTTTGTTGAGCCTGCACTTGTAAGTATTACATTATATTAATAATCATATCTTAACAAATTTCACAATGAAAATTAGTTCACGTATAAAAAAGTAACGAGGCTAACACAAGCTAAATTTTACCCCCTAAGCAATACACAAAGAGCTCTGCAACATAAAAAAAGAGTCCAAAATCAGAGATTTATTTTGGCCATCCCTACTTATTACAAAATCAAAATTTCAAAGCACTGAGCTGACAATCAGTCTCTAATTACAAATCATATCATCGCACAAAAATTTTATAATCAATATCAAAGCGAACAAGTGTACATCTTAACTGTGATTTTATATATGATTCGTATGTATATCATCAGGTAGAGGGATTTACATCCAGAAGAGAAGAATCCAATGATCAGTTGATGATATTCACCAATAAACAAATTGACAGAATAGTTCTACTACAACCTGGAACAGTAAAAACATACAAAAACAGTGTTGCTGCAGAGTGACCCTCCAGGGTGCAGGCAATACTTGATTCTAAAAGAAAAGTTTGGCCATTTTTCTGATATAGAAAGAAGAGGAGATGCCTATAGTATTTTTTCAAATAAAAGAGAAGAAGGATAAAACCAAACACTACGCAGAACGGCAGAAGGATAGTCAGCTCATGTTACAGCCCACATCTCACTTCTCTTCCATATCCCATTTTAAGTTCATAAATTCATCATTCATAGAATAGCTGAAGGTTTAACATTTGATTACGCCGCAGACTAAAAACTAGGTTTTTTTATTTGACTAAAATTTGACATCTATTTTTAATCTCTATCGAGTTTTGCCTCTGTTCGGCCTCATACAACATGGCACAATAGAGGTGAGAATGTGTAAAGTAAATATATATTTTTTTTCTAATAAGCTAATATTCATGGTTAATGAAAGATGTTAGGATAGGCCCTACCAAGACCTTGAGAGTTGAGACTACCAGAGGAAAGGTAGAACCACTGAGACAAACAATTACAACCAACTTAATCCTTTCATCCAACACACAGACACACAACTGAATGAACTAGAACAACTACACGGCCACCACCTCTGATCCTTCCTGTTCTATGGCTGGATTTTTGCCTCCTCTCCCCTTACATTCTAGTTGGTACCATAACAAACATAACATAATTATTCAAGCCAGTAGCTATAAAATTTTGCCAAATGCAGCTTGATCTTGATCAAAAACATCAGTGTCATTTAGAAAAATGCTTTTGACTATATGTACTTCTATGTTTGCAACTACAATTACTCTTATAAACTAGGATCACTTGTTTACAAAGTCAGCATCCTAGCTTAAATCTAGTGATAAGACCATAAGCCCGGAACTCGATGAAGTAACAATCAATAAAGTAATAATCAAGCTAAAATAATATATTTTTTCGGTCCCAACCTAATAGAGACGGTGCATATTTACTCTCAATAACGTAATTTTTTTTCTCGGTCCCAAGGCTACTACTTTAAAAGAGGGGTTTAACTGTATTCCCCTTCTACCAATTTCTCCCCATTACATCACCAAACCCTCATATATAACCTCAATGCATAAAATTCAGTGCTCGGAAACTCGAGTTATTAATAACTTGGTTCAAACAAATCAGAACAACAATAATCACGAAAATCACATACTCATAACAGCTAAACAGAAACAAAAAAAAGACAAAAACTTTACACAAAATTGAAACAGAGAACTAAATCTACACACAAAAAAAAGATGTAATAAAGCTGTAAATCAAAAGACATGAGTTCGTGACTTTGTGTGCATATACATATACATACATATAGATACAGGAGAAAGATGTAAGTTGTGATACCTTTGATACGGGAAGCAATCGGCACAAGGATTCTTGTCTTCTTGATTATTTTGCAGCGCCCAACAGTAAAATATAGTTGTAATAATCAAGACATTTTCTGTATACCTTTTCTTTATTTTATTTTTAAGATCTTCTATCTCATTAATTTTTTTTTTTTGCACGAATTTAAAATTAAAATTTTAAGTTAAAAGAAAAAATTAAAATAATTTATGAAACTACACTTTACATTAAAATGCAGTTTAAAATTCGTCTAAAAATGTTTTAAAAAAAGTTCGTTTGAAAAATGTACCTTTACATCTTTTTTTTCTCATTCCTACCTCTCAAATTAGCATGTAAATGCGTTGGAGTAATGCTATTTTCCAATATTTTGTGGTTCTAGTTTACCCAAAATTAAATTGGTGTTTGAAATCAAAATTAGGTAATTTCTCTAAAAAGAAATAAAATTTAAAAAATTTTAAATTTTTATTTTCATATAATAAATAAGAATAACACCTTGCCTGATTTTTAGTTTACTAGCACCTTAAAGCAAAATTATCACGCAGATTAAAATGGGACAGGGGGATGTACTAATAAAGTAATGATTTGGTAAATTGCTGAATTTAACAGATACAAATTTCAGAGATCATCCTTGTTTCACAGGAAGGAAGGTAGTAAACTACTGAGACAAATTCTGCGTAAAGATGTTTTTAGTTGCAACACATTTTTTTCATAGCCAAGGGTCAACAAGTACAAAAAGGATTTTGAGCAATTTATCGACGATCTGCAACTGGAACCAAAAAGTTTGATGGCCGCATCTTGCCAAAATAAAGTCATAACAGAAGCCCTCAATTTTCCAATATGATATAAGCTCTACATTGTACAACAGTTTTATAATGCATTTGATAGAACTACAGAACAACTCATCCCTGTTGGGATCACTAATAACCCAATGCGTCCATGTCCGGCATACGATTAGCCAGAGGGTTCTTCTCTCCCAAACTATCCACAATAGATGCTTCAGTTGTTGTCAACAACAATGAGACACTGTATAAACAACGCAAAACTATATGTAAATAGGAGGTTAAAAATTACTACAAGGTAGTTGAGGAAAGTACTACAAATGAAGATACTGTAAAGTGTAGAGTGTAGAACTTGATGTTACAGTAAAAAATTCATGTAATCTCACCTGGCAGCATCTACTAAGGCTGTCCTAACAACTTTCAGTGGATCAATAATTCCAGCCTTCACCATGTCTACATACTGACCTGTTACCAACAAACATTACTAATTAACATGTAAAAAGTCTAGCATAAAAGATACAGATTTTCATTTTCATTTTTTCACAAGTAACCTTGTCAAAACATTTTCATAATCGAGTCGTGTCGTTTAGTATAGTGAATTGTAATTGTACCAAGATTCTACCAATTAAAACATTAAGGCCATCTCCAATGGTTTGGTCTAAATTTGGACCGAGATTTAGGCCACTATTGGGTTGAATGGACCGAAATCGGTCCAAATTTGGACCTTTAGGCCACTAATGGAGATGACCTAAGCATTGAAGATTGAAGTTTGGGTGCGGAGATTGTAACAAACATTTTTCAAGAAAAAATTGCTAGATTATATTTCTGTGAAACTCGTAACCATGTTGTATGCTCTAACCATGACATACATTTTTGCTAGCCGGAATACCTGAGTTGTGACCATATGTTGTTTAACATTTAATATTACTAGCTTTATACCGTGCATGATGCTTTGTAAATGTGATTTATGAGTTTTTATATAGAATTTTTATTTCTACAATTTTCCTTGGGAGAATCATAAAATAATGTTTGTAAACTCCATTAAATTGATGATACTTATTTTATTGACATTTATTTTTATTATTTTAATTGTTATTGTATTTTTTACTTGAAATTTCATGTTTTTCTAATTTAAAAATTATTAAATGTTACTATTTTTTATTCTTTTTTCACTTAATAACTTTATACTCTATATACTTAATTTTGATTTTTCGCTGAAAATTTTCAAATTAATACCTATAAATCCTATTCATAATTTTTGAAATAAGGTGTACAATTTAACAATATTTTTAATTTCTACTTAATATTATTCAAAAATATAATTATTATTAGTACTTCTTAAATGACACATCTGTCCTGATCAAACCACGTAGACTCCCTTACACCAATTAGATAATGTCTAGAAACCCTATTCATAATTTTTGAAATAAGGTGTACAATTTAATAATATTTTTAAAAATTATTTAATCTTATTTAAGAATAATTAAAGAAGAAGGATTTCTTAAAGCACGTGCATGTTAAGATTTTGCAACAGGGTTCGATGTCATAAAGCCTAGAAGAGCGAGAAAAAAATATCAACTTATCCACTTGTATCACACGGTATCAAAAAATTCATATTATTAGTATATAACACACAAAACCAGGTAAATTACCACGGATTTGCAACTAAAGGTTGGACATTTTTTGCTACCAAAATTTTAAAATAAAAAAGAGCTTCAAAATCGTTTTATGCTAAATTCATTGATTCTTGCTAAATATGCTAAAAAATTTCTTTGAAAATAGTCAGCTAACAAACCTTTGGCAGCATCATAACCCATATTGAAATCTTCCTGTTCCAATAGCTTGCCAAGAACCAAGGCACCATCACCACCAGCATTTGAAACTATTGTAAAAGTAGGTGTCTGCCACAAAAAGAAAATTAATTAAGCCATGAATCAAGAATTAATGCGTGAGAAATATAGACATGAGAAATCCCATAGAAGTAACACCTTCAGGGCATTCTCAATTATCTCGACGCCTCTTTTTTGGCTGTCATTAACAGTTTTAAGGTCCTTTAAAACTTTTGTAGCATGCAGGAGAGCAACCCCACCACCTATTAAAGAAAATTACTATGTTATATAAAATTAATGGGATATCAAGACAGTTCAACTCTAAAGCAAGTGCAGACTTACCTGGGACTATGCCCTCTTCCACAGCCGCTCTTGTAGCATTTAAAGCATCTGTGACCCTATCTTTCCTTTCTCCAACTTCTGCCTCGCTAGCCCCTCCGACCTGAAGAAAATGGAAAGTTCAACATCAGGATGAGTGGGCATGAATGATAATGACTAATTAGGGCATACTTAAGAATTAATATGGTTAGTATATGCCTTGAAAACTGCAACACCTCCGGATAGCTTTGATAACCTCTCTTGTGCTTTCTCCTTATCAAACATCGCAGTACTATTTTCAATTGCTACCCTTAACTGTGCAAGCATACATACAATATCAGTAAATCCCATTACAAGAAGATCAATTATGTGTCTGTGTGCATAAAGCAATTAAGTAGCAGACTAGTTGAGGAATTATGTTGGCTAGAACTTCGACCGAATCTTCTACAACTAGGTATACATCACATTTATGGACCTCAATAAGATATACATGTCAAACAAACTCTTTATGTAGGAATGCTATGTAATCTGACTGGACACAAGGTATCTAGTTTGCAGCATGCACCACAACTTTTATAGAATGACATGACTGAATGAGAAGGGGCCGCAAGATTACTCAAACAAATTCAAAGACCTCCAAAAAGTCCTCATAGCTACCCTTATATTTTGATATGATTAGTGAGATCAACTGCTGTAATGAACTCGAGTACTTGACATGTTTTACTATTCTTTCTGTTTTTTCCTCATGGACACCAACCACGTCATTGGTATGAATGTGAGAGGGAACCATGCAAGAATTTAAACAACCCGTGTGAAATAACACTTACCCCATGTTTATTAGTATTATGCAATAAACAATGTAAATAAAATATAGTCACTGGGGTTCACAACTTCTATGCTAATTTAGTCATCTTCCTTTGCAATCTCACGCCTTTAGCTCTGTGTGAGCAATAAGATACATTCAATAGGACAAAGAAAAGGGACCTGCTCAGAGTGATCATTACCTCTTCACATCTTTCTTCAATTTGCTTCTTATCTCCACCTCCATGTAGAAGTATTGTGTCATCAAGAGAAACCGTGACCTGCCCCAAAGAAACTTTAGCACCCAAACTTGACGTATGACAACATGCTTAAATTATCATGCAACACCTTGTATACCTTTTTTGCAGTGCCAAGCACGTCAATGTTAACTTTGTCAAGACTTGAACCACGTTCTTCACTGATAACCTGCATAAGATGTCAACATGAATAGATATGAAGAGACACGAGATCACAATGTAACCCGTCAACTAACCTCTCCTCCAGTGAGAACAGCAATGTCCTCCAAATTGGCTCTTCTGTTATCCCCAAAACCAGGAGCTTTGATAGCACAAACCTGATCATTTCAGCGACTACAGTATGATGAAAGAGCACATAACAATGACCGACAGCATAAAGTATGAAGATTATAAATTATCTTTTGAATGTAACTATTGTTGATTATAGTAAGATTAAATCTCTGAAAAGTTTCCCAGCTGATCTCTTACTTTTACACCAGCCCGGTGTTTGTTAAGAACGAGCATAGCCAGTGCATCACTCTCCAGATCCTCAGCAACAATTAGAAGTGGTCGCTTTTTCTATATAACAATTAGGACCAAACAAAGAAAATCATTTACTAAAAAAGTCAATCCACTGAGTTGTTAAGAAAGTGATATTTCTTCACTGTTAGACTTAAAAAAGAAACCTACTCAAAATACATAATTACCTTTATGGCCAACTCCAATATTCGTACAAGCATGTTCATGTCAGAAATTTTCTTATCATGAATAAGAATCAAGGGATTTTCTAGTTCCTGCCTACATGCAAAAACCAAATTTCACATGTTCTGAAAGTGATTTCATATAAAGTATAATACAAGCCTTTAGCTGAAAATAAGGGGTCAATAACTCGATAATTAAAATTAACTTGAGAAATCCAATCGTCCGATTCAAAAATCACCAGAAACGCAAAATTGGTTGGCATTACATACACATTTCTGGGTCTTGTCATTAGTAACAAAGTATGGAGATATATAACCTCTCCCTAGCTTCATCCCTTCGACCACTTCTAACTCGTTATCCAGAGTATTACCATCCTACATAATCAGGATACAGGAAACTTAGCTTGAAAGCATTAGAGGGCGTCAAAGGCCCTCAATAATGCGAAAACAGATTCATACTCACAACAACTGTAATGACTCCTTGTTTTCCAACTTTCTCCATTGCACGGCCTATTAGTTCACCAATTTCATGCTCACCATTGGCAGAGATAGTAGCTACCTGTCTCAAAGTATTGGGTAAACAAAAATAATAATAATTTACTGGCAAAAGACTCCAGATGATACAATAGTCCACAAGGGAAAAAAGATTATCGGGAACAATCTACAAAAAGATGGCATAGAAACATTTAACCTCTTCACCCATGTGTTGCTATATTTTTTGATAAAAATAGTCACGCCTCTCCATTACAATGCTAAACAAGGACGCAATATAACACTATGCTATATTTGGTTCTACATATAGAACCAAGTACATAGATGTTGCTATAGGTGCCACATAAGCATGCAAGTTAGAAAAGATAGGGAAATGGATAATCAAAAGCTGGCATGCATTTTTTCAAACAGGGATAGATGCATTTTTACAGCTATTTGCTTGTATTTTAAAACTATGCACTGGACTTCAGATTCAATTTTAGCACCAAAAATTAATTTTTGGCGTCATTATTTAATAACAGCTATACGTATATTATTAGCATTAGAATTGGACATGCTCTAATATATACACACACGACAGGTGTACTGGGATTTCTACAAGCCTTCTCGATCTAGCAAACATTAAAATCGCAACAAACTCAAACGTCTTTGGCATGCTCCTCTACCCCAAGTCCCCATTCATTATTGAAAATTTTACCTGGACAATTTCTTCTTGTGTGCTTATCATTGTTGCTCTGCTCTTTAAGTTGGATATTACAGCATCGACTGCCATGTTGATACCACTGCGCAAGTCCATGACATTAATGCCAGAAGCTATCGATTTACAACCTTCGGCATATATTGCCTGGGTCAACACAGTGGCACATGTAGTACCTGTGGCCACATAATATGCTTCCCATGTAAGGCGTCTTACATTTTACATCAGAATCGGTATGAGGAACACCATTTCAACTTTAATGTAATAATAGATGACATAAAAATAACATCTCTTTAATGCATTATACCCTAGTCTTAAATCATTGATCGTAAAGCCTGTTTCTATGTTTCGGGAAAAATATACAATCAGATTTACAATTTCCTAACATATGAAGACTATCTGCGGCAAACATTAGATTGAGAAACTTCCGAACTGGACAGAGTATTGCTTATTCTGTTTCTAACTTCAAAAAACAATTTCAATACCTCAGAGATGATTGAACTTTACTAAATGAAAGACATTGAATAATCAAGAAATGGGACTAAAAGAAAACAACTAAAAAGAATCAATACCATCTCCTGCAGCAGTATTAGTAGCATCTGCCACCTGTTTCACTAAAGCAGCACCAACATTTTTGGCTTTATCCTTGAAATTGATACTTTTGGCTACTGTCACGCCATCTTTTGTAACCTTTGGACTCCCACGGCTACTCTCAATTATCACAGTACGACCCTAAAAACAGTTTGTATTAAAGAATATGAGTTTGAGCTACTTAAAAAGATCAAGTCAACTAAAAATCTAAGTTGTGTCAGAGACTCAGAGTCATGTGACTTATGTGATGTTCAGGTTAACACGACTAGTTCTCACATTTTAGTAAGCAAAATAGAAGGGGACACGACCATACCCAAAATTCTAAAAACAGTAACAACTCCGTATCATCCATACAATTTATGTAAATAATTCTAATTACTTTTCTTTTTGTGATAAAAAAACATTTGAGAAAATTTAAAGCCTACATTAAACAAATTGTAACTATTTATAATGATCAGGCAACAGATTATCGAATAGTTATGTAGTTTAACGAAAACAAAGAGAGGTGGAATAAGTGATGACCTGAGGACCCATAGTGACTTTAACAGCTTCAGCAAGGTCATTTACACCTTGTAACATAGCCACCCGTGCCGCAGTCCCAAAACTGATATCTTTAGCAACATAGTGTCTGGAAGATAAAATCCTATTACATACCTATCATTTTCAAATACACGAAATGCAATCACTTAATTAACTTCAGATATAAAAAATTTAAAAATATTAATTATTTTGCTACTGAAACTGAAATGAGCTTACCAATTTTCTTGAAGTAGAAGAAGACCTGTAATAGTAAAATGAAAAGAAATGTTATTAGCAATTAATAATTCAAATGTGTGTGTGTGTGTGTGAGAGAGAGAGAGAGAGAGAGAGAGAGAGAGAGATGACCTGGCTGAGGAAGCTAAGGCAGCAGCAGCGATCCGATACATTTCTCCAAACAAGTCCTAAAGGTTGTAGAAAGTTGAGTGGGTTAAGGATGAAAAGAGATTTCGGGGTTTAGGGTTTTAGCCTAAAACTTGCAGAGCAGTACAGTAGCAGATAGCTCTTGTGTGTACCTCTTATTTGTTACAGTAAAAAGGAAAAAAGAAAAATGTGTCAGTTGGAAGCCAAAGCCCAGACCAATTTTCAGAATAGGCTTTGGTGGTTGGATTTGGGCTATTTGGTATGTAGGCCCTTTGTCGATCCGTGTACTTTAAATATGTAAAAAAAAAAAAAAAATCAGCTATGTTTTTTTAGACAGGTTAACTTGTTCTAGTTGGAATTTAAAATACAGTTAAAATTTTGAATAATTTTTTTAAATGATTAAATTTATATATGTCTTATAAAGTGAATATTTATTCTAAAAAGTTTCGTGGATGAACGAGAGAGTCAAACCGAGGACGTAGGATAACAAGAGATAAACCTTTACATATTACATTTTTTTTTTTTTAAATACAGTGCAATCTCAATTGCAACCTGAAATGCAATTGTTTTTAACTTTTGGTGCAATCTAATATGTAATTTTTATCGTATTTTGAAAAAAAATTAAAAACATGAAAAGTTTCTTTTAGAAACTTTGTTAATTTTTAACGTCATTCGAAAATGTAAGATTCTTTTAGAAAAAAAAATATTACAAGTTATTTTTTTTATCTTTGAAGAGTGCATAATTTTTAGGATGATAATATATTCTTCATTAACTTGATCTATAATCATTAGCGTAGACGTTTATGATGAGATTAGCAGATAATTCTCACGGCCGATTAATGGCTTCCGATCACTGTTCCGAGCACTGTTCCGGTGTTACTTCACCTGAGTTTAGGGTATCTGCAAAACAATGCTTGCCGGGGGTGGTGGCCGTCAAGCACCTCCGGTGTGAGAATCAGTAATCGGAATAATAATAATCGAAACGGGTGAAAATGTATCTGTGTGAAGGGAGAGAATGAGTAATAAGTTTGTGCTATTGAAATTGTATATATCACCTTGTGTGTAGAATGGGGGTATTTATAAGTTGGGTCTTCTAATCACTGTTCACCCACTTGGTAACCCACTTGTTATGCTGTTAAAGCTACAGTGAGCCACTATTGGAATAGTGATTAGTGTCCCTTTCCCACATACCTCGGTTCTAACACCGTTTGCTTTTGCTACAGTTGAATGCTTTTGTGTTCCCTTGAATACCTTTATGGTCCCCTGCCTTAGTGAGCAAGATAACAAGATATTTTGCACAAGTATTTATGTAAAGATATTTGTTTGTAAATTGGGGCAATTTAGTAAAGATAATATGAAATGACACATGTGTAATTAGTGAGTATTTGTTACAGGCGGAGGTGTAATAGCGGGCAACGGGTTGGTTTCGTTACAGTGGGTGCCCGCTGTAGGCTTACAGCGGGTACCTATCATTGCCCCCCACTCCTGATGTGCGTGTTAGCGGACTGGAGGAGAAACTAAAGATGCCGTAATGTTTGAGAAATTTTTTTGAAAATGATATTATGTGTGCCCCCCAAGTGTTGGCGGACATTACTTAGGGGATGTAATTTGTGAAAATGTGCCCCCCAAGTGTTGGCGGACAACACTTAGGAGTTAGAAAAAATTTGTGAAAATATGCCCCCCAAGTGTTGGCGGACAACACTTAGGAGTTAGAAAAAATTTGTGAAAATATGCCCCCCAAGTGTTGGCGGACAACACTTAGGAGTTAGAAAAAAATTGTGAAAATATGTGAATGTTGGACAACGGGTTCTGGTGCTTGACGGGCTGTGCAATTGAAACGTTTTTGTATGATATGTGTAACTGCTTGATAATAAATGCAATAATTGGTAATAAATGAGAAATTCGAAATAAATGATGGAATAATATTAAATGTCAATAATAAGAGAAATGATAAGTGGTAGTTCGTATTAATGAGTGAAGTGACCTTTGGGTGGAAAGAGAATGTACCTTTGTGATGTAATGTGTCATGAGTAAGTGGGAAATTAAGACTTAGTGGGCAGTTTTGCTGGAAACGAGGCAGTTACTGCTGGCTGTATTAATGACGTGGACCAATCAGAGCTATCCACGAATTGTTTATAAGTTTTTCACCCCTATTACACGCGCCTCACGCTAATAAAAAGGGGGAGTTGTGGATTATTTGTGATATTTTTACTGCTTTTCTCTACTTTTGTCTTTGCTTTTTCATTGTCTTCTCCGAGTTTGTTGCTACACTGGTACTGCATTTGCCGAGTATTTCTACCATTGAAGCCACATACAACCTCCTGATTCGAGGTATGCTTTCGCCATTTTTTCTTTTGTGATTTCTGTTTCCTCTTTTCATTGTTTAATTTGTCCTTTCATTCGCTCTTTTCGTGGTCTGTGTGAATGGGTTTTGTGTTTATTTCTTGGTTTTGCATGTTCTAGTATTTGTAATCTGGATTTGATTGTGTAATCTGTAAAGGTTAGTAATCTGTGAGTTTGTGGTTTGTGTTTGTTGTTTGTGTATTTGGTACTGAGATTTTGGTAGTTTCGATCCGTTTCTCGATTCGGGTGAAATTACTAGTTAGATTTCGTAGTGTTCATGAGATGTTTGTAATTTGTTTATGTGTGTATATTCTGTATATGGTGTGTGTTTTGCCTTTTGATTCTAGGGTTTTGTTGTTTGTGGAGGGAATGGAATATGAACCGTTTTGTTTGATTTGTTGATAATTTAGAATAAAAAATTGCTTTAAAATATATGTGTGTACCAGTCGTTGTTGAGGGCGTGTTGCCTGTTTGCGGTAGTAATTGATAAATTGTGTTAATGTCTGCAGATGGGTGATGAATTCGTAGAGCCCGCCAGTGGAGAGAGAAGACCGTTAGTTAACATGTATGGCTGCTGGGCGGACATAGGTCCGTTGAGTTATCCGACTGTGTTGTGGAGGAACCGCTATAAGTACTTTGAAAGTTGTGAGAGCTTGTGGCGGGCGAGCAACGTGTTGCCAACCTCGTATTCGAAGGCGGAAATGGAAGCTAGATTTGCCGAATTTCCTCATTTACAACAGGACAGCACTTTTAAAGCTGATGACTGGGGGGATTATGTCGAAAGAATGTTTCGAATTGAAGATGGTTATTTCTGGAGACGGGCAGGACCTGGTGAGAAGTTGTACCATCGTTTTGATGATGATTCCGTTTGTATTCCCGTAAGTCATTTCAGGGCGGGTTTTCGGTTGCCGCCACACAAGTTTGTGATGGATTTATTTCGATTGTACTTCCGCTGTCCGTTGGCTCAAATGTCTCCCAACTCGATAAGGGCAATTAACTGGTTTATAGCTAGTAACGAGGCCATGAATCAACAGCCTACATTTAGGGCCTTTTTCTGTCTCTTTGATGTTAAAGCCAGCCGTGCGAAGCCCTTCTATGAGCTCCAATTTGTAAAGTCTCAAACGCGTATTGGAAAAGCTCTGGATGGATACCGTCCTTTTGTGTTCCCAAGGGTATGGCGGGTTGGCAAGAGGAATTTTTGGTGGTTGGTGGTGGGGAGTTCGCCTGGCATAAGAATTTTGTCAAGAAAGTTGAGTGTGCCTACAGAACGGATCGTAACCGTCTTAGCCAGGTGGAGATAGATATTTTGGTTAGGCTGGTGAGGGCGTTGGGTGAGGTGTGGACCGAGGCGAATTTGATTGACCCGGCTAATTTGAGAAGACATTGCTGTAAGCTTCTGTTTTCACTTTATTTTTTGGGTTTTGCTATTTTCGTTATTGAAATTCTTGTGTTTATTTTTGTAGTGTTGGATCCTCGTAAAACAGAGTTGGATCCTCACCCCATATTGCCCATTGAGCAGGAGGCTAAGATGTATGCTGATTTCATGGTTCTCCAACCACCTAGGCCAAAACGGGTTCGTGGGATGTTTGCTGTGGAAAACATCATGGATGCCTTTGAGCTTTCTGGGCAAGGTGCTGGTGGGGAAACCGCTGAGCGGGTTGAGTATGAGGAACCTGTTGCTGAAGAGGAAGAAGTTTCTGGGAGTAATGCTCAATCTGAGGAAGAGAAATCTGGTGGTGGTATAAACTCTGAGGATGATTCTTTGTCTAAGTTTTTAGGTGATGTGCCCGCAAGGGAAAGGGATACTATTTTGGAGCCAAATTTGCAAGATGCCCAAAGTGATGAGTATCCCGTTGAGGATGAAGTTGTCGCTGAGACAGATAAGTCCGCTGAGAGGGACGTTGCTACTAAAAAGGAGCCATCTGTTGATAAATGTGTTACTGTTGATTCCGAAAGTGAGAGTGATGGTGTTGCGGCTAGGAGAACATTTGTGTCTCATATGGCCAGAGATAGTGATGATGATTTTGACATTCGCTCTCCTAGTGTAAAGGCTGCTATTCGAAGGGAGGAGCGAGGTTCTGTTATTAATCCTGTCCAGGTAGTTTCTACCGTAGGCAAAATAGTTGTGGATATTGACAGCGGAGAGAAAGTGTCTGCCGTGAGAGAGCAATAGCTACTAGTGAAGGGAGCGGAAGTGACCGCTGATGAAAGTCTAGAAATTCCCCTGCGTCGCTCAAAGAGGAAGTCTGTTGTTGAGGCTAGTACTTCTAAGCGTAGACGCATTGAGCCAAGTAGGGTGAATGAGGCTGTTCATGAAGAACAAGTGATGGAGGAGGCCGCTGAGGAGGAAGCGATGGAAGATCCCGCTGATAGCGTTTCTGACAGCAGTGATACTGAAGGTGATGCTGAGGATATTGGAGATGCCTCTAAGGAGATAGTGTATTACACCAGTAGTGGTGATGATGTGAATGATGCCGAATTTGGGGCAAGGCCTGGTTATGGTTTTTTGTTCAAGTCTGGTCCCAATACTTTTACAGTGGACCCTATGACTGATGATGATCATGTTAAGATGAATGGGCTCAGCTGGGAGCGAATGTGTCGCCTATCCCAGAAATATGCTGCAAGGGTATGTAGTTTCGCGATACTGTAATTTATTCCCGTTTGTTTCTGTTATTAATCTTGGTTTTCTATGTTGTCTTTTGTAGAATCAATGTATGTATACCGGTTTGATGGCCCGCGGTAATATGTACCGTAGTAGTAATCTTGCTTTGAAAAAGAGGATCAATATGTTAGAGGCGGAGCTGTTCGCTGAGAGGACTATGAAAGATAATGCTGCTAAGGCCTTGCATGAGATAGAAACTGAGAAAGTTGACATCCAGGCCAGCTATGACTATAGTCGTGACTTGCGGCGGTTCTTGGCGGAGGATAAGATAGAACTTGAGGCTGCCAATGCTATTTTGTCTGAGCAAGTAAAAAATTTGACCACTTCGCTAAGATTTGAGAAAGAGCGTGCTGATGATGCTGAGGCTCATCTTGATTCTCGTCCAGCTGAGGCCGCTGCCATAATGAAATTCAAAGGTAGTGCCGAATTTGCTGAGATTGTAAAGGCCGAAGTTGCTAAGGCAAATGTTGGTGGAGTGGATGGTAGCAAGGTATTCGCAAGGCAGGATCCCGTTGAGAGCCAAAATGAGGTGGCCAAGTTGCAAGCTGAAGTGGCCAAGTTGAAATCTAAAGTAAAAAGATCCAAGCGTAAAGCCAGAGCTTTGAAAGCCCGTCTTGGAGAAGGTGAGAGAAAGAGTGTTGGTGTTCAAGTTGATGCTGCCATTTGTGAGGTTGAGGTGGAGGTTGCTGCTGTTGAGAACCTTGAGGCCGCTGAGAACCCTTTGATTAGAGAAGGTGCAATTCCATTGTCAACGGTAGCGGCTGTTTCTAGTGAAAGTGATAATGAAGATGATGCCGCTGCGGATCCTGCTGCGGCTGAAATGGAGCAAGTGGATGTTGCTATTCTTGATACTGATATGGCGGAGGCTAGCGGAACGCCCGCTGTGCCTGATGTTGTTCTCGAGCCCCTTAGTGCCATCGCTACTGCGTATAACAGTGAGGATGAAGATGCGGAACCGCTAAGGGGTATGGAGGGTCCGTTGAGCAGGTCTCGTTGGGGATAATTGACTTGTGTAATTTATTTTTCCTTTGAATTGTTTTGGAATCCCTCAGCGGGTATGTCCGCTGTGTGACTTTGAAACATTTTAGTATAGACTCTTTTTTGTGAATCTCAAACTCTGGAATATTTGTGGTTTTTTGGGAATATATTTGTGGTAATTTGGTTCGAGGCATAATTTGTGTTTGTAATTTCTTGGTCAGAGTCTGTAGTAAATATGTGGGAAAATGGTTTACCTGGGAATTGTAGTTTTGACTGTGGGAGTTTGTCTTCAGCATTTAATACTACATGGGAGTCAAAAAATTTGACTGTGCCTTTACTTCTTTCTGCATGGGGACTGTAAATTTTTGACTGGTGATGACTTTAACCTTCATTTACCCCCCTATAAATAGAATGATTTGCTTGTTGATTTTGATCATCCTCTCTCCAGCTTGTTTGAGAAAACCCTTTCTCTTTACACCGAATAATATGAATATTTCTGACATGAATGATTCCTTCATCCCGTTTTCTTGGGGTCGGGAGTTAGCTATCTCGAAGGAGATAGAGGCTGGCTGGTATGCCGTTGCCAAGTATTACGAGGATGAAGGCGACCTTTATTCGGCCGAGGAGTGTCGTAAGACTGCTCGGAAAGTGGCTGCGGAGCGTGCCGCGAAAGAGGCCAAGGATGCCGAGGATGCCAAGGGAGCGCCTGAGGAAATTAAGTGGAACATACGCAACTTCCGTGCTCCTCCGCAGGGCGAGAGCTCCGGGAAGAAGGATAAGGATGCCAAGAAGAAGGCTCCCCAGGCATGAAGGTCTTAGATGTAGGAATCTTTGGCCTTGTAATAAGAAACATGCTTGTAATCCTTTTTATTTTATGAATAAAAAAGACTTTTTCTTTTCTCCGCAAGTAATCGTTCTTTCTTTTTCTTCCTTGTTGTACTGAGTATTTAACTTATGTCTTGATATTTTGTTGTTGATTGGCCGCAATAAGCATCCTTTGTATCTTTTGTCTCAAAATTTTGTCTTTTGTTGCTAGACTTGTAGTATGTTGAAATCCGTGGTTGTTAGCATGTCCTTCAAAGGGACTTTGAAAAGGAAGCCATGTAATTGTCTGCTGATAACTTTGAAATTTCCAACTGTAATTCTGTAGTTGTCCGCTGATGGACCTTGTAAAGTTTGTAAGTAGTGTTGTAACTATCCGATGAAGGACTGTGTAACATTTGCCATTTGTAATTGTGTAACTGTCCGCTGAGGGACTGTTTAAAATTTGCTATAATTGTCCGCTGAGGGATTGTGTAAAATTTGCAATGTGTAATTGTGTAATGGTCCGCTGAGGGACTGTGTAAAATTTGCTATTGTGTAATTGTCCGCTGAGGGACTGTGTAAAATTTGCAATTTGTAATTGTGTAATGGTCCGCTGAGGGACTGTGTAAAATTTGCAATCTGTAATTGTCCGCTGAGGGACTTTGTAATTTGTGAATGGTTGCTGGCCCATTGGGACTTCTGTAATTTTGTTAGTGTTGAGAAACTTGTAAATGTAGACCGCTTTTTTGCCAAAGTATTCCATTGAAAAGATAGTTCCCTTCTTTACAAAAAAGATAAAGGGAAATGACTGTCTAGCCATCTATTGATAGTATTTGCGTAGTTTGTCGCCATGCCAAGTGTTGTTAACTTCGGTACCATTTAGGTAGGCTAGTTTGTAGGAACCCGGCCTGAGTACTTTGATGATTTTGTAGGGTCCTTCCCATTTTGGCATAAGTTTGCCAATGTGTCTGGGGTCGGATGCTTCAGTTGCTCTGTTAACCAAATCACCTTCGACATAGGCTTTGATTCTGGCCTTTTTCCCAAAGAATTCTTTAGTTTTTTCTTTGTAAGCGGTCATCTTTTCAACAGCGGCCTCTCTTGTTTCATCTAGAAGGTCAAGATTTGTTTTGAGTCCTTGAGTATTTGCTTCTTCTTCAAAATTGATGGCACGGTAGGATGGCGAGCCAATTTCGATTGGTGCAAGTGCTTCTGTGCCAAAAGCCAATTTGAAAGGGGATTCCCCGGTGCTTGTCCTGGCTGATGTGCGGTAAGCCTAAAGAACGTTGGGTAGCTCATAAGGCCATTTCTTCTTTGAAGTAGTCAGTCTTTTCTCTAGACCTCGGACAATGATACGATTGGTTACTTCAACCTGTCCGTTGCTTTGAGGATGGCAAACGGATGCTTTCTTGTGTTTGATCCCATGGTCGGATAGGAACTTAGTGAATTTTGACCCCACGAACTGCGTACCGTTGTCAGATATGAGTGTTACTGGGATTCCAAATCTTGTGATGACTTGTTCTTCAACAAAGCGAATGGCATCATCTTGTGTAATGTTCTTAAGGGCTTTTGCTTCTGCCCATTTTGTCATGTAATCAATGGCGACCATGACGTACTGCAAATCACCTTTGGCTTTAGGGAATGGTCCCATGATGTCAATGCCCCAAATTGCAAAAGGTATAAGGGATAAGATGGCTGTGGGAAGTGCTGGTGATTTCCTGGACATGTTGCTAAATAGTTGACATTGGCGGCACCTTTTGGTGAAGTTTTTGCATTCCTTGTGCATTTTTGGCCAGTAATAGCCTTGTCTGAGTATTTTGTGTGCCAATGCCTTGCCAGCCATGTGGTCACCACAAATGCCTTCATGGACTTCCCTTATACAATATAGGGCTTCTTCCTCATCGACACATTTAAGTATAGGGGAGACGAAACTTCTTTTGTATAGGGTGCCTTCCTGAAGAAAGTACTTTGTTGCTTGTGATTTGACTATTTTTGCTTTGACTCTGTCATCTGGTAGTGTGCCGTTTTCCAGATAACGGATGTAAGGGGTCATCCAACTATCCCTTGGCGGGTTTATTTCCATGATATCCAATTTGCTTGTACATGGGACGATTAATTCTTCAAAATAAACCGTGTCTGCTTCTACTTTCTCCCCTTGAGTTAATTTAGATTGCATATCTGTAACTGTGTTATCCGCCCTATCTATTTGTTCGAGGGAGTATTCCTCAAACTGAGTTAGCATAGTCTGAACCAATTCTTGATATTTGCTGAGATTGCTATCTTTTGTTGAATAATCCCCCGTTGTTTGTCGAACGACCAGCTGCGAGTCGCTGTAGATGGTTATCTTTTTTATTTGTAAGTTTTTTGCCAATGTCAAACCAGCCAAAAGTGCCTCATACTCTGCTTGATTATTTGTGGCTTTGAAGTTCAACTGTATGGCTTGTTTGACTTGAAAACCGTCGGGGCTAGTCAGAATGAGCACTGCCCCACAACGGGTGTTTGTTGAGGAACCATCCACATACAACTGCCAACTGCTGTCCGCCGCTGTGATGCTCTTTGCGGGTGTTTCTTTTTCAGTTGTCGAGAATGAACATTCAACCATAAAGTCAGCCAAAGCTTGTGCCTTGATGGCGGTTCTTGGTATGTACTTTAGATCAAATTGACCAAGTTCTACAGCCCAATTGATCAATCTGCCTGATAAATCTGGTTTGTGAAGTATTTTTCTTAGCGGTTGGTCTGTGATGATTCTGATTTGTCTTCCTTGAAAGTAGTGTCTCAATTTTCTGCTTACCATGACCAAAGCTAGAGCAAACTTTTGGACGTTGGGATAGCGGGTTTCCGCATCTTTGAGCACTTGGCTGACATAGTAGACTGGTTTTTGCTCGCCATTTTCTTCTTTGATAAGTACCGCCCCTACAGCTTTGTCTGTTGCGGACAAGTAAAGTGATAGCGGCTCTGAGGGGGCCGCGACCGCAAGTAGTGGAGCGGAAGAGAGATAAGTTTTGAGATCTTCGAAGGCTTTTTGGCATTCTGTCGTCCAAGATATTGTCTTAGTTTTTGTTGCCCCTTTCAGGGTGTCAAAGAACGGAAGGCATCTGTCTGCTAATTTTGCTATGAACCTTCTTAGGGCGGCCAACCTCCCTGTTAGTTTTTGTATTTCCTTTAAGGTTTTGGGTGGTTGTGTTAGAAATGATTGATGAGAACAGTGTTTGGAAGCTAAGGTGACAAAACAGAGTTTAACTGGAAGCAGTCAGAGTTTAGTTAAACACTGACTGGAAGCGCAACAGAGATTGTTAAACTCTGTAGCGGAAGCGTCTGAGAGTCAACAGTGTTTGAAGATTGATACAAGATAAATATGGAAGCAATATCTTTGAAGATTGGATAGCTATCAAAGAGATTGAGTTGACTTAGAAGATGTGTAGCAATCGTGATTGATATCAATTGTATAGCTTAATTATAGGAGAATCAATTACTGATTGTACGAAGCTGTATGTTTTATAAATACAGTTAGGTTAACCCTAGAAGGGTATCGAACATTGAGAAATTCATTGATTGTAACCTAAGCAACTCTCTGTGATATTTTACATTACTGAGAGAGGAATTGTTAATTCCAAACAGTTTTTAAGTGTTAAAACTTGTGTTCTTGTTAATTACTCATACAATACTTGATTACATATTGTGTATTCGACCTAACAAGTGGTATCAGAGCTAATCTGTTACTTTATTACAGTTTAAGATCCAAACACAATAGTAATCAATGGCAGAGATACCTCCTCCATCAAGTTCTGAGAAAGCCCCTACTACTGTTAGTAGGTATGAAACAATTAGTGTTCCAATACTTAGGCCATCAGAGTATGCAATTTGGAAGGTGAAGATGACCATGTTTCTGGAGGCTACAGACCCAGAATATCTTGATAGAATTTATGAAGGTCCTCACAAACCTACAAAGTTATCTGCTGCTGCTGCTGGTGAGGAATCAAAGGTGATTCCAAAAGAAAAGAAAGATCTAACTGCTGAGGATCTTTCATCTATTGCAAAGGATGCAAAAGTAAGGCATTTACTTCACAGTGCTTTAGACAATGTTATGTCTAATAAAGTGATTAATTGCACAACTGCAAAGGAAATATGGGATGCACTTGAGGTTAGGTGTCAAGGAACTCCTGCAATCAAGAAAAATAGAAGAAACATACTCACTCAGGTGTATGAGCATTTTGAGGCAAAGTCTGAAGAAACCATGATAGAAACATTTGACAGATTCTGTAAACTGCTAAATGATTTGTCATTGGTTAACAAAGAGTATGATTTAGAAGACTCAAATCTCAAGTTTCTTCTTTCTCTACCTGAAAAGTGGGATGTGAAAACAACCACTATAAGAGATAACTATGAACTTGCTGAAACAGAGATTGATGAAATATATGGACTGCTCAAAACCTATGAATTGGAATTGGAGCAGAGAAACAAAAGATCAAGTAGAAAGTCAAAATTTGTTGCTCTTAAGGTTGAGGAGAAACCATTAAAGAAGGAAGCATCAAGGAAGAAGGCAAAAGGAAAGGCCTTGGTCATTAATTCAGAAAGTGAGTCATCAAACACTGATGTTGACTCAAACACAGATGGAACATCTGATTCTGAAGATGATGAGGAGATGATGCAAATGGCTGCATTGATGGTAAAGACCTTCAAGAAGATGGGATACAAGAACTTCAAGAAGGGAAAGAGATTCTCCAAGGATTACTCAAAGTCTGACAAGAAGAATTTCAAGAAATTTGAGGGAAAGGACTTTAAATCTGGTAAGAAAGATAAGTCTGAGATTCAATGCTACAAGTGTAAGGAGATGGGTCACTATGCTCCTGAGTGCAAAAAGGGTAAAACTGAAAAGGCACTCTACACCAAAGGCAGAGATTGGGCAGACACTTCAGATTCAGATGAGGAAGTCAACTATGCTCTCATGGCTACTACTCAGAATGAAGATGATGATCTAAAGGTACCTCCAACTACCTATGCTTATAATACTGATAATATAACTGAATTGAGAATTTATCTTAAAGCATTACATATCAGTTATAGGGATCAGACTTTAGAAAATGAGAGGATAAAGAATGAGTGTTCTCAACTCAAATAAAGAAACAAACTTGTTGAGGAACAGCTTGAAAACATGAATAAAGTTCAGAAAGAAAGAGCTGATGCTGTGTTTATAGAACAGGAGTTGCTAGGTAAGTATAAGCAACTAGAATCTGAATTGGAGGATACTAAACACATTATTAAAACTTGGACACACTCTGGTAAAGACACTCAAGAAGTGTTTCAGTCAGATACAGTAGGTCTAGGTTACTCTGAAGGAGATGAACTTAGATTTGAAAATTTGGTAAAAGTTAGACCACATCGTTCATCTGAAGGTAATGTAATGGGAACAGGAGGACCTAAGACTGAAGCTGAGAAAAAGGCTGTTAAAGAATCATATGCTAAGACTTTTGTTAAAGAGGTTAACATTTGTTTAATGACAGATAAACAACTCAAGCATAAGCTTAAAGAGATAAAATCTGTCAACAAACAGAGAATGCCTAGGAAAAACAAAAATGGAAATGTAGGCATAACATCAGGAATTAAGCCAATGCTTGCTACATTAGCTCCTAGAAAAACATGCTTTAATTGTGGTAGCACTAATCATCTTGCTATTTTCTGCAGTAAGAATAAGAACATTAATTCTTTGCCCTCTAAAACTGCAGTAAAAAATGATTATGTGAGAACTAGACCACAGACTTTATGTAAACACTGTGGAAGTACTTGGCATTCTATTTACACTTGCAGAGAATATCATGCTATTTACTATAATTACTATGAACCCAAGCCAAATTTGAAATGGGTTAAAGTAAACTCTGCAAATGTAAACTCTGAAAAAGTTAGCTTAAACTCTGATAATGTGATTTCCGCTGCAAAAGCTAACAGAATTAAGAAAGCCAAAGGATCCAAGCAAGTCTGGATCCTTAAAACTAATAATCAGTGATTGTTTGTGATTGCAGGGCATAAGGGAGAGTACCCTAGTCATGGACAGTGGATGTTCAGGACACATGATTGGAAATAAAGCCCTGCTATCAGAGTATGAGGAGAAGGCTGGCCCAAAACTTTCCTATGGAGATGGCAACATAGGACATACTCTGGGATATGGCAATATTAATCTTGGGAGTGTCATCATCACAAATGTAGCTCTGGTTCCAGGACTCAAGCATGATCTGCTATCTGTGAGTCAAATCTGTGACAGAGGATATCATGTAGATTTTCAGCCTGAATATTGTCAAGTCATCAGTAAATCTATAGGGAAAGTTGCTCTAGTTGGAAACAGACACAATAACATCTATGAAGTAAAGTTGTCAACAAACACTGATGGCAAAGCAGTGTGTCTGTCAACAAGAATGTCCAGTGAAGAGAGTTGGAAGTGGCACAAGAAACTCTCTCATTTAAATCTGAACAACATCAATGAGCTAATAAAGAATGATCTTGTAAGAGGTCTACCAAAGTCATTGTTGAATGTAGAAGGCCTGTGTGATTCTTGTCAAAAGGCCAAACAGAGAAAAGCCTCCTTCAAAAGCAAATCTGAGTCTTCAATTGTTGATCCTTATCATCTCCTACATGTTGATCTTTTTGGACCAGTGAATGTTATGTCTCTTGAAAAAAAGAAATATGCTCTAGTCATTGTTGATGAATATACCAGATTTACATGGGTATATTTTCTTGCAAAGAAGGATGAAACTGCATTAACACTAACAGAACATATATTACAACTGGACAAAGGGTCAGAGAATCAAGTGAAGATTATCAGAAGTGACAATGGAACTGAATTCAGGAATTCATCAATGGAAGAATTTTGCAAGAGTAAAGGAATCAAACAAGAGTTTTCTGCACCTGGCACTCCACAACAAAATGGTGTAGTGGAGAGGAAGAACAGAACCTTGATAGAAGCTGCAAGAACCATGCTAGATGAAGCAAAGCTGCCAACATATTTCTGGGCAGAAGCAGTTCAAACAGCTTGTTTTACTCAAAATGCAACACTGATCAACAAGCATGGTAAAACACCATATGAAATGGTGAAAAAGAAGAAGCCAAATCTAAAATATTTTCATATTTTTGGATGCAAGTGCTTTGTATTGAAGACTCATCCTGAGCAGTTGACCAAATTTGATCTAAAGGCAGATGAAGGAATTTTTGTTGGCTATCCACTGTCAACTAAGGCATTCAGAGTTTATAATCTGAGAACCAGAGTGATCATGGAATCAATTCATGTGTCATTTGATGACAAGAAAATAACTGGACTTGAAGATGTTAATGAACATGATCAACTGCACTTTGAAAATGAAGATTTATTCTTTGAAAAAGTAAACTCTGATCAGACTGATCTGACAAACTCTGTTGAGCTAAACTCTGAACCTCTACTGGTAAATACTGAAGAAACTCTTAAATCAGAAACAAGGGAAGAACCAGTTGAGGGGGAGCATGAAGAATCACATCAAAGTGATAATTCAAAAACTAATAGTGACTCAATTGATAATTCTGAATCAAACTCTATTGATTCAAACTCTGTTTATAATTCTGAGCAGTCACATTCAGGGGGAGCATCAGAAAATGAAGAAAGGCACCAAGAAAATCAGGAAAGCATGGATCAAGGGGGAGGATCACATAATGACAGAAGCAATTTGCCTTCTGCAAGAAAATGGACTAAGTCACACACACCTGATTTGATTATTGGTGATCCAGATGCAAAAGTAAGGACAAGAAGTGCAACAACAAATGAATGTCTGTTTCATGCATTCTTGTCACAAACTGAGCCAAAGAAAGTAGAAGAAGCTCTTAAAGATGCTGACTGGATAACAGCAATGCAAGAAGAGCTAAATGAATTTGAAAGAAATGAAGTGTGGACCCTTGTACCAAGGCCCAAGAACAGATCCATTGTTGGTACTAAATGGGTTTTCAGAAATAAAACTGACAGTGAGGGTGTTATCACAAGGAACAAAGCAAGACTGGTTGCAAAAGGCTATTCACAGCAGGAAGGAATAAACTATGATGAAACATTTGCTCCAGTTGCAAGATTGGAGGCAATCAGAATTTTTCTAGCATATGCCTCTCATAAGAAATTCAAAGTGTTTCAGATGGATGTGAAAAGTGCATTTTTAAATGGAAAACTTGAAGAAAAAGTGTTTGTGGAACAACCACCAGGTTTTGTAGATCCAAAATATCCAGACCATATCTACAGATTAGACAAGGCACTCTATGGACTTAAGCAGGCACCAAGGGCATGGTATGAAACTCTTGCTAAATTTCTACTAGAAAGTGGGTTTCACAGAGGTACTATTGACAAAACTCTATTTTACTTTCAATCTTGTAGTGACTTGCTCTTAGTTCAGATATATGTTGATGACATCATCTTTGGATCTACTAATGATAAACTCTGTAAGAGGTTTGCCAAGCTCATGCAGTCAAGATATCAAATGAGTATGATGGGAGAGCTAAGCTATTTTCTAGGCTTACAGGTGAAGCAAACAGATGATGGAATTTTTATAAATCAAGCAAAATATACCAGAAATCTTCTCAAGAAATTTGGCATGCTTGATTGTTCATCTGCAACAACTCCCATGGCAACTGCAACAAAATTGGACAAAGATGCAGGGTCATCAGTAGATATGACAAGTTACAGAGGAATGATTGGTTCTCTACTCTATTTAACAGCTAGTAGACCTGATATCATGTATGCCACTTGTTTGTGTGCAAGATTTCAGGCAGATCCAAGAGAACCACATTTAACAGCAGTAAAGAGGATTTTTAAGTATCTCAAGGGCACTATAACTCTAGGGCTGTGGTATCCAAGAGAATCAGACTTTAAGCTTCTTGGCTACTCTGATGCAGACTTTGCAGGATGTAAGATTGACCGAAAAAGCACCAGTAGAAGTTGTCAATTTCTGGGTGACAGACTTGTTTCCTGGTACAGCAAGAAACAGAAGTCAATATCTACATCTACAGCTGAAGCAGAGTATATTGCTGCTGGTAGCTGCTGTGCACAGATTCTATGGATGAAGAATCAACTGCTGGATTATGGATTGAGGTATACCAAGATACCTATTTACTGTGATAATCAAAGTGCTATTGCAATGACAGGTAATCCAGTACAACACTCAATGACAAAGCACATCAGCATAAGGTATCACTTTATCAGAGAGCATGTAGAAGAAGGCAACATTGAGCTTCACTTTGTGTCTACAGAATAACAACTTGCAGATGTCTTCACCAAGCCATTGAGTGAAGCTACATTTACAAGACTGGTCAATGAACTAGGAATGGTCTCTAGTTTTGACTAGAGATGTTGGTTAGACTCTAGATCTTACTTTTAAAATATATTGCTCAAGTTTCTGCAAATTGTTGAGTGCTATGTGAACTTTAGTATTAAACTCTGTTATGCATGCTTATGTTTAAACTTTGTTAAACTCTGTAAGCATGTCTGTCTGCTAAACACTGTTAACATGTTGGATACACTCTGTGAATTCAGAATTGATTATTGTCTGAATGAAAACACCAATGAAGAAAAATGTATGAAGCATGATTCTCAGTAATTAAATCATGATTCTTTCTGAGTCACTGTAATCTAATCAGATTTTGTGCAGTAAATCAACACAGCATGATACTGTTTCATATTTATAGCATCTCTTAGTTTATTCAGTCCTAAACTCTGAGTCTATGAATATTGTGTGCATTGCCTCTCATAAATAATTTCTGTTATTGATGAACTCTAAACTCTGATAAGTGACATTCTGTTCTCAAAGGTAATTCATGGTTCTTGATGATTCCTTGTTTGTGCTTGTAAAAATTTTAAAACTTGAGATGTGTCATTGTTTAGTTTGGTGAGTTCAGATTCATGTCTGCACCCTGTGAGATTTTGAGCCAAGACAGTGATTGATACATTTTTTTTTTTCAATCAGTATTTATTGTTGTGTGATGTTCATCAGGAAGTATGTTTCTCTAGAACTTGTATTAAACCATTTTGAGACTACATGATATGTGTGTGCATGAAAATGATAAAGGCAATAGGATTTACCTTTTCTTCAAACATTGTTCAAAATTCTTTTGAACACTGTTCAAACACTGTTCATAAATTCTACCCTTAGTAAACCCCTTTGAGCCTAATTAACTGCTCATTTTTCTTAAACTCTGTAATACTAAGAGCAGTTATATTCTTTTGAAAAATCAAATGCAAGCAGGTGAGTGTTTCTCAAGAAAAAGAAAAGTTTCCTCAGTATATATGTTAAAATAAAAAAAATATATAAAAAAAAGAAAAAAAAAAGGGGCATATATACTGATCATCTTGTACAAATATGTACTAACAGTGTGACTGAACACTTTGGTTTATTACAATGTTCAGCTTGAAATTCACTCATGATTAAAACATCTCTTCTCATCTGTTTGATCTTACTACATTACAACCCTGAATAAAGTCCTTTTGATTTGTGCATATATGTACTCAAAGTAGTGTAGATTTGGTGGACATTCAAGCATATGGTAGTATCTGCTTTTACTGATTGAATGTGAGTGTAAACACTTTACCTAAACACTTGTGTGCTTTGAGAGTTTATGAGTTTATCAAGTTCATGACTGTTACTCACTGAATGATGCTCTGATTTCTATCTCTTGATCTTTTTGTCTTCAAAGACTGTGTTCTTACTTGGATAATCATGAACATCAAAGGGAATAGAAGTATTCAGATTTATGTATTACAGTAACTATAGAGTTTAGCATTCATCAAACAATCAGTGTTTACTATGAGAGTTTGTGCATTCAGTGTTTATTGATTTTTTTTTTGGACTTTATGAAATATTAGATGCTCTAAAAATTGATTTTGGTAAACTCTGCTTCACACACATTCATATTCACATCTGTGCAATTTTTGAAAGGGTTTTAGTGATAAAGTTGGAAAATTGACAAACACTGTTGAGTTGTGTTAAGTACTCTAAGGTAAAGTTTCATTGAGATAATTTGATTATTTTGGAGTAATTGGGGTAGTTGACAACTGTTAATTAGTGTAAATATGTCATAGTGTCGTGATTATAGGAATGACAGCGGTAATTATTAAGTGATCCTTTGGTTGTTTGACACGTGTCTCATTATTGTGTCCCACTCTCACATTACTCTAAAATCAGTTGCGTGCTTACAATACATAAACGATTGAGTTTTTTTTTTACTCTAATCGCTTTTGTTTTCTCACTTCACATCGATTCATATTCACCCACTCATAGTTACTTGCATACTCAATCACTTTCAAAATTCTTGTTCACTCTCTTTCACATTTTGATAAACACTTATCATACACATCTTTTCTCTGAATATTTTCGTATCATCTCTCACTAATGGCAACCAAAGCGTTTGATGCAGCAGGGTTAGTTTTTCTTCCTAGCATTTATGCAGCACCACTGGACAATGCAAACGCTCCAGAGGCGTTTCATTTGTTTCAAAATTTCTTGAAAGATTCCGAAATTGGAAAGGCTTTAACTGCACCACCAACACTCTCTGCTTCACAAATTGCTACTTTTTGGACAAACTCTGTGTATGATGATGGAGAAGAGTCTGGTACTCCAACAATTACTTTCACTCATGATGAATCAGAGTATATCATTACTCCAACTACGGTTAGGGATGCTCTGGAGTTTGAGACTCACACTTCTTACAGTGTTGTTGGTCACGACCGCTTGCGGACAATGTTGCAGCAAATTGGTTGTTCAGGAAATTTGAATAAGCTGGGATCTCTGAGAAGGCCACTTTTGCGAAAGGAATGGAGTTTCTTTTTCGATTGCATTACAAGGGCTTTTGGAAAGAAGACAACAAATTGGGATGCACTTCCTCTTGACACTCTTCAAATTGGTCATGCTCTATTGTATGGAGGTAACTTTGATTTTGGTAGACTAGTTCTAATGAATTTGGGAGAGCGTTTGTCTGAGCCTACATCTGTTTATTTTTCTCGGTTTTTTCAAATGTTATTCAATGCTTGTGTGCCAAATCTTACAATTGCTGAAGCTGATGTCATTCAGCCTTTTCAAGTTGCTAAAAGGATGTTTTCTGATTTGACAAATAAAGATGTTACTAAACAGCAAATATCTGACATGTTTATGCCACTAGCCTTACAAAACTATGTCAACCAACCTCAAGATTCTCAATCTACACAATCATCACCACAACCTGAAGCACAATAAATGCCTGAACCATTAGACACCATACAATCTCATTCTATACCAACACCTGAGCCAACACCCACAACCACTATACCTACAACATTTACTCATCAACCACAACCTGAACACATAAACTCTCCACCAATAAACTCTGAACATATAAACTCTGAATTCATAAACTCTGAGCCAGTACCTACTGATCAACCCAAATCCAAACCAAAAAGGAAAATACACACTGCACAGAACACTAAACACTCAAAGGCTAAACAGACATTACCTGGAGCTGTTTATACCAGAAAAAAGAAACAAAAGGCAAACAGACCTTCACTTTCACCAACTAAAGAGAGTTCTAGTGAAGAAGAAGAGGTGACTGCAGTACCTCAAGCCAAGAGAAGAAGATTAATTCTTTCAGAATCTGATGATGAGCAAGTTCTTGAAGCTCCAGAGGTGGTTTCACAGCAAACACCTACTGTTGAGGTTGCAGTGAATGATATACCTGCAGAGGTTAACATTCCTGCAGAAGAGGATCACAGAGATGGTTTTTCACCAATGAATGATGTTCTTGACTCATTTCAACCACTCCTTGATCCTATCTCACCTGTTGTTCACACTGAAGCTCCTGGTGTAGCTGATCAGCCTGCAGTTATTCTTCCTGAAACTGTAGCATCACACACAGAGCTGATATCTGATGCTTATCAATTTCCTGACAAAGGTGATGAGGTTGAACAAGCAACTAAGGATAACTCTCAATCTATGCCAGTTGAAGCTACAAATATAAACTCTGTTGCAGAGCCTGTGCAACATGAGAAGAATATTGAAAAGATTGCAGAAGTTGTTGCAGAAATTGTGGCTGACAAAGCTCAGCACAGTGGTTCTTTACAAGATGCTCAAGCTGATGATGCAAGTGTTGAAGATGAAGCTGAAAACAGTGCAAACTCTGATTCTTTTCTCAGTGCACCAGCACAAACTGATAACAAACATACATCTTTTGATCAGCCTTGTCCATCTCATGCAATTGAAGAAGAGCATCTTGCTAAATCTGCTGCTAACTGGTATAAAGAAGACTGTATTTTTCCAAAAGGGAGAGCAGCTAATTTCATTAAGCAGACTGCTAGTCAAATTTCAAATCCAGAGATTTTATCATGCTTAAAGGCAACTGTGGTGCAAGTCAAAACTCTGGATGGAAATTTTGCTGACACTAAACAACAAATTGCTTCTTTGAAAACTGAGATACAGACTAGAGAAATGAAAATGGAAAGAGAGTCAAAAATCAAAGCTGCACAGCTTTCTAAAGTTCAAGATACTCTCTTTGCCAGGTTAGGAAAGTTTGAAGAGAATCAGGCTGCCTTGTTTGAAAAGGTTGATTCAATTGCTAACTCCTTGGAGCTCATTACATCTATACTCATTCCTGATGATGTCAAAAAGGGGGAGAGAGTTGCTAAGTCAAAATGTAAAGTTTCTCAAACTCTGCTAAAAAAGGATGATGCTGGAGATGGAGGAGCAAGTGATAAGGCTTTAAACTCTGAGTCACTAACTCTGAGATCTGGCAAATCTCTTAAGTCACAGTCTGTTGGAATAAACACTGAAACTCAAGGTACTTCAAAGACCAAGAGTTTGGAATTAATATCTAATCCAAAGACTGATGAAGAGTTAGCTGTTAAGCTTTTCATGGAAGAAAATGCAGAAGGAGTTACTCTAGAGGATGCTAAAGCTGAAGAAAAGAGTTTACAAGAAAAGCACCTAAAAGCTTTAAAGTCTGATAAGTTGAAGAAGAGTGAGAAAGTTGTTAAAGCTGCAAAGCCTGTTCTTAAAGGCATTCAATTCAAAGAACAAGTTGGTACTAATCAAAGGGTGCAAGTATCCAGAAAACCAACAGATGCAGAAGCTAAGCAAAAGTTGAAGAATGTTGTTACAACCTCTGTTGATACACATGTTGTACAGAAGAATGAAGACACAACCTCTGTTGCTACACAAGTTGTGACCACACCACTATTGTCTTCTCAGTTGAAATCAAAGTTTGGAAAAGGTGTTCTTCATGATTCAAGTCTAGCAGCTACAGCTCCAGCTACAGCTCCAATGGATTTCACTGATGGTAGAGCCTTATCTGGTAAAATCGGATATAACAAAGGAGGCATAGGCTCACACAGAGACAAAAGACAATATGTTGGTCCCAGAGATCCTTCTTCACTGGCTGTTCCAGGTCGTGGTGTCACTCAAGAGAGTTTAGACAGACTGGAGTCAGTACAGCTTATTTATCAGAAGAGTTTAGAGAAGGATTTTCTGCTATATTTCATGACTGATGAAACAGTGTTTAAGGTTGATGAGAAGGATATTGATTTAAAATACTGGGAAGAACTAGAATATGTTCTGTATCTTTTCAGAGTAAGAAATCAAAGAGCTCAGTCAGTTGCAAATGTACTCAGACAAAAGATGATTCAAAATCTTGCAAGAAGGAGTATGAAATTCAACAGTAAGTATGTTCCTAAGTACGGAGATTGGAATGGCAATCTGATAGAAATGGAGAAGGGTACTACAAAGCTAAAGACAGATCTTAGAATTACTGTTCTGGATTTTAATGTGAAGTCTGAGGAAGTGAAATATATCAGGTTGGGAAATGAAATGAGGAGAAACAAAATCTACGATCTTAGAGCTGCTATCTATCAGACTGATGAGAATGATCCTCAGTTGAGAGAAATCAAGGAAGCCATGCAGATAGATCTTGAAAATGCTGAAAGAAGATTGCTTATAGACTATCTCAGAACAATGCCAGATCTTCAAGAGATTAGAAATTGAAGTCTGTAAGAATTTTCTTATTTTCTGTAGAATTTGTTAAGTAAAAGCTTAAACTCTGTTTGTTAAACGCTGTAGACTTTGTATTTGTTTTGACATCATCATTTACTGTAAACTTGTACATTCTTGCTAATGAACAAGTTGGGGGAGATTGTTAGAAATGATTGATGAGAACAGTGTTTGGAAGCTAAGGTGACAAAACAGAGTTTAACTGGAAGCAGTCAGAGTTTAGTTAAACACTGACTGGAAGCGCAACAGAGATTGTTAAACTCTGTAGCGGAAGCGTCTGAGAGTCAACAGTGTTTGAAGATTGATACAAGATAAATATGGAAGCAATATCTTTGAAGATTGGATAGCTATCAAAGAGATTGAGTTGACTTAGAAGATGTGTAGCAATCATGATTGATATCAATTGTATAGCTTAATTATAGGAGAATCAATTACTGATTGTACGAAGCTGTATGTTTTATAAATACAGTTAGGTTAACCCTAGAAGGGTATCGAACATTGAGAAATTCATTGATTGTAACCTAAGCAACTCTCTGTGATATTTTACATTACTGAGAGAGGAATTGTTAATTCCAAACAGTTTTTAAGTGTTAAAACTTGTGTTCTTGTTAATTACTCATACAATACTTGATTACATATTGTGTATTCGACCTAACAGGTTGCATGTCGATTATGGCCTTTATCTTCTCAGGGTTGGCCTCAATGCCTCTGTGAGATACCAAGAAGCCAAGGAATTTGCCAGCGTCAAGTGCGAATGCACATTTATCTGGGTTGAGTTTCATGTTGTGTTTTCTAAGGGTGGAGAAACATTCTTCCAAGTCTTGGAGGTGAGAAGTCGTTAAGAGGGATTTTGCTATGAGATCATCCACATATACTTCCATATTTCGGCCCAACTGTCCGCTGAAGATTTTATTCATGGTTTTTTGGAAGGTGGCACCGGCATTGATCAATCCAAAAGGCATCACTTTGTAACAATATACCCCCTATGTGTAACGAAAGCTGTTTTTTCCCTGTCTTCTGGAGTAATTTTTATTTGGTTGTAGCCTGAGTAGGCGTCCATGAAACTTAGCATTAGATGACCCGCTGTTGCATTAATAAGTTGGTCAATTGAAGGAAGTGGATATGGGTCCTTTGGGCATTCTGCGTTTAAGTCTGTGTAATCAACGCATATTCTCCATTTTCCGTTAGCTTTCTTTACTAGCACTACATTTGCAACCCACTTAGGGTAAGTGACCTCGCAGATCAAGTCCGCATCCAAGAGTTTGTCAATTTCAATATCAATGGCCCGCTGTCGCTCTGGTGCAAAGTTTCTTCTTTTATGTATTTTTGGTGCTTTGTCCGGGTCCACATTTAACTTGTGGATTGCCACGGACTCATCTAATCCTGGCATATCCTTTGGACTCCATGCGAAGATGTCCGCGTATTTTCTTAAGAGATCTGTGAGACCATCTTTAAAGATTGAATCCAAACTCGTTCCTACATTGACAGTCTTGTTCGTGTCTCCGGGTATGATTTCCATTTTCTCTGTTTGTACCGCAGGGCTTATCGGCGGTTTTTCTTCTCTTTTGAAACATTTCATTAGATTGGAATCTATTCTTGGCGGGTCTTCTGTCAGCGGGTCGTGCCTGTCGATAAATTGTACCTCTTTTCTTTTTTTGTTATTTGCACGTTGGTTTGCATCGTGCCTCTGTCTTTTTGCTTGCCTTCTTTTCTGAGTTCTTTCTCTATTGATATTGCTAGGTTCGGATTTTCCCAAGGTGAGTGCAATGCCGTAGCACCTTTTGGAGGTTTCAGAATCCCCTTTGATTTCTCCTATTCCGTTTGAAGTAGGGAATTTGATTTTGAGATGAGGGGTGGAAGTAACTGCTTTTAACAAGTTTAGTATGGGTCTTCCCAAGATCATGTTGTAAGAAGATGCTGTGTTGATGACATAGAATTTGATAACTCTGCATATTTGTCTGGGAGATTCCCCAAAGTAAACAGGGAGCCTCGCAATGCCCGCTATTGGGACGGCGTTGTGGCCGAACCCGTAGAGAGGTGTCTCGTCAGGACATGTTTCTAACTTTTCGTCGCTTAGTTTCAGCCTGTCCCAGGTGTGTTGGAAACAAATGTCAACAGAGGACCCGTTGTCAACCAGGACCCTTTTGACTTCATTCTGAGCAATGCCCAAGGATATGACTAGTGCCTCGGTGTGATTGGGATTGATGTCCTCATAGTCTGCATCTGTGAAAGTAATGACGTTTGGCGGGCCCTCAGATATGGCATAGACAGACTGTTCCTCTCTAGGTGGGGAGACATGTCCGCCAAACACGGTGTGTACTATGTTTTTGTTGTGCCCTTGGGAGGTGGATGGGCCAAGTATTTGTCTGGGCAAGTATTGAGATAAGTTGCCAACCTTGACCTGTTTTTCTAGGAAGTATTTGAGGGATAGGTAGTTATCTGTAAAATGCCCATGTGTTTCATGATAATCACAATGTTTGTCTTTGGGTCTGTCGTCGGGTGATGAGTGCATTGGGGCTGGCGGAAAGTAGAAAGGCTTTCCTCTGATTTCTCTTAGGAAGGTTGCTCTTGGGAGAGTGAATTCGGTCCACTTTGGCTCAGGATGCCTATCTGGTCTTTGCGAGGGCCCTAGGCGGTCTCTGACTGGGGCTGATGATTGGGTTCTTTGAGCGGGCGGCGGCCCATGAGTAGTTTGTATTTGATGCAAGGCGGGTGCTTGCCTTTGGTAAGATGTGAACCTTTCTCTATGAAAATATGGTGTTGAAGTGGGTGGAGCCCTGGATTGTTTTAACACGTTCAGGGATTCGATTTCGTTGATGGCTTGAGATGCCAAGTCATATGCCTTTGCTAGAGTGGTGGGTTTAGTTTCCATGAGACGGCATACGTATTTCTCGCATTCGTAAGGGTTGAGACCTCTTCTTAAATGGACCAAGGCCTCTGTCTCATTGACACAGACAACTTTGTTGACGGCTTCCTTGAAGCGGTCAATGTAATTTTGCAAGATTTCACCGTTGCGTTGTGCAATGGTTTCGAGGAACACGGTGTGAACCTCGTGTTGTTGATTTGCTTTGAACTTGTTGAGGAATAATTTCTTAAATTCCAACCAAGTATTTATGGACCTGGTGGATATTCTGCAGAACCATCTTTGGGCGTTGTCGCGGAGGGTCGCGGCGAAGAATCGACATCGTGTTAAATCATTATATTCATAATGGAGAGCCAGTTGGTCGAAATAACTAAGGTGCTCTTCTGGGTCTCCAAGCCCGTCGAAATAGTTGAAGCTGTGATGTTTGATGTCTTTCTGTCGTGGCTCGGCTTCTAGCCTTGCTGTGAATGGTGTTCCACCCATATCTTGCTCGTTATTCCTCTCTATCTTGTTTTTGAGTTCCAATATGGTTTGCAACATTTCTGCGTTTGTTGGTTGTGTAACTTCGGGCTGCCTTGAGCGGACAGGGGATCGCTCTCGGTGTTTGTGTGCTTCATATTCAGCTACTACCTTGTCATAGGCGGCATTCTTGTCAACAATTATTTTTCTCAAATCTCTATGTCTTCTGTTTTGTTCCCACACTTCAGGGGGATGGTGATCCTTGTTGTGTCTTTCATGTTTCGTGTTTTGAGATGAACCTAGGCGGGAGAAAGCAGAGTTTGCCCCGCGAGGTTGGCTGTTCGCCTCGTCATGGTTGTCATGCGGGTTTACGGGCGAGCTCCCTTGTTTTGTTAATGGCCTCGGCCCGGCCTGGGGAATGACTGCAGCTATCTGCATGATCAAGTCAATTTGTTGTTGGTTACAACCCGTGAGGTTGAGACTAAGGATTTGTTCTCGCTCATCGCCTCTAGGCGGGTTTATCGGTGGGTTTACCGGCGGGATGCCTGTTGTATTTCCTTCGTGTTCTTGTTCGTCCGGGTGGGGTATTACGGTTTCCATTTAGTGTGTTTGAGGTGTTTTGATTTGTATTGTGTTTTGAGTGTGTGAGTAACTACTGTGTTGGTAGAGCAGGTGGTGGGTTTTTCTTCAAGAAAATCCCCCTCCTTCTAGCGCCAAATGATAATTCTCACGGTCGATTAATTGCTTCCGATCACTGTTCCGAGCACTGTTCCGGTGTTACTTCACCTGAGTTTAGGGTATCTGCAAAACAATGCTTGCCCGGGGGTGGTGGCCGTCAAGCACCTCCGGTGTGAGAATCAGTAATCCGAATAATAATAATCGAAACGGGTGAAAATGTATCTGTGTGAAGGGAGAGAATGAGTAATAAGTTTGTGCTATTGAAATTGTATATATCACCTTGTGTGTAGAATGAGGGTATTTATAGGTTGGGTCTTCTAATCACTGTTCACCCACTTGGTAACCCACTTGTTATGCTGTTAAAGCTACAGTGAGCCACTATTGGAATAGTGATTAGTGTCCATTTCCCACATACCTCGGTTCTAACACCGTTTGCTTTTGCTACAGTTGAATACTTTTGTGTTCCCTTGAATACCTTTATGGTCTCCTGCCTTAGTGAGCAATATAACAAGATATTTTGCACAAGTATTTATGTAAAGATATTTGTTTGTCAAGTGGAGCAATTTAGTAAAGATAATATGAAATGACACATGTGTAATTAGTGAGTATTTGTTACAGGCGGAGGTGTAATAGCGGGCAGCAGGTTGGTATCGTTACAGTGGGTGTCCGCTGTAGGCTTACAGCGGGTACCTATCATTAACTAAAGAATGATTGTTAATGACATTGGCTAGTTGCATCTAGATGGATAAAATGGTATGTCCAAATATAACATTGGCCAAACCTGTAGTTGGTGTAGTAATGAGTTGTGATATCTTGTTCCGGAACATGAGCAAGTTTGTATCAGAAAGGGAGCATGCTTTGAGTAATAATAATAGTTCAGCCCCACCGTGACCACGGGAAACAATACTTACACACAAGGTCATCCAAAACTACCATTCTTTGAGTTGATCGAGAATCGAATCCAGGTTCGAGATAACAAAAGATCGGTTCTTACTCGCTTGGGAATTCATCGTGCTTTATATTGGAATTTTACAGTTGCTTAAGCTGGGTGACAAATTAATGACAAATTCTCCTCTCTTACAAAAAAAACTGGGAGTACGTGAGAAAAAAATAAAAAGAATCTTCAACAAACTTTGAATTCATTTTATTTCCTTAATTGTCCTTTTTGTTTTTATTTAACTAAACTCTCTCTGCCGCCATAGAAAGAAGTTTAGATACATCTACCTCATGTTAATTACAGGTTGGCAATGAGGGATACGGAGAAAAAAGTAGAATAAACAAAGGTGGCCGCAAGCAATAACACTGAAAGACAGATTGGCATGGGGTTGTGTTTGTAACATGCAACATGCCCCCCCCCCCCCCCCCCAAAAAAAACGATTGAACACAAAAGTCAATCCCTCTGGTCAAAATTTATATATTTTAACATCGGTGTTTGTATCGAAATCTCATTATCATTTTCTTTAATAAAGTTAATGACGCTAATTGGTTTATTAGTGCAGACTTATGGTTAGCCAGCTAGCAGCAGTGCATATCTTAGTTTCTTGTTGCAAAACGCACTGCATTTCACTATTACACCATAATCTACTACGTCACCTATGCATGCAATTAAATTACAAATTCTTGCAATATTACCGCACTAATCGGATAATCAGTACATCATCATTCCATTTTCTTATAAAATAGTACTAACTTTCCCGAAATATTTACTAAATTTTTAGTAAACAATGTAACATGACATTTGATAAAATTTAATTCATAACGCATATAAAAATACGCGATATTCTATTTTATTATTAAAAAATTACCAATTTATTATTAGAAAATTACCAAATACACATTCCACGAAAATTTTTTGGAATCGTTAATTCAATATTTACCGCTCGCATTAACGTATTAAACCTGTCTATATTCATATTAGATATCATGTCACCATCACCATTACATTAAAAAAAAAAAAAATCATTGCCAAAAGCATCAATTATAAAAAAATAAAAAAAAATGGACTCAAAAAAGAAAATGAGACAAACTAATCACACCTAGCTTAACATCAAAATCATCCAACCGTCCATTTCCAGATCTTGATTCTGAGATCCACGTCACACTTCGCATTCGCCGTCGCGGCCACCGTCGGCGACTTTCCGGTAGGCAAATTGGCTTTAATTCCTTCACAATTCACTCTAATCCCAACCTTCTTACTCTTCATTCCACTAATCTTCACTTTCACCTTGGTATCCAACTCGATACGCAACGGCAAGCTCTTCTTCCCCTTCAAAACCGCTCCGTCAACGCTCTCTCCTCCGTTAGTCAACGTCGCTTTCAACACCGTCGTGTTCTTCCCGCCGTGACTAAACGCCGGGAACTCACCGCTACCCACATTAACTCCATTAGAAGTGATCAACACTTTAATTGGATTGTAAATGAAGGTGATCTTCTTATTCGGGTTTCGAGACGTAACGGTTAGCGTGAACTTGGAAGTGAGATGCGAAGATTTAGTTAGATTGAATTGATTAATACTGAGTGACGTTAGAGTGTATGAAGGACGGTGAGGGCGGTAGAGGAGATAGAGAACGCCGGCGGTGGCGGCGGCGAGGACGATGAGGATGATTAAGAGGAGAGTTGTCCAGAGGAAGCAGGAGCAACAGAAGCTTCGCCGGCGACGGTCGTGGTAGGGTTGGGGACGGTAGGCTGGACGGTTGGCGTTGTACACTTGGGCTTTTGTTGCCGGAAATGGTGGATTGGCGGTGGTGTTGGTGGTGGTTTTGGTGGGGATGCCGTTGGTGGTGGTGGAGGGCTTTGAAGGGAATACTCTGTCAGTCATTGTTTTTTTTTGAAGGGAATACTCTGTCAGTCATTGTTGATTTGATTAAGTTTGTATTCGGTTTGTGTTATATATAGCGAGATAGAGAGAGAGAGAGATTTGGGAGAGAGACCTTATAACAGCAACATTTTAACTCTACGCGGTTCTTTAAACGAGTGCTTGCTTTATAAGGAAACCAAATACTGTTTGCCAGCTTTGTTTCCTTTGATTTTATTTCATTTGATTTCTTAAATTTTACTGTAATTTGTGCTGATTTAGTGCTCGAGAAAATGTGTAATATATGATTATATTTTTGTTGATTTTTTTACGGAAAAGAAATAAAGAATGTTGTAACTTGTAAGAGCATCCCCAACCATGTAGAGTCCTTAAATAAAAATTAAGATAAATTACCTTAAATAATAATTATAGAAATTTTGTAAAAGTTTGTCCATTCCAATGGGACAAAACTCTTAGGTAAAATTTTAGATAATCACAGTTGGTTGGTTATATTTGTCGAACCATTAGCAACCTGTAGTAAAATTTCACATCATCAATTACCATATTTAAATAATACATTCTATTTTTAACAACTTAAAATAATAATAACATACCTTTTTTTTAAATATAGCCAACCAATATAGTCAATTACATTGGAATAAAACACATTTACATTTTACATAATCAATATTTAGCCAATCATTTTTACAAAACACCGTTGGAGATGCTATAAGGATAGGCTCTAGCAGAAATATACTGATGAATCTTATATTCAAGATTACTCTTTTGAATCTTATATTCAAGATTAATTTGTTCACAAAATTATTGTAAAAACAATATACCAAATATATCATTTCATACACTCAGATATTATCCAATCACATTTGACTATATATAGTGCCCGTTTGGCAATTTTAAGTTTCAACTTATAAGTTACTTATTTCGGAAAAAATTTCGTATTTACAAAATTTTTTTTAGGGAGAAATGTGTATGGGGAGTTTAATATTCGTTATCTTGCAAAAATAAGTTACTTATTTCAGAAAAAAGTACATTTTTTCTAACTTTTTTCCAGAATAAGTAACTTATTTCTGAAAAATAAGATTTATCAAACGGATCCATAATCTGTTCATATTTTCACATTATGGATACTATTGTTGAAAAGGAAAATGGTAGTTATCAGAAATCTTTCAAAAATACGTGCTACTATCCTCATTCATTTCGAAATTTATTATAAATAGATATTAATACCTTATATATAATAAGCATAAGGTAGATCTTATCCAAATTTTTGGTCGTCGTTTCCAAATTTTTGGTCGTCGTCACGGTACTATCAAAATCATATGATCCGTTGGATTAAAAATAGACGATCAAGATTAGATCACATTAAAAAAAAAATTATAATCTAAAATGAAATCAAGATTAGATCGCATTAAAAAGAAAATTATAATTTAAAAATGATATAATTAGAAAATGTTACATTTGAAGTGAATTTTAAAAAGAAAAATTATATTCTAAAAAGGATATAATTAGAAAGGGTTGTATTAAAATTGAATTTTTAAAAGAAAATTATAATATGAAAAGGATATAATTAAAAAATGTTAAATTAGAATTATATTTTATTTATTTTTTATTAGTATTTAAAAAAATCATATCTACTACTCCTTGGGCTTTATCTTGAGATCTAGAAATTAGATTTGGGTGATTTTACGATCCACGCGAATCTCATAAAATTATTTTTAATTAGAAAGGGTTGTATTAAAATTGAGTTTTTAAAAGAAAATTATAATCTGAAAATGATATAATTAAAAAAGTTTAAATTAGAATTATATTTTATTTATTTTTTATTAGTATTTAAAAAAAAATCATATCTACTACTCCTTGGGCTTTATCTTGAGATCTAGAAATTAGATTTGGGTGATTTTACAATCCACGCGAAACTCATAAAATTATTTTTAATTTAGTAATGATATAATAATTATTATTCAAATGGAAAAACTAAGAATCTCAAGAGAAAATATGATTACGAGTTTTTACATTAATCCTATTTAACGTAGAAATCCTACATTGATAATGCTATTCAATGTAGAAAACCTAATTATATATGATTTAAATCATTGACATATATATTTTCGTATTACAATATAAATACACTTTTTAGTTTATAACATATTAAAATTTAAATATTTTTTATGCTAGATCCAACGGTTTTCATCTATTTATTTTAAGATATTTGTCGTATAGAGGTCCAAACTACAGATTATCAAAGTTTTAGATAAAATCCCTCTTACACTTATTATTAAAATTGTATTTGGTTGTTAGTAGAACCACCCTCAAATAATTATAATGGTATTTTGATAATCAAAAACGAATTATAAGTAGAATTCATAAATCAAATAAAATTTTCAGCGTAAAAAATCATCAATTTTTTTCTTTTTTCCTTCTACGTAGATTTAATTAGAAAAAATTTATTAAACCATCACCAAATTAAAGATTATTTTGTTAATTTCACGTGGGTCGTAATCGTCCAAATTAAATTTTAAGAATTCAAGATTTTTAAGAATTCAAGATAGAGTACAAATATTAAATCGAGCGAGTAAAACTTATATATATCAATTTTTAATAAAAATTTGTTATGTAAATTAATAACTTATAAAATTAAAAAATATATAATGTAATTAAAGATATTAAAAAAGGAGTCGTGCGTTGCACGGGTTATAAGCTATTTATATATAATACGCATAATAGAGATCTTATCCATAATTTTCGTCACTGTACTACCAAAATAATCTCAATCGTGGAATCTATTTTTTAAAAAATAGACGATCAAGATTATATCATATTAAAAGAGAAAATTAAAATCTAAAAAGGATATGATTAGAAAATGTTGCCTTATAAGTGAATTTTAAAAATAAAATTATAATTTAAAAACGATATAATTAGAAAAGGTTGCACTGGAACTGAATTTTAAAAAAAAAATTATAATTTGAAAAATGATATAATTAAAAAAAAGTTGCATTAGAATTAAATTTTATTTATTTTTTATTATTAAAAAATATTCATATTTACTATTTGAGCTCTATCTTGAGATCTATAAATCAGATTTGGATGATTTTACAATTCACGCGAAACTTATAGAACTACTTTAATTTATTGATGACTTAATAATTATTATTCAAATGGAAACACCAACGGTTTTCATCTATTTATTTTAAGATTCAACGGTTCTTATTTATTTTGACCATACTACCAATTGTCAATGTTTTTGACAAAATCTCTCATACACTTATTATTAAAATTGTATTTTATTATTAGTAGAACTATCTTCAAATAATAACAAGGGTGTTTTGAAAATCAAAACGAATTATAAGTATAATTCATAAATCGAATAGAATTTTCAATGTAAAAAAGCACCAATTTTTTTTCTTATTTGTTTCTGAGTAGGTTTAATCGGAAAATAATTGTTAAACTATCACTAAATTAAAGAATTTTTTTGTTAATTTCACGTGGACTGTAAAATCTTTCAAATTATATTTTAATAATTCAAGGTAGAGTACAAATATTAAATCGAAAGTGTAAAATCTTATGTATTATCAACTTTTTAACAATAATTTTATATGTAAATTAATAACATATAAAATTAAAAAAAGTAAAATTATTTTAAAATTTAAAAAAGGAACCGTGCATTGCACGGGTTATAAGCTAGTAGATATTAATACCTTTAAATCTTTAATACCTTATATATAATAAGCAGATCTTATCCAAATTTTTGGTCGTCGTCACTGTACTACCAAATGCATATGATACGTTGGATTAAAAAATTGGATTAAAATCATCCGTTTGATTATAAATTATATCCTTATATATTTATTTTTAATTTTCACTTTGTTAATTTACTATAATACCCTTTCTTCATCGATTTGTTTTTTTCCTTCATCATTAGAACTAAATTTAATTTAAAAATATCTTTAATTTAGTAAATAAATAAAATATGTATAAACAAATAAAATCAATTACAAATAAACAAATAAAAAAGATGTCTACAATGAATTGGAAAAAAATCCTAATATAATAATAATTACATTATTCTATCAAAAATCTATAAATACAAGGGGAAAAAAATCCTAATACAATTATAATTACATTATTCTATCAAAAATCTATATATGAACTAAAGGCGAATGATTTATATGTTTGTCTACCTGGGAAACATTCTGCGAGGGCTCACCCTCCTGAAGTCGGTAACATTTTAAGAAGTCATGGAAGAGAAACATACATTATGCCAATAGATTTGGAGGATGTGCACTGTTCTATTGTTGGTGATATGTGTATATCATATTAAAAAAGAAATTATAATCTAAAAAGGATATAATTTAGCAAAGTCGTATTAGAATTGAATTTTGAAAAGAAAATTATAATATGAAAAGGATATAATTGAAAAATGATACAATTGGAAAAAAAATCCTAATACAATAATAATTACATTATTCTATCAAAAATCTATAAATACATGGGAAAAAAATCCTAATGCAATTATAATTACATTATTCTATCAAAAAACTATATATGAACTAAAGGCGAAGGATTTATATATACTAGCTTAGAGCCCGTGCAAAGGCACCGGTTACTTTTAACTTTTTTTTTTAATTTACTTATAGTGTAGTTACATAATAATATTTTAAATATTTCATCTTTGTATATAACAACTTTTAGTATTAAATCTAAATAAATATCTTAATGGCAGGAATCGAACCTTCAACCTTTCTATGTAATATATTTTATTATTAATTTTAAATTACAATGTTGTTGACGGGATTCGAACATAGACCTATGTATATAACAACGTTTATAACAACTTTTAGGATTGTATCCAACGATCATCATCTATTTGAGCTACCGATCTAACGGTTGTAAATAAAAGAGATGACCAAAACCAAATTACAAAATATATCCCTTTTGCTTATTATAATATACTAGCTTAAAACCCGTGCGATGCACGGATTTTTTAAAAAATTATATTATTTTTTATTAATTTGAATTACTTTTTAAAAAAATATGATTTTTTAGGCTTAAAATTTTAAATGAGATGATTTGATAATAATTATATAAATGTTATTCTTGATATTTCTAGGAAAAGAGAAATTTTAGCTAGAAAATATTGAAAAGATGATAAATTTTAGTTAAAAAAGGTAATCGATTAATTATAAGTATTTATAAAATTATTATTTATTTTTTTTCAAATAGAATGTCGTGATTTAATTGGAAAAGGAGAGGTCTTAGTTAGAAAAAATTAAAAAGTAAACATGTTTTAGGTGAAAAGGATAATTGATTAGTTTATAGTAATTATAATTCAATTATGTTATTTTACTAAATGAAATTGCTTGTAATGTTTTTAGAAAAAGAAAAATTAATGTTGCTCGTGCTATTTTTAGAAAAAGAGGGTTTTTAGTTAGAAAATTTAGAAAAGATGATACATTTCCCGTGATATAATTGGAAAAAGAGATTTTAGTTACAGAATAGAGAAAAGATTACATGTTTTGGTTGAAAAAGGTAATTGATTAGTTATTAGTAATTATAATATAATTATGTTATTTTATTAAACAAAATTGCTTGTAGTATTTATAAGAAAGAAGAAATTTTAGTTAGATAAAATTTAAAAGATATTGTGTTTTACCTGAAAAGAGAAATTAATAAGTGGAAAATAGAAAAGGTAATATGTTTAATCTAGAAAAGGAAATTAATTAGTTAATATGATGTATATATTTGTAATTAAGTAAGGGAAAATAAGTAAAATCAACAGGTACCGATAATATGTTTAATCTAAAAAAGGGAATTAATTAGTTAATATGATGGATTTTATCTGTAATTAAGTAAGGGTAAATAAGTAAAATCAACAGGTACCGTACCGACCAACCAAACTTTTAGTGTTTCGGCTTTTATATAATAGTATAGATGTCTGTCTACCTGGGAAACATTCTGCGAGGGCTCACCCTCCTGAAGTTGGTAACATTTTAAGAAGCCATGGAAGAAAAACATACATTATGCCAATAGATTCAGAGGATGTGCACTGTTCTTTTGTTGATGATATGTGTATATCATATTAAAAAGGAAATTATAATCTAAAAAGGATATAATTTAGCAAAGTCGTATTAGAATTGAATTTTAAAAAGGAAATTATAATATGAAAAGGATATAATTGAAAAATGATACAATTAAATTTTATTTATTTTATTTTATTAATATTAAAGTTTTAATTGGAAAATAATTTTTAAATTATCACTAAATTATGTTAATTTCATGCGTGCTATAAAATTGTCAAAATTAAATTTTAATAATTCAAGATAGAGCACAAATTATATCCTATTATATAATAAGAGTAAGAGAAATAATAGTAGGTGATAGGTCAGAACTATACTAGAAGAGTATTTGTTGACCTGCCTCCTATTCCCACCAGTAGTCCAATACAGTATGTAATATTAATGTATAATCTCTCGCTTAATTATGAGAAAATTATTATAATATTAAAGTATTTAACTCCAGTTTTAATTAATATGTTCCATGTTCGTAGATGTGACCTTTTGGGGCTCTGTGTACGCCTAAAAGATAGGAAACTAAGAAGCTTTTAGCACACCATAATTAATATTTTTTAAAATATTTTAATTCATCAAATTTAATTAGTATTTTTAATAAACAATTTTATAAGTATTAAATTCTTCTAGATTATCTCAAAATCTATATGATTTTCAATATTTTAATTAAAAAAATTTAAATATAATAATTGTAAAAGATATCTTATCCAAAATTTTGATATTATGATAATTTGTCGTTGCCAAAACAATCTCGACCGTTGGATATTTTTTTATTAAAATAGACGATCATAATTATACTTGTTGTAGAATAAAAACTAGGTTACGAATTGTATTTAATGCTAGGGTTAGGGAGCTTCGTGCTTTAATGGTTGTTTCCGTGTTCGGGACTAATCGGTCCTCACAGAGTGCCTATGTATCTCTTATTGAGAATCAAGCCAAGACGTAGTTCTGAGAATGAGGGGTCAGACCCTTTATATAGGCTGAGAAGCCCTAGAATCGTAGTAGAATTAGGTGACTTGGTGGGCAAGTCACCGCCTTGAGGAAGGTTCTAGACTCCTTCCTTGTAGGAGTCAGTTCCCATATCGAATTATGTGCCTTGGAGGCTAAGCTTGGTAAGAGTAATATCCTTATCTAACTCTTATTGTTGAGCTGCTTATTACCCCTAATATTAATTACGAAATTAATACTGTAAATAGGGTTTGGGCCCATCTGGTGGGCCCCACGTTTTGACCATATTGGGTCCATTTAATGCCACATTAAATGTGTCTTTAGGGCTTACTTTTAGCCCATATCATTTGCCCCCCGACTTCTTGGTTGTTAATGGTGCATTCAACCACGAAGTCAGCTAATGCCTAAGCCTTAACGGTTGTTCGAGGCTTGTATGCGATATCAAATTCTCCTAACTCAATCGCCCACTTGATTAGCTTTCCACTGGCCTTAGGGCTATGCAATATGTTCCTCAATTGCTGGTCTGTCAAGACTTGGATCTTATGTGCCTGAAAATAAGGTCGCAACTTTCTCGAGGCTGTTACCAATGCCAAAGCGAACTTCTCGATAGTTGAGTAATTCAACTCAGCCCCATGCAACACCTTGCTCACATAGTAGATAGGTTTCTGAATTTTCTTCTCTTCTCGAATGAGAACAACACTCAATGCTTGTTCAGATACTTCCAGGTATAGATAAAGAGTCTCTCCGGGACTAGGCTTGGCCAACAGTGGGGCTTCAGCCATGTACTTCTTCAGCTGTTCGAAAGCCTCTTGGTTCTCAGGAGTCCACTCAAAATTTTTCACCTTCTTCAACGCTTGGAAGTAGAGCTGTAAACGAACCGAACTCGGACGAACTCGGACGAACTTTTAACGAACACGAACAAATTCTTAACGAACCGAACAATGTTCGGTAAGCTTATCGGACAACTTTTCTTGTCCGAACTCGAGTTCGATAATGAACCGAACCGAACACGAACTGTTCGCGAACATACCGAACCGAACCGAACACGAACAGTTCGGTAATTATATATATAATATTGTATAAAAAATTATTATAATAATTTGAAATATAAAAAAAAATTAAAAAAATTGTAAATATTATTGTTTTTATCGAACGAACCGAACTCGGACGAACTCGGACGAACTCTTAACGAACTCGGACGAAATCTTAACGAACCGAACAATGTTCGATAACCTTAACGAACATATTTTCTTGTTCGAACTCGAGTTCGGTAAGCTTATCGGACGAGCTAACCGAACTCGAACACGAACGAACAAACCGAGCTTAACGAACAGCTCGGTTCGTTAAACAGCTCTACTTGGAAGAAAGGCAAGCACTTGTCACCAGATTTGGAAATGAACCTCCCCAAGGCTGCAACTCGGCCTGTTAAATTCTGTACATCTCGTATAGAGCGGGGTGGTTCTATGTCCAGAATTGCTTTGATCTTGTCAGGGTTGGCCTCTATGCCTCTCTTTGATACCATCAGTCCCAAAAATTTTCCTGATCCAACTCCAAAGGCACACTTGGCTGGATTCAACATCATCTTGTGGTGCCTCAGCACTTCGAATGCCTCTCTGAGGTGCTTAATGTAGTCTACCTTACACAGACTCTTGACTAACATGTCATCAACATAGACCTCCATGGTTTTCCCAATCAGATGGGCGAATATCTTATTCACCAGTCGTTGGTAAGTAGCGCCTGCATTCTTTAGACCAAAAGCCATAACAATATATCAGAAAACACCAAAGTCAGTTATGAAAGATACCTTTGGGATGTCATCCTTGTGCATCTTAATCTGATTGTAGCCGCTAAACCCGTCCATGAAACTCAACATCTCATATCCAGCTGTGGCATCTATCAACATGTCTATCCTTGGCAGGGGAAAACAATCCTTCGGACACGCATCATCAAATCAGTGAAATCTATACACATCCTCCACTTTCCATTCACCTTCTTGACCATCACAGGGTTAGCTAACCATTCGGGGAAATGAATTTCTTCAACAAACCCAGCTTCCAATAGTTTGTCAACTTCTTGCTTAATGGCCTCCTGCCTCTCAGGAGCAAAATTCCTCTTTTTCTGCTTTATCTTCTTCCGTTCAGGATCGACGTTCAACCTATGAGTTATAAGTTGGGGGTCAATTCCTGGCATGTCCGCTGCTGTCCAAGCAAACACATCGCTATTCTCTTGCAAGAACGTTGTCAATTCGCCCTTCAGGGGTTCCTTCAGAGATGCTCCTATATATGTAACCTTCTCAGGGTCGTCCAACTCCAGAGGGATGGGGATTAAATCCTCTGCTGGCTTCCCTCAGTGTTCATCATCACCACGGACATCCATGTCTTCAATCGGGAGTACCTGCCCCCCGACTCCATCAGCTCTTAGGGCGGATACATAACAACTTCTTGCCATCTTCTGGTCGCCTTTTTGTTCTCCGACCCCATTCCGGGTTGGAAACTTAATCTTCATGTGATATGTTGAGGCAACAGCCTTGAACGCATGAAGTCCAGTCCTTCCCAGGATTGCGTTATAAGTTGAGGCTGCCTTAATTACCAGAAAATTCAACATCTGAGTAGCTTCTTTAGGTTCCTGCCCGATAGTCATGGGCAACTGAATAGTCCTGTTGTGACCAAAATCTTGCATGGGTCAAATTTAGGCCCATTGAGGGTTTAGGGTCCAATCCGTAGATGAATTAGATGATCAGTGAGGCTTCCAAGGGCCCATGGCAGCCCAGGAGAGCTATTCTAGAAGGATCATTGATAGATACAAAGCCTAGGTTCCCAGGAACTAGCTTTCCTTGACTAAATCCCTAGCTCCCAGCTATTATTATAAGGCTCCCGGATATCAGGCTTCCATAGTCAGCCTACTAGAGGGGCTACCATGAGGAAAGTATTAAGAGAACATAAGGCCTAGGATCCCAGGGGTGACCCCTTAAGGATAACCTGCAGCCCATAATTAATATAGCAAGGTAACTAGGACATCCACCAGATAGGGCTTCCAGGTCGGTTACCACAGTCGGCCAGCAGGGCTACCGGAGCCTAGCTACCGGCGGTACCCCAGCTTCCCCGGGAGCCTGGCAGAATCACAGAACCAGATAAGGACAGCCTCCTATCTTTTAGGATCACGTCTCTACAACCAATATACACTTCATATCAGATAATTACACGATTATTCAGAGATATACATCATTATTACTTGATAAATCATACATTCATGAGATAAACATCAGTGGATAGGCTTCCAACAGTCCTGATACGGCTTGGAAACCTCATAACTACATCACAATCAGTTGATACACGATTTATATCAGCAACAACAATCATTATCCCACTGGAGAGAGGATAAATCATCATAAACAATCGAACTTATCAATCAAGAACTACATACGGGCTTGATCCACTATAAATAGTGGTATGTAGGCAGTTTGCGGGATCTTCTTCGACACTTTACACTCCTTGAGTAGCTAGAGCACGTGTACTCTTGTGTGGCACAGTCAAATTAGGGTTCTTGGCTGGCCAACATATGGTCCTTGAGCTCTATCCCGCAGATTCAGTCCCAATCATCACAAAAACACCTTCCCGTGTTCTTCGGTAACCCCTAGCCGTGTGCCTTCCTGGGCGGCTAGCCTCAAATCTCCGACTACGAGCCTTTCCGGGCAGTTGGGCGATTCCATATGTTACGGCGCTATTCCAGCAACGGCCTCCACGTAGTTGTGCTAAAATCCTCCCACAACAATTGGCGCTAGAAGGAGGGGGCTCTTTAATTATCGTCTTTTGGAGGAAAAGATGCTTGACCGCTCCGGCAATGATGAAACGTCATCTAACGGTGTCAATAAAGAAAATGGTGATAAAGAACATATTGTTACCATCAACAACATGTACCAGTGCATCAAACGAATGGGAGAAAGACTAGACTCCCTTGAAAGAAATTCTGAATTGAAGAAAAAGTGCGAAACGAAATTCATTCCGTTGTCAAAAGGAGATGAACAAGAAATGGTTCCGGGACAAAACTCGTGTGAAAGAGGACTTGGAGATATTTTCCGAGATAATGTTCACGGACATGAAATTCTGGTAGAATCTGAGATGATCAATAGTTGTGTCGTTGGTGCACAAAATGAGTCGAATACGAGATTGGATGGCCTGATTGTTGGCCAGAAATCGCAAGGAACGGGAGAAATTTCCCCTGAAAGAAGTAGTCAGGAAATACCTCATATGAGAACCCTGGAGAACCTTCAAGGACAAATGCAATCAGGGAACCAATGGGGCTTCCGCCAGGAAACCCACCTAGGGGTACCATGGCATTATCATGAAAGGCTCCCGCTAGAAACCCTTAAATACCAAGGTCAGGTTGAACCCCAAATATATGACCATATCGGTGATGAAGGAAAGTTCCTATCCTTTGGAAGCCCAGGAGCCGGAGGGATAAAGCATAACTCAGGCTTCCAGCATACTTGCGGGCTTGGAGGCAACCAAGAAATGAATCCAGACAATATGGATGAAGAATATATACCCTCCAATGGACAACCAGACCCATTTATTGTTGAAAGGCTGAACAAAGCCTGGAGTACAGACGAGCCACCACTCCCTAGAGACTGTGCAACGAGTGGTAGCCCCAAATATGACGGTAGCTCTGACCCGGTAAAGTACCTACAAAGTTTTAATGCAAGAATGGAGGAAAACCATGTGGGGGAATCCGCCAGGTGCAAGCTATTGGCTGCAACCCTTAGTGGAAATGCTCGCCTGTGGTTTGAGCAACTTCCAGTGAAACATTCAAAATCATGGGAGCAGATGGGAGAGCTATTCGTAACCCGCTTTCAGGCTTTCGCAATATTTGTGCCGATTGAAGAAAGACTAATAAGTCTTAAACAAAGGAGTAATGAATCTTTAATGACATATATCCATCGATTCAACAGTGAAGTTTCCAAAATAAAAAGGACACTCGAAGAAATGTTTCGAGGCTTCCTTATGGCAGGAATTAAGCCGAATAGCCGATTTCTGAGGGATCTCAAAGAACATGAACCGAAAACTCTGCCTGGTATCTGTTATTTGGCAATGACAAAAAAGGAAAGGAAGGTCCAATAAGGAGCCTGCAAAGACCTCTGGGAGTACAGGGTCAGAAAGTGAATGTTTGGGCAAGCGAAACCAGGCTTCCAGCACCGAAGATGGAACCCCTATAAAAAGAATTCGGGGAGCTGCAATTCCCTGTATAGGGAACCCTGAAACGAATAATGATTCTTCATTTACGGGTGTGAGCCCTATCACTAATAAGGCACAACGCGGAAGCCAAACCCCGTTGAAGGCCGGTTATCGTAAATTCAGAAGGTATACACCTTTAAAAGTCTCTACAGAACACATCTACGAGGCGATGAAGATACAATCCTTCGAATTGCCTCGTCAAAGGCACCGAATAAGCGGGCCATACCCTGTGAATTACTGTGCATTCCATGGTGCTTATGGGCATGAGACTTCTATTTGTGGGTACCTTAGGGACCACATCGAAAAGCTGGTCAGACAAGGATATCTAAGTGAGTTTGTTGCCCCAATATTGGAAGCACCAGGAGAGAACATAACTGATCATACTGAGGTCGGGAAAACCCAACAAGCTAAAAAGGGTGACCGTCCCAGAAGCCCTAGCATTGAGGCTACAGATGGTAATAGTAAATGGGCTAGCTCCAAAGAAGAGAAGCCTGTGGGGGTACCCAAACCTCAATACTTACACGGTGGAAGGCATCATGGTAGCCTTGGATCCGGTATCCCTGGATCCGGTAACCTTGAACCCGGTAGCCCTAAAATCCGGAAGCCCTGGATCCGGTAACCCCGAAGACGAAACAACAAGGGGCAAAACAAACCAGCCACATGATTGGATTGGAGTCCCAAGAAAGGCACCCTGAATTGCTACCCATCAGGAAGCCCCAGCGGAAGTCCTCTTTCGGGCATAGGCTCAATGATATACAACTTATCAGTTGTAGCTGCGTAACTTTAAACTCAGTTATCATGAATTTGTCATTCATAGACACTCGGGGGGTAGCGCATGTGCACCACCCGTGGTAGTAACAAAATGTTCTACCAATTGAATATCTAAAAAGCTGTAAGCAGATTCTTATTTGCCGTCTTCATAAGCAAAATGCCTGATACACTTGACAAATGAAGTCAAAAAAGAGAAATCATGATGATGTTCTAAACATGTGGACAAAAAGTTAGTAAAAAGAAGATGTGCACTCACAGTGTGGGGCTTCCATCATGGAAACCTCATGTCAAGGTTTCCAATTCGTTCGGGGGGTAGCACCACCAATAATATTGATGTTGAAAGCTGGTAAGGAAAATCATGGAGTTAAAAAAAAACTCTCTTCCTGGTGAGCAACTTGATAGTGTGGAAGCAAAGATAGGGCTTCCGGTGCGTTTGATCAGCATCCCGGAACACAAATGCCATGCAGAAAATGAGCGACCTACCAGCCACGTTGCTAAAAGGGAACAACTTAGACGATGAGAAGGTCCTCAAATATGATTCTAGGAAAGCTGAATTAAGGCATACCCTATAATTCTGTGAAAGGGTTACCGGCTGTAAAAGGAAAGTGAGTGGTAGCCTCAATTGTCGTTTGACCACGAGGCTTCCCATCCAAAATAAGAATGGTTGCCTAAAAAGGCCACTAATACAATCTTGAAGAGCACTACCAAGTCTCTCACCCCAAGAAGAAAAGGCATGTAAGCCCTTAATATGAGCTAACGGAGATGCCAATGCGAAAAATGCAAAGAAAGCTTTTTGAAAAGGGGTAACCAAATTCCCGACAGCTCCAGGCAACACGGTCATGATTGCAGCCTGACCATAAGCCTCATGAGAGTGGCAAGGATGGTTAAGTACTGGATGCCACCAAGTAAAGAAGGCCAATATATATCATGGCCGCCTCACGATCACAAAGATTTATGAACCAGAAGTTTCCCTTCACAGGATGCTCCTATGGGAAGCCTCTCCAACAGTTGAAGCTCAAATCATGAGATCCTTTTGGGGAAGAATTATGGAAGCAAACAAAATTCCGGAAAGCTACCACGAGAATATTAAAGGGATACCGATGATCTCCCTACCAAAAAGGAAGCAATATGAGGCCCATGTATGGCATGCCACAGGGGTTGCCACATATTAGGCTACCAATTATCTAACAAATATATAATGGAAGGTTATCCTGAAAGTATGTATGGAAACCAGAGGCAACTAAAAAGGCCTCCTAATCAAAGAAAAACCTCTCAAAGAGGTTGCTGTGGGAAAGGAATGGCTTCCCCCTAAAAAATATGGGTGGCAGTCTCCCGCACAAGAAATGGTGAAAATCAGAAATGCCCAATGAAGGGTCTACATGAAGATGCTCACGAGAGCAACGAATCCAAAGTAAGCAAAAAGGAGGCTCCCTATCATGAAGAAAATGGGTACAGACCTCCCAGTGATGAAAAGAAAAGTGGCTTCCCAATTGAGGTTCGTGAACCTGACAAGAGCTACAACAAGTTATGATACAATACCCAGCTTCCCGGGTATAGATTTAAACCTTCTAAAGAAAGAAGTGAGAATATCAAAAATAGAGCTGAGCCAGAGGCTCGGGGGGTAGTAATAACCATGCTACCTAAAATAATTACGAGAAAATGCTCAACTCTTAGAGGATTGGCCCGGCAATCAGTCCAGGTTCCGAGCCCATAACCAATAGAGGAATCGGGCTTCACCAAATTAGAAGTCCAGGGGTCAGTGTTGTCAAGCTACATAAGAGGCTTCCCCATCCTTTACTCGATGAGCTTCAATGAAGTAAACTCAGAATCAAGATGATAGCAACTAGACTGGTGATGAAATGAAATTAGTTCTCCACCACAAACAAGCTATACTGAAGAACTGGGGGGGGGGTAGTGGATAATATACTTCTCAGAAGCGGCATCTTGAAAATGCCAAGTTTTAAAGCAATGGAGTGGATAATATACTTCTCAGAGTGGCATCTTGAAAGTGTCAAGTTCTAAAGGCTTCATGATTATCACCAGACATGTACGGAACCTAGGGTGGTTCACATGGCTTACTTGGTTAGTAGGAGAAGTCCTCAAAATACTTATTACCAGACATGTACGGAACCTTTGGTGGTTCACATGGCTTACTTGGTTAGTAGGAGAAGTCCTCAAAATACTTATTACCAGACATGTATGGAATCTTGAGTGGTTCACATGGCTTACTTGGTTACCGGGGCATGTATGGAACCCTGATCGGCATACATGAATCCTTTCATTTTTTGGGCTTGTGTGGAACCCTGATCGGCACACATGAATCCCTTTATTACCAGACATGTATGGAACCTTGAGTGGTTCACATGGCTTACTTGGTTAGAAGGAGAAGTCCTCAAAATACTCGTAGTAGGAGAAGTCCTCAAAATACTCGTAGAAGGAGAAGTCCTCAAAATACTCGTAGTAGGAGAAGTCCTCAAAATACTCGTAGAAGGAGAAGTCCTCAAAATACTCGTAGAAGGAGAAGTCCTCAAAATACTCGTAGTAGGAGAAGTCCTCAAAATACTCGTAGAAGGAGAAGTCCTCAAAATACTCATTTTTAGGAGAAGTCCTCAAAATACTCGGTACCAGACATGTATGGGACCTTGAGTGGTTCACATAGCTTACTTGGTTACTAGGGCATGTATGGAACACTGATCGGCATACATGACTCCCTTCCTAAATAAGGGTTGTGATGGAACGCTCTTACAAGAGGCTATCACAGCGCGATCTCACTTATCTAAATATCTCATGAAAACAGAAGCTTGCAGGATAAAGGCCCCGAAACAAGCGCTTCCAGGTTGGGCTGCCAGTGCTAGGCTTCCACAGACAAAGCTCCCAGGATGGGGCTACCAGACTCAGGCTTCCTGGTGACAAGCTCCCACAATGGAAGCCCCTCAGATGGGAGTTGCAACCTCAAGAAATAAGGTACATGCAATCTCATATGTTGTTGAGCAACATATACGGGTATGTGACAACTAGACTCACTCCTCTAAACTATGGTAATGCTCGTATGCTCTACTACTCATCCAAGCTTTCGGTTAAGAGTTGTAGCTTATCCATTGATGTTTAATTAAAAATTCATAATACATGTTTTATGACTGTAAAAATGATTAAGCAGTTAGGAGTAAATTTACAATCACTCTTTAAGAATTCTGTGAAGGCTACCTCCCATGTGTGAAAGCCTAACTTGATAGATATTCTTACTTAGATTACACTACCTCTCGATAATAGATTATAGGATTAAAAGATTATAACTTCTTTATACCTTGTTTACTTTGAGAATCGCTGATCAGAGTATTAAGTAAATCGTTAGCCCCTAATAGTTGAATCGTAGATCAACTAGGTTGCCCTGGTTACTATTAGGTTACCTATGCGCTAGGTAGTCCCTTGAACACTTTAGATGTTCATTGTTAAGAAGTAGATACCTATTAGAAATATACCTAAGGTCGATAGTAACCTAATTCTACTAAATACGCGTACAAGACATGATAAAAGCATGCATTCATTAAAACTAGAAGACAATAAGTTCAAGAAACCGTAGGAAAAGAAAGTACGAATTAAGGATTACATTCGCGGAGCATGAGAGGTGCCCGCCCCCTCATTTAAAGTCAAATTCGTGATAAACCAAAAGAGTTCATAAGCCAAGATAAAACGAGCGTTCAGAAAAACCAAGTACTTAATGGAGCTGCATAGAGGAAGATCAATCAGCGTGAAGGTCATTGACGGTATCCGGGCTGGAAGAGTCCTCAACGGGGTTCACCTTCTCAAGTGGGTTACCCGGAGTTTCCTCGACCGCATTCGCGGGAGCCTCAATTCCAGTCCCAAAAACGGAAGTATCTTCGCCAGCATCTTTGGTGATAGCGAGAGATTTGGGCGTAGTCTTTTGAGTGGTAACCAAGGACTTAGCAGCTTCGGCTTTGAAGCTTTCCACCTGGTTGACGGCGTCATCCCCTAGCAGTGCCCAATCCAAAGTCGGCATCTTGAGCCAAGTAGATCGCATGTAATCTTTGACGCCATTCGCGAAACCCATCTTGTATCTATCTTCCAAAGCCTGGCGGTAGCCTTTCATGGCAGCTTGCAAACTGTCAACCTGGGCTTGAAACTCTTTCACCTTAATAGCCTGGTCAGCCACCAATCCTTCTTTCTCCATGTCTTGATCAGCAATAACCTTGCTCAAAGTTTCCTTACTCCTATTCAAGGAGGCAACCTCGTTCTTCAACTTTTTACTGCCTTCAACAAGCTTCCTTCTTTCCTCTTCACTGGACTTTAAGTCAGCCTTAACCTTCCTGAGCTCCTCGCGTAACTTGGCATCGCCGTTTGTAGTAACCGCAAGCTGGTCTTCGAGCCTTAAGCGATAGAAGAGACTTTGGGCAGAAGCCTGTAGGGAAGCGTTAGCGGTTTCACTGCCTTTCAGCTTTGACCATCCCACGACAGTTTCCAGAGGGACCAATCCCCCAACCACCTTATAAAAGGCTTGAACCTCTTGAGACACTGTGGGAGCAGGGGTTCCCTTAATCCTCTTGGTGGATCTGGTTTCTGGAGTAGAAGCAGGGCTACCAGCAATCCGAGTGAACTTGCTCTTCTCGGTCGGAGCACCATCACCCTTATTAGTAGGAAGAGGAGGAACTTGGGAGACAGGGGTTGTAGCAATTGGAGCTGCCATCAACTCAATATCATCACCTTTGAAAAGGTCTTCGTACTTGACAGAAGGCTGGACAAAGGAAGGAATAGATCCCGACATACCTGTGGATATAAGAGAAAAGAAGGGGTTTAAGGCATAGAATGTGCGTAGCCAAAGCAGCATATATGATGTAAACCAACAAGTCTTTACATAAGAACATATGCAAGTATATGGCATGGATCAAGTGCAAGCAATATAAGAAATATGCCAACACAGGCAACGAGTAAATATGCGGAACCCCGGGCTACCGAGTGTCCCCTGACAGGGATCCTCACCATCAGCCCCTCGCTTCCCGGCGGTAACCTTAGAGCCAGAACTTCCCTCGATTTCTTCACCAGAAATCCTATCCTGAGATGGCACTGGAGGAGCCAGAGGTCGACCAAACCCAAGCCTCTCCAATGTGGCAGGTGTTAGCAAACTTTCACCGTCGCCTAGAGGGGTCGAAAGCCTCATGATTGCTCTAGCTCCTTCTTCTTCAATTCCCTCGAGGGGAGTCTGTAGTGGAATCCCTAAAAGCATGACGAAGGGAATAAAGACTCAATGTTAAGAAATGAATGCAAGGACCTGAAGGATTCCTAGGTCACGAATCGCTTACCAGGGGATAGATTGAATTCCTTTCTAACCTCGTCGCACTCATAGCAATACAAGAATTGCTCCAACCAGTCGTACATGCCATGTTTATTCCCTTTTATACACCTACCCTGCCTATTGTTCCAGGCAGTCAAATAGAAGACTCCAACCTTCCTACCGCTATCTTTCAGTTGGTAGAAGTACCCTAGCTCCCTAGCAGTCAAGGCAACCGAGAAAGTCTGGTCATAAAGTATATACATGCAAGCAGCAACCCGAAACGAGTTAGGGGTAAGCTGCATGGGAGCTATGTCATAGAACTGGAGAATATCAATGAAAAATGGATGCATGGGGAGAGAAAACCCCAGTTTGAAAAAAGAAGCAGACAGAACAGCTCTCGGGATGGTCTGACCGGGCTCAAAATTGTCAAAGTTGTGACATCTTTTGCCAGCACAGGGTACCAACAGTTGGCAGCCTGGATTGCAAGTCTCCAACAACTTCTCCAGTCTGTCTATGTTCATGGTGGAATCCTGGTCCTCACAGGCAGGCTTAGAACAAAGAGGCAAGTGAGCCTTTCTTTCAGCCTCAGCTATAAACTTTACTTCCACCTCGTCATCATCTCCTGCCTCATAATCATTATCAAAAAACGACGTTTCAGCCTCATTCCAAAACTCACTCAACGGCTGTTCCTCCTCATCTGAATTAGAGCTAAGATTAATCGTATTGGCATCTCTATTGATGAGATTTGACGAGTCAACCTCCTGAGAAAGGCTAGGATGCCTGGTAACTATTTCACCCTCGAACGGATTAATCACTTCCACCCGAGAATGAGTACGGAAACTGATAGATGGTTGTGGCTTAAGCAGTGGCTGAGAGACTAGAAGGTCAATGATATGGGTCGACCAAGAATCTGACGGTTCTCCAGATATGGGGGACAGGGTGCCGGGAAGTTGGGAAGAGCTTCCAGGAGCAGATGATGCAGACATCTGCAACCAAAAGGGAAAAGAATGGGTCAACCAAGGAAACCCCGAGTACAGAAAGCTTAAATCAAGAGGATAAGAGGACATTGGCCCGAGATAAACCCACGAGAACCCCGAATATACAATATGGTAAAAAGAGAAGAGGCGGTAGCCCACTAAGACAAACTAATGGATGTGCAGGGCTACTCAATTGATAGCATCCCATCATACATGGTTAAGACTCGTGGGGTGGTCTTAGGATTTCTAAAGATGCAAACACAACCAAAAGGGTCTACACAGCTCAAACAACTCAAATATGGTAATAAAAACCACACATACCCAAGGATGGTTAAGTGGTAAAAACACTAATCACATCAGGAGAAACAGATCTGAGGGAATAATCTCATATTATTTATTACAGACAAGTGTCAAACAGCTTACATACATAAAAAGGATTAACAAGGCCACAAGAGTGGAAGCCCCATATTTTCTCTAAACATGGCATCCTGTTATGCAAAATCACGCAAGCGCACGTTGTCACAAGTAATATATGATTAAATCAAGTTCGTTCCCACAGAGATCTAGAATGGTGTTCAATTCAATTAATGTACCTATGCACCGATGTATGGTTTTTATCCACTGCTAAGACAAATAACAAATTGGATTTTTATTAACTACTAAATTAATTATCAAACTAAAGATTAACTAATTAAAGAGATTAAAGTCGAATTACTAATATGAGAATAAAACATGGAATCCTAGTTTCATCATCTACTTCACTCAGAGTTGCAGCCTTTAATTTAAACATGCGATGGGTTTGATATCTGATCGAATAACACGAAAAGAGTAAATGTTACCTCTCGGTATACTAGTACCAATCTACGCATACATCCACAAAAGAGATAGAAGATGAGTAGGCACCTATTATGTTTAGACCCTATATCTCTATAGAATTTGAAAACATAAAGGTTGAAGCACAAGTTATCCACTTAGATCACATAGGGTAGCATAATATCTCTATTGATGCCACAAATCATGATGTCAAAACACCAACCTATCCTATGCTAGCATGGCAAGTTCTAAATCTCAAGATCCACTCTCGTTTAGCAAGAGATTAACAAATTAGATGTTCACGACGCACCTAAATTCAATAAGCACAACCATACGAGGATATCAAGTATTCACCACACATAAATCTTTAAGGCATGCAAACTACTAAGCTACATAGATAAGTCCACTAGGATCTCATGACAACGATTAGCCCATAATTGAACCGTTCATCATCATGGATTTGATGAAAACATGGTATAAAACAAGATATGGATAAAAGAAGCAATAATATTAATAAAACTAAAGAGTTGAGAAAACAAATCTATAATCCAAAGTAACACAAAGGATGAAGTAGATCTAGATCCGTTGCTTGTCACGAGCGTTGAACCCTTCTCTCCTTTTCTCCCTTGCAGATCTAAGCTGGTTACAATAATAAAACTATGATATCTAAATTACAATGCTTAGATGTGTTTTTTATAGGCTCTAAATTTCTTGCCCAGCAAGAATTTATCTTCTATTACAATTAGAATTTAATTAAGGAGCTAAAAACTGCCCGGAATATAATTAGAACTTGAAAAGGGCAAAACAGTAATTTCCCAGCCATGCTTCACAAAGAATACATGCGCGAATTAATTCAGCACATTACTTGCACGTGCTTCCTATCCCAGGTTGTAGAAAATCTCTCAAGCTTCGCGTGGGCAGTAAGATCGCTGAAAACGGACTTACAGAACTCCAGATATGGCCAAAACAGTGTGAGCTGCGCAGCCTTCCCAGAAAATCCGAATTTTAATCAATTAAATCTCCAAAAACGATAGAAACTTCCACCTTAATCATCATTCTCGTAAATATGCACAACTAAACAAAACACATAAAACTACAAGAAATTTGAGCCCAAGACAATCAATTTAAGCCGATTTAGAATGCTCCCGGCAGCGGCGCCAAAAACTTGTAATGCAAAATCACGCAAGCGCACGGTGTCACAAGTAATATATGATTAAATTAAGTTCGTTCCCACAGAGATCTAGAACGGTGTTCAATTCAATTAATGTACCTATGCACCGATGTATGGTTTTTATCCACTGCAAAGACAAATAACAAATTGGATTTTTATTAACTACTAAATTAATTATCAAACTAAAGATTAACTAATTAAAGAGATTAAAGTCGAATTACTAATATGAGAATAAAACATGGAATCCTAGTTTCATCATCTACTTCACTTAGAGTTGCAGACTTTAATTTAAACATGCGATGGGTTTGATATCTGATGGAATAACACGAAAAGAGTAAAAGTTACCTCTCGGTATACTAGTACCAATCTACGCATACATCCACAAAAGAGATAGAAGATGAGTATGCACCTATTATGTTTAGACCCTATATCTCTATAGAATTTGAAAACATAAAGGTTGAAGCACAAGTTATCCACTTAGATCACATAGGGTAGCATAATATCTCTATTGATGCCACAAATCATGATGTCAAAACACCAACCTATCCTATGCTAGCATGGCAAGTTCTAAATCTCAAGATCCACTCTCGTTTAGCAAGAGATTAACAAATTAGATGTTCGCGACGCACCTAAATTCAATAAGCACAACCATACGAGGATATCAAGTATTCACCACACATAAATCTTTAAGGCATGCAAACTACTAAGCTACATAGATAAGTCCACTAGGATCCCATGACAACGATTAGCCCATAATTGAACTGTTCATCATCATGGGATTTGATGAAAACATGGTATAAAACAAGATATGGATAAAAGAAGCAATAATATTAATAAAACTAAAGAGTTGAGAAAACAAATCTATAATCCAAAGTAACACAAAGGATGAAGTAGATCTAGATCCGTTGCTTGTCACGAGCGTTGAACCATTCTCTTCTTTTCTCCCTTGCAGATCTAAGCTGGTTACAATAATAAAACTATGATATCTAAATTACAATGCTTAGATGTGTTTTTTATAGGCTCTAGATTTCTTGCCCAGCAAGAATTTATCTTCTATTACAATTAGAATTTAATTAAGGAGCTAAAAACTGCCCGGAATATAATTAGAACTTGAAAAGGGCAAAACCGTAATTTCCCAGCCATGCTTCACAAAGAATACATGCGCGAATTAATTCAGCACATTACTTGCACGTGCTTTCTATCCCAGGTTGTAGAAAATCTCTCAAGCTTCGCGTGGGCAGTAAGATCGCTGAAAACGGACTTACAGAACTATAGATATGGCCAAAACAGTGTAAGCTGCGCAGCCTTCCCAGAAAATCCGAATTTTAATCAATTAAATCTCCAAAAATGATAGAAACTTCCACCTTAATCATCATTCTCGTAAATATGCATAACTAAACAAAACACATCAAAACTACAAGAAACTTGAGCCCAAGACAATCAATTTAAGCCGATTTAGAATGCTCCCGGCAGCGGCGCCAAAAACTTGTTATGCAAAATCACGCAAGGGCACGTTGTCACAAGTAATATATGATTAAATCAAGTTCGTTCTCACAGAGATCTAGAATGGTGTTCAATTCAATTAATGTACCTATGCACCGATATATGGTTTTTATCCACTGCTAAGACAAGTAACAAATTGGATTTTTATTAACTACTAAATTAATTATCAAACTAAAGATTAACTAATTAAAGAGATTAAAGTCGAATTACTAATATGAGAATAAAACATGGAATCCTAGTTTCATCATCTACTTCACTTAGAGTTGCAGCCTTTAATTTAAACATGCGATGAGTTTGATATCTGATCGAATAACACGAAAAGAGTAAAAGTTACCTCTCGGTATACTAGTACCATTCTACGCATACATCCACAAAAGAGATAGAAGATGAGTATGCACCTATTATGTTTAGACCCTATATCTCTATAGAATTTGAAAACATAAAGGTTGAAGCACAAGTTATCCACTTAGATCACATAGGGTAGCATAATATCTCTATTGATGCCACAAATCATGATGTCAAAACACCAACCTATCCTATGCTAGCATGACAAGTTCTAAATCTCAAGATCCACTCTCGTTTAGCAAGAGATTAACAAATTAGATGTTCGCGACGCACCTAAATTCAATAAGCACAACCATACGAGGATATCAAGTATTCACCACACATAAATCTTTAAGGCATGCAAACTACTAAGCTACATAGATAAGTCCACTAGGATCCCATGACAACGATTAGCCCATAATTGAACCGTTCATCATCATGGGATTTGATTAAAACATGGTATAAAACAAGATATGGATAAAAGAAGCAATAATATTAATAAAACTAAAGAGTTGAGAAAACAAATCTATAATCCAAAGTAACACAAAGGATGAAGTAGATCTAGATCCGTTGCTTGTCACGAGCGTTGAACCCTTCTCTCCTTTTCTCCCTTGCAGATCTAAGCTGGTTACAATAATATAACTATGATATCTAAATTACAATGCTTAGATGTGTTTTTTATAGGCTCTAGATTTCTTTCCCAGCAAGAATTTATCTTTTATTACAATTAGAATTTAATTAAGGAGTTAAAAACTGCCCGGAATATAATTAGAACTTGAAAAGGGCAAAACAGTAATTTCCCAACCATGCTTCACAAAGAATACATGCGCGAATTAATTCAGCACATTACTTGCACGTGCTTCCTATTCCAGGTTGTAGAAAATCTTTCAAGCTTCGCGTGGGCAGTAAGATCGCTGAAAACGGACTTACAGAACTCCAGATTTGGCCAAAACAGTGTAAGCTGCGCAGCCTTCCCAGAAAATCCGAATTTTAATCAATTAAATCTCCAAAAACGATAGAAACTTCCACCTTAATCATCATTCTCGTAAATATGCACAACTAAACAAAACACATCAAAACTACAAGAAACTTGAGCCCAAGCCAATCAATTTAAGCCGATTTAGAATGCTCCCGGCAGCGGCGCCAAAAACTTGTTATGCAAAATCACGCAAGCGCACGTTGTCACAAGTAATATATGATTAAATCAAGTTCGTTCCCACAGAGATCTAGAATGGTGTTCAATTCAATTAATGTACCTATGCACCGATATATGGTTTTTATCCACTGCAAAGACAAATAACAAATTGGATTTTTATTAACTACTAAATTAATTATCAAACTAAAGATTAACTAATTAAAGAGATTAAAGTCGAATTACTAATATGAGAATAAAACATGGAATCCTAGTTTCATCATCTACTTCACTTAGAGTTGCAGCCTTTAATTTGAACATGCGATGGGTTTGATATCTGATCGAATAACACGAAAAGAGTAAAAGTTACCTCTCGGTATACTAGTACCAATCTACGCATACATCCACAAAAGAGATAGAAGATGAGTATGCACCTATTATGTTTAGACCCTATATCTCTATAGAATTTGAAAACATAAAGGTTGAAGCACAAGTTATCCACTTAGATCACATAGGGTAGCATAATATCTCTATTGATGCCACAAATCATGATGTCAAAACACCAACCTATCCTATGCTAGCATGGCAAGTTCTAAATCTCAAGATCCACTCTCGTTTAGCAAGAGATTAACAAATTAGATGTTCGCGACGCACCTAAATTCAATAAGCACAACCATACGAGGATATCAAGTATTCACCACACATAAATCTTTAAGGCATGCAAACTACTAAGCTACATAGATAAGTCCACTAGGATCCCATGACAACGATTAGCCCATAATTGAACCGTTCATCATCATGGGATTTGATTAAAACATGGTATAAAACAAGATATGGATAAAAGAAGTAATAATATTAATAAAACTAAAGAGTTGAGAAAACAAATCTATAATCCAAAGTAACACAAAAGATGAAGTAGATCTAGATCCGTTGCTTGTCACGGGCGTTTAACCCTTCTCTCCTTTTCTCCCTTGCAGATCTAAGCTGGTTACAATAATAAAACTATGATATCTAAATTACAATGCTTAGATGTGTTTTTTATAGGCTCTAGATTTCTTGCCCAGCAAGAATTTATCTTCTATTACAATTAGAATTTAATTAAGGAGCTAAAAACTGCCCGGAATATAATTAGAACTTGAAAAGGGCAAAACAGTAATTTCCCAGCCATGCTTCACAAAGAATACATGCGCGAATTAATTCAGAACATTACTTGCACGTGCTTCCTATCCCAGGTTGTAGAAAATCTCTCAAGCTTCGCGTGGGCAGTAAGATCGCTGAAAACGGACTTACAGAACTCCAGATATGGCCAAAACAGTGTAAGCTGCGCAGCCTTCCCAGAAAATCCGAATTTTAATCAATAAATCTCCAAAAACGATAGAAACTTCCACCTTAATCATCATTCTCGTAAATATGCACAACTAAAAAAAACACATCAAAACTACAAGAAACTTGATCCCAAGACAATCAATTTAAGCCGATTTAGAATGCTCCCGACAGCGGCGCCAAAAACTTGTTATGCAAAATCACGCAAGCGCACGTTGTCACAAGTAATATATGATTAAATCAAGTTCGTTCCCACAGAGATCTAGAATGGTGTTCAATTCAATTAATGTACCTATGCACCGATATATGGTTTTTATCCACTGCAAAGACAAATAACAAATTGGATTTTTATTAACTACTAAATTAATTATCAAACTAAAGATTAACTAATTAAAGAGATTAAAGTCGAATTACTAATATGAGAATAAAACATGGAATCCTAGTTTCATCATCTACTTCACTTAGAGTTGCAGCCTTTAATTTGAACATGCGATGGGTTTGATATCTGATCGAATAACACGAAAAGAGTAAAAGTTACCTCTCGGTATACTAGTACCAATCTACGCATACATCCACAAAAGAGATAGAAGATGAGTATGCACCTATTATGTTTAGACCCTATATCTCTATAGAATTTGAAAACATAAAGGTTGAAGCACAAGTTATCCACTTAGATCACATAGGGTAGCATAATATCTCTATTGATGCCACAAATCATGATGTCAAAACACCAACCTATCCTATGCTAGCATGGCAAGTTCTAAATCTCAAGATCCACTCTCGTTTAGCAAGAGATTAACAAATTAGATGTTCGCGACGCACCTAAATTCAATAAGCACAACCATACGAGGATATCAAGTATTCACCACACATAAATCTTTAAGGCATGCAAACTACTAAGCTACATAGATAAGTCCACTAGGATCCCATGACAACGATTAGCCCATAATTGAACCGTTCATCATCATGGGATTTGATGAAAACATGGTATAAAACAAGATATGGATAAAAGAAGCAATAATATTAATAAAACTAAAGAGTTGAGAAAACAAATCTATAATCCAAAGTAACACAAAGGATGAAGTAGATCTAGATCCGTTGCTTGTCACGAGCGTTGAACCATTCTCTTCTTTTCTCCCTTGCAGATCTAAGCTGGTTACAATAATAAAACTATGATATCTAAATTACAATGCTTAGATGTGTTTTTTATAGGCTCTAGATTTCTTGCCCAGCAAGAATTTATCTTCTATTACAATTAGAATTTAATTAAGGTGCTAAAAACTGCTCGGAATATAATTAGAACTTGAAAAGGGCAAAACAGTAATTTCCCAGCCATGCTTCACAAAGAATACATGCGCGAATTAATTCAGCACATTACTTGCACGTGCTTTCTATCCCAGGTTGTAGAAAATCTCTCAAGCTTCGCGTGGGCAGTAAGATCGCTGAAAACGGACTTACAGAACTCCAGATATGGCCAAAACAGTGTAAGCTGCGCAACCTTCCCAGAAAATCCGAATTTTAATCAATTAAATCTCCAAAAACGATAGAAACTTCCACCTTAATCATCATTCTCGTAAATCTGCACAACTAAACAAAACACATCAAAACTACAAGAAACTTGAGCCCAAGACAATCAATTTAGGCCGATTTAGAATGCTCCAAGTGGATATAAAATCCACTTATCACATCCAAACATCAATTCAAGACGAATTTATATACTTAAACCACAAGCAAACCTATGGGAATCTAGCATACGATTTAGTTGGGGACAGAAAACCGAGACGAATACTCAGGTCAAAGAACAATCGTAAAATGCTACACACATACACGAAGAACGTACATGCAAACTGAGAAAAGCATGGTATGGTAGATCCAAAAGTATGAATACGACTCTATTGAGATATATACAAGTAGAGGCACACAGCGAATTGCATACATACGGAAGTAAAGACCAAAATCGTGATTAAGTACAAACCATTAAAAGCAATGGGGTACCTTAGATTTGGTTAATAGATCACCGGAAGAGTAAGCCGCCGTCGAAGGCTCGGAGAACCCTTTGATGTTCCTGTGTGACTTCAAGAAAGAAAAAACGAAAAGGACGTGAAGAGAGTTTTTGATGAAGAGATTCACAAAAGCTAAAGAAGGGATTAATAGAAAAGTAAAGAGGCGTGCCCAATTTTGACTGCCTCGGTAGTGAATGAACCCAGCACAGAAAACGAGGCAGAGGGAAGCGTGTTTGCGTGGGATATCCCCTCACACTGCTATTTTCTAGGTGGGAAATAGAAGAGTCTCACACTAATTTTTACACCTATGAATTCTCTTTTTATTTCCACAGAAATATCAATTTAATTAATTTTATTCTGTGTGCACTAAAAGGCTTCCGCCTGAATTACACGCTACAATTCGAGCTTCCGCGGAATATTTTTAAAATTATCATCGAGAGTTTTAAAGGCATAAAATTCTCTTATCTCAAACATTGTAAAATACTGATTTATACATATTACATCAGATCGAATATATCTAGCAGCTTAATACAGAATTTATGATGGAATACCCGAGAGGATTGAACCCTATAGATTTTAGGTTCCTCTTGCACTTATGCTTCAAGGAACCGGGGGTAGTTGTTGTGACCAAAATCTTGCATGGGTCAAATTTAGGCCCATTGAGGGTTTAGGGTCCAATCCGTAGATGAATTAGATGATCAGTGAGACTTCCAAGGGCCCATGACAGCCCAGGAGAGCTATTCTAGAAGGATCATTGATAGATACAAAGCCTAGGTTCCCAGGAACTAGCTTTCCTTGACTAAATCCCTAGCTCCCAGCTATTATTATAAGGCTCCCGGATATCAGGCTTCCATAGTCAGCCTACTAGAGGGGCTACCATGAGGAAAGTATTAAGAGAACATAAGGCCTAGGATCCCAGGGGTGAAACCTTAAGGATAACCTGTAGCCCATAATTACTATAGCAAGGTAACTAGGACAGCCACCAGATAGGGCTTCCAGGTCGGTTACCACAGTCGGCCAGCAGGGCTACCGGAGCCTAGCTACCGGCGGTACCCCAGCTTCCCCGGGTGCCTGGCAGAATCACAGAACCAGATAAGGACAGTCTCCTATCTTTTAGGAGCATGTCTCTACAACCAATATACACTTCATATCAGATAATTACACGATTATTCAGAGATATACATCATTATTACTTGATAAATCATACATTCATGAGATAAACATCAGTGGATAGGCTTCCAACAGTCCTGATACGGCTTGGAAACCTCATAACTACATCACAATCAGTTGATACACGATTTATATCAGCAACAACAGTCATTATCCCACTGGAGAGAGGATAAATCATCATAAACAATCGAACTTATCAATCAAAAACTACATACGGGCTTGATCCACTATAAATAGTGGTATGTAGGCAGTTTGCGGGATCTTCTTCAACACTTTACACTCCTTGAGTAGCTAGAGCACGTGCACTCTTGTGTGACACAGTCAAATTAGGGTTCTTGGCTGGCCAACATATGGTCCTTGAGCTCTATCCCGCAGATTCAGTCCCAATCATCACAAAAACACCTTCCCGTGTTCTTCGGTAACCCCTAGCCGTGTGCCTTCCTGGGCGACTAGCCTCAAATCTCCGACTGCGAGCCTTTCCGGGCAGTTGGGCGATTCCATATTTTACGGCGCTATTCCAGCAACGGCCTCCACGTAGATGTGCTAAAATTCTCCCACAACAAGTCCCTTCAACCTTGGACTCAACTCCATTAAATCCGTAGATCGGCATGTTTGTTGGGGTTAGCTGAGAATCATTGCATCCCATCTTTACGAATGCGTCATGAAACAGAATATCAACTGAAGCTCCATTGTCTATCAAGACCCGCTTCACTTCCGAGTTCCCAATCACAGGGGTTATGACCAACGGGTCGTCATGGGGAAACTTCACCCCTTCAAGATCAGAATCATCGAAACCAATTGCGATTTCAGTTCTTGCACGCTTCGAGGCCTCTCCCACGATGTTCATCACCTCCCTGGCATATGCCTTTCGAGAGTTCCGAGTTGTACCAGCTGCTGTCGGGCCTCCCCAAATCATGTTAATAACTGGCCCACGGGGCTGTGTGTTACGATCACGATTATTGTCCCTTCTGTCATTATCTCTCCTGTCGTAATCCCTTCTTTGGGTTCCACGATCTTCACCCTTGGTGAAATTATTTAGCTTTCCTTTGCGGATCAAGAATTCAATCTCATCCTTTAACTGCCTATAATCATCTGTATCATGCCCCACATCTCGGTGGAACCGACAATATTGATCCTTGTTTCTCTTTTCGGGGTCTCCCCTGAGTGGCTCCGGCCATCGGAAGTCCTTATCCTTCTCGATCTCTAACAAGATTTGACTCCTAGGAGCATTCAACCTTGCATAGTCAGAAAATCTTGGTCCCATATTCTTTTTCGGTGTTGACTCGGAGTCTTTGCTAGTACGGGGATACTTGTCCCTAGCATCATACTCCTGGTCTTGTTTTTGCTTCTTGGAGTCATTGTTACCTCGGCCATTGCTTATTGTGGCCTCCTTCTTTATACTATCCTCAGCCTTGATATACTTGTCAGCCCTTCGCTGGAGCTCAGCCATACTCTCGGGAGGATGCTTCGCTAACGACCTTTTAAAGTATAGGTCGGTGGTGCCATGCTCTAAGGCTACCATTGCCACCTTATTTTCCAGATCAGTGATGTTCAAAGTCTCCTTGGTGAACCTCTTAAGGTAGTCTCTCAGATTTTCGTTCTTCCCATGTACCACATACATAAGTGATGCAGAACTTTTCTCATGAACTCTTCCGTTGATAAACTGACTAACGAAAGCAGCACTTAACTCCTTAAAGGAGCCAATTGAGTTTGCAGGCAGCCGGCTATACCATCTTTGAGCCATGCCCGACAAAGTTTGAGGGAATGCCCTGCACTTCAAAGCATCACTTGCAGGCTGCAACAGCAGTGCGTTTGAGAATGTCCTAACGTGGTTCGCGGGATCACCCGTTCCATCATAAGCTTTAATTGTCGGCATCTTGAACTTCTTCGAGATACGATCATTCATCACCTCCTCAATAAACGGGGGTGTGGGATTGTCAGGATCCCCAAGTGGCATCAGATCCTTGGGGTTTCTCTTGGGGGTTTCCACCCTTGTTGTTCTTCCAGTTGAGGCATCAGCCCTTCTTTGCCTTCTTGAAGGCCTCTCCAGATCTATAAAGGGAATTGGTCCTGATATTGGAGGAGGTTGAGTTTGATTCAGCCTAGCTTGTTCCCTTGCAATATCTTCCTTTATCCTTAGAATCTCATCCTCATGAGCCTTGATTCTCTCAGCAGCTGTCAATGGAGGTCCATCATTGATAGTTTGTGTTCTCCTTATTGGTTCCCTACTAGGACGTCGCCTTCTCGGGGCTTCATCACGATCATCATCGTCAGACGATGAATCCTCAGTATAGGGGCCGGAGTAGTCATAGTATTCTCGATCTCGGATTTGCAAGGCGTGGCCACTAGGTCCAGCTCCTTGAGTAGGAGGGTACTTAGGCAGCCCATACATTGGGTTGGTGTTCACGGGGAGATCCGTAGTATGGATCTGGACCCCATGTGGGGGGTTGTTAGGATCGACAACCAAGGGAGAAACCATCACCTGAAGAGGATTGGTACCTTGATATGTGTGGATGATCGGAGGTAACGTACTCTCAACATGGGACGTTGTCCCTAGAGGTTGAGACACTTGATGTTGAACAATCGCCCCGGTCGTCGGAGGCGCCGAATCCGTGGTGGGCGGTGCAGAACTGAGTGGTAGAGGCTCGGTAATTGTCGGTGTCCTTCGTGTTTGAACCATGGTTGATGTCTTATTCCCATAGATAGCGCCAAATGTTGTAGAATAAAAACTAGGTTACGAATTGTATTTAATGCTAGGGTTAGGGAGCTTCGTGCTTTAATGGTTGTTTCCGTGTTCGGGACTAATCGGTCCTCACAGAGTGCCTACGTATCTCTTATTGAGAATCAAGCCAAGACGTAGTTCTGAGAATGAGGGGTCAGACCCTTTATATAGGCTGAGAAGCCCTAGAATCATAGTAGAATTAGGTGACTTGGTGGGCAAGTCACCGCCTTGAGAAATGTTCTAGACTCCTTCTGTAAGAACCCAAATTTTCGATAGAATTAAAACTTTTTATATATTGATGAAAGAATGAACAGTGACTCCGACTATAAGGTATTAACAAAGAATGTGAATGAGTATAGATTTAAATGATCATATGTCATGAAGAATACTTTTGGTTGATAGCATAAATAAGAATAATCTATCTCCTAAGGATATAAGTTATATTATTCCAAGAAAGATTATTCTTGTGTCATCCAAATCAATATCTATTATAAGTCCAGCGGTTCCGTAAAAAGGTTAAGGAGCACTCGAGAGTAAACCAGGTTCATTTTCCTAATTATAGGAATTAAATAAAAATAAGTGATGAATAGTGATTTTGGTGGAATTTAGAATATTATTATAATAATGCTATATGAAATAAAGAAAAGATTGGGAAATAATTATGGAATGTGAAGCAAGGAATGTTATGAATGGAGTGATGAATGGGTTTTTTAAACGAGCTCTCGGAATGACAACCTGATAGTGTTAGAATTATGAGTATGAAAGAGCCAGTGTCGGGGCATGAAATGTGAGTAATAATAATGTCAAGCGAGAAATCCAAGATTTAACCTGAGAGGTTGAAGGATTTTCCAAAAAGTAAGTGGTGCTAATATCAAGCAAGAGTATAGGTCCATAGAATGATGGACAGAGCAGCAAGGACATGTGATATGTGAGATTACGAAAAAGTGGAATTTGATACGAATATGATTATTTTTCTTCTCTAATGAACCTCTATAGTTCAGAGGTAAATTCTAAGTATGATATTTTGACAATCATGAAAACTTTCTTATATGATTCTTTGAAATTCGTTCTTTTCTTCTCCCTTATTTATCTTCTTCTAAATTGAGAAGAACAACCCTTTAAAGAGGGGAGGTAATACTACGTGACTCTCTGTCTGTGTGATAGGAGTCTAAGTGGAATGCCATTAATTGTTTAATTGCTTGTCAAGTACTAAAGGCTGGCCCCCTTCTGTACTAGCTATGCAATATAACAAATGTTCATTGATCACAGTGATCTCTCGATAATTTTTTTTTTTCACCTAAATATATATACATCGAGATTGCGAAGATTAAAGCGATTAGGAATTGCAAAATTACGAGTGAGGTTATCTCCGGACTTCGTAACGCGTTAGTGATACCGAAGTCACTGCACGTACCAATAAGGTTAATAGTATAAGAACGGACAAGAGCATATACCGGATGATGTGTTATGCGAAAGTATCAAAGAATTGGTAGAACGGATAAAGGGTGTATTGTAACACCAGTATGATGTGTTTTAGAAAGATTGGAATGTGTAAAGATCGACCAGAGAATTGGAAAGCGAAATAACCAACAAGTACCCCATTTGTCTTCTACCTGATTCCGGGACGGAATCCTTTTAAGGAGGGGAGACTGTAAGAACCCAAATTTTCGGTAGAATTAAAACTTTTTATATATTGATGAAAGAATGAACAGTGACTCCGACTATAAGGTATTAACAAAGAATGTGAATGAGTATAGATTTAAATGATCATATGTCATGAAGAATACTTTTGGTTGATAGCATAAATAAGAATAATCTATCTCCTAAGGATATAAGTTATATTATTCCAAGAAAGATTATTCTTGTGTCATCCAAATCAATATCTATTATAAGTCCAGCGGTTCCGTAAAAAGGTTAAGGAGCACTCGAGAGTAAACCAGGTTCATTTTCCTAATTATAGGAATTAAATAAAAATAAGTGATGAATAGTGATTTTGGTGGAATTTAGAATATTATTATAATAATGCTATATCCGGTATTCGGAACGGATTTCTGAGTTCGTATTAGTGATCCAGGAGGAAAATAAGTGTATGTAAAAGCTGTCGGATTCAGAAACAGAGCACTTTCATTTTCTCCGAGAATTCCCTGGACACTGCCAGACTTAAGGATTTATTTAAGGGATTTAAGGAATTTAAATTCGAGAAGTATTAAGAAAGATGGAGAATGTTATTATAAATATTAAGAAGGTTTTCGGTAAAACCCTAACTAGAAACGGTTGAGTTATTCCTCCGAACGATCAATGAAATTGAGCAATAACCGGACAAAGAGACAAGCAGAGAACCAAGAGGTGTGATGAGCTAGTGGAAAGTGACATAATCACTTTATGCTAGATAAGATCAAAGAAACCAAGCTAGTTGCATTACTAACTAGCACCATTAAAGATCAACTAGTACTTAGCATCTCTTTACCATTCCACCACTTAAATATCAACACATACTCATCCAAAAACATCATCCCTTGCATCATGTAACACCCCCAGATCCGGGGTCCGGGATCGGGTCGTTACGGTCTTATTTTCCATGATTAATACTTTACTTGAGTCCACAATAAATAAATCACCTGCTGTGACCCCACAATAATAACCACTCACACACACACAGTTATAGTCCCAGAGATGAAATTGAAATAAGTCTTGCATTACTGGTTTACGAATAAAAGTTATTACAAGCCAAAAGGATAACATCATAAGTTTAAAAGTTTAGCCGTTGATTAATCATTATTGATACATATAAGTAAACTGGAAATCAAGGCTGCTGAGCTATGCTACCTCAGCAATGGTAGCGATGATATCAACGGGTAGCCCTGCGGGGCGGGAAACCTGCTTGCGCCGAGTGCGCCTGACGCGGGCCATGTGACCTAGCTGTTGTTGTGACATAATAAATAAGCAAGGGTGAGCAACAGCCCACCAACAATATATAACTGTGCAGTATTATATAAGACAGTTCAAGATATGTTTGAAATCATATGCCATGCATTAGAGAAAATATTGCCAGTTTAATATAAAGGATGAAGTTACAAGGTAACTCAATAAATGTATATTTTGTGGAAGCATATGCTATGCCAAAATAAGCAAGATAGCATCATTTTCATAAAAATAGGAACTTGCAGAATGATATTGCAATTCCAGTTTGAAATACTTTTCAACTCTGCCAACTATGATGATGTTGCAGAAAATTTCCAACATTGAGTGATGAACTAATACGGGAGCATTGCCGCGCCAGATGCCCTGACGTTTACGGGGATCAGCCGTATGTCATGCATCTCATCAGTCGTTCTCTACATGTAGAAGGTAGCTCCGACGGGTTTACTTGTTTACCGTCCTCTGGAACTCCTAAGCCAACGGTTGGGCTATTGCTGGACCGGCGCCACTCGGCCACTTACGCGTCTCCTAGTTCATTCCATACCCATAACTTTGAAACATAAAGTTTGTCCCCCTTTCCCCAAGTATAATACTTGTTGATAAGACTCCACCAGGTAGTCATATCTAAATGGAAAGGAAAATTTACCAATATTTCCCAAGCTACTGCTTGTTAATGGATAATGACTTGTTCCAACATTCTTTCCCCTCGAATAATGAGTGGGTACACGTAATGCCATGAATGATAGCAACCAAGTTGCGAGTGAACGAATAATTTATGACCGGGCAGTCACAAGATAAATAACATTCCTCAAGTAAGGTTCCCTTATAATAGAATCGAAGGGAGAACGGAATCACCGAGAACCTTCCTTGATAATATAATAATATTAATAAGACTCTGAAATAATTTATATAATGTTCGGAGGTCGATGATACTATGTGAATGACACCAAGTATCTTTGAAACGAGTTAGAAGAATTAAATAAATATTCCAAGAATATTTCTTGAGTCACGGGCATTGGAAAGGTGTTGCTCGGAATAATCTTTGAATAACTGTTCAGAATAATATTCATTGGACGAATAATGAATATTCCTATTAATACTAATAGTATTTTATTGATGAAATAATCGCCAAATGGATATTTGAAATAATATTCATTGAATAAATAATGAATATTCAACTTAAGAATGATACTTATTGATGAAGTAATTATCGATTGAATACTTGAGACCATATTCATTGAATAAATAATGAATATTCGACTTAATAATAATTATCGAAGAAATGAATATTAAATGAATATTTAAAATCATGTTCAATAATAGAATTGACTTTAACTGAATGTCGAAGATAATATTTATCGAATAACTGAAGTTCGAATCAATGCTCAACTAATATTTATAAAATAAATAGAGATCGAATGAATATTCGAAATAATATTCATTTAAATAAATAAAACTCGAATGAATATTAAAATAATATTCATTAATTAAATAAACTCGAATGAATATTCAAAATAATATTTATCGAGTAAATAAGAATGAATAACTTAATTGAGAGTTCGAAATAATATTCGAATATTTAATCGACTTTAGATGAATATTAATCATATAATATTCCTCGAATAAATAAGCATCTGAGGAACAATCCGAATAATATTTCTTAAATAATCTCAAGGAACATCCCAACAATATTTGCCGGATAACAAATGGAAAATATTTACTTAAATATTTCCTCTGAAAATAATATCAATATATCAAGGAATATCGACTCCCGGTCTATAATCAAAGAATGAGATTCACTGCCCTTCGTTTAAGGGTCTAAATGATTTCCGGCTTATAACTGATATATAACTATCTAGTTTATAAGCCAACAATAATTCAGGGAACAAGCATTTCAAAATAATTCGAGAATAGGCATGCATGCTATGGCATATGTATACTGAAAACACATACATATATATATATATTCACAACAACAGCCCTTAAAAAAAAGAAAGGTTCGAAAACTTGCCTGGAAGTCGAGTACGGGTAGGGGTAGTGGTAGCGTGTCCCGGGTCAGCCTGATGATCTATAAATAGCCAAGGCATTCGGGATTAATCACTTAACACCTTTCAAAAGGTTAAGTATAAACTTAACTTAAATCGAAACACGTGTTCAAGTCGTTTCGTTATACCCCTCTAATTCACTCTTATTATTGCCTTTATTACCCGACACTTGTTCGTTACTAAAGCATGATCTTATACTTACATATGGTAAGTATTTAAATCGTATAAGTTTTAAAGTCGAAAGATTAGACCTCGATATTTATCGATCGTTTTCTAAGTGGTTTACCGAAGTTATAACCAAGTATACCTCTTAGGGGTACTTTCGTACTTAACCTAGATTCGAACATTTTTATAAAATCGGAAAACGATCCGTTTGACATGCGGTCTTCTCCCACACCTTCCTTTTTATCTCTATTATTTAATTATCAAGATTCGCCACTGATTTCGCAATATTAAAGGGATCCAATTTCGGTTACGAACTTTTGATTACGGTTCCGAACCACTTTTACGAATTTATTCATAACTCCTAAACCGTAAGTCCGTTTCATGCGATCTTTATATCAAAACGAAGCTTATAACATAATCTAGCTTATCATGGCAAAAGTCGAAGCTAAACTGTGAGTTATACCTTCTGTTAAATTCGTGTTCTTAATGTTAACGAAATTTCGGCATTACGACGGCTATAAATCGAATATTTCTAAATTCCAAACCTTCCAATAATCAAGGTATCCATCCCAAACAACATATACATGATATATTACCATGAACTGAGGCCAAGCAATGCCTTTCCGTTCATCTAAACTATTTTTAACATTTATCAAATCTAAATCACAATCATGCTCATAATCATGCTAATATCACATCTTATACTAAAACCCACCAAGATCATGCAAAATCTCAAAGTAAAGCCTAGGGTTTCAAGTTGCTATACCTTCCTTGGAGTATGATCTAGCCTCACTATGCTTGGTATGATCCTTAGAGGTGCTTAAGCTTGCTAAATCAACCATGAAAAACAAGAAAAAACAAGATTAGTTCATGAAAACACTATTCACCCTCCTCTTAAATCATTTTTTTGAAAATGGAAAAAGAAGAGATTGAAGCTAGGATTTTGAGGAGATCATTTATATGAAATGTAAGTCTCACCATAAAAGTTAAAAGATCAAAAGATGGTTGGAAGTAGGGTTTTGGTTTTTGAATTAAGGAGATAGCCGAATGGGTTGTTCTTGATGGGGGGAGAGATTTGTTTTGTTTGCTCTTCCAATATTGCATAAAGTGGAGAGTTTTATGATAATATCTCATCTTAAGGCTACTTTATTAAAGTGTGCATTGTTGGATGAGGATTTACCATGACAAGTGTTGAAGATTGGATGGTTAAGGCTTAACCAAGTGGTTTGTTTTCTAAGTACTTAGTTGATTCACTAAGTATTGGTTACGTAAGTAACTATATGGTTTCTAGATATTTATCACTTGCACACATGCATGCATCTTGCCTCCTCTGCTTGATTCCTTGTCCGTTTATTGCTTAATTCGTTGATCGTTCGAGGGAATAACTCATTCGTTTCTAGTTAGGGTTTTACCGAAAACCTTCTTAATATTCATAATACTATTCCTCATCTTTCTTAATACTTCTCGAATTTAAATTCCTTAATTCCCTTTTTTAAATCCTTAAGTCTTGCAGTGTCCAGGGAAATCTCGGAGAAAATAAAAGTGCTCTTTTTCTGAATCCGACAGCTTTTACATACACTTATTTTCTTCCGGGATCACTAATACGAACTCAGAAATCCGTTCCGAATACCGGGTATAACATTATTATAATAATATTCCAAATTCCACCAAAATCACTATTCATCACTTATTTTTATTTAATTCTAATAATTATGAAAATGAACCTGGTTCATTCTCGAGTGCTTCTTAACCTTTTTACGGAACCGCTGGACTTATAATAGATATTGATTTGGATGACATAAGAATAATCTTACTTGAAGTAATATACTTATATTCTTAGGAGATAGATCATTCTTATCTATGCCGTCAACCAAAAGTATTCTGCATGACATATAAATAATTGAATTCAAATCCATTCCATTCATTTAATAGATCTTCGTTACATCACAGTCATAACCGCTATTCATTCCCATATTATTACATACTAAAAAGTTTTAATTCTAGCAAAAATCTGGGTTCTTACAGTCTCCCCTCCTTAAAAGGATTCCGTCCCGGAATCAGCTTGAAAACAAATGGGGGTACTTTTCCATCATTGCACTTTCTAGCTCCCAGGTTGATTCTTCTATGTTGTGATTCTGCCATAAAACTCTGACAAGCTTGATGACCTTGTTTCGGAGCACTTGATCTTTTCTGTCTATGATTTCCACAGGTTGCTCTACGTAGGTCAAGTCTGGTTGCATGTCCACGTGCTCATATTCCACTATGTGCTTGGCATCTGGGTTATATTTCCTTAGCATTGAGACATGGAACACATTGTGCACTTGCTGCAGGTTTGGGGGTAATGCCAGTTCATAAGCTAGCTCCTCAATACGTCTTAAGATCTCAAATGGCCCAATATATCTAGGGCTCAGCTTCCCTTTCTTTCCAAACCTCATTAAACCCTTCCAAGGAGATACTTTCAAGAACACTAGGTCTCCCACCTCATATTCTTTTCCTTTCCGAGCTAAGTCGGCATATTTCTTTTGTCGATCTTGGGCTGCTACCAACCGTCCTCTGATTAGATCCACTGCATCTTTAGTCCGTTGGACCATCTCAGGCCCGAGCATCTTTCGCTCTCCAACTTCATCCCAATATAAGGGAGATCGGCATTTCCTTCCATAAAGGGCCTCGTAAGGCGGCATCCCTATGCTTGAATGAAAGCTATTGTTGTAGGAGAACTCAATCAATGGCAAGTGGTCATCCCAATTTCCTTTAAAGTCTATAGCACAGACTCTCAACATATCTTCTAGTGTCTGGATGGTCCTTTCACTTTGCCCGTCTGTCTGGGGATGGTATGCTGTACTCATGTTTAGCCTGGTTCCCACACATTCCTGAAAGCTCCTCCAAAACCTGGAGTTAAATCTGGGATCTCTGTCAGATACTATGGCGACTGGGACTCCATGCCGCGCCACTATTTCTTTGAGGTAGATGTCTACAAGCCTATCAACCGTGTACCTTTCGTTGATCGGTAGGAAGTGAGCTGACTTTGTTAGTCGGTCTATAATCACCCATATGGCATCATGATTTGCTTTGGTCCTTGGTAAACCTACTACGAAATCCATAGCTATATGTTCCCATTTCCATTCGGGAATCTCCAAGGGGTGTAGAAGTCCACTAGGCCTTTGGTGCTCTGCTTTCACTTTCTGGCAAGTCAAGCATCTGCTTACCCACTCTACCACGTCCTTTTTCATGTTGGGCCACCAGTAGTACTCTTTCAAATCTCTATACATTTTGGTGCTACCGGGGTGCACTGAGTATCCTGAGTTGTGTGCCTCATATAGAATTTCTTCCTTGAGTTCCTGATTGTTTGGGACCCATATCCTCCACATATATCTCATGATTCCTCCCTTATCTTTTTCACACTTTATTTCTTCCCCAGTCATTAACTCCTCTGTCGAGTTCTTTTCTGCTTCCATCATTTGTTCTTGGCATAACCTAATCTTTTCCAATAGTAGAGGCTGGATCCGAATTTCCATCAACTTTTCTTGACCTTCTTCAGGTATCTTAATCTCAATTTCCAGCCTCTCAAAGTCTTTTATCAATTCTTCCTCTGTAGTTATCATTTTGAGCTTCTCTTTCCTACTAAGGGCGTCAGCCACCACATTGGCTTTGCCCGGGTGGTAACGAATCTCACAGTCGTAATCCTTGATTAGCTCTAGCCATCTTCTCTGGCGCATGTTAAGCTCTTTCTGCGTAAAAATGTACTTGAGGCTCTTATGGTCAGTGTAAATCTCACACTTCTCTCCATACAAGTAGTGCCTCCAAATTTTTAAGGCAAAAACAATTGCTGCTAATTCCAAATCATGGGTGGGGTATCGGATCTCGTAATCCTTCAATTGTCTTGACGCATATGCTATTACCTTGCCATGCTGCATAAGCACGCATCCCAATCCTTTATGCGAAGCATCACTGTAGATCACGAAATCTCCTTTTCCATCAGGCAACGCCAATACTGGGGCCGTTACCAACCTCTTCTTCAGCTCTTGAAAACTCTTCTCGCATTTTTCAGTCCATTCAAATTTCTCAGTTTTCCGGGTAAGTCGAGTTAACGGGGCTGCAATCTTTGCAAAATCTTGAACAAACCGTCTATAATATCCTGCTAACCCTATGAAACTCCTTACCTCTGTTGGAGTGGTTGGTCGCTCCCAATTTGAAACTGCCTCTATCTTGGAGGGGTCAACTAGCACTCCTTCTTTGTTGATCACGTGCCCTAAAAATTGTACTTCATTTTTCCAGAACTCACACTTTGAGAATTTGGCATATAATTGCTCTTTCCGGAGCGTCTCTAAGGTTATCCTCAAATGTTCAGCGTGTTCTTCCTCTGTCTTTGAGTAGATCAAAATATCATCAATAAAGACTATAACAAACTGGTCCAAATATTCCTTGAACACTCTATTCATTAAATCCATGAAAGCTGCTGGGGCGTTGGTCAACCCGAATGACATCACCAAGAACTCATAATGTCCATACCTAGTACGGAATGCAGTCTTTGGAATATCTTCAGGTTTAATCTTCAGCTGGTGATATCCGGTTCTCAAGTCAATCTTGGAGAAATACACAGCTCCTCTTAGCTGGTCAAACAAATCATCAATTCTGGGCAACGGGTACTTATTCTTTATGGTTAGCTTGTTCAACTCTCGATAGTCGATGCATAACCTCATACTCCCGTCCTTTTTCTTGACGAACAATACTGGTGCGCCCCAAGGCGACATACTGGGTCTTATCATACCCTTATCCAACAATTCCTGTAATTGCTTTGCTAGCTCTTTCATTTCCACTGGTGCTAATCGGTATGGGGCCTTTGAAACTGGCGCCGTCCCCGGGGCTAACTCGATAGCAAACTCAATCACTCTGTCTGGTGGTAATCCAGGAAGATCTTCAGGAAACACATCTTCAAATTCGTTAACCACCGAAATGTCTTGTATCTTGGGTGCCTCTTTCTGGGTGTCGATAACGTAAGCTAAATAAGCTTCGTTTCCTTTTCGTAGCAGTCTCTTGGTCTGTGCCATGGTTAGAAGGGTTTGGGTCTGTCGTAACCCTTTAAACACTATTTCCTTATTTCCTGGGGTTTTCAACTTAACCTTTTTCCCTTTACAATCTATTTGCGCATTATTACGAGACAACCAGTCCATTCCCAAAATAACATCGAATTCCCCTAGCTTAAAAGGGATCAATTCAACACAGAAGGATCGTCCTCCTATTTCTATTTTGCAATCGGAGTGAATCTGATTAACTGGAACGACTTCCTGATTAGCTATCTCTACTAGCAAAGACTCCCTTAGTGGTTGAGTTTTAAGTTTCAATTTATGTGCAAAATCTCTAGATATAAAAGACTTAGTTGCCCCAGAATCAAATAAAACATTTGCACTGACTGAATTGAGGGAAAATGTACCTGCTATCACATCCGTGTTCCTCACGGCATCTTGCACTGTCATGTTAAAAGTTCTAGCAGTTGGTGGCCTGTTGGAGGCAGCTCTGCTTGCCCCTGAGGCTGCTGGTTTGTTCATTGGGCAATCCCTCCTCATGTGACCTGGACGACCACACTGAAAACAAGTAGTGCCTTTGCTGGCAGTAGGAGCAATCGTGGTACACTGGTGGGCATAGTGGCCCGCTCGCCCACACTTATAACAGACCGTCTGTTTCTGAGTACACACCCCGGAATGTCCCTTCCCACAAGTGGCACATACTGGTAGTGGAGGTCTGGAATGATGGGAACGGGACACTCCTGCTTGTTGGCCGCCCTGGCTCACAGTTGCACTCCCAGATGGTTTAAACCCAATATTCCTCCCAGGTAGGGAAACTGCTCCTCTGTTGAACCTATTCGGGGGCCTTCCCCCTGCGGAACCTCCGCCCATGCTGGCACGCTTTCTCTTTAATCCCCCCTTCTCTCTCTCTCTTTGTATCTGATCGCTCCCTGCTTCCACAATGGTTGCCTTTTGCACCAAGGTGGCATAATCAGTAATCTCTAAAACGGCCACTCTGTTCTGAATCCACTGCTTCAGCCCTTGCTGAAACCTGTTAGCTTTCTTTTCTTCAGTGTCCACAAACTCTGGTACAAATCTTGATAGCTCAGTAAACTTGGCTTCATAATCAGCCACTGACAAGTTGTTCTGCTTTAGCTCTAGAAACTTAAGCTCCATCTGGGTTTTCATAAACTTTGGGAAATACTTCTCTAAAAACAATTGTTTAAACCTATCCCAGGTTACAATAGCATCGGTCTCCATATTCTTCTTAGCTTCCCACCAATAGTTGGCCTCTCCTTTTAGCAAGTAGGTAGCAAAGACAGTCTTTTGGGCTTCCCCAATACTCAGAATCTCGAAAGATTTCTCCATTTCCTTGACCCAGGCCCTTGCCTCTACGGGGTCAGCCGATCCGTGAAACTCTGGGGGTTTGAGGGACTTGAAGGCCCTAAAGGAATTGGCCACAGTGGTGTTGTTTCCTTGGGGTGGTTGGGGATATTGGTTCAAATTCTGCCTGAGCAGATCCATAAATTGTCCCATGGGGTTTCCGCCCTGGTTCTCCCCCTGATGTTCGACTTCAGTTTCCCCTTCTTCTATTTCCTCTTCAAACTCTGCAGTATAGAAAGTTTCATCCCCCATCCCATAATGGGAATCCTCCTGCTCATTATAGTCCTGATCCTGTTCTTCATTATACTCAAGATTTTCCTCATGTTGATTGTGACTTTCTTGGTCAGTAGATTCGTGGGGGTTAGCCCTAGTACCCATTCTTCTTGGTGGCATTTTACTGAAAATTTGGACAATATACATTAGGTTTATTTACCTATTTCAGAGGGTTCTCCTCACAATATCGATGCATAAATGGATTTAGGATCCCACAGTTCTATATATCATGGCAATTTTAGCCGAAAGCAGTACGGACAGATATAATATAATAAACTATTGATCGCGTCATAAGAAGACTGAAATGACTGAAAAGGGAAATAAATATATACCAAGTACCAAACGGTACAACATCCGACATACAACAACAGTTTTAAAAGAAATACAACCATCCGAATAACAACTAGTCAAAAGTGAAATAAGCTGTCTATCTGTCTAGTCTGCAACAGGGATCTACAAGCTGAAACTATCCCTACCAAAAATCGACACTACTATGACCGTACAAGACTAGACAACTAGACCAATACATCACTATCCCTGCAGTCAGCCACGGCGGCGGGTCAAATCTAGAACCCCCCTCATAGCAAGGCGGAAAATCTCCTCTGCATCAGCCCTGGATACCATGCCATGCCCATCACTGGGTAACTGTCGCACCCTCACACGGGCCCTCAGCTCTATGCCGGTCACCTGCCTATACAAATCTCTAGCTCTGGCACGCCTACCACCCAGGTGCCTCAACCGGGCCTCTCGCTCTGCGGCTAGCTCTCTGCGGGACTCTGCCAGCCTGGCCTCAGCCACGGCTACCTCAGAAGTAAGTCTGCCTACAACATAGTGGTGAAAACATGCTGGGACGTCCCCTGTCGGACCATGGGGTGGAGGGCCTGGATCTGCAGGAAGGGCAGCCTCTGCCTGCTGTGGCTCTGGGGTCAATGCCTCAAACTCATCTGACACTGGGCTCACAGGTAGTGGTGGCGGGGTAGGGGCTCTCTCATCAGAGAGGAGTGGCACAAGTAGTCCAGAACTTCCTACAACACCAACTACTGGCTCGTCTATATCTCCCTCATCACCCTCATCTACCGGTACCACCTGATCCGCGGTCATGTCGGTATCCTCCTCCAAAGTCCTAATCTGAGTCACAACCCAAAAGTCCTCCCCAATCTCTCTACCCTCAGGTATAAGCTGGTCCTCCTCAGGGTCCTCATCGTCAACATCCTCAGCAACTAACTCAGCATCCCCTACGGCCTGGACCTCCTCCTCTGACTCAACAACATCAGTATCAGCATCAATCTGGACCTCCTCAGGGTCCTCATCCTCTGACTCTATGACATCAGTATCAGCATCCACCTGGATCTCAGGGTCCTCCTCCTCTGACTCAATAACATCAGTATCAGCATCTGAATCTACCATCGCCGAGCCCTCGGCGGCCTGGATCGCATCATCGTGCTGTCTCTCATACTCCTCCGGATCCGACATGTCGCTCGCCTACACAATGACGAATTATATTACTATCGTGATACTTAAAAGTTCCCATAAGGGTTTTAAGTGAACTTGGCAAGAGTTCTTATTATCTTAGTGAATTTATTATTGTATAGCGTCGCATCATCTCTTGGGATTTATAACTATCTCTCTGATACCATTTCTGTAACACCCCCAGATCCGGGGTCCGGGATCGGGTCGTTACGGTCTTATTTTCCATGATTAATACTTTACTTGAGTCCACAATAAATAAATCACCTGCTGTGACCCCACAATAATAACCACTCACACACACATAGTTATAGTCCCAGAGATGAAATTGAAATAAGTCTTGCATTACTGGTTTACGAATAAAAGTTATTACAAGCCAAAAGGATAACATCATAAGTTTAAAAGTTTAGCCGTTGATTAATCATTATTGATACATATAAGTAAACTGGAAATCAAGGCTGCTGAGCTATGCTACCTCAGCAATGGCAGCGATGATATCAACGGGTAGCCCTGCGGGGCGGGAAACCTGCTTGCGCCGAGTGCGCCTGACGCGGGCCATGTGACCTAGCTGTTGTTGTGACATAATAAATAAGCAAGGGTGAGCAACAGCCCACCAACAATATATAACTGTGCAGTATTATATAAGACAGTTCAAGATATGTTTGAAATCATATGCCATGCATTAGAGAAAATATTGCCAGTTTAATATAAAGGATGAAGTTACAAGGTAACTCAATAAATGTATATTTTGTGGAAGCATATGCTATGCCAAAATAAGCAAGATAGCATCATTTTCATAAAAATAGGAACTTGCAGAATGATATTGCAATTCCAGTTTGAAATACTTTTCAACTCTGCCAACTATGATGATGTTGCAGAAAATTTCCAACATTGAGTGATGAACTAATACGGGAGCATTGCCGCGCCAGATGCCCTGACGTTTACGGGGATCAGCCGTATGTCATGCATCTCATCAGTCGTTCTCTACATGTAGAAGGTAGCTCCGACGGGTTTACTTGTTTACCGTCCTCTGGAACTCCTAAGCCAACGGTTGGGCTATTGCTGGACCGGCGCCACTCGGCCACTTACGCGTCTCCTAGTTCATTCCATACCCATAACTTTGAAACATAAAGTTTGTCCCCCTTTCCCCAAGTATAATACTTGTTGATAAGACTCCACCAGGTAGTCATATCTAAATGGAAAGGAAAATTTACCAATATTTCCCAAGCTACTGCTTGTTAATGGATAATGACTTGTTCCAACATTCTTTCCCCTCGAATAATGAGTGGGTACACGTAATGCCATGAATGATAGCAACCAAGTTGCGAGTGAACGAATAATTTATGACCGGGCAGTCACAAGATAAATAACATTCCTCAAGTAAGGTTCCCTTATAATAGAATCGAAGGGAGAACGGAATCACCGAGAACCTTCCTTGATAATATAATAATATTAATAAGACTCTGAAATAATTTATATAATGTTCGGAGGTCGATGATACTATGTGAATGACACCAAGTATCTTTGAAACGAGTTAGAAGAATTAAATAAATATTCCAAGAATATTTCTTGAGTCACGGGCATTGGAAAGGTGTTGCTCGGAATAATCTTTGAATAACTGTTCAGAATAATATTCATTGGACGAATAATGAATATTCCTATTAATACTAATAGTATTTTATTGATGAAATAATCGCCAAATGGATATTTGAAATAATATTCATTGAATAAATAATGAATATTCAACTTAAGAATGATACTTATTGATGAAGTAATTATCGATTGAATACTTGAGACCATATTCATTGAATAAATAATGAATATTCGACTTAATAATAATTATCGAAGAAATGAATATTAAATGAATATTTAAAATCATGTTCAATAATAGAATTGACTTTAACTGAATGTCGAAGATAATATTTATCGAATAACTGAAGTTCGAATCAATGCTCAACTAATATTTATAAAATAAATAGAGATCGAATGAATATTCGAAATAATATTCATTTAAATAAATAAGACTCGAATGAATATTAAAATAATATTCATTAATTAAATAAACTCGAATGAATATTCAAAATAATATTTATCGAGTAAATAAGAATGAATAACTTAATTGAGAGTTCGAAATAATATTCGAATATTTAATCGACTTTAGATGAATATTAATCATATAATATTCCTCGAATAAATAAGCATCTGAGGAACAATCCGAATAATATTTCTTAAATAATCTCAAGGAACATCCCAACAATATTTGCCGGATAACAAATGGAAAATATTTACTTAAATATTTCCTCTGAAAATAATATCAATATATCAAGGAATATCGACTCCCGGTCTATAATCAAAGAATGAGATTCACTGCCCTTCGTTTAAGGGTCTAAATGATTTCCGGCTTATAACTGATATATAACTATCTAGTTTATAAGCCAACAATAATTCAGGGAACAAGCATTTCAAAATAATTCGAGAATAGGCATGCATGCTATGGCATATGTATACTGAAAACACATACATATATATATTCACAACAACAGCCCTTAAAAAAAAGAAAGGTTCGAAAACTTGCCTGGAAGTCGAGTACGGGTAGGGGTAGTGGTAGCGTGTCCCGGGTCAGCCTGATGATCTATAAATAGCCAAGGCATTCGGGATTAATCACTTAACACCTTTCAAAAGGTTAAGTATAAACTTAACTTAAATCGAAACACGTGTTCAAGTCGTTTCGTTATACCCCTCTAATTCACTCTTATTATTGCCTTTATTACCCGACACTTGTTCGTTACTAAAGCATGATCTTATACTTACATATGGTAAGTATTTAAATCGTATAAGTTTTAAAGTCGAAAGATTAGACCTCGATATTTATCGATCGTTTTCTAAGTGGTTTACCGAAGTTATAACCAAGTATACCTCTTAGGGGTACTTTCGTACTTAACCTAGATTCGAACATTTTTATAAAATCGGAAAACGATCCGTTTGACATGCGGTCTTCTCCCACACCTTCCTTTTTATCTCTATTATTTAATTATCAAGATTCGCCACTGATTTCGCAATATTAAAGGGATCCAATTTCGGTTACGAACTTTTGATTACGGTTCCGAACCACTTTTACGAATTTATTCATAACTCCTAAACCGTAAGTCCGTTTCATGCGATCTTTATATCAAAACGAAGCTTATAACATAATCTAGCTTATCATGGCAAAAGTCGAAGCTAAACTGTGAGTTATACCTTCTGTTAAATTCGTGTTCTTAATGTTAACGAAATTTCGGCATTACGACGGCTATAAATCGAATATTTCTAAATTCCAAACCTTCCAATAATCAAGGTATCCATCCCAAACAACATATACATGATATATTACCATGAACTGAGGCCAAGCAATGCCTTTCCGTTCATCTAAACTATTTTTAACATTTATCAAATCTAAATCACAATCATGCTCATAATCATGCTAATATCACATCTTATACTAAAACCCACCAAGATCATGCAAAATCTCAAAGTAAAGCCTAGGGTTTCAAGTTGCTATACCTTCCTTGGAGTATGATCTAGCCTCACTATGCTTGGTATGATCCTTAGAGGTGCTTAAGCTTGCTAAATCAACCATGAAAAACAAGAAAAAACAAGATTAGTTCATGAAAACACTATTCACCCTCCTCTTAAATCATTTTTTTGAAAATGGAAAAAGAAGAGATTGAAGCTAGGATTTTGAGGAGATCATTTATATGAAATGTAAGTCTCACCATAAAAGTTAAAAGATCAAAAGATGGTTGGAAGTAGGGTTTTGGTTTTTGAATTAAGGAGATAGCCGAATGGGTTGTTCTTGATGGGGGGAGAGATTTGTTTTGTTTGCTCTTCCAATATTGCATAAAGTGGAGAGTTTTATGATAATATCTCATCTTAAGGCTACTTTATTAAAGTGTGCATTGTTGGATGAGGATTTACCATGACAAGTGTTGAAGATTGGATGGTTAAGGCTTAACCAAGTGGTTTGTTTTCTAAGTACTTAGTTGATTCACTAAGTATTGGTTACGTAAGTAACTATATGGTTTCTAGATATTTATCACTTGCACACATGCATGCATCTTGCCTCCTCTGCTTGATTCCTTGTCCGTTTATTGCTTAATTCGTTGATCGTTCGAGGGAATAACTCATTCGTTTCTAGTTAGGGTTTTACCGAAAACCTTCTTAATATTCATAATACTATTCCTCATCTTTCTTAATACTTCTCGAATTTAAATTCCTTAATTCCCTTTTTTAAATCCTTAAGTCTTGCAGTGTCCAGGGAAATCTCGGAGAAAATAAAAGTGCTCTTTTTCTGAATCCGACAGCTTTTACATACACTTATTTTCTTCCGGGATCACTAATACGAACTCAGAAATCCGTTCCGAATACCGGGTATAACATTATTATAATAATATTCCAAATTCCACCAAAATCACTATTCATCACTTATTTTTATTTAATTCTAATAATTAGGAAAATGAACCTGGTTCACTCTCGAGTGCTTCTTAACCTTTTTACGGAACCGCTGGACTTATAATAGATATTGATTTGGATGACATAAGAATAATCTTACTTGAAGTAATATACTTATATTCTTAGGAGATAGATCATTATTATCTATGCCGTCAACCAAAAGTATTCTGCATGACATATAAATAATTGAATTCAAATCCATTCCATTCATTTAATAGATCTTCGTTACATCACAGTCATAACCACTATTCATTCCCATATTATTACATACTAAAAAGTTTTAATTCTAGCAAAAATCTGGGTTCTTACACATCATCACTTTATTAAAGCAAGATAAGATGAGATATTATCCAAAACATATCACTTTATGCATTATTATCAAAAGTAATCAACCAAGCCAAACACCATTTCTCTCCACCAAGAGCCATTCGGCTTTCCCCTTAATTCAAAGATCAAAATCAACCTTTCAACCATTGTTTGATCTTGAGATTTTTATGGTAGATCCTATAATTCGTAAAAGTGATACCCTAGAAATCTTAGCCTCAAACACCACTTTTTCCATTTTCAAATAAATCCTTGAAGATGAGGGTGAATAGTGATTTTCAAGAACAAATTCTTGGATCTTGATTTTTTGGATGATCTAAGCTTGGTTAAGGGTATACAAGGACTATACAAGGCTTAGCAAGGTCTCACACACATCATGGAAGGTATATATCACCAAAACCCTAGCTTGTAATTTGAGATTTATGATTGTCTTGATTGGGTTTAGATTAGTATGATATTGATGATGATTATAAGCATGATTATGTAGTTAGTTATGTGATTTAAGAAGCATGATGATATTGGTAGTAAAATCAGTAGCTATTGGACTTATGAGATGAGTTATATGATGATAAGTTGTTTAGATGCCCGGTGTGGCTTGGTTGGATTGATTCGAGTTTTGGAATGTCCGAGTTATAGCCGTCGTAATGCCCGATTGTTGTTAACCTTAAGTAACCGTGCATCACAGTAGCTTTAACTCACTGTTAAGCTTCGATTTCTGTCATGATAAGCTAGATTATGTTATAAGCTTCGTTTTGATATAAAGATCATGTGAAACGGACTTACGGTTTAGGAGTTATGGTTTAATTCGTAAAAGTGGTTCGAAACCGTAATCGAAAGTTCGTAACTGAAATTGGAATCCCTTAACATGACTAAGTCAGTGATGAATCTTGATAATTAAATATTAGATATAAAAATGAAGGTGTGAGAGAAAACCTCATGTGAAACGGATCGTTTTCCGATTTTATAAAAATATTTGAATCGAGGTTAAGTGCGAAGAAACCACTTTTCGGAGGTAACACTATTCACTAAATGCTCCTGCCCTGTTTTAGTAAAATTCCGAAAAATTAATCTTCAGATCTAAGTCCAATTTTGAGTTAGCTACCTTCTAGACATTCTCTAGATCATGTACGCGAAAACGGTGCGTCATTTGAGTTAACGGTTACCGAGTTATGAACGTTTTAGTAAAAGAGGTGTGAATAGTAAAGATCCGTAGTCGACTGAACTTCAAAAATACATTTCACCTATTTAGACTCGTGGCTTCGAATTGGAAATTTTATGATAAATATTACAAATACCAAAGATGATTTTATAAGTGGTTTCGTAATTAAATACGTTTCCAGTGATTTATTAAAAGTGTTGAAGTACGAGTCTCGAAATAGTGATTCTCAGAAAAGTCAACCCTAGGGGTACTAATTTGGCCACCCTTTTTGGCTAAGTTAAAAAGGGAATTTCGAGTCGACTAAAACACGAAACTTGTTAAGAATTATCAAGACCACATATTGGTGCAAAGAACGAGGTTATAATTGATTAAGTAAGATATACGAAAAATCTGACATTAAGGGTGGGTTCGAGGTGTGTTTTGGACCAAACTTACATGACTTAAGTTAAGTTATACTTAACCTTCGGAATGTTAAGTGATTGACCTCGGTTGTTGTGACTATTTATAGATCACTGGATCGACACGAGACACACTACCCCTACAGGATTACCAGGCAAGTTTCCAATACTTGGAACTGTTGTTGTGATAATATATATGATGATTGTTTTATACATATGCCATAGCATGCATGCCTACTTTCAAGTTAATATTGAATTACTTGTTCCCTGAATTGATATCGGCTTATAGACTATATATGAAATATCAGTTATAAGCCGGATTGTTTGGTTAAGACCCTTAGCGAAGGGCGTATGATATTCATACTTCAAATATAGACCGGGAGTCGATATTTTGTAATATATAAATAGTCGTGGAAACCCAGAGGGATCCCAGCGACAAATTTATTATTTCGAGGATTTTTATTCGATTACGAATCTTTCGAGGAACGTTATTTGAGTATTAACTCAGTGAAGGAATATTTAATGAATATTATTTTAATATTCATTTAGAATGTCATTTATGTAATGAATATTATTTTGATCATTCATTGGAGTTATTTAGTTAATGAATATGATTTTGAATATTCATTAGAGTTATTTGGTTGACGAATATCATTCCCAAATATTCATTTGGCTTACTTATTATTATTTGGAATATTCATTTGATCTTTATTTATTTAATGAATATTACTTTCGAATATTCATTTAAGGTTTGATTTACTTAATGAATATTATTTAAAATATTCATTGGAAGTTCTATTTACTCAAGGAATATTACTTCGAATATTCCTTTAAAGTTTTGATTACTAAATGAATATTATTCGGATATTCATTTAGAATATTATTTGTTTAATGAATATTATTTGGATATTCATTTGGAATGTTATTTGTTAAATGAATATTATTTTCAAATATTCATTTAAGGTTTGATTTATTCAGTAAATATTATTTTAAATATTTAGTTAAGTTTATTTATTCAATGAATATTATTTTAAATATTCATTTAAGAAGAGATTTATTTAATAAATAATTCTATATATTCATTCGAGGATTACTTACGAGCAATATTATGATTTAATAATATTCCGTAATTATTATTGACTTAATAAATATTCTTGGAATATTTAATTAAATTCTTTTGAATTCTTTTTGTAATGATTTATATTATTCAAAGGTTATCCTTCACCTTCAGATATTATGTAAAATATTTCGAAGTCTTTTATGACTATTTTATCAAGGGGAGGTTCCCAAAACTCTATTTTCATTTAAATCTGTCTTATAAGAAGATTTAAATACTCGCTCAAACCTCCAAAAACATATAAGGGGACCTCACTTAGGAGTTGTTATTTATTTGACTGCCCGGTCATATTCTTGCTAAACTATCTTGTCACTCACATCTTGATTCTTTCAAACATCGATATGAATCTTTTTGGTTACCTCCTCAACGCTCGAGGGGTAAGAATTGATGGAACAAGTTTATATTCATCAACAAGCATCAGCTTGGGAAATATTGGTGATTTTTCCTTTCCAAATAGATACGACTACTTTGTGGAGTCCTCTCAACAAGTAATATACTTGGGGAAAGGGGGAGGAACTTTACGTTTCAAAGTTATGGATGTGAAATGAACTAGGAGATGCGTAAGTGACCCAGTGGCGCCGGTCCAGCAAATGGCCCAACCGTTGGCCGGGGGGTTCCAGAGGGCGGTAGACAAGTAAATCCGTCGGTGTTTCCTTCTACATGTAGTAAACAAGAGGTGGGGAGCATAACATGCGATTGATCATCGTGTAAATGCTATGTCTCCTGGCGCGTCAAACTCCAGTATTAGTTCATCTCTCAATGTTGGAAATTTCCTGCAACCTTATCATTATTGGCAGGTGTTCGCACTTATTCACGCAAGAGAACGTGGTCAACAAGTAATATAGAGTAAATAGGATTCGTTCCCACAGAGACTCAAATTGTTCGTTATGTTCACTTATGCACCAGCTTATGATTTACACTCACTGCTAAGACAATCACAATATTGGTTTGATTTAACTAATGATTAATTACCAACTAAGCCAATTACGAGGAAATAACTTAACTTTAACTTTATAATAAACAAACATGGGATTTCAATTTCATTTACTACTTCATCTAGAATCTTATGCCCTTTAGCCTAGCATGTGACAGAGTTGATTACTGATTAGATGCACTAAACTGATACACACCAACTTTCGTTGTGCATATACCATCCTACTGATCATCCACAATTGATAGAAGTCACGTAGTCACCAAATATGTGTAGTCCCTATATGTCTATAGCAATTGAACACATACCGGTTTAAAATCAAGCATCCATAAAACCACATAGTCAGTGCAAGACGGTTAGAATTACACCACAAATTAATACATGTTCTTCACATGCAAAAACCTATGCTAGCATGAATTGTTCTAAACCCTAGATCCACTTTCGCATTCACTAGGATTAACAAACAATTACAAGTGTTCGCGACGCACTTATAACGAATAAGCATAAACATACTAGGCAATCAATACAATCAATCACACACCAAGGCATAAAAACACTCAATTACTAGAATCCATAGCAAAATCCATTAAAACCCCATGATAACAAATTAGCCCATAATTGACCTAATTGCCATCATAGGTTCAATTGATAACATAATTCTAGAACAACAAATAATTAAAAGAAGAGAGAAAATAAAGTTCAGAAATAACTCCCCAAAGTAGAAGAATACAAAAATTCCAAAGATTACTCCTTGCTTGTCACTAGCTTGGAGATGTATCTTCAAATTGTTCTTGGCTACAATGTTGATGATAAAATAAACTAGAGATTGCTACTCCTAATGATGATGATCTTCCTAATAATCATGATATACAATGATAGGTAGTGTTTATATAGGCCCTAGAATACTTTTCCAACAAGAAAAGACCTAAAAATACAATTTAATTCGAAACAGGATAGAATTTCAGAATTTCCAGCGAGTTCGGGCGCACTCTGCGCGGTATCAGCGCAGTCTGCGCGGTCTGTTACTGTTCAGAATTATAGAAAACTTCCCAGGCTTCGCGTGGACAGCTTACGGGCCTCAAACGGACTTGTAGAACTCCAGATATGACCAAAACAGTGAAGACTGCGCAACCATCCGAATTTTACACAATTTGCTCCTTTCTCCTCCGTTTCTTTCGCATTAGCTAACATCTTTAATACCATGACACATGTAACTCCTTGGTAGCATAACACAAGTGTACCATCTTCATTCCAATACTTAATTCCGCTCTAATATCGATTAGAAACACCAACACTAACCGATAGCTACAACCCTGCACAACTACACAAAACACATAAAAAATACAACAAACTTGAGACCAAGTCAATCAATTTAAGTCGATATGGAACGCTCCAAGTGGATATAAAATCCACTTATCACACCCCCAAACTTAAACCGATGCTTGTCCTCAAGCATAAACAACTACACTATCTAATTAGTACCACTTCCGTAGGTGATCACGGTTGCATTTGGCATATGCAACAAGCCCTTTAAACCCCTAGGCAGCCCTAGTGGACGAGTAAGGTCTCGTGAGGGCCTATAGCGAATGTACCCACAAAATCCATTTACCTAATGCAATGCAATGCATGAATGCAACTACTATGAAAAATGCAAGATCCCCTTCAAACTCACCAAAACCAACTAACAAGCAAATATCTCAATGAACGTAACAAATCCAAGCAGAGCTCGACTAAATCCCCGTATACTAACAAATACATGAACAGAAACGTGCGTGTGTGCGATGCTCATCAGAAATACTCTCAAAACTAGGTCAAAAATCATACATGCTTTCCGTCAAGACAATCATAGGTTTATAATCAGAATAGACTGTAGACACTCCATAACCTAGGAACACCTCCACCCTTATCCAAGGTAGACAGAAACTCATGCTTTATTACTATGACACATAATAGAATATACAATACGCATGCTTATTTAACCGTGCAATGAATGAGACCCCAAATGGCTTATACAATAATACCCATGTAGCGAGTGTTAGGTCAGCAATCCCAAACCACAAGGGCTTTAGGTTACTAGGACTAAGTCCCCTCAGACTTAATTACTCGAGTATTAAAGAGCTCACTCTGGTTAATTTTGCATATGAACAAATAATACTTGACTCTTTTTTTTCTTTTTTTTCCCTTTTTTTTTCTTTTATATTTTTTTTCTTTTTTTTTTTTCGCAATCTGGAATGAACCTTTCTCATTTCCAACCCTAGACTACTCATATAAATATGAGCTGGCTACTAGCCATTTGACACCTAACCTTTATTGACAAATATTAACAACTAGCATGAAAATTCCTGGTTTCCCCCAAACTTAGACTTTAATGTTCCTACGCTATAAAGGGAATAACGAAAATTCTAAATATAAACAAGTGATTAAATCTCAAAACATCCCACAGGCATGACCCTAACCTAGCCCAAAAGCACCCCAATGAGACTGTGTAATAAATTTTGTTCCCGTAACATGCAAGTCAATTTCATAGAAACTATAAATCAGCCCTCTACTCATCATCATCACACCCAAATCAACATCCACCTATCAATCAGAATCAGCTCGTCCTAAGGGATCATGAAATATGCATGCCATGAAAATGCAACTAAATGAAAACTCACATGGTATACGAAAATAAAACAAAATGTCCTATATGAACACACGTAGATAATACGAACATAACAATCATGCATGAACTATCACTACTATGCAACATGATATCCTATATGACCACAAAATACAACAATACATACAACTACTATCCCCCAAATCACCCCCAAACTTAAAATATTCAATGCCCTCATTGAAGGTAAATTAAAAGGGTACAAGAGATACTCCCCTACACGCCGGCATCTCCACCCTCCTCGGGTGGTGTGTCTGGTGGTGGATAGACGTGGAGGCTCCAACACAACTGTTGTTTTATTCGAAAGCAAGAAATCATGGGTTGCCTCCCACGAAGCGCCTTTCTTTAACGTCTTTAGCTAGACTTGGCCACCATTTTCATCTTGAAAATTTACTACACCGCATCTCTATAAGGCCATTTAATGATCTTTTCTGGAGCGACATCTTCAACGACAAGCTTTACCCGTATTCGCTCCTCACAAGATCTCTTAACAACATTCTCCCGCCTACCTGAAAAGTTAGCAGCAATAACAATAGCAAGAAAAGGATTTGAATTACAAGAAACATACCCCAGGTGAACTAGCAATGTTTTGAGCTCGAGTTCGGGAGCTCCTTCAAATGATGGCTTAAGGCGCACCTGAGAATTCCAGAGATCTTCCACTCCAAGCAACTTATGTGGAATACGTAGCCCTATTAACCAAGGCACTGTAATCCTCAGTTGGCCATGCTTTGCCTTCTCCGTGTCATACTTTTTACTCTGCCCTGCATCAACCAATTTCAAGCTAAAACACTCCTCATCCTCCGCCGTCAAATTCATGGCTAGAGTTTGCTTCTGAAGCCTCTGTGGATATGGAGAAGGAAAATCGATTTGGATGATCTCTGTAGTCTTCTCCGGAGTATATTTGTCAACAGGAGTGACACTCTTTTCCTCTTCGGCCTCCAGCTGGTCGAAGTCAGATTGCAACGAAGCGGCATTCAACAACTGAACATGCTCTTCTAATTCATCATCTTCCACACTGAGACACTCTTCATCCTTCGAAGGAATTAGCATAGCCGCTTGAGCCTTGGAATTTTCTTGATCTTGGGCTGATTCTTCAAAATTTTCATATTGCAAAGGAAGTGGTTGCGGTTGATTATTCAGAATTGAATTTTCTGATTGGTTTGCCTCCGACTCTGCTTCCTTATCAGCTTCATGTTTTGCTTCTTCCCCATCTCTGCCCTTAGACTCTCCTTCCTGAACTTCGATCATGGTCTCACCCGTGGCTAAGAAAGGCCAGTCAAGACTGATAGTAAGGTTCTTGTCCTCCTCCTCTACATCTAGGCCTTCTGTGTCACTTGCAATTTGATTCAATGTTTGTAATGCATTTGCAATTTGACCAATCTGATCTCCTATTCTCTGGAGAGACAATGCATTGCTTTTAGCCATCAACCTCAATTCTTCTAATTCAGCTTCTTCGGTCGACTGTTGGATAGACCAAGTCTGAAATTGCTGTTGCTGAAATTCAGGAGGTTGAAAGTGTTGATGCACTGGGGCATACTGATGCTGAAATTGTTGCCCCAGTTGCTCCTGAATTCCCCCTGGATTGTATGGCTCATCTTCAAACTGCTGATTTTGGAGCGGGTAGAATGGATATTGAGATTGCTCCATACCACTCTGATTGTAGTCCCAGCTGAAATTTGGCCGGTTTCTGTTATACTCACATTGATGAGTGTAATGTCCACCTGCACACAGCTCACAAACAATTACGAATTCCTGCTCCCAATAATCCATCAAATAAAAAAAACGTCCGAGTCAGTGAATTTAACCCAAATTGATGACAAGATCATAAACTAAACAAACAATGAACCGAGTCCCCGGCAGCGGCGCCAAAAACTTGTTCGCACTTATTCACGCAAGAGAACGTGGTCAACAAGTAATATAGAGTAAATAGGATTCGTTCCCACAGAGACTCAAATTGTTCGTTATGTTCACTTATGCACCAGCTTATGATTTACACTCACTGCTAAGACAATCACAATATTGGTTTGATTTAACTAATGATTAATTACCAACTAAGCCAATTACGAGGAAATAACTTAACTTTAACTTTATAATAAACAAACATGGGATTTCAATTTCATTTACTACTTCATCTAGAATCTTATGCCCTTTAGCCTAGCATGTGACAGAGTTGATTACTGATTAGATGCACTAAACTGATACACACCAACTTTCGTTGTGCATATACCATCCTACTGATCATCCACAATTGATAGAAGTCACGTAGTCACCAAATATGTGTAGTCCCTATATGTCTATAGCAATTGAACACATACCGGTTTAAAATCAAGCATCCATAAAACCACATAGTCAGTGCAAGACGGTTAGAATTACACCACAAATTAATACATGTTCTTCACATGCAAAAACCTATGCTAGCATGAATTGTTCTAAACCCTAGATCCACTTTCGCATTCACTAGGATTAACAAACAATTACAAGTGTTCGCGACGCACTTATAACGAATAAGCATAAACATACTAGGCAATCAATACAATCAATCACACACCAAGGCATAAAAACACTCAATTACTAGAATCCATAGCAAAATCCATTAAAACCCCATGATAACAAATTAGCCCATAATTGACCTAATTGCCATCATAGGTTCAATTGATAACATAATTCTAGAACAACAAATAATTAAAAGAAGAGAGAAAATAAAGTTCAGAAATAACTCCCCAAAGTAGAAGAATACAAAAATTCCAAAGATTACTCCTTGCTTGTCACTAGCTTGGAGATGTATCTTCAAATTGTTCTTGGCTACAATGTTGATGATAAAATAAACTAGAGATTGCTACTCCTAATGATGATGATCTTCCTAATAATCATGATATACAATGATAGGTAGTGTTTATATAGGCCCTAGAATACTTTTCCAACAAGAAAAGACCTAAAAATACAATTTAATTCGAAACAGGATAGAATTTCAGAATTTCCAGCGAGTTCGGGCGCACTCTGCGCGGTATCAGCGCAGTCTGCGCGGTCTGTTACTGTTCAGAATTATAGAAAACTTCCCAGGCTTCGCGTGGACAGCTTACGGGCCTCAAACGGACTTGTAGAACTCCAGATATGACCAAAACAGTGAAGACTGCGCAACCATCCGAATTTTACACAATTTGCTCCTTTCTCCTCCGTTTCTTTCGCATTAGCTAACATCTTTAATACCATGACACATGTAACTCCTTGGTAGCATAACACAAGTGTACCATCTTCATTCCAATACTTAATTCCGCTCTAATATCGATTAGAAACACCAACACTAACCGATAGCTACAACCCTGCACAACTACACAAAACACATAAAAAATACAACAAACTTGAGACCAAGTCAATCAATTTAAGTCGATATGGAACGCTCCAAGTGGATATAAAATCCACTTATCACACCCCCAAACTTAAACCGATGCTTGTCCTCAAGCATAAACAACTACACTATCTAATTAGTACCACTTCCGTAGGTGATCACGGTTGCATTTGGCATATGCAACAAGCCCTTTAAACCCCTAGGCAGCCCTAGTGGACGAGTAAGGTCTCGTGAGGGCCTATAGCGAATGTACCCACAAAATCCATTTACCTAATGCAATGCAATGCATGAATGCAACTACTATGAAAAATGCAAGATCCCCTTCAAACTCACCAAAACCAACTAACAAGCAAATATCTCAATGAACGTAACAAATCCAAGCAGAGCTCGACTAAATCCCCGTATACTAACAAATACATGAACAGAAACGTGCGTGTGTGCGATGCTCATCAGAAATACTCTCAAAACTAGGTCAAAAATCATACATGCTTTCCGTCAAGACAATCATAGGTTTATAATCAGAATAGACTGTAGACACTCCATAACCTAGGAACACCTCCACCCTTATCCAAGGTAGACAGAAACTCATGCTTTATTACTATGACACATAATAGAATATACAATACGCATGCTTATTTAACCGTGCAATGAATGAGACCCCAAAAGGCTTATACAATAATACCCATGTAGCGAGTGTTAGGTCAGCAATCCCAAACCACAAGGGCTTTAGGTTACTAGGACTAAGTCCCCTCAGACTTAATTACTCGAGTATTAAAGAGCTCACTGTGGTTAATTTTGCATATGAACAAATAATACTTGACTCTTTTTTTTCTTTTTTTTCCCTTTTTTTTTCTTTTATATTTTTTTTCTTTTTTTTTTTTTCGCAATCTGGAATGAACCTTTCTCATTTCCAACCCTAGACTACTCATATAAATATGAGCTGGCTACTAGCCATTTGACACCTAACCTTTATTGACAAATATTAACAACTAGCATGAAAATTCCTGGTTTCCCCCAAACTTAGACTTTAATGTTCCTACGCTATAAAGGGAATAACGAAAATTCTAAATATAAACAAGTGATTAAATCTCAAAACATCCCACAGGCATGACCCTAACCTAGCCCAAAAGCACCCCAATGAGACTGTGTAATAAATTTTGTTCCCGTAACATGCAAGTCAATTTCATAGAAACTATAAATCAGCCCTCTACTCATCATCATCACACCCAAATCAACATCCACCTATCAATCAGAATCAGCTCGTCCTAAGGGATCATGAAATATGCATGCCATGAAAATGCAACTAAATGAAAACTCACATGGTATACGAAAATAAAACAAAATGTCCTATATGAACACACGTAGATAATACGAACATAACAATCATGCATGAACTATCACTACTATGCAACATGATATCCTATATGACCACAAAATACAACAATACATACAACTACTATCCCCCAAATCACCCCCAAACTTAAAATATTCAATGCCCTCATTGAAGGTAAATTAAAAGGGTACAAGAGATACTCCCCTACACGCCGGCATCTCCACCCTCCTCGGGTGGTGTGTCTGGTGGTGGATAGACGTGGAGGCTCCAACACAACTGTTGTTTTATTCGAAAGCAAGAAATCATGGGTTGCCTCCCACGAAGCGCCTTTCTTTAACGTCTTTAGCTAGACTTGGCCACCATTTTCATCTTGAAAATTTACTACACCGCATCTCTATAAGGCCATTTAATGATCTTTTCTGGAGCGACATCTTCAACGACAAGCTTTACCCGTATTCGCTCCTCACAAGATCTCTTAACAACATTCTCCCGCCTACCTGAAAAGTTAGCAGCAATAACAATAGCAAGAAAAGGATTTGAATTACAAGAAACATACCCCAGGTGAACTAGCAATGTTTTGAGCTCGAGTTCGGGAGCTCCTTCAAATGATGGCTTAAGGCGCACCTGAGAATTCCAGAGATCTTCCACTCCAAGCAACTTATGTGGAATACGTAGCCCTATTAACCAAGGCACTGTAATCCTCAGTTGGCCATGCTTTGCCTTCTCCGTGTCATACTTTTTACTCTGCCCTGCATCAACCAATTTCAAGCTAAAACACTCCTCATCCTCCGCCGTCAAATTCATGGCTAGAGTTTGCTTCTGAAGCCTCTGTGGATATGGAGAAGGAAAATCGATTTGGATGATCTCTGTAGTCTTCTCCGGAGTATATTTGTCAACAGGAGTGACACTCTTTTCCTCTTCGGCCTCCAGCTGGTCGAAGTCAGATTGCAACGAAGCGGCATTCAACAACTGAACATGCTCTTCTAATTCATCATCTTCCACACTGAGACACTCTTCATCCTTCGAAGGAATTAGCATAGCCGCTTGAGCCTTGGAATTTTCTTGATCTTGGGCTGATTCTTCAAAATTTTCATATTGCAAAGGAAGTGGTTGCGGTTGATTATTCAGAATTGAATTTTCTGATTGGTTTGCCTCCGACTCTGCTTCCTTATCAGCTTCATGTTCTGCTTCTTCCCCATCTCTGCCCTTAGACTCTCCTTCCTGAACTTCGATCATGGTCTCACCCGTGGCTAAGAAAGGCCAGTCAAGACTGATAGTAAGGTTCTTGTCCTCCTCCTCTACATCTAGGCCTTCTGTGTCACTTGCAATTTGATTCAATGTTTGTAATGCATTTGCAATTTGACCAATCTGATCTCCTATTCTCTGGAGAGACAATGCATTGCTTTTAGCCATCAACCTCAATTCTTCTAATTCAGCTTCTTCGGTCGACTGTTGGATAGACCAAGTCTGAAATTGCTGTTGCTGAAATTCAGGAGGTTGAAAGTGTTGATGCACTGGGGCATATTGATGCTGAAATTGTTGCCCCAGTTGCTGCTGAATTCCCCCTGGATTGTATGGCTCATCTTCAAACTGCTGATTTTGGAGCGGGTAGAATGGATATTGAGATTGCTCCATACCACTCTGATTGTAGTCCCAGCTGAAATTTGGCCGGTTTCTGTTATACTCACATTGATGAGTGTAATGTCCACCTGCACACAGCTCACAAACAATTACGAATTCCTGCTCCCAATAATCCATCAAATAAAAAAAACGTCCGAGTCAGTGAATTTAACCCAAATTGATGACAAGATCATAAACTAAACAAACAATGAACCGAGTCCCCGGCAGCGGCGCCAAAAACTTGTTCGCACTTATTCACGCAAGAGAACGTGGTCAACAAGTAATATAGAGTAAATAGGATTCGTTCCCACAGAGACTCAAATTGTTCGTTATGTTCACTTATGCACCAGCTTATGATTTACACTCACTGCTAAGACAATCACAATATTGGTTTGATTTAACTAATGATTAATTACCAACTAAGCCAATTACGAGGAAATAACTTAACTTTAACTTTATAATAAACAAACATGGGATTTCAATTTCATTTACTACTTCATCTAGAATCTTATGCCCTTTAGCCTAGCATGTGACAGAGTTGATTACTGATTAGATGCACTAAACTGATACACACCAACTTTCGTTGTGCATATACCATCCTACTGATCATCCACAATTGATAGAAGTCACGTAGTCACCAAATATGTGTAGTCCCTATATGTCTATAGCAATTGAACACATACCGGTTTAAAATCAAGCATCCATAAAACCACATAGTCAGTGCAAGACGGTTAGAATTACACCACAAATTAATACATGTTCTTCACATGCAAAAACCTATGCTAGCATGAATTGTTCTAAACCCTAGATCCACTTTCGCATTCACTAGGATTAACAAACAATTACAAGTGTTCGCGACGCACTTATAACGAATAAGCATAAACATACTAGGCAATCAATACAATCAATCACACACCAAGGCATAAAAACACTCAATTACTAGAATCCATAGCAAAATCCATTAAAACCCCATGATAACAAATTAGCCCATAATTGACCTAATTGCCATCATAGGTTCAATTGATAACATAATTCTAGAACAACAAATAATTAAAAGAAGAGAGAAAATAAAGTTCAGAAATAACTCCCCAAAGTAGAAGAATACAAAAATTCCAAAGATTACTCCTTGCTTGTCACTAGCTTGGAGATGTATCTTCAAATTGTTCTTGGCTACAATGTTGATGATAAAATAAACTAGAGATTGCTACTCCTAATGATGATGATCTTCCTAATAATCATGATATACAATGATAGGTAGTGTTTATATAGGCCCTAGAATACTTTTCCAACAAGAAAAGACCTAAAAATACAATTTAATTCGAAACAGGATAGAATTTCAGAATTTCCAGCGAGTTCGGGCGCACTCTGCGCGGTATCAGCGCAGTCTGCGCGGTCTGTTACTGTTCAGAATTATAGAAAACTTCCCAGGCTTCGCGTGGACAGCTTACGGGCCTCAAACGGACTTGTAGAACTCCAGATATGACCAAAACAGTGAAGACTGCGCAACCATCCGAATTTTACACAATTTGCTCCTTTCTCCTCCGTTTCTTTCGCATTAGCTAACATCTTTAATACCATGACACATGTAACTCCTTGGTAGCATAACACAAGTGTACCATCTTCATTCCAATACTTAATTCCGCTCTAATATCGATTAGAAACACCAACACTAACCGATAGCTACAACCCTGCACAACTACACAAAACACATAAAAAATACAACAAACTTGAGACCAAGTCAATCAATTTAAGTCGATATGGAACGCTCCAAGTGGATATAAAATCCACTTATCAGCAGGTTTGAAAAGTGTTTGAATTGGAATTGCAATATTCTTCCTGCAAGTTCCTCTATTATGAAAAGTTGATAATATCTGGCTCATCTTTGACATAGCAGATATTTATTCAAAACAAATATATTTTGAGTTACCTTGTAACTTCATCTCATACCTTATATTGGTACTACATCGTTAATGCATGGCATATGGTTTCAAAGATATTTTGGACTGTTATATATTATCACTGTTCAATTATATTTTTGGTGGGCTATTGCTCACCCTTGCTTTATTTATTTATATCACAACAACAGCTAGATCAGATGGCCGCGCAAGGCATACTCAGCATAGGCAGGTGTCAGCCGTCAGAGGATTAACCGCTGAGGACATAACTACCATTGCTAAGGATGCAGCCTCTGGTAGGCTAGTTGTTAGCATTTGTGCATCAAATGTATTTATATATATGGCATATACCAATGGATGGCAAAGAGCATGTAATTGTAAAATTGTAATTCTTTGGGTTGTAAGAACTCAAACTTGTGATTAATAATATTGATGATTACTATGATTTCATCTTTGGGACTATAACGGGTGTGTTTTATGCTGTTGTTTTGGGTCACAAGGTTGTAATTTAAATTATGTTGGTTTTATGGATGGATATTGAGACCGTAACGACCAGATCTCTGACCCTGGATCTGGGGGTGTTACAGAAATGGTATCAGAGAGAGCGTTATATATCCCAGAGATGACGCGACGTTAAAACAATAAATTCATTAAGATAATAAGAACTCTTGCCAAGTTCATAGTCGGACTACTTAATGTAGTATTGACATATAAAACCCTTATGGGAACTATTAAGTATCATGATAGTAACTTAGCTCGTGCTTGTACCGACTAGTAAGGCGACAGACCTTGAGGCATACGAGCAGGAGCACGATGATGCCTGATTATATGCTGACGATCGGATGGTGGATTCGATAGAGTACCCTACTGAGGACCCGGAAGAGGTTCCAGCAGAGGGGGAGAATCCTGTTAGAGACAGGGAAGTCTACCTTGAAGATATGAGGGCCGCAGCCAGAGAGACTGTAAGAGTTAAGGTATAGTGCTCAGAGAAGTGAACGTAAAGAACTGAATTATGAAGAGAATTAAAGAGGCATATTGGATTCATAGCTGGACTGCCGGATGAAGTACCAGCAAGTAAGAATGATTAATGATTATCAAAGACATCGATATATGTTGGGAAGTGGAGTCCCAGGAACAATTGAGATAGAGGCAAGAAGTGTCATATCATTTGATAAATGGGTTAAGTTTGAATATTATCAAGTAGTAATTCGCCATGAGAAGGCAGATTTCATAGGTTATAAGTTGTGAAGCCAAAATGAGATTGATAAGGTGGCTTATTCAGTGAGATGTCCATTTTATGAATGGATCAGCTTAGAAAGTAAAGATAATGGAAAGTGATAGCCTGAATGGATAAAGAATATAAGGAAGTAGTAAGTGAGACAATGATCTCAGAACCTACAAGAGAAGAAGACCAGTGAGTCTGTGATAAACTAGTAATAAGGTTACCGTCAGGAACCAAGTATAAGTCTAGTTCAATTCAATGGAATGATGAACCAGAAACATTAGATGCATGTGATTCAAAGGAATATTAAATTCTTTCTTTTCCTTGAATGGATTATGGTAGTTACCTTAAGTTTATTCTGAAACTGAATCAAAAATGGATTAGGTAAGGCGAGCAGTGGTTGAGATGTAATTGAGAATACTTTTAGATGAAACCTAAGAGAACAGGTGTAGGCCAAGTTCTCGAAGTAAGAGTTTTGGCAAAATGAAGTCCAGTTAATAGGATACATGATCAATAGGAGTAGTGTTGATCGACCCCACCAAGTTAAAGACAGTTTCAAATGGGGAAAGGCCAACCACATCGGCAAAGGTGAGAAATTTCATAAGATTCACGAGGTATTACCAAAGATTTGCTCAGGACTTTACAAAGAGTGCAGTCCCGTAACCCGACTTATTAGTAAGACTAAAAGTTTGAATGTACAAGATAAATGGGGGAAAATCTCCCTGGAGCTAAAGATAAAATTGGTAATGACCCAGCATTAACGTTATCTATTAGAGGAAGGAAAATTTTGGAATTTATTAGGATGCACCTCGTACAGGTTTAGGTGCTGTGCTTGTGCAACACGGCAGTGCAATTGTAGATGCATTCGGACAGCACGGTTCATCAGATTTGGAAGGCCCTGGTAGTGCCAGTTTCGTGGAATGACTAACTTGACGGTAGTGTTCATTCTAAGACTAGATTTTAGGTAGACTAGTATTCGGTAGTATCGACTATTAGGACGATTATATACCAGGAAGATTTGGTATGTTTCAGTTTGGAAACTTTGATTTTCTCTTCTAAGGGAGGTATATATATTTGGTTCCTTCCAATGGTTAGACTCCCAACTTTATGTCAAACGTACCGTTACTCTAACTGCTTACGGTTCGACCTGTTTGGATGTTCCTAGAGTTTTCTTCGGGTTTCGAAATGAATCTTCGTAGTGTTACCAGAAGGTGGATAGATTGACCAAATTTCCCTGATTCTGGAAAGGAATTGGACAAAATTTGGCAAACCTTGTCTTTCGGACTATCTGAATACATCACTGAGGAGAGTGGAAACCGAGGCAAACCCTATGAATTGGGTAAGGTAGCCGCTACACGGATTGGTAGATAGATCCCAATTATTACGATTGATTGTAGAGACAAAATTTTGAAGTTGAGATTGGACGGAAAAAGGGAAATATAATTAAGAAACAAGCCGGACTGAGAAATTCTGGGATTGACTTAAATGAAAATGTTGTTATGCCAGAAGTGTTAAGCTTTTGTGGCGCGTGGAATTAATAAGAATAGTTGAAAGGATAAAAGTAAAGAAAAGGGTGACCGGGCGTGGCACCGAGAAGTCGATTGAGACTTATATGGAATAAAGTTTTGGAAAGATCAAAATGTATCAAAGAAAAAGGCACTATGCCGGCAATCGCTAGAAAAGTAATGCTAGTAGCCAACCCCTAAACTCACATATTTTAGCATGGCCAGATGGGGCCAAGTCACTAAGGATTATCAAGTGACTGAACCAGCAATGTAAGGACAAAGCGGGGTGCTTCTAATCAAGTGCCAACCGCGAGGACTTTTGATATAAATTGAATTGAGATACAGAATGATGGATTTTATATATACCATGGACGTATTAGGATTGAGGGTAGCGACCACTGAAAAGTTACGAAGATTGCCAAAGTCAGTGCAGTAGGATGCATAAATGTTATATGAAGCTTAGTGTCCTCAAAAAGAGCATTAGGCACTAAGAGATTCACGTTGAATACGACCAATATCTTCCAGAACATCCTTGCTACCATTACCAAGTTCTGTATGAAAGAGTAGATAGACATATGTTGTCTTTTGGAAGGTCATGTAGACCGACATTCGTTTGAAAGAAGAGGTTAGCATTAGGCTACCTATAGATTATCAAGATGAGAATGATTGAAAAGAGACCCTTATTAAAGATATATGATTGAATTGCCAAGTACAAGATGTATGTATTCCTTGAAAATAAAATTAAGGATAGAATGTCCAGAGATTAAGACGAACCCTGGGGGATGCACAAAGGATTACATCACCCCTAATAAAGACATTGTGAAATCAAATAATATAAGCGAACCGACCAAGGTGTCAATAACCTGTAAGGATTTGTGGAAAGAAGTCTCGAAAAGCACATAGACGGAATCGTTAAAGAATTGGTTAATGATGTTTGATATACCCTGTAACCAGGAGATGCAGGAGGAATGATGAGAATGGCCTAAGAAACCTTATAAGGAAAGTGGTAATATCCTAAACTTTAAAAGGGAAGTTTGGTAAGGAAGGTATGACATAGTAACAATAAGGCCAGAAGAAGCATGTGTGAAACCATGTAAAAGTATGGATTGAACCAATAAGGTTGAGATTATCCAAAAAAAAAAAAAGTTAAGTAAGGAAATATCCTAGGTATGATTGGGAGTACCTGTAGTCAAGATCGCACCAGAAAGGTGGAAGCAATGACTTTTGGAAAAAGACTGGATTATGCTTTCTCTCATTCAGCAGAATTTAAGGGAGAATGCTTCCATCCTGAGTTGGAATAGATCCAGAAAACATTGATTTCAAGAAATTATTATAATCAGGAAAGGCCAACGAGGTGGCCGACACTTTAAGTATAGGGGAGTAAGTATAAATGCTCATACCAAAGAAATAGAATGATAATGTAAGGACCTTGATGGTCATAATGTGGTAGAGGAAATTACATTCCGTCAAATGATTTTGCCATGATCAACTATAAGAATAGTTTAAGTAAAGATTCGATTCCTGATGTTGCCAGTAGCACATTACCGACATTATGAGGCTCAACGACAGGCCAGACCAAATTCCCCAAGAGACTCGCCTTTCCTTTGGAAAGAGTGGGGGGAAGTTAAGTAACAAGGAATTGGTAGTAGATGACCAGAAACAGAGATGGTACAAATACTGATAAGCTAAATGGCATGATGATGAATGATAAGCAAGTTTATGTTGGTGTATTTCTGCGCAAACAAGATAGAGTACATGAAGTTAAAGATTCGTGATGCTGAAAGGTATCCCTGTATTAAGGATTATCAAGCTTGGAAAGTGATTAAGTAAGACGCTGAGCTTCCAGTCTTCAATTAGAGATGTACGATTAAAAATCTCCTCAACTTATCATAGCTGCGATGCTTGAAGCTTCTCTGCAATTTTATCTGCTTCATGTAATATCTACGTCAAGTTCACGAAGCATTCCCTATGGGTAGGGAATAGTGAATATTTTGTTTTCCTAGAGGATCTTGAATTGACAATTATGAAACCCGTATGTTTAGTTATTCAATCACGGTGTAAACGATAAGCGATGGTGATCCTTCTGAGAAATTAGGTGGTAACGACTGTGGAAATGTCGAATTGAATCTAAGTTAGAGAAATCATCCAGGTTTATTTCGGATGGTGTAATTTCCGGAACGACGGGACATTTGAAATGAAGAATTAGGTTATGATGGTTCATAAAATGATTATAGTAGAAATAAAGAAAAGATTGGGAAATAATTATGGAATGTGAAGCAAGGAATGTTATGAATGGAGTGATGAATGGGTTTTCTTAACGAGCTCTCGGAATGACAACATGATAGTGTTAGAATTATGAGTATGAAAGAGCCAGTGTCGGGGCATGAAATGTGAGTAATAATAATGTCAAGCGAGAAATCCAAGATTTAACCTGAGAGGTTGAAGGATTTTCCAAAAAGTAAGTGGTGCTAATATCAAGCAAGAGTATAGGTCCATAGAATGATGGACAGAGCAGCAAGGACATGTGATATGTGAGATTACGAAAAAGTGGAATTTGATACGAATATGATTTTTAGAAATGATTGATGAAAACAGTGTTTGGAAGCTAAAGTCAGAAAACAGAGTTTAGCTGGAAGCAGTCAGAGTTTAGTTAAACACTGACTGGAAGCGCAACAGAGGTTGTTAAACTCTGTAGCGGTATTGTCTGAAGAGTCAACAGTGTTTGAAGATTGATTCAAGATAAATATGGAAGCAATATCTTTGAAGATTGGAAAGCTGTCAAAGAGATTGAGTTGACTTGGAAGACTGGAGCAATCGTGATTGATATCAATTGTATAGCTTGATTTTAGGAGAATCAGTTACTGATTGTACGAAGCTGTATGTTCTATAAATACAGTTAGGTTAACCCTAGAAGGGTAGTCGAACATTGAGAAATCTTTTGATTGTAACCTAAGCAGCTCTCTGTGATATTTACATCACTGAGAGAGGAATTATTAATTCCAAACAGTTTTTAATTGTTAAACAGTGTGTTCTTGTTAAGTTACTCATACAGTAGTTGATTGTTTATTGTGTATTCGACCTAACAAGTGGTATCAGAGCCTAATCTGTTACTTTATTACAGTTAAAGATCCAAACACAATAGTAATCAATGGCAGAGATACCTCCACCAACTGAGAAAGCCCCTACTACTGTTAGTAGGTATGAAACAATAAGGGTTCCTATACTTAGGCCATCAGAGTATGCAATTTGGAAGGTGAAAATGACCATGTTTCTGGAGGCTACAGATCCAGAATATCTTGATAGAATTTATGAAGGTCCTCACAAACCAACAAAATTATCTGCTGCTGCTGCTGGTGAGGAATCAAAGGTCATTCCAAAGGAAAAGAAAGATCTAACTGCTGAGGATCTTTCATCTATTGCAAAGGATGCAAAAGTAAGACATTTACTTCACAGTGCATTAGACAATGTTATGTCTAATAAAGTGATTAACTGCACCACTGCAAAGGAAATATGGGATGCACTTGAGGTTAGGTGTCAAGGAACTCCTGCAATCAAGAAAAACAGAAGAAACATACTAACTCAGGAGTATGAGCACTTTGAGGCAAAGTCTGAAGAAACCATGACAGAAACATTTGACAGATTCTGTAAACTGCTCAATGATTTGTCATTGGTTAACAAAGAGTATGATTTAGAAGACTCAAATCTCAAGTTTCTTCTTTCTCTACCTGAAAAGTGGGATGTGAAAACAACCACTATAAGAGATAACTATGAACTTGGTGAAACAGAGATTGATGAAATTTATGGACTGCTCAAAACCCATGAATTGGAATTGGAGGAGAGAAATAAAAGATCAAGTAGAAAGTCAAAGTCTGTTGCACTTAAGGTTGAGGAGAAACCATCAAAGAAGGAGGCATCAAGGAGAAAGGCAAAAGGGAAAGCCTTAGTCATACATTCAGAGAATGAGTCATCAAACACTGATGTTGACTCAAACACAGATGAATCATCTGATTCTGAAGATGATGAGGAGATGATGCAAATGGCTGCATTGATGGTAAAGACCTTCAAGAAGATGGGATACAAGAACTTCAAGAAGGGAAAGAGATTCTCCAGGGACTACTCAAAGTCTGACAAGAAGAATTTCAAGAAAGCTGAGGGAAAGGACTTCAAATCTGGTAAGAAAGATAAGTCTGAAATTCAATGCTACAAGTGTAAGGAGATGGGTCACTATGCTCCTGAGTGCAAGAAAGGTAAAACTGAAAAGGCACTCTACACCAAAGGCAGAGATTGGGCAGACACTTCAGATTCAGATGAGGAAGTCAACTATGCTCTCATGGCTACTACTCAGACTGAAAATGATGATCTCAAGGTACCTCCAACTACCTATGCTTATAACACTGATAATATAACTGAATTGAGAATTTATCTTAAAGCATTGCATATCAGTTATAGGGATCAGACTTTAGAAAATGAGAGGATAAAGTCTGAGTGTTCTCAACTCAAAGAAAGAAATAAACTTGTTGAGGAACAGCTAGAGAACATGAATAAAATTCAAAAAGAGAGAGATGATGCAGTGTTTATTGAACAGGAGTTGCTAGGTAAGTATAAGCAACTAGAATCTGAATTGGAGGATACTAAACACATCATTAAAACTTGGACACACTCTGGTAAAGACACTCAAGAAGTGTTTCAGTCAGATACAGTAGGTCTAGGTTACTCTGTAGGAGATGAACTTAGATTTGAAAATCAGGTAAAGGTTAGACCACATTGTTCATCTGAGGGTAATGTCATGGGAACAGGTGGACCTAAGACTGAAGCACAGAAAAAGGCTGTTAAAGAATCATATGCTAAAACTTTTGTTACAGAGGCTAACATTGGTTTAATGACAGACAAACAACTCAAGCATAAGCTTAAGGTGATAAAATCTGTCGACAAATAGAGATTGCCTAAGAAAAACAAAAATGGAAAAGTAGGCATCACATCAGGAATTAAGCCAATGCTTGCTTCATTAGCTCCTAGAAAAACATGTTTTAATTGTGGTAGCACTAATCATCTTGCTAGTTTCTGCAGTAAGAATAAGAACATTAATTCTTTGCCCTCTAAAACTGCAGTAAAGAGTGATTATGTGAGAACTAGACCACAGACTTTATGCAAACACTGTGGAAGTACTTGGCATTCTATTTACACTTGCAGAGATTATCATGCTATTTACTATAATTACTATGAACCCAAGCCAAATTTGAAATGGGTTAAAGTAAACTCTGCAAATGTAAACTCTGAAAAAGTTAGCTTAAACTCTGTTAATGAAAATTCCGCTGCAAAAGCTAACAGAATTAAGAAAGCCAAAGGATCCAAGCAAGTCTGGATCCTTAAAACTAATAATCAGTGATTGTTTGTGATTGCAAGGCACCAGGGTTAGTACCCTAGTTGTGGACAGTGGATGTTCAGGACACATGACAGGAAATAAAGCCCTGCTATCAGAGTTTGAGGAGAAGGCTGGCCCAGAAGTTTCCTATGGAGATGGCAACATAGGACATACACTGGGATATGGCAATATTAATCTTGGAAATGTCATCATCACAAATGTAGCTCTGGTTCCAGGACTCAAGCATGATCTGCTATCTGTGAGTCAAATCTATGACAGAGGATTTCATGTGGATTTTCAGCCTGAATATTGTCAAGTGATCAGTAAATCTACAGGGAAAGTTGCTCTAGTTGGAAACAGACACAATAACATCTATGAAATCAAATTGTCAACAAACACTGATGGCAAAGCAGTGTGTCTGTCTACAAGGATGTCCAGTGAAGAGAGTTGGAAATGGCACAAGAAACTCTCTCATTTGAACCTGAACAACATCAATGAGCTAATCAAGAATGATCTTGTAAGAGGTCTACCAAAGTCCTTGTTGAATGTAGAAGGACTGTGTGATTCTTGTCAAAAGGCTAAACAGAGAAAAGTCTCCTTCAAAAGCAAATCTGAGTCTTCAATTGTTGATCCTTATCATCTACTACATGTTGATCTTTTTGGTCCAGTGAATGTAATGTCTCTTGGAAAGAAGAAATATGCTCTAGTCATTGTTGATGAATATACCAGGTTCACATGGGTATATTTTCTTGCAAAGAAGGATGAAACTGCATTAACACTGACAGAACATATATTACAACTGGAAAAAGGGTCAGAGAATCAAGTGAAGATAATCAGAAGTAACAATGGAACTGAGTTCAGGAATTCATCAATGGAAGAATTTTGCAAGAGTAAAGGGATAAAACAAGAGTTTTCTGCACCTGGCACTCCACAACAAAATGGTGTAGTGGAGAGGAAGAATAGAACCTTGATAGAAGCTGCCAGAACCATGCTAGATGAAGCAAAATTGCCAACTTATTTCTGGGCAGAAGCAGTTCAAACTGCTTGTTTTACTCAAAATGCAACACTGATCAACAAGCATGGTAAAACACCATATGAAATGGTAAAGAAGAAGAAGCCAAATCTAAAATATTTTCATATTTTTGGATGCAAATGCTTTGTGTTGAAGACTCATCCTGAACAGTTGACCAAGTTTGACCTAAAGGCAGATGAAGGAATTTTTGTTGGCTATCCACTGTCAACAAAGGCATTCAGAGTTTATAATCTGAGAACCAGAGTGATCATGGAATCAATTCATGTGTCATTTGATGACAAGAAAATAACTGGACTTGAAGATGTAAATGAACATGATCAACTGCACTTTGAAAATGAAGATTTATTCTCTGAAAAAGTAAACTCTGATCAGACTGATGTATCAAACTCTGTTGATCTAAACTCTGCACCTCTACTGGTAAATACTGAAGAAACTCTTCAATCAGAAACAAGGGAAGAACCAGTTGAGGGGGAACATGAAGAATCACATCAAAGTGATAATTCAAACACTGAAAGTGACTCAGTTGATGATTCTTAATCAAACTCTGTTGATTCAAACTCTGTTGATAATTCTGAGAAGTCACATTCAGGGGGAGCATTAGAAAATGAAGAGAGACACCAAGAAAATCGGGAGAGCATGGATCAAGGGGGAGGATCACATGATGACAGAAGCAATTTGCCTTCTGCAAGAAAATGGACTAAATCTCACACACCTGATTTGATTATTGGTGATCCAGATGCAAAAGTAAGGACAAGAAGTGCAACAACAAATGAATGTCTGTTTCATGCATTCTTGTCACAATCTGAGCCAAAGAAAGTTGAAGAAGCTCTTAAAGATGCTGACTGGATAACAACAATGCAAGAAGAGCTAAATGAATTTGAAAGAAATGAAGTGTGGACACTTGAACCAAGGCCCAAGAACAGATCCATTGTTGGTACTAAATGGGTTTTCAGGAATAAAACTGACAGTGAGGGTGTTATCACAAGGAACAAGGCAAGACTGGTTGCAAAAGGCTACTCACAACAGGAAGGAATAGACTATGATGAAACATTTGCTCCAGTGGCTAGATTGGAGGCAATCAGAATCTTTCTTGCATATGCCTCTCACATGAAATTCAAAGTATTTCAAATGGATGTAAAAAGTGCATTTTTGAATGGAAAACTTGAAGAAGAAGTGTTTGTGGAACAACCACCAGGGTTTGTAGATCCAAAATATCCAGACCATGTCTACAGGTTAGACAAGGCACTCTATGGACTTAAGCAGGCACCAAGGGCATGGTATGAAACCCTTGCCAAATTTCTACTAGAAAGTGGATTTCACAGAGGTACTATTGACAAAACTCTGTTTTACTTCCAAAATGGTAGTGACTTGCTTTTAGTTCAGATATATGTGGATGACATCATTTTTGGGTCTACTAATGATAAACTCTGTAAGAAGTTTGCCAAACTCATGCAGTCAAGATATCAAATGAGTATGATGGGAGAGCTTAGTTATTTTCTAGGCCTACAGGTGAAGCAAACAGATGATGGAATTTTTATAAATCAAGCAAAATATACCAGAAACCTTCTCAAGAAATTTGGTATGCTTGACTGTTCATCTGCAACAACTCCCATGGCAACTGCAACAAAATTGGACAAAGATGCAGGGTCATCAGTAGATATGACAAGTTACAGAGGAATGATTGGTTCTCTACTCTATTTGACAGCTAGTAGACCTGATATCATGTATGCAACTTGTTTGTGTGCAAGGTTCCAGGCAGATCCAAGAGAACCACATTTAACAGCAGTAAAGAGGATATTCAAGTACCTGAAGGGCACTATAACTTTGGGGCTGTGGTATCCAAGAGAATCAGAGTTTAAACTTCTTGGTTACTCTGATGCAGACTTTGCTGGATGTAAGATAGACAGAAAAAGCACCAGTGGAAGTTGTCAATTTCTGGGTGACAGACTTGTTTCCTGGTACAGCAAGAAACAGAAGTCAATATCTACATCTACAGCTGAAGCAGAGTATATTGCTGCTGGTAGCTGCTGTGCACAGATTTTATGGATGAAGAATCAACTGCTGGATTATGGATTAAGGTATACCAAGATACCTATTTACTGTGATAATCAAAGTGCTATTGCAATGACAGGTAATCCAGTGCAACATTCAATGACAAAGCATATCGGCATAAGGTATCACTTCATCAGAGAGCATGTAGAGGAAGGCAACATTGAGCTTCACTTTGTGTCTACAGAACAACAACTTGCAGATATCTTCACCAAGCCATTGAGTGAAGCTACATTTACAAGACTGGTCAATGAACTAGGAATGGTCTCTAGTTTTGACTAGAGATGTTGGTTAGACTCAAAAACTTATTTCTAAAATATGTTGCTCATGTTTCTGCAAATTGTTAAGTGCTATGTGAACCTTAGTATTAAATTCTGTTATGCATGCTTATGTTTAAAACTTTTTAAACTCTGTTAGCATGTCTGTCTGTTAAACACTGTTAACATGTTAGATACACTCAGTGAATTCAGAATTGATTATTGTCTGAATGAAAACACCAATGAAGAAAAATGTATGAAGCAAGATTCTCAGTAAATAAATCATGATTATTTCTGAGTCACTGTAATCTAATCAGACTTTGTGCAGTAAATCAACACAGCATGATACTGTTTCATATTTATAGCATCTCTTAGTTTATTCAGTCCTAAACTCTGAGTCTATGAATATTGTGTGCATTGCCTCTCATAAATAATTTTGGTTATTGATGAACTCTAAACTCTGATAAGTGACATTCTGTTTCCAAAAGGTATGGTTCATGATGATTTCTTGTTTGTACTTGTGAAAACCATAAAACTTGAGATGTGTCATTGAATAGTTTGGTGAGTTCAGATTCATGTCTACACCCTGTGAGAGTTTGAGCCAAATCAGTGATTGATACATTTTCTATCAATCAGTATTTATTGTTGTGTGATATTAATCAGGTAGTATGTTTCTCTAGAACTTGTATTAAACCATTTTGAGACTACATGATATGTGTGTGCATGAAAATGATAAAGGCAATAGGATTTACCCTTTCTTCAAACACTGTTCAAAATTCTTTTGAACTTTGTTCAAACACTGTATAAACACTGTTCATAATTTCCATCCTTAGTAAACCCTTTTGAGCCTTATTAACTGCTCATTTTTCTTATACTCTGATGTATTAAGAGCAGTTAATTTTTTTTTTCTCAAGCAGATGAGTGTTTCTCAAGAAAAGAAATAGTTTACTCAGTATATATGCTAAACAAAATTAATAAAAAAAAAAAAAACAAGAAAAAGAGCATATATACTGATCTTGTACAAATATATATACTAACATTGTGACTGAACACTTTGTTCTATTAAGATGTTCAGCTTGAAGTCACTCATGAATAAAACATCTCTTTTCATCTGTTTGATCTTACTCCATTTAAACCCTGAATAAAGTCCTTTTGATTTGTGAATACATGTACTCAAAGTAGTGTAGAATTGGTGGACATTCAAGAATATGGTAGATTCTACTATTTCTGATTGAATGTGAGAGTAAACACTTTACCTAAACACTTGTGTGTTTGAGAGTTTGTGAGAATATCCAGTTCATGACTGTTATTCACTGAATGATGCTCTGATTTCAATCTCTTGATATTTTTGTCTTTAAAGACTGTGTGCTTACTTGGATAATCATGGACATCAAAGGGAATGGAAGTTTTCAGATTTCTGTATTACAGTAACTACAGAGTTTAGCATTCATCAAACAATCAGTGTTTACTATGAGAGTTTGTGCATTCAGTGTTTATTGATTCATGTTATGGATTTTATGAAATATTAGATGCTTTAAAAATTGATTATGGTAAACTCTGCTTCACACACACTCAATTCACAACTGTGCAATTTTTTGTAAGGGTTTTAGTGATTAAGTTGGAAAATTGATAAACTCTGTTGAGTTGTGTTAAGTACTCTGAGGTAAAGTCTCATTGAGATGATTTGACTATTTTGGAGTAATTGGAGTAGTTGACAACTGTTAATGTGTCTAAGTGTCGTGATTATAGGAATGACAGCGGTAATTATTAAGTGCTCCATTGGTTGTTTGACACGTGTCCCATGATTGTGTCCCACTCACACACTACTCTACAACAGTTGCGCGCTTTTACTAAATAAACGATTGAGTTTTAATTTTACTCTAATCGTCTTTAGTCTCTCACTCCATATCGATTCACATTCACCTACTCACAGTTACTTGCATATTCATTCACTTTCACACTTCTCATATACTCTCCTTCACATTTTGATAAACACTTACAGTGCATACACATCCTTTCTCTGAATATCTTCGTATCACTTTTTACTAATGGCAACTAAAGCGTTTGATGCAGCAGGGTTAGTTTTTCTCCCTAGTAACTATGCAGCACCATTGGAGAATGCAAATGCTCCACAGGCATTTCATTTGTTCCAAAATTTCTTGAACGATTCTGAGATAGGGAAAGCTCTAACAGCACCACCTACACTATCTGCTTCGCAAATTGCTGCTTTCTGGACAAACTCTGTATATGATGATGGAGAAGAGTCTGGCACTCCCACAATCACTTTCACTCATGATGAATCAGAGTATATTATTACTCCAACTACTGTTAGGGATGCTCTGGATTTTGAGACACACACTTCTTACAGTGTTGTTGGTCATGATCGCTTGAGGACAATGTTGGAGCAAATTGGGTGTGCAGGAAACTTGAATAAGATAGGGTCTTTGAGACGGCCAAGTTTGAGAAAGGAATGGAGTTTCTTTTTCGATTGCATTACAAGAGCGTTTGGAAAGAAGACAACAAACTGGGATGCACTTCCTCTTGATACTCTCCAAAGTGGTCATGCTCTACTATATGGAGGTAACTTCGATTTTGGTAGACTAGTGCTAATGAATTTGGGAGAGCGTTTGTCTGAATCTAATACTGTCTATTTTGCTCATTTTTGTCAAATATTATTCACTGCTTGTGTGCCTAACATTCCAATTGTTGAAGCTGATGTGATTCAGCCTTTTCAAGTTGCTAAAAGAATGTTTTCTGATTTGACAAACAAAGATGTCACTAAACAGCAAATACCTGAGATGTTTATGCCTTTAGCCTTACAGAACTATGTAAACCAACCACAAGACCCTCAATCACCACAACAAATGTCTGAACCTTTAGACACCATAAACTCTGATCCAACATCTACAACACCCACACCCACTGTACCTACTACATCTCATCAACCACAGCCAGAAACCTTAAACTCTCCACCAATAAACTCTCCACTCTTAAACACTGAACCCTCAAACACTGAAACATTAAACACTGAAACCTTAAATACTGAAACCTTAAACCCTGAGCCAGCACCTACTGAAACAGCCACAACCAAGCCAAAGAGAAAGAAACACACCGCCCTAAACACTAAACACTCAAAGGCTAAACAGACATTACCTGGAGCTGTTTATACTAGAAGAGTGAAGCAACATGCAAACAGACCTTCCTTTTCACCACCTAGAGAGAGCTCAAGTGAAGATGAAGAGGAGGTTGTAGTGCCTCCAATCAAGAAGAGGAGATTAGTTCTTTCTGATTCAGATGAAGAGAATGTTGTTGAAGCTCCAGAGGTGATTTCACAGCAAACACCTACTGTTGAGGATGAAGAAAATGTTTCTATACCTGCAGAGGTTGAAATGCCTGCAGAGGATAATGTTAATGATGAAATACCTACAGAAGATAAAATGCTTGTAGCAGAGGATCACAGAGATGGTTTTTCACCAGTGAATGATGTTCCTGAATCAATTCTTGATCCTATCTCACCTATTGTTCATGTTGAAGCTCCTGGTGTAGCTGATGAGCCTGCAGTAAATGTTCCTGAAGCTGCAGTACCACACACAGAGCTGGTATCTTCTCCAATTCAAGACAAAGGTGATGAAGTTGATCAGGCAACTAAGGTGATTTTTGAATCTATGCCTGTTGAAGATACAAATATAAACTCTGTTGCAGTTCCTGTGCAACATGAGGAGACTGTTGAAGAAAATGCAAAAGTTGTTGGAGAAACTGTGGCTGACACAGCTCAGCACAGTGATTCTTTAAAGGATGCTCAAGTTAAAAATGCAAGTGCTGAGAGTGAATCTGAAAGTAGTGCAAACTCTGATTCTTTTGTGAGTGCACCAGCACAAACAGATAATAAGCATAAACCTTTTGATCAGCCTTGTCCATCTCATGCAGTTGAAGTAGAGCATCTTGCTAAATCTGCTGAAAATTGGTATAAACAAGATTGCATTTTTCCAAAAGGGAGAGCATCTGAGTTTGTTAAGCAAACTGCAAAGCAAATTTCAAATCCAGAGATCTTATCCTGTTTAAAGGCAACTGTGGTGCAAGTCAAGACTCTGGAAGGCAATTTTGCTGAAACAAAACAAGAGATTGCTTCTTTAAAGACTGAGATACAGTCAAGAGAATTGAAGATGGATAGAGAGTCTAAAATAAAAGCTGTTCAGCTGTCTAAAGTTCAAGACACTCTCTTTGCCAGGCTAGGAAAAGTTGAAGAAAATCAGACTGCTTTGTTTTCTAAGGTGGATTCCATTGCTAACTCTTTGGAGCTCATTACATCAATACTCATTCCTGATGATGTCAAAAAGGGGGAGAGAGTTGCTAAGTCAAAATGCAAAGTTTCTCAAACTCTGACTAAAAAGGATGATGCTGGAGATGGAGGGGCAAGTGAAAAGAGTAAGGTATTAAACTCTGAAAGGCAAACTCTGAGATCTGGCAAATCTTTTAAATCACAGTCTGTTGGAATAAACACTGAAACTCAAGGTACTTCAAAGACCAAGAGTTTGGAATTAACATCAAATCCAAAGACTGATGAAGAGTTAGCTGTTAAGCTTTTCATGGAAGAGAATGCAGAAGGAGTTACAATAGAAGATGCTAAAGCAGAAGAGAAGAGTTTACAAGAAAAGCATTTGAAAGCTCTAAAGTCTGAAAAAGCAAAGAAGAATGTGAAAGTTGCTAAAGCTGCAAAGCCTGTTCTTAAAGGCATACAAATCAAAGAACCAGTTGGTACAAATCAAAGAATGCAAGTATTTAGAAAACCAACAGATGCAGAAGCTAAGCAAAAGCTGAAAAGTATAGTTACAACCTCTGTTGATACACATGTTGTAAAGAAGAATGAAGACACAACCTCTGTTGCTGCACAAGTTGTGACCACACCATTATTGTCTTCTCAGTTGAAATCAACATTTAAGAGAGGTGCTCCTCATGATTCAAGACTAGAAGCTACAATTCCAATGGATTTTACTGATGGTAGAGCTTTGTCTGGTAAAGTTGGATACAACAAAGAAGGCATAGGCTCACACAGAGATAAAAGGCAATATGTTGGTCCTAGAGATCCTTCTTCACTGTCTGCTCCAGGACGTGGTGTCACTCAAGAGAGTTTAGACAAACTGGAGTCAGTACAGCTTGTATATCAGAAGAGTCTAGAGAAGGATTTCTTGCTATATTTCATGGCTGATGGAACAGTATTTAAAGTCTCTGAAAAGGATATCGAATTAAAATACTGGGAGGAACTTGAATATGTTTTGTATATTTTCAGAGTGAGAAATCAAAGAGCTCAGTCAGTTGCAAATGTGCTTAGACAAAGAATGATTCAAAACCTTGCAAGAAGGCAAATGAAATTCAACAGCAAGTATGTTCCTAAATACAGAGATTGGAATGGCAATCTGATTGAAATGGAGAAGGGAACTACAAAACTGAAGACTGATCTTGGAATCACTGTTCTAGATTTTAATGTGAAATCTGAGGAAGTGAAATACATAAGGCTGGGAAATGAAATGAGAAGAAACAAAATCTACGATCTTAGAGCTGCTATCTATCAAACTGATGAGAATGATCCTCAGTTGAGAGAAATCAAGGAAGCTATGCAGATAGAGCTTGAAAATGCTGAAAGAAGGTTGCTTATAGACTATCTCAGAACAAAGCCTGATCTGCAAGAGATTAGAAATTAAAGTCTGTAAGAATTTTCTTATTTTCTGTAGAATTTGTTAAGTAATAGCTTAAACTCTGTTTGTATGTTAAACACTGTAAAACTTTGTATTTGTTTTGACATCATCATTTACTGTAAACTTGTACATTTTGATAATGGACAAGTTGGGGGAGATTGTTAGAAATGATTGATGAAAACAGTGTTTGGAAGCTAAAGTCAGAAAACAGAGTTTAGCTGGAAGCAGTCAGAGTTTAGTTAAACACTGACTGGAAGCGCAACAGAGGTTGTTAAACTCTGTAGCGGTATTGTCTGAAGAGTCAACAGTGTTTGAAGATTGATTCAAGATAAATATGGAAGCAATATCTTTGAAGATTGGAAAGCTGTCAAAGAGATTGAGTTGACTTGGAAGACTGGAGCAATCGTTATTGATATCAATTGTATAGCTTGATTTTAGGAGAATCAGTTACTGATTGTACGAAGCTGTATGTTCTATAAATACAGTTAGGTTAACCCTAGAAGGGTAGTCGAACATTGAGAAATCTTTTGATTGTAACCTAAGCAGCTCTCTGTGATATTTACATCACTGAGAGAGGAATTATTAATTCTAAACAGTTTTTAATTGTTAAACAGTGTGTTCTTGTTAAGTTACTCATACAGTAGTTGATTGTTTATTGTGTATTCGACCTAACAATGATTATTTTTCTTCTCTAATAAACCTCTATAGTTCAGAGGTAAATTCTAAGTATGATATTTTGACAATCATGAAAACTTTCTTATATGATTCTTTGAAATTCGTTCTTTTCTTCTCCCTTATTTATCTTCTTCTAAATTGAGAAGAACGACCCTTTAAAGAGGGGAGGTAATACTACGTGACTCTCTGTCTGTGTGATAGGAGTCTAAGTGGAATGCCATTAATTGTTTAATTGCTTGTCAAGTACTAAAGGCTGGCCCCCTTCTGTACTAGCTATGCAATATAACAAATGTTCATTGATCACAGTGATCTCTCGATAATTTTTTTTTTTCACCTAAATATATATACATCGAGATTGCGAAGATTAAAGCGATTAGGAATTGCAAAATTACGAGTGAGGTTATCTCCGGACTTCGTTACGCGTTAGTGATACCGAAGTCACTGCACGTACCAATAAGGTTAATAGTATAAGAACGGACAAGAGCGTATACCGGATGATGTGTTATGCGAAAGTATCAAAGAATTGGTAGAACGGATAAAGGGTGTATTGTAACACCAGTATGATGTGTTTTAGAAAGATTGGAATGTGTAAAGATCGACCAGAGAATTGGAAAGCGAAATAACCAACAAGTACCCCATTTGTCTTCTACCTGATTCCGGGACGGAATCCTTTTAAGGAGGGGAGACTGTAAGAACCCAAATTTTCGGTAGAATTAAAACTTTTTATATATTGATGAAAGAATGAACAGTGACTCCGACTATAAGGTATTAACAAAGAATGTGAATGAGTATAGATTTAAATGATCATATGTCATGAAGAATACTTTTGGTTGATAGCATAAATAAGAATAATCTATCTCCTAAGGATATAAGTTATATTATTCCAAGAAAGATTATTCTTGTGTCATCCAAATCAATATCTATTATAAGTCCAGCGGTTCCGTAAAAAGGTTAAGGAGCACTCGAGAGTAAACCAGGTTCATTTTCCTAATTATAGGAATTAAATAAAAATAAGTGATGAATAGTGATTTTGGTGGAATTTAGAATATTATTATAATAATGCTATATCCGGTATTCGGAACGGATTTCTGAGTTCGTATTAGTGATCCAGGAGGAAAATAAGTGTATGTAAAAGCTGTCGGATTCAGAAACAGAGCACTTTCATTTTCTCCGAGAATTCCCTGGACACTGCCAGACTTAAGGATTTATTTAAGGGATTTAAGGAATTTAAATTCGAGAAGTATTAAGAAAGATGGAGAATGTTATTATAAATATTAAGAAGGTTTTCGGTAAAACCCTAACTAGAAACGGTTGAGTTATTCCTCCGAACGATCAATGAAATTGAGCAATAACCGGACAAAGAGACAAGCAGAGAACCAAGAGGTGTGATGAGCTAGTGGAAAGTGACATAATCACTTTATGCTAGATAAGATCAAAGAAACCAAGCTAGTTGCATTACTAACTAGCACCATTAAAGATCAACTAGTACTTAGCATCTCTTTACCATTCCACCACTTAAATATCAACACATACTCATCCAAAAACATCATCCCTTGCATCATCACTTTATTAAAGCAAGATAAGATGAGATATTATCCAAAACATATCACTTTATGCATTATTATCAAAAGTAATCAACCAAGCCAAACACCATTTCTCTCCACCAAGAGCCATTCGGCTTTCCCCTTAATTCAAAGATCAAAATCAACCTTTCAACCATTGTTTGATCTTGAGATTTTTATGGTACATCCTATAATTCGTAAAAGTGATACCCTAGAAATCTTAGCCTCAAACACCACTTTTTCCATTTTCAAATAAATCCTTGAAGATGAGGGTGAATAGTGATTTTCAAGAACAAATTCTTGGATCTTGATTTTTTGGATGATCTAAGCTTGGTTAAGGGTATACAAGGACTATACAAGGCTTAGCAAGGTCTCACACACATCATGGAAGGTATATATCACCAAAACCCTAGCTTGTAATTTGAGATTTATGATTGTCTTGATTGGGTTTAGATTAGTATGATATTGATGATGATTATAAGCATGATTATGTAGTTAGTTATGTGATTTAAGAAGCATGATGATATTGGTAGTAAAATCAGTAGCTATTGGACTTATGAGATGAGTTATATGATGATAAGTTGTTTAGATGCCCGGTGTGGCTTGGTTGGATTGATTCGAGTTTTGGAATGTCCGAGTTATAGCCGTCGTAATGCCCGATTGTTGTTAACCTTAAGTAACCGTGCATCACAGTAGCTTTAACTCACTGTTAAGCTTCGATTTCTGCCATGATAAGCTAGATTATGTTATAAGCTTCGTTTTGATATAAAGATCATGTGAAACGGACTTACGGTTTAGGAGTTATGGTTTAATTCGTAAAAGTGGTTCGAAACCGTAATCGAAAGTTCGTAACTGAAATTGGAATCCCTTAACATGACTAAGTCAGTGACGAATCTTGATAATTAAATATTAGATATAAAAATGAAGGTGTGAGAGAAAACCTCATGTGAAACGGATCGTTTTCCGATTTTATAAAAATATTTGAATCGAGGTTAAGTGCGAAGAAACCACTTTTCGGAGGTAACACTATTCACTAAATGCTCCTGCCCTGTTTTAGTAAAATTCCGAAAAATTAATCTTCTAATCTAAGTCCAATTTTGAGTTAGCTACCTTCTAGACATTCTCTAGATCATGTACGCGAAAACGGTGCGTCATTTGAGTTAACGGTTACCGAGTTATGAACGTTTTAGTAAAAGAGGTGTGAATAGTAAAGATCCGTAGTCGACTGAACTTCAAAAATACATTTCACCTATTTAGACTCGTGGCTTCGAATTGGAAATTTTATGATAAATATTACAAATACCAAAGATTATTTTATAAGTGGTTTCGTAATTAAATACGTTTCCAGTGATTTATTAAAAGTGTTGAAGTACGAGTCTCGAAATAGTGATTCTCAGAAAAGTCAACCCTAGGGGTACTAATTTGGCCACCCTTTTTGGCTAAGTTAAAAAGGGAATTTCGAGTCGACTAAAACACGAAACTTGTTAAGAATTATCAAGACCACATATTGGTGCAAAGAACGAGGTTATAATTGATTAAGTAAGATATACGAAAAATCTGACATTAAGGGTGGGTTCGAGGTGTGTTTTGGACCAAACTTACATGACTTAAGTTAAGTTATACTTAACCTTCGGAATGTTAAGTGATTGACCTCGGTTGTTGTGACTATTTATAGATCACTGGATCGACACGAGACACACTACCCCTACAGGATTACCAGGCAAGTTTCCAATACTTGGAACTGTTGTTGTGATAATATATATGATGATTGTTTTATACATATGTCATAGCATGCATGCCTACTTTCAAGTTAATATTGAATTACTTGTTCCCTGAATTGATATCGGCTTATAGACTATATATGAAATATCAGTTATAAGCCGGATTGTTTGGTTAAGACCCTTAGCGAAGGGCGTATGATATTCATACTTCAAATATAGACCGGGAGTCGATATTTTGTAATATATAAATAGTCGTGGAAACCCGGAGGGATCCCAGCGACAAATTTATTATTTCGAGGATTTTTATTCGATTACGAATCTTTCGAGGAACGTTATTTGAGTATTAACTCAGTGAAGGAATATTTAATGAATATTATTTTAATATTCATTTAGAATGTCATTTATGTAATGAATATTATTTTGATCATTCATTGGAGTTATTTAGTTAATGAATATGATTTTGAATATTCATTAGAGTTATTTGGTTGACGAATATCATTCCCAAATATTCATTTGGCTTACTTATTATTATTTGGAATATTCATTTGATCTTTATTTATTTAATGAATATTACTTTCGAATATTCATTTAAGGTTTGATTTACTTAATGAATATTATTTAAAATATTCATTGGAAGTTCTATTTACTCAAGGAATATTACTTCGAATATTCCTTTAAAGTTTTGATTACTAAATGAATATTATTCGGATATTCATTTAGAATATTATTTGTTTAATGAATATTATTTGGATATTCATTTGGAATGTTATTTGTTAAATGAATATTATTTTCAAATATTCATTTAAGGTTTGATTTATTCAGTAAATATTATTTTAAATATTTAGTTAAGTTTATTTATTCAATGAATATTATTTTAAATATTCATTTAAGAAGAGATTTATTTAATAAATAATTCTATATATTCATTCGAGGATTACTTACGAGCAATATTATGATTTAATAATATTCCGTAATTATTATTGACTTAATAAATATTCTTGGAATATTTAATTAAATTCTTTTGAATTATTTTTGTAATGATTTATATTATTCAAAGGTTATCCTTCACCTTCAGATATTATGTAAAATATTTCGAAGTCTTTTATGACTATTTTATCAAAGGGAGGTTCCCAAAACTCTATTTTCATTTAAATCTGTCTTATAAGAAGATTTAAATACTCGCTCAAACCTCCAAAAACATATAAGGGGACCTCACTTAGGAGCTGTTATTTATTTGACTGCCCGGTCATATTCTTGCTAAACTATCTTGTCACTCACATCTTGATTCTTTCAAACATCGATATGAATCTTTTTGGTTACCTCCTCAACGCTCGAGGGGTAAGAATTGATGGAACAAGTTTATATTCATCAACAAGCATCAGCTTGGGAAATATTGGTGATTTTTCCTTTCCAAATAGATACGACTACTTTGTGGAGTCCTATCAACAAGTAATATACTTGGGGAAAGGGGGAGGAACTTTACGTTACAAAGTTATGGATGTGAAATGAACTAGGAGATGCGTAAGTGACCCAGTGGCGCCGGTCCAGCAAATGGCCCAACCGTTGGCCGGGGGGTTCCAGAGGGCGGTAGACAAGTAAATCCGTCGGTGCTTCCTTCTACATGTAGTAAACAAGAGGTGGGGAGCATAATATGCGACTGATCATCGTGTAAATGCTATGTCTCCTGGCGCGTCAAACTCCAGTATTAGTTCATCTCTCAATGTTGGAAATTTCCTGCAACCTTATCATTATTGGCAGGTTTGAAAAGTGTTTGAATTGGAATTGCAATATTCTTCCTGCAAGTTCCTCTATTATAAAAAGTTGATAATATCTGGCTCATCTTTGACATAGCAGATATTTATTCAAAACAAATATATTTTGAGTTACCTTGTAACTTCATCTCATACCTTATATTGGTACTACATCGTTAATGCATGGCATATGGTTTCAAAGATATTTTGGACTGTTATATATTATCACTGTTCAATTATATTTTTGGTGGGCTATTGCTCACCCTTGCTTTATTTATTTATATCACAACAACAGCTAGATCAGATGGCCGCGCAAGGCATACTCAGCATAGGCAGGTGTCAGCCGTCAGAGGATTAACCGCTGAGGACATAGCTACCATTGCTAAGGATGCAGCCTCTAGTAGGCTAGTTGTTAGCATTTGTGCATCAAATGTATTTATATATATGGCATATACCAATGGATGGCAAAGAGCATGTAATTGTAAAATTGTAATTCTTTGGGTTGTAAGAACTCAAACTTGTGATTAATAATATTGATGATTACTCTGATTTCATCTCTGGGACTATAACGGGTGTGTTTTATGCTGTTGTTTTGGGTCACAAGGTTGTAATTTAAATTATGTTGGTTTTATGGATGGATATTGAGACCGTAACGACCAGATCTCTGACCCTGGATCTGGGGGTGTTACACCTTCCTTGTAGGAGTCAGTTCCCATATCGAATTCTGTGTCTTGGAGGCTAAGCTTGGTAAGAGTAATATACTTATCTGACTCTTATTGTTGAGCTGGTTATTACCCCTAATATTAATTACAAAATTAATATTGTAAATAGGGTTTGGGCCCATCTGGTGGGCCCCACGTTTTGACCATATTTGGTCCATTTAATGCCACATTAAATGTGTCTTTAGGGCTTACTTTTAGTCCATATCAATACTATATAAAAAATAATTATTGTATAAAAAGATTATAAGTTAAAAGAAGTTATATTAGACCTGCATTTTAAAAAAGTCTAAAATAAAAAAAGTTATAACTTAATAAGGAGGCCAATTTAATTATTATGTAAATAACATTAAATTTCTATTATATACCAAAATAAAAAAGATCGTTAGGTCTTAAAATCAAAAGAAGGAAATTGTTATTTTCTAATATTAAAACCTGTATTTGGTTGTTAGTAGAAGTATATTCAATACTGTGATTTTGATTAATTCAACCAAATATAAGTAAATTTTCTAAATCGAATAGAATTTTCAACGCAAAAAATCGTCAAATTCTTTTAAGGCCTAATAGAATTTGGTTGAATATTCAACAAAATTTTCAATAGAATTTTCAACGCAAAAAATCAAATAAATTCAACATGTGTTTGATTCTGCGTTGATTTGATTTGAAAATAATAATTAAACCATCAATGAATTAAACATTATTTTCTTAATTTCACATGGACTATAAAATCGTTCAAATCAAATTTTAAGAATTCAAGATAGAATAAAGATATTAAATCGAACGTATAAAATCTTATATATATATATATATCAATTTTTTAACAAAAAATTGGTATGTAAATTAATAACATATAAAATTTAAAATTTTAATATAATTATAGATATTAAAAAAGGAGCCGTGCGTTGCACGGGTTATAAGCTAGTATATATAATAAGCATAAGAGAGATCTTATCCAAAATTTTGGTCGTCGTCATTGTACTACCAAAATCATATGATCCGCTGGATTAAAAGTAATCCTTTGGATTATAAATTATATCCTTGTATATTTATTTATAATTTTCACTTTGTTAATTTATTATAATACCCTTTGTTTTTTTTCTTCATCATTAGAACTAAATTTAATTTAAAAATATCTTTATAAGAGGGATCTTATCCAAATTTTTGGTTTGTCGCTGTACTACCAAAATTATATGATCAGTTGGATTGAAACTAGACGATGAAGATTAGATCACATAAAAAAGAAATTATAATCTAAAAAGGATATAATTAGAAAAAGGTTGTATTAGAAGTGAATTTTAAAATAAAATTATAATCTAAAAAGGATATAATTAAAAAAGGTTATGGTTTAAAAAAAAAAGGTTATATTATAATTGAATTTTAGAAAGAAAATTATATTTTAAAAAGTATATAATTAAAAAAAGTTGTATTAGAATTGATTTTTTTTATTAGTATTAAAAAATTTCATATTTACTATTTGGACTCTGTCTTGAGATCTATAAATCAGATTTGAATGATTTTACAATCCATGCGAACCTCATAAAATTATCTTTAATTTAGTGATGCTTTAATAATTATTATTCAAATAGAAACACTCAGAATATCAAGAAAAAATATAATTACGAATTTTTACATTAATCCTAATCTATGTAGAAGTTCTACATTGATAATGCTATCAATCGTAGAAAACCTAATTGTATAAGATTTAAATCATTGACATATACATTTTCGTATTTCAATATGAATATACTTTTTATTTTATAACATATTAAAATATAAAACATTTTTTATGCTAAATCCAACGATTTTCCTCTATTTATTTTGAGATCTTTGTCGTCCGGAGGAATAGACGATTATCAAAATTTTGGACAAAATCTATCTTATATAAATATATATACAGAGTACTTTTTAGTTTATAACATATTAAAATATAAAACATTTTTTTATGCTAGATCCAACGATTTTCATCTATTTATTTTAAGATCTTTGTCATACGGAGGAATAGACTACCGATTATCAAAATTTCGGACAAAATCTCTCTTACACTTATTATTAAAATTGTATTTGATTGTGAGTAGAACTATCTTTAAATAATTATAAGGATATTTTGATAATCAAAACGAATTATAAGTAGAATTCATAAATCAAATAGAATTTTCAACTTAAAAAATCGTCAATTTCTTCTCTTTTTTGTTTCCGTGTAGATTTAATTATATTAAACCATCATTAATTTAAAGATTATTTTGTTAATTTCATGTGGGTTGTAAACGTCCAAATCAAATTTTAAAATTCAAGATAGAGTACAAATATTAAATCGAATATGTAAAATCTTATATATATATATATATATATATATATATATATTAATTTTTAAACACCAATTTGATATGTAAATTAATAACTTATAAAATTTCATAAAAATAATATAATTATAGATATTAAAAAGGAACCGTGCGTTGCACGGGTTATAAGCTAGTTCATTATAAAATGCCCGTTTAGCAACAAAGCTTATTGGGCATATTTGACTTTAAGTCCGGCCCAACTTAATTAAAGGTGTTTGGGTAAACTTATATTGATCTTATAGCATCTCCAACGGTGTTTTGTAAAATGATTGGCTAAATATTGATTATGTAAAATTTGTTGAACCTGTAACGTGTTTTACTCTAATGGGATTGACTATATTGGTTGACTATATTTTAAAAATGGTATGTTATTATTATTTCAAGTTGTTAAAAATAGAATGTATTATTTTTATATGGTAATTGATGATGTTGAGTTAAACTACAGGTTGCTAAAGGTTCGACAAATATAGCCAACCTATTGTGGTTATCTATATTTTTACCTAAGAGTTTTGTCTCATTGGAGTGGACAAAATTTTACAAATTCTCTATATATCTTATTTAAGGTAATTTATTTTGAATTTTACCTAAGTGCTTTACACCATTGGAGATGCTCTTATAAGGTGTAATCCGAAAGCTGAACATCCCCAACATTCATCTGAGCATCTCCAATGGAAGAGATCCCTTAGCTAAATTTTAAAATTAATTACCATAAATAAAAATTATAAAGAATGTGTAAAAAAAATTACACTCCAATGGAACAAAACTGTTATCTATAATTATAGATAATCTCTTGATGTTGGCTATATTTGTCGAACATCTAGAGACCTGTAGTGAATTGCCACATCACTTATTTCTATATTAAAATTATATATTTCATTAATAACAACTTGAAATATTAATAACATACCATTTTTAAAATATAGCCAATCATTATAGCCAATACCCTTGGAACACAATATCTTACAGGTTCAATAAATTTTACATAATCAATATTTTATGTAATTTAGCCAATCATTTTTAGCTAACATCATTGGAGATTTATCTTCAGCTTACTTTCGTGATTTACGTAAATATAAAATCCTTCAAATCTTCAAAATCATATATCTTTTGATTCGTTTATTAAAAATTTAATATATATATATATATATATATATATATATATCAAATTTCTCTACTCATCGAGATCTATCCATTGATATCCATTATTATATATTAAAAAACAAATATTTTGAAATTAATAAAAAAAGTTAACTTATAAGTTCTGATTTACCAAACACTCTACTGATTTATAAGTTTTGATTTACCAAACACTTTACTGACTTATAATTTCTGATTTACTTATCACTTATAATCAACTTGTTAATTTACAGTAATAAATTACTTTTTTTAAGTTACGCCAAACGACCCTGTATATAAACTTATTTATTTATGAAAAATGTCACAAGCTGACTGATCACATTGAATAAATATATGAAATTCTACATTCATAAATTAAAATTTTTGGAAAAAAATTTGGATGCATGACCTACTCTTTTGAAAATCGACCCCTGTCATTACCCGGAGTAATTGCATTAGTGATATTAACTTGAAAGTAGGTGATTAGGTAGATTATAACTTGCATAATTTGGCTATAATCAACTAATCAACGGGGTCCTGTACTCCTAAGTCCTATCACTGTTGCCAACTTGCCACTTCATGTGATGCTTGGGAATCTCTCTTCATTATTAGCTTCCTCTCCAATACGTGGAAACAGTTGTTAGCCTCCCATAAGTTGTTATGTTACATTTACGATTGTTATATTAAATTATTACTAACAACTAAATTACGGAGTAACATATTATTTCTGACAAAAACAAATTAACATATTATTATATTCTAATCAGCTGTATGTAAAATAGACTAGTAATTAATAAGGTAAGATGGCTGCATTATTTTTGTGACCTATTATTGGACACAAAACTGTCTACATTCAATTAATATTTTTGGAAAAATATTTCTTTTTGTTATGTAATGGATGACTTTTGATCTTTCATATTTCTCACTTTTAGTATATACAACCTTTGGCTTTTCATTGCCAAAGTAACTTATATTTGTAGGGGGTCCGTTCACTAGCAATTGTTTGCTAGTGAACTGTTTCACAGCAAATGATGTTCCAGCCGTTGGATCGATCCAACGGCTGGAATTTAAAAAAAAATTACACCGTACCGCAGAAACTTTCCGCGGTACGGGGTAATTACAAAAATGCCCCTACTGTTCATGTACCGCAGAAAGTTTCTGCGGTACGGTGAACAGTAGATTTTTGATGTGAAAACAGGGGCAGTTTTGTAATTACCCCGTAACGCGGAAAGTTTCTGCGGTACGATGTAATTTTTTTTTTAAACCCCAGCCGTTGGATCAACGATCCAACGGTGTAGGAACCATTTGTTGTGTAACAGTTCCCTAGGGACCGTTCGCCTATTTGTAGAGCCTATAAAAGGCCTTCTATGTACTTGTTTTGAGATATGAAATAAAATGACAATGTCCTCTTTCTTCTCTATAATTTACGGAGTAGTTCTCTACATTCTATCATCTATCTATATTATTTACATAATACTTTTTAAATTATTTTAGGAGAACTATTTTTTTAACAAAATAATTCAACTCACCGATTGATAATTGAAACATTTTTTCTTTTAAAATTAAGAAAACTGAAGCAGATTTCAACCCATATATTTTTTTAAAAGTTGTTTTGAGAGTCGATTCCCATAATTAGTGTTTTAGCCGCCACTTTTCCACCTTCTAGAACTTTATTTCCCTTCATCGATTAAACCCCCTTCGCTCTCCCATCCTCTTTTTTATTTACCGGTTTTTCAATAAAATCGAGATCTACTCCTTTTTGGATGAGATCTTGTTGAGTACCTTATTATCACACATTAGTTATGCCCATCCTTTTGGGAAGTTAGTGTGTTATTTTTAGGGTAAAATAGCTAATTGGTCACTAAAGTCACTAGTAACTTGCAAGTAGGTCACGAAGTTAAAAAAACTTTCAATCACATCATGAAGTTACAATTAGCTTGCAATCAAAATACTAAGCTGAAAAAAATTTGCACGACCGTTAAATTATGTTGACTTTTAACGGTTCTCCGTTAAAAGACAACACATTTTCGGTTAGGTCACTGAACTATGTGCTATTTTTCAGTTAGGTCACTGACTGAAAAAAAATTAAATATTCAAAAAATATCTAACGAATTTTTTTTTTTAAAAGATTATGTTTTATTTAAATTTAAATCGTAATCATTCAAAAAAATTAATATTAAAAAAATTGCACTTTTGGTATCACTTATTAATATCGAAAAAGATGGATCAGAAACTTGATATTTTTAAAATATTTGTTTGCTTTTACCAATTTACTGGCATATAAAATAAATGGATATGTTCAATTCTAAATTTAATTAAATTATAAATTAAATAAATGGAAAAAAAGGATATCTAAATATTTGTTCAATTGTATCGATTTATAAGCATATGGGTTAAAGCGGTATATATAAATTAAATTTAATTAAAGTGTAATTATTTGGAAAAAATGTGAACATTCGATTTTTTTTACCTTTTATATTATCGAACAAAAACTTGTTATCTTTTCTTTCAATTGTATTTATTTATAAGCATGTGATTGAATTGGTTTGCATAATTTTAAATTTTATTAAAGAAAATCATTCGGAAAATATTTTAAAATTTAATTAATTAAAATTAAATTTGGCTAATGACCTAATTGAAAATTGTTATCAAGTTCAGTGACCTACTTGCAAGTTTCATTGTGACATGTCAGCATCTACGTCATCTTTCCGTTAGATTTTTTAACGAAACTAACGGCAGTTACCAATTTGCAAGTTTTAAGTACTTCATTAGTTGACTGAAATTTTTTTAACTTCGTGACCTACTTGCAAGTTAATAATGACTTCAGTGACCAATTAGCTATTTTACTCGTTATTTTTATGTTTTTGTATGTTTTGTTACGGGTTTTGGTAGTTTTTTATAAAGAATTTATATGGTATTTTGGAATATCTGTAAGGCTCGCATCGAATATGGGACGGTGATGGATATCACAAGAGCTCATCTCTCACAACAATTTTTTTTTTTCATATTTTGGGAACATTTATTGCTCCAATATCAGTTGATGTACCTAATAGTATTGAATATTGGACTTATGTGATGGTCAATTGCGATGCTACTAGTTTAACAATTGATGTAGGTTGGATTGTTCGATATATCATTGTAATATTTTTTAGATTAAAAATTTTGGATATTTTATATGTTAAGCGATTTGGAAACAAAACGGTTATTTGTTTAGCTATTTTTTGTTTCACACTCAGGTTGTAGTTAACAATTCATGAATTTGTATCGGATTTTAATGTTTTAATATTAATATTGTTGTTTGGTAAAAAAAAAAACTGAAGCTGTATAAGGAAAAACGAATTTGGTAGGGGTGAGCGAAACCGGATATCCGGTCCGGTTTTAAAATTCGGATCGGATATCCGGTTTTTCGGATTATGAAAAATCTATTCCGGTTCCGGTTTAATCGGATATCCGGAATTCGGATATCCGTTTAAACCGGATCGGAAATCGGATAATCCAGATCCGAATTAGTTAAGTAAAATTTATTTTTGTTAGTATAAATAAATGAATTTTATTACATTTTTAATAAGTTATCATTAACTTTACAAATGATAAATTAATTAATAAAAATTTAGATATCATCATCTCATATTTTAACATTTGTATAATCATTTTTTTCCCTAATTTTATTATAACCTATCATAAACTACCATTCATTTTTTTAACGAGTTCTTATAAATATTTTTTAAAAAAATATGAATACTACCTTGATCCCGTTTATATTGGCCACAATTCTTTTTTTGCATGTCCAAAAAATAGTGGCCACATTTTCTAAATAAAGCAAATTAAGTATTAATAATGTTGTTTAAAAAAAAGGATTAATAATGTTATGTTTTTCAAGTATGTGAACAATTGAGAGTAAGTATGGCAATTCTCAATTGATTGCTCAATACGTGCTTTTTGATTGATGACCAATACAAACGGGATAGAGGGAGTAACACGCTAGCTGTCGAATTCATAATTTTAAGTCAAAATATTATTAAAAGAAAATATTCTTCCATTGGCTTTGTTTTTAATTTTTTAATATTATAACTTCATAATCAATCACTTTGGATAAAATGATTAAGTAAGAGAAAATATTTATCAAGGTTGATTTAAAAATAAATTTATTAATTTATTAATTACTTTTGACAAATTCATTATTTATTAGTGATAATTCATTACTTAATTTAATATGTTCAATGTTGAGTTATTTGTCTACAATAAATTCATTATTTATTAAATATAAAAATTATTTTTAATGGATATTAAAAACCGGATCGGATCCGGATATCCGAATTTATTAAAAGTTGTGATCCGGATCCGTATCCGAATTCATAAAAATAATCCGGATTGGATATCCGGTCCGGTTTTTTCGGATCGGATATCCTAATTTCCGGATTTTCATAATCAGATACCGGATCGGAAAATCGGAAAATCCTGTTTTCGGATTTTTTGCTCACCCCTAGAATTTGGGCTTGCTTTATTTTTTAAAATTAAAATGAAACGAATTTGGTCGAACTTTATTTATCGTTCAAATCTTGAGTTTCGGGCTTGCTTTATGTTGAAAGAATGAAAACACTTATTGGGCCTGTCCATGTTAGTGAAAATACAAAATTTAAAAGCCCGTTAGATTCAATTCTGAAACACAGAAACAGAAATATTCGAACTTAAGTTTGTAACTTAATAAAAACATATTTTTCGGGGTTGTCACTTTTCAACGAAATCTTTCTAGTGACAGCATGTAATTGTAGGAAAATTGTTTATATTATAATGAAATTTATGCGGCCGGTCAGGAATAAGGAAAATGCTATATCTTCCAAAAACGTTCCCAAAATGGTTCTCGAATGTTGAGTTATCATTATATTTTTATAAATGAGACGGGATTCTTGTGTATTAATATAAATTCCACAAATAAAATGATGTCATGTGTCATTCAGGAATATTTTTGGGATTTTTTTCAGAGTGCGTAGCAACAAATGTTTGATGTGGTAAACGGTACGTACCTGCATAGTATGTAGTAGGGTTTTTGGTATTAAAGTAGGGATCCATTGCTCTACATATCACAAAAACTTTCGATGATATAATTTTTTGCAAAAAAAATGTTTATTGATAATTGCGAACCAAAATTTATACCTCTAATAAATAGTAAAAAGCACTTCGTGTGCTTGCACTTTGCCCGTTTTCGCACTTGGGATACTAAACTTCAAAATCCCCCACTTGTAATACTGGACTTTCCAACTTTTTACAAAGTGGGTACTCCCGTCAAATATTGCTTAATTTCGTTACTTTGGCGAGGTCAAAATAGTCATTTCAGTTTTGAGGATTTATTTATTTTTTTTCTTTTTCCTATTCATTTCATCCCTCTCACTTTCTCTCGGTAATCTGAACCTCTTTCGTTTCTCCACCCTCTCTCTCTCTCTTCTTCATCCTCAAAAATTAACATCGAAGAATCATATGATTATGTTTATAAAAATCGCAGTATGAATAATCGAATCAACGGGGTTTTGATTCTCTATATCATTATCTCTTTAATTTTGATTTCTGCAAAATTAACAAAAATGCTACACACAAAAATTGAATTTGATTTTTGAGGTTTTATCAAGTAATTTGTGTTCGTGTGTTGAGGAATGTTGCGAATTTATGTTATTGGTAGTTAGGGGAAACAGTGATGGAGTTAAGGTTGTTGTCGAGAGTGGGGGTTTGATTTGTTAGGTTGGAGAATTGATTGGGATTGAGATTTTTATGAGGCTTGTTGAGTTAATTGTGAGCGAATATGATGTGTGAAGGTTTTATTTAGTAAGTATGCGAATGGGGTGGCAATGATTGTCGGTAGTGTGGTTTCATGTGTTGTTTGAGATTTTGTCGAGTAAGTATATATAGTGGACCTATTTGTGATGCTTTGAGGTTGAGGAAGAGTAATGTGGAGTCCATTTTCTTGGAACCCCTTTAAAGGGATTTAGGTTAGTTTAAATATTTTGTATGTATAGGTTGTGTTGGTCTTGATTGAAATGGGTGTCACTAGTTCTAAAGCTGAGAGGAGTGAAGCTTTGAAATTGTGTAAAGAGGGAAAAAGATTCATCAAAAGGGCTATTGATTCAAGGTGTAATTTTGCTGCTTCTCATGTTGCTTATATACATATTAAGGAATAAAATATGAGGGTAGTTTAGTCATTGTAGTTGATAGAATATTGTGCTATATATAAAGCTCCACTTAGTTTTATTGGCAACAAGTTAGAGAATACAATGTAGTCTTTTAATATTTTGAGCTTTTACCTATATTGTTTGTACATAGTTTATGTGTCTTGTTAATCTCTTTGTTCTACAATTACTTGTCTTTCATTATTAACTTACAAAAGTTATCATGGTATCAGAGCAACCGATTCTTGAGGCCTAACTAACGATTATTACATACACATCAATCTTCAAAATTTTATTAAAGCCTTTAGCCTTACGCCATTATCTAGAGGAGAGTTTCATCATTTGGCAGTTTTACATGGAAGGCTCAAATCGTAGAAAGCATTGTTCGCTGACTTCACTTCACTGATTTGGAGTACTTATCAGGTTCGTGATGGTGGATTGTTGGCTGTGAAAATCTTGTAAGTTCGGGATAACACATGAGCTGTTTGATAGAATGCCTAAGAGAAGGATTTGAATTCCCAGATCAGTGATATGTTATGTGTTGTAGCGGCAAGTAAGGCTGCTGCTTAATCAGGAAAAAATTTGTATGCTACTTCCATTAATAAGCCTATAGTCTGCTTCTCTTCTCTATTCATATTAGCAGCTGACCAAGAGGACAAAGAAGGCTGGTATTGTTGGAAAGTATGGTACACGTTATGGTGCCATTATGCGAAAGCAGATCAAAAAGATGGAAGTCTCACGACACACAGCAGATATTTCTGTGAATTTTGTGGAAAGTATGCAGTAAAGAGAAAGGCTATTGCAATTTGGGGTTGCAAGGACTGTAGCAAAGTCAAAGCGGGTGGTGCATACACCTTGAACACTGATGTTGCCGTTACAGTGCGGAGCACAATTAGAAGGCTGAGGGAACAAACTGAGAGTTGAAGGTGGTTGTACTAGCATGACATGTCTGTTGCCTTTCTATTCAAGTCCTTTATGCAGACATGGTTGTTTCAGTCGGCAAAAGGGGGCTTGTTAAGAACTTCTTGGAATTGTTTGAAGTGTGATTCCTGTGTTAGGCGTGGTGGAGGAAAGCGTTGTCCGTTCGAAAATTGTGACAAGAGTGCACAAGGAAGCACTAATTTATGCAAAGCACATGACGGTGGAAAGCGGTGTAGCTGGGGAGATGGAAAATGCGAGAAGTTTGCCAGAGGCAGGAGATAATTATGTGCAGCATACAGTAGCTTGGCTCAAGATCGCGATACAAAGAGCAAGGGTTTGATTGGACCTGGAATCTTTCATGGGCTCGTGCATACATTATCTACTTGTGGTAGCTGCTACAATAACACGTATTCAATGTCTGGGGCAAGCTCTCTTTCAGAATATACTGCGGATTCCAGGGACAGGCCGGCTAAACATCAGTGTCTAATAAGTGAAGTTCCAGAAGCTCGTACGGGTGAAAACAATGGAAACTGCGAATTAGTTGAGACTCGGGTAAAAGAAAACTCAACAGCACATCCCTTGGAGGGGTTTCAGGCAGCAAGTGTAGAGAAAGATAAAGTTCCAGAAGCCAATGGTGAAATCCCAAAAATGAATTTTCAACGTGGATGTGATGAAATAAGATGTACAAGCGATGTAGAAGAATTCATGTTTGGTATTCAGGGGGATGAAGCTGCTAAACAATAGCATGTTGGTTGTTTGCTAGATCAGGATTTCATAGAACAAAATCAGTATGAAACACATAAGAATTACAATGCATCTTTCAACAGCATGGATAATCTTGAGCCTGATACTACCAGTAAAAGCAGATCTAGTGATGATGTATTTAATGAGAGCTTTCTCATGAAGACTGAATATGAAGATACAGACCAGGAAGACCATGAGGAAAAGATCTTTATTACTGATGCCAGAGAAGAAATGGAGGAAAGAGTGAAGGAATTTACGGACGAGCGGAAGCATGGTATAACAATTATTCCGTAAAAACCATGTATCGGGCATATAGAAAATCATATAAAAATGAAATAGCGAAGGAATCGTAACCATACCTTGAAATCGAAGCTTTACAAAATGGTGTTTTAACAGTTGCTCCTCAGAGTGTGAAGCACTCTACCGGTATCCACCAAGATTAATTCTTCGACGAAGCTTTTTATAAAACTAAGCTTTTATAAAAATGGAGGTTTGAAAGAGAGAGAGGGAGATGAAGAAGATGAGGGAGGCAACTAGGTTTTTCACAAAAACCAAAAGTATATAAACTTATTCTCATCTCATTCTATTTATAGGGCTCATGTAGGGTTTTCATAATTAATATATCATTATATATTAATATATAAATCCTACACTTTATCTTATAAAATGTTAAATAATAATTAAAACAATTTTAATCATTATTAAAACAACTTGCTCTCTCAAAATACCTTCATCAATAAATTAATCTTTTTATGGTGTGACCCTGTAGGTTCAATATTAAGCCGGTAGTAGAAATAAATAATAATAAACTTTTTATTTATTATTTATATGAATTCTAAAATTCATTAAATATAATTAACTGATTAATTATATTTATTCTACATCGTGAGTGATGCTTCTCAACATATCGCGACTATCCGGATAATATGAATTCACTGCTTAGAATACCAAGAACCTGTCAGTGCTAGTTACTGTACAATCAATTCCTTCTACCCTACAATATCCCGATTAAATACAAGGCATGGATCTCGTGTCAAGCCTATCAAATTTAATCATATGATTTCTTATTCATAATGCAAAGTTCATATTAATGCAAATTAGAAACTTCTTTCTAATTTCATACACTCTGGCCAGAGATTCCGGAACTAGCATACTAAGAATAACATAGGATATTCACTTCCTTACTGGAAGGGGTAGATCCTTTATTGACCGTTAACTATCTCCATACATAAATCCCTATGCCCAGAATAGACCTAATGGATGTCCTTGAGACTAAGGACTAAACCAAAGCATAGTTCATTATATACAAGATTACTCTAACGATCTCAAGTCTAAGGACACTTGTACAACTATCACTCAGTGAACAACTATCGACACGTGAGTAAACTCCACTAGTTGTTCAACTTATCGAGTCATGTTCAGTGAACTTATTCCCTAATAAGCACCTACATACTAGCTATAGTGTCGCCACACAAATGCCTATGAGAACAGACATCCTCCTAAAAGGAGCAAGCATAGTATGTACCAATCTTTGCGGATTCACTAACTTCCGATTAGTTATCCTATGATCGGGAACTGTTTAAGTCTAGAGTTATCATCTTCTAGATCTCACTATTATAATCTCATTATAATTCTAGAAGCTTTACTTTAAACCATGGAATATCTTATTTAAAACACTTTAAATAGATAAGGCCCGTAATAAAAACAAATAAGTCTTTTATTAATATTAATGAAATCAAATAAGAGTACAAGAAAGTTCTTCCTAAATCATCATACATGATTGGATTTTAGGACAAACTCTTTCAATCTCCCACTTGTACTAAAGCCAATCACTCTAGTATCTAATACCCATTCACTCATTATGACGATCGAAGTGAATCTGAGATTGCGGCTTAGTGAGTGGGTCTACTATGTTGTTATGTGTGTCAACTCTCTCAATGTTGACATCTCTACTTTCAATGATCTCCCTATCAAAAGAAAGCGCCACAAAACAGTTTTGCAGCGTCACTTGCATCTATAAACTCTGCTTCCGCTGTTGAGTCAGCCGTTGTAGGCTGCTTGGAACTCTTCCAACCAAACGCTCCACCCTTCAGAGTAAACACGTACCCTAACATGGATTTGCTATCATCACTTTCTGACTGAAAACTAGAGTCAGTATAACCCTCTATTTTCAACTCAGATCCACCAAAAACAAGAAAAATATCCTTAGTCCTTCGCAAGTACTTAAGGATGTTCTTCACTGCTTTCCAGTGGTCTTCACCTGGATCGGACTGATATCAGCTTGTCACACTAATTGAATAAGCAACATCAGGCCTAGTACATAACATCGCGTACATGATAGATCCTATTGCTGAAGCATAAGGAATCTTACTCATACGCTCTCTTTCCTCAAGTGTCTTAGACATCTTCTCCGAAAGGGATACTCCATGGCTCATCGATATGAGACCTCTCTTGGAGTTTTCCATGCTAAACCTTTAAGCACTTTCTTGATGTATGTACCCTGGGTAAGACCTATCATTCTTCTAGATCTATCTCTATAGATCTTCATACCGAGAATGTTAGATGATTCTTCCAAGTCCTTCATAGTGAAGTTCTTCGATAGCCACACTTTAACTGATTGTAGCATCGATATATCATTTCCTATAAGAAGTATGTCATCCACATACAACACAAGAAATGTTACCGTGCTCCCACTAACCTTCTTGTAAACACATGGTTCATCTATGTTTTTGATAAAATCAAACTCTTTGATTGTCTCATCAAAATGGATGTTCCATCTAGGGCTGGAAAAAAAATCCGGAAAATCCGATATCCGTTCGAAATATCCGTGTTCGTATCCGGAAAAAAGCGGATATTATCCGTATCCGGAATCAACCGTATATTATCCGTATTTGAATCCGGGAATTTAGGATGCGGATATGGATATAGGCGCATCCGTATCCGAAAATATCCGTATCCGAAATTAATTATATATAATATATATTTTTAATATATAATTAATTAATTATATATATCATATATACTGATATACATACTATTATTTCTTTGGGCCCAGCCCACTAACGCTGTAGTCCAATACAAATGGACGGTCCAGATCAAATCTCTCTCTTTATGAGTTGTCATTTAATGATTAAAACACACAAGTGCAATTCAATCCCAATTTTTTCTTAACCGCCTCTCCATTCCCCCAATATATTAATATTTATAATCACTTTAGTATTAGTAAGCGTAGTTGGATCCACAATCGTTCAGGCTCCCGGAGCATCACCGACAGCAACTCCGGTATCATCTCCACCGGCGCCTCCTACTGCTACTCCAACTGTATCTCCTACTGCAACTCCTCCGTCATCGATCACAACTACTCCCGTCGCTTCGCCGTCCGGTACTCCTGACCGCCGGTTTGAACAGAGTTACCGTTGTTGGATCTGGTGTCGCATTGTTCGCCGTTATTGCTTTGTTGATGAGAGATCGGAGATTTGATCAGAGAATGAATAAAGTAGTGTTTGTTAATTTATTATTTGTAAAGATCTGATTTTTTTAATTCTATAGAATTTTTTTTTATTTTTTAATGCAAATTTCATAAATAAAAAAAACCATTTTTTGAAAAATGAATTCGGATTCGGATATTATCCGTATCCGGATAACATTCGTCGGATTCGGATTCAGATAAGATTTTTTCGGATATTCCCGGATCCGGATACGAATTCGGATACAGTTTTAAAAAACGGATTCGGATACGGATATGGCCATATCCGTATCCGAATTATCCGATTTCCACCCCTAGTTCCATCTACGAGAAGCTTGCTTCAATCCATATATGGATCGCAAGCAAAATTCGAATTGATTTGAGTAGGGCTACATGCAAAAAGTTTCATCAAAGTCAATCCTTTGCCTTTGTCTGAATCATTTTGCCATAAGCCTAGCCTTGTAGGTCTCCACCTAGCCATCTACTCCAATCTTTCTCTTGTATACTCTTTAGCACCTAATGAGTCTAACGTCCTCAGGTGCTTCAACCAAGGTCCATACCAGGTTGGCATACATAGAATCCATTTCGGATTTCATGGCACTCTACCATTTCTCAGAGTCAATACTATATCACATAAGGTTGTTTAGTATGAACAGGAGTTTCCTCTTGAACCGTAGTAGCTTGTGTTCCATGAACTTCTTTAAGTTCAATCTTGCTCCCACTGTTCCCTTCAAGGATAAACTATTTTTCTAAGAAGGTAGCATGTCTGGAGACAAACACCCTATGATCGGTGTAAAAGTGATACCCTAAAATCTCTTTAAGATATCCCACAAACCTATATTTTACGGATCGAGATTCCAGCTTATCATGGTCAACTTTCTTGACATAAGCTGGACATCCCCAAATCTTAACTTGTTTAAGACTCGATTTCCTTTCTTTCCATATCTCATATGGAGTTTGAGGAACAGATTTGGAAAGCACCTTATTCAGTAAATATGCTGAGGTTTCCAATTCATAACCCTAAAGTGATACTGGAAGATCTGCATAGCTCATCGTGGATCGAACCATGTCTAACAAAGTTCAATTTCTCCTTTCAGATACTCCACTCAACTATGGAGTGTCCGGATGAGTCCACTGGGAGACTATACTATTTTCTTTGAGATAATCTAGAAACACACCACTCAAGTATTCATCTCCTCGATCTGATCGAAGAGCTCTAATACTATGTTTAGTTTATTTCTCTACTTCATAACTGTATTCTTTGAACTTTTCAAAGGCTTCAGATTTGTATTTCATCAAATACATATATCTGAATCTAGATCAATTATCTAAGAAAGTCACGAAGTATTAAAATCCTGCCATGGCTTGCGTAGACATTTGTCCACATACATCTATGTGTACCAATACCAGCAACTCTCTAGCGCTCTCTCCATGTCCACTAAATGGAGATTTGGTCATTTTACCCAATAGACAAGACATGCATGTAGGATATGATTCATAATCAAAGGGTTCCAGTAACCTTCCCTTATGCAATGTCCGAAGTCTATTTTCACTAATATGACCAAGTCTGTAGTGCCATAAGTAGGTAGGATTTTCATCATCCTTTTTTTTCTTTGTTTAATATGAAGTAAAACATATTCTATGTCACATACATACAGACCATTATTTAAAGTTCCACTACCATAAAGAACATTATCTCTAAGGATTGGATGTTTAATATTCTGAATAATAAATGAAAATCCATCCAAGTCTAACATTGGAATAGAAATAATATTCCTCACAATCGAGGGAACCAAAATAACAGTTATTTAAAATAATAGTCTTGCCCGTAGGCATATGTAAATCAAATGACCCTACAGTTATGGCAGCAACTCTTGCTCCATTGCCCATCCGTAGAATCGCCTTCTCTTCCCCAAGAGCCCTACTTCTCCTTAGTCCTCGCAACGAATTGCAAATGTGAGAACCATAAGTAGTATCTAATACCTAAGTAGAAGTTTGATTTAGTGACATGTTTACTTCAATCATAAACATATCTGAATCAGAAACGGTAGTCTTACTAGCCTTCTTCACGTTCAGTTCTGCAAGGTAAACCTTACAGTTCCTCTTCCAGTGCCTCACCTTGTTACAGTGAAAACAAACAGCATATCCCAGCTTCTTAGCCCTTGAGAACTTTTCTCAAGCTTCGAAGCCAGTCAGCATAGTTGGGATCAGTCAATATGTGAGCATCTAGTATGCTCCGGAGTGATTGTGCAGAAGACCTAGTGTATATATATCTATATATATTAAGTCTGCAAATGATATACACATAACAACACTTAGCAAATATTCAATTTCATTATTAAAACACTTTATGAATCGGGTCTTTATTCATAAGTGGCTCCCACTAGTTTATCTAATTTATACAATCCCTTAAGTGAATAAATAAGCATTCAAAATGCTAGTGGGAATAGGGATCCTACATTCCATCACACAACCCCGGCTGTGGCACGAAACGCCATGTGATGTTCAGTAGGCAGACAACTCTTGTCAATTACATCTCATGTTATTCCCTAATAAAACTTTAGCCTCTTGAATAATTGCGTCACGGCTGTGGCACGACAAACTCAATATTCTAAGTCAAGTCTAACCCAACATTCTGTACAATTGAATCAGTCTCCAATAGCCCATGGCTGTGGCACGTAACGACCATTAGATTCTAATTCATTGTACACATCTCTATGTAATAGAAAGTATTTCTTATTCCGATACATGGTTCTTACGGAATAATTGTTATACCATGCTTCCGCTCGTCCGTAAATTCCTTCAATGGTATCAGAGCATATAGAAAATCATATAAAAATGAAATAGCGGAGGAATCGTAACCATACCTTGAAATCGAAGCTTTACAAAATGGTGTTTTAACAGTTGCTCCTCAGAGTGTGAAGCACTCTACCGGTATCCACCAAGATTAATTCTTCGACGAAGCTTTTTTATAAAACTAAGCTTTTATAAAAATGGAGGTTTGAGAGAGAGAGAGGGAGATGAAGAAGATGAGGGAGGCAACTAGGTTTTTCACAAAAACCAAAAGTATATAAACTTATTCTCATCTCATTCTATTTATAGGGCTCATGTAGGGTTTTCATAATTAATATATCATTATATATTAATATATAAATCCTACACTTTATCTTATAAAATGTTAAATAATAATTAAAACAATTTTAATCATTATTAAAACAACTTGCTCTCTCAAAATACCTTCATCAATAAATTAATCTTTTTATGGTGTGACCCTGTAGGTTCAATATTAAGCCGGTAGTAGAAATAAATAATAATAAACTTTTTATTTATTATTTATATGAATTCTAAAATTCATTAAATATAATTAACTGATTAATTATATTTATTCTACATCGTGAGTGATGCTTCTCAACATATCGCGACTATCCGGATAATATGAATTCACTGCTTAGAATACCAAGAACCTGTCAGTGCTAGTTACTGTACAATCAATTCCTTCTACCCTACAATATCCCGATTAAATACAAGGCATGGATCTCGTGTCAAGCCTATCAAATTTAATCATATGATTTCTTATTCATAATGCAAAGTTCATATTAATGCAAATTAGAAACTTCTTTCTAATTTCATACACTCTGGCCAGAGATTCCGGAACTAGCATACTAAGAATAACATTGGATATTCACTTTCTTACTGGAAGGAGTAGATCCTTTATTGACCGTTAACTATCTCCATACACAAATCCCTATGCCCAGAATAGACCTAATGGATGTCCTTGAGACTAAGGACTAAACCAAAGCATAGTTCATTATATACAAGATTACTCTAACGATCTCAAGTCTAAGGACATTTGTACAACTATCACTCAGTGAACAACTATCGACTCGTGAGTAAACTCCATTAGTTGTTCAACTTATCGAGTCATGTTCAGTGAACTTATTCCCTAATAAGCACCTACATACTAGCTATAGTGTCGCCACACAAATGCCTATGAGAACAGACATCCTCCTAAAAGGAGCAAGCATAGTATGTACCAATCTTTGCGGATTCACTAACTTCCGATTAGTTATCCTATGATCGGGAACTGTTTAAGTCTAGAGTTATCATCTTCTAGATCTCACTATTATAATCTCATTATAATTCTAGAAGCTTTACTTTAAACCATGGAATATCTTATTTAAAACAATTTAAATAGATAAGGCCCGTAATAAAAATAAATAAGTCTTTTATTAATATTAATGAAATCAAATAAGAGTACAAGAAAGTTCTTCCTAAATCATCATACATGATTGGATTTTAGGACAAACTCTTTCAAAGAGAACCTCTAGCGGCGGAGTCCTATGATGGAATTCGAACTTTTGATTTATTAAGAGAAAATTGATCAAGAAAAGCCTACAACTGATGCCAAAGAAGGTATGGAGAGGAAGGAGAAACTTTTTGCAGTCCAGAACTCTGTTAGAAGCCAACATTTTGAATTTTTTCATGAATTTCCTGAATGCATCGCTGTGAACAAAGATCAAAGCAAGCAGACTGATGTCACCGTCGTAAGTGAAATAAATGAATATTGTGCCCGTTTGCCAAAACTTTTTTATGGACTTATGGACTTATTTTCGGGTAAAAATTTTATATTTTGATAATTTTTTTTATACAAGTATTTAATGTATGTTTCCGATCATGCCCGGAAGTTGTGCTTCGACACTTTGCTCTACGAGTTTCCAGATTCTGTTGAGGCAAAATGCCTTGAATTAACAGATCAAGTTGTGGTTAAAGGAGTGAAGGGAAGTCAATGGAGTTTTTTTAAAAAAATTGATCTCTGTGAACAACAGTTGAGATAGTCCTCAACACGGTAGTAGCACACTCCAACCGTCGAGACTAAAAGTTGTGCCTCGAACCTTCTTTTAAATTCCACCAAATTCTGTTAAGGTAGACCATGAGCCCTTGAAAAACCGTGTGGAGACAGAAATTACTGGGGACAAGGAAGAAGGGGAATCGATGGAGTTTAAAACATGGAAGTAAATTGCCATGATGTTGAGCTTTGTGAGCATTAGTCCTCGAATGGCAGTGGCACACTCCAAACTGTCAGGACATTGTTTCTCACTAGCTTCAGTTTCTATCTTCAAGCTAAGAGTTTCAATTCGTTCTCACTCATTAGCTTGAGGGGGAGTATTAAGGAATAAAATATGAGGGTAGTTTAGTCATTGTAGTTGATATAATATTGACCTATATATAAAGCTCCACTTAGTTTTATTGGCAACAAGTTAGAGAATACAATGTAGTCTTTTAATATTTTGAGCTTTTACCTATATTGTTTGTACATAGTTTATGTGTCTTGTTAATCTCTTTATTCTACAATTACTTGTCTTTCATTATTAACTTACAAAAGTTATCATTGCTTATATACAATCTCTTAAGAATATTGGTGTTGCTCTGCGTCGTTTCGCAGAAGCTGAAGTGTTAATTGATTCTTCTATATCTATTGATGTTGATAAGACTATGTCACATTCCTCTTATCGTTCATTGTCTTCCTTTCACAATGCTTCTGTTTTTGATTCACCACTGGCTGCTGAAAGCCCTATAGGAAAATCGCCAATGTCTAGATTAAGTTATATGAAATCAATTGGAACTAGTGTTATGATTATTAGTGTTAATTTAGGTAGTAATGTTGGTTATGTTGATGATAATGAATCTATGGCATTTCCGTTGCGTCTTCCTCCATAGCCTTTTCATCCTTTTCATGAGTCTGGTTCTTCTTGGGATTATTCCTACCGATGAGAGCTTTAGGGCTCATTTGTTAACACATGGATGAAACTAATATAACTGGATGAGATATTTTTCTATCATTAAAATGGTTTGACTTGCATCTATGTATCTGGACGAGACCTAATTTTTTCTTAACGACACATCTTACAAAATCAAGCCTCTGTCGTTCAGATTTTGATCAGAGTGGGCCTTTTACATCATTTTAGTATCATCACTCCTTAATTGTAATATTTCTTTTATGCTAGTTAATTTTATTTGCTCTTTTATTTTGCAATCTCTTTCTTATGAAAAAATTATTACAAATATTTATATATAAAAAATTATCATAATTTTTTTTCTGAATTGTAAACATATGATTTTTTTTTATGGACAACCAATTAAATTAATTAGAATCATGTGTATTATTAGGACAAATTATAACAATTCTTTGGTCAAATAATTATATTTATCTATATTATGTACGAGTTGCAATACTATGATAATGAATATTAAAAAATACTAAATTATTTAAATAATAAGTTTTTTTATTCAAATGGTATTGATTTTTTTACCAAACATCATTACTCGTTCAGCATCCAGATTTATCGTTCATCCAGATTTTTCACTCGTTCAGAAAATGCTATTCAGATTTAACAAATGACCCCTTAGTTTTAGTGGACAAAATGAGGGGAATTCAAATTTTGATGATGTAAAAATGAATGGGCAAACGAATGTGATAGATGGTGATTTTGATTTTATTAATTCCCTTTCAATTAATCAATTAGTTATTTAATTGATTTTTTTAGGAAAATTCATTTTGCCTTTGCCAAAGTAACGGAGTTAAGCAATATTTGACGGGAGTATCCACTTTGTAATTAAAAAGTTGAAAAATCCAGTATTACAAGTAAGAAATTTTGAAATTCAATATCCCAAATACAAAAACAAATAAAGTACAAGTACATGAAATGCTTTTTACTCTCTATTAAGCAATACAGTAACAGGTTACAGAATAAAATTTGGAAGAGGGGAAGCCCACCACTGATAAAAGATGGACAAAAGTCGTAAGCATGAAAAAGCATTGAACCAAGACAAACACTAAACAACAGCAAAGCCAACAGTTACCACCGACACTTGTAAACAAATAAATACATTAAAAATAAATTATAGATCTGTTTGGCTCATATTTTTTTTTTAAGTTTTTATGAACTTAGTAAAATTTAATATTTTGATAATTTTTTTTATGAATATATTTAATATATATTTAAGATTCCATAAATTGCAAAAAAAAAATATTTTTTATTTCAAAAAGAAAAACTTAAAATCTTAGACCAAACACCCCCTATTACACTACTGCAAAATTAAGCAGCTGCACCATCTCATCTCTAACATAACGGTGGTCTACTCCCCGACATGCAACTACCTTACCATCCTGTCATAGGAAAACTCCATCGCCCAAGTAATTTTTATAATCGGTGCAAAATACGATCGACTACGAGTTGAGATTAAAATAATAATAATAATAAAATGTTAAGAATAATTATAATTAATAAAAAGAATTTTTTTCCCAAATATTCACATTTTTAAACTTGTTTTCAAAAATACGATCAAAATTGCATATAAGATTGCTGGGTAGATTAGGTTGCAACAATTGCATTGCATTACAGGTTGAAATTTGAATACGAGGTTGCATTGTATCTTTTTAAAAAAAATTGTAACTTGAGAGTTTTTGAAAAAATCTCTAATAAATATTATTTAAATATGTACTTGTAAAAAATTGAATGATTAAGTATTCAATAAATAAACACTATTTAATTAAGAAAATTGAGTTGAAACTAAAAAGATTAAATTAAACAAATTTTGTATAATTATTTAGTTGCAATTTGCAAGGAATTGAACACTGGCTTAGTGATAACTAAATTCGATATTTTGGTATTTGCGCTAATAAAACATGATTTTATAAATTAATAAAAAATATAGATTAGTGACAGATTCAATATTATCGACGGATCCAGAATGATCAAAGATCGTAAATAAATTAAAAAAAAATTCATAAGTTCTCAAAATAATTATGTCTTCCGGATTAGTCGAGGTGCGCGTAAGCGGCCCGAACACCGGATTATCAAAAAAAAAAAAGAGTTCTCGAAATAACTACAATGTACTTACTTAAAGGTTTTGAAAAGTAAATATTTATCTTATGAATGTAACAGGATGTCGAAAATTGGAGAAGTTATTTTTATAATTTTCGTAATCGATCAGGACTAAGTAAAAGAGGGAAAATGTGTCACTGTCGGTGGAGTCTTAATTATAGGTCCGCCCGGCCATTTTGCTGATTAATTGGACAGTCAGCTATTGCAAAAATACTAAATATCAATGTCTCTCGAATATTATTAAGCTTTGCAATGGTGCTCATTTAATTCCTGTCAACATTTAAAAAGGCTTAAAGATTCCAGTACTGAATTTCAGAACTAATTATATTATTATAATTAATCTAATCACAATGATCAAGACCTTAATCATTCAAAAACAAATATGAAGGGAAAAAAAATAGAGGAGTGATGATGCATTATCATCGCATAATCTAGTTAGATTTGGATGTAAACGTGTGACATTATGCTGTTGGCCTTCTTGAGGATCTAATGACAAGCTTTTGTTTGATGTTGCCACGAAATTATTGTTGGAATTCGGGCATGAAAACGCAGCGGATAATACGTAAATAACAATTAAAAACGAATTCCAAGTCCCGGATCCATGTATAAAATGATGATCATGGTATAAAATTTCTCAAGAACAAGATAGTACCTTGTTAAAGCTTTCCAATGGATGACAAATGGAGGTCCTAGCTTGTTGATCTTGAGAGCTTGAAGTGTTGATCTTGAGAGCTAAACTTGCAACTCCTCCACCGGTATCCACACTTGAATGCTTGCTTGAATCGTCGAACGATTACGCCACGGAATTAGGTACTAGCCAAAATAAATAACCGGATGTGTTCTTGACTTGATCTTGATTTCTCCCTTGAGTATATGAACTGAAATTTCAGTTGTGTTCACCACAAATGGCTTGCCAACTCTTGGCTTATAAAGAGAAATAAAGTAAAATAAAGCCTTAAACAATTAGGCCATTTTATTTAAACAAATCTTATTTATTTAAATAAATTAATTAAGTCATACTTAATTAATCAAATAAGTCAAGAAAATACATCTTCAAATTTTATCTTCAACTAATCAAGTCTCACTTAATTAATTTTATAAAATTCGAATTATTATTTATTATTAATTTAAAATCATAATTTAAATTATTATTAATTTAAATTCATGAAATAAATTAATTTCCCTTTTAAACATTCTTTGTGTGTGACCCTGTAGGTTATTATTTCATTGGCAATAATTTTATTCTCTAATAAAATTATAAACAATAAGCGGCGTCTAGTAACACATTATTGCTACCCAATAAAACAATAATTAAATCAACGATTCAATCAACCTTTTATGACTAATGTTCCATGTAATATAATCCCTTTAAATCATGATATTATAGATTAAACTCGAGGCATGTAATGTGTCATCCTCTTCATAATTTAATCTTCATTTTCTTGATCGATGAGTAGACTATTTAATCAAATCAACATTTGAGCATGGCCATGCATTTCATAGTCTCACTCAAACAAGAGGCCGATAATATCACTCCTTTATCAGGAGATTTAAATCCCATCTAGATCGTTCATATTTCTCACATGATTCATAATATATCCAATATTCACCTTTATCATTATCCGGCTAAAGATAACTTTTGACGAATTCAAAATATATTAATTCTCATGTAGAATTATAACGACTTCAAGTCTAAGGATCATTACACCATTATCACTGTGAGAATACATATGACACATTTATTATTTACCATGATGTATCTCACTGTGGGTCTGTCCAGTACCCTGTACTCGTACAGTTACCTATGCATTGCTTTTAGTATCTTCATACTTATGACCAATGAGATGTGGTCATCAGTCAATTATCATACTAGCCTCAGTGTATTATTATTGTCCTAATTAATAATAATACTCGGCTAGGGACATTTAAGAATATGATACGATCATTATATAATCTCATGTTCAAGTCACATACTTGCAACTATATAATTTGTATCAAGATTCTAAGGACATTTATTATACTTTATTTATTTCGCAGTAAATAAAGCCAATAATAAACATATATATATCGAATATATAAAATCACTCAAACATAAATATAATGTATTACATTGCCTCTAGGGCACCAATACTAACAATCTCCCACTTGCACTAGAGCCAATCACCCATGTATCGAATACCCATGCTACTAGTGTGACATTCATGCTTCTGCTGCGACAGAACCTTAGTCAGCGGGTCTGCAATATTATCATCAGTATGCACTTTACATATGTGAATATCCCCTCTATCATTTATCTCTCGAATAAGGTGATATCTCCGAAGTATATGCTTTGTTCTGCTATGAGCTCTCGGCTCCTTGGCTTGTGCTATAGCTCCATTATTATCGCAGTAAAGATCTATGGGATCTGCGATCGATGGAACGACACCAAGGTCTGTAATGAACTTCCGTAACCATACAGCTTCCTTGGCTGCCTCACATGCAGCAATATACTCGGATTCCATTGTAGAATCAGCTACTGTCTCTTGCTTCGAACTTTTCCAGCTTACAGCACCTCCATTTAGGCAAAACACAAATCCAGACTGAGAAACAGAGTCATCTCTGTCAGTCTGAAAACTAGCATCCGTATAACCCTTTACCGTTAGCTTTTCTTCACCTCCATACACCAAGAATGAATCTTTAGTCCTTTTCAAGTACTTAAGAATATTCTTGACTGCCGTCCAGTGACCTTCACCTGGATTAGACTGGTATCTGCTCGTCATGCTCAAAGCATACGAGACATCCGGACGAGTACATATCATTGCATACATGATAGATCCAATTGCTGAAGCATATGGTATCTTACTCATGCGGTCTTTATCATCCAATGATTTAGGACCATTCTCTTTTGAGATCGTTATCCCATGAGATACAGGGACATATCCCCTTTTTGCATCTTGCATTCCAAAACGATGCAAAATTTTGTCAATATATGTACTCTGGCTTAAGCCTATTAATCTTCTTGATCTATCTCTATAGATCCTGATCCCTAATATATAGGTAGCCTCGCCCAAGTCTTTCATAGAGAAACTTTGTCCTAACCAAGTCTTTACAGCCTGTAGAGAAGGAATGTCATTCCCTATTATTAATATATCATCAACATATAATACTAGGAATGCCACATGGCTCCCACTAAACTTTTTGTAAACACATGGTTCATCCATGTTCTGAATAAAGCCAAAACCTTTGACTATTTCATCAAACCGGATGTTCCATCTCCGAGAGGACTGCTTCAATCCATAAATGGATCTACGCAGCTTACATACTTTTTCAGCATCCTTTGGATTTCTAAAACCTTCAGGTTGTGTCATGTACACATCCTCTTCAAGGCTTCCGTTAAGGAAGGCTGTTTTTACATCCATCTGCCAAATTTCGTAATCATAGTAAGCCGCTATTGCAAGCATAATTCTGATGGATTTTATCATTGCTACTGGTGAGAAGGTTTCATCATAGTCAATACCATGAATTTGTTTGAAACCTTTTGCAACCAGTCGAGCTTTATAGGTCTGTATATTACCTTCCATGTCGATTTTCTTCTTGAAAATCCATTTGCACTCGATAGGTTTTACCCCTTCAGGTGGATCAACCAAAGTCCATACTTGGTTTTCATACATGGAATCCATTTCAGAATTAATGGCTTCTTGCCATCTCTTAGAGTCTAGTGAGTTCATAGCATCTTGATAGGTGAGAGGCTCATCTTGATCTATGAGCATCACATCGCCATTTTCAATTAGGAGAAATCCATAATTTCTTCTTGAATCATAGCGAATCCTACTAGATCTACGAACAACCTGTGTTTCTTGAGCAATGTTATCTTGTATATCTTGCTCATGCTCCATCTCAGGTTCAATGTTATCAAGTGGTTCTCGATCTTCATCGAGATCTATTTTCCTCCCACTGTCTTTTCTAGAGACTAGCTCTCTTTCTAAGAATACAGCAGTTCGAGCAACAATTACTTTGTTCTCTGAAGGATTATAGAAATAATAACCCTTTGTTTCACTTGGGTATCCCACAAAGATACATTTTTCAGATTTTGGTCCAAGCTTGTCTGACATTAGGCGTTTCACAAACGCTTCACATCCCCATACTTTCATAAAGGACATGCTTTGACGTTTTTCTGTCCATATCTCATATGGAGTTTGTTGAACCGTTTTAGTAGGAACACGGTTTAGTGTATATGCAGCCGTTTCCAGGGCATAACCCCAGAAACTAATTGGAAGATCTGCTTGACTCATCATTGATCGCACCATGTCCAACAAGGTACGATTCCTCCTTTCAGAAACCCCATTCCATTGTGGTGTTCCAGGAGGAGTGAGTTGTGATACAATACCACACTCCCTCAAATAGTTCTTAAACTCATGGCTTAAGTATTCACCTCCTCGATCAGATCTTAGAGTTTTTATGCTTTCGCCAGTTTGCTTTTCTGCTTCTGCCTTATACTCTTTGAACTTTTCAAATGCTTCGGATTTGTTCTTCAAAAGATACACATATTCGTATCTACTGAAATCATCAGTAAACGTAATGAAGTAGAAATAGCCACCCCTTGCCATCGATCTCATAGGACCACATACATCGCTATGTATTAGTTCTAGTCGTACGGTGGCCCTCTTACCCTGTCCGGTAAAAGGAGCTTTAGTCATCTTGCCTAGTAAACAAGCCTCGCATTCATCATATGATTCAAAATCAAACTGATCCAAGAAACCATCTTGATGTAACTTGGAAATGCGTTTCTCGTTTATATGGCCTAGACGACAGTGCCAAAGGTATGTTTGATTTGAGTCATTAGTTTTAAGTCGTTTGTTATTTATATTCAAGATAGGAGTATCTAAATTAAGAACATACAAACCGTTAAATAACTGTGCAACACCATAGGTAATGTCATTCAAACCAAAAGGGCAACCATTGTCTTTAAAGGTAAATGAAAAACCTTTCTTGTCTAAACAAGAAACAGAAATAATGTTTCTACAAATAGAAGGCACATACAAACAGTTTTCAAGTTCTAATATAAGCCCAGTGGGCAATGATAAATGGTAAGTCCCTACAGCCAAAGCAGCAACCTTTGCTCCATTTCCAACTCGTAGGTCTACCTCTCCCTTAGCCAGTTCCCTACTCCTTTGCAGTTCCTGCACATTTATACAAATGTGAGAACCACATCCGGTATCCAATACCCAAGATGTAGAAGTAGACAAATTGACTTCTATAACATAAATACCTGAAGTAGAAGTCTGGCCAGCAGCCTTCTTCTTCTTAAGTTCTTCCAAATAGGCATGACAGTTTCTCCTCCAGTGTCCCGGTTTACCACAGTGGTGACAATCACCCTTTTCGACACCTCCTTTAGGCTTAATAGCCTTCTTGGGAGCAGAATTAGGATTGGCAACAGATTTGGATGCAATCCTCTTCTTATTGCCTTTCCACTTTCTTTTCCCTTTGGCTCCCCCTTTGTTCACCATCAGCATGGGAGCAGGGGATTCCTTCTGAATGTTGGTTTCAGCAGTTCTTAACATGCCCAACAATTCAGTGGGTGTCTTATCTATCTCATTCATGTTGTAGTTCATAACGAATTGAGAAAAGTTCTTGTTAAGTGATTGTAAGATCAAATCTATTTGAGCCTCCGGACCAATCGGGAAGCCCAAGGTACTTAGTTGTTCAATGTACCCAATCATCTTAAGAACGTGTGGTCCAACCGGGTCTCGCTCTCCCTGTTTACAAGCATACAAAGCCTTGCTCGTATCATATCTCTCCTGGCGAGCTTGTCCCTCAAACATGCTTTTGAGGTGCTCGATTATTTCATAAGCATTCATCAATTCATGTTGCTTTTGAATCTCCGGAGTCATGCATGCAAGCATTAGGCATGACACATCAGTTGAGTCATCCAAATGCTTCTGATAAGCATTTTGCTCGGCACGTGTGGATCCAGTAGGAGGAGGATTTGGGTGAGGAACTTCAATGGCATACAGCTTTCGCTCCTGCCTGAGGACAATCCTCAATTTCCTAAACCAATCTAGGAAGTTTGTCCCTGTCAGCTTTTCCTTTTCTAGGACTGATCGTATCGAAAAGTGATTTGTGTTGTTTGCCATTTATTATCTACAATTTTGTAAAAGCGCATAAAATGAGTTAGTTTGCATGTTTCGTAAAACCAATTATGTTCAAGTTGATTTATAGCATATCCGTAATATACCTCCCACTATTTTTATCAAATTAATAGCCCTTACTATCAATTCGGAAAATGGTTCCCATAAAACCTTTCTTAGTGAGCCAAGATCCATATTTCGTCATATTTTAAGTCAGCTTTGGCTTTCCTCTTAAATATGATTATTTAGGTAGACCGTTATGTCAATTATATCGTATATAACTCTTGGATAGCTTAGTGAACAACATATTGCTCCGATCTATCTAATAGATTTCACTAAACTCTATGCTTCTAAGTTCATAATCCTATTATGACGACTTATTTAAGTTGGACCCAATAATAACAATTCAAGTAAGCTTGTTTACTTAATCACATCTCACCACGATAAAAGAGAAGCCCTTGCTTTGGCAAATCCACTCCTCAATGATCTAGGATTTAATGAGTGTTATTTATTGGAAAGCATCTGTTTAACTTAATATTTCTTAAGGGATTTTTAGAAAAATTTAACGATCTTGATCGTTTGTTTAAATCTTAAATCGTTACAGATTTTATCTTGTTTAAACATGGCATATGTGTCGTATCTAATACATACATTCTAAATTATCCATACATCCATGCATCCATACATATATATAATATATCCATGCATCATATGTAAAGTGCAGTTACGCAAAATTAAACGTGCGATGGTTATGGCCCGATCCTATGCGATCTTTTCGAGCTAATGAAAAGATCAAGGTCAATCTATGGTTGTAATAACTAATTATTACAAAATTCTTCATTGCTTCCCAAGCTGCATTGATTGCCTCCAAGCTCGTTTTGAAATACATTACAAAAGAACTCGAGTTGCATTCGAGAAATAATAATAATTACAAGAATAACGACATGCAAGTCGTATTTAATTATTACAGACCATAAATAAAATTACAACATTTATTCTACGGGTCTTTAGGCCATAACCAATGCACCATGCTCATAAAACAATTATAGACATCACATTAATCATGATCACATCGATTAACATTTAACTCCACAATTTAAATACCTAATTATTTAAAAGGGAATTAAAAAAAATCAATTTTAATAATTAAAATCGAATTTAAAAATTAAAATTAATCAAAATCGCATTTAATAATAATATTAAATTCGAAATTTAAATATTCAATTATTAAAAGCATTAATTAAAATAAAATTCGAATTAATAATAATTTTCAAATTCATAATTTAAATATATTACAAAATTCGAAATTAAATTAATTAATAAAATTTTGAATTAATAATAATTTTTAAATCCATGATTTAAATATTCAATTATTAAAACTTTAATCATTAAAAGCATTAGGAATCTAATGATTAAAACCAATAAGATTTCTTTTCTAAAGTAAAAGCAAAAGAAAAATAAAGGTTAGAATATTAAACAAAACCAATCATACAACAGCCTGATCTCTGTTCCACACACGCTGATGCGCATGAATATCCTGCGTTACATACTAATTACACTGCTGATGCGCATTACATATATGCGCAATACCTGTTCGACAACTATGACACGCATCAAGCGTATGCGCAACACGCCAATTATACCAGGTTTTTCCAGAAATTTGCAGAAACTCCAGAAAATTGCAGAATGCATATTTATCAGATCTGATCAGTTCTAAATATATTCTAATGATGTGTTTAACATATCTAGCATATAGTACATCATCCAAAACATGTTATAACAATTTATAACATCATACAAACAATTATAACAATTTATAAATAATCTTTTGTATGTTAAAATGAAGCATGGCATAATTCAAAAATTCATGTATGATTCATTTTCAAGAACACAACACCAAATCATCCTTTTATACATGTAGCTCTGATACCATTGTTGGAATTCGGGCATGAAAACGCAGCGGATAATACGTAAATAACAATTAAAAACGAATTCCAAGTCCCGGATCCATGTATAAAATGATGATCATGGTATAAAATTTCTCAAGAACAAGATAGTACCTTGTTAAAGCTTTCCAATGGATGACAAATGGAGGTCCTAGCTTGTTGATCTTGAGAGCTTGAAGTGTTGATCTTGAGAGCTAAACTTGCAACTCCTCCACCGGTATCCACACTTGAATGCTTGCTTGAATCGTCGAACGATTACGCCACGGAATTAGGTACTAGCCAAAATAAATAACCGGATGTGTTCTTGACTTGATCTTGATTTCTCCCTTGAGTATATGAACTGAAATTTCAGTTGTGTTCACCACAAATGGCTTGCCAACTCTTGGCTTATAAAGAGAAATAAAGTAAAATAAAGCCTTAAACAATTAGGCCATTTTATTTAAACAAATCTTATTTATTTAAATAAATTAATTAAGTCATACTTAATTAATCAAATAAGTCAAGAAAATACATCTTCAAATTTTATCTTCAACTAATCAAGTCTCACTTAATTAATTTTATAAAATTCGAATTATTATTTATTATTAATTTAAAATCATAATTTAAATTATTATTAATTTAAATTCATGAAATAAATTAATTTCCCTTTTAAACATTCTTTGTGTGTGACCCTGTAGGTTATTATTTCATTGGCAATAATTTTATTCTCTAATAAAATTATAAACAATAAGCGGCGTCTAGTAACACATTATTGCTACCCAATAAAACAATAATTAAATCAACGATTCAATCAACCTTTTATGACTAATGTTCCATGTAATATAATCCCTTTAAATCATGATATTATAGATTAAACTCGAGGCATGTAATGTGTCATCCTCTTCATAATTTAATCTTCATTTTCTTGATCGATGAGTAGACTATTTAATCAAATCAACATTTGAGCATGGCCATGCATTTCATAGTCTCACTCAAACAAGAGGCCGATAATATCACTCCTTTATCAGGAGATTTAAATCCCATCTAGATCGTTCATATTTCTCACATGATTCATAATATATCCAATATTCACCTTTATCATTATCCGGCTAAAGATAACTTTTGACGAATTCAAAATATATTAATTCTCATGTAGAATTATAACGACTTCAAGTCTAAGGATCATTACACCATTATCACTGTGAGAATACATATGACACATTTATTATTTACCATGATGTATCTCACTGTGGGTCTGTCCAGTACCCTGTACTCGTACAGTTACCTATGCATTGCTTTTAGTATCTTCATACTTATGACCAATGAGATGTGGTCATCAGTCAATTATCATACTAGCCTCAGTGTATTATTATTGTCCTAATTAATAATAATACTCGGCTAGGGACATTTAAGAATATGATACGATCATTATATAATCTCATGTTCAAGTCACATACTTGCAACTATATAATTTGTATCAAGATTCTAAGGACATTTATTATACTTTATTTATTTCGCAGTAAATAAAGCCAATAATAAACATATATATATCGAATATATAAAATCACTCAAACATAAATATAATGTATTACATTGCCTCTAGGGCACCAATACTAACAATCTCCCACTTGCACTAGAGCCAATCACCCATGTATCGAATACCCATGCTACTAGTGTGACATTCATGCTTCTGCTGCGACAGAACCTTAGTCAGCGGGTCTGCAATATTATCATCAGTATGCACTTTACATATGTGAATATCCCCTCTATCATTTATCTCTCGAATAAGGTGATATCTCCGAAGTATATGCTTTGTTCTGCTATGAGCTCTCGGCTCCTTGGCTTGTGCTATAGCTCCATTATTATCGCAGTAAAGATCTATGGGATCTGCGATCGATGGAACGACACCAAGGTCTGTAATGAACTTCCGTAACCATACAGCTTCCTTGGCTGCCTCACATGCAGCAATATACTCGGATTCCATTGTAGAATCAGCTACTGTCTCTTGCTTCGAACTTTTCCAGCTTACAGCACCTCCATTTAGGCAAAACACAAATCCAGACTGAGAAACAGAGTCATCTCTGTCAGTCTGAAAACTAGCATCCGTATAACCCTTTACCGTTAGCTTTTCTTCACCTCCATACACCAAGAATGAATCTTTAGTCCTTTTCAAGTACTTAAGAATATTCTTGACTGCCGTCCAGTGACCTTCACCTGGATTAGACTGGTATCTGCTCGTCATGCTCAAAGCATACGAGACATCCGGACGAGTACATATCATTGCATACATGATAGATCCAATTGCTGAAGCATATGGTATCTTACTCATGCGGTCTTTATCATCCAATGATTTAGGACCATTCTCTTTTGAGATCGTTATCCCATGAGATACAGGGACATATCCCCTTTTTGCATCTTGCATTCCAAAACGATGCAAAATTTTGTCAATATATGTACTCTGGCTTAAGCCTATTAATCTTCTTGATCTATCTCTATAGATCCTGATCCCTAATATATAGGTAGCCTCGCCCAAGTCTTTCATAGAGAAACTTTGTCCTAACCAAGTCTTTACAGCCTGTAGAGAAGGAATGTCATTCCCTATTATTAATATATCATCAACATATAATACTAGGAATGCCACATGGCTCCCACTAAACTTTTTGTAAACACATGGTTCATCCATGTTCTGAATAAAGCCAAAACCTTTGACTATTTCATCAAACCGGATGTTCCATCTCCGAGAGGACTGCTTCAATCCATAAATGGATCTACGCAGCTTACATACTTTTTCAGCATCCTTTGGATTTCTAAAACCTTCAGGTTGTGTCATGTACACATCCTCTTCAAGGCTTCCGTTAAGGAAGGCTGTTTTTACATCCATCTGCCAAATTTCGTAATCATAGTAAGCCGCTATTGCAAGCATAATTCTGATGGATTTTATCATTGCTACTGGTGAGAAGGTTTCATCATAGTCAATACCATGAATTTGTTTGAAACCTTTTGCAACCAGTCGAGCTTTATAGGTCTGTATATTACCTTCCATGTCGATTTTCTTCTTGAAAATCCATTTGCACTCGATAGGTTTTACCCCTTCAGGTGGATCAACCAAAGTCCATACTTGGTTTTCATACATGGAATCCATTTCAGAATTAATGGCTTCTTGCCATCTCTTAGAGTCTAGTGAGTTCATAGCATCTTGATAGGTGAGAGGCTCATCTTGATCTATGAGCATCACATCGCCATTTTCAATTAGGAGAAATCCATAATTTCTTCTTGAATCATAGCGAATCCTACTAGATCTACGAACAACCTGTGTTTCTTGAGCAATGTTATCTTGTATATCTTGCTCATGCTCCATCTCAGGTTCAATGTTATCAAGTGGTTCTCGATCTTCATCGAGATCTATTTTCCTCCCACTGTCTTTTCTAGAGACTAGCTCTCTTTCTAAGAATACAGCAGTTCGAGCAACAATTACTTTGTTCTCTGAAGGATTATAGAAATAATAACCCTTTGTTTCACTTGGGTATCCCACAAAGATACATTTTTCAGATTTTGGTCCAAGCTTGTCTGACATTAGGCGTTTCACAAACGCTTCACATCCCCATACTTTCATAAAGGACATGCTTTGACGTTTTTCTGTCCATATCTCATATGGAGTTTGTTGAACCGTTTTAGTAGGAACACGGTTTAGTGTATATGCAGCCGTTTCCAGGGCATAACCCCAGAAACTAATTGGAAGATCTGCTTGACTCATCATTGATCGCACCATGTCCAACAAGGTACGATTCCTCCTTTCAGAAACCCCATTCCATTGTGGTGTTCCAGGAGGAGTGAGTTGTGATACAATACCACACTCCCTCAAATAGTTCTTAAACTCATGGCTTAAGTATTCACCTCCTCGATCAGATCTTAGAGTTTTTATGCTTTCGCCAGTTTGCTTTTCTGCTTCTGCCTTATACTCTTTGAACTTTTCAAATGCTTCGGATTTGTTCTTCAAAAGATACACATATCCGTATCTACTGAAATCATCAGTAAACGTAATGAAGTAGAAATAGCCACCCCTTGCCATCGATCTCATAGGACCACATACATCGCTATGTATTAGTTCTAGTCGTACGGTGGCCCTCTTACCCTGTCCGGTAAAAGGAGCTATGTATTATGTGTTGCATCATTAATGTTAAATTTTTTTATCAACTCTAACAAATCATATGATTAAGAGACATGATAGCCAAATAATGTACTTTATTTTTTGGTCAAATTTCTGCATCTTATCGTATCATGATTATTTAAGTATTAATCTAATTCTTTCTTTGTTACTCCCTCTGTCTCTAAATGTTCTTCTCGTTTGGAATGTCGGTCCTGTTCATAACAAGAGACAAATTACTAATTTACGTCTAATCTATAAATCCAAATATAGTCATGAGTGATCTTGTTGGATTCGTATTTATGAGTACTTTAATACAATGAAGTTTTTATATTTAATACTAATACGAAATTGAAGATATTAACGATCAAAAGTGTGCATTGGCAAACGTGTCCAACTCAAATGGGAAAAGTATTTAGAGACGGAGGGAGTACAACATACTGCATCGTGATTATGTAAGTATAATTGAAATTTTTAGTATGAATAAAAAAAAAATCTCGTTTATCAGATAATGCGGTAATAATTCAGTACTCCGTAGCATGTTATAGTAGTAATTTGTCCTTCACCATCCTTGTTTAGCTAATGTCTATGTAATGATTAGATAGGAGAATTAGGCTAGCCATAAAATAATGGTCCAACTAAAGAAGCAAGTTAATGCAAAGATTTATGTTCCAACAAATAAATCAAGCCCCATTGATTATCGTAGGAGAATATTTCCTTTATTCTCTCCCCTACCAAACCACTTTTCAAAGTGATTACTGATACTTAGCTTTCTGTTACTATTCACTTACATGATGCTTGGATTGGATCAGTTGCACTGATCTTTTAATCACCCATTTGAAAAAACAGTATTTTCTCAGTACATTTTGTATCTTTTCATTAAGTAGAACTACAATGATTAGGTTTAGATCACCTAATCCATTTTTATGTTTGTCACCTCTATAATTTCTCCATGTAACTTCAAAGACACTGTTTCTTGGATTTATATGGAAATTATTTATGTTTTCTTTCCCATACTTGTGTACTTAAATGAGTTTGCTGAGTGACTTAGATCAGAGATCTTGAGGTTCATTTTCTTGATTTTTGGGGAGGAGATGAAAATGCAGCAGCTCATTGTAAATTCCATGCCATTTTTCGCAATTCTGTTTAGCTTGCCAATTCTTGGATTTGCAGGTAATGGGCTTAACTTTTTTCGTAATTCAGTTTGTTTTGATCAATGTGATTGATTGCTTAGTTCAATGTGGGGTTTTATGAACTTTGATGTAGAGATCAGTCAAATGGGATCTGGGTTCTTAGAAGTTCTTGTTGTGATCAGTACATAATAATTGCATTCTTCTGAAATTAGTGTTGCAATGTATTTTACTCAACAATTTTGATCTCACTGGTTGCGAATAGATAAATCCATAATCAATTTAGAGTTGAGCTCAGTTTTGATACTTCTCCATTGTCAAATTAAGATTACAATGTGCAAGGTTATAACAAGTAGTGATTCATATTTAAAGTTTTTATCTTTCCTGAAAGTGGAAAACATGGTGGTTTCAGGCTTTATAACTGAAATTATGGGCTGACATTTAACTGGCACTCTGTTTCAGGCTTTAAAATACCTTCATTGACAGCAGCTTCTGTGCTGAATCACTTGAGTAAACCAACACCTCACATCACCTCATATGGAACAGCTGGATTGAGCCAATTTTCTCCGCGAAATGGTACAACTTCTTTTATAATGGTTAAAGGTGTTTGTTTTTATGCACAAGTTCATACCAGTTTTAATAACCAGAGTGTGCCTGCTAGATACATTTTAAAAACTTAATGACTCGTGATAATGGTGTCTCCGTATAACGACTCCAAGAAATTAGGCCAGAAAAGACATGGATGCTATTTGCAGCAGTCCAATTTGAAGCACTCATTGCCATCAATCTGTAGCTATAAATATTGATTTGTTACACTTCAGGCATGTAAGAGAATTTTTGTGCTAATTATTACATCTGGTTTGGTTTTGTAGCCCCCACCCGACACAACTTCAGACCTTCCAATAGTCCATCAGTTGCACCTGGTATACCACCTTTCCATAAACACGCTGGAAAATTGGCGCACTATTCTTCACCTCCGCCATTATTCTCATATTTTAAGCATCATCACACAAGAAAGAAATTTAAAGATCTTGTCACTAGACCATCTAATAGGGTTCTTCCTCCTACAAGCAGCCAACAAGGTCAGTACTCATTGAAGATCTATCTAGTTAGATAGTAGTCATTGCTTAATGTTGTCAAATACAGTAATGAATTACTGCTTCTTTCTGAATACTTGATGAAGGTTTAGGCCCTTCAGTTTCCCCACTTAGTTCAGCTTCTACTCCAATAAGCTGGGATGGGTTCAGCCCTGCACCAGTTCCAGCTCCGTTGATTCAACCTACAATATCTCCATCATGCTCATCCATTGAGAAAAAGAAGACTTCACCACCCTCGTCAGTACTGGCACTACCACCCCCACCTCCTAATGAAGGTGCATATACTACATACCTTACTTTTACATTCACTTAATGTTTGGAGCTCATTTCTATTTAATTGTATCTCCGTAACAGCTTATTACAATTGAAGATACTAAAAAACATATAAAATTCGATTTTACTCGTAGAATGTACATCCGTAACATGCACAAAGCCATTCACTTATACTCCTGGTGGATCTCCATGTGGCTGTGTGTTGCCTATTGAAGTAAGACTGGATCTCAGTGTTGAACTATATACATTTATTCCCTTGGTGTCAGAACTAGCCAAGGAGATTGCCGTTGGGCTTTCACTAAATCAAAGTCAAGTTAGGATTATAGGTGCTAATGAAGCCATCCAGGAACTAGAGAAAACCATGGTCCTCATCAACCTGGTACCAGTAAAAGAGAATTTCGCTCCCACTACTGCATTGGTTATCTATAAAAGGTTCTGGACGAGACAGGTGGCCATTAATGCTTCCCACTTTGGAACCTACAAAGTAGTCAATGTTCGGTATCCAGGTTTTGTAACTTCCCTTGATTCTTTCTGGATCTGCTTTACAATTTGTGTAGTTACCTACTCATGTTTAAACTTCTTGTTCATTCCTCTTATGTATATCCTTCATTAATGCTTTTTATAACAGGTACATGATTAAATTATTTGTTTGCTTATAGTTGTCTTTTCAATTTTGTTCCACAACTTGCAGGTCTTCCGTCCTCTCCACCATCAGCACATTCAGCAGCTGCTAACATATATGGTGATTTATATCCTAGGGATGGGAATGGTAGGATGCCGCTGAAACCTTTAGGGATTGATGTTCCGAGGAGAAAGAAGGCTGGGACTGGTGGCAGCAAGATAGCTGTTATCGTTTTATCATCAGTCACAGCTTTTGCTGTTTGTGCAGGAATTCTTTTGATATTGTTGTTGAAATGTGGATGGTGCATTTGTAAACCCCATTCAAATCCTCATGTTCCTATACCCTCGCAACGAAAATTATCAGGTGTGTACTATCTTATAAAAACCAAGCTTTTCATTCCTTTCCTTTTCAGCCAGTTATTATATTTATCTTCCACAACTTGTATTTTTCCAAACTATGTTCCCTAATTGCACCGTTAAAAAAGTAAAACTCTTAATCTAGCTAGCTTCTAGTATTTACCTTAAAATGACGAGTTCTTCATAATACACTTCATGAATATAATTCTGCAGGGACTGCGAGGTCTTTAATGTTTGGAAGCAGGCCCGGGTCAGCATCAATGTCCCGTAGTTCTAATGCATTGGCTTACAAGGGGATTGCTAAGATTTTCAGTTCGAGTGACCTGATGAGAGCCACTGAAAACTTTGACGCTTCAAGGATTCTTGGGGAAGGTGGTTTCGGACTTGTCTATAGTGGCATTCTTGATGATCGAAGGAAGGTGGCTGTGAAAGTTCTGAAAAGAGATGATCAGCAAGGAGGCCGTGAATTTCTGGCTGAAGTTGATATGCTTAGTCGTCTACACCACAGGAACTTAGTCAAACTGATTGGTATCTGCACAGAGGATCATTGTCGATGCCTGGTCTACGAACTTGTTCCTAATGGTAGCGTGGAATCACACTTGCATGGTACATACAAATCTTGATGCATTCCTGATCCTACTCCATAACATTGCTTAAGTTTTTAATACCTCTTTAAAAGATAAAATCTACATGATCTGTTTTTTGTGTGTTCAGGAATTGACAAGGAAATTGCTCCTCTTGATTGGTGTGCCAGAATAAAGATTGCTCTGGGATCAGCTCGAGGTTTATCTTATCTGCATGAAGACTCAAGCCCTCGTGTAATACACAGAGATTTTAAGTCAAGCAACATCTTACTAGAACATGATTTCACACCTAAAGTTTCAGACTTTGGGCTTGCTAAGTCAGCCTTAGACGAGGGAAACAAGCACATTTCTACACATGTTATGGGAACTTTCGGGTATGTACTTTCTCACATAATTCATGTATAGATTACTGTCTGTAAGTAATATAACACTATGCCCAAGAGTTGTGATGTTACGAAAGTCATAACTACATACTCGTTGATGCCATATTTTTCCTATCAGCCACTTAGTGCGCTTTCTTTGTGAACCACATGTATTCCAGTTACTTGGCTCCGGAGTACGCAATGACTGGCCATCTGTTGGTAAAAAGTGATGTTTACAGCTATGGTGTAGTTCTCCTTGAGCTCTTAACAGGAAGAAAGCCCGTGGATTTGTCACAACCACCAGGTCAGGAAAATCTGGTTTCTTGGGTACGTCCTCTGCTTACAGACAAAGAGGCTTTGGAAACCATCATTGACCCGTATTTAAAGCCAAATATGCAATCTGACAGTGTATCGAAAGTAGCAGCCATTGCGTCAATGTGCGTGCAACCAGAAGTTTCTCATCGTCCTTTTATGGGCGAAGTTGTTCAAGCCTTAAAGCTGGTATGCAATGAGTTTGATGAACTAAAGGAGGATCCTATATTAGGAAATTGCAGTTATGAGGACTTCTCTGGTGGCAAGTATAGTAGAGCTTCAAGTGATCTTGTGGAATCCCCCGGGATTCACTACCCTGGGTATAATTCCATTTTAGACAGTCATAAGATCCCATTGTCAAATTCCAATTCGAACTATCCATCTGCTGAATTGAAGGACCAGGAATCAGGGTCTATCAAGAGGATCTCTAACTCAACTCCATTAAAAATGTTAATGAGAGGATTTTCTAAAGGCTGCTCGAGTGAGCATGAATCTTCGGTTAAATAACTGTTGATATCCACTCCACTACATCAATACACACCCAAAAGTATATTTCTGATTTGCATATGCAGAGTTGAACTTGCATAAACAAGAGGGTTCTTTTACATGTACCATCATCATTGAAAAGCTTGCAAGATTTCAGTTTTTAAAGGTGTTCAGCCGATGGTGTCGTTACAGAAGGCTCATAAAATAAGGAAAGGGAGGGCTATGGTAGTGAGGTAGATTTCATATAGCAGATTGTACATGATGTTTCTTATATATATATAATTTTAATTTTTAGGTTTTTGTAACATAAGTTACATGCTCAGCCATATATGATCATTAATTTTGAAGTTTTTGGCAGATAATTTTTTTTTTTTGAAGGGTATATTCATTTTTTAAGATCTGTATATACGTAGAAAAACAATTTCAAAGTTATCGATAATTGATTAAAGTAAACCTTTTTATTTTACATTATGCATGTTGATACAGCGTCCAGGAATCGTTGAAATTAACTTATTCAGTAACTGATTGGGAAAAAATCGAAACAATTCATCAGCATCGGAACATCCTGGACTTTCATTTGCTAAATGTTGGTCACCACTATACACCAGCTGCTTTGCCTAATCTGCTTCTCAGAATCTTCACCCCCATGTACCTATATTTGTGCACGCAAGAAGGAGATTAGAACAAAACATCCTAAATGAACTTCCTTCTTCTACCCACTTTAATAGGAGCATAACTGTGGAAATATAATGGAGATAGTAGATGTACTAGTTGATTACCTTCCCAACATCATTACAGTAGCTTGAGGATTAGTTCCTGGTGACTGGGTAAATGTTGAACCATCGATGACACGAAGGCCATCGACTCCAAGTACCTTGTGATCAGAGTTTATAACCTTGCCCTTGTGACATCCACCATGATAGTGCCAGATTGTGATCTTAGTTTGTCTGCAGTATTGCTCAAAGGACTTTGTAACTTCATCAGTTTTTGGGATAAGGTTAAAATTAGCAGTAACACTCAAGTTGAGCAGCTTCTCAAAGGTATCATTGCCAGGCTGCATAAAGTTTATTAAGCCTTTTGTGTTAACAAGCTTCTCTATAATTCGAATACCATTGACACATTGCTGTAAATCTCGAGGATTGCTGAAGTAATTAAAGGAGACGTTCGGATTATCATCAACATTAGTGTTGTTCAAAGTTAGCTCCCCTGTTGACAATGGGTTTGAAACCTTTGAAAGTATAAAAGCATTGTTAAAATTTTCACGCGGGAGCTCTTCCTTCTGCTGTTAGTTTAGAACCACCAAAGAAAGTGAGTACAATTTACTTATCTACATAAAAATCGAAACTGAAGCACAATTTTAATTATTTAAAACCTAACCTCCTCAAGTGATAATGAATTATCAGTATAGATAATTGTATTAGGATTTTGACCAAATCCAGTACTAGTCTCAATGTAAACACCCTGTCTTGTAATCCCAACAATCTGAATCAACGATTGAGACATCGGTCTATTTAATGGAACGACAATAGTGTTCAGAGGATTGTCTGCCATCCCTTTGCCAACAAACTGATTGTCCAGCACCACAGTAATGTTCATGTTTTCGAGCTCTGCCTTTGGTCCGATCCCACTCAGTAGAAGCAGTTGAGGACTCCCGATTGCACCAGATGACAGCATTACTTCGCTCTTATCATTCTTGGACAAATTTACTTCATGTTGCTTCCCATTTTCGTCTTTAAAAATCACTCCAACAGCCCTTGGCTTGCCTGTTTCCAGTTACCAAAATATTAAAGAACAAACCTTTTTTATTGCGAAATCAAAATTTCGAAAGAACAAAGATCAAAGGTATATAAACACACACATGTATAATATACATATTAATCCATCCACCTACCATCTTATATCTAGATGATAAGAGAGCTGGTAAATTAACATATGATCACTTTTAATTCAGCAGCCTCTAATTTATATTTTGAAAATTTCAATATCGTTGTTACATTAACAAGGTAGATTGATTACCTGAAGTTTGATCAAACACAATCTTCTGAACAGTTGCATGAATACGAACATCAAGATTCTTGGGGTTAGCGGATCGAAGTAGTTCAGCAGCAGTGTGACGATTGCCATCTTTGTCGAAAATGATACCACTTACTTTGGTTCCATAGAAGTGTTCGTAAGTGTAGCCATTGTTTGGAGTAATCCCAACTTGTAACAAAACATTTCTTACAGCAGTTTGCCAAGAATTTAGAACTGGCTTATAAACAATCTGTTTCTCGACCCATGGGTACGATTCGTAGGCCAGTTCTGGGTCTAATTCTAGTTCATCTAGAGTCCTGCAAAGCATACATTCATATGTCACTCAAATCAAAATATAACTTTGACTAGCTGATAAAATATTTTAATTTCGAATAACCAACTACAAAAGGTATAGGTTCAGTAATAAATATGTGACCTTTTATGTTATGATTAACATATGACAGATAACTACTAGCCCCTGAAACTGACTGCATGTAAGTTGGTAACAATTAGTACCAATGGTTAACTATCATTCTGTATGTGGTGAATGCAGACGTATGTTGATGCATATCATTCCGCACTTCTTAACAGCTATAGTATAAAATGATCTGTAAAGAAAGTGGAAGTTAAAAACATACCTTAAACTGGGTCTGGTGTAGAATCCAGCATTAACGCTACTACCTCCACCTAAAATCCTAGGTCTTAGATTAAAAACACCTTCTACTATGAAGGTCTGCGAGGGTGAATTTGCTGAAAAATCTGCAATATCGATGTGATAATTTCTGAGAAGTGAAGAATTTTTATTATCAAAAGGAACACCCCCTCTTTCTAACAATAAAACATTATACTTCTGCGACAGAGTTGCAGCCAAAGGGCAGCCAGCAGTTCCACCTCCAATTATAATATAATCATATGATGAAGATGATGATATAGAGCTTGCATTCTTTATAAATGGATACTCTTCTTCCCATGTCTTCTGACCTGCACCATACACATTTAAGAATCAATACGCATAAAAATAATTTCAAGAATTATTAACTTTACTAGTTGGCGGTACATTTCTCACCGTGCTAACGAAATTATTCATTTATCGAGTATTAATTTGTTATCGAGATTGTGATGTACCTTGACAGAAGGTGAAAACCGAAAGAAGGAAAAATAACTTGATCATCTTCGTTGTATACATGATGGCTTGTTGCATGCACGGTGTACAAATATCGTATTTGGTCTGCCTAAACAAATTATTAAACATAAAATATATATAGGGAGTACCTGGATGGCTGGATGGCTTGATCTAGATTTTTTTAATTAAGTACATACTTAATACAAAACGAGTTTTGAGCAACGACTGAAAACGTACAAAACGTCCCCATTTTCTTTTGTTTAATTGATTAACGCGCAAAATCAAATTATCTTGTTTTTAGCAATTGTATTTCAAAAGAAATTGTTAGTAATCATATAGTAAATTGCAATTTTTAATGGTACATGCAACTACGCGTTTGCACTAACAAATTTTATTATAAAAATGAATTGGAATGACAGAATTGACTTTACGAAGTTACGAACTGCCGAACTGGTCTTAATATACACTAGCTTATAGCCGGTGCAAAGCAGTGCAAAGCACGGGTTACTTTTAACTTTTTTTAGTTTACTTACAGTATAGTTACATAATATTATAAATACTTCACTTTTGTATATAACAATTTTTAGTAATAAATTTAAAGTGATATGTTGTTGGTGGGAATTGAACCTTCAACCTTTCAATGTATTATTTCATTAATTATTTATTTTATAAAAATTTAATTAATGATATGCATGGTTTAAACCTTATATTATGAAATTTTGAATTAAATATACCATTGTCAAAATTCGAACCTTGAATTTTTAGTAAAGTAATTTAATCATATAAATTTTTTAACCATTAGATCTATATTTTAGGAGTTTATAAAAGATAATATCATCAATTAAAAGTAAACATCGTTTAATTAAAAAAGACAATCTGCTAATTATCATTAATTACATTATTTTATTATTTATTTTAATAATTAGGATAACCGTGCTGAAAATTGAACCGATAAACTTTCAATGTCTGTGTGATGCACGGGTTTCTTTTATTATGTTATAATAGATTTTATTTAATATTACAATTCTGTTTTTATATAATCATTATTTTAAATAATTATTTTAATTTAATTTAATTTAATATACTTATGTTTACACATTATACTAATATATTATTATTGTGAACAATGTACACGGATTTCTAATATATTTAATTAATATTTGGAAAATATAGTGTGATATTTTCGGCTATATATTAATAATTTTAAGATTAGTTTTAAATAAAAAAGGTAACGCATTTTAATTAGAAAGAAAATATTAATGAATGGAAGATATGGTATGATTGATATTTTTAGGTATTTATTAATGGTTGAAAGATATGGTATGATTTGATATTTTTAATTTTAATTTAATATAATTTGATATATTCATGTTTAATGATTACACTTATGTTTTTTATTATAAACAATGTACATTGATTTTTAATATATTTTATTAGAAATTGAAAGATATGGTGTGATATTTTTGGATATATATTAATGATTGTAAGATTAATTTTAAATTAAAAAGTAACGTGTTTTAATTAAAAAAAGAAATATTAATGATTGAAAGATATGGTATGATCCATATTTTTAGGTGTTTATTAATGGTTGAAAGATATGATGCAATATTTTTGGATATACGTATTAATGATTGCAGTATTAGTTTTAAAATAAAAGGTAACGTGTTTTAATTAAATAGAATGTAACATATTTTAATTAGATAGAAATATTAATTATCGTAAGATATGGTATGATTTATGATTTTAGTTGTTTATAAATGGCAATATTTTATACTAAAAGAAAATCGAATCTTAGACTTTTCAGTATAAAAACTTTTAATATTGTTGTATCTAACGGTCATGATCTATTTGAGTTGAAGATCTAACGGTTATGAATAGTTTGGTTAACCAAACTACAAACTACAAAAGATCTTTATTTTGCTTATAATAATATAGTATAGATTGGCTTTTCAAAATATTCAAGTCCCCACGATATATCCACCTTAATTTTTGTAATCCAAATCACAGAGAGGAATAATTTAATAGCTATAGTAAAATCTCGATAAATGAATATATAATTTCTTTTGATGTTTTCGATCTTGATCAAGTAAGAACGTATTTTAGCACATCTGTCACCTTCACTACAAGAAATCCCGGATTTTGCAACGACATTTAGCAACGGAATGCTTTCCGTTATAAATTACCGACGGAATAGCAACAATAAACTAGTCAACACAGATTTCTACAACATGGTAACGGATTAGCAACAAATATTTAGCAACAGAATATTTTCGTCGATAATTTAGATTAAATTTGAGAAGACAACAAGCATTATACAAAAAAATGTATAATTGCATTGCCGAATTGTTGCTAATTACCAACGGAATTCCGTCGTTAAATAGGTGAAATGTGTGTAATTGCATTGTTGAACCGTTGCTAATTACCAGCGGAAAGTAGAGCGAAGCAAAACCGTTGGCATTTAACGACGGAATTCTGTTGCCAATGAGTTGCATCAGTGTGGTCAATCCAACAAGATTCCATTACCATGTTGTTGCACTTCCGTTGGCAGGGCAATGGAATTTATATCCGTTGGCATATAGCAACGGAATTCCGTCGCGATGGAGTTGTTTGAGTGGTCAACCCCTGACAAGATTCCATTACCATGTTGTTGCAATTTCGTTGCTAGAACAGCAACGATATTTAAATTCCGTCGCTAAGCCCTTCCCTACGGCGTTTATTGCAACAAACGTTTCCGTCGCCATTTTCCGTTTATTGGCCCGGATCAGATCCCAATCGAGGCGTGGCTATGTCTGGGTGAGGTGGGCGTCCAATGGCTAGCAGATCTGTTCAATGATCTCCTCTTGGGTGCTAAGATGCCAGAGGAATGGAGGCGTAGTATCGTGGTCCCTTTTTTCAAGAACAAAGGCGATGCCCAGAGTTGTAGTAACTACCGGGGTATTAAATTACTCAGTCATACTATGAAACTATGGGAGAGAGTGGTTGAATGTCGGATTAGAAGAGTAGTTGAAATCTCAGAGAATCAATTTGGTTTTATGCCTGGGAGATCGACGACCGAGGCCATCCATCTCGTCAGACGCCTTATGGAGAAGTTCAGGGAGCGTCGCAAAGACCTCCATATGGTGTTCATTGATCTTGAGAAGGCCTATGATAGCATCCCCCGTGAAGCTATTTGGAAGAGCCTTGAAGAGAGGAGAGTGGCACCGTCATACGTTAGGGCGATTCAAGACATGTACTCCCTAGCTAGTTCTTGCGTCCGGACCCCAGTGGGTGACTCCCGTTTTTTCCTGTTGAGATAGGGCTTCATCAGGGGTCGACCCTTAGTCCTCTTCTTAGCCGATTTAGTATTCCCGCCTGTCACGCGGGTGACCCGGGTTCGATCCCCGGCAGCGGCGCCAAAAACTTGTTCGCACTTATTCACGCAAGAGAACGTGGTCAACAAGTAATATAGAGTAAATAGGATTCGTTCCCACAGAGACTCAAATTGTTCGTTATGTTCACTTAAGCACCAGCTTATGATTTACACTCACTGCTAAGACAATCACAATTTTGGTTTGATTTAACTATTGTTTAATTACCAACTAAGCCAATTACGAGAAAATAACTTAACTTTAACCTTATAAAAAACAAACATGGGATTTCAATTTCAATTACTACTTCATCTAGAATCTTATGCCCTTTAGCCTAGCATGTGACCGAGTTGATTACTGATTAGATGCACTAAACTGATACATACCAACTTTCGTTGTGCATATACCATCCTACTGATCATCCACAATTGATAGAAGTCAAGTAGTCACCAAATATGTGTAGTCCCTATATGTCTATAGCAATTGAACACATACCGGTTGAAAATCAAGCACCCATTAAACCACATAGTCGATGCAAGACGGTTAGAATCACATCACAAATTAATACATGTTCTTCACATGCAAAAACCTATGCTAGCATGAATTGTTCTAAACCCTAGATCCACTTTCGCATTCACTAGGATTAAACAAACAATTACAAGTGTTCGCGACGCACTTATAACGAATAAGCATAAACATACTAGGCAATCAATACATTCAATCACACACCAAGGCATAAAAAACACTCAATTACTAGAATCCATAGCAAAATCCATTAAAACCCCATGATAACGAATTAGCCCATAATTGACCTAATTGTCATCATGGGTTCTATGGAAAACATACTTCTAAAATAAACAAGTAAAAATAAAGAAGAAGAAATAAGGTTTAGAATTAAATCCCCAAATAGAAGAGTACAAAGGTTCCAAGAATAATCCTTGCTTGTCACTAGCTTGGAGAAATTCCTTCTCCTTTTCTCTCTTCCCAAGAACTAGGTTATATTACGTAACGTGTGTATCTAATGATAATGATCTTCCTAATGATCTTAATGATAATTTACAATGATAGGTAGTGTTTATATAGGCCTTAGAATACTTTTCCAACAAGAAAAGACCTAAAAATACAATTTAATTCGAAACAGGATAGAATTTCAGAATTTCCAGCGAGTTCGGGCGCACCCTGCGCGGTAGCAGCGCACCCTGCGCGGTTAGCTCCTGTTCAGAATTATAGAAAATTTCCCAGGCTTCGCGTGGACAGCTTATGGGCCTCAAACGGACTTGTAGAACTCCAGATATGGCCAAAACAGTGAAGACTGCGCAACCTACCCAGAAAATCTGAATTTTGCACAAATTGCTCCTTTCTCCTCCGTTTCTTTTGCAATTCTTTCGCCACTTCCCGTTCTTCAATTCTTAAGCGTTATGGTCTTCATGTTAGCCTAGGGAAATACACCATCCTTCATTCTATTGCGCAAATCATCTCTAAAATTGACGAAAATACTAACCCTAAACGATATTTCACAAACCTGCACAACTTAACACAAACACATCAAAACTACAAGAAACTTGAGTCCAAGACAATCAATTTAAGCCGATATGGAACGCTCCAAGTAGATATAAACTCCACTTATCATCATGTCACGAGGGATTCAAGATACCGTCCCTTGGTGCATGCTTTTCGCTGATGATATCGTGTTAGTGGCGGAATCGAGGGGGAGGTGAACGAAAAGCTGGAGCTATGGAGATCTACTTTGGAGTCCCAAGGTTTACGTATGAGCCGATCTAAAACCGAGTATCTATGGTGTAACTTCAGTGGTGAGGCCAACGAGGAAGGAGTGGAGGTTAAGATTCAAGAGCAGATTGTACCTAGTACGGATAAGTTTAAGTATCTAGGTTCGATCATCCAGAAGGAAGGTGAGGTTGAAAACGATGTCAAACATCGTATCAAGACTGGGTGGCTAAGGTGGAGGGCAGCGTCAGGGGTGATGTGCGACAAGAAGGTCCCTTTAAAGTTGAAAGGGAAATTCTATAGAGCGGCAATCCGGCCTGCATTGCTATACGGTTCTGAGTGTTGGGCGGTTAATAAGTGCATAATTTTGCATATTTTTATTGCCTATTTATTGTTTGAATTCGTATTTTAATAAATTATTTTGTTGCATTTCAGGAAATTCGAGAAAAATGAAGAAATGACAAAATATATAAATAAAGTGCAAGAAAGGGCAAAAGAGAAAGAAGAAGGACCAAAACAAGAAGAAAAGGAAAGAGAAGTGGGTGTGGTGCAAAGAAAAATTGGAAGGCTAGGATTAAACCACACCAAACAAAAATGAATGGTGGGGATTAATTCACACCAACCAAAAATTCCAATTTTTTGCCTATAAATAGCCTAATATTTTCTCTTGTAAAGATCACTTGGAATTAGGATTAGAAACCCTTAGTTAGCAAACCCTTAGTTTTAGAATTAGTTTTAGAACACTCCTAAATTTGTAGTTGTAAATTTTATTTCAGTTATTGCAAACATTTTTTTATGTATTTTTCTTCTACTGTAATTTATTTAATTTATAGCATTTCAGTTTCCTGTTTTAATCACACAAACACCCGAGCCACCTCTGTTTTTCTCTGTTAAGCGAACCAAGCCCATTTCCTTTACTTTGCTCTCTTTTCTTCAATTTACATATACAATCTATCTCCTCTGTTTCACTCTTTTTCTCCCCTTTAATCACAAACCCACGTCTCTCCTCTCTATTCCATCTCTCTCGTTCTCTCTTTAGTCGAACCAATCCCCATCCTCTTCTTTCTTCTTCCTCGTTTAAAACCAACTGCCCTGTTCTTCGATTCTAATCAACCTCATCTCCCCTCTTCAATTCATTCAATACCCAGTTTCTTCTCTCCCCTGTTTTAAATTTCGTTGTTAATTACAGAGTTCTTTCTTCGAGTTTTGTTTGTTAATTGAGTTACCGTGTAGACTCGTGTACTATTACTAATCGCTGAATCGGGTCTGAATGTGTGCTGCGAGTTTGCTGATTTTCATAGTGCCGTTTGTATTAGTTTTACAGTGTTAAAAATTGATTATGTTATGCTGTGCAGAGTCTTGTTGTTCGAAGTAGTAGTTTTGCGAGCTGGGTAGTATTGAGTTAGATTCGGGTCGAATGTTTGTTTCGTGGCTGCGTTTTTGCAAGATTTTGGTTGTTCGAGTCTTACGTTGCTGAGAATCGTTGCTGCTGTATTTTATTCGTTTATGTTGTATCGAGTTTCTGTAAAATGTCAGAGTTTCATTTGGGCTGAGTTATTGAGTTCGCAGTATAGTTTTGAGATTTTCTGAGTTCGCGTTTTGGTTTTCCTGAATTTCGCGTTGAGTTTGAGTTTTGGGAGAGGTGTTAAGTTATGGTTGCTGTCAAGATTTGTCTGTAAATTCGGTGTTCTGAGTTGTTTGTGAGTCGTCTGTGTTTGTGAGTTGTGTGTTTTTTTTAATGATTTCCTTTCTCGAATTGTTATTTCTAAGTTTGGGAAAAAAAATTGCTTGCGGTTTGTTTTTGGCTAATCGAGTTTATGAATATTTCATGTCCGAATTTTCTTTAAAGTTTTTAATAACTTAGTTTGATTTTAAATAACTAGAATAATTTTGATTTAATTAATTAGTTTTTAAATAGAAGGATAAAATTAGTTTTCTTTTAAAATTAGTTTAAATTTCCTATTAGAAATTAAATAATAAAATTCAAAATTCTCCAAAAAATTAATTGTCCTAATTCGATTAAATTAAAAATTAAGGTTTGCGAAAATATTAGTCTATGTGGATCAAATCACAAATACTAAAACGAGATCGTGAGCTTGCGATTTTAATTGTCATATTTTTAGCTCATCAAGTTTTTGGCGCCGCTGCCGGGGACTAATTATTTTTCGCGCCTTGATTTTTAATTTTTTGGATTAGTTTTTACTTGTCTCATTTTTATCTCATTTTTTTTAGGAAAGTTGAAATTTCGGGGATCTTCTCACGAAGTGTGGAAAAATTGGAATTTTTGGAAGCGTGCTTCGGTAACCCGTATTTTTCTCTTTTCGTCTTTTTATTTTTAGAAAATCACAAAAAAAAGTAAAAAATCAAAAATCAAAAAAAATGAAAATTGAAAAAAAAAGTTGTAAATACATAATTGTTGCATCATGCATTTAATCACTTAGGAGCACAACATCTAGATTTTTTATTTTCTTGTTTTTAATTTTTCGTACCTATTAAATTGTAGTGATTGCTGGAGGGCCCAAAGGTACGTTAAATTCTTCTTTTCTTTTAGATTAAAACACGTAGTTTAGAGCATCCATAAATGTTTATAGTTTTTGTATATACCTCGTTGTTTGTTGCATCATTTATAATTCCATCATTTTGCATACCCTTAGCCTTTAATAAAAATTAATTAGACGTTTGCCCCTAGGAATTTCGCGCTCAATTTGGAAGGTACCTAAGAAACGAAGTAATCATTAATTATTCCGACTCTTTGGTGTCAAGGCAAGCGAAAGCTTACCTGGCCAATTAGGATTTGGTGTCTAGACTGGTGTTTAGCCTCTTGGCAATGCTTGCACCTACCTGGCCAGATTGGTTCGAATAATTCTTGATTTACCGAATTTTTGGTGGTCCTTAAAGTTAGGAGCAAGGTCTAGTTTATTTTGTTAGGGAACCCTAGGTCTAGAATTTTTCTTTTAATTTTTCACCCTTTCTTTTGTTGGTTTATTTTATCGCATTTATTTGCTACGTGTTTCTTTTGTGGTTTATGCGAACTACTTGGATTAGGGATAATTCTGCTAGACTAGTCAGATCAATTGAGATTTCTTCCTCTTCTGAATCCGAGTCTTTAGAAATTTCTGAACCATTAGTGACCATGGCCGTGTCTCTTAAAGATCGTTGTTACCCCACCCGATCGTCCCAACCTTTGTGTATCACTCTTCCCCCGGTTAATGGTAATAATTTCGAGATTAAAGCTCACCACATTAGCATGTTACCTAAGTTTACCGGAAGTGATGGTGAGGACCCTTATCTTTTTCTTCATGAATTCGAGGAGGTTTGTGCCCTACAAAAACTCCAACAATTGACCGAGGACTCCATTAGGCTGAGACTTATCAACTTCGCTTTAAAAGAGAATGCTAAAAAATGGTTGTATAGTCTACCCGTTAATTCTATTTCCACGTGGGAGGAATTTGTGGTAATTTTTCTTAAAAAATATTTTCCTAATCACAAGACAACAAGGATTACAAATGAGATAAATCAATTTCATCAAAAGGAAAATGAGACTTTTTGGAAATATTTTGATCGTTTTAAAAGTCTTTTATCACAATGCCCCCACCATGGAATAGAAAAATGGAGACTTTGTAAGATTGTCTACGAGGCCTTAGATAGTCCGACAACCGCTTTGTTAGAGTCTATGTGCCAAGGTAAATTCATGAAAAAAGATGAGGATGAAGGGTGGGCCTTTTCGAGGAATTAGCTGAAAAGACGATGTTGTGGGAGTCTACTAGGGAACCGAATAAGTCAAACGAATCATCTAGTTCATCATCAAGGGGTTTGCATTCGATTGGAAATTCGATTGCAACCGATGCCAAATTAGCCACTCTAACTAGAAGACTCGAAGCTCTAGAAACTCATAGTGCTCCCTCACACATGTCTTTAGACCCGAATCAAGGGATGCAAAGTCCCCAGGATTTTCAAATCAATGCGGTGTTTCAACCCAACCAAAGGAATGATCATTTTGCTCCTACTTACAATCCCGGGTGGAAGAACCACCCGAATTTCTCGTGGAACCAAGGCCAAAGTTACCAATCTCCGACACCTTCTTTTCAAAGGCCGAATCAAAACTCGTTTCCACCTCAACATTAAGGTCCTTATCCGAACTCAACTCAAGCTATCGCCCACCCTCCCGGTTTTTCTGAGTCGGATAAGCGCCTTACATCGATGGAGAAAAATATCGAAGCGCTTCTCAAATCCACCACTAATTTGGCTCAATCGCAACAAAATTTCCTACAAACCATGACTCAAGATAGGCAAATCTTAAATGCTAACACCCAAGCCTTATCTAAGTTAGAGGTTCAAGTAAGCCAATTAGCTAATACCATCCATGAGCGTGAGAAGAATAAATTTCTGAGTCAAACTAAGGTCAATCCTAAGTTTCCTCTCAATCAACACCCTCATGAGAGTGTGAATGTCGTCATCTCTTTAAGATCGGGAAATCAAGTTGATAACCGAGTAGGAGTCGAGTCCCCCGAAGAGGAAGAGTCAAACGTTGAACCGACCCCTATTCTCGATCTTTCAAATCAAACTCCGATTCCCGTATCATCCCCTCTTACTAACAAACCATCTTCTTCGAGTGGAACAACCTCGGAATCTATTCCAGAAGAACGAGTCTTTAAGCCAAAGGCTCCGTACCCGCAACGCCTCGTTTCTCCTAAACAAACGGCTCAAGTAGACAAAATTCTGGAAGTTTTCAAGCAAGTCGAGATAAACATTCCTCTTTTAGATGTCATTCAACAAATTCCTTCATATGCAAAGTGTCTAAAAGATTTGTGTACTCATAAGCGATCCACCCATGTCCCTAAGAAAGCCTTTTTGACATCTCATGTGAGTTCAATTCTTTCAAATCAAATTCCCGTGAAATATAAGGACCCCGGTTGTCCTACAATTTCATGTGTCATAGGCGATACCTTTGTGGATAAAGCTTTACTTGACTTAGGAGCGAGCGTGAATCTTCTTCCATTTTCTGTCTATCAAGCCCTAGGGTTAGGGGACCTTAAGAAGACAAACATGACACTTCAATTAGCTGATCGTTCTGTGAAAATGCCTAAGGGAATAATTGAAGATGTCTTAATTAAGGTTGGTGATTTTATCTTCCCGGTTGACTTTGTGGTTCTCGAGACTCGACCCGTCACAAATCTTAAGAACCAAATTCCTGTCATCTTAGGAAGACCTTTTCTGGCTACATCCAATGCCTTGATCAATTGTAGGAATGGTTCGATGAAACTCACTTTCGGTAACATGACCATTGACCTTAACATTTTCAATGTCGGAAAAGAACCCAATAAGCTTTATGAACCCTCAATAGGGGTTAACGTGGTCAACAAGTTTGCCACATGGTCTAGTTTCGAAGATAGTGAGATTGAGTATCTTCTTGCTGAGGATTTCAAAGTCAACCAAGAGTCTACTCGAGAGTATGCTGATTCATTGAGAGATATGACTTCGGAAGAGATGTTGAGAGAGTTAGATGACATTTGTTCTAAGTGGGAAACCAAACCCGTGGAGGTCTCTTATGAACCAAATCTTATTGTTAAAACTTTCGTTGGTGAACCACCTACATCTGATAAGTTGTTAGGAGAGTTAGACGACATCTGTTCTAAATGGGAGACCTCACCCGATGATGTTAGTGTTGAGCCCGTTGTTAAGAGTCCTTTAGGAACACCACCTGCATTTGAGTTGCTTTTGTATCATCCCGAGTTTGATCAACAGCCTTTAGGAGGAAACGAACTCTCATCTTATATTATTCTTAGTGATTCAACCCAAGACCATACTTACACTGTCTCTAATTTGCTTAAAGGAAATAAAGAAGCCTTAAGTTGGTTTAGGGAAAACACTAGTGATACTTGTGCTAATAGGTTGTATGATCCAATATTGCTGGAGAAAATTTGTTCTAATCCAAATTTTCAAAAATGTCTTGAATTTTTCTCACAGCTTCATACAAATTTCCCCACTGGCATCGGCTAATTCGGTTTTATTCCTTTACCTCCCCTCGTGAAGTCTAGGTATGGGGGAATAATTGTGTGCTTAAGTAGTGTTACTTAGTTGTTTTTATTATTCGTTCAGTCTCCATCATCCCTTATCAGGTATTATCTCCTCATTCTCTTCATTTCTCTTGCATTTGCATACATTGAGGACAATGCATGATTTAGGTATGGGGGAGGGTTTTAGTGAATATATAAAAATCAGAAAATCCAAAAAAAATGAAAAAATGAAAAAATTACAAAAAGAGTTGTAGAATTGTAAATATTAGAGTTCTAATCTTATTCTAGTCTCGTTAATTGATGGCTAGTTGCTTGATGCACCCTACATGCTATGATAATCTTGTGTTCCTTTAACTTTTGATTGAGAAGTGATTTGCTAAGTTCTTGTCCACACACTTACACTAACAAGGTGAAACTAGTAGACTTATTTGAATTGTGCAAGAAATTAGAAGGTCATGATTAGGTGTAAGATGATTTGGTTTTCATGCTTTGATGTACAAGTAGGTGCACTAAGGATACCTTTACTTGAGATTGATTATGTTCTACCACACCAAGTGAGTTTTGAGCCTATATGCACATCTTTTGCATTTATATTCTTTTGCTTGAGTGTCCACTTGTCATTTGCATTGCTAGCACTTATTTGAGTTCTTTCTTGAAATACATGGCATTGATTGATGATAAGATGATAAAGGCATTTAGGAATAACCCATATTTCCAAAAATATCCACACCATTCTTATGTGATCAATTAGTTACCCCTTTGAGCTTAATCAAATTCTTTCGGTGACACACCACATTACTCGCCTAAGACCTTTTTCTTGTACAGCCTTACGTATACTTGATCCTAATCTGTCAAAGGCTAGTAGGAACTTGAGGGAGTAATAAGGTGTGAGATGGGTTTACTTTTGCTCATAACTTTTGAGGAAATATATGTTTTGTTGGTTACCTTGTTAGTCGATTTTCAAGTTAAATCTAACGGAGGATTATGGTTGTTTATATTTATCTTAGCTCCTAAAAAAAAAAGAAAAAAAAAAGAGAAAAAAAAGAGAAAAAAAAACAAAAAAAAAACAAAAAAAAACAAAAATATATGAGAGCATACTTATGTCTTTGTAATCATCCTTCATTCGACTAGTCAAGTCTTTTTGTTAAAAGTAGAAAATAATTGTGTGGGGAGTAAGTTTGGTGTTGTGCAGGATTTTCATGGTGACAACTAGCTTTTGACACTTCACCTTGTTTTGGCCCTACTTGACATACCTTGTCCCTACCCCATTACAACCCAAATAAAGACCTTTTGATTATCATCATTAATGTAGGTTGTGTTCAAGTTAGAATGATACCAAGTGTCAAGCATGTTTTTGATTTTGTTGAAATTGAGTGATACACTTACCCTTGTTCTTGAGTGAATATTCTTTTGTGAGTGAAATGTGAGGTAATACTTGTTTCTTTTGCATATGAAATCTCAAGTTTTGTCTCTAAGGTGTGCTCTTGTAGACTTAGCATGGTTTCCAATAATTTTTGCACTTGACATGAACTGGTAATCACTCTTGCATGTTTCTTTAAGTAGACTATGTGAATCCTTGTCTTTCCACACCAAGACTTTGAAAATTTATTTTGATCCTTAAGTTGATGTATCATTAGAGGACATGTATGTATGGTGTTGCATTGCCATGTAATCTTTTATACGAACTAGATGAATTTTGTGGGTACATTCACTATAGGCCCTCACGAGACCTCAGTCGTCCACTAGGGCTACCTAGGGGTTTAAAGGGCTTGTTGCATATGCCAAATGCAACACCTACGAAAAGGAGTATAGGACTTTTTATCTAGATTTTCTTTTTGTTTTACTCGAGGACGAGCAAAAGATAGGTATGGGGCATTTGATAAGTGCATAATTTTGCATATTTTTATTGCCTATTTATTGTTTGAATTCGTATTTTAATAAATTATTTTGTTGCATTTCAGGAAATTCGAGAAAATGAAGAAATGACAAAATATATAAATAAAGTGCAAGAAAGGACAAAAGAGAAAGAATAAGGACCAAAACAAGAAGAAAAGGAAAGAGAAGTGGGTGTGGTGTAAAGAAAAATTGGAAGGCTAGGATTAAACCACACCAAACAAAAATGAATGGTGGGGATTAATTCACACCAACCAAAAATCCCAATTTTTTCCCTATAAATAGCCTAATATTTTCTCTTGTAAAGATCACTTGGAATTAGGATTAGAAACCCTTAGTTAGCAAACCCTTAGTTTTAGAATTAGTTTTAGAACACTCCTAAATTTGTAGTTGTAAATTTTATTTCAGTTATTGTAAACATTTTTTTTTTATGTATTTTTCTTCTACTGTAATTTATTTAATTTATAGCATTTCAGTTTCCTGTTTTAATCACACAAATACCCGAGCCACCTCTGTTTTTCTCTGTTAAGCGAACCAAGCCCATTTCCTTTACTTTGCTCTCTTTTCTTCGATTTACATATACAATCTATCTCCTCTGTTTCACTCTTTTTCTCCCCTTTAATCACAAACCCACGTCTCTCCTCTCTATTCCATCTCTCTCGTTCTCTCTTTAGTCGGACCAATCCTCATCCTCTTCTTTCTTCTTCCTCGTTTAAAACCAACTGCCCTGTTCTTCGATTCTAATCAACCTCATCTCCCCTCTTCAATTCATTCAATACCCAGTTTCTTCTCTCCCCTGTTTTAAATTTCGTTGTTAATTACCGAGTTCTTTCTTCGAGTTTTGTTTGTTAATTGAGTTACCGTGTAGACTCGTGTATTATTACTAATCGCTGAGTCGGGTCTGAATGTGTGCTGCGAGTTTGCTGATTTTCATAGTGCCGTTTGTATTAGTTTTACAGTGTTAAAAATTGATTATGCTATGCTGTGCAGAGTCTTGTTGTTCGAAGTAGTAGTTTTGCGAGCTGGGTAGTATTGAGTTAGATTCGGGTCGAATGTTTGTTTCGTGGCTGCGTTTTTGCAAGATTTTGGTTGTTCGAGTCTTACGTTGCTGTCTTTGTTGCTGAGAATCGTTGCTGCTGTATTTTATTCGTTTATGTTGTATCGAGTTTCTGTAAAATGTCAGAGTTTCATTTGGGCTGAGTTATTGAGTTCGCAGTATAGTTTTGAGATTTTCTGAGTTCGCGTTTTGGTTTTCCTGAATTTCGCGTTGAGTTTGAGTTTTGGGAGAGGTGTTGAGTTATGGTTGCTGTCAAGATTTGTCTGTAAATTCGGTGTTCTGAGTTGTTTGTGAGTCGTCTGTGTTTGTGAGTTGTGTGTTTTTTAATGATTTCCTTTCTCGAATTGTTATTTCTAAGTTTGGAAAAAAAAATTGCTTGCGGTTTGTTTTTGGCTAATCGAGTTTATGAATATTTCATGTCCGAATTTTCTTTAAAGTTTTTAATAACTTAGTTTGATTTTAAATAACTAGAATAATTTTGATTTAATTAATTAGTTTTTAAATAGAAGGATAAAATTAGTTTCTTTTAAAATTAGTTTAAATTTCCTATTAGAAATTAAATGGTAAAATTCAAAATTCTCCAAAAAATTAATTGTCCTAATTCGATTAAATTAAAAATTAAGATTTGCGAAAATATTAGTCTCTGTGGATCGAATCACAAATACTAAAACGAGATCGTGCGCTTGCGATTTTAATTGTCATATTTTTAGCTCATCAGCGGTGAAGAAGGCACTCGAAAGCAAGTTGGAAGCGACCGAAATGAGGATGTTACGGTGGTCGTGTGGGCGCACGATGTTAGATAGAATCCCGAATGGGGTGTTTAGGAGCGAGCTTGAAGTTGCGCCTCTTGCTGCGAAAGTTAGGGAAGGGAGGTTGAGATGGTTCGGCCACGTCCGTAGGAAGCTGGCTGAAGCCCCAGTGAGGAGGGTCGAGAGTCTTGCGGTGGTTGGGGTGAGGAGGAGAGGCAGACCGAGGAGGTCGTGGGAAGAGCAGCTTAGGTTGGATCTGAAGGCCTTAAACTTGAATGAGACTGACAGGCGCTCTTGGGGGCGTCATATCAGAGTGGTAGATTCTTTTTTTGGTAGCGGTTCTGTTGTAGAGAGCCTCAGAGTTGGGTTGTCTCGGTTAGCTTTATCTTAGAAGTTCGGCTTTTTCGTTCTCATTTTTCGTTTTTATTGTACTCTGTTTGCCGGTTTTGCAGTTGCGGGGTATACTGGGTATGTGTGACTCGGTGGGTTTGGTCTGTTGGCGTTTGCTTGTGGTTTTTTATGCAGGGGGTTCGTCCGGAGCGGAGCGCATCAGGACCTGAGTAACATAATTCCAAGCAGAAGGGTAGGTCCCATGTGGAGAATGCCATGGGCTTAGGTATTGCTTTGAACATTTTCGTACCATTTGGATTCCTGTGTATATATCACCCACCGTATTTGTCGTGCACATAGTCGAGGGTCTCCACGGAAACAGCCTCCATGCCTTAAAAAGCGGGGGCATGGTCTGCGTACAACTTACCCTCCCCAGACCCTGCTCTGAGCGGGATATACTGGGTATGTTTGGTTAGATTTGGTTTAGTCGATTTAGCTACGGAATCTAGCCATTGACGACGGAATTTTCCGTCGCCAAAACCGGGATTTCTTGTAGTGCTTTATGTACGAGATAAACCCATAAAATTCACACTTTGTCCATTTGTATTTGAATTTATTTAGAAAACGAAAAGGCTTGATAATTCTATATATCTATAACCTTTATTAATAAGCGAAATCCCTTTTTAATAGTATCACTTTTTTGGTTCCACCCTATTTTGGTTTCACCCTTTTTGGTTTCACCCCTAATCTCCAATTTCTACTAGAATTCTATATTATTTTTTTAATTAAAACATATAAAACTTATTATAACTCTATAATTCTCTTTTTGTAATTATTGGTTCGCACCATATTTTGGTTTCACTCCTTAAACTCTTTTTTCTACTAGAATTCTATATTGTTTTTTTAATTAAAGTTAAAAAATATATTACAACTATAATTCTCTTTTTGCAATTATTGGTTCGCACCATATTTTAGTTTCACCCCTAAACTCCTATTTCTACTAGGATTCTATGTTGTTTTTTAATTAAAAAAAATAAAAAACCTATTATAACTATAATTCTCTTTTTGCAATTATTTTAATTAGCACGAGAGGTACCGCACACAAAAAATTTACAAGTGCACTTCATTAAATTAACTCAACATTATAAAATAATTCAAAGACTTTTTCATATTAGCTTTTTCTCATATTAATAAGCGAAATCATCTTTTAAATTGTATTACAGTACCAAATTTGGTTTCACCCCTTTATTCCTATTTCTTTTAGAATTCTATAAAATCTTTAATAAAATAATAAAATTGTTGTAATCCTAGAACAATTATAGTTATTTCCAGCCCTTTATTCCTATTTCTTCTAGGATTCCAAGTTATCATTAATAAAATAGTAAAATTGTTATAATCTTAAAACAATTGTAATTCTTTTATTATAAGCGTATTAAGTTACAAAATAATCTAGGAGTGCCATATATATCGTATTTTCTTGATTTTCTTAAATTAATAATAAATTTTATTAATAAGCAAAAAACCCGTTCTAATGATATTTCAGTGTCCATATTTGATTTTACCCCAAAATTTTAATCTTCTAGAATTGTTGAAATTCTGCTATAAATATAATTGTTTCTTTATTATAACCTATTGAGTTGTATAAAAAATATAACCTTTTGAGTTGTTATATTTTTTTTATTTATATTATTAATTTAAATTAATTTTCTCGGCTCGTGCTTCGCACGGGTTATCATCTAGTAGAGATAAATAGATAATAAATCGATACGTCCGCTATAAAAATAGCCCCGCAACTAAGGGAACCTTCCTGTTCCACGTAGCATTAGCTTGACTCGAAGAAGCTAATTTTGCAAAGCAATGAGCTAAATTTGACTTGCAGTTTTACAATTTCTCCTTAAAGATGTTCAGATGATCTTGGTAATCTAGAACGTTCTAGTTAACTATGCGGTAATGTCAAACACATGACAATTTTTCTATGGCATCATTAGAAGTTCATGGTGATATAGTTTATTCTAAATCTACCAGTACATAATTTATAGACAAATAAATTAATATAAACTTTAAAAAATGGCCACCAGGTTATGAATAGATATAGTTTTCAGAAGATGTGATTCTTGGATTTGGAAGTATAGTAGAGCTTCAAGCGATCCTGTGGAATCCCCGAGGATTCACTACCCTGGGCAAATATAATTCCATTTTGTATCAGTTTTTGAAGGTGTTCAACCGATGGCAAGAGGTTACAGAAGGCTCATAAAATAAACAAAGGGAGAGCTGTGGTAGGGAGGTAGATTTGATAATTGCAGGATTGTACATGATGTTTTTCTTTGAAACTTCGGTCATCAAAGTGCTAAACAGAATTAAGTTCGGCCACAATTCTGTACTTATAATAATATTATTTTAGGTTTTTGTAACATATGTTAGACATGCTCAGCCATATGATCATTATTAATATTGAAGAAGTTCCTTGGCAAATTATAATGTTTGACGGTTTTAAGTAGAAAAGAATATAAGCCTTTTTATTTTACATTATGCATTTTAATACAGCAGCCAGGAATTGCTAAGATACACTTATTCGGTACAAAAAATCGAAATAATTCATCATCATTGGAACATCCCGAGTAGGTCACCGCTATACACCAACTGCTTTGCCTAATCTGCTTCTCAGTATCTTCACCCCCATGTACCTATATTTGTGCACGCAAGAAGGAGATTAGAACACAATAATCCAAAATCGATTTCTTCTACCCCCATTATAGGAGCCTAACTGTTGAAATATTATGAAGCTAGTATATGTACTGCTTGATTACCTTCCCAACATCAATACGGTGGCTTGAGGATTAGTGCCTGGGGACTGGACAAATGTTGAACCATCGATGACACGGAGGCCATTCACTCCAAGTACCTCGTAATTGGAGTTTATAACCTTGCCCTTGTGACATCCACCATGATAGTGCCAGATTGTGACCTTAGTTTGTCTGCAGTATTGCTCGAACGACTTTGTAACTTCAACAGTTTTCGGGACAAGGTTAGAATTTGCATCAACACTTAAGTTGAGCAGCTTCTCAAATGTATCATTGCCAGGCTGCATAAAGTTTATCAAGTCTTTTGTTTTGACAAGCTTCTCTAAAATTCGAATACCATTGACACATTGCTGTAAATCTTGAGGATTTCTGAAGTAGTTAAAGGAGACGTTCGGATTATCATCAGCATTAGTGTTGTTCAAAGTTAGCTCCCCTGTTGACAGCGGATTTGCAACCTTTGATATTATGGAAGCACTACCATTATAATTTTCACGTGGGAGCTCTTCCTTATGCTGTTAATTAAGAACCACCAAAGAAAGTGAGTACATTTTATTTATCTATATATAGCAAAATCGAAGCAAAATTTTCTTTACTCAAAGACTAACCTCCTCAAGAGATGATGAATTATCACGAGTATAGGTATTTGTATTAGGATTTTGACCAAATCCAGTGCTAGTCGCAATGTATACACCTTGTCTTGTAATCCCAACAACCTGCATCAGCGATTGAGACATTGGTCTATTTAAAGGAACGACAATAGTGTTCAAAGGATTGTCTGCCATCTCTTTGCCAACAAACTGATTGTCAAGCACCACAGTAATGTTCATTTGTTCAAGCTCTGCCTTTGGTCCAATCCCACTGAGTAAAAGCAGTTGAGGACTTCCAATCGCACCAGATGACAATATAACCTCACTCCTTTCATTCTTCGACAAATTTACTTCATGTTGCTTCCCATTTTCATCTTTGAATATCACTCCAACAGCCCTTGGCTTGCCTGTATTACATATTGCTAAATAAAAATTTCGAAAGAACAAAGATCGAGGTACATAAACACACATATGTATGATGCTAAGACAGCTGGTAAATTAAGATGGCATCACTTTTGATTCAGCTTCCTCGAATTTAAATTATGAAAATTTAATATTGCCGCCAACTTAACAAAGTTTTTTTTTTGATTACCTGAAGTTTGATCAAACACAATTTTCTGAACAGTTGCATGAATGAGAACATCAAGATTCTTGGGGTTAGCGGATCGAAGTAGTTCAGCAGCAGTGTGACGATTGCCATCCTTGTCGAAAATGATACCACTTACTTTGGTTCCATACAAGTGTTCATATGTGTAGCCATTGTAAGGAGTAACCCCAACTTGTAACAAAGCATTCCTTACAGCAGTTTGCCAAGAATTTAAAACTGGCTTATAAACAATCTGTTTCTCGACCCATGGGTACGATTCGTAGGCCAGTTTTTGGTCTAATCCTAGTTCAGCCAGACTCCTGCAAAACAAACATTCATATGTTACTCAATCAATATATACTGGTTGACTTTGACAACCAATAACTAATAACTACAAAAGGTATAGGTTCAGTATTAAGAAAAAGTTATCTGCGAAAAGAAAGTGGAAGTCAATAATATACCTTAAACTGGGTCTGCTGTAGAATCCAGCATTTAAGATCCTAGGTCTTCTATTAGAAACACCTTCTACTATGAAGGTCTGCGAGGGTGAATTTGCAGAAGAATCTGCTAAATTGATCTGATAATTTCTGAGAAGTGAAGTATTTTTATTATCGAATGGAACACCACCTCTTTCTAACACCAAAACACTATATTTCTGCGACAGAGTTGCAGCCAAAGGGCAGCCAGCAGTTCCTCCTCCAATTATAATATAGTCATAACCTTTACTTGTTGCAGCTGATGAAGATGATATAGAGCTTGCATTCTTTATAAATGGATAGTCTTCTTCCCATGTCTTCTGACCTGCACCATACATATATAAGAATTAATATTCGTAAACAATGTTTGTTCAGTTGGCGAGATTATTCGTTTATCAAATATTCATTTACGAAGTTCTATATATATATTGTACCTTCACAGAAGGTGAAAAGCGAAAGAAGGAAAAAGAGCTTAATTATTTTCATTGTATACATGGATTGTTGCATGCACCGTACTTCAGCTTCTTAACGATGTGTGTGTAATTAAATAAATATCGTCTTTGGTCTGCCTCAACAAATTATCGAACGCACTATATATAGGGAGTGCAGCTGTATTACCTGGAAAAAAGTGTTTTGGGCAAAGATTAAATTGAAAATCAAAACACGTCCCCGTTTTCTTTTGTTCTTCTAATTTACGCCGATTTTGCAAGCTGGAAGCTTACATTAATGGTTTATTTTGGTGAAATATTTTTATTCTTGGAATAAATAGATCAAAATAAATTTATCAATTTATTTATCTATAATCGCATGAATGATTACTTGATTAAGCGGTGTCTAACTCGTAGTATGTACACGTCAAAATTACAGTAAAAATTATTATTTTTTCAAATGTACAAAATTATACCATTATAGTAACAATTTTGATATAAATTCAAGTCCCCACTACCTATCCATTTCAATTTTAATTTGCGATCCACATCACCGAAAGGAAAACTTAAAATAAATTAAAATGTTACTTAGTACAATCTAATAGTTCCTATAGTATATACATAATGAAATCTCGGAAAAAAAGTATCCGCCTACTTCTTCAGATTTCGAATCTTGTCAAAAAATAGGTGTCGATGTAATTTTGTTTTTCGATCCTAATTAAGTAAGAATAGCATATTTCCTTCTGGTTACTGTGCAAGACAAATTAGACCCGCATGAATAGCAGAATAGGGATGGGCATCGGGGCACTTCGGGGCCAGGGAGTGCTATTCCCGCCCCCATCCCCGAATTCAAACCCAATCCCCGTCCCCGGCCCGATCCCTGTCGGGGATTATTTTTTATTCTCCGTCCTCGCGGGGAATCGGGGAATTTCATTTTAAACAAAAAATAATATTAAACATTAACTATAGTTTGAAATAATTTTTTCTTGTGATATATAGCGAAATTAGCAACTATAACTAGATTACATGTTAAGATAAAAAAATATTACTTAAATAAACAATTATAAATAACATGGAAATGAAGTTATTTAACTACTAGAAAGACAAACATATAAGATTAAAATATCATTTTGTTTCCAATATAAAGTATTTGAAATTCGTATATATTAATATATGATTAATAATATATATAGTTATATATATTTTAATGTGGTGAAATCGAGTCGGGGATTGAGAATCGGGGCGGGGTTCGGGGATCGGGCTGGGGAGACCTAGAATCCCGTCCCCGGCCCGCTCCCCGCTTTTTTTTGAAAATTGTCCCCGCTCCCCGGCCCGTCCCCGAAAAAATCCCCGATTCCCCACCCCGTTCGGTGCGAGGAACGGATCGGGATCGGGCGGGCCGGGGTGAATGCCCATCCCTACGCATGAATGACCTTTGTGATTTCGTTGAAATGTGGTTAATCATAAGAAATTTCAAGTCCTCTTCATATTCTTACTGTTGTTGGGTTGAGATTTTAAAAATGTCAATATTTGCAAATATTGCACATCTTCTTCTTTCAATATATACTAGCTAAACCCGTAAAATTCACACTTTGTGATCAGTTTGTATTTTAATTAATCGAGGAAAAGAAAACGCTTGACAATTCAATAGATAAATTAATATGAGAACAAGAATGGAGTCTTGATAATTTGTAATTGACTAGGAGTTTTATAATATTGTGGTTTTCCTTGGGGGTTTCTTGGTAATCTAGAACAATGCTGTAATGTCAAACGTGTATGAAAGTACTCCGTATTTAATATGACATCATTACAAGTTCATGCAAAATATAATTTATCCTAAAATACATTTTCCTTTTTAAAAACAAATTTATCATAAATTACATGTCCCTTAATTTCTTCTTTCAATACAAATTTAAGGATAGTTTTACAAAACTATTCCTACATTTATTATATGTAAAATTTAACTTTTTCAAACTTAACTCTATTATCATTTTTCAATGTATTAATTCCTTCTTGGCAAAAAAAAATAAAATAAGGGTATTAGTTAGAAAATTTTATCCAACTAATTTTTATTTTAATATGTGATTTTTTTTTACAAAAGGGACATGTTAAATGGGACGGAGGAGTATCTATTATGTATTACTCCCTCCGTCCCACTTATTTTGTCCATCAATCAAAATCCACATTTTTACCAATTTACTATATTTTTTGTTTAGTTTCCATAACTAAGCTTAAATTATACTATATTTACACATTTTTAACATATTTAGAGCTTTATTTACCTTTGTTAAGGAAAGTGGACAAATGTTGTGGGACAACAAAAAATGGAAATGTGGCCAAAATAAATGGGACGGAGGGAGTATATATCTAAAACATTATAGGCGATTTTCCGAGCAAATTAAATCAAAACGATAATTTTATCCTCGTTTCTACTATATCTTTTCAGGGTTATTCTGATCTTTTAACATCAATATATTTAACATATATTATTAAATGCTACAAATTAATATCCATATTAAATGCTCATACATACATACATACATCAATATGTATACATACATATATACATTTATGTTGTGTAATTTATAAAATTTTCACTAATTTTAACCTATTAATTATTTTATAATTAATACGCATATTTATGCATTCATACATATATGTGTACATTCCGTCAACGACACGTTTATTTTAAAATTTTATAAAATAAGTTTTAAACCATGCATATCATTAATTAATTTCATATTAAATAATTTAAATTAAAATGAAAATAAATTATTGAAAATAATGATTGTATAGAAATATAATTGTAAAAATAAAATTAAATTTATTACATAATAAAAGAAATTCGTAAATTTATTTTATGTTAAAATTATATTTTTATATAATTATATTTTTAATAATAATTTAAATTTAAATAATTATATTTTATATAATTATTATTTTTAATATTTATTTTAATTTCCTTCCTACTAACTAATCAATTTCCTTGTTGAGGTTAAACATATTATCTATTCTATTTTTCAATAACTAAATAATTTCTTTTTTCATGCAAAATAAAATATCTTTTATATTTTATCTAACTAAAATTTGTCCTTCACTAATCAATTTACTTTTTCAAGTTAAACATATAACCTTTTCTATTTTCAAAACTAAATAATTTCTTTTTTCAGGTAAAGTACAATATCTTTTATATTTTATCTAACTAAAATTTCTCCTTTTTAAAAACATTACGAGCAATTTTGATTAGTAAAATAAAATAATTATATTATAATTACTACGAACTAATTAATTACCTTTTTCAGCCAAAACACATTACCTTTTTCCCTTTTCTCTTTTATCTAACTAAAATCTCTGTTTTTTTTTAATTTTTCAATAACTAAATAATTACCTTTTCAGGTAAAATACAATATCATTTTGTCTAACTAAAATTTTCCTTCATTGATCAATTTTCTTATTCAGGTTTAACATATTATCTTTTCTATTTCTCAATAACTAAATAATTTCTTTTTTCAGATAAATTCAATATCGTTAACATTTTATCTAACTAAATTTCTCCTTTTTAAAAAATATTATGAGCAATTTTGTTTAATAAAATAACAAAATTATATTATAATTACTATTAACTAATCAATAACCCTTTTCAACCAAAATACGTTATCTTTTAACTTTACTAAAATTTCTTTTTTTCCAATTATATCGTGGGCGATTAACTTTTTCAGCCAAAGCACGTTACTTTTTATATTTTCTCTAACTAAAATATTTTTTTCCCAATAATATCACGTGTAGTTCTATTTAGTAAAAATAAAATATTAATATTATAATATTAATAATTAACTGATTACCTTTTCAGCTAAAATGTATCATCTTTTCTATTTTTTTTAATTAAAATTCTCTCTTTTTCTAGGAACATTAGGTAACATTAACTTCTCATTTTATCAAAACAGCATGAGCAATTTTATTTAAAAAGGATGATGTATAATTGTATATCTAAGTCTAAGGTCCTGGTACTAAAGGCCTAGGCCCAGGATACACATATTTTTAAGAATCACTGGACTGTGGGCGCTTACAATATAAGATGAAGATGAAGAAGAAGACGATTCTGAGGAGGCAAGTATCGATCAGGTCTCCGTTATCCGCGAAGAGCAAGAAGAAAAATCCTTTGATTAGGTCGGTATATGAGGAGGAGCAGGATATATAAGAGGAAGAATAAGCTGGAGGAGGAGAATAAGAATAAGCTGGAGGAGGAGAAGGAACCGATTCCCGTGTTTGATGGTAATTTTAGCCAATATGATATAGATGCGGGCATGGAGTCGGAAGAGGAGGTTTTAGGCGATGGTGATCGTGATGAATATGATCGGGGTTCCAAATTTATTCTTAATGAAAATTCCATGACCTATACCCGAGTCAAGCATCCCATAAAGGTCTACCACAGAAGAAGTAAATGGGGTTCCGTACTCCATGACCCGTCATATCCCGTTCCCACTGTAACCAAATTGGCTCTTGATCGTTATAATGCTATCGAGGGTACCAACTATAAATATGTTGGTTTGGTCAAGGCATACAGGATTCCTGTTGATGGTTCCCGTTACACTGTCCGTTTCAAAGCCCGCTTGCCTGATAAACGACGTCCCATCGACTTCCAGGCTATGATATGGCAGCACATTCGAAACACCAAAAAAGAGGCTCTTGTAGATGTTGACTTTGTCCACCCTCTGCATGCATGCCACTCTACGCTTCACTAGATCTCAAAAAGTCTGTGCTCCTTTTCCCTTAATTATCTGTCTATTCATTTAACTAGTCAACTATCTATGTAAGATGATGTTGGAACCTTAATTATGTTTATGTATAACTTCCCTGTTGGATGCTTTTCATGCATCCCCTTGCCTACTAAAACTCATGGTATTTTCAAGACAAACTGTTATTGTAATCCACAACTACAATGTTTTGCTTTCTGGGATTATATTTATATTTGATTGCTATCTCTTCTGCTTACTTTAACTCGATCAATATCCCTTGCCATTTTTTCAGCAACCTTATAAACTACTATTTGCCACAGTTTATGATGCACCCGCGTCTGTTTGGGCATGCCTTTCCGGAGCATATGTATATCAGAATTTTTTCAGCAGATTCAACCAAAGCTCTGATACCAGTTTGTTGTAACGGAAGCAAGAAAGATTATATGCAAAAGAGAAATAGTTTATTGATCTTGAGGATAAACAGATTTAAAGAGATTTTCAGATGCATGCATTTCTTATTTATAGACAAAATCTAAGGGGTAGGTGTGGTAGGTGCGTTAGGTATGGTAGGTGGGGTAGGTGGTGGTAGGTGGTGCCGCCGGAAGAATAGTATTCAAGCCACCATTCTAACAGTCCACGAACAGGGGAAGTAACTATAATTCTATATCCATTCCTCTCACACAAAAATATAAATCCATTCATTCCGCCACTACAATATTGCCACAAAGAAGATTATTTAAAATATAATTATAACAAATTTATTAGTTTTTTGTAAGGAAAAACAGCAGATAAAGTATTTGCTCCTCATCCTGCATGAAAATTGTAGTTGAAAATTGACTTGAAATAATCAGTCAGATGTCATCACTAACAATATGCATATCAAACAGTTAAAACACTGACAACAAACTTTTAAGTGTGACATTCTCTTGTGCAATTTCTGCTGTTACCAAAATAACATTTAATCAAAAAATTGCATTATTATCGTTAAATAATACATTGTAAAACATTTTATCGAAAATATTACAAATCGTACATGACCCTGTTTCGTATTTGCTCCTTCTCCTGCATGAAAATTGAATTTAGACGTATACCCACAGCAGTTAACTGACTCGAAAGAATCAATCAGTTGTAATCATTAACAAAATGCAACTCAAAAAGCTAAAACACTGACAACAAGATTTTAAGTTCGTCAACATTTTTTTTTCTCTTATGCAAATTTTATCTGCTGCACCTGCATAAAACCGAGAGGTTTCTGCTGCACCTGGAATGTCTCGAGTCTTGCCATAGTGAAACAGTTTTCATGCGTCAATAGTATCTAAAGCTGCCAACTCTTCTGTATTTTCCTAAAGTCAGCTAGTTTCATCAGGATCTTTCTCCTTTGCTGATCATCAGAAAAAACCGGGCAACTTGTGAACATTTTAGAACATGTAGCTAGGACTTAAATATAAATCAAGTTTATTGACACATAGTAACATATATATATGCACAGACTAGTCTAGAGTACAAATAATGAAACGTTGAAATAGCTTAAACATGGCCATTTAAGATCGAAAAAAAGGACTTCTCTCATCAAATAGAGCAATTTCCCGCGGTCTAAAAAGTTAAAAGCATAAACAAATTGGAATGCTTACAGCTCCAGAAAAGCGAGGCCACGGTCCATTATCGAATGCCTCACGAGCAGCCTTGACAGCCAAATCGAGATCTTCTTCCCTCCCTTGTGCAACCTTTGCAATCACTTCCTCTGTTCTTGGATCAATATTTGTCTCAAAAGTTTTACCTGCAAGTATCACTTTCTTCAACATACCAACCAAATAGCAAAAGTTCACATATAGTTTAGCATAGATCCATATGCATGTGCAAAACTATGAGAACAGGAGCAAAACAGAGCTAAGGAGAAATGAATAAACAGAGGAAAAACAAAAAAAGACAAACCTGAAAGGGAATCAACAAATTGTCCATTATTGATGAACAACTTAGTGAACTTGATTTCTGGGATCATCTTCTTCACTACAAGCTTTCTTGTCAACGTATTAATCTACGTATTACATTCTGTGTCTGCAACATAGTAAGCAATTACCTATATAATCAGGAGCATGGCAACATGGAGGGATCTTTTAGCGGGCATGAACCTGTATATAGATGTTGCTGCCTCAGGTGGTCGATATCTTCGTACTTGATTAAATGAAACATACAAACAGTTGTAATAATCAGTCCAATAATTTTTACTAGGATTAAACATCTCAAATGGCTTCCACACTACGGTCATGACCACAGTATCAGTATGGTCAGACAATCGAACATTCATGTTAAAAATGAAATAAAATTAGGATGTGCAGAAAATAAAGGGTAAGAAAAATGAGAAAAGAAAATTGAGAAAACAACATTTTAATGTTGATTGTGGTATTGTCCCAGAAATGGTATTGGTTGACAGGTCCAAGCTCTCTAAACTCTCTAGATCACCTAAACTTTGAGGTATATATCCAGAGAGTCTGTTGTTGGAGATGTTACGTTGCTTCAACCCCTTGAGATTTCCAAATGAGGCTGGAATTTCACCTGAAAACTTGTTAGTTGACAGGTCGAGCAAATAATAGATATGTCAGCTATGACTTGAAAGACCTGGTACTTGTGGCCTGAAAGCAGAGGGCAACATGTAAGGAAATTATGTGTAGAGAGAGTGCATAAGCCACTGATTGAAATTACCTCTCTCGGCTTTGTTGGCGCCGGCCACTATTATCATCATGCCATAGCACAGACAACGGCTTTATGTCAAACGATTTCAAAATCTGCAAGAAAAAATTCAAAGAATAATCATCAAGTCATTAAAACTAAGAAATTACCACGTCAAAATACAGACTATCATAAACGATGGTGAGACTTGCAACTCTAAAAGAGCCATCTGATTAGTTGAATATTCAATTTGATTTTAGTAAAAGAGCCGCTATATCATCCAAATACATCTCTTGATTTACAAAAATCGATACAAATTAATCCCAAAATGATGTTTGCACATACCCTTCCAGGCTTAGCTACCCCTTTAGGAGGGAATGGAAGGTGTTGATGAGGTACCGGGTTTAAGAACGATGTATTTCTGCCAATAAAAACATGAAACAGTCAGAAACAATAAATCTCAGTGTTTGCTTCAGTAACCACAATCCCAGAACTTACAGAACATGGTTATTACTAATGTCAGGCAATCCCAGAACTTACAGAACATGGTTATTACTAATGTCAGGCAGTCCACGAACAGGGGAAGGAACTACAATTCTATATCCATTCCTCTCACACAAAAATATATATCCATTCATTCCGCCACTACAATATTGCCACATATAGAAGATTATTTAAAATATAATTATAACAAATTTATTAGTTTTTTGTAAGGAAAAACAGCAGACAAAATTTCGGGCCCTAACCTTGCATTTGTATCGATTGGCCAAGGAATTCTTTGGTTATCCAGCATCTGGTTAACGAAGTTGTAGTATGAGATTATATGGGGAGATAATGGATGATATGGATTGACATACAGCAAATCATACATGACCCTGTTTCGTATTTGCTCCTCATCCTGCATGAAAATTGTAGTTGAAAATTGACTTGAAATAATTAGTCAGATGTCATCAAATTAACTTATCAAATTGGTTGATATTACTAATAACATGACACAATATCTACAACAACATTGACTTGAAATAATCTTGTTTTCATACTTTTAATAAAATTAACTTATCAAATTGGTTGATATTACTAATAACATGACACATTATCTACAACAACATTGAGACGGTGCCTTCAATATATAAACTACTAACTTTTATCTGAACAAATATGCACCTTTAAATCTTTAATACTTATCTGGTGGCTGAGATTTTTATAATGGAATACAGCGGAGGGAGTACTAATTTTTGCAGCATACTAATTAGGTGTCTTACCAGCTTCGTCAAATGAGCATAGTAGTACAGAGCAGAAAGAGGTGTCTGCTCAGCAGGTGTTGACGATCATGGTACAGCCAGCAGCTAATGCTGGAGCTACCTTCATAGCAAACATTTGAGTTGGGAAGTTCCATGTACCCAACGACGCCAACAGGCTCCAGCAGCGTAGATGCTTGATAGTCCATTGACATTTTCAGTGTATCTCCGCGAATTTTATCTGCTGCACCTGCATGAAACCGAGAGGTTTCTGCTGCACCTGGAATGTCTCGAGTCTTGCCATAGTGAAACAGCTTTCCTGCGTCAATAGTATCTAAAGTGTTGGGGAATTGGGTGATAACTTGGATTTTTCTGAAGTCGTGTAATCACTTTCAGATTGAAGATATTTGTGGTTCACCCAAATAATTCAATCGGATAAAGTCAGAAAATCTGCAAAAAGAGAGAATGTATATTGCTGTGTATTTCAAAAAATGAACCTCTTTTTAAAATGATCAATGCCACACCTATTTATAGATGTCAACAGATGTGTCTATTGCCAATAGACACACCTCAAGATGTGTCTTTTCCAATAGACACATCTCATTTCCAACAGTCATGTCCAATGCCAATAGACACACCTCAAGGTGTGTCTTTTCCAATAGACACATCTCATTTCCAACAGATGTGTTTGATGCCAATAGACATGTCTCATAAGCAATAATTCTGAAATCATAACGAACTCGAACAGAGCATGCACTCCACATTCTCCCGACTTGTTCGATGTAACATTACGATTACATTGATCAACTAGCCAATCCAATTACACTAAAATATCCAACAATCCTCCCCCATTTTAGCGTAATCCATGATTAACTAAACAAAATCACAACAAACGACAAACTTATGCATAAATGAAATATCGTGACGATTGAATTTCACATTAGTATATTACACATTCCAAATATTCGAATACCAAGGTATCACTATGGATTGAACCTTTACTATTCATATTGAATACATGAAGATAATATACACATAAATTTACATTCTCAAATGTTCTTACTTGACACTATCTTTTACTAGCCTAGTGTCCTAATCCTTCATAAGCATATCAAAGCCAAGTCCTAGCTTCTTGAAGCGGCTAAACTTCATGCTCATATAGGTAGTTCTTTTATTCTCGCACCTGCATATGCAATTTTTCAAAAGAACTATTAAGAAGACAAACTTCAACCTCCTTAACTTGCAGGGCTGAACACATACCTTGGGATGATGCTTTAATGTGTTCCAATCTCTAAATGTTAAGCTTTCCACATTGAATTCAGCACCTAATGTCATATTAGATGGGAATTGGGTATCTCAACATGAGAGGTTATTCGATGGACTTTAATCCCATCCCCACAGCCGATTTGTGCACAAGATCTCTACTCAACCCTTTGGTTAGATGATCGGCTAAATTATGTTGAGTTCTTATAAACTCCACTGATATAACACCATGCGTGATTAGCTCACGAATCATGCTGTGTCTAACACCTAAGTGTCTAGACTTGCCTTTGAACACTTGTCTATAAGCATTAGACAAGGCAGATTCACTATCACACCTGATAGATATGGGAGATATCGGTTTAGGCCACAATGGAATCTCGTAAATCAGATTTCTTAGCCATTCAGCTTCTTTACCAGCCGCTGATAATGCCACAAATTCAGATTCCATCGTTGAATCAGTAATGCAACTTTGTTTCTTTGATGCCCAAGAGATAGCACCTCCCCCAAGAAGGAATACCCATCCACTTGTGGAAGAATGATCCTCCTTATTGGAAATCCAACTTGCATCTGAATGACCTTCAATAACCGAAGGAAATCCAGTATATGTCAAACCATAATCCATGGTTCCTTTCAAGTATTTGAACACTCGGCTTAAGGCTTGCCAATGATGTGTGCTTGGCTTGCTAGTATACCTACTAAGCTTTCCAACAGCATAGGCAATATCTGGCCTAGTGCTTATCATGGCATACATGAGACTACCAATAGCCCTTGAGTATTCAAGTTGAGATACTGCAACACCTGTATTAGGTAGGAGTTTAATACTAGGATCAAGAGGAGTGCTAACAGGAGAACAATCCTTAAAGTTAAATCTTTTAAGAATCTTCTCAATATAATGAGATTGAGAAATTGAAATGCCATTGTTCTCTCGCTTGATCCTTATACCAAGAATCACCTCAGCCTCCCCCATGTCTTTCATATCAAAATTAGATGACAAGAACTTCTTGGTTTTATCCACTTGATTTTCGTCAGTCCCAAAAATCAACATGTCATCCACATATAAACAAATTATAACTCCTTTACCAGAAGCATCAAATTTGCTATATACACACTTGTCTGCTTGGTTAAGAAAATAACCGTTAGACAAGACCACAGTATCAAATTTATCATGCCAATCCTTTGGTGCTTGTTTCAGACCATAAATTGATTTCTTCAATTTACACACCTTGTTCTCACAACCAGGCATAACAAACCCTTCGGGTTGTTTCATATAAATCTCTTCATCTAATTCACCATTCAAGAATGCAGTTTTCACATCCATTTGGTGAATGACAAGGTTGTGTATAGCAGCAAGTGCTATTAACAACCTAATAGTGGAGGTTCTAGCAACAGGAGCATAAGTATCAAAATAGTCAATCCCTTCTTTTTGTCTAAAACCTTGGATCACCAATCTGGCTTTAAACTTATCTATGGTACCGTCCACCTTCATTTTCCTTTTGAAGATCCATCTATTTCCCAATGCTTTACAGCCAGGGGGCAGATCACTCAATTCCCAAGTATTATTATTCATGATAGAATCCATTTCATCTTGGATAGCTTCTTTCCAGAATGCAACATCCCTAGATTTCATAGCTTCGCTAAAAGTATTTGGATCCTCCTCAATAAGAAAACAATATTGGTATTGATATTCAATTTCATCTCTAGAGCCTTCTACTAGATAAAGATGAAAATCATCTCCAAAAGTCTTTGCCTTTCTAGCTCTAGTGCTTCTCCTTGGTTCAGACGGTCCATTCACATCTTCAGTAGAAACCGAGTTCCTACTAGAAGAAATCTGAAGCATGTCCCTTGGTCTAGGTATAGATGTAAATCTATTTTCATCAAAAATAGCATCTCTTGACTCGATAATCGAGTTCACAGATACATAGTCATTAGATTCTAACACATAGAATCTATATGCTATAGAATGCTCAGCATAACCAACAAATATGCAATCTATACCTCGTTCACCCAAGTTTCTTCTTTTGGGTTCAGTGAGTCTTACAACTGCTCTACATCCCCAAACTCTCAGAAAACTCAATTTTGGTGACTCTTTATACCAAAGTTCATAAGGGGTAATCTTATTCCTCTTACTAGGAATTCGATTCAATAAGTAACAGGCTGTCAACATAGCCTCACCCCAAAATCCCTCACTCAAACCCGAGTAGGATAACAAGGAATTAACCATTTCTTTCAAAGTCCTATTCTTTCGCTCTGCCACACCATTTTGCTGTGGCGTATAAGGAGCCGTGGTTTGATGTATTATACCAGTAGATTGAAAATAAACCGGATCATAATACTCACCTCCTCTATCAGTACGTAGATTTTTAATCATGGTACTCTGATGTAGCTCTACTTCTTCTTTAAAAATTTTAAAGAAGTCAAGAGCTTCATCCTTAGCATGCAATAAATATACATAGCAATATCTAGTAGCATCATCAATAAAAGTAACTACATACTTTTTATTTCCTAATGATGGTGTAGAATGGAAATCACACAAATCACTATGTATTAATTCTAAAAATTCAGACACCCTATTAACCTCCTTAAAGGGCTTTCTTGTTATCTTTGTCAACATGCATGTTTTGCATTTTTCATTGTCTAAATCAATAGCAGGTATGAGACTCATTTTAGACATATCCTTTATTCTTTTGTAATGTACATGTCCTAGTCTAGCATGCCATAATTCTGGTTTGTTCAAATTATTGCTAGTACTAGTAGAAGCCATGCAAGCAGATTCATCAATAAATGGAGTATTAACATTCAACATAAACATGCCATTACACAAATAGCCAAAGCCAACAAAAGAGCCATGTTTTGACAATATATATTTGTCACTTTCATAAACTTGTTTATATCCACAATTGTTCAATACAACACCAGACAAGAGATTCTTACGAATCCCAGGAACATACAACACTTTATTTAATAATATACATTTGCCAGAAGTAAAAACTATCTTGACATTTCCTAGTCCTTTGATCGGTTCAGTTGCAACATTTCCCATCTTTAAGATAGATCCATCTTCGATTGGTTGAAAGTCTATGAACCAACGAAGATCTTTGCATACATGACTCGTTGCTCCTGAATCAATCCACCAAGCAACATTGTCATCCTGCACATAAAATGCCTCAGATATTAGTGACACATAATTCTGACCAGAATTACAATTTTGCATTAAAATCTGACCTTGTTGCAATTCTGGATCCTTGGATCCACTTGGACCAGCATTTTGCTTTTCTTGCTTGCCTTTACCAACCCGACAATCCTTCTTGAAATGTCCAGGTTTGCCACACTTCCAACATGCCATCTTAGGCTTTTTGTTGGAAGAATTGTTGTTGTTTCCTTTAAACTTTCGTTTATCACCCTTGCCATACTTAGAATTCTTTGAAGATCCACCATCTTCAACCATATTCACAGAAGAGTTACTGACTTGGTTCTTGCCCTTAGGATTATTCTCAATTTCTTGAGTCCTCAAAGCCTCTTCAATTCTGAAGTGACTTCCAAGTTGAACCAGAGTCATATCCTCTTTGTTATGTTTCAAGGAGTGTTTAAAATCCTTCCATGATGGTGGTAGTTTGTCTATAACACCAGAAACTGAGATAGATTCATCCATCTTCAGATTGTGTTGGGCAAACTGTCCCAGAATTCTCAACAATTCATTGTATTGTTCCATCACAGGTCTAGAATCGACCATTTTGTAATTCATAAAATTACTGACCAGAAACTTCTTACTAGAAGCATCTTCTGCCATGTATTTGGATTCAAGAGAATCCCACAATTCTTTTGCTGACTCAACATTTTGATATACATCGAAAAGGGAATCAGACATACCGTTTAAGATGTGACCGCGGCAGATGTAATCAGCGTTTTCCCATTTGCAACGCCTCCTTGTTTGTTCAGCGGTTTCATCCTCAACCACTTCTGGAATGGGGGTACTCAGAACATATACAACCTTCAGCGTTGTCAATAGAAAATGCATCTTCTTTTGCCATCTTCTAAAATCTTGACCCTCAAACTTGTCCAACTTTGCAAACTTGCTTGTCATGTCTCTTGCAGATTCTGAGTTTGCCATCTTCAGAAAATAGATATCTTCAATCTTTGTTGGGGAATTGGGTGATAACTTGGATTTTTCTGAAGTCGTGTAATCACTTTCAGATTGAAGATATTTGTGGTTCACCCAAATAATTCAATCGGATAAAGTCAGAAAATCTGCAAAAAGAGAGAATGTATATTGCTGTGTATTTCAAAAAATGAACCTCTTTTTAAAATGATCAATGCCACACCTATTTATAGATGTCAACAGATGTGTCTATTGCCAATAGACACACCTCAAGATGTGTCTTTTCCAATAGACACATCTCATTTCCAACAGTCATGTCCAATGCCAATAGACACACCTCAAGGTGTGTCTTTTCCAATAGACACATCTCATTTCCAACAGATGTGTTTGATGCCAATAGACATGTCTCATAAGCAATAATTCTGAAATCATAACGAACTCGAACAGAGCATGCACTCCACATTCTCCCGACTTGTTCGATGTAACATTACGATTACATTGATCAACTAGCCAATCCAATTACACTAAAATATCCAACATAAAGCTGCCAACTCTTCTGTATTTTCATATAGTCAGCTAGTTTCATCAGGATCTTTCTCCTTTGCTGATCATCAGAAAAAACCTGGCAACTTGTGAACATTTTAGAACATGTAGCTAGGACTTAAATATAAATCAAGTTTATTGACACATAGTAACATATATACATGCACAGACTAGTCTAGAGTACACATAATGAAACGTTGAAATAGCTCAAACATGGCCATTTTAGATCGAAAAAAGGGACTTCTCTCATCAAATAGAGCAATTTTCCAAGGTCTAAAAAGTTAAAAGAATAAACAAATTGGAATGCTTACAGCTCCAGAAAAGCGAGGCCACAGTCCATTATCGAATGCCTCACGAGCAGCCTTGACAGCCAAATCGATATCTTCTTCCCTCCCTTGTGCAACCTTTGCAATCACTTCCTCTGTTCTTGGATCAATAGTCTCAAATTAAAGTTCTACCTGCAAGTATCACTTTCTTCAACATACCAACCAAATAGCAAAAGTTCACATATAGTTTAGCATAGATCCATATGCATGTGCAAAACTATGAGAACAGGAGCAAAACAGAGCTAAGGAGAAATGAATAAACAAATTGTCCATTATTGATGAACAACTTACTGAACTTGATTTCTGGGATCATCTTCTTCACTACAAGCTTTCCATTGCTTTCACCAGTCATTTCTTGCTAACTCTATTGACTATTATGGTACCTTGTTACTTGTCAACGTTTTATTATTCCAATGTGGTTGTCCAAGTAACGAGAGATTAGTGGTGCTTAATTTGTTTTAGCTGCAATAATATATGATCCAGGTACTTATTATCCAAGGTCATAGTTCCATCTATTAGCAATCACGGAAATAAAATGAATTGTCATGTCTATCGGATATGAGTGTACTAGTAATTTAAATAATTCTTCGGATTACTGTGCGAAAGCTGACCCTTATTCAAAAAAAAAAAGTACAAAAGTTTATAAAATGATATATGTTTTACTTTGATCGATTATAGTTCAGTTAAATGTAAGATATCAAGAACATTTTTTATTGCCTATCTACTCTTATCGTAATTTATCTGTTTTATTCGATTTTTTTTAAAATTAACTTTATATAATATAAAATCGAAAATCATTATAAAAACTAGTCGATAATGCCGCGCTTCGCGGCGGTGTTACAATATTTTAAAAAAAATTCATTATATTTATGTTATATTATAATAATAATATTATTAAATTTTAATAATTAAATAATCTTCTCTAATGAGTCGATTTCTTGTTAAATACGATTCTTTCGATTGAGTCGCTTTCTCGTTAAAATCGAAATCCCAACTTCAACATATATTATAAAGACTTATATGATATTTTTTATCCATAAAATCGAACCGTAAAAATAAAAAATTATGAAATCAGTATCAAATTCTAATAGCTTATATAATCTTTTCTAGTGAGCCGTCTTCCCGTTAAATACGTTTCGAGCCACTCTTATATGGAACCAAAATTCTAACTTTATTATATAAAGAGAGTTAATTCCAATTGTTAGATTCTTTAAAGTTTATGAAGTTTTAAAAGATGAAAATATATCTTATATTTTCTGTATATTATCAATATTTCTGTATTTATTTACAGCTTACGCATGGGAATGTCTTTCTGTCATGTTAACATAACAATTTTTTTTTAAATACGAAGACTTTTCGTTAAGGGAATAACATTAAATTTATAGATATATTTTTCTAATGCAAGTATAATTAACTTGTATAAAAAAATTAAAATAAAGGATTTCTAGGAAAAAAAGATATATAGTTTTAAAAAATCGTATAATACGTCTCCACCGTCCTCATATTCTACTTCCAATAAAACATTTTATTTTATGTATTCCTTATATATTCAAACATCTTTTATACGATCTTCTCTAATGAACCGCTTTCTCCTTAAACACGGTTATTACTATTGATTCGCTCTCTCGTTAAGATAAAAAAACATAACTTTTACATATATCACTTGTGTGATAATGTTTATCCATAAAAATCAAATTCTAAAAATAAAATAAAATTTATAACATTAATATGATATTTTAATAGCTAAATACAATATTTTTTAGTGAAACGTCTTCCTGTTAAACACGTTTCGAGCCACTCTCGTTTGGCATGGAAATTCCGACTTCATTACATGTTATTGACGATAATGATCTTACACAACAACTTTTTTCCTTAAAATCAAAACCTAAAAAATAGAATGAATTCCAATTTATACTTTTTCTAGACTTTCTAAAATTTGTGGAGTTTTAGAAAATGAAAATACATCTTATTTTCTATTTATATTATAGATAGTCCTGTATTTATTTTATTCAAACATCATTTAGACGATTTTCTCCAATAAATCGCTTTCTCATTAAACACGGTTATTGCTATTGATTCGCTATCTCGTTAAGACCAAAAACCTAACTTTTACATATATCACTTGTATGATAATGTTTATCCATAAATATTTTAATAGCTAATACAATATTTTATAATGAGCCGTATTCCCGTTAAACACGTTTCGAGCCGCTCTCGTTTGGTATCGAAATTCCAACTTCATTACATATTATTGATGATACTTATCTTACATAACAACTTTTTTCCTTAAAATCAAAACCTAAAAAATAGAGTGAATTCCAATTTATACTTTTTCTAGACTTTCTAAAATTTATGGAGTTTTAGAAAATGAAAACGCGTATTATTTTTTCTTTATATTGTAGATACTCCTGTATTTATTTTGGATTCCTACATGACAATGTTCTTTTATTATGTTAACACATCAATTCTTTTGTTTTTAGTACGATGACTTTTTTTTTACATAAATAGTGACTGTTCTGAACTTGCATATTAGCAAAAGATTGATACGATTGAAGAATTTATATGAGAGACTGGCTCCAAATTGCTTGGGAATCAACCCTGTGATTCAAACACCATGAAACCAAGTGACTTAAATTAATTCTTCAATTTTTTGTTTGAGCTGATATTACCAGAATGGGTTGAACCTAAATTTAAAAAATGGAAAGAGTAAGCAGAAAAACTTCCCAAACCCATATTGTCATAAGAAAGTGATAACAGATCGATGCGTTTTCTGTTCCATTATAATTAAATATGTTAATATATAGGTGGTTAATGTGCATGCAATTTATTGCACGAGCTTTGCTAGTAAATCATGTTATTGTTTTGTAATTAAATAGTGCTTGCAACTTGTAAATGCTTAGTATGCAAAACATATCTAAGAAATTATCTATTCATAATGATTGATGTATGTATCCCTAAAAATAAGCAAATTTTAATGTGCTAATCTCTTTGAACGAATGTTCAAATGACTGAGTTATGAGCATGTAAGAATTTATATTAGTAGTGGATGCGTGATCATCCACAACCGATTTGTGCATTTTGACCCGGATTAAAAGATATGCGTAAGATATAAATTAATACACAAATTATAGTATCCATCTTCTAAATCCAAGTAACTTGTTGCTACTATTGAATAAAAAAATGCTACATAACTATGTACTGTTCAAAATATTCTCAAAATTTTATAATACAATCAAAATTAATATCTAGCATAATGATAAGAAATCTCACTTCTAAGTTAGAGGTCAAGGGTTAAATTCCCATTAGAAACAATTTTTTTTATCATTAATATAATATAGAATGGGTAGTCTAGTAATTTTATGATAATTAAATTGTCTCACGATATATTAATAATGAGTTTTATAGTATATCCAAAATTGATGTCTAATATAGTGGTAAGAAATCTTTTTTTCAAGTTAGAGTACAAGGGTTCAATTCTCTTTAGAAATAATTTTTTTATCATTAATATAATATATGAGGGTTGTCTCATGATATATTAATAATGAGTTTTATAATATATTCAAAACTCATGTCTATCATAGTAGTAATAATTCTCATTTACAAGTTGGAGGTCACGGGCAAGCTCTAGCATCCCATGTTGTGCAATTGTATATATGCTTGTGAAATGTTACATTAGCGATATATTAGTGAAATGTTGTTATTAATATAATATAAGAGGGATAATTTAGTAATTTCAAGATAATTAAATTGTCTCCCGATATATTAATAATGAGTTTTGCAATATATCCAAAACTAATGTCTCGTATAGTTAGTATAGTGGTAAGCAATTTTTTTTAAGTTAGAGGTCTGGGGTTCCATTCTCTTTATTTTATTAGCGATATATTAGTGAAATGTTATTATTAGTATAATATAGGAAGGGTAATTCAGTAATTTCATGATAATTAAATTATCTCTCGATACATTAATAATGATTTTTTTTTGCCAAAAAAAAAACTAATGTCTAGTATAGTGGTAAGTAATCTTTTTTCTAAGTTAGAGGTCAAGGGTTCAATTCTCTTTATGAATAATTTTTTATCATTAATATAATATATGAGGGTTGTCTCACGATACAATAATAATGAGTTTTAAAATATATTCAAAACTAATGTCTAGTATAGTGATAAGAATTCTCACTCTCAAGTTGGAGGTCAAGGGTTCAAATCTCACTAGAAACAATGTTTTTTTTATTTTTTTTATAATTAGTTATAACATATCTGAGGTGGCATCTAGGTGGCTTGCTAAGGTGGAATAAATTGTCTGAGGTGGCATCTAGATGGCTTACTGAGGTGGAATAAATTGTCTTACAAACACCCATGTTATATGGTAATGAGGCTTATGTGATGTTGGAGTACATTTCTGCTTAAATTTGTGTGCGCCTTGCTTATTTTTCAGCATTGTCAAATGTTGATGGCCTTCATATACAGTAGCTAAAGCAGGTCTTTCATTATTTCACTCCATTTACCAGGAACAAAAAGTTAGATGCAATCTACAGGGTGACCATGCTCTGGCTGTGGAGGTTGTTAAATGTGGGGTATGTTCCACCAAAACCAGGTGGGGTAATTGTGGGGACAAATGCAAATACAAGAGATTTTTCCACCTGGTTCTTCTGATCAATACAAGCACCTGCAGTTTTATTCAAGCAAGTCTCTTCTCCAGATGCTACAAACTTGCAGAAGCGATGAAGAGGTGGTCTTGTGCAAAGAAAACTTGCAGAAGAGGTGGTCTTCGGATCAATACGATTTATGATTTTATAATATAAACAATCCAAATAGTGATTGTTTTCCTGTAAAAATACAAAAAATACGATTTTCATAATACATTTGTAAGATTATAAAATGTCCAGTACGAAATCAGATAATAGAACTTTACCACATTGTTTCGACCAAATCTCACACATAAAACAGGTATATAGAGCAACTCGGAAGGAACAAACCCCTCACCATTTCAAAATTCTAAGGAAGAAATGAGATATTATCGATTATTTTCACATCAATCACCGATTTCTTAATTATCGATACAAATTATGAGCGTGAATCAGGCCTATAAAAAGGCATCGTTGTGTATTGAATATAAATTTTATTAATCAAACTAACAAATACTGTTGCATATCTAGCTACTCCATCGTCCTTTTGATTTGTTATCACTTTTTTTGTCATTTTTTTGCACTCATTTTAAAGTGAATTTTAATTATAGTTCTATAACTTATTTTTAAAATTTTCTTTTTTTTTCTATAAAAATAGGATTGTTCTATTTTTATACAAAAAAAGAAAATTTCAAAAATAAGTTATGGAACTATCCTTAAAATCCACCTTAAAATGCGTAACAAACACCCTATTTTGAAATGATAAAAAATCAAAGGATGGAGGGAGTATTGTAATATATATATATATGAGTTGCACTCCGTAAAGAACACCTTATATAAAGAACAATAAAGAACACCTTTATAACACTCATATTTAATCTAATCTAAGAGTTCCGTCATGACACCCTTATTTAATTTATAACACTCATATTTAATCTAATCTAAGGTACGGTACTTACCTTATTTAATTGTTTTAATTTATTACCCTTAATTTTTTTTACTTAATTATAAAAAACAAAAACAATCTTTTCTCAAAATGTTACACACAGCTTTTCCTAACACTTCTCTTTTCCAGCTAAAAGGTAATATCCTTTCTATATTTTTTTAACTAAAACATCTCATTTTCAAATTTGATTTTTTTACTTAATTATCCTTACTTAAAAATTTTCAGTACCTATTTTTTGGTACATATTTTTTGGTACTTAGTGTTTTTACTTAATTACTCTTATTTATATATTAGTATATTTTTACCTAAATACCCTTACTTATATCTATCTACAACCTATCTATACTATATTTGACGAAATATTAAAAGTTGATACGATACGGTACACTACTTACCTTATTTAATTATTTTACTTTATTACCATTAGTTATTTTACTTACTCATTAAAAAATAAAACACAATCTTTTCTTAAAATATCACACGCAACACTTCCCAACACTTTCCCTAAATAATAACTAACCAACTACCTTTTTCAGCTTTTAACTTTTCTAACTTTTCTAATTAAAATCTATTCCTTTTTTTGAAACGCAAACTGCTTATATTAAAAAACAAAATAATAGCCATTATATGTAATGCACCATTTATACATACACATGCCACTAAAACAAACACTTAGTAGAAGAAACGAACAGAGCCTCAATTTAAATGGTTATTCTCTTATGCTACCTTTCCCCTACCATTAAATTCTTTAAATTGGTTCCACACTCTCCCTAGCCATTCAAGGAATGCAGCTCCACTGATAGTTTTTAAAGCCAATTCACAACAAGCCCAATACCTTTGGCTCCATGTTTAGGCCATTGATCCGTTTCCTCCAAGAGATATTTATCAATTTTTGCTGGATTTATGTTTAAATCTAAAAAATTTCTTCGAACATCCACTTCTAAAACTAAGCAAAAATTTATGTTAGCCCGAAGATCAAGGAGCTTGTTAACTAACTCTGCACTGTCTAAGTATAACATGATTCTTTTCTCTGGCTTGGAGAAAGATTTTAAAATTCGAACTAAAGTTTCTACAGCCTTTACCTCCGTTGTAAAAGGATCGTCAGCAATACATGAACCTGAGAAAACCATCTTCAGGTGACCTGAAGAATTCCTGACTAGACCACCTACCCCTGCTTGCAAGAGACCGTCTACAAAACATATCCAATCAGAATCAGAGTTGTATTCAAGTAATTTTCTCATATTAATGTCTCTAGACCTTGTAACCACCCCTACCGGATTCACTTCCCACCAATTTGCAGTTTCCTGAATAATCAACTTGGTAGCCAGGTTCCATTCTTGTGATCGTTTTTTTATCAATATTAGAACTGCTTCCATGGTAAAACTTGAATGGTAGAATAATCTCTGATTTCTGATAAGCCGAAGGGTCCATATTGTAGCATGTTGAGTATTGAATACAGTAAAAGAATACAGAGGGGGTGAATGGATTCTTGAACTTTTCTTGATCGAGTCTATGTAACCAATAAGTGTTTGTGTGTGCAAGAGTGAAGGTGCGGATAAAGAACAACACAAGACACAATATCACTTTAATCTAATGTATTATTAGATAAAGGTTGCTACAATCTGTGAATACAAATGATAATATTCTCAGCTTCATTTTTCTCAGAGAGATATAGCTTACAATGTATGAAAAACTTGACTCACAAAGTTAATTACTAAGGAAGTGAGGCTGTGTCCTTATAGAACATGGATACAACCTACTTACTACAAATAAGGTAGCTAAAACAAATTACTTTCAAGTCTGTCTATCCTTTTTGAGTAAGTGTCCAAACGGTTATAGATTTGACTTTGCAAATCCTGTTTAGATCCACTTCTTTAGCTCCTTGTCTCTTCTATATCTCTCCAAGCTTCCTTGTAGGCTTTCCAGAGCACGTTACAGATTGTGTTCCATAAAGTGCATTGGCTTGTTGCAGGTTTCTGACTTGTACAATTTCTTCAGCATTTTGTCTCCAAGAATGAATTCGAGAAGTGACTAAGTAGGTGATTCGAGAACTAGAATTGACTTGATCGATAACTCTGAGTTCTCGAACACTGTTATATTGACATATCGAATCACTTCTCGAATAGCTCTTTTCTTCAGGATTCCTTGAGTTGTCGAATAGAACACTTGACTTGTCGAATCCTTGAGATATCGAATAGCTTTCTGAGTCTTTGAGATATCGAATGAAACTTTGACTTGTTGACTCCTTGAGAACTCGAATACTACTTTGACTTGTTGACTTCCTGAGTTCTCGAATAGAGTACATAGACATATCGAATCTCTGAGATATCGAATGAGATATCGAACAGTGTATTCAGAGATATCGAATAGTGTCTTGAGATATCGAATCCCTGACTTCTCGAATGCTGGACTTCTCGAATAGACAAATATACTTCTCGAATTGGTACTTAGGAAAATTCTTCATTTCTTCAAATCCCAACTGTGATTATTTGACAGTCTTTATCTTCTTGCTTGAGGCATGAACCTTGGAACTTCTTTCAAGCATTATTCTAGACTCTATAAGTACAGTTACACAACTAGGATTTGATGCCTACTACAAGTACAATACAAACAGAAACTCTATAACTAGAGGTTCCCTCAGTTAAGAGGTCATGTAAGTAATGCAAAGCATTACAAACAATTAGGCTTGTTATTAGACGTATACAGGCATGCCTCTATGACTAACAATCTCCCCCAAATTGTGAGTGAGACCCTTAATCACAATTTCATGTCTGATAACAAGCCTAACATACATAAAGATAAAACTTTAAAAGTACAGGTATGTAGATTGATTGAGCACATGAATGAAATTACAAGATAAACAATCTTACAGTATGATGAAATACTAGCCATTCTCATTTGATTCCATCTCCATTGCTTTGGCTTGTAGATCATCATATGCTTTCTGTTTCCTTTCTTTCTCCTTTCTTGCATTCTCATCCGTGGCCTTTATGATCTCAGCTAAGGCATCCAACTCTTCAAGCAGAATAGAATTCTTGAAATCTTCAAGTACTGGCTTCAGAATGTTGGCAGGATAGTGACTGAGTAGGTCCATTCTTATATTGACATGCTCCCCATTTCTTCTCCTATACTTCACCAAATAGGGATTGAACTGAACTCCACACAATCCTTTTGCCCTTAGCTTTTCTGCTTCAGCTTCCAGTCTATCAATTTCCTTCTCCCTTTCTATCCATCTCTCAAGGCATCCCTTCCTTATCTCTTCATCATGATCTCTTTTCATCTTTACAAAAGCAGCTAGCTCCAGTTTCCAAACCCTTTCCACTTTGTCATTAGCATCCAACAGTGCAATCATCCTTTCTATGTCATCCAACTTGGCATACCTTTGACACTTCCCTTGTCTGAATTTCTCCTCTCTTCCATCAGTATATTTGACTTCTAGGCAATCATCAATGATAAGTGGATTTATATCCACTTGGAACATTCTAATTCGGCTTAAATTGATTGCCTTGTTCTCAAGTTTGTTGTATTTTTGATGTGTTTGTAGTGAATTTGTGCAGGAATAAGAGTCGGATGTGGGATGATGTTTTCCATGTTTAATTGGTGGGTTTTGAGCTTAAAGAATGATAGTACATCAATTTGTGAGAGTGCCGGAAGAAACGGAATGAAAATCGGAGTTAAAACGAAGAAAATAGAGCAAAATCAGCAAATGAACAGTAACCTTGGCGCGGCGGCGCCGTTTTTGTACTATCAGCCGGCGCTGCGGCGCCGGTATTTCGGGAAAAAAAAGCTGATTTTTGTTTTGGCCATAACTTTTGATCCAGGAGTCCGTTTTCGACGTTCTTACAGTCCACGCGAAGCTAACGAAATTTCCTATCTTTTTAAAGTGGTTTCAAGGGCAACATTCCAGATTATTTTTGATTAAGTTTTGGAGAAGCATTCCTGTTGTGTTTCTGATTGGGTTTTGGCTAATTTCTGAGGCCCAGTCCACCGGAGGCTTATATATACTTCTAATAGACATAACAACAATTAGAGACATCAGAGATATTGGAGAAAAGACCTAACCACTTGTGGAGAGCAACGAGACGGCTACGAAGAAGACCTAGTTTCATCTTATCTATGTGTTCTTTTTTTTTAGGCGATACTTTGGATGCTCGTTTTGGGCTTTGTTTCTAAACCTTATTACTCTATTATCGTTATTAGTATTCTAGAACTTATTACTATCATGTTTACAGTGGAACCCATGGTGACGATTAGTTTGATTATGAACTAATTCGTTGTCATGGGGTTTTAGCGGATTTATTCATGAAGTTTATTTGTTGAATTTTCTCGATGCCTATAGTGTGATTGATGTGATATCCTATCATGGTTGTTTAAATTCGTTATAGGAGAGTAGCTAACTCCTGTAATTGTGGGTTAATTCTTGTTGAAGCGAAAGTGAATATAAGAGTTTAGAACTTGCCATGCTAGCATAGGTTTATGCGTGATAATATCATTCGTAATTAGTGTCATAACTCTAACCGTTTTATGACGACTATGTGATCAATTGAATGCTTGTACTTCAACCATTATGTTTTCAATCTTTATAGACATATAGGGACTAAGCATAATTGGGAGACTAAGTGACTTCTATCTTGATTGTGGATATGACTTAGGATGGTATTTGCGCAACGAAAGTTGGTTTATATCAGTTTTGTGTGTTCAATCAGGTATTAATAAATCACATGAAAAGGCTAGAGAATTGGAGACTATAGATGGATTGTTTAATGAAGTTAAAATCCCATGTTTTATTTGCATAAGTAATTCGATATAATTCTTAGTTCAAGTAGTTGATAATTGGCTTTAAATCTTAGAATAATTTTAGTGATAAACCAAATCCAATTTGTTATTTGTCTTAGCATCGAATAATAATCATACAACGGTGAGTGAATTAGCTAAACAATACAACGAGTCCCTGTAGGAACGAACCTTATTTGCTATCTGTATTACTTGAGATCACGTGCACTTGCGTGTTGAGTTTGGTCGTAACAATCAACAATGGCAACATGGTAGATTCTCTGAGCTCTTAGGAATTGCAGTTGGTCTATATCAAAGTCTTCATCAAGTGGCTGGAGTTTCAATCCTGGAAAAATTGTCAGAGTCCTTGATTTGGATGGCCTTGGTTTCCTTGTAGCTTGTTTGAATTTGATCCTTTTTACATGGTTGCTTGGCTGAAATCTTTGACCTTGGTTGGTAGACCATAGTAGTGTTCCATTAGCAGTTTGCTTTCTGAAACATACACATGGTTTCTTGGCTTGAATCTTCTTCTCTTCTTGAGGTGGCAAAACAGTTGCATAAGCCAGAGATGTAGATTTTGGCAGGTCATTACTAACAGTATTCACCCTAGACTTAGAGTCTTGTGTTGTGGTGAAGTTACTGCTAGCAATGCCTAAGGCTTGCTATTTTCCAATCTTACTCTCAGAGACTTTACCTTGATCATCACCATTCTTCTTATCCTTGTCACCCTTCTTCTTCTTCTTGTCTTCATCACCCTTATCTCTCCTGTGATGTCTTCTTCTCCCATCACTTTTGTCTTCAGAATCATCATCCTTATTTCTCCTAGGTTGATCCATCTCTGGAGTTTCACCAGTTGCTATAAAAGATCTGAGAATGTGTAGATCTTCAATTTCTTCAGCATTTCTGGCTCCAACCTTCTTCTGTAGTTGATCAATGATAGCAATGACCAGTCTGTGATTTCGAGAAGTGAGATCATTGGGAATGACCAATTGCTTGATGTCTTCAATTTTGGTGCCAGACTGATAGATGATTGTCCATGGCTTCTTGATCACTTCTGGCAGCCTTGAAGGTTGGCCATTCCTCAAATCATCAAACAGACTTTTGTTGTTCTCATTTCTCTTGTAAATAAGCTCAAGTATGGCATCTATCTCTGAGTGTTTTAGGGCTTGTAGAGTCTTGTATGTTAGATGCCATATCTTTGATTTGGATATCATCACTATCTCCTTGAACCATAGATTATTGACTTTCTTGGGGATGACAGTGATGTAGTAAATCTGCTCCTTCAACTCCCTCAGATGGAACTGAGTGTCACCAGCCTGTTCCCTTGTGGCTTTCAGAAACTCCAAGAAGGCTTTATCATGATAAACATTTGAGTTAGCAACTTCTTGTAGCTTGGCCTCAGTAACAACTTTAACTTCTACAGGCTTGGAACTCTCAGGAATGGAGGATGGAGGTTTGTCAGAAGGCATACTCCCTGCAACCACTGTGGTAGTTATGGATTGCTTTTGACCACCAGGAGTAGTGATGTGCACAGTTGGTAGAGTAACAACTGGTAGTGAGGTAGGAGGCTCATCAACTTTGGATTTGCCTTTGCCTGGCACATTGGTTATAGATTTTGCTTTGTGGTGACCACCCTCATTTATCTGTATGCCCTTCTCCTTAGGTTTCTCCTCCTTTGGATTTGAGTTTCTTGACCTTTTCTCCCCCTTAGGCTTGTTGTCTGGCACCGAGGCTGTAGAAATCACCTGTGGGTTGGAAGATTCTTCAGGTAGAGGGAGACCCATGTGCTTCATCATGGCAGCCAACATAGATTGCTGATGCAGAAGGACATTAGCTGTGGTGGTTGCTTGAGTGTCCAACTGATCATTGAGAAGTACAACCTTGTCTGTAAGATGAGCATTGGACTTAGTGAGAGTAGCCACCTCCTTTTCAAGAGTATCCACCTTAGTGAATAGCTCATGTGCCTTGAAACCAGACAAAGATTGATCCTGCAGTCTCTTCACTTCATACTTAGACAGTTCATGCACAGGGACTTCAGTCACTAGCCTATCTCCATAAAGATTCTTGAAAATTGTCCTCAGCATGGCATTGGCCTCTGTAGTCTGGTCAGATAGATTTTGAAATCTGCTTCCTAGGCCTGTGAATGTATCTGTGAGGAGGGCTAGGCCATTGTCCATCTTGGTGCAGGTGGTGTTGCAGTGTTTGAGATCTTTGACCACACTGTCTAATTGAGGGAATTTAGCATCAAAGGCCCTCTTGACTTCTGCTACTGAAGTGGCTGTCTTGTCACACACCCTGTTGACTTCAGTTTTGACTCCCTTGCCAAGATAGTGTGCAGCCTTGAGGAAACCCTTGTAGGAATCATTGACAGCTTCATACACTTCACCAGGAGACAGGGATTTTGCATTGGAGCCCAGTGAAGTGATGTATTCCTCTCTAAGATATTGAAGTGCTTCACTGAGAGTTACATCATACTTTCCTTGCAGCCAGGCATCTACATTGCCATCTCTCTCAGCATCATCAATAATCTTGGCCTTCTGCATCTCCACATCATCCCTATGGCATAGTAGGATGGCCTCATAGTCTGGATTAGGGATATTGGAGGTGACAAGGTTCTGAGCTATTTTTACAAACTCAGGAATCTGATCCACAATTAAGCTTTGAAGTGCTTCAGCCGTCAATTTTTGTGGAACAGACCCTGATCCTGAAGCACTGTCATGTTGCACAGGCTTCAGCCATTGTGACATAAAGTCAGAGCTAGAGCTAGACAAGCTAGACTCCTCAGTTACAGATGCAACTTCTGTAATCGGATGGATTGACTCTACTACTGGTGTCTCCACAGAAGTGGGATGAGTTACACCAGCAGTTGACACAGGCACAGAGTCTCTAGTAAAAACTAGTGAAACCTCTGTGTTTGTGATGGTGTCATTAGGATATGACCCAGCATGCATTCCCTCACCATCTAAATGTGGGTCCTCGGTGGTGAGCAAAGTGTCATGCACTAAGTCACTTGAAATTATTGGCTCATCAAGAGAAAAGAATTATTGATGATCAATGCCTTGCATCTCAGTTGCCTGAGTTACAGGTTCCAAAGAAATTTTAGTGTTAGATTCTGGAAGAGGAGTGTCTTGTAGATTAGATTTTGGCAACTCCCCCTGAGAGATAGAGGGAGTTTCAAGTGTGATGTGCTCTCCACTAAGTGTAGTGCCAGCCTTATCACTCCCATGTGCTGACTCAATACAAGAATGTGCATTGAGGAGGATGCTTGATTCTATAGATGCACCCTGTTGAGAGGATACATCTAGTGAGCTGTTTGCCCCTGATTTTACAACTTCGGCCATTTGTGTGACTGAAGAGGTGGTCTTAGTTTTCTTCTTTATCTTTGGCCTTAGTAAGGGTGACTCTGGTTCCTCACTTTCTAGACCTAGTTCAACAGCTAATGCTGCTTCAGATAGAATATTTAAAGGTGTAGACATTACTTCATTTCTCTTCTTTTTACTAACATCACCCTTTTGAGAGGATGATGCAGTTGGCTCAGTGTTTGGTAGAGTGTTTGGTTGAGAGGGTTGGTTAGCTAGCCCTGGGTTAGCATCTTGTTCTACTTGCTTGGGCTTAGCTAACTCAGACTTAGAGGCAAATGTTGGCATGTTGTGGGGGTAAGTTCTGAACAAACTCTCCATATGGGGAGTTATGTTAAGTCTTACATCCACATCATTCCTAGTCTCCAAATTACCAAAAATGATTTTGGTCATGGATTTAGGATAGCCTATTCTATTTTTATTCATCCCATCTAATTCAATCAATTTATCATCTAAGAAATTAAGGACAGATTGAATAAAACGAGGGAAGAAAATTTCATTACCTCTCTTGGCTGAATTCTTACCAAGTCTCCCATACAGCTCCTGCAGAATGATGAGACCAACGTCTATCTTCTTTCCATAAGCTAAGGCATAGCCTATTTGCTGTGCAGGAGTACTGATTTGATCATAGCTGGATTTTCTTGCAGTGAAGACTTGAAGAAGTGTGGCAAACAAATAACTCCATTCCTTCCTCAAATGCTTCCTGTTCAAGTGCCCAAGACTGATTCTGTCTGCACACTTTATGAAATCAAAGAAGTCTTCCAATTCAGCATTTGTAGCAAGTGGGTCATACACCTCTCCTTTGGTACCCATTCCAAGTGCCTCATTCATATCCTCTGTGGTGATAGTGATATTTTTGTCTTGAATCTTGCAGTAGATGATGTATGAGGTTATTGCAGAGTCAAGAGCCACCACCTCCACTGTAGCAGACTGCCAAAACTGTTCTAGAATGTCGAGATACAGAGTTGGGTTAACAGATAGAGCATTCTTGATGTACGATTCAGACATCCACTTCAAAAAGCACTTGAAATTTGCGTTGGGTGCTTCAACATCACTAGTTAGAGCAATGAAATTGGTGTTGAACTTTACTGTTTCCATTTGTGTAAGAGAGAAGAAAGAAGTTGAAGGTTGAAGAAGAAATTTGGCTTTTAGCAGTTAGGGTTTTCAGAGGTTTTGAGGGTTTATACGCTTGAGTAATCGAATGAAATGAATCGAATAGCTGTAGAGTTGTATGGGTATGAAGTACTTGAATTGTCGATTAGATGTATGTTTTGTATCGACAAGTCAGGCATTCGAGAAGTAGAAAACAACTATTCGAGAAGTCAAGAAAGGCTTAATCGATAACTCAAGCAGATTGATACTCACAGCTGGCAGTTATCTAACTTAGAAATAATTCTAAATTAAATAAAATGTGTTTTTATGAGTGAATTAAACTTTTAGACAAGAGTCCAAAATCGGTTAAAATTCAGCGAGAATTCAGCCTTTTCAAATGATTCGAGAACTCAACTATGATATTCGAGAACTCAGCCATTAAAGAACTCAGTTACCATATTCGAGAAGTCAAGAATACCTCTATTCGATAACTCTAAAAGACTCTATTCGAGAACTCGAGAGTGCTCTAATGAGACTAGTTAGAGATGTCGAATAGTGAACCATTCGAGAAGTCTGACTTATCGAAATATACTCATCACTCACAAAGAAAATTTAATTTTCACTATCTTTTAAAATTTACCAGTCATATTCATTGAAGAATATTCTAGTAAATTAAACAGTGATTTTCTCAAAATTTCACAGAAATTTCAAGTTAACAAAAATATGATTTTCCAACATATGCAACAGATTTGAAATATTTATAAATCATATTTCAGCCAACACTTACTCCAAAAATATTGAGAATTTAGATAAAGTAAGTGTTTACTGCTGCAAAAATCTAGATGATATATTCACTTAGCCAGAATCTGAAGAATTCAGCATTCCAAATATACACCTTCTAGTACTGTTTAACGGTCTTCTCCACTCCGATCAAGTACTGTTTAACGGTGGATCAACTGATTCCATTGTTAAAAAATACAGCAAAAGTAGAAGCAGCTTTGCTTCTGATTTTGCTGCAGCAATGATTAGAATGGGCGATATCAGCCCACTCACCGGCTCAAATGGAGAGATCAGAAAGAATTGCAGGAAGAGAAATTAAGAGCAGGATTTCTCGAGGGTTTAAACTAAACTGTGTGTGCTTTAAGTAATATTTATTTTTGCTTGTTCGTTATTCCTTGTAATTAAGGTTAGCATGGTCATGTAAAAACCATACTGGCCAGTAAGAAATTTGATTTTACACGTGTTTATTCCGTACTTCACTTTATCCATACATTCAAACTTATATCTCGAGTATATTGTCCCTTTTTTTTTTTGGTTTTTATCTTCCCTTTCTACATGTTTGTTAGATGGGTTTTGGTCCCTGACAATCATTTGTCAGGGAGCTGTTATATAACAATCGGTTTCTAAACCGTTGGATCGTTGATCCAACGGCAATTTCCGCGGACAGGCAATCTGCCTATCCGCGGAAAATTATAGCGGATAGTAAATTTTTTTTTCTTTTAATCTCAGATGGAACCGATTGTTAAATAACCGGTCCCTGACAAACGATTGTCAGGGACCTGGTCGTTTGTCAGGGACCTGACCCTAGATGGATATGCATGCGTTTCATTTTCTGGTTTCTCCTTCTACCATATCTATACTTCATTTGTACTGAAAAAACTTAAATGCATTTTTTTTAACTGAAAAATTAATATACGAAACAGAAAAAAGCCAACAACTTCTACATAATTTAGAGACATGCATGTAACAAATTTTTTGTCAGGAAAGATATGAAGCAAATTTAGATAAGCTTTTTTTTTACTTTTGGACGAATTTTTACTAACTTTGTGTCGCAAGCTCAGTCGTGTTCTAGTAATATATAAAATATATATTCAATTTAATATTTTCATGTAAATTATTATATTTTAAAAAATTGATAATAAAAATTAAATATCTACAGAAAAATTCCAAAATATTTACCAAAACAATATTCCAACCTTGTGAAGGTGGCTTCATCTAGTGGCTTAGTGAATATGTTATCTAGTTGTTTATCTGTAGAAACATAATGCAACTCAATGGTTCCATTAGTTGCATGTTCTCTAATGAAATGATATCTGATGTCAATGTGCTTTGTCCTAGAATGATTGACAGGATTGGCAACTATAGAGATTGCACTTGTGTTGTCACACATGATTGGAATTCTTTCTAACACAAGTCCATAATCTCTAAGTTGATTTCTAATCCAAAGCACTTGAGCACAGCAACTTCCAGCAGCTATGTATTCAGCCTCAGCTGTAGAAGTTGACACAGATTGTTGCATCTTGCTATACCAAGAGACTAACCTTTGTCCAAGAAACTGGCAGCTACCTGAGGTGCTTTTCCTATCCACTCTGCATCCAGCATAATCAGCATCAGAATAACCAACCAGATTGAACCCTGTGTCCTTAGGATACCATAAACCCAGGTTTGGAGTGCCCTTCAGATATCTAAAGATCTTTTTTATCGCAATCAAATGTGATTCCTTTGGATTTGATTGAAATCTAGCACATAAACATGTAGCAAACATGATGTCTGGCCTACTTGCAGTGAGGTAGAGTAGAGAACCAATCATGCCTCTGTAGACTGAGATATCTACTTTCTTGCCTTTAGCATCTTCATCCAACTTAGTTGCATTGGCCATGGGTGTCTTTGCAGGTGAGCAATCTTCCAAGTCAAACTTCTTCAATAGGTCCTTGATGTATTTGGTCTAACTGATAAAGATACCATCCTTTTTCTGACTGACTTGCAACCCAAGAAAGAATGTCAACTCTCCCATCATACTCATCTCATATCTGCTCTGCATGAGTTTGGAGAATTTCTCACACAGCTTCTCATTTGTAGAGCCAAAAATGATATCATCCACACAAATTTGAACTAGGATAATATCATCACCATGCTTCTTGTAAAACAGTGTCTTGTCCAATGTGCCTCTAGTGAATTGATTTTCAAGGAGAAATTGTGGTAAGGTATCATACCATGCTCTTGGAGCCTGCTTAAGTCCATACAATGCCTTAAGCAATCTGTAGACAAATTCTGGGAAGTGTGGATCCTCAAAGCCAGGTGGTTGTTGCACATAAACTTCTTCTTCTAATTCTCCATTCAGAAATGCACTCTTGACATCCATTTGATAGACTTTAAAGTTTGAATGAGCAGCAAATGCCAAGAATATTCTTATGGCTTCCAATCTAGCAACATGAGCAAATGTCTCATCATAATCAATGCCTTCCTGTTGAGAGTATCCTTTTGCAACCAACCTCGCTTTGTTTCTCACTATTACACCATCTTCATCCATCTTATTCTTTTGAACCCATTTTGTTCCAACAATGGTTCTGTTCTTTGGTGCAGGCACAAGTTCCCATACTTTGTTCCTTTCAAATTGATTCAGCTCCTCTTGCATAGCAATAATCCAATCTGGATCCAACAGTGCATCATCAAGTTTATTAGGCTCAACTTGTGATAGAAAATAGCCATAGAGGCACTCATTCTAAGTTGCTCTCCTAGTCCTTACTCCTGCATTAGGATCTCCAATGATTTGCTCTGCAGTGTGTGATCTATCCCATTTCCTTGAGTGCTCAGCCTGATTTCTCATTCTTGATGTTGCTTCATCATCCACATCATGGTCATTCTCATTTCCTCCCCCTATGAAGTTGCCACTACTCACAGGTGTGTCTTGGATGCTTGTTTCTTCACTATTGATTTGCACAAATTCTTCTCTTGTATCATCATTCACTTGAGTTTGTTGAACTTGAGTTTCAACTCCAGTTTCAATCTCTTCATCAGAATCATCTAGATTATCAAACCTTAATGTATCTTTATCTTCATCATTGGCTTCTTCTAGTCCAGGTAGTTTTCTGTCATCAAATGTCACATCTGTGATTTCCATAATTTTCTTTTGACTGATGACATAAACTTTGTTTGAAATTCTTTCCATAGAGTAGCCAAGAAAAATTTCTTCAAATGCCTTTGCATCAAACTTGCCAACATATTCTGAATTGTCCTTTAATACAAAGCATTTGCTTCCAAAAGTATGAACATACTTTAGAGTAGGCTTCTTTCCAGTCATCAAATTGTAAGGTGTCTTTCCAGTGTTTTTGTTGATGAGAGTTCTGTTCTGGATATAGCATGCAGTGTTTACAACCTCAGCCCAAAAACATGTAGGCATCTTTGCATCAAGTAACATTGTTCTGACAGCCTCAATTAGAGTTCTATTCTTCCTCTCAACAACTCCATTTTGTTGTGGAGTCCTTGGAGCCGAGAATTGCTGAGAAATGCCATTCTCTTTACAGAATGCTTCAAGTATGGCATTTCTGAACTCTGTTCCATTGTCACTTCTCAATGCAATCACACTTGCATTGTTGGCCTTTGCTTCCTTGTCAACTCTCTTTATGTGCTCAATGATTACTTGTGGAGCCTCATCTTTTGATGCTAGAAATTCCACCCATGTATACCTTGTAAAATCATCAACCATTACCAAGGCATACTTCTTTCTTCCTAGTGACATAATATTGACAGGCCCAAACAAATCCATATGAATGAGTTGTAGGGGCTTGGTTATTGATGTCACTGTCTTTGACTTGTGGCTTGATCTTTTCATTTTTCCTTTTTGACAAGCCTCACACACTCCTTCTTGGCAGAATTCAAGTGTAGGCATGCCTCTTACTAACTCTCTTTTGACTAGAGAATTAATGGCTTTGAAGTTCAGGTGTGATAATTTCTTGTGCCACGGCCAACAGTCTTCATTTGATGCTTTTGAATAAAAGCAACAAATTTTGTCCTTGTTTGCAGAGTCCATATTGGCTACAAACAGGCTTCCCTTTCTTACTCCAGATAGAGCAAAATCACCAGTCTTCTTGTGGGTGATCAAACATTCATCTTTGTCAAAATCCACCTTGAATCCCCTATCAGTAAACTGACCAATACTTAGCAGATTATGCTTGAGCCCCTTGACTAGTGCTACATCTTCAATGATGACATTACCAACTTTCAACTTGCCATATCCCAATGTGTTACCCATGCTGTCATCTCCAAAGAAACCATTGGGTCAGCCTTTTCCTCATACTGTGATAGCAGGGCCATATCACCAGTCATATGATTTGAGCATCCACTGTCCAAAATCCACATGACCTTCTTTTCACTTTCTTTGCCCTGCAAACACAAAGGTATTACTTTTCCTTTGGTACCCAAACAAGTTTGGGTCCATGTGACTTAGAAACAGTTTTATCATAAACAACATGCTTGTCAACTTTCTTAGTGGTAGTCTTCTTGTCAATGTTAAAAGTCTTAGAACCTGAAGTTTCAGACTTAGGTGACAGAGGTACCTTCCTAGCTTTAGGAGGACTTGAAGACTTTGACCTTGTGTAGTGTATGTGAGAATTGTGACTGATACAACCATCAATTAATTGCCTTCTCAAATTAAAACAACTAGTCATCACATTCATGTTGCATGGCATACAATCAAATTTATCACAAAATGGAGCATCTCTATGTCTTAGAGGCACAAGTCAATCATAGAAAGGTTTGGACACACTACCAACAGGTTTCTTGCATGCATGAGTTAAATGATTGGTACTAAAACAGTTCTGAAAAGTTTTCCTAGGGGCATTAGGCATATAAGCATAGTTGTTATCCTTGTTAATCCCTAACTTGCCATTTCTGTTCTGTTTCTTCTTAGTCACTTTCTTTTCTGATTCACTCTTCCCAGTTGAAACAAACTTAACAAACTTCTTAGGTCTTGGCCTATCAACTACTGGCTCCTTGGCTTTTGACTTGACACTCTCACTCTTGGAGGATGCTTGTTGTTCACTAGCTTGTGCCCCATCCTCATCATTCAACATTTGCTTGATGAGTAAAGAATCCTCATCAATTTCAAATGTTGATTCTTTAAAAATTGGATTTTCAGCCTTTTTAAAAATGTGAGGCACTTTCTCATGAACAACTGTGTCATCTTCAATGACAGTATGGCCTTTTCTCAGCTTAAGAGTGTCATAGTCAAGTCCAATAGCAGCCTTGGGTTTAGCTTGAACTTTCTCACAGTAGGATTGCACTAGACCAGATGATTTCTTAAATGTTTTCAGTTTGAATTCATTTTCAGCTAATTCATCCCTAAGAGCCTTTTCAACTTGACTAGCACATAAAACCTTGTTCTGCAAATATTCAACTTCTTTCTTAAGGTTTTCTACTTGCATAGCAGTTAGCTCAAGTTCCTCATTCTTTTTTGTTAACATTTCATTTCTAGTAGACAGTTTAGCAATCTCCTCATTAGCAGCAGTCATACTAGTATGAATATTAAACATCTCAACAGATAGTTGTTCAATCATGTATTTATACTCAGAAACAGACATATCTATAGTAGTGAGAGATGGTACCTGAGAATCAGATGGAGATGTGTCATCCTTGGAGTTGGCCATCAAGGCATAATTGCATAATTCTTGTTCTTCTCCATCACTGTCAGAATCATCCCAACACTTCCCTTCAGCTATGTAGGCCTTACCTTGTGTCTGCTTTTTCAGAAGGGCCTCATACTTAGCTTCGAGCTCAAGATAATCTCTATCCTTCTTTTTAGGCTTCTTGCATTCACTGGTAAAATGCCCTAGGTCATTGCATCTATAGCACCTTACAGATGACCTATCCACATAGCTGGTTTTGAATTTATTTTTGTTTGGTTTCACAGGTGCCTTGTTCTTGTTGACTGAATGGTTTTGAGTTTTGGGTTTGAAGGGTTGATTTCTTTTAAATCTGATGTTTGGAAATTTTCTGGCCATGAAAGCATATGAAGTATTTTCCATCCCATCAAGTTCTTCAAGAGTGTAAAACTCTTCTTCTTCCTCCTTTTCCTCAATAGGTTCACTTATCTCAGCTTCAGTTTCTTCATCATCTGCTACCTCCTCTGTCCTTAGCTGGCTTGTAGATGCTTCTAGGTCTTGAATAGATTTATTGACAATCAAGGCACATGATGTGTTTATCATTCTACCTTGGTTGGCTTGGATAGCCCTTTTCTGAAGCAACTCAAGTTCATGAGTCTTTAGGACTCCATAGAGCACATCATAGGTGACTTTGTTCAAATTTCTCTCCCTTAGAGAAATGACTCTTTGCTCCAGATGATTTGGTGAAGACAACAGAAATTTCATATAACTCCTTGGTGCTGTAAACCTTGCCATTCATCTGCAACTCAGTAACTAGCTTGTGAAACCTTTCAAACATTTCAGTGATGCTTTCCTTGGGCTGTGCCATGAAAGCTTCATACTGTGTGACCAGTATCTGTTTCTTGTTTTCCTTAACCTCATCAGTCCCTTCACACAACACCTCAATGTGATCCCACATCTCTTTAGCAGACGTGCATGATGCAATGTTTGCAAACATTGACATGTCCATGGAATCAATGATAAGCAGCATGAGGTGGCTGTCAAGAGCAACCTTCTCCCTTTCTGACTCTGTCCACTTTGATGGATCCTTGGCCTCATAAGATCTTGGGATAGTTGTGGTTCCAACAGTCTTCTCTGGTATCTCTTATTGTGGAACAAAAGGACCATTCTTGAGAATCTCAGGATACAAGGGATGAGAGGCTTTAATGAACAACATCATCTTTATCTTCCAGAGGTTGAAGTTTTCTTTGTCAAACTTAGGGACCTTCACCGTTCCTGTAGTCTTTGGTGTATTCGAACTCATGATCGTTTTTCTGTTTTAGAATAAACAGCCCGCTCTGATACCACTTGTTGAGTATTGAATACGGTAAAAGAATACAGAGGGGGGTGAATGGATTCTTGAACTTTTCTTGGATTGAGTCTATGTAGCAGATAAGTGCATGTGTTTGTAGAAGTCTAGGTGCGGATAAAGAAACAACACAAGACACAATATCACTTTAATCTAATGTATTATTAAATAAAGGTTGCTACAATCTGTGAATACAAATGGTAGTATTCTCAGCTTTGTTTTTCTCAGAGAGATATAGCTTACAGTGTATGAAAAACTTGACTCACAAAAGTTACTAAGTTATGAAGTGAGGCTGTGTCCTTATAGAACATGGATACAGCCTACTTACTGCAAATAAGGTAGCTAAACAAATTACTCTCTAGTCTGTCTATCCTTTTTGAGTAAGTGTCCAAACGGTTACAGATTTGACTTTGCAAAGCCTGTTTAGATCCACTTCTTTAGCTCCTTGTCTCTTCTATATCTCTCCAAGCTTCCTTGTAGGCTTTCCAGAGCACGTTACAGATTGTGGTCCATAAAGTGCATTGGCTTGTTGCAGGTTTCTGACTTGTACAATTTCTTCAGTATTTTGTCTCCAAGAGTGTATTCGAGAAGTGACTAAGTAAGTGATTCGAGAACTAGAATTGACTTGATCGATAACTCTGAGTTCTCGAACAGTGTTATATTGACATATCGAACCACTTCTCGAATAGCTCTTTTCCATCAGGATTCCTTGAGTTGTCGAATAGAGCATTTGACTTATCGAATCCTCGAGATATCGAATAGCTTTCTGAGTCCTTGAGATATCGAATGGAACTTTGACTTGTTGACTCTTTGAGAACTCGAATACCATCTTGACTTGTTGACTTCTTGAGTTCTCGAATAGAGTAGTAGACATATCGAATCCCTGAGATATCGAATGAGATATCGAACAGTGTATTCAGAGATATCGAATAGTGTCTTGAGATATCGAATCCCCGACTTCTCGAATGCTGGACTTCTCGAATAGACAAATATACTTCTCGAATTGGTACTTAGGCAAATTCTTCATTTCTTCAAATCCCAACTGTGATTATTTGACAGTCTTTAACTCCTTGCTTGAGGCATGAACCTTGGAACTTCTTTCAAGCATTATTCTAGACTCTATTTGTACAATTACACAACTAGGATTTGATGCCTATTACAAGTACAATACAAACAGAAACTCTACAACTAGAGGTTCCCTCAGTTAAGAGGTCATGTAAGTAATGCAAAGCATTACAAACAATTAGGCTTGTTATTAGATGTGTACAGGCATGCCTCTGTAACTAACACTCTCCTTCAAAACGTGTTGATATATGTACGGATGTATAAAGTTTTATTTTTAAAGAAAAACATGTGAGAATTTCGTGTTTTTTATCACATAATTATTATAGCTTAAAATGTATGAAAAACTTGACTCACAAAGTTAATTACTAAGGAAGTGAGGTTGTGTCCTTATAGAACATGGATACAACCTACTTACTGCAAATAAGGTAGCTAAAACAAATTACTTTCAAGTCTGTCTATCCTTTTTGAGTAAGTGTCCAAACGGTTACAGATTTGACTTTGCAAAGCCTATTTAGATCCAATTCTTTAGCTCCTTGTCTCTTCTATATCTCTCCAAGCTTCCTTGTAGGCTTTCCAGAGCACGTTACAGATTGTGGTCCATAAAGTGCATTGGCTTATTGCAGGTTTCTGACTTGTACAATTTCTTCAGCATTTTTGTCTCCAAGAATGTATTCGAGAAGTGACTAAGTAGGTGATTCGAGAACTAGAATTGACTTGATCGATAACTCTGAGTTCTCGAACACTGTTATATTGACATATCGAATCACTTCTCGAATAGCTCTTTTCTTCAGGATTCCTTGAGTTGTCGAATAGAATACTTGACTTGTCGAATCCTTGAGATATCGAATAGCTTTCTAAGTTTTTGAGATATCGAATGGAACTTTGACTTGTTGACTCCTTGAGAACTCGAATACTACTTTGACTTGTTGACTTCCTGAGTTCTCGAATAGAGTACATAGACATATCGAATCTCTGAGATATCGAATGAGATATCGAACAGTGTATTCAGAGATATCGAATAGTGTCTTGAGATATCGAATCCCTGACTTCTCGAATAGACAAATATACTTCTCGAATTGGTACTTAGGCAAATTCTTCATTTCTTCAAATCCCAACTGTGATTATTTGACAGTCTTTATCTTCTTGCTTGAGGCATGAACCTTGGAACTTCTTTCAAGCATTATTCTAGACTCTATAAGTACAGTTACACAACTAGGATTTGATGCCTACTACAAGTACAATACAAACAGAAACTCTACAACTAGAGGTTCCCTCAGTTAAGAGGTCATGTAAGTAATGCAAAGCATTACAAACAATTAGGCTTGTTATTAGATGTATACAGGCATGCCTCTGTGACTAACATAGCAACCGGTGTCATCCGCCATACCCTTTTCAGCGCCTTCTGTTTGAACCACATAGTTGCTTTTCACAATTCGTTCATCTCAGTGAGGGTTGGTTTAGAAAAGAAACCCCACCAATCCAATACCTTTCTCCAACAATATAATGCACATTTACAATGAAAGAGTATGTGCTATATTGCTTCATTAGTATCTTTACAGAGATCACAAAAAGTACTACCAAAAGAATTACCAATTCTGGATGCAAGCAAATCTTTTGTTGGCAAAATTCTTCTTTGAACTTTCCACAGAAAAAGTTGCACATTAGCTGGGACTTTTAACTTCCAGATGATCGGAAACTCTGAAGATGTTGTTGAATTTGGTCCTAAGGAAAGTTTCATTCCATCTTTAACACTATACTTACCTTTTTCATGTATCCATGAAACAGAATCACTAAGTGAATTAAATTTAATACTTTTAACTATATCATCTAATTCACCTAACAAATCTATTTCCCAACTTATGAACTTTATTTTCCAAAAAACTGGTCCACCATGCTCATAACACCCCCAAAGATCCACAATGATACTTACTTCTATATTTTTGTACTGCACTATAGAATATAACCTGCTGATTTTTGTTCATTAAAGCTTTATTGTGATACCAAATGTCTTCCCAAAAGAGGGTGCCTCTACCATTTTTGATTTTCCATCTGAAATTTTCTTTTGTCAAAAGTGGACCCAAACTTGACACTGAAGATGATTTAAATCTTTCCATAACTCTGTAATCTTTGTTTTGACAAATAAAGTTTCCATTCTCTATCTTTTTCGGAGTACCACCTGTTAACCCACTTCCCTAACAAAGCCCTATTTCTGCAATCAATTGGTATCAGTCCTGGACCACCTTCAGTTCTTGGTTTGTAGACTTTATTCCAAGAAAGTAAGTGTAATTTCCTCTTAATTAACTTAAGGTCCTGCACTTTTGAACCCCAGAAAAACATTCTTCTTATTATTTCCAGTTGGTCACACACGCTCTTAGGCATGGAAAAGGTATTGAACCAGTATGTGGAGAGACTGTCCATCACTGATTTTATTAGCACCAGCCTTCCAGCATCATTTAAAGAGTCCACCTTCTTCCATGAAGCTAATTTATTTTTAAACTTCTGAATCGATGGTTCCCAATAGAATTTCTTTTTGCAAGAAATTCCAATAGGTATCCCTAAATATTTCATGGCCAGGTGCCCACTTTACATCCCAATATATCTGCACTTTGCTGAATGAGATCATAATTTTTGCTACAAGAATGCAAACTGCTCTTACCAAAATTTATTTTGAGGCCTGAAACCATCTGAAAACACTGTAATACTCTTTTCACACCTCTGATAGACTCAATATCTTCTCTAACGAAGATAATGGTGTCATCAGCAAATTGTTGATGAGAGAGTTGTTCTCCTGAATCATAAAAAGAGTAACCTTGAAAGATATTTAGACTTATAGCCTTTTTAAGACTTATAGCTTTTTAATCATACAACTGAGAACCTTTGCAGCAATATTAAAGATTAGAGGAGATAAGGGATCCCCTTGTCTCAATCCTCCTTTTGGAGAGAATTCTTTCGTTGGTGCACCGTTAATAAGCACTGAGATTCTAGTTGAGTTGAACAATGCTTTCAGCCTGTGTATCCAAATAGCTCCAAATCCCTTTTTTCCCATTACTTCCCAAAGAAATTCCTAATTAATTGTATCAAAAGCTTTCTCGAAATCAATTTTGAAAATGAAACAACCTTTCTTAGTAGTTTTCATAGAATGAAAAACCTCTTTAACTACTATTATACTGTCTGCAGCTTGTCTTCCCCTCATGAAGCTAGTTTGAGGACCTCTTACAAGTTTTCCCAACAAAGGACCTAACCTGTTGGCTAAAACCTTAGTATATAATTTAGTTGTGCAGTTGATGAGGCTTATTGGTCTGAAGTCTTTGACCTCAGATGGATTCATAACTTTGGGAATTGAGGCCACAAAGGAAGAAGTGAAGCCTCTAGGAAAAACCAGTTTCTCATTAAAAATCCTGAAACATTCCATTACCTTTTTCTTTAGCTGGGGCCACAATAATTTCAGACATTTGAAGTTAATGCCATTAAGACATGGGGATTTGTCATTTGCTGAGAATTTAAGTGTTATCTCAACTTCTTCTTTACTGTATTCTGCTTCCAGAAGTTGTCTATCAAAGCTATTAAGTTTCCTACTTTGAGTATTCTTTTGTGATCTCCACTGTTATAGAATACTTTATAGTGTTCCAAAAATAATATTTTTGATGTCCCTTGGAAGTGCATACCCCTTGCCATTCTTCATGATCTTGTTGATATTGTTTCTCTTTCTCCTCTTCTGAATGACTTGATGGTAATACCTTGTATTTTTACTTCCTTGCAAATGCCACTGAACTCTAGCTTTTTGCTTTAACATTGAATCCCCCTTCTTATAGCACTGTAATAGCTCTGCCCTGCTTTTTGCTGCATCTTCAGTCCACACTCTTTTTATATCATTCGAATGTTGCTAAAATTCTAGTTCTTCAATTCTTTGATCCAACTCTTGCTTAGCATTTCTTCCTCAATTTCTGAGAACTTCTGTAACACTTTTAAGCAGTTCCTGAACATTTATCTTACTATCTCCCTTTTTTGAATTTATAAATTCATTGACCACCTTCATGCATTCATCCTCTATTAGCCACCAATTAAAAACTTTAAAAGGTTTGGGGCCCCAGTCTTCAAGCTCAGTACACATGAATAAAGCACTGTGATCAGAATGCATTCTTTCTAGAGTTTTAACCATCCACTGCCCTTTATCAAACCATTCTTTGTTTAGTAGAATTCTGTCGAGTCTACTTTTCTTGCCCCCTGGTCCATACCAAGTATACAATCCTTTGGTTGGCTCAATATCAAACAAATTGCAATTCTTAATAAACTAATTGAATAATGCTGAATCTACACCTTTTGATGCACAGTTCATTGTTTCATTCTTATCTCTGGTGCAATTAAAGTCACCCACAAAATATAATGCCTCCCCATGAGCACATAATTTTATTTGCTCCAAAGATTCCCACAAAAGTTTTTCTCAATGAGTTTTGAAGAACTATATAATTCACAATGTTGAAAGTCAGACCACTTTCAAGACATTTAAATTGAGACCATATCCAATTTTGATTTTGAGCATAACCCACACAACTGAAAAGATCACTATCCCAAGACAATAATAATCCCCCAGATAATCCTTGTGATTTCTGATATAACCATCCATGTTGATCCACCTCCCAAATCATCAATCTTTTGTAAGTACTGAACTCTTCACATTTTGTTTCTTGTAAACAAATAAGTTTACTTTATTAGCTAAAATTTGCTGCTACAGATTTCTTCTGTTACTACTACTACTACTACTAATTTCTCTCACATTCCAAGACAATAATATGATTTTCTTCATTAAAAGTTGTATTCTAAAAGACTAATTCAAAATAATAATCTGAGTTAGAGAGTACTTTCCTTTAACTGATTAGCCACTACTTTAGTGATCTCTGTCTTGCTTCCTTGAAGTTCCAGACCCAAATTTTGTGCACACTCTAAGATGTTTCCTGCTTCTCTCTCAAGGACACTTGCCTCTGGAATTGTTATCAAAATTAACTATTCTTTTCCTTTTGGAGAGATCTTTTTCCTTTGCTTGAGTTTTTTTTAAAAAGATTTTTCATTCTTCTTGTTAAAACCTAGGTCAAAAGGATTTTTGAATCTTCTTACTCTCTTTTTAGGTCTACCAATTTTCCTTCCTATGAAGAGTTTGTCCAAATTATTACACAGTGATAGTTGAGAGCTTCCAGCATCATTAGTCCATCCTGATCCCACTTCGTTTTTCACAGAGTCCATCACATCTTCTTTTGTGCTATTAGAATCTATCAGGACACTACTACTTTGTTGAGAATCTCTGTATCTTCCATTTTGCTTATTGAAATCCCTCAATACTGATTCTTAGTTGATTGCAAACATCTTGGGGGTTTTATCACCTGAATTCTTACAATTCTGATCAACTTTTGAGCTTTTAGATCTTGAGTTCTCTATGGTCTTTTCACTGTGAACCAAATTTTCTTTACACAATATTGATTCTTCATTCTTGCTTTCCAGTATTTCTTCCTCCTCCATTGGAGCAATTTTATTTTTCAAAAAATCCATATCAGTCACTTCCTTGAATTTTATCCCAATCTTTTTTTCCTTTAACATTTCTTCCACGGGATACGCCACTCCCATGGGCGTATCCGATGTTACTGTAGCACGCCAGAAAACTGAAAAACTCACCAGAAAATTGAGGGATCTGGTTGCCGGTGACTTTGGGCGATTTGGTTGCCTCTCTCGATCTCTCTCATACTAGAACATCCAACCCACCATAACACATTGACGTGTTCGCAACCTCGTCCTCTCCCATGTCCGTTTATGTGCTACGGTCCCGCAAGGGCTTGAACAAAGCTCGTCGGATTTTTCGAAATCGCCGGAATCGATTTTTGGTTGTTTAAAATTTGTCATAACAAATGGTAAAACAGTGGTATAGGGTTGTAGAGGATTGCGAGAAAGTGACGTCTGAGAGTGAACGGAGTGATCGAGTTTTTCCGTCGGAATCGGCATTCTTCTTAGATTGAAGACGACGACAGATATGCATGTTGAAGCAACGTATCTTCAGATACGCTATTGGCAAAGGCGTTACACGGCCTACACACGCCTTGATCGACTATGGGCGTAAGTTGAACTTGCGTGGGTGCTAGAGGCGTATCACAATAGACACCCATGTCAGTGGTGTATGTGGTGGGCATTTAGGGCGGTGCTTATTAAATCTGGGCGTTTTGGTAATGAAACAATAAAGTGTGGGTATTTAGGGCACTCACCCAATAACTTATTTTTGTAATGAAAAATGTTAGAGGTACCAAAAATTGTTACCAAATGACTTGTCATTATTGTGATTGGTTATAATTATAATGGGCCCGCCAGGGCCAACCAATTAAAACATCCCAATATGCCAAATATTTAATGCCATGTCATTTGGTGATAAATTTTGGTACCCAATTTGGTACCTCTAGCACTACTCTTTTGTAATATAACGAATGTTAAAATTTCCGTACACAATTTTTTTAAAAAAACATATAAATATCAATTTTTAAGAAAATAATTAATTGATAAGTTAGAAATAAGGGGGCCAGGCGACCCAATGGAGATATTTGGGGGAATTTTTTTCCAGAATAAGTCAATTTATTTTAAGACAAAGTTAAAAATTCCTAACTTTTTTCTGAAAATTTAACTTTTTTTATAACGTATAGAATCCCAAACATACATTAAATAATTATAAAAGAAGTTATCAAATTATAAAATTAAAATTATCAAATTACAAATTTTTACCAAAAATAAATTCATACTTTAAAAAAAGGTGAGCCAAACGGGTTCCTAAACAAACAAGTACTAACCAGGACTGTTTCAACTCCCAAAGGCACAAGAAGCTCTGGCACTAAAATATTACTGTATAAAAAAAAATGGTGAGCTCAGTTGAAGAAAATAGTATGGGTGCATCATTTAGCAAAAAAAAAATTAGTATAGGTGCATCAGCAGAAGCATCTGCTGAACTCAATTGTATTGATCTTTCCACCCCTGATATTCAAAATTCTGTTTCTTTGCTCAAACAGGTACCCCATAACTATACTTACAAATCTCATGTGATGTGTGTATATATTTGCTGAATTATGTTATACTTTTTTAAGTTATTGCCCAGTTGTGTGATCTTTAGCTGCTTCAAGATTATGATAGTCATGAAAGTTAGTAACTTTATGCCTTGTCCAATACAAAGATAATGGTCTTTTACTGATCCGAATATATTAGCATGTGACGATATAATGCTGTTTGCAGTAGAAAATTAATGCTTAATTTGTAAGGATATTGTACATCTCTTTCCTAATACAGGAGACTACAAAGAGGGTTACTACATTGGTGTTGAAGTACCTGAAGATGATCCTAGAGCACAAAAGGCGTTTATTGGTCCAAATGTGTGGCCTGCTGCAGGTAACTTATGAAAATAACTCTCATCATATGCATGAATTTCATTTTAAAGCTTTAGACTTGAAGTTGGTAAGAATATATGTTCACTTACTAATAGTGCAGGTTTTACTGTTTATAGTTAAGTAAAAGCTTAATACTATTTTGGTCCATGATTGACAGATACTTTACCTGGATGGAGAGAAACGATGGAAAGATACCATCTTGAAGCGCTGTAAGTTGTTATCAGCTGTACAAGATAGAAGTTTCAAGTTAAGATTCTCTGCCATAGTTTTTAGATATGTCATAACTAATACAGTATTTGATTACGGACCAGATGTGTTGGACCCTTGGTTCAAGTTGCCGTGCCGTTTCCTATTCAAAAAAGCATGTCACCTTTTAAATTTAGTCTACAGGATTTACTGACATATTATAAAGTCTCTGTTAAACTAAATGGAGTCTTCAAGGTATCACTATAACAATGTCTCTCTTGTATCACATAGAAAGGAACAAGATGTTTTAGCAAACAATGCTAGTCAATAAAAATTGCATATCATCAGTAGCCGATTACGTTAAATGCAATGTTCAGTTTTTGTGCTAGACTTTATGAATAATTGAAACAAGTTAGTGTTAGTCTTTCTATGTTCATATATATAGAACAGTAGCAAGAGCAGTAGGATGCTTTGTTAACCATACATATACCAGGCCATTCTAGATATGTAAGAATAAGGATGCTGAACAGAAGGTATGGGAATATGTGGCACCATTAAAAGGGTGAGTTTTACGATCTTTGTAAATTTTCACTTGCACAGTTGCACTGTTGTGGAAATGTTTCAGAATGTAAGTCATTGTACTTAATTTCTGCTATCTTATATGTATGTTTATCACTGGTTGAACATTCCAGGGCCTTCATAGTAAATATTGGTGATATGCTTGAGCAACAATGTATTCAGGTAACCTCACATTTCAACTTAAGTATTATCCAACTCACTGTTCCTTTTGGGGAGTAGAAAATGAGTGATTTTGGGTCGAGATTTAAATTTTGTAGGAGTTGATATTTGCAATTATGGAAAATGTAAATTTAAAAAAATACAATGTGGTATTCCGTGAATTGAACTCGGGAACTCTCGCACCCTAAGCGAGAATCATAGCACTAGACCAAATGCCCTTTTCGAGAAATTTTTTGTCAAAACCAAGAAGCCCATGAAACATTAATCAAGTCACAGATTTTCACTGACGAATAATTAATTCTTCAAAGACCAACCCAGTAATATATTACTTAATTTAAATATTATACTCCCTCTGTCCCATTTATTTTAAATGTGAATCTCTTTCCTTTTTGGGACGTCCCAAAAAGAATGAACACAATATACTTACTTTGAACACTACTTTTCACTATTACACCCACTACTTCTCTACTTTTTTATTAAATAAATACTATTACAACCACTATTTTTCTCCACTATCTCAAATTTATTATTAAATATTGATAGGTCCCACAACTTTAACCAATTTTCAACTAATTTTACTCTTTTTTACTACATTTTCTTAATCTCCGTGAAAGTCAAACAAGTTCATTCATTTCAGGAGGGAGTATATGGATAGCTAGTACTATATTTTTATTGGCTCTTGTTCTCAAAATTGAATAGTTTTTCTTTTTTATCTTAATTGTTTTAATTCAACTTTGTTGGTGTAATGAATGAAATGTTGAGTTCAAATTAATTTACTTTAACACTTTTGCAAATTGTAAATTGCATCTTTTAATAGTTTAAATACAATTTCTTATAGTGGTCTCTTTTTTTTTTTTTGAAATATTATAAGAAATTGCATATAAAGTTTACTCGAGTGTGATACATGTACCACCCTTCTGAGATTTGCTGATACCTTATAGGCTTCTCTACGGGGCGGGGCAAATGGAACCTGCCTCACAGTAAGACGATAATGGGGCATGGTGCGGGTATAGAATTTACTTAATCCTCGTGGCGAAATCAAAATGAACTTATAAGAGTCCATAGTGATGCTAGAATAATTTATAACGTACATGGATGGTTTTATTACTGATGCTGAAATTTTACAAGAAAGATATGGTTCTTGCATACTCATAAGGGTTGTGTTTGGTTGGGAGGAGTGGAATGAGACGGGAAACAAATTTAATTTGAAAAACCTAGCTGGACAGTATCCATTTCTTGGTCCATTCTTAACAACATTAAAACTAATTAAAGCCTAGCTTCTTAATCTCTGTTTGTATATATATATATGATATATGCAGGTCGACGTTACACCGTACGTGTGTTGAGGATTAGTCAAGACCGATATTCTGTAAGTACTTCCATGAGTATCTAAAAGAAATTTCTTGGATCAAAGGCTGTCTATCCTGTAGATGCTTGTTTAACACTGCTGCACTAACTTTAAAGTAAATAGTATATCACGAGTCTGTTCACGTCGGAATATTTCCAATAATTGCACGATCTCTATATTACTATCAAAATCTTGCAGGATGAAAAGATTTCAAATGTTTGCTTGCTATATTTGCTCTGATATATTTGTTTTCTTATGGAACACATTATTTGTTCGATCTCTACGATAAAAGAAAATATCATGTGATAGGTATTGTTTTAAGTGAATGACCAGCAGTTTATGTAAACGGAAGAATCACAAGAAAACGCTTTGACAAACACTTTTCTGATAATATTATTCCTCTGCAATATTACAATATATATAATGAAAGCAATACATAATACCTAGCTAAGAAATAGGATCTAATGATCAACCTTCCTACACCGACACCAACTCTTACCTTTTATTCCATGACTTCCTACAATCACTCTACAACTATCTTGACTGAATCAATATAGTTGTCACCTTCCATGTTTTACTATAACTAATACACGTAAATAAATATTGCAGATCTTAGATTAGAACTAACAATTTCCCCCGTAATCTAAGTCTGTCCTACTAACTTCTTGACACCCAGCATTCTTCTCATTTTCTCGAACTTCACAGTTGCCAGCGCCTTAGTAAGAACATCAGCTCTCTGATTTTCTGTTGCAACGTGCTTGACCACAATCTCTCCTCTTTCTACACATTCACGAATAAAATGATACCTCGTATCTATATGTTTACTCCGACCATGAAACATTGGATTTTTAGCAAGATCAATAGCCGACTTATTGTCAATGTAGATTGTAACTGGACCAGTTATTTCATCGGTCACCTGTGACAGTACATTGCGTAACCAAATTGCTTGACATGCTACAGCTGTAGCAGCCATGAATTCAGCTTCACACGAAGACAATGCCACGCACCTTTGTTTTTGTGAAACCCAAGTGATCAAACTGTCATTTAAATAAAAAGCTATTCCACTGGTGCTTTTCCTGTCCTCTATATTCCCTGCCAAGTCGCTGTCTGAATAACCCGTTAACACACTATTTCCACTGTCCTTTGAGTATACCAGACCATGACCAACAGTACCCTTTATGTACCTCAAAATTCGTTTCACGGCATTGAGGTGTATAACAGTAGGATGCTCCATGAAACGACTAACAATACCTACCGCGTAGGCAATATCCGGCCTTGTATGCACCAGATATCTGAGACAACCAACTAAGCTTTTATATTGAGTAACATCAACTAACTTACCTCCTTCATCTTTAGTAAGCTGTTCTTTCGGATCCATTGGATACTTCGAAGGATTGCAATCTAATAGCCCAGCTTTTTCAAGTATTTTCCGTGCATACGTTTCTTGTTTCAACTCAATGTAACCACTACTTTGTTCGACTTCTATTCCCAAATAATATGAAAGCTTCCCTAGATCGCTCATGTCGAACTGCTCGCTCATCTCCTTTTTGAAATCAATGATTGTTGTTGTACTTGTACCCGTAATTAATAAGTCATCAACATACACACCTACAATGAGAACCTCATCCTTCAGCTTTCGTGTGTAGACAGCATGCTCATATGGGCACCTTGTAAATCCGAGCAATTCCAAACACCTGTTCAGTTTTGCGTACCATGCACGTGGTGCTTGACGAAGCCCGTATAACGCCTTTATTAATTTGTAGACTTTCATTTCTTCTCCCTTCCTTTCAAAACCTTCAGGTTGGCATACAAAGACTTCTTCATGTATTTCTCCATTCAAGAATGCCGTTTTAACGTCCATGTGGTGCACCTCCCATTTGTTCTTTGCAGCCAAAGCTAACAACAATCTCACTGTCTCAAGTCGTGTGACAGGCGCATAAATCTCATCAAAATCAACTCCATGTTCCTGTGCATACCCCTTCGCCACCAACCGTGCCTTGTGCTTGACAATATTTCCACCTGCATCCCGTTTTAGCTTAAATACCCACTTCAAGCCAATCACCTTGTGCCCCTTAGGAAGCTCAGTTAACACCCATGTCCCATTCCTTTCAATAGCGTCCATTTCTACTTCCATGGCTTGTTTCCAGTTTTTGTCTTTCACAGCTTGACTATAATTCACAGGTTCGTCAATACCCATGAGTAACAATTCTTCCTGGAACTCTATAGGTTCAGTTACTTCATAAAGATCTGTTAGGCTCCTGAATTTCTTAGGCTCACTACTACCACCAGTATCGCTAGTACTACCAACATAACTATCATCTCCATGTGTCTCTGATGGTGTACGTACAGGCGTCATAGTAGGTGTTGCAATATATTCTTCATGTTCACTCTCGGCGTTTTCACTTTCTCTGTAAGCACCTACAAACACAAGTGATTCTTGCTGCACATCTTCCTCGTTCTGTTTCTCCCACAACCAGGACTTATTTTCTTCAAAAACAACATCTCGACTAATATGAACCCTACGACCTTCTGGATCATACAACCTGTAGGCTTTCGTTCCAGGTTCCTTGCCCAAATTCACTACCTTTAGGCTACGATCATCAAGCTTCTTGGTATTGGGTACTTTCATGTGAGCTGTGCAACCAAACACTTTTATGTGCCCAACTTGCGGTTTCTTCTTGTACCATGCTTCATAGGGTGTTACTCCAGACAAGGCTCTTGTTGGTAGTCGATTTAACAAATATATAGCATGCCGAACTGCTTCCCCCCAGAACCTAACCGGCATCTGCATTTGTTTCAACAAGCTTCTCACCATCTCTACCACAGTTCTATTTCGCCTTTCCACTACTCCGTTTTGTTGCGGAGTATAAGGAGCTGTATAATGTCTGACTATTCCATTTTTCGCACAATAAGCATTGAAATCTCTCGAGTTAAACTCTCCACCACGATCAGTTCTAAAACACTTCACTCTATTTTTATCTCCATCTTCAACCAAAGAACAGAATTTTTTAAAGACCTCGAATGCCTCATCTTTACTTTTCAATAGATATGCCCACATAAAACGACTATAGTCATCAACCAACAACAAGAAATATTTATTACCTCCGGGTGTGGCAGGAGTGATAGGTCCGCAAATATCTCCGTGAATCAACTCTAGAGGCTTCGTAGCTGTATAACTTGCCTTTAACGGGAACGATTTCCTTACCTGTTTAGCCATAAGACATCCAGTACATACTCCTTCAGGTGGTATAATTCTTGGAAGGCCATATACCATGTTCTTCTGTGACATCGATTCCATTGCCTTGAAATTTATGTGTCCAAACCGTGAGTGCCACAACCATGCGTTCTCTACAGTTTTTGTCAGAAAACACTTCTCTTCTCCATTTTCAATGATTATCTTATATAAGCGATTAGCAGACCTTTTAACCTTCATCAGAAGTCTTCCTTGTTGTTCATACACCCATAAATACTCTCCATTCAACACAACTTTATTGCCTATTTCCGATAATTGTCCGAGACTAATAATATTGTTGCAAAGTGTTGGAATAAAAAGCACCTCTTTAAGTTCACGATCCACACCATCTTTGCACTTCATTGTAATTGATCCCTTCCCTTTTATATCGACCATCGAACCATCTCCAAACTTTACCTGTCCAGTGATGCTCTCATCCAGTAGTTTAAACTTTGATTTTTGGCCCGTCATATGATTACTAGCTCCATTATCAAGATACCATACATTCGACTCAACTTTCTTTGAATCCCTGTTTGAGTTTAGCTTTGGCATGATTCTTCCCTCATCCAACACTATTTTATTATGTTCAGACAATAATAGTGCTATCTCCTCGTCATCAATTCGTGCCAAGTTAGCTTCAGGCTTTGATTCTCTCTCTCGACGTGGTTTTCTGCACTCCACAGCATAGTGACCAAAATTGCCACAATTATAACATCTGAATCGTGTCTTATCACGTGCAGTACGACTACCATAGTTTCGTTGATTTGTTGACTGACTTGTGACATTTTTTGCAGTCCGTTTTGACCACTCTTCCTTTGTCATTAGCAACCTCGACTCACCAGCCTCCCTTTTCATCCACTCTTCCTCAGTAAGCAACAATTGACTTCCGCTGCTCTCTTGTTTTCCCTTTAACCTCTCTTCGTGAACTTTTAAAGAACCAACAGCTTCTTCCACGGACATATCCTCTATCTTCCCGAATTGTTCAATTGTCGATGCAATCTGCAGGAACTTGTTTGGTACTGCCCTAAGCAATTTCTTCACCACGTAACTTTCCTTGACTTCTTCACCAAGCGCTCTGATGTTGGTTACTAAGCCATTAAGCTTCATGCAGAACTCATCAATTTGTTCGGTATCCTTCATACTCATCAACTCAAACTCTGTTTTCAAAGTTTGAACTCGTGCTTGTTTAACACGATCCGCACCAAGACACATAGTCTTAATTGCCTCCCAAATCTCCTTGGCTGTCGTCTTCTCAGCCACCGATAACAATACGTCTTCGGGGATCCCTTGATAAATCACTGCCATAGCGACCTTATCAATTCTCTCATCGATGATTGACTTAGGATCCTTGGGTTCGATTGCCTCCCAAACACCATGTGCCTGCATATACACCTTCATCTTTAAAGACCAGGCTGTATAATTAGCTTTTGCCAGCATCGGATAACTCAGACCAACTGCGCCCTCTTTAATCTTGCTCGTCTCCATCTCTGTTGCCTTAGACATTCACCACCTGGCTCTGATACCAATATATTGTTTTAAGTGAATGACCAGCAGTTTATGTAAACGGAAGAATCACAAGAAAACGCTTTGACAAACACTTTTCTGATAATATTATTCCTCTGCAATATTACAATATATATAATGAAAGCAATACATAATACCTAGCTAAGAAATAGGATCTAATGATCAACCTTCCTACACCGACACCAACTCTTACCTTTTATTCCATGACTTCCTACAATCACTCTACAACTATCTTGACTGAATCAATATAGTTGTCACCTTCCATGTTTTACTATAACTAATACACGTAAATAAATATTGCAGATCTTAGATTAGAACTAACAATAGGCGTATGCAATTCGGTAATGTATTATACATGTACAGAATTAGAACTTGATCAACAGAATCCTTTAGAAGTTTATTACATTGTTTATTACTATGTACGAGTAATTAACTAACTTTTTTCCATTGGCAGCTAGGTATCCGCCCATTGAATGTGAGACTTATCTTCTCCGGCGATATATACAGGGAAACTCAAGCTGACCCAAGCTCATACAAAATATAAATACGACTCGATCGGAAACACTATGAAGTATGAAGTGCGGGACCATTTGTCTAGGTTTTTAAAGAGTAAATGACAAGGATAAGAAATGCAAATACAGATTGAGGAACAAGATAGCAGCCTTTCAATATATCATTCTGATCCACAAATGGATGATAACACAGATTAAATAGGACAACTAGAGGATATGCTCGAACAGCTAAGCAAACCTTATAGACCTAAATGCCCTTAGGCTTGATTCTTAATAAAGGAAAACAGACAAAAACATGTAACGGCCAGAAAGGTGGTGAATAACAGCAAAATAGAAATGTGGTCCACAGGCTGAGCTGAGAATGACTGAGATTATTACTCCCCCGCAAGCTGAGCAGGAGGTTGAGACGATGCTCCAAGCTTGTGAAGAAGATGATGGTGTTGTTTGACTGAAAGTGGTTTTGTAAGCAAGTCTGCAACTTGTTCACTGGAAGGCACATGAGCAGTGATAATGGTACCAGTCTTGAGCTTTTCCCTTATGAAATGGCAGTCCACTTCGATGTGCTTGGTACGTTCATGATGCACCGGATTGGCTGCTATGGAGAGTGCTGCAAGATTGTCACAATGAAGTACAGTAGCTGGAAGGTTGGAGAGCCCCATATCCTTGAGAAGAGCATGTAGCCATGAGACCTCACAAACTGTTAGAGCCATGGCTCGATATTCAGCCTCAGCAGTTGACCTAGCTACAACATTTTGTTTTTTGGCTTTCCAGCTAATAGGAGAATCACCTAGCAAGATGCAGAACCCTGAGGTTGATCTGCGTGTAACAGGGCAATTGGCCCAGTCACTATCACTGAAGGCTTGAAGAGCAGCCTTGGAGGTTGTAGCAAGTAGAATTCCCTGCCCAGGATTAGCAACTAGATACCTTAACAACCGTTTGGCAGTTTGCATGTGTACACTAGTTGGTTGATGCATATATTGACTCAGAATGTGCACAGGAAATGTAATGTCTGGCCTCGTAATAGTGAGGTAGATTAGTTTGCCAACAAGTCGCTGAAAAGAGTGTGGGTTCGATAGAATAGTACCTTTGGTAGGTGTGAGTTTCAGGTGGGTGTCCATGGGTACCTTAAGGGGAGTAGCATTAGAGAACCCATATTCTTTGAGTAAATCCAGAGTATATTTTTTCTGAGAAACAAAGAATCCTGCAGGAGACCTCGAAATTTCTAGTCCCAGAAAATAATTAACAGAACCCAAATCCTTCATGTGAAATTTAGTAGACAGCACGGTTTTTATGACTTGTATTTCAGCAGAATTGCTCCCACAAATGAGTATGTCATCAACGTAGACCAGGATCATTGTGGAAGAGGTTGGAGTGTGCTTGACAAAGAGACTATGGTCAGTCTGAGATTGGGTATAGTTTAGCTGCAGAAGGACAGTAGACAGTTTGTGAAACCACTGTCGTGGTGCCTGCTTGAGACCATATAAAGCTTTGAGAAGCTTACACACAAAGGAAGTTAGATTCTGAGCATTAGAATCTGCAGAAATTCGAGTTCCAAGCCCCTTATACCCAGGTGGGAACTTCATGTATACATCCTCATCCAAGTCACCATTTAAAAACGCGTTGCTCACGTCCATTTGAGCAGTTTCCCAGTTGAGAATGGCTGTCACAGCAAGCAAAGCTCGAACTGTTGTGAGCTTGGCAACAGGGGCGAAAGTTTTTGAGTAGTCTATTCCATACACTTGATGACAACCAAGAATGACCAGCCGAGCTTTGTGTCTCTCAATCGAACCATCTGGGCTGTATTTCGTTTTATACACCCATTTACAGGAAATTGCCTTTTTACCAGGAGGCAAAGTAGTTATAGCCCATGTGTTGTTGTCCTCCAGTGCTTGTAGCTCATGATTCATAGCAGTGATCCAGTGACTATGCGCAACTGCTTGATTAAAGGTAATAGGATCAACTGAATTGGCTAGAGAAGCCAAAAAACAGTGAAATGTAAAAGGGATGTCATGATCAATGACTTGAACCAGATTTGTTTCAGCAGTATTGACCTCATAGGAGCCCATCCAAGTTGGTTTTTGTGATATTCTAGTAGTTCTACGAAGAGGTGGTGGTGAGGGTGATCCAGGAGATGATACGGGAGTAGTGTTGGGTGTATGAATGTCATCTGGATTTTCTTCACATGCTAAGAAGTCATCAAAAATAGCAGGATTTTGGTTTGGTAAATTGACAGAAGAGGGTATGGGCTGTATGTATTTAGAAACAGTAGAGGTGTGAAAAGGAAACACATGTTCAGTGAATTTCACATCTCGAGAGACAAACTCAGTATTGGTAGTTAAGTCAAAAAGTTTGTATCCTTTTTGAGAGACTGGGTATCCCAGAAAAACACAGGGAATCCCCTTTGGCTTAAATTTATCAATCGTATTTTCAGGATTAGAGGCGAAGGCTAAGCATCCAAAAGTTCTCAGCTGATCATAGTCTGGGACAGAATTAAACAAGAGTTCAAATGGAGTTTTATTACCTAGAATAGGTGTTGGCAGCCTGTTGAGAAGATAAACTGCAGTCATTATGCAGTCTCCCCAAAATGACAAAGGCAGGTTTGCTTGGAAACGAAGACATCTTGCTGCTTCAAGTATGGTTCTGTGTCGCCTTTCAACACGAGCATTTTGCTGTGGACGTCCAACACATGAAGTTTGATGCAGTGTCCCATTTGTAGCATAGAACAATTTGCACTTGGCATCTGCAAACTCTGGAGCATTGTCCGTTCTTAAGTTGAGCACTGGCTTATTGAAATGTTTTTCTGCATACTTGTAAAACATTTGCAAAGTGGCAAGATAGTCTGACTTTTGGTGCATAAGATACACCCAAATAAATCGAGTGCAGTCATCTACAACCGTAAGAAAATACTTGTATTTGTTTCTAGTCTGCACTCTGTATGGTCCCCATGTGTCCAGGTGCACTAGTTCAAAGGGGGTTTTAGCATGGCTCTTACTAAGGTCGTATGGTAGCTTTGAAAACTTGGACATCGGACAGGTCACACACACCTGATCAGAAGGTTGAATGAGAGTCTTTAGAGAAGGTATATGCTTCAATTTTGAATAAGGAGCATGAGCTAATCGTTGATGCCATAGAGAATACATATCAGATGCCAAATTGCTTGAGTTGACACTAACAAGAGAGAGATTTGTATGAGGCTGAATGACAGAATCCTTGAGGTAATAAAGTCCATTGTTGAGATACCCTACAGCTTTGACACGTTGAGTGGCAGAGTCCACTATTTCACATGTAGTGGGTTTGAAGTTGACAACACAATTGTTATCTGCAGAAAGTCTGTGAGTAGACAAGAGGCTATGTTTGAATTGAGGTACATATAATACCTTTCGTAGCATCAGACCATTGGGCAACTCCACATCACCAATATGTGTGATCTTGGTTGTGGCTCCAGTAGGAAGTTTAATGATCAAATCAGTTGTAGCAGGTTGAATGTTTAGCAAGGTGTCAATGTGACAGGTCATGTGATCACTTGCCCCAGAGTCGATGATCCATGTGTGTTTAGTAGCCATAGTCATATTGCAAGTCACCATTCCTGAGAAGCAGTTGTCAAGATAATCCTCTGGAGTACTAGGAGAAGGCAGGAGCTTTAACAGCTGTTGCAATTGCTGAGGTGTAAGAACCACATCAGATTGTCCAGCATCAGTATTACTTTGAGCAGCATTGGCCAATCTTGGTGAAGAATTTTTGGAATTATTCCATCTGCCAGGAACAGAAGAGCCTTTATGTGGAGGTTTCTTATGTTTATGATGCCAGCGTGGATACCCAACCACTGTCCAACACCTCTCACTACTATGGCCACGTCCACCACAAACATTGCACATAATATTTGGTCTATTATCAGAATAAGCTCTAGTATGCATTGCAGATAATTCAATCTCATTATGAGCTAATACATCTGACTGAGACTCTTCTTGTTGAATAGTAGCATAAGCACTATCAACAATGGGTAATGGAAGTTGCATCAATAACTGGCTCCTAATAGCAGTATAGCAATCATCTAACCCATTTAAAAATTGAAATATTTTGGACTCAGCTCTTTGTGTCTCTAGAGTGTTCAACAAGGTAGACACATCTTCTGCCACAGTAGTAACAGTTGGCAAGATATTCATAGACTCTATTTCTTCCCAAAGACTACTGAGAGTAGTAAAGTAATCATTTATTTTCATCTTGTTTTGTTTTAAGCCAAAAAGGTCCCTATTAAGCTTATACTTTCTAGAGCCATTACAAAGCATGAACCTTTTTTCAAGATGTATCCAGATCTCACGTGCAGAGTTAATGAATAAAATGGACTGTTTAATGCTATCAGAAACATTACCATGGAGCCAGGAGATGACCAAATCATTACAAGTGTCCCACTGAGCTGCCTGTATGTCATCAGTAGTGCTTCGCTGTACAGTCCCTTGAATAAACCCCAGCTTCCTCTTAGATGACAGCTGAATCTCAAAGGAGCGCCTCCAAACTCTATAATCACCAGCTCCTTGCAGCTTTGAAACACTGATGGATGTAGGACCATCAGATGGATGGAGGAAAAGAGGGTTTTGCATATCTGCATAGGTAATACGACCTGCAGTTGTCATTGTCAAAGAGTGTGTCAAGAACCAGTGGTCTCACCCTTTCAGATCTGGTAAAGAAGAAAGTTTGATAAAAGAAAGTGACACGAATGACAAGCTGTTTTCAATCTTGTTGAAAATGGAACAAATCTGTATTGGCTGGCTCTGATACCATAAAGAGTAAATGACAAGGATAAGAAATGCAAATACAGATTGATGGAACAAGATAGCAGCCTTTCAATATATCATTCTGATCCATAAATGGATGATAACACAGATTAAATAGGACAACTAGAGGATATGCTCGAACAGCTAAGCAAACCTTATAGACCTAAATGCCCTTAGGCTTGATTCTTAATAAAGGAAAATAGACAAAAACATGTAACGGCCAGAAAGGTGGTGAATAACAGCAAAATAGAAATGTGGTCCACAGGCTGAGCTGAGAATGACTGAGATTATTAGTTTTTGTTCTGAATCATTCTAATCAAAATTTGTTGCTAACTTGAGTTCAGTTCTTAATTCATACATAGTGCGTCATAATCCTTGTCTTTGGAAATCAGAGTAGAATAAAGGGACGTAAGAAAGTGTGTAAAAAGTAAATATGCCAATGCGCCAAAATGAAGGTTTACTATCCAAATAATTAAAGCTTATAAAGTAACCATGCCAAAGCAACAATATATAATGCGTTCATGGTCGGGGGAAAAAGATCAAAAAAAATAGTATGCATGTCAAATTTTTTTGATTAATATCAAGAGGAATGATCTTGGACCCAGAAAATTGTGTTTATAAAGATGTTATCATGCAAGAAATGTTCATATTTTTTAGTTTCAGAACTTTCTCGATTTATATATGTTAACCCTTTCACCCTAAAAAACCCTTTCACCCTAAAGAACGACCAATTGAAAACAATACAAATAAATGAATAATAGTAGTTCTAAGACTAAATTGCAATTTGTAACCCTTAATTTAGTTCGGACCAAAGTCAGTTTGGTACCATTAGTTTGCATAATTGCAGTTTGCATCTCTAAGAATGTTTGGACGGTGCAAATTCCATCCCTTTCGTGTATTTTTACCAAAAATCCAGGAATAATTCGGTTAATTCAGAATACTTAATTATATTTTGATCCCTAAAGTAAGAAATGTTGCATACATGAACTCATAAACAAATATTTTCGAATTTTCAAAAATATTTTTGAATTTTTTCAGAATTTTTCCTGAATTTTTTCAAATTTTTCCGTGTCCCTTGCATTGGAAAAATTCGAAAAAATATAGGCACAACATCATACTAACCAAAACTATTTTCTGATAGGCACAACACCAAACTGCTTGCGAAAATATAACGGGAGCCATGCTATTTTTTAGGAGGAATTAGTTCCATCCAATTACACTGAGATAAAGGATATACTCATTATAAGGATCAACCAATTCACACACCTACAACTAAAGGACACCCACATGTTGATGACAACAACGATAACCAACCAATAATCGCAGGGAAGTCCAACTTGAATCAGTTGATAAAGTGTAAATAAAAAAATTTCAACTACCAATATGTTTTCACGATAACAATACTCCTTCTGTCTCTTAAAACATTTCCTGTTTACTATTTCGGGACATTTAAAATATTTTTCTCCTTTCTATTTTAAACCATATAAAACAATATTCAATATCCACCACTCCACCCACTACTCCTTAAAAACAATATTCAATACCCACTACTTCATTCACTACTCTTTAAAAACAATATTTAATAACCACTACTTCACCCACTATTCTTTAAAAACAATATTCAATACACACTACTTCACCCACTATTTTTTAAAAACTATATTCAATATCCACTACTCCCCCCACTACTCCTTAAAAACAATATTCAATACTCACTACTCCCTCCGTCTCTTTTTAAGTTGCTCGTTTCAAATGTCGGGACTGTTCATAACAAGAGATAAATTAGTAATTTATGTCTAATCTATAAGATTAAATATAGTCATGAGTGATCTTGTTGGATTCGTATTTATGAGTATTTTAATACAATGAAGTTTTTATATTTAAAACTAATACGAAATTCAAGATATTAACAATCAAAAGTGTGCGTTGGCAAGTGTGCCCGGTCAAAACAGACAACTTATTTAGAGACGGAGGGAGTACTTTTTAAAAATAATATTCAATACTCACTACTCCATTAAAAAATAATATTCATTACTCATTGTCTTAAAATCCGTGTTTTTAGTCAAACGGAAAAGGTTTATTGAGAGGAGAGAGTAACGCATATTGACTTAAAATTTTCTACACATACTACAAACTTTCTCAAGGATTGCTTTAATAGAGTTAAGAAATTTCTAAATTACACCGGCCTCTACATGGCTCCATAGGTATGTCATCTCATAAAAATGGAGAAACAAACTCAATTAGGCCCTCCACCAACCGAATCGAATGAGATCAACATAAAACTTTAATTACGCATGAATTTAAAAAAAACCTATGTTATACACGGTTAATTTCATAAAATAAATTTTTGAATTACACTCAAATGTTCGATTTGATAAAGTTCATTTCACGTCATTGAAAACTTATCTAATATTTTAACAATTAAAAATATTTGTGATAATTATGTATGGATGGCAATTTTTATGAAACCAAATCAAATTATATATTATTTGGTTCTTTTAATTGGTGTGCAATATTACATAATTACTATAAAAATATGAGATCGATCAAAATTTTATCTTTATCATATTTTCATTTACAAATGTATTTAAATATATAGACTAATGCGATAAATTAATTCAGTATATGTACAGACCCGTGTCTCATACGGGCTTTTACGCTAGTATATATTAAAAGGGCACAAAGGGTGTGAAGTTACAACTTTACCCTTATATATGTAAAAATTACAAAAATACCACCTTTATTATTTATAGCAAAAATAAATAAGTTTGTTGTAAACAGGAATCGAACCTCTACTCACCTCTTAACAAATTTATGTCATAACCATTGTGCTATATTGACTTCGGAGTTTTCTTTAAAAACTTACTAGATAAGTTACCTCTTCTCTTTTGTTGTTTTAATTTGTGAGTAAAATAAAATGTTGATTTTTATTATTTGTAACTCTTTTTTTCTAATTTTCGTAATTATATATAAAACTAATTATACAATTATCTTTATAAGTTTTTTATTAAACTTGTATTATTTTAAGTAAATAGATATTATTTCTGTTGTTAATTATTATTTTTACTCCCTCGATCCCATTTGATTGTTAACCTTTGTAACAGAAAGATCGACACGTATTTTATATTTTAAAGTGTATATAAAATATAAATACATAATTTTTTTTAATAAAAATTTAAACATTATAATGAGCGAACTCGAGTTCCAAAAGTCACTAAAGTCTTCTCAGCACAACTTGAAGTCCATGTACCAATTTTGCGTTGTTAACTAGTCTTATGCATGTCAAGCACATGCAACCTCTTGCTCTTGTAACTTGTAACTAGTGCTGGTCAATTGGGCGGGCCGTCATGCTGGGCCGGGTTAAATGTGGGTTGGGCACTCGAAATGTTCACCCGAAATGTTGATCTTGAACCGGCACTGAGAATTTTTTGAACTTAAACATAATTTTTAATATTTAAATTCTCGGATTTTTTTTTTGTTAAAGTGTACGGTTCATCGTATAAATTTTATTAATGAAACATAATTTTTCGAACTTAAACATAATTTTTAATGTTTAAATTCTGAAATTAATTTTTTGATATAAAGAGAACGGTACCTCGTACAAATTTATTAAATAAAAAAATATTTTATAAACAATTGGAGAGGACTCCTCTCAAAAAAACCGGAACAAACTGCATTAATACATTAAAAAAATAAGAAGCAAAAGAACCTTAAAAATACAAAATAAAAAATTCTACCCTAATTGTTATTCGTTGCCTTTTATCTGATGAAGTATCCATTATCATTCATGGATCGTCTTCATCCGAGTCATCTTCTTTCTTCCATTGTTGTATTTTTTTGGCTTGATCCCAATCCTTTTTTGCAAACACAAATCTTTACCATGTATGGCGAAAGACTTAATCTCTTCTCGTCTAATACTCTTCTATCTACATTAAAAGTGGACTCGAATGCGTTGTAGAGGCAGTGACTACTAATATGTTCCTTGCAAGTTGCAATTTTAGCTAAAAGAGAAAATTGTAATTCATGATTCTTCCACCACTTTAATATTTCAAAATCATCATTTAACTTATAAATATAAGAAAAATATTCCCCTAGCATATTAGAAGCAAAACTTGCAGAAGTAGTTCATAAAATGAAATGGAAATCCATTTTTCCTATTGAAAAATTCCGTTTTTTCTCTCAAAAGATAAGACCAAACGTGCGATACTTGTCTCATATTAGTACCACCTACAAAAGCGAAATAAAAATGAGTTACAAAATTTAAACAAAATAAAAATCAGTTACAAAAATTTTTAAATGAAAAATTATAAAAATAAAACATTTTAAACAAACTAAAAATGAAATAAAATAAAATTTACTTTGTTCGGTAGATACGAATTGAGGGGGTAGCATTGAAGTTGTTGGGGTTTGTAAGTTGTAACACCCTACTATTACAACAATTAAAGCTACATCCTGAATATTCCAAATCATATAAAATCGCAATAAACCAATGTTAATAACCCAAATAAAAGTACGTGGTCTAAATATTCAAAATAACGATACTAGAAATGTTCGAAACTAATAAAATGAGGTCTCATAATCAATAAACCACTAGACCAAAGCTCTACTAAAAACTGGGTGGCACTCATCACTCTTCCCACTTATCCCTATTTACATGCAGAAAGGAAATAATAAAGAGTGAACCAAATGTTTTGTACGAATATAATCTAAATAATATATGAAATTTAAATGTGAATGAATTAGCACGATAGTTATTTAAAACAATTGAGCTATCAGTGAAACCGAAAATAAGGCCGAATAGCAAGTAAGGTGTGTACAATATGAGTCTCCTACACAAAACTATACTCGCTAACTCCAATCACCAGCGAAGTATAGGACAATGGTTCCTTCTTCGGTAATCCAGAAAAAGAAATAAGGAATGTATAAAACATCCCAACAATACAATAGCGATCATGATCTAATCACATCTCATAATCCAGAGACGCTCGTATACTCACCCACCGATACGAGTAAGTGCCTAGTTCACCTTTACTCCGAACTCCATGTAAACATTGTCTGTGATTAACCCACACAGATCGGTCTAAGAGCCCAACAAATAGGTTACAAAGGTTGCTTGACTCGTTGCACGAAACGAAACAAAATGAACAATGTCGCAAGAAAATACGAAATAAAACAATATGTATGAGTCAAGGCAACAAAAATCCAAAAATAAGGAATTCGAAACGAAACTGAAAATGCGCACAAATAGATACACATGGAATACAATAAGGTCACAATTTTAACGATTAATTTTAACGAATATTTATTAATTAAAAAGAGAGAACCAAGAATTCGTACTTGATATACATAATGAGCTAACACTAAAATATCCGGATAAGGTGTACCGCTAATAGTCCTTATTCGAATTTAAAAACGAATTTATAACCATATACTAGCATAATAACCCGTGCGAGGCACGGATCATTCTCTAGAATTGTTCAAAAATGTGCTGCGCTTAGGATTCAAGATTTTTGAAAAAAAAATGTCTTGTTAGAAAATGAAATGTACAAGTCCGTAAACATTTAATCGAAATGTATGAACCAATTTGACTGTTGTAACCATTGTTTTTTGTGATGGCTGCTGTTATTAAATGATAAATTGAAATCAGAACATAATTACATAACAAATCAAGCACCGGAATTCAGTGCATACAAAATTACAAATGAGGTGAAGGTCTTTTGATAAAAAGGCAATCAAAATAAAATGCAAAGTTGGGAAACATGACCGTGAAATATATATATATATATATATATATATATATATATATATATATATATATATATATATATATATATACATTAACAGGAGTACTATTTTTTTTGATCATTCAAGCGCACTTCTGTTTCTCCTTAAGTTAATGTCGGAAGTACATGTTTGTTGAACTTTGTAGTTGTAGGCATTGGCAATGCAAATGGTCCCTGCAAGGCATATATATATATTAGAGTACCAAATTTATTTACTTTACTTCCACTCAATTGCAGACTACAAAACATCCGCTGGTTGACAATCATTTTGTCTAAATAATTTCATCTTCGGGAGTGAATATTTCCTCTATGTTGAGGAATCTAGTACAATTCTAGTTATTGTTCATTTTCATCATGTATAACATTAGGTTTTCTAGTAAAAATAACCACCGGCATTTTAGATAACTGAATTGTTTGCTCAAATTATGTACCGCACAACTTTGAATATTTCTGTAACGCAATCTTCTGTCGATGAGTAAAATGTCATTTTTGTAGAATTTATGTATCAGAAAACAACCATTGTGTGTATATGACATGTTAAGATTTTCTAAACCTTGGGAACTTATATTTCAATTCTAAAACCTCACAAATTGTATGCAAATGAATAATACCCTAATCACAAAATGAAGCTCTCAAGCTTACAACTCCACTTTAAAATTCTAAAATCCTGGATGTGTAGATGAATAAATGCCAATATCTAAATTTCCTATCTGCTACAAGAGCACCAGGTGGAAGATGTGGGCAGTAAGAGAATAAAGGTTGAAATAATTCGAGCAACAATTTAGCAAAAAAAAAAATTTCGAGCAACAATAGTACCTTGCGCTGAGCTTGTAGGTGGAAATGTGATCTAACGCAAGTATTGTATCGGAGGCTCCAGTTGAGGCATTTTCTGCAGAAATGAACAATGATGTTAAAGATAAACATAGGTGTAAGTACGTAAAACATAGACTATTACCGCAAGTATTCCATATAAAATATTTAACTATCTGAAACCACAGATGTACATGGAACTTACGGCCAGTAAAAGCAAACACGATTCCCGAAAAAACTGAACTACTACCTTGTGCTGAGGTCGTAGGTGGATTAATGTTTTGATTCAGGAACTGCAATGGAGGCTCCAACTGAATCGTTCTATGCCAAATCAAGCAATGCTGTTTAAAGTAGATATAGGTGTGAGTTATATGTAGCATAGCTAAACAAAGTGCTCTAAAAAAAGGAGCAACAGAGGCTACTTAGTTGTGGCTGAATTCAGGCCAATGTAGGTACATAACCAACTCACTTTTTTTGCGTCACGGTGGGGATGGGTGCATTTGTAAGACACATGGTGTCATGAACTATGCTGAGACATTAATTTACAACTTTACGGTCACTGTAATTTTGAGTACTTATGCCAGCAAATCATAACATCCTATAATATTGACCATAATGATAGTACCATGGTTACATTAACATGAATCAATTGACAGTAGTTGACAAGCTCTAAAATTCTGAAATTGGATGGAAATCATGAAACCATGTCAAGCCAAAAACCAAATGTAAAATGTTTCTGAAATTAATCTGAATTCTGCAAATGGAACATGTGAGCAAGGTAGCTAAACATATAAACGTAAATGCAATAAATAGGGATCATCAAAATTTCATGATAAACTCGATGGGCATTCGTCAGTTATGAAACCGAATGGAGGTACATATTGCATTTTGTTTATCAATAGAATATAGAGAATGTAGAAATTACTAAAAAAAATCTACTTATACCTCTCCTTACCAAAAACAAGGCTGGACGTCCAACTGACTGATTTTCCTGCTTCCTGTCGCTCGGGGGCCAATGTATCCTTTTGTTTCTTTAACCAACACTGAATAAAGTCAATTACAAATTAACTGTTAAAACAAGACAGCATACTTGTTTCTTGATCATACCACTTTTCAAATTAACTTGCATTATAACTTGTAACGACAGTTTTTTATAAGATAATAATTGGAAATGAAACATTGCACCAAATTAGTGTAAAATTCTATTGGAATCAAAGAAATAAAGGTTTTTACTTTAAATTGTCTACAATGCCATATGATTAAATTGCTGGTAAAATAAACGATGCTGGTAAGATGAAATTCTGGACAACCTATGGTGATTGGGCTAATATAAGTAAATATTGGTGGTGCTTACTTTGGCAACACGAGCCAGGAACAACTGGTCTTAATGAACTCTAGGGTCTAGAATGACTATTGTTACGTTATGCCTAGGTCTGCCTCTCTTTCTCGAAGGCCCTTCCCCTAGTTTTATGTTCCCCAATATTCAATACGGGATTTGATACATGAATATTTAAATTCAGGACACAAAGCCATGGGATAATTGACACTGAGTAAACGCGATGTGCCCACCCGTTCTTCATAGTGAACATAAAGAGCGTCACATATTTTAAAGAGGTGTGACATGAATAAGCATGAGAATTGCACCCACACACACACAATAAATACGATCAAAGGGTACAATGGGCGTTAGATCATCTGGGAAACGGCCCGGCATGCCAAGTGATATACAACTTACTTTTTGGACGGGAAGTATTAACCCTCTTCCTTGATAATCTTCTGTAGTCCAAAAGCTCCTCAGTCGCCGGAATAGGAGGACGGTCCCTCTTCTATTGTTGGAGCATCCTCATCTTCAACTGTAATGTGCACACATAAAATTAGAACATTTTTCCCACCTAAGTTCTGATAAGTTTATTGGTTATTGTAGATGGCATGTTATAGCACTTCACTGAATATCATATCTTATGCAAGGACTAAAAGAACTACTAATCCCGGTCAGATGCAGGGAAACTTCTTTTAGATTTGTAGCTAATTGGAGTTTAGTCTGTTCAATCTGAAAGCAACATAAATTTGACTTCCCTCGTAGGTTAAGAAGCTTTCAAGGAGAGAAGCTTGACGTTGACCCTTTTCTCTGTAGGGAAGCGGCTAAAATACATTAAAATTTTATCATTGTGCTTTAAATTTTTATTGAGCTATAAATGCAATTTTAAATTTTTGATTTACAAGTTTAGGAAACAAACGTGTATTTTGTCAATGGATGGAAGTACAGTCTACAACGCAGCGCTAGCACTTTATTTCAAACAATGACATTTCATCCTGGATTGCCAAACTATTAAGTATAAAATAATAAAATATAATCAGGTTCATCTAAGAATAACTAAAAAACTGTTAAGAAATACATATGTCATGCGTGAATAATATATTTTTGTACATAATTGTTTTCCTATACCTTCCATTCGTACAGAAAACATGTTTTGTTACAAAAAAATTAACAATTTATTCTTTAATTTTGTACAACATATTTAGATTTTACAATATTACGTTGTCTCATAATGGAGAACAAACGAATGCATCATATGATGCACTAAATTATATCACCTTAAATTTTAATTTTGACTAAATTTATCCTATAATAGGGTACAGGATATATACACACACAATTTTCAAATGAAATCTATTATCTAATATTATAACATCAAATTAGAAGTCTTGAATTCAGATCGATAAAATTGACACAACTTTCAAAATACTAACAAAAAAAGATTTGCATTTGAATGTACTGTTTTTTGGCAGATACCATGTTCTACAGCAGAACACACAACATGTTGTGTCGTATAATATGTATCATATCTGAGAACATTTTCAATGCATAAAAAAAGTGTACTTTAGAAAGCTGTTATTTTAGAAGTATTCTATTGCAGATCAAAGTGGGTTCCCGTGCTGAAACACGCTATCTCGGGAAACAAACCTGAGATGAGTTCCTTATTCTCTATAGATATTTTACAGAAACATGACTAACATTTAATAAATGCAATTTGTCATAATTATTAATAACATTTGCTCCCACCTTACAATTTTTATTATTTCCATGATTCTTAAAAGTCAAGATGATCCCATTAACATAGGAGCTCTATTGACACAAAAATGAAAATGAACCATTAACCATCAATTATTGAGGTAGAATAGACATGTTTTCACATTTGAGGTACTTTTTCTCATTCTTTGGCTTAGCACTTTTCCAAGTTAGTCATACCTTTTGGCATTCAAATTTGTTTCTAGCTCCTACATTGTTAATATCTAGGCCTTAATATCAAAATATATAGTTGCTTACGATTATTATCAATATATTATAGATGTACGTCAAAAAGTGAGAAAGTAGCTAAAGGCCATGTGAGGGGGATATTTATACATTGTGAGACAGAAGAAAGAATAGCGAGCGAGGATCAATTAATTATTGTCACATAAACGGTATATAACTACATATGAAAAATTATTTCCACCCTCATTAAATTCAGAACCATTACAACAATAACTGATTATTCCATCAAAATATTACTGATACAGCTATTTTGCTAGCAGTCTATTAGTTGAAAGCTAAGCAATAACAGAGAGGGTAGACAAGAAAGGAATCATACCGTCATCAGAGCAGTTGCTGCAGTAATACCCGTCTCACCAGAAAGTGTTGTTGCAGCCTCTGAGATAAGTGATGTTGCTCCAATATTAACAACACTGAAATCCAAATATAGAGTTTCAGACCTTAGCAAAAGCTAATTCATTGTGATTAGGAACATAAACATACAGCACTGAAAATTATGCAATTTGAAAAAAAATACGTAGTGCCGATAAGAATGGTTGTAAGAAAGTGAGTGACATCACTACGGAGCATTCTGAATCCTCTGGCTCTTTTTCAGCCAGCGCTCCTTTAAAAAATCATGGACTGTTCACATAGATAAATACACATGGCCAGGAGAGTGTGAATGGTTCTAGAAAGGGAAAGTTTGGGGAAAAGCTCCCTATATTAAAATATAAATAATAAGCCTTACTTGACATAAAGTTTAGGAACAAAGTGAAAATCATCTATAAGGAGGGAAAGTACTGATCATTGAAAATATGTCAAAGAGTTGTTGGGAGTTGTTGTAATAGTAGATGGTTGTTGGGGGTTGTTGTAATAGTAGATGGTTGTTGGGGGTTGTTGAAGTTTAGTTCTATATAAGAGGCAATTGCCTCTCCTTGTAAGATAACCCCAATCAATCCAAATATCAATCTAGTTCTCTCTTGTTCCTATATTCTAACATGGTATCAGAGCAGATTGAATTCTTAAGGGAATAAAACTGTAGAACTGAAACATACACACTGCAAACACAGCAGGCAGCAGGCCGCACCAGCAGCAGCAGGCCACACCAGCAGCAGCAGCACCTGTCTGCTGGTTGAGCAGAAGGTTTGGATGCATCTGGAATTTTGGTGACATTTGCAAAAGGCGTTACCGACTAGAATTCCGGATTGACCGATGTGAATCGAAAGATAGACTCAGGGCTCTACTTCCGGAGCCTCTACTACTGGTGGCTCTTCAATAGGCTGCCATTTCTCATTATTTTTTTTTTTTTTTTCGGGGTAAATGAGGCTTGGCCTCGTGGAATTTTATAAATAAAATAAATGTACAGACCAAGAGCAAAAGCTCAAGGCCAAGAAAGAAATTTGTTTGGAACAGACTCCAAACAAAAACAAAAGGAAAACAATACGCAATAATCAAGAACAAAAGTCACCAAAAGACAAACCAAGCAAAAAGAAATACAATTTTCGTACCCACCCCTTACACAAAATGTCCAAAAAGAGTAGATAGAATGCGATCTTTGGTACAAGCATATCATTATTTTAGTTTGAGAGTTTGCCCGGATTGAAGATTTAATTGTGCAGCAAACAAGGGATTGGTTGATATTACGATATCCCACCATTTTATTATGTTGCTGTAAATTAAATAATTTAGGGGCTAAAGTTCAGGTGATGTTCCTTGTCAAGGCGAGTTCATTCATCTAGACGATTCAAAGCAGTAGAAGTAGTAGTATATATTCAGATATATGCACACAGTTCACTGCCATGACGACAAAGCAGCAGAAGTAGTATTATATATTCAGATATATGCACACATGTCACTGCCATGACGACAAAGCAGCAGAAGTAGTTGTACTTTATACAACACAGTTCACTGTTATTTCTTAACATTCATTTTCCTCAGCAGAAGGACGAATTCGTGGACAATCTTAAGGGATGCAGTCTACCAAATCTATCGTTCTAGTTGTTTTCGTTCAAAAATAAAAGATGCATTTGCAGCTCCTCTGGTTTTTTGATATGGCCTAAAATGTATGGCGTGGTCGCGAAGTCGAGTCCCGGTATTCCCAAAATTCTCAATTTCAATCCTAGAGATGAGTCTAGTTGGAAGCTTAGGATATGCTTAAGGGCTTCTAAGTGTTCCACTCTTCAATCCCAAGATAGGTTTTTTATCCCAAGATGGGATTTCGAGTGAGGGGGCGTGTCAAAGAGTTGTTGGGAGTTGTTGTAATAGTAGATGGTTGTTGGGGGTTGTTGTAATAGTAGATGGTTGTTGGGGGTTGTTGAAGTTTAGTTCTATATAAGAGGCAATTGCCTCTCCTTGTAAGATAACCCCAATCAATCCAAATATCAATCTAGTTCTCTCTTGTTCCTACATTCTAACAAAATAAAATAGAATACATAATTATAACACCTTACGGATTGTAGGGTATATTTCTTTAAGAATGTCAACATGGAAAAACAGGATAAAAAACATAAGCAGAGTTCATAGACCACATCGCAGGAAGAGTAGAGGGATGGGAGATAGAATGTAGAAATAATATGGAGAATCAAATCAGTGCTTCTTTTCATTCGTTTGTAGTTAAGGAAATTCATTATTACAATCCAAAGTTGTGGGACAATACACAATCCTGGATGGAGATCCAAGAGAAAACACCACACAGGCACATAAATATCTTAATGTTGAAGCAAAAAAAAAAAAAAAGATAGGTTATAGGGGACTTAGCTAAAATGCGCTATTTGCATCGATAACTAAAAGAATAATCTCTTAATTTATTGATCTACGTTCGCCATATACTACACAAAAACATACATTCAAGGCCACAGAGTAGTAATCGAAGTCTCCGCCACTGGGGAAAAAGCCAATAATCCCAAAAGCACAGCCAAGATCAAACCTTGCTCTTTAAACACACCCAAAACCTGCAAAATCTTGGGCAAATTATCCTTCAAATGCACCCGACTCGTTGCCATAAACCCTTCCGCAGTCAAAACCCTTTTGACATTTAATCACACTATACCCAAACACAACAATCAACACACCCCAACCTCCCAAACCTCTCAAAGTTTCCATCATTTTCACTCTCTGTGGCATTCAATCGAACACTCAACAAATGGCAAAAAAAAACGGCGAAATAGGCCACAAAAAGGTGCAAATAATATAATTACCTGGGAGACGGGCATAATTGAGATGCCAACACGATCGGCTCACGATCCACAGGAAGGCCAACTGCCAATTTTTTGAAATCTAAAAGCACGTTGTCAATAAAAGGTCCCCGATTAACCAATACCACACAATTCTACTTCATCCGATGGATTGATAAAATGATGCAATCGCCAGTCGGGGACAATTGTCACAATTACAAGGGTTTAGAAAACTCTATTTAGGATGGATGGGGCAAATTTGTCTTTTTAATCGGAATAAAATGTGTCATTGATTTAGAGGAGAATAAAATGTGTCAAGTATTATTGGCCCATGTTGGGCTATTAATAATATTTATTTCCTCTATACAAGACTTTACTTTGTTGACATGTACCATAATGATCATGTATTTTATATTATTCTTGCCTATTCATTGGCAATTCTCTCTTTAATTGATTGTAACTATAGTTTAGTAGACCTGTAGTTGTAGTTTCTAACAACCCACAAAGGCAATTAAAATTTCGTGAGGAGTTAAAAATAGACTCAATATCAGGGGACATGCCCTGGCTTAAGGTATACAAATCACTGAAAAAAATGTTTTAAAGAAGAAAGATTTTCACTCAGGTCAAAGCGCTTACAGTATATTATAGCAGGAATATCCAAGAAGAAAGAATTATGTCAAAATAATTTGATAAACTCTTGAAAAATGTGTTCGTCTAAGGTAAAAGAAGCAAGTTACCTATTGACTGTTAAAAAACATTACTTTGATGATAATTTTGCATCCATTAAAGAGAAATGCAACAAACTGGCTGGTAATATCACATTGGATCAGATTATCAAAAAATGGTACTTAACATATTATAGGAATGCTCCCAATTACTAACACAACAATAAATCAAGTCTTAGTCGGGATTCAAACATACTTACAAGGGAAAATAAAATACCAATAAAACTAAAGCAGACAACAAGAAAAAGAATAAGCTCAGATCACGCAATTACCTAGGAGGCGTGCAAAATTCAATTGTTCATCCAGACCAATACGACAAGTATATCCCATCCCGATCTCTCGATTCTCTATTATGTTTCTGATCAAGCAATGGTACACAGATACAGAATGATCCTCGACTTTTGCTCTCAAGCTCCAAACATTGTATTGGCTGTTAGTGTAGGAGGACAGTGAAAATTCATGCAGCCACTCTAGTATGGGATAAAGAAGTCTTCTAACAGAAAATAAAATGTCTTAGGATTTATTTTGGAAAAAAATGTCTCATAATTTATTGGCATGTTGGGCTATTAATAATATAATAATAGTGCAGTGTAAAATCAATTAATTAAGATACCCTTTTGAGAAAACATATACAACATCAAATTAAACATTGAAATTCTTAGTTAGGAAAAGAAATTAATTATGTAAGTAACCCTTGAAAGCTACTTATAACTATAACTGTTGTTTCTAATATTCTCCACAAACTCTGTATCTACATGTACATACAAAACATGAATAGTACAATTATTGTGTTGGATCCAATCAAATACCCGTGGTTCCAACGTATAAAACGTAACTGAAAACTCCCATGACAAACATTGTAACAATTCCAATTAACTTGAAATATTACTAACCCTTAGTTCTCCATAGAAGCCACAAAAATGCTCCCCCCCTTCCTTGATAGATCAATCAATCATATAATGCAACTAAAATGATTTTGTAGTGCTGTTTGTTTTAACGAATTCGTATCAGCCTATCTATTTATATCGTCCTTATTAATTATTATGTTCTAAAATTAATCTGCACCAACTCTACAATCATGGTCCTCACAGAAGAAATTCAACCTGTCTGTTTTTCTAAAGTAACTATATTTAATTACATGTGCAATTGTATTTAGTATCTATCCTCCAACTGTTTAATAGTATTTAATCTTTTTGTTTAACCTTTAAACTACATCAATAGACTCATTTTCCATACCTTTTAAACAGTAATCTATAGAGGCCATTTCACCTTATCATACGACTGAGTAAACTTAGTGAGAAAATAATCTGAATTACCTTTAAGTGGTTCCGAACATGATACGACCTCTACACCTGGTATTAATGGTGGTAATGTCATTTGACCATCTGCCCCACCAACCACCTACACAACTCAGTTCAGTTATATAGCATCATAACGACCAAATAGATAAAGAAGAAACTCACAGTATCAATTGTCTGCCACACAAAATATAGCATCTATAGTAGCATACTTTATTATAAATTAACAGCATCAGGACCTGCAGAACAGCTCTGTGAATTCAGAACAAATCATGGCCACATCAATTAATAACATCGATGAATGTCTACTATACATAGCCAGGGTATCATACAATGGAACTGATATTTAAGAGTACGCAGAGCCAGCCTGATAAACTATCCTCCACTCAGGTCTATTGATAAAATAAATCCCTAGCAGTCCAACATGGATATATAAGATGACAGTGATAAAAACTCCAAAACTTTTACAAGAATCTACCAAAGACACATGTATATCTATCTCCTTACAAAAATCCACAAACAGTTCACTATGTCAGAATTACGTAATACTAACCATTTACTTACCCCAAGAATTAATAGTTTTTTCCTAGACAGCTCACAGCTTATAGTTTCTATTGGACTCATATATTCATTTTCCTAGCTGCCATCTTAAATGAGCACTGCGATGAATAGTATGTTGTACATGCAGCCTGACAATCTGGAATTACCTGATAAATTGGTAGCCTCATTCATTTATGCACGCAATACCTCTTGCAAGAAATGATGATGGTGTGTCTTGAGAGGAAACAAATTATGAAGCAGGTCTCGAGATTATTTATCTATATTAACCTCACCGAGAATTTCACAGGTGTATAGCTTTGCAAATACGTACATACACAGAAGGCCGACATCAAAACACAAGCAAATAACTGTAAGATGAATCCTATCCTATTTTAAACATATGCTAGCAATTTACTATTCATTTCAAGAGCAAATTGAACCCTCAATGTGAATTACGAGAATTTATGTCACAAAAGAGCGAAAGAATCAAATGATTACAAACAATTACATGATATAATTTGATTCTACAGGTCGTCATAATTTGAGACTCATAATCTGAATTGCTCCGTTGATTTCTTTATGTAGTAACATTAAGCCTATGTATTCAATAACATTCTCATTTAATCAGCATTACATACCCATTAATTTTTAAACTTTATTGAAAAACACCCATTGACAAATTAACATTATATCAAACAGCTGATTTGAAGTCAGGAACTACTCACAACTAACATACTCATTTACGACCACAATTGCAGTTACAAACTCAAAATTTAAAGTTGTATCAAACTACATACGAAAGAACACATTAAATCAAAATTAATGAGCATATTTTGCATAAAACATAACAAATGCAATCAAACTTAGTGGGGGCTCATAACATATAAATATAAAACAGTCATTTATATACCAGGAATCGGTAAAGGCGGAGAATTTGATAAGTTCATTTTGATAAAAAGAAGAGATTGAAGAAGAAGCTCGTGCTGATGTGGATTTGATATTGCTGTGATCATTCCAGTAAGGTCTCGATTGGATAAGCATCCTCGTTTGCGAAACTTTGGAAGGAGAGATTCAGGAGTGGTATGGCATTAACAGACATTAACATCAACCCTCTTTTCAATTCTTAGCACATTTCGAAACACAGCTTTAACAGAACACCCTCAAAACCCCCAATTCTTGAAATGGGCCTAGGTTTTCTTTACCACCAGATCTTTTAATTGAGTCTTTTCCAACACTACTCATCAATGATTTAGAACAGATCTTTTAATTGAGTCTTTTCCAGCACTACTCATCAATGATTTAGAAACTGGGGTTGTAGATTGGATGGGTTTTGATGTAATGGTGGGTTTTACAGCGGTTAATTTGGTGCCGGAAGTAGGGTCTTTACTTTGGCGAAGTGATAAAGCAGACTTTTTTACTGTGTGTTTTGGAGAATATTGGTGTGGGTTGATGTTATAATTTAGGTTGGTTGTTGATTGGTTTGGGGGTTGTGATTGAATGAGTTTGGATTCAGGTCAAAAGGTTCGACGATGGCATTAACAGAGAAGAGAAATCGTCGATGGTAACCAACGATTGAGGGGAGTACTGCGTCCGAGGAAGACTGAGAATCGCAATTCTGTGTACAGTGGCCTCCCCGTCCCCATCTCCGAATTCAAATCCGATCCCCGATCCCCGTCGGCATTATATTTTATTCCCCGTCCCCGGCCCGAACGGGTAACGGGGATCCTCGCCGGGAATCGGGGAATTTCATTTTAAACAAAAAATAATATTTAAATAATATTAAACATTAACTATAGTTTGAAATAATTTTTTCTTGTGATATATAGCGAAATTAGCAACTATAACTAGATTACATGTTAAGATAAAAAAATATTAATTAAATAAACAATTATAAATAACATGGAAATGAAGTTATTTAACTACTAGAAAGACAAACATATAAGATTAAAATATCATTTTGTTTCCAATATAAAGTATTGGAAATTCGTATATATTAATATATGATTAATAATATATATAGTTATATATATTTTAATGTGGTAAAATCGAGTCGGGGATTGAGAATCGGGGCGGGGTTCGGGGATCGGGCCGGGGAGACCTAGAATCCCGTCCCCGACCCGCTCCCCGCTTTTTTTTTGAAAATTGTCCCCGCTCCCCGGCCCGTCCCCGAAAAAATCTCCGATTCCCCGCCCCGTTCAGTGCGGGGAACGAATCGGGATCGGGCGGGCCGGGGTGAATGCCCATCCCTACTTGTTGGTGTATTATTATATACTAGCGTAAAAGCCTGTGCGAGACACGGACCTGTATAATTACTGAAATAATTTTTCGCATTAAACTGTGTAAATATTGTAATAATTTTGTAATTTTTTGACATGAATTTGTAATTAGAAATACGATAAAAGATAATATTTTTATTTTATCTTATTTTTGGATAGCAATTTATAATATTGCAATGCCATGAACAAAATATTTTAAAATTTGATTAGGTTTCCTTAAATTTGGATAAATATCTATACGATAATAATAACATTATTATTGTTAATTGGTAAATATTAATTCAGATTTCGATGACCTGATTTGAACTTTATCAATTTGAACAACTGAATATAATATGAATAATCATTTTAGCATTATTGTTCGCATGTGACATGGGCGTACGTGAACTCATGTCATGTTAACATCATAAAAATATATTTGTAAAAAATAGTCAGGTATGTATGACTATGAGTAAAGTCATTAACAAAATTTCTTAGTTTTACGTAAAAATTATTCATGTGATTGTCTCGTTCTTTTTTTCATACATATATATTTAAACATATATTTATATACCCTTTTAAACACAACTGTCTATTTTTGGCCTACTATTTCATACCCAATATCTAAGTTTTTTAAATTTAGGTTCAACTTAAAATCCAAAAGTTTTAATCGTATAATTACACGAATATTAATGACTTATTCATTTATATACATTTTGAAATCCTAAATTTTAAAAAGGTCACTTTTAACTCAAATTCAGTTATATATTTAAATTGCTTAAAGTATAAATGATTGTTCGAAAAAAAAATTCTAAGACTTATCTAATAATATATTTAAAATAATCAAAAAAATCAGAGTTGTACAAAGATCATGTTATGAACCTCGTACTTAGAATTATGGGTTCAGTTCCCAAGAGCAACACAAATTTATCTATTTTTGCATTAATTATAACAGAACGACATTTTTTTAATTTTTCAAAAAATAGGGGCAAAATGGTAATTTCATAGGTATTTTTTGGGTACTTTTTGCCCTTGTGTTATCATTTAATATATAAGCGTAAATGCCCGTGTAAGGCAAAGGCAGTGAAATAATTTCTCGTCCAAAATTGTATATATAGAAATAATTTTATAATTAAAAATATGATAAACTATGGATTTCGATCTGATCGAATATTTTTATAGTTATTTTGTAATATTGCATACCAACTTTTTGAACCAAATATTTTATAATTTGATTAGATTTCATAAATTTTGGATAAATATTCATACGATAATAATCACATAAATGGTTATGATAGTTAAATTATTAATTTAATTTTCAATTGCGTGAAATGAACTTAATCAAATTGAACATTAAAGTATAATATAAATAGTTATTGTAATAAAATTGTTCGTTTATAATAGAGGCGAATGTAAACTCAATGATTTTGTTGTAAAAAACTGATCGTATATGTAAGACTATATTTTGAGATATATTAAAAAATCTCTGAATCTCGACTAATCTCAATCATTTTTTCTAAACACATATATTTATACACTTTTAAACTAAATTGTTTAGTTTTAGTCTAATATTTATTACACTATGTAGAAGTTCAATAAAAAATAATGCATGTAAAATATGATAACTTTAATGGCCCACATGTATATGAAATCTTAAATCAAATTTTTTAATTTTATCGTATATTAATCTAAATATATGTTATAACTCAACCATTATATATAATATTGATTAATACATTATATGAAATTCATATGCACCATACTTTATAGTCGAGTTATAATCTAATTGATCATTTTAAATAATTATTGTACTTTTATAATATTTTTGATTAAAAAATTTATATTTTTTTAATCTAATTTGAATGTTAATTATATTATTTTTTATATATAACATATATCATATTTTTAGAGTTTTCATCTTTTTAACATAATTCAATTATATTTCGTATATATTTAAGTATTTATGTTTTAAGACCAATCATATATTTAACTCATTGAAAGTCTAAATAATTGGTCGACCAAATCCCTCTAATATGACTCACATATTTAAAATTTTGTATAAATAAAAGTTATGTGATGCAATTATTAATCATGTATGATTTGATAACTAAAATTTACATATTTCATAAAACCAAATCTTATTTTTAATTAAATAATTTAACATCTACATGGAGACGTATGTAAATAAATCACTTTCTTTTTGACTAAATGTCTAAATTACATTATATATTGTATATATTTTTCCTATATCAATTATTTAAAGTGGAAAAAAAAATTGTAGAATATGCTCAGTCGATTGAAATATTTTTTATAATTTTATTTATCCAATATTTTAGAAATAATATGAACCAATATTTCATTTGCTCAAAAAAGGAAAAGGATGTGACAAACAGAGAGGAGAGGTGGTTTATCATTTAGGATTTTTAAACAAAACTCAAAATCAATTGTAGCACAATTGGCAAAGACATGAGTTTGAGAGTTGAAAGTTAATGGTTCGAATCCCTACACAAGCATAATTTCACTAATTTTTACATAATTATTGAAAGATGACATTTTTGTAATATTTTTAAAAATAGGGGTAAAATTGTAACTTCACATCCATTAAAATGGCAAACTTTGCCCTTGTGTTCTCCTTTAATATATAGTAATAGATATATAAAAAAGATTAGTACTAATAAACATCTATAACTCTAAAATTAATTACCAAGAGAAGTATCATGCATATAATGAAATACATTGCATATACTATATTAATCAACTAATTTTTACACAAATATTAAAAGGGTGGTACTTTTGTTAATTTTCAACAAATAAGGGCAAAATAGTAATTTCATTGCCATTAAAATGGAAAATTTTACCCTTGTGTTGATGTATATTTTAAAAAGCATAATAACCCGTGCGAGGCACGGGCCATCCTCTAGCAATTGTTATAAATTCTGTATAATTTTACGATTTAAGGATTTTTTTAATATAATTGCACCTTTTATGTTCATACATATTATAATATCAGTATTTTAATTTATGTATTATTTTATTTATGTATAGATCATATGAACACTAAAAATAGGATGTTTTGTAGCATATAAATATATTGTATAGGTTATAACACAATTTCCTTTAGAAAAATGATAAAAAGACATATCATCGATGTGAATAATACTCGTCATACAATACTTTTCAGATAAAATTAGTACGCTCCTTAATATTTATTTCTTTAAATATCTCATCAAGATATAAGTCGCATAGAATTATACTCCGAAATTACGAGAGGGTTGATTCCCAACACTAACATAATTTCATATATTTTTTGCATAAATATTAAAGGGATGGTGATTTTGTAATTTTAAACATATAGGGATATTATCGTAAGTTCACAATCATTAAAATGATACTTTTTTGCACTTGTGTTGTGGTTTAATATATAGTAATAGATAGATCGTGTACCATATTATGAAACCTAAAATATAATATTTTTAAAATAATGCGAATCACCATTATTTTTACCCAAAAATTAAAATAATAGTAAAAATAAGATAATGGAGAGGTCAGGTTTATGTAAAAGGTTTTTTTTAACTTAAAACTAAAAAGTCAATGTAGCACAGTGATCGGTAGGATAACTTGTGTAAAGGAGGTTCTAGGTTTGATTCATAACAAAAACTCATCTTTTTTTATTTAAATAAAAGAGTGGCATTTCATGCAATTTTATAACTTATAAGGGTATAACTGTAATTTCACAAGGGGATTATTGACTCAAATTATGTCCTTGTTGCTCTATTATATATACCATTATTTTTACTCAAAAATTAAAATAATAGTAAAAATAAAATAATGGAGAGGTCGGGTTTATGTAAAAGGTTTTTTAACTCAAAACTATAAAGTCAATGTAGCACAGTGGTTGGTAGGATAACTTGTGTAGAGGATGTTCTAGGTTCGATTCACCACAAAAACTCATTTTTTTTCCATTTAAATAAAATAGTGGTATTTCATGTAATTTTGTAACTTGTAAGGGTATAATTGAAATTTCACAGGGATTTATTGGCTCAAATTATGTCCTTGTTGCTCTATTATATATAGAAAGAGAGGTCGGGTTTATGTAAAAGGTTTTTAAACTCAAAACTAAAAAAGTCAATGTAGCATAGTGGTTGGTAGGATAACTTGTGTAGAGGATGTTCTAGGTTCGATTCACCATAAAAATTCATTTTTTCCCATTTAAATAAAAGAGTGGTATTTCATGTAATTTTGTAACTTGTAAGGGTATAATTGTAATTTCACAGGGGGTTTATTGGCTCAAATTATGTCCTTGTTGCTCTATTATATATAGAAAGAGATTAATTACCAAGAGAAGTATCATGCATATATGTACTTTAAAATTAATATGAATAAATAAATAATAAATATTATAAAAACCAAATGATGGTCTGCCACACCTATAAAAAAAATGTAACTTTTTTTTTTGAGGGAATAAAAATAATGTAACTAAAGTAGCTTAGATTGTACTTCCGGTTAAGTGGCAACACCTGAACCGGTCTAATTAATCAAAAACAATAAATACGATAAATGTTACTAATAATCTAATAATTAAATTAATTATTGTAAAACCAGTTAGCAAAATGTAAACTAAGAAATATTAACAATCAACATGGATCAACTAGTATAGCCCAACATTATTAATACACACGGAAGGGAATCTAATGCCAAAAATCAAGAAACACATTAAAATAACAACTCCATGAAAATAAATTAGTAGACAATTTAAATAAACAATAAAATAACTATAAAGCTATTTATAATAGTAATAATTAAATGACAAAACTAATTTAAATATAATTCAGTGGCCATGCATAGACATGATATACAAACCAATTTTATTTAATAAAATAAAATTAATGATTTATTTATAATACGTCTCATTTAAAAAAAATAGTAAAATAAATTACTATGCACCTATACAATTTTAATCCAATGTAACGCAACCCTGTTTGGCTCAACTATTTTTAAGTTCTTATGAACTTATTTTCGGATAAAAATTTCATATTTTGATTAAAAAAAAAAATTATACAAGTATTTAAAGTATGTTTGAGATTCGATTGAGGTACCGATTTACGATTTATCGGGTGATTCGATTGAAAAATCGACAATTTTTACAAAATCGGCCGAATTGGTTCCAAAATTTTGAATCGATTTTTGGCCGATTTATCGGCCAATTTATTGACGATTTTTCAAAAAGCTTCCGATTTCTATAACAATGGATACAACAATATAATCAAAAAAATTTATTTCTCACTTAAAATTGAATGTGACTCTCATATGACTATACGAGTTGATCAAAAACCTCTAATCCAACAACCAAACAAGCCTAACCCGTATCCGGTTCCAAGTATATGACACCCGACCCATATCAATCAAAATTAAACAGTAACTACAAAACCCCAATTAGGGTTTATGCCCTCCAATATTATCATTTGTATCAATTACACTTCAATTGCATCATCAATTCATCAAACTACGCTTCAATTTTGTTGTACAGCTCAGGGTAATGGAGCAAAGATTAGCTAATACATGGCGAATGACAATCAATGAGAAGAAATTTATAGAAAATTCCCTGCTTTCTGAGCTAAGAGTCGATGGTCGCCGCCCTTTCGATTATAGACGTCTAACCATCAAGTTCGGAAGGTATATATAGAGTTCCGCTCAATGAGAACCAACTTATACTGAGAATCGAGAACCGGTTTTTCGGGTTTTTTGTATACCTAAAACCGGTTCTTGATATATTTGTATTGCATTTTTTGCTTTTATTGTTGTGCAATTATAATGTGGATTATATATGTATGTATAGAGTTCCGCTCCAATGAGAACTAACTTAAAATGAGAATCGAGAACCGGTTATTGGTATATTTGAGACAGGTTCTCGAGCACATGCCTATTTATTTATATTGCATTTATGGCATGAAAACAATGAATTTTATTTTATTTTGTTTTGTGTAAGGTTTTAGGTTATGATATTAGTAATGTAGGTGGTATGAGAGTTTGATTGAGTGTGTGTTACGTTTTGATGATTTTTGTAGAGAAGATGGCTTGTCCGAGGTGCAACTAGGGCAGACTCATGTGATGGGAGTTGTGACTTCCCAACTTGTTCAGCCGTATCGAGATAGGCCTAATGAAGGAACACTTTCTATCTATACTGAGTTATCCCCGATGGCTGATCCCTCATTTGAGGCTGGGAGGCCTGGAGAGTCTGCTGTGGATTTGGGTCGTATTATTGACCGTGGTTTAAGGTATCATTTTATTTAGTTCATGCTTGATATGCACTTGATTTATGCATTTGAGGAACAACGGAGATTGTAGCTTATGTCTACATTAGGGAAAAGGAATAGGTATTTTTACTGTATAAATGATGGATCACAGTATTACAAAGAATTAAATCTATTCTAATATACAGTATTGATATTTAGGCCTCTAAGTCCATTTCCCCATTCTAATTTTATCCGCTAATTTGCTGTTGTTTCAATTGTTCTGGATGATTTTTTAAACGACATTGTCCCGGGAGATTCTATGAGTGAGGTCACTAAGCATACAATTTTCTGTTTTCGTGATTTTTTTCATGAGGTCTACTTATGCGAGTAGATATTATTTGTAGGGAAAGCAGGGCTATAGACACGGAATCACTTTGTGTTGTTGCAGGGAAGTTAGTGTGGTCGATTCGCATAGACATTCACATTCTTGACAACGGGGGGATGTGGTTATAAAGACATTTGCTATCTAGTACTTTGTTTTCCTTCTGATATTTTACAGGTTACCTAAAATTAAATTTGTTTTTCTGTTGTTGCAACAAAACAGAAATCTTGTTGATGCTGCCAATATTGCTGCTCTAGCTGCTTTGTCAACATTCCGGAGGCCTGAATGTACTCTAGGAGGTGAAGATGGTCAGGAAGTAATAGTACATCCACCTGAGGTTGGCTCCCAAATATGTAATCTTTTGTACGTAATAAGTAAAATAATTAATGTACATGTTTTATTGGCTATTTTGTAAACTTGATTTGTCAATATTCATTTGCCAACACTGAAATCATTTCGTTGGATAATTTTCAACCTTAAATATAAGGTTTTCTACTTCTCGTATAGTATACTATGGTCTGTACTCTGAAGTGCTGGTCACATTCATATTCGTATCGTGTTTTTAGTGGTGCTTTGTACTGTGTAGCATATGTATTTCCTATATAAAAATGGTACCAAAATAGTAGTACTTTTTGTGAATTTATTTATTGACCACCTTCTGGCCAGTTGCCTACCTATGACTCTTGTTCTCCTGTACCATAGTTCCATCTGCAATTGCAGCAATCATGATAAGAGGGTTGTGATAGGTTTGGTAAGTTGTTTTTGTTTAGCATTTAGTTCATAATGTTTGAAGATGATAATTTATATACAGGTGATTGTCATTGGAAATAGAGAGAAGATACTTGTTGCCTATATCCTTGTCTATTTGAAATATATTAATGTCATTTCATTTCATTCCAGCTGGTGATTGATTTCTGCTTTCAAATTGGATAGATCACTTCATATGTTGGCGAATCGGAGTGATAGACCTGTTGTTTTGTCCATGTAATATCAATAACATTGTGCATCATGTTCTCTTCCTTCCACTCAGTAATCTTATGTTGTTGGAACTTGGAAATACATTCGAGAATTGGTTCTCTTAACAAAAAAAAAATGGCTCATATTTACTCTTTTCGCTAATTTTTCTAGATAGTACTAAAAACTTTCGTTAGATGTACACTGCTTCATGGAAAGATTGTACTGGTCCTACATGCGTAGTTAACAAGGATGTCCTTTATTGCTGGCCGTAAATCTAAAGTGGATCCATGCTTTTGCTGCATATGTTTCAGTGTTTAGATGGTGTTTATGGTGCCATATCTAGTGTCATACTTTTCAAAACACATTACATTGTTACATACATTATTGGGCATTGGAAGTTATCTTTTTATGTAAGCAAGTAAAGCTTTAAACCAAACATATCCTGATATCCATTATTTCTTTCTCATACAGCAGGGTCCGGGGAGGGGTAAGATGTAAGCTAATTATACCGAGGTTTTTTGTTATGTTGATTTTGGCAGGTAAGGGAGCCAGTTGCATTGATAATACACCATCTTCCTGTAGCAGTAACCTTTGGTTTTATTGGTAAAGAGAATATAGTGGTAGGTTAACTACCCAAACAGTTTGTTTCTTCTCCCTATGAATTATGATGTTGCTCCAAGCTCAATAAAAAATCTTCGTTTTGGATTTCGCTCTGATTAAAGCTTATACTGAAACTGTGGCTTCTAGGTAATTGAGCTTCCCCCGACCGACTAAAATACAACAGCCGCGACCTACTTTTTTAAAAAAGGCGAAGGGTTTGGATCCAACCCACTTTCAAGAGGCTGTTATGGGTGGTAGTATGACTGCTACGCTTAAAACAAATGAGGATGTTTGTGCTATTCAGAAAGCAGGAGGAGTGGGTGTCTTGCCGAGTGTCATTATGCAGTGCTTGCGTATAGCCTCTGTAAAGGCAGGCGATATAACGAGTAAAATAAAGAATGCTGTGAGTTTTTGATTGTGTAGAACTTGTTCTTTTCAAATTGTGGTAATGATGCTCAGCATTCGCATAAAAAGAGTTTATCCTTTGCTTTATACTATGAATTCTGCAGGTTGAATCTTTCAATACTGAAAGATCACTAAGGAAGATCAACGTCATACATCATCAGATGTTGTCGATGTCAGTGTAACAGCTCAGAAAGTAGACAAAAAATTTTCTACTAATCATTTGGATAGACTAAAGTTATTGTCAGAGGACAGAAGCGTCGCCCAAAGCAATGATATGGAAGTTGATTGCCAAATATCACCAGAAGGAATTAGTAAGAGAGATAGTCATGCTAAGAGCTCGCTTTTCCACATATTGTACCATGCTATTATTTGAGCTAATATTAAGCGAACTTCTAGCAGATTTAATCTCTTCTGTCTTATTTTACCTGGAATGCTACATTTCACCTTGAGTACATATGTTTGACACTCGATGTTCAGACACATGGACACTTCATTAGGGCCCTAAACTAGCAACAATTTTAAAATTTTGCTAACTTCGACACTTCCACCCAAGTCTGGGTGACATAGGTCGTGTTAAGTAAAGGAATGTTAAGATATTATAAAAAATAGAAATATAATAATACGATGAACGAGAGATGACAATATGTAAGCATTGTACTCTTCGAGTATTTTATAGGGTTCAAATTATTGTTTGTGCATGAATAGGAGTTGCTTTTCCCTTTCCAGTAGGCTTGTATGCAAAAAATATGTGGAGGAGAAGGATTTCATCCATCATAGGACATATAAATCTTAGAGCGAATTGTCTATTGATCGATGTGGGACGGGGTAGAAAGGGGTAGGATAAAAAGATTTGGTAGAGACTCAAAATTCTGCAGATCTACTCTCAATCTTAAACGTTCTTTCAATCATAAAAATTCAGCTCTATCAAATAATAAAGATTTTAACCTTTTTTATAGAATTCCTAAAATTTAACCAAGTAAAATCCAAATAAGAAGGAGATGAATCCTGATTGAAATCAACTACCTAGTTCCTAATACTAACACTACCCCAATTTAATAAATTAAAACTCATTTTGTGACTCTTTACCATAAATCCAGAATAATACTCATAATCAACCTACCTTACATAATTAAACTACTTCAGTTATAACTAATTTAATCTCTCAATAACATTTAATGTGACTTTTATTTTTTGCTAACTGTATTTGATGTAAACTTAAATATAAACTAGAATGTTTGCCCGCTACGCAAGGGCGAAAAAAATTATTCTTTTAAATAAATATAATTATAAATATGTTTAGTTAACTACTCTTAATAAATATAGATTTGAGATTCTCGATTCATCCCCGTGACCAGAATTCTAATATTACACAAAAAATCACAACTCAAACATTACACTAAAATCAACACTATTAAATTCGTATTCACAAAATTATGCCAAAAATGGGAGTACATAATTTTTGGAGTCAACACCTACATGAACTTATGATGAATCCCAGCAGACAGTGCCATCTTCACGATCCTATAATCGTATTGTAACTGTGACACCAGTCCCATTCCTAAACTCTGGAACATGGTATGCAATGAAAACATGGTATCCTGTGCAAGCTATGCGGAGAGACTGGAGAAAAAATGCAACTAAGATTATGAAAAAGATGAAGATAAATTAAGAAAATGAAAATATGAAAATCAAGAAGAGTAAGAGAGAGGAAGAGAAGAGAAAAGAGCATAGAGAAGAGCACAGAACAACATCATCCATTTTGCACATTAACTTAGTCCCTGTGAAGTTGCTAATGTTAGCTTCTTCTCCTTTACAATCTCTGTTTTCATCTCACCATATTTTTATGAAATTTATTGACATGGATTATTCTAACTGTATTAAGATGGTAGATTTTTACCTTCTTTTTTCAGCTTTCAATTCAAGCTTAGTACTATCTAGCAGTCAGTTATTGTTAAATTGAAGGGACAACAGGAAATTATTCATCGTTATTCAGTAAAGGCAATGACCAAAACTCATCTTTCGAAAAATCAATAGTAACCAACCGAATAAATATATACAATAATATATAATAAATTCTTAAAACAATATTGCATGTCCCATTATATGGAATCTGAAAAGAACCTAACAGTCTTAAAGAATCTTTATTTGCCAAAGTATTGAAAGCATAAGTGTAGTAGCTGAGTAATTTAGTGTGATTATGTCCCATAATCATCTTCTGCTCCTTGTAATGTTTAAGGCACATTATAGGGATTTTTTTCTTCTATTTGCGAGTGTTCTAACATAAACTATGCAATAATAAAAATTATTATATGTACATTTTTGTAACTATCATATAGAAGCACATGTACATTATTGTGCATTTTGTGCTTTATTCTTCACAATGATCAACTATATATGTACATGTTTATATTAATAAAAAGGGTGTTTATGCCAACTGTAATAGATTTCTAGTATTATCATCAGAATCCAAAATACGAACTGTGTTTAAGATTACCGGTGACTGAAAAGTTGTAGTGATGTGCAACAAAGAAGAAGCAATTAGCTCCGACAATCTTTTTCCTAAACATAAGTGCAAAGTTTCCCAAAAATAAACCTACAGATATTATCAATTTCAACATGACAAATGTGTAGCTAGAAGTATTTCAAAATATCACCTACATACATAAATCATTCAAAAAATTTTGTGTCATCAAAAAGTATACGGCCAACTATAATCGGAAAAGTTTGAGAAACATATGTTATAAAAAAACAAACTTCATTCTACGTTAATTGTACCAAACACAATCCCTTCTTGATCTATGAAATATAACCTGCCAAAAAAAGGAAAAAAAATTAAAAAGGTAAAATTGAACAACTTCATTTTGTAAAAGTAGGAGACATTTGTATTCAAAATTTATTAGTTCTTTCGGGCATTCTGTCAAACACTTGGTAAAATAAATTGAGACAAAAGCAGATTGCATAACCTCAACCTTCTCAATAACCACAATTCAAAAAATAAATCGAAATCATACCAACATTAATCTCAAATAATCAAAAGAATACTATATTATCGAGCAAATAATCACTTTAACTTTTTCCTCAGTTTGGCATTTCCTTTGCCAGGAGGCCTCACTAACTCTAGCTATTAACAGATACTATACATACTACACAGAATGTTTCACCACTACATCTCTCTTCTTTACCTTATAATTTGGTTTGCAAATATAAATATTAAATATATTGTGTAAAAAAGACACATCCATTCTTGAATCTTTTTCCAGATGCTTGTATATATTTAATGTTCAAAACAGTAAAGGGTGACAAATCAAAATGCGCTGAACATAACTCCACATTTTTAATTAAACAAAGGTGTTTTTTTTATTTTATGCTCTTTATAAAAAATCATCTGCACTTTTATATTTATCAGCAACAGTCCAATATTTCGAAAGATCACACCAACCACGTAAATATAAACAATAATACATAATAAAATCTTTAAACGTTTGGTCGAAAGGGAGACATAAAAATATAAATGAGAACATAGAATAGAGCTTTACGATTAGTTAAATGAAAAATAAGGTTGTATATCTCTTTACCTTCGGATCACCCATCGTCGTTGAGTACTTGAGTGCTTCTTGTATAGTTCAAGGAAGGTGAAGAGAAAAGGAGGCTTTAAATACCTGAAATAGTGAGTCTCACATTTGATCTACAAATTTCAACCTACAATATAAAGAACAAATTATAGTTAGAATCTAAAGAAAATGAAAAGCAATCGAAAGAAATCTTACAAAAAAAGCAGAAAGTGTAACATGTGATAAGATATCGAATAGAAGGGAGATTATTTGAATTTGAATTCTTGGAAAACAACATTAACAAAAATAAAACCTATAAAAAGTGATTGTCTGCCTCTAGCACATTATGATACTAAGAGCCATATCTCTTGCAGATAGATGCCAATGGCCTTTAAAAAATAAAACTGAAGAAAAAAGAAGAGAAAAATTAGTCAGAACATTCATTAGATGGTTTGGAAGCAAACAATCAATATGCAAATTCTAGAAATCACTGACATACATATAGGAATGCAATCTATCACAACAACGAAAATAAGTCAAACAACGGAGTAAGTAAAGAAAACAAAGTGCATCAAGTTAATTGCGTAAAAAAAGTGTCATTTACAATGATTATGGCACATCCATTAAAAATCAATCAATCTTTCCACACCTGTATTTGAGTGGCGACAAACACATGTATAAAAAGTTTCATTGTAAATCACCAATTAATATTAAACATAAATAATTATATAGTAAATAATCTGACCTACAAAAAAATAGTAAAAACATGACTTGAATCAAAAAATTAAAAAATGCATCGTACATCATGTATATAAAATCAAGACAAAACATACTCTATTTCTGAAAGCTAAAAGAAGAATTAAAAATTCTCTCAAAACTTCAATCACACAATTAGGTTGCATAAACAAACAAATACATTAGCGAAAAAATCATCCATATTTTAAAAATACGAAAGACCCATCAAAACTTAAAGTCATATCTCCAAACTATACATAAATTGATCTCAAAATTTTAAACAACACTATCTTTGTGACAAATAAGAACATATGAATCAAGCCCATTAAATAAACACCAAAGTAATCGAAAAACTAACACAAACATACCGTCAATCAATGAAAGTTATAGAAAAAAGGGATTTAAAAACCTTACAATGATTAGTGTCATAGTTCACATAATGTTAAAGAAACCAATACGTTAGAAGTTTGGCATTCGATCTACAAAGTTGAACCTGCAATGAAAAGAAAAAAAATGATAATCAGATATATTGAAGATTTATTAAAGAATTTAAAATTTAAATCGAGTTTGAAATCGTTCCAAATTATTTATTTTGACAACCTGGGCATACAGGTGGAACCAGTACCAGGGGCAATTATGATGGAGGCCTCGCAACCTGTGTTGGTTTTACAAGAAGGAATTGTTGAAGAAGCTAGCGATGAAGAGGAAAGTCCAGAGCAGGCCGCTGTGCGAGCCCGAATGGGGAAATGGGTTCGCAAGGAAACATCAACATTGGTAGACCTGCCTAATGGTATCACAAGAGAAACAACAATTGTGAATGAGTACGGGCATGTGGGAGCGACCCCTGACCCCGAGGCGGGAGTCATGAGGCAAGATGAAGCTGAATCTAGTCGGACTCGGAATGTTGAAATTGATCTGGACCCTCGCATCCCTGAGCATGTGGAGCGAGCCGGGGCCGCAGAGGATACCATATCTGTTCTTGTTGATGCCAAGGATTCTACGAAGGTTTTAAAAATCGGATCGCAGTTGAATCCCGATCTTAGGGGAAGGCTCGTGGAGTTTCTTAAAGCTAATTTGGACATATTTGCATGGTCTCATGAAGATATGGTAGGAATCGATCCCAATGTGATGTGTCATAGACTTAATCTTGATCCAAGCAAGAAGGGAGTGAGGCAGAAAAGAAGACCAATAAGTGGAGAGCGAGCCGAGGCTCTAAAAGAAGAAGTTGACAGATTACTCGAGGTCGGGCTCGTTAGGGAATCATTTTACCCTGACTGGCTCGCAAACCCTGTCCTAGTCAAGAAGCCAAATGGCAAGTGGAGGACATGTGTGGATTTTACTGATCTGAATAAGCATTGCCCGAAGGATAGTTTCCCTCTTCCAAGAATTGATCAATTGGTAGATGCAACAGCGGGCCACGCACTCTTAAGTTTCATGGATGCCTATTCCGGGTACAATCAGATACCCATGTATGGCCCCGACCAGGAGCACACTTCGTTTATCACAGACAGAGGTCTCTATTGCTATATTGGGATGCCCTTTGGTCTCCTCAATGCAGGTGCTACTTATCAGCGGCTCGTTAACATGATGTTTGAGAAGCAAATTGGAAAGACAATGGAGGTCTATGTAGATGACATGCTTGTGAAGTCCAAGGAGGCTGGGGATCATGTAGCCCACCTCGCAGAAATGTTCGATATATTGAGGAAATTCAGAATGAAGCTCAACCCCCAGAAGTGTGTTTTTGGGGTCAAATCTGGAAAGTTTTTGGGGTTTATTGTTAACCACAGAGGCATTGAGGCTAATCCAGCTAAAATAAAGGCATTGATGGAAATGAGGTCGCCAAGAAGTGTCAAGGAGGTACAAAGTTTAACTGGGAGGATCGCAGCATTGAATCGATTTGTTTCTAAATCATCAGATAAGTGCCATGAATTCTTTAAAGCGATCAAGAAGGTAGGAAGGAATTTTGAATGGACCCCTGAGTGCGAGGAAGCTTTTCAGAGGATAAAAGAGCATCTGGGGTCGCCTCCATTACTCTCTAAGCCTAATGAAGGTGAAGTTCTTATTGTTTACTTGGCAGTTTCAGAATATGCCATCAGTGCTGTCCTCGTTCGCGAGGAGGGAAAGCTTCAGCTCCCCGTGTATTATGTCAGTAAAAGACTGTTAGATGCTGAGACTCGCTACACCAACATGGAGAAGCTCGCCTATGCTATGGTTTTGGCTTCGCGAAAACTGAGGCCATATTTTCAGGCTCATAGTATCCAAGTTCGCACTGCATACCCACTCAGGCAAGTGATGAATAAACCCGAGGCCTCGGGCAGACTTTTAAAGTGGACCATAGAGCTGAGTCAGTTTGACATTGAGTACAAGCCTCGAGGCGCAATAAAGGGGCAAGCTTTAGCAGATTTCATATTGGAGTTTCCTTCTCAATTTGAGGAAGATGCCTGGGCTCTCATAGCGATCCCAGGAGTAGTTGAAACCAATCTTGAAGATGAAAATTCAGCCTCGTGGTGGGAATTATATGTCGATGGGGCATCTAACAAAGAAGGGGCCGGAGCTGGGATCGAGCTTGTTACACCTGAGGGTCGCAAGTTGAGTAGTGCTGTTCACTTCGCCTTCGAAGCTTCTAATAACGCAGCAGAATACGAGGCTCTCATAATCGGCCTCAAGCTCGCGATAGAAATGAAAGTAGAGAATCTCAATGCATATAGCGATTCTATGTTAGTCACGGGTCATGTTGGATGTGGATGGCAAGCCAGGGGACCCCAGATTGAGTTATATTTAAGGTGTGTGCAAAGGCTTATGAAGTCATTCAAGCAAGTAAAGGTAGAGTTTATCAGGAGGGCAAAAAATCAAGGAGCAGATGCCCTCGCAAAAATGGGCTCGCGACGCGAGGCTACTTTACTTGGGATTATCCCATTGGAAATTCAAAATAAACCTAGCGTACCAGAGGAATTTGTTATGGAAATAGCGAGCCAGGAGTCAACATGGATGGCCCCTATCTGGGGGTATGTAAAGAATGGAATGCTACCTCAGGATAAAAAAGAAGCAAGGAGGGTCAAATATCAGGCGGCTCGCTATGTTATTTATGACGAGGTCTTGTATCGAAGAGGGTTCAATACTCCACTTTTGAGGTGTGTCGATGGTGAAGAATGTAACTATATTTTGAGAGAGGTCCATGAAGGAATATGTGGTAATCACTCGGGGGGTAGTTCCCTAGCCCAGAAAATTTTACGACAAGGAAATTTCTGGCCCACATTGAAAAGGGATGCTTTTGAGTTCGCTAGGCGATGTGACAAGTGTCAAAGATATGCAAATTTCAGTAATGTCCCAGTAGCTCACCTCACCTCGTTGATGAGCCCTTGGCCCTTTGCTATGTGGGGAATAGATCTCATTGGTGAACTCCCTAAAGCTAAGGGAGGAGTAAAATATGCAGTCGTGGCTGTGGATTATTTCACTAAGTGGGCCGAGGCCGAGCCTCTTGCTACCATCACAGCTAAAAAATTGAAGGACTTCGTTTACAGAGCAATTGTTTGTCGCTATGGGATTCCATATCAGCTCATTTCAGATAATGGGAAGCAATTTGATAGCAAGGAGATGAAAGAATTTTGTGAGAGTTTGGGAATCAAGAAAAGTTTCTCTGCTGTGAGTCACCCTCAGACAAATGGACAAACCGAGGCCATCAACAAGATCATCAAGCATACCCTAAAAGCTAGGTTGGAGGAAAGTAAGGGCAATTGGCCCGAGGAGCTACCAAAGGTCTTGTGGTCATACAACACGACCCCAAGGTCTACCACAGGTGAGACTCCATTTTCTTTGACATACGGGTGCGAGGCCATGGTGCCCGTGGAAGTAGGGTCAGGCTCGTTCAGAAGGGAACATTACGACCCCAAGTCAAACGAAGTCAATCACAGGCTCTACTTAGACATGATTCAAGAGTCAAGAGAAGAGGCTCAGCTTAGGCTCGCTGCGTATCAAAGGCGGGCCGCAAGGTATTATAATGGAAAGGTTCGCGTGCCTCATCTTCGCGTAGGGGACTTGGTACTTAGGAGAGTAATGCCTAACACTAAGGTCTCGTCCCATGGGGTCTTTGGAGCTAATTGGGAAGGGCCCTATAAGGTTTATGGTGTCATCAATGAAGGGACTTATTATCTAACTGATATGGATGATAAGGTCATGCCACGAGCCTGGAATGCAGAACATTTGAGGAAATACTACCAGTAGAAGCTTCGCTCCTGGTGGTCTCCATCTACTACTACTTAGCATGAATAAATTCATACAAAGTACTCGGGGGGTAGTGCTCTTATAGACACCTCCTCGTTATGATGTAATGAAAGTTGGGCTTTGTCCCTAGTATTTATATTTATGAAGTTTGTTCTCCAAAAAAGTTGTGCAATTTTATTCTTTTGTCAGTGTTAAAAATTTTCAGGACTAGGCCAGCACAGCGTATGCGAGGCCGAACACCCTTCAGGTCAACGAGGTCGCGAGCGTGCACTTACTGCGACCTGAGGGAATGTCTTCAAAGTTTAGTTAAAAAGTATCCCCTCAAAGAAAAAGAAGTCAAGGTGCGACCTTAATCTCCGGATCGTATCTGCGACCTCGCAAGGAAGGCATTGCAAGTTTTGATCCTAAGGAGACAAGGTCCACCTTGAAGTTTAGCAATTTAAAAAAAAAAAAAAAATTCTACAAGGAAAGCCTCGCGGCTGCGAGACCAATCTACTTGCTAATATTTCAGAAACATAAAGAAGGCAAGCTATCTATAAAGCAAATGAAGACATGGAGAAATGAAGACAGTTACTGGGTCGCTACGCGAGCCCAACATACTACAAAGTTATCAAAAGTTATCAGAAAAATATTACAACTCGCGAGACATTCAAGGGGTGTCCGCATCCCCAGTTTAAAGTATCAGAGTAAAAAGATGAGAAAATTATGTAGCAGCCTCGCTGGGTTTCTCCTGGTTAGCAGCATTAACCTTGGCAGCTTCACTAGCAAGTCTGGCCGCTTCCTTGGCGTCTTCTTCTTCGATTTCCTTGCGGAGATCGGCAGCGAACTCAGCATTTCCAGGGCCAAGCTGTGACCAGTCAAAGTCAGGAACTTTTCTGATAAAATGTTTCATGAACTCAGCCTGGGCAGCCTCTTCAATATCTTCTCGGTTGTCCTGAGCAGCAGCGATCTCCTCCTTCAGCTTGGCTAGCTCCTCCATGTGTGCCTTCTTCAGCTCCTCCTCGTGTTGCTCCGCCTCAGTCAAAGATTTATGAAGGGCTGCCTTTTCATCGCCAACTTTTTTGAGCTCGGATCGAAGGGTCGCTGTTTCAGTTTGTAGCACTCGCTTGTAATTTTCCGCCATAAGCTTCTTCTCCTCCTCAGCTTTGGCCTTTAGGGACTTTAACTCTTTTTCCAATTTATCATTGGCGAAGACAACTTGCTTTAGCTCTCGAAGATGCGAGGCTTGGCGGATGAAGCCCTCAGCCAGGAATTTGAAGACTGCCTCAGAATTCTCAATTAACTCGGCTCCCACCCACTCAGTGCACTCCGATTCAGTAGCATGAGTATACCCATGCTTTGCATATAAATGATGCACTGGCGTCATGTCCGCAGGCTTTGTGACTTGGGGCAGGGGACCGGTTTTGTGTTTTTTGGAGATGTGTTCTTCAGGGTTAGCCTTGGCCTTTGAAGGTTGAGGAGCGACCCTAGCAGTTGCTGATGGAGGAGGGAGATCGTTTGTCTTCTTTGGTGGGGAGGCCGTTGAAGGCTTGGTAGGGATCTCCTTGTTCCTTGTACAAAAAGGAGGCCTGCGACTGCCTTTGCCTGACATGTCTACAAAAAGGAGAAAGAAAAAGCAGTTAAAAATAATTATCAAGAAAAGTAAAAATGCGAGGACAATGAAAGACAATTAATATGAAGAAATTATTGAACTACAGTATAAAGTATTCTTACTCTCTTCCACTGCCATTTTAGAGGACGAGGCTTCCTCTCGCACTTTTCTCTTTTGCGAGGCCTTCCTCGCACTTGAAGGCCCCGCCTCAGAAGGAAGCTGAATCCCGTCTTTCAAAAATCCGCATTCAATCAGGTTTTCTAAGGAAAGGAGGGTTCGCACATTCCTGTCTTCGCGAGGCATCTTCAATACATCATCATCTCGGGTTTTCTCTTCACCCTTCAAGACGGTTCGCACTTGACCGACTGGAAGATAGTTAAAGGATGTTTTTACTCTGGGCACCTCGTGGATATAGAAGTAAGGTCCCTTCCATGAGCCCGCGTTGCTCGGGGCACTATGGTATAAGTCTTTCTTATTAAATTCTGGCCAGACTGAGAAATATACATAGCCGAAGTCAGATGGCCCGCATCTCTTCAATTGCAAGAAGTATCCCATGGTCCTCGCATCGAGTGGGGGATATCCCAACTTGTGATAGATAATGTAGAGGGCTATCATGGCTCTATACCCATTAGGATTGATTTGGATAGGAGCAAGGTGGTAAGTCTCGCACACGTCTCTGATGAACGGATGAAGAGGTGAAGAGATGCCGATTTTCATCATAGCAGACGACAACACCATGCGAGGCACTCTTCCTCCGTTTTCAGTGTAGTTGAAGCGGTAGCATCGCATTGAGGCTGTGGGTAGAATGACCTTGCCTTCCGGTCTATATGTGTCAACTGCCTTTCTTAAAGATTTAGCATCGAGAGAGGTAGATAAGTCTCTGCAGCCTAGAGTGTGAGGCTGACCTGGTTTCACCTTCGAGCCCTCTTCAATATTTTCAGGGCGAGGTCCTCCCACATAAACAGTGCCCTCCAGTTCAGGTTGAGGGGTCGGAATGTAAGGTTGAGGAGAAGCTTCAGGAACGTAGCTGTAATCTTCAAAGTTAACCACTCTGGCCACTTCGTCTAGACCGCCATCATCAGAGCTAGGCTCTTCATAATCCGAGTCATCAGAGTTCGCCTCGTTGTCACCTCCACCCTCAATCTCGTAGTAAGCGTGGCCGAGGGAGTCTATTGATGAGGTGCTGGTCAATACTATGGGACTTATGTTGAGGAGATTCTTGTTGAGAGGAGAAAGGGGTTTGGGGAAGTTGGAAAAGAATTCCTGTCCTCTCTTTAGCAGTTTGTCGACCTCGCCTTGAACAGAGGAGAGAGGAACGGTTAAAGATGCTGGGTTTATTGAGCTTGAGGGGAGATCAATAGAGCGGCTCTGCGAGGTGGAAGGTCGTCGTGATCTCCATGTTGTTAGAGGGGTCTCTCGGGTAAATTCCTCCTGGGACCATTGAGGATCCATGTATAGTTTGAAGGATTGGGTGCTTGCACTTGTAGCCTTAGCAATGTTTGCGGCCGCTCGCTCGCTGATGGAAATGTGAGGGAGAGGTGAAGGAGTCCTTGAGCTATCGCTAGACATCTGAAAAGATGGTGGAATATTAGTGTGTGCGCTTACAGAATATCAAAGAAGATAAAAGAAGAAGAAATGTTTAAAGAGAAGGCTCTAAGTGTTCCTACTTCGTACATAAAGAATAGGGGGTCGCGTAACTACTTTATTTGGAGATCATATGCCTACTTATTAAATGGGTCGCGCTCTTCGGTCTAGCGAGGTAGGGCTCGCAATGTGAAATTGAGTATGTGGGGTCGCAATTAGTAAGGCTCGCATCGCATATAATTTTCAGCAAATATTTACAAAATTGAGCTACACATGCATTCAAATGAAGAACAAGAGAGAGAAACTTACTTTTTGATGAAGAATGGTTGAAGATCTTGAGAAAGGTTGGCCTCGTTCTTGATTGATAGCGAGCTGGGTCTCTGTTTGATCCGGGAGCAAATTGGCAGCACTTCGGTATGTTGTTAATAAGGAAAGTGACAAATGATTTGAAATTTGAGGTTTATATAGTAGTGAGGAGAGAGACGAACAAACTACACGTGTCATCATCTCAGCAGGTGTGACCAGATCTAGAGACGCGCCAGCTGTTAGCATTTATTCAAAATCATTGGGCCTACGATGAGAGCCCATAAAGGAGTAATTGATAATGGGCCTTGGCCTCGCATTCAATTTTCTGGGAGACATTCTCTGAGTCCACATCGCATTTCTAATGGCAATATGGACTCGGGGGGTCGTTGTTATGCCCGAATTTGGCATAAGTCCTAAACAGGCCTAATGGGCTAGAATGTCAGTACATCTCACATAATGGGCCTAAGAATGAGGAATGGGTCATTAAAGTTCGCCATCATGAGAGGATTCATCATATTATTTTTGTACAGCGGATCGCCAGCGAGCCCTAGTAGCGGGGTCGCAGTTCGCGAGGTCTAGCGAGGCCTAGAGGTCCAGCGTGGCCTAGTATGTTACTATGAAGGCTAATGGTCAGGCCCAGCGAGGTCGCATAAGTAGGTTATCTCCATTCAGCGAGGATCGCCTCGCATGGCCAGACCCAGCGAGGTCGCATGCGAGGTCATCTAGTCAGTATCGCTATTAAAGATGATTATGTCAGCTGCGGGTTCCCCTTTATGGGTCATGAACAGAATAAATGGGTAGAAAAACAACCCAAGGAGATGACTAGTGAATTTGGGCCAAGCCGAGCCCATAGAAACCCTAGCCCATCTAGATAACTTTTTCTCTAAGAGAACTACGTATGGCTTGATCCCTATAAATAGGGTACGTAGGCATCTTGTAAAGGATGAGAAACAGTTCACCACTGATTATCAATATACAAGAGCAGCCACATCAATAAACACAAACCCTAATCCCAATTCTTCTTATAAGCAAAATATCCGTATTTTGCTCCGTAAATCCAGCAACCTCCATAAATATTGTTATACAATATTCTCCCTATAACAAATTATATTATGTTATTATTTATTTTAGGTATATTTATGTTTCTTTATAATGAGGGTAAATAAGTAAATTCACTAAGTACCAAAAAACAGGTACCAAGACTTTCAATGTTTCGGAATTTATATAATAGTATAGATACCTTATTATTGAATATATTTTTAGTATAAATTGTGCATTCCTTCAAAATAAAATTAAATAATTATGTTATATTTAAAATAAAATTGTTTTAAACAAGCATTTTGCTTATGAATGGATAAATGTTGAATGAAATATTCAAAAAGCGAGATCCCTAAAAATAGATGATGAAGCTATTTTTTTTGGGTATAACAAAGGTCTTTGACGTATCAATTTCTCTATACTACGTCTCGAACTCCAACAATTCTCTACCTAATATTTAAATTAGAAATAAATAAAAAATTAAAAGAGGACAAAATTTGTAGAAGGTAGCAAGACAAAGTGAATGTATGTCGAGGACAAAATGGATTATTATTATTATTATTATTTTCTCCGTCCCATAATTCTTGTCTCATTTTTGACATTTCAAAGTCAAATGGAACAATTTTGACTAACAACTTAAACATATTTTATATTTTTTGAAAAAAAATTATAATAGAATTTAACTCTTCTATTTTATGAATCAATTTATGAAGTCATAAAATTATAAATAAATATTTTCAAATTATTAGTCAAAGTTAAATAATTTTGACTTTGAAAAGTAAAAATGAGAAAAGAATTATGAGAGGGAGGAAGTATTGTAAGTAAGTGATGCATATAATTGTTATATTCCCATGTCTCAGGAATCAGGACAGTCCATAGATAACCCTCATGAGTCATGACCAAATTGCCTCTGCCCTGCATAACGTGCTAAACTACACAAAAAAAACATGTGCCAACTGGCAACCAGTAATATGACGTGGCAACAAACATGGTACTGTAGTATATGAGGCTATGAAAATCTTACTGTTGCCACAAAGGCAAGCCAAACTTTAGGAGTAACAAGTACATGTAAGCATGTGACATCGCAAAAGAAGACCATCACCCCAAACAAATAACGAAAATGTACTGGAAAAAATGACATACCTCGATGCTCGATAGCTTCCTGTCAAAGTACAAGAATGGTCTCTCGAAATTGTGTGACTTTCACAAGGATTTCATAGTACTGCAAAGTTTCCTTTCTTTGGAATGTAACCCGCATCTGTAACTCCAGTGGTGTTGTGATGATGAGCATACAGGATTCATGTTATTTATGTTCAGTGTAAGCCTTATCAAGTACTTACAGTTTCAGATGTGCATGTTATATCCAGGAACCAAGTCAAGCAACCAACTGCATGACTCCGACAAGGAGACAGAGCAAACTTTACGAGGATGCTGGTACCTAGTAGTCACCTGCATAAACTCGATACCTTTAAGAATCTACTCTAAATATTGAGATCAGCAATGTAATCTCTCCCCACTATATGTGCACTTACAGCTTGAACTTAACCAGCTGACATGTCTGTTCTTAACATCGACCTTGCTTACACACTAAACAATGGTTTAGCAAAAAACAAAATTATTAGGAGTGTTTGTTTTATAAATATAACTTCTGCAAACTATCTGGATCATATCAATGGAAAGAAACATCAAAGAGCCCTAGGTATGTCCATGCGGGTAGAAAGAGCATCTTTTGAGCAGGTACGTTCAGCAGCGGTTCGATAATCTAAAGAAGCGAAAAGATCCTAGAACCTTTACTGAGCAAGATTTGGATGAACGGGTCCACAAACACAGCAAGAGGAAGAGGAAAAAAGCGCCAACGTCGTGAACGAAAGATAGAGAAAAAGAAGGAGAAGGCGTCTACGGGAGAAGTTGTAATACACCGTGATGTTGCAGCTATGATGGGTTTTGGTTCATCAAAGAACTGTATATGACTTTTAGGTTTCTATACAACGTTTGCATGAATCAACTATTCGGTGAGACCGTGAGTGCTGGAAAGAGTGGGAAGTTCTGATGCCAACAGGACTGGTTAAGATACTAAAAAAATATGATAAAAGAACTGGTGCACTCCTTCGTTTGCCCTTTATTCAGAAGGTTCTACAGCAACCCTTCTTCACCACCGACCTGCTTTACAAGCTTGTGAAAGAGTGTGAGGCAATGCTAGACCGCCTCTTCCCTCTGGCTGAGCTACCCCCTTCCTCTGAGGTACCTGACAAAGAAGATCTATCAACCTCAGGATCTGCCAAGAGTGATGATTTGGTTAGAAGTACCAAGGAAGTAGCTGATATCGAGTACGTGAAGAGTTTGTATATGAAGAGCACCATATCAGCATTACGATCTTAAAAAAAAATTCGAAGCGGGAGCTCCACTGTTAGTGCTTTTTCTTTGCCACCCCTGCAAATAAGTGGAAGGGAGGATGCATGGATTCAAACTCCAGTTCTTCAACAAGAAGCCAAATAGTTCATTAAGGTCTTTAGTCTTTGAATTCCCCTGCCACACATCATTTAGAGTTTGATTTTGTACCTTTGTTGGCCTTTTTTCCTTGTACAATGTATGTAGTTAGATACTAATTACACAAGTTAAATTAGTAAATTTGTAATATCATAGAGTTTCTTGTACACAAATGCTTGTTATCTACATGATTTTTCGCAAATGCAGGAAACGTTGGTACATGTAAATTCGCATAGCAGTCCATTCTTTTACAGGGCCATAAATCTTTCAAATCAGCAAATTCCCTTACCTCCCTTTTGTCATTATTGTACTATACTATTAACATCCCATCCCAAACTTTATAAAGTGGGTGCAACCTGCAATCCACAAAGTATTGGCCGTTTGATTTTAAATGTACAACATCATGTTGTTATTCTTTGCATGCATGCGTTTATTAGTTTGGATTGGGCAACACTCAAAAAAATTAATGTCTCTGGCGTATCATAATAACATATAGCTATCTACTAGTCACTTTCTTACATTTATTGATGTCTTTATAATACATCTCATCTTAGAATCTTACAGAGCAAAAGAGAAAAACAGAGCAAGAAAAAGAGATAGCAAAGCAGAGACAATGGAGAGACAAAAAAGTGCCGTGAAGAACGAATTGGCGTCGGCCAAAACTCAGTTGCGAAAACAGAGTTATGGGTTGAGGAAACAAAACACAGCACTGAAAATGAGAAAGATTGCTGGGCTTCAAAAGGATGTTAAGGAGCTGGAGCGCGAGCAGCAGGGAGGCCAGGGCGGCGAGCAGGGAGGGGGAGGCCAGGGCGGCGAGCAGGGAGGGGGAGGCGAACAGCAATAGTTTTATATACTTATATATATAGATAGATATCTATATTGTGTTCTTCGCGGCCCAAAGTTTTATATAATTGGGCATATATATAATAATATATATAGATAGATAGATAGATTGTGTGTAGTATATTATGGATTATGTTGTTGCTTGCTTATCATTCTTAAATTACTACCTTTAGTAGTTTTGTAGTGAAGTGTTGAATTCTGAACCAGTGTCCTCTCTGCTATAACTTGAGTTTCGATTTTATTATCCACTTGCTCATCTCCCACTGTTTCTGCAGCAGCATCGTCTTTGGCAACTTCTTCTGCTTTTTGCATTCTTAAAATTTTTTGCTCCAATAAAAATTTTCCAGAATGAGGTTACCTTCTCGGATAGTTTAGCAGTGACATTTGCTCCCTCCATAGTTCCTCTGGATAGAAGAGGGACAAAATATTACCCCCTATTTTGTTTGAAAATAGTAATTGTATTCTTTCCTCATGTATACGTTTGCCTTCTAGCTGGAGGTCACACGGGCTGAATTTAACTATGCATAAAGCTTGGTGAGATTGCATTAGAATTGGGGATCAAATGCAATCATATGCGAACGATAGAGATAGTTTCTAGTATATATCTTCATCCACCTCTTTTGTATTTGTAATTTGTAATATAAACAACTCAAACTTGGGGAAGAATGAGTTTACAGTCCTGCTCCTGCCTACGAAGGATGATTAAAAGTTGGATTATGTTGTTGCTTGCTTATCATTCTTAAATAACTACCTTTAATAGTTTTGTAGTGAAGTGTTGAATTCTGAACCAGTGTCCCTCCCTATATGCAATATGCATGCTGTCAAACCCTTTACTTTTTCTGTGCATGTATTAATCAGACATCTTGAATCATGGGAAGGAAGTAAAGAAAAATGTGATAATTGCTAAATGCAAGTGATTCGATTAGTACTAAAATAGTCGCGAGAAATCAAAAGATCAATTTTAACTCTTTAACTCAAAACCCTGCATTCATGTTAGAGAGAGTAAAAGATCCCTATCTAAGAGCAAGTCCAATAATATCCTAGTGCATAAGCGGATACTGCAAACAAGAAGAGCGTAGAGAGGCGAAAACAGAGTGTTTATAAGCGGATACTGCAATGTGGAGAAGCCACATATGAAATTGAAGTAACCAGTCAGCGAATGTGTTTAGTGCAAGTATATATACTCCAGGTATGGCATCAAATTGTGGCGAGTGTTCAAGCTTTTGATGCAATTGTTGCAATTTGAAATGCAATTGTTTTACAATTTTATATGCAATTTTATTGTATTTTTGAAAAAAAATCTATATATTATAAATTAGTGGATAGCCCTTACCTAAGGTTCGGTATCCATATTTAGGTTTGGACAAAATTTTGTATTGGTTTTGACCCACTGGATAATCCATTTTTAGGTTTGGTATCCATATTACGTTTGGGAAAGATCCAAATTAAGTATTTGACCCATTATTAATTAAAGAAAGTTTGTATACAAATTTAAATACTATCAATATATTCTCTTAATATTTATGGTAAGATTATTAATGAAAATTTGACTAAATCTTTTAATTTTGGTAAGCTTATTAATATATATATCACATAACAGATATGGAAATTTAAATAATTTTATCTTTGATTGCATTTGTTATAATATAGAAAAGTAATATTTTATTAATATTAATTTTTTCAATATTAATTTATTTGATCTTAAATATAAAGTTATTTTCTTTATTTAATTTTTATTATTAAATATCATAATTATTATAAAATTTAAATTTAAACTACCGTGTGCGTAGCACGGGCACATAATAGATATAGAAAATTTAAATAATTTTATCTTGAGAATTTACAAAAAAATACTAGGTTTAAAGTTTTTCTTTGTAAAAATACCATCTCCTTTAATTATTTGCATATTTACTATCTTAATTGCAAAAATACTATATTTCCTCTTTAAACCCAATTTTATTTTTTTTTAAAACTTTTTTTAAAAAATAATTCGGATTACTATTCATCGATTTTTTTTTAAGATAGGGTGATTTTAGTGGATTTGGATTGCAAGGCCCCGTCAGGGGCCATATTCAACTAAATACAACCAAATGCAACTTTTTTTTAAGGTGATGGATTTGGGTTGTAAGGCCCCGCCAGGGGCCATATTCAACTCAATGCAACTGAAAAACAAAAGTTGCATTCAGTTGCATGTGGTTGCATTCAGTTGCATAAGAAAGTTCTATTTTTCAGCTATCATTTTCAACCTGTTTTTTGAAATATATATATATATATATTACTTCAAAAATTTGCTTTTATCAATTTATTTTTCAAAAAGCCTCTTTTATCTTTGATTGCATTTGTTATAGTATAGAAAAATAATATTTTAATAATATTACTTCTTTCAATATTAATTTATTTGATCTTAAATATAAAATTATTTTCTTTATTTAATCATTATTGTTTTATATCATTTGTTATGAAATTTAAATTTGAACTACCGTATGCGTAGCACGGGTTATAATCTAGTTAAATTAAAAATATGAATATTTTTGAAAATTTCCCTTGATAATTTGCCATGATCCGGAAACCTCTTTGAAAAGTAGTCTTTAATTTAATAAAGTAGCTTCTGTGGCAAACTAAATTTAATAAAAAATGAAACGAAGTAGTCTTTAATTTAGTTTTCTTTTTATGTAAAGGGTTGTACACTCTCTGGTTCTTCTAAATAAATACAAGCAGGAAAATTTTACTCAGAAAACTAAGAGGCACTTTAGTGATAAATGTAATGAAACCCTATGTGTCTACCAATAATAAGTTGAGAAAGTGATGTGATTCATTTGTGATCAGGACAATTATTGGTCACTTAAAGTATTGAGGATGAACGAAATTAATTACTAGCTTGTAGCTACATTCTGCTTCAATTCCGTTCAAATTATTTGGAGAGTCGGTTACGATATCCATCCCTTTTTAATTGTCATACTTTAAAAAAGAAACTATTCATAAATTATAAGTTGCCTCCCATTTACTTTTTTTTTAATATATGTATTTTTTCTAAATATAACAATTAAAAAAAACGTAGAGAGTACATTTTATGTCGGTTTGAACCCATACATGATACATGTAGCATGTTTTTGTGGTTGCTAATTCTTCGTCAATTGACTATTTTACCAAACCAATCTTACGTTTTCGATCATTCTTAGTTAATCAACTGTCTTGTTGACAAAATTTTATGTTTCCATTCAAGGTTAATTTGATCGATCTGACAAATTAAATTTGGTGGTTCTTATTTCATTCCAACCATTTTTAAACTAAAAAATAATATGTTTGCCGTCAGTTTAATCCTAAATTCTTTTTTGTTTGAAATGTAATCGAAATTGGAAAATGTAACGCTTTTATATATGCCTATGCTTTTACATACCTGAATGATGAATAACACAATTTAAGTAAGGAGGCCTAAAATATGTATTGTTAGTTAATTACAAAAGTTTAGAAAATCAATTGAATGTCGTATGCATTAGTATACTATTATCTTGCAAAAATTACGCAAAGAAGAAAGCGAAGATCAAACAGAAAACATGACAATGTGACAATGGTACTCCCTGCATTAATATGTCTGTAACGTACACACTAAAAATACAGGACCATTTGACTATCGTTGGTAAGATCTAATGATAAGTGGTACATCAATATTAATCTAGTAATTATGCAGCTGGTGCATAATCATAGCCACCATCATCATCGAGCATACACTACGTCAAAACAGTCAATAGATATTAGTTCTGGGTCGATGTAAAAAACTTTCAAAACCGATCTCTAACTGGGTGAGGTTAAAAGTCCATGTGTTTTACATCGGTTCTAGGTCGATGTTAAAAACTACTTATTACATCAGTTTCTAACCGATGTGAATAGTTGTTAACAACATCAGTTTTTAAATTATAAGCGATGTATAAACCCCTGTACTACATCGATTTTGGTTAAAATCGATGTTGTAAAGTGTATACTACATCGGTTTTGGATAGAAACCCGATGTTGTAAATTTTATACCACATCGTTTTTTAACCAATGTAAAATAAATCCATGAAATTGCAAAATTAGACATCAGTTTTTAGGTGATGTGGTATAGGCTCAAATTGATGTCTTTTTTTTTTTGCAGGAACATCAGTTTTGCTTTAAAAAGTGATGTATGTTCTTTGTTTTAACATCATTTTTTTTCAATAACAATGTGATGTGTTATATTTCCATAATTATGTGCCCAAAAAAATTACCAAAATCGGCAATGCACGTTCAAATAGACTTATCATATACCACCAAAGTTAGCAATACAACGAATTCACCCAAAAGCATAATTCATTAACAATCTACTACACCAATAACCAAAATCATCCACATTCACCAAAGTTACAACAAACTCCATATTCACAACTACATAAACTACCCCAACTACTAATATATTCTCACTAAGGGGCTTAAGTTCACAATAACAAGGTGAATTATTGAACAAGGTGTTGAATTCAGATTGTGTTTACACTCGATATTTAAAGATTGAATTTTATCAGTATTGCATTCAACCTCCCCTTTAGCAATACTCCGGGACCAACAAAATATAAATTTAAAAAAGAAATCGAAAAGAAGATATTCATACATAAATTAATGAATATAATATTGTACAAATTTTAATAAACATAGACAACTAAATAAATTACATACTTATTTTTTATTTTGATTTTGTATCACGTTTTCTTAGGCCGACAACCGTTGTAATAAATACATATAGATAAAAAAAACAAATTTGGTTGAATTAATTAAAAGAAGCCATTAGAATATTATGATCAAGAACAATGAGAATATAATAATGACAAATTAACAATTAACAATAAATAAATAAAGAGGGAATGATAAAAATTCAAATTTTTTGTACCAAGTTTCTCAAGTGAGTGCTTCTATTTGAGAGAAGTAGAGAAATATCTCCTAATTCTTGTTCACACGATCATGTGTCTTCGAGATCACTAACAACAAAATACAAAATGCAAAGCAAAAAACAACTAATGGTTACTAATAATCCATAATTATAACTAAAATCATAACAAATCATAAATTTAAAAATAAAATGAATAAAGCAAATATTAAATTAGTAAATTAAAATGTTAAAAACCAACAAAAAAAACTTCCTGAAAATCACAAAAAATCAGTGGAGCACACACATAGCAATGTACTGTGAAAATTAAACAAAATAAGAGTGAATAAAAAAACAAAAAAAAAGAGCGAAGACAAAGGCAAGAAAAAAGTGTTACATGATAAAATTTGATCATTAGAAGCGATGCTTGTATATATATAAGTATATAATTTTTTTCTATTTTCGAATATGTAAATTTGAATTCTTCTTCCATATAAATTCAAAACCCTTTTTTAATTTGAAGATGTTAATTTAAAAAAAAGGAAGTTCTGAAATATAATTTTTTTTTTCTATTTCGAATATATAATTTGACTTCTTCTTTCCTACAAATTCGAAAACCTTTTATATTTCGAAGATTTTAATGTTATTGTTAAAAAAGGAAATTTTGATTTCTTTTCTAAAAAACAGGGCCTAAAGAAGGAAATTTTAATTTTATTATTTAAAATAGTGGAGCTCTAGAAAAATAGATAAATAGGATCCGAACGATTCTAGAGTTCCCGTATTAAATTATTAATATCAAGTCTTTTGCATCTATATATATCACAAATCTTCAACCAAGATTTGTGATTTATTAAAATAAAATTAAAATTTATCCCCTTTTTTTTGACAAACAAAAAAGAGTTTTATTAACTTAACATATCAGTTTCCAATACATCCAAAGCATCAACGGGGACATCCCCCCTATTAAACACTCGATCTGGAGAAGAATACAACTGTCTAGCTAAGACATGAGCAGCCATATTAGCAGATCCCATTTTATAATGCTCCTTACAAAGAAATCCTAGAACTGGAGAACAATTTAAGATGATTGATTACTATCCGTGTTTCGCACAATTATTGGCTAGTATATAAAAATATAATAAATGGTACAATTAAAATTATAATTTAAGATAATTAGTCACGAAGCACGTCGGCTAGTATATAAAGGTACCAGGATTTAAAATATAATCCATATTTCGACGTAGTGTTTTTCATATATTGGACGTTGAATCTGTGCTGACTGGACAGCTTTGCAGGAATCAAGCAGAGTTATCTAAGTTGTAAGGATGGAAAGCCTGTCATGTGGTTTGTGGCTCTTTCGGTTTCGAGATCAGTATGACCACATTTTGCAAGGAAAAAGAGTCTAGTTTGCAAGATCACAGATGCTCTGGTTTTGATATAACATCGCTGTGAGGTTCACATTTTCATTAGGACCTTCTGCAGTTTGTATAACAATTGTGTCATCAGTTGCACATCAGAATCTGGAGCTTGAACAACTCGATGTGAAGACAGCTTTTCTGCATGGAGAGCTGGAGGAGGAGATATACATGACTCAGCCAGATGGTTTTTAGGTTCCTGGAAAAGAAGATTATGTGTGCAAGTTATTGAAGTCCTTGTATAGACTAAAGCAGTCTCCAAGGCAGTGGTACAAGAAATTTGATAGCTATATGATAGGTATTGGCTACACCAGGAGTCCGTATGATTGCTGTGTTTATCACAATAAGACAACAAATGATTCTTTCATTTGTCTAGTCCTGTATGTCGATGATATGTTGATAGCTACAGAGAAGAAGTCTGATATTCAGAAGTTGAAATGTCTCCTCAGTGATGAGTTTGAAATGAAAGATTTGGGTGCGGCTCGGAAAATTCTGGGAATGGAGATTTATAGGGATAGAAGCAAAAGAAAGCTCTTCTTGTCACAGAAGGGATACATTCAGAAGATTTTGTCAAGGTTTGGCATGTCCACAACAAAGCCCATAGATACTCCTAGTGCTGCAAATGCACATCTGTCTATTGCTTTTGCACTTAAGTCTGCTGAGGAAAAAGAGTACATGTCTCAAGTTCCCTATGCTAGTGTAGTAGGAAGCTTGATGTATGCAATGGTCTGCACTAGGCCTGATCTTGCACAGTCTGTCAGTGTTGTTAGTAGGTTCATGGGTGATCCAGGCAAGGAGCACTGGCAAGTTGTGAGGAGGTTATTTCGCTACTTAAAAGTTACGTCTGATGTGGTCTCATTTATGAAGGTGATACTGAGTGTTTGGTGACAGGGTTTTCAGACTCTGATTATGCTGGAGATATTGACAGTAGAAGATCTATGACTGGTTATGCTTTCACTCTGGGTGGTTCGATTGTCAGTTGGAAAGCTACTCTGCAACCTACAGTGACTTTGCCTACTACAGAAGCAGAGTACATGGCATTGACAGAAGCCACAAAAGAAGTAATCTGGTTGAAAGGATTGGTCAGTGATTTGGGTCTACATCATGATCAGGCTACGGTATTTTGTGACAGTCTCAGTGCAATCTGTTTAGCCAAGGATCAAGTCCATCATGAGCGGACTAAACACATAAATGTGAGATATCATTTTCTAAGAAGTGAGACGAGAATTAAGGTGATAAAAGTGGGTACTGCTGATAACCGAGCTGATATGCTCACCAAGCCGGTTCCACATAGCAAGTTTCAACATTGTTTGAACTTGCTAAATGTTCGGAGTTGTTGACTGCCCTTTTGAGGGCAAAATCTGAGCCAGAAGAGTTTTATCTGGTACATCTGATATTATTATAATTCGTCTGGTACATCTGTTATAATTCGTCTGGTATATCTGTTATAATGCGTCTGGTACATCTTTTATCTGTTTTTTGTTGCTTTGATCAAGGGAGTTCTTTTCTCGTGTAGAACAAGAATCGAATCCACTTGAATCAACATTATGAGCATTCCCTTCTATCTCTTTCAAACCACAAGCTTCAACCTTACCAGATATATCTTTACCTTTTCTCTTATATTCCCTCAACTCATCATCAACTTGATCAATGTACATGCCCATTGCCCACACTGGACTGCTCAAAGTTACCTGCCAATAAATTTGTTAGAATAAACATATCAAATTGCCAATCCTCTTTAATGTTGGGGTTACAAAACTATTTATAGGGACCTTCTTTGGGCCTTTATTGGGCTTGGCTCTCTAAGTGGGCCTCAGGCCCAACATTCAGTCCCCCCTTAAGTTTATAAAAGTATCTTCAGATCTTTTTGTTTTTCTTTTCTCCCTATTTACAACCTTTTTACAAGAAAAATTGCAAGGAGAATTTACAAGACAAATTTTACAACAGGAAAAAAGAAGAGATAAAAATTTGGGACAAATACACATTCACCATGCACCATCATACACCTTAGTAGTTGTACACTACCCATGTGTGTGATTCTATATAAAGCCAACAACCCCCTTTATTTATTTCAATGTGGGACAAATACACATTTTCATTTCAAGCTTATTCAAGCTACTAACTTCAACTCCATTTCTCTATGGGTTTCACTAAGAAAATTACTCAGACCCATATATGAAAATTTAAGTCCTCATAGTAAGGAACAATTTCCAATCGTTAAAATCCGGAATTAACAACAAGAACATAAAATACTTATGCTCTACAAACTCCATTTACTAACAGTATAATAGTCATGGCTTTTAGTGTTGGGTAATGCTAATGAATTTCAAACTTGTGGAGACAATTTTCAATTTTTTATCTTCCTTTTTTGCCTATTTTCTAATCCAATTTTTGCTCTCACATCCATCGTTCTAATTCTATTATTATTGCATCTATCAGGAAGTGAAGTATTTAAAACTGTTTCGTAATTTAAACTTGCTTGTTACGGGGCTGAGGATTTAATTTTCTGATGCAATCTTTATTTGGTACTAGTTGATTAACTTCCTCTTTCAACAGGACTGGTTAAGAATTTAAGATACTAAAACAATATGATAAAAGAACTGGTGCACTCCTTCGTTTGCCCTTTATTCAGAAGGTTCTACAACAACCCTTCTTCACCACCGACCTGCTTTTTTTTTTCTATTTTTATTTAAATTTTTAATGTAATTCACAAACTAGTAAAAAAAGGGTGAAAAATCGTAAAAATAGAAAATTATTTAATTTAATGTAACATGAATAACAGAATTAATGAATATTAATATTTGAATTTTTATGAATTTTAATTTGAATTTCATCTTATTTTCTCTATTTTAACTAATTTTAACAAATTTATGTTCATATTAAAACATGGCAGCATATTGAAACATGGCGGGTCCGTTATTCAAAAAAAAAAAAAAAAAAAAAAAAAAAAGAAACATGGCGGGTCCGCTTTGAAATTATGCGAACAGGGATATCACCGGGTCTCTAACAAATTTCCTTATTTGAATATATAATATAAAGTCTATGTAGTTAAGTTGATTTGTCGATTGGTATGGTAAATAAATGTTAGCAAACGAGGCACACCATCACTAGTAAACCGGCAATAATGAGTAGAAAGGAACTTTCCTTTTCTTATTTTTGTTTTCAGTTTCAAGAAAAAGTAAAAACAAGATTTGTTGTCACAATGGCCTCGTTAGAGATTTCAAGTGTAAACTCACGAAATTACCTAAAAATAAAAATAATGTGGGAATGATTTCAAATTGGCGAATAATTACAATTGTACACGCCTAAAATTAACCACCTAGTTATGATTAGGTTTAGGTCTAATTCAAATTAAAATTGGATAAAATTTGGATTAAGATTGGATAGATTTCTGTTCGGATTAGAATTGGTTTGGATCCTTTCTGATCATTATTCATACATTATTTTAATTTTTGAGATTTTAAAAAACTAGCTTAAAACTCGTGCAATGCACAGATTTTTTTAAATATTATATTAATTTTTTTTAATTTGAATTAATTTTTTTTAAATAAAAATTTTGGAGGTTTGAATTTTTAAATGAGATGATGATCATAATTATATAAATGTTATACGTGATATTTATAGAAAAGGAGTGATTTTAGTTAGAAAATATAAAAATGTGATAGGTTTTAGTTGAAAAGATAATCAGTTTATTATTAGTAATTATAAAATTATTATTTTATTTTATTGAATAGAATGTCCGTGATATACTTCGAAAAGAGATGATCCTGAAAAAGGTAATCGGTTAATTATTAGTATTATAATAATATTATTTTATTTTATTAAATAGAACCGTCAGTGATATAATTAGAAAAAGAGAGATTTTAATTTAAGAAAATTAGAAAAAATAAAGTGAAAATTAAATAGGTGACATACTTTAAGTGAAAAAGGTAATTAATTAGTTTATAGTAATTTTAATTTAATTGTTATTTTATTAAATTAAATTGCTTGTAGTGATTTTAGAAAATGCTAAATTAATGTTACCCGTGATATTTTTAGAAAAAAAGAAATTTAATTAGAAAAAATAAAAAAAATGGTACATTTTGAACCGAAAAGATAATTGATTAATTAATAGCATTATAATGTTATTATTTTATTTTTCTTTAAATAGAATGGCCGTGATATAATTTGAAAAAGAGATATTTTAGTTAACGTGAAGTAAGGGTAAATAAATAAAATCAACAGGTACCAACCAAACAAACTTTTAATGTTTCGGCTTTTATATAATAATGAAATGTTAACCATCATAAAAGTATAGAGGTCCTGTAATAAAAGAGTACCTATATTATTAATTGCAATTATTATTCTATTATATTATAGACATTTTTTAAATATAAATTAATGGAGTCTAAAGTTGTATATAATACTATATTCTCGACTTTTATTTTGATTGTTAGTTAAAAAACTCGTAGTATAAAATTTCACTATTTAATTAACTTAATATTTAATAATATTATTTTAATTAATTGAATTTATATAACTTCATTAATTAATGGAGTCCTAAATTGTATATAATACTATATTCTCGATTTTTAGTTAATAGACTCCTACTATCTAACTTCACTAATAAATTAAATAAATATATAATATTATTAAATTAATTGCTTATATTAATTTAATATCTAGTGGCATATCGTGTCATACTATTAAAAGGGGGATTCTTATTTTAATAAAGAGTATAAATATTCTCTACCTCTCGAGACCCTCTACGGCTCTACCTGCACAATAGATGGGTTAACTATGATGTGATATTTTCGGGTATATATTAATGATTGTAAGATTTGTTGTAAATTAAAAATGTAACGTGTTTTAATTAAAAAATATTAATGATGGAAATCTATGATACGATTGATATTTTTAGGTGTTTAATTTGAAAAAGGCAATCGACTAATTACAATTAATTTTATTATATTAATGTGTGAAGGCAATCGACTAATTACCATCAATTTTATTATCTTAATCGACTAATTATCATTAATTACAACGTGTTTTAATTGAAAAAAAATATTAATGATGGAAAGATATGATACTCTTGATGTTTTTAAGTGTTTATAAAATGTATTATCTCGACTAATTACCATTAATTATATTATGTTATTATTTATTTTAGGTATATTTATGTTTCTTTATAATGAAGGGTAAATAAGTAAATTTACTAAGTACCAAAAAACCGGTACCAAGACTTTCAATGTTTCGGAATTTATATAATAGTATAGATACCTTATTATTGAATATATTTTTAGTATAAATTGTGCATTCCTTCAAAATAAAATTAAATAATTATGTTATATTTAAAATAAAATTGTTTTAAACAAGCATTTTGCTTATGAATGGGTAAATGTTGAATGAAATATTCATATATATATATATATATATATATATATATATATTATTCATTAAAACCCGTTAAAATTATAAAAACTACTTAATTCAACATTTTTCTAATTCGGATCTAAATTGGATGCAATATTTCGAGCCATATTCGATTAGAATAATTGTTTATTCGATTTTGATCGGTTCCAAGTTGCAACCGTGTCTTGTATTTCAGATTATTTTCAATTAAAATTTTGGTTCAAATATTGTTCGGATCGAATCAAATTGATTTTTGAATAATTATCAGATTTTTCAATTCGGATATAAAATTAGATTCGATTTAATGAATTTTGGTTCGATTTTTCAATCCAAAACAATTTTGCCAGATCTAGTTGCAGGGATATATATAAGAAGAGAGAGAGTTTAAAGTTGATAGGTACATACAAGTTGTCAATTTAGATGATTAAATATTACTCCCTCTGTCACAAAAAGTTTTTCCTATTTACGGAATGACACGGGTTTTAAGATACTCCCTCCATCCCTTAATTTTTTCGTACTTTCCTTATAAAGTAATTCAAATTACTTTTTTTCTTACTACTTTGGCCATAGAAAACAAACACTATACTCATAAAAAATACTCCCAAAACAAACACTATACTCTTAAAAAATCAAAACTCAACTCCTCCCAATATATTTTATAAAATAGGTAATTGTAACGGGCTAGGTTTCCTTGTTTAAGAAGCCCACTGGATCGAGAGTACCGCCTTTAGCAAGATCGTAATGGACTTTAAGCCCAACTATTTTCTCGGAGCGAGGGGTTAAACTATTGAATCGAAATTATCGGGATCAGCGCCTACATTGAACCAAAAAGATAAGATAGTTAATTAAAAGGCAATCCTTAAATCCGTAATGGGATGGCGCCCTTGACCACAATTGGGGCGAGATCTTCACCCAAGGACGAGACCTAGTACGAGTTATGAGAGTACTAGGCCTAGTGATGTCCCGGTGATATTCGCTTGGATAATTTATTTTAAAGGGTGAGATCTCCATAATAAGTCTATGAGCAAAGTCCAAAAAGCGAGATCCCTAAAAATAGATGATGAAGCTATTTTTTTTGGGTATAACAAAGTTCTTTGACGTGTCAATTTCTCTATACTACGTCTCGAACTCCAACAATTCTCTACCTAATATTTAAACTAGAAATAAATAAAAAATTAAAAGAGGACAAATTTGTAGAAGGTAGCAAGACAAAGTGAATGTATGTCGAGGACAAAATGGATTATTATTATTATTCTCTCCGTCCCATAATTCTTGTCTCATTTTAACTTTTCAAAGTCAAATGGAACAAATTTTGACTAACAAATTAAACATGTTATATAATAATATATATTTTTTGAAAAAATATTATAATAGAATTTAACCCTTCTATTTTATGAATCAATTTATGAAGTCATAAAATTATAAATAAATATTTTCAAATTATTAGTCAAAGTTGAATAATTTTGACTTTGAAAAGTCAAAATGAGAAAAGAATTATGGGGGGAGGAAGTATCATAAGTAAGAAGTATTGTAAGTAAGTGATGCATATAATTGTTATATTCCCATGTCTCAGGAATCAGGACAGTCCATAGATAACCCTCATGAGTCATGACCAAATTGCCTCTGCCCTGCATAACGTGCTAAACTACACAAAAAAAACATGTGCCAACTGGCAACCAGTAATATGACGTGGCAACAAACATGGTACTGTAGTATATGAGGCTATGAAAATCTTACTGTTGCCACAAAGGCAAGCCAAACTTTAGGAGTAACAAGTACATGTAAGCATGTGACATCGCAAAAGAAGACCATCACCCCAAACAAATAACGAAAATGTACTGGAAAAAATGACATACCTCGATGCTCGATAGCTTCCTGTCAAAGTACAAGAATGGTCTCTCGAAATTGTGTGACTTTCACAAGGATTTCATAGTACTGCAAAGTTTCCTTTCTTTGGAATGTAACCCGCATCTGTAACTCCAGTGGTGTTGTGATGATGAGCATACAGGATTCATGTTATTTATGTTCAGTGTAAGCCTTATCAAGTACTTACAGTTTCAGATGTGCATGTTATATCCAGGAACCAAGTCAAGCAACCAACTGCATGACTCCGACAAGGAGACAGAGCAAACTTTACGAGGATGCTGGTACCTAGTAGTCACCTGCATAAACTCGATACCTTTAAGAATCTACTCTAAATATTGAGATCAGCAATGTAATCTCTCCCCACTATATGTGCACTTACAGCTTGAACTTAACCAGCTGACATGTCTGTTCTTAACATCGACCTTGCTTACACACTAAACAATGGTTTAGCAAAAAACAAAATTATTAGGAGTGTTTGTTTTATAAATATAACTTCTGCAAACTATCTGGATCATATCAATGGAAAGAAACATCAAAGAGCCCTAGGTATGTCCATGCGGGTAGAAAGAGCATCTTTTGAGCAGGTACGTTCAGCAGCGGTTCGATAATCTAAAGAAGCGAAAAGATCCTAGAACCTTTACTGAGCAAGATTTGGATGAACGGGTCCACAAACACAGCAAGAGGAAGAGGAAAAAAGCGCCAACGTCGTGAACGAAAGATAGAGAAAAAGAAGGAGAAGGCGTCTACGGGAGAAGTTGTAATACACCGTGATGTTGCAGCTATGATGGGTTTTGGTTCATCAAAGAACTGTATATGACTTTTAGGTTTCTATACAACGTTTGCATGAATCAACTATTCGGTGAGACCGTGAGTGCTGGAAAGAGTGGGAAGTTCTGATGCAAACAGGACTGGTTAAGATACTAAAAAAATATGATAAAAGAACTGGTGCACTCCTTCGTTTGCCCTTTATTCAGAAGGTTCTACAGCAACCCTTCTTCACCACCGACCTGCTTTACAAGCTTGTGAAAGAGTGTGAGGCAATGCTAGACCACCTCTTCCCTCTGGCTGAGCTACCCCCTTCCTCTGAGGTACCTGACAAAGAAGATCTATCAACCTTAGGATCTGCCAAGAGTGATGATTTGGTTAGAAGTACCAAGGAAGTAGCTGATATCGAGTACGTGTAGAGTTTGTATATGAAGAGCACCATATCAGCATTACGATCTTTAAAAAAAATTCGAAGCGGGAGCTCCACTGTTAGTGCTTATTCTTTGCCACCCCTGCAAATAAGTGGAAGGGAGGATGCATGGATTCAAACTCCAGTTCTTCAACAAGAAGCCAAATAGTTCATTAAGGTCTTTAGTCTTTGAATTCCCCTGCCACACATCATTTAGAGTTTGATTTTGTACCTTTGTTGGTCTTTTTTCCTTGTACAATGTATGTAGTTAGATACTAACACAAGTTAAATTAGTAAATTTGTAATATCATAGAGTTTCCTGTACACAAATGCATGTTAAATTAGAAAACATGTTGAGAAAGCTTGAGGATAGATCTTTTTAAGTCTTTCATCTTTTATTCAGAAAGGGTGGCCTGAATTACTATGCATAATAGAAATTGAAGAAAAAAGTGCAAGTGTGATCCAAATTGTACGTGCTTGGTTAAAATGAAAAAACATGGCCAGAGCAGTAGAGCACTAAATGTAGAGCAGGAGACAAAACTCCGAAAATATTAAGTTGAATCTCCACTTCTAATGTAAAATGCAGGTCACGGCTCTAATAGAGTGGCTTACACACACTAGACCAACAAAACAACATCAGTAACATGATCTCTAACACTAGAAAATATTCTTTGTATGTGTTGTGCCCAAAATTTGTAATGGACTTAATTTTAGGCCCATGGATATTGAGAGTCCCAATTAAGGTGTTTTGAGTGATATTTGAGAAGGATCAGTTTTGGAGGAATCTCTGGAGGTGGAAAGTTTGAGGGTAACTCTAGAGGTTCCGTTGTGGAGGTACGAATATGGAAGTAGCTCTGGAGATTCCGCTGTGGAGGTATGGGTTTAAAGGAAGCTGTGGAGGTATATATTTGAAGGGTAGCTCTGGCGGTGGAGGTTCGGTTTAGAGGGAAGCTGTATAGGTGCAGGTGTGCTTACAGACTCCACCTCTGTCTAACAGAAGTAAAGTTGGATAAGGACTCTTATTCCTAAACTTTAGGAGCACGGAAATGGACTCAAGAGATGGACTTTGAGATGGATTCTACTACATCAAATGGGATATACACGTTATATACATAATATATGTGGATAATTACCATTGACACATTGCTGTAAATCTTGAGGATTGCTGAAGTAGTTGAAGGAGACGTTCGGATTATCATCAGCATTAGTGTTGTTCAAAGTTAGCTCCCCTGTTGACAGCGAATTTGCAACCTTTGATAGTATGAAAGCACCGTTATAATCTTCACGTGGGAGCTCTTCCTTCTGCTGTTAATTAAGAACCACCAAAGAAAGTGAAAAGAAAAGAAATGAAAAAAGCCTAAACCATACATTGCAGATTGACTAAATTTTTGTATGGTTTATCCGTATGTTATCAATCAATGCTCCATTCGAGTATTAATAATAATGTTCTTTAACGCTATGTACCATATATTATTTAAAATGGTTAAAGTTCAACATACCACTTAATTTTAACCCCATTCCGAATTCTGAAATTAACGGTTGCTTATTAAAAAAAATTAAAGGTTGTCAAAATTCAGACCTAATCTACGCTATCCAAACGACCATAAATGGTCTTGAACATAGCTAAAATCTTTCTTAACCCAAACCTCCGATTCGTCGGGACTCGAGAGATCCTACATTATTAAGTTGCTTCCAATTACAGAAGCCACCCCATACCGAGCTCAAACTGGAAAAAATTAAAAACCACCACCCTCGCGCACTTTCATATTCTCCGTCAATTCTGGAGTTATGCATCCCCGGATTCACAATCTGCCATATGATGCTGATTAGGATATCCCAGAGTTCACAGTTCGTTGGATAAAGAAAATTGTAAGGTGGTACTAACCGATCATCAATGAAACTATAATCTTCGAGATGATAGAGCGCTACAGGGAATAATTCTGGTACCAGATTTGCACTGTCCACTTTCCAAGGCTTCTAAAGTAAATTAATTTATTGAAAGATAAAGAAAAGAGCCTAAACCATACATTCCTGCAGATTGACTAAATTTTTGAAAGAAAATGTACAACGGGAACTCCAAGTGCCGTTTACTAAACAGAGTTGGCTCCACATTCCCACTAGTATAAACTTGGCACCAGATGACAATGTTGGCACCATCAGGGGAGAGCACAATTTAAAGATTAGTGGAAGGTAGTACAAAGGATCTAACACCCTTCCAAATCCGACTTGCATCACTGCTGAGATCCTGAATCTGATATGTTCTGAGAAGTCCGACTCTTAATCTGATAGACCTGCTTCATCTGTCTGCTTATCTTGTTTGATACTAGTAGGTCTAACTGTGGATCGAGAAATCCACCTACTTGGTGGGGATGGAGGTGGACCAACGTTTTGTACGAATTGTTGTTGAAGGTTTGTTGATTGACCTGGATTTGGCTTTCGCATCGGCGTCATCGCATTTTGTCTACTCCTAGCACCACTAAATATCGTCAAACTAGACATTCCATTTACGACGTCTAGCCTCTAGGTACTGTTCTTGATATGAGACCCTCTCTTGCGCCTTGAAATTCTGCTTGTTCCCTTGGTACCCGTTTGAGGCATAGCTGGGCCTAGGGCTTCTAACTATTCCTTCAGGTGCATGATAGTAGTTGGGATCCTTAGAAAATCTTGTCTCATATCCCAATGGACCACCTGCTCTTGGCCTATATGTTGCATGATTACTTGGGTCATTTCTATGCAACATTTGTCCAGAAAATCCTGAAGACATTTGACTAGATTTGACATTCAGTGAATTTCTTAGCAGACGATGTGCTGCTTCTCCCAGCTGAGGGCCAGATATTGACCCTGGTACTTGTGGCCTGAAAGCAGAGGGCAACATGTAAGGAAATTATGTGTAGAGAGAGTGCATAAGCCACTGATTGAAATTACCTCTCTCGGCTTTGTTGGCGCCGGCCACTATTATCATCATGCCATAGCACAGGCAACGGCTTTATGTCAAACAATTTCAAAATCTACAGGAAAAAATTCAAAGGATAATCATCAAGTCATTAAAACTAAGAAACTACCACGTAAAAATACAAAATAACATAAACGATGGTGACACTTGCAACTCTAAAAGAGCCATCTGATTAGTTGAATATTCAACTTGATTTTAGTAAAAGAGCCGCTATATCATCCAAATACATCTCTTGATTTACAAAAATCGATACAAAGTAATCCCAAAATGATGTTTGCACATACCCTTCCAGGCTTAGCTACCCCTTTAGGAGGGAATGGAAGGTGTTGATGAGGTACCGGGTTTAAGAACGATGTATTTCTGCCAATAAAAACATGAATCAGTCATAAGCAATAAATCTCAGTGTTTGCTTCAGTAACCACAATCCCGGAACTTACAGAACATGGTTATTACTAATGTCCGGCAGTCCACGAACAGGGGAAGGAACTACAATTCTATATCCATTCCTCTCACACAAAAATATATATCCATTCATTCCGCCACTACAATATTGCCACAAATAGAAGATTATTTAAAATATAATTATAACAAATTTATTAGTTTTTAGTAAGGAAAAACAGCAGACAAAATTTCGGGCACTAACCATGCATTTGAATCGATTGGCCAAGGAATTCTTTGGTTAACCAGCATCTGGTTAACGAAGTTGTAGTATGAGATTATATGGGGAGATAATGGATGATATGGACTGACATGCAGCAAATTGTATATGACCCTGTTTCGTATTTGCTCCTCCTGCATGAAAATTGAAGTAGTTGAGAATACACACAGCAGATAACTGACTTGAAATAATCAGTCAGATGTCGTCACTAACAATATGCATATCAAACAGTTAAAACACTGACAACAAACTTTAAAGTGTGACATTCTCTTGTGCAATTTCCGCTGTTACCAAAATAACATTTAATCAAAAAAATGCATTATTATCGTTTAATAATACATCATAAAACATTTTATCGAAAATATTACAAATCGTACATGACCCTCTGTTTCGTATTTGCTCCTTCTCCTGCATGAAAATTGAAGTTAGACGTATACCCACAGCAGTTAACTGACTCGAAAGAATCAATCAGGTGTAATCATTAACAAAATGCAACTCAAAAAGCTAAAACACTGACAACAACATTTTAAGTGTGACAGCATTTTCTTTCTCTTGTGCAAATTTCAGCTATTATCCAAATAACATTCAATTAAAAAATTTGCATTATTATCATCAAATAATACATCCCAAAACATTTTATCAGAATCTTGTTCCAAAGAACGAAGGTGTAAATTGCTAAACTCAATAAAAAAATATTTCCAACTACAAATTGGCAGTAAACTGTATACAGCTAAAGTTGGAAAAAAAACAATTTCAATATGGCGAACTATTTAAAATTTAAAAAAGAGTAATAGCATTTACTGCTTTCAAAAATCAAATTACACTATCAATTTCATATGCAAACTTCCTGGAATTACTGTTAACAGTCCACAGATTTGGCTTTCAATTCAGTATTAAGTAAGCATTACTCACCAAAAATATAAAAACATGAAAGAAAGAAAAAACTATTAGTAGCATGCAGTGCACTTTCCGGCTAGCTAACATATAAACACATTGCTCTTTGTACAACATTACAAAAGTTCACAAGTAAACCGTTTCATAAACGCCAAAAAATAAAAATCTCAGGTCAGAAGTGTCAAGTGTCTCTTACATAACTATTTGATAACTATGTAGAAATCCTTTTATTATTCTTCTACTACAATCTAGATTCTTCCTAATAATCTGACATTCTGACTAAATATTAATTAAAGAACCTAATCAATTACTCCCTCCGTCCCTCCCAATTCTTTACATTTGGGTTGGACACAGAGGTTAAGAATGGAGTAGAAAGTGGCTAAAACTGTGGGACCCATCAATATTTAAGTAACAGATTAGAAAGTTGGAGGAAAGTAGTGCACCCATTTAATTTTTTTTAATTACTAAAACTTTACAATTTTTAGAAATTTAAGAAATGTAAAGAAGTATGAGGGACATCCCAAAATAGAAAATGTAAAGTAATGGGAGGGAGGGAGGGAGGGAGGGAAAGAGGGAGTACAATTTATTTATCCTGAATATTAAAGCATAATTTATTTATGTTAATTTATTAATTCTTTTTACTGCATATCATTCTCCTCTCTCCTTTAAAAAAGAACTTGAACACGAGTTTTAAGATAAGGAAAGATCCACAATCCTAAACTGGGCACCACAAGAGTTGGACATGAACTTTTAATAGCCATCCAGACATATCAACATATTTGAATTTATAAAACAGATGAGTAAACTGAAGGAAAAGTCCCTTTGACATTTTCAAGAAGTGATTTTGAATTTTTGATATCCCTCTTCTATAATCTCAGCATCATCAACTCATCTCTCTCAAACTAAAACATCAATATAAGGACAAACAAGTTCTTACATCTGAATCATCTCCAAAAGTGTTCTCATCTATAATAATACTTAGAATATTCACATTCAATTCCTCCACAACACAAGCTTTTATGGGCTTTGTCGACTTGATGCATATACTTCAAATAGCTTACCTTGATTCCTCTCATATCTTTCATACATGTTTAAGTTTGATCTTCATTTCTTTGTATCTATCAACGACTACCGACTTCTCAATAATCAGAACCATAACCACGTGCGTATGATTGTTAATGATACCTTCGAGCACAAAGTAATCCATCACGTTCTAAAACCTAATCCTCGAGTATTACGGGATCTACATGGGAAGACATGTTGTAGATTTGAGACTATGAAACGAAGATTCTTACTACAGATTGCACTATCGTCTTGGTTGAGTGTCGACTCTCCAACACTTGGTTGAGTATCAACTCTCCAACAAACTAGGAATAATGGCTGACACTGGAAAATTGAGCAGAAAGAAAAAGGTGAATTAGAAGGTATCAAGAAAGGAATTTTGGAGATTTGGATCCTGATACAGATTGATGCAGGATCGGGTCTGTGAGAGAGAGGGCATAAAAACTACTTCCACCGAGGTTTGTCAATTTAATCACGAGTGTTAAAAAAGCTTATATTGAAATCCTAAAAGTTGGAGAACAAGTAAAATCCTAGATAAAAGGAAACAAATCAGTTTATTATTCAACTACTACAATCGAAAATACTCCTAATATTCAAATTACTACATAAAACTAAAATATCTAATTAATTACATTTAATTACTCCTTACAATTTGTATATAACATTTTATTAATTAATGAGGGCATTCCACATCGTTAGTAATTTAAGTTTGATTTATAAGCACATTATAATCTTATGTGTACCAAAGTAGCTAGCTCTTAGACTGGCCTCTGGTGGTTGAACAGTCTTGTACACATCACGTTGACTTGGGCTTGGGGTGTTTCAACAACCTTGCAAAAAAATTGTAAACAGCAGAGATAGATGGACGGTTCTGCTTAGGTTTATTTTTACTTGTCAACTCACCAGCTTCACTTGAGCTTGGATTGTTAAAAAAAAAAATTAACAAAATAAAACCAAAGAACAAACTTTTACCAAAACCATACTCCAACCACAAATGAAAGTTTTTAATTAGGGAATCTTAAGACATACAAATGATACGTATAGTCAAAATCTCAAGATCTGACAATGCAGTGGCTCTTCGGAATTGTTAACATTTACTTTAAGTGTACCAGAACAGCTTTATATCCATTAAATGACCCAAAAGATCAGTTGAGAAGGAGAAAACAGTAAAAAAGTTACCGATACAAAAAAGAAAGATCACCGCACGTTGGAGGGGGGGATACTTATTACCGTAGGAATATTATTTTTGTGATATGAGAGAATGAACGTAAAGCTACCCAAAAATGATCCCCTTACACTTTAAAGTACCATTAAGAGATTTAGCCAAAAAAAAAAGGTACCACTGAGATATCTATCCAGCAGAATGTAGAATTAATGTAAGGATATTTTAGTCAAATTTCAGAACATATATATTGCAAACAAATAAAATTTAATAGAAAAAAGATCATTCATACCGTAAGAGTGTCCTCAAGCCTCCTTGTTTCAGCTATCAGTTTGTTCTCATCAATAAATGGCAATTTGGCAATACCCTAAATTTACAGGACATTTTCAAGTCCACTTCAATAGCACACAAACAAATAACTGCATAATGTTGTTCATGCATTCTGATTATAAAGTAGAAAAAACCTGCCAAGCGAACCGCTTCCCATTCATGTCAATTGCAAAATCTAATAAACAAGTAAAACAATCAAATTACATTTCAATTGCATATAAATAGGTTGGCTAATAAAAAAAATATCAAAAGTTTGGGAGGAAAATAAACATCAAGCATATGAGAAGAAACTTGAACATTGTGAAAAAACCTATTACCAGAAGGATAAAACTCATGAATCGGTGAGGATGGATCGATCATTAAATTCCTGAATTTTTCAGGTAGAGCACTGGAACTGCAGAATGTAAAGCTTAGTTGTATAAAGACACATTGCTTGTATAACAAGAAAGCTACTTACAAATTATAACTCAAAGAGAAGGTACAAATGTACAATGAATATAATAATTATTTTTTGAGAAACTATAATGGACCTTGCAGCTGGTAAAGTTCCCATGAGTTGATCAAAAGGTTTAAAAGGCACTCCGGGAAAGAACAAAATTTCCAAATCAGCTATATCTTTAAGATCGGAAGCAAATGGAGCATAATGATAGGGATAGAACCTGATAAAACCAGTAGAGAGATCTGAAATATTCTTATAATGGATATAAAATGTTATTGTTATATCTTATATGGAACATACATGAGTGATACAATTTTTCCTTCCCATTTCCTTCCGACAACATATATTAAGCTTCAGGGTTGCATCAATATAGTCATATTACCAACAGGAATTCTTGGTCAAATTATAAGTTGGGTCAAAAATAGATCTTAGAACGGAGACCAGTCCTAAGATGTTAATTTAATCGACATAACGTCATATTACCAACAGGCATTCTCAATCAAATTAGAACTTGGGTCAAAAATAGATCTTAGAACTAATACCAGTGCTTAGATGTCTGTTTAATAAACAACCCATATTTCAGAACATATCGCTTTGCTACAGAACACGGCATTTTTTCTTCTCCACTGCACAATATTTGTTTTTATAAGATATACACACACATACATACATATACATATCTTGTTCATAAAATTTTTTATTTATTTTAGAGTTACTTCTGTTTATAAAAGATCAACATATATTCATATTCACTATTTAGCTTCAAATTTACAGTCTTAGTCTGCACAACAAAATGTTTTCTTTAATATTACATAACATATTAAGAAGAACATATTGTCTCATACTTGCTAAAAAATTAAAACAACGATTTGCAAAAAAAAAAAGTAATTTAACAGAAAAAATGTTGCACACTTAGTTCTACGATTTGGTCAGTTCTAGTTCTAAGTAGAACGCGACCTAAGAGATCATTCTATTTAGATACACTAAACATGAATTTCTACGATATATTCTCATTAATTAATGAGGAACTTCACCTTTTCCTTAAATTAACTGCATATCAAATTAGGGTCAAATCAAACAATCTAAATCGTGTATGAGCTAGAATATCAATCATCCAACTTCATTACCTAGTCAGATACATAGGTAGCACTACCGAGTGAATATTAGATAAGACATCTATGGTCTTTTGCTAAAGCAAACAAGAAAAGTTTCAAGACAAGTAACAAGATACCGACCATTGCCACGAGCAGACACCCTGGTAGTAATCCCGGCAAACCCAGCATAAACCTTCCACATAATGCAAAACCTGCACATGGGCAATGTGCATAATGTGAGTAATCACCTCAAAATTCAATTAGTTTATGCAGCGACACAAACCGGTGGACGATTCAAAAAGAGATAATTACGAAGAAGTTAAACAAATCCAAGAAAAAGATAGTGAATAGGAAAGAAACTTAAATCAAAATAATTGACTAAATGTACTTTATGAAAGAATTACGAAGATGCACATCTGGCAGGACCAGTGTAAAAGATGAAGGTATGGCTTACAGCTGCTTATCTCCAATGACGGAAAAGCTTAAAGACAGCATGTAAGTGAACTAAGCATCCCCTAGTAGGCTAGTGACATAAATACATTTGTCGATGATGCCAACTGCTAAGCATACGACGCTAATTTATTCTGAAAATTGGACTTGTGACAAACACATTTTTTAGTGGGAGTATTGTTCAAGTAATTCATGCAAAGCTATATGAATTATTGAACTAGAGGTTACATATAATATTAACTCAAAATATTTAATATTTTACTAACAAGTTTACTGCTTATAGCAGCATTCTGATGGTAATTTTTCATAAAAGAACTGGTTGTAGAGGTTCTCGGTGGAAAATAGCATTACAAGAAAATGTCATAATTAACACTTTGGGTAAATTTTTCATAAAAGAACTGGTTGTACCCCTTGCATTGCGCAGAGTGGAGTTGAAAAGACATATGGGTCGATTTTCACAGATTCACAAATCACACTGCATTTTTTTGTAGCTTGGGAGTAGAAAATTTAATTCTGGTGGGGTAACATCTTTATTGGAAAGTGCTTTGTCATTACTTTCAAAATTTGGAGAAATAGGTTATTTGTTATGCACACAGATGAAAACAGATGTTTGTGGCAGCTTACTCAAGGCTTTACTAGGGGAATTTTTCGATAGAGGTGGTGGCAAACTTGTACATGCTTGAGAAGCATGGTCAGTACTGATACTGAATTAATCTAGATATCTTTCAATTAAATCCTACTAGCTTATAGCTCGCACGGATTAATTTTAATTTTTCTTGTCTTACTATTTATATTTTAATAAATAATTAGTAATCATAAAGAAAATAAATTACAAAAAACAATAAAATAAAATATAATAATATGTCAATGATGTTGCCCGAACCATGAACCTTTGTATGTTTAAAGGTAATAATATAAATATTTATTATATTATACTGTTATCGGGATTCGAACCTTAAACCTCTAGTAATAGTTAAGATAACATAATAACGAAGATTCTCGTATATTACAACTACGGTCCTCATTTGTCTGTTTTTAAATCTAACCGTCAACATTGTCTTAACCAACTATAGTGTACCAAACCAACAACCAACAAAATATACCCTGTTTCGCTTATATAGTATAGTATAGATAGATTGGCCATTGCATAGCAATGAAAGTAAATTTTTTCAGTCAATTTAATGAGGAAGATCGGGTCAACCCAAAACTTTAGTGTTCATATCTCTTTGGCAATGCCTGGTACAATTTGTAAGACGATGCAGATTGAAGGCCTGAAGGGAGGTGAAGTAATGAACAAAGATAATATGAAGGCATTGCAGCCAATGCCTCCATGCTTGACTACTATTGGACATTGCATTCATCTCGCTATATCAGGCAATCAAAATTTAACATTTATGGATTTTAGTAAAACGTAACCAACTCAGGAGCCTGATTGCACACAACTTTCTTGATGCTTAAGGAAAAAACTGTGCTCATTTCTCTTTAAGCAGAGCTGTCAATTCAAATTCATATCGCATAATCTGCAAGAACTTTAGCTCGCCCCATTTTGCAATAACAGTGCGTCATTGACATCAAGATAATAGATGAATTCAATGCCTAAAGTCCCAGAATTTATTATAAAGCAATTTAACTTTGAAACAATCATCAAGAACCGGTAGGACTTACAACATCTCTTTTGATTTCAGCAATTTGATTTGTATCTGATAACTCAAATTTCTCGCAGTAATACCTTTCTTTATAACCTGGTTCCCCTAATTTCACCTGTAAGGCGCAAAATTTACCAGATGTTAAACGCCAAGATAAGACCAGATGAAAGAGATCAGATTATTTTAATCTAACAATTCAGATTGTTGCAAGACTTTATCAAATAGTTCAAGTTGTTAAGTAAACAACTCTCACAAAACCTTAAGGTGTTAGGAGGCCTTAATTGGATTCCATACTATTTCAAACTCCCCCTCACACATACAAGTAAACAATCATAAAATAGACAAAAGACCAACCAATAGTCAGACAAATTAATTTTAAACAAGTGGGGGTTGGACGATCCGAGGGTTTGAAGCCAGTACAACTTCTCAAACCCCAGCTCATGTTGAGTAACCAACCCCAAAACCTTTAGGAGTTTAGGTGTTGGTAGGAACCTAGGAGGCCTTAACTGGATCACATACTATATTCAAAACAAGTATGCCTTAATAGAAAAATTAAAGGCACGTTTTCTATTTCATCGACTCCCAACAGAATGGCCACTGTAAACACACACGGGGACATAACGATCTATATCGTCTGCCAATCACATGGTCATTACCTCCTAATTTGTTACCAATTTCCTTCTAACCTAAGGATGCCAAACATAAAAAAATATAGAAGTATTTGAAGTCTTAAATTTGTGATAACAAAATTTAGCAAAGAAACCCAAGGCCGGAATTGATATCTTATAGGGTGGCTATTAAGTGAAAGAAAAAAAATCAATATAAACACCGTCATCACAAAATTGCATCCAAGAATTCTAAAAAAAGGACAAACCTTGTCCACAGCCACCGCTTGCGTTACATCTTTAACCTCTTTCCTTGCTTTGTTTCGCATCTCTTCATTGTTCTCTTGTGCATGTATACAATAACAATATACGGAGAGAGAAAATTCATCTCGCTGAACCAAATTCCAATCATGCATAGTAATAAACTGAAAACTACTGAAAATTAAACACATTTAAACAATTACGTGATTACACCAAACTTAATAATAGAAAAATGCTGCAGTTTTTAATGGACTGTGTAAAGGCCCAAAAAGTAATTACGAATTAAGGACGGTCTGACAGATTTCAGTTTGTTGAAGTTATCATATATTCATTTTAAAATGAAAGGGCCGAAACATGTTTAGAAAATTGAACAAATAACAATGAAGAAGCATAAACTTCTTATAGAGTAATGCAGACATTTTGAAAATAGTGTCTTGAATGGTAACAGATGATTGCATATCGTAACCAACTATATCAATATACAGAAAAATAACATATAAATAAGTCATTCCCATACAGACCTTCTGCAGGCGGGCCCGCTTTTGAAAGATTTGATCTTCGTAAACTGCAACTGCCTGAATGAAGTGTTCAACTCTATCAAGCAAAACCTGAAACAAATCAGGGCAGGATAAAGATGAACCACTCAGTCTACCATACTAGCTGACCAAATTAAAAAAGACTTTTCATAAAACTCGGAAAAGTTTAATATGACACGGATAGTAGTATTAGTAGTTAGTAAGGGCAATGAAGTCTTTTCACAGTTAGTGGTTACTGAACTAGTATAAATAGATGGAACATTTGTTAACTTTCATTATGTTGCATATTATTCAGATAATGGAAATATTTTCCACCACGCTTTCTCTTTCTAGGTTCCCTAACTAGTTTCTCTCTCTATAGCTGATTCTCTCTGCATTTCTGGGGAACCCACGACTTTCCAGGGGGATAATTGATTCCATCCTGATAACAAGCTTCTCTACTAAATTTCGCAGCACAAAAAGTACTAACACATCCCATGAATTAGATTAAACAATTGAAGGGAATATAATAGTATCAAAGCCCTTAATCGCAGAACTAAAAATCTTGTAATCTCATGTTCTTGATCGTCTCCTTAACAATATCTTGGGGTTTGCAGTAATAAGCCCATAATTCGGTGAATCTAGTGTACAGCGATATACTAAAATACGTCAATGGAGTTTTTTACAATAAAATAATAAGGTCCATTCATAGTAATCATTAATAAATGAAAACACGTATTTTGATAGACAGGAATCAGGACATCGTGCAATTACAACCAAAATTAAATCGTTCACCAGAAGGTGTAATTATTCCATGCATGGAACTTGATTACTTAGAGCATTCCCATTGGGAACCCCATCCCCATCCCCAAAAACTTACTAAAAATAGTAAATCCCCAAACAAAAATAGTAAATCCCCAAAATTACCAAAAAATTTCTACATCCCATTCCCCATTTTCCATCCCCATATCCCTATATTCTTTTTTATATTACTTCTTTCTCTCTCTTTCATTTAAAATTTAACTATCAAAACTCACTCACTACCTAAATACAATTATATATATACAATTATATATATATATATATATATATATATATATATAAGAGGAGAGAGATGGTTTGAGGTTGAGGATGCGGACAGCTGATTGATCCCTAAATATGGGGACTCAAAATATTTCTGTAAAACCAAATCCCAAAATGGGGGATGGGATGGAACAGGTTTTTTGCTTAAAAAGTGCAATTTCCCCTAAATTTTTACAGATAGGGGACCGAATGAGGATGCTCTTATAGGATAAGAATAACAAACTATGAAACCAGAAACAGTGCATCAGTTAAGCAGAAGAAAAGAAGAATACCAAATATATATATATATATACCTCACCAGCATCAGTAAGATAACCACCCATTGCTGTGAATTCCCTTCTATAAACATACATAAGCATATTTATAGCACCATGAAATCAATAAAACATTTTTTTTAATTAATTATGAGCATGGGTTAAAATGAAGAAAGTTACAGTTTGATTAAATGTCTCAAGGCAATCAGAGCTCATTATCATTATAGTATAAGGTCACTTACTTAGTTACTTATATGGTCCTGAATAATAACAATAACAAATCACAAAAATTATATCAAAATGAAGCCTACAGATGAACAATCTGCAATACCACACTTAAAAGATTTTCCAATTAAATATTCACATTTCACGTATCTGGGGTGGGTAATAGCAGCAGCAATCAATTATACATATGTCATGGAATACAAGAATCAAACTACGATGAAGACAAAATATGATATCTATTTACCCTACCACAGTTAGTCCATTCATTAAAAGACATCCATTTCTTCTGAACCACCATTCAGATGATCAGATCTTCACCATTCAAATTTAAATTTTCATTATAATTGCTAATATTTTCCTTGACTGGGTTGTTTTATAATCCCATTTCCTGAAATTACTACAAGTAAAAGATCTGCAGCTGCTAACGATACAAGCATAAAATTATTTAAAAAAAAGAGTTGCTTATCTTTTCCCTGACTGACTTGTGTTATATAAGAAGCACACGTTTACTTGCGGCTTGTGAACTGCATTTTAAAACAGACTTTTGTGCTTTCATGCCCCTTCCACAACATTCAACACACACTTTCAATTGATGAAAACCCATTGCAAATCACTATAGGAATTTCAGTTTCCCAAACTTTCACTTTCAGTAAATTTATACAAATTGCATTTTTACCTTCTCTTCCAAAGTCTCCCAAGTATGGAAGGTAAAATACAGGTTCAAACTATTCTATGAGATAATGAGATTATTGAAAGAATACAAAAAATCAATTTATAATTAATTACATTGGTCTGTAGGGTAAATAAGTTGGTATTTCGGATGTGCTAGGGTACTGTAGGGTAAATAAGTTGGTATTTCAGATGTGCTACGGTACCTTGGCAGCAGAGTTTGTGGCAGTTTCATTCTTGGTTATAGGCCTAATTGTAAAACCTGTTCTGGAGCAGCTTTTAGCTCTTTAGAAACTCTTTTTTTCTTTTTAATTTTTCGGCTGACAAGATCGAAACTGGTCAGCATTTGTCTTACATATTTGGAGAAGGCTAAAAGCTAACCGGATTGTTATGTAAGACATGATAGCCATTAAGGCAGCTTGAACTGCTGCCGATTTTCTTCTCTGGTAATTAGAAGATTATCCATCTTCTCCATTACTACAGTCAAAAAGACGCGTGTTTGTACATGTGATATTGAAGACGCATGTGTGTATATATGTCATCCTCTCATGTAATTTAATACACATATCCCTTATCATCAAGTTTTTAAATTAATAGTATATATCGATTCTTCATTGTTTTTTCTTTTTATACAAGAAATAATTTTTAAAAATAAATTTCTAGTCAAAAGTATATATTAAATCATTAACAAAGTATATATAAATTATAACACTCATTTTTATGAACAAAACACGTCAAACTATAAGCTTTGTTTTATTAGTACTTCAGCAATGATTAAGTAAAGAATCAGATAATACTCTATAATTATCACTATAACATATTGAAAAGTTCAATACATACTTAAAATTTTAACTAACATTCACAATAAATTGAATTAACATATCTTTCTTGCTTTTACACTCTGATACTTTAACAATAGTGGTATACAACAGTCACATTCATGGAAACATACAATAGAAGCAACAATCACAGATTATTGCTTATATTGTTATAATTTACAAGTACAATGATACAAAAAAATATTATTATTTTATTTATAATTTGTCAGACTAGTGTACGACTAGTCAGCTAGCCGAAACTCCGACGACTCCTACTAATTATCGTGAAAAGGTGTCCCAACCATGTCACGTCCACATCTTTAAACAAGAAATATCTTCTTACTTATAAGCTACATTTAGATGAAATAACCAATTGCACAAGGTCATGGGTCGGCGGATTGTGTTGGCCTCCAAAACATCCTCTTTATGTAAGGGCAAAGGTACATACATTGGAACTTCTAAAACTGTCAATGCAGGATCAATGTTTGATCAATTGCACAAAGATATTCCCAGCTGAACTTTATAGGTGCAAAGAATTTCCCAATCCTAAAAAAATCCAGGCTTCTCGTATTTGAGTAAAATGCATTGTGCAACCGGACATCTTGTTAACTGTTTTCTATTTTATTATCTTCATCAATATTATCAATGACTTAAAGACTACATGGACATGACAATAATTACCACATTAATAAATATGAGATGTTATTGTTACTGAAGAACTAGTTGTGCACAGTATCAAGATCAGTGGAGTTCGGGTGCTTCGCATTCCTGGACTACTTAAAAGCTAAAACTAGTACATGGTTAGCAATTAGCATATACTTAAAGTTAGTTTACATGCCGAACCATTAATAAGTTTAATTTCCACTAATATCAACCAAACACAAAGTCATACAACTATACATGGTTATTGGTTAGTAGGATTAACACACATGCACAAATAATTAGGGAGAGGCTGTAGTCAGATACCCGGGTATCTCACATTCTCACTGGGCAATTTGTCTATAACTCACTACATAATACAGATACTACTACTTGCATGATTGTTATTTCTATGTCGAGAGTTAAAATGGAAGGGCTGAACTCTTGATGAGTAACATCTATTCTCTAGCAAATCACATACCTCTCGTATTTCAAGTGTAGCATATGGGGAAGGAAGTCGTTGCCAACAAAAAAACAAAGAAACACGAAATCATCTACCAATCTTTCAAAATCAACTGCAGATAGATGATTGGAAATCTCCAGATCATATTGCAAATACTCTCGCAAAATCCATATGTTCAAGAACTGCAAAAAAAAATTATAAATTGCAATTGGGGTCCATGTCATGTATATATGAAGCAATATCGATAAGATATAATCAACCACCAACTCAAGCTTTAGAAATCATAATGACTATCATCCCCAACCTAATATTTCTTCTTGTGTATACGAACGCTATCCAGAAGCTTCCCATTAGAATCACTACGGCAGTCAGCTGCAAGATGACCAACTTGACCACATTGAAAACACTTCTCCTGATGCCCAGGAAGAGTAATCACCTATACACAGAACGAATAATTTATATTTTAACCTACTTGTCTGTATATACATCAATACTGTTCAAAATTCTTACTGACTGACCTCCCTTATAATTGAAAAGTGAAGTTCATGTATAGCTAGAGATAACATGATTAGGTCTGCATCCTGATCATAACACCAATGAAGTTTGGGTCTCAAAAATCAGAACATTGATATGCAGGCAGACTACATGTTTAACAAAGGAACAAAACTAAAAAGAAAACTAAAAAGTTGATAATATTTGCATACCAATCCATACAGACAATGTCGAGTGTTAGGATTAAAACCATGCTGATTGCGCTGTAACCGGATATAGGACACTATCTTGTGCTGTCCCTCCCCAGGAACATTTGAATCAGAAAGAATAACCTTCAATAATCATCCAATGGGGCCCATAAGTATATTAAGAGAGACAAAGTTCCTGAAACATGTTTATTCACGAGAAAAGGTAGACCTTGCAAGAATTACTCCCCAATGAAGGAATTCCAATCCATTACGGAGCTATGGCCCAAGATTTTTCACCTTTGTATACTGCCAGCCAGGATTATGGTTTAATCTAGACTAGTAGACTGTATATAATACTGAAGTGCTACGGAAAGAACAGCCATGAACCGAGTGCCACGTGTGATGACATTGGAATCAGATGTTTCGAACTTTTGTTTAGGAGCAAGATTGGCCCCCTCAGCCTCAAATTCATTTCTCAACCTCTCCTCTTCAGCTTCCTTTGTGAGAATAACAAGAAAACGTTAATCTTTATATTTTCTCTAATTCACTACAGAGCAACAAGAAGATATAATAATCTTACTGCCTCAGCAGCATCTTTAGCAGCTCTAAAACGTCGAGACATTTGCTGATTCATTTTATAGCCCTCGGAGCCACCCCATCTAGTAATTATCATACATTTGTAAAGGCTAAGCTGTGCTAACTCATTTTTAGAATAATGAAAAAAATGTAGACAAAGCTTACCAATTGCCATATAAAGAAGTTGTCTAGGGCGAACCAATAGAAACAAATGGTCAATATAATCGAAAATTGACTTGAACACATCGTCATAAGTTGCAGGAGCAGCCTACAAATTAAAAAAACATAAATGCATCGTCATTACATACACCGATTCAATTATAAAATTCAAGGTTACTATAAATTAGTTACACGTAATTCATTCGGGAGAGAGAGAGGAAGAGAGAGAGAGGGAGAGAGAGAGAGGGAGAGGAATAGAGATGGAGAGGGGGAGAGAGAGAGCTAGAGAGATGGAGAGAGGAAAAGGGAGACAGTAGAGAGAGAGGGATGGGGGGACGGAGAGAGAGAGAGAGAGGGAGGAATGGAGAGAGAGGGGGAGAGGGGTGGGGGAGAGAGAGAGAGACTCAACACCAAATACCTTCCCTTCAGGATGAAAGCAAGGGTGAATAATTCAATTCATATCCAAGTACAAATTATCAAATTCCATATTATTAGGGTTACGTTTACACAAATCAACAGGTACAACCACACCATTTTCATCCTCCTTGGCCTCTTCTTCAATCACATCAACAATTGATAGTGGATATCGATCCACAAGCCACCTGTAAAACGCAGGCACTCCCATTTTGCTCTGATTGAATAAATTTATTTCGATCAGGGCTAGGGTTTATAATTAAAAAAATTATTAGGGCTCGTATTTGTCTATTCTATTTCTATTATCTATTACTGTATATTGTATATAAGATTGTCATTTTAATGGTTGCTTTTGTTTTGTATAATTACGTAGGTAGCACTATTTAGAAAGTTTTGCTATTATATTTTTATTTTTATTGGGTATCGAACCAGGAACGTCGTGATACATAATTTTTTGTTATGACCTCTTGATCTATTTAAATTTTAATCTTCCTTTTAAAAATTTTAATGCACAAACTATCACCCATTTTATCATATATTTACTTTTCATGTTATAAATGCATTATATATGAGTTTTTTTGTCACACCATTATATGTGAGTTATTTATTAATATTTTTTTAAATATGAGAAATGAAGTTCATAAAGTTGGATTCAAAATTTTTGTTAGTACAAATTTTTAAAACAAAATAATATATAACAAATTTAGATTTGAAATATGTAAAATATTTAAATAAAATATATAATTGAGTTATGATTAATTGCGATATTTAAATTATATAAAATAATAACGAATTTATGTCATTGTTGGATATCGAACCATTAATATCATGATATATAATCACATTTATAGATTGTGAATATGAGTAAAAGTGGCTATTCACGAGAGGTCGTGGGTATCTACAAAAATTGATGGTTGCGAGAAAAAGAAAATATTAACGTGAGGTCGTAATATGTAACTAGCGTTACAGCCCGTGCAAGGCACAGGCCTCTACGTGAAGGTCTCTAATTTTGTTCTAAAAAAGAAGGCAGTGATTGGTTTAATAATTTTTGAACTGAAAACTCGTAATTATGAAATTGTAATATGAGTAGTGATATGTGTTAATACTGAATGCCAATAAGGACTATAAATACACGCCAACAATAATATTGTTGAGTATGATGTACAATTTTGAGTTATGAACGGGATCTTGTAATTATAAATTTGAGAAAGTAAGATGATAATCTTTGTCTTTTCACAGTGATAGACATTGGTTTCCATATCAACACGATTACAACTGTCCACAATCCTTAAAATATGTTAATGTCATCTCTATTGCAAATCTATAATGCAATGTTCTCATACCGGTCATGAACCTACAAAAACAAAATTCCTATAGGAAATAGACCGAGGTTGCAAAGAAGATTTTGAAAAAAAAATGGCATGTAAACAAATAATAAATTACAATTCATATCCTTCTACATCAGATCAACATAGAAGAAACATATTATGCTAGTATTTTTAATATATCCAAAAGCAGATTAAGTATTACGTAATATTTCGCATCACGTTCTTTCAGGATAAATGTAAACTTGAAGATATATGGTTAACAAAAAAAAATTTCAACTAAATTGTATTTTATACGAAACAACAACTTCTTCTGCTGTCTCTAAACAGACTCCGCTCTCTCTCCTCCGATACATGAGAGTCGACTCTCAATCTTCTTTGCCGCCGCTGGCCACCCCACTTCTCCATTGTCCCCCCATCAAACCACCCTCCAATCCTCTTTTCAATCATCTAATCTCAGTTTCTTGTTTTGCTCCAGTTTTTTAAATAAAAATCGAACCAAAGCCAAACATCTAGAATTTATTTCTCAGATCTATCTTGGTTTTGAGTCCGATTCCGAAAATAAAAAATACCTTTAGATTCAAATTCTCCTCCTTAACATCATACTAAAATTTGGTGTCATTCCGAGGTCGTTGAATTTTGGATTTTAGTCTCGTTTTTTGACGTGGGTCTGACTTGCTACCATTTTATTGGGAGGTTAATGTCAGTTTTGTTATTGCTGGTATGGGTTTTATTGTTGGTTACTTTGAAAATGATTTATGTGGTTTTATGGTAAATCTATAATGTGTGCATTGGATTTGGGCTGGTATCGGATATTGCAAGAGCTTACTTTTCACAACTAATATTTGTTCATCTTTTGAGATCTATCTCTTTCGGCATGTCTATAGCTGGTTTTCGGCATGTAGATAGCTGGAGTGTTTCTGATCATTGGACTTTCGGCATGTCTATAGCTGGTTTTCAGCATGTAGATAGCTGGGGTGTTTCTGAACATTGGACTACAAGTGATGCGTATGTGAGGGTCATTTGTGATATTACTGGTTCCAGGATTGGTGCATGCTTGATTAATCGGGAAACCACTCAAATCTTTTTTAATTCGAAGAATATTGTTATTCATGATGTAAAACAGTCTGTACACATAAGCGGCTATTTGGTTAGCTCGTTTATTTGTTTCCATTCAGATTGTAGTATCAGTTCAGGGGTTTGTCCTGACTGTGATTTGGTCGATGCAAGTTAATTACATTTTCTTGTTTGTCAAAAAAAAAAACTAAATTGTATTTTATTTCAATAATTTAATATATACATAGAGATAAATGTTTGTAATTTTTTTAAATCCAGACTTAGTAAGATTCATGCATAACCAAGAATTTTATCTTAACATTTTATTTTCCATGTTAGTCATTTATAATGACAAAGAGAGTATAAATTATTTTAGAAAATATAAACAACTGAAGTGTACATTCTAAAAAGAAAATTATTAAAAAACGGATGTGATGAATATATAAACATGATTATTGTATAATTTAAAAAAATAATTTTAAAACTAATTTTCTTAATTTAGAATGATAGAAGCAATGAATAATGAAATACATTGCATATATTATATTCCTTATATTGGATCAAATTTCAGTATTATTTTTTAGGTATCCATTATCAACTAATTCAAATAAAGTATGATCAGAGATATAATATAATATAAATTATAAATAACATATTTAATATATTTAATCGAAAACATACATGTGTATTAAAATTTATAAGATGATTAAGTATATATATAAATAAAACTACGAAAACTGAAAAAACGAAATTATATAAATAATGTAAACTAACATTTTATTTACTCAAAAGTGAAAACAAAAATGAAAATAAGTTAAGTAAAAATAGCGTGATATCTTACAAGATTTTTAAGAAAACTCGAAAAGTAATGTAATATAGTGGTTGTATCATGAACCTCTTAAAACGAAATCGGTGGCTCGACTCCGAAACTAATCCAAATTCTTCCATTTTTTTCATGGATTTTAAAGGGGTGGTACAATTGTTATTTCCAAAAAATGAGGGTGAAATAGTAATTTTATAAGCAATTTATTGGCACTTTTTGCACTTGTATTGAGATTTAATATATAGTTGAAATAAAAAAAATTGGACAAAAGGAGATAAATGTGGTTTATCTAATAAGATTTTTATTTAATCGAAAACATACAGGTGTATTAAAATTTATAAGATGATTAAGTATATATATAAATAAAACTACGAAAACTGAAAAAAAGAAATTATATAAATAATGTAAACTAACATTTTATTTACTCAAAAGTGAAAACAAAAATGAAAATAAGTTAAGTAAAAATAGCGTGATATCTTACAAGATTTTTAAGAAAACTCTAAAAATAATATAATATAGTGGTTGTATCATGAACCTCTTAAAACGAAATCGGTGGCTCGACTCCGAAACTAATCCAAATTCTTCCATTTTTTTCATGGATTTTAAAGGGGTGGTACAATTGTTATTTCCAAAAAATGAGGGTGAAATAGTAATTTTATAAGCAATTTATTGGCACTTTTTGCACTTGTATTGAGATTTAATATATAGTTGAAATAAAAAAAATTGGACAAAAGGAGATAAATGTGGTTTATCTAATAAGATTTTTAAAATGTACTCAAAACTAAGTGTAGCATAATGGTTAAGGCATGAGACTAAGAGTAGAAGGTCATGGGTTCGATTCTCAACACTAACATAGTTTCAACTCATTTTTAGACTAATATTTTAAGGGTGGCATTTTTGTTAATTTTCAACAAATAGGGGCAAAACAGTAATTTCACAGCCAATAAAATGGAACTTTTTGCCCTTGTGTTGATGTATAATATATAGTAATAGATTATACAAAATATAATAATCAATCAATTGTAATATATACAATTAAATAGGTGGGTTTGAAAAAAATATATTTAAGAATAAGAAATTAGATTGGAGTAGTAAATTTGTATAAGAAATTAAAAGATTTGTAAAATAGAACTTTTTACAATAAATACATTAAATTGTTATAACGAATATAATTTAGTCATAAATTAAAATTAAAATATATAATAATCATATAAATAAGTTCATAATATACATGTCCTGATAAAACAAAAAAAAATTCATAATATACATGTAATTTATTAATTATCTTTTAAATACTATATTTATTTTTATATACTCAATAAGGAACTTATATTGGTCAATAAATATTTTTATCAAAATATATAAATGAGTTTAAAACTAAAATTTTAAAAAACAAATATTTAAAATAATAATATATGTTGAGTATTGAACACGGTAAAAGAATACAGAGGGGGGGGGGTGAATGGATTCTTGAACTTTTCTTGGATTGAGTCTGTGTAGCAGATAAGTGCCTGTGTGTGCAGAAATTAAGGTGCGGATAAGTAAACAACACAAGACACAATATCACTTTAATCTAATGTATATTAGATAAAGGTTGCTACAATCTGTGAATACAAATGGTAGTATTCTCAGCTTCGTTTTTCTCAGAGAGATATAGCTTATAGTGTATGAAAAACTTGACTCACAAAGTTACTAAGTTATGAAGTGAGGCTGTGTCCTTATAGAACATGGATACAGCCCACTTACTGCAAATAAGGTAGCTAAACAAATTACTTTCTAGTCTGTCTATCCTTTTTGAGTAAGTGTCCAAACGGTTACAGATTTGACTTTGCAAAGCCTGTTTAGATCCACTTCTTTAGCTCCTTGTCTCTTCTATATCTCTCCAAGCTTCCTTGTAGGCTTTCCAGAGCACGTTACAGATTGTGGTCCATAAAGTGCATTGGCTTGTTGCAGGTTTCTGACTTGTACAATTTCTTCAGTATTTTGTCTCCAAGAATGTATTCGAGAAGTGACTAAGTAAGTGATTCGAGAACTAGAATTGACTTGATCGATAACTCTGAGTTCTCGAATACTGTTATAGTGACATATCGAACCACTTCTCGAATAGCTCTTTTCCATCAGGATTCCTTGAGTTGTCGAATAGGGCATTTGACTTATCGAATCCTTGAGTTGTCGAATAGCTTTCTGAGTCTTTGAGATATCGAATGGAACTTTGACTTGTTGACTCTTTGAGAACTCGAATACCATCTTGACTTGTTGACTTCTTGAGTTCTCGAATAGAGTAGTAGACATATCGAATCCCTGAGATATCGAATGAGATATCGAACAGTGTATTCAGAGATATCGAATAGTGTCTTGAGATATCGAATCTCTGACTTCTCGAATGCTGGACTTCTCGAATAGACAAATATACTTCTCGAATTGGTACTTAGGCAAATTCTTCATTTCTTCAAATCCCAAATGTGATTATTTGATAGTCTTTAACTCCTTGCTTGAGGCATGAACCTTGGAACTTCTTTCAAGCATTATTCAAGACTCTATTTGTACAATTACACAACTAGGATTTGATGCCTATTACAAGTACAATACAAACAGAAACTCTACAACTAGAGGTTCCCTCAGTTAAGAGGTCATGTAAGTAATGCAAAGCATTACAAACAATTAGGCTTGTTATTAGATGTGTACAGGCATGCCTCTGTAACTAACAATCTCCCCCAAATTGTGAGTGAGACCCTTAGTCACAATTTCATGTCTGATAACAAGCCTAACATACATAAAGATAAAACTTTAAAAGTACAGGTATGTATTTTGATTGAACACATAAATGAAATTACAAGATAAATACTCTTACAGTATGATGAGGTACTAGCCATTTTCTTTTGATTGCATCTCCATTGCTTTGGCTTGTAGATCATCATATGCTTTCTGTTTCCTTTCTTTCTCCTTTCTTGCAATCTCATCTACTGCTCTCATGATTTCTGTCATAGCATCCAATTCTTCAATCATAATAGAGTTTTTGAAATCTTCAAGCACTGGCTTCAGAATGTTGGCAGGATAGTGACTGAGTAGGTTCATTCTTATATTGACATTGTCTCCATTTCTCCTCCTATACTTCACCACATAGGGATCAAACTGAACTCTACACAATCCCTTTGCCCTTAGCTTTTCTGCTTCAATCTCCAGTCTATCAATTTCTTTCTCCCTTTCCAACCATTTCTCATAGCAGCCCTTTCTTATCTTCTCAGCATAATCTTTCTTCATTTTCACAAAGTCAATCAATTCCAGCTTCCATACTTTCTCCACCTTGTCTTTAGAATCCAGCAATGCAATGATTCTTTCTATCTCATACAATTTACCCCAATGTTGACAACCCCCTTGTTTGAATTTCATTTCTTTCCCATCAGTGTACTTGATTACAAGGTGGTCATCCACAATTGCAGCATAGCATATCTTTTGAGCTCTTAGAAATAGCAGTTGCTCTTCATCAAAGTCTTCATCAAGTGGCTGGAGCTTTAATCCTGGAATGATTGTTAGGGCTCTAGATTTGGATAGCTTCACTCTCCTTGCAGCATGTTTAAATTTTATCCTCTTGACATGGTTGCTTGGCAGAAATCTCTGACCTTGGTTGGTAGACCATAGTAGTATTCCATTAGCAGATTGCTTTCTGAAACATACACATGGTTTCTTGACTTGAATCTTCTTCTTTTCTTGAGATGGTAAGACAGTTGCAGAAGCCATAGATGTAGATTTTGCTAGGTCACTACTAACAGTATTCACCCTAGACTTAGAGTCTTGTGTTGTGGTGAGATTACTGCTAGCATTGCCTAAGGCTTGCTGTCTTCCACTCTTTCTCACATATGTTTTACCCTGGTCATCATCATCCTTTTCATCCTTGTCCCCCTTTTTCTTCTTATCTTCATCACCCTTATCTCACCTGTGATGTCTTCTCCTCCCATCACCTTTGTCTTCAGAATCATCATCCTTATTTCTCCTAGGTTGAGCCATCTCTGGAATTTCACCAGTTGCAATATAGGTTCTGAGGATATGCAGTGCCTCAATTTCTTCAGCATTTCTGGCTCCAACTTTCTTCTGTAATTGATCAATGATAGCAATGATCAGTCTGTGATTTCTGGAGGTGAGATCATGAGGAATGACCAATTGCTTGATATCTTCAATTCTGGTACCAGACTGATAAATAATTGTCCATGGCTTCTTGATCACTTCTGGTAGCCTTGTAGGTTGACCATTCCTCAAATCATCAAACAGACTCTTGCTGTTCTCATTTTTCTTCTCAATGATCTCAAGTATGGCATCTATCTCTGAGTGCTTTAGGTCTTGTAGAGTCTGGTATGTTAGATGCCATATCTTTAGTTTGGAAACCATCACTATCTCCTTGACCCATATATTGTTGACTTTCTTGGGGATGACAGTGATGTAGTCTATCTGCTTCTTCACCTCCCTCAGATAAAACTGAGTGTCACCAACCTGTTCCCTTATGGCTTTCAGAAACTCCAAGAAGGCTTTATCATGATAGTCATTGGAGTTAGCAACTTCTTGTAGCTTGGCCTCAGTAACAACTTTGACTTCTACAGGCTTGGCACTCTCAGATATAGAGATTGGAGGTTTGTCAGATGGCATACTCCCTGCAACCACTGTGGTAGTTATGGATTGCTTTTGTCCTCCAGGAGTAGTGATGTGCACAGTTGGTAAAGTGACAACTGGCAAGATAGATGGAGACTCATCCACTTTGGCTTTTCCTTTGCCAGGCACATTTGCTAGAGACTTTGAAGCCCTTTGTTGACCACCCTCTTTGATTATTATGCCTTTCTCTCCCTTTGTCTCCCCCTTTGAATTTGAGTTCCTCCTAGCCTTCTTCTCCCCCTTAGGCTTGTTGTCAGGCACAGAGGCTGTAGAAATGTCCTTTGGGATTGAAGATTCATCAGGTAGAGGGAGACCCATATGCTTCATCATTGCAGCTAACATGGTTTGTTGATGCAGAAGGACATCAGCTGTGGTGGATGCTTGAGTGTCCAACTGATCATTTAGCAATGCAACCTTTTCTGTGAGATGAGCATTGGTCTTGGTGAGAGTAGCTACCTCCTGCTCAAGAGTGTTGACCTTAGTGAATAGCTCATTGGCCTTAAAACCAGATAAAGATTGATCCTGCAGCCTCTTCACTTCATATTTAGACAATTCATGCAGAGGAACATCAGTCACTAGCCTATCTCCATAGAGATTCTTGAACATTATCCTCAGCATGGCATTGGCATCTATAGTCTGGTCAGATAGATTCTGAAATTTATGCCCCAGACCTGTGACAGCATCTTTTAGCACAGCCAGCCCATTGTCCACCTGAGTGCAGGTAGAGTTGCAGTGTTTGATGTCCTTGAACACACTGTCCAATTGAGGAAATTTAGCATCAAAGGCCCTCTTGACTTCTGCTACTGAAGTGGCTGTCTTATCACACACCCTGTTGACTTCAGTTTTGACTCCCTTGCCAAGATAGTGTGCAGCCTTGAGAAAACCCTTGTAGGAGTCATTTACAGCTTCATACACTTCACCAGGTGACAGGGATCTTGCATTGGAGCCCAGTGAAGTGATGTATTCCTCCCTGAGATACTGAAGTGCTTCATCGAGAGTAATATCATATTTTCCTTGCAACCAGGCATCTATGTTGCCATCTCTCTCAGCATCATCAATGATCTTTGACTTCTGCACTTCCACATCATCCCTATGGCATAACAGAATAGCCTCATAGTCTGGATTGGGCATGTCTGCAGTGAGAAGGTGCTGAGCAATCTTTGTGAACTCAGGAATCTGATCCACAATTAAGCTTTGAAGTGCTTCAACCGTCAATTGTTGTGGAACAGACCCTGATCCTGAAGCACTGTCATGTTGCACAGGCTTCAGCCATGTTGACATGAAGTCAGAGCTAGAGCTAGGCAAGCTAGTCTCCTCAGTTACAGATGCAACTTCTGTAACCGGATGGATTGACACTACTACTGGTGTCACCACAGAAGTGGGATGAATTACACCAGCAGTGGACACAGGCACAGAGTCTCTAGTAAAAACTAGGGGAACCTCTGTGTTTGTGATGGTGTCATTAGGATATGCCTCAGCATGCATTCCCTCACCATCTAAATGTGGGTTCTGAGTGGTGAACAAAGTGTCATGCACTAAGTCACTTGAAATTATTGGCTCATCAAGAGAAAAGAATTCTTGATGATCAATACCTTGCATCTCAGTTGTCTGAGTTGCAGGTTCCAAAGAAATTTCAGAGTTAGATTCTAGAAGAGAAGTGTGTTTTAGAGTAGATTTTGGCAACTCCCCCTGAGAGATAGAGGGAGTTTCAAAAGTGATGTGCTCTCCACTCAGTGTTGTGCCAGCCTTATCACTCCCATGTGCTGACTCTATACAAGAGGGTGCATTGGGGAGGATGCTTGATTCTATAGGTGCACCCTGTTGAGAGGATACACCTAGTGAGCTGTGTGCCCCTGATTTTACAACTTCAGCCATTTGTGTGACTGAAGAGGTGGTCTTAGTTTTCTTCTTCTTTGTTCTGTGTAAGGGTAACTCAGGTTCCTCACTTCCTAGACCTAATTCAACAGCTAATGCTGCTTCAGACAAGATATTTAAAGGTGCAGACATTACTTCCTTTCTCTTCTTTTTACTAACATCACCCTTTTGAGAGGATGATGCAGTTGGCTCAGTAAGAGGTAGAGTGTTTGGTTGAGAGGGTTGGTTAGCAGGCCCTGGGTTAGCATTTTGTTCTACTTGCTTGGGCTGTGCTAACTTAGATTTTGCATCAAATGTTGGCATGTTGTGGGGGTAAGTCCTAAACAAACTCTCCATATGAGGAGTTATGTTCAGTCTTACATCCACATCATTCCTAGTTTCCAAGTTACCAAAAATGAGTTTGGTCATGGACTTAGGATAGCCTATTTTATTTTTATCAATCCCAGGCAATTCAATCAATGAAGCATTTTTATAATTAAGTACAGATTGAATAAAGCGAGGGAAGAAAATATCAGTACCTCTCTTGGTTGTGTTCTTACCAAGTCTCCCATATAATTCTTGAAGTATGATTTGGCCAACATCTATCTTCTTTCCATAGGCCAAAGCATATCCAATTTGCTGCACAGGTGCACTGATTTGATCAAAGCTTGATTTCCTGGCAGTGAAGACTTGGAGAAGAGTTGCAAACACATAACTCCACTCCTTTCTCAGATTCTTTCTGTTTAGCTTTCCAAGGTTAATCCCATCTGAGTAGTTTATGAACTCAAAGAATTCCTCCAACTCTGCATTAGTGGCCAGTCTGTCAAATGACTCTTGTTGTAGGCCTAGTGCTTGGTTCATGTCTGCAGTAGTGATAGTGATTTCCTTATCTTGAACCTTGCAGTAGATGACATATGAAGTGATTGCTTTTTCCAGGGCTACAACCTCCACAATAGCAGTACTCCAGAATTGTTCCAGAATATCGAGATACAGAGTTGGGTTGGCAGAGAGTGCATCCTTGATATATGACTCAGCCATCCATTTCACAAAGCACTTGAAATTTGCATTGGGTGCTTCAACATCACTAGTGAGAGCGATGAAGTTGGTGTTGAACTTTACTGTTGCCATTCGTGTAGAAGAGAGAAAAGAAATTGAAGGTTGAAGAAGAAATTTGGCTTTTCGTAGCTAGGGTTTCAGGGGTTTAGAGAGTGTAGATGCTTGAGAAATCGAATGAAATGAATCGAATAGATGGGAAATTGTATAAGTATGAAGTACTTGAATTGTCGATTAGCAGAAGGTTTTGTATCGACAAGTCAGGCATTCGAGAAGTAGAAAACAACTATTCGAGAAGTCAAGAATGGCTTAATCGATAACTCAAGCAGATAGAAACTCACAGCTGGCAGTTATCTAACTTAGAAATAATTCTAAATTAAATAGAATGTGTTTTTATGAGTGAATTAAATTTTTAGATAAAAATCCAAAATCGGTTAAAATTCAGCGAGAATTCAGCCTTTTCAAATGATTCGAGAACTCAAATATAGTGTTCGAGAACTCAATCATTCGAGAACTCAGTTACTATATTCGAGAAGTCAATCATTCCTCTATTCGATATCTCAGAAAGACTCTATTCGAGAACTCAAGAGTACTCTAATGAGACTTATTAGAGATGTCGAATAGTGAATCATTCGAGAAGTCTGACTTATCGAACTATACCCATCACTCATAAAAATTTGATTTTCACTATCTTTTTAAAATCTACCAGACATATTCATTGAAGAATATCCTAGCAAATTAAATAGTGATTTTCTCAAAATTTCATAGAAATTTTAAGTTTATAAAAATATGATTTTCAACATATGCAACAGATTTGAAATATTTATAAATCATATTTCAGCCAACACTTACTCCAAAAATATTGAGAATTTAGATAAAGTAAGTGTTTACTGCTGCAACAATCTAGATGATGTATTCACTTAGCCAGAATCTGAAGAATTCAGCATTCCAATCTCACTTACCAACCTTGTGAAGGTGGCTTCATCTAATGGCTTAGTGAATATATCAGCTAGTTGTTTATCTGTAGAGACATAATGCAACTCAATGGTTCCATTAGTTGCATGTTCTCTTATGAAATGATATCTGATGTCAATGTGCTTTGTTCTAGAATGATTGACAGGATTGGCAACTATAGAGATTGCACTTGTGTTGTCACACATGATTGGAATTCTTTCCAACACAAGTCCATAATCTCTAAGTTGATTTCTAATCCAAAGAACTTGAGCACAGCAACTTCCAGCAGCTATGTATTCAGCCTCAGCTGTAGAAGTTGACACAGATTGTTGCTTCTTGCTATACCAAGAAACTAACCTTTGTCCAAGAAACTGGCAGCTTCCTGAGGTGCTTTTCCTATCCACTCTGCATCCAGCATAATCAGCATCAGAGTAGCCAACCAGATTGAACCCTGTGTCCTTAGGGTACCATAATCCCAAGTTAGGAGTGCTCTTCAGATATCTAAAGATCCTTTTTATTGCAATCAAATGTGATTCCTTTGGATTTGATTGAAACCTTGCACACAAGCATGTAGCAAACATGATGTCTGGCCTACTTGCAGTGAGGTAGAGTAGAGAACCAACCATGCCTCTGTAGACTGAGATATCTACTCTCTTGCCTTTAGCATCTTCATCCAATTTAGTGGCAGTGGCCATGGGTGTCTTGGCAGGTGAACAATCTTCCAAGTCAAACTTTTTCAATAAATCCTTGATGTACTTGGTTTGACTGATAAAGATACCATCCTTCCTTTGACTGACTTGCAACCCTAGAAAGAATGTCAACTCTCCCATCATACTCATCTCATATCTGCTCTGCATGAGTTTAGAGAATTTCTCACACAGTTTCTCATTTGTAGAACCAAAAATGATATCATCCACATAGATTTGAACTAGGATCATATCATCACCATGCTTCTTGTAAAACAGTGTCTTGTCCAATGTGCCTCGAGTGAATTGATTTTCAAGAAGAAATTGTGATAGAGTATCATACCATGCTCTTGGAGCTTGCTTAAGTCCATACAGTGCCTTAAGCAATCTGTAGACAAATTCTGGGAAATGTGGATCCTCAAAGCCAGGTGGTTGTTGCACATAAACCTCTTCTTCCAACTCTCCATTTAGAAATGCACTCTTGACATCCATTTGATAAACTTTAAAGTTTGAATGAGCAGCAAATGCCAAGAATATTCTAATGGCTTCCAATCTAGCAACAGGGGCAAATGTCTCATCATAATCAATGCCTTCCTGTTGAGAGTATCCTTTTGCAACCAGCCTTGCTTTGTTTCTTATTATTACACCATCTTCATCCATCTTATTCTTCAGAACCCATTTTGTTCCAACAATGGTTCTATTCTTTGGTGCAGGCACAAGTTCCCATACTTTGTTCCTTTCAAATTGATTCAGCTCCTCTTGCATGGCAATAATCCAATCTGGATCCAATAATGCATCATCAAGTTTCTTAGGCTCAACTTGTGATAGAAAACATCCATAGAGGCACTCATTTTGAGTTGCTCTCCTAGTCCTTACTCCTGCATTAGGATCTCCAATGATTTGCTCTGCAGTGTGTGATCTATCCCATTTCCTTGAGTGTTCAGCCTGATTTCTCATCCTTGATGTTGCTTCATCATCCTCATCATGATCATCCTCATTTCCTCCCCCTGTGAAGTTGCCATTACTCACAGGTGTGTCTTGGATGCTTGTTTCTCCACTATTGATTGGCGCAAATTCTTCTCTTGTATCATTGTTCACTTGAGTTTGTTGAACTTGAGTTTCAACTCCAGTTTCAGTCTCTTCATCAGAATCATCTAGATTATCAAACTTCAATGGATCTTTGTCTTCATCATTGGCTTCTTCTAGTCCAGGTAGTTTGCTGTCATCAAATGTTACATCTGTGCTTTCCATAACTTTCTTTTGACTGATGACATAAACCTTGTATGCAATTCTTTCCATAGAATAGCCAAGAAAAATTCCTTCAAATGCTTTTGCATCAAACTTTCCAACATATTCAGAATTGTCCTTAAGTACAAAGCATTTGCTTCCAAAAGTATGAATATACTTCAGTGTAGGCTTCTTTCCAGTCATCAAGTTGTAAGGAGTCTTTCCAGTGTTTTTGTTGATGAGGGTTCTGTTCTGAATATAGCATGCAGTGCTCACAGCCTCAGCCCAAAAACATGTGGGCATTTTTGCATCAAGTAACATTGTTCTAGCAGCCTCAATTAGAGTTCTATTCTTTCTCTCAACAACTCCATTTTGTTGTGGAGTCCTTGGAGCTGAGAATTGCTGAGAAATGCCATTCTCTTTGCAGAATGCTTCAAGTGTGGCATTTCTGAACTCTGTTCCATTATCACTCCTCAATGCAATCACACTTGCATCGTTTGCCTTTGCTTCCTTGTCAACTTTCTTTATATGCTCAATGATTACTTGTGGAGCCTCATCTTTTGATGCCAGAAATTCTACCCATGTATACCTTGAAAAATCATCAACCATTACCAGGGCATACTTCTTTCTTCCAAGTGACATTATGTTAACAGGCCCAAACAGATCCATATGGATAAGTTGTAGTGGCTTGGTTACAGATGTCACTGTCTTTGACTTGTGGCTTGATCTCTTCATTTTTCCTTTTTGACAAGCCTCACACACTCCTTCTTGGCAGAATTCAAGTGTGGGCATGCCTCTCACTAACTCTCTTTTGACTAGAGAATTAATGGCCTTAAAGTTCAGGTGTGATAGTTTCTTGTGCCACAGCCAACAATCTTCATTTGATGCTTTTGAGTAAAAGCAACAAATTTTGTCCTTGTTTGCAGAGTCCATATTGGCTACAAACAGGCTTCCCTTCCTTACTCCAGATAGAGCAAAATCACCAGTCTTCTTGTGGGTGATCAAACATTCATCTTTGTCAAAATTCACTTTGAATCCTCTATCAGTAAACTGACCAACACTTAACAGATTATGCTTGAGCCCCTTGACTAGTGCTACATCTTCAATGATGACATTTCCAACTTTCAGCTTGCCATATCCCAATGTGTTACCCATGCTGTCATCTCCAAAAGCAACCATTGGGCCAGCCTTTTCCTCATACTGTGATAGCAGGGCCATATCACCAGTCATATGATTTGAGCATCCACTGTCCAAAATCCACATGACCTTCTTCTCACTTTCTTTGCCCTGCAAACACAAAGGTATTACTTTTCCTTTGGTACCCAAACAAGTTTGGGTCCATGTGACTTAGAGACAGTTTTATCATAAACAACATGCTTGTTAACTTTCTTAGTGTCAGTCTTCTTGTCACTGTTGGAAGTCTTAGAACCTGAGGTTTCAGACTTAGGTGACAAAGGTACCTTCCTAGCTTTAGGAGGACTTGAAGACTTTGACCTTGTGTAGTGTGTGTGAGAATTGTGACTGATACAACCATCAATGAACTGTCTTCTTAAATTAAAACAACTAGTCATAACATTCATATTGCATGGCATACAGTCAAATTTATCACAGAAGGGTGCATCTCTATGTCTTAGAGGCACAGAACAATCATAGAAAGGTTTAGACACACTACCAACAGGTTTCTTGCATGCATGAGTTAGATGGTTGGTACTGAAACAGTTCTGACAAGTTTTCCTAGGGGCATTAGGCATATAAGCATAGTTGTTATCCTTGTTAATCCCTAACTTGCCATTTCTGTTCTGTTTCTTTTTAGTCACTTCCTTTCCTGATTCACTCTTCCCAGCTGATACAAACTTAACAAACTTCTTAGGTCTTAGCCTATCAACTACTGGCTTCTTGGTCTTTGACTTGGCACTCTCACCCTTAGAGGATGCTTGCTGTTCACTAGATTGTGCCTCATCCTCATCATTCAACATTTGCTTGATGAGTAAGGCATCCTCATCAATTTCAAATGTTGATTCCTTAAAAATTGGATTTACAGTTTTTCTCAAAATGTGGGGCACTTTCTCATGAACAGCTGTGTCCTCTTCGATGACAGCATAGCCTTTCCTTTGTGTGAGAGAGTCATAGTCAAGTCCAATAGCTGCTTTAGGTTTAGCTTCAATTTTCTCACAGTAGGATTGCACTAAACCAGATGATTTCTTGAAAGTTTTAAGTTTGAATTCATTCTCAGCTAATTCATCCCTAAGAGCCTTCTCTACTTGACTAGCACATAGAACCTTGTTCTCCAAATATTCAACTTCTTTCTTAAGGTTTTCTACTTGCATAGCAGTTAGCTCAAGTTCCTCATTCTTTTTGGTTAATACTTCATTTCTAGTAGACAGTTTAGCAATCTCCTCATTAGCAGCAGTCATACTAGTATGAATATTAAACATTTCAACAGATAATTGTTCAATCATGGATTTGTATTCAGAAACAGACATGTCTATAGTAGTGAGAGATGGTACCTGAGAATCAGATGAAGATGAGTCATCCTTGGAGTTGGCCATCAAGGCATAATTGCAGAATTCTTGTTCCTCTTCATCACTCTCAGAATCATCCCAACACTTCCCTTCAGCTATGTAGGCCTTACCATGTGTCTGCTTTTTCAGAAGGGCCTCATACTTAGCTTCTAGCTCAAGATAATCTCTATCCTTCTTTTTAGGCTTCTTGCATTCACTGGCAAAATGCCCTAGGTCATTGCATCTATAACACCTTACAGATGACCTATCCACATAACCGGTTTTGAACTTATTTCTGTTTGGTTTCACAGGTGCCTTGTTCTTGTTGGCTGAATGGTTTTGAGTTTTGGGTTTGAAGGGTTGATTTCTTTTAAATCTGATGTTTGGAAATTTTCTGGCCATGAAAGCATATGAAGTATTTTCCATCCCATCAAGTTCTTCCAGAGTGTAAAACTCCTCTTCTTCTTCCTCCTTTTCCTCAACAGGTTCACTCACCCCAGCTTCAGTTTCTTCATCATCTGCCACCTCCTCTATCCTTAGTTGGCTTGTAGATGCTTCTAGGTCCAGGATGGATTTGTTGACAATCAAGGCACATGATGTGTTTATCATCCTACCTTGGTTTGCTTGGATAGCCCTCTTCTGAAGCAACTCAAGTTCATGAGTCTTTAGGACTCCATAGAGTACATCATAGGTGACTTTGTTCAAATCTCTCTCTCTAAGGGAAATGACTCTTTGCTCCAGATGATTTGGTGAAGACAACAGAAATTTCATATTTAACTCCTTGGTGCTGTAAACCTTTCCATTCATCTGCAACTCAGTAACTAGCTTGTGAAATCTTTCAAACATCTCAGTGATGCTTTCCTTGGGCTGTGCCATGAAAGCTTCATACTGTGTGACCAATATCTGTTTCCTGTTTTCTTTAACCTCATCAGTCCCTTCACACAACACCTCAATGTGATCCCATATCTCTTTAGCAGACGTGCATGATGCAATGTTTGCAAACATTGACATATCCATGGAATCAATGATGAGCAACATGAGGTGGCTGTCAAGAGCAACCTTCTCCCTTTCTGACTCTGTCCACTTTGATGGATCCTTGGCCTCATAAGCTCTAGGGATTGTTATGGTTCCAACAGTCTTCTCTGGTATCTCTTGTTGTGGAACAAAAGGACCATTCTTGAGAATCTCAGGATACAAGGGATGAGAGGCTTTGATGAACAACATCATCTTTATCTTCCAGAGGTTGAAGTTTTCTTTTTCAAACTTAGGGACCTTCACCGTTCCTGTAGTCTTTGGTGTATTCGAACTCATGATCGTTTCTCTGTTTTTGAATAAACAGCCCGCTCCGATACCACTTGTTGAGTATTGAACACGGTAAAAGAATACAGAGGGGGGGGGTGAATGGATTCTTGAACTTTTCTTGGATTGAGTCTGTGTAGCAGATAAGTGCCTGTGTGTGCAGAAATTAAGGTGCGGATAAGTAAACAACACAAGACACAATATCACTTTAATCTAATGTATATTAGATAAAGGTTGCTACAATCTGTGAATACAAATGGTAGTATTCTCAGCTTCGTTTTTCTCAGAGAGATATAGCTTACAGTGTATGAAAAACTAGACTCACAAAGTTACTAAGTTATGAAGTGAGGCTGTGTCCTTATAGAACATGGATACAGCCCACTTACTGCAAATAAGGTAGCTAAACAAATTACTTTCTAGTCTGTCTATCCTTTTTGAGTAAGTGTCCAAACGGTTACAGATTTGACTTTGCAAAGCCTGTTTAGATCCACTTCTTTAGCTCCTTGTCTCTTCTATATCTCTCCAAGCTTCCTTGTAGGCTTTCCAGAGCACGTTACAGATTGTGGTCCATAAAGTGCATTGGCTTGTTGCAGGTTTCTGACTTGTACAATTTCTTCAGTATTTTGTCTCCAAGAATGTATTCGAGAAGTGACTAAGTAAGTGATTCGAGAACTAGAATTGACTTGATCGATAACTCTGAGTTCTCGAATACTGTTATAGTGACATATCGAACCACTTCTCGAATAGCTCTTTTCCATCAGGATTCCTTGAGTTGTCGAATAGGGCATTTGACTTATCGAATCCTTGAGTTGTCGAATAGCTTTCTGAGTCTTTGAGATATCGAATGGAACTTTGACTTGTTGACTCTTTGAGAACTCGAATACCATCTTGACTTGTTGACTTCTTGAGTTCTCGAATAGAGTAGTAGACATATCGAATCCCTGAGATATCGAATGAGATATCGAACAGTGTATTCAGAGATATCGAATAGTGTCTTGAGATATCGAATCTCTGACTTCTCGAATGCTGGACTTCTCGAATAGACAAATATACTTCTCGAATTGGTACTTAGGCAAATTCTTCATTTCTTCAAATCCCAAATGTGATTATTTGATAGTCTTTAACTCCTTGCTTGAGGCATGAACCTTGGAACTTCTTTCAAGCATTATTCAAGACTCTATTTGTACAATTACACAACTAGGATTTGATGCCTATTACAAGTACAATACAAACAGAAACTCTACAACTAGAGGTTCCCTCAGTTAAGAGGTCATGTAAGTAATGCAAAGCATTACAAACAATTAGGCTTGTTATTAGATGTGTACAGGCATGCCTCTGTAACTAACAATATAACTAATAGAAAATTTAATTTAACGATGGCACGGGCTTTTACGCTAGTTTATATGTATTTCATGAGTAATTTAGAGCAAGTCCAATGGGGTGTTTTCCTTATAAATATTATAAAATATTAGGCTCTTAGTTATTTAGGATATTTTAAGATATGATAACTCCAACAAGCTTCCTTATAATTATTCCTTATAATTATTAAATTAAATAATAAATGAAAGAAGGAATCAAGAACAAAAGAAGAGGGCAACAATTGAAAAATGAGGGAAAATAATATTTTATTAATAAAAGTGAGATAAGGGATTCCTTAAATATAAGGAATGACATGATGCTCTTAACATTTTAAGGAAAAGTTAAGAGGCTATTGGAACACTATTTAGATCAAATTTCTTATAATTTAAGTTAGGAACTCATATAAGGGATCTATTGGACTTGCTCTTACAACATACCAATTCTGAATAGGGACCTGGGACCTGTATGTTTTGGTGAGTCAAAGATAGACACAACACAATAATCTAGACACACACAACTGTGCTAGCTAACCGGGTTCGCCTGGGGTCCGATTGAGTTGAGGTTGACTATGCGGAATAGGTTTTTTCGGAAAAAAAACTCGAAAACTTACTCGTAAAAGTTCGAGTTTAGCGTAAAAATCCGGGTGATTGCCTTTTTTATTCACTTTTTAAGTTTCTCTCACCAAAATACCCAGATTCGGGAAGTGTCGCCCAAAATGTCCACGGGATACACCCATGACAGAAGAGTATGTTATGATATGCCCAACCCATAGGCGCAAGTGTTGGATACGCCTTCTGAAAACAAGTAACGGTCCTTCTGAGGAGTAGATGACTTGAGATACGCCTGTGACTGTTACGCAACATGAGATACGCATCTTTAAGATGCGTATCACACGTCACCTCAGAGCTCTCAAACGACGATAACAATGGCGATTCTGGTGACTAATTTTGAGCTCTTCGTTCGTCCACATCCCTGACTTTCCCATCACCTACCGTATACCATTAGAATCGAGTTTCGATTTTCTACATGCTTATACTAATTTTATATAATTTCATTTGCCGGATTTGAAACGCATAAAACGGCGATTCAATCAGCTCAAACAACTCCGACGAGCTTCGTTTCGCCCCTGCGGGGTCGGAGGTGATGAACGAAGTTCGGGAAAATGAAGTACAAGAGCTTGTGGTTGTTTTATGATGCTTTAGTCGTGTGAAAAGTGCGTGGAGAGAGTACGTGCAATCGAAGGAAGACGTCAGAATGATACAAGTCGCCGTTTGAGAGGTCTCATTTCAGTCATTTTTTTTAGTTTGCACGCTACAGTGTTTGGATACGCCTCTGGAAACGGCGTATCCCGTGGCTATTCTGGGAACTGATTTGAAAAATGGGTATTTTGGTAAGTGAATAGGGAAAAATTGGGTATTTTGGGCATTCTTTCACAAAGAAAAGGGTTGCAAAGTCGTATTTTTAAAAAAATCTGTTGCAATTTAGGTAGTTTTGAAAAAAATAGTTTTTTAAAAATACCCAAATTGCAAAAACCTTTTTTCAAAAATACGGTTGCAACATTTGCAATCTCATTTGCCAGTATTGCAACCTCATTTACAAATTCAAATAAAATTTTTGAAAATATTTTCAAAAAATTAAGTATTTTTGTAAATATAAAAAAAAATTATATTGATAATGTTACAATTTTATACAGTAAAATCGAAAAAAAATACTATCTACAAATATCTTTACCAAACGTATTAAAATTAAAAGGGGTTCGGTCTGTGGCAAACGGTTGTCACAGACTGTTTATCTAGCATACTATTTCAGAGCCAACGATCCAATGACTTTGATTTTAAAAAAAAAATTACATATGCGGTACGGACAAATTACCAAAATGTCCCAACTGTTCACGTACCGCAGAAAGTTTTCACAGTACGGTGAACAATAGATTTTTTATGTGAAAATATGGGGCATTTCGGTAATTACTCTGTACCGCAAAAAGTTTATACGGTACAATGTTTTTTTTTAAATCACAGTCGTTGGATCAACGATCATCCAACGGTTGTAAAAGTGTATGTTGTATATCTCGACATGCATTTGGCAGGGACCGGGACCACATTAAAATTAAAATACATAAAGAAAACAAATAACAACTCATTCATTCCAGGTTACAACAATATAACCAAAAAATTTCATTTCTCACTTTTTTTTTTTTTTTAATGTGAATCTCATGCGAGTTGATCATAAACCTCTGATCCAACAAACCAAACAAGCCTAACCCGTACCCGGTTCCAAGTATATAACACCCAACCCATATCAATCAAAATTAAACAGTAACTACAAAACCCCAATTAGGGTTTATGCCCTCCAATATTATCACTTGTATCAATTACACTTCAATTGCATCATCAATTTATCAAATTACGCTTCAATTTTGTTGTACAGCTCAGGGTAATGGAGCAAAGATTAGTTAATACATGGCGAATGACAATCAATGAGAAGAAATTTGTCATAAATGGGAAGCAGGAGTATAACAGTTATTCAGTAGTGGGCAGTTGCTATATTTTAGTTGTAATTGTTTTATATTTGTTTTACTTTATTTAAATTAAGGAGTATTTATAGTGGTGGTAGTAACTGTAAGAAGTAGTTTTTGGAAATGGAATTATGCAGTTCTCTCTTCTCTAACTTCTCTTTCTATTCTTCTCTCTAAATCTCTTCTCTCTAAATCTGTTCTTTTCCATCTTATCTTCTTAAAATTCTGCAATTAGTTCTAGCACAGGTTAGTGATCCTGTCAATTGGTATCAGAGCTCTTTCTTGGGTGATGGAGACACGAGCGCAATCTATGGAGACAACCCTAAAAAAACCTGAAGCACAATTGATAGAGGTTCAAAATCATGGACGAAAGACAGATGAAGACTTACAGAATTTGAGCAATCGGATGGATTCTGCTTTGCAAGTATTGGCTGCTTTGGCTACCAAAGTGGAGACACTCACTCATAAAATTAGTTCCGATCGTGATGGAGTATGTTCAAAAAATGGGAACGAGGATGGTCGAAATGAAAGTTCGCCAGAGGTTGAGTTAGTGGGTGAACGAAAGGGGTATAAGGATGGAGATAAGAATCAACCATGGTTCCAATCTCGAGCACCAAGGCCAGAATTTCCTTCCTTTGATGGATCAGACGCAAGGGAGTGGATTAATACTAGTAATCAATATTTTGAGTTGTGTCCCATGCCTGATGAAATTAAGGTCACGTATGCTACTCTGCATTTGCAAGGTAAGGCAAAATCTTGGTATATTGCTTATAAAACATCTCATAAGAAGGTTGAATGGCCTCAATTCTGTGCTGATGTTCTTAGTAGATTTAAAATTGATGAGTTTGAAAGTGTGATTGGGGAATTAACTAAACTCCAGCAAACTAAATCTGTTGAGGAATTCCAAGTAAGGTTTGAAGAGTTATTACCGCTAGTTCAAGTCCAGAATCCTCATTTAACTGAAAAGTTTTTAGTAGAAATGTGCATTAGTGGACTTAAAAAGGAGCTTCAAGGAATGGTTAAGTTATTTAAACCCTCCACTACTGACCAAGCGTTTAGTATAGCAAAAGTGCACGAATCCACATTGGAATTAGAAAGGAAGAGTAAAGCTCAAGTGTGGAAGCCAATATACAGTGCTACTAGCGTAAGCACCAATAAGGCACCGGGGTTGTTACCGACACCTGTTTTAGTTCCGGAGAAAAAGACTAGTGATACTGCTGTTAAACTTAATCCTCAAGGAAAGATGAATTGGCCAGTCAAACATATTAACAGGGAGGAAATGCAGAAAAGAGCGGAACAGAACTTATGTTATTATTGCGATGAAAAATATTTCCGTGGCCATAAGTGCAAGCGTAAGCAGTTGTATGTATTAATAGAGGAAGATGAAGAGCAGATTGGGAACGTTACACAAGAGAATGATGATGCTACTGAACAACTAAAGGAAAACGTTGAATGTGAGATCTCTATTCACGCATTGTCAGGAACAGCTTCGGCAAATGCACTTCGACTAACAGGTGAGATTGGGGTACATAAGATTCACATATTAATAGATTCAGGTTGTACCCATAGTTTCCTCGATGAAGAGATAGCAAAAAAATTGAAGTGTCAGTTGGAATCTATAGGCAAAATGGTGGGGCATACAGTTACAGGTAGCCAAGTTGTCTGTGATAAAATTTGTAGAGGCTTTACATGGGGAATGCAGGGTTATACATTTCAAACAGATATGAGAATAATTCCTATGATGGGGTACGATGCTATTCTTGGAATGAAATGGTTAGAAGAAATCAGCCCAGTGAATTTTGATTTTCAGAAGAAAACTTTCTCTTTTCTTCACGATGGTAATCATATTCAACTCCAAGGAATGAAAATAGGCAGTAGAAGTTCAGTAGCGATGGTCTCAGCTGTTGACTTACAACAACAATGGGAAAGTGGACAAATCATGATGTTAGGTTGTTTATATGCTATTGAGCCTAAAGATAGTGCTAATTCCACAAAACAGCACCTTGAGGAAGACATGAGAAAGGTATTGGAGAGGTATGATGAAGTGTTCCAGGAGCCCAAATCATTGCCACCTCAGAGAAAGTTGGATCATCACATTCCATTAAAAACGGGGGCAGAACCTTTCAAGATAAGAGCGTACAGATACCCTCATGTGCAGAAATCTGAAATTGAGCGTCTAGTGAATGAAATGTTAAACTCTGGAATTATACAGCCTAGCAATAGTCCATTTGCATCTCCGGTGATATTAGTAAAGAAAAAGGACTCTACTTGGCGTTTTTGTGTTGATTACCGGGAGTTGAACAAAATTACCATCAAAGACAAGTTTCCAATTCCTTTGATCGATGATCTTTTAGATGAATTGAAGGGGTCAAAGTATTATACGAAAGTAGATTTACGGGCAGGTTATCACCAAATACGAGTTGCTCCTGCAGATATATTTAAAACAGCATTTCGTACACATTCGGGTCATTATGAGTTCCGGGTCATGCCTTTCGGCTTAACTAACGCTCCTGCAACGTTTCAAGCCTTAATGAATCAGATTTTCAAACAACATCTCCGAGATTTCATTTTGGTATTCTTTGACGATATCTTAGTTTATAGCTCTGAATGGGAAGCACATCTTAAGCATGTGGAGAAGACACTACAGATTTTACGGGAGAATCAACTTTATGCAAAGAAGTCCAAGTGTGCCTTTGGACAAGAAAGTGTTGAGTATCTAGGCCATATAATTTCCAGTGAAGGAGTATCGGTTGACCAGGCAAAAATAAAGTGCATGCTAGAGTGGCCAGTGCCGAAAAATGTCAAATCATTGCGAGGATTTTTGGGTCTAACGGGCTATTATAGGAAATTTGTCAAGCACTATGGCATCAAAAGCAAGCCGTTGACTAACCTTTTGAGAAAAGATAAATTTCAGTGGTCTGATGCAGCTCAAGTGGCATTTGATTTTTTAAAACAGGTTATGTCTCAGACTCCAGTTCTAGCTCTCCCGAATTTTTCGCAGAAATTTATTGTTGTGACTGATGCAAGCATGGAAGGTATGGGGGCTGTATTAATGCAACAAGGCCGTCCACTAGCTTATTTGAGTAAAAAATTCTCTGTCCGGCAGCAAGGTTTGTCAGTGTACGAAAAAGAGTTAATGGCGATGGTGTTCGCTATCAATAAGTGGAGATCATATCTTATTGGGCAGAAATTCATAGTCAAAACGGATCACCAAAGTCTAAAATTCTTTATAGAGCAGCGTTTGTCTACCTTGATGCAGCAAAAATGGCTCAGCAAATTGATGGGATTTGATTTTGATATTGAATACAAGAAGGTAGGGCTGCACATGGGTTCTAAAAACCGACCAAACCGACCCAAACCGACCCTATTTTTAACCGATCAAACCGAACCGTCCAAAACCATGGGTTAGACGGGTTAATTTTTTAAAAACCCGAACTAATTGGGTTGGGTACGGGTTTAACAAATTTTAACCCTTACCCAACCCAACCCAACCCGTTTACATAAAATGCAGAATTTTTTTACATATTTTATACATATTATGTATATTTGTGGCACATTTTCTACAAATTTTATAAATTTTCTGCACTATTTAAACTTTTTGCAACATTCTGCAACACTTTCTGGCTTCGGCAACACTTTCTGCAATACTTTCTGCAACATTCTGCAACACTTTTAGCAACATTCTGCAACACTACTGGATTCTGCAACACTTTCTGCGAAGTGCAGAATTTTCTACAATGTGCGAAATTTTTTACAAAATTCTTCCGATTAGTAAATTTAACCCAACCCAACCCGAACCAAACCGAACTAATTGGGTTGGGTCGAGGTTGGGTTATAGAATTTTTTTTCAGTTAATGGGTTGATATCTTATAAAACCGAACTAATTGGGTTGGGTCGGGATTTGACAAAAACCCGACCCAACCCTACCCATGTGCAGCCCTACAAGAAGGGAACTGAAAACGTAGTTGCAGATGCTTTATCTAGAAGGGAACAAGAGGTAATGGAGGTGGCAGCAGTCTCTACACTTGTACCGCAGTGGAAGCAAGATGTCATTGCAACTTATGAAGTAGATTCTTTGGCTAGTGATTTTATGGCAGAGGCAGCGGTGGTACAACCAAATGACCGGAAAGTTACCATGGATGGTGGTATTATTAAAATCTGTTCACAAATATATGTGGGAGTTTCACCTCTAAGACAGCAACTTATAAAAGAATTTCATGATAGTTCTTGGGGTGGTCATTCTGGGGTCCTTCCTACTTATAAGAAGTTATCAGCCATATTTTATTGGCCTAAGATGAAAGAAGATGTGCGCACTTACATAGCAGAATGTGTGATTTGTCAAACATGTAAGAGTGAACGGGTTCCATATCCAGGTTTATTACAACCACTGGAAACTCCCTCTAAACCATGGACAGACATTTCGATGGATTTTATCGAGAGTTTGCCTAATTCAGAAGGATACACTGTAATTTGGGTAATTGTCGATAGATTTTCGAAAGCTGCACACTTTATTCCTTTAAAGCACCCTTATACGGCACACGCTTTGGCTGAGATTTTCATGACCCAAATTTTCAAGTTACATGGTCTGCCATCTAGTATTGTTAGTGACCGAGATCCCATATTTCTTAGTACCTTTTGGCAAGAATTATTCAAGAAAATGGGAACACAATTGAAGATGAGTTCGGCATACCATCCTCAATCTGATGGCCAGACCGAACGACTTAATCAGTGCTTGGAGACATACTTGCGTTGTTTGTGTTCTGAGCGGCCTAAAAAGTGGTACCAATGGCTGGCAATGGCAGAGTGGTGGTATAACTCCACTTACCATTCATCTATCAGGATGAGTCCGTTTGAAGCGATGTATGGGTACCCTCCTGTACAAGTTCAGTTCCATCAATTGGTTTCAGGGGGAACAGGTGACCTGAACCAGTTTGTACAGTCTCGTGCAAGCATGTTAGCGGCTATTAAGGTCAACCTCACTCTAGCTAAAGAGCGAATGAAACATTTTGCAGATCTTAAACGAAGTGAGAGGGAATTCAATGTCGGAGATTGGGTATTTCTTAAGTTACATCCCTACAGGCAATCTAGTCTTGCAATGCGCACCAACCAAAAGCTAGCTCCGCGCTTCTATGGACCATTTCAGATTTCCAGCAAGATTGGTCAGGTTGCTTATAGACTCAACCTGCCACCGCAATCTCTAATTCATCCAACCTTTCATGTATCTTTGTTGAAAAAGAAGGTGGGTCAGGCAGATGTAGTAGAACCAACCCTTCCTCCAGTTGGCATAGATGGTCAGTTAATTCGTAATCCCATTGCTATTCTTGATCGCAAGGTTTTTAAGAAAGATAATCGAATGGGCATTCAGGTCTTACTACGGTGGGAAGGGCTAAATTCCGATGACGCAACTTGGGAGGACTGGGACAAAATCAAGAAACAGTATCCAGCTCATGTTCTTGAAAAACTCTCTATCGTTTAGATTCTTGAGGACAAGAATCAATTTGAGGGGATGGTATTGTCACAAATGGGAAGCAGGAGTATAACAGTTATTCAGTAGTGGGCAGTTGCTATATTTTAGTTGTAATTGTTTTATATTTGTTTTACTTTATTTAAATTAAGGAGTATTTATAGTGGTGGTAGTAACTGTAAGAAGTAGTTTTTGGAAATGGAATTATGCAGTTCTCTCTTCTCTAACTTCTCTTTCTATTCTTCTCTCTAAATCTCTTCTCTCTAAATCTGTTCTTTTCCATCTAATCTTCTTAAAATTCTGCAATTAGTTCTAGCACAGGTTAGTGATCCTGTCAAAATTCATAGAAAATTCCCTGCTTTCTGAGCTAAGAGTCGATGGTCGCCGCCCTTTCGATTATAGACGTCTAACCATCAACTTCGGAAGGTATATATAGAGTTCCGCTCCAATGAGAACCAACTTATACTAAGAATCGAGAACCGGTTTTTCGTATACCTAAAACCGGTTCTTGATATATTTGTATTGCATTTTTTGCTTTTATTGTTGTGCAATTATAATGTGGCTTATATATGTATGTATAGAGTTCCGCTCCAATGGAAACTAACTTAAAATGAGAATCGAGAACCGGTTATTGGTATATTTGAGACAGGTTCTCGAGCACATGCCTATTTATTTATATTGCATTTATGGCACGAAAAAAATGAATTTTATTTTATGCAAGGTTTTTAGGTTATGATGTTAGTAATGTAGGTGGTATGGGAGTTTGATTGAGTGTGTGTTACGTTTTGATGATTTTTGTAGAGAAGATGGCTCGTCCGAGGTGCAACTAGGGCAGACTCATGTGATGGGAGTTGTGACTTCCCAACTTGTTCAGCCGTATCGAGATAGGCCTAATGAAGGAACACTTTCTATCTATACTGAGTTATCCCCGATGGTTGATCCCTCATTTGAGGCTGGGAGGCCTGGAGAGTCTGCTGTGGAGTTGGGACGTATTATTGACCGTGGTTTAAGGTATCATTTTATTTAGTTCATGCTTGATATGCACTTGATTTATGCATTTGAGGAACAACGGAGATTGTGTAGCTTATGTCTACATTAGGGAAAAGGAATAGGTATTTTTACTGTATAAATGATGGATCGCAGTATTACAAGGAATTAAATCTATTCTAATATACAGTATTGATATTTGGGCCTCTAAGTCCATTTCCCCATTCTAATTTTATCCGCTAATTTACTGTTGTTTCAATTGTTCTGGATGATTTTTTAAACGACATTGTCCCGGGAGATTCTATGAGTGAGGTCACTGAGCATACAATTTTCTGTTTTCGTGATTCTTTTTCATGTGGTCTACTTATGCGAGTAGATATTATTTGTAGGGAAAGCAGGGCTGTAGACACGGAATCACTTTGTGTTGTTGCAGGGAAGTTAGTGTGGTCGATTCGCATAGACATTCACATTCTTGACAACGGGGGGTATGTGGTTATAAAGACATTTGCTATCTAGTACTTTGTTTTCCTTCTGATATTTTACAGGTTACCTAAAATTAAATTTGTTTTTCTGTTGTTGCGACAAAACAGAAATCTTGTTGATGCTGCCAATATTGCTGCTCTAGCTGCTTTGTCAACATTCCGGAGGCCTGAATGTACTCTAGGAGGTGATGATGGTCGGGAAGTATTGTACATCCACCTGAGGTTGGCTCCGAAATATGTAATCTTTTGTACGTAATAAGTAAAATAATTAATGTTCATGTTTTATTGGCAATTATGTAAACTTGATTTGTCAATATTCATTTGCCAACACTGAAATCATTTCGTTGGATAATTTTCAACCTTAAATATAAGGTTTTCTACTTCTCGTATAGTATACTATGGTCTGTACTCTGAAGTGCTGGTCACATTCATATTCGTATCGTGTTTTTAGTGGTGCTTTGTACTGAGTAGCATATGTATTTCCTATATAAAAATGGTACCAAAATAGTAGTACTTTTTGTGATTTATTTATTGACCACCTTCTGGCCAGTTGCCTACCTATGACTCTTGTTCTCCTGTACCATAGTTCCATCTGCAATTGCAGCAATCATGATAAGAGGGTTGTGATAGGTTTGGTAAGTTGTTTTTGTTTAGCATTTAGTTCATAATGTTTGAAGATGATAATTTATATACAGGTGATTGTCATTGGAAATAGAGAGAAGATACCTGTTGCCTGTATCCCTTGTCTATTTGAAATATATTAATGTCATTTCATTTCATTCCAGCTGGTGATTGAATTCTGCTTTCAAATTGGATAGATCACGCCATATGTTGGCGAATCGGAGTGATAGACCTGTTGTTTTGTCCATGTAATATCAATAACATTGTACATCATGTTCTCTTTCCTTCCACTCAGTAATCTTATGTTGTTGGACCTTGGAAATACATTTGAGAATTGGTTCTCTTAACAAAAAAAGCTGGCTCATATTTACTCTTTTCGCTAATTTTTCTAGATAATACTAAAAACTTTCGTTAGATGTACACTACTTCATGGAAAGATTGTACTGGTCCTACATGCTTAGTTAACAAGGATGTCCTTTATTGCTGGCCGTAAATCTAAAGTGGATCCATGCTTTTGCTGCATATGTTTCAGTGTTTAGATGGTGTTTATGGTGCCATATCTAGTGTCATACTTTTCAAAACACATTACATTGTTACATACATTATTGGGCATTGGAAGTTATCTTTCTATGTAAGCAAGTAAATTTTTAAACCAAACATATCCTGATATCCATTATTTTTTTCTCATACAGCAGGGTCCGGGGAGGGGTAAGGTGTAAGCTAATTATACTGAGGTTTTTTGTTATGTTGATTTTGGCAGGTAAGGGAGCCAGTTCCATTGATAATACACCATCTTCCTGTAGCAGTAACCTTTGGTTTTATTGGTAAGAGAATATAGTGGTAGGTTAACTACCTAAACAGTTTGTTTCTTCTCCCTATGATGTTGCTCCAAGCTCAATAAAAAATCTTCGTTTCGGATTTCACTCTGATTAAAGCTTATACTGAAACTGTGGCTTCTAGGTAATTGATCCAACCCACTTTGAAGAGGCTGTTATGGGTGGTAGTATGACTGCTATGCTTAATACAAATGAGGATGTTTGTGCTATTCAGAAAGAAGGAGGAGTGGGTGTCTTGCCGAGTGTCATTATGCAGTGCTTGCGTATAGCCTCTGTAAAGGCAGGCGATATAACGAGTAAAATAAAAAATGCTGTAAGTTTCTGATTGTGTAGAACTTGTTCTTTTCATATTGTGGTAATGATGCTCAGCATTTGCATAAAAAGAGTTTATCCTTTGCTTTATACTATGAATTCTGCAGGTTGAATCTTTCAATACTGAAAGATCACTAAGGAAGATCAAACGTCATACATCATCAGATGTTGTCGATGTCAGTGTAACAGCTCAGAAAGTAGACATAGAATTTTCTACTAATCATTTGGATAGACTAAAGTTATTGTCAGAGGACAGAAGGGTCGCCCAAAGCTATGATATGGAAGTTGATTGCCAAATATCACAAGAAGGAATTAGTAAGAGAGATAGTCATGCTAAGAGCTTCAGTGGTGGACCCTCTAGCTGGTATTGCTTTTCCACATATTGTACCATGCTATTATTGGAGCTAATATTAAGCGAACTTCTAGCAGATTTAATCTCTTCTGTCTTATTTTACCTGGAATGCTACATTTCACCTTGAGTACATATGTTTGACACTCGACATTCGGACACATGGACACTTCATTAGGACCCTAAACTAGCAACAATTTTAAAATTTTGCTAACTTCGACACTTCCACCCAAGTCTGGGTGACATAGGTCGTGTTAAGTAAAGAAATGTTAAGATATTATAAAAAATAGAAATATAATAATACGATGAACGAGAGATGACAATATATAAGCATTGTACTCTTCGAGTATTTTATAGGGTTCAAATTATTGTTTGTGCATGAATAGGAGTCGCTTTTCCCTTTCCAGTAGGCTTGCATGCAAAAAATATGTGGAGGAGAAGAATTTCATCCATCATAGGACATATAAATGTGAATAGTTGTCAACATAAGTACTTCTTGCGCTGAAATCAGAACTATGTAGCATTGTAGCTTACTAAGTACTAAAGCTAGCAGCTGAACAAGACAAGAATAGGGTTAAATGGCGTTTTGGTCACTCAACTGACTACAAACTTTCAATTGGGTCACTCAACTGAAAAAGCTTTCAATCAGGTCACTAAACACATTAAAACTTTCAACTGAAGAACCCTAATTTTGCAGAATTGAAAGAAAATTCATATAAATTTGAAATTTTACCATCCATAAAAACTGATTGCAGATTATGAAAGATGATGTTGAGAGCTTCGATTCGACTACTAGAACTCCAAATTCCGACATCGAAATCACCTCCAAATATGCGTTCGATCTCAAGAACGATATTTAAAAACATATAATTTGATGAAAATTTTAATGTGTTTAGTGATTCGATTGAAAGTTTTAATGTGTTTAGTGATTCGATTGAAAGTTTTAATGTGTTTAGTGATTCGATTGAAAGCTTTTATGTGTTTAGTGACCTGATTGAAAGCTTTTTCAGTTGAGTGACCCAATTGAAAGTTTAGGGTCAGTTGAGTGACCAAAACGCCATTTAACTCGACAAGAATATTGTTTTGGTTGATGGCATGTTACAGAAGAATGTAATTGATCTTGATGAGGATCCAAGGGGAAATTGTCTCATGTACAACTAAAAAGCATACAAAATCTGCACAAGAGATCAAATGATATCTGCCACTTTAGACTTTAGAGGACCAACAGTTAAACGTTTCAGAAGATTAAAAAGGTTAATGAGGGCATTTTAATTAAAGGTGAATGGTGAAGTAGTTGTATACTTGTATGCTTCATTTGGCTCTGCGTACGTGTATACATGTAATGTACCTTTATTTTGATTGATCTTGATGAAGATCTTAGAGCGAATTGTCTATTGATGTGGGACGGGGTAGAAAGGGGTAGGATAAAAAGATTTCGTAGAGACTCAAAATTCTGCAGATCTACTCTCAATCTTGAACGTTCTTTCAATCATAAAAATTCAGCTCTATCAAATAATAAAGATTTTAACCTTTTTTTTTTTATAGAATTCCTAATATTTAACCAAGTAAAATCCAAATAAAAAGGAGATGAATCCTGATTGAAATCTACTACCTAGTTCCTAATACTAATTCACTACCCCAATTTAATAAATTAAAACTCATTTTGTGACTCTTTACCATAAATCCAGAATAATACTCATAATCAACCTACCTTACTGTATTTGATGTAAACTTAAATATAAATTCCTTGCTACTCAAAAGCAAAATAAAATAAAAATTAAATGAGAATGATTACTAGGATATAGAGGTTAATGAGGGTGTTTCAGTCAAAGGGTCTTGGTTTTATATTGTTGTATCCTCGATTTGGTTCTATGTATATACGCATTTTGTTAAGATACCTGATTGTAGTCATGCTGTCACACATTTTCTTGTATTTCTATCTGTAAGTAACTTTTTGTATCTCCTTTTAGGGACCCATGCATATTCGAAGGGCATTGATACTGATGCAAGCATTGAGAGCTTCCCTTGCTTCACGAGGTACAATACTGCTACTCAAAAGAAATTAATTTACAACCATCTGCAATCTCTTTTAACATGATTCATATAGGCTCACGTTTCAAGTTTAGAACATAATTTCATCTCTTTTCAAGGCCACAGTTATACAGTTTAACATTTTCCTTAAGCTTCCTGCATGACTGCATCGTTTTCGTGACAGATTAGGCTTTTATCATGAAAGTAATATCCTTGACATTCTATCCATAGTGACGAATACTTGGTGTTTCATATCTAATGTACATAATGGTGAAATCCAACATTCTAATTGTTGTGATGTGATTTGCAGCAGTTATAGCACCTACTAAGAAGCAAGAAGACTCTAAATTTGACCAGCCGATTGCTAAGGAACTGAAACAACCAATTAATGACTGAGGACAATTTATATGTATCACCAAATAAAGTAATTAATACAAAATTACAAACAAATGGAGAGAAGACATTAGCAGATGCTATAAAGCCCAAGCACAGGAGGAAGAAGGCATCCACCCAACAGTAATGCAAGGGAAAATGGGAAATGTGTTCTGCTAACAGATTCTATGCAAGTTGGGTGGGGAAGTATTATGATGTTTTTTTTTGTCAGGAAGTATGATTGTGTTTGGTTACATTGTTGCATGATGACAAGTAGGTTCAGCAATGTTGTTTTGAATGTTAGAAAGTTTTTTTGTGTAAGAGCATCACAAGGTTAATTATCTCTGGAAACATCTGTAGTGTAGTATATAGTTAATGGCAATTTATAATTACCTTTCTCGGATTTTTTTCCCCGAAAAAAAAGTAAAACTTTATTTTTATTTGCCTCTAAATTATTCTAGAAAAGATGATATCTTTATATTATATGAAGGAGAAGTTAAAACTCTGTTTTATTGGCCCGGACCACCTGGTTAACCAAAAAAAGAACTCTGTTTTAGTAGTATATGTGTATTTCAGTTACTATAGGTTTGCAATGAAACAGTTAATGGTGGAAGTGGAAGTTGGAACTGATGTTCTGGTTATTGGCTGCCTTCGTACTCGTGTAAAGCATAGAGCCTATCAGAACTTCCCACTCTTTCCAGCACTCACGGTCTCACCGAATAGTTGATCCATGCAAACGTTGTATAGAAACCTAAAAGTCATATACAGTTCTTTGATGAACCAAAACCCCCAAAACCCATCATAGCTGCAACATCACGGTGTATTACAACTTCTTCCGTGGACGCCTTCTCCTTCTTTTTCTCTATCTTTGGTTCACGACGTTGGCGCTTTTTTCCTCTTCCCCTCTTCCTCTTGCTGTTGTTTGAGGACCCGTTCATCCAAATCTTGCTCAGTAAAGGTTCTAGGATCTTTTCGCTTGTTTAGATTATCGAACCGCTGCTGAACCTGCTCAAGAGATGCTCTTTCTACCCGCATGAACATACCTAGGGCTCTTTGATGTTTCTTTCCAGTTTCCATTGATATGATCCAGATAGTTTGCAGAATCCTTCACAACACATTCACATACTGTGCAAAAATAGCCAGCCTGCTGACTTAAAGGAGCTATGGGTGTAACAACCTGAGTTTTCCCTAATCGAGATTCAAGGTCCACCTCATAATCCCTATGCTTCAAAGCCTCAAAGGCTTCCTCTGCACAGGAGGGCCTTTCGACTAGCCCTTCAATTTAGCTTCTTCCTCCTTAAGTTCACATTTATGGGCACGTTCCAAAAACTCTTCAGTCTTCTCTATCAAATTTCTTCCTGAAAGTATTATCAACTCCTCCGGGCTTAGCCATTAATTAAAGCTTTGAGCTTTTGAAATAATAATAGTTTTCAAATTTGTAGAGAATGAATTCGAATTTATAAGCAAAACATATAACTAAAATTTTCTTTAACATATTCAAAATAGGAAAACACATTAGCATTCTTATATCTTCTCTATCTTTATAAATTCTTAACAATCTTGTGCTCCTTACTGTTGTTATACTTTACTAGAAGTACCGGCCACCGGGCAATAGACTATTATCTGTTTAAATTGTCGTGTTGGTTTTGATACGTGGTGTTCATCAGATTAATAAAATTTGCACAGCAATTATTCACACTATTCTTACACTAAATTGTTCTCGATAGAGTCCATAACTCTACATAATCTGTGTAGGGTGAATACCCCAGCCTGGAGCCTGTTATCTTTGATTTTCTATATCCTAATAATTTTGTTTTTTGCTTAACCATTGTTTAGTGTGTAAGAAAGGTCGATGTTAAGAACAGACATGTCAGCTGGTTAAGTTCAAGCTGTAAGTGCACATATAGTGGGGAGAGATTACATTGCTGATCTCCCTATTTAGAGTAGATTCTTAAAGGTATTGAGTTTATGCAGGTGACTACTTATATAAACAGTCTGGAGCTGAATCATATAGCCTACAGTTGAACGCTGGTGATTTCAGTAGATGCAGGTATGTAAATACAGGAAATACGATAAAATAACATCGAATAATTGATTACTGAAGTCTGAAGTATACAATTCGAACTATAGATTCTTAGGAAATAGATATAAGAGTAGTAAAAAGAGCAAGGCTTTGGGGATATGATATCCATGAAGCATGAGAAGTTGTATAAGTTGTACGTGCCTTCACCAAATAAAGAAATCGTTGAATTTGTAAAGAAGGTAACGACTAAAAAGTCTGACAGATCAGACTTTATGTAGTAAATTCAGCAGGAGAAAATTATATTTGCGTTGACAGTTCTTAAGACAAGGAGAAGAGGTTTATTAAAACAAACTTAACCCATAAAATCTGGTAACTCTTAGAAAATTAAATAGTTTGACTCAAAGGACCACAATAGAGAGTTCTAGCCTTCTAGGTACCAGCATCCTCGTAAAGTTTGCTCTGTAACTCCTCGTCGGAGTCATGCAGTTGGTTGCTTGACTTGGTTCCTGGATATAACATGCACATCTGAAACTGTAAGTACTTGGTAGGGCTTACATTGAACATAAATAACATGAATCCTGTATGCTCATCATCACAACACCACTGGAGTTACAGATGCGGGTTACATTCCAAAGAAAGGAAACTTTGCAGTACTATGAAATCCTTGTGAAAGTCGCACAATTTCGAGAGACCATTCTTGTACTTTGACAGGAAGCTATCGAGGTATGTCATTTTTTCCAGTACATTTTCGTTATTTGTTTGGGGTGATGGTCTTCTTTTGCGATGTCACATGCTTACATGTACTTGTTACTCTGGCTTGGCTTTGTGGCAACAGTAAGATTTTCATAGCCTCATATACTACCAAAACTAGTTACTGGTTGCCAGTTGGCACATGTTTTCTTGTGTAGTTTAGCACGTTATGCAGGGCAGAGGCAATTTGGTCATGACTCATAAGGGTTATCTATGGACTATCCTGATTCCTGAGACATGGGAGACATATGAAATAAAATAGGCTTGTACTTACAGGCTTGTCTTCCTAGATATCTTAGATTCTTAGTTTAGGTTAAAGAGTTGTCATGGTCAGATGCAGAGTGCCTACTGTTGCTTGGTAAGATGCCCTTCTTATAAAATTCTTCTTGGCTAATATAAAAATTCAGTTAGCAACCAAAAATAACCTGTGTCGTCGGCTAGGGGTACGTGAGCCCCAACCTCTGAAAAAATAATGTATTTTTTTAAAAATATTTGGTAAATTATAGATTGTATTGAAAATTTATTAAAAATATATTGAATTAATTAAAAAAAATTATTAATGATTTGAGAAATGATAAATGTATATCTAAATTCGAAGTATTTTAGACCTTGTTATCACGAGAGTTCAAAATATTTAAAATATTTTTACTAGTGAATGGTATTTTTTAAAATAAATACGTTAAATAATTATTAATGACGGGGACGAGAAATTAAATAATAGCAAGATAGTGTATATTAATATATATTTATTTATCATCCGTAACTTTTTTAAATAAAAATAGGACAATTGTTGTTAAGTAAAGGTTAATTGTGTATATTTTAATTACTAGCTTATAGCCCGTGTGATGCACGGTTTTTTTTAATTTTTTATTTAATAAATAAATTTTTGTGTGTTTTACTTTGAAAATTGCTATTTTAATATATGAGTCATGGGAATTATTTGAGTAGGCTTGAGAGTTATTTTTTAAATAGTTTACAATATGATTTTAAATTTTATTAATGACATTTTAAAAAGTTAAATCCTTAAATTAATTTTTTTTATCATTACAACGTTAAACCTATATAAGTAATCAATTTTGTATGAATTTTTTAAATTATTTACATTAATATATGCTATTTTCAAAAAGTATTTAAAATTTATATCTTGATATTGAAATTTATGTATAAAATTTATTATCTAAATTGATTCATTATGGCCAAGGCTTTGATGTGTGTGGGGATTGTCGACCTGGTTTTTGTTTGTACTTAACATATAAATAGTTTTGTTTTAATTCTTTTTGGAAATTGCTGTTTTATAGAATTTGCTATTGTTTTGGTTTTGTTATTGAGGTTATCTTGTGAAGCATTGTGGATTTGCTATTGGCATAATGGTTTATATTGTGATAGGAGAATGTTAATATTACAAACAAATGACACCATTATTGGTTTTAATAGAAATATATACCTTTTCAATTTTTTAAAGATGTAAAATTGTAATAAGTATATGTCATGTTAATTTTGTAAGTTTATCATGTCTCATATTGTTTTAAAGTTCTAATTCAATTTTTGTTTTTCATTTGTAGATATTAATCTGGTGCACAAATCCATAACTAAATTTTTATGTTTTATCTTGAAGAAGTTTGTTTCTTTTTGACAGATATTGTTTTGGTTTATGAGAAAATGCCAAGTTAGAGTTGAAATCTTGGATTACGTGTGTGGGGTTCGAATCCAGGGTAATAATAAGATGATCATAATTTAAACAAAGCTTGTTATATGATACATATACCAACTATAACTACAATTAGGTTTGAATACAGAAATAGATTCGTGTACACGTTGTATATATAGATTTTTGATAGAATAATGTAATTATAATTGTATTAGGATTTTTTTTCTAATTCAATGTAGAATTTTTTTCAATTCATAATTCATTTAGGATTTTTTTTTTCCAATTCATTGTAGACATCTTTTTTATTTGTTTATTTGTAAACGAATAAAAAGCTCGTTACATATAAAGATACATATAATTTTATTTTTCTCGCTAAACATTCTTACAATGAATTTTATTTTTACATCTGAATCAAAATCTGAACGTTGGCTTTAGTATCACAATGCTGTAAAAGCCTTATACATTGTTTTAAATTAAAAAAATTCACATCCATTAGCAACAGAAATATATACGTACAAATTTTATGACAGTACAGGAGAGCACCAGATCAATTTGCACGTGAAAATCATGTAGCTGAACAGATTTTTTTATGACTATGCTCAAGAATCATAGAAAACCCTCTAGTTTTAAAATTATACAATATATTATAATATTATATGTTAGTCATGAATAAACGTGCCACAACTTTGAACTTCTTTTTTATTTTAATTCAATGCCACAAAATTATTTATTTAACAAAGTAAATTATTTATTTAACAAAGTAAATTATTATGAAGAAAGGGTATTACAAAGTAAATTATTATGAAGAAAGGGTATTATAGTAGATTAACAAAGTGAAAATTATAAATAAATATATAAGGATATAATTTATAATCCAACGGATGACTTTTAATCCAATTTTTTAATCCAACGGATCATATGCATTTAGTAGTACAGCGACGACGACAAAAAATTTGGATAAGCTGTCCCTTATGCTTATTATATATAAGGTATTAATTTAAACATTTATTACCGTTGCAAATAATTTGTAATTAATATTTGAGCACCCTCTAATTTTTCATCCTGGTTCCGGGTTCCCCCACTGTGTGTCATAAACCCAAGAGCTCTGTCCGAATGAATTGTATCACAAATTTTAGAAGTGGGAAGCGTTGTTATTCATTTAAAGCACGAGAAATGCTGGAATGCCCAAAACGTTTCCAAGATTTATGATGTTATTTTTTGCATGCATGCACAATTGTTTATTAGTTTGGATTTGGATTTGTTTGGGCAACACTCAAACAAATTAATGTCTCTCATAATAACATATAGCTAGCTACTAGCATATCATTTTCTTACATTTATTTTTTGATGTCTTTATAACATCTCATCTTAGAGACCAAAAGAAGAAGAGAGCAAGAAAAAGAGAGAGCAAAAGAGACACAAATATGGAGAGACAAAAACAAAAAAGTGCCGTGAAAAATGAGTTGCGTCTGCGAAATCAAAGTTGCGAACACAGAGTTATGGGTTGAGAAAACAAAACTCTATAGTGAGAATGAAGAAGCTAGCCAAGCTTCAAAAGGAAGTAGATGAGTTAGAGCAAGGAGGTGGCCAGGGTGGTGAGCAGCAAGGACAGGGTGGCGAGCAGCAATAGTTATATACTTATATATACTAGCATTTTACCCGTGCTACGCACCGAAAGCACAATTTCAAAATTTCAAAATAGTTACAAAAATATATAGTGTATCAAAAAATAAATTATTTTTTTATATTTTGTTTTGAGACTAACGAATCTGATGTGCACCTCAAATAACTTTCCTTAAATTACGTGTAATTGTATGAACGCGTGTTAAACGATTTTGAAAAATTGTGTATATAAAAAAAGATTAATATCACAACACATTCATTTGATATATGATAAAATTTACCTGAGATACATATCAATTTTCTTATTCCCTTTTATTTTTACCCAAATAAATTAACGACATTTTATGCTATTTTTACAGAAAGTTTGGTTCAATATAATCATGTTTTGAGGATCATGCGTAGAGAGCAATGAAAACATAATTATTAATAAAAAAATCAAATACTTATTTTTCATTATATAAATGTAAATAAAATAGGAAATGAGCAATTCTAGAGGTCCAAAAAAAATCCCAAAGAGTGAGTTGTCGTATTTTGATTGGTTAGCGTTTTACCCGTGCTACGCACCAAATGATAAAATTAATTAATTAATATAAACATATTACTTTAATCATTATTTATATAAAAAGAAGAAGATAATTTCATTAAAATTTAAGTATAAAATTATTGTCAATTTATACCAAATGTATTAATATCATTATTATCAAACAATTATCATAACATTCACATCCCTGTTCAAGCATTCTAAGCCCCTCTTTATTGTTTTTTATAATTTTATTTTTCATTTGATTTCTCTCATTTTTTAGAATCTTTCAACCTAGTTCATAAGTTTTTTTATCCATATTTTAAGTTTTGTTATTTTGAAAAATTGGTATATTTAAATGTGCAGAGTGCAGTACAATGGGTTTCTATATATTTTATTATATTAATTGTTAACGGAGGAATTTGGTGATAACAAATTTCGGAAGTTGCTGAAATAACGAAACTATGAAAATAGGGGGATTTTGGATTTTGGATGTTTGGGGCTGCACTTAAGAGGTGTCTCGATATGTCTCGTGTATCGGATCCTTTTTTAAGATGCCTGCGTACCTTATATTTATAAGGATCAAGCCAACGCAGTTCTGTGAAATTGATTTTTGTCTGTCCCTTAGTGACTTCGTTAATCTGGGTAATTACTGATTTTATCTGATTTAATCTTATCGTTGTGATATCTTCCTGATTTGAAAATATCGTTTGGAGATATTTTCCGTTATTGATTGATTGAGATTGTTTATTTCCTCGTTTCGGGGAGAGAATAAGACTTAGCGGTTAAGCAATAATTATTAATCTGAATTAATAATTAATAATATTGGAAATTTGGGAGATATTAGAGGCAACCGAAAATATGGCGTAACATTAATATTTAAAATAGTTGCATGGGTGGCGATCAATTTTTCAAATAGTATTAAAAGTTCATAAACACTTATTTCTAACAATCGTTATAAATCATTAGATTGTCTCTCAAAAAGAGGTTACAGCTATATGAAAAAGGATAACTACTGTGCAAGATCAATAAAACGAACATAATTATGATAAGGAAAACTTTCATCTAATCTAGTTTCCTATGTGTTTGTTCCATATCTTTTTTACAAATTTTATGTTCATTTATTAGTAAATTGATTTACTATAGAAAAATAAACATTATCAATTAACCAAACAAATCCAATATATCACATTCTTTGAGTTAGATATTACTGCTAGAGTTTATGGTGATAGCCATCAGCTTGTTTTTAATGATAACTTAAAATGTGTATATTCAGTTTGGGAGTTTGTATGTTGAATTTTGTATTCTTTTCTATCAGAATATGGTATATTAAATATTATTTTTTTTTACCCATAAATAAAGAAGGAAAAATTAATTCGAAATGATGGTATGTGAATTGATACTATTACTTAAATTCAAGAATACCAAATTCAAAAAGGCACTCTTTTATTAAAAACAATATATAATTTTAAGCGTATCAACATTTTTATTTATCATTATTATTAATTTTTAGAACAAAAATCGTAGTTGTTGCTCTCTCTCCACCTTTCCCAAAAGATGCTAAACTAAAGTTTAGGAGCTGATATCAGTTTTTTAAGTTTTTTTTAAAATTTTATATTGATTTTTCAAAAAAATATCATTGAGAGTCTAGTACCCCGTTGCCCGTTGGTGGATTTTATCTACCAAAATATTATATTTTGTACTTACTCTATGTTTAAGATAAAGCTTATTTTTTTCCCTTGATTTTACTTTGACTTTCACTAAATATCTCTCTTTATTAAGAGCCTAATATCCTGTTCGTGGATTTTGTCTAGCCATATATTAGATTTTGTTATATTAGTTCATTGATTTGCATAGTACAAAATCACAATTCTGGTCGGTTGTTTGAATACGATATGACAAATGAGATATATATATTCCTCACGTTTATAACAAATTGTTAGATTATCTCGTCGAACAGACGATATAATTCAGTGACATAAGCTAGAGATGTACCATAATTGAAGATCTGTTCAATGATTAGATAAATTAAAATTAGTGTTATAATTTACTATATGTTTGTTCAATTTTAATTGTTTTTGTAGATGTTGTATGTCCTTTTATTGATCATTTTTGTAGGTTTGATTATTTTTGTGTATGACATATGTCCTTTTATTGATGAATTAATTATCAATAAATAAACAGTGATTTTTAAGAAAATTTGCGCTAAATTGACCAATTTATTATGATAATATTCACTAACAATATTTTCAATGACTCTGTAATATTTTTTATTTTTTGATTGAAAATTTATACATCAAATAATGTAAAGTACTATTTAAGAATATATTTAATATTTTGAATAATTCAAATATATTGTCAGGTCAAATTATTTTTCTCATTAATTATTGCATAGTTAAAAAATTCGTCATTAAAATGTTAAAAGATGATTAGTTTAAAATTCATTCTAACATTTTAATTGGTTGTTTAGTTTTTTAATGACTGAATTATTTAATACTTTACATAACTTAAATTTTGAATGTATATTCAGAATAATGTGGTAAATAGTTTTATATTGTTAATAATTTTTAATTCATGATTTTAATTGTACTTTATGATTTTGAATTGAAAGTTTGAGAAATGAAAATATCTATTATAAATATAATATATTCATGTATTAATGTATAATTTTTAAATTAAATAATTATTGTATTTAGAATAAAATTGTTAAGTAATCACTGTATAACATTGACAACCCAACACTGTAAAAAAACTTAATAACGTAAACAAATCAGTGTAATGTGATAATAATTGATGTCTACAATTTAGTAAGTCGCTGAATTATTGAAGTTTGCTACTGAATATTCTAATGAGAAGTAAATCTGAGAGAATCCGGACTGGGGATGATGATAACCTAAATCGTTTTCTATTTTCTTTGTGATAAACGTTTTTTTGTTAAATTTATTTGACAGTTAAAACATGACACATGTAATACATATATACAATCGAAATAAAAATATATTATGTCCAAGTATAAAATTTCATATAATAAAAAGATATAAAGTAGTATCTTAACCGAAATTGATATGATTTAGTCATGAGAAGAATTGATGCATACACTTAGTTTATCAAAGTTGGCTAAGTCTGATGGGGTAGATTTTCTGTAATGTTTTAATTGATATAATAATTATATATTTTTTAGTTTGTAAAATTTTTATTTTATATAAGTTGTTTATTAGTTAACCGTTAAAATAAAAATTAGTAGTTATCATGTTTACTTAATTGATATGAAAAAATAAAAATTAATTGTTATTGAGTGTAACTTGATTTGAGTTTTGTGTTGGCTGAAACGTAGAATCTAGATTCAATAGAGAAAATGTTACATTAAGTTTAATTGATTTAAATTTAATAAATTATGATTTATGTTAAAATAATTCACAATTTTGTGATTGGTTAACTAATACATGTTAGATTCGGGTATCCTTTATTATAATAAAGGAAGTTCAAAAACAATTCACAACTAAAAGATATATAACATATGTAATATATTGTTATGTGGATTTATAGAAAATAATTTTTACTGTTAGTAGAAACTTTTTAAAATTAAAAACATTGTGATATGCGAAGTTATAAAATCAAGATATATATATGCTTAAATTTAATTTAACCGCGATTAGTAAATTAAAATAAGTATGGTAAATAATAATTTTTTTATATATTATTGATTGATTTAATGTTTAGAAGTAATTTTTGATTGCCTATAAAATAATTTTAATTTTTTGATTGATAATTTATTCACCAACCAACAATAATACTCTTATAGCATATATTTAATAATTCAAATATATGTAGTGTTCGTTATATGAAATTTATTAATTATTTATTATGAATAAATTTATTTTTGAACCTTTTAAAAATTTGAGTTTTTGAAGATATGGATTTTATCCAAACTATTTAAAATTTGTTCAAGTCCGATTTTGTAGTGTTGGCTAATATGCATTTATTAATTAATTTTATTAACAAATTATTAATAAATATATTTTTGAGTTTATAAAAAAATCAAAATTTTGAAGGTAGGGATTTTATCCAAGTTATTTAAAATCTGATTTCAAATCTGACTTTTTCAAATTTTTAGTTAAGTTGGATTGTAATGATTTAATATCGATTATAATTGTACAAAATATATTATAAAAATCATATGATAATATGATTGTGATTGATTTTATATTTAAAGAGTGGTTGATTAATGAATGATTAGTTATGAAATTGAATTTAAAATTTTAATAGTATTCGTGATTGATTTCAAATTAAAATTGTGATTTTCTAGTAAATATTTTTTGATTTAAAAAATATGTATTATGGATATGTTTAATAAAATCAATATTGTATTTAAATTAGTTTATATGAGTTTATTAATTACTTTATTAACAAATTGTGAATAAATATAATTTTGAACCTTTCAAAAAAATTGAGTTTTTGAAGATATGGAATTTATCCAAGCTATTAAAATTTTGTTCAAATTCGATTTTGTAGTGTTGGCCCATATGTATTTATTAATTAATTTTATTAACAAATTATGAATAAATATATTTTTGAGCTTATAAAAAAATCAAAATTTTTGAAGGTGTTGATTTTATCCAAGTTAAGTTATTTAAAATCTGATTTCAAATCTGACTTTTTCAAATTTTTAGTTAAGTTGGATTGTAATGATTTAATATCGATTATAATTGTACAAAATATATTATAAAAATCATATGATAATATGATTGTGATTGATTTTATATTTAAAGAGTGGTTGATTAATGAATGATTAGTTATGAAATTGAATTTAAAATTTTAATAGTATTCGTGATTGATTTCAAATTAAAATTGTGATTTTCTAGTAAATATTTTTTGATTTAAAAAATATGTATTATGGATATGTTTAATAAAATCAATATTGTATTTAAATTAGTTTATATGAGTTTATTAATTACTTTATTAACAAATTGTGAATAAATATAATTTTGAACCTTTCAAAAAATTGAGTTTTTGAAGATATGGAATTTATCCAAGCTATTAAAATTTTGTTCAAATTCGATTTTGTAGTGTTGGCTCATATGTATTTATTAATTAATTTTATTAACAAATTATGAATAAATATATTTTTGAGCTTATAAAAAAATCAAAATTTTTGAAGGTGTTGATTTTATCCAAGTTATTTAAAATCTGATTTCAAATCCGATTTTTTCAAGTTTTTAGTTAAGTTAGATTATCATTATTTAATATCGATTATTATTGTACGATATATATTATAAAAATTAATTTATAATGTATGATAATATGATTATGACTGGCTTTATATTAAAAGAGTGATTGATTATTGATTAATGAATGAATAATTATGAAATTTAATTTAAAATATATAGTGCTATATCGTGATTGATTTCAAATTAAAATTATGATTTTCTAGTAAATATTTTTTGATTTAAAAAATAGGTATTTATGGATATGTTTAATAAAATCATTATTATATTTAAATTAGAAGTGTTAACTAACCGTGGTTAAAGAGGTAGGGTGAGATTGTAAATAAGGAAATGTCTAAATTTTAGGAATTAGCTCTTATTGGTCCTAAAATAATTCCTCGATTCTTATTGGTTAACTGACGTGTGGTAGACTCGGGTATGATAATAAAGGATATAGTTTATAGATTGTGTTCTTCGCCCAATTATATTTATTTTCCAAAGTTTAATATAATTGGGCATATATATAATAATACATAGATAGATAGATAGATTGTGTGTTGTTGATCAATATGTGTTCTTCTGTATGACCAGTTTGATGTAATATAAATTGTGTGTCTTTTAATCTCTTTTTTTTGTCAAGTACTCCCTCCGTCCCTTTTGATTCTAAACACTTTCTATTTTGGGATGTCCCAATAGATTGTTAACATTTCCTAAAATAGTAAGTTTTAACACTATTACACCCACTACTTCACTTATTTTAACATTACTTTACACTATTAGAGCATCTCCAATGGAACCCTTTCCTTACCTATAAAATGCCATGTTGGAAGCTTTTAGGGATTTTCCTCCAAAAAATCATCTCCAATGGTACTTCCCCTTACCTAAAATTTTTAGGTGAGAGAAAATGGAACCCCATATTTGAGGGATGAAAAGTGATCCCCTATATATTACCATGTCATCTCCCGCTGGTTTCTCCTCCAATTCCTCATCTCTCCCGCCTGTTTATGTGTGTGTCTGGGCTGTTTATGTGTGTGTCTGGGCGTGTATATATGTTTTGTGTTGTGTCTCTGCTAAATTTCATTTTTTTTGTTTTGTTTTCATTTTTGCTTTTTAATTTTTAAATTTTATCTTAATAAATTAATGATTTAAAATTCAATATTGGGTAAAAAAAAAGGATGTATAAGTAGTTGGAAACAATCACATAAATTATATTGTAAAACACAAAATTTATAATACTAATTAAATATTAATTTTGAAAATATAGGGAATCAATATAGGGATTACCATTGGAGTAAAATAGCTTTTTCATTCCCTATATGTTAAGTAACCATTATTTTAATATATTTTAGGGATCCAAAATAGGGAAGCCCATTGGAGATGCTCTTACATCCACTACTTAACTTATTTTAACTATAAAATCACTATTACACTCACTACTTCATTTATTTTAACAATATTACACCCACTATCTTGGTTTCCGTGCAAAAAGCAAACTTAACATCCCATTGGGACGGAGGAAGTATATGTTTTAATCTTTTATTAATTTAAAAACCAGTCGGCACTCAAACTGTCTTGGGGGTTGATAATACACACAAATCTTTGTATCTCTCTAAAATATCTCTCGTGTCTCTCCCTCGATTGAATATCTCTATATCTCTCTCTTTCTTTTTTCCCAATTTCTCTTGGATCGATTTTAATTGTAAAATCCATTTCCCCCCTCCTCTGTGTATCCTATGGCTGCGTGTGGCACCTGTGTATTGTGTGTGAGTTATATACGGTTCGTGTGTGTGTATGATGGGTCGGTGTGTATGCGTGAGTGTTGTGTGTGGCGTGCGTGGATGTGTGCGATGTGTGTGTAGGTACAAGCCAAGTGATTGTGTGCGTATATGCAAGTTCTTTTGTCAAGGTTTGGGGCAATTCGATTTTATGGTTTGATTCTTGTGCTTGTTATTATCGGTTATGATTTGTGGGTTATGATTGTGTGTGAATTTATTATATGTTGGTAGTTGATGGAGTAATCGAGTTTATTCAAAGTTTTGTTTTGGGTCGAAGTTTGATTGATTAAGATTACTCCAGTATGATTGTGAAATTGATTTTATTTTTATGTTATTGGATTGTTAACAAAACTCATGTGAATTCTCTGCCGCTTTTCCCTCAAACTTCGTGTTTAACACATTACGTTTTTCCTCACCATCCACAATCTTTTCCTCCGTTGTGATGACCTGTTTCACCTGCTCCCCACATTAAACCTATTTCTCCGCCTCAACTGGTTTTTGTTCCAGTTCTTCTGGAACCTGTGCTTCCAGCTTGTATTCTTCATCATTGCCTAGCATTTTGGTTGCATTAGGTGCTTCATTTACCATGGGTTCTTTAGAAATTTATTTTTCTACTTCGGCTAATTTGCTCTCTTCAGCATCCTTGGTCACTTTGACATCTTCATCTGGATTAGGTTCTTCCACAGAAGCTTGTGCTGTTTCCCCATCTTTCACATTAATTTCATCTTCAGGTTTCTTACCAACATCCTCTGCTATAACTTGAGTTTCGATTTTATTATCCACTTGCTCATCTCCCACTGTTTCCCCTATTTTGTTTGAAAATAGTAATTGTATTCTTTCCTCATGTATACGTTTGCCTTCTAGCTGGAGGTCACACGGGCTGAATTTAACTATGCATAAAGCTTGGTGAGATTGCATTAGAATTGGGGATCAAATGCAATCTCATATGCGAACGATAGAGATAGTTTCTAGTATATATCTTCATCCACCTCTTTTGTATTTGTAATTTGTAATATAAACAACTCAAACTTGGGGAAGAATGAGTTTACAATCCTGCTCCTGCCTACGAAGGATGATTAAAAGTTGGATTATGTTGTTGCTTTCTTATCATTCTTAAATTACTAGCTTTAGTAGTTTTGTAGTGAAGTGTTGAATTCTGAACCAGTGTCCCTCCCTATATGCATGCTGTCAAACCCTTTACTTTTTTTGTGCATGTATTAATCATACATCTTGAATCATGGGAAGGAAGTAAAGAAAAAGGTGATAATTGCTAAATGCAAGTGATTCGATTAGTACTAAAATAGTCGCGAGAAATCAAAAGATCAATTTTAACTCTGTAACTCAAAACCTGCATTCATGTTACAGAGAGTTAAAGGTCCCTATCTAAGAACAAGTCCAATAATATCCTAGTGCATAAGCGGATACTGCAAACAAGAAGAGCGTGGAGAGGCGAAAACAAAGTGTATATAAGCGGATACTGTAATGTGGAGAAGCCACATATGAAATTGAAGTAACCAGTCAGCGAATGTGTTTAGTGCAAGTATATATACTTCAGGTATGGCATCAAATTGTGGCGAGTGTTCAAGCTTTTGATGGTGCATGGTATGGTCAGATTTTATATTTTGTGTGTTGGAACTTTTCAAGTTTGTTTTTCGTGATCAAAGTGGGTACACTTATGCAGTAATGCAGTTGTTTCTTGGTGTTAATATTTGACATGCGTTGCCATTTGCCCAATTGGTCAGCGTTGGATTGATAATTGGATTTTTTTTCCGGAAATATTCATGTTACAAAAAAAAAATTAAAATATGATATAATCTTAACTGTAATTGTTGAAATTTGAAATGCAATTGTTTTACAATTTTATATGCAATTTTATTGTATTTTTGAAAAAAAAAAATTAAAAATATGAATATTTTTGAAAATTTCCCTTGATAATTTGCCATGATCTGGAAACCTCTTTGAAAAGTTTTCGATGATTAGATTATGTGGCAAAATAAATTTAATAAAAAATGAAACAAAGTAGTCTTTAATTTAGTTTTCTTTTTGTGTAAAGGGTTGTACACTCTGGTTCTTCTAAATAAATACAAGCAGAAAAATTTTATTCAGAAAAATAAGAGGCACTTTAGTGATAACGTGTAATTAAACCCTATGTGTCTACCAATAATAAGTTGAGAAAGTGATGTGATGTCATTTGTGATCAGGACAATTATTGGTCACTTAAAGTAGTGAGGATGAACGAAATTAATTACTAGCTTGTAACTACATTCTGCTTCAATTCGGATCAAATTATTTGGAGAATCGGTTACGATGTCCATCTCTTTTTAATTGTCATACTTTAAAAAAATTATTCATAAATAATAAGTTGTCTCCCATTTACTTTTTTTAATATATGTATTTTTTCTTAATATAACAATTAAAAAAAACGTAGAGAGTACATTTTATGTCAGTTTGAACTTTGAACCCATACATGATACATGTAGGATGTTTTTGTGGCTGCTAATTCTTCATCAGTTGACTATTTTACCAAACCAATCTTACATTTTCGATCATCCTTAGTTAATCAACTGTCTTGTTGACAAAATTTTATGTTTCCATTCAAGGTTAATTTGATCGATCTGACAAATTAAATTTGGTGGTTCTTATTTCATTCCAACCATTTTTAAACTAAAAAATAATATGTTTGCCGTCAGTTTAATCCTAAATTCTTTATTGTTTGAAATGTAATCGAAATTAAAAAATGTAACGCTTTTATAAATGCCTATGCTTTTACATGCCTGAATGATGAATAACACAATTTAAGTAAGGAGGCCTAAAATACGTATTGTTAGTTACAGTAATTACAAAAGTTTAGAAAATCAATTGAATGTCGTATGCATTAGTATACTTTTATCATGCAAAAATTACGCAAAGAAGAAAGCGAAGATCAAACAGAAAACTTGCACATGTTGGGTTTATGATATATATTGATAAGATAATAATTGTATGTGTAGACAATTTTATATATGGTATATCTTGATCACTAAGTTGGGTAATTAGGTGCCAAGAATTGGAAGACTTGTACAACAAGTATGGTAAGACTAAAACCCAATCTGATGTTATGGGCTTGGGTGGTTTAAGATATATATTGATAAGATAATAATTGTATATGTACACAATTATTATATATGGTATGTCTTGCTCACTAAGTTGGGTAATTAGGTGCCAAGAATTGTAAGACTTGTATAACAAGTATGGTAAGACTTGTAGAACATGTATGGTAAGTCTTGGTGGCTATGTTTTGGGTGGCTATATATTGTATTTGTTTGGTGAGGTGAAAGTTTAAGAGATGTAGTCTTAAGTATTGTTTGGGAGATGCTTGAGCATTATTGGCTCAAGTATTAGGGTTAGGACACCGTTAAGGTGTTATTGTTTTGATGTATTATTGATAACTGTTTTGATTAATAATACAAGTTTGGGACGTGGGTGTTTCCACGTCAAGTATTTGTGTGTTCTTGTTTTGCGCTTTGGTAGATCTTGTCAACTAATCGATTGGTTGTGTGTGCGCTCTGTATTGGTGATTAAGAATCTCGAATTGTGTAAAGTCCCCTAACCTAACAAGCGGTATCAAGAGCCAAGGTTCATGTTCGTGATGGTTAAGGTTGAGGGAAAGTTCGAGGTTCAATTGGTATGGCAGAGTATGATGAATGTTTTGCTGACAAGGAGATTGCTACAAAAGCGGGTAGAGACAAAGTTACGTGCGGTTTGGCGGTTGGCTTGCACCGTGGATCAATCCTGTGTTCGGACTCGAGATGGAAGAAGATGGAAGTGGTCATCGCAATTGTTTCAATGGCTTGATCAACCAGGTGAACTGTTTGGATGATACTACGGATTTTCTTAAGGAGACCGAAGGATTGTGAAAGCAAGGATCGGGTGACTCAATATGTGGAAGAGCACTCGTGGTGGTTGATGCACGTGATTTTGTAGATTGAGGCATTATTATGGTAAAAAAAACGATGGTTTGGATGGTTTGGAGGGTCACTATACGAGTTTTAGCTACACTTAAAGTTTGGAAGAGCAAGAGAAGAAGATTCTTGTTCGAGGGGAGGCATTGGCGAATGGACATCGATGGTTTGATGGTTACTGTTCAATCCAATATGGGTATTGGGTTGAAGGGGAGGATTGTTGGGTTTCAACCCAATATGATGTTATGGGCTTGGGTGGTTTAAGATATATATTGGTAAGATAATATGTAATAACCCTAACTTCAGTAATGCTACAGTGGTCAAATGAATAGTAAATTTTGAGGATTTAGAGAAATGGTATATAGGTACTCTATAAAGGAAATGGAAAATGAATAAACAGAAACCATATTAGTAGTGTACATTGAAAATAAGTGACTCGAAATGACGTTAGATTTCAGAAATTCCTGGAGCATGAAATTTTGAGGATTTTGATTTCGAATAAGCTTCTATTGGACACTAAGGAGCATGGAAACATTATAAGAATTATATATTGAGGGATTAGTGAATTTAGAATTGAGCCAGGGGATTTTTAAGTTAAGAGAATACCAATGGAATTTGGATTGTTAAATGATCTCAAAACCACTGAGATAATGAGGTACATTCGTAACGAACCACAATTAGACGAATATGGAGATTAAGCAACCAAGATTAGTAATATAACAAGGATACATATCACATTAGTGATTACCAAGATTATTAGCATTTTACCTAGGAAAATCAAGAAAAGGATTTATGGATGCATCCAATGACATCACTAGTGACATCACACTCCACTAACACTTGTTTAAGGGGTAGATTAGTCTTTTAGCACCTAGATTTTTTACAAAGCTTCCATTACACTCTAAATTAAGTGAGAATAAGATTAGATGAGATCAAAACCAACACAAAAGCTCTCTCCCCTTCTTGTTGACAACTTTCGGCCAAAGTAGAAAAAAGAAAGAAAATAAAATTCAAAACCCTAATTCTCTTCAAGATTAAATCATGGGAAAAATGGTGGAGATGCTTGGAGGTTAGTAAGTGATATCCTCAAAGTTTGAAGGCCAACCATCATCATTTGCCTAGGTAATAAAATCCTTCAAGTGCAATATGAATAGTAGTGAATAGTAGTTTTCAAGTTTTAACCTTTGTTTTTATGGCTCCTTTAGTTAATCCAAGCTAAATCAAGGTTGTTCAAGGTGTGTACAAGGAATATTAAGGATTATTAAGTGTTCTTCAAGCTTCAAGGAGGTATAATAACCCTTGCCTTTTGTATTTATAGTAGATATTGAAGTGGTTAATAGTTAAGTGTTGTTAATGGAAAGTTTATGATGAATATGTGTTATGAATGGTTGGGTTTGATATGAAATTTGTGTTGTGAACTTGGAACCATGGCTGGAATGTAGTCCACATGGTGTGGGGTTTGATTATGGTGTTTGATGATGGTTTTGGAGTGGTGAAATTTTGGAAAGTATGAAATTACAGCAGTTATAATGTCCGATTTTCGTTAGGACAGAAGTTGCCCTGTTTTTGGACACCAATGCAGTACGGTACCTTACTGTCTAGCACACTTAGTGACCATGAAATGATAGAGCTTAGTTCATAGATCGTTTTGATATAAGGTGCGTTAAAATCTGACGTACGGTTTAGGAGAAAAGTCAGTTTTAGTGAAAGACGTTCGAAAGTCGAGAAATCGTAATTGTACCAAATTTGAGGTTATAGTTACCATACTTTAACATGTTTAAAAGCCACGAAATTTTGGGATATGGTAGTAGTGTGGTCAAAGAACTAATACCAGTTGACCTTGCATTAAAATTCGAATTCTAAAATTTATAAGAAATTCTACAGTCGAGTGTGGTTGTTAGGGGAAATGGTAAAAACCCCTGAAACTTCGATTGAGCTTATAAATGGTTAAGTTCTTGAACCTTTGGGATAATAATAACACATTAACCATATGTTGAAGTGTAAAGGGTTTTATTATACAAGAGGATAGTGAGTAAGAGATGTAGTGTTCTAATGACGGTCCTTTTGTGTTTATAGAAATTCCGGAGGAGGAACCAGCCCTACTGTCAGGATACAGAAATCGAGGCAAGATCCTTCTATCCCTACTTTAAAAATTATTGATCTTCGGAATAATAATGATATCATGGAATATATTTATGTATATGTGATGCTTTTGTTGCTATATTGCAAAGAATATATTTTCTTGATTGTGGGAAGTTAAAGAGGGATGAATATGTTTTCTGAAATATGAATATAGAGATGACTACGAATGGAGCGAATATGCTCTAGGGTAAAAGAGATATGAAAGAGAATGGTATCAGTTGTTATCTAGGGTTATATGGTTTATAATGCTATATTATAAACATTCTTTTTAGTGTATGTTATATACATATATTTTATAGAAGTAATGTGCGAGAATGGAAATGAGATAAGTGAATGACATATGGAAATGTGAAATGGTGTTGATAAATTGAATAATGATCTTATAAAAAGGGGGATAGCAATAAAAAAGCGTAAGAGGCTGTGTGCTGCACAGTCCAGCAATCAATCAATAAAAAGCGTAAGAGGCTGTGTGCTGCACAGTCCAGCAATCAATATTTTAAATCGGCCCAAGAGTTGCCGAAGGAGGATGTAGTGGTAGACCTTCCTCCAGGGGGATGTAGTGGTAGACCTTCCTCCTTCTACCGGTAGTAAAAAGAGATGGATACGGAGGGCGACTGATCATCGTGCCTCACGTATTCGGCAACAGTGAAAACCCCTACAATATGTGAATAAAGAATAAATGATAAAGTCAGATTGATATACTGGAAAGGAGAAATGATATGAATGATGAAATTATTGATATAGATGAAGAGAAACTGATTTTATATTAATTTATAAAATTACTGTATAGAAGGGAAATGAGAAGATGATAGTGAGGGATTTATTCAATTATTTGTGTTATTTTAAAATATTACACTAAAAGGGTATATTGATTGTTATAATATTTAAGAAGAGAAACTGATACTGTATTACATTAGATTTCTTTCTTATAATAGTAAGTGGATGATGTATTATTAACTAAGAGTTTTATTCTTTCTTAAAGTTTATAAATTGGTTACTGTCTACATATGTATATACATGTATACTTGGTTACATTTTAAATTCTAGCTTTCAATATTATCTTGCTGAGCTATTATAGCTCACTCTTGCTACTTATCTATATACAGCTAGGTATGCCCATACTACGCAGAACGCCCCGCAAGAGGGTAAGGGAAAGGCGACCTACTGAGAGTTCGTTAGCATCAGTCCCCGAGGTAGACGACCATCGCAAGGGGTTTAGTGGGCTTATGTATATTAAGTGTGTAAGTTTGAAAAATTGTAATAAATTTGGTTGTTGAAATGCTTCTTGTAGAAGCATCACTCAACAATGTACTGAAGTATGATTCTGGGTTGTAATAACTTTTTAAATTCTAAACTCTTATTATGGTGAATGTTGTTCTCTGAGCATATGACTGGTGTGTGTGTGTATATTACTGTGGGGTCAATTGTATAAGTATTTATAAAAAAAAAAAAAACCCAAGAGAAATTGAATTTGAATGGAAGTTGGTTCGTGATGGCCCAAATTCATGACCCCGGATTTGGGGCTGTCACAGTTGGTATCAGAGCTAAGAGTCATAATGCTCAGGAACAAGAGTGATAATAATATTGTATCATTTATAATATTAAATTTTGAACTTCCATCAAGTTCAAGGGTGGTATATCGCAGGTAGTTTTATTTTTAAGCATTGATTATAATTTTATAAATTATTACTAATATAGTTTATGTTTACCTTATAGGGAGAGGAGATGGGAGAGCCCAGTCATGTTCGTGAGATGGGTGAGCCGAGCCGAGACCCCCAGTGGCTAGGACTACCCGAGCAGGAGATTAGAGATTTGTTGCTGGTAGGTGTAGAGGTTCCAGAGTATGCTATTGATGACCTCAGGGAGAGACGACGGGCGAGTGCTAGAGAGAGATATGAGCAGAGACTGAGGGAGGAGGCTGAGGAGCGCAGGCAGAGGGATGCTGTGGCCATAGTGCCATATTCTGGTAGACCATATGTAGGACCTGATGGGGCCGGACCTTCCCGAGTGCGGACGGATATTCCTGAGGAGGAGATGCCTTTACGTAAGAGGCCTAGGTTATCTGTTATACCTGAGGAGCCGATTGAGTGGAGGGACATTCACGTGACTCCTACTCCTGTCCCACCTGTCCCAGTTCCATCTCCTCTACCTAGCCCCGACCCTTTTGAGGATCCAGCTGAGCAGTTCACTCCACCGGGACACTTTATCATGTCAGAGGATGAGTTGGAGGATGACCCTTCCGAGGATGCGGACACAGAGCCAGTTCCTCCATCCCCACCATTTGCACCACCACCACCTCCACCAGTGGATGCACCCCCACTTGTAGATGTACCTCCCCCAGATGCTTTGCCACCTCAGGAGGCACCTATGTTTCCAGCTGGCCAGTTGCCAGCTATTTTCTTGTCAGAGTACTTTGCCCTTCAGGGACAGCTGGATGAGTCCCGTCGGACTATAGATACGCTTATACAGAGGTTAGACAGGGCGAGAGGAGGAGGGGGTGTGATACCAGATGGGTTGAATTTGAGCATAGTCAGTATCGAGCTACGGGCACTCGGTGACATTAGGACGATGTTGGGAGACAGAGGGGATCCAGTATGGAGGGCTCATATAGTTGATACAGTCACCACTATGGTAGCGCAGATCAGGGACGTTATCAGGGCGTCGTTACCATGATTAGGAGTAGTAGTTTCGGATACTAATCAGACTAGTCATCTTGTGGATGTCATTTTGGGGATTAGGTTAGTTGTTTACTGTCTTAATCCCAGTCTGATTAGAGGACAGCTAGTAGTGCTTTTGTTATAGCGAGTTAGTATGTACAGTTATGCTTTTGGGGTTTCGAACCTTGTACTTTATGATGTATGATATTAGTAGTAAAAGATGTTGTACCCAAGTTGTAAAATATTTATGTAAATTAATGAAGTTTATGTACTTTGCCTAATTTTATTGTATTTTGATATTAAATGTTGAAGTTCAGAAATATTGGTATATATGAGGTGATTGACTTAAATGAAAAGGTTATTGTGCTAAAGGTACTAAGCTTATCTGTCAAAGTTGTATTATGATTAAATATTACTTGTGTGGAGTTAAAAATACTGGGATGTATAGATAAGATTGACTAATGATATAGTTGTGCATATATGGAAATGATGTATATTGTACCCTAAATTTGGGTGATTAATGAAGAATATTATTATATACAGAATCATGCCGCCTAAGCGTAATAATAGAATGAATGCAAGGGAAAATGAGAGAGAGGAAGCAAGTCAGAATAGGCAGGGTGAAAACGCTCATAATGAACAAGATCATGAAGAAGAAGAAGACGAATCAACTGGCCAACAGGGAAGTCAGGGTGGTAACCTTTTTAATCAATTTATGGAACTAATGAGGCAGAATTTAGCTAATCCACAGAATCAGCCACAGCCACCTGTTCTTCCCAACCAGGCAGCTAACTCTTTTCGTGCTTTTAAGTCACTAAAACCCCCAGAATTTGAGGGAACCACTAACCCAGTAGCAGCCAGGGCATGGCTGAAAGAGATGGAGAAGGCTTTTGAGATACTGAGGGTGGAGGAAGATCAGAAGACAGTTTTTGCAGCCTATCTCCTAAAGGGAGAGGCGAATTACTGGTGGGAAGCTAAAAAGAATCTGGAAGGAGCGGGAGTGATAACCTGGGAGCGTTTCACTAGGGTGTTTCTAGATAAATATTCCCCTAGGTACTTGGAGAACCAGATGGAAATAAAATTTTTGGAGCTTAAGCAGGAAAACCTATCAGTGGCAGAATATGAAACTAAGTTTACAGAACTGTCTAGGTTTGTTCCAGAATTCGTGCGTACTGAAGAGCAACGAGCAAAAAGGTTCCAACAAGGATTGAAACCATGGCTACGTACTAGAGTGGCACCATTTGAGTTGACCGAGTATGCTGCGGTAGTTCATAAGGCATCCATTATCGAAGCTGAGAGTGAACAGACTCAAATAGGACGAGAGAGTAAGAAAAGAAAATTTGAAGGTCAGAAGGGAGGTTCTAGTGAGGGAAGCTATTTTAACAAATTTGGTAAAGGACAAAAACCCCAGTTTGGAGGAAAGTCAGGGAATAATAAGACTACTAGTGAGACTGTGAATCAGGGTGGTAGATCCACAGGAACCTTCCAGTCTAATCAATCGCGACCACCATTGCCAGATTGCAACACGTGTGGTAAGAAGCATATCGGAGAGTGTAAGATGTTAGAAGTAACTTGCTTTAATTGTGGACAGAAAGGACATTATCGGGACAGGTGTCCATCAGCTGAGAAGAAGTGTTATCAATGTGGAAGATTAGGACATTTTGCTAGGGATTGTCGTTTTGGTGGGTCGTCTGCGTCAGGACAGAGTGTGACTGCTTCAAACAAGCCTACTGCTAGAGTGTATAACATGACTTTAGGAGAGGCATTGAGAAAGCCGGATACAGATGCAGGTGAACATTTTTCTAGTATTTAAATTTTTAGTGTAAATGTTTGGTTAGGGATCCATGTGGTCAATGAATGGTATAGGTAGGTTGATAATCTAGATAAGGAAAATCAGTATCTGTTGGGGTCTAGAAATTCTATAAAAAAGGAGAATAATAGTATTTTGGGGATAAACCATAGACTCATTTAAATACGAACAGGAAATATATATTATAGGTAATATTTTCTTACAATTGTTTCAAAGAATCTTATTCTAGTCGGATTTCTGGAAGATTTTACAGAGCCAAGATATAATAAGAGCGAAATATGTATATTTTATGTCATGATAGAGATCAACATAGGAATAAACCATAAGTGAGATACACTACCCGTCAGGAGAGGCCAATGTGGTGGCCAATACCCATAATTAAAAGAGGAATGTTGATGAATGACAAGCAAGTTTATGTTGGTGTAATTTTGCGCAAACAAGATAGAGATATTATGAAGGAAAAAGGATGGAGAAAGTGATATAGAAGTTATAAGGTGTAAATGAAAAGGTATCTATGGACATTTTAACATGATTCCGGGACGGAATCCTTTTAAGGGGGGGAGGATGTAATAACCCTAACTTCAGTAATGCTACAGTGGTCAAATGAATAGTAAATTTTGAGGATTTAGAGAAATGGTATATAGGTACTCTATAAAGGAAATGGAAAATGAATAAACAGAAACCATATTAGTAGTGTACATTGAAAATAAGTGACTCGAAATGACGTTAGATTTCAGAAATTCCTGGAGCATGAAATTTTGAGGATTTTGATTTCGAATAAGCTTCTATTGGACACTAAGGAGCATGGAAACATTATAAGAATTATATATTGAGGGATTAGTGAATTTAGAATTGAGCCAGGGGATTTTTAAGTTAAGAGAATACCAATGGAATTTGGATTGTTAAATGATCTCAAAACCACTGAGATAATGAGGTACATTCGTAACGAACCACAATTAGACGAATATGGAGATTAAGCAACCAAGATTAGTAATATAACAAGGATACATATCACATTAGTGATTACCAAGATTATTAGCATTTTACCTAGGAAAATCAAGAAAAGGATTTATGGATGCATCCAATGACATCACTAGTGACATCACACTCCACTAACACTTGTTTAAGGGGTAGATTAGTCTTTTAGCACCTAGATTTTTTACAAAGCTTCCATTACACTCTAAATTAAGTGAGAATAAGATTAGATGAGATCAAAACCAACACAAAAGCTCTCTCCCCTTCTTGTTGACAACTTTCGGCCAAAGTAGAAAAAAGAAAGAAAATAAAATTCAAAACCCTAATTCTCTTCAAGATTAAATCATGGGAAAAATGGTGGAGATGCTTGGAGGTTAGTAAGTGATATCCTCAAAGTTTGAAGGCCAACCATCATCATTTGCCTAGGTAATAAAATCCTTCAAGTGCAATATGAATAGTAGTGAATAGTAGTTTTCAAGTTTTAACCTTTGTTTTTATGGCTCCTTTAGTTAATCCAAGCTAAATCAAGGTTGTTCAAGGTGTGTACAAGGAATATTAAGGATTATTAAGTGTTCTTCAAGCTTCAAGGAGGTATAATAACCCTTGCCTTTTGTATTTATAGTAGATATTGAAGTGGTTAATAGTTAAGTGTTGTTAATGGAAAGTTTATGATGAATATGTGTTATGAATGGTTGGGTTTGATATGAAATTTGTGTTGTGAACTTGGAACCATGGCTGGAATGTAGTCCACATGGTGTGGGGTTTGATTATGGTGTTTGATGATGGTTTTGGAGTGGTGAAATTTTGGAAAGTATGAAATTACAGCAGTTATAATGTCCGATTTTCGTTAGGACAGAAGTTGCCCTGTTTTTGGACACCAATGCAGTACGGTACCTTACTGTCTAGCACACTTAGTGACCATGAAATGATAGAGCTTAGTTCATAGATCGTTTTGATATAAGGTGCGTTAAAATCTGACGTACGGTTTAGGAGAAAAGTCAGTTTTAGTGAAAGACGTTCGAAAGTCGAGAAATCGTAATTGTACCAAATTTGAGGTTATAGTTACCATACTTTAACATGTTTAAAAGCCACGAAATTTTGGGATATGGTAGTAGTGTGGTCAAAGAACTAATACCAGTTGACCTTGCATTAAAATTCGAATTCTAAAATTTATAAGAAATTCTACAGTCGAGTGTGGTTGTTAGGGGAAATGGTAAAAACCCCTGAAACTTCGATTGAGCTTATAAATGGTTAAGTTCTTGAACCTTTGGGATAATAATAACACATTAACCATATGTTGAAGTGTAAAGGGTTTTATTATACAAGAGGATAGTGAGTAAGAGATGTAGTGTTCTAATGACGGTCCTTTTGTGTTTATAGAAATTCCGGAGGAGGAACCAGCCCTACTGTCAGGATACAGAAATCGAGGCAAGATCCTTCTATCCCTACTTTAAAAATTATTGATCTTCGGAATAATAATGATATCATGGAATATATTTATGTATATGTGATGCTTTTGTTGCTATATTGCAAAGAATATATTTTCTTGATTGTGGGAAGTTAAAGAGGGATGAATATGTTTTCTGAAATATGAATATAGAGATGACTACGAATGGAGCGAATATGCTCTAGGGTAAAAGAGATATGAAAGAGAATGGTATCAGTTGTTATCTAGGGTTATATGGTTTATAATGCTATATTATAAACATTCTTTTTAGTGTATGTTATATACATATATTTTATAGAAGTAATGTGCGAGAATGGAAATGAGATAAGTGAATGACATATGGAAATGTGAAATGGTGTTGATAAATTGAATAATGATCTTATAAAAAGGGGGATAGCAATAAAAAAGCGTAAGAGGCTGTGTGCTGCACAGTCCAGCAATCAATCAATAAAAAGCGTAAGAGGCTGTGTGCTGCACAGTCCAGCAATCAATATTTTAAATCGGCCCAAGAGTTGCCGAAGGAGGATGTAGTGGTAGACCTTCCTCCAGGGGGATGTAGTGGTAGACCTTCCTCCTTCTACCGGTAGTAAAAAGAGATGGATACGGAGGGCGACTGATCATCGTGCCTCACGTATTCGGCAACAGTGAAAACCCCTACAATATGTGAATAAAGAATAAATGATAAAGTCAGATTGATATACTGGAAAGGAGAAATGATATGAATGATGAAATTATTGATATAGATGAAGAGAAACTGATTTTATATTAATTTATAAAATTACTGTATAGAAGGGAAATGAGAAGATGATAGTGAGGGATTTATTCAATTATTTGTGTTATTTTAAAATATTACACTAAAAGGGTATATTGATTGTTATAATATTTAAGAAGAGAAACTGATACTGTATTACATTAGATTTCTTTCTTATAATAGTAAGTGGATGATGTATTATTAACTAAGAGTTTTATTCTTTCTTAAAGTTTATAAATTGGTTACTGTCTACATATGTATATACATGTATACTTGGTTACATTTTAAATTCTAGCTTTCAATATTATCTTGCTGAGCTATTATAGCTCACTCTTGCTACTTATCTATATACAGCTAGGTATGCCCATACTACGCAGAACGCCCCGCAAGAGGGTAAGGGAAAGGCGACCTACTGAGAGTTCGTTAGCATCAGTCCCCGAGGTAGACGACCATCGCAAGGGGTTTAGTGGGCTTATGTATATTAAGTGTGTAAGTTTGAAAAATTGTAATAAATTTGGTTGTTGAAATGCTTCTTGTAGAAGCATCACTCAACAATGTACTGAAGTATGATTCTGGGTTGTAATAACTTTTTAAATTCTAAACTCTTATTATGGTGAATGTTGTTCTCTGAGCATATGACTGGTGTGTGTGTGTATATTACTGTGGGGTCAATTGTATAAGTATTTATAAAAAAAAAAAAAACCCAAGAGAAATTGAATTTGAATGGAAGTTGGTTCGTGATGGCCCAAATTCATGACCCCGGATTTGGGGCTGTCACATAATAATTGTATGTGTAGACAATTATTATAGATGGTATGTCTTGATCACTAAGTTGGGTAATTAGGTGTCAAGAATTGGAAGACTTGTATAACAAGTATGGTAAGACTTGTAGAACAAGTATGGTAAGTCTTGGTGGCTAAGTTTTGGGTGGCTATATATACATAGTCATATTGTATTTTTATGGTGTGGTGAAAGCTTAAGAGATGTAGTCTTAATTATTGTTTGGGAGATGCTTGAGCATTGTTGGCTCAAGTATCCGGGTTGGAACACCGTTAAGGTGTTATTGTTTTGATGTATTACTGATAACTGTTTTGATTAATAATACAAGTTTGGGACGTGGGTGTTTCTACGTCAAGTATTTGTATGTTCTTGTTTTGCGCTTTGGTAGATCTTGTCAACTAATCGATTGGTTGTGTGTGCGCTCTGTATTGGTGATTAAGAATGCTTACACCGTGGATCAATCCTGTGTTCGGACTCGAGATGGAAGAAGATGGAATAGGTCATCGCAATTCTTTCAATGGCTTGATCAACCAGGTGAACTGTTTGGATGATACTACGGATTTTCTTCAGGAGACCGAAGGATTGTGAAAGCAAGGATCGGGTGACTCAATATGTGGAAGAGCACTCGTGGTGGTTGATGCACGTGATTTTGTAGATTGAGGCATCATTATGGTAAAGAACGATGGTTTGGATGGTTTGGAGGGTCACTATACGGGTTTAAGCGACACTTAAAGTTTGGAAGAGCAAGAGAAGGAGATTCTTGTTCGAGGGGAGGCATTGGCGAATGGACGTCGATGGTTTGATGGTTACTGTTCAATCCAATATGGTCATTGGGTTGAATGGGAGGATTATTGGGTTTCAACCCAATATGATGTTATGGGCTTGGGTGGTTTAAGATATATATTGGTAAGATAATAATTGTATGTGTAGACAACTATTATATATGGTATGTCTTGTTCACTAAGTTGGGTAATTAGGTGCCAAGAATTGGAAGACTTGCATAACAAGTATGGTAAGACTTGTAGAACAAGTATGGTAAGTCTTGGTGGCTAAGTTTTAGGTGGATATATATACATAGTCATATTGTATTTGTTTGGTGTGATGAAAGCTTAAGAGATGTAGTCTTAAGTATTGTTTGGGAGATGCTTGAGCATTGTTGGCTCAAGTATCAGGGTTGGGACACCGTTAAGGTGTTATTGTTTTGATATATTATTGATAACTGTTTTGATTAATAATACAAGTTTGGGACGTGGGTGTTTCCACGTCAAGTATTTGTGTGTTCTTGTTTTGCGCTTTGGTAGATCTTGTTAACTAATCGATTGGTTGTGTGTGCGCTCTGTATTGGTGATTGAGAATCTCGAGTTGTGTAGAGTCCCATAACCTAACAGCACAATGGTACTCCCTGCATTAATATGTCTGTAACGTACACACTAAAAAAAACAGGACCATTTGACTATTGTTGGTAAGATCTAATGATAAGTGGTACATAAATATTAATCTAGTAATTATGCAGCTGGTGCATATCATAGCCACCATCATCATCGAGCATATATAATTATAGTGTCCACATTCGATACGTCTAGCCGAAGCTTGGTCATACAAATCAACAACACCAACATTATCTGAATCTTTTTGGGTGCCTCTCCTTAACTACCATAACTCGTTGTTGCTCTCGAAAATTAGAGACATTCCTTCTATTATTTCGAAATTTTTTTAAGTGAATTCTGAAAGTATAATACGTTGGTTTGCGTTGAGGTTTGAAGTCCTGAGGCCATATAAATAGACATACTTTTTTTTTGATAACCCAGTATCTGGGCAAACTTTTGTGCATCTCGACTAATCCGGAGGATTGTTAGCACAATCGTATCCATCGAGTATGGAAATCCACTTACTTCTGTGTGATCAAACCTACTATGACCTTAGAGTGGTAAATCCCTAAAGTCATGATCCCAGTCAACTGGGACACCCGTGGTGAGTTTAAATAAACATACTTTATTCTAGTCTAAATGCAAAAAAAGGCAACAGAATCAAATGTTTGACACAAGTTCTCAACCACAAGAAAAGTGTGGAGTTGGTTTAAGAGGAGTGAGTCGTCCAATGAGTACATGTGGAAACCTGATGTGGCCTTTCCACTTAGACGATACACTGACAGGTCACGTAGTTAATACATTAGTACAATTGATGCGGGTTGTAGTGGAGACGGGTGAAGTGCCAAAATAGCACAATTTTGGGGGGAAATGTCCAAAATGACACTTTCTAGGAAGTGTACCCCGCACTGGCACACGCATAACGCATATAGCATCTGTGTTACACTGTCACGCATGTACTCCATGCATTTCTCATGCTTTTTTCATAGCCGCCAGCTGAGTCAACGGGAAAAACGCATTCAACACATACGTTATGGTGGTAACGCATGTGCGTGCTGCGTTATGGGTAACGTATCACGCACTTGCGTTACCACCATAACGCATGTGTTGAATGCGTTACACACGCTAAAATCAGACAGCAGTAGGGAAATAGCTGAGTAACGTATGTATGACATGCGTTACAGCGGAACGCAGCTTCTAAATGCATGAGGAAAGTGCCCCTGCGGGTCAAACTTTTCAGGGAGTGCTATTTTGGACATCCAACCCCATTTTTGTGTCATTTTGGGCATTTTGGGCATTTTCTCATTGGAGACGATATAAGAAATTTATTATTGAATATTTTTTGATTAAAAATATATATAATATATAAGGTTTCATGTGCCTGAGGTTGATCTCAGGGTTTTACCTGAGGTTTAAACAATTCTCATATAAATTTATGGGTATTTTTGTAAATTATTGAAGAAAAATTGATATTTACAAAAATGCTCTTGCGGGGCCATTTACATTATACAATAGTAAAATCTTTTATAACCTCAGGAGAGATCGAGAACAACCTCAGGCCCATTTTTCTCTAATATATAAGCATGTTAAATTAAATGGTTATTATATTTTAATTTGAATTGTTAACTAATTACAGTTAGTAAAGTGGGTATAAAAGATAAACAAGGAAAAATTTTAGTAAGATATGATTGGTCTAAAATTTAAGAATGGAAATTGATTGGTCCAAAAATAATTCATCGTTTTTAGTAATGTTAGGGACCCCAAATTATTTTCCAAAATGATGTGTCATGAATGAATTGGCGGTATGAATGATTTTAATTGATGAGATTAATGTGACTCTGGCAGGTTCATTAAAATTACAGCCAATCAGAGAGTGTCACACATCATTTGGGAAATTTTTTAGGGGAACCTAGCATTTTTATTTTTAATTTGTTAGCCACATGGTGTGGTCTCAGTATTATAATAAAGGATGTTTTCATGTTGGTTGAGTTATTATCATAATTGACATAATTTCGTAAACATACAGTTGTCGAAACATATAAAATTATTATCGAATATTTTTTTGTTTAAAAATAATTTTGATGAAATCGGATTGCTAATCTTCAATTTTATAACTGAATTATGAGATTGAATTATTATACGGGTTCAAATAAAATAAAATTGTCACACGTGATGGATTCCCATAAAAATTAATGGGGAGGGGAGCGTGATTTTTTCCCCATTTATTAGGACATGATTTGCTATTTAAATATTGGTACCTTGCTACTTTCTATGATAATGTTTCCGTGTTGCTTGCGTTATTATCATAATTAGCATAATTTCGTAAATATATAGTTGTTATTTAATAAAAGTGAAAATAAATTATTTAAAAAATTTATTATAAATTATTTTTTTAATTAAAAGTATATATAATATATAAGCATATTAAATTAAATAGTTATTATATTTTAATTAAAATTATTAACTAATTACAGTTAGTTAAGTTAGTAAAGGTTGATGTTTATTTGTGATTTAATAATAAGATTTGATTAGCTAATTGTTCTTAATTAATGATATTTTATAATTGTCATAAAATCTTTTGTACCAAGCTTCTCAAGTGCTTCTATTTGAGAGAAGTAGAGAAAGATCTCCTAATTCTTGTTCACACGATCAGGTGTATCTGTATCGAGATCACTAACAACAAAATACAAAATGAAAGCAAAAACAACTAATGGTAACTAATAATCCATAATTATAACTAAAATCATAACAAATCATAAATTTAAAAATAAAATGAATAAAGCAAATATTAAATTAGTAAATTAAAATCTTAAAAATTGACAAAAAAACAACCTGAAAATCACAAAAAATCAGTGGGGCACACACATAGCACTGTAAAGTGAAAATTAAACAAAATAAGAGTGAATAAAAAAAACTAAAAAAAATGAGCGAAGACAAAAGCAAACAAAAGCAAGAAAAAAGTGTTAAAAACATGATGATAAAATTTGATCATTAGAAGCGATGCTTGTATATATATATGTATATAATTTATTTTCTATTTCCGAATATGTAAATTTGAATTCTTCTTCCATATAAATTCAAAAACCTTTTTTAATTTGAAGATGTTAATGTTAAAAAAGGAAGTTCTGAAATATAAAATTTCTTTTCTATTTCGAATATATAATTTTACTTCTTCTTTCCTACAAATTCGAAAACCTTTTATATTTCAAAGATGTTATTGTTAAAAAAGGAAGTTTTGATTTTTTTTTTCTAAAAATTAGGGCCTAAAGAAGAAAATTTTGATTTTATTATTTAAAATAGTGGAGCTCTAGAAAAATAGATAAATAGGATCCGAACGATTCTAGAGTTTTCGTATTAAATTATTAATATCAAATCTTTTGCATCTATATATATCACAAATCTTCAACCAAGATTTGTAATATATTAAAATTAAATTAAATTAAAATTTATCCCATTTTTTAATGCTCCTTGCAAAGAAATCCTAGAACTGGAGAACAATTTTAGATAATTGATTATGATCCGTGTTTCGCACAGTTATTTGCTAGTATATAAAAATATAATAAATGGTACATTTAAAATTAAAATTTAAGATAATTAGTCACATGTTGGTGCAGTGGTTGAGCCATTGGCCTCCTTTGAAGGAGGTCAAGGGTTCGACTCCTGCGTGTGCGTGAGTTTCTTAGTTTGTATTAGATTTCCTTTCTGTATTTGTATTTGTATATTTGTAATTCTGTATTTGGCCGGGGGTCCTTCGGAAACAGCCTCCCTATTGTATAGGGGCATTGAAAGGCATATGACTCAGCCTATTTGTAGTTCGAGGATCCAACTCAACTTAAAGTAGATTGTAATAAGTAAATAACATTAACTGTCACGGGAATCTCAGAAGATGCTATCTATCAGAAGGAACAAATCTACAAGTCAATCTATAGTTTTGATATTTTACACTGGAAGAAGTTCAGTCTACTGATCAAGCCTCAGTGTGGTATTCAAAGTCATGGATTTAATTCAGAAGGACAGAGATTTCTACAAGTGACAAGAGACAGTATCAGTACAGAATATTTAAAGAAAGTTGTCAGAAGAAATTGACCACAGCTTAAAGTCAAAATGAAGAACAGAAGTTGAAGTTAGTCGTTCATGAACCAGACCGTGCATTGAGCGTCAACAAATATTCAGTGGAGGTTCTTTATTTATTTCAGTGGTTTAAGAGTGAAGATTAGACTATCAAATGAATTATGTTAATTCTCTATTAATTAATTTAAAGTATTTAGTTAACTTAATTAATAAATTAATTCTTTAAGAATTAATTTATTTATTAAGTTAATTATTGAATTAATTAATTTAGAATTAATATAGATTGCATAAAGACTATCAGAAGTGTTTTAAGACTATGGTTTTATTATTAAAAGACTATCTGAGTTAGTCTAGTTGATAGTCTGCTAAAGAATTCGGTAGTCTGCCAAGAAGAATAGTCACACCGGTAGTCTGCCAAGAAAAGATAGTCACACCGGTTGTCTGCAGAGTGTTGATAGTCACACTGGTAGTCTGATAAAGAAGGAAAGTCACACCGGTAGTCTGCAACAAGACAGATAGTCACACCGGTAGTCTGTGTGTACCCTGGATAGTCTGCAAGCCTCTAAACAGTCTGTGGATAGTCTGTTTTAAGTGTTAAAATAGACAGAAGATATTTTCAAGACAAAAAGACTACAAAAGAGACAGAAGCATTCATTCACAGATACACGAGACAGAAAATTAAAGACAGGAGCAAAACATTACATCTCTCTCTCATCTTTAAGAGCCACTGACTATCTCATTTAATTCACAGAAAATTAAGTTCAACTCATTTGTAATATTTGATCCGATAGAACTTAATTATTTGTGACTCTTGTATTACTAGCGAATTAAGTTTCCTAGTTCTTATCTCGATTTTTATTAACTAAATTAGAAAAGTTCATGTCGAATTTTCTAATTAGTTTTTATTAACGTGATAATACTCTGTACTGATTTTGTAACAACCATCAAGTTTAATATATCGTTATATTTAACTTGAATTTTGTTTCAATTAATTCCGCTCAAATTTGTCTAAACTAAATTTTATTTAACGGACAAATTTCGATAAAAAGATATAGATTGTATTCAACCCCCCCCTTCTACAATCTTAACGGACCTAACAATTGGTATCAGAGCCGTTTGATTGATATACAAATCAAGATCCTATTCTTATTCAATTAAAAATCAAGCTCGAATTTTTAACTCTCTTAAAAATTCATCATGACTTCTAAAGCCATTGTTAAGATACCTATCTTTGACAAAAATAATTATGATATGTGGAAGAATAAGATGGAGTTGTTTCTGGAATGTACAAATGTTAAATATTTGGTTGTTTTGAAAACCGGACCTAAAACTCCTATGGTCTATGAAGATGAAGTTGAAGCTGAGGGAAAAATTGTGATTCCTGCTAAGTCTTATGAAAAAGACCCTGCTACCTATACACCTGAGGAAAAGGAGGATGCAGGGCTTGATAAAAACCTCAGACTCATTCTAATAGATTCCCTGGATGCTGTGATGTACAGCCATGTGATGAATTGTAAAACTGCCAAACACATGTGGGAAACTATTGAAACCATTAATGAAGGAACTGATGAAGTCAGGGAGAACAGACTTCAAATCTTAACCTCTGAGTATGAACACTTCAGAGCTGGCCCTACTGAAGGCATTCAAGAAGTGTTTGAAAGGTATAATAAAATAATCAACAACTTGCAAATCCATGGCAAGAACTATACACAGAAGGAGATTAATCTGAAGTTCTTACTGACTATGCCGACTCACCTGGAACACAGGATAACAGCCATAAGAGAATCTCGTGACTTGAATAAAGTTAGTCTTGAAAAACTCTTCGGTGTTTTAAAAACCTATGAGTTGGAACAAGTCCAACAGAAAGAGATTCATGGTAAAGGTAGAGTTGCAAGTTCATCTACAGCATTAGTGGTTGAGGCTCCTAAGGAAGTGGAAGCTAAGGTTGTTCGACCTTACAGCTCAGACAAGGAGCAGACTGAAGTGGAACATGGTCAGACACCAGCTACTCAGGATGGAAGTGAGTTTTACTCATTAGAAGAATTGGATCAGTTGGAGGATGAATCCATGGCACTCATGGTTAGACAGTTTGGCAACTTTAGATTCAGGAGAAATCCTAAGTTCAAGTTCAAGTCTAATAACAGATTCCAGAGAGGAGGTTCGTCATCCTCCAGTAGCAGAGGTGGCTACAAAACTGGAACTGTTGATAGAAGCAAAATTCGTTGTTATAATTGCAATGAACTTGGACACTTTGCCACTGAGTGTCAGAAACCTAAACAAGCCCAGAAGAGAGATTATGTTCCTGAAAAGAAGAAACCTGGAAAAGCCTATGTGGCTGCTGGTAAAAGCTGGGATGACACAGATAGTGAAGATGAAGAATTTGGAAATCTTGCACTAATGGCAAATGGTGACATGCTCACTGATCCTAAACCACAGGTAAAACTTACTGACTCTGAGTTGGTTCGTCAGTTAGGTGGTTCCTTGGCTAATGCACAAAAACACATTGCTAGATTAAATCTGTTAAACACTGAACTTGAAAATGAAGTGTTAGAACTAAAAAAGTTGCATGTTAATCAAGATCAACAAAAAGAGGAAATAGCACGACTTAATAGAAGAGAGAAATCCATTCTAGAAGTAGTGACTAAACAACTTTCTAAAATTGCTGAACTTGAAACCAAGGTTAGTGCTTGCTTTAATTCTGTTAAACTTTCTAATGAGCATTTCAATAAACAAGCTATAGAACGAACTGTAGGAATAGGGTTTGGTTATAACGAAGCTGTTGGTTTGTTAGGCATAAATACCCCTAACCTTGTTAGTGCTAAAGAGAGGGGTATACCACATGTGCTTAAGACAGTTGAAGATCCGCTCTTTAAGAAGTCGATTGCAGAACCTCCAAACTTCACTTCTATCATTATTCAAGAAGAGATGCGTAATGAGGACAGTGCAAATGGCATTGTCCTTGATAATGTTAAATCTGTTAAGAAACCAGTTAAGGTTGTTTATCCAACCAGTTCATCTAAAACTGGGTTAAGTGGTGATAAGTTGAAAAAGAACAATAACATGTCTAACATGCATACCATGCCTATCATTGATGTTTATCATAAAGCATGTGGTGTTGTCAATTGTATGTCTTGTGCTTTCAATGTAATGTCTGCTTACTTTAATGGTAATCAAGCATGTGCTAGTAAGACTGCTCCTCGACAACACATGAATAAGTATAAAAATGTTAGATCAAAGACTGCTAGTCCTTCTCAGGATAGGAGAGAGACATTTGTATCAAAGCCTAAACAGACTTTTGGTAAGACTGCTTACAAGGTCAAATGTCCAGTCAGTGAAACAAATGTTATTGCTGCTAAAGAAACATGGATACCCAAGATAAAACAGAAAATTGTCAAATCTGTTTATAGGGTTAAATGTATGTTGGTTTGTGGTGAAAATGGTGTCAATGTTAAAAATGTTGTTTTGCCTGACAAAGGCCAATTCTTTAAGTATTCTGGACCCAATCAGGTTTGGGTTCCGAAGAAGGTTTAACCTATTTGTCATTGCAGGGTGTGAAACAGGTTGATCGAGTGACCTGGATCTTGGACAGTGGATGTTCAAGGCATATGACTGGAGACAGAACCCTGCTGACAAATGTGGTTGAGAAAGCCGGCCCAGTGGTTACCTTTGGAGATAACAGCATAGGTACAACTGATGGATATGGCAGATTGGAAGCTGGAAATGTTATCATTGATGAAGTGTCTTTTGTGAAAGGACTTGAGCACAATTTGTTAAGTGTCAGTCAATTTTGTGACAAGGGATTCGAGGCTTACTTCAACAAGAAGAATTGTCTAATCTCACACAAGAGACATGAACAACCATCTCTTACAGGAGTCAGAAAAGGCAATCTGTACGTGGCCAATATGAACACTGGAAGCTCTGAAGAAATCAACTGCTTTTATTCTAAAGCATCTACAGATGAAAGTTGGCTATGGCACAAGAAACTCTCCCACCTTAATTTCAAGACAATGAATTCTCTAGTTAAAAGAGAACTGGTGAGAGGGTTGCCTTCAATGGAATTCACTCAAGAAGGACTCTGTGATGCCTGTCAAAAAGGCAAATTGAAAACAGCAACTCACAGGAGCACTGATACATCATCAATAACTGAACCTCTACAACTGTTGCACATGGATCTGTTCGGTCCAGTTAATGTGATGTCTATGTCAAAGAAAAGATATGCTCTCGTGATTGTTGATGACTACTCAAAGTACACATGGGTTTTATTTCTGAATTCCAAAGATGAAACTCCACAGTTAGTGATTGATCACATCAAGTTGATTGAAATGGAGTACAAGAAACCAGTTAGAGCAATAAGGTCAGACAATGGAACCGAATTTAAGAATGCAGTTCTAAATGATTTTTGTACTGAAAAGGGAATAACAAGGCAGTACTCAGCCCCAAGAACTCCTCAGCAAAATGGGGTAGTAGAAAGAAAGAATAGAACTTTGATTGAAGCTGCACGTACTATGTTAAGTGAATCAAAGCTTCCCTTGTACTTTTGGGCTGAAGCTGTTAACACTGCATGTTATACCCAGAATCGAACTTTAATCAACAAAGACTTGATGAAGACCCCCTATGAAATTATGTATGAAAAGAGACCAACACTCAAGTACTTTCATGTATTTGGAGCAAAATGCTTTGTGCTTAAAGATGGAGATGATCGTGGTGGAAAATTTGAGGCCAAAGCACATGAAGCAATTTTCATTGGTTATTCAAGAAGAGCTTACAAGGTGTATGTGATTGATCATCAGACAATGCTTGAAAGTGTCAATGTATCATTTGATGACACTAAACTTCCTAGTATCCAAACGGAGGATTCATCTGAAAAGTTATCTTTCGATGATATGACAGACTCCGATTCAGATGGTGACAACCAACCTGATGTTGCTGCTAATGATAACAGTAATAATGATGATAATGATCAGGGTGGTGGTGGTGGAAACAATGATCAGACTGGAGATACCACTGACACTCCTGAACATTCATCTAGTCAAACTGGCAACAACTCAGGGGGAGGTGATGAAGGATCAGCTGGTCATACTCAACATCATAATGAAGATCAAGGCGAATCATCAAGGTCAAATCTTCCCAGACAGACTGTGTGGAATAGAGCTCATCCTTTTGAGTTAATCGTTGGTGATCCAGATGTTGGTGTAAAAACTAGAAGGAGCTATCAAAATCAATGCAATTATTCTGGGTTTCTGTCTGCAATAGAACCTAAGAAAACAGAAGAAGCTCTCTCTGATCCTGATTGGGTGATTGCTATGCAAGATGAACTCAATCAATTCAAACAACAAGAAGTATGGAAGCTGGTACCCAGACCTAAAGACAGGAAAGTAGTTGATACCAGGTGGGTATTCAGAAACAAACTTGATGAAGATGGCATTGTAACTAGAAACAAAGCAAGACTGGTTGCTAAAGGTTATTCCCAAGCTGAAGGAATAGATTATGATGAAACCTATGCACCAGTGGCTAGACTTGAGGCTATAAGGATATTCTTGGCATTCGCAGCACATTCAAACTTCAAAGTTTATCAAATGGATGTCAAGAGTGCCTTCCTGAATGGCAAGCTGGATGAAGAGGTATATGTAGAACAACCCCTAGCTTTGAAGATCCAGAATTCTTGGATTTTGTCTACTTTCTCTTCAAGGCAATTTATGGTCTTAAGCAAGCTCCAAGGAAATGGTATGACACTCTTTCTGAATTTTTACTTGAAAATGGATTTGTTAGAGGTGTCATAGACAAAACTCTCTTTACTAAGAAACATAAGAATGATACTATATTAGTCCAAGTCTATGTGGACGATATAATATTTGGGTCTACTAATGATCTTCAGTGCAAGAAATTTGCTAAGCTAATGCAGGGTAAATTTGAGATGAGCCTGATGGGTGAGCTGAAGTTCTTTCTTGGATTACAAGTAAGTCAAAGGACAGATGGAATTTTTATTTGTCAATCCAAGTATGTCAGAGAGCTCCTCAAGAAATATCAAATGGAGGACTCATCTTCAGCAAGAACACCATCATCAACAGCTGTGAAATTTGGAGCTTGTGAAAATTCTGCTAAGGTAGATATCACAAGCTACAGAGGTATGATAGGTTCATTACTTTACCTTACTGCAAGTAGACCTGATATTATGTATGCTACATGCTTGTGTGCAAGGTTCCAAGCGGATCCTAGAGATGTGCATCTCATTGCTGTTAAACGAATCTTGAGATATCTTAAGGGTACACCTAACTTAGGTATTTGGTACCCTAAAGAATCTGGTTTTAACCTTGTTGGATATACAGATTCAGATTATGCAGGTAGTGTTGTAGATAGAAAAAGCACCTCTGGGAGTTGTCAATTCCTAGGTGGTAGGTTGGTCTCCTGGTACAGCAAGAAACAACAAACAGTTTCTAACTCAACAGCTGAAGCAGAATATATAGCTGCTGGAAGCTGTTGTGCTCAAATCTTGTGGATTAGGAATCAGCTACGTGACTATGGCTTTGTACTTGACAATATTCCAATTCTGTGTGACAATACTAGTGCCATAGCAATCTCCAACAATCCTGTGCAGCATACGAGGACCAAGCACATTGACATCAGGTATCATTTTATCCGAGAGCATGTCATGAATGGTACCGTGGAGTTACATTTTGTACCCACGGAAGAACAAACAGCAGATATTTTTACTAAGTCTCTTGACGAATCCACATTCACCAGAATTGTTGGTGAATTGGGTATGTTAAATAGTCCTAGTAATTAAACTAGTTAATATCTGAGGTTTGATCTTTAATAATTTACAAGTGATTATCTTGTTAATATTTGTTGATTAAAATCACTTGTATAATTATTTTATCAACTTACCTTGTTACTTGTTAATGTTCAAACCATTGTCATTATCATCTTAATATATTCCTACTTACTTCTTTTCAATGTTAAAATAATTCATTTTCCTTAAAAATAATTTTCTCAATTTTACAAGTAGTAATTTATGAGAAACTTATTTTTCTTGAAAATTATATTTATGATGGTTTAATAAGTCATATTTTCTTCTTAAATAATTTTCTATTAGAAATTTATTTTATTAGAAAATATATAGATTTATTAATCTACCATGAATAAATATGTAAATAGTTAATAGTTTATTAATTGGTTTGTAGTGTTTGTCCTTTTGTTATTAATGTTTGATTTCATAAAAGGGACTACATATGATTGTTTTTATAATTTTTATTCGATTTTATAATTTTAGTGTAAATTATTTTGCTATTTTATAGCTTGTTTTAATAATTAAATTTGCTTCATTGTTAGAATTGCTTCATGTAAATATTCTGGTACATATTCTGTTAATATTTGATTGTTAGAATAGTTATATTGGTCCTCATCTCGAACTTCGAGATAAAGTTCAAGATAGATGTTATCTCGAAAATTTTGAAGAATCTAGGCACTGGTAACTCGAATCCTAAGTCGAACTTCGAGATAGTCGAACTTCGAGATAGTCAGTTTCGAGTTGCACTTCGAGATGGTGAGTTTCGAGTTGAAGTTCGAGTTAGTCACTAACTCGAAAATCTAAGTCGAATTTTGAGTTAGAGTTCGAGATAGTCACTAACTCGAAAATCTTCCCTGACTTAGTTTTCAACTTCACTTTGGTAGATCAAATCGATATAGGACCTAATATTTGTGTGTTGTTGTAAATATTATTGTAAATTAATAGTCTATACTTATAGTCTATAGTCTTTTAATTAGCTCTCTTAGACTATCTGTCAGACTATCCAACAATAGTCTGTTGTAGTTAATTTTCTTTTATTTATTTTAGACTATCGGTATTGTTAGTCTAAATAGTTTAAATAGTTTAGTCTAGACAGTCTATTTTAGTCTAATTAGACTATCAGATAGACTATCAGGTATAGTCTATTAGTCTATAGTCTAATTCTTTTATTAATTCTATTTTAGACTACTGTTTAGACTACAGTTAATATATATACAGAATTGTCTTGAGACTATCGTTAGTCTTATTGATAGTCTAAACTCTCGTGTTAAGTCACAGAGTATAGTTCGTCGATACACACACAAATACGATACACACAACGAACCGCCGCCCGATTTTCTTCAAAAATCGACCGTGTTTCTCAACCAAATCACGATCTGAAAACACCTGTGTTCTAATCTCTTCAAGCTCTTTGATTTGACTGGTTAATCCTTCGATTTGGTCCAGTTTTTAGTGATTGCGTTTTTCGAAAATCAAGAAATACGATTTAAAGTTCAAGAAATTTGGCTTCGATTCTGCAAAAACTAAAAATAGTGGTGTGTTTGTGTGAATTCAGAGATCAACATACATTAATTTCAGAATTTTCTGTGAAGTTTCAATTTTATTGATTTTTCTGGTTAATTGAATTAATTGTTAAAATCCCTAAAATTCGAATTTGGGCAAATTAATTCAGTGTGTTGAAATTAAAATGGCTGTTAATATGAAGATTATCAATCATAATTTTGTTGGTCATTTTAATCCCGATAATTGTACTCACGAGAGGATTAAACCTTGGATTCGATTTTTAAATGAGCATTCTCTTATTCGTCATGCCTTGATTCTCGATGCTCCTTTAAAAGTTGATTCACTGTTGGCAATGTGTTCTACATTTGTTCTCTCCTCGGACTCAACATCTTTTACTTTTACTGTGGGGGACACACCTTATGTTGTGAATGACTCAACTGTTAACACCGTTCTACGACTTCCAACAAATGACTTTGTTGATCTTCCATCTGAAGCAGTACTGACACAATTTTTCAATGACATCCATTATCAAGGAGAAGTTGATCTTTCTAAGTTGTCTAAAAGTAACTTCATGGCTGAGTGGGATTATTTCTTTGACACAATTGCTAAGGTGTTTGCTAACACTAAAAAGAATAATTTTCACAATATTTCTACTTTGCTTCAGAGAATTGGTTATGCAGTTGCTAATAATCAAAGGGTTAATTTTGGTAAATTAATTTTTGATGCCATGGTAAATCGTCTCATAACTGCCAAGAACGATCATGATTTGGGTAGTAAAGTTGATTGTTACTATCCAAGATTCTTAACTCTCATATTTAATCATGTTGTTTCTGATGTTCATCAAAGATTGTTTGCTAACTCTCGTACTGAAGCTTCAGGAAAAACACATAAAAAAATTTTCACCAGGTTAGCAACAATGAAGAAGTACACAAATGTTCCTGTGGTCATTACTCAGTATATGTCCAACTTCATAGAACTGCCAATTATACAAGATCAACCACCACAACAGCAACCTGAGCATGTTCCTGATCAACCAGAACAAGCAGCAGCAACTGCTTCTGTATCTGAACATCAACTTCAAGTGGCTCAACTCACTATTGCTGGGATTTCTGCATCAGCTACTGAACAGGTATTATCTTTCCCTGAAACTACTTCTGGAGCCCAAGTGGCTGATAGGTTAGACCAAGAGGTTGTAGAACCACAACTTCTATCCCAGGTCTTAGAGCCAAACACAGTGTCATCTAAAATCTCTAAACCCAAATCCAGAAGTAAATTAACAGTGAAAAGACGTAATGTAAGAAGTAGTGATATGAGTGATCCCACAGCTCTGCCTCCACCAAAGAAGCGAAGAAACTTACAAATTGAGGCAACTGTCAGCCCATCCATATCCTCCCAAAAGGATATGGATATTGAAATGGCACATGAACAGTTACTGGAACCATTCTCTCAACAGGATGAGTCCATTGAAATTTGCCAGTCGGCCATGGCACCCTGTACAGAGTCAAGCACACCCCTATTACTCACAATGGGGGAAAACATAACTGTAGAATCTGATGTGGCTAGGGACAATGAGCAAGGAGAGCACAATAGGGTTGATACTGAAACAGTGCCTACCATAGTCACGGTAGAAGAGCCTTCACAGGTTAATGAGGGAAATCTTGACTCTCAGCCACAAATAATAGAGTTATCATCTCCCCTCCCAGGAGGAACATTCCTGGCTCCCTCAAGGGATTTTCCACTCGCAGTTTCAACTGGAGAAAGTGGAAGGCAACTCGATCTTTCTGTCACTGAAGAAATTCAGACATCAATTCCAAATGAGATGACAGAAATGACTGAGGAAAGGGATTTGCGAACTCCCATTGCACCACCACTGACCTTCCAAGAGGAGGCTAGGGTGATTTTATCTGCAGGTACACTTTCTGGAGCAGCTAAGGAATTAGTGAGGAGTGATGTGAGGAACACCACTAAACTGAGTGAAACACATGCACGTCAGATGAGTGAAACTCAGAGTGATATTCAGGTGAGTGCACACACTGACACATACACTCGTTCATTGGAAGAAAAGATTAAAGCTCTAGAAAAGGAACTTGAGGCCAGTAAAGCTGAAGCAAAATTACTTCGAGAACAAGTGGGTGAACGGTCTTCTTCATCTACCTCTGTCAAAAATCAGCTTGCTGGGATAAAGAATGACATCACCAAGATGAAGACAACTTACACAAACAAGTGCAACACTCTCGAATTATCTTTTGAACGGGCACTTGATGATGCTGGAGAGGTTACTGTGACTCAAGATAAACTTATTTCTGTAATCTCCGACAAAGTTGAAAATCTTCAAACAGCATTGATTAAGAGTCAGTTGTCTACTGAACGCCGTCTTGATGTGATTGAAAGGCAGAATGCACAACAAGGTAAGGGGATCAAACATTTGTTCAACATGATCAGCAGAACTCACACACCCACAGCAGAAGAAAGGGAATTCTTTGTAGAAAAAGGTGGAGATGGTGATGAGCGAGACCCTGGAGATGGTGCATTTCACACTTCGGTAGAGGATTCCTCAACTAAGGGGGAGAAGTCAAGAGAGGGAACTAGTGAACAAGGGAGAGATAAGGGGAAGAAGATAGCAGATTCTCTTAAGAGTGCAGAAGACACTGAAGGGTATTACTACTCAGGTGAACCAGACAACTTTGATGTTTTTGCTGATCTAAAGTTCTCTGATGAGGGTGAAAAAATACCAGAACCAGATTTTAGCAGCTGGGAAGATGAAGTGCCAGTTGACCCTGAATATGAAGCTGAGCAAGCAAAACTGGATTTTGAAGCTGAATTAGAAGCTGAAAGGCAAGAAGCAAATCTCAAATTGCGAGATGAAAAGCTTCAGAGAACACTAGATATGCTTGCACACAAAGAAAGACTTCAAAAAGAGGAAGCAGAAGCAAGGCAACGAGAGCATGTACTTAAAACTCAAGAGAGGAAGTTATACGTCAAGTTTAAGAGTGGTGAGAAATGGGATCGTGCTCAACGAATGATAGACTCACATCAATCTCTTGATAATGATGATAGTCGACTTCTTTCTATTTTTGAAAGACTCAAAGAGCTTAACCCAACACATGATATGTACATGAGAGCCCTAAGAACAGAAGTTGTGAGAATAACAACTGCAGGTGAAACGAAAACAGATGAGTTATTAATATTTGTTGATTGTCATGAGTTTGGAACACAAAGAGTTTCAATTCAGTTCTTCTATGACAAATCATTGACAGAAATCTGGGTTCTTAGGCCAAAGGTAAGAACTTCTTCTGAGTTGGGTGTACTACTTCATGAGAAATTCAAAGAGTTTGCTGAAAGAGCTGGTCCTGAAATAGTTGAATTGCCTAGACAATTGAAATTCCTTAAAGGTGAGGTGCTTCATACAATCAATCTTGAGAATGAGGAATTGTTCACACACTCTGCCAAGCAGCTGGTCTATATTGAACATGTTCTGAGAAATCAAGGATTTTCTACTAAAGAGAAGTTAGAAATTGCTGATCGTATTAAATCCTATGCAGAAGTCAATTTTTTTAAGGATTATGAGAAGTTCAAAGGTCAGTTGAGAAAGGCACTTGGAATTCCTCTTGTTCGCCCTACAGGATTCTCATCAAGAAGAGAGTTGCTAGTTGATGCAGAACTGCACAAAAATCTGCCAGAAATGGATGATCCAGAAGATGGAGAAATAAGGATGGAAGACAGTCAGAAATGAAGAACAACTCTACATGTAATATCTTTAGAGTTAGATAGATCAAGATAGGATAATGTTTAATATGATCAGGCTAGAGGATCATCTATCTTGTATTTATCATTATGTTTGAATCTGGAAATTGTTATAAAAACCAGAACTTTATCATTATTTACTTGCTATTAATGTTTTATCATTTACTTGTTTAAGTTGAGTTAGTTGAGTTATCCTCTAGGAATTTGCTTGTTAATTTATAACAAACAAATAGGGGGAGATTGAAAGGCATATGACTCAGCCTATTTGTAGTTCGAGGATCCAACTCAACTTAAAGTAGATTGTAATAAGTAAATAACATTAACTGTCACGGGAATCTCAGAAGATGCTATCTATCAGAAGGAACAAATCTACAAGTCAATCTATAGTTTTGATATTTTACACTGGAAGAAGTTCAGTCTACTGATCAAGCCTCAGTGTGGTATTCAAAGTCATGGATTTAATTCAGAAGGACAGAGATTTCTACAAGTGACAAGAGACAGTATCAGTACAGAATATTTAAAGAAAGTTGTCAGAAGAAATTGACCTCAGCTTAAAGTCAAAATGAAGAACAGAAGTTGAAGTTAGTCGTTCATGAACCAGACCGTGCATTGAGCGTCAACAAATATTCAGTGGAGGTTCTTTATTTATTTCAGTGGTTTACGAGTGAAGATTAGACTATCAAATGAATTATGTTAATTCTCTATTAATTAATTTAAAGTATTTAGTTAACTTAATTAATAAATTAATTCTTCAAGAATTAATTTATTTATTAAGTTAATTATTGAATTAATTAATTTAGAATTAATATAGATTGCAGAAAGACTATCAGAAGTGTTTTAAGACTATGGTTTTATTATTAAAAGACTATCTGAGTTAGTCTAGTTGATAGTCTGCTAAAGAATTCGGTAGTCTGCCAAGAAGAATAGTCACACCGGTAGTCTGCCAAGAAAAGATAGTCACACCGGTTGTCTGCAGAGTGTTGATAGTCACACCGGTAGTCTGATAAAGAAGGAAAGTCACACCGGTAGTCTGCAACAAGACAGATAGTCACACCGGTAGTCTGTGTGTACCCTGGATAGTCTGCAAGCCTCTAAACAGTCTGTGGATAGTCTGTTTTAAGTGTTAAAATAGACAGAAGATATTTTCAAGACAAAAAGACTACAAAAGAGACAGAAGCATTCATTCACAGATACACGAGACAGAAAATTAAAGACAGGAGCAAAACATTACATCTCTCTCTCATCTTTAAGAGCCACTGACTATCTCATTTAATTCACAGAAAATTAAGTTCAACTCATTTGTAATATTTGATCCGATAGAACTTAATTATTTGTGACTCTTGTATTACTAGCGAATTAAGTTTCCTAGTTCTTATCTCGATTTTTATTAACTAAATTAGAAAAGTTCATGTCGAATTTTCTAATTAGTTTTTATTAACGTGATAATACTCTGTACTGATTTTGTAACAACCATCAAGTTTAATATATCGTTATATTTAACTTGAATTTTGTTTCAATTAATTCCGCTCAAATTTGTCTAAACTAAATTTTATTTAACGGACAAATTTCGATAAAAAGATATAGATTGTATTCAACCCCCCCTTCTACAATCTTAACGGACCTAACAGGCTTGGTCTGCGTACATCTACCCTCCTCAGACACCACTTTGAGTGGTATTATAACTGAGTAGGTTTCATTTTTTTAGTCACGAAGCACGTCGGCTAGTATATAAAGGTACCAGGATTTAAAATATACGGAGTAATCCATATTTCGACGTAGTGCTTATATTGGACGTTGAATCCGTGCTGACAGGACAGCTTTGCAGGAATCAAGCAGAGTTATCTAAGTTGTAAGGATGGAAAGCATGTCATGTGGTTTGTGGCTCTTTTGGTTTCGAGATCAGTATGGCCACATTTTGAAAGGAAAAAGAGTCTAGTTTGCAAGATCAGATGCTCTGGTTTTGATTTAACATCGCTGTGAGGTTCACATTTTCATTAGGACCTTCTGTAGTTTGTATAACAATTATGTCATCAAATCTAGAAGTAGGAAAAATGGGTAGTTTTGTTCGTTGAATCAGAACCTCACCGTTTTCATAATAAATAATTTAAAGCAAATTCGAATAAACCATACCATAACTAATCGAAACATAAGTCAAAAACCAGAACCTTTCTGTTTTCATCATAAATAATTTACAGCAAAATCGAATAGTACCACACTTCAATCCATAGAATAAAAAAACCAAAACGAAAAATGAAAGCTTGCTTGATTATTCAGATATACCGAAGTGGTGGCGAGAAGGGGTGTAGTGATATTCCTGGAAAATGAGGCTGGATTTGACCTGTCTCCACGTTAAAGATTCCCATATCATGGCCTCCTGCTTCCATTCTATAAATATGATCATTGTCATCGGTAAAGTAAATACTATTAGGTTTTATAATTTCTGTTGTTGCTATTGACGTCGATGAAGTCCTTCCGATGAATAATGCCTCGTTCCTCAAATCTTTTACTTGTTCGGTCCAAGTACATGATGGTATGGCATCACTAGAGTCAGAATAATTCAATTCCAACTTTAGTTGCAAAAATTACTTGTATAATACTCAAGTTCTCCAGGAATTTGTGGATCGGTTGTTTCCGTAATTCGGACCACTACCCAAATATGAGATCCAGCTAATGACTCGATCAAATAACATGGAAACCAAATCTCCTTTTTAATTGGAATTGATGTGATCATCGTTCCTTTTTTGTGATCATTATCATTGTCAAATATATACACTTCCCCACAACAAGTTATTGCATAAAATTTGTTTTTGTAGTAGATGATATCTTCGAATTGGCAAACGTCAGATGGTCCCACATTTATCCACACCTTGTCTCGTATTCTAGCCACGGCCAATAGTCCAAATTCGTATATGGTCATTATCTTGGGAAGATGACTGGTATCCTGATTCTATAATGCGCTTTTGGTAAGTACTTCTGAAGACATGACAACCTTACTGATAAACCTGTCGCACATCTGAAAGTTTTATCTAAATGAAGCTAAAATCTCCATTGATATGAACATGTTTTGTACAAAGAAGATAAGCTACTCAATGTTTACAAGACTAACTATCAATCATTGTTACAAGACTAACTAACTCTATCTGATTCTATCTATTTATATACATAGAAGAATGCTAGCCTGTTAGTGAAGTTAGTTATCCTACGTGGCACAATCTGTTAGACCTGTATGCTATGCTCAGTTGTATTAGCCTCAGTTGTATTAGCCAATACCCCCCTCAAGCTGGGAGATGGTGAAGAAATAAGGTCAACTTTCAGAGACATTCCCAGTTTGGATAGTAAGTCTTTAAACTGTGGAGAATGTAGAATCTTCGTGAGGATGTCAGCTAGTTGATGTTGAGTAGGTAAATAAGAAAGTTGTAATAAACCTTCAAGTACTTTATCATGGGTGAAATGGCAATCAAGCTCAATGTGCTTGGTTCGCTCATGAAAAATAGGATTTCTGGCAATGTGTAATGCAGACTGGTTATCACAATGAAGGGTGATTGGTTTGAGGTTTGTAACACCCATTTCTTCTAATAAACGAATCAGCGAAGTAACCTCGGATGCTACAGAGGCCATAGCACGATACTCAGCCTCTGTAGATGAACGAGAAACAGTTGATTGTTTCTTTGATTTCCAGGAGACTGGCCAAATAACATGACATAGCCAGTAATTGATCGTCGAGTATCAACACAGGAAGCCCAATCAGAGTCAGAGAATGCTTGAAGTGTGAGAGAATCTGAAGCTTTTAATAAGATACCTTGACCAACTGAATGAGCAACATAACGAAGTGTATGACATAAAGCATCAAAATGAGGTTGTCTTGGTTTCTGCATATATTGACTTAAGGTTTGGACAGCATAGGATAAGTCAGGACGTGTATTGGCAAGATAATTGAGTTTATCCACAAGAGATCGATAATGATCTGGATGAGGATAAACATCACCTATGTCAGCTGATAATTTTAAATGAAGAGGCAATGGAGTCACAGCTGGTTTAGAGAGATCAAAACCACAGGTTTTTACAATGTCATTTGTAAATTTTCGTTGACTGAGCAATATACCTTCTGAAACATAGCCAACTTCTATGCCAAGGAAATAATGAAGAATTCCCAGATCTTTGATACTAAAGGCATGATTTAAATGGGATTTAAGATCTTCAATTTCCCGAGAATTGTCACCAGTGACTATAATATCGTCGACATAAACGATAACGATAGTGATAGTAGTAGAGCACCTTTTAATGAACATGCTATAGTCATTTTTAGACTGAGTATAACCAAGAGAAACTGATTCGCTTGTTAATTTCTCAAACCACTTACGAGAAGCTTGTTTGAGTCCATACAAGGATTTACGAAGGCGACATACTTGATTAGGCTTATGAGAAACACCAAGAGGAACCTTCATGTAGACTTCTTCACTAAGATCACCATGAAGAAATGCGTTGTTAACATCCAGCTGAAATAATGGCCATTTTCGACTAGCTGCAAGTGCTATTAAACAACGAACAGAACTCATTTTAATAACTGGTGAAAACGTCTCATCGTAATCAATTCCATGTTGCTGAGTGAATCCTTTTGCAACTAAATAAGCCTTGCAGCGTTCAAGGGTACCATCTGCATTCAACTTGGTTTTGTACACCCACTTACATTCGATAGACTTCTTTCCAGGAGGCAAATCAACTAAGTCCCAAGTGTGATTATCATTGAGTGCTTTAATCTCTTTGTTCATGGCTTCAACCCATAAAGGGTGAGAAGCAACTTCTCTGTAGCATGTAGGTTCGACAAGAGAATCATGATGAACAAGAAAAGCTTTGTGAGAATCTGGCATGCTGTCATAACTAACAAGGTTACACCAATGAGGAGGTTTTTGTAACGATGCAAGATGACAATGATAAGAGCTAAGATATGATGGAGATGTCTTAATTCTGGTAGACTATCGAAGAGGTATGGTAGAAGTAGATGTCTCAGAATTATTGTTATTAGTAGAGTCAACAGTAGAAGAAGATGAAGTAGTTGAAGGGGATGAACTAACATTTTTATCATTATGAAGGTAAGAATCAGTAACTGGTAGAGAATTAGTAATATGTGTAGGCTGAGAAATATCATCATCAAATTGTGAGGTAGATGAAAAAGTTGTAACAGTAGGAAGAAAATTAGAGGAAAGAAAATGTTGTTTGGATTTGAAATGGTGAGACAGAATGTGGTATGGAAAATGGTGTTCATAAAAAATAACATCTCTAGAGATGAATATTTCATTAGACTGTAAATCCAATACCTTGTAAGCCTTTTGATGAGTTGGATAGCCTATGAAAATACAAGGTTTAGCTCGTGGTGAGAATTTACTTCTATGAGGCTTAATGGTTGACACATAACATAAGCATCCAAAAACACGAAGGTTATCCAAAGAAGGTGCAAAATTATAAAGTTTAAAATATGGACTAAAATAATTAATACTTTTGAGTGGCATTCGATTTATCAAGAATGTTGCACACAAAATAGTCTCACCCCAGAAATGTGCTGGCAGGTTTGATTGAAACTAGAGTGCTCGAGCAGTTTCAAGTAGGTGACGATGTTTTCTCTCTACAACCCCGTTTTGCTGGGGAGTATAGCTACAACTTGTTTGGTGAATAATTCCCTTGGACTGAAGAAATGATTTGAGGGAACCTTCTGTAAACTCTTTAGCATTATCAGATCGTATGCTCAAAACTGATTGAGAAAACTGCTTTTCAGCATATAGAATAAACGAAGTAATAACAGAAGCAACTTCATATTTGTATTTTATCAAATGTACCCAAGTGTAACGACTATAATCATCTACAATAGTGACAAATTGAGTACAATGATTATGGTTCTTGACCTTGTAAGGTCCCCAGACATCCACATGTAATAATTCAAAGATAGAGGTAGTCTTAATACTACTGACAGGAAATGAGTTTCTAGTCTATTTTGCCTTTGGACATATCTGGCAAAATGAGTCTTGCATATTGATTTCCCCATCTTTGAGCTGACAAGAAGACTTGAGTAACTTCAACTGGGAAAAAGGAACATGGCCTAATCGAAGATGCCAAAGTTTACAATCTTCAGAAATGATCAGAAAACCAGCTGAAGACTTGAAAAATTGAATGTCTGAAGTAACATGTTGAGGCTTGACAGTATAAAGACCAGTATGCAATTCACCAAGAAGCATTGCTGGTTGCTTCTGAGAGAGGTCCTGGAGATAACATTGATTAGCAAAAAAAGTCATATTAGAGTTCATATCTTTACAAAGTTTATGAACTGATAGCAATCTGTAATGAATTGCTGGAACAAGAAGAACATTTGAAAGAGTGATTTTATCATTTAAAACCACTGTTCCAATATGTGTAACTTTAATTTTGCTGCCATCTGGTATTGTGATGTGATTACTTGCTTCAGTGACTGGATTAAGAGTATCAAAATCATCTGAATAGGGACTAATGTGATCAGTTGCTCCACTGTCTAAGAACCAATCCTTTGTATATGAAGACATTAAGCACACTTTACCTGCAAGTAGTGCATGGCCAGTGTGATTATCTTGGTCTTTATCAACAAACTGTTGTTTACCAAGCAATTCAATCAAATGATTATACTATTCAACTAAGATATTAGATGTAGAAACATGTGCATCATCATTATGCTCATCAGCTGGGTCAGATGTAGAAGAAAATGATGCAATTTTCCTGTCCATGTTACTCTTGAAGCCAGGTGGAAATCCATGAATTCGAAAGCATCTTTCAACACTGTGACCATTCATATTTCAATGAGTACAATAATAAGAGTTTCCTGGCTTTTTAGCAAAATTGCTGCTAGTCTGAGATTTCTGATTCTGAGAATTACTCAAATTCAAGTTTTGCTACTGAAACTTAGATCCATAGTGATTATTAGAACCAGAGTAGTTACTATTAAACCTTCTTCTGTCTGCAACAAAAGCAACACCATCATTATTACTAGTCTGTTGAGAAAATTCCTTATGATTTTCTTCTTGAGCTATCAATCGATAAGCTTGTGTTACATTCAGCATTGGTGTCATCATCAATATGCTTCCCCTCACAGCAGAAAAATTAACATTCAACTTCATTAAAAACTGGAGAACCCTCTGTTCTTGCTACATTTTCTGAATTCTGCCTGTCAAGTCACAAGTACATTGTACACAAGTACAAGTTGGTAAAGGATTAGCATCATCCAAACTGTCCCAAATTGTTTTGAGTTTAGTGTAAAACTCAGAAACACTAAGCTGTCCTTGATGAATTTCAGCTAATTGTTGCTCCAGAGAGGATAGTTGTGTCATAGAAGCATATCCAAATCTATCTTCTAAATCTTTCCATATCTCTCTAGCCGTCTTCAAAAACAACACACTCCTGGTAATATTCACATCCAGATTGAGCAAAATCCAAGAAGTAACTAAATCATTGCAACGTTGCCATGCCTTATAATCTACAGAAGTAGAATCAGGAACAACTATAGTACCATTCACAAACCCTAATTTGTTCTTTGCTGATAGAACTAGCATCATGCTACGTTTCCAGTTGTTAAAACCTTCTCCATTGAATTTAACAGAAACAAGCTGATTAGTAGACGAATCTGAAGGATGAATGTAATACACACTAGAAGGATCTTGATTAGTTGAATTAAATTGATTAGCCGAAGAGGAGGCCATGAGAGATTTCAGTGTTCGTAGACAAACAATCAAAAGATTGCAGAGATCGCAGAGATCGATAAAAAACTGAAGATCGATAGATGATCAAAAAACGAATGATTAACAAGAAAAGATCAAATGATCAACAAGATTACTCAGAAAATCAACAAGATCGTTCAGAAAATCAACAAAATCGAACAAACACATTCATCTTCATGAATCAAAGATGTAACATCAAGAATTTTAACAACAAAATTACTCAGAGAAGATACAAATCACTCAATCGTGATGAATCATACAGCTTAATCGATCAAACTACACAAATCATGTATCGATTTCAAGAAGAAAAAGTAGAAAGATCAAAAAACACCTGTGAAATGTGATCGCAATGTGAAACTAAGCGGAAATGATGAAAAACTTGACCGTTTGGCTCTGATACCATGAAAGTTTCATCTAAATGAAGCTAAAATCTCCATTGATATGAACAGGTTTTGTACAAAGAAGATAAGCTACTCAATGTTTAAAAGACTAACTATCAATCATTGTTACAAGACTAACTAACTCTATCTGATTCTATCTATTTATATACAGAGAAGAATGCCAGCCTGTTAGTGAAGTTAGTTATCCTACGTGGCACAATATGTTAGACCTGTATGCTATGCTCAGTTGTATTAGCCTCAGTTGTATTAGCCAATAACATCTCATGTGAATGAAAAGCCTTATCGTATTCATCGTGAATAGGCAATGTGAGCATAGATGGAAGTTGAATTTGCTCCCTCAACAGCGGGTGCAAAAGATTGATTTCAAAATCTTTGCCTTATGTTACCAACCATCCTTTATTTGTTCCTAATATTAATTTATCAGTAGCCTCTGGCAAATAAATATTATAAACCTTTTGTGTTGCGAGACTGAACAAACCGCGAGTGCCACTAATATTCTTATACAAATCAGCGAGACTGATGTCGATTATGTGATCAATCTCTCTTGTTTTATCATCTCCGAAATCAAAATATCCAGAGAAATCAAAGGGCTCCTGAACTGCATTAAGAGAACTAACCTTAACCGCACTTAAGTCTAATCCAGTGTCTTTTGCAAGGAGCAAGCAGGGATATTTGAAGGCCAGCCATGGCTTCTTGTCTGGCAGTTCAGAGGTTGCAGAATTCCATGATTTGCATGTAAGGGAAAAACTAATGAAATCGACCCGATACTTTAACCTCTCTGCTATAAGTTTGAGAAGCTCGATAGGAAGATCTTTCCAACCATCATCATAAGTCATGATTGGTAACGAATTGTTATAACGGAAGTAAGAAAGATGATAAACGTAAAGAGAAAATATATATGCAGAAGAGAAACTAGTTTATATTGATATGATCTTGAGGATAAACAGATTACAGAATTTCAGATTTTCAGATGATTTACAATCCTTACATGCATATATATTTATAGACAAAATATAATGGGTTAGGTGTGGTAGGTGGGTTAGGTGTGGTAGGTGGTGCCGCCGGCGGAACAGTAGCCACCGCCGGCCGCCGCAGTCAAATCTGACGGCTACATATTCAAGGCATTCTCACAAATCTCCACCTTGACTTGAATCCTCTCACAAAAACAGATAACAGATGTACCAGATGCATCATAATAATGCCAGATGTACCAGATAAAACTCTTCACCTTGACTTGAATACTCTCACAAATAACAGATAACAGATGTACCAGACGCATCATAATAATGCCAGATGTACCAGATAAAACTCTTCACCTTGACTTGAATCCTCTCACAAATAACAGATAACAGATGTACCAGGCGCATCATAATAATGCCAGATGTACCAGATAAAATTCTTCTACCTCAGATTTTGCCCTAAAAGGGCAATCAACAACTCTGAACATTTAGCAAGTCCAAACAATGTTGAAACTTGCTATGTGGAACCGGCTTGGTAAGCATATCAGTTGGGTTATCAGCAGCTATCAATATATCATCTACATATAGGACCGGATAAATGAAAGAACCATTTGATGTCTTACTGTGATAAACACAGCAATCATACGAACTCCTGGTGTAGCAAATACCTATCATATAGCTGTCGAATTTCTTGTACCACTGCCTCGAAGACTGCTTTAGCCCATACAAAGACTTCAGTAACTTGCACACATAGTCTTCTTTACCAGGAATCTGAAAACCATCTGGCTGAGTCATGTATATCTCCTCTTCCAGCCTCTCATGCAGAAAAGTTGTCTTCACATCGAGTTGTTCACGCTCCAGATTCTGATGTGCAACTATCGCTAGTAGCACCCTGATGGAAGTGTGTCTGACCAAACTGTGCTGATTTACTACTGGCACTGATAATTCTGATTCTGACTGTGGTTGTTGAACTTCTTGTTGTGGTTCACTCTCATCTTGAGTGACTTCCTGCTCTACCTGTTTCTCAACACCACCACTTTCTGAAACAATCGTAGATCCACGATTTATCAGATAACCTGATGTACTAACTACTTCCGCCAAGAATCTTCTAGTTAGTCCAGCATTAGAGAGCATGCAACTAGCTCTCTCAAGAAGTGTTTGATTCATACGCTCTGATACACCATTCTGCTGCAGTGTATCCATGACTGTATGATGCCTAGAAATCCCTTCTCTCTCCAGAAGTGTCTGATTCATACACTCTGCACCATTCTGATGTGGTGTATCCCTGACTGTATGATGCCTAGAAATCCCTTCTCTCTCCAGAAGTGTCTGTTTCATACGCTCTGCTACACCATTCTTACAGAACTCATCAAACTCAGATGAGCAAAATTCCAGACCATTATCAGTTCGCAAGCTCTTAATCTTTTCTGAGGACGCGACAGCAACAGAACCTGATAACATATCAGTTCGAAGCCTCTTAATCTTCTCCGAGGACACGACAGCAACAGAACCTGTTAACGTAGATCCTTGAAGAAGATACAAGGTACCACGTTTAACACCTTTCAAAACCACGTTAGAACCCTTGCAGACATGTAGAACTCCACCTTCACCTTGAAAACTGAAACCCTTGTTGTCTAACATACTTAAAGATATCAGATTCTTTGTCATAAGTGGAACATGCCTAATGTCATTCAATGTGCAGAGTTTACCATCATGTGTCTGAATTTTAATCGAGCCTATTCCAACCGTCGCATAAGCAAAACCGTTAGCCATAGAAATCTTGCCACCGTCTACTTACTCGTAGGTTGTAAACCACTCCCTGCGCGGACATATATGATAAGACGCTCTAGAATCAAGAATCCACACATCAGAGTGATGCGTGTCCTTGATAGCAACTAGAACAATATCTTCTTCAGAAGTAGCATCAGCTACAACAGCAGTATCTGTCAAATTATCCTGTTGATTCTTTTTCTTGGGACAGTCAGATTTCCAGTGTCCCTTCTCTTTACAGTAATTACATATATCATTAGGTTTTGGACCTTTAGGAACTGATTTCTTCCCCAACTTTCCATGTCCATTACTCCCGCTAGCTGCCAACCCAGCAGCATGATTATCTGCACCTGTACCAGCCACCTTATGGCGCAGCTCTCTAGAATGAAGAGCAGATCTAACCTCCTCTAGAGAAATAGTATCTTTACCAACAATAAACGATTGCACAAAGTTCTCATACGATAATGGTAAAGAAACTAACAGAATCAAAGCAGCATCCTCATCTTCAACTTTAACATCAATATTACGCAATTCTAATAAAATTGTGTTTAATTGATCTAAGTGATCTCGAAGAGGCATACCTTCCTGCATTCGCAGACTGAACAGACGTTGCTTCAGAAGCAACTTATTTGTTAAAGACTTTGTCATGTAGAGACTTTCAAGCTTTAACCATAAACCAGACGCAGTATCCTCCATCGTAATTTCAGTAATAATATCATCTGCAAGGCACAACAAAATTGTTGAGTGTGCCTTTTCTTCGAGATTGGTCATCGCAGCGCTTCCAGAAGCAGCCGTTTTTGTGTTCAACGGCGCCCAGAGCCCCTGTTGCTTTAACAAGGCACGCATCTTGATTTGCCACAGACTGAAACTATTTCTCCCAGTAAATTTGTCGACCTTAACGTTAATACCACCAGACATCTTTCTCCCAGAACCGTATACGCGAACAATACCGTATGAACAGTGTCGTATGAATAGTATCGTATGAACAATGCAGTATGAACAGTGACGTATGAACAGTATCGTATGAACATTCCCGTCTGAACAGTGTCGTCTTCTCCGGCGATGAACAGTAACTCCGCCTGAACAGTGCCTTCTTCTCCGGCGAGCTTGAAAAAATTCCGGCGAAAATTTTCGCAAAAAACACACCAGCTTTAACCAAAAGCTCTGATACCAGTTTGTTATAACGGAAGCAAGAAAGATGATAAACGTAAAGAGAAAATATATATGTAGAAGAGAAACTAGTTTATATTGATCTAATCTTGAGGATAAACAGATTACAGAATTTCAGATTTTCAGATGATTTACAATCCTTACATGCATATCTATTTATAGACAAAATATAAGAGGTTAGGTATGGTAGGTGGGTTAGGTGTGGTAGGTGGTGCCGCCGGCGGAACAGTAGCCACCGCCGGCCGCCGCAGTCAAATCCAGCGACTACATATTCAAGGCATTCTCACACGAATCAATATTCTATATTTTTTGTGTTGCGACTTGCGAGACTAAACAAACCCCTTTACAAATTTTTTAGCTCTTGGGATAAGTTAGTCCTGATTAAGGATCACCTTCCCAAGTATATATAGACAGCGCTAAAAGTTTTTATTTCCAACTTCGAATTTTAGACTTGGCTCTTCTAAAAATATAATTAATGGTAATTAAAGATTGACATTTTAACATTTACCTTTAGTTAAAAATATTATCTTTTACAAAAACATCAAGGGCTCTTTTGAAAAATAAATAGGAAAAAGTAAAATTTTGCACATTTACTTTTGTTAAGAAAGTCTATTTGTAGTTTTACTAAACTAAGTTTCAAATTGCAAAAATACTAACCCTAACCCTAATTCTCCCCCTCCCCCTTTCCTCAATTTCTCTCTCCTCAATTTCCAGCCGATTGTGATACTTTTTTTTTTAAGGTGGGGGCTATTTTGGTGGATTTGGGTTTCCTGGCCCCGCAGGGGCATATTCAACTTAATGCAACCACATTAAACTAAATTTGTAACTGAATGTATATATATATATATATATATATATATATATATATATATATATATATATATATATATATATATTTAATGTGGGTGATATTTTGTTGGATTTAGGTTCCATGGCCCCGTAGGGGCATATTCAACTAAATTTGCAGCTAAATGCAACCACATGCAACTAAATTTCTGATTTCAGGTTCCATTTGTCAGTTGTCATTTTCGACCTCATTTTTGAACTATATATATATATATATAAGGTGGGTGATATTTTGGTGGATTTAGGTTCCATGGCCCAGCAGGGGCATATTCAACTAAATTTGCAACTGAATGCAACCACATGCAACTAAATTTCTGATTTCAGGTTCCATTTTTCAGTTATATATATATATATATATATATATATAGTCCAAAAATGAGGTCGAAAATGACAAATGAAAAATGGAACTTGAAATCAGCAACTTAATTTCTGATTTCAATTGCATTCAGTTGAATATGCCCCTGCGGGACCTTGCAACCCAAATCCACCAAAATCACCCAAACCAATAATATGTAGTTTCAACTAGTTGTAACTAGTTGAAAGTAGTTGAAAATAGTTGCAACTAGTTGAAAATAGTTGAAAATAGTTGATTTGGTTGAATATTGCCCCTGGCGGGGCCTTGGAACCCAAAATCACTCAAACCAATAATATGTAGTTGCAACTAGTTGTAACTAGTTGAAAGTAGTTGAAAATAGTTGCAACTAGTTGAAAATAGTTGAAAACAGTTGAAAATAGTTAAAAATAGTTGATTTGGTTGAATATTGTCCCTGGCGGGGCCTTGGAACCCAAAATCACTCAAACCAATAATATGTAGTTGCAAGTAGTTGAAAATAGTTGCAACTAGTTGAAAATAGTTGAAAACAGTTGAAAACAGTTGAAAATAGTTGATTTGGTTGAATATTGCCCCTGGCGGGGCCTTGGAACCCAAAATCATTTAGTTGAATATTGCCTCTGACGGGGCCTTGCAACCCAAATCCACCAAAATCACCCCACCTTTTTTAAAAAAGTTGGATTTGGTTGCATTTAGTTGAATGTGATTGAATGTGGTTGCAAACAAAAATCCAAAAAAAAAAAAAAAGTACAAAGTCGGCGGCGTCTGTTGTTGATCGGGGGGAGGAGAGAGAAAATTGAGGGAGGAGGGGCCTAGTATTTTTGCAATTTGAAACTTTGTTTTGGTAAAATTGTAATTTATTAAGGAAGGTGGTATTTTTACAAAAAGAAACTTTAAATCTAGTATTCTTGGTAAATATCCAAACATCAATCGTACCCTATCTTCAAATCATTAATATTTGCTTTCTAACTAAAATACGTTACCTTTTTTTAAAAAAAAACTAATCTTACAATCATTAATATATACCCAAAAATATCACACCTTATTTTCAATTATTAATAAAATATATTCAAAATCCCTATACGTTATTTATAATAAGAAAATATTAGTATCATACGTAAATATGAGTATATTAAATTATATTATATTAAAATTTTAAAAATTATTAAATTGATAATTATATAAAAACATAATTGTACTATTAACTAAAATTTAATAAATACCTAAAATGTCTTATCTTTCATTTAAAAGATGTTTTCTTTTAATTGAACATATACCCTTTATACATACCTAAAATATTGTATCTTCCAATCATTAATATTTTTTTCCTAATTAAAACACGTTACTTTTTGATATAAAACATAATTTTGTAATCATAATCTTCCAATCATTTATATTTCTTTTCTAATTAAATACACTACCTTTGAATTTAATAAAAATAAATTTACAATCATTATTGTATACCCAAAAATATATCACCATATTACCGTTAGATTTTTAGTAATTAATAAGAACCGTTAGATGTAATTATAAGGTATATTTAATGATTAAATTACGTACTTTACTAAATATTCAAGGTTCGAATCCCGTCAAAAACATATTTAATTTAAAATTTTATTATAAAAATTTTAAATCATGCAAATCATTTATTAAATTTACATCAAATTTTATTGAATTAATATTAAAATAATTTTTAATATTAATGATTATATAAAAACATAATTATAGAATAAAATAAAATTTATAACATATCAAAAGAAACTCGTGCATCGCACGGGGTTATAAGTTAGTATATAATAAGCATAAGAGGGATCTTATCCATAAATTTGGTCACTGTACTACCAAAATAATCTCGATCGTCGAATTTAAATGAATTTATATAAATATTATAAGGATCCACGATACCGAACATTTAAATATACCAAATTTTTAGAAGAACATGACCCAAAAAATGGGTAAAATTTGATTAAATTGGTAGAAATATTCTCAAAAAAGAGAGAAATTAAATGAAAATTAAAATAAAGAAAAAAACAATAAAGAGAGCTTTTGACTTTAGCGGAGGTTGTAAATGTTTTGGTGATTGGATGATAATATTAATATTAATACAATTGATATGAATTGACGGATAAGTGATTCTATACTTAATTTAATTTGTATTCTAATTATTTTTTTCTAAATAAAAATTAAAATAATATATTTATATAAGCTGGGGTATAATTTGGTTCTTGTGTTCAATTTGGTTCAACCTTCTTCTAGTGCCAGTTAGATATTTAGTAAATAAATAATAACTATTAGATCTAATAATAAGAAATATTCTATATTTAAATCTCTATTCTAAATATCCAAGGTTCGAATCCCGTCAACAACAAATTTATATTAAAATTTTATATTATTAATTCTAATCAATACATATCATTTATTAAATAACTATTATTATTACTAATAATTGATTAACTAATATTACAAAGTTAAATTATATATCCATAATAAATTAGTATATTTTATTTTATTTAATAAAATAATTTTAAAAGTAACCCGTACTTTGCACGGGCTATAAGCTAGTATATTTAATTCTAATTTTCTATTTTTTTTATCTTTTGGCTCTAAACTTTTACAAAAACTAATTATAACTACATGGTCATTACATGGTCATGCTTTAATATAAACCCTTTTATTTTACAGTAGGCATTTTAGTACAGCGGTCAGGAACTGATAAAATTCACTTTATTTGGTATCATAACTAATTGCAAAAAATGTAAAAAATTCATCATCATTAAAACATCCCAAGCTTTCATTTGCAAAATGTTGGTCACCCCTATACACCAGCTGCTTTGCCTAATCTGCTTCTGAGTATCTTCACCCCCATGTACCTATATTTGTGCACACAAAAAGAAGATTAGAACAAAATAATCCAAAATGGATTTCTCTTTTCATGGGAGCCTAACTGTTGAAATATTATGAAGCTAGTACATGTATTACTTGATTACCTTCCCAACATCATTACAGTGGCTTGAGGATTAGTGCCTGGGGACTGGACAAATGTTGAACCATCGATGACACGGAGGCCATTGACTCCAAGTACCTCGTAATCGGAGTTTATAACCTTGCCTTTGTGACATCCACCATGATAGTGCCAGATTGTGATCTTAGTTTGTCTGCAGTATTGCTCGAACGACTTTGTAACTTCAGCAGTTTTTGGGATAAGGTTAAAATTAGCATCAACACTCAAGTTGAGCAGCTTCTCAAAGGTATCATTGCCAGGCTGCATAAAGTTTATTAAGCCTTTTGTTTGGACAAGCTTCTCTAAAATTCGAATACCATTGACACATTGCTGTAAATCTTGAGGATTGCTGAAGTAGTTAAAGGAGACGTTCGGATTATCATCAGCATTAGTGTTGTTCAAAGTTAGCTCCCCTGTTGACAGCGGATTTGCAACCTTTGATAGTATGAAAGCACCGTTATAATCTTCACGTGGGAGCTCTTCCTTCTGCTGTTATTTAAGAACCACCAAAGAAAGTGAGTACAATTTATTTATCTACATATATAGCAAATTCAAAGCAAAATTTTCGTTATTCAAAGACTAACCTCCTCAAGCGATGATGAATTATCACGAGTATAGGTAATTGTGTTAGGATTTTGACCGAATCCAGTGCTAGTCTCAATGTAAACGCCCTGTCTTGTAATCCCAACAATCTGAATCAATGATTTAGACATTGGTCTATTCAATGGAACGACAATAGTGTTCAAAGGATTGTCTGCCATCTGTTTGCCTACAAACTGATTGTCAAGCACCACAGTAATGTTCATTTTTTCGAGCTCTGCCTTTGGTCCAATCCCGCTGAGTAAAAGCATTTGAGGACTCCCAATTGCACCAGATGACAATATGACTTCACTCTTATCATTCTTTGACAAATTTACTTCATGTTGCTTCCCATTTTCATCTTTGAATATCACTCCGACAGCCCTTGGCTTGCCTGTAATTCAGTTACCAGAATATTAATAAACCAATTTTTTCTATCGTCAACTCAAAATTCCGAAAGAACAAAGATCAAGGTATATAATTAAACACATGTATGACATACATATTAATCCATCCACCTCCCACCTTATCTTAAGATTCTAAGAGAGCTGGTAAATTAACATGGTTTCGCTTTTGATTCAGCAGCCTCAAATTTTAATTATGAAGACTTTAATGTCGTCGCTGTTACATTAATAAGGTAGATTGATTACCTGAAGTTTGATCAAACACAATCTTCTGAACAGTTGCATGAATGAGAACATCAAGATTCTTGGGGTTAGCGGATCGAAGTAGTTCAGCAGCAGTGTGACGATTGCCATCCTTGTCGAAAATGATACCACTTACTTTGGTTCCATACAAGTGTTCATATGTGTAGCCATTGTTTGGAGTAACCCCAACTTGTAACAAAGCATTCCTTACAGCAGTTTGCCAAGAATTTAAAATTGGCTTATAAACAATCTGTTTCTCGACCCATGGGTATGATTCGTAGGCCAGTTTTTGGTCTAATCCTAGTTCAGCTAGACTCCTGCAAAACAAACATTCATATGTTACTCAATCATAATATGCTCGTTGACTTTGACTAGCTCCAGTATTAGATATTGTTTGACCTTTTAAATTATGGTTCAAATATGACAGATGAACAGATAGCTTCTCAACTACTAGCTTCTAACTGATTGCTTGTAACTTAGTAACTATTAGTTGTTCACCATGTCATTTCGCACTTAATAAGTATGGTATGATTTTGTCCGTTTAGACGTTTATTATGTGCTATATGATATGCCGTAACATAAAATAGTATTAGAAAAGAAAGGGGAATTTAAAATTATACCTTAAACTGGGTCTGGTGTAGAATCCAGCATTGATGCTAGTACCTCCACCTAAGATCCTAGGTCTTATATTAAAAACACCTTCTACTATGAAGTACTGCGAGGGTGAATTTGCTGAAGAATCTGCTGTATTGATGTGATAATTTTTGAGAAGTGAAGTATTTTTATTATCGAATGGAACACCACCTCTTTCTAACACCAAAACATTATATTTCTGCGACAGAGTTGCAGCCAAAGGGCAGCCAGCAGTTCCTCCTCCAATTATAATATAGTCATAACCTTTACGTGTTGCAGCTGATGAAGATGATATAGAGCTTGCATTCTTTATAAATGGATAGTCTTCTTCCCATGTCTTCTGACCTGCACCATACATATACAAGAATCAATATTCGTATAAAATGTGTGTTGTGTTCGGTTGATGAGATTATTCGTTTATCGAATATTCATTTACGAAATTGTACCTTGACACAAGGTGAAAAGCGAAAGAAGGAAAAAGAGCTTAATTATCTTCATTGTATACATGGATTGTTGCATGCACCGTACTTCAGCTTCTTAACAATGCGTATAGGAATATCGTCTTTGGTCTGCCTAAACAAATTATTGAACACCCTATATATAGGGAGTGCCAGCTAAAGTACGTGGATGGTTGGATCTAGATTTTTTTTAATAATTACTAGGTACTTAATGGAAAAAGAGTTTTGGGCAAAGATTGAATTGAAAAGTGAAAATGAAAACAAAACACGTCCCCATTTTCTTTTGTTCTTCTAATTTACGCGTAAGAAGACTTGTCCATTTTGCAAGCCGGAAGCTTACACTTAAATTAGTTAATTTTGGTGTAATATATTTTTTTTTTCTGGGAAAAATAGATCAAAATAAATTTTATCAGTTTATTTATCTATTATTGCATTAATGATTACTTGATTAAGTGGTATCAAAATAAATTGAGTTATTTACAAAAATACCTATTTTTTAAAAATATTTTCAAAAATATTATCTGAAGTTGCAAATGAGCTTGCAATAATATTTATTAAAATGTATTGAAGTTACAGAATTGATTTCATCAACACAACCAAAATGTAAAAACAATTAGATTGTAGACGGGGCACTGGTCTTCAATATACAAACAAAATGTTCTTGGAATTCTGGGTGTAATTTTGAAGAGCATGATTTTCTATCGTGGAAAAAAAACCTAAATCCAGATTCCAAACCTATGTATGGTTATGCTTATGGGTTGGACTTTGAACATGTCAAGTCCCCACTACATATCCATTTCCATTTTGCGATCCACATCACAGAAAGGAAAAATATATAATAATTAATTAAAAATGTTCATTGATATTAATATAAATAGATTATTCTCTATTATCTAGAAATAATACGTAAGCTATTATTTGTCTAATATATACATAACTAGTTGATAAAGCCGCGCTTCGTGGCGGCGTTACAATATTTTTTTAAAAATTCAATACATTTACGTTATATATAATATTAATATTAAATTTTAATAATTAAATAATCTTCTCTAATGAATCGATTTCTTGTTAAATACGATTTTTTCGATTGAGCCGCTCTCTCGTTAAAACCGAAATTTCAACTTTAACATATATTATAAAGACTTATATAATAATTTTTATTCATAAAATCGAATCGTAAAAATAAATAAAAAATATTATGATGGTAGTATCAAATTCTAATAATTAATACAATATTTTCTAGTGAGTCGTCTTCACGTTAAATAAGTTTCGAGCCGCTCTCATTTGGAACCGAAATTCTAACTTCATTATATAAAGAGAGTCAATTCCAATTTTTATATTCTTTAAACTTTCTAATATTTATGGAGTTTTAAAAGATTAAAATACATCTTAGATTTTCTGTATATTACAGATATTCTTGTATTTATTTACAGCTTCCGCATGGGAAAGTCTTTCAGTTATGTTAAAATATCAAAAAAAATACGAAGAATTTTCGTTACGAAAATAATATTTTTATGGATATATTTTTCTAATGCCAGTATAATTAACTTGTATAAAAAAATTAAAATAAAGGAGGATTTCTAGGAAAAAAGATATATAGTTTTAAAAAATCGTATAAGACGTCACCATGCACCGTAGGCTTGTCAATGGATCGGATATCCGATCCGATCCGGTCCGATCTGATCCTTAATAAGTGGATATGGATTCTATAAAAAAGAATCCGAACCGATAATAATCCGATCCGATGAAGATCCGATGTATAATGGATCGGATATGGATTTTAGTTTATCCGATCCGATAAAAACCCGATCCGACCATGTATAATTATATATATATATATGCAATTTTAATATAATATATGAGATAAATTTAACTATATATAACCAATTAATCTACTTCTCTGGGATTATTATTTTATTTCTCATTCAAGTATTTTCTTCATCTTTCGCGTGCACTATTATTTTCATTAGATTTACATATTCTGTATACAAAATTATTTCATTAGATTCAAACGATTGAATATGTACATTCGAAGTTATTTGTTCATATTTATTTAATTAATTGCTAAATTTATGTTAATAGTTATAATATATATACAAATCATATATACTTAAATTAAAATTTTATTATTAAATCTTGAATATTATATTTTGGGATTTTTTTTGCTATTTTAAAGATTTTTTTGTTTAATTTTATTTTAGTATTTTACTGTTTATTATATTCATTTTTAATTTTTATTTTAAATTTAATTGGATCCGGAGGTCCGATCCGATAATCCGAAATCCTAATGGATTGGATATGGATCATGCTATAAATAATCCGATAACGATCCAATCCGAATCCGAACCGACAAATTTAAATGGATATGGATATGGATTTAGTCGAATCCGATCCAAACCCGACCCGTTGACAAGCCTAATGCACCGTTCTCGTAATTTACTTCCAATAAAATATTTTATTTTATGTATTCCTTATATATTCAAACATCTTTTTTACGATCTTCTCTAATGAACCGTTTTCTCGTTAAACACGGTTATTACTATTGATCCGCTCTTTCGTTAATATCAAAAACCTAACTTTTAGATATATCATTTGTATGATAATGTTTATCCATAAAAATCAAATCCTAAAAATAAAATAAAATTTATAACATCAATATGATATTTTAATAGCTAATATAATCTTTTATAGTAAGTCGTCTTCCCATTAAACACGTTTCGAGCCGCTCTCATTTGGGATTGAAATTTCAACTTCATTACATATTATTAATGATACTTATCTTACACAACAACTTTTTTCCTTAAAATCAAAACCTAAAAAATAGAATGAATTCCAATTTATACTTTCTCTAGACTTTCTAAAATTTATGGAGCTTTAGAAATGAAAATACATCTTATTTTTACTTTATATTATAGATAGTCCTGTATATATAAAGGATTCCTGCATTAGAGTGTTCTTTTATTATGTTAACACATCAATTATTTTCTTTTTAAATACGATGACTTTTTTTTATGACAATAGTATTGGATTTATGAACCAATTCTACTTTTAATAGAACTTTTATTTATATATTTTTTTTCTATAAATTCGAACTCTTATTCTCTATAAATTCGAACTCCTATTCTACTTCCAATAGAACTTTTAATCATATGCGTTATTAATACTTATTCAACTAACAATAGAACTTCTAATCATATGTATTCCCTATAAATTCGAACTCTTCTCCTCTATAAATTCCCCTCCTCTATAAATTCGAATACCTATTCTATTTCTAATATGTTAAATGACAATTTTCTACTTCTAATAAAACTTTTATTTATATGTTTTTTCTATAAATTCGAACTCTTATTCTCTATAAATTCGAACTCCTATTCTACTTCCAATGGAATTTTTAATCATATGCATTATAAATACTTATTCTACTTCCAATAGAACTTCTAATCATATGTCTTTCCTATAAATTAGAACTCTTCTCCTCTATAAATTTGAACATCTATTCTATTTCTAATATGTTTAATGATAATTTTCTACTTCTAATAGAACTTTTATTTATATGTTTTTTCTATAAATTCGAAATCTTATTCTACTTCCAATAGAACTTTTAATCATATGCATTTTAAATACTTATTATACTTCTAATAGAACTTCTAATCATATGTCTTCCCTATAAATTCGAGCTCTTCTCCTCTATAAATTCGAACACCTATTCTACTTCTAATATGTTAAATGATATTTTTACATTTATTAGTGTTTAAAATTCTAAAATTCTAGAAAATTAGAAAAATAGATTGAGACGCTTTTAGAGCGCCACCTAAACTCCCGCGTATCCTCCTTTATATATATAATAGATATATTGATAGTTTATTCAAAACTCAAAAGAATGTGATAAATATCGCAAATTGTTTATTTAAAAAAAGTAACAATTAAAGAAAATTTCATATTTTTTAATAAAAAAAATAAATTTTGAAATTTTCACAAAAAAATGAATCTACAATCAAATATAATCTCAAATTATATCCAAACCAAATATAATATGTATATGAAGATCCTATCTAATTTTTTTTTGTAGTACGGTAATATAGTTGTCGAAAATAATACGAATCGCTGAATTGTAAAATAGATAAATGAGAATTGTTAAAATTAATATTAAATTTTTTTTGATTGATACAAATACTAAAAATTAAATTTTAATAATTTAAAATAAATATAAGTAGTTTTTCTGAATTGAATAGAATTCTCAATATAAAATTTGTAACTTTCCTTTCTCTTCATTTTTCAAATAATTTAATATATTTTAATAATTTAAACCAAATATAAGTGGGTTTTTTTTAATTGAAAAGAATTCTCAGTATTAAAATTTGTAACTTTCTGTAATAAAAAAATTAGGGAATAATTTGGTTCATGATTTAACCATAAAAATAATAATGATCATTATATTTTTAATAAATAGATGAGAACCGTTAGATCTAATATTAATAAATTTACTTTTTAAAGTATTTTAGTAAAAGATCAAGGTTCGAATCCCATAAAAATATATTTAAATTAAAATTTTAAAATTTAGTTCTAACAACTATTATTATCATTAATAATATATAAATAATTTTATAATTTTATAATTTTATAAATAAATTATTTTAGTCAATAATAATTTTGTAAAAAAGTAATTATAATACTTAAAAAAAAATCTAATCAGAGTTATAAACTATTATATGGATAGGATTTTATCTGTGCTACGCACCGAAAGTACAATTCTAAAAAATATTAAATAATTACCAAAAATATATATAAATATTAAAAAATAAAAATTTTACATTTAATTATTTAGATTGTAATGTTGAACTCTACTATTTCATCAATTTTTTATCTACTAATTTAATTTGTTAAATTATGATGTATTCAAATATTTAATATCTATATTATATAAATAAAGTAATATAAAAGAATTACATACACAAACTTCGATCTGATCCGGGTTTTTTCTGGGTTTGGACTGGAAAAGACGGAAAATCGGATTTTTTTAAGGACCGGAGACCGAACTTCTTGTATACGATTCGGTCCGGCTCTTGGATTGACAAACCCGGTCCAGTCTTTTTTTTTTTTGACGAAATGCATTATTTCATTAAAAACAACATAATACAGTCAGAACAAATCTCCAACTGCCATTACAACCAGATTGAGAAACAAATAACAAATTAAACAAAATTAGCTGAAGTCGAAGAGCAATCCATATTGCATCAACATCCCGAAAAGCAACAGTATCACAAATGACCATATCACATAAAAACAATTGTTAGCCCAGTGTTCAAAAACCCCAAGTGTATGAGCGACACCCCAGCTATCTACATGCCGGATACCTGCTATAGACATGCATGCCGAAAATGGATTCTTCACCCCAGCTATTTACATGCCGGATACCAACTATAAACATGCCGAAAGTGAAAACCGATAACGAATGAACAATCTTTAATTGTGAAAGGTGTCCAGTCTTATTTACTTGTCCATATCGAAATATTATGTAGCCCTAACTGCACTACACATAAATTACTTCTACTAACTTGGTTTTTTGTTCAGTTTTTACTTCGTTAATTTCATAAAAAAGTCTCATTGGAATTCAAAAAAAGTCTCAAAAACATCAAAAGCTTGTTTATAATTTTTTTTCCCACGTAATGGATAAATTATACAATGGATAATAAAAAGAAATAATAAATTGATTGAGTAAGTGATATAATAAATCTTAAGTCATAAGTTTAGAAATATTTAAACCCATGATAAATGAATATTTACATTTAAAGTCAAAATGGAAATTTCATCGTATTGAAGTAGCTCGTTGCACACCATTAACCGAGCAATCTTGTTATATATAGATTTAACTTCCTGATTCAGTGTATCTGTAAAATCGTAAAGATCTTATAAGACATACATATAATTAGTTAATTTTCTATCATAATATGTCAGATATCAACATGTTTGTTATGTTACTAATAGAGACTATAATAATATATTTTAATTAAATAAGAAAGTTATACATATTATTCATTATTTTTCAAATTATTCATAAGAGAAAATTGCGTTTGACCATAAAGGTAAGAAAATGTTACAAATACTGTTAACGACACATGTCAAACGACCATACCTATCATATATTTTCTTACTTTTTCGAATGCGAATGCGGCAACAAAAGTTTGTATCCATACACCATAAAGTACTTTATTGAGAGTACATATTCCATTAATAACATATCGTTGTTTGCCTTGTTTGCGTATGTTCTGATGACCTACCAATAAAGTAAACTGTAAAATTTAGTTTCCAAAAAATTTAAAATAAAATTCACCTTATATTCTCGGATAAGCAATAGCAATCATTAGCTATGACATGAAATTCATTCATATTTAAGATCCACCAACAATTATGTTAATTCATAAAATATAAGAAAAGATTAAAATTGAACATCTTTTGAGTGAGTAAGCAGTGGTAAAATTTATTCTCTTAGCAGGTTATATAATTTCGTGACTTGGGCTTATAGAGTACCTATGTTAAAGTTGACTAACAAAGTACAGAAATGATTTTGGAGAATATATAGGTGGTTTTTATAACTACCCTGACAACGAAAAAATTGTGGCATAATATGTATTTGACACATGAACAAATATATTAATATAAGCATTATTAAGTTGAAAAAGGTTATATGCTTTAATTTGGAACATGCATGTGTGTGTGAATAATTTTGTAGGTATTTTTGTTAGTAAAAACATCAAAAGTAGATACATAAAGTGATTAACTCTTACAAAAAAAAATAGCATCATTTATAAACAGTAATTTTTCTCAATCTAATAATTTAAATTGACAAATAAAAACACTTCGTAGATATATAACTACAATAGTCATACTTAGTTTGAGGAAGGAATAAGGATGCTCACCGGGGTGTGATATAATCTCAAAAATATAGAGAGATTGATATTTTGCAGTAGATTTGTCTGTTAGTCTCACAACAGACTATAAATAAATTTTACAATGATATAATTTCAACTTATTTTAATTTGTCAAGTTTACGCATATATTTCATATACATCGATTTGATTGGCTTGTAAAATATGGAAGTGAAAAAGGTTAGAAACGGAGAAAAATATTGTTAGTCACAGAGGCATGCCTGAGTACATCTAATAACAAGCCTAATTGTTTGTAATGCTTTGCATTACTTACATGACCTCTTAACTGAGGGAACCTCTAGATGTAGAGTTTCTACTTGTTTAGTACTTGTAAGAGGCATCAAATTCTAGCTGTGTAATTGTACTTAAAAGTCAGAAAATAATGCTTGAAAGAAGATCCAAGGATCATGCCTCAAGCTTGAAGATAAAGACTATCAAATAATCACGGTTGGAAGTTGGAGAATGAAGAATTGCCTAAGTACCAATTCGAGAAGTCTAGCATTCGACAAGTCAAGGATTCGATATCTATAATGACACTATTCGACATCTCTGAAAGTCAACAAGTCAAAGTCTCATTCGACAACTCAGAGATTCGGCATGTCTAATACTCTATTCGAGAACTCAAGAAGTCAACAAGTCAAAGTGGTATTCGAGTTCTCTAGGAGTCAACAAGTCAAAGTTTCATTCGATATCTCAAGGACTCAGAAAGCTATTCGACATCTCAGGGATTCGACAAGTCAAGTGCTCTATTCGACAACCCAAGGATTCCTGGAGAAAAGAGCTATTCGAGAAGTGATTTGATATGTCAACTTTACAGTATTCGAGAACTCAGAGTTATCGATCAAGTCAATTCTAGTTCTCGAATCAAACACTTATCCACTTCTCGAATACACTCTTGGAGACAAAATATTGAAGAAATTGTATAAGTCAGAAACCTGCAACAAGCCAAGGTACTTTATGGACCACAAGCTGTAAAGTACTTTGGAAAGCCTACAAAGAAGCTTAGAGAGATGTACAAGAGATAAGAGCTAAAGAAGTGGATCTGAGCAGAACCTCAAGAAGTCAAACCTGTAGCCGTTTGGATGCTTGCTCAAAAAGGATAGACATACGAGAAAGTAATTTATCCTGTAACCTTATTTGTAGTAAGTATGTTATGCTCATGTTCTATAAGGGCACAACCTTTGAATACCTTTGAGTATTAAGTTGGTGAAATAGCAATATATATAATATTAATGTTATTAGCAATTAAGTTGATGAAGGAAATAGATTTTTTATTGATGTATCGAAGAAAAAAACTATTGAATGCATTTTATTGAATGTGACTTGTGTGTTGTTCTCAAGAATCGATTTTCAAGGGTCTAGAAAAATTCTGCTTTAGAGGAATCAAGAAACTGATCTTATACGGGCGTTGACCCCTTCCAGAAAGGTCATATAAGAAAAACTATATCGTACTTTTAAATGTATGGACAATGATACAATATACTCCCTCCGTCCCAATGGATTCTTTACAGTTACTAATTTGGTACGTCCCACTGGATTCTTTACATTACCCAAAATAGTAACTTTCAACAATAAAATACATTATTACATCCACTACTTCACTCCACTTTTTCAATACTTTACACTATTACACCAACTACTTCATTTATTTTAACAATACTATACCCACTATCCTTGATCTCCGTGCCCAGCCCCCATGTAAAGAATCCAGCGGGACGGAGGGAGTATATTTTAGTGATCATGAAGGTAAGTTATGAATGATAACATTGGAAACCCAACATTGTAAAAAAAACATTTATCTATAGGCACGCCGAATAATGTAAATAAATTGGTGTAATATATGTGGTAAGGATTGATGCCTACAATTCACTAAGTCGCAGAATTATTGAAGCTGACCAGCGAATATTCTAATGGGAAGTAACCTTGGGAGGATTTGGAATAGGGATGCTAAAATCCTAAATCGTTTTCAATTATTTTTTTCAGAATCATTTTTATGTTGATTTTATTGGACAATTAAAACACAAAACATATGATACATATATATAATCGAAATAAAAAATTATATATATATATATATATATCCAAGTATAGTCTGTCATTTAATAAAAGATACAAAGTAGTACTTTAACCGAAAGTGATATAATTTAAGCAGGAGGAGGAGAATTGATACAGACACTTAGTTCATCAAAGTTGGCTAGGTCTGATGGAGAATAGGGAATAAGCGGTTTAAATTTCTTGTAATGATTACATTGATATAATAATTTTATTTTTCAGTTTGTAAGAATTTTATATTTGAGGTATTTTTATTTTATGTAAATTGATTATTAGTTAATCGTTAAAATAAAAATTAGTAGGTATTATGTTAAGTTTTTTTGTATATATCAACGGTTATTATATTTAGTTAATTGATATAAAAAAATAAAAATATATTGTTAATGAGTTTAACTTGAGTTGAGTTTAATTTTGGCTGAAACGTAGAATATAGATCCAATAGAGAAACATGTTACATTCAGTTTAATTGATCTAGACTCTGATAAATTCTAAAATAATTCACAATCTTACGATTGTTTAGCTAATACGTGGTAGATTCGAATATTATAATAAAGGATGTTAAAAAAATTCATAACTAAAAGATATATAAACATCTTATATGATGTTTATAACTAAAAGTAGTAATTTTTTAAAATTAAAAACCATGTGATATACAAATTTATTATATTTAAATTTAATTTAACCACAATTAGTAAATTAGAATAAGTATGGTGAATAATAAAAATTTTGTATATGATTGATTGATTGAAAATTTAGAGGTGAATTCCAATTGTCTCTAAAATAATTTTTATTTTTTGATTGGTAATTTATTCACCAACCAATAATAATATTCTTCTAGCGTATATTTAATAATTTAAATAATTAAAATATATGCGGCGCTGGCTTATATGCATTTATTATTTAATTTTATTAACAAATTATGAATAACTAAAATTTTGAGCTTTAAAAAAAATTGAGTATTTGAAGGTATGAAAATTATCCAAATTGTTTAAATTTTGATTTCAAATCCGAAGGTTTTCATATTTCTAGTTGAGTTATATTATAATTATTTGAAATCAATTATAATTATACAAAATATATTATGAAAATCAATTTATAATGTATGATAATATTATTGTGATTGACTTTATGTTAAAAAAGTGGTTGATTAACGAATGAGTAGTTATTAAATTTAATTTAAAATATATAATAGTATGTCGTGATTGATTTCAAATTAAAATAGTAATTCTTTAATAATTTTTTATTTAAAAAATGTGTATTATGGATATGTAAATATTGAAAAATATGTATTTATGGATATGTCTAATAAAATCATTCTTGTATTTAAATTAGAATTGTTAACTAACCATGGTTAATAAGGTAGGGTTAGATTGTAAATAAGGAAAACTCTTAATATAACATGATTGGTCTAAAATTTAGGAATTACCTCTGATTAGTTCTAAAATAATTCATAATTTTCTGATTGGTTAACTGAATATTGGTAGACTCGGGTATTATAATAAAGGAAATCTAAGCCGAGCCTATTTATTTACATATTGCACGATCTAATTAAGGAGAATATAAAGAAAACGTCATGTAGGCTCGGTATTATATTAATATGGTAGTACGTCACCATCCAAAATTCATATATTTAGTGTTTAAGTTAAAATTACCATATTTAATCATAATTATTACTCCCACTATCCCGTTAATATTGGATACCATCTAAAATTCATGTATTTAGCGATCAAGTTAAACTTACCATATTTTACCATAATTATTAATATATTTATGAAAACTTAACAAATTTGACATATAATTTGTTTGTTAAGAAAATGTGGACAATAGTTTTGGTACAAGTAAATATAGAATTGTAGCCAATATTAACGGGACGGAGGGAGTAACATATTTATGAAAACTTAACAAAATTGACACATAATTTGCTTTATTAAGTAAATGTGGATAATAATTTTGGGACAAATAAATATGAAATTGTGGCCAATATTAAGATTATAAAATAATTACTAATTACTGTATAAGGTAAAATTTTACTGCATTTAGCAACACCCGTGAATGTATTCACCTTGTTCAGATTTTGTCAAAAATGGAATTTTGTTTTTGGATCCTAATTAAGCAAGAAATAGCATATTTCCTTCTGGCTACCGTGCAAGAGCAGTAAACCAGCATGCCTGACCTTTGTGATTTCCGTTGAAATGTAGTTGGTCGTAAGAAATTGCAAGTCCTTCTCATATGTACTTCTTTTTATTCTTCGATACACCTCTTACCTCTTATCTAGAATCTAGAATGTTGAGCTTACATTTAATGTATATAAGGGCTTTTATTTTCTCATTTCCAACCTTCTCTTTCTTCATATCTAAATTTTACATAATTTATTTCAAGTTATATTGCCAACATTTTTTTTTTACAAAAACCCTATAATTGATACATCATTATGATATCATCAATTATTTATATTTTTAACATATAATCAATCATTTTACATAATACCAAAATACATGAACTTAGATTCAACAAATTTTATATAATCACTAATTTATATAATTATTATACATAATATTATTTTGGAGATGTTCTACGAAAGCAAGACATACTTATTACGAGTAGTTGGGTTGAGACTTTAAAAATGTCAATGTTTGCTAATACTGCACATCTGCTTCCTTCCATATATACAGTACTAGCTAAGCCTATAAATTCACCCTTTGTCAATTTGTAATTTAATTTATAAAGAAAAAGAAAACGCTTGACAATTCAATTGATAAATATGAGAACATGCAAGAATGGCGTCTTGATAATTTGTAATTGACTAGCAGTTTTATAATATTGTGGTTCTCCTTGGGGGTTTCTTGGTAATCTAGAACAATGCTGTATTGTCAAACATATTACCAAATTATATTTGAATCGGTGTTTGTGAACTGTGTTGCAAAACATGTACAGAATGCTAGTACAAAATGACCAAAATCCAGATAAACTCCAAACTCCTACAACAACTTCTGCTAGCAAAAACAAAGTTCTGTTCCAACACAGTGCTATATACATGTCAGCAATGAGGCATTTGCTTTTTCTTTCTTTCATCTTTCACTCTTTCATCTTTCACTTGATCGAATTCAACACTAGTACAATTGTACAAAGGAACTCAGATATGCTTCAATCTGAATGAAAGTGCATCGATCATGCGAGGACCCGTTGAATTCAATCAATTTTAGCTCTTACTACAAATCTTGAGCTAAACCAACCTTCAATACCCGTCCATATTTATTTTGTTTGGACTGGAATGAACAATGCACTTGTATGAAGAAATTCTATTCAATGATCCAACTATACCATATCTTTGCTTATTTTCCAGTTCAGTCCAAGCATTTCAAAAAAACTGGACAATGAAGAACATACGAGTATCACAAAGTATTAATGATATCCATGCCATAGCTTGAACATTGCCCCATGTTCACTTACACTGCCACCTGATAATCTTCTCATCCTCTGCCAGAGTGGCAAGACACTTTCGCTTCTTAGAGGACCGGAGCTCGAGTGCCTCCTAAATGACTCAGAATCTGTCTTCCCGATTCTTGCTGATGCACTAAATATTTCCGACATGGGTAGCCCTCTCTCAACAGTGATAGCAGATTCGTAATCAGAAATTGGAGATTGCATTCGCAAGAGATCAGGCAAATGATCTGAATGTGTACTGGACCTTGCATCAAAATCAACTGAGAGATCCTCTTGGCTACAGCTTCTAGATCCTAAATCTTTTGTCGCGTCACATTCATTTAACACTAGTTTCAAGGCCTGAACCACCTCACCCATAAATGGACGGTGTGAAACCTCTGGTTGAACACACATTGATGCAATAGCAGCTACTTTAGAAATACTATCGAAAGAAATATTCGCCCCCAAAGATTTGTCTACTATTAATTCTAAACCTTCTTCACTCGTGAGGAGAGGACGAGACCAAGTAACTAGGTTCTCTTGACCGGGAGGCTGAGACATGTCCACCGGTTTTCTTCCTGTTAGAAGCTCAAGTAAGACTACTCCATAACTGTAGACATCACTCTTGACAAGAAGATGTCCTGTCATTGCATATTCTGGAGCCACATAGCTGGTTTTAAACATATTATAGTGTCAAAATAGGAATATGAAGTTGTCCAAATTCATTGAAATAAAAGAAAAAAACATAATGAGGGACTACAAGCTGAGATCATAATATAAATAACTTGAAGTTATCTAATCCGCTTCAGCCAACTTAGCATATTTGATAAGTAGTTTAAAAATTTGCTTCTACCAACCACTGCAAAAATTAAGTCTTTCGGGTTTCCATTCTAATGTTGATCTCACTTTTGTGTAGTCATTCTAATTTTGCAATATTGATTATAAATAAGACAGTTATAACTTATAAGCATAAGCTCTCTAAGAGTATCTTAGTACTTTCTCCTGCATAAGCAGTATATGACTGAGGATTATCCGCAAATGCTATATGTAATAAATGTTAAGAACCTTGAATAGGAATCTGCATTTTTGTCCATGCTCAATAAATATGATTGTTTTTATAAGAAGTTTGGCAGGCTGGGCAATTAGAGGGTTTAACTCATTCCAGGGAGATTTCTGAGGATGCCTTCTAATATAGGACGATGAGACATTTAAAACCTGATTGAAAGTGAGAGTAAGAACACATACCCAAAAGTCCCCATGACACGGGTTGAGATGTGTCTGTTCTCCTCATCCAATGCAGAACGCGCCAAACCAAAATCAGACACTTTTGGTGTAAAATCATGTTCCAGCAAAATGTTGCTGGACTTGAAGTCCCTGTGTATGACACGAGGACTCGAATCTTCATGCAGATAAGCTAGACCTCGAGCTGCACCAAGTGCTATCTTCAAACGGGAACCCCAATCAAGTGGAGCATCTTCCTTGTCAACTCCTAATATAAATCAAAAGATATATAAGAATGCTATTCGGTAGCTGAACAAGCCATAATCAAATGTTATGTACCTCAAAGCTACAATTCACAAATTATACCATGTAAATGAGATTCCACGCTTCCATTTGGAATTAATTCATAGACTAAGCAGCGTGCATGTTCTTCCGTACATATCCCAATCAACGTGACCAAGTTTCTGTGATGAAGGCGACTAAGCATTTCAACTTCGGCCAAGAATTCACGATCTCCCTGTTGATCATCTCTCTTAAGCACCTTGACAGCCACTTTTGTCCCATCGTCAAGGACACCGCCATAAACAAGGCCAAAGCCACCTTCACCGAGTATTTTTGAAGCAGCAAAGTTATCAGTTGCTCTTTCCATGTCGTTCAAGGTAAAAGTCTTTGCGGTTCCAGTATAAGGTGCAATTGTAGAATAATATGATGCAGAAATGGAACTAGGACCACTCCCGGTCATAGAAGTAGCGATTCCTGCAAATTATCTATTATGTTAGATAAAAACCTAACAGTTGAATACTCTTGGGTTAGAGAGAAGAATGATCAATAAGTGTGCTTCTGTATTAGGAAAAAAATCACAGAATTGGGTACAACAAAAATTAATGTTGACATTGCGTGTTTTGAGGGGCTCGGCACAGGGCTGGGGGTGGAAATTGCTAGGATGATAGATCGACTGTAGTGTGTGCTTCTTGGATGTTTAAAGAGCAATGGAAGATTCAGATTGCAGAGGCGAAGGATATTTTTTATGGGTTAAATTTGTCAGCAAATTATGGAAATTGTCTAGTGGTCCTGGAAAGTGACTGCCAAAGTATAGTGAATCCAATTCAACTTCACGCACAGGGTGGAGGAATAGTAGTGTTTCAACTTATGTTAGATGATAATTATCATGCCATGGATGCTTTTCATTCAGTTAGCATTGGATTCATTAGTCCTACTTGAAAATTTAGGGGTGAAAACGAGTCGAATATATGCGAACACTAGTATGATCAGATTCGGCTCGAATTTATAATTATTCGTTCGGATCCGGTCCGGATTCGAATTAACATGTTTATATTTTGCTCAGATTCGACTCGAATTCGAATATAAATGTTCATATTTGATTCGGTTCGACTCGATTGAGTACCGAGCTACTCGTTTTTCGATATTCGAATTCGAATTCGTTCAAAATAATTTTTAAAAATTAAACATATCGGAATAATTATTTACAAAATACCAAAATATGTTAATTTGTAGAACATTACTTTAATATATATATTTCATGTACAATATATAATACATACATAACTTACGAATTTTAATCGAATACGTACATTATCGAGTACTCTAAAATTGTTCGAGTTATTCTGTATGAAAATGAACGAATACCGAAGTGGTGAGATTCGACTCGATATTCGTTCGAATTATAAAACAAGATTCGAATTCGCTCGTTTATTGTACGAATATGAATGATATTCGTTTTTAACGAATCGAATCCGGATTCGAACCCGGATTACTCGGATTCGTTTTCAGCCCTACTTGAAATAAAGTAGCCTACGAGCTTGCACACTTTTTGACATGGGTTATAGGTAGGAGGGTGTGGACATAATTTTGCAGCACCTGATACTTCTTTGTTGGGTTCAGATTCTTCGATGAATGTTTTAGTTGCCCTTAGGCAATTCCCTAAAAAAAACATCATATATTCCCAATCAACCCCAGGTATTGTCCATCTCTAGCTAGTTATATAACTTAATAATTCAAATTTCAGTAAGGTAGGATCTCTGCACAATATTACAAAAGGAGCCTTTTGGGCAGTTCAATCTATAGTAACATTTCGAAGAAACAATATTCTTATAAAGAGCATTCAATGCATTTTTTCTATCCGAATTAGAAAGAAAACACTTAACAGTTAATCAGTTTAACAGCAAATAGGTGTTACCTGATGATTTTGCAAGAGAAGGTAGCTTAGTCGGTGGATTTTGCTGCACCTGAAAGTCATGATCTCTATGCCTGAAGAACATAATCCAAGCAATTGCACAGAATAGAATCAACGCTACCAAGGCTGATAAAACTATAACTACAACAAGACTGCCTTTAAGCCCTTTCTTATGCTGCCCTCTCCTGATATCAACCCCCACAGGCTTTATGGTCCTCCCTTGACTATCATGAGGCTCATTATCACTTGAAGGTGCAGAAGGTGGAGAGTCGGGAAGACCTAATAATGTAAGACCTTTAATTGTTAAAAGAAAATATATATATATATATATATATATATATATATATATATATGATAACTGTAAAGACAACCTAGTTTCTGAATTTTATGTTACTACCTGTATAACGCACATATAAAACTTCATAATCACCAAAATATGAAGTGCTTATCGACACTTGTTTGTGCCAGAATCTTTGATAAGTCAAATAAGCTGTATTGTTATCAAAATCCTCTCCAAAGGGTACCAAGTCCATCAAAACAATAGTCTTTTCTGGATCTTCAGTGGCTGCGTTTGCCCCCATTATTCGAACTTGACTTGGTTTAAAAAATACCCCAGCAGCAATTTCCGTAGCAAACTCTGAAACCAAAGGGAAAAATGTATATAGTGCTACGCCAAGGCGCAGCCCAACTTGCATAGGCAAGATGCAGGCACAGGAAAATCCAGGAAGGGTATTGGTAAGTGGCTCAGCGCAAGATAATGGTTTGCACTCTGCAAATAGCAAGTAAAGGATTATAGTCAACTAGAAGCATGACACAACAAATGTGATAAGTGAAGTAAGAGAACATGGCTAACATGAGTACCTGCATTAGGAGGTGGAGGTGGAAAAGCTCGAATAGGTTGCATATGTGGAATCTTTGGAACCATTGGTGAAGATCCAGAAGGAGAAATTTCAGGAGAAAGAAAGGGCACTTGCAAATAAAAATTAAAAATAAGCATAAAGGCAACTGCAGTCCCTTATTTAATAAGAGAATTAAGAAAAGATAACTTCTTACTTCTGGTTTGATGAGACGGTGATGCTCGAGCTGGTGAACCTGGTGAAGGCGGCCTCCCTGATGATGAAAAGTGGAATTAGATGGATATAGGAAAAAAAAATCGAAACTTTAGAGAAAACTTGACCCTTTTGAAAATGAAATTGGGAGTTAAGGGAAAGAGAAAATTGGTGCTTTTCCTTACTTTTTGGACCCAATTTAGAAAAATAGAGGAGGTTAGGCAATAAATGGACCCATACAGTAAAAACAACAAACATAAAATTACAAAGAGAAAAGAAGGTTAAAAATGGTACGGCCTAAATGTCTGACTGGGATATTTTAAAAATATATACCACCTATATCAGCTGAAGCAGGAGGAGGCACCAGATAAGAAGATGGACCAGGGGTAGTGGTATTTATCCTTGCATGATGATGTCTATAAGACGAGGTTGCAGGAGGAGGAGCAGTTTCGGCATCCCTTGGGGAACTGTTCTTTGGAGCTAAAACAGGAAATTGGCATGCAAATTGTTAATAGCTAAAAGATATTGTACATAAAGAACATGATAACTCCTGCCTTACTTGTCTCAGGAGAAAGGTTGGGGGGTGGAAGATGCTTAGGTGCCACATGTGAAGGGGCAGAAACAGGTATTCCTTGTTCTTTTGAGTTAGAGCTTGGGTGAGTAGCGGATATAGGAGAGATATAAGATTCTGAAAAAAATAATAATATATAGTTATGCTGAACTACTTTGAGATGGACATAATATCTCTAAACATACAGGCTGCTAAGTTACAAGAAGGTGTTAGGAAAACTTAATATGTATATCACTCTTATATCTTAATATACACTCCACAACAGAATATACATGGCTGATTGATTTCATCATTTGAAAGTCTAAAGTACAGGACACAAATCAGAAGCTATCTATATAAAATTTAGATGGCGGAAGGTACTGCCCTAAAATTTGAAGTCAGTCCACGACTAGATTAATATCACATCTTATTAACTTATCAAAGAGGTGCACAATTCCGCATCAATTTGTTGTAACTGAGGGTAGTCTGGGTAGATAGTCATGTGCTAAAGAATATGTGAAGTTAGGTTTTTAATTAAAGAAAAGCTACCTTTTTAATATTTATATATTAGCTATTTGAAATTTGAATTTCTTTATCACAATATCTATCTTGTATGCATCTGGGAGAGTTACTTGAAGGTGACACAGCAGGAATTGCACAAGAGATATCACATGGCAGGAGTGAAGTGAGGTCCAACTGAATTGAAAGGGTCAAGTGCTATGGGAACAACAACTATGCAAGCAGTTCATTATCAAATTTCAGACAAAAAATGGCAAGCTAACTATTACCATTTAAATTTCAATAGAATCTTTAGTAAGTAAGAACATAAGTTCAACAGAGACAAATTCTTGAACCTGGTGATATAGATGAACGTACTTTGGGCCCTTCTGGTTGGGTGGGCGGTGGATATCTTGGTAAGTTATGTGGAGGTGATGTAGCTGGCACTATATTAAGAGATAGAACTAAATTAGTAAATTTGACATTGGGAAATTCTCAAAGCTAGTTTTCTCAAGTAATAATATAAGTAATAATCAGACTAGGCTGATTGGAAGGTGGTATTTCAGGCACAGTAGGTTGGTTTCTTGGTGCTATAGGAATAATAACTATGCAAGCAGTTCCTTATCAAAGTTCAGAAATAAAAGTGGCAAGCTAACTACTACCAATTGATTTGCAATAGAATCTTTATCAAGTAAGAATATACAGCAAGTGCAACAGAGATATATTCTTGAACCTGGTGATATAGATGGATGTACTTTAGGCCCTTCTGGTTGGATGGGTGGTGAATATCTTGGTAAGTTATGTGGAGGTGAAGTAGCTGGCACTATATTAAAAGATATTTAGTAATTTTGAAACAAAGAAATTTTCAAAGCTAGTTTTCTTAAGTAATAATCAGACCTGGCCGATTGGATGGTGGTATTTTAGGCACAGTAGGTTGGCTTCTCGGTGGCATTAGTTGCATTTCCCTTGGAGGCGGTGCAATGTATACTGTATTTTGAACAAATATGTTGGTATTCAACTATATCAATACAAACAGAAATTGCAACAGCGGATGAAGATAACAATGCAGATAGTACCTGGAGCAATTGGTGTGGATAGAGGAGCCTTATTATCCGGTACTTTAGGCATATTAGGTTGGCTTGTTGGTGGCATTTGTAGCATTCCCCTTAGCGGTGGTGCACTTTGTACTTCAGGCACAGTGGGTTGGCTTGTTGGTGGCGTTCGTAGCATGTCCCTTGGTGGTGGTGCAGTATGTACTGTATTGTAAAACAAATACATTGACATATCAATATCAGTCTCAAATAGAAACTATTGAAAGTAGATAAAGATAAAAATATAAATAGTACCTGGAACTAATGGCACGGATGAAGGGGCCTTATTACCCGGTAATTCAGGCAGACTAGGTTGGCTTGTTGGTGGCATTTGTAGCATCCCTTTTGGTGGGGGAGTTATTTGTACTTGAGGGACAGTAGGTTGGATCGTTGGTGTTTGTAGCGTGTTCCTAGGTGGTGGGGCTATTTGTACTGTATTGTGAAACAAACAAATTGAATTACTAATTCAATATCAATCTCAAATAGAAACCACGAAAGTAGATGAGGATAACTGTAAATATAGTACCTGGAGCTATTGGTGTGGGTAGAGGAGCCTTATAATCCGGTACTTTAGGCAGAATAGGTTGGCTTGTTGGCGGCGTTTGAAGCATCTCTCTTGGTGGTGGGGCAATTTGTACTGTATTGTGAAGCAAACACATTAAATTATTAATTCAATATCAATCTCAAATAGAAACGATGACACTAGATGAGGATATACAGAATTACAGATAGTACCTGGAGCTATTGGTGCGGGTAGAGGAGCTTTATTATCCGGTACTTTAGGCACAATTGGTTGGCTTGTTGGCGGCGTTGGAAGCATCTCTCTTGGTGGCGGTGCACTTTGTACTGTATTTTGAAGCAAATAAGTTAGTATATTAAAATTAACAAGGAGCAGACACTAGGAACATAAATAGTACCTGGAACTAATGGCACGGATGAAGGGGCCTTATTATCCGGTAATTCAGGCAGACTAGGTTGGCTTGTTGGTGGCATTTGTAGCATCCCTTTTGGTGGGGGAGTTATTTGTACTTGAGGGACAGTAGGTTGGATCGTTGGTGTGTGTAGCGTGTTCCTAGGTGGTGGGGCTATTTGTACTGTATTGTGAAACAAACACATTGAATTAGTAATTCAATATCAATCTCAAATAGAAACCACGAAAGTAGATGAGGATAACTGTACATATAATACCTGGAGCTATTGGTGTGGGTAGAGGAGCCTTATAATCCGGTACTTTAGGCAGAATAGGTTGGCTTGTTGGCGGCATTTGAAGCATCTCTCTTGGTGGTGGGGCAATTTGTACTGTATTGTGAAGCAAACACATTAAATTATTAATTCAATATCAATCTCAAATAGAAATGATGACACTAGATGAGGATATACAGATAGTACCTGGAGCTATTGGTGCGGGTAGAGGAGCTTTATTTTCCGGTACTGTAGGCACAATAGGTTGGCTTGTTGGCAGAGTTGGAAGCATCTCTCTTGGTGGCGGTGCAGTTTGTACTGTATTTTGAAGCAAATAAGTTAGTATATTAAAATTAACAAGGAGCAGACAATAGGAACATAAATGAAAATCACGACTAATATAGTACCCGGCGCTATTGGTGCGGCTAGAGGAGCCTTGTCATCTGGTGTCTGGCTATGTTGAGAACTTGATGGCACAGAGCCTGGCATGACAGGTTGGACGCTCGGCGACTTTGCTGGTGATTTTACTGAGGGTGATGCAAGAGGTACTGCAAAATGCAAATAGAGAAAGAGACCAAGTAATTACAACCATTAATATATTTATGTCGGAGATTAATTATTAGTCAACTGTTTACCTGGAGATTTGGGAACCGATACAGGGTCTTCAGTGGGCGGTGGCTGTCCCTGAGAAACACTTGGTGGGAGAGATGGAATGATGCCTGGAGAAGGTGTAGGAGGAGCAGATGAATTACTTGGCTGCGATAGCATAGGAGTACTGGGGGACAATAGGGGTCCCTGATCTTTTGTGGTTTCTGGTGTTGGGGGCGAACTGAGAGGTGGAGATACAACTGAAGGGTAAAAAAACACCGTATATTATTAAACCATGAGCCAACGTGATTGATGTTAAGGCCTCGTAACAATAAATAATCAGCATTTTGAATTGTAAAGTTCTACCATTTGACTGAGATGATGGACTTGGCGCATTTTTCCTCAATTGCTTCCATTGAGGAACCGGGCCAGTGGTTCCTTCTCCAACAGGAGAAATTGCATTAAAACTTTCTGGAGATGTTGGATCTGCATCATCTAAAGGAAATAAAGCTAATGAAATTAAAGACCTCAAGAAAACTGTGACAATGATTGAATTGCTTGTAACAAAAACTCACTGCCATAAGCCTAATGGAGTTAAGAAATGAACTAGCTGATCATGCTCTGGTTTATATACGGACTTAAATATTTGTAACAAGTAGAAAAGCATTATTTGCTAATAAAAAACATTATCTTTTTGATAACCGACTTGAAATTAGCTGGAAAAAAAATTATGACAAGCCTGTCACAGCAAGATAAAATAACAAATGAAAGGCAACAAAACTGTTTTTTTTTTGTACTGCTAAGTTACAGGACAGAGAGGATACATCACTTCTAAGAACTTCAGCCACACAGATAAGAACTTGCAGAGAAAAAACGGGACAGAAGAAAGTAATGAAGATGACATATAAATTCATGCGGCCCTGTAAGAAGAATGTTCTTTCAGTATGTGAAAATTCCCTCGAAGACAATAGAAGCATGTGACCACCAAGTGATTTTCCAACACTGTTTGTTTATTCTAGTTTGACTTGGGCATGTCTATATATTTCAGTCAGATGTATGCACTGGCGGAGCAAGTAATGTAAGAATATACTCAATGTCATCTGATCCGCCTCACTCAGCATTGTGAAAAGAAAATCTATTTTGGTCACCAAGCAATGGAAACAAAAGATTTTGCGACTTCTACCTTTCTGAATTGCCCAATGAAATAATTAACCGCAGAGCATAACCAAGTATCCTCATCATTTTTAACACACTCTTCTGAATTCTAATCATGCTAACTATGTACAGTGTACTCTGATATCATATAGTCAAACTAGAAAAGATTTCTTCCTTCTAAATTATGTAAATGGAGATTTTAACATAGTAATCCGTAGTTTTAACCTGTGTAGGCTTGTAGGTCTTTCTTATTCATTTACATTACTATCAGCATTTGTTACCATGGCCAATATTTACGATTCATGTTCCATATAAAAATCTAAAAAATTCTCCAAAAACAGATGAGCAACTTATAATTAAATCTCAATGCAAAACAAGAAACCATTGCAACTGAGTTGGGCTTCATCAGAGTGCCTTATGGATTCATAACGACCACACAAACTTATCACTCCTAGTATAAAAAAATCATAATTCCTAATTCCTAATATACGAACTGCAAAACTAAGCATCTCTAAGTATTCAAATAGAGAACATGATCTCTAAAACAAAACAATGATCCTAGCATTTAAACACACGAAAAGCAATCGAAAATTGATCACCGGATCTCTATAGTGCATACAATACACAACAAAACATCACACAAGCTCAAAAGTAGAACAAAAAACAGTGACTTAAACAAAGATTTTACCTGCAGATCCTAGAAGTACCAAAAAAACAGCAAATGCCCAGCTGATTTTCAGCACCAAAGAACTCACTTGTAGCACCAAACCCATCCCATACAATACAAAAAATCACTCTACAACACCACCATCAAATGATGATACACAATTGAGCAGAACATGGATATAAATAATAAAAAAAAAACCAAGAATTCAAAAGTAAAAATGATTGATAACTTGAAGCAATAACAAAAGGGAAGTAGTGAGAGCAATTAAACTAGAATAAAACAGAGAGAGAGAGAGAGAGAGAGAGAGAGAGAGAGAGAGAGAGAGCCCACAACAAGAATTGAGAAGCAAGCAAGTGAGAAGGGGCATGTACAGTTTCTTGAAACACCTCAAAAGAAAATTAAAATTATAATGGGTTTGGTGAAATGAAGAAAAACAGTGAAGATTATAAATAAAATAACAAAAATAAGCTCTGAAATTTTGCAGAAATGAATGGAAAAATGGAGGGATATTGAGAAGGTTGGCACGTTACATACAACTGTTTCTACTGGGCATGTGAGCAATTAAAGACTAATTAATTAAGACCTGTGTAGCTCAGATAAAGAAAATAAAGTACTAGTTTATAAACTTGCTTATATAAAAACATGTATGTATACAAAACCAGTTGATTGAGAGCTTTTCACCGGAAACACAAGATTTAAGATACAGTAACATGTTGGTGCGGTACACGTGTACATGTAATTGTGCTGTAATAATGATGCTGTATTTGTCTTTGCTATATTTATGGGTCTCAACTCTCAAGTCCTCAGATATAGGCATATTTATGATGTAATATTTTAATGTATGGCATAAATTTATTTTGGGATACTTAATATTAAAATATTTATGAATTAAATGATCCTTAAAATAACATGTACTCTAAGAACGAAGTAAATAAATGCAAAGTGGTAAAACTTGATACAAATATTTAACACAAAACGGGAGAACTTATTTAATTATTCGAATGATTAAAAGGTTTTAATTTGGAGAAGACAACTTTTTTTTGTTTTTGCTCTTGTTTTTATTGTTGTCCTTGGTTTAATAATTTCATTGTCTTCTTGTATATTTGAATCCCATTTGATTCGATACAAACAAATGGGGGCTCTTGTGAGATGGACAATGGAGTACAAATTTACCTTTTCTATACTCATTGTAGAAGTAATTTTAATATCAAACAAGTAGTACATGTTAACTTATTCCTATGTTTTAAAAAGTTATGTATATTAAAAAAATGTTAGTTGGATAAAAAATTCTATAAATACTTAGCTAAAAAAAAATTCACAAATATCTTTAAATTAATATATTAAAAAGTGAAAATAGAATTAAGTTTTAAAAAAATTAAACATTGAAAATTTTAAAGAATATAGGGATGTGTAATTTATCAGAGCCGTAAATGAATGGATTCATCGAATTATTCATGAACAAGCTTGAACTCGGTTCCTTAAGGGTTCGTTTTGACTCGGTTCATTAAGAACTCGAACTCAAACTCGAACACGTTTTTGTGTTCGTTAAGTTAACGAGCTCGAACCGAGCTATTAGCATGTGCGGCGCGAGATTGGCTCAAAATTGTTCGACTCCAGCACGGCTCGTTAAAATTCAAAAAAAGTTATATATATATATATGTATATATATATATATATATATATATATATATATATATATATATATATATGGGTCACGCTCTATGGAAAATCACACTAAACTGAGAACTCTAATAAGTTCAGTAGCGTAACTTTATAATTAATGTGTTTTGACTTCAAAATTCAGATGCAACTTTTAATTTCAACAGCATAATATTTATTGAAAAAAATAAGTTTAATCGTAGAACTTTGTAGAAAAAGCAAGTTCGATTGTAGAACTTTTAATGTCATGTGCATAACTTTGACGTTAAGTAGCAGAACACTATATTTTTAGTACGAAACAAAATAGATTTTGCACTAAAACTCAATGAAAGGTAAGTTGAGTTGTAGAACTTTGTAGAAGAAGCAAGTTTATTTGTAGAAATTTTAATTTCATGTGTATAACTTTAAATTCAGACTTTTAAGTTCAACAGCAGAATGTTTGTCAAAAAAGTAAGTTCATTTGTAGAACTTTGTAGAAAAAGCAAGTTCAGTTGTAGAACTTTTAATTTCATGTGCATAACTTTGAAATTCAGTAACACAACACTATATTTTTAGTACGAAATAAAATAGATTTGCTGTAGAACTCAATGGTAAGTAAGTTCTGTTGTAGAATTTCATAAAAGAAGGAAGTTCAGTTGTAGAAATTTTTATTTCATGTGCATAACTTTGAATTCATTTACAACCCTATAATTTATGATAAATTTTTCTTTGAAAAGAGACATGTATTATGAAATAGAAGGAATACCGAAATAAAGCAGAATTTTAGTTTTTTGGATGTCAGTCTCGATTCGAATCGGTACTCGACTCGAACTCGGTAAGCGATACAATAAAAATAAAAAAAGTAATATGTTTTTATTGTTTTAATTTTAGTTTTTAGTTTTAGCAATACAATAATATTTTGTGTTTGTTAGCCTATAAATGACTTGTATTCGTTCCTTGTTCTAATATAACTGATTTTTTTTTATTTTTTTCTGTTTTACATATATAAGTACATTTGTTTTTTTATATGCAGTTTTTATTCTTGTTTCATTCTTATGTAGTTATCTTATTGTTAACGGAGGAATTTGGTGATAACAGATTTCGGAGGTTGTTGGAATAACAAAATCATGAAAATAGGGGAATTTGGGATTTTGGATGTTTGGGGCTGGACTTGAGAGGTCTCTCGACTTGTTAGATGTGTCGGATCCTTTTCCAAGATGTCTGCGTACCTTATATTTATAAGGATCAAGCCAATGTAGTTCTGTTGAAGGATTGGTTTTTAATCCCTATGATTGTTAAGGGATATATTTTGGGAATTAGTAGATTTTATCTCTTTAAATTATATTCGCGTGTTGGGATACCTTCCTGATTTGAAGGATATCGTTTGGAGATATTTTCTATCATTAATTGGAGATAATTCCTCGTGTCAGAGAGAGAAAATAATTAACTTTGGGATTAAGTTAATTATTATTATATGCGTATTTGGAAATTTAGGAGATAATTGAGGCAATCGAAAATATGGCGTAACACTTATATTTCTTTTACTATAACTACTGCCAATGATTATAATTATAATTACAATTTACAAGTAATCTCACAAGATTAAAAATTTAAAATAAACCAAAAAACAAAAATTAAAAAACTCGAACTCGAGATTGATTCGATAAGCTCGTTACCGACTCGACTCAAATCGTAACAAACTCAAATTCAACAAAAAAATTCTCGTTAAAATAATCAAGTTTAAACTCAATTCGTTATAAAATAATTCGAACTCGATTAGACTCGACTCCATAGAAATCCTGTGGACTCGGTTCGTGTAAAAGACTAAAAGATAATGAGCACTAAAACATGCTCAAAGCGTAATAATTATCTGATTCAACATTTTTATATTTGACAAATAAGTTTTGTCTTTGTACACCGACGTTTTGAAGTGAATTTAGAAACAAGTTAACACGTACCTTTTCTGAGTTGACAACTCATTGATAATCGGATCTATCGTGCTTCACCCACGTATTATAGGATACGGTCCCTAAATAGTTCGATTGAGAAATTAATCGTTCAGAAAAAAAATGCATTAACAACACAAACGTCAAAAATTTAAAAAAAAAAGTCCTCAATATCACAATTTGGAAATAAATGGCCACAAATATCATAAATGGAAAAATTAGCCCTGTACATCATCCAATAATGATACATCGTGTAGCGTTTTTTTTTAAAGACGCACTAGCGTCTAGCGTTTATAGCAGTTGGGGGTGGTGAACGTCACATAATGTGGCGTTTTGTACTTTTTTTTTTCATTTTCTCTTTGGTTCAATAATTAATTTTTAGGGTTCAACGTTTCTATTTTGGGTTTTATAAATATTCAATTAAAATTTATAATTAAAATTAAAATTAAAATTTTATATTTTAGCTGTATTCCCTCGGGATTTCAACAATTAACTTTTGGGTTTCAACGTTTCAATTTTGGATTTTAGAAATATTCGGAACGATAAATAAACCGTATACGAATTTAGGGTTTGGGGTTTAGGGTTGTTCACAACCCTAAACCCTAGATCCTAAACCCTAACTTATCCTGATTTTTAAACGCGTTAGCGTTTAAAAATCATGCCGCCGTATTCAATTTATTAATTTAAAAAATACAATTTTATTTAAATTTAGGGGTTTAACAATTAACTTTTTGGGATTCGACGTTTCCATTTTGGGTTTTAGAAATTACCCAAAACCAAACTTAAAGTAGCGCTTCAAAAAAAAAAAACCCAAAACCAAACTTAAAGTAGCGTTAACAAACTTAAAGTAGCGTTTCAAAAAAAAAACCCAAAAACCAAACTTAAAGTTGTATTACTAGCCCAAAACCAAACTTAAAGTTGCGTTTACAGTAAAAAAAAAAAGTCAAAACACTACACAATGTAGCATTTTCATTAAAAAAATGAAAACGACTACACTAGTATTTTAAAGCATCTCCAATAGAGGTTATCAAGTCCTATGTGACATGGCACCCTTGGTTGCCCACCTATTGGAGTATCAATGTTACCAACAAGTTGCCGACCAAAGTTGGTAACTTCCCCATTTAGTTAAAACGCATACTACTCCACAAATATGTATTTGACTTTACCCTTTTTTATATCTCCCATATTTTAAATGTATTTATAAGATAATATAAAATTTATGTATGGGACCACATTGACAACTTTTAAAGTTGTCAACTATTGAAGTAAATTTGTAACAAAAGTTGCCAACAATGAGATGGAGGAGAGAAAAAATAAAAAAGTAATATATGTGATGATATGGTAGAAGTTGACAACTATGTGCCTGTTTGGCATACATTTTCTTATGGGTTTATAGACTTATTTTCGGATAAAAATTTTATATTTTGATAATTTTTTTTATACAAGTATTTATTATATGTTTGAGATTTAATAAGTTGCAAAAATAAGTTGGAAAGTTAGGAATCTCTAACTTTGTCTTAAAATAAGTTGACTTATTCTGAAAAAAAGTTCCCCCAAACACCCACTATGTTAGCAACCTCTATTGGAGATGCTCTTAGAATGATATATGGGGCCAATTTTTTAAATTATGATATTTGAGACCATTTTCTTTGAAATTATGATATAGTGCAACACCCCAAAAATTGGTTGCGGAAAGAGTAACTAGTAAATGTACTTATTAATAATTTTTTAAATTATTTTTCTAATTATAATAAAAATGACGAAAACTTAGTAGTTTAAAAATAATGTACTTTTGGTTCATGATTAATAAATTTACTTAATAAAAATTTGAACTTCAATTTTACTTATTAATATTTGGATTAGTTATTTAATTGTATGAAAAAAAATCATTCTTTCTCCAAATTAAATCATATCCTTCTTATTTATTGAATTTTCATATCATTTTTCTTCCCGTAAATTTCCAGTTCTATATCTTTATTCAAGTTTCTGTTCTCATTCCTGATATGCATCCAAATATTTTCTCAATTTACAAAACACTAGCCGATAACCCGTGCGAGGATTGTGATAAATTATCTTAAATTCATAATTTTTAACTTTTTTAAATGAATAAAATCTTGAACTACCAAGTTGTATATGATACTATACTAGTCGATAAAGCCGCGTTTCGCGGCGGAGTTATAATATTTTTTTAAAAAAATTAATATATTTATGTTATAATATAATATTAATATTAAATTTTAATAATTAAATATCCTTTTCTAATGAATCGATTTCTTGTTAAACACGATTCTTTCGATTGAGCCGCTCTCTCATTAAAATCGAAATCTCAACTTTAACATATATTATAAAGACTTATATAATATTTTTTATCCATGAAATCGAACAATAAAAATAAAAAAATATGACATCAATATCAAATTCTAATAGCTAATACAATCTTTTCTAGCGAGTCGTCTTCTCGTTAAATACGTTTCGAGTCGCTCTTATTTGGAACCGAAATCCTAACTAATTATATAAAGAAAGTAAATTCCAATTTTTATATTCGTTAAACTTTCTAATATTTATAGAGTTTTAAAAATGAAAATACATCTTATATTTTCTGTATATTATAGATATTCATGTACTTATTTACAACTTCCGCATGAGAATGTCTTTCTGTTATGTTAACATATAAAAAAATTAAATTCAAAGACTTTTCGTTATGGGAATAATATTAAATTTATGTATATATTTTTCTAATGCAAGTATAATTAACTTGTATAAAAAAGATAAAATAAAGGATTTCTAGGAAAAAAGATATATAATTTTAAAAATCGTGTAAGACGTCTCCATCGTCCTCGTATTCCACTTCTAATAAAACATTTTATTTTATGTATTCCATATATATTCAAACATCTTTATACGGTCTTCTCTAATGAATCGCTTTCTCGTTAAACACGGTTATTACTATCTATCCGCTCCCTCGTTAAGATCAAAAACCTAACTTTTACATGTATCACTTGTATGATAATATTTATCCATAAAAATCAAATCCTAAAAATAAAATAAAATTTATAACATTAAAATGATATTTCAATAGCTAATACAATCTTTTATAGTGAGTCGTCTTCCCGTTAAACACGTTTCGAGCCGCTCTCGTTTGGGTCGAAATTCCAAATTCATTACATATTATTAATGATACTTATCTTACACAACAACTTTTTTCCTTAAAATTAAAACCTAAAAAATAGAGTGAATTCCAATTTATACTTTATCTAGACTTTCTAGAATTTATTGAGTTTTAGAAAATGAATGCACATCTTATTTTCTCTTTATATTATAGATACTCCTATTTTTATTTAGGATTCCTCCAAGAGAATTTCATAATGTTAACACATCAATTCTTTATTTTAAATACGATAACTTTTTTTATGATAATAATATTGGATTTATGAATAAATTTTCCTAATAGAAGTATAATTAACTTATATAAAAAATATATAATTTAAGAAGACCGTACTTTCCATAAAATATTTAGTTATATGGATGCTCTATATATTCAAACACCTATTCTACTTCTAATAGAACTTTTATTTATATGTTTTTCTATAAATTCGAACTCTTATTCTCTATAAATTCGAACTCCTATTCTACTTCCAATAGAACTTTTAATCGTATACTTTATAAATATTTATTCTACTTACAATAGAAACTTTTATTTATATGTTTTTTTTATAAATTCGAACTCTTATCTCTATAAATTCGAACTCCTATATTCTACTTTCAATAGAACTTTTAATCATATGTTTTATAAATAATTATTCTACTTCCAATAGAACTTCTAATCATATTTCTTCCTATAAATCCGAACTGTTCTCCTCTTTTATTTATATGTTTTTCTATAAATTCGAACTCTTATTCTCTATAAATTCGAACTCCTATTCTACTTCCAATATAACTTTTAATCGTATGCTTTATAAATACTTATTCTACTTCCAATAGAACTTCTTTTTATATGTTTTATAAATACTTATTCTACTTTCAATAGAACATTTAATCGTATGCTTTATAAATACTTATTTTACTTTCAATAGAACATTTAATCATATGTTTTATAAATACCTATTCTACTTCCAATAGAACTTCTAATCATATTTCTTCCTATAAATCCGAACTCTTCTCCTCTATAAATCGAACACCTATTCAACTTCTAATATTTTAAATGGTATTTTTATATTTATAAGTGTTTAAAATTCTAAAATTTTAGAAAATTAGAAAAATAGATTGAGACGATCTTAGAGCGCTACCTAAACTCTCGCGTATCATCCTTTCCATATATATAATAGATAGATATATATAAATTATCAAAAAAATAAAAATATATTAGATATATATATTGATATATTTTTTCTATTAATTCGAACTCTTATTCACTATAAATTTGAACTCCTATTTTACTTCCAACAGAACTTTTAATCATATGCTTTATAAATACTTATTCTACTTCCAATAGAAACTTTTATTTATATGTTTTTTCTATAAATTTGAACTCTTATCTCTATAAATTCGAACTCCTATATTCTACTTTCAATAGAACTTTTAATCATATGTTTTATAAATACTTATTCTATTTCCAATAGAACTTCTAATCATATTTCTTCCTATAAATCCGAACTCTTCTCCTCTTTTATTTATATGTTTTTCTATAAATTCGAACTCTTATTCTCTATAAATTCGAACTCCTATTTTACTTCCAATAGAACTTTTAATCGTATGCTTTATAAATACTTATTCTACTTCAAATATAAACTTTTATTTATATGTTTTTTCTATAAATTTAAACTCTTATCTCTATAAATTCGAACTTCTATAAATTCGAACTCTTATTCTCTATAATTCGAACTCCTATTCTACTTCCAATAGAACTTTTAATCGCATGCTTTATAAATACTTATTCTACTTCCAAAAAAAACTTTTATTTATATGTTTTTTCTATAAATTTGAACTCTTATCTCTATAAATTCGAACTTCTATATTCTACTTTCAATTGAACTTTTAATCATATGTTTTATAAATACTTATTCTACTTCCAATAGAACTTCTAATCATATTTCTTCCTATAAATCCGAACTCTTCTCCTCTATAAATCGAACACCTATTCAATTTCTAATATTTTAAATGGTATTTTTATATTTATAAGTGTTTAAAATTCTAAAATTTTAGAAAATTAGAAAAATAGATGGAGACGATCTTAGAGCGCTACCTAAGCTCCCGCGTATCCTCCTTTACATATATATAATAGATAGATATATATAAATTATCAAAAAAAATAAAAATATAATAGATATATATATATATTGATATATTTTTTCTATTAATTCGAACTCTTATTCCCTATAAATTTGAACTCCTATTTTACCTACAACAGAACTTTTAATCATATGCTTTATAAATACTTATTCTACTTCCAATAGAAACTTTTATTTATATGTTTTTTCTATAAATTTAAACTCTTATTCTCTATAAATTCGAACTCCTATTCTACTTTCAATAGAACATTTAATCATATGTTTTATAAATACTTATTCTACTTCCAATAGAACTTCTAATCACATGTCTTCCTATAAATTCGAACTCTTTTTCTCTATAAATTCGAACACCTATTATACTCCTATAAATTCGAACTCTTCTTCTCTATAAATTCGAACACCTATTCTACTTCTAATATGTTAAATTATATTTTTATATTTATAAGTGTTTTTTTTTTATTTTTTTTTTAACATGGGAACCCGCAGCCGCTACCCTTTGGGTGCGCTCTGGGTAAACCCATGGGCTCACGCAATAGCCTGCAAACCACGTGATCCAAGGCAAACCGCACAAGTGCGACAGGTTCTGCCCCAGGATGGCATAATCACAAATCCGCCTCCCATGGGAGTCGAACCTGTGACCAAGAGGTAAGGTGACCTCTCTTTAACCAACTGAGACAACCCTTGCGGGCTTTAAAATTCTAAAATTCTAGAAAATTAGAAAAATAGATTGAGACGATCTTAGAGCGCCACCTAAACTCCCGCTATCCTCCTTTATATATATATATTGATGATTCTCGACTTTTATTTCGATTGTTAGTTAATAGACTCCTAGTATATAATTTCAATAATAAATTAAATTAATATTTAATTTTATTATTTTAATTAATTAAATTTATATAACTTATCTCTGGTAATATAAGAATAGTTATATTATTAATTGTATTTATTATTAATCTATTATAGATATATTTTAAATATTAATTAATGGAACCCTAAGTCCTATATTCTCGATTTTTATTTCAATTTTTAGTTAATAAACTCCTAGTATATAACTTCATTATTAAATTAAATTAATATTTAATATAATAAGTACTTACAATATTTAATATTTAGTTAATTAAATTAACTTAATATTTAATATTTAGTATTTATTATTATGATTTTAATTAATTAAAATAATTAATATTTAGTGGCATACCACTGTATACATGTCATATCGCGGTATACATTAATTAATTAATTAATTAATTAATTGACATACTGTTTCATTAGTAGTTCTTATTCTTATTGGCCTTCTATACATTTAAAAAACAGTTTTTAAAGTAAGATCAAATAGTAAAATAAGTTATTAATAATTAATTAATTAATTAATTAATTAAATGGCATACCACCATTTAAAGGGGGTTTATGCTTTTAATAAAGAGCATAGATTTGCCAACAATTTAACGCAAAACTAAACTTGCGAAATTTTCATTAATTATAGTTCCTTGGTCCTGTCAAATGTCAATTGTCTACATATTTTTGGTTTGAATTGTTGCTTTCAATTCTTTATATTTTTAAATTACTTACAAATAATAAAATCTATTTGATATTTTCAATTTATTTTCAACAATAGATATACCTTCTGTATCTAAATATTATCTCTATCTCGTGTCCATGTCTTCTTCTTCTTCACTTTCACCATTTTCACACCCTCCCTTCACTCCAACTCACACTCCATCACTCTATATTCTTTACCACAACCCTCAAACCACTTCTTCAAAAAGTTCCAATATATTAAGATTTAAACTTTTTTGTTCTTATCAAACAGTTGAATTCGATACCCAAAAAATAAAACCCACCAAGAAAAAAAGAAAGCCCAGGCCCAGTTTCTTGGAACAAATTGAAGATAAATGGTCTGTAAAAACCCCTTCTTTGAGACAAAAGTTCCCTTGGGAAGAAGAAAAAAATCAAAAGAAAGAGATATTTCAAGAAGAGCTTGAGTTTGATGAGTTTGATGCTGGAACTGAGTCAAGAATTGATGATAACTCGGTTGTGAGTGATGGGTTTGTTAAGAATAGTGTAAAGTTTGCACCTTGGGATCGAAGAAACAAAAATAAGAGTACCCATTTTGATTTTGAAGGTAAAAGTGTGGAAATTAGTAATGGTAGAGGTAAAAGGGTTGGTGAATTTGATGGGATTGAGTCAAAAATTGATGAAAGTGAGTTGGTTGATGTGAGTGACTCGGTAAAGTTTGCTCCTTGGGATAAAAGAAGCAATTTTGATGATGCCCAAGTTGATTATGAAGCTGGAAATGTAGAGAGTAGGAATGGTAGAGGGAAAGAGTTTTACGAGTTTCCGGAGGGTTATGTTTTACATTCGAAGAATTCGAGTAATGTGATCAAGAAAGATGAAAAATTTGAAGAAATTGATGATGATGATGATGGAGTTGATGCTAGTCCAAGTGGGATGTTGTTGGAGGAAAAAGAGAGGTTTTTTGTCAAGCTTGATGAGAAGTTATCTATGGAAGGGGAATTATCCGGTATTGGTAAACAAGGAGTTGAAAGTGCTGAGGATTCTAGAGATGAATGTGATTCAGTGAGGCCATTGGGTGATAAATTCACGGAGGAAGATACATTGAGGAAAATGATGCCTTGGGAGAGTGTGAAATCTAGTGGGGAGGAGTCTATGAGGAGCAACACAATGTTGGCTGAAAAAGTTATTCCGGAGCCTGAATTGAAGAGGCTAAGAAATATGGCATTGAGGATGGTGGAGAGGATCAAAGTTGGAGCAGCTGGCATCACGCAGGCCCTAGTTGACTCTATACATGAGAAGTGGAAATTTGATGAGGTTGTTAAATTAAAATTTGAAGGACCTACTGCTGTAAACATGAAGAGGAGCCATGAAATTTTGGAGGTTGGTATTAGATCCTGAGCTTGACACTTTTGAAACTTAAAGCAACTCGACATTAGCTTTTGGCAACATGTTGAAATGAATTTGACTTGTCTAGGTTATTTTTTTCTGAATTAACCGAATTGCAGTATCTGATGATTCCAGTGTATAATAGATATGTAGTTTAGTCTCTTAAATATTTATGGTAGACAGAACAAAAGAGTCCTTAACCATGTCTCTTGCCAGTGTCATAATTTTACTTTTTTTGTGGTTTTAGAGATATCTCACTCAGGCTTCAATCTGCTTCTAATGTTTAAATTTAAACATGCTGGCCTCTTGTTATTAGCGAAGAACTGGAGGCTTGGTGATTTGGAGATCGGGCAGTTCTATAGTGTTGTTTAGAGGACTGGCCTACAAGCTGCAGTGTGTTAAATCATTCACCAAGCATAATCAGGCTAATGTCATAGTGTCACAGCCTCCAAAGTATTTTAAGGATGATGCTCATAATGTTACTCTAGGCAGCTCGCGTAGTTCTTCAGAGTCATCAATACCGATTTCTGCAAGCTCCATGAAGAGTCTTTCTGAAGGCGAAAACATGGATTTAAGTGAGCTGAACTTTTTGTTGGATGAGATTGGTCCAAGGTATGTAGATTGGGCAGGCCGTGATCCCCTGCCTGTTGATGCTGACTTGCTTCCAAATATAGTTCCTGGTTATAAGCGGCCATTCAGACTTCTTCCGTATGGGATACGACCAGTTTTAAAAGACAAGGAGATGACTTTTATCCGCAGGGCTGCCAGGACAATGCCTCCACATTTTGCCCTGGGTAGGTGGAAAATAGTTGTTATTTATTACACTTTGAAGTTTGAACAATATAGTCACCTGTAATTGTCATTGCTTACTTTCCACAGGAAGAAATAGAGAGCTGCAAGGTCTGGCTAAGGCTATGGTAAAGCTGTGGGAGAAAAGCGCCATCGCTAAGATTGCTATAAAGCGGGGCATTCATAATACTCGCAACGAAAGGATGGCTGAAGAACTCAAGGTGAAGTTGCTACTTTGTTGTTAATATACTTGTGTTTCTTTCAGTCTGTCATGTATGCACATTTGTTGCTTGCTTGCATATTATGACTGTACCTTTCAAAATCCAATATCCTAATTTTTAATCATTTGTGCAGAGATTAACTGGTGGAACACTGGTATCTAGAAACAAGGATTATATTGTCTTTTACAGGGGTAATGACTTTTTGCCGCCTAATGTGACACAAACGCTGGTAAAAGCGCAAAACCTAGCAGCTATCCATCAGGATGAGGAAGATCAGGCCCGTCAGAAAGCGTTTGATCGAATAAAATCAAACACCAAAGCTTCTAAGCACCACATGCTGGTCGCAGGAACCCTTTCCGAGACCATGGCAGCAACCTCACGCTGGGGAAACCAGCCAACCGGCGAAGAAAGAGAGAAGATGATGAAAGACTCAGCTTTGGCTAGACATGCTTCTCTGGTCAGGTTTCTTGAGAAGAAGCTTTCTCTGGTAAGTATTACATACACTAGTACAAGTGTTCCTTTTGTGACCTGTGAATCACTTCGAAACATCACTCCATATCTGACGTTTTTTTTACATGCTGTAAAACTTCAGGCAAACGGGAAAGTAAAAAAGGCCGAGAAGGCTTTACGAAAGGTGCAGGATTATCTGGAACCAGCTTCGCTCCCTAATGACCTGGAAACCTTAAGTGACGAGGAGCGATTTCTATTTCGCAAGATTGGCCTGAGTATGAAGCCTTTTTTGCTTCTAGGTAATCCCTCCCACTCTTGTAGTATCCTTTTGATTTTTGACGAGAGCTGAGATTAATATTATGTGGTTGTTTTAGGGTTGAGAGGCATTTTTGACGGAACCATTGAAAATATGCACTTGCACTGGAAGCATCGTGAGCTAGTAAAGATAATAGTTGACGGGAAAAGATTTGCTCAAGTAAAGCATGTTGCTATTGCTCTCGAGGCAGAAAGTGGTGGAGTGTTAGTATCCATAGACAAAACCACCAAAGGCTACGCAATCATAGTTTATCGTGGAAAAAACTATAGGCAACCTAGTGCCGTGAGACCCAAGAATCTCCTTACCAGAAGGCAGGCTTTAGCTCGATCAATTGAACTTCAGAGACGTGAGGTAATAGCGTAGCTCTATATCCCATGTCCAATACGAATGTACTTCCTCTCAAAATAAAAAAAATTCCAAATCGAACCAGTTATTAGAAAGTGTACATTTTACCTGCATTCTGTATGGCATCTCAATTAATTATGTTCTAGACTGTCTATTTCTGATCTATATTCAAACTTTTCCAGGCACTAAAGCATCATATTATAGAATTACAAGGAAAGATTAAGAAGCTGAAGCTTGAGCTGGTTTGTTTTCCTCACTCACAAATAACATGCTAAGACAGACAGGTTTAAAGAAAGTTAAATTTATTTTAGCAAAATTTTTTTAGACTTCTGTTTTAAAATTTGCAGGAAAATATGACAACCGTAAACAGGATTAGTGAGGATACCTTTTACTCAAGAGTAGATGATGCTTCTGACAATGATGAAGATGATGACAACAGTGTGGATGAGGTACATATACTTAATATTTTGCTTGCTTAAACATATTTTTCATACTGCAAGATAATTAGTTATTGTTGCCTTCAAATATCAAACCATGTTGATCCTTTAACTGCCATTTGTTGATAGCCTCCCATTCTTTAAACTTGCTGCTCTGTCCCAGGTGTCTCATGTTACCGTCTTTAAAGTATTCCTGGTCTCCAAGCTCTACTTATTTCCTGCACTAGCTAAACATCATTATAGAATAGTGAAGATCACTTCTGCTGATCTTTTAGACTTTAAAAACTCAAAAAAGAGAAAATTCTACTAGATCGACCTCGATCAACATGATGATGCTTTTGTGTCTGTTGTGCAGGACGAAGATGAAGAGGCGTATCTCGAAGTGTATGACAGCGGAGATGAGGATAGTAATACTAGTCTGGAAAGGCATTTGGACATCGATGAGAGCAAGAAAAAGATGCATTCTCATAGATATTCATAATGTAGGAGAATCCTTGTGGCCATTTTTTGGTTAGTCATCTAAATGTATCTACCATTCCTTCGCATGCGTATTGTTGTGATAATTCTTTTTCTTGTGCAAATCTACGGTCAACTTTAATTGTACTGGGAATTATGTTAATAAGTCTCAAGCTTGTGAAGAAAAGTAGCAGCAGTAGTGACATTTCTTCTTTGATGCAAGTTAGCATGTATATTGCATTCGTTACTTGCTTAATGTTTAGTGGCAATGCATCAGTGATATTCCTAGCCAGGTTGCCTTGCTATCTGCTCAGTCTCAACTCTCAAGTTACTATGAAACAGTGAATAACATAATTTGCCTGGTAGTTTCTGTTATCGCAGTCGGTGTGAAAACACAAATTCCCTACGTACAAATTATGTTAAGTTAATAGTATAGTGTTTGTTGGAGCAAAGACACCACCAGTCACATACCATTGCAGAGATGATTGCAAATGCACATATAAATGATCGTTTAGGGTATTTTTGCTTGCAAGGATTGTGTTCACTTTACTAATGTAATTTGTACTCAGTTTATCACATTAAGTCCCTTACAATAATCCTATGTAGTCATGAACAACTTTTGGTTACTTTCTAATTCATTTAGGGGGGATTATCTTAATACCACACATCTCACAATGTATCATAATCCCATAGAAGTGAACCAAAAATGATCGAAATGTTGTCTACATGAATTTTTTACCTTATAATTTGAGATGTCTTCCTTTAATTTCACTCGAGTATAACCAAAAAGATATTGAGCACCTTTGTATTGTCGTCTTTTATTTGATTTATGTATTAGAACTTGGGAAGATAAATATATAATCAATAGTATTTACGTGGACCTGAAGTGCAAAATAAAATATGCAAAAACATAAGAGTATACGTGGACCTATCTCATTGGAAGACATAATTGTTTAAAGAAGCTGCTTGTGAACGGTGCGATACGCTCGGTACTCTATCATATCCCTCTGCCCCTGTTTCGGAGTATTGCGGAAATCTCTGCAGTACCATTTCTCTGAATTTCACAGCTTCTGTGATTATGGGGTGTAGATACTTAACAGGCTATATCTGGTACAGACGTCAAAAAACAAATTTCAAGCCAAGGCTTTTGCCAACATCAGTTTATATTATGTATATTTTCATGCAAGTTCTTGGCTTATAAAGTGTTTTTAAGCTTCTCGACTAACAAAGTATAAGCAAATATGCATCTTGGTTTTCCTTGCCTTTTGACTGAAGCAGAGTCCAAGCAATCTTGCATGTTTCTGTGGGCATCCATTGAACAACCTGTGGTGCCTACACGTTGCCAGCCTGATCAATGTCATGCATTCTCCTGACTGGACAAGAGCGTAAGCCTACCTGACCCTGCATGTATTGCTGCTGATGGAAATGCATCTGCGGCTGTTGCTGGTCGTGGGGCCTTGTGACATCAAGCTGGAAACCAAGAATTTTTTTACTTACCAGCTGGCTTCTCCAATTATTATGTAATATGTACATCTATCTGTCTCAGTATATGATCAAATTACTAGCACTTTTACCTTGATGAATATTTTTGGCTCTGGAGTTCCAAATGACTTGATAAGAGATACCTTCATTATGATGCATATTCGTCCTCAAGTTCACGGGCATTGTTAATTACCAGAGCTGTTTGTGGTACTCATATTTTTATATTCGTACTTGACAAGTACGGCCTCATATAAGGTATATGTACTCATATGCCAACACACACGAAAACAAATATGACTCATCATTTTACTTGTCTTGCAGGACTTTTTAAAAAACCTACATGTCTGCATAGGGTCACCTTAAATATCTTCACAAGGCTGTGAATAAGCAGTGGTGGCAATTGATTCAAGGCAAGAACCACTTCCCTGGGTACAAATCTAGAGGTATAACAATACCTGTAGAATTCTTAAGCAATATTTGTCCTCAATGTGCTCCGTTTCTAATCTTCTTGCCTATCAAGGCAGATAGTTCGTTTCAAATGATGTATGATTTTAGCATCTACCTGGTTTCCAGTAGTCCTTGCTAGGGCCTAAATTTACTTGTTTGGTTGCAATTGCATGCCTCTTTTTCGAATATGAAAATGGCAAGAAATACCAGCTAGGCAACATTGAGTAGGTCATTGGTGTTGTATGGCAGGAACGATTGTGTTACTGTAGGTCAGTAGGGGTGTGAGTTATATACATTTACAAGGTCAATATGTTCTCTCGGAAAGGTTAAGGAGAAAAAGACTGATGCTTCCATGTCATTGCAGAGCTAGAATACTGATGCTCACATTTTATTTTGACAAGCAAAAATGCATGTACTAATTAATTGATAAGTTACTAGCAAATTCTAGCATTAAAATTTTTATACAAAGTACTAAATTAAGAAATTGAAACATTCTGTGCAATGTGCATTCCACAGTTGAAACCAGTTTTTATGAAGAGGTTATTCATATTTATAATTTACAGCAGGCAAAAGCCAGAAGCAAAAAATTATTCCTGGCTATATAAAACACTACAAAGTAAAGAACTGACTGCTCATGCTCCCTTTTCTTTTTCAAGCATGTCTAACGCTAGACTACAGTATGGGTTGAGAGTAGCTTAGTGGTAGAGCTATCCACTTATCGTTCCCGATTCTCATCTATATCAATATATAATGAACAGATACTAATGAGTATCCTTAGATTTAATCAAAAATAAAAAATGCTAGACTACAGGAGTACTGTAAAATTATGCTGATCTTTCATAGTCACCAATTATACACCAGCTGCTTGTATGACCTAATCTCTGCCTAAGAATCTTCACCCCCATTTATCTACAATATTTAGAAGATTAAAAAGAATGTTAAGCTAGTTAGAGTAGTGAATATCAATAATTCTGAAGGTAAAGATAAGGAGTGATCTTACCTTCCCATCATCAGTAGTGTGGCTTGAGGATTAGCGCCTGGGGATTGGGAAAACGTGGAACCATCGATAACACGAAGCCCATGCACTCCACGAACCTTGTAATCCGAGTTAATCACTTTGTCTACTTGGCATCCGCCATGATAATGCCAAATTGTGGTTACCGTGTCTTTACAGAATTGCTTCAAGGATCATTCGCGTGTTTAGGGATTTAGTTGACATTGGCAGGGACACTCAACTAAAGCAACTTTTTGAAGGTTTCCTCATCAGGAGGCATGTAGTTGGTTAGGTGAGTGGACTTCACAAGTTTCTTTATGATGCGGAAAGCACCAACATACACATTGTTGTAGATCTTGTGGGTGGCTGAAGTAGTTGAAATACACAGTCGGGTTGTCATTAATATTGGTGTTGCAGAGGCTGAGCTGCCGGCCTCTTGACTTCGGATAAGCAACTTTTTCGAGAATAAAACCTCCCTTGAATACTTCATGTGGAAGATTTGGTTTGTTTCTTTTAAAAGCTTCAATAGCTTCTTTTGTTCTTTGCTTTGGAGGAATAGTGGAGAGCTTCCCTATCTGTTAAGGCCACAAACTGCATTATTTCAAGAAATAACATGATATGAATCTATATGTTATTTACTTTGAAATAGTACTTGCATAATGAGTTAAGATGGTCCAATCTTTTGTTCAAGACTAGTCCTGATAAGACTATTACTAACCTCAGCTGACCATGATCACAACGGACGCTATCAGGGGACTGCGAAAATCCACTACTAGCTTCAATGTAGACACCTGCCTTAGTAATACCAATAGTTTGGATCAACGATTGCTCCATAGGTTTTCTGAAGGGAACAAAGAGTGAATTCATAGGATTGTCTGACATTCCTTTTCCGACAAACTCATTATCAAGCACAACCGAGATGTTGATTCGTTCAAGGTCGGATTTAGGTCCAATACCACTAAGTAGTAGCAGTTGAGGGCTACCAATAGCACCAGATGACACTATGATTTCACTCCCCTGCTTATTCGACAATAATGTTTGATGCTGCTTCCCTTTTCATCTTTAAATGTTACTCCAATTGCCATTGGTTTCTTCCCTATGTAGCAAACAATGATATATGTTACTCGTAAAGAATATAACGATATCTAAATTGGCTTTAAACTTTTTATATATAAAGGGTCAATTTAAACTTTCAAAGTTTCACTTGCCTGCAGTTTTATCAAAGACAACCTTCTGAACAGTTGCATGAATGAGAACATCAATATTTTCATGTGCGGCAGATTGAAGTAGCTCAGCAGCAGTGTGACGACGACCATACTTGTCAAAAGTGGTTCCACCAACCTTGGTTCCATACACATGATCATAGGTGAATCCATTGTCAGGTGAAATCCCAACTTGAAGCAGACCATATCTCAGTGCCCGCTGCCAAGATGCCAATTTAGGCATGTGAACAATCTGATTCTCGTATGACTCATTTACCAACTTAGCATCCAATCCTAGTCTTTCGATATCACTGCAAAATTGTACTGACATATTAAAGCATGAACAAACGAGAATGCTTAGCCTCCATCACGTCAATTGTTCTGCATTACATAATTGTAATATTACAACAAACTACTCGATTCCCATGCTTAAGGTCTCAATTAGTGACAGACCAATTTATGGCCTTATGCACCGAAATTTACAGAAGAACATGGTGAATCAGACTTGGGACCTGAATGTCCATGATTATATTTTGACTTGATTTTGTAAGGCAGGTAATCTTGATCTAGAATGAACTCCCCCTCCCCTCCTCCCGAAAAATAACACTATAATTTTCCAGCCATTAGCTGTTAGAGCCGATAGGATTCAAGTCATCGGATCTAGTTCACAGATCACATAAACAACAGTAAGGAGCACAAAGTGACTGATGAGGTAAGCCATACAAATAATTGTTTCTGTTTCATCCACATAAAACAGAGTCAGAAGGACTCTGGAGTAGACATGCGACTCGCTCAGGAGAGAAACTATGAGGTTACATTTTTAGATTTCATAGCGGACCATTGTGTCCATCATTCAACAGAATCACTTGTTCTTTTTAATTATTGTAGCTCTCTTTGGTTGGCCTTTACGCCTTGTTCTTTGTGTTTTTTCTTTTTAATTATGACAAATCGATTTACTCGTACGTAGGCCTCTGTTCAAACATTTTATTAAAGTACGACCTATAAATTCATAACAATCATCTACTAATATGATCTATGATGACTTAAGTAATTTGTGAGAGATTTGTATACAATTGTAACCGCTAATATATAGTATCAGTATGTGTCGAGTTTGTAGTGGAACGTGAACCACATTTTTTACGGATCGCACATATGCACAGTATACTCGATCATCAACATAAATTTTGATTCGATCGTAACATACAAGCTGTGTGTTTCTGATGCAATTAGGTAAAAGGTATAAATACTGCATACATTGCATTGTGGGGAGGTAGTAAAGAAGAAAGAATGAAAGTGTAGTAGATTCCAGGGGGTATATTCATCCAGTTCATTAGATTTTTAAGGGAATTAATATTATTCGCAGAAACTTTAATGAAAGGGAGGAAGAAGAACCATTCATTGCATGGTGTTCTTAAAGAGCTGTGTTGGAGACTAGGAGTAGTAAATGCATGCTCATGCAGTACCGTTGGATTGCGTTTTGATTAGCTCATCCAACCGTTCATCACAGGGCTAGCTCAGTTTCAAGTTGACTCAAATGTCCTCCCCTGTAATTTTTACCTAATCGTGATACAAGCAAGCATGCATGCATGCGTGGCGAATTCATATATAATCGGACTAATATAAAACCTAATGAAAAGATTTTTTAGTGTCGATATCTATACTATCTATCTATACTATAATAAGTAAACTAGGGGATAATTGGTAGTTTGGTAGGTTGGTTCAACCCTATTTTTTAGCCATAATTTTAGTTCAATTAAAAATAAATTTAATTAATATTTTATCTAACTAAAAACATTCCCGGATAAGCAAAGATTTAGCCGAGAGTAATATTGAGTTGGGACTTGGGAGTCGGGCTCGGGACATGAATCAGTTCAGCCTTCAGCACATGAAGAATTATTTTATGTTTTTTGTATCATAATTAAATTAAATAAATAATTTTTATATAATTATGTAGTTGGAAGGAATCGAACCCCGAGTTAAGTGATAACCTAAATCTCTATTATTTATAATAAAAAAAATGTAAAAAAACACACAAAACACTCTCCTGTTAATAAAATTAAAAAAAACACACACCACTCCTCTCGATCAAAACTCTAAACTAGGGGATAATTGGTAGTTTGGTTCAACCCTATTTTTTAATATTAAAAAACATATTAAACAAATAACAAACTATAACAAATTAAAATTAAAATTTATTATATTAAAATTAATATTTATAATATTATATTATACTATGAATAAATTACAAAAAATTAAAAACAACCCGTGCTTTGCACGGGTTATAAGCTAGTAATTATAATTTTCGGATCAGAGTAATTCACGATCTTGATCACAATGTGTCATACACAGCGCTGGTCAACCCAAGTCTTATGTGAGACGCAAGAAAATAGATAAAACAAGCAAGGGCAAGACGGTCATTTCAGAAGGGGAATACTAAGAATATTGATAAAAGAGAGAAAGGGGGATGGAAGGGGGGTATCGAAGAAGTAAGAAAATAACTAGGGGACTTGGGAGAGAAGCTGGGCCTCTCGAATTGCCTAGCGAGCTTGTAACTCAGTAGTATTGTTGATGTTTCTGGAGTTGTCGTTATAATCAAACAATTATTATTATCCTTAATTAATCGTATTTCCTGTTCGTGGTGTGTTCATTATACTTTCCAATTAGGGTTTGTTGATCAGTCCACTAGATTCATTACAAGCGGTATCACAGCAAACGTACGATCTATGGCGCCACCAACAAACACAACACCATCGGTCAATCAACGGGTGGAGGAATTAGAAGAGGTGGTGGGTAATTTGGAGTCAAGGGTTTCAGATCTGATTGCTAAAACAGTGGAGAAGGAGGTCGGAGCGGTGAAGAGCTCGTTGGCTGAACTGATCTTTGCAATGAAGAATGATCAGGAGCAGTTTCAGTCGGAGATCCGTTCTACGCTCACGGGTTTACCTTCTGGGGTGAATCCAGCTTTTGACAAAGGAGAAGGAAGTATAAATCAAGGCGAATCATCAGTAAGGGGTTTTGTGCGTACACCAACGATGGGGGTACCAGTCAATGGCTTGTTTGGAAGTCCCGGAGGAGAGAGGAGTTATCACGGTGGAGGTGGGTATGGAGGAGGATACGGGAATGGAAATTGGAGATATTGTAAATGATAAGTGGATTTTATATCTACTTGGGGCATTCTAAATCGGCTTAAATTGATTGTCTTGGACTCAAGTTTCTGGTAGTTTTGATGTGTTTTGCTTAGTTGTGCAGATTTACGAGAAGGTTGACTAAGGTGGATGCTTCTATTATTTTTTGGGAATTAATTGATTAAAATTCGGATTTATTGGGCTGCACGCATGAGATTCACTGTTTGGGCCATATCTTGAGTTCTATAAGTCTGTTTTCAGCCCGTAAGCAGTCCACGCGAAGATAACGAGATTCTCTATCATTCTAAGGTGGTCCAGAGGCCCAATTACGTCTGGAACGGCTCTGGAAAATAGAAGACAAGTCAGCCACGAATTTCCTTAAGAAAACAGAATCAGTTTAGGAAACGCATCTTGCAGAAATTCTGTTTTAACTCTATTTTGGGTATTTTCTTGCTGGGCAAGACTTTTAGAGCCTATTTAAACACATCCTACCATTGTAATAGATATACACATTATCATAGTTTTATTATTGTAACCTAGCTTAGATCTGCAAGGGAGAAAAGGAGAGAAGGGTTCAACGCTCGTGACAAGCAACGGATCTAGATCTACTTCATCTTTTGTTCTAGATTTGTTTTCTCAACTCTTGTTTATTAATATAATTACGTCTTTTATTCATATCTTGTTATTTACCATGTTTTCATCAAATCCCATGGTGACGAAAGGTTTAGTTATGAACTAATCGTTGTCATGGGATCCTAGTGGATTTATCTATGTAGCTTAGTAGTTTGCATGCCTTAAAGATTTATGTGTGGTGAATATTGATATCCTCGTATGGTTAATCTTAATGCTTTTAGATGCGTAGCTAACATCTAAATTGAATTGTTAATCTCTTGCTAAACGAGAGTGGATCTTGAGATTTAGAACTTGCCATGCTAGCATAGGATAGGTTGATGTTAAGCATCATGATTTGTGGCATCAATAGAGATATTATGCTACCCTATGTGATCTAAGTGGATAACTTGTGCTTCAACCTTTATGTTTTCAAATTCTATAGAGATATAGGGTCTAAACATAATAGGTGCCTATTCATCTTCTATCTCTTTTGTGGATGTATGTGTAGATTGGTACTAGTATACCGAGAGGTAACTTTTACTCTTTTCGTGTTATTCGATCAGATATCAAACCCATCGCATGTTTTAATTAAAGGCTGCAACTCTAAGTGAAGTAGATGATGAAACTAGGGTTCCATGTTTTATTCTCATATTAGTAATTCGATTTTAATCTCTTTAATTAGTTAATCTTTAGTTTGATAATTAATTTAGTAGTCAATAAAAATTCAATTTGTTACTTTTCTTAGCAGTGAGTTAAAACCATACATTGTTGCATAGGCATATTTACTGAATTGAACACCATTCTAGATCTCTGTGGGAACGAACTTGATTTAATCATATATTACTTGTGACAACGTGCGCTTGCGTAAATTTTGCAAAACAAGTTTTTGGCGCCGCTGCCGGGGATCATCGGTGTTTTTATTTTTAGTTTATGTGCTTGTCATCAGTGGTCGTTAGCGTTCACTGACTCGGATTTCTTACTTAGTTGTTTGATTCGTGGTGTTTCAGGTACTTAAGTTTGTATGCGAACACGCTTACAAGCTCGTTTGGAAGAACTGGCGGAAGACGACCTTATAGTGGATAATAAAGAAGAGGAATCTGAAACTACAGTAGCAATGGCAGATGCAGCAGCTAAGGCTTTAAAGGAGTATTCTCAGCCGAAACTCAATGACATCCAGTCTAGCATTATTAGGCCAGCTATTGCAGCAAACAATTTTGAGATTAAGTCTGGCACAATTCAGATGGTGCAGAATTCAGTTCAGTTTGGGGGTGCTTCTACGGAGGATGCCAACATGCATGTTCGGGACTTTATCGAAATCTGCGACACTTTCAAATGTAATGGTGTGACGGATGATGCTATCAGGTTGAGGCTTTTCCCATTCTCTCTGAGGGATAAGGCTAAGAGCTGGCTACATTCTTTGCCACCTGGTTCCATTACTACATGGGAAGATCTTGCTCAGAAGTTCCTTACTAAATTCTTCCCTATGGCGAAAACTGCAGCATTAAGGAACCAGTTGACTCAATTCCAACAGCAATCTGGCGAGACATTGTGTGAGGCTTGGGAACGCTACAAGGAGATGTTACGCAAGTGTCCTCATCATGGCATGCCTGATTGGATGGTTATTAATGGATTCTACAATGGGTTGGGAGCAAAGTCTAGGCCCTTGCTAGATGCAGCATCAGGTGGAGCTCTGTGGGCAAAGAGCTATGATGAAGCTTATGAACTTATAGAGATGATGGCTGCTAATGAATATCAAAATCCTACCCAAAGGCTATCTCAAGGCAAGGCAGCAGGAATTTTTGAAGTAGATACAGCTGCAATGATTACAGCTCAGTTGAAAGCTCTTGCTATGAAGGTGGATTCTCTTGCTAATTATGGAGTGCAACAGGTGGCTAGTGTTTGTGAGTTATGTGCGGGCGCACATGAGACGAATCAGTGTGCTATTTCTCCTGAATCAGCACAGTTCGTGAGTAATTTTCAGAGACCTATTGCACCAGTTCCAGCCACTTATCATCCTAATAATAGGAATCATCCTAACTTCAGCTGGAGCAACAATCAAAATACTCAACAGTCTTATCAGCAAGCGAAGCCGTACAATCAAGGCTATCAGCAGCAGTATGCTCCAAGGCAACAATTTCAGCCTCCGGGATTTCAGCAGCAACCCCAGGCTCATGCGGGGCAATCTTCTAATGAGATAGATGATATGAGGGTGATGATAAAGAACCTGCAAGCTGGCCAGAAAGTTTTGGAAACCCAGTTGGGGCAGATTACAAGTGCCTTGGTAAATATGCAACAAGGAACTCTTCCAAGTGATACAATGGGTAATCCAGGCAAGAGGGAGGTCCATGAGCAGGTGAAGGCTGTTACTTTGAGATCTGGAAAAGTCACGAGTGATTCTAAATCAGCAACTGAAGAAGATGAAGATGTTCAGAATCAGCAGGTTGAAAAATCTGCAGTGCCAGAAATTGAGAAATCTGGTTTAGTGGCTGATCAGCTTGATGGTGAGAAGAGCAAGAAACCTGTTGAAAAGTCTATTCCGGAGCAATCTTCAATGAATAATCAGATCTATCCTCCTCCTCCATTTCCTGGACGTTTGAAGAAAAGTCAAGAGAAACAGTTTCAGAAATTCATGGATGTCTTCAAGAAACTGTCCATTAACATTCCTTTTGTTGAAGCATTGGAGCAGATGCCGAGATATGCTAAGTTCATGAAGGATATTTTGTCACGGAAGAGAAGGTTGGAAGAATTTGAAACAGTGGCATTAACGGAGGAGTGCAGTGCGGTTTTGCAACAGAAATTGCCTCCTAAACTTAAAGATCCAGGAAGTTTCACTATTCCATGCACTATTGGCAATCTTTCTTTCAGCAAGTGTTTGTGTGATTTGGGAGCTAGTATTAATCTTATGCCCTTGTCTGTTTTCAAGCAACTTGGTCTACCGGAGCCAAAGCCAACTAACATCTCTTTGCAGTTGGCTGATCGAACTATCACGTATCCAAGGGGTATAGTGGAGGATGTTTTGGTGAAGGTTGATAAGCTCATATTTCCAGCTGATTTTGTGATCTTGGATTTTGAAGAAGACAAGAAGATTCCCATAATCTTGGGAAGGCCTTTTCTAGCTACGGGTAGTACTTTGATCGATGTGCAGAAAGGAGAGCTTACAATGAGGGTGCAAGATCAGAGTGTCACCTTTAATGTGTTCAAGGCAATGAAATTTCCAACAGAGGATGAGGAGTGTTGCAGTGTGGAAATAGTTGATACGGGTCAGAGAAAGAAGTTTGATCAGTTGCTGAGCGAGAAATCGGACAGTTCTTCGGTTCGTGATCTTTCGAAAGTAAAGCTTGGAAAACTTCCACCACATTTGAGGTATGTCCTTTTGAATAATGAGCTAGTGATTTTTGAAGAGGGGCATGATAACGTATTGCGAAGGTGGAAAGCAGATGATAAAGAAGAAATTTTTGTTCAACCGGATGAGTCGGAGAAGCATTTTAGAGGAGTGAAGAAGAAAAAGAAGAAGATTTGGCCGTTTGGTAGTAAAATTAGGTTGAAATCTGAAGGAAGAAATTTGTGGAAAGCAAGCAATCAAGATGTCAACATTCGTATGAGTGGTTTGTCTGTTGAAGATGGTTCGGTTATTCTTTTGAAACCGCCATGATTTGAGGAAGTAACGTCAAGCTATTGACGTTAAAGAAGCGCTTCGTGGGAGGCAACCCATGTATTAGTGTAGAAAAAAAAAAATTTGAGTGTTGTGTGAAAAAAAAAAAAAAAATCAAAAAATCAAAAAATCAAAAAATCGAATTTTTGGTGTGTCACGCAGGAGCAACCTGCGTTACAGGGCAAATTGCGCGCCTGTTGCGCAACTTGCGCCTGCGCAACTGGAATGGAAGCAGCTTGCCCCCCTGAGGCGCAAGATGCATTGGCGCATCTGGAATAAGGGCAGTTTGCCCCCCACTCAGCAACAAGCGCGTGATACAGAAGGGTATGAAATTGTTTTAGCGCCTTGTTCACTGGTTTTTGCCGTGAGTTGTGTGGTTATATATAAAAAGAAAATTCTTTTCTCTCCCCAAATCTTTTTATACTCCCCATCTTTCCCCTAAATCTTTTCCTATTTTAATTCCAAAACCCCTCATCTCTCCTAAAAAAAATTTCAAATTCCTATTTCTTTTCAAAATCTTTTTCTTTTATCCATTAAATATTTTTTCTATCCCATATCAAATTCCAATTTCCACCAAATTTTTTCCTATTCACATTAAAATTCTTATATTCATCCTATCACTCCATGGCCTATATATACCCATACTTACACACCCAATTCATTATCTTTTTTCTCTACATCTCTTAAAAATTCAAGTTTGGGGGAAAATTAGTACAAGTTCACCTCTTTGATTCGTAGTGGGATTCTTTTCTCTATTTTATTACGAATTTGTGTTCTTGTAAATTGGGGTTTTGTATTACTCTGGTTACTTGGGTATTTGTGGTGTGATTTTTCTTGGTGGTTTTTGGTGGGATATTGCTTGGTGATTATTGGTGGAGCTTCTTGTGAGTTGGGTATTGATTCTTATGGCTTCTAAGCTTGGGAGAGGTAATGCTAATTGCTACAAAAAGGGGATTTTTGCCGAACAAGCTTGTTTGAGTTGCGATGGGGACGGATATTTAAGGCGCCTTGTAGGTATGTTTTCTACTATCCCTTGTATTTACTTCCATTCAATGAGGACATTGAATATTTTAAGTTTGGGGGTGGTTTGAGGGATTAGTAGTTATTGTTGTATTATTTGTTCATATAGGATTGCATGCTTTGCATATTAGTAGTAGTAAATTATGCATTTATGTTTGTGTTATCTACGTTTGTTTCATATAGGACATTCTGTTTTTATTTTCGTATATCATGTGAGTTCATAGTAGTTTGCATTTGCACCCATGCTTGATAGGAATTTTGTGTTGTTGACGCTTTTGTTTGAGAAGTGATATGCTTTGTTCTTGTGCACACACATACACTAGTAAGTTGAAGCTAGTAGACTTATTGAATGTTGTAAGTGATTAGAAGGACATGAATATGTGCAAGATGATTTAGTTTGCATGCTTTGAATACAAGTCGGTGCGTTAGAGAGATGTTGCTTGGGATTGAGTATGTTTTTCCTACCAAGTGAGTTTTTGAGCCTTATTGCATATTGCATATTATTTGCAATTTATTCGTTTGCTTGAGTGTCCACGGATTGTTTGCATTGCTAGCAGTTGTTTGAGGTCTTTCTTGAAACGCATGACATTATTTGACGATTAAAATGATAAAGGCAATTAGGAATAACCGCATATTTTCCCATATTACCACACCATGTTACATGATCAATTAGTTAACCCGTTGAGCTTAATCCTATTTTTTCGGTGACATACCACATTACTCGCCTAGACCTTTTTCTTGTATTGGCCTTACATTAATTTGAACCCACATTGTCAAAGGCTAGTAGAGTGCTTAAGGAAGTAATAAGGTGTGCAAGGAAGGGTTTGTTGTTGGTCATACTTTTGGGGAAAAATATTGAATATTGGGTTTGGTTGTTTACTTGATAGTTGACATATGTAATAAATTATGGGATCATTGTTATTGTTTATATTATTGTTTGTGTTCTATTTAGCTCTCGGAAAAAAAAAAAAAAGAAAAAAAAAGAAGAAAAAAAAAAGAGAAAAAAAAATATATATATTATGAGAGCATGTTTGTGTTTGTTGTGATCCTATTTCAGTCGACTAGTCGAGTGGTTGTTTAGTAAAAAATTATGTGGGGGGAAATATGGTGTTGTGTACGATTTATTCTAGTTCCTACTAGCTTTTGACACTTCACCTGTTTTGGCTTATTTGACATACCTTGTCCCTAGCCCCGTTACAACCCAATTAAAGACCTTTTGATTATCGTCATTGATGTATGTTGTGTTAAGAGTTAGATTGATACCAAATGTCAAGCATGCTTATGATTTTGTTGGAATTGAGTGATACACTTACCCTTGTTCTTGAGTGAATATTCTTTTGTGAGTGGATTGTGAGTGTTTACTTGTTTTTGCGTATGAGATCCCGAGTTTTGTCTCAAAGATGTACTCTTGTAGGCTTAGCATGTTTACTAACTTATTCTTACACTTGACATGGACTTGTGAGAACTTATGCATGTTCATTGAGTAGACTATGTGAATACTTGCACTTTCGACACCAAGGCATTGCGTATTTACTTTGATTCTTAAGTTGATATGGCATGAGAGGATTTGAAGGTATGGTAGGATATTAGTACTAGATTAATTGCATTTTCATATTAGTTGCATTCATGCATTGCATTGCATTGGATTTTGTGGGTACATTCGCTATAGGCCCTCACGAGACCTTACTCGTCCACTAGGGCTGCCTAGGGGTTTAAAGGGCTTGTTGCATATGCCAAATGCAACCGTGATCACCTACGGAAGTGGTACTAGTTAGTTAGTTGTAATTGTTTATGCTTGAGGACAAGCATCGGTTTAAGTTTGGGGGTGTGATAAGTGGATTTTATATCTACTTGGGGCATTCTAAATCGGCTTAAATTGATTGTCTTGGACTAAAGTTTCTGGTAGTTTTGATGTGTTTTGCTTAGTTGTGCAGATTTACGAGAAGGTTGACTAAGGTGGATGCTTCTATTATTTTTTGGGAATTAATTGATTAAAATTCGGATTTATTGGGCTGCACGCATGAGATTCACTGTTTGGGCCATATCTTGAGTTCTATAAGTCTGTTTTCAGCCCGTAAGCAGTCCACGCGAAGATAACGAGATTCTCTATCATTCTAAGGTGGTCCAGAGGCCCAATTACGTCTGGAACGGCTCTGGAAAATAGAAGACAAGTCAGCCACGAATTTCCTTAAGAAAACAGAATCAGTTTAGGAAACGCATCTTGCAGAAATTCTGTTTTAACTCTATTTTGGGTATTTTCTTGCTGGGCAAGACTTTTAGAGCCTATTTAAACACATCCTACCATTGTAATAGATATACACATTATCATAGTTTTATTATTGTAACCTAGCTTAGATCTGCAAGGGAGAAAAGGAGAGAAGGGTTCAACGCTCGTGACAAGCAACGGATCTAGATCTACTTCATCTTTTGTTCTAGATTTGTTTTCTCAACTCTTGTTTATTAATATAATTACGTCTTTTATTCATATCTTGTTATTTACCATGTTTTCATCAAATCCCATGGTGACGAAAGGTTTAGTTATGAACTAATCGTTGTCATGGGATCCTAGTGGATTTATCTATGTAGCTTAGTAGTTTGCATGCCTTAAAGATTTATGTGTGGTGAATATTGATGTCCTCGTATGGTTAATCTTAATGCTTTTAGATGCGTAGCTAACATCTAAATTGAATTGTTAATCTCTTGCTAAACGAGAGTGGATCTTGAGATTTAGAACTTGCCATGCTAGCATAGGATAGGTTGATGTTAAGCATCATGATTTGTGGCATCAATAGAGATATTATGCTACCCTATGTGATCTAAGTGGATAACTTGTGCTTCAACCTTTATGTTTTCAAATTCTATAGAGATATAGGGTCTAAACATAATAGGTGCCTATTCATCTTCTATCTCTTTTGTGGATGTATGTGTAGATTGGTACTAGTATACCGAGAGGTAACTTTTACTCTTTTCGTGTTATTCGATCAGATATCAAACCCATCGCATGTTTTAATTAAAGGCTGCAACTCTAAGTGAAGTAGATGATGAAACTAGGGTTCCATGTTTTATTCTCATATTAGTAATTCGATTTTAATCTCTTTAATTAGTTAATCTTTAGTTTGATAATTAATTTAGTAGTCAATAAAAATTCAATTTGTTACTTTTCTTAGCAGTGAGTTAAAACCATACATTGTTGCATAGGCATATTTACTGAATTGAACACCATTCTAGATCTCTGTGGGAACGAACTTGATTTAATCATATATTACTTGTGACAACGTGCGCTTGCGTAAATTTTGCAAAACAGTAAATTAGATATGCCTTTGTTCGATGGCAGTGATCCCGATGGTTGGATTCTTCGGGTTGAAAGATATTTTGATTTTTACAAATTAACAGAACACGAGAGGCTCGATGCGGTAGTGGTGGCCCTCGAAGGGGATGCCCTTAAATGGTACCAATGGGAAAATCACGGACGGCCCATTCGTAGATGGGATGAATTAAATGTGTTTTTGCTGAGACAGTTCCGTTCAGCCAGTGGAGGATCCTTATACGAGCAGTGGATGTCTACGACTCAGACAAGCTCTGTGGCGGAGTATCAACGGAGATTCATCGAAACCGCTGCTCCACTAAAAGGACTAACTGAAGAACTGCTGTTGGGGCAATTTTTGACGGGGCTGAAAGAGGAGATTAAAGTGGAGGTACGAATTTTAAACCCCATCAGTTTGGAGCAAGCCATGGAGTTTGCAGTGCGAATTGAGGAAAAATTGCGAGCTGTGGGCCTGAAGAAAAATGGGTGGAGCACGGTTCGAACTGGAACTTATAACTATACTTCAAAAGGACCAGCACCACCAACCCTTTCATCCTACAGTTCACATTCTAGTCCCACATCAGTGCGAAGTTGGGCATCCGGAGGGGGGGACTCACAACTGTCTGTAACAGGGTCTAAACCGTCTGGTATGGCAACTAGTAAAAGTATTGGTGAGGTGCGTAGGTTGTCTGAGAAGGAATTGCAGGATAAGCGTGCGAAGGGGCTATGTTTTAGGTGTGATGAGAAATGGAATATTGGACATCGATGCAAACGAAGAGAGCTTAGCGTGTTATTGATGGATGAAGAGGAAGAGGACTGTTCTGAGGGGACTGGCAGTGATCCACCTCCGTCGCCAACTGAAGAAGCACCGAATGAGGTACACTTACAACCTGAGGTTTCATTGAACTCAGTAGTAGGTCTATCTAACCCACGTACAATGAAGTTGAGGGGACGAATTGCAGAGAACGAAGTAGTGGTGCTCATTGACCCAGGAGCGACACACAACTTCGTGTCGTTAGAAAAAGTAGCTGCCCTGCACTTACCGGTAACAGATTCTGGGGGGTTTGGAGTGTCGTTGGGGAATGGCGAAGCAATTAAGGGTAGCGAGGTGTGTGAGAATGTCATATTACAACTGGACGGAGGGGTGATTATACAAGAGGATTTTTTGCCATTAAAATTGGGGACAACAGATATTATATTAGGTGTGCAATGGCTGGAAAAACTGGGGGCAGTAGTTACGAATTGGAAATCGCAAATAATACAATTCAATGTAGGGGATAATACGGTGACATTGGTGGGAGACCCATCACTGGTACGATCTCAGATTTCTCTTAAGGCCATGCTTCGCACCCTCCGAAAGGAAAAACAAGGATTGTGGGTCGAAATCAATCAGTTGGAGGGCACATCACCGGAATCAACAGAACGGGTAACTTCTGAAATTCCCCTGTTTTTGGCTAAGGTTGTGCAGCAACATGAATCTGTATTCACTGAACCCAAAGGCCTCCCTCCAAGTCGAGGACGTGAGCATACTATTTGTTTAAAAGAAGGGAGTAACCCGGTTAGTGTTCGACCCTATAGGTACCCACAATTTCAAAAAGAGGAGATAGAGCGCTTAATAAGAGAAATGCTAGATGCGAGGATCATCAAACCTTCAACAAGTCCTTTCTCGAGCCCCGTGTTACTTGTTCGCAAGAAAGATGGGACGTGGCGCTTTTGCGTCGACTACCGGGCTTTAAATAAAGAAACGGTCCCCAACAAGTATCCCATACCCATCATCGACGAGCTTTTGGATGAATTGCATGGTTCAGAATTTTTTTCGAAGCTTGACTTAAAAGCCGGATATCACCAGATTTTAGTCCGCCCCGAAGACACCCATAAAACGGCTTTCCGAACCCACGATGGGCATTACGAATTTCTTGTAATGCCTTTCGGCCTCATAAATGCTCCGGCGACATTTCAATCCTTGATGAACGACATATTCCGCCCTCATTTGCGTCGTTTTGTCCTCGTCTTTTTTGACGATATTCTAATCTATAGCAAGACTGAATCGGACCATCAAGAGCACTTACACCAGGTCTTGAGCCTCCTGGAACAGCACAGCTTGGTAGCCAACCTTAAAAAGTGTGTGTTCGGTCAACGTCAAGTCGCCTATTTGGGCCATGTTATATCAAGTCAGGGTGTAGCAGCAGATGTAGAAAAAATAAGGGGAATTCTCGACTGGGCAGTGCCAAAGAATTTAAGGGAATTAAGGGGATTTTTAGGTTTGACCGGGTACTACAGAAAGTATGTCGCTGGTTATGCCCAAATTGCATGACCTCTAACCGACCAGTTACGCAAGGACAGATTTGGCTGGAATGACGAAGCCACAACAGCTTTTAATCAGTTGAAACAAGCCATGGCTACTCCTCCGGTTTTGGCAATGCCGGACTTCACTCAGCCATTTGTAATCGAAATGGACGCTTCTGGTGTTGGACTTGGTGCAGTATTAATGCAAGCTAATCGACCAATTGCCTTCTATAGCAAACTACTTGGCCCCAAAGCTCAACAAAAATCCATATATGAAAAAGAACTCATGGCAATCTGTTTCGCAGTGCTCAAATGGAAGTGTTATTTGCTTGGCAGGCACTTTATAGTGCGAACGGATCAACAATCTCTAAGGTATATCTTGCAACAAAGGGAAATTGGAAGCGATTACCAACGGTGGTTGAGCAAATTGATGGGTTACTCCTTTGAGGTACACTACAAACCTGGAAAAGCCAACCTGGTGGCGGATGCTTTGTCTCGAAAGGGGGCCAATCCTGTAGTTCTGGGCACAATGACTTCGCACTCTGCAATCGACTGGTCTGAGTTAAACTCCGAGGTGCAGCAGGATCCATTCCTGTCTCAGATTGTTTAAGATTTAAAGTCAAAGACCAAGGAACATGGGGGATTTGAACTGGTGAATGACAGGCTGCTGTATAAAGGTAAGTGGGTTATTTCTAAAGACTCAAAATATAAGTCACAGCTGTTGCAGGCTCATCATGGGTCACCTGTTGGGGGACATGGTGGGGATGTTAAAACGTATCTCCGGTTGGCCTCTGAATGGCATTGGGTGGGGATGCGAAAGGATGTGGCGGAGTATGTTAGATTGTGCAAAGTGTGCCAGCAGCAAAAACTATCCCAACAGTCACCTGCAGGGCTGTTACAACCTCTCCCGGTACCCACTAGAGTATGGGATAATATATCGATGGATTTCATCGAGGGGCTTCCAAATTCGAAGGGAATTGATACTGTCCTTGTTGTTGTTGACAGATTCTCCAAATATGCCCATTTTATAGGGCTGCGACACCCATTCACTGCTGTGAAAATAGCAGAAATATTCGTCAATGAAATAGTTCGCCTACATGGTTTTCCAGTTTCAATAGTGTCGGATCGTGACAAAGTCTTTGTCAGTCAGTTTTGGCGTGAATTATTCAGGTTGCAAGGCACTACCTTGAAGTTCAGCACCGCGTATCATCCGCAAACGGATGGTCAAACGGAAATTGTGAATAAAGGACTTGAAACTTATTTGCGTTGTTTCATTGGTGGGCACCCACGTTCTTGGGCAAAATGGTTGCCATGGGCGGAATATTCTTATAACACTTCTACGCACCTGTCCACCAAGTACACACCATTCAAAATAGTGTATGGGAGAGAACCCCCGTCCCTCACTCGGCCTGGTTACAGCCAAATACCAGTGAACACCAATGAAGAGCTCCTGTTGGAGCGTGATGCCATCTTAGATGATTTGCGATTTTACTTATTGCATTCTCAATAGAAAATGAAAGCGGCTGTTGATTTAAAAAGGAGGGATGAGAGCTTTGAAGTTGGGGACAAGGTGTTTCTCCGTCTGCAACCCTACAGGCAGAGTTCTTTAGCAAGACGACAGTATGAGAAGCTGGCTGCTAAATTTTATGGCCCTTTTTAGGTTGTGGCAAAGGTGGGTTTAGTAGCGTATAAGTTGCAACTGCCTCCTGACTGCAAATTGCATCCAATCTTCCACGTTTCTCAACTCAAACGAGCTGTAGGAGACCTGCCAACAACCCCGGATATCCCTCGACAACTGAATCCTGATTTGGAACTGGTGGTTCAACCGGAAACTCTTTTGGCAGTCCGAAGGAAGGGGGATGAGCGTTCAGAAGCTTTGGAAGTATTGTTGAAATGGAAGGATTTACCTGAATATGAAGCCACATGGGAAGACATGAACTACATCAAGCTTCACTTTCCAGAGTTTCACCTTGAGGATAAGGTGCTTGTTTGGGAGCGGGGTAATGTCATACACAGCGCTGGTCAACCCAAGTCTTATGTGAGACGCAAGAAAATAGATAAAACAAGCAAGGGCAAGACGGTCATTTCAGAAGGGGAATACTAAGAATATTGATAAAAGAGAGAAAGGGGGATGGAAGGGGGGTATCGAAGAAGTACGAAAATAACTAGGGGACTTGGGAGAGAAGCTGGGCCTCTCGAATTGCCTAACGAGCTTGTAACTCAGTAGTATTGTTGATGTTTCTGGAGTTGTCTTTATAATCAAACAATTATTATTATCCTTAATTAATCGTATTTCCTGTTCGTGGTGTGTTCATTATACTTTCCAATTAGGGTTTGTTGATCAGTCCACTAGATTCATTACACAATGTTAACAAGCATCCACGTACGGTTTTCAACCTTTTAACAAACGTGAATTCATTCCTTCACACCCCTATTTTATGTTGTCGACGAATTAAACGCAATAGAATGATTACTCTCTGCCTGTCATGAAAACGGCCTCTTACCTTGAACCCTAATGCAAATATGAATGAAATAAGTACTGCATGGCGTTATATGCATGGTTAGTCCTCGATTAATATTGCATGCATGGTTAGTCCTCGATTAATTCCTGATCGATATATGATGCGCGCTTTCGGTTTTAGTTGGCGGTTATTTAAGAGAGAAGAAGCAACTAATTAATTTATACTCTTTATTAATGTGTCTTTATTAATGTGTAAAATCATATTTTAATGGTACACAATAGTGTATCAAAATACCAAAGTACCAAAATACCAAATTTGATTATCACTAACTTCGGGGTTCGATTCCTTATACAACTACATAATTTTACAAGATTTATTTACTTTAATTTTTTTTAGTTTCATCTCGGATTCGATTCCTTACAACTACATAATGCAACTACATATTTATAATTCTTTTTACTTTAATTTTTTTTAATTTTTTCTCGGATTCGATTCCCTATACTAAATAATTAAATAGTGTATTTATTAATATTAGTATTTTAATTTCGACTGATGTTCAATCTGTATACCCGTGTTTCGCACGGTTATAAGCTAGTATAGAATAATTAATGAATATGCACATATATTTACGAACAAAATAACAAAGGGTTGGGTTGGGTTGGTTTAAAAAAAACAAAGGGTTGGGTTGGTTTAAAAAGTGTGCCAAGAGTGATAAAAACGTTTCCCAGTGCAAGTTGGTTATTATCTAGCTAGTATCACACTAATTGTCAGCTTTACTATCATTTCCTGTATTCTTCCAATCTTCATAATATTCATCTTCTTGGTAATCATCGTCATACATGCAGTAATCATCCTGGTAGCTAGTCATCATAATATTCGTTCATTATCTTGGACGTCATTTTCAGTCTCCTTAACATTCGTTGTCAGTCCCAACCTTGGCAACCACCAAATATAGGGGTGGGATGATTCTTGATAGGGTCACGGTGTAAGTGGATTTTGGATGGGTATAGAGTATCTTGGTTTTCTTCATTTTTCAGAGCTGTGGTTTTTGGTCCAACACATCCTTGAAAGATATTGGTTTTGTAATTCTTTAAGTGTTGGCGTGTTGCGACTATTTTCCGTCACACAATGACTTCAAAATTTTAGGAATTCCACTTAATTAAAGAACATGACGAAGTATCCTCCTAATTCTTGATCCTCCTAATTTTGTTTTGGTGAGCACGTAACAGACTTTTTTCCGTTTTACTGTTTTTCCGGAATATATTTTTCCGACCGAGGTTTAAATTTGGTAACATTGCAAAGGTATTGAATGTGTTTTAATTTGTTAGTTTGTTAATTAGTTTTAATGTAGTATTTACTCTTTAGTGTAGAATAAATGGCATGTAATTAGGATTTCAATTTTTGATTCATTAAATGCGTTATTTATTTTGACGTTTTTTTAAAGAATAGGTGCCTTGATTTTTGGTAATGATTTTGAATTAATTTAGCATTTTTGTTATAATTTTTAAAGTGCTGATATAGTGACTAAATCAATCACTTTAGTAGTGGGTATAATTTTAATGTTATGGACTAAATCTTAGGCTTAATTTACGTTTAGGTTGGTAGAATTGGGATGCAATTAATTGTTTTATGATTTTAAAATACATTCTTTTAATTTGTCTTTAATTAGATTTAATTGTATTAAATCCATTTTGTATGGATGTTCTGTGCCAATTACGAGTTTGCCTTTTGATGGTTTGTTATCGGTCGTCTGTAACAACCCGGATTTTTCAGAATCTATTATTGTTTTTATTTAAATATTTTATTGTTTTTCCATAGAGGAGGAATAATAGTATGAATATTTAATTCTTATTGAATGCTTGTACGTGTTTAATTGCCAATATGATATTCGGGTAGATTGTATTTGGTACCGGTTGTGTTATGAATTATTTTTATTTTATTAAAAATTGATATTTTTTATCGATATTGATAAATTGAGTTCGTTTTAAAATTTTATGGATCGAGTTGGTATTTTATTTGTACCAAAATTATACCCGATATTCTACTAGTGTGCAAAAGTTTATTTGTTTAAATTATTAAAATATTCAATAATTTAGTATTTTCACATTTTTGGTGAATTGAGATTATTTTAAAATTTTTGGGATCAAAGTTGTATTTTTCTCGTACTAAAATTTTACCCGGTATCTTATCCGTGCCTCATTAATATTTGGGTGCATTATGAAAATATTTAAAAAATTTGTATTTTATATTTTCGATCAATCAGGAAAAATTGCGTATAATTTATTATACTAAAATATATTTTTAGTTGATTTTACTGTGTGTTAGTTTATTTTTAATGCATTTAAACGCGTTATGATTTTTATTAAATAGGAAAATTATCTCATACGTGTTATGTGACTTCTGTGTATCATAGAATATTTTATTCTATTTTTCTGTAATTTTTATATTTTTAGAATACAGTTATTTCGCATTTTAATTTCCGGACCCAGCCCCTATATTGGATTCCAGGCCTTGTTTTTCATAAAATTATTTTCATATAATAATGGGATGTTCAAAAATATATTATTTTGTAATTTTTGTAATATTCGTAATTTTTGGAGAATTTTGGCATTTATATCATATTTGTTTTAAAATAAATTTTTTTTACATTTTTATCCCATAAAAATTATTTTTAAGGCTTACTAATTTTAATTAGGGGTTAAAAATATTTTGGGGTATTAATTTTCGATGAATATAAATAGGAATCAGAATTTTTTTTATTTATTAAAAATTCATATAAATCAGATTTTATATAAATAAATAAATATAAGAATATATTTTCTCTCTCCTGTTCTTGAGGATCAAATCCAAATTTGAAGGTGTTATTGATATCGGATTTTTGTGTTCTTATACTCAAATCGAAGCTCTTGACATCTAGTTTCAAAATCTACAATCAGTTTTCGTGTTGGGTAAATTTCTGATTTTATATGAATTATCTTTTGAATCTGCGTTTTAGGGTTCTTCATCAAATTTGGGGATTTTTGATTCGTTGTTTGTTCAGTCAAATTGATTGTTTGTATAGCTTCATATTGATGCCAGGAGTTCATGTACATGATCAATTTCATCATTGAATCAATAGTTTATTCAATTCAAAAATTAGGGTTCTTGAGCCTAAATTGGGGCTTTTTGATTTGGTGATTTTCCGGTTGTTTTGGTGATTGATATAGCTTCATATGATCATTTGGAGTCGATTTATGTGGTCAATTGTATCATTATATTGCCGGATTGTGATATTCGAGTTTTAAGTTTATTTAGTTTCTTTAATCGATTCGTTCGTGATATCTGTTAATTGTTCGTGTTAGAGGTGTTAGGGGTTATATTATACGTGTTCATAGCTTCATTTTGGGATATAGAACACTCGATTTGGTGTCCAATTTGTTGAAAAACAAATATTGGCCGGAAAATTTTCTTGAGCTCGCCGGATTTTGTAATTGGTGGGTTGTTTTGGTCGGATTTTGTGATGTTATTGTTGTGTGGTTATTGCCTGGTTGATGGGCAACGATTTTGTGTTGTTTTGGTATCGATTCGGAGAGCAAAGGAGGATCACCGGAGTGTTTATGGTCGCCGGAAAATTTCCGGATTCCGGCGAACCTCCATTAATGGTGGTTGAGTGTTCTTGATGATGAATGTGTGGAGATGGTGATGAATAGTTCTATTTGATCCCTTTTTTCTGTAAAACTTTTCAGAAAAATGTTTTTGGGTCATATTTTTATAAAAATTTCTAAAATTCAGAATTTTTTTATGTATTATTATTTTAATTTCTAAAAATTAAATTTAATTAGTTAATTATTTTTTAAATAATAATTTAATTGATTTAATTAATTGATTAATGCATTTTAATTGATTAATTATATTAATTTATTATTATTTAAATACATAATTGACTTCATTGAATTTAAATCTTCTTATTATAAAAGATTATTATTTTTATGAGTTGATTAATAAATAATTAATTTGAATAATCAATTAATTTAATTATTAATTGAATTATTCTTTTTAATTGCATATTAATTAAACCGCTTGTCCGTTTTTAACGAGAAAAGTATTTCTGGAATTAGAAAAATGACCCGGTTCTTATAAAAATAGTTTTAAGTTAAAATTAAACTTTTAAATTTGGATCGACTTTTTACCAAACCTTTTTATTGAGTCGGTTATATCCGATCATTAGGGTTTTGACCCGTTTTCTGTTTTAAAAATATTGGATAAAATCTTTTTATGATCTGATCAACGTGCTATGTGATTATGTGATTTACTTATTGAGTCTCTTTACGTGCAATGTGAATTATTAAGGTATTAAGTATCGAAGGTTATGATATAATTCGAGTTTTTGCCCGATATATATTTAATTGGTGATTAATTGTTTATATGATTTATGTTATAAGATGTCGCTAAGAATAGACGATGTTTTCTTTGAAATACTGACTAGGATTGTCAGATTTATATTTATTTTTAGAACGAAGTGTTTATTTCGAGGGTTAAGTGTTATATTTATATTTCTATTTCTTTATCGAGAATTAGAATAAATCTTTCAAGGATTAATTGTTGAATATTGACTTAGGTTTGTCAGCGGAGATAAATAGATGTTTAGTAAAGGAAGTTGGAGGTTGAGGAAATATTCTTTGTGGGTTATGAAGAAGGTTGGAGATGGATGCAGTATTACTTGTGGATTGTGATAAAGAAGGTTGAAGATGAAAGTATTGTTTGTGGAATTGCTGGTTTACTTGTGAGGTGTTTTAACACCGGGAAAACGTCTATGTTCAAAGGGGACATTTCCAATTATTTTCTTCTGGCAGAGATATTGAAGTAGACGCGCGGGATCGATATCGACGGATCAGATTCGTGACAATTGCAAGAGTATTTTACCAACGAATGATTGAAATAGAAATTGTGATGCCGTAAGATAGAAGAAGAAAGTAGATGTGTTACCTCGACTTTGCGCAACAGCTAAGAACCAAAGGCAAGTATTTTCTTGATCATCCTAAACACTTTTTATTTTCTGTTTCATTTATTCATATCATGACAAATAGTTATTGTTCAGAGCTATTTGTGGTTCTTAAATATTTTTATGCGAACACAGTTGCTTGATATTGGTATCCTGATGTGGGGAAATTGTTTAAGATAAACTCTTCATATCCTTATTATCGTAGTAAATAGTAAGGATGTGAACTGTATGTGAAACTAAGCATTTCCTGTTGAATTCGGAAATTGCTCTATTGGATTGGAAAATGGTGAAGCATAGGAGGCCATGATTGCTATCATGGTCCAGCAAAATATTTATTGGAAAGCGTAGGAGGCCATGGTTGCTACCATGGTCTAGCAATATTTAAGGAGGATATGGTAACCATTCCATCTTCCTATAGGCTAACATTACTTGCCTATTTTGGTACCACAGAAATCCTTGTTATACCTACGGGTATAGGAATGTACTGGTAGTTATAAAGGGGTCCCATTGCTTAAGAACCTGATCAGGGGGCAATGGTGTTTCAGTAAAGTGTATCCAATCCATATCGCCAGAATGGCTATTATATATTTTGAGTTGGCAGATGATTCATTTTTATGACATGCCAAATGATTTAAGTTATGATTTGAATTATATCACAGTTGTTGATTCAGTTTCTCTATAAACTGTTTTAGATTTCAGTTGATTTTATGCCCCACTTATCCTGGTTTTATATCAAAATTTTTTATACGCTTGCTGAGCATTTCTTTCGCTCATACTTGCTGTTTTGGATCCTAACATTTCAGTAAGGTAGTTTGGCGAGACGTATCCGCACAGTTCAGAAAGAGAAGAAGCGGGATGCTATTCCGAAGATGACTTGGCTCAGGATGTCTGGATTTAGAGTAAGATCTATTTTATATAATTGAGTTCTAATATTTATTATTATTATGTACTGGTCTGGTTAGCCTGGCGTACTTCTTATCGAAGTTACATCAATGGTTTAAGATTTGATCCAAGAGAATGTTGGGAATGAATGTTTTTTTTATCTAATGGAATCTGGATTCTTGTTTCTAGCCCTATAACCTTAAAAGATCTTGGTATGTTTGGGGTCACAGATGTTATATTTCCAGTGTTGGACAATTACAAGTGAATGATTATTATTAAGCAGATGTTTCATTTTGAGGATTTTCGCGTGACAACCAAATCTCCTGACCCCGGATTTGGGGGGTGTCACATCGTCCGTTTGACGAATAATTTTATCGGTCGTCCGTTTGACGAATATTATGGGTCGTCCGTTTAACGAATAGTATCGATCGTCCGTTTGACGAATTTTTATATTTTATATTTTATATATTATCTTTTAATACATCGCAGTATTTAATTTTATTTTATAATTGGTTGGATTTTAAATTTATTTTATCTTATTTATAAATCTTTGTTTTCGAAAAAGTATTACAATCTATTCAATTTAAGTTATTTTATTATTTTCATCTAAATGTAATAATGAGATCCCTTACTTAATTTTAAATTATTAGTTTATTTTTTAAATAGAGGTCTAACCAAAGGATCCCTTTGGCTAGATTTTATATATTCTTATTTTTTATTAATATCTTATCTTTGTATATAGGATTTATTATTAAATAATATAATATTATATACTTTTTATTTTATCTCGAACTTATGTCTTTGTTTTACATTCAGATTTTATTGGATGCGAAGAAGATGGAAAGGGAGATATTTGATGACGGGAATGGGATTGTATAGCATAGGAAATAAGAAGAGTCTAACTTTTTGTTTAGTTAGGCATGATGTAAAATGATGTACTTTTATTTTAGTTGGGCACTCTTTTTCCCCGCTTGAGTTTTTTTCCCAAAGAGTTTTGCTCATTTGGGGTTTTTTAACGAGGCCTAATTTGGTGGATATAAAGGTTTTTTTTATCTAAGCTTCCGGGGGAATCTCTTTCCTATGGATCATACGATTCATGAATTGGCTAAGCATACCTTTCGGTTAGATAATGAGTTTTTATTATCTCTTTGAGTTGTATTTTCTGATTTTATATCAATAAAATGATTTATCATTTTAGCAAAAAAAAAAAAAAAAATGTGCCAAGAAGATTTAGGATTTAGAATTCTCGGTTATTTTATTCATCAGATCTTCGAGTAAATTTAAGATTTAAAATTTGAATATTGGCAATCGTGCCACTAAGTAAAAAAGACTTATCAATAGAACCTAATGTTTAAAAAAAATTCGAAAAAAAATTAAGAAATATAAAGAATGAATTAAAGGAACTAACTAAAATTAGAAAAAAATTAGGAAATATTAGAGCAACAATGTATTCAGGTAACCTCACATTTCAACTTAAGTATTATCCAACTCACTGTTCCTTTTGGGAAGTAGAAAATGAGTGATTTTGGGTCGAGATTTAAATTTTGTATGAGTTGATATTTGCAATTATGGAAAATGTAAATTAAAAAAAAAAAATACAATGGGGCATTCCGTGAATTGAACTCGGGAACTCTCGCACCCTAAGCGAGAATCATACCACCAGACCAAATGTCCTTCTAAAGAAATTTTTTGTCAAAACCAAGAAGCCCATGAAACATTAATCAAGGCACAGATTTTCACTGACGAATAATTAATTCTTAAAAGACCAAGCAAGTCCAACAGCTTCCCTATATTGCTTCCTAAATCACCATTTAAGGAACTTAGTGCAAAACACCACTCCAACAATGTCCTACTGATTCCCTAAAATACTAAGGATCACTAGCCATTCCCTACTTTTGGGGAACCACTAGCCATCCTTAACTTAATTTCTAGTAATAAAAAATTCATTTCCCTCCATTTTTCAATATTTGTCCATATCACATTCTTTAATTGATTTCAAATTTATCATTATAATAATATTATTAAGAAGTGAATATATGGAATGTTATTGGAGTTGATGTACAAAATAAGGTTCTTAAATCACTAGAAACCATTATTTTATTATATTTTTAAGAATTGACTAAGGAGCTATTGGACTTGCTCTAATATATTACTTAATTTAAATACTAGATGATAACTCGTGCGAAACACGGGCCGAGAAAATTAATTTAAATTAATAATATAAATCAAAAAAAATATAACAACTCAAAAAGTTATGTTTTTATACAATTCAATAGGTTATAGTAAAGAAACAATTATATTTATACAGAATTTCAACAATTCTGGAAGATTAAAATTTTGGGGTGAAATCAAATATGGAGACTGAAATATCACTAAAACGGATTTTTTTTCTTAGTAATAAAATTTATTATTAATTTAAGATTATTTTAAGAAAATCAAGAATATACGATATATATGGCACTCCTAGATTATTTTGTAACTTAATACGCTTATAATAAAAGAATTACAATTGTTTTAAGATTATAACAATTTTACTATTTTATTAATAATAACTTGGAATCCTAGAAGAAATAGGAATAAAGGGCTTGAAATAACTACAATTGTTCTAGGATTACAACAATTTTATTATTTTATTAAAGATTTTATAGAATTCTAAAAGAAATAAGAATAAAGGGGTGAAACCAAAGAAGGTGGAACCAAATTTGGTACTGTAATACAATTTAAAAGATGATTTCGCTTATTAATATGAGAAAAAACTAATATGATAAAGTCTTTGAATTATTTTATAATGTTGAGTTAATTTAATGAAATGCACTTGTAAATTTATTGTGTGCGGTACCTAGTGCTAATTAAAATAATTGCAAAAAGAGAATTATAGTTATAATAGGTTTTTTATTTTTTAATTAAAAAACAACATAGAATCATAGTAGAAATAGGAGTTTATGGGTGAAATCAAAATATGGTGCGAACTAATAATTGCAAAAAGAGAATTATAGTTGTAATATATTTTTTAACTTTAATTAAAAAACAATATAGAATTCTAGTAGAAAAAAGAGTTTAGGGGTGAAACCAAAATATGGTGCGAACCAATAATTGCAAAAAGAGAATCATAGAGTTATAACGTGACAACCCGGGTCAAATCCCGAGTCTTTTTTGAAAATCGGGTCGAGTCCCGATTCCGAATCCGATAAGCCAAAGCAAACTGGCCCAAATGCAGCCAACTTGGGTAATCCACAAGCCCACACAGGCCCCCAAAAGATCTTGATTTTGTTGGTGCACTTAGTAGTATTATTTTGCCTTATAAACTGAATAGAAGTCCCAAATCTCCTCTTAAACTCCTGACGTCCTCGTCAGGCCGAACGGATATCCCATAGGTCCAAGATCGTTCCTCTCTAGCCATTGTGGGATAATACCGACTGGCTTCCGTGTCCCCACCTCCGGACCTCTGTCCATTGTGGGATAATACCACCAGCCTTCGTGTCCCCACCACCAGCCTTCGTGTCCCACCTCCGGCAACTTGACGAATCAAGCTTTCGAGAGTCAGCTCTGATACCATACGTTCTAACACCCTACTTTTAAAGGATATATATATAACTCTAACTAACAACTGCTTGAAAATTCTAAAGCAAACCACTGATAATAATAAACTTATAAAGACTAAAGTTCTCCAAAATAAAACTTACAAACAAAGTCAACAATTACATCAAATAAAATATGTCCTCAAATTTATTAAAGTAGCCAAATAAACATAATCTAAAATTTGGGTAGCTCTCAGCACTCCCCTTTTTTACCCCTGACTACCTGTGAAAAGAAAGAAGTACGAGTGAGCCAAATGCTTAGTACAAATATAGTTCCAAATTAAGAACAAGTGAACAATTTAATTTAAATGTAAGTAATTTGTTAACAAAGTGATAAACCATAAGAAGTAGTGTAACAATAATATTTTAGAGTTAAAGAAAGAGAATTAATCTGACAATAAAAATATGGCTAAAGACAAGGAAAGTACAAATCAGGGCATCTTATAAACCTCTACTTGCTTGTAAACACCAAGCAAAGCACAGTGCAAACAGTTCCTTCTCCGGTTATCCACAAGAAGGATTCGATAAACAAAATGATCATGATCTAATCATGCCTCATACTCCAGAGACATGCTCGTATACTCATATCACTAATACGAGTTAGTGCCGAGATCACCAAAGACTACAAACTCCGTGTGACTCGTCTGTGATTTACCCACACAGATAAGTTTAAGAATCCAAACAAAAGATTTAAGAGTGTTGCCAACCATCAAATACAGGGGACATATTAAATAAATAAACAAATAGGCAACAATGGTTCCAAAACAAAGATGACAAAATGTATATCAAGGAAGTGTGTTTATTGATGGATACACATGATATAAACATAAGTCATCATTATAAAAATTAATGACAACAAATATAATTTAAGGAATGTGATTTTAACTTGAAGAAAAGAATGAGAATTTCGTACCTGCTAAAATGTGCTCCTAAGATATTATATAAATGTTCAAATCTCTTAAAACTAAGTAACTATTAAATGCTTACACAAATATATACTGACATGTAGACAAACTAAGTAGTTTCCAAAAATAATACTATTGTTTTTAAAAATTGTTTATTAGCTATTATAAGTATGAAAACATTTGCAGAATATGTAGACATGTGGTCAAATCAATCATTTTAACAAAACACAATAACTTTATATAAATAAATATTTGAATGCTAAAATATGCACAAATTCATAATTATTTATATTTTATAAAATGAAATTAACTATAAAAATGTGTCAATTAAATGTTCATAAAAATTAATAAAAGTTTATATACTTATACACTGAGACATGCATGTAAACCAGATACACATAAGCTCTTCATTTTAGCTACAAATAAATGCAATCATTTTATAATAATTAATAACATAATTTATCTATTACTCATAAAATTAAAACAAGTCAATTGGGTACTAATATTAGTTATAACTTCTTCAAATAAAAGAGACTAAAATATAACAAATTAATCATAGAACACAATTATCTCTATATGCAAAAGAGTAAAACAATTTAAAGATTCATGTAAATGATGATGTGATTATTATAATTTACAAAATATTAATTATAGAGACTTTTAATAAAACATGACTTAAATGTATGTATATATATATGGTAATACATGTACACAAATTAAATAAGTAATATTTATCCTAGCTAACTCATTGTAAACAAATAATATAATTGATTAAAAAATGATAACAAAACATGTAACTAAAATCTTGTAATAACAATTTCAATAACAAATAATTCACATTTATAAAGTTTGATAATCAATATAATTAAGTAAGTAAAATCCAAATCAATAACATTTGCATCATGATATCAAATTAAAACATATTCACATATAAATCTAACTAAAACGTGGGATCTTGTATAATCTCTTAAAATAGCATGGCAACATTTATATAAAATATACATACAGGTTTAGTTAAATCCATAAACATTATACTAACCATAATTGAAAAAAAACACACATATTAATCAATTAATAATCAAGAAGTGTTATCTTAATATAACATATAAACACACATAAAATAATAATTAACTTGATAATAAAAAGACACACTTACATGAATTTGGATATGATATAAATCAAGAAGTGTTATCTTAATATAACATATAAACACACATAAAATAATAATTAACTTGATAATAAAAAGACACACTTACATGAATTTGGATATGATATAAGTGTGTAAGAGGTTGAACAAATACTTATAAATCTGAGAATAAAATAACTTAGATCAGTATAAGAAAGAATTAATAAAGATATATAAAAGTAATTAAAATACAATTAAACCTTCACCACTGTATACACTTGGCTAGTTGATATATGGATATTTGGTTTCACCCGAGACTTATGTTTCTCTCTTAATTCAATGTTTCTTCCTTCTTCCTCGATCTTGTTTCTCAAATCCAGCGTCTTTCTTCTTTGATTACTTAGCTAACGTCACAACTGATAGCTTCCACTGAATTATGTATTCCATGTCTACTAAGTCTATAAAATATAAGTGTTGTGTAAACTTAATGAACATATGATGTATTTATATACTAGCTTGCTAAACGGTTCCTGAAGTCCACAATTCCCTTAACATTTTCTCCACGTTAATAAACACTCATTATCATTTCTATCACGTAAATAGTGGGGCTGACCAACTACCATTTAATATTTAAATTTCAAACAACCAGATAAAAGATAAAACAAATATATTTATAAGTTAATATTTATGGTCTAATTTAAAGATATTTAATAATTTAATATCCTACAAAATGTGCGTTATTGCATAATAATTTTTATATTTTTTTAATTAAAATAATAATATAGAATTCTAGTAGAAATAAGAGTTTAGGGGTGAAACCAAAAAGGGGTGAAACCAAAATATGGTGGAACAAAAAAAGTGATACTATTAAAAAGGGGTTTCGCTTAACCCGTGCGAAACACGGGCATACAGATTGAACATCAGTCGAAATTAAAATACTAACATTAATAAATACACTATTTAATTATTTAGTATAGAGAATCGAATCCGAGAAAAAATTAAAAAAATTAAAGCAAAAAAAATTATAATTATGTAGTTGTAAGGAATCGTACCCGAGATGAAACTAAAAAAATTAAAGTAAATAAATCTTGTATAATTATGTAGTTGTAAGGAATCGAACCCCGAAGTTAGTGATAACCAAATTTGGTATTTTGGTACTTTGGTATTTTGGTACTTTGGTACACTATTGTGTACCATTAAAACATGGTTTTACACATTAATAAAGAGTATAGATTGATGATGATACTATAAATAATTAATATTGGTTGTTATAAATATGATGATATAAATTGATGTTAGTGGAATCCAACTTAGCCTAATTAGCCAATCAAAAAGTGGAACATGAAGTGACACACATAAAATGGTGCAGAGGATTTGCACTCTAAAAGTTGGGCAGATGAAGAGGAGAATAATAGTAAATTAGTAACACACCGTTGGTCACACAGTCTAGCGGAGTTTCTTTTTACACAGTATTTTAATACATCCAAAGAGAGAGATTCAGAGAGACACAAGAGAGAGATGGAATCTTTGAAGACTCCCAATCTTTTACCTCCGCCCATCAAATTCACCCACCGACCATCTTTTTCTAGAATCTCGGCTGGTGAGTCATTCCCCCACTTTCTCCTGTTAATAAACCCTCTAATAACATACCCCAAAACCACCATAATAAACCTTCTAATAATCAACCCCAGAATCACCATAACAAAACCCAAAATTACCATAATAAACCCTTTAGTAACAAATCCCAATAAACCACCATAACAAACTTTCTAATAACAAATCTCGGAACCACGGTAACAAACCCTCTAACAAACCACCACAATAAATCCTCTAATAACTCACCCCAGAACCACCATAATAAACCCTGAGACCTTTGATTATCAATTCCACTATTCTTCCAAATTATTTGCATACATGATAATGTAAACATATGTTACAACCAAATTTCAATGTAAGATAATAATATAATTTAGGTTACAACAATTTCCGATTTCAAGTGTTATTTGCGTATTTCGTGTATGAACCCCCCTCCACCCCTTCACCTGCAAACCACAGTTTACAAGTAATTATATACCTGATTTTAATAACAAATCTAACTTGTTCTTGTCATTTATCAGTTTTCTTATACCTTGAGGATCGCGTGTCATTTCTGCACCCCGTCTTTCCGTCATCAGGGTTGTTGTTGCTTTCCAGCCTCAGCCGTCGAAGGATGACCTTGCTGACAAGGTTGCTAATTTTGTTGTCCAGCCTCCGTCTTTCGAGGACAACCCTGCTCCCTGCCCTCAAAGAGCCACCTATTTTCATCCAAAGGATTGATGACTTCAGTAAAACCTACGGACGTAAGCATTTCGATTTAATAAATGCAACAAATTACTCAAGAGGATTGATGACTTCAGTAAAACCTACTGACGTAATCAGTTTGATTTAATAAATGCAACAAATTACTCAAAAGGATTCATAACATTGCCCTCACTTTTTTGGTCCGCTTTTCCTGATTATAGCGTTGGGCGAATTCAACAAATTAGTTGAAAGTTTCAAGCTCTACTCTCCCATAATAGGACCCCGAGCATTGAAGCTAATGAGGGACTGAACAATGAAGAAAGATCCCAGTAAGTTCTTTCAAAAGGAAACGCTAATTTGGATATTTTTGGTTGATGTCTACAAATATGATACCAATTTAAATACATGCATACCCATATATGTATTATTAAAAGGAAACGTATGGGTATGTATGTATTTATATATGTATGTAAAATTTAAATACATGCATACCCCATATATAGATCTATCATAAACGTATGTATGTATCATATAAATTTTTCCTTGATCAAGGTAAAATTTGACTCGATAGCTCGCGAGCAAGATTGATTAACGTGCTCATGAACATAATTCGTGAACAGGCTCGTGAACATAACTCATGAACATGTTCAAATAAGTTTGATAACTGAGCGGTATAGGAATTCATTACCGGTGCAATTAGTATAACTAGTTTATATTATTCAAAATATGTTATTAAATTAAATATTACATTATTTTAAGTGCTAAATTTTAATATTAAATATTAGTGATGTATAAATTTATTTATACTACTTAAATATATAAAAATATATTAATATATCTTAATGATTGTGTAAAATTCAAAACTAAAATAACTTGCTATACCTGCAAATATGTAATTCAAAGACCAAAATGGGTTATTTTAACACAACAATTACATTAATAATTGTTTTTTCTATAAATTTGTACTTCGGATTTATAGAATATCATGAGATAATATAGTAAATGTGCAAGTAAATATAGTGTAACTAATCATTTCTTGAGTTCTTGTTCGTTTCCATTGTGGTTGATTGTATTGAGTTAAGTAAGCACATAAATCAGGTGCTATTTAATTTTGTTTTTCGTTCTGCGAATAATGTAACGCATGTCTTGCCACAAGCTACTTATTCTATGTCAGAAGTAGGGGAGTGGCATGTCACTCCACCTAATTTTCTTGTTCGTTCTTTGGAGTTGGATTCAATTATTTAATGCAAGTTCGCTTTTATTCAAAAAAAAAAGGAAATCAGATTGCGTTTTTATACATTTGAATAACATATATATTTTCCTTGAGATACGTTATCTATCTATTTAGTTCGACAATACACATTTACGTAAGGATTTTCAAATGTATAATGCTAGGGTTTGTCAAGATTTTTGCAATATATAATTTTAAGTTTATGTGTGTTTTCTATCTTGCTGCTTCATCAAGGTTGCAGTTTCAGACAAGGAACGAGCTTTGCGAAGGAGGCTTAACAAAATTGCTGAAAATGCAGATACATCCACCTTAAACGGTGTTAACTACGTATTGAAAGGTGCACACACTGTTCGAATCCTACTTTTTGCCATCTAATTTCTATGGCTTGCTTGTTTTCACCGAGGTTGAATCCAACACATTGATGAAAACTTGAAACTACCATGGAGAGAATAACAAATTATCTTGTCGTCGTTATGTTTTGAGTAAAATGCAATGTGTGTATTTGAAGTTTGGTCATTGTGCAATGTGCATGTGTACCTCAAGTTCAACAAATGCAAAGTGTGTACTCCAACTTAATTTCTGTTTTGTTGCAAAGTTTGTAATTCAACTTTCTGTTTTGTTGCAAAGTGTGTACTTCCGTCAACATATATTTAACACCGTCAATGTATAAGCTGAGATATTATCGTAATTTCAGTTTAGTTTTGTTGAGCTAATTTCAGTCTTGCATTTTGTGTTTCTTACGACTTAAAAGTCCATCTGGTGTATTTCTTCTCCATAGAAACATATTTTCTTCTCCAAAAAAGGCTCCTCCTAAGTCCTATCCTACCATATGTAATTAGTAAGGTGATAGACTTTCATCAGAAGGAGAATTGTGTACTGCCTCCTTTCTGAAAACTCACTGAAACTTGGGACCATGGTTAAATTCACTAAAACTTAAACTTTGTGTGCAGAAATTGTATCCCTCATTTATGAATCATGCTTCCTCAGTGATCTCTTTTACAAAAAACAGTGCAACACTTTCTTCAGCTTGAGTTCTTATGATCTCCTCCTCTACCATTTTTACAAAAATTTCCCATTGATTTAGAGAATCCTAGACTGTTCTCATCAGATTTGCAATGCCTCAGTCACCCGTACAACTGCTGCAATTTTCTCGGTACCTCTAAAAAGTTTCAAGACATCACCAAGCACCTCTGAATCCATAAGTACACTGCTTTCTCCACATTTGTAATCTCCAAGCTACTCGAAACATCCTGCAGGCCAGACTTTCTCATCTTGCCATTATCAGCGATAGTTGGCTGGCATCGAAAAGAAGAGCACCGTTCATTTCCTGAACCACAAATTGCAAGAGAGTGGTTCTTTCATCTGCACCTTTTACATCGACGAGCTTAAGGAGAGTATCAAGCTTAATAGCCTAGGCACTGCCACCGTTTGTACAAGTTGAAGAAACCTAAATTGTAAGACTGAAATTGAATTAACAAAACTAGTCTGAAATTATGTTAATACCGTCATTTTTGCTTACAACCTATAGTTAGTTGTATCTGAATAGATTAGGCTCCATTTGGTTGCTACAACTCTGTAATGGTTGTATCCGAAGCTCTGAATCGTAGCGACAGTTTGAACACGTGTACCCCATTCAATCGTACTAGTTGTCCTATATCTAAATTTCTAAAATGCAGGTTTATTCATATTAACTGTCAGAATTTAATAGTACTACTTTGTCATCCTCACAAAAGATCAAAGTCCTCTGTCATTATCAGGTAGGTTGATATACTCATAGTTTGATGCGGTGTGATTGTTCTAGACCATTTAATTTTATCAAAGTTTCTGCCGAACTTATGTCTATGTTGAGTTGTTAGTGATTGTTATGAAATGCATGTTTCAATACTTTACATGTTGCTATACAAGTGTTATAATCTTACATCTTGTGATCATTGTCGTTATAGATTGATATATGAAGCTCATGTTCAATCACTTTTCATGTTATTCTACAAGTTTCAATAGTTATCATACACACAACTTGTTTCTCATGTTAAAATTTGTAACCCTTCTTTTATTTTGCAGAGGTCGTAAAAGTTTACAGTATCACAATTCCTCTATCCATTTTACCAAGCTAAATGTAAGTTCATTGTGTAAGCGCATAGCTAGTCCATTTAAATCCAAGCAGTCTGTTGAAGTATTGTGGTCGCTTCGAAAAGAAGACAAGGTTTTGTTAGAGGACGAGCTACGGAGAGATTTTCCGAGGCTGATACCAATAGAAAATGGACTTATGTATGGTAAAGTAGAGGCATAACTCTGTGCTTTGACAAACTCAGAATTATGTAACAAAAGGTTCATTGTAGTCTGTAGACGGAGAACTTAGTTTTTAGTATCATAATTGATGTACATTGCCCAGTTGATTTTTATTTATACTTGGCCCATATGAACATTCAACATTGTATTATTTCTGGACAAAAGAGTTTCACGAAAGTAGATAGAAGGGTTCAGATTTTTGTTTAAGGAAACTATTGGTCAATTCTAGTTAATAACCCAATTAATTTCTTTTTACATATTTTTGAATAAAAAAGATCAAATATTTTTACAATTTCCTAGATTCACAAATGCTGTTGAAATTGAGGCAATTTTTTAAATTTATAAAATCAAACACGGTACAACTATGGTTGTAAAAATCGGTAATCGGTGTATAAATCGGTTGAGTTATCGATTTAAGATTAATCGGGAATTAATCAGAATAATAATCGAATATTATAATAATATTTAAAATACTAGTGTAATTTACAATTGAACATATTATTTTAAATAAATTCATGGGAATAATCGAATTTCAAAAATCAAATCGGTTGATTATCTTACAGAATATTAATCGGGGATTAATCGACTAAATCGGAAATTTTTAGAACCATGGGTACAACAAGCAAATCATAAAAAATCATGATAAAAATGTAATGATCCCAAATTCAACAAATTATATTTTTTGTAGAATAAATTTATTATTTGGCATAACTTATTATCCACATATCTTGTACACTTGCATAAACTTTTTTTTTTTGAAAAAATAGAAAAAAAATAAAAAAAAATTATTTTAAGTTGCTCAAATTGCAAATAACTTGGTAAGTATTTGATTAAATAAAAGCTTTTATTCTTGGAAGAGAATGAATCAAATAAATTACTAAACTTAATAGTTTCCATTGTAAATTCCCCCAAAAGTAAACCTAGAAATAGTTACCTCACTGCACCACACCACAAGAAGCTGCTGAGAAAGAGGGCGGGAAAAGAAATCAGCGAGAGAGAGAGAGAGAGAGATGAAAATGGAAGTGGAGAATGCAAAGAAGCAAGAGAGATCAGTGGAGGACCGTTACACTCAGTGGAAATCACTTGTTCCTGTTCTTTACGATTGGCTTGCTAATCATAATCTCGTTTGGCCCTCTCTTTCTTGCCGGTCTGTATCTATCCCTTTTACATACTTACACTAGGGTTTATGTCTACTTTTTTAAAGCTATTACTTGTTTCTCGTGCTGTAATTTGTTAATTGGTTGTGGTTTTAGGTTTTATTTGTTTCGATTAGTTCGTGTTTGGGGCAGTGTTGTTTGTTAATGTTATTGCATGATGTTTGGGGTGAATTTAGGGCATTTTTGTTTTTTGATTGTTGATGGTGTCAAGTTGTTGAAATGTTTGTGGTTGTTAATTTTTATGAGAATTTATGTGTTTTTTAAGTGATGTGGAGGTGGGATTTTATCAAAATAATTATAAGCTATAGTATATTTTAGTTGCTAGAGCAAGTCCAACATTGTCGATGTCGTAGTGAGTTATTTATTAATATTATAAAATGATGACAAGTGTTGGTAATTTAGGACACTATTTTGTATTTCAACTCGAGCAACACTCCCTATACTTATTCCTTATTATTAGTATTAGTATTATAATAATAAGTTTGTCAAGAGAGGGGAAAAAGTGGAAAAAAGAGAGAGGTGGAGGAAAGGAGGTAAATGATTTTTTTTATTGATAAAAAGGAAATAGGAAATGACTAGGGATTACTTATAATTTCTAGGGAAGCAATAGGATACTGTTGGAGCATAATTTTGTGCCAAATTCCCTAAATTTAACTTAGGACATCATTTAAGTAAGTAAGCTGTTGGACTTGCTCTTATATGCTATAAGCCTATAACTAAGACACAAAATAAAATTGAGATAATCAATGAACAGAAGATATGTGGTTTTTTTATAATGCGTTGTGAATAATATTTGTGACGTCTCTGAAGATAATAATAAAATGATTGATGCAATTCATCTAATTGAGGTAGTTAAACATATGTGTAAGCCTTCAAATAAAGAAGGTAAGTGTATAGGAATAACAAGAAGAAAATGGAGATAACTTATCTCAAAAAAAAAAAGTCGAGGTTGAATTTTATCACTGGGTTAAAGTAGAATTTGCCCAGTACATACAAACTTATTGCAATGAACTTCTAACTTTACGCGTTTCAATCATTACGCGAAAAACCTTTTTCGATATACTTCTTCACCACTCCATGTTTAGAATAAAATTAAAAACAAATGTCTAATTGAGTATATATGAGGGTATTTTTGTATTTGTGTTTTTATAGAAACGGATAAACCCTAGAGAAACGAGAAACTGCAAGGGGAATGGAAAGCCTAAGATTTTGATAGTAAATGAGTTACCATAGCAAAGAAGGGAATTGAAAAGTCTCTTGCAGATTCAGATTACAATTCAAGAAAGATTACTACACAAGATCTTTTAAAGAGGGAACCAATTATTAATATAAAAAATTAAATATATAAACAAATATGTACATGTTATATAATGTATGTAATTTACATGAAAGTTTAAATTAAATTAGAAATGTTAATATCTCATTGTAAATATTAATTGGGTCATGCTGTGCAATTGGGCCTTATTGGGCCTCAGTCCTTACTCGAAAGGCCATCAAGCATTAATGAGTAGTTGGTTGGTTCGGTTTGCTTTGATTAGTATTTTGCTATATAGAATAGTGTAGGGAGGGTTTTATAAAGAAGAAAGATCAATTGAATTATATTGTGGGGAAAGTATAGGGCGAGAAAAGAAAGTAGAGAGAGAGAGAGAGAGAGAGAGAGAGAAATGAAAATGCAAGAGGTGAACACAAAGAACCAAGAGAGATCAGTTGAGGGTTACGCTCAGTGGAAATCACAAGTTCCTGTTCTTTACGATTGGCTTGCTAATCACAAACTCGTCTGGCCCTCACTCTCTTGCCGGTCCGTATCTATCTTTTCAAATACTTACACATCGTCGTAATTTTTGGGTTTTAAAGTTATTAGTTGTTTCTCGTTCTGTAACTTGTTATTTCGTTGCAGTTTTAGCTGTTTTGTGTTTTGGTTAGTTCATATTTGGGTGAATTTAGGGCATTTTAGCTTTTTAATTACGATTGGCTTGCTAAGCACAATCTCGTCTGGCCCTCACTCTCTTGCCGGTCCATATCTATCTTTTCAAATACTTACACCTCGTCTTAATTTTTGGGTTTTTAAAGTTATTAGTTGTTTCTTGTTCTGTAACTTGTTATTTAGTTGCAGTTTTAACTGTTTTGTGTTTCGATTAGTTCTTATTTAGGTAAATTAAGGGCATTTTAGCTTTTTAATTGTAAATGTGTCAAGTTGTTAAAAAGCTTGTGGTTGTGAATTTATATGAAAATTTATGTTTTGATTTTTTTGGTTTATTGATGTAGTGGATTGTTGGAAATGTTGAGTTACAACCGCGCGGAAGGGTAGGGGATGTTATAAAAAATATTATAACCAATATAGATTATATGGTATAAATAAACACAAACTGAAACGGAGATCATAAATGAACAAAAGACATGTGGTTTTTTCAAATGTATAGTGAATAATCCATTTGAGTTGGTGAATAATCCCTGTGAGGTGTTGCGGAACAAGAATTGAACAAATTAACTTGTATGTATTTTGTGCTATTATTTAGAAATTAAATTAACTATTATTGATTAGGTATTTTAGTTATGTTAAATAAGTTATTAGGAACATTCTAGTAGAATGATGTAAGGATTTGTTTCCCTTAATTAATTATGGTAAGGACATTTTGATAAGTATTTAGTTTTCAGGAAATTGCTTGCCTCCTAGTAATAGACTAATAGTTATCTTTATAAACTCTTGTATTTTTTTATTATGAAATCAAGATGAAGTATCTGAATTAAATCTGTGAATTTATTGTGTGTTGTTGATTCTTTGCGGAGATAGGCCCTTATCCCCTCGTTCTACCCTTTCGCCAGAGCTACCATTTTTTCACCCAGACACTAGATTCCTGCCACCATTAGCTTCCAACAGCCACCAGCAGCCACTACCATCCACCAGCAGCCACTATCCAGCCACCAGTAGCCGCCAGCAAGCTGTCAACAGCCACTCTTTCACCTAGGAACCCTAATATTGGTCATATATATCTATATAATTCATCAAATCTCGCATATTATCTGATTTTCTTGTGATAAAAAAATACACATCGTGAAACCTTATCTATTTCACTTTCATTATTGGATCCATACAACTTTGATTATACAAGATTATATGTGAAGTGGCAACACTATGATGATTTAATTGAACTAGAGTTTTTTCATCATTGCACTAGAGTTGAATTTGTCCGGCTATGTATGTACACACAAACTCATGGCAATCAACCTCTAGCTTTATGTGACGGCTGTGTTCTGCTTTTTATATTTAAGCGATATAGTATCTAATCCCGAATTATTAATGCTATAAATGGTTATTCTTTTTTTGAATGTTTGGTTTATTTTTGTAGATGGGGTCCTGTGATTGAGCAAGCTACTTACAAGAATCGTCAGCGTCTTTACCTTTCTGAACAGGTTACTTACTTTTACTGCATAATGTTTCCCATTTCAGAATCATATTGGCCATTTTTTTTTTACAAGTTTGTATCCTTTTCTAGTTTGTTTTCTTACTATGCTTACCTTTATTTTCCTTTTTCATCTTTCTTTCAGACAGATGGTACTGTCCCTAATACACTTGTTATTGCGAACTGTGAAATTGTGAAACCCAGGGTTGCTGCCGCAGAACACATATCACAGGTGAAATAATATCATCTCCTTTCTTTTCTCCATTTACTACCGAGTTCCGATTGATCTCTTTTTACTAATTCTTATTTTAACTCGGATTATGTTGTGTTAGTTCAATGAAGAGTCGCGTTCCCCCTTTGTGAAGAAGTTTAAGACCATTTTACATCCTGGCGAGGTAACTTACAGTTAAGCAATATAAGTTTTTATGATTTTACATACGTGATTTTTTATGTTACATACTTAATTTTTTCTGTGAAGTGAAAAACATTAATCATGCATCATAAAAATAAGTAAGTTTTAAAATCAAGTGCACAGTGAAGAATTAAGGGACCGACTTGAGAACAATTTACTGCGAAGAATATATATATTTCTTTAATTGTTTTGGGTAGACACTGCCCGTCCTAGACCGGTAAGGGTTTGGTTATGGTCTTAGTATTCTGAACCCAAAAATAATTGGCTGATTTTGGACCTGGACCTAAGTAACCTGAAGTTGATTCAACCCAGTGCAAAGTCGCGCACCGTTTTGCCACCTTTAGACGCAAGTAAATAGTGCTGGTTCCAAAATATTCTTTAAAAGGCTACATGAAAAATTAATTTAAGTGTGCATGTTGAATGTATTAGCAAAAGAGAAAAAACTAAAATAGATTACAAGGACTAAAGCATTCTTGTAAAACTTTTGTGGATCTAAAATAGTGCTAGATTTTGAAGTTTGTTTGAATTTTTTTGATAAATGATTTACCAAGTTTGCATAAAAGCTTCCCATTTTAATTTAATAAGGGCTCACTTTTAATATTATGATTAAATTGAAGTAAGCAATATTACTAAATTATTATGATTTTGTGGGGAACATGTGTCCCTATTTGTATCATCCCTTTGTTATAATACCATTATTACTTTGAATCATTAGTGCTCAATACAGTGTTAGGTTTTTGTTGTGCAAACCTGTTTAGATTACAATATACTCCTGGATCATGAAAGAGCTTTTACAAGAAATTTGGCCCTTGTTTTGTTATTATATCTTGTGATGTGTAACGTTTGTGCAATGTTTATATCTAATATGGTGCTTCTTTATCTCATATTGTCATGTCGCTACACTGCCTCACTTTTTTTTTGAACTTTTAATATGTTCTTTTTACTCAGTCACATGTAATCTAGTATTTTAATATGCATCCTGAAACATGCTTCCAGGTGAATCGGATTAGAGAGCTGCCACAAAACAGCAACATAGTTGCTACACACACAGACAGTCCTGATGTATGCTCTTTCTTTCCATATCTTATTTTTATTGACTTGCAGTTTTTGTGATTATGTTGACTAGGCTGTTGAAATAGTTTAATGTCTTTTAAATCTTGATTGCTTAAATTAGGTCCTAATTTGGGATATCGACAGTCAGCCTAATCGCCAAGCAACCCTGGGAAACCCAGTGTCTCGTCCAGATCTGGTGCGCAATCTTCAGTAAAGAGCAGTTCTTTTGATCCTTCTGCTGTTGTCTTCGTGTTTACCATAATGTGAATCGTTCAAACATATAGAATATGATGTTGCCTAAGTGTAGTACTTACCCTTATTTGGTTCACATTGCCTTACCTTTTAACTGCCATTGTGCAGATACTGACTGGGCATAAGGATAACGCGGAATTTGCACTAGCGATGTCTCCAACCGAACCCTTCGTGCTTTCTGGAGGTATTGTTTTCTAAAATATCATTATTTCATTGGATTCTAGGTGCATGTTTGTGTACATATGTTTTACATTGCATATTGAATAGGTACAAGAAACTACATTGACATTACTTCGTTAACCCTTGCAGTTGGTATTACTAGTTTAAGTGAATATTTGCATGTTATTACCTACATGAAGGATTATCAGGTTTATGAGAAATCTCTTCGGTGGACAGGGAAAGCAAGTATAAGTGTACAGATAGCTATGCTGATATTACGTGTCTTTGTGCCTGAACCATATGTAATGTCTGCAGGTTTTAATTGTATAGCAACTGACTTTTGCTGACGTATTTACTTACTGTAGTTTGAATTCTACCCACTTGAGAAAGTTTCCCAGAATATAATGCAATCATATAGGTTATCTGTTTGCAAAGTATATACCATATGGCAATGAAGAGTAGCTGTTTTAATTCATTAGCATGGAATCAATTGTTAAAATGTGGATATTTAAGTTAAAAAGAATATTTGAGCTGGAGATTTAAGTTGAAAGAGTGATCACTGACTAGTATCAACTATCAAGCATCACATATAGATCTAATGATATTATTTTTTTGTTCCAGGAAAGGACAGGCTTGTGATACTATGGAGTATTCAGGATCACATTTCTTCCTTGGCTACAGATCCAGGATCTACAAAATCTTCTAGAGCAGGGGGCATCAAAACCTCCAAGGGTGATGGAACTGATGACTCACCATCATCTAGCCCTTCCATACAAGCTCGTGGGACTTTCCAAGGGCATGAAAATACTGTTGAAGATGTGCAGTTTTGCCCCTCAAGGTATCTGGGGAATGCACCCTCTAAGATGCATCAGTCCTGTTAAGATATCACTTGGTCTTTACTTTCTATATAAACGTACTTGTTTTTTTTCACTGAATATACTGCTTTATGTCACACATGATACAAGATTGTATGTTAGTATGATTTGTCTCTTATGGTGATTATAAGTAGAAATATCACCATAGCAAGGCTGTGAAGGCAAAATAGCATGTTGCTTTGTCTATCCTCTTTGTAGCAGTAAACCTGCTGTTATGCTATCTGCCTTGTGCTTTCTTACTTAAATTCAACTCTTCTATTGTGAAGTGCACAGGAGTTCTGCAGTGTAGGGGATGATTCCTGCCTTATCTTGTGGGATGCAAGAAGTGGTTTTACTCCAGCCATCAAGGTTAAGTTCGTCTCACTATTTTATTATGTTGAGGACCATAAGTTATATGTAAACCAAATTATCGTGGCTCGCTTTTTTAAGCTAACAGACAGATTTTTGTCTTTGCAAAATTTGATGTGCAAGTGCTGGGTAAGAATACGGCCCCAAAACTGAAAAATTGGTATATGCAAATGTTGAACTCTATTAGCATCTGTCATTTATCTCAAAAAGACGGCCTTCATCAGCTAGCATCATTAATTTAAAGTTCTTAGAAAGTCATAGTTGTGAATGATCAGAAACATTAACTTGTTTATCATAGGATACTACTGTTCGCTGTTATTACTATCTTATGTTATTCTGGCTGTAGTTAGGGACTTGTGCACTAAATGATCTCTTGAATCCTACCCATCAGCTTTTACTTCGAGTTATGGTGTTGCATGAAGCTTATAGTCTGAAACTCTGAATTTGTTTCTTTTACAGGTTGAAAAAGCTCACGATGCTGATCTTCACTGTGTGGATTGGAACCCTCATGATGTAAATTTAATACTGACCGGGTAAGTATACTTTCTCAAAATTTCTGTTTGTGCCAGTCATTGTTGTCCAAATTGTTAGTTCACATTTCTACATAAGTTGTAGTACTTCAAAAGCATATAATATTTCAGATGTTCCATTTCAGTGATTAGAGCTTAGTGACTTTTGTATCTACTTTTTTTTTTTCCTCTTGGAGTGTTGCTATTAATCATTTTTTTGGCTCTCAAGGTCCGCTGATAATTCTGTACGCATGTTTGACCGCCGTAACCTCACTTCGGGGCCTGTACACATATTTGCGGGTCACAGTGAAGCTGTCCTCTGTGTTCAGGCATGTATATATATATATTTATATATGGATTAGCTCCTGAATCTTGTGAGTGAGTATTAACTGTATTTGCTAAGCTATTGATTATCTTGTAAACTTAAACTTGCTTCATCTTCAGTGGTCTCCAGATAGGTCATCTGTCTTCGGAAGTTCTGCAGAGGATGGCATTCTGAACATGTGGGATCATAAGCTGGTGTGAACGAAAACCTCGGATACTTTTTATTAATTTTGATAATGTTTCTATCATCATCATATGGAAATTTGTGAAGTTTTAGATCAGGACACAGAAACAACCCCCCACCCCCACCCCCACCCCCACCACATACACACATGCAAAAAGGGTAGTAAGATAAAGAAAAGTGAGGTTGCAGGAAAAGGTTTAAAAGGTAGTACTAAGGATCCCTGTCTCATATAGACTGGATGCTATACAAGTTAGGACATAGTAGAGGCTCAGGTGTCATTTGAGAGTGGCAAGGATTTGAACATCCAATACAACTAGATTTGCAAATATTACATCTTGTTTTCAATGTTATGATAATATGACATACTATTATTGAGCTAGTGGATGACCTATTGCTAAGCTCATCAACGTTGCATTTGTTACCTTAATATAACCTTCCATGTACTGATAACCATCAATAACAGTTTATATCAGTCATGGTCAATTATATATTACAGAGTATATGTAGATATCATACCTTTTGCATTACCAATTACTATTTGTCTATTTATTTACGGAGACCCTAAATAAAGTAGCAACCAAGGACAACCCTAGCGAATTGCAAAAGAGTATTTCGATGGTACTGTGTATTCCGTAGTCCATGCACAATAGTCTCATACACGTCCAAGAATTTGGTACCACCGTTCTTTCTGTTGCATCTACTATTTGGCAACACCATTTCTTTTTTAGAAGCTCCAGTTCATCTACTTTGTGATAAACACAGTTTACTTTCTCTTCTCTCAAATCTCAGTGTACTGATTACTCTCCTTGGAATAGGTGTTCATGGTCCTGCTTTTGAACCAAGGATGGTTTACCATCCTTTGTTCAAAACTTGTGGGCTATTGCCTCCTTTGGTATATATCCATAGTATCCCTTCCTGCTATAGTACATTTGCAGATTATTAGTATAAACACTAAAAGAATAAATGAAAAGATAAATTATCCTGTACCACTGTTTAGACCTTGTTTTGTTTAAAAGTTAGAATGAATTTCTAATGATTTTTATTCTGATTTAGATTGGCCAGCAAGATAATCCAAAGGGCTTATTCTTCCGGCATGCTGGGCACAGGTTTACATTCTCCGTCATCTTGCCATCTTTTAAAAAAAAAAAAATAAAGCTCGCATAAAAGCATGCCTTGTCTAGTTAGATCAGTTGCTCATGTACATGGTCTATACTGGACTAAATTCAATGTCGTTAAGAGTAACAGATAACAATTTTTGTAAGCACGATTTATCAGGATTAAAATTTTCTGTATTCTACTTGTACATGATAAGTCATTAGGGGTTGTTAACTTTATTAGATTCTTACCTATTTAAATTGTTATTGTTTGTAAATGTAGAGACAAAGTTGTTGACTTCCACTTCAATTCTTCCGATCCATGGACAATTGTTAGTGTCTCTGATGATTGTGAAAGTACAAATGGGGGTGGAACGCTGCAGGTAATGACTAATCTCTATGTTGTATGAGTGCACATGAGTGCATCAGCGTACAAATACTAATAGAAGAAGTAGAATGTCAATTTTACATGTCCTATGAATCTTAATCGTTAGAATATTCTACCTCAACTGCCCTTTCTTCGCTGGCCCATACTATTTCTTCTACATGTTTAATTTGATACATTATTGAATACAATTTCTTGTTAAAAAGACGTAAAGGTTTTGTGTACATTAATGTAAACTTTTAAGTATTTAATTGTCAAGAAGCCTAACACTTAAAACGGGATACGAGTAATGATGAAGAATTGGTAGAGTATCAATACCTAGTACCATATCATGTATGGTTTTCCCTATGTATTTATGCCTTGTGCTGCTTCTTGGAGAAGGAACCTTGCTACTCAAACTTTGAGCTTCAATGTTCCGAAAAAAATGTTGTAGGTGCCCACAATAGCAAACTAATTTTTTTTGCCCTCAATTTGTGGGTACTTATAACTTAAAAGCAAAACCATTTAAATAATCTGTCTGAACAGTTACGACTGCTGGTACCGATGGTTTATATAACACTATAATGTTTGAATTTCTTTGTGATGCCTTCAAATTTCCATTCCAAGTCTTTTGTCTAATAATATGAACATTTACATATGTTGTAGCCTTGTAGGTTTTGTTAATAACGAACCTTAAATTAAAAGTAATTCTTTAGTATTTTTCCGTTTCAGTTTTCCTGGTCAAGGAAGGCATTTCTGTTTCTCACACGTCATGTTTTATGTTTAATATATATATATATAAGCAAGTTTTTGTGGTGCAGATATGGCGGATGCTTGATCTGTTATACAAACCTGAGGAGGAGGCTCTCGCGGATCTGGAGAAATACAAGAGCCACTTGCTTTCATGTTCGGCTTAGTACTTGTTAATTAGCAAATACTGGGTTTTGACTTAAGAATTTTATCATCCTTGTGTGGAGAATTTGCAGATACCTGCTTGTTTAACAAATGGCTTTAGTACAAGTAATGCAACAACCTTGAATCATAACTGCCTTTTTGTTATTTTTCTCTTTTAGTTTCGCCATCTAAAATAATAACCATTCATAAAAAGAAAGGAAAAAAATTAGATAGAGCACATTTTTCAATTTGCGTTTCCTTGCATCTATCAAGTTCTCTGATTAACAGCTCAGAGAATTAAATTCAAACAATTCGAAAGAAGGTTGTAAAATATTGCAAATTTCAAGAGAAAACTCTCAACTTTGGTCAGGTAAAAGAGAACATTCCAAATTTCCAATAACAAATATTAAAATTAATTTACGGGCAAGAAAATTTTCAGTCCAAATTATATATTATGGGTCATACAAATTACTAAGATGTTGGTTACCATACCACGTATGTCATGCAACTCTTCCATATCGATATTGAGAATATGTTCTGTTATCTGTGTGTTAGTTTTTACTACGTACAACCAACAATGTTGCAACTAAGCTGAGAACATCTGCATCAATTTTCCGACGTTCTTGATCATGATATCTTTCGTTGTCTTCGAATCCGAGGGGCAATTATAACATTAAAAATTTAGTAGCGAGTTAAAAGCAGAACTTGAAAAAAAACAAATAAAAAACTGGCTTATTGAAACCCTGGTATGTAAAAAAATTTCTCTGGTGCTATGTTCCTATGTAGCCAGAATGCCAGATAGTGAAGTTTCCATGCTCTGTTTTGCTGGGAAGGGAATTTGATCATTAAAAATTAAATAGAAAAAGATGTAATTTTATCCACTAAAACAAGAATTAATGCCCATATCTTGCTTGCACTCCATTTATTCAGAAACTAATAGCATTGAGTAATTAATTTTCTAATTTTTATCGCTCTTTTTCATTCATGCTTTTCTCTTTTCTACTACCCTATGGAAGTAAAGTTTTACCGAAGAAGCTTGCAGAAATCAACTAGCATTCAACTAGTTACAAAGCATACTACTGAAGAGCTTTGTGTTGTCCAAGCCTTTTAGCAAATTCTTTATCACAATATTCAAATATCAAGCAATGAGAAAATTGCTTGCAAGTTGCGAGTAATAACAAATGTTACATTAATAATTTAGTCTAAAAAGCCAGAAGCTTTGCTACTATTTGCTCATGGCCATGCTTGTTGAACTCCTGCCCAGTCTTCTTTTGCGTCCACGGGCAAGGACTTCAAAGAGAATACTAAATTATATACATCAATTTTTTCGGCAATCATCTTGATCATCTGTTTCGCTTTGGAGCATGTGGTGTGTTGCATATCTGTACAACTTCACTATGACATGACAAAGCCAAAGAATCTGGTGACCTTGGAGGTGTGGTAGCTATTTTGAGAAAAGAACTTCTTTACTTGGAACTGTAAAAATAATTAAGAGGGTAGTATAAATTGTCGCTCTCCAATTCCTTGGAAGAATCAGCTGCAGATCACCTCTACTGAGAGTTTTTTCATGACATTTGGACATGGATCACCTCCAAAAAGTTCTGGTGCTACAACTACTGAGCATGCATTTTGCCCAATGCAGTACTGCAACACAGAAAATCAGAGTGAATTATTTTAAAAGAGATTTAAAAGTTTAGAAATTGCTTTGACGAAGTATTTAAAAGTCTGGGATCACTTAAGTTTAAAAACAATTCTCAAGCTGAAAGTGTTTGTCTTTCAGACGAAGAGTTTTGTTTCTTGTTGCTGTCAAATCAGTAATATTTCAAGAAAATAATCTAAGCATACCCTTTCAAAGGCGTCATAGGACTTGTGAGCATGACAAGATCCCTCCTGGAAGCTTCCACAAGAACCTAATGGTGTTCCAAAGCTGGCAAATTTGACTGAAGAAATTTTCTGTCCAGGTGCACATGAGAGGTGGGCTCTTGGCCTCAGGGGTTTGTTCATTTTACCTGAGTGTTGCATTTCATAATTCATTAGGGTTGGCTGCCATTCATAAATATCAGCACATACGCTTGCTACTTCTCTTTTTGCCAAGGTGATACCATAAGGATTTCCACCCAATTCTTCAAATAAAACCAACAAGTTTCCTGTTGGCTTCAGCCATGATCGAGGCACATGATACCTGAAATTAAAATTATGTCGGTCAATTAACTGTTTACTGTCAGAAGGAAGTTTTGTAGAAGCAAATTTCCGCTAACCATCTTTGGGAAGCCTCCCCGCAATTACTTTGACATTTCTTCTCATTAAACCAACCAGTATAGCTACACTGACTACAAGTACCAGAGGCTTTATATGCAGGCCAGTAGCGCCCAATGCTTTGCCCATTTATCCATACTTGACCTTTACTCATGGTGTTCATATCCAGAGCTAATGGATGATTTCCAACTGGAGCGTTGAAAGTTGTCTGGAAACATGATAAGTGTATCGTTAGCACTCAAGATTACCTATTATTTAGTTTTTCACAGTATTCTCTGTTTTGGTTCAGAAGCACAAAAATTGAATTTCCCAATGTTGTTGTCAGGTAGAGATCATTTCATATATAATGATTTTTTGCTGAAGATGAGCTTACTCACCTTGTACCATGTAAGTGGCTGCTTTTGAGCTACAACTGAACCTTCAGACCACTCAGTAGTAGAACTTCCAGTGAGAGAGTGAAGACTCAAAGCTTCACCGTTCAGACCAACCTGGTAAGACCATTTTTGCCATGTCAAATCTCTCCTTCCCTCATTAAGCCCATTGAGAGTAACTGGACCTAGAACTCCAGCATTCCACCTCTCAAAATGTGTACCTACATTCTGAATTCATAAATGCAGAAGTTGTTAATTTATTTCTAATCTAAGATAAATATTAGCTCATCATATATTCTATGAGTTTTGCGGTTATGCATATTCTTCTCTCAGTTTTCCATCTGACCCTTTGGGTTTTGACTATTTAAAGTTGCAATCAGATCCAAGTCCAAGCCATTAATAAGAATCCGTAAGATAATAGTTTACTAAGGGATGATGTACATACCGGGAGGCCGACAGCAATGCTTAATATTGAAATCTTGTTAACCCCAGCTCTTAGATACACACTGCGACTAAAAGTTACTTTTGGGCTGTCTATATTTCCATATACGGATCCTGTCAAAAGTAAAGAGACTTAGTAAAGAATGACTAAACAGCAGCATATGGCTTCTATATAATGCCTACGGATATTTTTGTTAACTATGTACCATTACATATCTACAAAAGAAAACCAAAAAATTAGCAGATGCTACGAAGAAGCAGATTAGAAAGTGACTAGTTCTGCCAATCTAGCTTAACATAAACAAAGAGTATCTGCTGAAATTATATATAGCCAGTCTCAATAATATTACCACATGTTGCATATCTATAGCATCATACCTGTTAGTTGACCGTTGATGAAAACATGCAAAGCGTGACCAGCGGAGAAGACTGTTAGAACAGGCCACTTCCCACCTCTCAAATGCCTTTCATTATAGTTGATCTTGACACTGGTCAAGAGAAATGGAATGTTGAGATTAGGGACATAAGAAAATAGACTAAACCGTTCATGAAATGGAAAAAGAGATCCATGCAGAGAGGCAAATACTTACTCTGTGTTGTACCACAAATAATCAGAAACATCTCTGGTGGTATTTATTTGTTCTAACAATCCAACTGCTGTAAATGTCCTATCTTCATAAGATGTGGTCTCATCATTGTATGATTGCCAAGAAAATGTTCTGCTAACAGGAGTCATCTTCATTTGTGCACTTTGTGCGCCCATCTGTACAATCAGAGTTAATTAGATAATAAAATTTGTTCACCTGAATGTAATGAAGGATAAGAATATCACCGAAGTAAAATACGTATGCTTTAACAACAGAAAAAATATGTTATGTAAAAATAAATAAATGCTGCTCTCACCCTTGCTGTATTGTAAACTGTGTTCTTGCAGTCAGGAAGGATGCTGATAGACCAAGGAGGTAAGTTGTAGTGCATATTGTTAAATGCTACTTTAGCAAAAGAATTTTTGTCGTAGTTTGCAAGAAATGCAGCACAAGCTCCTGACTTTGATCTGAAAACATTAGCCTGTATGGTACCCACAGAAAGCAAATATTAGAGTTTAATATTTATCCTAATTTAAAACCGACCAGGCGACTAGCTTACTGCAGAGACTGGAGAAATTCTAACCTCGTGATAGCTTCCTAGTACTATTCTAGTGGGATCTCCAGACACTAACGCTGTCTCACACAATTTTATTGCTCTGTGCAGATCTTTCAGATGACCCCATTTAGGTTGCCTTAATAGCCCTAAAATAGGAATTAAAAGTCATTAAGACTTTACAAGTAGCTAACTCATAGAAGTACATGACAGAATATATATATAACATGTAACTCGATTCTTAAAAAGCTATTTATTGAAGTTCTGATGTTCTTACCATATTCATCAAGAGGAGCATCATAATCATAACTAGTAGCAATAAAAGGACCACCAGCAGTCCTGCCAAAGTTTGTTCCTCCGTGGTACTGGAAGCATAGAAGCAAGTAACTTAATACTGGTGTGACATACATATAAAGGGGCCAAGGGAGACATCTAAACCAAAATACAATTTTTGTGAGTATTCAAAATTACCATGTAATAATTAACAAAAGATCCACCCTTCTGTATAAACCTTGCAATTGAAAATGCTAGGTCTTCGGCTGGACGGTATGGGACTGCACCTCCAAAATTAGTAAACCTGCACCAAAAAAATAAATGAACACTGGCCAGTACATGATTTATAGCACTAAAGCTGTGTAAGTACAACACTGAAAGAAGGAAACCAAGCATTAAGTTTGAAAAGCATCCAAAAGATTTACCAGCCCGTCCAGGCTTCAGTCCACATCTTTGGTTTATATGCTTTGTTGGGAGAGAAGTAATCACAGTAAAAACCATTGCAAGCATTGATCTATAAATGATAAGACACGAGGTTAAAAGTCAAATCACGAGCAAAAAAAATATATTAAAAAGTCACTTTAAAATGCTACACCAGACAAATGGAAACCGCACAAAAGGAGAACATAGCACCAACACCACTAAACACTTACAACGGGATCAGGGGCATCGTCTTGCTTGCACATGACCCATGGAACTCCGGTGCCTAGACCCACAGCCATCTCAGCTGCCCACTTCGCATAAGCTTTACCAGGAGCACCAAATTCATTTTCCAGGGGTCCATATTCATTCTCAATCTGTCACACATTAAAGCACAGACCTCTCAACATCTTCAAAATTTTAATAAATTTCAAAATCATATTGAGCAAGATATATGAGAAAAAACAATTAACTTGGCTACTTCAAATTTTAATACCTGAGACATTATTATTGGGCCACCTTGAGACTCATAAAGCCTTTCTGCTTTCATCATATTCACTATCTTTGTTGTAAATTTTTGCATAGCACTCTTCATGACACCAATGAAAGGCCAACGTTAGTTCAAGTACCAAAAACTAGTATAATGGAGAAATAAGATAGCAGTCAGAATGAGAAGTGCAAACCTTGAAAGGTCCATTATCAGTTCTGAAACTGATACCTGGAACATATTTCAACCAAACAGGAAATCCTCTGAAATTACCATTAAGAAGTGCATAAGAAAATATTGTACTCTATTTTATGCTAAAAAGTAAAATCTAAGAAAGCAAAGTACAAGGTTTTAGTTGTACCCAAAATTCCATTCAGCACAAGCATAGGGACCAATCCTGAGATGAACATAGAGACCAGCTTGCTTCACTAGCTTTATGAATTTCACCAGGTCATATCTGTCCTCAAAATAATACTACATCCAGAAAAGAACAACATTATAGCCTAGAAAGCAGGGATACTCCATCAGGTGGAAGAACTGCGTATCCCGTGCGTTGTAGTGCGGGGATACGCGGGGATACGCGGGGATACGTACGGGATACGCCACGTGGCGTATCGGTGACGTCAGAGACGGGGATACGCGGGGATACGTAAACGGGGGTGCGGGGATACATCAGAATAGAAAAAAAAAATAAAAACAAATCGATGAGTTATGTGTATATGTGTGTGTATATGTGTCTATTTTATAATTGTAATAAGGCAAGTAATTATTTAATTGATTAATTGGATTGTGGTAATAATCAATTTAATTTAATTGATTGATTACTTTATGGAAACATGTTACTAAAATTGCATGTATTTGGCTATTTAGGAAGTTGAACTTATTTATTTGATTACTTTGTTTAATTAAAATGCAACTCTTGAATTATATATATATGATATAAAATATATATAATATATATTTTTAATATTTTAATATTTGCCGTATCCCCCCGCACCTGAATCCCCATATTTTTGAATTTGCCGAACTCCCGTATCCCCGTACCGCGCACCCGCACCCCCGCACCCGCACTCATGCTTCCTAGATTATAGCAGATATATAAAGACACTGGAAAATGTACATAAACAAGATATGAGGTCTATATAATCTTTACTTTGCCAGGTTGGGGTTCATGGCCATTCCAGAAAACATATGTCTGGATTACATCCAAACCTCCTTCTTTTGCCTTCTGAATAAGATCTGGCCACATCTGCATCAACCCAAAATGTAAAAACACATTTAATTATAACTGTAAAAAGTTTATTTGATACAAACAGCTTAGATATCATCAAATTGTTTATAAGCTTCCAAAATTAAAGACATCAACCAAAATTAAAAATGCCAGAGAATATATATGCACACACACACACACACCATTATGCTAAAAAAACCTTAAAATTTCAGAATGGACAGGGAAAAAGTAAAGATAAGAAATTCTTTATAAACTCACATAATACATTGACATAACACACACACACACACAGAGAGAGAGAGAGAGAGAGAGAGAGAGAGAGAGAGAGAGAGAGAGAGAGACATACCTCAGGGGTGCTTCTTGGGTAGTGAATGGATCCAGAAATAAGTATTCTTCTTTGGCCATTAACAACAATAGCCTTATGGTCATACGACACAGAAGCTGTACTTGAACATACCCATGTACTCAATAGCACCACCACCAGTACCACATTACACATTACAACCTTCAAATTCATAACTATGAATATCCCTGTTCTTGACCTGCCTTCTTAAAGCAATGGCCTTTTTCCCTCTTCTTTAACTTTATTCCTTGCAAGTTAAAAACACATAAAAATCTTACTAAAACAGTTGTCACTGGTGGGTTTTTTCTTAGTTCATGAGCTCACCCTTTTTTTCAATGCAAAGCAGTTAAATGGGGCTGCTATTGGTACCTAGATACTTGCAAAGATTGGTGGTTTAAGCTTTGAATTTAAACACACAAAAACAGGGAAAGCTGAAAGTGAAAGGAGGGGGGCTCACATTTGGACTTATTCTCATTTCTTGCTTTAAAGTTTAAACAAACCAGCAAAATTCATTATGAAAAAGACTAGTTTTTGCATAGTCACATGTATTTTTATTTTTTAGCAACATAAAGTTTCAATCTTTACATTCAAAAGTTTAGAATTTTCAATTTTGGTATTTGATTATTTACAGAAAAAGTTATTACTACAAATGAAGGGAATAAAAGAAGGCAAGAAGATTAAAGTAGTGTTTGGGTGTGCCTTAGAGAAAGATGTTTTTGGAGGGTATGTTTTTGGTTGTTTTGTTGCACAAAGATTCTCCACCCATTTTTCAATACTGTTGGTCCTACTTTTAAGGCCATTAAATTTTCTTGGGGTCTTGAATAGTCAATCCAAACACTGCTTTATACTGCATGGTATTTTACAACTGTAAGAGCATCTCCAATGTCGTTATCTAAAAATGATTGTCTAAATTACATAAAATATTGATTATGTAAAATTTGTCGAACCTGTAAGACATTGTGTTCCGAGGGTATTGGTTATAATGATTGGCTATATTTTAAAAATGGTATGTTATTAATATTTCAAATTGTTATTAATGGAATATATAATTTTAATATAGAAATAAGTGATGTGGCAATTCACTACAGGTCTCTAGAGGTTTGACAAATTGTTATTAATGGAGTGTAATTTTTTTTACACATTTTTTATAATTCTTATTTATGGTAATTAATTTTAAAATTTACCTAAGGGGTCTCTCCCATTGAAGATGCTCTAAGAAAGTTCAAGTTCCGGGCTATGCATAAAGTTGCGGCTTTTTCTATGACTCCGTTTAATTTTAGTAATTCAACTTTACACCGAATTTAAAAAAGAAAGCGAATACCAACATATGACATGAATGCTAGAAACCACGTATCACTTAATCCCTCTACATTCACATAAAAAATCTAATTATATATGTATCGTGAAAAATTTTCGCGATATGTATTTTTCCAACACATGCTGAAATATGTTGGTCCCTTACCCGACCCTAAGATAAGTACATATACAAGAATTGTTAAATATTTTTGTTGGCATTTTCAGTATGTATGCTACATTACTCAACGAGTGGAGAAGACTTGCCTTCATATGAAAGGCAATGCCAAAGTACTAAAGTAGGGTAAAAAGGTTACAAAAGTAGGGTTTACTTGCGAACAAGGATGAGAGTACTGCTGCTATATAATATCGCAGAATTGTGGTAAAAATGGTCCAGAGAAAACAGACAAGTAAAAATTTTTATTAAAAAACAAGAAGGCATTTTATACTATAAATAATTTAAATGTTTTGTACTTACAAACCATGAAAAAGCAGATACGCAACTCTTCACTGATACATGGTGAGCACATGAATGAATATTGAGAAAAATGTGAAACAGTGGTGGTTTGGATCGCTTACCACTGAAAATTAAAGAGGAAAAAGATAAAAAGAAATTCTTTATTTTTGCTGTGTTTTAAAATGAGAGTGTTTATACCCTTTTATAGTGTTCAAATGTTGGTGTAATAATGGTAAGAAAATTAAAACGTCCCTATTCCTATTGCACAATTACCTTATAAAGTTATTTAGAAGATATCGTTGGCTCAACATGTACTTGTAAGAAAGTATTACTTGCTCAACACGTAATAGTTAGATGATAACGTTGACTCAACAAATATGATAACGTTGACTCAACAAATACGGATCAATTTCTTAATAAAAAATTATTAATTATGCTATTACGATACCTTACCATTTTGTGATTTCTGTAAATTTGTCAGTACTAACTACTAACCCCTCATATTTACCCACTCCGTTTAATCATATCAATCATGCACGATCTTTTCTATTATTGTTGCTAAAAGACTCGCTCCAAAACTGTATATATTCATAGGCATTGGCTAAGATGCATTAGTTGAAATGTTTCATTCAGAGAAAGGTCAATAATTTCAGATTTGTAAGTTTCTTCTTTATGTAATTGCGTATAAACTTATGCATTCGTCACTTTTGTTCATTATGTGCTTGGGGGCAGAATCCCTATTCCTAGATTAAATTTCTTATTATGGGCAGTTGGAGCACGTAACAAAATTAACAAGTCCCACTTGATAATTAGGAGCCCAATTAGATTGGTATGTGCCACAGGACCAAACTCATATGAACAATTCCTATCCATTCTATGAAGCTGATAAGACTGGGGCATCACACCAAATCGAAACCGGGACTCGAACCTTCGACCTCTTATTATCGAAAACGGATGAACATGCAAAAATATGTTATTTAACTGCAGTGAGCAAACAAGTTATGGTTTCTTTAACGTACTGAACTAGTGAACTAAGTATATGCTAGCAATGAGTTGTACATGGTTGATTAGATTAGAGTCAAAATAACGAAGCATTAATAATACAGAGTTAACAACCCATAAGAAATAGACAAAGGGGAGACACGGATATAGACTTGAACCCAAACATAGTTGGCCTGTGGTCCAAACCTCAGAACATTTTCAACAAACTTCACACTTCAGTCTTAAAAATAACAATAATGTTAAATACTCCGAAATGGTTTCCGATAATGTTTTCAAATAACACGTGGTGTGATTTTATTTGTGAAATTCATATATATGTATAAATGATCCTTCTCATTTATGAGAAAATAACCAATAACATTCTGACAACTCGATATTTGGAAACTGTTTTGAAAACGATTTTGGGGACCAAAGCATATCTCTAAAAATAATACAAAGCAACTAAATTAAAACTTCTACCATAGGGTAAGCCTTCTTTTTCATAATTAATATGTGCTTATCTGCTTAATTACAGCTACGAGTATCTTTATGATGAGGAATGACACATCAGCATCGTACATATCCAACTCATTTCCCATAATAATGTCTTGAAAATATATAAGAGATTTTCTTTGCTTTATGAACATGTGTATGTATATGTTAATTTCATGAAGATGAGAAGAAATTGACAGGCCTTATCATCCTACTCATGCATCATATATGATATCCACCCTTTTATTTTATTTTATTTTATTTTCTCCACCTCTTTTCCTACTTGTATTTGTAATCTTGATAAGGGTAGTAGTCTTCCACCCTCACAAGTCACAATATAGAGTGTAACACTGAATCCGATTAGGATAAGTTCAAATTCAATTACAACGTCACGTAAATTATTGTACGTACTTCGAAAAATATAGAAAATATTGTATTTTTATCATATTTGGCCAAGTGAACCGTATTTTTAGGATGTTTGTCTTTTAGAAAATAAAAAAGAAATAAAGTCTTGCAGCAAACTTGTACTGTTCATTCTGATCTCTGAGCAGTCAGAGACATTCAACGGTTGGTATCAAATTGTGACTTGACCCTCTCGTGCAGTACCACACTGCGCCGAGTCGTATCATGTAATTCAAATTCAACTTCTTCCCTTTTACTCTATTTGTTAGCCCGAAAACGAAAAAAGATAAACCAAGCTTTTCTCGAGCCGAACCGAGTTTATTAATCATTTTATTTCTTTTTATTGAATCGGGTTGAGTCGAGCCCCGAACCAAGCCAAATTTTATAGTCGAATGTAAAGTGATGTTCAAGCTCGGCTCAAGCTGAACACGAACTAGTTCACGAACAAATAGAGATTATAGAGTCCACCAAACTAATATGTTCAAGTCGAAACACTCTGTTACGGACTTACGGTACCTGTTATGGTAGTATACTAAAATGTCTGAGTCTTACAGGCAGAGGCTCCTTGATGGAGGAAAGAGTAGTCTTTTTTGAGAAAAATATATACTATAATTTTAAAGTAAGGTTCACAATGGAAGCCACATCCACATTCTTGGATGGTTTAATCTAATATCGATTGTTCATGTGGGGCTTTCTTCTGCATTGAGCTGCTGGCTCTCATACGTTTGCCTTATCTTCATGTTTATCTTACAATGTCCAAGTATATCTTCTTTACATTTACATTCAAACTGTACATGGAGTATCTAAGAATAAATCACAGAACCAATCCCTTTAACTCTCCTTTTTAGGATCGTAAAACGAACAAAGATGAACCAAGCTTTTCTCGAGCTGAGCTGAGTGCCTGAGTTTATATATTTTATCTTGAATGGACCGAGCAAAACTTTCTAATTGAATGTGAAGTAATGTTCAAGCTCGGCTGAAGCTGAACACGAACTTGTTCACGAAAAAATCTAGCATATAAACACTCTGTTACGGCAGCTGATATGGTAGCATACTAAAATGTCCGAATCTTACTGTCAGAGGTTCCTTATGGAAGAAAGAGGATCCGTAACATGCAGCACTTGCATAAAGACTAGAGTAGTATTTTTTTAAGAAGAACATACCATTATTTTTAAAGGTTCACAATGGAAGCCATATCCATTGTTTTGGATGGTTTCATCTGATATTATACAAGTGTACAACATTGTATGAATAACTAATGTTGATTGTTCATGTGGGGCTTTCTTCTGCATTGAGCTCTCATACGTTTGCCTTATCTTTATGTTTATCTCTCAATGTCTAAGCATATCTTCTTTACATTCACATTCAAACTGTGTACAGGTTATCTCAGAATAAATCACAGAACCAATCCCCTGTTTAACTATGGCCAAGTATTAAAAAAATTCAACTGGCCAATGCACATCAATTACGATAAACTACGTTATCCATCTACATACTACAATGAACCTCTTGTTACATAATTGTGAGTTTGTCAAAGCACATAGTTCAAAGGAATCATAACACCTTCCTCGATCTCCCTTTGTTTGCAACACTTCTACGGATTCTTGGTACCTTGCTCCCTTTCCCTTGAAATTTGGAATCAAGTGTTATGAATTGAGATGGGGTTCCAACAATAATCACCCAAAACAATGATGTAACAGCTGAGAACAATTTAAATAATAAGCTTGTGTTTGTATTTTTTGGATAAATGATTACAGGAATAATAGGAAGATACTATGATGATAACGAGTACAAAAATTGAAGGATAACTACTGGACATTCGAGAGGTCCAGCCCTCTCCCAAGTAACCCTAATTTAGACAACTCAATTCATTCGATACCCTCTCCTGTGTCTTCCTCTTTCTTATATCTGTGCTTGCTAGCAATTGGGCTTCCTACCCATGGGCCTGTCTTGGGCTGTTTGTTACTATAAGCTGAGTTGGGCCAGTACATAACATTACTCCTCCCCTCAAGAACGACCTTGTCCTCAAGGTCGGAGTTATGGTCTCGGCTTCCTTCCCCACGTAACCTCATCGGCCACCACCATATCCTAAGACTCATCCTTCTCTTGACCTGTTTTAGGAACAGCTGCCCGTACTTGCGTTGCGTCCTCACATAAAAAATACGGAATATGTACAGCCCGAAAAAGATGCTCAAGTCCCCTATCTGCACTTTGGGCTTCAGCCTTCCTCGTGCTATATTATATGGCCAGCCAAACATTTGAAGCCGCTTCTGACAGTCCATATACATGTCACTGTTTACAGGTTGTTCATTACAGTCCTGCTTCTCAACAAACCGAAAATCTAGGACTGTAGTAAAATAGTTTACTGTAGCACCACTAGCCAACCTTTCACAATGTTTACGATGGTGCCCGGAGCCTAAGTTTGCAGCCTTCTGGGTTGGAATGGGTGCGCTCCTCTGGATCAAAGCATACTTAATTCCCCCATCCGTCTCTCGAGTAAGGAGCATCAATGTTTTCGGTTGTTCCTTTTGCTGGCTGAGATGTCTTTTGTTCTTGAATCCAGTAGCAAGACTCCAAGTTGCCACTATTTCTTTAATATCCCAAGTATGCATCAAAAGGACATTAACATTCTGCACGTATTGCTCAGCAGGAAGCTTAAAAATCTGGTCACCAGTGCTGAAACCCGTGAAGCTCTCTAATGCTTTTGTAAGTCCATATTCGATGCCAACACAAACTAAACCTGCATGGCCACTCCTCAACTTACCAAGTACATGTGTCGAATCCTCGTTGCCACGCACGAAATTCTGGAACTCTTTACAACCCAAATTATTTTCAAAATGTAGATCAAAAAGATTTTGGTTGGCACCTGGATCAAATACCCATACAATATACTTCCCAAACCAAGGTGCCTTGTCTCCAGCCATTGTAACCTCGCATGACTGCTGTCCCTTTAACTCAGGTCCACCTGGATCGAATATGAGCATAGTCTCCTTACGCGCAAGATTTCTAGACTTCATTTTTGGTCCATAAGTAGTGGTAGCACGTAAAGTGTCAACCCAGGAAAAGGTATGAAACTGTTGTACCTCAGTTGCTACAGGAATTTGAACACCTTCAGCATGATCAACTTTCCAAAACTTAGCATCAGCGAACACAACAGGAAATGAATGTTAAAAATACTGTAGCCTCACACATTGTGTTCGCTGATGCTAAGTTTTGGAAAGTTGATCATGCTGAAGGTGTTCAAATTCCTGTAGCAACTGAGGTACAACAGTTTCATACCTTTTCCTGGGTTGACACTTTACGTGCTACCACTACTTATGGACCAAAAATGAAGTCTAGAAATCTTGCGCGTAAGGAGACTATGCTCATATTCGATCCAGGTGGACCTGAGTTAAAGGGACAGCAGTCATGCGAGGTTACAATGGCTGGAGACAAGGCACCTTGGTTTGGGAAGTATATTGTATGGGTATTTGATCCAGGTGCCAACCAAAATCTTTTTGATCTACATTTTGAAAATAATTTGGGTTGTAAAGAGTTCCAGAATTTTTAATGACAGTCCCAGAATTTTGAGGCTCCGCAACTGCTTCTCCCCTGTTTTTCATCCCCAATTTATCTCTATACTCATTGATATGAACACCCCCTACCCTAAACTCGTTTCTTCCGCCATCCCCCCCACAACCACTATTACTACCATTGAAATTTTGGTATGTGGATGAACTGTACTGCCTCAGTATAATCATTTTCAAATCACTCCAATAGCGAAAAGGACGTCGTCTATTCTCCCATTGATACCATCGTAACACATCCCCTACGAAAGCCATTTCTATCACCTCTAGTAACTCACTTTCGGAGACACGACATACATACAACAAATGCTCAACTCTCCTAATCCACCCATCTGAATCAGTACGATCAAACCTCGGTATGTTGAGTGTTCGGACACGCCCCTGCCCCGGTCCTCCACCCGACCCACCATCTTTGTAACTACCCAAATTATCTGTATTTACTTCTCCATAACCACCCACATCAGTCCCCTTCCCAATTTTAGCATAATCAGTAAAATGAGAATTTATATGAGGCAAAAATTCTGGGTGGATACCTGTTGGTGTATTCCATTGTAATGGAGCTATGCCCGGTCGATTGCCCCTTTCTCCTATCATATCCCCCTTTCGAGTCTCAACACTTTTGACACAATCATAAGCATTCTCCTCTAAATTTCTCTGAGGACTTCCATCAAACACCTTCACCGCAGACGCCTTTTGACATACAATATCAACATCGTGCACTTCTTCCTTGTCAAACTCCGAATTTCTAGCACTAACGCTGCGTACCATACGAGCCTCAACCTCTGCATCCCATTTCTTCGTGGCGGTGGTTTGGTGCTCCATCGAACTGTCCGTCCAAGAGAGGCGCCATTTTTCCAAAGCTTTATCAAGGGCCTTATTAAACTTATCTTTCCACTCTTCTTCGTCGAACTTCCAACGCCTATTTTCTTCCATCGGATCTAAGTCTCTGATACCACTTGTTATGAATTGAGATGGGGTTCCAACAATAATCACCCAAAACAATGATGTAACAGCTGAGAACAATTTAAATAATAAGCTTGTGTTTGTATTTTTTTGGATAAATGATTACAGGAATAATAGGAAGATACTATGATGATAACGAGTACAAAAATTGAAGGATAACTACTGGACATTCGAGAGGTCCAGCCCTCTCCCAAGTAACCCTAATTTAGACAACTCAATTCATTCGATACCCTCTCCTGTGTCTTCCTCTTTCTTATATCTGTGCTTGCTAGCAATTGGGCTTCCTACCCATGGGCCTGTCTTGGGCTGTTTGTTACTATAAGCTGAGTTGGACCAGTACATAACATCAAGTGTCGACCAGTAGCAAGCACCAGCAATGTAACCACAGTATACGCATTTTCAATCCCTCATTTTTATATCTAACATTGTCATCTATATTGACTTTGCCATGGCCCTTAAGCTCTGTATTAAGATATTCTTCGTAATTCTTGCTTAAGCTCTTCAGGAAGCCGTAATATGTCTGCAACAACTTGCGACTTCAGAAGCATGTCTTATTGCCCAAGTGCCTATCGGCTATCACTAATATATTGTGCGAAATGCATTATGTGTTTCTGAATTAATCAGGGATCCTCGAATTTCTAGACAAGATGGGATATTTAAATGGACTAGCTATGCGCGTGCACATTGAACTTACATGTAGCTGGGTAAAATGGATAAAGGAATCGTTATACTATAGAAGAGATTTTACCACCTCTGCAAAATAAATTAAATAATAAAAGGGTTGCAGATTTAAAAATGAGAAACAAGCTGCGTGTATGAGAAATTGAGAATTATTGGAACTTGTAGAAGAACATGAAAAGTGATTGAACATGGGTTTTATATATCAATCTATAACAATGAGAACCATCACAAGATGTGTGTAAGAGAATAACCAGAACTGCATGGCAACATGAAAGTATTGAAGCATGCATTTCATAACAATCATTAAACAAGCAGAACGGTCACAAGCTTTATGCGTATGATAATATGAAAGTAGTTAAACATGCATGTCTGGGTGTTAGAAACCATTTCACCCAAATCCTTAAGGTGTTGGGGAAGGCCCTTTCAAGGATCTTATACTCATATATATTTAACATTCCCCCTCACTCGCAAGCCCACTATGGGGTAAGAGTGGTCACTATGGGGTAAGAAAGTAGTTAAACATAGTTAAACATGCATGTCTGGGTGTTAGAAACCATTTCACCCAAATCCTTAAGGTGTTGGGGAAGGCCCTTTCAAGGATCTTATACTCATATATATTTAACATTCCCCCTCACTCGCAAGCCCACTATGGGGTAAGAGTGGTCACTAAGAGCCCATATTTGGAGCAATACCTTAGTACCAAATTAAATTGAGAATATTGGTTTGGAGCTATATTTAACATTCCCCCTCACTCGCAAGCCCACTATGGGGTAAAAGTGGTCACTAAGAGCCCATATTCCCCTTTCAAGGATCTTATACTCATATATATTTAACATTCCCCCTCACTCGCAAGTCCACTATGGGGTAAGAGTGGTCACTAAGAGCCCATATTTGGAGCAATACCTTAGTACCAAATTAAATTGAGAATATTGGTTTGGAGCTATATTTAACATTCCCCCTCACTCGCAAGCCCACTATGGGGTAAGAGTGGTCACTAAGAGCCCATATTTGGAGCAATACCTTAGTACCAAATTAAATTGAGAATATTGGTTTGGAGCAATACCTTAGTACCAAATTAAATTGAGAATATTGGGGGTGGTGGGGTTCGAACTTGAGACCTCCACAAACACCAGAGCTCTGATACCATGTTAGAAACCATTTCACCCAAATCCTTAAGGTGTTGGGGAAGGCTTCAAGGATCTTATACTCATATATATTTAACACTGGTTCCGGCAGCCTGTGCACCTTTCATTCACATTGTTTTCGATTCTTGTTCTATGCCTCTGTTATTCATCCTCTAGAAAACTTCCCAGAAATTTGCAGGCATGCTGAAGTTGAGAACTATGTAGTATGAACGTAAAAATAAACTAGGCGAGAATGAATCCATTGTAAAGAAAGCATCAATTCATTTTCTTTCTTGAGCAATAAAATGTTATTCATGGGCAATATATGGCTCTTGATCCAAGAACTCTGGAAAATATGTGTTGCTATGATAAAAGGTTAAAGGCAACGATATTAAACAAACCAAACCTACGAGTAGAGGATTGTATCATGTCAAAAGGAATGCGTTGATATTATTAACGCTGTCATAATGATAGAGATGGTTTCGACAAACACCTAAAATTTTATAAAACACTGAGCAAACTTTGAAAGATAATGAAAAATCATGCAAATTTTAATATAAATGAAGGCAACATATAAAGATTTGAATCAATACAACCACAAAATACATATTCCACTGCAGAATGGTGAATCATGGATTATTTTTCTTAATGTTATTTGGTTTTTCCTTACTGCTCAGTGTGTATATAATATTATATAAACAATTGTTGTACAATCCCAACTCTATGTGATTGCCTCGTAATATCATTGTTTTGGAAAATTACAGGTGAATTATGGATCGATTTCAAAAATCAGCACTATCAATCTCCACAAGTCAAAACTAAACAAAACCCTATGTTTGATATGCCAATATTGTAAAAACATTTTGTATGTATTACATGGGGGGCTCCAGGATTTTATTCTTACCTGGGCTAAAAAAAAAATTCTTTACACATAATACTATAGACGATTGACACTTGATGCAAAATAATTATCAACATATCTTAATTCCTGCTAGTGAAGAATTCCAAAATTTTACCATTATACCCACCATTTTTAATGAATTCTATTACATTTAAGGTTATATTGGTAACTGACTACAATTACTTGGGTTTATGGACTATCCAACTTGACCCATTACCTACAAAATCAGCTAAAATTCACTACTAATATGGGTTATCGGACTATCCAACCAAATTACGTATGACAGCTTTGTTATTTTTGAAAATCTTATCAGCGTTAAATTTGGAACAAACCCTAAACACAGAACAGAACAGATCCTTCACGCTCAAACATCTTCCATTATGCCATATTCTTTGCTATTCAACATTTGAATTATTACGATACCTGCACCAGTTTAACCTTTATCAAATCATGATTCTCTTGGCGACAATGATATGTTAGATTTGTCTATACGTTCATACAAACAATTACAATAACAAAGATTTTTGGACATCGTCTTCTACACATCAATGGATGAATCGGCTAGCAATGATACATCGTCTGGACAACAGAAAGGTTAGTAAAGGAGGATATATACACATACTCATGTTCTTATTGTATCAAACCATTGATTAATTAATGATTTGAGTTTATTTTCATGTTATTAGGAAACAAACGTCCAATCAAGGTTCCACTACAGCTATCTCCTCCTGCTATTAAACACGGTACTCTGAATTAAATACTAATCACTACTTCCTCATTATGGTACATTCAGTAATAGGAATTTGTCTAACTCTGTTTGTTTTTTTAAACCAGTAAACAAAAGACGTATGAATCCTATTGAGAGATTTGCAACTCATAATTCAATCCGGAACATTTTTCAACACGAATCTATTTCATCTAAAGACACAATTAATGGTAAGTTTTGACTAATTGAAAGATATTTCCTAATGCTCTTTGTTATTTGTTAATGTATTAACATTCATGATGATATGTTCTTCCCATAGCTCCCAAATTACCAAATCATGGAGATGAAAATGCCAACACGAACATACTACACTACCAATCTTTTAAAGGTATGTTGCGAACTTTGTTAGTTTTGATTTAAGGTGATAACATAAATAATCATGAATCTAACCAACTGATGCAGGAGGAGATACTGATCAACGTACTCAAAAACTAGCCTTAAAGATGCCACCAGCTTTTGGTAAAAAAATTTGGTTGCTATCAAATAACCACACCTTGCTTATAACTTGCTTATGCTTCAATTAGATTTATGTTGATGATTAATGCTTATCAAAAATTTAATTTTTAACAATTGTAGTCAATCGATCTCCGCTGTCCGTGTTGTCTCAGAACATTACAATGAAACAAGGAAGTTCAGTGAATTCAAATAATGGGCAAGCTAATTTGCTGCGAGGTACATTGTAAATTGATTATTTCTTTATGTCCTTCTCGGTTTAGGTAGTTTACATATTATATCATAATAACCAATATTCTTTATCAACAGATGCCGCAACACCTTTATCGTGCTCCATTGATAAAACGAAGTTGCAAACAACATCGCCAGTTTTACAAAATATGCATTTACGTGACTATGCGTTGCTTGCAAACAGATCACCCCATACACCCAATGTTGAAGGATTTCCTACAAATACTTCTGTCACGCCAACACCGATAAGTATGAGTTTATTTATTCTTATCAACATAGTTTCAGCAGAACGTAAATGATTATTCCAAAACACTCCTTGATAAAGTTATTACATGTTATTTGCATATTCATCTAAAAATTCAACATATATATAGTTATCTCATTATTTCAATTTTTTTTTTCATTTACATTCTCATACACATTTCAGGTGTTGCGCAACTACATCCTTTCAATGTTTTAAATCAATCAAAACTATCGCCTCATTTTGCATCTAAGAGTCTTTCAGGTGTGTAAATTAAAGGTGTATTTTTGTCACTATAATGAGTTGCCTTAATCATTTTCCATTGAAATTACACAGATCAGAAGAAAAAACTTTTAAAGGATAACACATTCTCTTCACCTTCAGAACAAAGATTACTGAATGTTGACTTGGAAGGTGTAACATAACTGTTACTTTGAAGTTAAATTAATTTACAACCTTTACGATTTTCACTAATAATCATACATTTTTATTTTATTTGTAGCTAGGAAACGGAACAACAATGGAAGCCTTGATTGGACACCACAATCTAATAAAAGTCATCTCACCTTCCAGTTGCCTCCATCTACCATATTACCTTCAAACAAGCCAAGTAACAATTGTATATTGCTTTTTTTTATTCTGATCTTTTAGATTAATACTGATCTTAATAAATACAAAATTATGATTAATCTTGATCAGGGAACCAGGATAACAGAAAAGATTCTGCTGCAGCAACTAAATCAACACTATTACCTAAAAGTCATCTCACTTTTCAGATGCCTGCATCAACAATATCACCTTCGAACAATCAAGGTAACAATTAAAAGCTTCTATCATCGTTGTTGTATTATGTTGATTTAGATATTTCATTTTAATTTACTATATTGTTATTAAATTAAAATATTTACAGGATTCAGTGGAGCTTCAACTTCAAGTTCTAAAAGACCGTTCAATTTAAAAAGTAATCAAAATCGAAATTTGCTTCAATTCTTCGACAATGTAGACGAATACGGAGAAGATGCCTCTGAGTGTATGTTCAAATATCACTGCTAAATTAAAGCAGTTATTTGTATATTTTGTGTTTAACATGAAATATTTGTTGTCAACAGTAATTCCGGAAGAGTATGTCAGTGATGATAATGAAGATGAATTTCAAATGCATACCAATGGTAAATATTTAACTACAGTAAGAAAATATTTATCAATGATTTCTGTTTTGTAATCAACTTAGTTGCATTTTAAAATTTACACAATTCTCTTTTTAAGCAGACATGTGGGAAGGCTATATGGATCTTGGCAAGCCTGACAAAATTTGTCCTTACTGTAAAGCAATCATGTGGAATAATGAAAGGAACAACAAATCTATGAAGAATGCCCGTCCAACCTTCTCTATTTGTTGTCGTAATGGACAGGTCCTACTTCCTCCTGAAAAGTCACCTCCTCCTTTCCTTGCAAATCTTTTGTCAGGAGGTCAGAAATCCAAGCATTACAAAAAAAAAAAGGGTCTATAATTCTTTGTTTGCATTTACATCACTTGGTGGTAAGATCGACAATAGTATAAACAGGGGAAGAGCTCCATATACATTCAAGTTGTGTGGTCAAAATTACCATTTGATTGGGAGTATTTGTCCAACTAACGGAGAGACTCCAAAGTTCTGTCAATTGTATGTTTACGATACAGAGAATGAGATAGAAAACAGACAGAAAGCTGTTCCTGGGGGTGATTCCACTGATCCGAGCATTGTTCAAGGTTTATTGTTGATGCTTGATGAAAATAATCGATTGGTACATAGCTTTCGTATGGCAAGGGACCGTTTCAAGAATAATGAACCAGAAGAAGTAGAGTTAGAATTGGTTTCATGCAAATCAGCGAGTGGACGGCCTAATACTGTTGGCCCATCTAATGAGGTTGGTGCTTTAATTGTTGGTGACCTTGAAGATTCTTGCGGAACACGAGATATTGTAGTGCAGATGAAAAATAAAAAACTGTTTAATTGTTGGTGACCTTGAAGATTCTTGCGGAACACTGTTTAAAAATTGTTGTATTTTAAAAGTTATGTATGTCATTGAGTTTCAAAAGCGAGGACTACCTCATGCTCATATGTTGATTTGGTTGCATCCTGATGATCGTCCAAATACTATAGAAGAAATTGATCACTTGGTTTCATCGGAAATACCACACAAAGAGACTGATCTAGTTGGATATAATGCTGTTAAAAATTTCATGATCCATGGACCGTGTGGAAAGGATTTTTCATATTCTCCATGTATGTCAAATGGTAAATGTGGGCGTCATTTCCCAAAAAGGTACATAGATATAATGTTACTTATTTTTTAAAAAAGTTAGCACTTTATTGATACATCTTTTTTATTATATTATTCTAATATTTTTTAAATGACATATAATGATTAATCAATTAACAAATGATTATGTACTATCTACAAATGCCCATAGGTACAATGGTCACACATTCTTTGATGATTGTGGTTTTCCTGTATATCGGCGAAGAAAAATGAACCGGACTGTTGAAAAGAATCATCAATTACTAGACAATCAGTTTGTTGTACCGTATAATCGAGATTTGTTGATTCGATTTCAATGTCATATGAATTTGGAAGTCTGCAATAATTCACGATCTCTGAAATATTTGTTTAAGTATTGCCTTAAGGGTCATGATACAGCTACCATGATGATACGGAGGAAAAAAGGAAGCTCTGTTAGTCCAGATAAGTCTAAACCAGTTGATGAGGTTAGACATTTTCTTGATGGTCGTTACGTATGTGCTTCGGAAGCTGCATGGCGATTATTAGGATTTGATATTCACTATCGGTATCCTTCTGTGGAGCGTTTGCCAGTTCATATTGAAGGTGGTAAAAATGTGACTTTCAATGTTAATAGTGATTTAGAAAAAGTTGCAAGTCAGGCATCAAACAGGAAAAGTAAGTTGGAAGCATGGTTTGTCGCCAACAAAACCATTCCAGCTGCTAGAGAGTACACTTACCAAGAATTTCCAAGAGGATTTACATGGCAACCTGGGTCGTGTAAGTGGAAAGAAAGGGAAAGAGGAATTGTTATTGGTAGATTGACAGAGATCCATGCATCACAGGGAGATACATTTTATTTGAGAATGCTTCTATTACGTAATAAAGGTGCAACATCATTCCATGACTTAAGAACTGTTGATCGTCGAGTTTATAGTACGTACAAAGAGGCATGTGAGGTACTTGGCCTTCTTAAAGATGACAATCAATGGCATTCTGCCCTTAGAGAAAATTCTGAATCTGCCATGCCCATCCAACTCCGTTCTATGTTTGTTCATATTATAACAAATTGTCCTGTAGCAGATCCGCATAAATTATGGGCTCAGAATTGGAGACCTTTGTCGGAAGATATTTTGTACCTGAAAAGAAAAAATTCTGGAAACCAGGAACTCAACCTTTCTAATGTTGACATAGAAAATTATACACTTGCGGGTAATATCTATATCCACAAACTGAATATTCAAAAGCACATTAAATTTTTTTAATATTTTGTTAATATTTTTAATTCATTTTATTTTAAAATTATTTTGCAGAGGTTGAAAAGCTTTATCTAACTGTCACTCGGCCTGACATCGTGTTTACAGTTCACATTCTCACCCAATTCATGCAACATCCTTGTGAGGCTCATATGCAGGCTGCTGTGCACTTACTTAAGTACCTACTTGGAACAGCCACTCAAGGCATCTTGTTGGCATCTACCTCAGCTGCTCAACTTCACGCGTTCAGTGACAATGATTGGGCAACCTGCCCCATGACTAGAAGATCCACTACTGGATTCTGTGTGTTACTAGGCTCCAGTCCAATCTCATGGAAAACGAAGAAACAAGCTGTAGTAGCTCGATCATCGGCTGAAGCGGAGTATCGAGCCATGGCACTGACCTCCTGTGAAATTACGTGGATGCAACCCCTGCTCAAAGACCTAGGCCTCACTGATCTTTCTCCTGCCATACTACATTGTGACAACAAATCTGCAATTGCAATAGCTGCAAATCCAGTACTTCATGAACGGACCAAGCACATCGAAGTGGATTGTCACTATGTTCGAGACAAACTCAACTCAGGCACCATTACTACAGTTCATACACCAACTCATTCCCAACTTGCAGATGTTCTGACCAAAGGCCTCTCGGCTAAGCAGCATTTCTACCTGTTGTCCAAGCTTGGAGTTCAGTCACGACCTCACACCACCAAGCTTGAGGGGGAGTAATAAGGCAGCAAAAGAAAGCTAAACAAAGCATCCACCACCTTTTAATCATCTACATTACTATCAGTACTGTCAAGGGTGTTAGTTCTAGTTCAGTCCTTTTGTCTTGTGTTCAGTTGTTAAGTTTGTTGTTTAAGTTATCTTGTCTTCAGTTACCTTGTCTTTTGTAAGGTGGTTATGGTTCTTGTCTTTTGCCAGCTAGTGTCCTAGAGAAGTGATAAAAGAAGGGTAGGACTAAGTTGTTATTAAGACAGATCATTATTGAATCAATACAACTCCCAAGTTCTATCTGGTGTTTTCTTGTTCTTCACTATGCAACTGTAAAAGTATTAAAAAGGATGTGCACTATCACTCACGACATGTATTGCAATGGAAGATTTGGTCCTCCTGCCTGCCTCGCCTAATATAGAGAACGAGATAAAATCATCATGAATGAAGAAGAAAATTGAAAATAAAGACAAAGCAACGACAGAAACACCCATTCCAGTATTTCCCGGTATATCTTAACAGTAAACTAAAATAAAGACATATGGAAACAGGAACTTCTCCCCAATGCTCCACCAGTCTTTAAAAACTGATTTATATATTAACTTTTTCTGGTTATAGCCAAAAGAGATGATATAAAGAACAGGCTTACTAATATTACAAATATATTTAGCACTATCCAAAAAGGAAGAAAAAATTATCATACCTACATACACCGCAGTTGAGACAATGGATAATTTTCTTAGATGGCTGCAAAATGCAAAAAAAAAAAAATGTTGTCGGGTCTGATACTCGGGCACATATACATGTTGGACTTGGATAATGGACAAAAATAACATAATTGTGCTCGGCTGTAACAAGAATAGCAGCGCGTTGAAATTTGGCCAATAATACCCGTCAGTTACGCATGTAGGAACAGGGTAATAGCACTATTACGCATTTTTTGGAAGGGTAACAGCTAGAATTTATTTTTACATCTTTATTACGCATTTTCCAAGTGTGTAAGAACCCCTATTACGCATTTCTTGGAAGAGTAATTGCTGGATTTAATATTTTTATACATTTATTACGCATTTCTCAAGTCTGTAACAACACCTATTACGCATTTAATGGAAGAGTAACAGCTGGTTCTTATATTTACACCTTTATTTACGCACCAGGAAAGTAGAGACCCAACTTTTAGCAGTCCATCCATTTGAACTCCCAGCTATTTGGCTAATTGTTCAGCCTTAATGTGCACGACCCTACTACTACTCTCTCTCTCTCTCTACTCTCTCTCTCTCTCTCTTTCTATATATGTCTTTCTATCCCTATATATATGTCTCTCTCTGGCTCTCTCTACCTCTCTATTTCTCTCCATCTCTCTCATCAAATTAAACATTTAACCGTGTATAGTATCTCTGAACTAAATAGTGAATAAACAAGAACACTTACATTAGAATCTACCCTGATGTGCATAATGAGATGATAGAAGGTTGAATTTGAGTGGGTTTTGTCAAGAAATTGCACAGAATATCGCCAAGCAATGCGTGGCTACAAGAGATTATGATGGGTGTGTGTAATTTGAGGCGTGAATGTTAGTTTAGGCGGATTTTGTAACCGGGTCGGGCTTTTTTGTTATTACGCATTTGTTGGTGACTTAATAGATGGGTATTATTGGCCAATTATCCCAAATGTGTTAATTTGGTAATTGAAGTTAAAAAACTATGGTAAATATGTCATTTTTTCGTTGGACTTCTAGCCGAGTCCAGGCAACAAAGACGTTCAGAACTTCAGCTACAACCCATGTATATCTGGCAAAGTTTGCATGGTCTAACAGAGTTGTAGAAACCAGATTGATCCCAATTGAGTCAGCAAAAGTAGTTAGAAATTCAGTGAGTCTGTTACATACTTACAATGAAGTATGTTAGACAGTAGTTAATTGCGTAGACTAGAATTCAGTAGATATTAACAAATTTTCTTGTGGTGAAAAATTCAACTATAGGTTATCAGAATGGTAGTTAAGATTTGACAGGTTTCCATTTATACCAACCCTACCTGGAAAAGTTGTTAGGGACATATAAAGTCACAGCAGCCATAAACAGGTTAATCCCTGATATCAAGAGTTATAAATATGCTAACTAAAGTTTGTTTATTTGGTACGAAGCCAAAGTTAACCCAAAGTCTTTAACTTTTTAGATGTTGAGTTCAGTTAAGTGTTAACAGATTACAATGTAAACGAGTTAGATATCAACATATTCTCTTATATAGATAGATGCAACTGACTGTAGGTTGTATGAAACAGAATGAAGACATGACAAGATAATGTTTACTCTCTATGGTGGTTTCGAGTTTTTGTCAGTATGCATATTTTAAAATCCCCGACTATTATATATACTAGCATGATAGCCCGTGCGAACTGACACCATTTAAATTCGTATAATTTAGTTGTTTTGATTTTTGAAAAAGATGACTTGTACTTTTTGAATTTAGTTGTTTTGATTTTTGAAATAGATGACTCGTAATTTTTGAATTTTTTATGGTATTAGGGTGATACATTTGACAAAATATATTTTTTATGAATATTGATAATAGCTTGAACTTCTTAGCTGAAACACATATATGATCGTAACAATTTACTCACATTTAAGAACTCATATGAATTTTCATAAATAATTTTAAAAACATAACTTAGAAAGTCTAACAATGCATACATTTAAAAAATCTACCATTAAGGTAATAGACTCACATGTAGACATATATTGGCAAGTACTCAAATGATAATTTTTAATATTATACTGAGAACCGGGAACTAACCTCACGTTCTTTTGTTTATACAAAATATTTATATATACCCGCACATTTTTATATCCCCACCTTTACCCTCTCGTCTCTTATATTTCTAGAAACATTTTACACCTTTTTGGTAATACATCCACGTTATCACCATCTATCCTCCACTTGTACATCTCCTTCATCATCATCATCGTTCATGATACATACATACATAAATGTATAGCGTGTGTGTGTGCGCACGCATATACAGACCATCATAATTCAGTCATTTATTCATGTCACCAAATCGATTACCATTATAGCAATAACTTACGAACACTTTTGTCACCGAGTTCTAGCAACATTTCCGATCACACCTTCGATAGCTCATTCATCTCATTTTTCTTCCTCTCACAATAGAAATGAGTATGTAAATCCCCATTAATGTCGTTTTCACCCACTTTACCACCGTCAACGCCATCACTGACACCTTCAACCACTATCAAAATTTTAGAAATGGAAATATTTAGTAATTTTTGTTTATAATTTTTTGTATAATTTGGATTCAAATTTTGTTGATTCAAGTTGAATTTTTTGTGATTCTATTTTGATTTTAATGGTGTAAGTGATGGTGCACATTCAAATATAATCTACATATCCACCTTTGCACTCCTATCTCTGCTATTTAGATGACTATTTACACCGTCTTCTACACCAACATTATCAGTCATACAATCCTTCACTCATGTCACCAAATCCATCGCTACTCTAAAAATAACTTGCGAACAGGTTTGTCACCGAATTCCAATCACATTTCTTAGCACACCTTCGATAACTCATTCATCTTTGTCCTCTCACAGTAAATTCGACTTCCGAGTAACTGCTAAAATATCTATATTTCATCAACATAGCTATACATTTTAATATTATAATTATTTGTACTACATCTATAATATAGTTTATAATATTGTGTTCTAACCCAATAACGCTTTTTTTATTTAATTGACAATCAATACAATATTTATATCTCCGATTTAAATAATTTAATTGATCACAAAACCTTGTTTTAAATTAGTATAAAGGATATTCTTTTTATATAATTAGTCAAAAAAATCATGTTGGCCTATATTAAACATAATAGATAAACAACATAAATTTTTTTAATAATTTTTTTAATTATTAGCAAGGGAGTAATATTTGATAATTTTAACTTGATTAAATTTTAAAATAAATATGGAATAGAATAAAGCATGTGAGTTCTTTGTGTATTTGTGCATGTAGTTAATGATTTTTAATATGTTATTATAAATTTCTTTGGTATAGCGGTTGGAGGTGGGTACATAATTCATTCCTAAAACTTTGAGGACATGGGTTCAATTCTCATGGCCAATAACATTTTTTTTATACATTAATATAATAGAGGGGTAAATGTGTAATTTACTAAATAAAGGGATAAATGTGTAATTTACTAAATAGCTTGAAAAACTAAATAGCTTGAAAAACCTTGTTGGCCTATAATAAGTACTAGCCTATAACCTGTGCGATGCACGGTTGCTTGTAAATTTTTAATTATATTTTATTATTAAAGTTTTAAGTTGTATATATATTTTTATTAATAAAATAATTTATAACTTTATAATCCCATGTATATAAATATTATTAAAATTATTTATTTTGAATTATTATAGTTGTATTTTGAATTATTATATTTGTGTATGCGGTGCATATTAATATTAATACATATTAATTAGGCTATGTGTGTGTTTTTTTTTGAATTTTATTAATTATAGAGATTTAACCAAACCAAAGAGTGACCAAAAAAAGAGTACAAAAAAAGAGTGACAAAAAAAAGAGTACCAAACCAAATATACCCTGTTTTGCTTATATTTTGAATTATTATAGTTGTATTTTGAATTATTATATTTGTGTATGTGGTGCATATTAATATTAATACATATTATTTAGACTACGTGTGTTTTTTTTTTAATTTTATTAATAATAGAGATTTAACCAAACCAAAGAGTGACAAAAAAAAGAGTACCAAAAAAGAGTGAACAAAAAAAGAGTATCAAACCAAATATACCCTGTTTTGCTTATAATAGTATAGTATAGATATTAATATTAATACATATTATTTAGGCTATGTGTGTTTTTTTTTAAATTTTATTAAAAATAGAGATTTAACCAAATCAAAGAGAGTGACCAAAAAAAGAGTACCAAACCAAATATACCCTGTTTTGCTTATAATAGTATAGTATAGACTAGATGATAGCCCGTGCGAAGCACGGGTCGAAATAATTTATTAAAATTGATCATTTTTTATTAAATTTTATAGGAAATATTTTATTTATCATTAAAAAATACTATAAAAATGATAAAAGTACAAAAGAAAATTACGATATTTATGGAACTCAGAAGTTTATAAAAAAAATTGTAATTACATCAAAATTCCAATAATTTTAGGAGACACAAATTTAGAAGTAAGTATCATTAAAACGTGATTTCACTTACAAATAAGATATTAGATGATAAGGGCCCGAGAAATTTAATTAAATTGATCATTAATTTATTATAAAAAATTACGTTATTTACAAAGAATTTGCTTATTAATAAAAGTCATTTTATATATTATTTATTTAAGTTTATTTAAGAAAATCAAGAAAAAAAACTAAATGATTCCGATATATACGTTAAAATGTACATGATTATGATAAATACGTTATTTGTGAACTGAATAGAATTATAATAAAAATTACAATTATAATAGTATTAACCATTTATTATTTTAATAAAAAATAATATAGAATCCTTGGAGAAATAGGAATCTTATGGGTGGAACCAATTTTTGGTACAGAAGTACCATTAAAAATGTATTTCGTGAAAAACAACACCTAGAGGGGGGGTGAATAGGTGTTTTTGGTTAATAGTGTGAATTTATGAACTGTTTTGAAATTTACTGAAAACAGCTTGCTGTTTGTAATAACACAGTTCACAAACAGCACGCTGATTGTACCTGAAATGCAATGCAGAAGGAATATAAACAGTAAGTAAAAGAGACACACAATCTTTTAGCCAGGTTCGACCCCTAATCCCCTATGGTCTACGTCCTGGTCCCTTACCAACTTGGTAAGAGAATATATTATTGATCAATGATAATCCAACTACAAGATACAACAATATATCTCCCCTTTTCTTAGCTACTGACAAATGGCTTGCTGAACACCTGTTCTGAACCTGCTCTCTAAGCTATACTTCCCAAGTATACTTCTCTAGCAACGTTCACCAACCCTTGTTCCCTAACCAATCTGTCCAGCAACTAAAATACCCAGCTGCTTACAAATGGCTTGCTGTTTGCTGTGCTGAACTAACTCTCTAAGCAATACTTCCCAAGTACACTTCTCTAGTCTAGTTCAACCCACCCAAAACCTTAAGCCAAACTTGTACAGCAACTATTCAATACAACTTGAACAATACAATGATTTAAATCGATTACAACTCAACCTAATGACCCTCTGAATATATATGATATATACGTGTATAGGGTTTGAAAGGTTTATAAAGATTTTGCAATGAAAGCTTTGTAGTTGTGTATGGATTCTTGTTTCTGTACTTGTATTGGGTTTAAAGAACTGAGCAAGTTCAGTCCTTAAATAGGTAAACAAGAATGGTTTGATTTGCTTTGAGAATAATTCCAACGGTATGAATTACAACCGTTAGAGAAGATGTTTTATTTTAGCAAAAGATAGAAACATGATGCTCTGCAAAAACTGAAGAGATGGAACGTGTATAGAGGTAAAAAACATGGAGAGAATATTTGATAAGATGTGTCCCATGTGTTGTGTTTAAGTGGAGGTATGGTGTGTCATAAAAATAATGAAAAGTAGAACTTTACTTTTCCAAACATAAGGAATATTGTTTTGTCTTCATGCATGATTGAGGTATGGGAGTTTATATATTCATATATAGTCAGAGGACCATACAATTAACCCTAACAAAGATTCCTCTTGTTGTTCCTTGAATTCTTTATAAACGGCAAAACTGTCCAGACTGAAATCAACATGCTGTTTTGTGAAACTAGCTTGCTGTTACTGAAACTGGCTTGCTGAATGAGTATTCTCAACAGTAATATATTTTTCCCTGCAAGACCAAGCTATCACAATACACTGCACAACCAAGTTAGCACAATACAGAAATAACATGATGTTTTATTATCAAACAGCTTGCTGTTTGCGTATTAACCGTGTGCAACTGGATTGACAAATTGTCAATGTATCTCAACTTTGGTTTGCTGTTAGATAGACTGATTATACAATCAGTAAGCTAGACAACCCTGCAAAACCAAGTTAGTACATAAGAAATAACATAGCAAGTTCATGTCAGCTTGCTGTTTGGTTCCGTCAAGTCCGAATCAGCTTGCTGTTTTGGTTCCGTCAAGTCCGAATCAGCTTGCTGTTTTGGTTCTGGACATAAGCACTGCATACTACTTATGGTTTGCTATTTGTGTCAACTGATTATACAATCAGTAAACTAATTGAATTCTGCAAAACCAAGTTAGCACAAATACAAGTAGCAAGCTGTTTTATATCTATTAATAAGCCAAATGCATGTGAACATATTATCATCAAAATGAATAGCATGTTAGAATAATAAATAACATTCCAAAATATATGTAATCATCGAATCATCAAAATCAATAGGCTAACAATCTCCCCCTTTTTGATGATTACTAACATATATTTTTAGGAGAACATACTCCCCCTCAACACATGCATCATTGATTTAACAACATGATATTCAATTAAGCACATAGGGATTTATATGAACTAAAATCCCAAACACATGCATCATTAAGAGTTAACCTCCTAAAATCTCTCCCCCTTAATCATTAAAAAGGGTAATCACGAAGCATATTCAGTATAAGCATGGATAAAATCATGGTAATGGCATATAAAGAATTCAGATACAGATGGTAAGCCAACGTTACCCATTCTGTGCTTGTCAGCTTGTTGACTACACAGTTCACATGCTAAGCTCTCTTCGTATGACTAAAAACCTTTCTTCAGCTAGTGGCTTTGTGAAGATATCCGCTAGTTGAACTTCAGTTGAGACAAATACCAACTCTGGGGAATTATTCTTGACCGCCCTTGTTGTCCTTGGTAAAGAATGTTGAGCTATTTCTTCATGAGTTGTCTTTCTCATCTTTTCTGGTGGTGAATGATTTTCTTCATCATAAAGAGGTAGTTTCTCAGTAGCCCTTGAACCTCTAGGACCTTCCAAAGTCATTTTAGCAATTGCATCTTCCACTTTAGCTTGCTGATTTGAACTTCCAGCTTGCTGATTGCTAGAACTTGAGGTTGCATGCTTTCACCTTCACCTCGGTGTTAGCATACTTTAGTGTGGGTAGCCCTCTGATCAGTTTCTTGCTTGATAAGCAAGTCCATGTGTGCATGCCCAAATTTTCTATGCCAAACATAAGGATCATTGTCTATTGCAGCCAAACAGCATGCTGTTTCCTGCTTAATACAATATATATACATATATTTGTCCCATCTATATACTAGAGGAAACTCGTTAGTATCAAATAATAATATACTCATATTCAAACGAATATATGAGGACAAATAACATACTTACTACTTGAGTACCCAAATTTTGTTGGATCCACCAATGTTTGTTGATAGAATATAAAGATCATGTAGATCAGATTTCTTGATCCACTGTTGTATCACTTTTGGTGCTTGATTTCTGGTCCTTTGTGTTCTACGAGATTGATAATGGTAAGCTGTTTGTCTTCTGTCATTTGCTTTCTGGTATGCTGATTGTCTTCTGACTGGTTTACTCTGGTAAGCTGTTTGTCTTTTGTCAGAAGCATTCCGGTATGCTGTTTGTCGTCTGTCTGGTCTATTTTGGTAAGCTGTTTTCCCTTGATGATTGATTTGAACCACACAATGTCTTTCCAGATGACCTTTTCCACCACACTTGTTGCATGTCTTCCAAGGCATAGCATAGTCATAAGGTATGCCATTTCTTCCGTCATATTTGAGTGCACCAAGCTTCTTGTTTAAGTTCATGCCAACTCCTTCTCTGACCAATGGAACTTTTGTCTTCTTCATCATTGTTTTTAAACTGTCTTCTCCTTGAACAAAAGTTTCCATCCCTTTCTGGAGATCTTTGACTTCCTTTTCCAAGAGATCGATCAATTCAGCTTGCTGTTTGGTGAGTTCAGCTTGCTGAATTTGCTTTTCAACAGATTTTGAAGACTCGGCTTGACTAGATTCTTTCAGCTTGTATGTCTCCAATGCTTTATCTTTCGTTTTAACATCAGATCTCAGCTCTTTGATTTCTTTCATCCGCTCATTGAGTTCCGCCATCAAGGTCTTGTTTCTTTTTTCATGTAATTTATTAATAGCCTCTAATTGACTATTCTTGGCATTTAGCTCCTTGATCTCTGTAGCTTTGCCTAATGAAGTTGAATCCCATTCTTCCATTTTTGGCAACAAGTCTTTTACCATTTTGGAAAGATAGGCGTTCTTATCAGTCAGCTTGCTGATTTCGGCCTTTAGTGCCATATGTTCTTCAATAGTTACACTATTTTGTTCCTGCATGGTTAGTGACTCTAAAATATCATCATCTGAAGATACATAATCCTTAAAAGAATTTACCTCACTTTGATCCTCTTTAGAATCAGTTTCATCACTATCCACAAAAGCTTCTTTTATGGGTCCTTGTGAGCTATCTTCATCATTCAGACCTACAAGAGCCAAATTCATCATGTCTTCGCTTGAGTCATCACTGGAGTCTGAATCATCATCACTATAAGTCAGTGAAGCCTTTGATTTTCTCCTGTTTTTGAAAACAGCATGCTGTTTTGACTTTAACTTGTAGCAATCCCTTTTATAATGACCATGCTTGCCACATTCGAAACAAGTTTGTTCATTGTTGTTGGAGAAACCTCCTCTGTCCTTTTTCATTCTATCTTTCCTTTCAATCAGCCTCTTAATCTTCTTTGAAATGAGTGCAATTTCTTCATCAGATTCTTCATCAAACTCTGTCAGCTTGCTGGATGCAGTGGCTGGCTTGCTGTTTGCAGAATGAAGAGCCAAATTCTTCATTTTGGCTAGTGGAACCCGAACACCTTCAACCTGACTTTTGCTTATCTTGCTTTCAAACTGTTCTAGCTCAGCAAATACAGCTAGGTGATCCATGGTGTCGATTGTTGAGGATGATTCCAAAGCCGTGACCTTAGCTTCATAGATAAATGGCACAGCACTTAACACTTTCATGTTAATTTCATCTTGTGGAATATCCTTTCCAAGTCTCTTTAAAGAGTTTATGGTGACCTGGAATCTAGCTTGACCTTCCTTGATAGTTTCATCATCCTCGAGCTTGAAGTTCCCAAAATCATTCATTAGCTTGCTAAGCTTTACCTTCCTCAAGGTTGTTGATCCTTCATGATAGGTTTCCAAAGCATCCCACATTTCCTTTGCTGTTTTTAGAGAGGAAACTTTGTCATATTCAGCTTGGCCCAAAGCATTCATTAGAGAGTTTCTTGCTTCTCCATTATAACCAAGTTTGATAATCTCCTCGGGGTTTAGATCATCAACATCTTTTGGCTTCTTCTCCGTATCTAGAAATTCAAAGTCTCCTTTCTGAATAACTCTCAAGACCAGTGGCTTCTTGGACAGGTATGTTTCCATTCTACCTTTCCACCAGTTGTAGTTTTCCGAGCCAATGAGGAGAGGAGCTCTAAAATCGGATTTAGCTTCGAGATAATATTCACCCATGATCGATACCTTCCTGTTACAGAAATAATAGTATACCTCGCTCTGATACCAATTGAAAAACAACACCTAGAGGGGGGGTGAATAGGTGTTTTTGGTTAATAGTGTGAATTTATGAACTGTTTTGAAATTTACTGAAAACAGCTTGCTGTTTGTAATAACACAGTTCACAAACAGCACGCTGATTGTACCTGAAATGCAATGCAGAAGGAATATAAACAGTAAGTAAAAGAGACACACAATCTTTTAGCCAGGTTCGACCCCTAATCCCCTATGGTCTACGTCCTGGTCCCTTACCAACTTGGTAAGAGAATATATTATTGATCAATGATAATCCAACTACAAGATACAACAATATATCTCCCCTTTTCTTAGCTACTGACAAATGGCTTGCTGAACACCTGTTCTGAACCTGCTCTCTAAGCTATACTTCCCAAGTATACTTCTCTAGCAACGTTCACCAACCCTTGTTCCCTAACCAATCTGTCCAGCAACTAAAATACCCAGCTGCTTACAAATGGCTTGCTGTTTGCTGTGCTGAACTAACTCTCTAAGCAATACTTCCCAAGTACACTTCTCTAGTCTAGTTCAACCCACCCAAAACCTTAAGCCAAACTTGTACAGCAACTATTCAATACAACTTGAACAATACAATGATTTAAATCGATTACAACTCAACCTAATGACCCTCTGAATATATATGATATATACGTGTATAGGGTTTGAAAGGTTTATAAAGATTTTGCAATGAAAGCTTTGTAGTTGTGTATGGATTCTTGTTTCTGTACTTGTATTGGGTTTAAAGAACTGAGCAAGTTCAGTCCTTAAATAGGTAAACAAGAATGGTTTGATTTGCTTTGAGAATAATTCCAACGGTATGAATTACAACCGTTAGAGAAGATGTTTTATTTTAGCAAAAGATAGAAACATGATGCTCTGCAAAAACTGAAGAGATGGAACGTGTATAGAGGTAAAAAACATGGAGAGAATATTTGATAAGATGTGTCCCATGTGTTGTGTTTAAGTGGAGGTATGGTGTGTTATAAAAATAATGAAAAGTAGAACTTTACTTTTCCAAACATAAGGAATATTGTTTTGTCTTCATGCATGATTGAGGTATGGGAGTTTATATATTCATATATAGTCAGAGGACCATACAATTAACCCTAACAAAGATTCCTCTTGATGTTCCTTGAATTCTTTATAAACGGCAAAACTGTCCAGACTGAAATCAGCATGCTGTTTTGTGAAACTAGCTTGCTGTTACTGAAACTGGCTTGCTGAATGAGTATTCTCAACAGTAATATATTTTTCCCTGCAAGACCAAGCTATCACAATACACTGCACAACCAAGTTAGCACAATACAGAAATAACATGATGTTTTATTATCAAACAGCTTACTGTTTGCGTATTAACCGTGTGCAACTGGATTGACAAATTGTCAATGTATCTCAACTTTGGTTTGCTGTTAGATAGACTGATTATACAATCAGTAAGCTAGACAACCCTGCAAAACCAAGTTAGTACATAAGAAATAACATAGCAAGTTCATGTCAGCTTGCTGTTTGGTTCCGTCAAGTCCGAATCAGCTTGCTGTTTTGGTTCCGTCAAGTCCGAATCAGCTTGCTGTTTTGGTTCTGGACATAAGCACTGCATACTACTTATGGTTTGCTGTTTGTGTCAACTGATTATACAATCAGTAAACTAATTGAATTCTGCAAAACCAAGTTAGCACAAATACAAGTAGCAAGCTGTTTTATATCTATTAATAAGCCAAATGCATGTGAACATATTATCATCAAAATGAATAGCATGTTAGAATAATAAATAACATTCCAAAATATATGTAATCATCGAATCATCAAAATCAATAGGCTAACATTTCGTTTGTTATAGATAAGCATGTCACCGTAGATTAACATTTGTATTCGTAGTCTTTTTATTTATTAAGTTGTAATAAAAAAAATTATAATTGTAATATAATTTATTTATTTATTTTATAAAAATACATAGAATTCTAGAGAAAATAGGAGTCTTGGGGTGAAACCAAAATATGGTACGAACCAAATTTGGTATAAAATAGTACATTAAAAAGGGGTTTTGTTATTAAAACACGTTATTGATATAGATTTATTTATTATTTATTTAAGATTATATTTTAAACAATCAAGAAAACATAACATACATGGTTCTGGTTCTAATATTTAGGTTATTTGTACAATTTAGTAATATTATAGTAAAAGAATTATAATTATAACAAAATTCCAAATAATTGTTTTAGAAAATAATATGAATTTTAGGGGAGTAGGAATCTGTGATGAAATAAGGGTGAAACCAAATTTATTACGAAAATATCATTAAACAAAAATTTATTAATAAAGGTTATAGATTTGTTAGTGTTTTATCAAATGTTATACGATCTGTCTACGTATTCGTTGGTGTTTTACCCTCTATTTGTTGGTGATTTTTTATCATTGGTTTTTTCAAGTTAAAAAAATTATAAACAAAAGAATTATAATCATCATAAGAACTCTATTTTTAACTCTTTTTAAAGGAACATAGTATTCTAGGGGAAATATAATTTTTTAAAAAAAATTACAAATAAAAGAATTATAAAGATAAAAATTACAAAAAGAATTTTAATTATAATAGGATTTCTATTTTTATTCTATTTTAAAAAAAAACAACATAGTATTTTAGGAAAAATAGGATTTTAGGGGTGAAACCAAAATATAGTGCGAACCAAAAACGGGTGAAACCAAAATATAGTGCGAACCAAACTTTAGGTACCTTTAAAAGAGTGTTTCGCTTATTAATAAAGGTTATAGATGTATGACAAGAAATATATACTTAGTCGCGCAGAAATATGTCTGAGACTGAGAGGTTGGGATGGCAAAAAAACCGATCCGATGGATACCCGATCCAATTCGACCCGATTGGATCTTACCGAACCCGATTTTTTGGATTTGGATTTGATTTTTAGACCCGAAAGAGTTTGGATTTGGATTTGGATATTAGCCATATCCAACCCGATCCAAACCCGAAATCCATAAACCCGATCCAAACCCGAAACCCGAAAAAAAACCCGATATAAATAAATAAATATATATATATATATATATATATATATATATTTATTCCTTAAAAATAAATACACGTTACTAGTTACACCAGACCCAGCCCATTTACACTAAACCTAATACACTAAAATCTAATACACTAATACTCAGTTACTCACTACTCACAGTTTCACGCCTCTCTACAGTACACTCTACTCGACTGCTCTCTGCGGCGAATTACACGAAGACGAAGACCATTTACAAATTATACGAATACGAAGTTACTACTCACGAAGTCACGACACTATAGGTATTCTAATCATTGATTCATATTCGATTTTTCAGATTGTAGTTTATATTCTTCCATATATATTCATATTCGATTGTAGACTTGTAGTTTATATTCTTCCACATATATTCATATTCGATTGTAGACTTATAGTTTATATTCTTCCATATATATTCGATTTTGATTATGTGTACCGTAGATTCAATTTGGAATATGTGTAGTTGTGTACCCTAGATTCGATTTTGATTATATGTACCCTAGATTCGATTTTGATTATGTGTAAATTGTAATTTATTCATACGTTTTTGTTTTGCAGCCATGTCTTCAGAGCCAGTTCCCAATTTATCAACACCTTCCGGGCCTTCATCAACACCTGAGTTACAATCAGCCTATAAAGATAGCAATTCAACCCCTAATGGTGAACCTGAAGTAATATTAGTTGTTGATGATGCCAGTAATGACACTGCTATTAATGGAAGGTTGAAAAGTGAAGGTTGGTTGCACTTCGATAGGCTGACTATTGATGGAAAAGTAAAAGCTATTTGCAAATATTGTAAGCATGAAATGCAAGGTGCTTCGGGCAGCGGGACAACACATTTGAAGAATCACTACATTAAGAAACATAGCAAGAAGACTCAAGAGACTATAAGGCAAAAATTGTTGGCAGGTAATTTTCACGAAAATAATCCAGAATTATCCTCTTACAGTTTCATGCATGAGGCATCGAACATGTTTATTGTTCTTTTATAGATAGCTTGTGCTATGATTACCATTAGGTTCTCTGATTTTACATTAAAACTAGGAGCTAACTACAATTTAAATATAAAGATTAAGAAGCAGAATGATGATTGTGAACTAGCTCATCTTTCTAGAGATGGCTCAAATTACAGATAGAAAGGCAAATTAGTAATATAATTTTAATCTCTAATTATTTTAATCTCTAATCAAATGTAGTGCCTGAGTTACGTTTGTACTTTGTAGTTACATGGTGGAATGGTACAGTGCAATTACAAGTAATATAATTTAGTGGTATAATATCCTGTGAAGTTGCCTTGGCAGCTTTACGCAAATCAGAAAGCTAATGAACAATAACATGGTGCACTTGTTAATCAAATATTGCAGGTTGAGAAAAGCTCTGGTGGCTGGTGCTTCGGATCAAACAATGTCAATTTCAGAAGTTAGGACTTAGGAGCTACTGCTAGTCTAATATTTGTCTCTGGTTGTATTTTCATTTTTATGTCCCTGAATAGTGGATATTTAGAGTGGTGTAACTTGGACTGAAATTTTCCAATTAGATCTGGAATCTAAAATTTAATTCGGTTGTAATTTATTTTTATTTATTCTAGTTGTAATTTTAATTTTTATGAAATTTAGCTTTAAAAAAATATTCCTACTTATTTATAAGAATTCAAAATTCGGGTTTGGATAAACTCGAATCCGATCCAAACCCGGTGGATCGGGTTTGGATTTTGAATTTTCAGATCCAATTGGATTTGGATTTAAGATTTGGGTTTAGATTTGGATATCACAGATATCCAACCCGATCCAACCCGTTGCCATCCCTACTGAGAGGCTCGAACCCTCACCAAAGGGTATCACTAGGCTATCATGCTAGCTAGGGATATTATGAGTACGTTATAGTATTAAAAAGGGAAGTTGCAGACAAGTAAATTGAATCAAACCTGAAAGAGGAGCATACTTCCATCTCGTAGAGACATCATTAATTGGTCTAGAAGCGGGTGTAGTTTGCTATAAACACTAGATGATAGCCCGTGCGAAGCACGGGTCGAAATAATTTATTAAAATTGATCATTTTTTATTAAATTTTATAGGAAATATAATATTTATCATTAAAAAATACTATAAAAATGATAAAAGTACAAAAGAAAATTACGATATTTATGGAACTCAGTAGTTTATAAAAAAAATTGTAATTGCATCAAAATTCCAATATTTTTAGGAGACACAAATTTAGAAGTAAGTATCATTAAAATGTGATTTCACTTACAAATAAGATATTAGATGATAAGGGCCCGAGAAATTTAATTAAATTGATCATTAATTTATTATAAAAAATTACGTTATTTACAAAGAATTTGCTTATTAATAAAAGTCATTTTATATATTATTTATTTAAGTTTATTTAAGAAAATCAAGAAAAAAAACTAAATGATTCCGATATATACGTTAAAATATTTGTACATGATTATGATAAATACGTTATTTGTGAACTGAATAGAATTATAATAAAAATTACAATTATAATAGTATTAACAATTTATTATATTAATAAAAAATAATATAGAATCCTTGGAGAAATAGGAATCTTATGGGTGGAACCAATTTTTGGTACCAAAGTACCATTAAAAATGTATTTCGTTTGTTATAGATAAGCATGTCACCGTAGATTAACATTTGTATTCGTAGTCTTTTTATTTATTAAGTTGTAATAAAAAAAATTATAATTGTAATATAATTTATTTATTTATTTTATAAAATAACATAGAATTCTAGAGAAAATAGGAGTCTTGGGGTGAAACCAAAATATGGTACGAACCAAATTTGGTATAAAATAGTACATTAAAAAGGGGTTTTGTTATTAAAACAAGTTATAGATATAGATTTATTTATTATTCATTTAAGATTATATTTTAAACAATCAAGAAAACATAACATACATGGTTCTGGTTCTAATATATACGTTATTTATACAATTTAGTAATATTATAGTAAAAGAATTATAATTATAACAAAATTCCAAATAATTGTTTTAGAAAATAATATGAATTTTAGGGGAGTAGGAATCTGTGATGAAATAAGGGTGAAACCAAATTTATTACGAAAATATCATTAAACAAAAATTTATTAATAAAGGTTATAGATTCGTTAGTGTTTTATCAAATGTTATACGATTTGTCTACGTATTCATTGGTGTTTTACCCTCTACTTGTTGGTGATTTTTTATCATTGGTTTTTTCAAGTTAAAAAAATTATAAACAAAAGAATTATAATCATCATAAGAACTCTATTTTTAACTCTTTTTAAAGGAACATAGTATTCTAGGGGAAATATAATTTTAAAAAAAAATTACAAATAAAAGAATTATAATTATACTAAGATAAAATTACAAAAAGAATTATAATTATAATAGGATTTCTATTTTTATTCTATTTTTTAAAAAAAACAACATAGTATTTTAGGAAAAATAGGATTTTAGGGGTGAAACCAAAATATAGTGCGAACCAAAAACGGGTGAAACTATATAGTGAAACCAAAATATAGTGCGAACCAAGACTTCAAACACTTGAAGATAACCAAGTCACTATTATGGAAAATCAAGCAGTTCTGATGAATCTCATTTGTTTTGTTACTGAATCTCTTGGAATTAATGTTGATGATGTCAAAAAGGGGGAGATAAAGACATTTCAAAGACAACAACAACAACAGACTAAGGGAGATAAAAGAAGAACTGGTAGGGGAGATAAAGACAATGACAGAGGTGAATCTCATCATGGAAGTGATAAAGGAAAAGAAGCATCAAATAGTTGAATTCTTTCGTCTAAGTACTGGATACTATGTCTATATCTGAAAGAGGAGGTACTTAACTTCATGATTTTTGAATTCATAAATTCTATTCTGATTGTATTGTTATATGTTTTGACATCAACAACTCAGATTTATGCTTCATATTTTAAAAGCATAAATAGGGGGAGATTGTTAGGAATAATTAATGAGTTGTGATGTTAATAATAGAATTTTACTTATACTTCTTGTATATCCTGATCTTATAAAGGATTTAGCACTTTGTATAGGAAATATGTGTTAGACAGTTATCTGTAAAGTTTAGTCAGGAATGAACAGTGCATCGAGTACTACATGTCAGGAACTGAGATCGAATCCTGATACGTCAAGTCAAATACTGATCAAGTACTGATAGGATGGTTAGATCCTGATGCAAGATGAAATCCTGATATCAGTCGTGTTACTGATGATGTCATTATGGATGCTACAGAAACTGGCAAGTGCTATAAAACAGGATCTTTGTTTGAGGAACAAGCAAGAAGATATTATGAAGGGAAGAATTTTCTATTGATGGAAACTATCAACTGGACGGTAGAACATTGTCATGTATAGATTATCTTTCTGTTATTAGTTGATAGGTAGCATTATAAATACTCTCTCTATGTCATTGTAAAAATAGTTCGTTCGTGAGGTTTTTAATCGTAAGGATACGAGAGTGCAAACAGAGAGAGATTTGTATTGACAGCAGCTGCTAAAGGTATTTGTACACCTTTGGTAGAGTTTGTATTTGATCTTATTAATACAAACAGAGTTTGATTCATTTGTTTATTCTTGTTCATATAACCAAGCAAAAATCAGACACGATTATATAACTTGTATTCAACCCCCCTTCTACAAGTTATTCGAGTTAACAATAAGAAACAAGAAATAATGGAGTGTTGATTTCATCATAAAAAACATAGACTCTAGACTACTCCTTTGCTTCATAAACAAGAAATAATATTAATAATATGTGATTTTAAAAAAATAGAATAGATTTGGTATACAATTTCCTCAAACCTTGAATAATGTTCACAAAAGTTGGCTATCTTATATACTCCTACAAGAAAATTTAGATAATTGTCAGACCACCTATATATAAATACTACAATGCAACGCCATTAATCTGCACATCTAACATTAACACTAACATATACACATAGTATACTCATTCAACAGCTCAGTCACTTTGTTTAAAAGTCGAGAATATTATAATTTATAAATTTAAAGTCTTATAATATATTTATGATTTTTTTGTTCGGTTTTATAACCAAAATCGAACCGAGATTTTTAAAATCGAAACCGAAATCGACAGTTCGATTACGATTACAATTTTCAATTTTTAAAATAAAAAATATGCGATTTCGAATTTGATTTCGGGCAAAACCGCAACCTCATCTCTATGTATGTTAATAAATGATGCTAAAAACGGGAATGTTGGTTTAGTAAAGGATGTGATTACGTATTATGCATGTTCATTTTTGCAATTAAGAAGCTTCGACATGGATGGTATTACTAGTCATGGAGATCGAACTATATTAGTTTGTAAACATGATTCTAAAAATCCTCGATTCAGCTAATTAATTCTCGTTTAATTTTCTGTAAGGTAATCGATCAGTTCGATTTTTGAAATCCGATTAGTCCTGTGAATTTATTTAAGATGATATGTTTAATTATAAATTAGATTAATAAATTAAATATTATTATATTATTCGATTAATACTCCGATTAATTCTTCCGATTAATCTCCGATTACCCAATTAATCTTAAATCGGTAACTCAACCAATTTATACCTATTACCGATTTTTACGATCATGAATTATAGCTAACCAAGACCATTTTTTAGGCATTAAATTTTTTACATTTATACACATCATATATATAATGAAATAAATAATAATAATAATACATATTACTTGGAAGAGATCACAATCCTTGATTAATTGTTGAGTGCATGAAATTTATGCTTAAATACATTTAGGTTCACTTTGAACTTGTCGTGGCTAAGTGGCTAGAAATGTGTGAATATATAAGAGAAATAGAGCAACATTTCACAACATAATAAACCAAAGTACAACATTATCTCCTTGTCAACTTGTTTATGCATTAATTGATGTTTTTAATATTTTTTATTACTAATTCTTTTTAGGAATTTTTATACTTCAAACTTTGGCTGTCAAATAATAATGTAACGACCAATATAGCATTATAGATTTTTTTGACTTTTGTTTTGTGATAAAATTTTGTGAGCAGCAAACAGAGTCTTATGATAAAAGATGGTGATAAAAATGGGAATTGATTTAATGAAAGATGTGACTACATATTGGAATATTTTTTTTATTGTTGTTTTATACGCATGTTTATTATTGCAAGGATAAGAAATTTATAAAGAGTGATAGTCTTACTATGTTACTAAATCCAGTCATGGAGATCAAAGTAAGTAGATTAATTATTATAAGACTAGTAAGTAGATTAAGCTTGAACTGTAGAATATATATTACTACACTCATATGAATTGTAACAAAGATCAAATTTATTATAACAAACCTTGTATCAACTATATTTAAGGTACAAGCACTACAAGAAATCAGACCATTTACGACGGCAAACTTACGACGGTTTTTTTTTCGCGCCCAACTTACGACGAAAACAAAAAATCGTCGTAAATTATTACGACGGAACGGAAATTCGTCGTAAGTTCGGTGTTGGTAGCAAACTTACGACGAAATTTACGTCGTAAATTGATTTTTTTTCAATTAAAATTAAATGCATAATGAATTATTTTTAATGACGACGGAACGATGTCGTTTTCGCGCCCAACTTATGACGGAAACAAAAAACCGTCGTAAGTTATTACGACGGAACGGAAATTCGTCGTAAGTTCGGTGTTGGTAGCAAACTTACGACGGAATTTATGTCGTAAATTTATTTTTTTTCAATTAAATTTAAATGCATAATGAATTGTTTTTAATGATGACGGAACAGTGTCGTTTTTGCAGCCAACTTATGACGAATTATCCGTCGTAAATTCATTTATTGTAATTTAATTTAATTGTAAAATGAATTGCTTTTTATAGTAGTGAACTTACGACGACAAATTCGTCGTAAATTTGTTTAGCAATGAACTTACGACGGAATCCGTCGTAAGTTGGCAGGCGGCAAATTCAACTTTTCATCGAAAAATAGGCGGTCAATTCAAATTTTTCATAAAAAAAGGGGCAAATAACTTACGACGGAATTCCGTCGTAAGTTAGCATTTAATTTTTTAAAATCTTTTATTAGTCCAATTAAATTAATTTTTTATTTTTTGAAAATTTGGGAATATCATTAAATTAGATATATATTGACATCCGTGCGATTGGATCGTCGATAAATATATTTAAGAAAATAGAAACAATAATATGTGATAGAGCACTAGTTACGAGTACTAGTCAACATAGTATTGATCTACTAAGATCTCTAACCAAATTAATTCCTTTTTTTTTGAAAATTTAGGAATATCATTAAATTAGATATATATTGACATCTGTACGGTTGTATCGTCGATAAATGTTTTATTAAAAAATAGAAACAATAATCTGTGACAAAGCACTAGTTACGAGTTCTAGACAACATAGTAGTGTTCTACTAAGATTTCCAACCAAATTAATTTTTTATTTTTTAAAAATTTGGGAATATCATTATTTTAGATATATATTGACATCCGTACGGTTGGATCGTCGATAAATGTTTTTTAAAAAATAGAAACAATAATCTGTGACAAAGCACTAGTTATGAGTTCTAGACAATATAGTAGTGTTCTACTAAGATTTCCAACCAAATTAATTTTTTATTTTTAAAAAATTTGGGAATATCATTATTTTAGATATATATTGACATCCGTACGGTTGGATCGTCGATTAATGTTTTTTTAAAAAATAGAAACAATAATCTGTGACAAAGCACTAGTTACGAGTTTTAGACAATATAGTAGTGTTCTACTAAGATCTCCAACCAAATTAATTTTCTATTTTTTTAAAAATTAAACAAAAGTATAAAAGACCAAAATTTAATTTAAAATTCACACACACACCCAATTAATTATACTCATTATTTTTTCAATGAATGTTAACCTAATTGCACTAATTAGTTAGTAGTACTAGTCAAATCAATAGTTGACTACTAATTTTACTATTTAATTAATTTTTTATTTTTAAAATTTTGGGAATATAACTAAATTAGATATATATTGACATTCATATGGTTTGTTAATACCTTCCAAAAATAAAAAAATAAATTAAAATGCATATAAATTTTTATTTTCTTGGTTCAATTCTTTCTTCAACGATATTAGGCTACACTAAATAAAATTTTAAAAATAATTATTAAAAATATTGGTAAGATATTTAATAATAAATTTAAAAATAATGTTAAAGTAATTATATTTATTTATTTCATGAAATTAAGTATGGAACATATGTAAATATAAAATTAAAAATAAAATTTATTGTATTAAATTAAAATTTTATATTAAATCAAATAATTAATGTATTAATTAATAATAATAATATATAATGTAGGCTGGTACATATAATAAACAATACAGACCACATGCACACAAAAAACGATGCACATGCACACCAATACAGACCACGACGAATTTTAAAAAAAATTAATAAAATAATAAACTTAGGACGAATTTTGTTTTCCGTCGTAAGTTCAGTGATAAAAAACAAACGATGCACATGCACACCAATACAGACCACGACAGATTTTAAAAAAAATTAATAAAATAATAAACTTACGACGGATTTTGTTTTCCGTCGTAAGTTCAGTGAAAAAAAACAAACGATTCCCATTGGTTACAAATAATTCACGCGGATCACACCCTTTCCACCGTTGGATTGAAACCAAGAAACACACATCCAACGGTGTATATTACGACGGATTAATAAAATAAAAAACTTACGACGGATTTTGTTTTCCGTCGTAAGTTCAGTGATAAAAAACAAACAATTCACATGCACACCAATATAGACTACGACAGATTTTAAAAAAAATTAATAAAATAATAAACTTACGACGGATTTTGTTTTCCGTCGTAAGTTCAGTGATAAAAAACAAACGATTCCCATTGGTTACAAACAATTCACGCGGATCACACCCTTTCCACCGTTGGATTGAAACCAAGAAACACACATCCAACGGTGTATATTAAATCAAACCCCCACATTTTTTTACCACAAAATCAAACCCCCACATTAAATAATAACCCCCATATTAAATCATAACCCTCCCCCCTTTCTCCCCCTCCCTGCTCCCTCCTCCCTCTTTCCCCTTCCCCCGCATTGTACACACATATATACATTTTTTTTTTTGATAAGCCACAACATATCAATAAAAAGCCAAGAGCCAAACGGCAGATACATCATACGACTAGAAAGAAACCAGGACCACTGAGAAAAACACAAAGGACTAGACCTACAACACAACTACAAGCCCACTGTTTGAAGAATAAGCTTCACCACCTCCGACTTAACCTTTTCCACCCCACTTGGGAACTTAATTCCAACTGGTAGTAAACCTTTACCTTTAACATTTGATTGAAGCTGGGCTTGACTACCAAGGCTTGGAGGCGAAGAGAAAATGACAGTAAACAACACACCTAAACCCACGACCCAATCAAATGACTCAGATGTGTTCCCTGCTTGGCCAGATTGTCAGCCTCCTGATTATATTCCCTTGGGATATGCATGAATTCAAGCGAAACTGAGGGTAGAAAAGCATAATGTAAATCTTCATAAATCCAATTCCGTCTGAAACACGAGATTGCTTCAACTGAGTCTGAGCATATAACGAACTTAGCATTTTCCTTTTGAATATGAATAAGAATTCGGATAATAAACCAGATTGATACCAATTCCGATTCCAATGCAGAGGAAGTTAAAATCGGACCTGTGAAAAAATACCTTGCTGTTCTAGTGTTATCTCTGACCCAGCCACCAATACCTCCCCTAGGCGCCGTATGGGTATTGTTAAAAAATGACCCGTCCACCGAGCATATAAAGTCAAATCTATCATAAAGATTAGTCCAGTATAATGCTCTTTTGACCAGTGAATGTGCTTTTAGGGCGCCAATAGGGTTGATTTCCCAAATAGAGGACAACTTTGCACTTAGCATATCTAGTGCCCCAAACCATATAAACGTCCTTATCTTGATTATCTTCTCGCAGGCTGGTCGTTTGATACGATTATTTTTAAACATATGATCATTGCGACATAACCAGATGTTCCACATAATCGAAGCCACCACCACATGCCAAGCATCCACGTTCATACCACTTGGAGTCGCTTTTAGCAGGACAATTAAATCCATATTCGAATTCAGTATGTGCTGTTGGTTCCAATCGCACCAAATCCTGAGAAGGTCCCAACTCCAACAAGTAACTTCACACTTAAAAAATAGATGTTCCACACTTTCGTCATGCTGACCACACCAGTTGCATGTTGTAGTCATTTGAATCGAGTTTATACGACTTTTCAGAAAGCACTTAGTAGGAAGAATATTATGAGCCAATTTCCACATGAAAATCTGAACTTTAGGTGGAGCTCGTATTTTCCAAATGATTTGCCAAACAGGGGAATGTAGATGAGGCTGAACCATTGCTAAATAACAATCTTTAACTCTAAACTTACTATTAGTATGAGACCAGAAAAGTTTGTCACCTTTCCTTACAAAAACCACTTGCTCAATGATTCTGTTAAGTCTGAGGAACTCCAATTCTTCCCATGCCCGTAATGGGCGTTTCCAATTTGGGTTCCATTCTTCCACTTGAAATGACCAGGCTTGCAATACCGAATTAACAGTGTTGAATTTAAGATTCGATAGTGAATACATTCTAGTAAATCGGATATAAAGAGGCGTATCACCAAACCAGACATCCTCCCAAAATCTTATTGACAAACCATCACCCAATTGCCATTTAAAATTATTGGATATTCTGCCTGAAGCAATGATGTTCGAACCAACCTTAACTATATCACGCATAATATGAGATGTTGCACAATTGTTATCCATACCTGACAGACTTGTAACAAAATCTGGACCGTATTTGCTTGCCATGAATGAATTCCAGAATTTATCTCGCTCCTCGCAACATCGCCACCACCATTTAAATAATAGCGCATTATTACGCTCCTCCAAAGGCGCTAAACCCAAACCCCCAACATTCTTAGGACAGCAGATTTTGTCCCAACTTAAAAGATGCAATTTTGACCTGGATTCTTCTCCTACTGGTTTCACACCCCAGAAGAATGATTTTCTAAGTTTATCAATTTTTAACTCAACTGTTTTTGGCATTTTGAATAAATTGAACCAGTAAATTGGAGTGCTATCAAATGCAGCTTTAAGTAGGACCATTCTACCAGCCTGATTCATAGTTCTCCCTTTCCACATAACTAATTTGCCTTGTAGTTTACGCAGCAAAGGATCCCAAAACTTAGTTAGTTTAGGTGAGTTACTAATGTCAGCTCCCAAATAGCTAATAGATTCTCCTCCAACCTCACATCCTAGAGCTGAAGCCCAGGTGTGTAGATCTACCACCTCTTCATGAAATCTGTATAGTTGACTTTTATGGAAGTTGACCTTTAACCCGGTTAGTACAAAAAAGCTTTGAAGCAATTAATCTTCAAAAATTCATAACTTCACTTCTATTTATCACCTGCGATTTATGCATATATATTTATGCTCCTAAAATTAAAATCTTCATTTTGATATTTATATTAACCAATTCCGACACAATTTTTTTGTGTGTAATATTTTGATTTTAATTCGATTTTGACGATTCAAGGTGTGTTTGATGATTATGAGCTTATAATATTGTTGATGGGCGAGTTTGGGGACGATTCCAGGTTTTTTGAAGTGGTTGGTGTTCGTCGAAATTTTTTCCGATGACCGGATTTTGTTAGAAACAATTATTTTCGAGATTGTATATTGACGAATGTTTAAGTTATGATGTGTAGATGATTGTATGTTTTTTTAGATTTATTAAATATGGTTTTGGTTCACCGGATTTCGGATTGTTGGCCGGAATTGTTGATCTAAATTTTCTTTGTAAATTCTAGGTTAGTGTATGTGTACATAAGGGTGTTAAGTACTGCATAAAATTTATTAGGATTTTTCTGGGCAAATTTTCGAGTCACCGGAATCTTAAGAAGTAGCCGGAATTTGGCTAGAAATTTTTCTGGACAGAGTTTACGACGATTGTTCATCATTCATATTTCGTCGTAAGTTCAGAAAATACGACTAACTTACGACGGAAAATCCGTCGTAAATTATTGTTGAAAAATGATTTTGTTTCCTTTTATTTTTAAATGAAAATGGCCCCCTGATTGAACTTACGACGGAATTTTTCGTAGTAAGTTGATTTAATAATTTATTGCAGCTTGTGGGACCCTTGCTCAAATTTACGACGAAAATTTGAATTTGCGACGAAAATTATAACTTACGACGAAAACTGAATTTGTGACGAAAACTTGAATTTGTGACGGAAATCTGAACTTCCTACTTATAACATCCAAGCCCATAACCGAATGCATACCGGACCCAACAACCCACCACAGGTCAGTCCAAAAATGCTAGCAAGTTGGTATACATTAGCTATTGACTTGTATCTATAAAGGCCCCAAACACTCTTATTCTAATCGATGTGGGATGTTACAAACACCCCCTCTTATAGGGTCGACGTCCTCGTCGAGCCCACAAACACACTTACGGAACCCGGGCAGTGCCTCAGCACTTCCGGCCGGGTAGAGCTCTGATACCATTTATAACATCCAAGCCCATAACCGAATGCATACCGGACCCAACAACCCACCACAGGTCAGTCCAAAAATGCTAGCAAGTTGGTATACATTAGCTATTGACTTGTATCTATAAAGGCCCCAAACACTCTTATTCTAATCGATGTGGGATGTTACACTACTCGAGCAAAAATGACGAAAATATTCCGTCGTAATTGACCCCATTTACGACGGCAAACTTATGATGAAATTTGAACTTACGACGAAAAACTAAATTTGCGACGAAAATGATAATTTGTGACGGAAATCTGAACTTACTACTCGAGCAAAAACGACGGAAATATTCCATCGTAATTGACCCCATTTACGACGATTTCAGTTCAAAAAAGCCGTCGTAAATGCCCCTTTTTCTTGTAGTGAAGGATTATTATATATATTTTATATGTTTTTAAGGTTTCTGTGAATGTGTGAGTTTGTGTAGATCAATTAGTCTACATAAAAATGTTAATGTGCAATGTGCCAAACACAAGACAAGATGATCATAATGTACAAAAATGAAATACAACCACATACTTGTAATAATAATAAAAAAACCATTGCTTTAGTCTAATGTAACAGTGAATCATTGATAATCATAATCAGAAGCACCGATCGAGTTGAAAATTTAACGTCGCCGAACAGAACGATTGTGCAAATGATCAGGGAGCTGATCAAGTGACACTAAGGACCACCTCTCCTCAGTTTGTGCAAATACCTTCTGGTTAAGAGAGTCAATTATAATGCTAACATTAACAAAGCCATATATCCGATGACCATCTTGCGCTCTGCCAGGTTTAGGCTTAAATAATACTTCATTCTGCTGCGCATAGAACTCAATAACATCTTTCAAACTCATCTCGTTCCCACCACCTATATCCCCCATCTGTGTTGCACTAACTGGGGTGGCAGAAGCTTGTCGAGCATTGTAGGCTGCTGGCTGCGGAGCCCCAAACTGTTTTTGCTCTGGCGGCCTATGATAATTAACGTTCTCCCTCGCACCAGGTTTTACCACCTTCATGCCCTCAAAAGCTTGGTTCATCATCTCCAGGCCCTCATTAAGACGGTAACGGATATGTTCATTTTCCAGAAGTTCAGGAGGGATAAGCTCCTTCCAACCAACACACCAGCTGGTAACTTCTTCGAAGTTTGGGCTTGAGAACAACCAGTGGTACAGAACTAATTCTTCCCACTTGTCGAAAAACACGTCCATTAAATTAAGCATGTGCAAAATAGGAATAACAGTAGCCCAAGTCCTAACCAAGTAGAACTTATCAAGATTTTGGTTAGCAGGATTTACTTGAAATTCATGCATGACAGTCAACAACTTTGGGATAATACATCGGACCAGGATCAGTGAGATCACATTTCAGTAGGTTATTCACTGTTTCATAGTAACTTGAGAGTTGAGACTGATCAGAAAAAAAAAAAAGGCAAGCTGGCTAGGAATACCCTAAACTGTAACACCCCAGCCCCACATCGAGGAGATTTGGGACTTCTGTTCAGTTTATAAGGCAAAATACTACTACTAAGTGCACCAACAAATCTTGATCTTTTGGGGGCCTGTGGTGGGCTTGTGGACTACCCAAGTTGGTTGCAATTAGGCAAGTTTACTTTGGCTTATTTCCGATTCGGAATCGGGACTCGACCCGATTTTCGAAAAAGGCTCGGGATTTGACCCGGGTTGTCACAAATAATTGTAAGTAATGAGCTAAACAGCCCAGCAAATAACCAATCGATCCAACTAGTTGGGCAAAGTAATGAGATACTCATATAAAATAACACAGTATTCAATACGATACGATATACGAAACAATAACTTTCGATAAACATATTCTTATTCGATACACATATTCTTATTCGATACGATACCACATAACAACAATAACTTGAAAACCATAATTCATACCACGACCACTACAACCCGGTGATAACGGTCCTAAATTTTCAGAAAACTGCCACTACAACCCGGTGACTCGGTCCTTATTCTTATTCTTATTTTCGCAAACCATGGCATAAATCAGAGTACCAAGACTATTGCTTACACATAACATATATATACAATAATACATATAACTTCAAAATATAATCACTTAGCCCAAGTTTTAATAACAAATACATACACATAACACATAATTTGGCCTTTATGTTAGTAAATTGTTTTGAATTTAGGGCATTGTTTGTGTGATTATCTAATATGTTTGACTTTTGTGCTTTTTGATCATTGATCATGAGTTTGGAAGTTTGTTGTGTTTTAGAAAAGATGGACGGAGAAGGCAACAACAATGGCAACCAGGGCAACAACAATCAGAATGGTAACAACAATGGTGATGGTGGAAATGTATTCGACCAACTAGCTGAGACTCTGGCTACACTCGTGAATCAGCAACCCAGGCAGCAGAATATCGTCTCTCAGTTCAAGCGTTTGAACCCGCCAACTTTCGATGGGGCGACTGATCCGGCCATAGTCGAGATGTGGATACAGGAGATGGAAAAAGCTTTCGGAATTCTCGGTAGCAATGAGGAGACAGTTTATAAGGCAAAGTACTACTACTAATTGCACCAACAAATCATGATCTTTTGGGGGCCTGTGGTGGGCTTGTGGATGACCCAAGTTGGCTGCATTTGGGCCAGTATGCTTTGGCTTATTTCGGATTCGGAAATAAGCCAAAGTAAACTTGCCTAATTGCAACCAACTTGGGTAGTCCACAAGCCCACCACAGGCCCCCAAAAGATCATGATTTGTTGGTGCACTTAGTAGTAGTATTTTGCCTTATAAACTGAACAGAAGTCCCAAATCTCCTCGATGTGGGACTGGGGTGTTACATAAACGATCATTTATATGTGCATTTGCAATCATCTCTGCAATAGTATGTGATTTGGTGGTGTCTTTGCTCCAGCAAATACTATACTATTTGGTGGCAAATTATGTTATTCACTGTTTCATGGTAACTTGAGACTGAGCAGAAAACAAGGCAACCTGCCTAGGAATATCACTGATGCATTGCCACTAAACATCAAGCAAGTAACGAATGCAATATAAACGCTAACTTGCATCAAAGAAGAAATATCACTACTGCTGCTACTTTTCTTCACAAGCTTGAGACTTATTAACATAATTCCCAGTACAATTAAAGTTGGCAGTAGATTTGCACAAGAAAAAGAATTATCACAACAATACGTATGCCAAGCAATGGTAGATACATTTAGATGACTAACCATAAAATGGCCACAAGGATTCTCCTACATTATGAATAACTATGAGAATGCATCTTTTTCTTGCTCTCATCGATGTCCAAATGCCTTTCCAGACTAGTATTACTATCCTCATCTCCGCTATCATACACTTCGAGATTCGCCTCTTCATCTTCATCCTGCACAACACACACAAAAGCATCATCATATTGATCGAGGTTGATCTAGTAGATTTTTTTCATTTTTTTGAGCTTTTAAAGTCTAAAAGAATATCAACATAAGTGATCTTCACTATTCTATAATGATGTTTAGCTAGTGCAGGAAATAAGTAGAGCTTGGAGACCAGGAATACTTGAAAGACGGTAACAAGAGACACCTGGGATAGAGCACCAAGTTTAAAGAATTGGAGGCTATCAACAAATGGTAGTTATAGGATCCACGTGGTTTGATGTTTGAAGGCAACAATCACTAATTATCTTGCAGTATGAAAAATATGTTTAAGCAAGCAAAATATTAAGTATATGTACCTCATCCACACTGTTGTCATCATCTTCCCTTGAGTAAACGGTGTCCTCACTAATCCTGTTTACGGTTGCCATATCTTCCTGCAAATTTTAAAACAGAAGTCTATAAAATTTTGTTAAAAAAAATTTAACTTTCTTTAAACCTCTCTGTCTTAGCATGTTATTTGTGAGTGAGGAAAACAAACCAGCTCAAGCTTCAGCTTCTTAATCTTTCCTTGTAACTCTATAATATGATGCTTTAGTGCCTGGAAATGTTTGAATGTAGATCAGAAATAGACTAACAGTCTAGAACATAATTAATTGAGATGCCATACAGAATTCAGGTAAAATGTACACTTTCTAATACTTGGCCCAATTTGGAATTTTTTTATTTTGAGAGGAAGAATCTTCGTATTGGACATGGGATATAGAGCTACACTATTACCTCGCGTCTCTGAAGTTCAATTGATCGAGCTAAAGCCTGCCTTCTGGTAAGGAGATTCTTTGGGCCTCACGGCACTAGGTTGCCTATAGTTTTTTCCACGATAAACTATATTTGCGTAGCCTTTGGTAGTTTTGTCAACGGATACTAACACTCCACCACTTTCTGCCTCGAGAGCAATAGCAATATGCTTTACTTGAGCGCGGCGACGGCGCGGAGGTGAAGGAGTTGACTGTTGGCGGCGTTGTGGGGGCAGAGGAGGTGAACAGAGGAAAAAAGGAAGGTTGTGTTTAACCACAGTACGCAACCACATTCAACTTTTTTTTTTTAAGGTGGGGCGATTTTGGTGGATTTGGGTTGCAAGGCTCCGCTAGGTAATATACAACCAAATGCAACCACATTCATTTTTTTTAAGGTGGGGTGATTTTGGTGGATTTGGGTTGCAAGGCCCCGCCAGGGGAAATATAAAACCAAATGCAACAACATTCAACTTTTTTTTTTTTAAGGTGAGGTGATTTTGGTGGATTTGGGTTGCAAGGCCCCGCAGGGGCAATATTCAACCAAATGCAACCACATTCAATTTTTTTTTTTTAAAAAATGGTGGGATGATTTTGGTAGATTTGGGTTGCAAGGCCCCGCAGGGGCATATTCAACTGAATGTGCACGGACGAGGATAGGAAGTTGAACGCAGTTATATTACAATAACATCACGGTGCATATTTTCATTCTAAAAAATTTTGCATCGTGAAATATTTCTCTTAAATTAAAACCGAATTTTCTGAATATTGTAACTATGTACTTCAAAAATAATCAACGCCCGCTCGCAGAGCGCGGGCAAAAAGACGGGTGTAAACGGGAATAGTAAGTAACTGCCAAAGGCGGGTCCAAGTCCAGCAAGCAAGCTCTCAACCCATTGCCAAATTGTACTTCCGATCCAACCCAACCCAAATTGTAGCCCACACACAGGTTAAGGTTAGATATACCTCCTCCATGCAACTTTTTTCAAACAGAACTGATTTGTTAAACATTCTCTCTTGTTATTATTTTATTAAATATGAAAATTATTATAGAAAATGGTAAGAAAGTTTTATTTTTTTAAAAATCATTGCTATTTACACAATATTTTTATTTAATTGGTCTTCAAATAAATTAATTAATTAATTAATTAAAGTTTATTATTTTTTTTAAACTAGTATGTCATATCAACTTAATTGTCAAGAATTAAGTAGCTAGCCTAGTAAAAATATGAAGCCACTAGTAATATGTACAAGTCTCAATAATGGAAGGTGTCATTGTGTGTATTAATTAGCAATGCCAATAAATTAATACCAAAATTACTAGTACTATAGTACTATAGTCTTGGGACTACGAGGAGCTAGCTGCCAGCCTGCCACCAACAACTACTGTAATGTTTACAAATGCTCAGCTATGGTTCCCACAAATCTTCACAACCAAACCAATTTTACTCAAAAGAATATGTACAATCTTTCGTTTTCGTATCACTTGACTTTGCTATAGAATAATATCTGCCCTATGCTATCAGTCTATCACTTCCATAGCTCCATTCCATGCATGCATGCAAAATTCTAGCTTTATTAACAAATAAATAAGAAAATTTCTTATTTATTTACTTAAAACGTACATTTATTAAAGGATACTCCATCAATCTTTTTTTGATTAATAAGTAGTTCTTTTTCAGGATACTACATTTAGTAAAGATGTGACTGCTAGCTACGTTGAAATAAATTTTTATTTTTTTTTACCTATGCATGTTCATTAAGAAGCTAAATTGATATGCCTATGGCATTACATTGTTTAGTATTTATACACGAAGAACACGGTTACAACAAGCCAAAATATTTTCTTCAGAGTATGGAATCACTTGTTTTCTGGTTAGCTTTGGTGATAGGAGCTTTGCTCTTAGGGGTGGTGGCCTACTTCCTCCTATGCAGGTGCAATGGTGGGGTAATTGATGTTGCTGGTGAAGGTCCTCAAATAGAGCTTGGTGTTTTTGGTGGCCGTGCTAGTGGTGGTGGGACTCAAGTCCATCCTCTACAATGAATATCAAGTATGGATGGAGTGAATAAAGTTATAAAGGTGCCAAAGTAGTCAAGTAGATTAAGTATATATATGCATGTAGAATACTATATAGTACTTTATAAGAAGCATACTTGCTTATACTTTGTTTGTCGAGAAGCTTAAAAACACTTTGTAAGCCAAGAACTGGCATGAAAATATATATATAATATAAACTGATGTTGGCAAAAGCCTTGGCTTGAAATTTGTTTTTTGATGTTTTTTGACGTCTGTACCAGATATAGTCTGTTAAGTACCTACACCCCATAATCACAGAAGCTGTAAAATTCAGAGAAATGGTATTGCAGAGATTTCCGCAATACTCCGAAACAGGGGACACAAGCAGCTTCTTTAAACAATTAAGTCTTCCAATGAGATAGGTTCACCTATACTCTTATGTTTTTGCATATTTTATTTTGCACTTCAAAGACGACAATTCAAAGGTGCTCAATATCTTTATGCTTATACTCGAGTGAAATTAAGGGAAGACATCTCAAATTATAAGATAAAAAAAATTCATGTAGACAACATTTCGATCATTTTTGGTTGACTTCTATCTGATTATGATACATTGTGAGATGTTTGGTATTAAGATATATAATCTCCCAAATGAATCAGAAAGTAACCAAAAGTTGTTCACGACTACATAGGATTATTGCAAGGGACTAAATGTGATAAACTGAGTACGTACAAATTACATTAGTAAAGTGATCACAATCCTTGCAAGCAAAATTACCCTAAACGATCATTTATATGTGCATTTGCAATCATCTCTGCAATAGTATGTGATTTGGTGGTGTCTTCGCTCCAACAAATACTATACTATTTGGTGGCAAATTATGTTATTCACTGTTTCATAGTAACTTGAGAGTTGAGACTGAGCAGAAAACAAGGCAACCTGCCTAGGAATATCACTGATGCATTGCCACTAAACATCAAGCAAGTAACGAATGCAATATAAACGCTAACTTGCATCAAAGAAGAAATATCACTACTGCCGCTACTTTTCTTCACAAGCTTGAGACTTATTAACATAATTCCCAGTACAATTAAAGTTGGCAGTAGAATTGCACAAGAAAAAGAATTATCACAACAATACGCATGCCAAGCAATGGTAGATACATTTAGATGACTAACCATAAAATGGCCACAAGGATTCTCCTACATTATGAATAACTATGAGAATGCATCTTTTAATTTCTTGCTCTCATCGATGTCCAAATGCCTTTCCAGACTAGTATTACTATCCTCATCTCCGCTGTCATACACTTCGAGATACGCCTCTTCATCTTCGTCCTGCACAACACACACAAAAGCATCATCATGTTGATCGAGGTTGATCTAGTAGATTTTTCATTTTTTTTGAGCATTTAAAGTCTAAAAGATCAACAGAAGTGATCTTCACTATTCTAGAATGATGTTTAGCTAGTGCAGGAAATAAGTAGAGCTTGGAGACCAGGAATACTTGAAAGACGGTAACAAGAGACACCTGGGACAGAGCACCAAGTTTAAAGAATGGGAGGCTATCAACAAATGGCAGTTATAGGATCCACATGGTTTGATGTTTGAAGGCAACAATCACTAATTATCTTGCAGTATGAAAATTATGTTTAAGCAAGCAAAATATTAAGTATATGTACCTCATCCACACTGTTGTCATCATCTTCCCTTGAGTAAACGGTGTCCTCACTAATCCTGTTTACGGTTGCCATATCTTCCTGCAAATTTTAAAACAGAAGTCTATAAAATTTTGCTAAAATAAATTTAACTTTCTTTAAACCTCTCTGTCTTAGCATGTTATTTGTGAGTGAGGAAAACAAACCAGCTCAAGCTTCAGCTTCTTAATCTTTCCTTGTAACTCTATAATATGATGCTTTAGTGCCTGGAAATGTTTGAATGTAGATCAGAAATAGACTAACAGTCTAGAATATAGTTAATTGAGATGCCATACAAAATGCAGGTAAAATGTACACTTTCTAATACTTGGCCCAATTTGGAATTTTTTTTATTTTGAGAGGAAGAACCTTCGTATTGGACATGGGATATAGAGCTACACTATTACCTCGCGTCTCTGAAGTTCAATTGATCGAGCTAAAGCCTGCCTTCTGGTAAGGAGATTCTTGGGTCTCACGGCACTAGGTTGCCTATAGTTTTTTCCAAAATAAACTATGATAGCGTAGCCTTTGGTAGTTTTGTCAACGGATACTAACACTCCACCACTTTCTGCCTCGAGAGCAATAGCAATATGCTTTACTTGAGCTCGGCGACGGCGCGGAGGTGAAGTGCGAAGGTGAAGGAGTTGACTGTTGGCGGCGTTGTGGGGGCAGAGGAGGTGAACAGAGGAGGAGTATAGAAGGAAAAGGAAGGTTGTGTTATTGAAGGCAAATTATGTTATTCACTGTTTCATAGTAACTTGAGACTGAGCAGAAAACAAGGCAACCTGCCTAGGAATATCACTGATGCATTGCCATCAGGAATATCAAGCAAGAAACGAATGCAATATACACGCTAACTTGCATCAAAGAAGAAATATCACAAGCTACTTTTCTTCACAAGCTTGAGACTTATTAACATAATTCCCAGTACAATTAGAGTTGGCTGTAGATTTGCACAAGAAAAAGAATTATCACAACAATACGCATGCCAAGCAATGGTAGATACATTTAGATGACTAACCATAAAATGGCCACAAGGATTCTCCTAGATTATGAATATCTATGAGAATGCATCTTTTTCTTGCTCTCATCAATGTCCAAATGCCTTTCCAGACTAGTATTACTATCCTCATCTCCGCTGTCATACACTTCGAGATAAGACTCTTCTTCATCTTCGTCCTGCACAACACACACAAAAGCATCATCATGTTGATCGAGGTTCATCTAGTAGATTTTTCATTTTTTTGAGCTTTTAAAGTCTAAAAGAATATCAACAGAAGTGATCTTCACTATTCTAGAATGATGTTTAGCTAGTGCAGGAAATAAGTAGAGCTTGGAGACCAGGAATACTTGAAAGACGGTAACAAGAGACACCTGGGACAGAGCACCAAGTTTAAAGAATGGGAGGCTATCAACAAATGGTAGTTATAGGATCCACATGGTTTGATATTTGAAGGCAACAATCACTAATTATCTTGCAGTATGAAAAATATGTTTAAGCAAGCAAAATATTAAGTATATGTACCATCACTGTCAGAAGCATCATCTACCCTTGAGTAAAAGGTATCCTCACTAATCCTGTTTACGGTTGCCATATCTTCCTGCAAATTTTAAAACAGAAGTCTATAAAATTTTGCTAAAATAAATTTAACTTCTTTAAACCTCTCTGTCTTAGCATGTTATTTGTGAGTGAGGAAAACAAACCGGCTCAAGCTTCAGCTTCTTAATCTTTCCTTGTAACTCTATAATATGATGCTTTAGTGCCTGGAAATGTTTGAATGTAGATCAGAAATAGACTAACAGTCTAGAACATAATTAATTGAGATGCCATTCAGAATGCAGGTAAAATGTACACTTTCTAATACTTGGCCCGATTTGGAATTTTTTTTATTTTTAGAGGAAGAAACTTCGTATTGGACTTGGGATATAGAGCTACACTATTACCTCACGTCTCTGAAGTTCAATTGATCGAGCTAAAGCCTGCCTTCTGGTAAGGAGATTCTTGGGTCTCACGGCACTAGGTTGCCTATAGTTTTTTTTGAATGTAGATCAGAAATAGACTAACAGTGTAGAACATAATTAATTGAGATGCCATTCAGAATGCAGGTAAAATGTACACTTTCTAATACTTGGTCCGATTTGGAATTTTTTTATTTTGAGAGGAAGAACCTTCGTATTGGACTTGGGATATAGAGCTACACTATTACCTCACGTCTCTGAAGTTCAATTGATCGAGCTAAAGCCTGCCTTCTGGTAAGGAGATTTTTGGGTCTCACGGCACTATGTTGCCTATAGTTTTTTCCACGATAAACTATATTTGCGTAGCCTTTGGTAGTTTTGTCTACGGATACTAACACTCCACCACTTTCTGCCTAGAGAGCAATAGCAATATGCTTTACTTGAGCAAATCTTTTCCCGTCAACTATTATCTTTACCAGCTCACGATGCTTCCAGTGCAAGTGCATATTTTCAATGGTTCCGTCAAAAAAACCTCTCAACCCTATAACAACCACATAATATTAATCTCAGCTCTCGTTAAAAATCAATAAGGACTACAAGAGCGGGAGGGATTACCTAGAAGCAAAAAAGGCTTCATACTCAGGCCAATCTTACGAAAGAGAAATCTCTCCTATTCCATGTCCACAATATGACTTCACCTATTGCAACAAGTAAACAAAGATGATATTAAATAACTGTTCAATATATAGAGAGAAAAAGAGAAAGGTAAAAGGTCTTCATATTTTTACCAAGGCGATATTTTGAGACAGAATTGCTTTAGGCCTGGACTGAGGCAAAATTGCTACGGCATCGAGACAAGGGGATACTATTCAGGTGCATAAATGCCTTAAAATCTAGACAGACTAAAACCACCAAAACCCACATACATTTCAAATCACCAAAATTACATAATAAGAGCATGTGGGAACCACTCTTCAAATCAATTCATGAGAAGTCTTACTCTCAAACCAGACAAAAATTTGAAGTGTATAATTAGGAAAAAAAAAAAAATCACCTGTATATCTTTAGCACTTGCTGCTGGCGGCCAGCTTGAACCATTTGCTCAGTTAAATTGTGCAATAATGGAAGAACCCTTGGTGGTATAAGCGTTGGCGGTGTATATAAAGCATCTTCTAAGCTACTGTTTTGCTCTGAGTGGTTTTTACCACCGAGATCACCATGGTGACCCAGACAGCCGCAGTGAATTAGGCAGGCACTCAAAAAGACGATCAGGTTCCACAAGTTTGCTGAAATGCAGAACACGAAGCAAAGATAGTTGAGTTTGCTTAAACAGTTGAGACTTAGGACGACCAAAATATATGTAAATGCAATGGAATCTATTTTGATCTGGTATATCAGGTTAAATAAGAACATTAAGTCAAAATGCCAATTTTCACAACAAAGAAATCAAAGCTTGTACAAAAACATATGGTGATTTGTTGGCCTGGAACACATTAAATCAATAGCAATGATACTGCATGGTATTAATATGTATACTAAGTATGTATATATATTTATCTAGTTGGCTACCACAGAGAACAAAAGGTGTAAACTTATTTGATTTCCATAATTACATACCTGTATACTAACAAGAGCTGCTTGAACTCTTTTTCTAGCTTAGAAACTGCTTTCACAAGTAAGTTATTTGCATGATTAACCACTGCATCACTACTCTTAAAGCTTTTATTGTTGCTAAAAAATTTGATGTTGCCTCTCAGCTGTTCGATTGCATCAAGATAACTTTCGACATCTTCCTGTGGACCTTTAACTATCATTGCCTCTGCCTACAGAGTGCAAACAAAATAGTTTGTTACAGATTGTATATAATATAGACGAGTTAGTTAGAGATGTAGTAGTCAGGATAATCAATTCTCTCTCTCTCTCTTGTAACTCTTTTAGGTCTCTCTGGAGAGATGAAGATCATCATCTTCTTCATGATTCTTGTATACATTTACTGAGTTTAATCTTGAATAAACTTGAGCAGTTATGCATTTATATTTGTGTCACTTTAACTATCATTGCCTCTGCCTACAGAGTGCAAACAATAAATATAAGCATTACTAACTTACAGGAAGACACAAGCATTCAAGCTCTCACACACAACACACATGTACAGTAAAACCAATCCTGAAATTTCTGGCAGATTGCGGCTTGGTCATATTCAAGGCCAGCTGTTTCTTTTGGCCAGCTTTGATATTCATAGCACAGTCATGAAAGAAAGGTATTCTCAAGATTTAGAGCCATCTCGAACCTTATATAAAGATACAGGTGCATCTCAGATGTTCTAATCAAAAGCATACATAACTTTATTTTGCTTATCGACTAAAAACTTTGAACCAACAAATACACTAAAATAGAACATTATCGTTATAATTGGACAGTATACACCACGAAGAGAGGAGAAATACTAAAGAAACTCTCGTACAAACAACAAGCAAGAAACAGAACACAAAACAAGCATTTGCAAATGAAATATAAAGGTTTCATTTTTATGGAAGAAAATAGAAATTGTTTTACCTTTGGGCCTGAATGATTGTACATTCTAATTACCAACTAACATAGCAGTAAGCATCAAAACTACAAATCTCCCTTAAATCCAATACTCATCGACACTACCGAAGAAATCGATAACATCTCAATTGATTTAAACAAACTTACAACATAATTCACGCACACACGGGGAGGGAGGGAGAGAGAGAGAGAGAGAGAGGGAGAGAGAGAGAGAGAGAGAGAGAGAGACCTGAGTTTTGGCACCGCAAATAAGATTAACAGCATCAAGCATGACCCGCCGACACCGAATTTGTTGAAAGACACAAAATTAAAAATTAAAAATCAATCTTCAAACATAAACTCGAAGAAAAAAAACTAATTGACAAGAAAGAAAGTCAAATCGAGCTTCATTAACATGAATACAGCTTTGAATGTAGTTTAAATAGCTAGGGTTTGTGATTTTGCAAATGGGATTGTGAGTAATTGAAATTCTAGGGTTTATAATTATAGTAATCACCAGCAAAGTAAAAAAATAAATTAGATACAGAGAAGAAAACAGAGAGAAAAAAAGAGAGAAGAGAAGAGAGATACTCCGTATTTGATTAACAGTAATGCAAAGAGAGTTCTTGGATTTGAGAGCAAAAGAGATTTTTTCGAGTTGAGAGCGAGGGAGAAGAGAGCAGAGCAGCGAGTTAAATGGGGAAGAGTGATTTTCGTTTAATGTACGGGGGAAATTCCCGCCCATTTTTCCAGTCCTGATTGTTGTTTTTACTTTTTTAAAAATATTTCTTGACGATCCAATCGTACGGATGTCAAGATATATATAATTTAATGATATTTCTAAATTTTCAAAAAATAAAAAATTAAATTGGTTGAAGATCTTAGTAGAATACTACTACATTGACTAGTACTCTCGTAACTAGTGCTTTATCACTGATTGTAATTTCTATTTTTTAAAAAATATTTCTCGACAATCCAACCATACAGATGTCGAGATTTATCTAAAATATAGATATTTCCAAATTTCAAAAAAAAAAAAATTAATTTGTTTAGAGATCTTTGTATAACACTACTACATTGATTAGTACTCTCGTAACTAGTGCTAATTTGTCACTGATTGTTGTTTCTATTCCTTAAAAAATATTTTTCGACGATCCAACAATACAGATTCAAAATATATCTAATTTAATGATATTTCCAAATTTTCAAAAAATAAAAAAATAATTTGGTTGAAGATCTTAGTAGAACAATACTACATTAACTAGTACTCGTAACTAGTGCTATGTCACAGATTGTTGTTTCTATATTATAAAAATATTTCTCGATGATCCAACTGTACTGTGCGGATGTCAGTATATATCTAATATAATGATATTTTCAAATTTTCAGAAAATAAAAAATTAATTTGGTTGGAGATCTATAGGGATGGCAACGGGTCGGATCGGATCGGGTTTGGCCAAATCCAAATCCAAAATTTTCGGATCGGATCGGTCTGGATCCGGGTTTGAAAATCAAAATCAAAATCCAAATCATCGATTTTTATCGGGTTTCGGATCGGATTCGGGTTTAAATCGGGATTTTAATTCAAAATTTAAAAATTAAAATAATCACATTAAGCAAAACATAAAAGTACAAATATATTTAAAATTTAATATAAAAATATTTTAGTTTCATAAAAAATATAGAATATTATAAATAAAATTTAAAAACTATAAGAAAAATAAAGAATATAAATATTTATATAAATATATTAGAATTTTAATAAAAAATTTTGAATAAATAAATTAAAATTGTGGTGTATATATATATGTATAAATATTATAAAAACATATACACAAGACTTACATACCGAAAAATTAAATAAAAATAATATCGCGTTATTTAAGATATCTCAAATATATATATGGGTGATCATTTTATATATATATATATATATCAGTTTTTATCGGATTTCGGGTTCGGATCGGGTTTGGATCGGATTTCGGGTTTCGGGTCGGGTATCGGATCGGGTTACCTAAGATCCAAATCCAGATCCAAACTCTTTCGGGTCCAAAAATAAGATCCAAATCCAAATCCAAAAAATCGGGTTCGGGTAGACCCAAACGGATCGGATCGGATCGGGTATCCATCAGATCGGATTTTTCTGCCATCCCTAGAGATCTAATCATTTTTTAAATACTTAACTAATTATCAACGGATATTAACGGCTTGCCAACGATTATCAACGGAATACATTGTCAAAATTAATTTTACCAAGGGATTAACAACACATATAACTTTAACCGATCTACAATTGCAATGGATTCATAACGGAATGAAAAAATAACCAATCTACTATTGTAATGGATTAGTAACAGAATGTATAGTAACGGATTGCCAACAAACTACCAATAGAACTACCAATGGAATGAACAACAAATAATTTCATTAGTATTTCGTTAGTTAGGCATTGTTAAACCATTGTTATTCCGTTACTAATATGAAGGCAATTATATTTACCAACGGAATTTCGTTGATAAATATCTGTTAGTGATTCGTTGAGAATTTATTGTGTAACAACACGACTTTTCAGATAGTTAATTAATGGACGAATATCGAAAAAATTTATAAAATAGACTAAATAGAAACAGAAAATAGTCGATAATTCTATTAAATATCAATGTTAAATCTTCAAAAAGAAAATATTGAAAAGTCTGAAAACAAATCTAACAAGTCCCCAATTTTATTAATACTACTATAATATAGACTGTAGCTAGCTAAAGGTTGGGCATCACTCATCTCAAATCCCCGTTAATCCCTAAGTACCTGGAAGCAAAATAATACGAGTGAGCCAAATGTCTAGCACGAATAAAATATAAAAGAAAATCATAGTTTAAATAATTGAGTGAATTGTTTCTTATCGACAAAGAATTTTCAAATTAAGTTTATATATAAAATGAAGCAAGATAACCAACCAGAATAAAATACTGAATCGCAGCAGAACAAATATAAGACTGAATCAAATAACGTATGTATCCATAAGGGTTTCTTATACAAATATGTACTCGCACAAAACGAAGTACAAAACAAAGAATTCTTCCCCAGTAATCCTCTAGAAGAAACACATGAAATGCATAAAGCATTTCTACAAAACAGGGAATCCTTCTTCGGTAATCCAGAAGAAGAAAACACACATTAGCGATCAAGATCTATACACAATCTCATACCCCAGAGACGTGCTCGTATACTCACAACACCAATACGAGTAAGTGCCGAGTTCACCAGACACTCCGAACTTCATGAACTCGCCTATGATTTAACCACATAGGTAGGTCTAAGAGCTCAACAATCATGTTACAAAAATATTGTCAAACTCACTTAAATAAACAGAACGGAACAAAACCATGTCGCAATAGAAGTGTGAAACAAAATAATTAATAATGAGTAAGGCAATAACAATTTCAAAAATAGAGAATATGAAACGAAAATCTAATTGTGCACTTAAAAGTGTACATTGAGTATAAGGGTCACAATCTTATGAAATTAACTCGACAATGAATATAACGAGTAAAGAATAAATAAAACGAATGAATACAATTTAAATCAAGAGAAGATAATTAAGAATTCGAATGTTGGTAACGATGTTCCTCTCAAAATCTAAAATTAAAATATAGAATCAAATACAAAATTAACGTGAATACATGCAAAGCAAGTAATTTACATATTACAGAATATTAATAGTACAAGTAATTATATCTATATTATACTTATAAAATCTCTTACAAATGTAAGGCAAATAGAAAAAAACAATGTTTCCTCGGTGGGTAATATATAGAAATAATGACAAAAATAACCAGAATATTATAAACTTACACTAAAATAACCTTATTGAAAAAGATGGCCATATATAGCCTTTTGGATACCCACCAACGACATGCGTATAGTATATATAAAGTCAATCAGCGTTGTCGTTGATTACCATATGCAACGCTGTCGATCATTATACACACATCCATATGTAGAGAATTTTAGAAAAACACAAAACCTCCCAATCCTATTATATACACAGATTTTTGCCAAATAATTGAAAGAGGCTTTTGAGATTACATGGATGCAAGATGCATAAAAGTGAGAGTTTGAGAATTGCAAAGCTATTGAGAAAGAGGTATTGAATATATGCATATAATACGTATATGAGAGTAGGGTATCCAAACAAAAAATACTCCTACCTCATATGCGTAACTTTAGTAAAAGTTTGTAATACTCCGTTCCAAAATGCGTATTCTGTAATACCTTAATCTCAAATGCGTATTCAATCGGCTATTTTTGTTCATCTTTTCAGGAATAGTTGTTCACAGTGTTTATAAAATCGGTCATATATGTCTTTCACCCTAATATATACTAGGTGACTACAAAAATGGTTAGCGGCCAATTTGAAGGATAAGTGTAATTAATTTTTAAATATTAAAAACTTATATGTTGAAGCATCTACGGCCAAACTCAATCCAGGCAACTTTATTATAAAATGAAATACATTTAACATGCATATAACATTTAAATACATATGCCCTTAATGCATATTTAATTGTTTAAATAATAAATACAGGAAATGACCCAAATAATGTCCAGCAAAAGATTTTAACTCTAAAAACTTTAAGGTAGTAACTTACTATGTATGCATGTAAACATATTAACTAATCATCTAGTTTAATTCACATAATCAATATATTTAATACATACGAGGCTAAACCTTTGGGAAATCACCTGCAAAATTCATGCCATGCATGCATCCATACATATACATCTAGGTCATTATTCCAGAGAGAACCAAATTATATAGAGTACAGGAGAGAACTCTTTTAATTAATCACAACCCTAGGATTAGAAACAAATCCAACGCTCAATATATTTTTGCAATTAAAGATATAAAAACTAGGACAATATATCCTTTAATAATTGTATGTATAGGTCGGTAGTTATATATACAGGCTAAATCTCTCCGACTATTTCTGTCCGGCAATCTCTTCAACTATCTCTCTTCGGCAATCTCTTCTACGATCTCTCTTCGGCAATCTCTCCAAGTACCTCTCTCACTCTCTGCGAATTCAACCGAACTTCTAGCTTTCCGGCGACCTCTCTCAAACGAACGATCTCTCTCTCACTGTATGTGATTTTCTATGGAAAGTATGGCATCTTCTTCAAATCAAGCTCAAAATTGTAATTCTACCGTTAATATTGACTATTCATCATGTTTCGTTCTTAATATTTCTTTTTTTATCCTAATTAATCCTTGAATTTTTGTATTGGCATTACTATTCTTGAGATTTAGTTTCGTCTACATCACTTTTAAGGAGATTTTTTTTTGAGTCTATAGTAGAATCAAAATTGTATGGCCAACGTAATATAATTAATGATATTTAATCGATTGCCTTTTTCACATCTACTTTTAGTTGAATATATTGCCTTTTATAAACAACTAAATCGTATCATATCTTTCAATCATTAATATTTTCTTTCTAATTAAAACATGTTACCATTTTGATTTAAAACTAATCTTATAATCATATATACCCGAAAATATCACAATATATTTTTTAATTATTAATAAAATATATTAAAAATCCGTATACATTATTTATAAATAGGGAAACAATAGTATAATCCGTAGACAAGATTATATTAAATTATATTAAATTAAAATTAAAAAAATGTGAAAAATAATGATTATATAAATACATAATTGCAATATTAAATAAAATTTACAACATAATAAAAGAAACCGGTGCATCGCACGGGCATTGAAAGTTTTAAGGTTCGATTTTCAGCACGATCATCCTAATTATTAAAATAAATAGTAAAATAATGTAATTAGTGATAATTAACCGATTGCCTTTTTTTAATTAAAAGAGGTTTACTTTTAATTGATTGATGATATTACCTTTTATTAATACCTAAAATATCGTATCTTCCCATCAATAATATTTCTTTCTAAATAAAACACATTAGCTTTTATTTTAAAACATAATCTTACAATAACTAATATATACCCAAAAATATAACACTATATCGTCTAATAACTAACAAAATATAATAGAAATCTGTATACAAACTTTACAAAAAATTCAAGTTTCGAATTCCGTCAACGACATATTTAACTTAAAATTCTATAATATAAATTTTAAATCATGCATATCATTAACTAAATTTATATTAAATTATATTAAAATAATATTAAAATAATTTTTACAAAATAATGATTATATAAAAACAAAAATATTGCATAAAATAAAATTTATAACATCTATTACTATATATTAAACTTCAACACAAGGGCAAAGTTTGCCATTTTAATACCTGTAAAATTACAATTTTACCCCTATAATTTCAAAATTTACAAAAATGTCATTATTTAATATATATATAAAAAATAGTGAAATTATGTTGATGTTCGGATTCGAACCACTTATCTTCTTCTCTCAAACTCATGTCGTAACCAACTATATATTAAACTTCAACACAAGGGCAAAGTTTGCCTTTTTAATACCTGTGAAATTACAATTTTACCCCTATAATTTCAAAATTTACAAAAATGTCATTATTTAATATATATATATAAAAAATAGTGAAATTATGTTGATGTTCGGATTCGAACCACTTATCTTCTTCTCTCAAACTCATGTCGTAACCAACTATGCTACACTTAATTTTGAAATTTATTTAAAAATCCTATAAGATAAACCACATATTCTCTTCTTGTCTCTTCCTCTTTTATTTTTATTTTTGACTTAATAAAATATTGATTTATATTATTTCAAGATGTTATTCCCAGATTACACACTTGTATAATTGTAGAAGGGGGGGTTGAATACAATTCTTGATATTTATAAATTTCTGATAAGAATCATAGAAATCTATAAGGAGATCATTGCTAAATGAGAAATGATTCACAAACACATAAAAAATCAGGTGGTTAAATGTACCACCTGAGACTTTTATTCGAAGAAAACTCTGTGATACAGAAGTACACAGCTGTTGTTTTACAACTCTTTGCTTCTAAAGATATTCAAGAAACCCTAAGCAAATATGTCTGTTTCTTAGTTTCTAAAGAGTTGCTACACTTGGTTATATATCACAAGTTTACAAGTATTACAGGAATAAGATAATATTAATCTAATTCAAGTTGACTTGTTACTCCACTCCAAATCCACATGTAGCCGAAAGGTTGTCCTTGTGAACAGATATGTCCCTTGCACCTTTCTTGTATGTACTGTGTAAATGGAATGCTTCTTTCTTCTGCATTTCCAAAGTATGGCTACCATACTGCTTTTTATACCTACTATCAACCCATGTGATCTGTTAGTCAAACTTGTCCTTATCAACTGCTAATTCCCAGCTAGCATAGAAGAAAGTGTTAATGATTATCCGTTGATGTTGTACACTGTCATCCGTTGATGGTAGTTTGAGCTATATCCGTTGATATTGTAGATTTTAGTTGTATCCGTTGATAGAGTCCTGTTCTCATCTGTTGATACACTTTCACTTAGACAGAATTACATAGCATAGCTTATTTACAATTGGCTACCCTATTCTGCCTATCCGTTGATGGTCAACATGACTCTGAATAAAAACACTATCAACTGATAAATAGAGATACTGCAGTATGCTACAAAACCTCATCCGTTGATGAGCTACCTGTCAAAGAATAAAGTTATAAATCCTCATCCGTTGATAGCTACAAAACCTTGTACAATTTGATTGATTGTGAAGTTATCATCAAGTACAACATATTCCTAACACAAGAATATTGGATACATAAAATTACAAAAAATATTCTAATCAATTGAGTATACTATAAAATTCTCTTTTGTTATTTAGATAATTGATATAAAAATAAAATTTTAGATTATGCATAATGTAACCGAGTACAAAAAAGATTTATTTATATGCGTCTCCGTGTAAATTTTAAATTTTTGAAATCAAAAATAAGTTTTGGTTTTAAGAAATACATAAATTTGCCATTTTAATGCCTGTGAAGTTACAATTTTACCTCTATAATTTCAAAAATTACAAAAATACCATTATTTAATAAATATATAAAAAGTAGTAAATTATGTTAATGTTTGGATTCGAACCACTAACCTTCTTCTCTGAAACTCATGTCATAACCAACTGTGCTACACTTAATTTTGGGTGAAGTTCCAAAATAGCACACATTCTGATCAAAATGCCCAAAATAGCACTTTCAGAAAACACTGCCCCGCACTAGCACTTTCTTAACGCTGCTACAGTGCGCGTTTTGACAAAACGCATCTGTAAAATGCGTTACATGTGTGTAACGCATTTCGGGTATGCCTTACAGGGGGCGAAACGCATGTACAGAATGCGTTACAGGGGTAAAACGCAGCTTACAAATGCGTTTTTGCCAAAACGCCAGTACTGTTCACGTTTAGACCAAAAGCAGTTTTTTTTTAAAAGAATTGCTTTCAGTGGTGTTAGATAATTTTTTTTACTTTTTACACTATATAAATTTTTGCAAATACTATTAAAAACCTTATAATCAAATAACCATTTTAATATTATTTTTTTTTATTCAGTAGTCATTCTGAATATTTCTAAAACCAAAAATGGAATTATTGAACCCAAAAAGTTAACTGTTGAAACCCCAAGGGAATACAGATAATATTTAAAAATTGAATCCGGCTGCCTGATTTTTAAACGCTAACCAGGATAAGTTAGGGTTTAGAATAAGTTAGGGTATAGGGTTTAGGGTCCTAAACCCTAAACCCTAAGTTCGTATACGGTTTATTCGTCATTTTGAATATTTCTAAAACCCAAATGGAATTATTGAACCCCAAAAGTTAACTATTGAACCCCTAAAGGAATATAGATAAAATTTAAAAATTCTAATTAAAAAAAATTAAAAATAAAATTTTAATAATTTAATAATATTATTTTATTGTTTAAAGTATTACGTTGATGTTTTTTATTTCTAAAAGAATGAAAATATTATTTAAAAAAAAGAAAAATGAAAACATGTATATATATAACATTAGGAAAGTGCTAGTGGAGGGCACACTTTTCAGGAAGTGCTATTTTGGACATCCAACCCCATTTTTGTGTCATTTTGGGCATTTTCTCCTTAATTTTGAGATATGTTTAAAAATCCTATAAGATAAACCACATATTCTTTTCTTGTCTCTTCCTCTTTTATTTTTATTTTTATTTTTGACTTAATAAAATATTGATTTATATTATTTCAAGAATATTGGATAGATAAAATTACAAAAAATATTCTAATCAATTGAGTATACTCTACAAATCTCTTTTGTCATTTTAGATAATTGATATAAAAATAAAATTTTAGATTATGCATAATGAAATCGAGTACAAAAAAAAAAAATTATTTACATGCGTCTTCGTGTAAATTTTAAATTCTTGAAATAAAAAATAAGATTTGGTTTTAAGAAATACGTAAATTGTAGTTATCAAATCATACATAATTAATAATTGCATCACATTAGTTTTAGGTATATAAAAATTTAAATACATGAGTTGTATTAGGGGGGCTTTGGTCGACCAACTATTCAGTTTTTCAACGATTTAAATATATGATTGGTCTAAAAACATAAATATTTAAATATACTAAAACTCTAAAAAAATGATCAATAATATAAAAATTTAAATATATGATTTTTTTAAATATTTTAAAAAATGATCACTCTAAAAAAATGATCATAAATATAAATATTTAAATATATGATTTTTTAAATATTTTATAAAATGAGAACTCTAAAAATATGATCTATTATATATATATATATATATATATAATATAATTAACATTCAAATTAAATAAAAAAAATATATGAATTTTTAAATCATAAATATTACAAAACTACAATAATTATTTACAATGATCAATTAGACTATAACTCGAATATAAATTATGGTACATATGAATTTTTATATAATATGACAAATTCATCAATATAATATATAATGGTTGAGTTATAACAAGATCAGTATACGATAAAATCAAAAACATTTGATTTTAGATTTCATATACATGCGCATGTCATTAAGGTCATTTAATCATATTTAACATCGACTAGAATATTTAGAGAATTTTAAAATTGAATGAAAAAATAATTCAAAATACAATATAAATTTTTTTATGCAAAACTAAAAAATAACTATTAAAACATTAAATAAATTGAAATATTATCGATTATCATATTTTTTTTTGTCAAGAAAATATAACAGTTCTCATTAATTAGAACAAAACACATCGGGGACACAACCCCAACTCGCAATACAACCAGGTTGAAAAATAAATAGACAAGCTAACACAATTAGTTTGTTTCCTGGTCGTTTAACAAACAGAATTTAAACATTATTGAAGCTAAAAATGCAATTAAAGACATACCAATTAATCCAGATTGCAGTGACATCCCTGAATATAATAGTATTACAGTTGACCTTAACACATAAGAACCATTGGTAGCCCAGTGTTCAGAAGCCCCAATTGCATAAACTGAGGTTGGAGAAACTGCACCCCAATTATCTACTTACCGGGTACCAGCTATAGACATGCCGTAAGTGAAATCCCCAAAGGATGAACGATCTTCTATTGTGAAAAGGTGAGGTCTTGTAATAATCACCACCACCCCAGCCTCAAATCGGCATTTCCAGATCCCCCAAGACACCAATTGAATCATTATCAAAATACCAAAATAACAAAATAAAACACCCAAAACATACTGAACCATATGAAACACAAACCATTGCAAAAGCAGAGACATAAAACATCCAAAAAATGGAAGCAAGAATCAAAAATCTCACCCAAAAATAAATATTATTGAAAATTATTAAAGGAAAAAACAAAAAGAAAATAAGAGAAAGGAGAAAATGGGTCTTTTGCGATGGCTATGGTTATTTAGATTGAGTGTATGTACGTAAGAAGTAGAGGGGAGCAGAGTCGGCGGGTGAGGAAAGAGATGGGGGAGAGAGGGGGGGGGTCGACTCTCATTAGGTTTAAAATCTCGAAATACTCATCGATTATCATATTTTTAATTATAAAATTATTTGAATATATATACAGTTTTAGAAAACAATTAGTTCAATGTCCGTGCCTTGCACGGGCTTTTACGCTAGTATTAAAAGATACCCGTGCATCACACGGGTTATAAGGTAGTAATAATTATCATCATCCCTTGCTATTTACTAAGTTTATGCCAAGCTTAGTAGGAGTTTATGACATATCTCATGCCAAGCCTTTTTTTGGAAGCAAAAAATATTTCAAGATCTTTATTTTTATTTTTATTCAAAACATAGAGTAAATTCATCATAACATCCAAGTCCAACACGTGGTTTCATTTATTTTCGCACATATATTATTTTGTTCCCATAATTCAGTATAAAGTCCATGTTCTTCTATTTGTTCACATGGATGGATTTAAGGGGGTAATGGTCCCCCAAAACTCCCCCAATTAATAGCTTATCTTTATCATTTTTATGTACAAAAATTAATAATTTTTTATTTGGTCCCCTCTAAATTAATAAATTTTGATGATCCATCCAAATATGTTCATAAATCTCTCATATATATAGTTTGAACTTCATATAGACAAATCCATATTATTATTACTAGATGATAGCCCGTGCGAAACACGAGTCGAAATAATTTATTAAAATTGATCATTTTTATTAAATTTTACAAGAAATATTTTATTTATCATTAAAAAATACTATAAAAAATGATAAAAGTACAAAAAACAATTACGATATTTATGGAACTCAGTAGTTTATAAAAAAATATTTGTAATTACATCAAAATTCCAATATTTCTATCTAGAAGTAAGTATCATTAAAACGTGATTTCACTTACAAATAAGATATTAGATGATAAGGGCCCGAGAAAATTTAATTAAATTGATCATTAATTTATTATAAAAAAATTACGTTATTTACAAAGAATTTGCTTATTAATAAAGGTCATTTTATATATTATTTATTTAAGTTTATTTAAGAAAATAGAGAAAAAAATTAAATGATTCTGATATATACGTTAAAATGTACATGATTATGATAAATACTTTATTTGTGAACTGAATAGAGTTATAATAAAAATTACAATTATAATAGTATCAACAATTTATTATTTTAATAAAAAATAATATAGAATCCTTGGAGAAATAGGAATCTTATGGGTGGAATCAATTTTTGGTACCGAAGTACCATTAAAAATGTATTTCGTTTGTTATAGATAAGCATGTCACCGTAGATTAACATTTGTATTCGTAGTCTTTTTTTTATTAAGTTGTAATAAAAAAATTATAATTGTAATATAATTTATTTATTTATTTTATAAAATAACATAGAATTCTAGAGAAAATAGGAGTCTTGGGGTGAAACCAAAATATAGTACGAACCAAATTTGGTATAAAACAGTACATTAAAAATGGGTTTTGTTATTAATACACGTTATAGATATAGATTTATTTATTATTTATTTGAGATTATATTTTAAACAATCAAGAAAACATAACATACATGGTTCTGGTTCTAATATATACGTTATTTGCACAATTCAGTTGTAACAACCCGGATTTTTCAGAATTTATTATTATTCTTATTTAATTATTTTATTGTTTTTTCATAAAGGAGGAATAATAGTATGAGTATTTAATTCTTATTGAATGCTTGTACGTGTTTAATTCCCAATATGTTATTCAGGTAAATTGTATTTGGTACCGTTTGTGTTAGTAATTAATTTTATTTTATTATAAATCGATATTTTTATCGACATTGATAAATTGAGTTTGTTTTAAAATTTTATCGATCGAGTTTGTATTTTATTTGTACCAAAATTATACCCGGTATTCTACCCGTGTGCAAAAATTTTTTCTGTGTAAATTATCAAAGTATTCAAAAATTTAGTATTTTTACATTTTTGGTAAATTGAGATTATTTTAGAATCTTTGGGTTCAAAACTGTATTTTTATGTGCAAAGATTTCACCCGGTATCTTATCCGTGTTCCATTGATATTTAGGTGCGTTATGAAAATGTTAACTCGAATAACTTGTAGAAGGGGGGTTGAATACAAGTTATATAACCGTGTCTGATTTTTGCTTGATTATATGAACAAGAATAAACGAATGAATCAAACTCTGTTTGTATTAATAAGATCAAATACAAACTCTACCAAAGGTGTACAAATACCTTTAGCAGCTGCTGACAATACAAATCTCTCTCTCTGTTTGTTTCGAATTCTCGAATACAAACCTTATACAGAGCTACGCACACGAACTCAATTTTTCTCACACTTGTTCGACTACGACTCACTTTTTACAATGATATAGAGAGAGTATTTATAATGCTACCTATCAACTAATAACAGAAAGATATAATCTATACATGATAATGTTCTGCCTTCTAGTCGATAGTTTCCATCAATAGAAAACTCTTTCCTTCATAATATCTTCTTGCTTGTTCTTCAAACAAAGATCCTGTTTTATAGCACTTGCCAGTTTCTGTAGCATCCATAATGACATCATCAGTAACAAGACTGATATCAGGATTTCATCTTGCATCAGTATCTGATCATCATCAGTATTAGACCGTCATCAGGATTTGCCCTTTGTTCCTGACATGTAGTCTCCGATACACTGTTCATTCCTGAATAAACTGTACAGATAACTGTTTTACACATAAATCCTATATAAAGTGCTAAATCCTTTATAAGATCAGGATTACAAGAAGTATAATGTGTAAATTCTATTCTTAACATCACAACTTATGAATTATTCCTAACAATCTCCCCCTATTTATGCTTTAAAATCTGAAGCATAAATCTAAGTTGTGGATGTCAAAACATATAACAATACAACCAGAATAGAATTTATGAATGTAGAATTATGAAGTTAAGTACCTCCTTCTCAGATGTAGACATTTATCTAGTACTTAGAAGAAAGAATTTTAACTATTAATGCTGCTCTTCCTTTACAACTTCCTAGCTGAGATTCACCACTGTCACTCCTGGTTCTTCTTTTTACTTCCCCTTGTCTGCTTTTTTATCTCCCTCAGCTTTATCTCCCTCAGTCTGGTGGTGTTTGTTGTTGTTGTCTTTGAATTGTCTTTATCTCCCCCTTTTTGACATCAGCAACATTAATTCCAAGAGATTCAGAAACAGAACAAATGATATTCATCAGAACTACTTGATTTTCCATAATTGTGACTTGGTTATCTTCAAGTGATTGAAGTCTTGTTTGAATAGCAATTTGAGAATTCTGAATATCTTTCAAAACATCAGAATGAACTTCAATGTTGGAAGTGCTTCTAATATCTTCAGTATCAGAATCAGAAAGAACTGTATCTTCAAGTCTTGTAGAAGAAGTTGCTTGAGTTGTATGATATTCAAGTAATAAAACCTGATTAGAAGTATCAACATCTTCATCTTTCTGATCTGGAACTGAAACATGATCATCATCTCCTTCACCAGTATTCTGTGTACTAACATCTTCAAATCCTGACTCCTCCTTAGAGTGATCAGAGACTGTAGATGTCTCAATTCTAGCTGATATTGGAAGTACATACAAAGGAACACTAGGATCATTAGGAACTTCATCTGGTACATATGTATCAAGAGATTGCTTTATCCTGGCACCTCTTCTGTTAATGATTCCTGCAAGCCTCTCCTTTTGCTTCTGAGCTTTAACTTCTGGCTTTGCATTGTGATGTGCTAGGCCATTCTTCTGATACATTTTGATGAATGAATAAGTACCATCATCCATATCCAAATTTTCAGACCAAGATTCAGGAAAAACCTGATCCCAGAAATCAAATGATGGTTTCCTAATTTTCTCTTCCTCACTATGGAGTTGATCATCCATACCCTCATTCTCACTTTGACTTACTAAAGTCAACACTCTTTCTACCTCACCTTTTGCCTGGTCAGGAGCCAGCCGCTCAAATTGTGGATCTAAGTCCATCTTTTCAAGTATAACACTCAAGTTTAGATAAGCGCTCTCATGACCTACAGAAAAATAGGGTTTAGAAGGAGTTTTTATACCTGAACTCACATGGAGAGAGGGTTCCTCATTTGGCATGTGGCTTGAGGTTTTCTCCAAGGAGTGAGATGCTATAGTCTCTGAACCCTTACAATCATCTTCTTTCCTTTCAGAAACTACAGGCTCCAGTATACCACTTTCAGGTTCTTTACTAGACTCTGATGTCTTCAGTAATACTTCATTAGACACCATAGTTAGTACATCATCGTCTTTAAGTGTTGTTTGCTGAGACTCACCCTCAAGGTGGATAGACTCTGACTGAACAAAATTTGTTTGATCTTCAGAAAAATCAACCAAAGTCATTCCTCCCATATCATAGGGTATCTCACTTGCATTCTCAGTCATCACAGAAGTCCTTTCAACATCAGCTATCATAGCTCCTGAGTCATCCAACCTCTGACTAGATGGTTCTTGTGTTGCAGTGACTGTGATCTGATCTTTCCTACTATTCATCACTGATGCAATAGTATCTTCTGTTGACTGCTTCTCTCTATCTACTTCCTCCAGTTGTTCACCTTGAGCTAAAGCATCTTCAATAATGACATCCTTGTCAAATAAATATGCATGAAGTGATTGAAGTGCAACATGCTTTGAGAGTCCAAATTTCTTGACTAATTGTCTTCTGACAGATACATAGAAATACATCTTCATTAAGTCAAGTCTTTGATGTAGAAGTCCATATTCATTTGGAAATAACAGTTTTGGTACTCTTTCAACCAGAAAATCTAGAACAGGCCTTGACAACTTCACTTTGAGAGAAATTAGTCCCATAGCCAGTCTGTATGATAATGTAGTTTCCCATGAAGAATCAATATCCAGATCTCTATGGTCATTTGCTGACTTGATTGTAGCTTCATTTGTAGAAACCTGCATGATATTAGTTGGACTAGACTCTGTGTGTGTAGGTGACAATTGAATCTTTCTCATTGTTCTCCTGGTATAGTGAGCAAAAGATTTATCCTGAGAAGACTCAAAAGGTGTAGACACAGAAATGATCTTGGGATGAGATCTTTGTTCAATAGACACAGTCTTTTGAGAGACAGTATCCAGTAATTGTTTTCCCTTTTTAAGAACTACAGCCTTTTGGGAGACTCCAGCTTGACTGTGGTTAGGTTTTTCATCTCTTTGTGCTAACAGAGAAAGTTGAATTGCAGCCTTCAATTCTGCTCTCTCAGCAAGAGTTAAATCATCATCATCTTCACTAGAATTACTACTACTTGACACAACAAATCTTCTCTTTCTTACAACTGATGTCTTTTGAGAAACACCAGAGGTTGGTTTCTTTGAAACAATAGGCTGTGGATCAAAATTTGGTTCTTGAATTGTTTCAGAGACTATAATGTTTTGGGCTACTTGGGTAGACACAGGTGGGTTCTCCTCCAATTGAGATTCCTGAGCCATTTCACCACAAAAGAAAGAAGAATTGTAGAGAGTAGGAAGATGAGTTTTAAGAATTACCTGAAAATGATGTGGATAATGAATTGCAGGTATTTCATCTAGATTCTTTTCATTGTCCTTCTTTGTAATGTCAGAGAAAATTCTCTTTTGTTGTTCATAAGAAGAAATACAATGTTCCCTACCAAATCTAGCTTCAACATCAGGAATAAAATGGTTAATAAACATTTGCATAAATCTATGATAATAAACCATTTTCCTGTTTTGATCTCTTAACCCAAGTTTAATACTCATCTGACTTAAGATAATATGACCAATGTTAATTACTCTGTCATAAAGCAAACTATAAGCAATATGTGATGTAACAGAAGTAATTTGCTGAAAAGAACTACATTTACCAGTAAAACATTTATCAATTTGATCAAAGTAAAAAGACCATTCCTTTCTAAGAAAAGACCTATTCCACTGGCTCATGTTGTCTAGAGGTCCACTATAACCTAATTCAGACAACATAGTTCTTATTGATAAGTGGATTTTATATCCACTTGGAACATTCTATATCGGCTTAAATTGATTGTTTTGGACTCAAGTTTGTGTAGTTTTGATGTGTTTTGTGTAGTTGTGCAGGTTTCCAAGAATATCTAAGCTTTTGTCGTTTTTGGAGATTTAATTGATTAAAATTCGGATTTTCCGGGAAGGCTGCGCAGCTTATACTGTTTTGGTCATATCTGGAGTTCTAGAAGTCCGTTTTCAGCGATCTTACTGCCCACGCGAAGCTTGAGAGATTTTCTACAACCTGGAAAAGGAAACAAGTGCAAGAAAAGTACTGATTAAAGGCGCGCACGTTTTTTTCATTAAAGAAGGCTTGGAATTTACTGTTTTGCCCTTTTTCTAATTCTAATTGTATTCTGGGCAGTTTTGGGTACCTTCTTTAAATCCTAATTGTAATAGAAGACAATATCTTGCTGGGCAAGATTTGTAGAGCCTATATAAACACATCATACCATTGTAAATCATAACAATTCATAGCTAACAATTCATAGCTTTTAATTGTATCAAGGTACTTTCGATCTTCAATTCTTTCTTCAATATTATGTTTTTATTCATTATTATTATTATTATTTTGTTTTCTTCTTTAATTATGTGTAACTAAATCTTTAATCTGAGGATTGGGTAGTATTCCTTGGTATTCATGTGTGTTTAATTATCTGTGATTTTCTTGCTTTGCTGATCTGTTATTGAGGGCTTAACACAATTAGGGGAGTCATGAACCTTTGATTGGATTTTAGGGATTGTAATAACTTGGAAGAGGAGTTGCAATTTTAGTACACGATTTAACAGACATAACTCGAATATTTGATTGGGAGATTAATAGGAGAGTTGTGAGACTTATAATTCTTGGTGCGTGATAGTTTATGATTGTACTCTGATTGTATCACGGAAGTGACAATTAAGGTGTAGTTGTAGACACTATATTGTATCTTGGGAGAGAACATTATAACCTTAGAAGAATTGTTTTCAGCAGAGTAAGAACGTAGATGTCACATAGATATTGAATGTGCATTGAAACCAAGTGAAGAACCCCAGTTCTTGGATTGTTTTCCTCATAGATTTTATTCTCTATTGATAATTAGTTTAATTTTGTTTAGTTTAATTTAGTTTATAAACACACCAAACATTCTTCTACACTCCTAAATTGTGAGAGATAAAAACTTGAACTCGATATTACAATTCAGTCCTTCCCTGAGAACGAACACACAAAAAGACTACTAACAAATTGGCGCCGCTGCCGGGGAAGGCAGTATAGTTGAGTTTAGGTTAATTGTTTCTTATTGTTTAGATTTTAATTGGTTCCACAAGTTGTTTTGTTGGTGATTTTCAGGTGTATGCTACGTTCATCTTGCGTTAGAAAGTTGGAATTTGACCCTGAAATCGAGCGTACTTTGAGAAAGATAAGAAAAGATAAAGCTAAGATGACGGACGCTGAGAATGTTAACGCGAATGTTAATGCAAATGTTAATGCTGATGCTAATGTTGATCAGACTTCTATTTGGGACCATGAGACACCTAATCCTGCCAATTGCATGTACAAAACTCCAGAGATTGGTGCAACCCAATTCAACATTAACCCGAGTTTAATTCAGATGATCAGCAATCAAGCTTTTGAAGGAGATATTGAATTAGAAGACCCACACAGACATCTAGAGCGTTTCGTGCAGATGTGTGGCTCATTCAGAATCAATGGTGTTACAAGTGATCAGATTCGTCTCCATATGTTTCCCTACTCTATTAAGGGAAGAGCTTTGGAATGGTTTCAACAACTTCCAAACACTGCGGTTGCTACATGGGACAGTCTTTCTACTGCATTCTTGTCCAAATATTATCCTTCTGACAAGACGCAACAACTGAGGACTATGATAATGAGTTTCAAAGCACAACCGGGTGAAGGTCTATATCAGGCATGGGAGAGATTCAAGGCACTGTTGAGGAAGTGTCCACATCACGGTTTGGAAGATTGGCAGATCATCAGTACTTTTTATGGGGCCATGAATGCAGATATTCGTTTGAGTTTGGATGTAGCTGCTGGTGGAAATTTCAAGAAGGCACCAACTACACAGTCTAAAGCACTCCTTGAGGAATTGGCATCTAATAACTATTCATGGGCACCTAGTGGGACGAGCTCAGCTAAAGCAGCACAAGACTCAGAGATGATCAACATGCTGGCTCAAAAGTTGGATACTCTAACTCAGGAGATGCGAGGACAAAGAGCAAATGTGAATGCTATTTCTTCACCTATGGAGGGGTATAATGATTATGGTGCTAATCAGAACTCTTATGTGCAACAATTTCCAGAAGAAGCATCTTTCATTCAGGGAAGACAGCCGTGGCCGGTTCAGAATAACTCCTACTACAATCCAAATCAAAGGCCAAACAACAATCTTTCTTACAGTAATAATCATGCGGCTAATCCTTCTTATTCATTTCCAAGGCAGAATCAACCTTCTGGTTTTCAGTCACGACCACCGTATCAAGCACAGCAGCAGTATCAACCTCCTCCGAAGAAAGAACCAGCTGATTGGGAGGTTGCACTGAATAAAATTATGCAAGGAACTTCTGGGGCATTGGCTAATATGGAATCAAGAATAGAGCAGATGGCATCATCTCAAAAGATGCTAGAAACACAGATTGGACAGATTGCCTCTAAGATGGGTGTTCGTGAGCAAGGATCACTTCCTAGTCAACCCGATCAGACTGGTAAAGAGCAATGCAAAGCAATTACTTTGAGGAGTGGGAAAGAGCTGCCCGAGGTTGAGGTTCTTGAGCCTAAAGAGAAGGATGCTGAAAAAGAAAGTGAGATAGTAGAGATCGATGCAGAAAAGTCAGAGAAAGTAGATGAAGAGAAGAAGGAAGAAGAACCAGAAAAGCCGTATGTTCCTCCACCACCTTATGTTCCTCCAATTCCTTTTCCACAGAGACTTCACAACAGGCAGTTAGAGAAGCAGTACGAGAAGTTCTTGACTATGTTCCGGCAATTGCATGTCAATATTCCTTTGGCTGAAGCTTTGAATCAAATGCCACTCTATGCTAAATTTCTTAAGGAGATGTTGACAAAGAAGAGGAAACTTGAGGATGCAGAAACCATTACTCTCAATGCTGAATGTAGTGCAGTCATCCAAAAGGCCATTCCTCAGAAGTTGAAAGATCCAGGAAGCTTTTCTTTGCCTTGCACTATTGGGAAGATGGAGAACATGAAAGCCTTGTGTGATTTAGGGGCTAGTGTGAGTTTGATGCCATATTCAATCTGCAAACGACTTGGTCTTGGAGAGCTTAAAAAGACACGGATTTCACTTCAGTTAGCGGATCGTTCTGTTAAATATCCTTTGGGGGTCGTTGAAGATGTGGTTGTCAAAGTTGATAAATTTGTCATACCTTGTGATTTTGTGGTGTTAGAGATGGATGAAGATGTCGAGATGCCCATTATCTTGGGAAGGCCATTCTTGGCTACTGCTGGCACTACAATCGATGTTAAAGCTGGAAAATTGACATTGAATGTTGGCGAGGACAAAGTGGAATTTGATCTGAACAAAGCAATGAAGATACCTCCTTTTGGAGCAACTTGTTTTACTGTTGACATTGTTGATGAAATTGTGCAGCTAGAAAATGAACACTTCATTGGAGCAGAAAGGGTATTAGATGATGTAGTAGAAGAAGAAGCACTTGTTGTTCGAGACACAGAAGTTGAGATGGTTTTTACGCTTTCAGAGGCACCACAGGTTGAACTTAAACCTCTACCTGCTAATTTGAGGTATGCCTTTCTTGGTCCTAATGATACATATCCTGTGGTAGTTTCTGCATTGCTTAGTGATGATGAGCTGGAAAAATTATTACATGTTCTTCGGCAACATAAATCAGCTATTGGTTGGACAATTCAAGATATCAAGGGAATTAGCCCTGCTCTTTGCATGCATAGAATTGCCTTAGAAGATGATCATAAGCCTGTGATTGAGGGACAAAGAAGATTGAATCCGAATTTGCAAGAGGTGGTGAAGAAAGAGATCACTAAGTTGCTTGATGCTGGTATCATATATTCGGTTCCACACAGTAAGTGGGTTAGTCCTATTCATGTTGTGCCTAAGAAAGGTGGGATGACTGTTGTTCACAATGAGAAGAATGAATTAATTCCCACAAGAACAGTAACAGGTTGGAGAGTTTGCATTGATTACAGGAAGTTGAATAACGCTACTCGCAAAGATCACTTTCCCCTCCCATTCATTGATCAAATGCTCGAAAGGTTGGCGGGTAATGAGTATTACAACTTTCTGGATGGTTTCTCGGGCTACTTTCAGATTCCTATTGCACCCGAAGATCAGGAGAAGACCACTTTTACTTGTCCTTATGGTACTTTTGCTTATCGGAGGCTTCCTTTTGGTTTGTGTAATGGTCCTTCGACGTTTCAACGGCTCATGAACCACATATTCTCAGATTTTATAGGGAAAGACATGGAGGTCTTCATGGATGACTTCACAGTTTATGGTTCTTCCTTTGAATCATGTTTAGCCAGTTTGTCGAAGGTGTTGCAGAGATGTACTGAAACTAATCTTGTTCTTAATTGGGAAAAGTGTCACTTTATGGTGAAGGAGGGCATTGTGCTTGGGCATAAAATCTCTAATAAAGGCATTGAGGTCGATAGAGCAAAAATTGAAGTTATTGAAAAATTGCCACCACCTTCATCTGTGAAAGGAATTCGAAGCTTTCTTGGTCATGCTGGTTTTTATCGACGGTTCATCAAGGATTTCTCCAAGTTAGCTCGGCCTCTCTGTAATCTTCTTGAAAAGGATCGTGTTTTTGAATTTGATGAAAGTTGTCTTGTTGCGTTTAACAAGCTGAAGAAGGAACTTACTTCTGCACCTATAGTTACATCTCCCGATTGGAGCTTGCCATTTGAACTCATGTGTGATGCTAGTGACTATGCTGTGGGTGTTGTTCTTGGGCAAAAGAAGGATAAGCGTATGCATGTGATAGCTTATGCAAGCAAGACTCTTGATGATGCACAAATCAACTATTCAACTACGGAGAAAGAGCTACTTGCAGTGGTGTTTGCACTTGATAAATTTAGATCCTATCTTGTTGGGTCTAAGGTGATTGTCTATTCAGATCATGCTGCGATTCGTTTCTTGATGACAAAGAAGGATGCTAAGCCTCGTCTAGTTCGTTGGATTCTCTTACTTCAGGAATTTGATCTTGAGATTCGAGATAAGAAGGGGTCCGAGAATTTGGTAGCCGATCATTTATCTAGGTTGGATCAAGGAGATGGAGAGGTAGGAGATGAAAAACCTATCAATGATAAATTTCCGGAAGAGCAGCTTCTAGGTGTGTCCTTATCTACACCATGGTATGCAGATTTTGTGAACTACATTGTGGGAGGAGTTGTGCCGGATGATCTATCTTATAACCAAAAGAAGAAATTCTTTTATGATGTGAAGCACTACTATTGGGAGGAACCGTTACTTTACAAGGAGTGTGCTGATGGAATGTTTCGTAGATGTGTGCCTCATGATGAAGTTCCTCATATTTTCAGGCATTGTCATTCTCTTGAGTGTGGAGGTCATAACAGTAGTATGAAGACAGTGGCGAAGGTTTTGCAGTCAGGATTCTATTGGCCAACCATGCATCAGGATGCTAGAGACTTTGTGGCAAAGTGTGATAGATGTCAACGAGTTGGAAATATTTCGAGGAGGAACGAGATGCCTTTACAGTCTATTCTTGAGGTGGAGATATTCGATGTGTGGGGGATGGACTTCATGGGTCCATTTCCATCTTCTTATGGGAACCAGTATATTTTGGTGGGAGTTGATTATGTCTCTAAATGGGTTGAAGCTATTGCATCTCCTACTAACGATGCTAGAGTGGTGAAGAAGTTCCTAAAGAAGCATGTGTTCACTAGATTTGGAGTGCCAAGGGTTATTATCAATGATGGAGGTGCACACTTTTGCAATAAACAGGTGGCTGATCTCTTGAAAAAGTATGGTGTGACACAAAAGGTGGCAACTCCTTATCATCCGCAAACAAGTGGACAAGTTGAGATTTCAAATCGTGAGCTGAAGTCAATTTTGGAGAAGACAGTGGCAGCGTCGAGAAAGGATTGGTCAACAAAGCTTGATGATGCACTTTGGGCATATAGGACGGCGTTTAAAACACCTATTGGAATGTCTCCATATAGGTTGATCTTTGGGAAGCCATGTCATTTGCCGGTGGAACTTCAGCATAAGGCATTTTGGGCGACAAGAGAGTTGAATTTTAATCTTAAATCTGCGGGAGAGAAGCGTTTACTTCAACTTGGAGAGCTTGAGGAGATTAGGCTTCAATCTTATGAAAATGCTAGTATATACAAGGAGAAGACCAAATTGTGGCATGACAAGCACATTCAGAAGAAGGAATTTGAGGTTGGGCAACATGTTTTATTGTTTAATTCAAGACTCCGTTTATTTCCTGGAAAGCTTAGATCAAGATGGTCCGGACCTTTTGAGATTGTGAAGGTCTATCCTAATGGGGTTTGTGAGATTACTAGAGAAGGGTCAGATGTATTCAAGGTGAACGGGCAGAGACTTAAGCCATACCTGCTTGGAGAAACAGTGGAGCGAGGAATGAGCATTCTTCACCTCCAAGACCCTACTATGAGTTGAGGAAGAAACGTCAAGCTATTGACGTTAAACGAGCGCTTCTTGGGAGGCAACCCAAGCATTTTTTGTACCTTGATGTAGCATAGGATTATTATTAAAAAAAAAAAAAAAAAAAAAAAAAATCGTATTTTTGGGCAGGTTGCAGCCCTGTAACGCAGGCTGCACCTGCGTTTCTGGTCTTGGCGCAGTCTGCATCTGTGTAACGCAGGCTGCTCCTGCGTTACTGCACTTCAAGCAGTCTGCACGGCTGATACGCAGTCTGCCCCGGCGCATCTGCTATTGAGGCAGACTGCCCCCCACGCGCGCACAGGCATCTGTTCCAGGTAAAAAAAAAAATTTTTGTTTTCTCAGCCTCCCTGTTCTGTGTCCGCTCGAGTATGTGTATAAAAAAAAAAAAAATTTCATCACCCCAAATCTTTTAATACTCCCATATTTCCCCTAAATATTTTCCTATTTCAAATCCAAAACCCCTCATCTCTCCTAAAAAATTTCAAATTCCTATTTCTTTTCTAATTCTTTTTCTTTTATTCATTAAATATTTTTTCTATCCTATATCAAATTCCAAATTCCACCCAAATTTTTTCCTTTTCACATTAAAATTCTTATATTCATCCTATCACTCCATGGCCTATATATACCCATCCATACACACCCAATTCATTATCTTCCTCCTCTACATCTCTTAAAAATTCAAGTTTGGGGGAACATTAGTACAAGTTCACCTCTTTGATTCGTAGTGGGATTTCTTCTCTATTTTATTTTATTACGAATTTGTGTCCTTGTAAATTGGGGTTTTTGTATTATTCTTGTTACTTGGGTATTTGTGGTGTGATTTTTCTTGGTGGTTTTTGGTGGGATATTTCTTGCAAATTGGTGGTGCTATTGTTGAGTGGGGATTTGATTATTATGGCGCCTAAGCGAATGAGGGGTGGTTCTATTAGGGTGGAGAGATTTTCTTCTCCGGATGCGGAGGTTGAGTATAATCGGTTGTTGTTAAGGTCAGTGGCGAAAGAAAAGGGATTTTTGCCAATTCGTCACTATGGGTTGGTTGATGTGATTAGTGAGTTACGTTGGGGAGATATTTGTAAGGCACCTGCTCCGGTTCCGGTGAATATTGTTAGGGAGTTTTATGCTAATGCTAAAGGTGAGCCGGATGAGATGTGTATAGTTCGAGGTAAACAGGTGGATTATAGTATTGATGCTATTCGTGCAATTTTGGGGCAACCACCTAAGCTTGTGGGGGATGAAGATTGGGCAAGGAAGACTAGTAAGGAGGTGGATTTGGAGGCAATTGTTCGTGAATTATGTGTTCCTGGTACAGTTTGGAAGTATAAATTGGGAACCACTGAGCCGATTAATTTTCTGTCTTCTGCAATGAATAAGTTTGCGCGAGCATGGTATTTATTTATCTGTGCGAATATTATGCCTACTTCTCATACGGGTGAGGTAACAGCTGATAGAGCGATTCTTCTTTGGGGCATTCTAAAGGGGAAGTACATTGATGTAGATTATATTGTTCATCAGAATATTCTGCGGTTTTTAAAGTCTAATGCGCTGTCATCAATGCCCCATGCTTCTATTATAGCTGGTTTGTGTAAGGATAGTGGTGTTATATGGGGTGCGGATGAGGAGTTGCAGTCACCTTTGGCTACCATTACTGATGTGACTATTGATCGAATGCCTGACTGGCAAGGTGGGGTTCCACATCCGAGGGGGCTTGGTTATATTGTTGATGATGTTGGTGCTAGTGGTCATGGAGCGGGCGCTCAGCCACGTGTTTCAAGAGTACCGAGAGTTTTGGATGCCCACTTTAGGCGTTTGTATAGGCGGATGGATGCTATTCATGCTTGTAACAGGGAGTATGCTCAGGATATGGCTACAGCTTTGAGAGATGCAGGTATTCAGGCAAGGTGGCCAGTCTATGGAGCTCGTACGCAGTATCCACCTCCAGATTCTGATTCCTCCGAGGAGGAGGACGAGTAGGTATGTTTTCTGCTATCCCTTGTATTTACTTCCATTCAATGCGGACATTGAATATTTTAAGTTTGGGGGTGGTTTGAGGGATATGTAGTTGTTGTTGTATTATTTGTTCATGTAGGATTTCATGCTTTGCATATTAGTAGTAGTAAATTATGCATTTATGTTTGTGTTATCTACGTTTGTTTCATATAGGACATTCTGTTTTTATTTTTTTCGTATATCATGTGAGTTCATAATAGTTTGCATTTGCACCCATGCTTGATAGGAATTTTGTGTTGTTGACGCTTTTGATTGAGAAGTGATATGCTTTGTTCTTGTGCACACACATACACTAGTAAGTTGAAGCTAGTAGACTTATTGAATGTTGTAAGTAATTAGAAGGACATGAATATGTGCAAGATGATTTAGTTTGCATGCTTTGAATACAAGTTGGTGCGTTAGAGAGATTTTTGCTTGGGATTGAGTATGTTTTTCCACCAAGTGAGATTTTGAGCCATATTGCATATTTTTTGCAATTTATTCGTTTGCTTGAGTGTCCACGGATTGTTTGCATTGCTAGCAGTTGTTTGAGGTCTTTCTTGAAACGCATGACATTATTTGACGATTAAAATGATAAAGGCAATTAGGAATAACCACATATTTTCCCATATTACCACACCATGTTTACATGATCAATTAGTTAACCCGTTGAGCTTAATCCTATTTTTTCGGTGACACACCACGTTACTTGCCATATATCCTTTTTCTTGTATTGGCCTTACATTAACTTGAACCCAATTGTCAAAGGCTAGTATAGTGCTTAAGGGAGTAATAAGGTGTGCATGGAGGGGTTTATTGTTGGTCGTAATTTTGGGGAAAAATATTGAGATTGGGTTTGGTTGTTTACTTGATAGTCGGCATATGTAATAAATTGTGGGATCATTTGTTATTGTTTATATTATTGTTTTATTTAGCTCTCGGAAAAAAAAAAAGAGAAAAAAAGAAAAAAAAAAAAGAAAAGAGAAAAAAAAAAAAAAAAATTATGAGAGCATGTTTGTGTTTGTTATGATCCTACTTTAGTCGACTAGTCGAGTGTTCTTAGTAAAATTTATGTGGGGGGAAAATAGGGTGTTGTGAATGGATCATTATGGTACTTACTAGCTTTTGACACTTCACCTGTTTTGGCTTATTTGACATACCTTGTCCCTAGCCCACGTTACAACCCAATTAAAGACCTTTTGATTATCGTCATTGATGTATGTTGTGTTAAGAGTTAGATTGATACCAAATGTCAAGCATGCTTATGATTTTGTTGGAATTGAGTGATACACTTACCCTTGTTCTTGAGTGAATATTCTTTTGTGAGTGGATTGTGAGTGTTTGCTTGTTTTTGCGTATGAGATCCCGAGTTTTGTCTCAAAGATGTACTCTTGTAGGCTTAGCATGTTTACTAACTTATTCTTACACTTGACATGGACTTGTGAGAACTTATGCATGTTCATTGAGTAGACTATGTGAATACTTGCACTTTCGACACCAAGACATTGCGTATTTACTTTGATTCTTAAGTTGATATGGCATGAGAGGATTTGAAGGTATGGTAGGTTAGAATAATTGCATTTTTCATAGTAGTTGCATTCATGCATTGCATTGCATTAGGTTAAATGGATTTTGTGGGTACATTCGCTATAGGCCCTCACGAGACCTTACTCGTCCACTAGGGCTGCCTAGGGGTTTAAAGGGCTTGTTGCATATGCCAAATGCAACCGTGATCACCTACGGAAGTGGTACTAATTAGGTAGTTATAATTGTTTATGCTTGAGGACAAGCATCGGTTTAAGTTTGGGGGTGTTTGATAAGTGGATTTTATATCCACTTGGAACATTCTATATCGGCTTAAATTGATTGTTTTGGACTCAAGTTTGTGTAGTTTTGATGTGTTTTGTGTAGTTGTGCAGGTTTCCAAGAATATCTAAGCTTTTGTCGTTTTTGGAGATTTAATTGATTAAAATTCGGATTTTCCGGGAAGGCTGCGCAGCTTATACTGTTTTGGTCATATCTGGAGTTCTAGAAGTCCGTTTTCAGCGATCTTACTGCCCACGCGAAGCTTGAGAGATTTTCTACAACCTGGAAAAGGAAACAAGTGCAAGAAAAGTACTGATTAAAGGCGCGCACGTTTTTTTCATTAAAGAAGGCTTGGAATTTACTGTTTTGCCCTTTTTCTAATTCTAATTGTATTCTGGGCAGTTTTGGGTACCTTCTTTAAATCCTAATTGTAATAGAAGGCAATATCTTGCTGGGCAAGATTTGTAGAGCCTATATAAACACATCATACCATTGTAAATCATAACAATTCATAGCTAACAATTCATAGCTTTTAATTGTATCAAGGTACTTTCGATCTTCAATTCTTTCTTCAATATTATGTTTTTATTCATTATTATTATTATTTTGTTTTCTTCTTTAATTATGTGTAACTAAATCTTTAATCTGAGGATTGGGTAGTATTCCTTGGTATTCATGTGTGCTTAATTATCTGTGATTTTCTTGCTTTGCTGATCTGTTATTGAGGGCTTAACACAATTAGGGGAGTCATGAACCTTTGATTGGATTTTAGGGATTGTAATAACTTGGAAGAGGAGTTGTAATTTTAGTACACGATTTAACAGACATAACTCGAATATTTGATTGGGAGATTAATAGGAGAGTTGTGAGACTTATAATTCTTGGTGCGTGATAGTTTATGATTGTACTCTGATTGTATCACGGAAGTGACAATTAAGGTGTAGTTGTAGACACTATATTGTATCTTGGGAGAGAACATTATAACCTTAGAAGAATTGTTTTCAGCAGAGTAAGAACGTAGATGTCACATAGATATTGAATGTGCATTGAAACCAAGTGAAGAACCCCAGTTCTTGGATTGTTTTCCTCATAGATTTTATTCTCTATTGATAATTAGTTTAATTTTGTTTAGTTTAATTTAGTTTATAAACACACCAAACATTCTTCTACACTCCTAAATTGTGAGAGATAAAAACTTGAACTCGATATTACAATTCAGTCCTTCCCTGAGAACGAACACACAAAAAGACTACTAACACTTATATTATCATCAGATGGTTCACTTGTATAACTATCAGTAACAGGTAAGCAAAGTACTGAATTAACAACAGATTCAGTAATGTCAAATGAATCTTGTCCTAAATGTAGAACAATCTTACCTGATTGACTCTGAGTAGAATCAATTACCTCAGCATTCTCCCAAGCTTGTGAAACAGCTGCTTGATTAATTTGTGGAGATGCTGTCAATGCATAACTTAATGGTCCATACACCAGAAAGTCCATGATTGGATGAAAATCAGATGACACTCCTTCCTTGTTGGTGATAGCTGCTACATGATTGTTTGTCATAAAATAAAAGTCACCAAACTTGAAGGCTACTGACTTAGGTAATCTTCTCTGAGCTGCCATTTTTGATTTGAAAAGAACTTGAAAAATTCTTGAAATGGATTAGTGATTTTGAAAACTTAAAAGTGGTTTTTGCTTTAGAGAATGTAAAATTAGAGAAAGCAATTACACGATTAGAGTTTCAAAACAAATATATTTCACAAATCTTTCAGACCATTATCCCACGTTGACACGTAGATTGACAGGTGTCAGTCCCTGAAAGATGCGGTTACCCACGATTTTTGGAAAATAAAATCCAAAATTGATTTTCACGAAATAAATCAGGGTATAAATAATCAATACTGATCAGTTTTCTTTTCCTGTTGACCTATCATCAAATCCTGATGATCACACATGAAATCCTGACCAATATCATCCTGATTCCAGAGACTTAATATGGAGTTTCCACGTGGCATTTTTCTTTTATCTGAAAAAGAAATAAATAATTAATCTGAACAAAAATCAATTGATTAAATATATTCAATATTTCTTGAAAACAAGAAATACAGTCACACGCAATAATTAGCATCTGACTTCATTAAAACTTCCAAGTGACTGTTCAGCTTCTCACGTCTTTCTTTAAAAGAAACAGATGCCTTATGCCATTCTCCATAAATCTTTCAATTTCTTTTCTTCTCAACAATGCTCCTCAAACCAAAATTTCATTCAAACCCATTCTTTAGATCTTTCTCGGTCGATGAACATCCTGTTCTTGATCATCTCTTTGAACAAACGACTCTTCTCATCGAACTAATCATGAATGGATTGGTTTCCGATAATATCCAGAGGTTTCTCCTAGAACATCCATCTGTTGGATACAATCTTCCCCTAACCTCCTCAAAACTTGAGGATGAAGAATTTGGCCGAGAGTCTGAGGTTGATCTTGATGAGGATGCTATTCATTTAAGTTAGCTGCTCTCATTCAAGTCGCCCAGACAAGGAATCCAAGAGCAAACGAGGCTGTTCAATCCCCTGATGAATTTCTTGAGATGCTCCTTGTCCTTGCTACTTCAGAATTCATATCAATAGACAAGTATAGAATTATCAGTAGAAATTAGACAAAAGATGTTGTATTTCATTTCCATATATGTAATGATTTCAATTAATGAAAATACAATTTCCTGTTATCTACTTGTCTTTTGATTATTGAATGATGTATAAATTATCAGTATGCAAATATTAAAACTTGCTGCTATTGAATTAACACATCACAGAATTAGATTACTACACAAAGTAAACGTCAGGATCTGAAACAATTTTCATAATCCTGATACTGACACAATACTGATGACGTCAGCATCCTGATAACAAATCTAATCTTGATGATTATTAACAAGTCTATCATACTGAAATTTATCAAGGCAAAGTGTTATAGCTAAAGCATTTAACAATCAAATATAGATCTTGACAAGATATCAAGTCTATAAGCTAAGAACAACATACCTTGCTACTTTTGCAGATGTTAAAGATCTAAAAGTTTAACATTCCTAACTCACTTACTAGTCTACTGAATGTAGTCTCATCAAGTGGTTTAGTTAGAATATCTGCAAGCTGTTTGTCAGTAGGAACAAAATGAAGTTCCACAGTACCATTCTTAATATGTTCTCTAATAAAATGATACCTGACATCAATGTGCTTAGTCCTTGAATGTTGAACTGGATTTTCTGCAATTTTAATAGCACTAGTATTATCACAAAACATAGGAATATTACTAAGTGTCATACCATAATCCATCAACTGATTTCTTATCCAAAGGAGCTGTGCATAACAACTGCCTGCTGCTATGTACTCAGCTTCTGCAGTTGAGGTTGAAACAGATTGTTGCTTCTTGCTTGCCCAAGAAATCAATCTATTTCCTAAGAATTGACATGTACCTGTAGTGCTTTTCCTGTCTATCTTACACCCTGCATAATCAGAGTCTGAATAGCCAATTAGAAAGAAATCAGATTTTCTAGGATACCACAAACCAAGATTTGGAGTTCCTTTGAGATATCTAAAAATTCTCTTCACAGCAATTAAATGAGATTCCTTAGGATCACTTTGGAATCTAGCACATAAACAGGTAGAAAACATTATATCTGGCCTACTTGCAGTTAGATATAACAATGAGCCTATCATGCCTCTATAACTAGTATTATCCACACTCTTCCCTTTAGGATCAGAGTCTAGTTTAGTGGCTGTTGCCATGGGTGTTTTTGCAATTGCACAGTCTTGAAAGTCAAACCTTCTTAAAAGATCTTTGATATACTTTGACTGATTAATGAAAATACCAGTCTCAGTCTGTTTGACCTGCAAGCCTAAGAAACAATTTAATTCACCCATCATGCTCATCTGATACTTAAACTGCATAAGCTTGCTAAACTTAGCACACAACTTTTCATTAGTAGAACCAAAAATAATATCATCAACATAAACTTGAACTAAAAGCAATTCACCTTTTATCTTTCTAAAGAATAGAGTTTTGTCAATTGTACCTCTTGTGAAGCCATTTTCAAGAAGAAATTTAGACAAAGTCTCATACCATGCTCTTGGTGCCTGCTTTAGTCCATAGAGTGCCTTGTCAAGTTTGTAGACATGATTTGGAAACTTTGGATCAACAAATCCAGGTGGCTGTTCCACATACACTTCCTCATCAAGTTTGCCATTTAGAAAAGCACTCTTTACATCCATCTGGTATACCTTGAATTTTGAATGAGCTGCAAATGCAAGAAACATTCTGATTGCTTCTAATCTTGCTACAGGTGCAAAGGTCTCATCATAATCAATGCCTTCTTCCTGAGAATAACCCTTGGCCACCAGTCTTGCTTTGTTTCTTACAATCATACCAGATTCATCTAGCTTGTTTCTGAAAACCCATCTTGCACCAACAATAGATCTATCTTTAGGTCTTGGTACCAGTTTCCAGACTTTGTTTCTCTCAAACTCATTTAACTCCTCCTGCATTGCAATTACCCAATCAGGATCCTGTAAGGCTTCTTCAACCTTCTTAGGTTCATTCTTTGAGAGAAAACAACTATACAGGCATTCATTTTGAATTGATCTTCTAGTTCGAACACCACTATTTGGATCACCAATTATCAAATCTTCAGTATGATCCTTTGTCCATTTTCTAACAGGTGGTAAATTAACTCTGCTAGTCTCTCCCCCTAAGTTAGTGGTATCTCTTGTAGAAGAATTATCTCTACCTTCAAAAACTCTCCTTTGATCAATAGAATCGGTAGATTCCATATTGCTGCTAGTTACTGATCTTTCCTCAGTAGACTCTGAAAGATCAGTTCCTGATGGAGTAGACTCTGAAACGTCAATTCCTGATGGAGTAGACTCTAAAAGGCTAGTCTGCTCCTGATGATCACTGTGTTCTCTTTGATTTATTTGCTCCCCCTCAACAGTAGCATTCCTTTGAGAAGCAATAGAAATTCCTTCTGGAGAACCTTCATCATCACTGGAGAGTATCTCAGAATTCTTCAGATTTTCAAATTCCAATTTGTCATGGCTTTCATCAGTTTGCAGAATTCCAAATTTCTTATCATCAAATGCAACATGAATTGATTCCATAACAATGTGAGTTCTGAGATTATAAACTTTGAAGGCCTTAGATGCTGAATATCCTAGAAAAATTGCTTCATCCGATTTGGCTTCAAATTTTCCAAGTTGTTCTGGATGAACTTTTAGGACATAGCATTTGCATCCAAAGATGTGAAAGTATTTCACACTTGGTTTCTTTCCTTTGATCATCTCATAGGGAGTTTTTCCATGACTATTTACCAAGGTACAGTTTTGAGTGAAACATGCAGTGTTAATAGCTTCTGCCCAAAAGTAGGTTGGAAGTTTTGTATCTGCAAGCATGGTTCTTGCTGCCTCTATGAGAGTCCTGTTCTTTCTTTCCACTACACCATTCTGCTGAGGTGTACCAGGTGCAGAAAACTGTTGAGTGATTCCATTGTCTGCACAAAACCCCTCCATCGTAGAATTCTTGAATTCTGTACCATTGTCACTTCTAAGTACTTTAACTTTGTACTCAGAGTTATTCTGAAAATTCTTGATAAGTTCAATGATTTGCTGAGGAGCTTCATCCTTCTTGTGTAGAAAGAACACCCATGTGAACCTTGTGAAATCATCCACTATAACTAGAGCATATCTTTTCTTGCTGATAGACATAATGTTTACTGGACCAAACAGATCAAGATGTAGCATGTGAAATGGTTCAGTAATTGAATTTTCAGTCTTGCTCTTGAAAGTGGTTCTTCTTTGTTTTCCAAGCTGATATGCATCACAAAGTCCATCTTGCACAAAATTTGCCTGAGGTAGGCCTCTCACCAGATTGTGCTTAACAAGTTGATTAAGCTTCTTGAAATTAAGATGTGAGAGCTTCTTGTGCCAATTCCAGCTTTCATCACTTGTTGCTTTGCTGTAGAGACATTTAACAATTCCTTTAGATGTATCACTTAAGCTGGCTTCATATATATTACCATGTCTTTGACCAGTTAGAACAATGTCTCCATTCTGCATATTCAAGATTTTGCATCCTTCTTTGTCAAAGATTGATTTGTAACCTTTATCACCCAGTTGACTTATGCTTAAAAGAGTATGTTTCAAGCCTTCAACCAGTGCTACATTTTCTATGATGACATTCCCCAAAACAATTGAGCCATATCCCAGAGTTTCTCCTTTGTTGCCATCTCCAAAAGATATTACTGGGCCAGCTTTCCTCTCAAACTTTGTAAGCAGGGACTTCTTTCCAGTCATATGTCCAGAGCATCCACTGTCCAAGATAATTGAATGCTTCTTTCCTGTGCCCTGCAAACAAAAAGTAACTAGTTAGAATTTTTTAGGACCCAACTTTGATTGGATCCTTTCTTACTAGATTTAGAAACAACAGACTTTGAAGATTTTGCTTTTATTTTACCTGTTGCAGAGTCAACCTTAGATTCTAATCTCACAAACTGTTTGTGACTAGGAGTTTCAGATTTCAAGGAATAATAGTCATAATACAGTTCATGATATTCTCTACACATGTAAATGGAATGAAGTAAACTACCACAATGATAACAAGCTTTTTGTGGTTGGTATTGAATTTTCTGAGTCTTGGGGAATCTGGACTCAGTTTTCCAAGAAGGTTTTTTATTGCAGTCTAGGGCCAAATGATTATGATTTCCACACTTATAGCATTTTTTCCTAGGTGCATCAGGTACATTCTTGTAATTATTCTCTTTGTTAATACCTTCTTTTCCATTCCTATTTCTTTTGATCTTGCTAGACTCTGAAAGACCATCTAATCTCTGTTTCAACTGAGACTTAGATAGAAACCCTATGTTTACATTCTTAGGTTTCTCTAACACTTTCTTATCTGAATTACTATTGTTAATCCTTTTGTGTACAACAGGGGTACCTTTTGAATCAACAAATTTAACATGATTAGGTTCAGAAACAATTTTCTTACCTTCAGATTTAGATGTGTTAGCTTCTACCTTACTATCATCATTGACAATAGCTACTTTTTCTTCTTGTCTAGCCTTATCAAAACCTAAACCATTAACCTTACCACGAATTCCACTTTCAAAGATTTTTATAGTCTTTTTACTGGAATTGTTAATGGTCTTAATCACATCTCTCTCTTCCTCTAGTTCTTTTCTGACATAGTCATAAGCCTCAAGAATAACACTATAATCATGCTTAGCTTTATCAGAACTTAACTTGTATTCTTCCATTTGAATTAATTCAGATTCAAGAAAATTATTTCTATCAACTAATTTATCATTCTTAACCTTAAGTTCATCTCTTTCACAAGTAAGAATTCTAAAATTAGTCAAAAGATTCTTAAACTCAGCATGGATAGATCTAATTTCATCAGAATTTAAGCTATCAAATGAATCAAGAGAGTGAAGTGATACCTTAACAGAGGATGGAGAAATTTTCTTTGGAGATCCAGGTTTGTCTGAACTATTTGCCATCAATGCAATGTTGTCATAATCCAATTCATCTTCAGAGTCACTGGAATCAGCCCAATCCTTCTGTGTGACCATAAGTGCATTACCCTTTCCTGAATTTCTAGGCTTCTTACACTCACTAGCAAAGTGTCCAAGCTCGCTGCAGTTAAAGCACTTGATCTTGGCCTTATCAAGCTTGACAATTGTACTTTTGCCTTTGTCACTCTTCTTCTCCTCCTTCTTTTGAAAAGGTCCTTTGCTAAATCTTCTCCTGTTGAATCTTCCTTTCTTGAAAGCTTTAGCAAACATAGCAAAGAGTTCCTGCATCTCAGATTCAGAATCATTGTTGTCAGAGTCCATATCAGTAGTCTCTGACTCAGAACTTTCTTTGCTTTTCTTCTTCCTTGGATTCTTTACAGCAATCTCTTCATGCTGTTCTTCAGGAAGCTTCTTAACTTCAGATTGAGCAGTAAGTACAATAGTCTTCATCTTTCCTTCATTCCTGCTCTTCTTCTGCTGCTTGTCAAGTTCATAAGCTCTCAATTTTCCATATACTGCCTCTAATGAAATATCATCCAGATCATTAGCTTCCTCAATCGCAGATATCTTCTCATTGTAGAAATCAGGCAAAGCTTTCATGAACTTTGTATTCATATCCTCCAAGTCATAATATTTACCATGCATGGCCATCTCATTGATGAGTTTTGTAAACCTATCAAAGGTATCAATAAGTGACTCACCAGACTTGGATTCAAAGTACTCATACTGTTGTATAAGTAATGTCCTCATATTCTTCATGACAGGCTTAGTTCCTTCACAGTGAACCTTAAGATTGTCCCATATATCCTTAGCAGTTTTACAAGAGAGAACATAGTTAGTGAGAACAGAATCAAGACTGTTGAATAATATGTTTCTCAATTTAGCATCTTTAAGAACATTCTCCTTGTCTTTATCTGACCATTCAGATTTTGGCTTCTCTGCTGTATGTTCTGGAACAACCACACCATCAACAGTTGCTTGTCCAACGACCTTTGTTGGAACAAAAGGTCCATCTCTGATTCTGTCAAGATAATCAGGATCTGTTGCTTCCAGATGATGCAACATCTTTACTTCCCATAGAGTATATTCGTTTCTCTTGAGCATAGGAATTTTAGTATTCCCATCCTTGTAACCAGACATGATTGCAGATCTTTATGATTATTCGAAATCAACCTGCTCTGATACCAATTGCTAACTCGAATAACTTGTAGAAGGGGGGGTTGAATACAAGTTATATAACCATGTCTGATTTTTGCTTGATTATATGAACAAGAATAAACGAATGAATCAAACTCTGTTTGTACGTATTAATAAGATCAAATACAAACTCTACCAAAGGTGTACAAATACCTTTAGCAGCTGCTGACAATACAAATCTCTCTCTCTGTTTGTTTCGAATTCTCGAATACAAACCTTATACAGAGCTACGCACACGAACTCAATTTTTCTCACACTTGTTCGACTACGACTCACTTTTTACAATGATATAGAGAGAGTATTTATAATGCTACCTATCAACTAATAACAGAAAGATATAATCTATACATGATAATGTTCTGCCTTCTAGTCGATAGTTTCCATCAATAGAAAACTCTTTCCTTCATAATATCTTCTTGCTTGTTCTTCAAACAAAGATCCTGTTTTATAGCACTTGCAAGTTTCTGTAGCATCCATAATGACATCATCAGTAACAAGACTGATATCAGGATTTCATCTTGCATCAGTATCTGATCATCATCAGTATTAGACCGTCATCAGGATTTGCCCTTTGTTCCTGACATGTAGTCTCCGATACACTGTTCATTCCTGACTAAACTGTACAGATAACTGTTTTACACATAAATCCTATATAAAGTGCTAAATCCTTTATAAGATCAGGATTACAAGAAGTATAATGTGTAAATTCTATTCTTAACATCACAACTTATGAATTATTCCTAACAGAAAATATTTGAAAATTGTGTATTTTTATATTTATGAACAATCCGGGATTTATAAAAAATTTGTGCATATTTATTTTAATTTTTGGAAAGAATAAAATTTCCAATTTATCCGAGTGAATCATTTCGGGGTTAAAGAATGATTTTGAAAAATATTTATTCATTTTATTTGTAAAATAGAAATTTATTATTGTCACCCACTAATTATTTAGATGGCAATTTTTGAGTCCAACTAATTTAATTAGGTGTCAAATATTATTAATGGGGTGCATTATTAGAGATGTTAATATTATTAAGTCGCGTTGACTTTTAACGGTGCTCCGTTAATTCTTGCCACGTGTGATGATATGTCACAATTTTAACTTAAAAATAAATCAAAAATTATATAAATCCTTTTTAAATAAATAATTTAAATTAATTTATTAAAAGTAAATAATACTTTTACTCAAAGAGAATCAATCCCCTGTACTCTTCTCTCTCTCGTATCTCTCTCTCTCGTGTAGATTCCGGTACTTCGTCGGAAAATCAATCCCCGAAAATCTCTCTCTTTCCAGCCTCTCCTCTTCTCTCTCCCTCGTCTCTATCTCTCTTCCCTGTACTCTTCTCTCTCTCTCTCATCTTCTCCAAAATCACGATCCTCCCATCTTCTCACAAACACAAACAGGTTGCATAAAATTATCCGATTAATTGGATAATTGATCCCCAATCTACCTCTCCTCCCTCAATCTACCTCCTGTCCTCCAACCAACTCCACGCACCTCCATCTACAACATCCTCCGACCAACAACCCACCGTTCCTCCGTCCTCCGTTAACCTTCACACCACCTACAACCACAGCCTCCACCCATCTCTTTCATCCACTCTCCCCAACACACCCATCTTCCACCTCCACCTCCACCTCCAACACAACCCATCCACAGCACAACCTCATCCCTCTCACAAACCGCCTCACTCAATTCAAATTCAAAATCAAAATCAAACCCTAACTCTCAGCTCAATCTCCACGCGCAATTACATTGTTCGATTCGTCGAGTACAAGAAATCGCAAGATCACAGAGATTATTTAACTGAAAATTTAGGTTTTGAGAACTGGAATTGGATTGAGAGGAGGAATCCGGCCGCTAAGTTTCCTACTGATTTCGGTTTAGTTTCGATCGACGATGAGGATGATGATAAGCGGAAGGTGTTGATTGAAGAATTGGAGAGACTGGAGTTAGTGAAGGATGTTCATGTTGATATGAGTTACGAAAGGAGTTTGCTTGGAAAGTTAAAGACTAGGGAGAGAATGGGAGCGTTTGTTGATGGGAGGAAGGGTCCGGGGAAGATCTTTACGTCTATGTCGTTTGGTGATGGCGACAGTTTTGTTGCTGCTGCCATGACTGCTAATTCCAGTCAACGTGTATAATTAGTTTAGAGTTTAGAGTTTTTAAAATAATTAGTTTTAAATTAGTTAACACCTCAGCAGTCAACGTGTATAATTTTAACACATCAGCACGCCACATCACCTTTCCGTCAGGGACGTTACCTGGAGTTAACGGTGGTTACCCAACTGCAAGTTTTAATTACTTTGATGAGTTGACTGCAAGCTTTTTGAGTTCGATTACCCAACTGCAAGTTGAGCACGAGTTCAGTTATGAAATAGCCAATTAACCCCATTTTTTTTATTATTATTATTTACTTATCCTAATTCTACCCGTACACCCCCACCCCCTGTTATCACTCCCCTCACATCTCTCTCTCTCCCGTAACTCTCATCTCTGTCCTCTCTCTTTTGTTCTTGAATTTCAACGGATCAAACAAGTCGTTTGTGATGATTTTAGCATCCAAATCACTCATATAAGTGCTCAAATCGACTCTCTCTCCACCCCCTATTGATCCATACCATCAAAACACGGTTTTGGTAACTTTTGATTTTCGGCTTAAATTCATTATTGAATTTCGGTTGATTATTAATTATTGTTGATAGCATATATGTGTAGATCGTTAAATTATGAGATTGTACATGTAAAAATCTTTGCTTTTCGAGTAGAGTTTTAGTTCGTCGGAATTTTTATTAGTGGCCGGATTTTATTGAATAAGCATCGGTTGTGAGTTCCGGTTGTATGTATGCGTAGATGGTTGTATGTGTAAGATAATAAATTTTTCTTGTAATTTTTGGACGAGTTTTTAGTTGACCGGATTTTACTATTTTTGCCGGATTTTTGATATAATTCCGATGGAGTGTGTTTGTTAGATTGTATGGATTAAATAGAGGTCATATTAGATGTTTTGGGGCTGTGTTGGTGCTGTCCGTTTTTAGTAGTGGTGTTGCCAGATTTTTTTCCGGTGGCCGGACGCCGGCCGGATTCTGGAAAACCCAGTTTCCGGTGGGTTGTTCTTGGCGACCCGGATTTGTTTTTCGTGACCCGTTTTCTGAAAATACCCGACCCGGTTTTAATTCTATTTGGAGTAAGAGTGGTAAAAATCAAAATGTTTTTAACCTTTTACTATTTACTTTTAGAGAAATTATTATTTTTACTTTAAATTACTTTTATAATTCTGAATTTTAATTCTAAAAATTCAGAAAATTATTTCTAAAATTATTTTTAGAGATTCAGAATTTAGTTCTGAATTAAAAGTTAATTTTCAAAAATTATTTTATTATTTATTTGTAATTCAAAAATAATTAAGATCTAAATACTTTTAATTATTTTAATTAATTTCGAATAATAATTTAATTAATTTAATTATTTGATAAATGAAATCATTTATTGAATAATTTTATTTATTAGTTATTAGTTGATTTTAATTAATTTAATTAGAGATATTTAATTCTTAATTAATATATTTAATGATTTAAAATGATTTAAAAATAGAAAGAAATTGTTTTAAGTCCTAAAAATAATTCGGGAGTGATAAAAATAGTTTTAAAATTCTAAAATTATTTATAAACACAGATTAAATATTTATTTAAATATTTTGGGATTCAATAATTACCCGGAGTGATTATTAATGATCCTTTTTGATTCAAAAAAGGTATTTAAATCTTTTAAAATTCTTTTAAGTGCTTTAAAAATATTTTTAAATATTCTAAAAAAAATACTTTGAGTGCTCTTTTATTTATGAGTCGTATCTGCTATGTGTTAATTGTTACGTGACAAGTATATATGTATTTAATTCGAGGATTAATGATTATCTCTAGGGTTAATTATTGTCTTGAGGATTATTGACTTATTTCAAGGATTAGCTGTTGTCTCGATGATTAATTGTTGAATATTGACTTAGGTTTGTCAGCGGAGATAAGTAGATGTCTAATAAAGGAGATTGGAGATGGATGAAATATTTTTGTGGGTTATGAAGAAGGTTGGAGATGGATGCGGTATTGTTTGCAGATTGTAATGCAGAAGGTTGGAGATGAAGGCATGGTTTGTGGATTGTTAGATTTATTGTGAGGTGTTTTAACACCGGGAAAACGTGTATGTTCAAAGGGGACATTTTCGATTTTTCTTTTATGAGATTTTGTAGACGCGCGGGCTCGATATCGGCGGATCAGATTCGTGGCAATCGCAAGAGCGTCAAACCAACGAATGATTGAAATAGAAGATTTTGATGCCGTAAAATAGAAGAAGATAGTTGTATTACTTCGGCGCTACATAATAGCTAAGGACCAAAGGCAAGTGTTACTACCCCTCGCTTATCATTCAAGTGAGATGAATCTGTTTATGTTATTTATAAAATGTTTGTGCACTATTATGCAAGTGATTATGTGCAACTACTATGCATGATGATTGATTTCTTAAAATAACCTATAAGATTCCTTATACTGAGCTGATCTGTTATCAGTGAGTTTAAGGATTGTGCAATAAATGATTTTGAGAAAGTATTATAAAAAGGAATTGGAATAATTGTGTAAGAGACCGAGACACCGGTCCAATCAGTAAGCTATGTGCTGCTAACCAAGCTGTGTGCTACTAATCAAGCTGTGTGCTCCTAATCAAGCTGGGTGCTACTAACAAATAAGCTGTGTGCTACTAAATAGGCTGTGTGCTACTAACAAGGCTGTGTGCTACTAACAAATAGGCTGGGTGCTATTAGCCAGGTTGTGTGCTACAAATCAGGCCAATGTCAATAAGTGCCGTTTTATTAAAAAAAAATCCAATGACAATAAGTGATTTAATTGAATTGAATCCAGATCAATAATTTATTTAGGAACCAATGCATAGTGCAGAGGTTCCGGGTCTAAGTGGATGATCACCAACTTAGGCTTAGAGAAAAACGTCTAATAATTCCAACTATCTATAATTTGAGACATTAGTCTAAATTTCGTTTGAATAAGAGTTTTGAATAAAATAGCCATTCTGCTATGAAAGATTTTATATTTAAAATACATGTCTTATTATTTAAGCCCCAGAAATACTATCTATGTTATGACTTACTGCTTTAAACTATCACTTGCTGAGCATTTATTTCGTTCATACTTGCTGTTGTAAATTCTAACATTTCAGTAAGGTAGTTTGGCGAGACGTATCCGCACAGTTCAGAAAGAGAAGAAGCGTGATGCTATTTCGAAGATGACTTGGCTCAGGATGTCTGGATTTAGTGTAAGATCGATTTTATATAATTGAGTTCTAATATTTATTATTATTAATATTATTATGTGATGATCTAGTTAGCCTGGCGTACTTCTTATCGAAGTTACACCAGTGATTTAAGATTTGATCAAAGAGAATGTTGTAAAGAAAGAATACTTTTTATTTAATGGAATTTGGATTCTTGTTTCTAGCCCTATAACCTTAAAAGTTCTTGGTATGTTGGGGTCACATATGTTATATTTCCAGTGTTGGACAATCACAAGTGAATGATTATTATTAAACGGATGTTTTATTTTGAGAATTTTCGCGTGACGACCAAATCTCTTGACCCAGGATTTGGGGGGGTGTCACATCAGTAATATTATAGTAAAAGATTATAATTATAACAAAATTCCAAACAATTGTTTTAGAAAATAATATGAATTTTAGGGGAGTAGGAATCTGTGATGAAATAAGGGTGAAACCAAATTTGTTACGAAAATATCATTAAACAGAAATTTATTAATAAAGGTTATAGATTCGTAGTGTTTTATCAAATGTTATACGATCTGGCTACGTATTTACCCTCTATTTGTTGGTGATTTTTGATCGTTGGTTTTTATCAAGTTAAAAATTATAAACAAAAGAATTATAATCCTCATAATAACTCTATTTTTAACTCTTTCTAAAGGAATATAGTATTCTAGGGGAAATATGATTTTTTTAAAAAAATTACAAATAAAAGAATTATAATTATAATAGGATAAAAATTACAAAAATAAATATATATATAATTATAATAGGATTTCTATTTTTATTCTATTTTTTTTAAAAAAAAAACATATTAAATTTTATGTTTTAAGAAATCAATCAAATTTTTAATTATATTTTTTTATGTAATTGCATACAATATATTTTTAAGAAATCAATCAAATTTGTTAAATTTTTGGTATTGTCAATTTAAATTAAATTAAATGTTTTAAGAAATCAATCAAATTTGTTAAATTTTTGATACTATCATTTTAAATTAAATAAGATGCCGTGTACAAAGTACGGGCAAAATGCTAGTTAATTTAAAAGATACTATAACTAGTGTGGTGTACATGGATTTTGGTACTTGGCGGAATATTGCTGAGAGTACGGTTTCGTTTGGCTTTTCAAATTTAGTGATAAATCCAATTTATTTAAAAAATAACATAAACTAGAACAATTTAGCATCTAACACAAGCTTGGTCATAGTTACTTTGATAAACCAACCAAGAACAAGAAAACAGATACTACTCCTCAAAGGTGTTGTAAAAGTTGCAACCGGAAAATCAATGACCAACTGCCAGGAAGTTAACTACTGAGATGGAGCTGTAATCATGACAAAGGATCCGAATCTGCAAAAAACATTATTTTCAATTTTTAACTAGATTTGACAATGCAGCTTCTTATATACAGCTTAACACTAATTTGTAATATGCATGCGACGTAGCATGTAACTAATTTAAAATTATGGCATATATGTGATATATGAAGCTAGCTAGTCAACATATCTTCGTGTGTGTGAAAGTGTCATCTAAGGATGAAAAGCCACAATACCAGTTTGTTTTGAAGATACGGAGGAACCGGTGTAGCTGCAACTTCCAAGTCGTATTTCTCCCAGACGTGTCAGCAAACGTCTTGAAACAAATAGGGCACGTATTTCTGTTAAATATATAGTCCAATTAGTACTAGGATATATATATACAGGCTCCAAGTCGTGCTAAGGATGTAATAGGATATCCACTCACGGAGATTTCGTCAGCTCGGGGTAACAACGATGGTGAATGAGATGGCCACACGGCATAACTGACATAGTTCCTGATGTCTCAAATAGATACTGCAATATTTACGTTCACATTTAATATATTCATCGTTGATATCAATGAGGGCATAAAAATTTGCATTATATAAAAAAGACAAAACAACTACATGTACCTCAAAGCAGATAGGACAATTACGATATAGCAGGCCTTCAATACAAGTATGTGGTTCTTCTCTGCAACACTCTGGAAAGGATAGAACACATATGAAAGTTAACACCGCGCTTTAATTTACCAAGCTTAAGATGATTTTGTAAGCAAAAAGATATGCTTAAAAAAGATGTGCACTATCACTCACGACATGTATTGCAATGGATGATTTGGTCCTCCTGCCTGCCTCGCCTGATACAGATCGAGAACGAGATAAAATCATATGAGTGAAGAAGAAAATTGAAAATAAAGACAAAGCAACGACAGAAACACCACCAATACTCCACCAGTTTAATTAAAAACTGATTTAGATATAACTTTTTCCGGTTATAGCTAGCCAAAAGAGATGATAATAAGAACAGGCTTACTAATATTACCAATAAACTACAACATCAAATCTTTAGATTTTCAAATGAAAATGAATTTAGCCAAAAAGGAAGAAAAAATTATCATACCTACATACACCGCAGCTGATACAGTGGATAATTTTCTTAGATGGCTGCAAAATGCAAAAAAAAAAAGAAAAAAAAGATACCAGTTTCATTTGGAACAACCCATGCATTATATTTCTAATATTTTCTATTTGGTCAGAGAATGGAAAGGAATAAGAACACATCATAGAAGAGAGCACAATACTCACATCATCATTGAGCTTCTTGCAAATTTCACAGATGTATCTGCCCATACATACACCACATTTGATACATATTTGCTGAAACTGAATGAAACGAGCAGTCATTATAATTAAAACAATATACAGGTTAGCTCAGAATATTAAACCAAAAGTAATGAACATGATAGGTCCTAATTTTTTCGAATAATTCCCTGCTCATATAATTGTACACTATTTTTATCATTTCTGTAAATAATGTCATGTAAATCACCTCCTGTTCAGTGTTGCATAGCGAACATATGACCTGAAAATCGCCAACAGCATAAAATCAGATTAGACATGATGTTAAGAAACAAAAAATCAACAAATATGGTACCTGGACAGGACAGTATAGTCACTTGAACAATGTACTTGCCTGACGAACCGCTCTAAATGGCATTCTGTGTCCATCTTTATCAAGATTGTTCTGCACAAATATAAGAATACATTCAGTATCAGCCAGACCAGGAAATTAA